>CM042261.1:13855982-16440982 GCA_023566225.1 Romanogobio albipinnatus | reverse complement strand
CATTTTAAATGCCTATTACCTGCAGTGCACAGTTAAGCTGATGCCACCGGCGTGGCGGTGCCACCGGCTTGAGCCCGTCATCGCTGCTCGCAGCTTTAATTATTATTATTATTATTTTTTTTTTTTTTATCGACTAAATGGGCACTTTTGGGGCCCTTACCATGCTCAAAAACTCTTGAAACTTTGCAGATACGTCAGAATCTGCGGCCATCAGGGCCGGGCTGAAGCTGATACCCGGGCGTGGCAGGGGGGCTCAACAGCGCCCCCTATTAAAATTTGGTCTATATATCAAACACACTTGCACGTACATGTATGAAACTCGGTACACATATAGACCTCATCGGTCCGAACAACTTTCGTGCTCTAAGTTACGCGTCAGCCCAACAGGAAGTGAGCTATAATGGGTTGTTCGGAAAACCCATGCTCTGGAATTTAATATACTCCTCCGAGGCCATTGTTTCGATCATTGCCAAACTCGGTCAGCATGAAGTGAACATATTCAGGATGCTAAATTGCGAGCGGATTTTTGATATCTCAAACGGTTTGGCCGTGGCGAAGCAACGAATTTATGGCGAGAAAAGGGAAACAGGAAGTGTGGTTTAACTTGTGCAAACATTGAATGATTTGGATGAAACTTCAGCTGTGTGTTCGTTGTAAGAGGCCGATCACATGGATATGACTTTTGTGAGTCAAAGTTATAGCGCCACCAACTGGCAGCAGGAAGTGTCACTTTCAAAAATGCTTTAAATCACAGTCTTATTTTCTCCCGATTGACTTCAAACTTCATCAGTATAATGTGAAAACATGACAGATAGAGACATATGAAATGGATTCCTGAAATTTGAAGTACTGTTGCCATGGCAACGTGTCAAAGTTTAATAATGTTTTTGGCTGTTTTTGAGACTCTTAGCATGCTTGAAACTGCTTGAAACTTAACACACACATCAGAGATGTCAGTCAGTACACAAGGGCAAAGCCTCAGAAACGGGCGGGGATGAGGGGCTCTATAGCGCCACCTTTTGGCAAAAGTGGGGGGGTTAGTTTTATCTTCAGTCCCCAAACTCGGTACATATATTGTTCTCTTCGAGCCGGACAACTTTCGAATTTACAGTCATTAGCTCCAACCAACAGGAAGTCAGATATTTTGGTTTGAAGGTGAATATTTGTGTAATTCAGGGTCTGAGTTTTTACGTTCTCCTCGTAGGCGATTTATTCAATCTCCACCAAACTCGGTCAACATGAAACAAAGATACGGAAGATGCTAAAATGCGAATGAATATTGGATATCTCAAACGGTGTTGCCATGGCGAGGGATTAAATAAGGACAAAAAAGGGGAACAGAAATTGTCTAATATCTTGTAAAATCATATTTTGATTTCAATTAAATTAAGATTGTATGTTTGGTAATTGAACTTAGATTAATTTAAAATTACTATACTATTTTTCAGATGAATATATATATTTTTTATAAATATTTCTTTGAATAATGTGCCTTTGATGCCCTTCCCTCAATGAACACAAGATGGCAGCATTGTGTTAGTTTTGAAGCAGGATATAAAAAAATCCCATCTCTCTTTCTCTCTAAGGGGTTTGTGTGTGTGTGTGTGTGTGTGTGTGTGTGTGTGTGTGTGTGTGTGTGTGTGTGTGTGTGTGTGTGTGTGTGTGTGTGACTTTCTCTCTTGATGGTGATAATTTAACCCTTTCATATAGGCTATCACAAATAACTATCACTTGAAATAAAAACGTCATGTGCTGTGTTTGCCAAGATCACGTATGATGCACATGTCTTTAAATTAATTATTTACTGATATAATATAAATGTATTAAAACATAAATTTCACATGATTTTATAAAAGTGACTATTTATAATAAACTTCCATAAAATGTAGACACGCATCTTACTCTTACCTGACACTGATATTAAAATCATCTTTGCAGTTTCTGTGATTTGGCTCCATTTATAAAAATTTTTATTAACATTTTTTTATTGGACCACCCATATTCAAATGAAAGCACGCTTTGTGGTGCATAAGATTGGTGCACAAACGGTAGAGCCCTATTGTTCCCTTAAGGATTATTCTTTTTATTTTTATTTTTTTTCAAGATGGCAGCATTGTGTTAGTTTTGAAGCAGGATAAAAAAAACAAACCTTGTTTCTCTCTCTTTCTCTCTCTCTCTCTCTCTCTCTCTCTCTCTCTCTCTCTCTCTCTCTCTCTCTGTCTATCTCTCTCTCTCTCTCTCTCTCTCTCTCTCTCTCTCTGTCTCTCTCTCTCTCTGTGTGTGTGCGTGTGTGTGTGTGTGTGTGTTTCTGAGGACATACATTTGTAGACATTTCATGTGTCCCCATACATATATTGTTCTCTTCGAGCCGGACAACTTTCTAATTTACAGTCATTAGCTCCGACCAACAGGAAGTCAGATATTTTGATTTGAAGGGGAATATTTGTATAATTCAGGGTCTGAGTTTTTACGTTCTCCTCGTAGGCGATTTATTCAATCTCCACCAAACTTGATGAGATTAACAGCGTTCTCCACATGGATCATATAGCACTGATATAGACCGGAGCGATCGTGTTTACATTTTTTATGGACATATTTCATATACTATAGTGCTCTAGACATGAACCAGAAGCGTGTATGCGCACATTTCATCACGTCTTATTAAAATGAAATGTATATGCACTGATTACACTGATACAACCGCCTATGTCTGATCACGAACGCGCTGACACGATGGATTATTCTGCTACACAAAAGACAATGATGTAAATTAATAAATAAACTGACAATTCAAAGAAGAATTGGCCAAAAAGTATCTGCTTTATTCTTTCTGTGTTAAACTGATGTGTGTCATTCGTTCAGAGAGTGCTCTTAAATGTATTACAAATATCCGCGTTTCTCCTCGTTTGGGCAGTTTGTTGTTATATAAGGTTAGATTTTTAAAATGCTTAAGGTGCCCTCAACTCAACTTTTAATATTCAGGTGTCTGTAAGTATGACTCTGAGCGTGTTGCAGGTCTGTGTTTTATTGGTTGTTGTCTCTCCATTAGCTCCGACCAACAGGAAGTCAGATATTTTGGTTTGAAGGTGAATATTTGTGTAATTCAGGGTCTGAGTTATCTGTTATTTTGTACCAACTACATAGACTGTAATAGTTTAATTACATTTAAACTAACTACAAATTATATATACAAGTGTTCCCACAAATAAAGTATAAATCATGTGAACTCATTATGATTTGACCTTTGACATCATCTGACATGAAATTAATTTAAATGTAATTGATCTCATAGATGTGGTCCTATATGTGATCCTATGACATTACAATTCATCTATATTTAAATTACATCATGGGTGTGGCTTATGGTCAAAATGGCACCAGCTGCTGCAGTAAATGTGGCATATTCGAGTGATTTTTAAAATGCTCTCCTGTTTAAATGCATATTGCCTGCCATGCACAGTTAAGCTGATGCCACCGGCGTGGCGGTGCCACCGGCTTGAGCCCGTCATCGCTGCTCGCAGCTTTAATTATTATTATTATTATTATTATTATTTTTTTTATCGACTAAATGGGCACTTTTGGGGCCCTTACCATGCTCAAAAACTCTTGAAACTTTGCAGATACGTCAGAATCTGCGGCCATCAGGGCCGGGCTGAAGCTGATACCCGGGCGTGGCAGGGGGGCTCAACAGCGCCCCCTATTAAAATTTGGTCTATATATCAAACACACTTGCACGTACATGTATGAAACTCGGTACACATATAGACCTCATCGGGCCGAACAACTTTCGTGCTCTAAGTTACGCGTCAGCCCAACAGGAAGTGAGCTATAATGGGTTGTTCGGAAAACCCATGCTCTGGAATTTAATATACTCCTCCGAGGCCATTGTTTCGATCATCGCCAAACTCGGTCAGCATGAAGTGAACATATTCAGGATGCTAAATTGCGAGCGGATTTGTGATATCTCAAATGGTTTGGCCGTGGCGAAGCAACGAATTTATGGCGAGAAAAGGGAAACAGGAAGTGTGTTATAACTTGTGCAAACATTGAATGATTTGGATGAAACTTCAGCTGTGTATTCGTTGTAAGAGGCCGATCACATGGATATGACTTTTGTGAGTCAAAGTTATAGCGCCACCAACTGGCAGCAGGAAGTGTGTCACTTTCAAAAATGCTTTAAATCACAGTCTTATTTACACCCGATTGACTTCAAACTTCATCAGTATAATGTGAAAACATGACAGATAGAGACATATGAAATGGATTCCTGAAATTTGAAGTACTGTTGCCATGGCAACGTGTCAAAGTTTAATAATGTTTTTGGCTGTTTTTGAGACTCTTAGCATGCTTGAAACTGCTTGAAACTCAACACACACATTAGAGATGTCAGTCAGTACACATGGGCAAAGCCTCAGAAACGGGCGGGGATGAGGGGCTCTATAGCGCCACCTTTTGACAAAAGTGGGGGGGTTAGTTTTATCTTCAGTCCCCAAACTCGGTACATATATTGTTCTCTTCGAGCCGGACAACTTTCTAATTTACAGTTATTAGCTTCGACCAACAGGAAGTCAGATATTTTGGTTTGAAGGTGAATATTTGTGTAATTCAGGGTCTGAGTTTTCACGTTCTCCTCGTAGGCGATTTATTCAATCTCCACCAAACTCTGTCAAAGTGAAACAAAGATACGGAAGATGCCAAGGGATTAAATAAGGACAAAAAAGGGGAACAGAAATTCTCTCATATCTTGTAAAATCATATTTTTATTTCAATTAAATTAAGATTGTATGTTTGGTAATTGAACTTAGATTAATTTAAAATGACTGTACTATTTTTCAGATCAATATATTTATTTATTTAAAATATTTCTATCAATAACCTATTCTGTCTCTGTGTGTGTGCCCCTCAATGAACACAAGATGGCAGCATTGTATTAGTTTTGAAGCAGGATATAAAAAAAACTGGTTTCTCTCTCTCTCTCTCTCTCTCTCTCTCTCTCTCTCATATATTGTTCTCCTCGAGCAGGACAAATTTCTAATTTAACTAATCTAATTTAACTAATTTAAAACTTTCTAATTTTAAATAAAAACGTCATGTGCTGTGTTTGCCAAGATCACGTATGATGCATATTGCAGGGTATATGCAGGAATCCTGAAGTAAATTTTAATACCTTTTTAAGACTTTTTTAAGACCTTCTCAAAATATTTAAAGACCTCATCGGCGATGAGAACTACTGTTGAGCAATAAAATAAAAATATATAATCATAAGCTATGACAAAAATATATATTAAATTAGGTGAGTGGATAGTTAAAAAAAATTGCAATTACAAAAAGTAATTCTTTAAAAAACATCTCGGGACTAATTTTATAAAATCTAAAAATGTTAATGAAAAGGTACAAATTACTTTGTGTTCTTATTAAATACATTGATAAAAAAAACAATTTATATTTAATTTATATATGAATGTAAATAATTATATGGGCCTACACAAATAATATAACATTTCAAGATTTATAGTTTATTGTAAACGTAATGTGCAGCTCTGTAAAGGGGCAACAAATATATGATAGATACGTGAGAACAAGATTTTTTTTAATCATCTTTAAGTGCACAAAACTATGAAAATATATGAAAGCGTGGCACAATGCGCTTATGCGCATCCCGGGTGCAGAATGATGCGCTTAAAGCAACATGGAGTCAGAGGGCGCAGTGCACCGCGAGTGCACATTAAAAAGTTCACGGCATAAAGAGACGATGAGCGTTGAGCGCACAAATCCTAGTCTACTATGTATATCGGTCGGTTTCTTCACAGTTTTAAATTCCGGTTATTGTGCGTGTGATGCCTTGTGTTGTCACCCGGGTAGGGAGCACAACATCGTTCAGAAACCGCTAGATAAACTCCAGGAAGATAAATTATTTTATCTACATATCAAGTATTATAACGGGAATATATCATCTTGGAGTGAGCTTTACCGAGCAGCTGACTGACTGTAACCAAACGCGACGCGCAGTTTGAAACTCAACACACACATCAGAGATGTCAGTCAGTACACATGGGCAAAGCATCAGAAACGGGCGGGGATGTTTTAACAATGTTTTAATAAAAATGTAAAAATGCAGAATGTTTTCTGTGATGGTAGGTTTAGGGGTAGTGTGTGTGTGTGTGTGTGTGTGTGCGATATGTAGGCTTAGGGGTAGTGTAGGGGGATAGAATGTACAGTTTGTACAGTATAAAAACCATTAAGACTATGGAATGCCCTCTGCCTGCCTTTCCCCTTCCCCCTCTCTATCACTCTCTCTGTGAGTTTATGTGTGTGTGCCTTTCTCTCAGTCCTTCCCCTCCCCCCTCACTCTCACTCTATCATTGTGTGTGTGTGTGTGTGTGTGTGTGTGTGTGTGTGTGTGTGTGTGTGTGTGTGTGTGTGTGTGAGACTTTCTCTCTTGATGATGATAATTTAACCCTTTCATATAGGCTATCACAAATAACTATCACTTGAAATAAAAACATCATGTGATGTGTTTGCTAAGATCACGTATGATGCACATGTCTTTAAATGAATTATTTACTGATATAATATAAATGTATTAAAACATAAATTTCACATGATTTTATAAAAGTGGCTATTTATAATAAACTTCCATAAAATGTAGACACGCATCTTACTCTTACCTGACACTGATATTAAAATCATCTTTGCAGTTTCTGTGATTTGGCTCCATTTATACATTTTTTTATTAAATTTTTTTTATTGGACCACCCATATTAAAATGAAAGCACGCTTTATGGTGCATAAGATTGGTGCACAAACGGTAGCTAAGGTAGCTCAAAAACACATGAAGAGAAGTGTTAGAATAAAACAACATCAGCATTCGAATGGTATTCTGAACTCATTCCAATTTGACCTTTGACATAGTCTGACATGAAATTCATATAAATTTAATTGATCTCATAGATGTGGTTTGTGGTCATAGCAGCACCAACTACTGCAGTTAATGTGGTGAATTCAGATGACTTTGACATAGTCCTTTTATGTTTTCCCATTTTAAATGCCTATTACCTGCAGTGCACAGTTAAGCTGATGCCACCGGCGTGGCGGTGCCACCGGCTTGAGCCCGTCATCGCTGCTCGCAGCTTTAATCTTAATTTGTGTTCCGATGATGAACTAAGGTCTTGCGGGTTTGGAACGGCATAATAACCATGTTTTTTTTTTTTCCTCATTATAAGCTCACCGAGGAGGAAATCGCCACAGTCCTCAAATCCACCTTGAAAGGTCTGGAATATCTTCATTTCATGAGGAAAATCCACAGGGACATCAAAGCCGGGAATATTCTTCTCAACACAGAAGGCCACGCCAAACTAGCTGATTTTGGAGTGGCTGGACAACTTACCGTGAGTATTAAAACCAATCTGCCATCTGACTATTTTAAAAATATTTTTTTATTATTTGTTAAAGGTTTGGACATGACAGCTTTTAATATTTCCTACATTTTAGAATAATAGTAAGGTCATCTAAAATATAAATCAACCAGTGTTTTTCTTGTTTGTACATTGATGTTGTATTAGCTTTAATGGTCCAGTTTCTCTCTAAATTAATTCCTGTTATGATTAAATACAAGATTGCGCCATCTCTACTGTAACATGGTCCCCTATTAGCAGAAAGCTAAGATAAATATTAAATATAATTAATAATCAGGGCTCGACATTAAGCCGGTTCACATGCTTGTCCTTCGGACAAGTAAATCTGTCATTCACTTGTCCGAGTAAAAAATTACAAAGTTCTCAATGCTTCGGTTTGCATGTAGGGACCCTCATTATGCTACCGTGTTAGTTTGAGGCTATTTTGAGCCTTGTTAGTGGTATTAACTAGCGATTTAATTTTACTTATTATATGCCCCATAGACTAGCGTCATAATAGATAAAACTCTTTACATTCGATTTTCATGAAACCGCATCCCAGAGAACGATCTACTCGGTAACCATGCGTTTTTAACCCTTAGGTTCATTTTTCACCGGAGTTGTCCTTTAATGTCGAGCCCTAATAATTCTGGTAAATTTGTTATTAAAAAGAAAATGCACATGGAAGTGTAGGGGAATTGTGTAGTTCTGACAGATTTATCATTTGTAGCTTCCAAAAAAGCCTATAGCTAAAAGCCTATAACCAAATCATCCTTAAAAATTTTTTACTATTTACGTTTGTCTACAAAACAAAAAGCTCAAGATCAAAAGGTTTTCTTTGTTTATTTAAAGATGCAACTTTTAGAGGTCGCGTATTCAAAACAAATCATATTTATTGACCACATTAGGACACAATGGCTAAGAGGAACACGGTTATCGGGACACCCTTCTGGATGGCCCCCGAGGTGATCCAGGAGATCGGGTACAACTGTGTGGCAGATATCTGGTCTCTCGGCATCACGTCCATAGAAATGGCAGAAGGAAAGCCTCCTTATGCAGACATTCATCCAATGAGAGTGAGTGGAACACACTGAGAAGTCTTTGACTTGAAATTTTGACAAGAAGCTGGATGGTGACTCTGTCTGCTTTTGTGTCATCAGGCTATTTTTATGATTCCCACAAACCCTCCACCTACATTCCGCAAGCCAGAGCTGTGGAGTGATGAATTCACAGATTTTGTGAAGAAATGTCTGGTGAAGAACCCAGAGCAGAGAGCGACGGCCACTCAACTGCTGCAGGTGTGGGAAGAGCCCCGTAATGCTAACTACTAGTTCCTGTTTGTGATTCATGCGGTTAATAAATCACTCTCTATTTTAGTTTGGGGATTTTCCAAGAAGTAGTGTTTATAAACATCTAGTATACTTTGCATTTTGTCTGTTTGGCAGCATCCCTTTATAACCAATGCTAAGCCAGTGACCATCCTGCGGGACCTGATCACAGAGGCCATGGAGATGAAGGTCAAGAGACAACAGGAGCAGCAGAGAGAGCTGGAGGAGGATGACGAGAACTCTGTGAGTTGCATATCAGTTGTTCAGTTTTACGATGAGCTCAGCATTTGTATTTTAGCTGATGTCATATGTGGCTGCATTCTACAGGAGGAGGAAGTGGAAGTAGATTCCCACACCATGGTGAAGTCTGGTTCGGAGAGCGCTGGCACCATGCGGGCCTCGGGCACCATGAGCGACGGCGCTCAGACCATGATCGAGCACGGCAGCACCATGCTGGAGTCTGACCTGGGCACCATGGTCATAAACAGCGATGATGAGGAAGAGGAGGAAGATCTCGGCTCGATGAGGAGTGAGCCTTTATGTCTTTTATATTTTAATTAACATTTTTGTGGCTGTTTGAGAAATTTATAATCTGATGTTTTGTCCTCTAAATAGGAAATCCTACATCTCAGCAAATTCAGCGTCCATCCTTCATGGACTACTTCGACAAGCAGGACTCAAATAAAGCACAAGAGGGCTATAATCACAACCAGCAGGACCCATGTTTAATATCCAAGACCGCTTTCCCTGATAATTGGAAAGTGCCGCAAGATGGAGATTTTGATTTTGTAAGTGCCTTGATGGTTGTTTGATTCGTTTCGTGTTAGAGCTGCATGATTAATCGTTAAACATGCAATTTTATTCCTAAATAAGAATGATAGGGCTTTGTCTACTACACCTTTGACAAATACGATCACAGTAGAACATTCAAATCTGCATTAGCGCTGCCACTGACCTAGAGAGAGCAGTTGTCATGTTTTGGTAGGAAACAGATTCACAAATGGGACCACACAGTATCGTTATTTTTGTTTTTTCAATAATTCATAATATCACTGAAGTGAAATGAAAGTTTGTATAAAACACTGACGTCTACAGTGAAATTAAGTTGATGCTTCAAATAAAGATTTTATCTATTACATCATTACACCTGACCGGTAGGTGGCGACTGTTAAAAATGAAAAGTTAAATTGTATACTTCCCTACTAGATAGTAGGCGAAAAACAGTATGTGACAAAAGAAGTGTGTCTGAATTCACAGTACTCATAAAAGAGCAGGCAAAAAGTACCTGGATGACTTACTATTTCCGGCGAGATTCTGAAGTGTGTATACGATGGAAACTTTACTGAGGCCACTAGGGCTTGGTAGTGATTCAGATGTTCCAATTCTATTTGCAAGCTCTCAAAACGATTCAAATTTGATTTTCGATTCGATCTCGATTCAACTCGATGAATATAGATTTAATACAAATACTATATTTATAAAAAAGAACAGTGAGCAAGTTTACAAATGGGTGATTAAAAAGAAATTAAGAGCCACAAAATTGTATATTAAACTCTCTTTATTTTAGGTACACTTGGGTACATTAAAACAGAACCCATGTCTAAATTTCACATGCATACAATTATGTTAAATACAATACAATTTTGATGCAACTTTATTCTAAAAAATTTCTGAGAAGCATTTTATACAATTTAGTTTTTATGGATATTTTGATATATTTATTCTAAAACATAAAAAGGACATTGGATGATGTTCAGTAAAGGACAAGCTTTTCTTGCGATTTTGCAGACCGTCATTCAGACTCAGTCAGTTTTTATGGAGGCTTTTTCCTCCAGGGGTGTCTGAGATTTTATTCGTGCCCCGGGTGGTGCTTTATATTTCGGCACTGTTATTTGCGTGCCTTCCTTAGATGCGATTGCCATTAGATGTTATCTTTGCAACCAGCATATGCGATACCGGGCAGGATCAACTGGAAACCCCCGGGACGGAGAACCGCGATGTGCTGGCATAGTGCTCGGGGGGACGGATCGAACGAGACCAGTTGAAACTTTAACCGGCTATATCTCGGAAACGCGTCGGCGAAACCATCTGTAATTTTGGTCGATCGTAGTGCCTGATGAGGCCTTTCAAAGATTGAGACCGTAACCGGGAATGTGTGCTTTCTTTGCGGGGCGTGCTGCTCGGTCATCTCTCCACCGGGGGATAAGATGGAGCCCCCGGCGTCCAAGCCTCCGTCTGCTCCCGCGCCGTCACCGCTTGTTACTTTTCATACACTTTACTTTTCAGTTGCCGTGGTAATGAACAATACCTTAACGTGCTGACTTATGTGGACTAACTTTTATTTGAGGAAATCTGTTTATAATATAAGCTATTAGGTTTGAATTATTGGTCCTGCGCTGTCTATTGACTTAGTTGATTTGAATATGTATATAATGGCTAACATACGTGCTTGATTGAACGCTCAAGTTTAATGATCATAATGCAAAGCGGTTGTGTGCTCGGCTGTTCTTGCAACGTCTGGGTGATGTCTCATCATCAAATGGTTCTGCAGATTTGTAGCATTTCACCCATAGACTGTAAAAATGTCACCTTCTACGCACCTGAAGCCGCCATTTAACCAACCAATGAATAAATGACATCGCGCAAGGCCAATAAGAGGGTGACATCTAGAGGAGAAGACTAGTAATTAGATTTACGTTAATCTTCTGTTCAATGTTTGCGGAAATAAATATGGGGGGGGAAATCAATTTGTGGCCTTTGAGAATCGATTTTGAATCGACCACATTAAAAAAAAAAAGATTAATCGGAAAATATTTCCCCCCCCCCAGCCCTAGAGAGCACGGGAGAGGATTTATGAAAGGTAGTAAAGCAACATAACTGATGCTGGTTGGTCACATGATATTGACAACATGGCAAATGTAATATGTCTAGATTGCTTTCACACTATATAAAACATACTTTTTTTTTCAGCGTTAGTGAAGTAATTACTTATTCAAAGTACCTACTCAAGAAAGCATGTGATTGAGCGATTCATTCAAAACGCTTATTCATCCATCCACTAATGAAACAAGTGAAGACTTCATGAGTGAATCAATGAATCATTCAAGCTTCTTTTTTTTTTAATAACTCATTCAATTAAATATTTCTTAAATAGACTGCAGCAATTAACATTTTGTCAGATTCTCTAGTAAATGACGTTATATTGTTTAGTTGTCTATTCAGAATTGTTGTCTAAAATCGTGGTTCTCAATTCATCCAGGATCAAGCAGCTCTGTTTGTATGCGTAAAGTTGATTAAAATGAATTTGTTTTTTCTGTCTATGTAGCTCAAAAACCTTGATTTTGAGGAGCTCCAGATGCGTCTTACTGCTCTGGACCCCATGATGGAGCGAGAGATTGAGGAACTGCGGCAGCGCTACACGGCTAAAAGGCAACCCATTCTTGATGCCATGGATGCCAAGAAACGCCGGCAGCAGAACTTCTAACCAACTTCACAGATGCTGAAGCTTCAAAGCTGGCTGGCCAGATCTTATGTCCCCTCCTGTGTTCAATCTTTGTACTGATGCATCTTATTCTACACTCGCTGTTTGTACATTTGAAGAAGGTCCCAGTGGAAGTATAAAATCAAAATATAATACTCAAGCATTTTTCTTTCTTTAGAATTCAAAGGTCATGTGTTAAAGTATTAGGAGTTCATCCTACATAGAGCAGATTGAGTCTCGCCCTCACAATATTATGAAGTTTAGGCTTTTCGTTCTCTAATTTCCAAAAACTAATTCAGCCATCTCTACATCTGTGGTTAATATTTTCTTAATACTGTTAATGAAGCCAAGGTGAAAATAACTGTGAAAATGTGAAGTTTTGTGGCTGAATTCATAAGAAATGCTGGTTGAACTGCTGCAAAGTCATTTTTAGGTGTGAATGGATTATTAAACCAAAGACAATCAAAAGTAGAGAATGCCTTAGAGTGCTTGTTAACCCTCTTTTTGAAGTGTGCATCGCCACGCCTTTGGTTAGTATTCTGCTAATATGGGACCATGTTACAGTAGGGATCTTTTTACTAGAATTAACTTCCAGAGAAACGGGACCATTACTTTAGCTATGCTTCCCATTCCATCAAAATTCCTTATCAGCTCAAAGTAAGGTTTGAAACATCTGTCCCCAGCTTTGTAAATATGCATGGCTTATTTATGCTGAATGTCACTTTTTCCATTTATGAATGTTTCTCCATGTCGTCATCCCTATGTTTTCTTCACTGCCACTGACGCTTTGATAAAGTGTGGCAAATGTTTGTGTGAGGAAGTGAGAACTACTTTTCCTGTGCCCCATTTTAAAGTTCTCGCTTTATCTCAGGGGTTGCTCTTCTGGTCTTTTTCAAAGATTTCAATGCAGTGATTTTGTGTTTCTCATTATGGTAATGGTACCATCATTACTAACCCTTTTGAGTCTCTCCATACCTACCAAAAGCAATACGGCAACTCAAGGACATAGTAATGTAACAATGCCAGTAATGTGAATGGCCTAAAATGTTGCTGAATCTTGTAAGAGAAAGAGGAATAGTTTTAAAAACAGACCTTAAAATGACTCTAACAAAGTTCATCCCCTGATTGTGGACTGATAATGTCAAATATTCTGAGCTGGTTTGAAGTACAGTCTGATTAAAAAAAATAACAAAAAAACCTTATTGAGATAGTTAGGGATGTTACCAATGCCTTACAGTTCCTGCAGTTGTGAGTTATATCAGTTTGTTTCATACTCTTGACATTTACATAGGCACGTTTTTACTGAACACTCTAATTTATTGTGCATTATTCTTATTGTATGTAATTTTTTGCACTCTGCATAGTTTTTGAATAAAGGTCTGTTACTTGTCTCCTTGAACCTCGTGTGGACTTCTTTAACAACAATATATTTTAGCTATTAAATATACAGAGAAACTTGGACACAAAAGGGAAATTGTGATTGTTACTAGAAAATTTATCAAATTTAGTTTTTATCAGCTCTAAAATATCAGATTCAGAAATTCTATATCTTTATTAAATTATTACATTTGCTTATTTAGTAGTTACTATTTCAAAATAACATTACGGTTTGAAGTTACAAAAGTATAATACTTATGATTTTAATACCCTGAATTTAACTATGAACACGTTAAAAATGACAAATTTTTGTATTAAAAACACTTTTCTTTTATTGGTCAGATGAAATATGCTAATTTTTTGAGATAGGAATTTTGGGTTTTCATGAGCTGTATGCCAAAACCATCAGTATTAAAACAATAAAAGACCTGAAATATTTCAATATATTATAATAAGTTGGTGTGCAATGAATCTAAAATATATGAAAGTTTAATTTTTATCATTATATTATGGAAAATAATGAACTTTATCACAATATGCTAATTTTTTGAGAAGGACCTGTATATACCAGCCATTAAAACTATCAACTCCACTGCCTTTCATGAAGATAATGAACTTATTCACTGGTTACTCGAATTACCGTAATCACTCTATTACACAGAGCTCTGATTTAACATGATTCTGCCAAGTGCCAACAACTTAATTTATGCTTAAACAGATTGTTTTACCGTGTATAATCTGTCTTCCAATTTTTTCATTTAAATCTTTAATAATTACAGTTCCGAACTGTGGGAAATGTAAACGAATAGACAATACAATCTACATCTTACGCCTCTATGTGGGTCGTTACGGTAGGAATCGCTGACGCCTACTGGAAGTGAATCTCTACAAACCTGCCTTGCTTTTACACTCATTCATCAGCTCACCTAGAACTAAGTTACTAACTGACATTTCTGATTCACGGATCTCGTTTGAATCTCAGTGTTCAAATATGTCTGCGGTTATTAGGAAGATCATTCACACTGTAGCAGCTCCTGCCGCGATCGGGCCCTACAGGTGAGAGTCTCTCTGCAGTCATCATGACAAACGATGTTTATAACGCACACGTGCCATGCTCAAGCTTATGGATAAGTGTGTTTTACCTAATGCACCGACAGACAGCTATACATTTAACACATTTTACGTCTGTCTTGAGCAACAAAAGGCCTGACATAAGTTGCAGTGCAATATTTGTTCGGGGCGTGTCTTTAGACAGCGCACTCAGCAACTTTGTGCTGGAGAGTTTTGTGCAAATGTTCATATACTGTTTGGACGAGATGTCTTCTGTTCAAAGAAAAATCACATATACAGCCAAAGCCCCTGTTAGACAGGGCATATACAGGTAAGATTCCTGACAACCAACTTTACGGTTATAGAACGGTAGCATTTAGATTCCAAACTTTTAAAAATGGTATTAATTGGGATTGTATTATGCATGCATTTTAATATAATTTTGGAACTGCTCCATACTACCACTGTTTTATCATTTTTAACACAGTGGGCTTTAACCCCATATATAAGACGTTTTCTGTAGCACTAAATAACTTTAACTTTTAGTACTTGCAAATAAAAAATGGACAGATTTTCTTTTCTTTTTTTTTATAAAATATTTTGCATATAATTACTTGAAAGTCGTTACAATAGGGGTGTTTGCGTTTCAACCGGGTTTCAACCAATAGACAGTAAGAGGAGGTGTCATGTTCATTAACTTGACCAGAGGTCAACCTTCTGGCACGTTTTTTATATACATGTGTATATATGTTTTATATACCCAACTAATGTTATATACCAAACTGGAATTATAAAAAAAAAAAAAAAAAAAAAAAGTTAAAGTCTAGCAAAGGCTGCACTTATTTGATCAAAAATACAGTAAAAAAAAAGTAATATTGAGAAATATTATTATAATTTAAAAGAACTGTTTTCTATTTTAATAGATTGTAAATATATTATAAACGCATGATCGCATAAATCATTCTAATATGCTGATTTGGTGCTCAATTATTCATAATGATTATCAGTGTTTTATTATCAAGAACTTTACTGTCATGTTTGATCAATTTAATGCATCCTTGCTGAATAAAAGTTTTTTTTTTTTTTTTTATCTTACTCCAAGCTTTTGAATGATTCCCACAAAAATATTACAACATTGATAATAATAAAAAATGAGCAGCGAATCAGCATATTAGAATGATTTCTGAAGGATCATGTGACACTGAAGACTGGAGTAATGATGCTGAAAATTCAGCTTTGCCATCACATGAATACATTTGTACACTTTACAATATTTCAAAATAGAAAACAGCTATTTTAAAATGTCATAATATTTCAGAATATTGCCGTTTTACTGTATTTTTGCTCAAATAAATGCAGCATTTGTGAGCATAAGATCAAAAATCTCCTAGCAGTTGCGCAAACAACACTTGCGTAAAAAGAACCAGCATTAACTCCATTATATAACTTTCAGAACTAGTCTTGTATTAGACACATATTAACTTGGACTGTGATCTCAAGCTGGACTTGTACATGATCTTATTGTTCAGTACAGTGTGATATCTTAAAACTCATTGTAGTTTATATAATATCCAGTATCCAGTTTATAATTAATAATATCCAAACTATTAAAAAGAGATCTACCTTAACAAGGCAAGAAAACTATATTGGTTATTACTGCAGTGTACTGGTTATACCAGCAGACGGCAGAGGAGGACAACATTAATGTATATGAGTAAATATCCCTTTTTCTTCCGAAGTCAGAGTTCAAAATTATTTCACATTTTAATTGATTTTGCTTCTACATTCAGCCAGGCTGTGTTGGTGGACCACACTATGTACATCTCAGGACAGCTGGGAATGGACGTTGTGTCAGGACAGTTGGTGGCGGGAGGAGTGCAGGCTCAGGCCAAACAGGTGACAAAACACAGCACCCGTTAATAGTTCTTTACATTTAGATGAACATAGTTTGGAATAAATGAATCATTTACAATAACGCGTATTAGAACGTTAAGTAAATAGTCCACTTTGATTTCACGCTGACACAAAGTAACATGTTGTATTACAAAAAGCTAAAAAGCGTTCTTATCGCACATTTCAGTGTTTTTTCCTTACAACTTTATAGGCACTCATTAACATGGGGGAGATTCTGAAAGCCGCTGGATGTGGATATGAAAACGGTAAGTCATCAAGCATCACCTGCATTACATGTCAGTTCTTTCATGCTAGTTTTCAGGCATTTTATAGCGTTCTTTTTTTGTTGTTGTTGCAGTTGTCAAGACCACAGTGCTGTTAGCAGACATTAATGACTTCAATAATGTCAATGATGTTTACAAGCAGTGTGAGTATGAATGAAGGAGTCACGGTGGCAGAATTGACTACAGAATGTTACATTTATCCCTAAACATACAACCACAGGTTTTCCTTACAGTTGTAGTGATCTTGGTAATATAGAAAAAATCCTAATGTGTTGATTCTAAAAGTGTAGCAAAAATGACTATCAAGGTTTCTGTGGATCCTTATAAAAAGTCTTAAATTCCTTAATGTAAAGATAAGGCCTTAATTAGCATTAAAATATCTTAAATCCACTTTTTAAAGGTCTTTAAAATGCAACTGAACTGACACAGCAAAGACTTATGCATAATGCATAAAGGTAAATTAAAATAGAAGTATGTCCCTGATATATTAATACATCCTGCATCATGGTGGTAATGCGTTAAGCTAAGCAAGTTATTGATTATTCAGATGTTACACAATGATGCCTCTGTGCAGCCCTTGGTATTTCCTCTTTAATACAAAGCTGATGGGTAATCCTATCCTGTCTGCGTGTAAAGGGATACAGTGCAATTCTGTGAAACGAAAGCCTCCTCTCTACGAGGACAACCCATCATCACTGCCTCCTACCTCACAGAACTTTCCATGATGTGACATGCAAACCTGCAGCGTCAACAAATACTCATTCATTTTCATTCTTTCTTTAAAACTTATGATGCGCTTAATACATATAAACACAGGGATAAAGGCCTGTTCACACCTAGAATGATAACTATAACGATTAGCATCCACACCAGCCGACAATATCATTCTGTTTATTATAAGCGCACCCTCCAGTTTTGTCATCTGCCACTTTAAATGCTCAAGCTCTTGAAAGCAGGTTGGGTTCTAATTGGCTGTGAATCTTCTTCAGCTGGGGGAAAAAAAATCACTGAAAGTGATTCCAGTGATATCTTTTTTTTTTTTTTTTTTTTTTAGTTGTGGTGTGCACTCTGCTATTCTTTTACATTTAGAATGTTTTTTAAAACTATCGTCCTTGGTGTGAATGGGCCTTAAAGGGTTAGTTTGCCCGAAAATGTTTTATCATTAATTACTCACCCTCATGTCGTTCCAAACCAGTAAGACCTTCGTTCATCTTTGGACACAAATTAAGATATTTTTGATGAAATCCGAGAGCTCTCTGACCCCTCCATAGACAGCAACACTCAAGAGGCCCAGAAAGGTAGTAAAAACATTAAAATAGTCCATGTGACTCGAGTGGTTCACTTTGTGTAATACTTTTTATGTGCAAAAACAAACAAAAATAATGACTTTATTCAACAATCTCTTCTCTTCCCTGTCACTCTCTTACGCTATTCACTTTGTTGGGCTATTCATAAAGTACAGCACTTCCAGGTTTTACGGCAAAACGTCGGCTCACTATTGGCCGAGCACAATCCCATGATCACATGCAAGCGTTGTGGTGTTTACGTGAATCGTGTAGAAGACAACATAAGAGATTGTTGAATAAAGTCATTATTTTTGTTGAAATAATTATATATATATATATATATAATTGTGTAAGTAAAAAAACAATTAAAACGCAAACGGGGCAAAAAATGCGTTTTAAGTTTAGAAACATTTTGAGTGCCCCCTCTCTTGCCTCTCAGTGGTTTAGTCCAATACGCACCTCACCGACACACACACACACACACACACAAGGAGAGAACAGTTCTTCAGTAGTTGTGGAACTCCAGTAAGGGCTGTCAAGGCTAGTTTATTCACTTTAAACATCGGATAAAGTGATTTTTTTTCCCCCTCTTTAATACAGACGATGCTGATTTATTAATAAATTAGCAATGACAAAAAATGATGATACTGATGTATTTTTCCATAAGTCCGATATTTTATTGATTATTGTTTGGTAGCTTGTTGTTAGTCACCCACAACAACTGACATGGCGATAAGCCTTTGTGTGAACTGATATTAGGCTAATGTAGATTTACCGCTTTGTTAGGTTTTGCTCAATACTATGTGGAAGAAGCAAGATAATTCAATAATTATATTACCGTGTGGTGAACCTATGATAACTCAACCTAAAACAACTATTGCTTTGTGTTGTTGGTCAGGTAAAATGGCAGGGAAAAGACAAACGGACATAAGATAATTTTTCATAAAAATGCCACACATATACAAATACAATTTTGGCTGTATTATTTGTGTCCCCTTTAAAAATTGCTCTTGAGATACTAAACTGTTAGATGAAATTTACGCCCATGCTCGTCACTTCATAAAATTAAGGTTGAACGACTGGAGTCACATGTACTATTTTAACGATGTTTTTACTACCTTTCTGGGCCTTGAAAGTGTTAATTACGATGCAGTTGATGAATGGAGGGGTCAGAGAGCCCTCAGATTTCATCAAAAATATCTTCATTTGTGTTTCAAACATGAACGAAGGTCTTACGGGTTTCGAACGACATGAGGGTGAGTAATTAATGACAGAAAGGACATTTATGGGTGAACTAACCCTTTAAGAAGCTGTTTTTCATGTCCATGTTTTCAACCATGTAAGATGAAGGTGATAGGAATAAACACGTGTCAATTTTAGCCTTACTGGCAGTTTTGTTTACTTTTGTAATCAGTAACCTAAAACCTAAAGTTTCCCATAGTCTGACTTTCTTTTTTGACATATGTTTTTGTCCCCTTTCTTTCTCTTTAGTTTTCAAGAACAATTTCCCTGCTAGAGCTGCCTATCAAGTAGCTGCGCTGCCCAGAGTGAGTGTTAAGTGTTGGTTAAATAGTGGTGTTTGCTAAGACAAGCAGCTAACTATACACTACCGTTTTTTTTTTTTATAAAGAGAAAGTACTTTTATTCAGCAAAAACACATTTAATTGATCAAAAGTGACAACAAATGTTGCAAAATATTTTATTTCAAATAAATGCTGTTCTTTTGAACTTTCTATTAATCAAAGAATCCTGAAAAAACAAGACTGGAGTAATGATGCTGAAAATTCAGCTGAAATTACATTTTAAATTATATTAAAATAGCAAATAATAATATTTCACAATATTACCTTTTTACTGTATTTTTGATCAAATGTAGCCTTGCTGAGCATAAGAGGGTTCTTTCAAAAAAGTTTCGTTCCCCAAACTTTTTTCCAAACAGCTCTTTTTTTTTTCCTGAGCCAGTAAGCAAATCACATAGCAACACCCTGGCATCATTTTAGTAACATTTGCATGGCCACCACTTAAATTTCCTTCAGAAAATGTACAAATCTAGTTGATTATATATAATTATAAATATTGCAATAAAATATATAATTTGTATTTATACCTCATCTCACTTTCTGTTTTACAGGGGGGGCTTGTTGAGATTGAGGCAGTCGCTGTGTTGGGACCAATCACAGACGCCTCCTGACTATATGACCCCAGCATGCATCACAAATTGTAAATAAAGTTAAAATATAGACAAACTGCATCCAACATTACAAAATCAATCATACTTTTAACCTCCCATTACATTACATGCTGGAATACAAGGGAAATCACCAACAGAAAAAAAGCATTCCTTTCCATGGGCAATATCTCCTGTTGCCTATTTTGCTAATAATATCATGATATCGAAATATTCCTATTATTTTATCTTTCATTATTATATTCATGTAATCTATAACAGCAACCATTCAAAAACTCAGTTCAAGTTAAACTTTATTTTTAAACTCCTACAAATCTGTCGTTATCACACCACAAAAATAACATTTCCTCCATTTGCAAAGTTCTGTTCAATCTGTTGTGTTTGTTGCAGGAAAACATTAGTATAAAATCAAATAAAGTATTTTTTAAATATTTTTTCCATTGTCATTTTAAATGTATATAACATTTTACTGGTCACTAACAATTCAGTTGATTAAAATATTGCATAATTATATAAATAAATCACAATTTTCATATTTTCTTTGGCTTTTCGCATCTTTATCCAGGGGTAAAGCCACTAAAAAGAGGCACCAATATGAAATATTAATAAAATATTGAATGTCTAACTAACGCAAGCTATTATTGTTTACTTTGTGTTGGTATGACAGGCACAAAGTCTTTAAAGACTAGTTGGTCTATTTCTTGGCAACGAACAAGCAATATCTAAATAATAAATAAACTAATGTCCTATTGCATCTTTAAACCATTCATGTGGAATCCTGATTTTATTGTGGTTGAATCTGGATTCTGTGGTAACTGTGCCAATTGCTGCACATTTAACTATCTTCACCAGAGGCTGAAAGAGATGAAGTGGTATGGGAAATCAATCAGATAAGACATTTATCCTCAGGATATGCTTAACTTTTTAGGTCTGTCTTGAATCATATTACCCTACTTACCAGGTGCTTCCTCTGGTGGGGAGGAATCTGCCTGGTCCTCAGTTGTGTTTTCTGTGGAAATATAGATTTATCTAATTAATTCATAATTTAGGTTTAAAAAAAACTGAAATTATATATATATATATATATATATATATATATATATATATATATATATATATATATATATAAATTTAGCAGTCTTCCGGGACCATTTGGTAATTGTTTCTTTTCAGGACTGTGTGTTTATCTTCTCTGGTTTCTCATGTTGGACTTACTGGTTAGGTATATGTATTTGACAATGTCAACGTACTTTCCACATTGCAATCAAGATATTTGCATCAGTGGATCAATTGTCGTTCACATTTGAAATTCAGACAATGAGGCATGCTGTGGCCCTCCCCACGATTACGATTTGACCTCAAGAACTATGGTTAAAGATTAAAAGAATGCACTACTTCTAATTCAATTATTTATTGCACAGTTTTCAAATCCCTAAGACTTAAAAATGGGTTGCCAGGATGATTTAGGAAAGTGTGTGTGTGTGTGTATATATATATATATATATATATATATATATATATATATATATATATATATATATATATATATATACATACATACATACATACACACTCACCTAAAGGATTATTAGGAACACCTGTTCAATTTCTCATTAATGCAATTATCTAGTCAACCAATCACATGGCAGTTTCAATGCATTTAGGGGTGTCAAGACAATCTCCTGAACTCCAAACTGAATGTCAGAATGGGAAAGAAAGGTGATTTAAGCAATTTTGAGCGTGGCCTGGTTGTTGGTGCCAGACGGGCCGCTCTGAGTATTTCACAATCTGCTCAGTTACTGGGATTTTCACGCACAACAATTTCTAGGGTTTACAATGAAGGGTGTGAAAAGGGAAAAACATCCAGTATGCGGCAGTCCTGTGTGCGAAAATGCCTTGTTGATGCTAGAGGTCAGAGGAGAATGGGCCGACTGATTCAAGCTGATAGAAGAGCAACTTTGACTGAAATAACCACTCGTTACAACCGAGGTATGCAGCAAAGCATTTGTGAAGCCACAACACGCACAATCAAATCAAATCAAATCACTTTATTGTCACTCTACCATATGCACAAGTGCAACAGTAGGTGAAATTCTTAGGTGCAGTTCCGAGCAACATAGTAGTCATGACATGACATGTACAACATTTAAGCAACAACAGATTACACATCTGATGCGCACACAATAACTCACAGCACAGTATACACTACAATGAACAATAAATAATTTACACAATGTGAGTGTAGTTCTCACAGCTTTAAACAATATACACATACTTACAATATACATATACTTTAAACAATATACACTAAAC
Organism: Romanogobio albipinnatus; assembly: GCA_023566225.1. Classification (NCBI taxonomy): domain Eukaryota; kingdom Metazoa; phylum Chordata; class Actinopteri; order Cypriniformes; family Gobionidae; genus Romanogobio; species Romanogobio albipinnatus. The sequence goes on along the minus strand of CM042261.1, from coordinate 16,418,388 downwards.
ATACACTAAACAATATACATTACGCTATAATAATAATATACAATGTATAGTATACAATATTATTCACAAATTGAAATCCAAAGTGCAATAGATGCTGTATGATAAATAAATGTGTATATAATGTGTGTGTATCTACAGTGGGTTGTGCTGAGTGATATTCTGTCCAGTGTGTGTTATGATACTGATGGATCAGGAGTTAAGTAGTCTGATTGCTTGTGGGAAGAAGCTGTTCTGGAGTCAGCTGGTGCGTGTTCTAATGCTGCGGTACCGCCTGCCTGATGGCAGCAGTGAGAGCAGCCCATGGCTCGGGTGGCTAGAGTCTCTGATGATCCTCTGAGCTCTCTTCACACACCGCCTGGCGTAAATGTCCTGGAGGGAGGGAAGCTCACCTCCGATGATGCAGCTGGCCGTGCGCACTACCCTTTGCAGGGCTTTTCGGCTGCGGGCGGTACTGTTGCCGTACCAGGTGGTGATGCAACCAGTCAGCAGGCTCTCTATGGTGCTACTGTAGAAGCGTGTGAGGATGTGGCGGTTCATTCCAAACCTCCTCAGCCGTCGCAGGAAAAAAAGGCGCTGATGAGCCTTCTTCACAACGGCCTCGGTGTGGACGGACCATGAGAGTTCCTCTGTGATGTGGACACCGAGGAACTTGAAGCTGCTGACTCTCTCCACCGGTGCTCCATCGATGGTGATGGGGCGGTGTTCTCTCTCATTCCTCCTGAAGTCGACCACCAGCTCCTTGGTCTTGCTGACGTTGAGGGAGAGGTTGAGCTCCTGACACCACCGTGTCAGAGTGTGCACCTCCTCTCTGTAGGCCGTTTCATCATTGTCAGTGATGAGACCTACCACCGTCGTATCGTCAGCAAACTTGATGATGGTATTGGAGCTGTGGGTTGCCACACAGTCATGTGTGTACAAGGAGTACAGGAGTGGGCTGAGAACACCAGTGTTGAGAGTCAGTGATGATGAGATGTTACTGCCCATTCTGACCACCTGGCGTCTGTTTGACAGGAAGTCCAGGATCCAGCTGCATAACAAGCTGTTTAAGCCTAGAGCCCGGAGTTTCCCGTCAAGTATGGAGGGCACAATGGTGTTGAATGCTGAGCTGTAGTCTACAAACAGCATTCTCACATATGTGTTCCTCTTTTCCAGGTGGGAGAGAGCAGTGTGTATTGTAGATGAAATGGCATCATCAGTGGAGCGGTTTGTGCGGTATGCAAACTGCAGTGGGTCCAGTGAGGGGGGGAGAACAGAGCAGATGTGGTTTCTGACTAGTCTCTCAAAGCATTTGCTGATGATGGGGGTCAGACCAACAGGACGCCAGTCGTTTAAGCAGGTGGTTTTTGACTGCTTAGGTACAGGAACAATGGTGGACGTTTTAAAGCATGTGGGGACCACAGACAGGGAGAGGGACAGGTTAAAAATGTCCGTGAAAACTCCAGCCAGTTGGTGCGCGCACGCTCTGATCACGCGGCCCGGAATGCCGTCTGGACCCGCGGCTTTACGGACGTTCACCCACCGGAAGGATCGGGTTACATCCGCTACAGATACGGAGAGTGAACTAACCTCTGTATCTTCAGCCACGAGCTCTCTCTCCGCGAGGGCGGTGTTAGTTCCCTCAAAGCGAACATAGAAGGTGTTGAGCTCGTCCGGGAGAGAGGCAGCGGTGTTCACGGTGGTGTTTGTGTTCCCTTTATAGTCCGTGATGGTGTTAATTCCCCGCCACATGCTTCTGGAGTCGGTGGTGTTGAACTGTCCTTCAATCTTGTCCCTGTACTGGCGTTTTGCTGCTCTGATGGTTTTCCGGAGGGCATAACTTGCTTGTTTATGCTCCTCCGCATTACCGGAGTTAAAAGTGAAGGTCCGCGCATTGAGTGCCGCGCGAACATCCCCATTTAGCCACGGCTTCTGGTTAGGGTACAGCCGAATTGTTTTGGTCGGAACAACGTCTTCTACGCACTTCCTGATGAAACACGTTACGCTATCAGCGTAGACCTCGATGTCGTCATCAGAGGCCGACCGGAACATCTCCCAGTCCGCGTGATCAAAACAGTCCTGTAGCATAGAGTCCGATTGGTCCGACCAGCACTGGATGGTTCTGAGGGCGGGTGCTTCCTGTTTCAGCCTCTGGCTATAAGCGGGCAAAAGTAGAATGGAAGCGTGATCTGATTTGCCGAATGGTGGGCGCGGGAGGGACTTGTAACCATCCTTGAAGGGAGAGTAGCAGTGGTCCAGAACTCGGTTCCCTCGCGTGTTGAAGCTAACATGTTGGTGGTATTTGGGTGCAATGCGTTTGAAGTTGGCTTTGTTAAAGTCCCCAGTCACAATAAACGCAGCCTCAGGATGCGCGGTTTCCTGCTCACTCACTGTCCTATACAGTTCCTTTAGTGCCCGGTCTGTGTCGGCTTGTGGGGGAATATACACAGCTGTGATGATGACTGCTGTGAATTCCCTCGGTAGCCAGAATGGTCGGCACAGAACCATGAGAAGTTCCAGATCAGGAGAACAGAAAGACTTGATAGAATGTACGTTCCTCTGATCACACCAGGATCTGTTGATCATAAAACATACACCCCCGCCTTTGCTTTTCCCTGAGAGATCTTTTTCTCTGTCCATTCGGTGCACGGAGAACCCCGTGGTTTCGATGGCCGAATCTGGAATCTCAGCGGACATCCTCTCAGCATAACATTCTGTAAGGCAGCTAATGCAGCAGTCCCTCGTGTCTCTTTGGAAAGAGATCCACGCTCTCAGCTCGCAGAGTTTATTGTCCAGAGACTGAATATTTGCTAGTAAAATACTGGGAAGCGGGGGTCGGTTTGCGCGGCGTCTTACTCTGATGAGCACGCCGGCTCTCTTCCCCCTTCTCCGGCCGCGTTTCCGCGGTCGGGCCGCCCACACAAAGGTTCCGCTGCCGTGTTTGTAAACAGCGTGTCGTCGTTGATGAATTTAAAGTCCGGTTTTCGGTGTGCGATTGCTGAACCAATGTCCAAAAGTGTCTGTCTGTCGTACGTAGTAAGGCAGACAACATCCAAGACAAAAAACACAAAAACTGTAAACAGAACAAACAAAAAACTACAGTGTTTCAGCGGAGCTCGCAACGTAGCGGCCATCCTCGGCGCCATCTTGAGTCCAAATATAACCATGAGGCGGATGGGCTACAACAGCAGAAGACCCCACCGGATACCACTCATCTCCACTACAAATAGGAAAAAGAGGCTACAATTTGCACGAGATCACCAAAATTGGACAGTTGAAGACTGGAAAAATGTTGCCTGGTCTGATGAGTCTCGATTTCTGTTGAGACATTCAGATGGTAGAGTCAGAATTTGGCGTAAATAGAATGAGAACATGGATCCATTATGCCTTGTTACCACTGTGCAGGCTGGTGGTGGTGGTGTAATGGTGTGGGGGATGTTTTCTTGGCACACTTTAGGCCCCTTAGTGCCAATTGGGCATCGTTTAAATGCCACGGCCTACCTGAGCATTGTTTCTGACCATGTCCATCCCTTTATGACCACCATGTACCCATCCTCTGATGGCTACTTCCAGCAGGATAATGCACGTCACAAAGCTCGAATAGAGTGTTTCTGACTGTTACGTCCGCAACGTATGTTGGTTGTTTGTTTTTTTTTTTTTCTTTCTCTATTCTCAGCTATCCTTCATTCTTAGGTTCATGATTGGTTGTTTTGAACATCAATCATCATTTGTTCTTGAGTAACATCCCTCCCAAAGAACCAATCGGAGCTCGCCTTCCCTGTATAAAGACCAGTGACCAGAGGAGAGGGGGCGTGGTTTTCTCTTGATTGCTTTGTTTTCTTGTTGTTTGTTTCTAGCCTCCCCGATTGATGTTTGATTGGTTATACTTTGTTTTGAAAGATTATTTTTCTGATCATAACCTTAAGTTTGTACCGCTGTTTGAAACTTGATTGCTATTTTCTCGGACTCGATGGGATAGAAGCATGTCACGTGACTTACATAATACAACACGTTGGGTTCTGTAATTGTCTATACACACCAGGTAAGGAGCGGATGCTACTCCATGTATTTATGTTTGTTAGTTAGTGTAGCTTAGTTGTGTAGTGTTTACTTTTGTCTTTATTTCTTAGTTAGTTGATTACTTTAAATAAGTTAGTGGATGTTTTGTTTTGTTGATTTTTTTGCTTTAGCACCGCTCATTGTCCCTTGCTTATGTGTTCCGTGTTTTTGTTTCACTAAATGTGTGTATATATTTTGTAAATATTCCTTTCCTTGATCATTATTACTTTGTAAATCAATCGGGTGTTCACATATGATTTTGAATTACTAAAATACTTAAGTTCAAATCTGTCTCTGCCTGATTCATGCTATCACATAATTTATCAGTAACTGAACCCGTTCATTTAATTTTTTTATTTAACACGTTACTGACCCTGTTACTCCTAGACATTTATTTCTTTTTAATAGGAAGACGTAACACTGACCATGTCCATCCCTTTATGACCACCATGTACCCATCCTCTGATGGCTACTTCCAGCAGGATAATGCACCATGTCACAAAGCTTGAATCATTTCAAATTGGTTTCTTGAACATGACAATGAGTTCACTGTACTAAAATGGCCCCCACAGTCACCAGATCTCAACCCAATAGAGCATCTTTGGGATGTGGTGGAACGGGAGCTTCGTGTCCTGGATGTGCATCCCACAAATCTCCATCAACTGCAAGATGCTATCCTATCAATATGGGCCAACATTTCTAAAGAATGCTTTCAGCACCTTGTTGAATCAATGCCATGTAGAATTAAGGCAGTTCTGAAGGCGAAAGGGGGTCAAACACAGTATTAGTATGGTGTTCCTAATAATCCTTTAGGTGAGTGTGTGTGTATGTAACAAAGTTCAAGACTCAAGGAAGAAGAGGGCAGGAACCGGCAAGCATAACTTCAATGACAAAATAAACAAATGAAAGAAGCGGCAGCCGCCTCACAGCCAACTGGCGTATAAAAATAAACAAAACCACAACGTGAAATCACAACGAGAGCCTGGTCCTTTCCTGCCTTTTACTGCCGTCACTCCTCCTTTTATGCTTCCAGAGCTCCTCGAAGGGACTTGAGACCAGTGTGTGGCGAAGATTCCGCTTATAGTCGCCAATTAGCATTTGCTCTACCGGCCTCACTCCACTCCACGGGTCTGGACCTCGCCCTGCTTCACGCCACTATATATATATATATATACACTGTATTGGCAAACGTATTGGGACACCCCTCCAAATCACTGAATTCAGGTGTTCCAATCACTTCCATGGCCACAGGTGTATAAAATCAAGCACCTAGGCATGTAGACTGCTACTACAAACATTTGTGAAAGAATGGGTCGCTCTCAGGAGCTCAGTGAATTCAAGCATGGTATACCGTGATAGGTTGCCACCTGTGCAATAGGTCCATTCGTGAAATTTCCTCACTACTAAATATTCTACGGTCAACTGTTAGTGGTATTATAACAAAGTGGAAGCAACTGGGAACAACAGCAACTCAGCCACAAAGTGGTAGGCCATGTAAAATCACAGAGAGGGGTCAGCGCATGCTGAGGTGCACTGTGCGCAGAAGTCGCCAACTTTCTGCAGAGTCAATAGCTACAGACATCCAAACTTTGTGTGGCCTTCAGATTAGCTCAGGAACAGTGCAGCAGGAGCTTCATGGAATGGGTTTCCATGACCGAGCAGCTGCATCCAAGCCTTACATCACCAAGTGCAATGCAAAGCGTTGAATGCAGTGATGTAAAGCAAGCCGCCACTGGACTCTAGAGCAGTGGAGACATGTTCTCTGGAGTGACAAATCACACTTCTCTGTCTGGCAATCCGATGGACAAGTCTGGGTTTGTCGGTTTCCAGGAGAACGGTACATTGTGCAAAATGTAAAGTTTGGTGGAGGGGGGATTATGGTGTGGGGTTGTTTTTCAGGGGTTGGGCTTTCCAATGAAAGGGACTCTTAATCAGTGTTGGGGGTAACGCATTACAAGTAACTTGAGTTACGTAATAATATTACTTTTTCAAGTAACTAGTAAAGTAACGCATTACTTTTCAAATTTACAACAAAATATCTGAGTTACTTTTTGAAAAAAGTAACTCAAGTTACATTTTCACATTTATTTGACTGACAGCTCTCCTGTCCTCATGTTGAGAAAAATTGAGAGTAAGTGCAGAAGCGTTGTGTGTAAATGTGTTATTGTAGTTCTAGACTAAATGTGAGCATTTATTTATCTCACTTGCACAATAAAGATTCTGTCCTCCTCAAAATTAATAAAATCAGTCAAATGCAAAATCAGAATACTATGCAAACCTCAAATATATAAATGTTAAATATAACAAATATTTTTATACATTTAATCTACCTTTATTGACCAATGTCTTGCTACTTACCTTCGATGATTCAGTTAAACCATGAGCAAATATTACTAGATTTTTTGTTTTTATTGGTAAAACTTTTTCGCTCCTGCGTTCTACTCTTCCATTATCCAGAATGGCAGCACATTTTTACCTCAGCCTGAGGCGTATTAGTTCAATTTTGGTATGAAGAGGTCTTTACATTTTCACAAAAATATAACTTTTTTTGCTATTAAAAAACAAAACAAAAAAACAAGCCCTGCCCAGGTGAGAAAAAGTAACGCAAAAGTAACGTAACGCATTACTTTTCTTAAAAAGTAACTAAGTAACTCAATTAGTTACTTTTTAAGGGAGTAACGCAATATTGTAATGCATTACTTTTCAAAGTAACTTTCCCCAACACTGCTCTTAATGCTTCAGCATACCTAGACATTTTGAACAATTTCATGCTACCAACTTTGTGAGAACAGTTTGGGGAATGCCCCTTCCGGTTCCAGCATGACTGAGCACCAGTGCACAAAGCAAGGTCCATAAAGACATGGATGAGCGAGTCCTGACCTCAACCGGATAGAACACCTTTGGGATGAATTAGAGCGGAGAATGCAACCCAGGCCTTCTCGTCCAACATCAGTGCCTGACCTCACAATATTGGCAACAAAGTTTATATTCGTATGGCTTGACTTGATTGTTTGTAAATGGTTGTATATAGGCTACCGTATGGGTCGTGTCAAATAAAAAATAAATAAAAAAGGGTCGCTCTTAAAAAAGTTTGAAAACCACTGATTTATTGCATATACACATAATCACAAATGAAACCTGTCGGTCTTACTGGAACCTGGTTTTAGTATCCAAAATCCTATCTTGTCTTTTTCAAGTTTAGTTCACCTCTACTTTGTCAGATCACCAGATGGAAGAATAGTTATGATAGAAATCCTTAGTTCAGTGACAAGGGCTGGAAAGTGAAACTAAGCAGATTAGTGTTGTACTCCTTGGTCATGGAACAGTTACACTTCAGGTTACTAGAGTTAAACAAAAAAACGATTACCAATTAAACCACTACCATCACCTTTCACTTGAGGTGTAAAGTGAAGTATGAATGTGTATAACAGTGCTTTAACTTTTTCAAATGATACAAAGGTATTTCAGGAAGTCTTCATTGCTAAAAGAGAATGTGCAAGGTGTTTTGCATCTAGAGAAAAATTCCCTTGAAACTACCAAAAGCATTTGCATACACAAGCACAAAACAAGGTATAATGTACCTTAATCCTGAGAAGTCAGGAAACTCGAAACGTACCACTTTGTGCTGGTGCTGGTTCTTCAGTATTTTCAGCTGTCAAGGAGGGGTTGGATTCAGCAGGTTCAGACGTGACTTCTGGTTCATTGTGAGCAACTGCAGCTGTAGAGCTCTGTATTTCTTCTGAGGAAATTTTCTCACTGTCTGCTGCAGGACCACCGTTTTCGTTACTTGTCCCTTAGAGATCAAGACAAATATTTTGACCAAGTTTAAAAACATAAAAAATTATTACTTGCAATAAAAATAAACTTAAATGAAATAAAATATATGAAAAACCAAAACTTTTCAAAACGTTGCAGGGTAGGGTTGGGAAGCGAAAATTGATTCCAATTCTGGAATCAAATACCTAAGTCCAGGAATCAGATACTTGTTATAAAATAAAATTTTAGATTCCGCTTTTTGTGAGTGCATTTTAACGTGGTTTTAAACCATTTAAACCAAGAAGACGCGCAAACGAACTCAATTCGGCATTCATGCTCTGTTTTCTGTGCTGGGCACATCCAGAGCGCGGGCACACAAAGCCGCCTCTCATACAGTGCATGAATACTGAATTGAGTTTTCTTTTGTGTCTTCTTGCGCTTGAATTGATTAATACACGCAAAATTATGACAATATATCGTCATAAACACAGTCGGTTATGTCTTAAGTGAACGTAAACAGAAAACGCATGTGTTACAGTAAATTGAATCCACACATTCGGTCTAAAGTGACAGCAGCCTAATAAACTTGGTTACTGTTAATCAAACAACAAAAGAAAAAGAAAATCCCTCACTGATCTTAATTAAATAACTTTTGTAACTAATACGGGTTAATCAATATTTTATTTATAAAAGAATACTATGCAGTGTTGTTTTACATTTGATTTCAATCTCTGAATTTGTTTATCATTTGTGCTATTGATCATTTGCTTATTTGTTCTTATTGGATTACTGACTGTACACTTGTCTTTAATAAGGTTTTAAATGTATATAAGTCTAGTTTATTAGTGAGTTATTCTTTAGGATGCTGATTTTTGTTCATGGTATTCAGCTGCAACAGACTATTATGCAAAAAGGCACAGAATATGTTTGATATCTAAATGTTTGACTCATTTTTTATACCAAAACAGGGAATCCATAAGAATTGGAATCGGAATTGCTCAAATTCAAACAATACCCAACCCTATTGCCAAGGCAACATTTGTCATTTTCGTTTAGTTAAGTTGAAGTATTAAAATAACTAAAACTATATCAAATGTACAACTTTATAAAAGCTATATAGACAATTATATAAACACACAACAAAATAACTAAAACTTAAAATATACTCAAAATATAAAAAAAATCGAATTCAAATAATTTGAAACAAAATCTATAATAGTATATCAATGATAGTAAAATAATACTGATTTTTATCATAAAAAATCTAAAATAATAATAATATTAATAGTGGTTTAAAAACCATTATTTCAGGAAGTCTTCATTGCTAAAAGAGAATGTGCATGGCGTTTTGCATCTAGAGGAAAAATTCCCTTGAAACTACCAAAAACCATTTGCATACAAAAGGACAAAACACAAGGTATAATGTACCTTAATCTCAAGAAGTCTGAAAACTCGAAACGTACCACTTGGTGCTGGTTCTTCAGTATTTTCAGCTGTCATGGAGGGGTTGGATTCAGCAGGTTCAGACGGGACTTCTGGTTCATTGTGAGCAACTGCAGCTGTAGAGCTCTGTATTTCCTCTGAGGGAACATGATCTGCGCTGGATGTCTGTGGAGATTCCGCGGCATGGTTTTGGTCTGGAATTGTCTCACTGTCTGCTGTAGGACCACCGTTTTCGTTACTTGTCCCTTAGAGATCAAGACAAACATTTAAAACCAATTTTTTTTTACTTGCAATAAAAATAAATGAAATATTTAAAATGAAATAAAATTGTGAAAAACCTAAATTTGTTTTATTTCATCTAGTTGCCGAGTAGGGTTGCGAATCGAAAATCGATTCCACTTAAGTCCAAAATTTAGATTCCGCTTATTGATTTCTGTGAGCGCATTTTAATGTTGTTTTAAACCATTTAAACAAAGAAGACATGAGAAAGAACTCAATTCGGACTCGCACACTGTTTTCTGTGCTGGGCACATCCAGAGCGCGGGCACACAAAGTCGCCTCTCATACAGTGCATGAATACTGAATTGAGTTTTCTTTCATGTCTGCTTGCGCTTGAATTGATTAATACACACAAAAGTATGACAAAATATCCTCATAAACACAGTCGGTTATGTCTTAAGTGAACGTAAACAGAAAACACATGTGTAACAGTAAATTGGATCTATACATTCGGTCTTAAAGTGACAGCAGCCTAATAAACCTGGTTACTGTTAATCAAACAACAAAAGAAAAAGAAAATCCCTCACTGATCTTAATTAAATAACATTTGTAACTCTAATAAGGGTTCATCTATATTTTATTGTATTTATTTGTGCTATTGATAATTTGCTTATTTGTTCTTATTGTATTACTGTCTTTAATAATGTTTGAAAATAATGTTTGAAATGTATATTAATCTAATTTATTAGTTAGTTATTCTTTAGGATTCTGATTTTTGTTCATGGTATTCAGCTGCAAGACTATGTTTGATATCTTAATGTTTTACTTCATTTTTTATACCATATTGGAATCAAAACAGGGAATCCATAAGAATTGGAATCGGAATTGCTAAAATTCAAACAATACCCAACCCTATTGCCAAGGCAACATTTGTCATTTTCGTTTAGATTAAGGCCCCGTCCACATGAAGCCAGAGCTTTCCCTATCTGATCTTTTTTTTCCTCATTTCAAGAAATATCTGCGTACACACGAGAGCACTGAAACCGACTCAAAACGATGTAGTATACATGCCAGGCCAGTATGTGGCACTGTAATTCTGCCACAGAGATACACTAAAAACGGAGAAGAAGAGTTGTGGCTAGAAGGGGTTAGTGATGGGAAGTTCGGATCATTTTACGGACTCGGATCTTTGAATCTCGTTCAGCAAAATGAACAAATCTTTTTTCAAGTCATTTCGTTCATTTCAGCAGAATCTAATTAAAATATTACATTTTTCATTTTTCAGCACATTTAGTACTTTTGGAATAAAAAAATGAACTAAGCTAATGCAGCCATGGCCAAACTTTGAGAAATAAATTATTAATTAATTGCTTAGCTTGATTTAGTCTATGTATGCAGTCTGTTAGTTCACCTCACCTCCCGATCCAAATCGTTCTTTTTTTTTTTTTTTTAAATCGTTTACTCTTGTGTCTGTCTTCAGGTTCGAGCCGTTAGTTCCGTCATGTCTGATGCTCTCATTGCTCTGATCTGGCCGTGACAGCCGTGTAATACACATGCGTCCGGAAACAGATCAGTTGATCAGTTCATTTCGAGTCTCGGGTTTGAGTCATTCGTTCATCAAGTCCCAGTCACAAGTCCCAGTCACAGGAAACAGATTTGAACAGTTAATTTCGAGTCTCGGGTTTAAGTCATTCGTTCATCAAGTCCCAGTCACAAGTCCCAGTCACCGGAAACAGATTTGAACAGTTCATTTCGAGTCTTTGAGTCGTTCCTTCTAGTCCCCATAGGCTGAATGCAGAAACAAAAATGATCAGTTCATCTCTCGAGTCAGTCTTTGGGTCTTAGTCTCGTTCTTTTGTCACGTGACCGCTTCCCGGTTTCAGTGTCTCGCAACATATACAACATTACAGTCGTATTATTGACTGTATATTATTTTTTGTTTAGGAATTCTCATACAATTATCAAAAGATATCTGCAACAAACATCTGAAAAATAGCCTAAGATGTTGCGCAATGCGCATGCGCGGGTCAATACAAAATGAACGAATTGCTCTCTGAGACGACTCGTCGTTCCCGAGTCATATTAAGGATTTGTTCAAAATGAACGAATCGTTCATGACCGACACATCACTAGAAGGGGTACAGCAATGGTAGGAAGTGAGGCAAAATCTCACAATAAAATAACAATAAATACATTTGCTACTTGCCAGATGTGTATTAACGCCTACACCTACCCCAACCCTAAACCTACCCTTACAATAATGCAAATACAGTAATTAAATGACGCAATATTGATGTGCGCATGCCCAGTGGCAATAGCTGTTTCCCTTCTAGTCTTTCCCGTGCGGGACGTGGTGTGATGACATCACCGTTGCACAAAATATACGGATTGGCTGTACACACGAAAACGCAAGGGTGTCGTTTTCAGATTTATCCACCCTCTTTCAAAAAATATCGGTTTCATGCTCCCAAAACGCCGGAACCGTGTGGACGAAACGTTGATACGGTACAAATATTTTACGTATACAGCTAAACGCGTCTCCGTGTGGACGGGGCCCTAAGTTGAAGTACTAAAATAACTAAAACTATATAAAACTTACAACTTTATAAAAACTATAGACTTGGTCGGCATTACTGGAAACGCCCACAGAAACGTAATATTCGCCATATGCCGTGGGGGAAAACAAGCCATTAGAATGAATGCATGTAGATCTTGTTAGACGCTTTATCTTTACTCTAAAACTTCAGATAACTTGCTAGAGGTGCAGAACGCCACATGGCAACTTTTCGGGACTGCACCAAGCAAAAATAAATCGTAATAATCACAAAGAGTAAAGATAAAGCGTCTAACAATTCTAATGGCTTGTTTTCCCCCACCGCATATGGCGGATATGCCGTTTTTGTGGGCGTTCCAACAGTAATGCCGACCAAGTCTATATAGACAATTATATAAACACACAACAAAATTACTAAATATTATTGATCACATACAATATGTTTAGGCATATTAAATGGGGTACAATTGGGCACATTCCTTATTATAACTGCATTTTAGTGTCACCGAACAGAATTACAAAAAATATTATTTTCAGACAGGTTACCGCAATGCCAACCATCATCTCAATTTCAATATTTAGACATTTCTTTCATTTTCCAATCTGAGTTCAATATACTCAGCCCTGTTCAACACATTTTACTATATTTAAATCATTTCCACATTTCATTAAGAGAAATATGAAAAAACATCTGTTATGTCCTTTCTCTCTACTCTCTACTATTCTGTGTATCGAGTGTCGATAAGGTACAAGACACACATTGACATCCTGGTTAAATAATGAAAACTAATGTGACAACAGCTGCCGAAGAAAATTGATGTATTGAAACAGGCAAACCAGCAAAGGTTTATGACATCAGCCATATGAGATCTAAAGTACACAACATTTACATGAAACATTCTTCTCAGCTCCGGGACAACACGCTTTGTTTAAATGTCACCATTGGCAGATTGACATGCATCACCACACTTGAATGAGCACCTGAGGTGTGGAGGACCTCCACTGGTCACCTTAATGTTTTTCCTCAAATTCCAAGAAATCACCATAGAAACACTGTGATGGTTTAGGAAACAAACACAGCAACAAAACAAAATACAAATTTCCCTAATTTGTTTGACAAATTTAATTCAGTACAATTAGATTCAAAATTCTATTCAAATGCTTTTGTTATTTGTATAGCACTTTTTAAACACATATCAGGTGATGAATCATGTTCATGAGATTGCAATCACCAACATTTTGTTAAAATGCATATAAACATATAAAGGAAAGAGTTGAGGTATACATTTTAGGTGATCAGTCCTGAAGTGTGAAATTTTGTTCCTCAACTCAATGCCACACCAAAGTTATGCTTTTGTATCCAGTGAATACACTTTGCCACTATAAATAAAAACATATGTCAAATGCTAAATATAAAAGTAATATGGGATCATAAACATTGCATGCATGGTGGTTATACATTAACTGTACAACAGTGCTCCTAGTGAACCTTAGCCACATAAATATCCTTTTTCTTATAGCTTTCAGTTAAAGTCTAATGGTTTAGGATCTGGGCAAGGCGTTTAACCTTAGGTTTCTCCAGGGGGACTTTCAGTGTAATGTATCCTGTGCATTTCTCTATGAGAGACACTGGAGTCAAGTAGATCTAAACTGCATGGCGGGCTGATAACAGCATTCTGGATAAGCATCTAGGTGCCTTACACAAAGTTTGAGTTTCAAGTTAGGGTGACCCAGGGTCCGAAAAGTAACTAAGATTGCAATCTTCATCTCACTTAAGGATTTACAATGCATTTTAGCCATTGTGACATCTATATAACATGATCAAAGTACACCACCACATGCCTGAAATTCTTCCTTCACCTCATGAAACAAATCAACAATATTTGACCAAATAGCCTATAACTCAAATGTGCATTTTTGGCCTTTATAGTCTCACCTGATGTGTTCCCATCTTCTTTGGTGTTGGGTCGTGTTGTGTCTTGAGCTGTGGTCTGAGTGCTGGAAGTGCATCCCATCGTGTCTTCCTATGACAGTAAGTGAAGTCAAGCACTTTGGTGAGTGTTGTCGTGCCCAGCGGCGCGCATCGACTTCAAGTGCAGGAAGACTGGGCTAATTAAACGCTCATTCGATAGAGACTGCAGTCATTCCCTAACCAGGTAACACATTGGGTGTATCTGAGTGTGTATGAGCGGCGGTCATATGCAAATCTGCCCTTATTCGCGGTAACAGGTCACGGTTCAATGCTAAAACATCAGTGAACGCTTGTCTTCTCTGATTAAAATGATAAATAATTTGTTAAGAAATTATTGGTAACAATTTATGTTTTAACCTGAGTTCTAACAACCAAAATAATGATATAAATCCGAAAACATCCGTTTAATAAAAAAAGAAAATGTACTCTAACTTAAATGATGACATCACGTAGTCCATGTGTAATGATTTTGGCGACATCTACAGGTGACTTTCGGAGTAGCACTGGCCCCAAGAACCCAAACTGAATGTCATAAAATGTGTAAAAGTCAATATTTTGATGCTCTACTATCTACAACTATGGTGGATAATGTCAGTGCACAGAAAATGCCCTTGTAAAACGAAGCCTACTGCTTTTTTATCATTATATTAGGTAATTGAGTTGGTTGTGGCTTTTAAGATTAGAAAAGTTCTTGGTTTTAAATTATATATACAGTTCAATGGTCTGTTAACACCCATTAAGTAAACGTTTTAGACTCATTTTCTCAGGGCCCTATCAACTTTATGACCTTCTAAACCTAACCTAAGAAAGCTGTGACCTTTTGTGATTCCATTATCCCAACCATTTTTGGGGGGGTTTTTTGTTCACTTGTTCACTCAAGTCTATATTGAGAACCATAAGGAAGTGTACTTTCCTTTGATGAGTTCCCACAATAACTGTAGGCTACTTATTCCATGATATCATTTTTATATTCCATCTAAAGCAGTAATTCTATTTTGTACTGATAACCACTGGTGGCAAGGGCGTAGATTTGGTTTGAACATTGGGGGGGTTGAACGTTGGTATGCTGTCTGTTATATCTATCTATCTATCTATCTATCTATCTATCTATCTATCTATCTATCTATCTATCTATCTATCTATCTATCTATCTATCTATCTATCTATCTATCTATCTATCTATCTATCTATCTATCTATCTATCTATCCATCCATCCATCCATCCATCCATCCATCCATCCATCCATCCATACATCCATCCATCCATCCATCCATCCATCCATCCATCCATCCATCCATCCATCCATCCATCCATCCATCCATGAACTGATTACATGTTCCATGAACTGATTAAATGTATTAAATTATTAAAATTACTAAGAGAAAATGGGTAAAGATACCCACTTAACATTATTTGAAAGTTATTTTAACATTCAATATGCCTTAATTGCAGCTTATTAGATCATATTTTTATTTACACATGGTTCACATATGTTTACTTGTAGTGGTAACCATGGAAATCTACAAATAGTTGAACTACGGTCACTGTAGTTAAAAATAAACCATGGTTCATTTTCATAAGGGACTGCCAGTGACAGGATGTTTCACCCATAAAATGTAACCTTTTTATTCTGACATGATTTATATTAACATTAGTTACACAATAGAACATGATCATTATCAGCTTTTAACATTACATTTAAAGTGTAATGTAGGCTACAATTTCTATTTGTTTATTGTGAAATAACTCAAACATATGTTTTTTGTCTTCTGATGAGCATTGTTCAGAGCCTCATTTCCAAAAGCATCAATGGTTTCTTATGGTAGTTTTGGGAAATGCCGCTCTATTTGAATAGTGTCATCAGTGAGCGAACAATATGTATATATAGTGTCATCAATATCATCAGTGAGCGAACAATATGTATATATAGTGTCATCAATATGTCTTGCAGCATAATTATTATAGTGAGGATGAGGCTCCAGGGGGTTGATAAATGCCTTCTGAAGTGAAGCAATGCGTTTTCGTAAGAAAAAATATCCATATTTTTAACATATTTAAACTATATTCACTGGCATAGAGAATAGAGCAAAACAAAACACTGGTCACAAATTAGAAGTCTAAAACGAGAATTTGTTTTTTGATATAAGAAAAGAGAAGTTTGAGTTTGTTGCCCAGCCCTATTTGTTTGAACCGTGAGAGGCATCTTTCACCAAAGGCCCTGTCCCAAATGGCACACTTTTAAAAAAAATCAGGTCTCCAATTGAACATTTTCTAGTGATTGATCGACTAGTGACATCAAAAAATTTTAGTTGGCCAAATTGAATTTCTGTGAATTAAATTGCATCAATTCACACAAATTCAATTTAGATGTGATCAGTCACTAGAACATTTTCAATTGGAGACCTGATTTTTTTTTTTACAGTGCACACTTCATGTGCAAAGTGCAGACTCAGAGGAAGACCGTGAGGGTTTAGGGTGCCATTTGGGACAGGGCCTAAACTTACGCTAATCCATCCTGTCATGTGTCGGGTCAGAGGTCAGGCCTCCGCCAGAACAAGGCCCTGTCCCAAATGGCACCCTAAACCCTCACGGTCTTCATCTGAGTCCACACTTTCACAACATAATGCTGCTTTGACTGCCAGGAAGAAGTCCGCTGCGTAACGCAGGCTCGGCAGAAGTGCACATCGAGGGCGCATATCGATCTCAAAGGGGGCACTCGTGAGCACCCTTCTGAGACCTAAAATGATGAATGGGACACTCTGGGGTTGTCGTGGACTTAACGGACACGCGCACGCAGCGGCCATTGTAAGTTCACAAGATCGAAAGTGCACATGAAGTGTGCCATTTGGGACAGGGCCCTAAACTCGAAGTTGGATTTAGGGTGTTTTTCACACTTGGTCCTTTTCAGGGGTCTGAGCGCAGTTCGCGTGATTTTTGGCCCATATGTGAACACTCCAAACGATCTAGGACCCCTTTAAAGTGAACCGAGACCATCTCGGTAGGTGGTATGGGTAGGCCTAAAAAAGGATCGGAGTCCTCTTTCAGGTACAGGGAGAGTGTGAACGTGAACAGAACATGTGAACAGAACTGGGTCCTTTTTCACTTGATTCACCTCTTGGTCGGAGTTTGGTCCTTTTAAAGAGGACCCAAGTGTGAATTTTATGCTCTTATTTTGTTAAATAAGGAAGACATTTATGTTTATAGTAGGTTTGGTTAACAACTTAAAATGTTGCATGAGAAATGTTCTGTTTGGTGTCTCAGAGACACAATGACATTAATAACTAAATAATGTTGATAATATGCTTTAATCAATCTCCTTGAAGAGAGTAAGGAAATAATATAATCTAATATAAATAAGTATAAATGCAATAAATTTAGCAGTGTAGAGGTTCACCAGTTATTCGTTTGGATTTTATTGCGTTTCTGCAGTGTTTTCTGGGGTCAAATTGGCCGAAAATAAAGCAAAGGATGAATCACACTTGTCTGAATGTGCATGCATAACATTTTATTCAAATACAAATCTTTGAGGTGAAAAACAAACATTTTATATTTTTAAACAATTTCATCCGTGTGTGATTATATATATATAATATATATATATATATATATATATATATATAGATCCTCTATTATGAATTAACTATAATGATAAATGAAAGTTCACAAACATAACACTTATTCAACCATTACAATCATGAAAATCAATCTTCAGACAGGCAGCACAAAAACAAAAATGAATTAGAGAACAGGAAATTATAAACCAAATGTGTGTTTTGTATTTTTTTTTTTTATCTAGGCCTGTTTGCCTTACATCTTTTTAAGCAGAAGGCCATAAGGGCGGATTGAACTCTCCACCATTTGTTTCTCTTTCTTAGCCGATGTGCCTTCAGGGATAGGGACCAGCCAAATGTCCTTGTTCTTGATTTCCCTCTTCTGGGGGTTGATTCGGTTCTGCATGATGACTTTGTAAGTATTTCCATTCTTTTGCGAAATGAAGTTCTTGGTTTTCGCAAACACATCTGCTACGTTGATGTCTGGAGATGAATAAATCCCTCTTCCGTAAGCATGAAGACCGTCTCCTGCCATGTACTGAGACTGTATGATGCCCGCAGCTCCCTGCAAGTCGGTACCGTGGTAGGAGACAGGCCACTCACCGGGCGCGGAACGGCTCCTCCAGCCACCTGTTCCCAGCCAAGCGTTCCCGTCCGGGTACTTGTCCTGCACCTTCAGCCCGAAGCGCATCCACCCGTAGGGGCGCTTGTACGGCTCGTCCCCGCGCATGCAGGCATCAGACTTTGACTCGGACATGTTCGTGAAGTCAAAATCAAACTGTGGGTCGAAAAAGTCATCTGAAATCACGAATATCTCCTTCCGGAGAGAAGAGCTCTCGCTTTCGGTTTTCGGGGTTACTTGGGAATTTTTCTGATCACCGACAAACCACCGCGACAGTAAAGAAGTTATATAGCTCACAGGTTGGACCACAAGCATGAACGCTTCATAACCAAGAAGGGCAAGCGTTGTAAGACTGGTAATATGCAGTTGAATGGCTCCATCTAAATCCTTACAGTCTGACTGCAGTTTCACAGTGACTCCCAGAATGGCAGAGAGCGCCTCGGTCAAGATATATTTGTCCACCTCCATCGTGAAGGCTACTCGAACTTATCAAGAGTTCTGTTTTGAGACAACGTGTAACACAGTGGTTTTTAGTCTTATTACTGAGAATGGGGACCCAGATTTTTTTTGTACATTTGTATGTCCTGCTTAATTAGCACACCTGAATCAGATCATCAGCTCATTTAAAGACAGCTGAACTGAACTGTGTGTGACAGACAAGAGAGACAAACACAATGTGCAGTGGGTTCCATGACCATGACTGGATGTTTACATTTGCTTTCAAAAGCAGAGGATCAACCATTAAAAAAAGTTTGTGGGTACACCTATCATTTAAGAAAATTAAATACAACTATTAAAATGTAGTATATTTGCCAAGGGACAATCTAAAAAGTGAGTTGCTCAATGGCCTCAGTTGCTGGGGAAAAAAGCACTTAAACCAACCTTCGCTGGATACACCTGGTCAGGCTGGTCTGTTACTTGTTTAGAGGGGATTTGGGCACTTTTCAGCAGGTTAACACTAACTTGGCCAGGCTGTGAGACCAACTTAAACCAGCAAACACCCACAAACCATCTTAGGGTGGTTTAAGCAGGTGTTTTTTTCAGCATGGATCTGAAGCAATTGACCAGATCACTTTGTATTACAAATAATTGCCCCAAATTCATGCAAACTTTAAATGCCTTGAGAATTCATGGTTTACATCAAATAATCATGAAAGGATGCTAATTGTCATTAAAGGGCCCTTTACACACTGCAAAACCCCTCACATTATCACAGATGTGAGACGAAAGTTCAGGCTCTAGTCTAGAGTTTAGACACAACATTTATTCTGGAAGATGAGGATGTCATATATCAACACAGCCTGTAGAGCTGAGGATAAGACCTCACAATGGCTGTGTGCAAAACTTGGACATGCTTGCTTTTGGAGGACAAATTTCAAGGCAGGAAGGCACCAAGGCACGCCCGAATCTAATGTTAGCTTCACTTCCTGTAGGGAGGTTAAGTGACTTTTGACTTCAAGTCATGGTGCAAAGGTCCCCTTCAGTATGGAAGTACCTTAGGGCCATAGAAATAAATTTATCTTAAGACACAAGTGAGATCACATTTTGTAAGTTCAGAAAAAGACCCAAATATATCCTATTCATATGCCTATTCATTATTTTTCTCACATGAATAGGGTAAAAAATGTAACCTTTAGATATCACCATGAAAATGACTGAGTTGATTACTTATATCAAGACAAACAAAAAATGTATTACAAGTCTTTTTTAAATTGTTTGTTACATGGACAAACGGTGCACAATCTAATTACAGATGTGCTAATTTGCATAAATACCACAACAGATCTTAACATTGGGTACAGCGTTTTTAAAACATTCAGAGATTCAGTCAGTCATGGAGGGGCTTGAATCAGCCTGAAGGGGTTGTTATTCGCTATAACAACCACCTCGCTATACATTATCCCTTACTTGAGATTAATGACTTGAATTACATAGCCTACATGACAGTGTAATGACTACAACAATCCATGTATCCATATCTTAAGACAGCTAACAAGTTATTTGCTGTTGCTAGACATGTTAGCTATCGAATTAAACTATTCGCGAATCCTAAACTTGACATTGTTTCACCAAAAATAGTTGTACAACAGCTCAACACACATCCAGATGTTCCCAATAAATTGTAGTTGATCACCAGGTATGTTTTATTAATGAATAATCCATGTAGGAAAAATAAAAGGACATTTTTCTTAGTGACAGTTGAAAGTTGACAGTTGAGAGTTGACAGTTGAGTGGACCTTGAATTAATGACTCTCTGAATGAATCTCTGAATGTTTTAAAAACGCTGTACCCAATATTTAGATCTGTTGTGGTATTTATGCAAATGAGCACATCTGTAATTAGATTATGCACCGTTTGACCATGTTAACAAACAATTGAAAAAAAAACTTGTTATACATTTTTTGTCTTGACATAAGTAATCAACTCAGTAATTTTCATGGTGATATCTAAAGGTTACATTTTTTACCCTATTCATGTGAGAAAAATAATGAATAGGCGTATGAATAGGATATATTTGGGTCTTTTTCGGAACTTTCCCCTAATGGGATTCTTCGGGGCTTTTTTTTCCTTACTCAGGACATATTGAGGATACAAAATCAGTTGAGTTTGATTCTGTTGCAATTTGTTCACCCTTTTTTCCTAAAACGCCTGGACTAGTAGGCTATGTGCTTGCTTCAATAAAAATGTATACAGTTATGATGAAGCAAACTAGTTACTAGCAACCTAGTTATAATGAAGCTAACTAGTTACTAGCTAGCTAGTTATTAGTTATCTAACATTAAAAACATGTTTCTATGTAATGAGAAAGTCATACGAACCTCAAAGTGTTAACCTGTCACCTCTGACCTTCAACAGCTGTCACAGCTCATGGTGCAGATGGGATGTTTTGTTGCAGGAACTGATTTGCTATAGGCTACTCCTGACTGGTCTAAATCTCATGCTCATTAGGACAAATGTAATGTACAGAAGTATAGCTGCACTGCTTAAATACAAAATTAAAGTTTTTGAAGGAAAATATAAGTAAAGTCACTCTGATGACAATTTTTATGTGAAATGTGCATATTTACCCCCAATTGTCATGGTATGGGGAAAATGTTTGTTTTTTTTAAACTTGAAACCAATTTTATTGGATTCCCTGACCCCGAAAATGTACACTTTGACACCAAATTTGTCATTATAGCGATAACAGAAGCAAAGATATGGGCTCTAGAATATTTTCTGTGCATTGGCGGCCATTTTTGAAAAAAAACTGTTTATTTCTGATACAAAGTGTGATCTCACTTGGGTCTTAGGATAAATTTATTTGTATGACTCAAAGGTACTTCCATATCAAAGGCGACCTTTGCATCATGACTTGAAGTCAAAGGCCTATTTTTTGGGCTTAACCTGCCTACTAGAGAGACCTTCATCTGATCGAGTTTTGAAGGCAGCATATGTGTATACTTCGCTGCCTTTGATATCCCACAATCCGAAAGTTGCGTTTGCTGGTCAGTTTGTGTGTAAATGTAAATTTTTTGCCAAAATTTTCCACTTCTGATGTCATTTCTAGCGAGAAATTACTAATGTAGTAATTAAATATTTGTTTAGTTCTCACCAAAGCTCTATGTATTTTGCTGTAGATCATTAAATGGTTACACTGCCTTAGAAGTCTGTCCGAAATTAGGAAGGCGCCCCAGTCCAGCTGATTGGTTTGCAGCGATCGACCTGAAGGACGCCTACTACCATGACTCCATCCTACCTCGACACAGACTGTTGCTACGGTTTGCTTTCGAGGGGCGGGCATATCAGTATGCGGTCCTTCCATTCGGGCTAGCTCTGTCCCCTCATGTCTTCACGAAGATTGTCGAGGCAGCCCTTGCGCCACTCAGGCAGCACGGGGTTCGCATCCTGAACTACCTTGACGACTTGCTCATAATGAGTCACTCTCGAGCGCAGGTGTGCGAACACAGAGACCTAGTGCTCCAGCACTTAGCCCATCTGGGCCTTCGGGTCAACTGGGAGAAGAGCAAACTTTGCCCTGTGCAGAGGATCTCTTTTCTCTGTATGGATATCGACTCGGTCGCCATTTGCGCGCAGCTTACGAACGAGCGTGCCTCCGTCAAATCGAAACTGTTTCAGAGGCTCCTGGGGCATCCTCGGATTGCTTCATATGAGACCGCTTCAGCATTGGCTTCGCGATTGAGTCCCGAGATGGGCATGGCGGTCTGGCACGCTCCGGGTCCTAGTAACTCGGGCCTGCCTTCAGACGCTCACCCCGTGGTCGAACCTCAGTTTTCTACGGGCTGGTGTGCCCTTAGAACGAGTTTCCAGGCATGTTGTTGTGTCAACAGATGCCTCCACCACGGGTTGGGGTGCCATGTGCAATGGACATGCTGCCGCGGGCTCCTGGACAGGACCCCAGCATCGCCTGCATGTCAATTACCTCGAGTTGCCGGCAGTACGGTTCACCCTGCACCGCTTCCGAGCGTTGCTGAAGGGTCAACACGTACTAGTCCAGTCAGACAACACAGCCACAGTAGCGTACATCAACCACCAGGGCGGTCTACGCTCCCGCCGTATGTCTCAATTCGCCTGCCATCTCGTTTTATGGAGTCAGAAGCATCTGAGGTCCCTTCGTGCTGTCCATATCCCGGGAGAACTGAACCGTACAGCCGACAAGCTCTCACGGTCTCAGCCACTTCCTGGAGAATGGAGACTTCATCCCCAGACGGTCCAGCTGATTTGGGAACAGTTCGGTGACGCACAGGTAGATCTGTTTGCCTCCCACGACTCTTCCCATTGCAGCCTGTTCTATTCCCTGACCAAGGGCACGCTCGGCACGGATGTACTGGCGCAGGGCCTGCAGCAATTTAAGCAATGAATTAATAATTTATTTCTCAAAGTTTGGCCATGGCTGCATTAGCTTATAGTTTATTTTTTATTCCAAAAGTACTAAATGTGTTGAAAAATGTAGTATGTAACATTTTAATTCACGAGTTCACACTTACATCAAATTAAATAGAGTAAATATTATGCGTATTTGGCGTGCTGTCCGGGGGAGGGCTCCGGGCTCGGAATTTTGCCCGAACCCAGAGTACATACGTAACCGAGACGTTTTCTTTTTCCTGAGGTGGGCCCAAACATGTTTGTCAATTGGATTGTTTCTATTATTGCCATATATGCAATGTTTTATATGTTAATTAATTAATTTGTATGGACAGGCCATCATTCATGGCCTATGTTAGATGCAGGCATTGTCCTGGCAGGAGGCTGAGGAGGTGTTCCTCCGTGGCCCTACTTATCACCCTGGGTATGCTTGTAATGGTTTGGCATGCTCTTGACAGCTCACCCTCGACCTCTTTTTCCCTCCTCTATGCCAACATAGCTTTTGACTTGGGCCCATTAGTGCATGAAGAGATAGAATAGATTCACATCAATAATACAGTTAGTTATCGTCAGTTAACTGAAAAATGTATCAGTAAACAATATTATGACGGGTGCTTGCTAGAGCTTAGGTTCAGGGATTTGAACAAACCTCTGACCTAAAGTGTTAAAGTTTGATCCGTAACTCGTCCTACACTGTTTGCTTCAAACTTGAATGGAATCTCAAATCATAGCTTGTTGAGAAGAAGAGATGTGTGCTTCTTTCAAATACTTTACTTGGATTTCCGGCTGCCGTAGGATAACAATGTATGAGAGGGCTTTCTTGAGACATAGCAACCACCTATAACACCCTAGCAACAACCAAACAATGTCCTATATCTCCCACAAGACCAATTGTATCAGCAGGTTCTGCACACAAACCCGACTCTGAGTCAATTAAACAAATAGTTTTTTAAACGAATCGCAAGCCGTTTCGTTGTGACGTCAAGACGAAACATTAGCATATTGCCTGTCCACTTATTCCTAGCACAGACACAAAAACTTGAACCACCTCAAACATACTGGATAGCATCATGTCGAGAAGACACTGTGCTCTACAATGTGTTTATTGTGTTCATATTGTGTAAGTATCTGGCTAACCGGCTAACTCACGTTATTACTGTCACCAGTGGTGTTGAAATACTTAATTCATTAATTCATGCTGCACAAATGCTTTTCATAGTATTTTTCCTTACCCTATTGGCAGAACATTTTCAAAATAAGAAAAATGCACTTAAATTAGCTTTTTTTTTTCACCAGGAAACGAGACTAAATACTAAATACTGCACATTGATTTAAGAATCTTTAGATATTTTGACTGGAAGTTACAAGACAAAAGAAAAGTGCATGTACAGGTAAAAAAAAATTGCAGTGCAGGTACATTCATTCACTGCGGATATTTTCATCAAGAGGACATCCTGTAGGTGAGGAGGCTGCAATAATTTGTAGTTACATTCATGTCAGGAGAGTATTTTTTCCTTGGCTGGGATCGTGCAGAGCCCTCTGAAGCCTTTCAAAGCCCTTTGAAACTGCAATGATTTGGACCTGGTTTTGGTTACCATTGAAGTGCATTATGTGGAGAAAAATCCTGGAATGTTTTCCTCAAAAAACGTAATTTCTTTTCGACTGAAGAAAGAAAGACATGAAAACCTTGGATGAGATGGGTGAGTAAATTATCAAGAATGTTTCATTTTGAAATGACCTAATCCTTTAACTGCAGCTCTTCATTTAGATATCACGACTGATTTACACCAGCAGCGCTGAGTGACAATGACATCATTCAGATATTGTTGCACAATTAAAATGAAAGATGGCACAGAGGATATCATGTAAGTGTAAATAACCCGTTTTAAATTATTGTTGAAGTGAAATACGTTTAATTTCTTATTAACTGCGTCTGTCCATTATTTTCCAACAGCCTTCAAAAAGAGTTGGCAGAGATTTATATGACGTCGCCCTCTGAACGTAGATTCGCTGGCTGGATTGTGTTCCCTTTCGAACGGTCAGTCGTATTGCGTCGAAAATGCTTGGGTAAAACTAATTTTCTCCGAAATACTGAAGCCTTTTATGAAATAACCAGTGGCGGCTGGTCAATAGAGGGCGCTGGGGCGCCGCCCCCATCAAAATTCCAGGAATATACATGTATACAAAAATTATATAAAAATGAAATAAAAATAAAACAGTTTACACATACGACGTGCCGGCTGTTAGTAAGAGTCTCAGCATTTAATAAAAACTGCCTTTGATCGGTTAACTATTTTATATGTTCTTTAATATGTTTCATGCGGTTTCATGGGCGAGGGACGCCGGACAAATGGATGTCTATCTGAGTCCAAAAATCTACGGGCAGCATGTGATCTGAAGCTGGTCTCTAATTGGTTTCTTAAAGATCCTCCTCCGAATGCAGTTCGCTGCGTCCCTGGCGAATCAGAATTGGATGCGTGTTATTTTATCCAATCTGATTGGTTCTCTTGGCCACTAAAGCGAAAGTGCGCAGGCGACACAGTCACTCCGGCTTCCCTCAAAACCTTGTTAGGATGATCACTTTTGTAGAGATGGCAGCAGTTAAACCAAATTCTTTCACAAGGCGTTTGCTGGAAGAAAAAAAAAGATAAAAGATCCCGAACCGGACCGACACGATTTACAAATCCAGCAAGCAGGCCAGTGACAGAGGATGAAGCTACACACGGAGCTTCACGCGCTTGTTATGAGAAACGTAGGTGGCTGGCTGGATGTGTTGTTAGCAATGCCCTTTATTGCTTTCCCTGTCTTTTATTTCAAAGTGTTGGTACTGAAGTTTTGTGGACAACAACGGGGGTAAGAGACCTCAAATATCTAACTGAACAATGCAAACGTCATGACACTACTGAGATGACCGACTTTAATCAGAGAGTCATTGAGAAATTTGCTGGCCAGAAAGAAAGGAGAGCAAAATGTATGTTCAAGTAGTCAACATGCTAGTCTGTTGTTGCTTTTTTCTTTAGTTTTTCCTTTCCTCATTCAATTATATGTGGGAAATGAATGTGTAAAAAGATAAAGTGAAGACACTGTTTACTCTTTAATGCTTGAATTTAGTCAGCATGCATCTTGATACTACCCCCCCAAAAAATAATTGCGACACCCGCCGATCGTTGCAAAG
Source organism: Romanogobio albipinnatus (assembly GCA_023566225.1). NCBI lineage: Eukaryota > Metazoa > Chordata > Actinopteri > Cypriniformes > Gobionidae > Romanogobio > Romanogobio albipinnatus. Next base: position 16,392,194 of record CM042261.1, on the reverse strand, counting down.
CCCACCGAGCTGAGCACAGAGCCCCCCAGAATGGGTGAGGCATCTGCCTATAACAGATGCTCGAATTGCCATGGATTCAGATTAATCTCTGTGGCGACCAGCGAGGCCGAGGGACCGTGAGGGCGGGACGAGGCGGCGCTCATCAGGGAGGATGAGCGCCAGCTGCGCGCCGCAGCGATCTCGGCTCTCGCGGAGGAGTGAGGGAGTATAAAGGAGGAGCGACGACAGTGAGGGACGAGAGAGGACCAGGCCTGGATTTTGTGTTGTGTTTTATTTTAGCTATGTTATGTGTACGCTGCAGTCGTCCGTGAGGGGCTGCAGATTTTTATTTTCATTTTGTGTTTGTTCGTATGTAGGCGGCAGTCGACCGTGAGGGGCTGCCGCCGCCATTTTATTTTGTGTTTATTTTTGATTAAAGTTTTTGAATGTTCGCCGGTTCCCGCCACCTTCTTCCCACACAAACCAACTTTACTACAATCTTCTTCAGCGACGATCTACGGACCTTCGCTGATCCTACTACTCGAAGTCTTCACCTTCTCAAGAAGCAGTCGGCCTGATCCAGCGAACGAGCCAGCGGCCTGTCTGATCAGCGCACTCAATCGCCAGTGATCCCGCAAGCTGTTGCGCTGTCTCCCCTGCGCTCTCTGACGAAAACACTGGTGTATCCTTTCTCTTATTTTTCACAAAAAGAGTAGCGAAGTTGTTGCAAATGTTGTGCCACACCTGTGGCACATGCAGAGCCACTCTGCATGACGAGGACAGTCACGGCGGCCATTTTATTTTGTGTTTATTTTTGATTAAAGTTTTTGAATGTTCGCCGGTTCCCGCCTCCTTCTTCCCACACAAACCAACTTTACTACAATCTTCTTCAGCAACGATCTACGGACCTTCGCTGATCCTACTACTCGAAGTCTTCACCTTCTCAAGAAGCAGTCGGCCTGATCCAGCGAACGAGCCAGCGGCCTGTCTGATCAGCGCACTCAATCGCCAGTGATCCCGCAAGCTGTTGCGCTGTCTCCCCTGCGCTCTCTGACGAAAACACTGGTGTATCCTTTCTCTTATTTTTCACAAAAAGAGTAGCGAAGTTGTTGCAAATGTTGTGCCACACCTGTGGCACATGCAGAGCCACTCTGCATGACGAGGACAGTCACGGCGAGTGTGTTGTCTGCCTGGGCAAGGCCCACGCTGACGGCGCTCTTACCAGGTCCGGCTGCTTTCACTGCTGCTCTCACTGCAAGAGTATTCCTCTCTCTGCTTGAGGATAGTGCTCTTTTCAGAGCGCGACTCCACCCCTTGCGCACTCCCGTTTCCTTTTTCTGCCGAGCCTCGGCAAGAAAAACGGTGGAGTCATAGGGCCGAGTATAGGGAGGACAGCAAGCTCACGTTGGCCCAGTGCCCGCATGCCTCACTGTCTCCTCAGAGAGATGTGTCGCCCATACTGTTCTCTCGATTGGACCAGCACCCCCCACTCGAAGCAGAGGGTCTCGTCTCTTTCGGGCAGGTCTGACGAAGATCCAACATTCCGATCGGAAAAGCGTTTACACTTGTCTTTTCAATGTGTATGTGGACAACATCCGGATACAGGTCGCATGTTAATGCCAAGTGTAAACACAGTGCTCGACTACCTCTGGACAAGCCAGGACACACTGATCGGATAACATTCCGATCAGAAACGCGTTTGGTTTACACTTGTCTTTTCAATCTGTATGTGGACAACATCCGGATAAAGGTTGCATGTTAATGCCAAGTGTAAACACAGTCCTCGACTACCTCTGGACCAGCCAGGACACACTGATTGGATAACATTCCGATTAGAAACGCGTTTACACTTGTCTTTTCAATCTGTATGTGGACAACATCCGGATAAAGGTTGCATGTTAATGCCAAGTGTAAACACAGTCCTCGACTACCTCTGGACCAGCCAGGACACACTGATCGGATAACATTCCGATCAGAAACGCGTTTGGTTTACACTTGTCTTTTCAATGTGTATTGTTACAACATCCGGATACAGGACGCATGTTACTGCCAAGTGTAAACACAGTCCTCGACTTCCTCTGGACCAGCGTCACTGTTCATAAATTCATGGTCTCCTTTTCTGTGTCATGTGAGGTTGTGTTGGAGGCGTGGTCACTGATTACGGTGCTCATCACCTTCACCTGCTGCACTCATTATTCACCCCATATACACTGGTCTGTCACTGACATCTGTTGTCAGTTCGTTTTCAGGCTTCCCTGGTGGGGCTCGTCAGCAGTCCTGTTTCCCCTGTGTGATCTCTGTTCCGGTTCCTGGATTCTACAGCTTCTGTGTTGCCCGCTGCATCTCTGCTTCGTGCTTCAGCCTGGAATTTTCTGCCTGCACCTGCCATTGTCTGCGTGGCCGCCTGCCGCTCTGCTGGGATTCCCTCGAACTGTTCTGAACTTTGAGCCTTGTTTATATTTGACGTGTTGTCGCTGCCTTTATCTAATAAACAAGTTATCTTTCGCTATTGGAAACTCCTGTGTCTCCTTTGCAGACCTGACAGCCAACACACATTGATCGGATAACATTTCGCTCAGAAAAGCGTTCGGTTTACACTTGTCTTTTCAATGTGTTTTTGGACAACATATATCCGGATACAGGTCGCATGTTAATGCCAAGTGTAAACACAGTGATCGACTACCTCTGGACCAGCCAGGACACACTGATCGGATAACATTCCGATCAGAAACGCGTTTGGTTTACACTTGTCTTTTCAATGTGTATGTGGACAACACAGAGTAAACGCAGCCAAAACACTGAATACAGTAGCCTACTCTTGATCAAATTACAGCTTCTGAAAAACAGCATAGTGGAGAAATATAAACTGGCAGTGATGTATAGCTTTTCTGTTTTCATATGCCTGTGTGGTTTGTGTCAGGGGCGGAGTGAGGGTGTGGCTTCTGGGGCTCCAGCCCTGAATGTTTTTCAAAAGCCCCAAATGTTTACAGTGTCTGGCTCTGCCCCTAGTTTGTATGCATGTCCAACACTAAAAAATGTACAGTTTCCAGTGATCATGTTGATTGGGGAATCTATGAGGAGGATGCATAACACATAAAAGAATGTGTTCACTCTTCATTTGCACAAGGTATTCAAATGTTTCACAATTTAAATTGTGTTGACACAACAAAGTATTATGTAACAGGCAGGTAGCATGCTGTGTTTAAGGATCTCTTTTATTTGACCACCAAGTACTGCAAATGTTGCAAATATTGAACATTGCCATCAATAAGGACTTGGGAATTTTATCGGCATGACTATATTTTGGGTCATAAATTTTATTTTCATTATCAGATAACTTTAGTGAGTGAGAACGGGTTGGCTTTTTTGAATGGATAGGAGTCGGTATATGCTAACTTTTGTGAGGAGACAGCTGATCAATTTGTGAATTGACATCATGTCCTCTAATAGTAAACATGTTTACCATGAAACATTATTTTCGGAGTGAAGTTTACATGCTGTTTAAATGCAGTTTTAGTCATGGAAAATGTGTTTTTATAGGCTACCTATTTTATTTTTATGGTGTCAGCTGACTGACTGTAAAACTGAAAGGCATACAATGACTCAGAATCAGATTGAATGAATTAGCAGTTTTGGTTTTGTTTATCAGTCTGTTTAATCACCCGTTTGCCTGCGTTGCTTTGTTCTCCTTTTCCGTCATAATCAGTTACCACCATGGATATTTGTAAGATTGAAAATAATCAAAGATATTTGATATTTAAAATTGAACAAAGACATATGCTTTACTGTTGTCAACCCCCATCCCCATCTTCCTCATCAGAAGGGCCATTTGGAATTCCTAAAGACAAAGAGATACTGTAGGCCAAATGGGTGCCACACCTTTCCATTGGGGGAAGTTTGGTCTGATTGGTCAGTTTAAATATCTCACATTGGGTTTCAGTCACATAGTCAAGGAGAGATAAAAAGAAGTTGTAACTGTTGCTCTTTCTCTTTTATTCTCTGGCTCTCTCTTCTTATAGGGCCTTCTCGGCTCTTCTCTTTGTCTCTTTCTCTCTCTCTCTCTCTCTCTCTCTCTCTCTCTCTCTCTCTCTCTCTCTCTCTCTCTCCCTCTCCCTCTCTCTCTCTCTCTCTCTCTCTCTATCCCTCAGGTAACATTCTATAGCTACATGCTGAGTACAATTAAGGTTATACGTTTTTAACATCTCATACATCTATTTTGTAACTATTTTAAGTGTAACCATAACCAGACTTTGTGTTTCCATTTGAAAGAGATTTCTGTCTTGGTCTGAGCATATAAGGAAGTGTGACAAAAGGTTCAGGGCTCGATACTGTAATCAGTTCAGCCCATAACGTGGAATGTCCATTAGACGCTCTGCGTTATGTAATATTCAGAAAGTCAGGTATGCACCTTCCACTCTTTAGGCTACTTCAGAGTATTTGATGTTATGTATGGATTATCTTTGAATTCATTATGTAATAGGCATTATACATGTACCTGACTGTTAATAAATTGTTACATTTTGATCTATTCTGACTTAGGCTACTCTGAAATGATTAATTATCTCTAGTAGATTATGAAACGGGTATAATTTCAACAAAGGGTTAAACAGAATAATTAAATGTGTGACTAACTATTAAATATAAATGACCAAACAACCAATTGGCATTCTAACCTAAATTCGAGATTATGATAAATGGAGTCAAATAAAAAATGAAGTGGGATTAAATCCCTTTTGCCCAGCTGAAAAGACCGAACGTGCAGCGACCTTAAACCGCGATCTTTACCTCCATTGGAACTAATTTCAGCGGCCTTACATATTCATTTAATCATCACAGCTGTATATTATTTAGTTCAGTGTATTTAAGTTCCTCACTTTACTCATTCTTGGTCTGGTAATGTTTGTTCATGGCGCAATGTTTCGAATTGTTGGCTTATGTTTAATAAAGACTTTATACCTTCATCATTGGACTCAAACTGTGACACGGCCTATTTTATTTATTTATTTTATTGGGCAGAATTAACATACATAAAAAAATAATAAATGACCAAATTGGCTGAGTTTAAAAAATAAAGCTTAAATAAATAATATCTGAGTTTGATTAGGACAGAGGCAAATATAAGACTTTGAAGTGAAAATAAGTTATAGTGTAATTTTGTAATTTTTACACACAGTTAAAAGTCAAAGAAAGACGGCAGTCTCAACAGAACACACTGGAATGGTTGTAAAACTTTATTTCAGCTATACAATTTCATGTCAACTTTTTAAGAGAAAATACAATATCTCTAATCATTATTTAACCTTTTTTTAGAATACATAAATGATAAATGATGTTTTATAAACAAGGTTCGAGATAATTGACACAGGTGGAGAGCGCTCAGCTCAACAATAGAGGTATAGGCTATAGGCTATACACGAAGCAGTCCTACCTCCGTTTGTTGACAGTTATCACCAACCCTTCCACCACCCCTTCGCCACACCGTTTAACTCTAAAACCACTTACATATCGGGGGTACTCTGGGTTCGGGCCTAATTCCGAGCTCGAAGCCCTCCCCCCGGACAGCGCCAAATAGCAACGCATTGAATTACTCTCTATAAATTATATGTAAGTGCGAACTCGTGAAATTATTAAAAATTGTAAAAAAAAAAAAAAAAAAAAAAAAAAAAATATATATATATATATATATATATATATATATATATATATATATATATATATATATATATATATATATATAGAGGCTAATAATAATAATAAAAAAAGTGTTAAACGTTTGGCCTCTTTTCATGGAAATGCATGATTTATGGACATTACATCTTTACCTTTGTAAATACAATGTTATTTTATTTTTTTAAGCATTTATAAAATAGTTATTGGAATTTAAAGAAATATAATATTGAAGCTGAGTAATGTTCCTTAAAATAATGAAATCAATTAATAAATGTGTCAGTTTGTTATAATTGTCCTGTTCCAGTGGAAATAATGTGTTATAGGCCTAATGGTTTAAAGCTTTGGTACTTTTGTCTTTAAAATGTCTTCTAGCAGATGCTGGATTAATAAAAGATTTAATTTAATATGGTTATAAACATCCCTTTAAACAAAAGTCTGAAGATTTGAAAGTAGAAATGTATTCCCAAGAGTAACTCAATTCTGAGAGCAACTTTACTGTTTGCCCTCCTACACCTCTTTAAGCAGAAGGCCATAAGGGCGGATTGAACTCGCCACTATTTCTTTCTCTTTCTCCCCAGATGTGCCTTCAGGGATAGGGACCAGCCAAAAGTCCTTATTGTTCTTGATTTCCCTCTTCTGGGGGTTGATTCGGTTCTGCATGATGACTTTGTAAGTCTTTCCATTCTTTTGTGAGGTGAATTTCTTGCTCGTCGCGTAGGCATCTGCTACGTTGATGTCTGGAGATGAATAAATCCCTCTTCCGTAGGCCTGACGGTCTCCCGCCTTGTAGTGAGACTGTATGATGCCCTCAGCCCCCTGTAAGCCGGTTCCGTGGTAGGAGACAGGCCACTCACCGGGCGCGGAACGGCTCCTCCATCCACCTGTTCCCAGCCAAGCGTTCCCGTCCGGGTACTTGTCCTGCACCTTCAGCGCGAAGCGCATCCACCCGTAGGGGCGCTTGTACGGCTCGTCCCCGCGCATGCAGGCATCAGACTTTGACTCGGACATGTTCGTGAAGTCAAAATCAAACTGTGGGTCGAAAAAGTCATCTGAAATCACGAATATCTCCTTCCGGAGAGAAGAGCTCTCGCTTTCGGTTTTCGGGGTTACTTGGGCATTTTTCTGATCACCGACAAACCACCGCGACAGTAAAGAAGTTATATAGCTCACAGGTTGGACCACAAGCATGAACGCTTCATAACCAAGAAGGGCAAGCGTTGTAAGACTGGTAATATGCAGTTGAATGGCTCCATCTAAATCCTTACAGTCTGACTGCAGTTTCACAGTGACTCCCAGAATGGCAGAGAGCGCCTCGGTCAAGATATATTTGTCCACCTCCATCGCGTTAACTGAGTCGACCTAATTAAGAGAGCAAGGTTTCTGTTAGTGTCGACAAGGAAACGTTTTTTGTCTATCAAGCTTAAAACGTGGCTATACTCACATTCACTTTTCCTTTCAGTTTATAGAGGTCAGTGCCCTTGCCTCTTTGGCGCCCTAGGCAAGATTTTTTTAGGCGCCCCCTTGTATTGCAATTTATATCACCAAGTATTTAGCCAAAATAATAAAAATAATAATAATAACACTTGTATAGCACTTTTCTAGATACACAAAGTCGCTTTATGAGAAAACATGAGCCTAAATTATTTTGACGTTTTCATTTATTTAGTAAAAAAGGGTTTCAAACTCACATAAGTGTAGGCTACTTAAATAGTGTAAATAAAAGTGCAACACTTTTGGTTAAAAAAAACAACAACAATACAATAAAATAAACAAAAGCCACTTTAAAAATAAATCCAAATAAAGAGACTAAGAGAAAAAAATAAAGTTGGAAAAAATAAAGAGACCCCATAATTTTCTCAAATATAAAAACAAATCAAACAACAATGATTGAAATAATTCAGTAGCTAAAAGTATGATACAGCACTAAAAATAACAAGACTAATATAAAATTATTCATGTATGAAAATAAAATAAACCTAATAATCTAAGGTCAACTGTCTGAATGTTTGTAATTAACTTATGGAAGTCAATGGCGTCCCACAACTGTTACCAACATTCCTTAAAACATCTTCTTCAGCAGAAGAAAGAGAAACTCATACAGGTTTTTAACAACAAGGGAGAGCAAATGATGATTTCATTTTTGGGTAAACTATCCCTTTAAAATAAGACAAAACAAGCATTAAAATAAGCGAAAACAATTAAAAATCAAGACATTTCTTATTTGAATTCACCCCCTCATTTTATCCTTTTAAGAACCAGGGTTCCCACTGTCTCAAAAAACCTGGATAAATGAGGTAACCTAGTTTTGTGATTTTTGAACATGGGAAAGCTGTAATTAATAATAATGAATAAAATCATATAACCCTATAACCTGCTGATGTCTTGCTTATTTAATGTATGTATAAATTAATCTGTGAAGAAAATGACAGCCAATAAATTATTATATTTCAACAATTTGGAGTTAAAACACAATTTTATAATTAGATTTAGAAGTTAGGCTAATGCAAAAACTGCCTAATGTGAAATATATATAAACTCGTATCCTTAATTATTGTAGGCCTACATCACAAACAACTGGAAAAGTAATGGGGCTTACAAATATTGTTTTGGACAATTAGGAGCCTTGGATTCAAAAGGTTGAGAACCACTGGCCTACACACCAAAAACTACACGTCCCAGAGTGACTGTTTTGAGCTCTGTGATCCCGAGGCTTCGCGTTCTCGCGATGCGAGTGTGTGAGGTTTACGGGCGCGGTGCACGCTGGGAAATCCTTTCTCTACGAGGCCATCTTGTGTGATCAGGAGGTGAGCGAGGCTCTGCTGGAAATTATTAAATAACTCCTTGTAACTGGTTTACGAAGAATTCAAACGTAATATTTTGTAAGACAAAATCTTGATTTATCGCTCCTGTGTGTTCAGGTTGGCCAGATCGGACTAATCAGGAAAAATGGTGGCCGCAAAGAAAACGGTGAGTGGAGCGCGTTGCTGCGCGTGCCCGAGAACTTCACGTGGAAGCTCCGCACAGGCCTGATTATAAAAACTAAAGTGTTTACATGCACACATACTGATATATAAATATATATATATATATATAATATATATATGAGATTGTTACGCAGTTGAATTGATAAAAATAGCAAGTGTTTATCTCTGGTCGCTGGAGTGGTGTGTGTGTTGAATGTGAGCTAACGTTAGTTAACGTGCTCCGATGCTTGACAGGGTGTTTTTAGATGAGGAGATGGCTTTTATAAATATATTGTTTATAAGTGTCTCCAGAATGTGGTGTAGATACAGGTCATTATCAGAGTAACGTTTATCATCGTCAACTAAAAGCGCATTCAATAAGTAATGTCACCCTAATCAATACTTATGAAGTGCAAATTAGACCGTATTGAATTATGGTTGTCTGTGAAACAGACACGAGAGAAACAGTGTACATGTGACCATAAGTGAAGCTAACTTAATACTGCGAATGGCTTTTAATTGCTTATGAAATGTAATTGTGTTAAAGACTGAATGTATACATGAATAGTGTTACAGATAGGCAAGATTAATACAAAGAATTCACACCTGGAATGACTGATAATTCTCTTGTTAAACACTTGACAAATTAGTCGAATGTTTGAGACTAAACCTGTTTATTTCAGTCATTGCAAAGCTTTTCCCCTTCTTTTTTAAGTGAAAGACAATTGAAACATTAAACAATGACATTCCTCCGTTTTGTCTTTACATCAGAGTGAAGAAAAGCGTTTATAGGAAATTGAAAACTATATATGAGTGATGTTTGTGCATGAGGCTAGTTATATATGCTCATAAATGTACATACACAAAATAATAGTGACAATACTTGGGGAGGTGAAAGAGAATCGGACTTTGAGAGAAGTTTGAAGTGGTATGTTATAAATGGTTGAAATAATCAGAGCTACCATTCTGAGAGCATCTTCAAGGGATAGTTCACCCTGAAATGAAAATAAAGCCATATTTTACTCACCCTGCTGTTGTTCCAATGCTCTGTCCTATCTTTTTCAGACCTCAAAAGCAGAAATTTAAAAGTCTTGCACGCAGTCCTCCATATAATGACGGTGATTGTCGACCAGGCTAAAACTTTACAAAAAGGATACAAAAGTATCCCGCTATGATACAGGGAGACATACACAGCCGGCAGGCTTGAATGACTTAAGAAATCACTAAGAATAAACATGTCAAGTAATTTGACCCCCCCCTGCTTGCCATAGAGTGTGAAAGATACATCCACACGCTTAATTCGGTCAATTTAAAAAATAAGTCCCTTCATTCTCCCACCATCAAATTGGTAAAACAACCCCACCCAGTGGCCAGAGGTGTCTTACTCGGACATTTACTCGTCACCAGGTAAGCCAGTGAATGATTTTACTTCGTTTTTGTATCTATGAAGTTAAACCTCCTGAAGTGAATGTTGTGTACCAGTTGAAAACATTGCGTGAGCGGCTGCTGGAGGCTTGCACTCACAGGAATGCGCACAGAGTGATGGCCGAGCTCAGTATTTTGACGGAATAGTAAGGTTTCTTTCTCGCAAAACCTTCATAGTATGCCTCCTGAACACTTTCCATATATGGCGTGCGCCTCCCTGTATCATTGCGTGATATTTTTGTATCCTTTTTGTGACGTTTTAGCCTGGTCACCATTTACTGTCATTATATGGAGAGGAACATTTTTATGTTTAGTTTTTTCTGCTTTTGAGGTCCGAAAAAAGATAAGAGGGCATTAGAACAACAGCATGTTTAGTAAAATATGGCTTTATTTTCATTTCAGGCTGAACTATCCCTTTAACATTTGCAGCTTCGGAAAGTGCATCAACAAGCAGTTGTGAAATACTTGATGGTTTGGTGGACCGTTAAAATCCATTCTCTAGCTAATGAAGTGAAGGCTAGTATAGCTAACTGTTTGAAAGTCCAAACTTTGGGGACCCCAACAATTGCAATAGTAGGGCACACCTACCTTGGTTTTAAATATTTTCTACGGTCTCAATAGTTTTTGAAGCCTTGAACAAAAAAGGTCAACGGGTATTTCTTGACATTCTGTGCTGTTGCTGTATTTATAGTTTTGTTCAATATCTTCATTTTTGCAGAAAAAGTCCCTGGAGTCCATCAACTCTAGACTGCAGCTTGTGATGAAGAGCGGTAAATATGTTCTCGGATACAAGCAGTCTCAGAAAATGATTCGCCAAGGAAAGGCCAAGCTGGTAATCCTGGCCAACAACTGTCCTGCTCTGAGGTGCGTGCTGTTTCCTTGTTTCTGTCAATCTGCTGTCACAATCCAAATAGTTTTGTGCGGGTTAAGGATCATTTGAATGATTCGTGATATTTTTCCAGGAAATCTGAGATTGAGTACTACGCTATGTTGGCCAAAACCGGAGTCCATCATTACAGTGGAAATAACATTGAGCTCGGTACAGCCTGTGGCAAATACTACAGGGTGTGCACATTGGCCATCATTGACCCTGGTGTGTATTCATGCATCAGTTCCCTTCACTGGCAGAACTGATATGACTCTTGTAAATTTGTTTGACTGTAACTTTCCATGTCATACTGTAATGTTACTTTTGCACTAGAAGGTCATTTTTATGTCCAAGTCGATATAGATTTCTGGTATGTTTTGTTCTGTAAGTAATGCCTCTCTCTTGCATTCACAGGCGATTCTGACATCATCAGAAGCATGCCAGACCAGCAGCAGGGGGAGAAGTAGAGCCATTTCCACCAGATCTTTATTAGAAATAAAATGGGTTGAAACGGTCATTGTGGTTTTGGGTTATTTGTCTCCGCTTTTGTTCAGGCTTGAAGTGTTTAAGGGATAAATACTTTTGTGTGGGTTTTTTTTTCTAGATCTGTTCATCTGATAATGTTGAGAAATCCCACTTTGTTTACATGCTATGATTCAGTTATCCATGGTTTTGTTTATTAAAGAAAGGGTCACCTTTTTGAAATCCTGGATATGCTTTTTGGGATTTTCTTCATGTCCTTACCTTAAAGCATGAACTGAGTCTTAGTTTCTTCCTATTAGGTGAAAAATTTTATACATAATGAGTGTATCGTTTTCAGAAATCTATTTTCTGAATCAAATTAGCTATTTACTTTAACCTGTAATTTAGGTTTCTTAGTTGCTTTGGCACTTTTTTTTTTAAACGGTCTTACCATTCTCTAAATTATAATTGCAATTGTCACAACTGTTTGCTGGAACATTAGAACAGTTAGATGTACAAATGTAACTTGCCCAAAACATTTCATTCATGCTTCAAGACCTAGTTATCGGGTCAGTAAATTGGCCAATGCCACCAAAATAAGAAGTGACACAGAGAAAAATGTTAAGCAGAGCTTTTAAGATGCTTTCAACAGTCGGAAAAAAACGTTTACTAGGAAAAGGTAATGTTTTAGTACACATGTCTGTATAATTTTTTTTATTGGCATTTTAAATCGCCACCAAATCAATTTAGCTCGTTATGTTTTTTCAATCTAATCTTGAATGGCACAGATTTGGAAATCGAATGCATAAAATTAGAAGAGGCTGACTTTAAAGATTTAAAGATAAAATATTTGATATGCTTCATTCCACAGTAAACTAAATTAAAACCCCAAATGATATAGACAGTGCAATATTAAATCCATCCATTTCAGGCACTGAACAGAAATACAGGGCAAACATGAAAAATCATGGGATCATTTTATTTTCTGTCTATTAAGTTTATTTCACATTTAAATTGTTTACATAGCCCCCATTGACTGAACTCTCAGAAACAGTCTTGACATTCGACATGATGGCAATATTGTAGGATGAGGCATTAAAAACGTGACATACTTTTTTTTCAGAGACCGTACTAAAAATCCGACAGGCCTAAAGCGCTTGAGCAGAGGAAACATCAAAAGCTCTCTTCAGTGAAGTGATTGCCCCAGTTTCCTCAGTCACGTGGCTTCAGTTTCGAAGTCTAGTTCTTAAATACCCACACAGATCATTATAATCACCCGGCCTCCACTGAGCGTGTTCAGTGAGCTTGCAAAAAATAAAAGGATAATTACTGAAAGGAAATGATGTACATGAGATCTCAACAGTGCTTCAGAAAAGACATCAGGCTGTTTGTTAGATACTAAAGCGTCACTGGGCAGTATCCTTAAAATCCGAACCATCAAAAATAGGTCAGTGGATGAAGTGTGTATATTGTAAATTCTTACAACCACAGTAATTGCTAAATGAAAGTAGTTGGTGAATCTATCTCCTCTGGTCAAGGCAGATTTCAGTCATTATCAAAACAATAATAGCCTTCTAGTCACTAATAATGAGTAATAGCCTATAATTGATATTGTATACTTAAACAATTACGTTTTTTAAACAATTTACTTGATTATTACTAAGTATATATACATATACAGGTGCTGGTCATATAATTAGAATATCATCAAAACGTTTATTTCACTAATTCCATTCAAGAAGTGAAACTTGTATATTATATTCATTCATTACACACAGACTGATATATTTCAAATGTTTATTTATTTATTTTTTCAATTTTGATGATTATAACTGACAACTAAGGAAAATCCCAAATTCAGTATCTCAGAAAATTAGAATATTGTGAAAAGGTTCAATATTGAAGACACCTGGTGCCACACTCTAATCAGCTAATTAACTCAAAACACCTGCAAGGGCCTTTAAATGGTCTCTCAGTCTAGTTCTGTAGGCTACACAATCATGGGGAAGACTGCTGACTTGACAGTTGTCCAAAGATGACCATTGACACCTTGCACAAGGAGGGCAAGACGCAAAAAAGGCTGGCTGTTCACAGAGCTCTGTGTCCAAGCACATTAATAGAGAGGCGAAGGGAAGGAAAAGATGTGGTAGAAAAAAAGTGTACAAGCAATAGGGATAACTGCACCCTGGAGAGGATTGTGAAACAAAACCCATTCAAAAATGTGGGGGAGATTCACAAAGAGTGGACTGGAGCTGGAGTCATTGCTTCAAGAACCACTACGCACAGACGTATGCAAGACATGGGTTTCAGCTGTCGCATTCCTTGTGTCAAGCCACTCTTGAACAACAGACAGCGTCAGAAGCGTCTCGTCTGTGCTAAAGACAAAAAGGACTGGACTGCTGCTGAGTGGTCCAAAGTTATGTTCTCTGATGAAAGTCAATTTTGCATTTCCTTTGGAAATCAGGGTCCCAGATTCACACAATCCACGTTGCTTGAGGTCCAGTGTAAAGTTTCCACAGTCAGTGATGGTTTGGGGTGCCATGTCATCTGCTGGTGTTGGTCCACTGTGTTTTCTGAGGTCCAAGGTCAACGCAGCCATATACCAGGAAGTTTTAGAGCACTTCATGCCTCCTGCTGCTGACCAACTTTATGGAGATGCAGATTTCATTTTCCAACAGGACTTGGTACCTGCACGCAATCAGTACCTGGTTTAAGGACCATGGTATCCCTGTTCTTAATTGGCCAGCAAACTCGCCTGACCTTAACACCATAGAAAATCTATGGGGTATTGTGGAGAGGAAGATGCGATATGCCAGACCCAACAATGCAGAAGAGCTGAGGGCCACTATCAGAGCAACCTGGGCTCTCATAACACCTGAGCAGTGCCACAGACTGATCGACTCCATGCCACGCCGCATTGCTGCAGTAATTCAGGCAAAAGGAGCCCCAATTAATTATCGAGTGCTGGACATGCTCATACATTTCATGTTCATACTTTTCAGTTGGCCAAGATTTCTAAAAATCCTTTCTTTGTATTGGTCTTAAGTAAAATTTTAATTTTCCTTAGTTGTCAGTTATAATCATCAAAATTAAAAGAAATAAAAATTTGAAATATACCAGTCTGTGTGTAATGAATGAGTATAATATACAAGTTTCTCTTTTTGAATGGAATTAGTGAAATAAAATCAACTTTTTGATGATATTCGAATTATATGACCAGCACCTGATCAGGCATAATATTAAGACCTAATATTGTGTTGGTCCCCCTTTTGCTGCCAAAACAGCCCTGACCCGTCGAAGCATGGACTCCAGTAGACCTCTGAAGGTGTGCTGTGGTATCTGGCACCAATATGTTAGCAACAGATCCTTTAAGTCCTGTAAGTTGCGAGATGGGGCCTCCATGGATCAGACTTGTTTGTTGAGCACATCCCACAGATGCTCGATTGGATTGAGATCTGGGGAATTTGGAGGCCAAGTCAACACCTCAAACTCATTGTTGTGCTCCTCAAACCATTCCTGAACCAATTTTGCTTTGTGGCAGCGAGGCCACAGCCACCAGGGAATACTGTGCATCCTGGTGCCATGTGTTCCCCAGGTAAGCGACGCACACACACCCGGCCATCCACGTGGTGTAAAAGAAAACATGATTCATCAGACTAGACCGCCTTCTTCCATTGGTCCTTTGTCTAGTTCTGATGCTCACGTGCCCACTGTTGGTGTTTTCGGCGGTGGACAGGGGTCAACATGGGCACCCTGACTGGTCTACGGCTATGCAGCCCCATAAAAAACGAACTGTGATGCACTGTGTATTCTGACATCTTTCTATCAGAACCAGCATTAACTTTGTGAGCAATTTGAGCTACAGTAGCTCATCTATTTGATCGGACCACACGGGCCAGCCTTCGATCCACTGTTTACGCTTGCCCAATTTTCCTGCTTGTAACACATCATCTTTGAGGACAAAATGGTCACTTGCTGCCTAATATATCCCACCCACTAACAAGAGATAATCAATGTTATTCCTGATCGGTGTATATAAAAATATAATAACACACGTATATAATAATACAATTATTAATTGTATTGTTTATTTATCCTTTATCTTTATTTATTCACCGGTGTAATAAAAATATACAGTCATAATGAAGCATTATTGTAATATTTTATTGTTTAGAAATAAGACATAAGCCAGTGTCAACCCAATACAAGATGTGTAACAAGACAAAAAGACAAACACTCACAGGCATTCTACCTACTGACAAACATTGTTCTGGGTTTCTGAGAATTCATTTTTGTGATATTCATTGATAATCATTTCATTTTCATGAGAAATATTGTGAGAATCATTCAAATCTACAGGTCACATTTGATACCAAAAGCAATATTTCAAATACACCAAATTTTTTGAAAATTGATTCACGAAAAAAACATTGCTTATTTGAAGCTGAATCTGAGATGCTGAATTGAAGATGAAAGTCTACGCTCAGAACAATGAAAGGAAATGTCTATGTCTATCGATCTCTAATACGTTCATTAATGCTTCTATACCTAATGTTACCATGATGAATAAATGGAAGTACATAGTTATTGTCAGCTATGGATACATGTTACAAAATACCCTTGCATAGCCACTGTATATAAAAATGCTCCCAATTACAGAAGCTACTTTAAGCTTGAAGATGACTGGGGGAGATGCTGTTATTTGAACTAGATGCTAATCTATTGTCGGCATTTACTTTTAATTTGTCACAATTACTGATCACACCTTTCATCACAGACAATAACATGAATGAATAATATTCATATGTGCAAAAACATTTTAGTCTGCAGCCACAGATTGTAACCTAGTGATAATGACAGAAAAGTATACTGTTGCTACTTCTCTCAACAGGAGCACGTAACCTCAACAAATGACAAATATTATTTCCTTACACATAATTCTCATTTATTCATTGGGAGTTTAGATCAATCAACAGCATTTGTAGCATATTATCACAAAAATATAAGTACTTACACTTACAATGGAAGTGAATGGGGCCAATTGTTTTAAAAGTAGAGAATGTGAAGCTTCTAATTTTATGAAAGCACTTATATTATTATTCCTGTTAAAACTTGTGTATTGTTGAGTGGTAAAGATGTTTAAATCGTTTTTATAGTCAGTTTAGCATTTTAGGCATAGGGAAAATGTTTATTGACTATTGTGAAATAGTGTAGCGATCCATAAAATACTGCTCACACACAGATGTCACTTTCAAAGTAGCTTTTTGTTCATCAATGTGGCAAATTTGCATTACCAATTTAAACCTGTTGCAAACTCTGCATAGGAA
The DNA here is from genome assembly GCA_023566225.1 of Romanogobio albipinnatus. Classification (NCBI taxonomy): domain Eukaryota; kingdom Metazoa; phylum Chordata; class Actinopteri; order Cypriniformes; family Gobionidae; genus Romanogobio; species Romanogobio albipinnatus. The sequence goes on along the minus strand of CM042261.1, from coordinate 16,375,500 downwards.
AATCTTTCGCCATAACAATTGTGTGGATTCCTACTGAAACAATAAAAACAAGAAATGTTGAGCACCTTAACCCAGATTTTTTTTTGTTTAAGAAAACAAGTCATTTAATCAGTGTTTACAGAGCCCCTAAAGGGATGTGGTGATGAAATTATTTCAATGCTAGCCTGGATGCCAGCCAAACGTAGCCCCGCCCACAACATTCGAGGTTGGGAAGTTCGGTCTGGATTTGATCCGTTGTGGAGCAACAATGCTCGAACCAGAACTGTTCGGACCAATCAAATTGTCAGGGCGGGCTTTATACGATGATGGACAGATGATCAACAGTGATGTAACCATTCACGTCACCAAAGAGCGCTTGGGTTGAATTTGTTTACTAAACGGAAAACTTGTTCGTGTATGCATTCACCTTTACTATTTCTCTCAAAAATGATGATCGTGTTGGTAAGTACTTTGTGTATCTTTAAAATTAAATTTTCTTTTTACAACCCCAGCAAAGATCGTTTACACTCATCTTCTTCTTCTACTTCTTCCAGCGTGCGAGCAGTCGAGTTCTGTTGACAACTATGCGTCGCTCTGATTGGTTGTATGTCTATCCAATTGAGTGCAAAGGCATTTTTGCCCCATAATCACAGCCCAATGGAGCAGTATCCGACTCATATTCTGACTAGAATCTGAGTATGACGACGCCAGGATAACATTTTGCAAGCGAACGCAAAGCTTCTCTGGAGATTGCAAACAATTGCAACGTTTCTCTGGAGATCGCAGACATTTTGCAAACTAACACAAAGTTCCTCGGGGGATTGCAAATATTTTGCAAGCAATCGCAAAGTTTCTCAGGAGATGCAGTGAATGCAGTTTCACTAGAGATCGCACAAATTTCTCAAGCGAACGCAAAGTTCCTCAGAAGATGGCAAACATTTTGCAAGCTAACGCAAAGTTTTTCTAGAGATTGCACAACATTTCAAGCGAACGCAAAGTTTCACGGGGATGGCAAACATTTTGCAAGCGAACGCAAAGTTTCACGGGATCGCAAAACATTTTGAGGATAACGCAAAAGCATTGGCATGATCATATTTTTTCCATCACCATGTCCCTTCAGGGTCTTTGTAGAAGTCAGATCCCACATGATGCATTAAACACAGGTTAACAGAATCTTTAAAATGTTTCAAATCTACTTGACTTCTCATCCAAATCAGAGTCATCACGTATATTAAGTGTCTACAGCTTTGTAAAACTGTTCACATGTAGCAGGAACAACCGGTCGTTGCATCATCCAAGTTAATGATTAGCATTAGATTTGTTGAAAGACAAAATTAACAAATGATTGCATTCTGTATAAAGGAAGACTTGAAAGATTTCACTTTGTTAGATAAAATGGTGTAGCATTGCTTGTTAAATTTGTTTTTACACCGCTAATTTAGTTATATTCTGAACCAGGATTAAAATTTCTTTCATTTCGTACAGTACAACGCAATTAAAGTGAAAATGACAGTTTCTTACATTCAGTATATTTCTAGGTAATTCCCATTTGAAAAGTGCTCTTACGTAACCGTTTTTATCATGCACTCTGCATTCAAATCTCAGGTATATCAGTAGACGACAACACTACTGAGAAGTTCACAGTATTAAAAAGGCCAGTGCCACACATAAATCGCCATAAGTGCAAATCACATTGGAGCTGACACACAGCATTGGGTTGCCAGGACAGCTGGGCAGCCTTGTCGAGGGAAGGGCGTCTCAAAGTCATACTGCTGCCTCCAGAGAGGAGAGGAGAGAGGAGACTTACGTCACAGCGACAAACAGGAGACCGGGGCAACGGAATGGGCTATTGTGTCGAGAGATTGTTTCTTTGGAGAAGGTTTGGGAGCAGCATAGTAAGAGAGTGGTGCGATTCTCAAGCCGAAACGTACTGGGGAGGGGGATCCTTCGGTGGAATGGCGACCGCCTCTTCGTAGGGTGGAAGTAGTACCTGAAATTAACACAGTATTAACATATTAGTAAATGCTTTCCTTATACAATATGCTTCTCCTTTTCTTCTGTATGCTATATTCCTAGACTATCATGACACAAAAAAGAAAACATTAAGAACAATAAGTTTGAGCTGTTGCAGTTAGCACACATGCTAAAGACACGTTAGCAATGTTTGCAATGAATATTAGCTTGCTGCTAACTACGTGCGGTTTATGCTATAAATGGCTAAAATAGTACATAAAACTTTGCACATTAAAACGTTTGAAAGAGTAGTAAGCCATACATTTGTCATATAACCATCATATTTTATCTTGGGGGGGGGGGGGGGGGTAAACTGTTACTTAGCATGTTTTAATCAAATCAACTCACATAATGAGTCAAGAAAGAGGTTGAAAAAATCATGTTTGATATAACTTCTGGTTTATTTTGTCACACTGGACATGGTAAAGTGGAGAGCACTGCACTGTGGAATACATATTTGTATGCATATTTTGGCAAATGTAGTAGGTCATCTGTATGGAGCCCAGCACATAGGGGGAAAAACAAGATATCATGGTAACGGATAAAGAATTTGTTTCTCACTACTTAATTTGTTCCCATTAAATCATGATTTAACTAAATTAAAGCAAGGTAACAAATTAGTACAATGTGGTCATGACTAGTGTGGTCAAGGCACCAAAATAATACCTTTATAAACAACATTCTTTGTTTTTTTTGTGGCCACAATATTTATTTTTTTGCCTCCATGTCATGTTTGGTGCTCTATACATCTGGGTATTTCTTAAAGAAAATGTATGTACTGCATGTAGTATACATACTGTATACTAAAGAAAAAGTAAAAGTACCACGGTAGTATGTATTTTAACATACTCATGTGGAAGATGCAGGTTCGAATCCTGCTTGCATCATGCCCAAAACCCCTTTCACCTTTATCTCTTCATAATTTCCTGTCTTGTTGCTTTGCTAGCCATTTGTAAACCACGGCCGTGTCACAAATAAAACTAAAGCATTTTCCAACCACTCTGGATGAGAGGGTCTCATTCACCTTAAAGGAACATGCCGACTTTTTGGGACTTTAGCTTATTCACCGTATCCCCCAGAGTTAGATAAGTCCATACATACCACTCTCATCTCTGTGTGTGCCATAACTCTGTCTGACGCACCCACTGCTAGCCTAGCTTAGCACAAAGACTGGAGGTAAACGGCTCCAGCTAGCCTACTGCTCGATAAGTGACAAAACAATGCCAACATTTTCCTATTTACATGTGATGTGTATCGTGTACTGACGGAAAAGGAAAAGTTGATATGGCTAGGAACTATTCTCTCATTCCTGCGTAATAATCAAGGAACTTTGTGCCGTACCATGGGTGCATCGGCACAATGATATTACGCAGCGCCTGAAAATAGTCCCCAGCGCTCTCTGTGCAAGCAGGTTGTCACGTTGGTTATGTTGACGGAAGTTTGCCTATTTTCAGGCACTGCGTAATATCATTGCGCCGCTGCACCCATGGTATGGCACAAAGTTTCTTGATTATTACGCAGGAATGAGAGAGTTCCTAGCCATACCGGCCTAGAAAATTGCAACTTTTCATTTTCTGTCGGCCTTACTACACGATGTAACTACACACATCACAACATGTAATTAGGAAAATGTTGGCATTGTTTTGTCACTTATTGAGCAGTAGGCTAGCTGGAGCCGTTTACCTCCAGTCTTTGTGCTAAGCTAGGCTGGCGGTGGGTGCGTCAGACAGAGTTATGGCACGCACGGAGATGAGAATGGTATGTATGGACTTATCTAACTCTGGGGGATACGGTGACTAAGCTAAAGTCCCAAAAAGTCGGCGTGTTCCTTTAAATTGAAATGCTATATGTCACTGCAGAGAAAAGTTCATCCTCCCTATATAGAAAGACCAACCAAAACCACATTCTTTGTTTAGGTACTGTTATGAAGATGTGAGCTAATTAGTAATATGGTCATGAATGCCCTGAGGAGATCGCGTTCTCACCTTGTCAGGATGGCTGGAATGCGTCAACAGAGCGGATTTCAAATGAACCAAACAAGTGTGGACAGTTATGTAACGGCCTGCAGCTGAATGGTGAAAAAGCCCTATGCTTCTCAATGGCCTTTTATTTCTATTCTTTCTGTCTCTTTTCAAAGCATCTGACGACTCATTATGCTGGAAGGTCATCTGTGGAATTCAGCTGAATGACCCGGGCAATCCAATTAGTCTGATCACCCACCCAAAAAAAGATGAATATTTTCAATACTTAATTACATACTGTACATACATACAGATAAAACGTACATCTTGAATGCACAAAGTCACTTTAGATAAAAGCGTCTGTCAAATGCATTAAATGTAAGTCTTCGTATATGCGAGTTGTCAGTGGCCGGAGGGCTGTGAGGGTCAACAGAGCAGCAGGACAGAGGCAGTAAAATGGGATTACTTCTGGCAGACAGTGCTGGATTAGAGGCAGTATAGGCACACAACACAGTGCCCTCTCTAATGCCCTCCATAAACACTGACTCAACAATACGGAGGGCATGAGGAGAGCGTCATCCTTCATGATCCTGCTCTGATGCACATCAGAACATACCCTATAGCGGTGCAAAGATAAACTCTATAGCAGACTGCAAGACACGGTTTCTTATGACTGAATTATGTGTAGGATCGGGAAATGAATACTGGATGATTTTATTTATTTCTGTTAATGGTTCATAATGACCTTTTACATTTTTTGCGGACAAATATGCAGCATGACTAGTGTAGCATGATTTGCAAACGAATTACTTGTGTACAGTGTTATTTTAGTTTTATTAATATTTTGAATTAGCTTATTTTATATTTTTATTTTTCATCTTTATTTAAAAAAAAAGTGTTATGTGCTTTTGTCTTTTTATTATTTTTTATTATTATTATTGCTATTTAAGATTAATTTATTTTTATTTTTATTTCAGTTTTAGTTTTTATTTATTTTATTTTTATTCAAACCTGAACCGTGATATCTAAATCAAAACAAATATTAAATATATACAGATTCAGAGGATAATTATTTTGTAATTTAATGTTTCATTTTAATGTAATTTAGATTTTTTTTTAGTTTTTATTCAGTATTTTGTTTATAAAAATATAAACCTCATATAGTTATATCTGCTAAAGCCAGGATCAATTATTTGGTGCCTCCTCAAATGTACTAAAAGAATCATTAATGAAATTAGTAAGGAATCAGATTTTAATGGAATCAGAATCTAAAAATGAATGGTCAAACTCCTTAGGATTCCCATCCCTAATTACGCTACCACTCAAAAGTTTTGGGGCGTAAGATTTTTTATATTTTTGAAAAATCTTTTATGCTGCATTCCTCTGATTAAAAACACAATAAAAGCAGTAATACTGTGAACTATTATTACAATTTAAAATAGCTTTTAAAATAAAATACATTTTAAAATGTATTTTAGTCCCGAAGCCTTTAATTTTATTATTAATAATGTTGAATACAGTTGTGCTGCTTAATATTTTTGTGGAAACTATGAAAACTTTTTTCTCTTAGTATTCTTGAATAGAAAGCATTTATTTGAAATAGAAATCTTTTGTAACAATGTAAAAGTATTTACTGCCACTTTGATCAATTTAATGCCTTTTTGCGGTTACCGACACCCAAACTTTTGAATGGTAGTTTATATGCGTGTTCATTATGTAAACATCTGCAAATGTGAATATATAGAAACAAAACTCCATTAAACAGTGTACATTCAAATAAACCCTTGGCTTACCGTAGTGTCATTTGTGGTGACATAAACCAGAACCTCTGTAGTGCTTCTTCCACTGACATATCTGTAGCAGTTCCAGACACAGGCAATAAGGTAAGCCTAAAGAGAAAGAACAGCCGTTGATGCTAAATAAAACCACCATAAATCATGTGTATATGGCTTAGCAATAAAAATGAGACACAGACACAGTGCCTTGTCTACATTGTTTAATTTCCATATGGTAAATAAAAATATAACAAGAACATATGGGACAAATAACAAACATCACTATTTATAAATTATATTTAATGTGCTAAAACTGGTCACCTTTCTTCATAACTCATAAATCATAACCTTTAGCTTTATTTGCAGTTATATTTGAGGAATTGCAAAATGAATACAATGCCTACTAATCTAAAAACTGTCGACCAAATATATCTGATTTTACTTAAACCTTTGGTAAAATTTACAGACTGAACTGTTTTTTTTTTTAAACACATTTACTATTCAATTAATCAATTCTCAGAAGAATTCAGATTGATTTAGTCAGATCACAATGCAATAAAATTGAAACTATTAGACTGTCATGCATACAACAACTTGGGAGGCAAGCTAAGCGGTTAATTTTAGCACACTGTGTTTATCCCAGCAGAGTAATCTGCCTCTCTAATGCGCGCAGGCTGTCATAAAGCGATTTGTATCACATCTGAAGTCTACTGGAAAAGTCAGGCTTCTAGAAGGACAACACAGTGTTTATCTGAAGCAGTCTGGTTCACTAGTCATCTTACAGTGCATCACATCTAGCTATAGGGAACCAAATATGAACCGGCAGATCACAACGAAGGGAAAGTACAGTTGTTTCGGATTACCTTAAAGGCTAAGATGCATCCGACAAACAGAAGCACTGCTAATACTAGGCACATGTTGTTTGTGGACATCAAGTCTTCTTTGTATGGAAAGGTCCCAGGCTGTTAAAACACAATGACAGGTCGAGTCAATAACAGAATGATAATCTGAAATATCAAAAACTCAAAAGTCATGAGATCCTTACCAACTGCTGAAGATAGTCCTGTATGGTGTTGGGGTAAACAACAACACTTATTGCTACCAGTGTGTTAAGAGCAAAGTCAAAGATCTGGTAGCAAAAGAAAGGAATGATCCATGCGGCATGTTGCTGAAAGAAAAAAAAGAAAGAAAATATTTTACTACCTGGCACAAACCAATGAAATCATCATTGACATTTATTAATTCAGCAGAATCATGATAAATAGATTGAGTTTTATTTAATGAGCTTCGAATTATCCTTTAATCACCCTAATGTTTGTGTTCAATGCAAGAAAGAATGTCTTATGGGTTTGGAACAACACAATGGTGAGTAAATGATGGGAGAACTTTAATAAGTAAATTGTCAAACCTTATATGCACCATAGGTCGCCATTCCACAAATCAAAATCATCAGCAATGAGATTGCCGCAGCGATACACATGTCTGTGGAGGAAAGATAAACAACATCAGATCTGCACAAGGAATATTGGTTTTAACTACAAATACAGTGAGGAAAATAAGTATTTGAACACCCTGCTATTTTGCAAGTTCTCCCACTTGGAAATCATGGAGGGGTCTGAAATTGTCATCGTAGGTGTATGTGTGAGAGACATAATCTAAAAAAAAAAAATCCAGAAATCACAATGTATTTTTTAACTATTTATTTGTATGATACAGCTGCAAATAAGTATTTGAACACCTGAGAAAATCAATGTTAATATTTGGTACAGTAGCCTTTGTTTGCAATTACAGAGGTCAAACGTTTCCTGTACTTTTTCACCAGGTTTGCACACACTGCAGGAGGGATTTCGGCCCACTCCTCCACAGATCTTCTCTAGATCAGTCAGGTTTCTGGCCTGTCGCTGAGAAACACAGAGTTTGAGCTCCCTCCAAATATTCTCTATTGGGTTTAGGTCTGGAGACTGGCTAGGCCACGCCAGAACCTTGATATGCTTCTTACAGAGCCACTCCTTGGTTATCCTGGCTGTGTGCTTCGGGTCATTGTCATGTTGGAAGACCCAGCCTCGACCCATCTTCAATGCTCTAACTGAGGGTAGGAGGTTGTTCCCCAAAATCTCGCAATACATGGCCCCGGTCATTCTCTCCTTAATACAGTGCGGTCGCCCTGTCCCATGTGTAGAAAAACACCCCCAAAGCATGATGCTACCACCCCAATGCTTCACAGTAGGGATGGTGTTCTTGGGATGGTACTCATCATTCTTCTTCCTCCAAACCCGTTTAGTGGAATTATGACCAAAAAGTTATATTTTGGTCTCATCTGACCACATGACCACATTTCTCCCATGACTCCTCTGGATCATCCAAATGGTCATTGGCAAACTTAAGACGGGCCTTGACATGTGCTGGTTTAAGCAGGCGAACCTTCCGTGCCATGCATGATTTCAAACCATGACGTCTTAGTGTATTACCAACAGTAACCTTGGAAACGGTGGTCCCAGCTCTTTTCAGGTCATTGACCAGCTCCACCTGTATAGTTCTGGGCTGATTTCTCACCTTTCTTAGGATCATTGAGACCCCACGAGGTGAGATCTTGCATGGAGCCCCAGTCCGAGGGAGATTGACAGTCATGTTTAGCTTCTTCCATTTTCTAATGATCGCTCCAACAGTGAACCTTTTTTCACCAAGCTGCTTGGCAATTTCCCCATAGCCCTTTCCAGCCTTGTGGAGGTGTACAATTTTGTCTCTAGTGTCTTTGGACAGCTCTTTGGTCTTGGCCATGTTAGTAATTGGATTCTTACTGATTGTATGGGGTGGACAGGTGTCTTTATGCAGCTAATGACCTCAAACAGGTGCATCTAATTTAGGATAATAAATGGAGTGGAGGTGGACATTTTAAAGGCAGACTAACAGGTCTTTGAGGGTCAGAATTCTAGCTGATAGACAGGTGTTCAAATACTTATTTGCAGCTGTATCATACAAAAAATAGTTCAAAAATCATATATTGTGATTTCTGGATTTTTTTTTAGATTATGTCTCTCATAGTGGACATGCACCTACGATGACAATTTCAGACCCCTCCATGATTTCCAAGTGGGAGAACTTGCAAAATAGCAGGGTGTTCAAATACTTATTTTCCTCACTGTATGTACCATCTAGGATTGGGTAAAGATATAGGAATAAAGATTTTTCAATTTCAGCCTGAAATCAAACATCAATTCCTAAAATCCCAAGATTGATCTTTTAATATGAGAAGAATTTCGCTAAACATTATTTTGCTGTCAAGCTAATTTCACTTGACTATAGTCAAGTTTCTGCTAAGTTCACAAAAAAAATATTTGTTTACCAAATTATGTTTTGAACAAATGTTACTGAATTTCGTGGTGTTACTGTTAATTAAATTAAAATTTGTGTCAATGCCCAGAGCTATTAACAAACTGGAAAATACATCTGTAAATGATACTGAATTTGGTTATGTACTGAAATTTAAATGAAAATGCACTGAAATATATCTATATAAATTGTAAAAAAAAATGTTATGCATTGAGATTTTTATGAAAATACATTGAAATAAATCCATGTAAATTATAATGCATTTTGGTATTATAATACAATTGGTATATAATGCATTTTGGTATTTTTTTTTTTTTTTACATATTTTTAAATAAAAAAATTAATTAAAATGATTATAATAATTATACAGAATTACAATAATCTGCTGGAAAACCACTCACTCTCTCATCATTCTGAATGATTAATTTATGAATAAACTTAATAATTTATCAGAAAAGGTTAGAGATGGATATATGAGCCAGTAACATTGCCTGCCCAAGTTAAAATTTCAGTAGTTCAGCATAGTGCTCACAAGACATTACAGGCACTCATGAACTAGTTACCTGACCTATTATCTATAGTGCGGTTTCCAAAACAACCACCAGACTCTCATTCTCTCCAAAACACAAGCAAATCTCGTGTTGTTGAGAGATACAAGTTTTACAGATAATAATACAGCCTATAGTGCACATAGTGGAGGAAAACAAGTAAACTTACTTCTCTAGTTAGGAGACTGTTGCAAGACACACTGGTAACATTGAGGTTTCTGGCATTTTTAAAGGAATGTCTTTTATTATTATTAAACATTAAAGAGGACCTGTTACTGTCTTTAGTGTGTATTGTGTAATGTTGCTGTTTGAGCATGAAAAAGGTCTGCAAAGATACAGGGCACAGAGTCCACTCCAAAGGGAGTTATTCTCTATATCAATATAAGCACTGTTTCTGAACTCCCTGAAATGCATTCATTGTAGTCTTGAGTTTTCTTCCGGGAATGTACATGTCTTAATATTCCCCATTTAAATAATTCCTGCCTTAGGCATATGCAAAAAAGGTGTCAAGGCCTGCTTGAGTTGCATTAGTAGTGTGTTCACGGTAAATGTAAGGGGGTTGACATTTACGAAAAACACTCGAAGAGGTTGACTAATCACAACACACAAGTCCAGCCGACCAATCAGAGCACACTGCGCTTTTGGAAAGCAGGACTTCATAGAGACAAAAACTGAACAGAGCATTACTCTTAGGCCCTGTCCCAAATGGTGCACTTTCGGTCTTGTGGACTTACAATGGCCGCTGCGTGCGCGTGTTCGTTAAGTCCACGAGACCGCAGGGTGTCCCATTTGTCATTTTAGGTCTCAGAAGGCTGCTCGCGAGTGCCCCCTTTGAGGTCGATATGCGCCCTCAATGCGCACTTCTGCCTAGCCCGCACTGGTGCGGGTTACGCAGTGGACTTCTTCCCGGCAGTCAAAGCGGCATTACGTTGTGGAAGTGTGGACTCTGGAGGAAGACCGTGAGGGTTTAGGGTGCCATTTGGGACAGGGCCTTAGTCTCAGCCTCAGACATCACATACACAAACTGTTGGCTGAATGTCTGATGCATAAGGCACACAAAATGAGAAAAACTTCCAAAGTTTCAAAGTCATCATCTGTTTGGTTGAATTCTACAGGATTTCCGGGAAACGTGTGTGTCGCGTTCTTTAACGGTCCGCCTGGAAACAAAGCCGTTGTGACGCCAAACCCTCTCATAGAAGAACGCCGATCAACTAAACACTGGATTTTCAAAAGTATGTGAAGCTCATGGCGCCATTGTTGCAGTACACTTGCACAACATTATTGAATTAATAATTTAGTAGATAACCTCGTGGGCGACCCGAGTTTGAGTCCTGACTCATGGACCTTTCCCGATCCCGCCCCCCCCATCTCTTCCCCACCATGTTTCCTGTCCACTCTACACTGTCCTTTCACAATGAAGGAAAAAATTGCCCAGAAAATAATAATAATTTAGTAGATGCATGGCGGTCTGTTATCATAGGGACATTAACATTTACATGCACTTAAACATGATGCAGAACAAAAACTGTGACTGGTTGGTTTACATGTTGGGCAGTCATTGGCCAATAAAAGTCCAGACCTTCTGCCATTAGTTTGAAGGGCTGGCTACGCGAGATTAAGCGTTACTGACAGACTCTTGCAACAATGTGAAATATGTGAAACATAAGGTGTTTTTTGAACATTCAAGCATGAAAACCTATTCTAGTAGACCGCAAAAACAAAATCAAGACTTTCTAAAAGGGCATTATATGGCCTCTTTAAATATTCAGTTCACTCAATAGCTAATATTACAGAGTTTTTCTAATCTCTGACACTTCTGAATGAGACACTGTAACTATCAAATTAATTTGAGCTACTGTAAGTATATTGAGAGCACCAATGCTGGTCTTTGAAATAGCTCCCTCCACATAATCCCTCCATATGCTAAAGTACACTCAACCGTACACTCTGTCTACTTCAGCGCCGATTACAAAACAGGCTTCATATATAACTGAGGCCAGATGCAAAGCCCAAACCAATTACGAGGAATCATAGTTTGAATCCTGCTGATGAGAGTCAGTTTTAATCAAAGTCACCAGTGCCAGAATCTATAGCCACACAGACAGCAGTGCTGATACCACCAGGAAATACGATAGCAGTCTTTGAGTTCTTGCTGAACTTAAAAAGTTGATACTGATCTGTTTGTTCATACTGGAATTTAATAACTAGAGGAGATTAAATGACTCAGACGTACTTGCATCGTCCATGACGTCCAAATCCGTGCCAAGATCGGAGCTGGTGAGATGATAGTGATATTGGACTGGGTCATTGAGAGCCGACAACAGGATTAACAAAACCACTGCATTGATGAGCTGAAAAGGACAGAGATTTATTACAATATAGATGTTTAGATCTCTTTTTTCTTTTTTTAGGCGAAAGCAAACAGGATCTGCTGAAAACAGTAATTTTACGTTTTACAGTGTAAATTGAGTTTTGGAATAAATTGCTCGGATTAAATACAAGTATTCTTATTAACAATATTTATTGTTCAGTTTATTATTAGGCATTTGGATATTTTAACAATATCTTGTATGAAGTATACACATACAGATCTACAGTATTTACATCATTCATTTTCATAATACATGACTATAATTTAAAATTATAGTATTCTAATAAATTATATATATATATATATATATTAGTGCTGACAAATCAATGAATTACTATTAAACATCTAACATAATAATATGTATGTGTATGTATGTATGCATGCATGTATGCATATATTATTTATATATATATATAAATACAAATAAACTATATTTATATATATTTTATATACAGTATGTGCATGCATACACACACACATACATATTTATATATAAATATAAATGTATTTGGATATACATGCATATTATATAAACAACTTATGTTAGAAGAGATTAATCGCTTTAATATTATGTATATATTATTTATAAATATATATTTATGTTATGTTAGAAGCGGTTACATATATTAATCGCTTCTAACATAAAAGTTTGTTTATATATATTATACATTATATATATATATATATATATATATATATATATATATATATATATATATATATATATATATATATATATATATATAATTAAAACATGAATATATATTTATTTTATTATATTATGAAAGCTCATTGTGTGTGTGTGTATATATATATATATACACACACACATATACATACATACATACACACACACACACACACACATACACACATACATACACTACATACACACACACACACACACACACACACACACACTGCTGTTTGACTTTGCAGACCAGACAAAAAGACCCATCAACCATTATGCTCTTAGCTCTACATAAAGGACATTTATCGAAAATTAAATTAATCTGACACACATTTCCTTTATCCTCACTCATTGGGTCTGATAATGTTTTGTCTGTGGAAGCATTTCCCTGTCTGTGTCAATAAACGTCACTGCAGTTTTTAGGTTAATGAATTCTGCCGTTCCTTGCAATGCAGAAGAAACTGGAGGTGACCAGAATATTCCACTGTTTATTAGTGTCTCCTATATTTAGGTCTTTGTTTGCACACAGTTCGATAAACAACTTTCTTTAGTGACAGTTTCAAGCATAAGAGCAGGGATTCTTTTTCTATTTATACTATAAAGAGCTCTGGTTTCTAAAAGCCTCGATAAGAGGAAGCACGACATCATGGGAATAATTACGCGTTGTTAAACAATCATTTTTCTCAGATATTCTCTTTCATTTTTTATTTATTTTTCATATTCTGTCAGCGGTGTTGCTGGCATCAGCATACCATTAAAGGTGAATCATATGTCTATGCAGAATTTTGAACATCAAGCATTATGCAAAAATGCTGTCTAGGTCACACAATATTTTTAGACAACGACCATTTTTAATAATTTTAGAAAAGGCATTCAATTAGAATTCTGCAAATAGTTATAATTTACTTTTAATATTAAAAAATATGCTGGTTATATATTAAAAAAAACTATAAATGTGTTATTTAAAATAAGTTGTCTTGACTCACCATATACCAGATGCCCAGGATAATTGTGCCCGTCCGTACATGACAACACAGGCAGCAGCTGGTCGTGTACCATCTGTCCCACGGCGAAATCATCATTTTACCGTCCAAAAATAGCACGACTAGTGCATGTGTCTTTTTATCATATATTATATTTTTCTTTTTATGTAATTCGATGGATTTGGAGTGCTACAGCTCACCGTCGCAGCATTCGGTCGCCGTTAAATCCTGAGTTGTTTCCGTTTCTCGTCCCGTTTGTTCTCCACCGCTGCATTAATCCAGCTCATCTCCGCACCACGTGACCAGAGGGGGATTTGGTGTGACGTCAAGGGCCCGCTGGTGCAATTCGCTGTTCCGGACCAAGTCACTTGACTGCAGCCGCCGGGAAGTCAAAATAGTGGTTTATTTTTGTGTTATGTGAGAAAGAGATGCAAACCATTTAGGAAGAAACAGTTAATTGAACACAATTTGACCTTTTGTAACAATATAGTCATTGTCTCTCTCAGTGGCTTTTCATCAAAATTGCTGTGTTATAATAAAGTGTAATAATATTTAATTATATTAGGTACTAGGCCTATATTACTATTTTACTGTATTAGCCTACATTAATATAAAAAAAATAATTAAACATGCCCCAACATGAAGAATATGATATATAATCTCTGACTAGACTGCAGACTTTGGGATGTTGGCAAACCCGAAAACAGGGAGAGGTGGTCCAGTGGGTTAAACCACTGAACTGATATGCAGAAGGTTGCTGGTTCAATCCCAGCGATCACCACCAGTGTGTCCTTGAGCAAGGCACTTTACTCCATGTTGCGCCAGGGGGATTGTCCCTGTAATAAGTGCACTGTAAGTTGCTTTGGATAAAAGTGTCTGCCAAATGCATAAATGTAAATCTAACAGTTTGAGACATTACTGAAATATGTTATGAAACTCTACAGACACTGATGACATAACTAGGGCCCCGCTTTTTTTTTTATCACAAAAGTACCCCTTCATCTCCATTTGCCTAAATGTGGTTGGCTAGGAGAAACCAATGAGATGATCTCACTTTTCGACATACATCTACATTTTAAATGTACAGTGACAAAAAAAAACATCCCTATAGTTACAAGCGAGGCGACACATGGATATGAAAAACGCAAGTAAAATCTGGAGCTAACATGTCTTCAGATGCAGATTTATTCCCCCTCTTGGTTACAAAAGTGTTCATAATCTCCAGTGAGATTATATGAAGGGAAGGGATCCAGTGTTGATAAGGACAGGGAATGCTACGTGACAGAGGAGGAGAGCAGATGGCCCAAACCAATGAGATTGTGTGTGTGTGTCAGTGTGTGTGTGCCCGCTAAGCCTCTGTGGGCGGCAGAGGAGATTCATCACCGCATCAGGAGATTTACAGCTCTCAGCCAAAGTAAGAAAGTTTAACAGCAGCAAATCAACAGTTTACCTGGGGACCTTTCACACTCACTTGGTCATGTACAAAAATAGGACTTTTAAAATATTTTAACATTTTTGTTTTATCCCCAAGCAGTGTTCTTTAGGTAAAAGGCAAAAATACAAAGTTAAGTTTTGTTGTGTGTGTTTATTAATTCGTTTTTTTGTCTATTTTTTATAGTTTGTATGTATAGGCTATATATATATAGACAGTGAGGAAAATAAGTATTTGAACACCCTGCTATTTTGCAAGTTCTCCCACTTAGAAATCATGGAGGGGTCTGAAATTGTCATCGTAGGTGCATGTCCACTGTGAGAGACATAATCTAAACAAAAAAATCCAGAAATCACAATGTATGATTTTTTAACAATTTATTTGTATGATACAGCTGCAAATAAGTATTTGAACACCTGAGAAAATCAATGTTAATATTTGGTACAGTAGCCTTTGTTTGCAATTACAGAGGTCAAACGTTTCCTGTAGTTTTTCACCAGGTTTGCACACACTACAGGAGGGATTTTGGCCCACTCCTCCACACAGATCTTCTCTAGATCAGTCAGGTTTCTGGCCTGTCGCTGAGAAACACAGAGTTTGAGCTCCCTCCAAAGATTCTCTATTGGGTTTAGGTCTGGAGACTGGCTAGGCCACGCCAGAACCTTGATATGCCTCTTACAGGGCCACTCCTTGGTTATCCTGGCTGTGTGCTTCAGGTCATTGTCATGTTGGAAGACCCAGCCTCGACCCATCTTCAATGCTCTAACTGAGGGAAGGAGATTGTTCCCCGAAATCTCGCAATACATGGCCCCGGTCATCCTCTCCTTAATACAGTGCAGTCGCCCTGTCCCATGTGCAGAAAAACACCCCCAAAGCATGATGCTACTACCCCCATGCTTCACAGTAGGGATGGTGTTCTTGGGATGGTACTCATCATTCTTCTTCCTTCAAACCCGTTTAGTGGAATTATGACCAAAAAGTTCTATTTTGGTCTCATCTGACCACATGACTTTCTCCCATGACTCCTCTGGATCATCCAAATGGTCATTGGCAAACTTAAGACGGGCCTTGACATGTGCTGGTTTAAGCAGGGGAACCTTCCGTGCCATGCATGATTTCAAACCATGACGTCTTAGTGTATTACCAACAGTAACCTTGGAAACGGTGGTCCCAGCTCTTTTCAGGTCATTGACCAGCTCCTCCCGTGTAGTTCTGGGCTGATTTCTCACCTTTCTTAGGATCATTGAGACCCCACAAGGTGAGATCTTGCATGGAGCCCCAGTCCGAGGGAGATTGACAGTCATGTTTAGCTTCATCCATTTTCTAATGATTGCTCCAACAGTGGACCTTTTTTCACCAAGCGGCTTGGCAATTTCCCCATAGCCCTTTCCAGCCTTGTGGAGGTGTACAATTTTGTCTCTAGTGTCTTTGGACAGCTCTTTGGTCTTGGCCATGTTAGTAGTTTGATACTTACTGATTGTATGGGGTGGACAGGTGTCTTTATGCAGCTAATGTCCTCAAACAGGTGCATCTAATTTAGGATAATAAATGTAGTGGAGGTGGACATTTTAAAGGCAGACTAACAGGTCTTTGAGGGTCAGAATTCTAGCTGATAGACAGGTGTTCAAATACTTATTTGCAGCTGTATCATACAAAAAAATAGTAAAAAAATCATATATTGTGATTTCTGGATTTTTTTTTTCTGGTATGTCTCTCACAGTGGACATGCACCTACAATGACAATTTCAGACCCCTCCATGATTTCCAAGTGGGAGAACTTGCAACATAGCAGGGTGTTCAAATACTTATTTTCCTCACTGTATATATATATATATATATATATATATATTATATATTACAAAAATTAAGTAAGATTTTTTGTAAAGACTAAAAATAAAAAATGTAATTAAAATATATTTATTTAAAATAAATAAATAAATAAATAAAAATGTATTAAACAAAGACACTTTAAATTGATCAAAAGAAACAGTAAATACATTTATAATAAATAAATGCTGTTGTTTTGATCTTTCTATTCATAAAATAATTTTGAAGAGAAATGATCAGTTTCAACTAAAATATTAACATGCACAAGTATTTTCAACATTGATAATAATAAGAAATGCTTATTGAGCAGCAAATCATGCAGCATATTATGATTTCTGAAGGATCATAAGACACTGAAGACTGGAGTAATGATGCTGAAAATTCAGCTTCGCATCACAGGAATAAAACATTTGAAAATATATCCAAATCAAAACCAGTTATTTTAAGTTGTAAAAATATGTTTTAATATCCTACTATTTACTGTATCAAATAAATGCAGCTGTTGTGAGCATGTAGAATGTATCGAAACCAAACAAATATTTGAAAATGGCCTTAAATACAGATAACCCATATAATTAACTTATTAATTAGCAAATACCTTATTAACTAATGAATCACATTACTGTGTATTTCTTTGTCAGGTTTTAACAACAGTAGCATGACTACCACAAAGGATGTTTGCTAAAAAAGAATCCCAACAAATCAATGGAAAAGGATTATTGTGCCAAATGAAATGAGAAACAGGCAGGAAAGGTCAGTCTCATACACGTGACACGAGACTACACTAATCTAGAATAATAATAAAAAAACAATATATTGTCTAGTATATTTTTAGCTTGTGCTTTTGTTACATTAGAAAAATATATATATATAAAAACAATAAAATAATAAGAATTAAAAAAAGAATGGCATGTCTTTAAAGGTACACTCTGTAGGCCTAACTTTACAAAACAAAGCTGCATGTATTTTTGCAGAAGAACATATAGTTTTGTTTGTGCTTCAGCTCTGCGTGACTGTGCGGAAGAAAATGGCTATTTCTCATGACTAAAAAAGGGAGAGATTATCCTATTGCTCATAAAATAAACACTACTGGGCTATAGTTTGGATGGAAATGATCTTAAGTTGACTAGCTGAAGACGTTACTGTAGCTTTACCCATTAATACAGGTGTTCAATTCCGTTTTTTTGGAACCAAAACCATGGAAAACCAAATCTATATTTATTGCATTAATACAGCATACCATTTAAACTAAAACGGGCAACTTAAGATCAAAACATGTCCCCCAATACAGTAAATCTGCACCTTTTAGAGTGGCCTTTTATTGTGGCCAGCCCTGTTAACAAAGAACAGAACAAAGAAACTCATACAGGTTTGGAACTACTTGAGGGTGAGTAAAGTATGACAGAATATTAATTTTTAGGTGAACTATCCCTTTAACCATGCTTTTTGGAATACCCCTCTGGGTAAGACAAAAACACGTTTTAGAAAAAGGACTGATGATGTATCGTTTTGACCAAAGAAGTTACATAGTGTACCTTTAAATACCAGTGCTTACAATGCAGCAAAATGGCGTAAAATTGCCGTTAGAAATGTTGTCAACCCAAATATTGATGGATAAATAAAGACACAATGTGTTGTTTGCAGTCTACACACGGATTAACAATTCAAATAAAATGACTAACTGCAATTCCGCACACATATTATGATTGTGCTGTAGGTTTTTTAAGCATATTAGATACTTTTAAACTATAATCAACTATAATCTTAAAGGGTTAGTTCACCCAAAAATAAAAATTCTGTCATTACTTACCCTCATGTCGTTCGACACCCGTTCATCTTCGGAACACAAATGAAGATTTAGATATATAATCGAATCACGATTCGGATCGCGTGTCAAACTGCTGAAATACGTGACTTTGGCGATCCAAACCGCTGAATCGACTCACTGATTCATAACGCTTCGAAGCTTCATGATGCGGTGTTTTGAAATCGGTCATCACTATAGAAGTCGTTATTTAGTTTTTTTTTTTGCACACAAACTATTCTTGTCGCTTCATAAAGTTATTGCAGAACCACTGTAGTGAGATGGACTTTGTAACAACGTCTTTAGTACCTTTTATGGGTCTTGAGAGTGTGCAGTGCCTTTCTGAGACATCGGATTTCAACTAAAATATCTTCATTTGTGTTCCGAAGATGAACGGAGGTCTTACGGGTGTCGAACGACATAAGGGTAAGTAATTAATGACAGAATTTTCATTTTTGGGTGAACTAACCCTTTAAGTCTCTTATTTACACAATACAATAAATAAACTTTAGGGCAATACTCTACACGAAAGGTTCTGAGCATTTTCTTTTATTTAATAAATCAACAACTATAAGCTCAAATAGCAATCTTCTTTTATTTAACAAATCAACATAGAAATATTGCATTGACTTAAGTAAACATGATCATTCTTAAAATCCATAAATTTGTAGAAATACATTGTTTGAGTAACCTCTAGAATGATAAACTAAGGCAGGCATCCAATGCTAGTCCAGAGTGCCTCAGAAACACATGATCTACTGAAATTTACAAAACGACCATGGGCAAAACACCACTAAGTCAACCCAAATATGAAGAAGCATTTTTTACCCCACCCTCCCACATCCATTCATCATCATCATCATTCATTTAAGCCTATTTACAGTGAGTGGTACTTGCACGAGTGGACAGAGAATCAGGACGTTGTTCATCACTATTTAAATGGTTAAGTTCATGCAAGTGCAACACTGACAAGAATCAAATCTGAAAAGAAAAGTTAACACCAAACCTGCTAAAAAGACTTGAAAATGAGGAAGAGAACAAAGCATACACTACTAAGTATAGATTAAGGCAACAGATTCCTGATACTGGTACTGTTTTAGTGTCATGGAATTAAAGCTGCGCTAATCATCATCATCAACTTTCTCAATCAAAATCACATAAACCTAACTTACTCAGTCAAAACAAAAATGTTATGTTCACATTGTGCAAGAAACAAAAAGTAAATACACATGGTATTTTACAACCTTCAGCACAGTGCAATTACAAAGAGTTTTACCATAGAAAAAAGCCCTTATAGTTCTATACATATGGCGTGGCTTTTTCTACTGTAGTTTGCAGGAAATAAAGCATTAGAGTCAACTAGTTGTTGATTAAAAAGGGAAGAGTTGGAACTCTAAAATTCTCCAAGATCCACATACCCACTTACATGGGTAAAATATATATATACACTCAGGACGGAAGAAAAGCTCTAAGAAAATAGGTTTAGCATTAAAAAACTTCTCTGTAATAGAACCGTTCTCTGGTTTTCCACCACAGCGATCTAGAGGATTACAGCAATTCACCTCACAGAAGTACTGCTGGAGGAGACGCCGGCTCACAGCGCCTCTTTGTGGCTTCTAACAGTAACTGCAACACTTCAGAATCTGCTGGACGGCAAAGTGCAGCAGTACTAAAGTGCCACGGGAACAGTAATAGATGGAAAGAAAGCAGATTTTCCAAATGATTTCAACCCTCCAAGTACAAAATCAGTTTAGTAGCTGTTGGAAAATAATCATCATGAATGTTCGGCTCCACTGAAAGCATGTCTGATATTAACAAACCTCAGTGTAGCGTAATAGTGCACATAAGTAGTGTTCCAGCCCACGGACTGCTCACCTTTACTCTATAGTTTTCTTTCTTTCTTTCTTTCTTTTTTTTTGGCTGAGTTCTTCCAACTCAGTTTTGTTTCTATTTTGGATTTTTTTTTTTTAAAAGCACAGTAAACTTAATCAGTATAAAATTTTGTACTGTGGAATTATTGCATAAACAATCTATTTGCATAAGCTATTCTGGATGTTATTCACAGTTCATGTTTCTCTCCTGGCCTTTTTCTTCTGAACTTGCTTCGGTGGTTCCCAATTCTGATCAGATTTCTCTGTGGGAGCAAAAATAAACATAAATTTTATATTATTATATAAAAGGTGACAGAAGTGTGGATACAAACAATATTCTGAAATGGATCGAAATTCTCAATTCACTATTATACCCACATAACCATGCTGATAATATACTCTGTAATAAGGTTGGGGTGTATTTAAAAAAAATAAAAATAAAAAAAACCTTTTCAAATGCTCAAGGTGGGGTCACTAACCGCACACATTATATTGTTGTTAAAGAGGACCCATTATGCCCTTTTACAAAGTCTTGATTTTGTTTTTGGGGTCTACTAGATGGAATATTTTCATGCTTGAAATGTTAAAACGAACAAAAACATTTTTCACAATATTTCACAAACTCTTTAGTTCCAGTCTCTATGACGCCCCTCCTCCGAAAAGTACAATTGGTCAGCTAGACCAGTGTTGTGATAGGTCAATGCTTTGAGTATGTGTCATACCTATTCCCTGAAGAAACCTCAAGTCTGCAATTGAGGCGTTTCAGGGAGTTCAGAAACAGTGTTTACTGATATAGAGAATAACTCTCTTTAGAGTGGACTTTGTGCTTTGTAAACAGCAACATCACACACTAAAAAAGGGAAATGTAAACAAGCATAATAGGCCCTCTATAAACATTTTCTCTAGATTCACCAATTCATCTGTGATTTACTCACTTGAAGAAGACTGTGGAGGGATGTTTTGCTTGGATCCCTCATCCTTTGGAACGTGAGGAGGATGAAGCTTGACAGTCACACTCTTCTCTGCAGGAGCAGAACCTTCTTGAGTCACCTGGTTAAGGGGGAGATACAATTTGGTCAGTCATGCAGAATTCACACACTGTTGGTGTTTAATGTGTCCATTCTCAAGTGTATTAAAATGCAATTTTTACCTCAGCGGTTGAACCTTCTTCCTCTGGTCTCTTCTTTTTCTTTCGTCTCTTGGATTTTCCACCTCCTGCAGGATCTGCCTGGTCCTTGTCATCATTTGATTCCTGCAACCAGAACGAATATTAAGTAAGATCTACTAAAAGTAGCTTATAGCTAAAATTATAACTAGGGATGTGCCCGAAGCCGAATGCCTTAATTGAAAAGGCACAGATAATGGCTTCAAAACGAATAATAAAAAACATCCAATCCACATTACAGTCTCTCAGAAACCAGCTCTGTCAGGAGTAATATCAACTAAGATACTAGGGGTGTAACGGTTCTCAGTAAAAAAAAAAACCAAAGAACAAAGAAGAAAACAAAACAAATGACCTGTTCTCCACCCAAGATTCGGGATGCACTTGCACCGCGGTTCAACTCAAATCTGAGGCATATGCATCTAATATGGTTTTATGGTACGCATAAAACAGACAGAGTTATGCTAATCTATGTTTCTGTCAATGGATACGCATTCTGGCTTCCCCTAAACTTTGTTCAATGCGAGTGGCGTTTGCATAATATGATGAGTCATTTACAAGTTCTGCGCTTGAACGAACAACAAAAAGTATCACACAAATACTGTCAATGGCCATCTTTGGCGAGTATCCTAGCAAACATAGCAGGTTTTGTCTTAAGTGAATGTAAACAGTCGAGAAAGACAAGAATGTTTACAGCATCAATGTACTGGACCATGCAGTCCTTAAAGGCCCCGTATACACCTGGTATTAAGATGCATTTTGGTCGATCCGATCACAAGTGGACAGCGCTAAATACAGGTGTAAATGGGCTCTAAAACGCTTTGGGCTTGTCCACTTTCGACCACTTCCAGAGGTAGTCGAAAACGCATTCGACCAGATTGCTTTCATAGGATAGACGCTCATGTGATTCATTACACCCCTAGAAGATACTGAATCATACACATTTTCTGCTACTTGACGTGTCTATTTAAATGTTTTAAACCCTGTACGATATGATAGGCTTCTATTTCTCTGCAAGATGGAAAGTATTCATGTATTTGTCATAATTTGTTTGCATTTGTATGCATAGTAAACGTAGTTTTAGTGATTTTCAACCACTGAATATATTTTTGTTCAATTTCCATGTTCTCTAATCAGCCATTTTATATAGCCCAACTCCTACATAAAGTTTCTTTGAAGAAAAAGAAAATCCACTTTTTAAAATGTTACATTTAGTATTATAATTAGAAGATATTTAAATGTTTCTTTATCGATATCTGGAAACGTCCCCGTAAAGGTCGCCTGAAGCACAACTGCACTGCAGAATTACATTTTAAACTAACTTAAATGTACAAACTTCTAGTTAAAACCCCACCCACTGTCTTCCTGTGTTATCCGAATATAGATACAAATAATTTTGATATTGTTACAGATACACATACAAATATTGGCTCTGATGAACACCCCCAATTATAACAGTGTTTTTTTTATACCCCAAGTGGTTTGGAAACTGGAATCTCTTTCAAAGCAGGTGCATCAACTTTGGGCTCATAATTCCCCCACATCTCAGTTGGAGCGTTCCAGTCTGAGCTCGGGTCCACAGAGGAAAAACCATCTGAAATCATACGGAGACAATGAAAATGTTAAGTCTTTTTAAAAAAAAATTTAATTTATACTTTTATTCCGCAAGGACAAATTCAATTTCTTAAGATTTCAGTAACACTTTACAATAAGGTTTCATTAGTTAACATGAACTAATAATGAACTGCACTTCTACAGCATTTGTTAATGTCAATTTCAACATTTACTAATAAACTATTATAATCTAAAGTTGTTTTTGTTAACGTTATTAATGCACTGTAAACTAACATGAACAAACAATGAACAGCTGTATTTTTATTAACTAATGTTAACAATGATTAACAAATACAGTAACAAATGTATTTCACATGGTTAGTTCATGTTAGTAAATAACAAATTAAACTTTGTTGTAAAGTGTTACCAAGATTTCTAATGCTGTTTGAACTTTCTATATACCAAAGAATCCTGGAAAAAATAAAATCAGTTTCCACTAAAATATTAGGCAGTACAACCGTTTTCAACACTGATAATAAGCTCAGTTTCTTGAGCACCAAATCAGCATGTTAGAATGATTTCTGAAGGATCATGTTACACTGAAGACTACTTTTTATCAAATACATGCAGCCTTGGCATATTTTTTCTTTTTTAAACCAAGATTACTGATTCCAAAATGAAATTTTGGATTAAAATGTTCATCAAGAAAATGCTGTTGAGTCTAAATAAGTTTTGATCTTACTGAAGCTGGACCATTCATTGTCAGTGGTGGGCAGATTATCCCATTGCCCTATTTCAATGTTTGTTTTAATCCGAGTCTCCCCACCTGTGAAAATACATGAGAAAAGATAATTAATGTTTGTAGTGTTTATTAGCATACAAGGACAAAGTGATTTGCTCCTTACAAAAACGCAATCTTAGTGAAAATAAAAGGTTACACATACCTGATGGGTTCAGTCCAAGCATTGTTAAGTTCACTGGGTTTGGTTCGGCCTTAATTCTATCCAAACCAGTCCATGGCCCTGACAAAAAAAATAAAAAAAAGACAGCATGTTTATCAAAATATAATTTATAAAAATGAAAAACTTTATAAACCTATTTTTAGTTAACTGCTAATTTACAACATATAAAAGTACTGTGATTAATGCCTTGTTACTATGCCAAACATATTATAATTAAGTGTAATAACTCCAAGGATTGAATTTCATTAGAACTACTAATCTAATCAATTACTATACAAAAGAACAAACTCCAGCTCTGTCACAATCATCTGAAAGCTAAAAACCTTCAAATGCAGCTGTAACCGCTATAAACCCGTCAAGGCAGGGTCATAAACAACTGTGAACTGTTACCTTCTGACTCTTGTTTCCAGGTGGTGTTATCACGGATCTTGTGCCCAAGGGGCTTTCTCCCAACAGACCACTTCTCGTTGTTTAAAGCGCTTGTTTGCGTCGACTTCACAGGCACCTCCGTCCACCCTCCACCGTTAACAGAGTTCACTTCATTCGAGTTAGACGTCACTAAAGAAAAAGGTGATATTTGTAAATTTTGGCAAATTCTGGCACCGTTCAAAAGTTTAAGGTTGCTAACATTTTTGAAAGAAAGAATGCATTTGTTTGATCAAAAATACAGTAAAACAGTAATGTTGTGAAATGCTACTACAATTTAAATTAACCGTTTTTATTTTGAATATATTTTCTGAGATGGCAAAGCTGAATTTTCAGCATCATTACTACAGTTTTCAATGTCACATTATCCTTCAGAAATCATTCTGAAGATGATCTGCTGCTCAAGAAACATTCTTTTTTTTCTGCTTATTTTTTGTTGATACAATAATATATGTTTTTCCAGAATTCTTTGATGAATAAAAAAAAAGTACAGCATTTATTTGAAATGGAAATCTTTAGTAACATGACAAATGTTGTTAATGTAACTTTTGATCAATTTAATGCATCATTTCTGAATAAAATTGCACATGGAATCCATGCCCTATCAAACTTCTGTCATTCATAAATCATATAAAATCCATAACAGTTATATTATGTTTAAATATTATACCATATTTAATCAATTTTTCACTACATGTGAAATGCACACAGATTCTATATTCTGTAAATGAAAAGGTTTTTTTTTTTTTTTTTTTACCTTGGGCTATGATGGCATCACCCTTCCCGGCCTTGGCACGTGATGACTCTACAATAAGTCAAAGGAAAATGACTAAAACTAGCTTGCGTCTTAAAGGCAACCCTTGTTTATTAACATTTTCTCGAATGCCATCAGCAGAGAAATGTGCTCAGAAAAATCTAAAAAGGACTCGGAGGAAATGCAAACCTTTGTTCTTCTTGATGCCAGCTGCGGCTGTAACCGCAGGTTGCTCCACCTTCTGGCTGGCATGATCTCCAGCTTCAGGGCTCCCAGGGCTGTCGCCAGGGCCCTTCTCTTTTTTGCGCTGCTGACGTTTCTCTCGATTACTAACCTTTGTTTCCCAAGCACCTGCTAAACACAGTCATACTGAAAAAGAATCTTCTCAAAGCAGCTTATTTGAATATATTTGAAGCATGAATTTTGCATTTCAACTTCTGAGTCTAATTACTAACAAACAAGTTGCCACTACAGTTTGGTAACCCAGTTTCATACCTTCATCAGGTTCCTTGCCATCGGTGGAGGAAACAACTTGGGTTTGCTTCACCTCTGGTTTTGGTTTCTTCTTGTTTTTCTTGGTCTACACAGGAACCAAAAACACTCATTTAGAACTTCCTGACAAGTCAGAAACAAAGTATCTTCTTATTCTCACACTTACAGATACGAAGTACACAATAAGATATCGTAATATGCTTATTTGGTCTTGTAAAAGCTATGTCTAAAGTTTGAGGCCTTGGGACAAAGTACATAGTTTCCCCTCTGGATGTACCCTACATTTGCTGTATCTGCATTATCAAATTACAGCCCGATACTGACACCCGACCTTTCTCAATCACTGTTTACAGACTGAACCAAGGCTGATGCAAACGTTCATATCACTACTTAGCAAAAGAGTTAAACGCTTACTTTCCAAAACAGTCTATACAAATAGTTTTAAAGTGGAGTAAGAAATATTTACGAGCTTGGCGCACATGAATAAACAAGCAGTCATTTTTACAAGCGGGAAACTCAGCGTTGTGATGTTGGAAAGTGTGTATCAATTTGAAACGCTGTGGAAGAACTTAACTGTAATATAGATAATACCATATGCGACCCTGGACCACAAAACCAGTCATAAGTTGCATGGGTATATTTGTGGCTATAGCCAACAATACAATGTATGGGTCAAAGTTATCCAGTTTTCTTTTATTCCAAAAATCATTAGGATATTAAGTAAAGAAGTTTCATCAAGATATTTTGTAAATTTCCTACTGTAAATATATATAAAAATGGATTATTAGTAGTAATACGTGTTGCTAAGGACTACATTTAGACAACTTTAAAATGTGATTTTCTCAATATTCAGACTTTTTTGCACCCTCAGATTCCAGGTTTTCAAATAGTTGTATCTCGGGCCAAAAGTTGTCCTATCCTAACAAATAAATGGAAAGCTTATTTATTCAGCTCTCAGATGATGTATAAATCTTTTTTTTTTTTTTTTCATAAGGACCCTTACCCTTATTTTGCAGTCCAGGGTCACATATATCTATAATCTATACATAGAGATCTGCAAGCAGAAAGCAAGTCTGCAGTGCAGGGATGACAAAATATTGCTTGTTCACCAATTTCTGATGTCAGTTAATAATCACATGACGTAGATAAACAAAGCATTTAATTTTCTCAAAGTGCTGCATAAATGTTCGCATCATTCAAATCATTGCATTAATATGTTTGATGTTGTTAGCAAAAAATCTCCAAACTGTTTTCAGAAGAGCAAAACCACCCTATACTAAAGTAGCTGCCAAAATGGCTTAAATACAACTACAGTTATTGTTACTACAAATATATAAACATAACCCATTACACTTCCTCTACGAAACCAGAATGAATACTAGGTGGAACAACCTTTGTATCAACAGGTGGCTGTGCTGGTGCTGGTGCTGGAGCTTTTGCTGTTACTGGTACTGGTGCTGGTGGAGGAGATGGTTTCTTTTTCTCCTCGGTGACTTTGATTTCCTGCTGAGGTTCAGCTACTGTCTGTCCATTCGCCTGGGCCTTCTGCTGCGAGCACATGACAGTTACAAACCATGACAAACTCAACATTTCCTTCCTCTATCAACTGACAGTGCTTAAAAACTCCCCTTAGGCCATGAAAACTGTCACAATATGGGTCAGACTCGCAAAAGGTAGTGTTTAGCAAAAACGAAACTTTAGAGAGCGTGAGTTAACCGGTCAACTCTACAGTGCTACGTGGCTCTTCTACCGCCTTCGTGTCTATCATATCACGACACTCGTAATATCATAAAACCGTCTGATTTGGTCATTTAATCCTAAAAGAAACGATAAACAATGTAGAATGAAATAATTTTGATAGGGAAAAGCCTTCTATATCAACAGCGGTTTCTTCACTGGTTTTGACAGGTTAGCACGTTAGTAGCTACTCGTGCTAATCTCCAACAAACTCAAGTCAGTTGCATATGATTTACAGGATTGCATCTCAAATACCAGTAAACTGCCTACGTTACCTAAACATTTCGGTGTCACATAAATGTCCAAAAGGACTGTCTAGGAGGCCAGCTGTCTTGGTTTTGAGGCACAGCCGTTGTCACTAGAAAATCACGATCACAGGCCGCTTACCTTGTCGGATGCTTTCTTTTTGTTCTTCTTCTTCGATTCGCTCGGCTCGGTCTTCACAGTCTTCGGTGGCAGTGCGGTCTTGACCGGGATCTCGGCGGCGGTGGTGGGGCTCACAGTAACAGGGGCCGCTCGGCGCTTCCTCCGTCCACAGGCCGCGAGCACCACCAGCACAATCACCC
Organism: Romanogobio albipinnatus; assembly: GCA_023566225.1. Lineage (NCBI taxonomy): Eukaryota > Metazoa > Chordata > Actinopteri > Cypriniformes > Gobionidae > Romanogobio > Romanogobio albipinnatus. The sequence continues at coordinate 16,347,262 of CM042261.1, read as the reverse complement.
CGATCAGCGCCGCGCTCAGAATCAGCCACGACGGATACTTCTCCGGCTTTATCCCCAGATCAACCCCCAGCTCGGCCCGGAGGAAATCCAGGCCGGAGGACAGCAGCCCGCGGATACGGTCGGACACGTATTCGGCTCGCTGTGTGGCTAAAGTTCGCCAGTCCTGGTCCATTTTAAGCAGGCGGACAAGAACTGCACGAAGAGAAGGATAATGAGCTGCTGCTGGCAGCGGGAGAGAGTCAGTGAGTGAACGGCAGGAGGGAGTGGCTTTAGAATTTCTTGCTTTCTTACACGATGGCTGTCTCAAAACCTATCGATCTGACTACCTAGACAACACTTCTGAGCGTCATATTAGGGCGCTGCATTTTTGGACATCAATGAGAAGGGAATCGAAAGAAATGCGTAGATTCGAGTTCCGACTGGTTTATTTGAATTAGTTATTTCATAGTTCCACGACTAATACTCTCGAGAAAGAAATATTTAAAAAGGAAGGTTTTGTGTGTGTGTGTGTGTGTGTGTGTGTGTTTTCATCATTCAGATTTCATCATTCATTTGTCAGATTTCAACAGAAAGGATAACACATAAAAATAGTAAAATACATCTAATTCACAGATTCATAAATGGTTATGATTCATTAAAAAGAACCGACTCAAAAGAGTCATTCATTCAGGAATCCGGCTCCGCTGTCAATAAGAGGCGGAATTAGCCTACTTTCGAGATACAATTTACGAAACCGAAAGTCACATATAATTATGTACATACACCTTTGTCTTACGTCATTTTGGCCATTGTTAGTTATTAATAAATCAACGGCGAAACATCAAACCGGTTCTGAATAAGACCTGGACCTGGGACCGGTTGCATAAACCATTAAGACTAATCTTACAAGTTAGACATACATTTTTTTCTTTAAGACTGTTCATAATTTTTTTTAATCAATTACATAAAAACATAGACTGGCCTAATTTGATACGTAAAGTAAGACTGAATGCCACTTGCCTAACTGCTAGTGGCTCATACTAGATCTTAAGACAATGTCTTAACATAATGGCTTAGTTTATGCAACTGGCCCCTGATAGAAAGTGCGTTCCAAAGTTCCAAATCCACTCAAGTTAAAGGGATAGTTCACCCAAACATGAATATTCATCAACTCTTTGGTTACTGACATTCTTCAAAATATCTTATGACAGAAGTACAATTTTTGGGTGAACTATCCCAAAATGATGTATGTAGGCAAATCGGTGGTTTTAGCCACAGCAAATGACAGCTGAGCTAGCTAGAAAAAAAATTATTCAGGGTTTAAGTTCAGTAAATTTAAACACTCATTGTTGGGTAGGTTGAAGAAAGCAACACCTTTAATCTAAAGCTTGATGTTAAAAATGAAAAATCCAACCCTAAAACCCTAACCCAACCTATCTACAAAATTGGCTTTTTCTTTAGCTAAGTTTGTTATTTTTAGTCCGTCTGGAGTTTTTATTCGCACCCAGACAAATTTAGGCTAACTTGACAAATAAATAACCATTTATTTTATCCTCCTGGGACCCAGAAAAAAAGTGTTTTGAATGTAGTATTTTTATGTCATTACATTGTTTAGAGCATAAGAAACAAATGGGAAAAAAACATTTTTGAAAAATGATATTTTATTCATGTTATGATATGTACTCTGTAGTTGACAGCAGGACTCGGTTGTTAAAAAAATTTAATGACATGAAATTGCATGTATAGGCAAAAACAATGGGATTTATTTTTAATTCACCAATCAATTTTTAGGTTTCAGGGTTTTTTTTTAAACAAACTTTATTTAAAGATGATTCTGAACTGTTATGAAAGATATAATGAAATGCATTCATATACCATTTTACTTTATTAAATATGTGGGTAAAATGACAAAACTTGGATTTTCCCATTAAATACAATGTATCTATTCACTGCATATAATTTGCATATTAATGTATTCTTGGTGCAACATGTAATGAAAAAAAGAAGTGTAATAAAGGGAGGAAAAATTGGCAACATTTTCATAATAATATCTAATATTTCATAGGAATATTGATATGTAATTTATTTCCCTGTTCACTTGTTATGTCTCCAAAATGCCTGATAAACAGGATTTAAATCCTGGTGTCCACTACAGTGGTCATTCATGAAATCAATGCCCTGTTTTGTAACAGAAAGTCATATTTTGATTAGAAACCCCATAACATTTTCCTGAGATGTTGATTTATAACAAACAATTTGAAAATTAATCAGATTTAAATTATAATTAAAAAATATGATCATATTTCCATAAGAGTGCTAAACATTAATGTCAGCCGTTTTTAAAGACCAAGAAGAAGTTGTTGTCCTGGTGAAACCTCCAAACATTTGCTATCTCTGCAAAGCCCCGAATGTGCTCTTTACAGGACATCCAGACTGTGAGATGTGACATGTATGATGTCAGAGAAATTCACTAAAATATAATGTCCACTACAGTGGACAAAAGTCTATTCTTGGGTCCCAGGAGGTCAACGGTTCAACACTTGACATTGTCAACCTTATCATGTTCCATGTTACACAAGTGTCAATACTTATGTTTTAATCTAAAACATCTTCAAAATTCTAAAAGATTTACACCACAAAATATTGGGGTTTGTTTCTCAGGGATGCAAACGGGTGAGGGGTAAAAAAGGTGAGAACATTGCGTGGAGGACACTTTTTGGGAGCTGAATACATAAAGAAAACAAAAAAGAAGACAACAACCAGATACAATGTAACATTCAAATAACACTCAAACCTGAAAACTGAAGATCCCACGGGCTACAAATGTATCAATATGGGATACTTTGTACACCAACTCGTAAGTTAAACCCCATTTCTTCTGACGTTTAGCCACCAGAATTTCAAGGGCCCGCTTTCTTTGTTTTGCTGCATGTCTCAGCCTTGCCCGTTTTTCTTTGACACATTTAAATTTTTATTTATTTATTTATTTTTATTACCTTCACAAAACGAGAAGATAAAAAAAAGGTGAGTCTGAACAGACCGCCCCTCCACCAAAACACTTTCTCATCTGATCTACGCAAATCTCGTAGGTATTTTTGCTCTCAAAAAGGTGAATTCTCACCTAAAGGTGAGGAGTTTGTATCTATGGTTTCTGTTTAAAGGAACCCATAATTCATTTTCTGCCTATCTGTGTATCAAGGAGTCCATCATTTTCATCTAAATTGTTAGATGAAAAAAAGAAAAGTAAATAAAACTCCCCAAAAAATCCAGTTTATTTTTTTCAGCTCAGACTTTTTCCCTGTGTAATAAAACTGTCCAATAAATAAATGCAAATTCTTCTAGGTCATCATTAGAAATCTGCATCAAGAGTGAATTCACAGTCCATCGTGTTTGACATCACTCCAAATCGCTGGTATTCACCAACTCGCTTCTCGAAGAAATTAGTTTTTCCCTCTAATGAAATTGACTCCATGAAGTCGAAGGGGTTTTCTGACAAGTAAACCTTTTGAGACATAAATTATAAAGCACATAAATATAAAGATTATCAGACAAAAATCATAAGTAAATCCCGATAAAATACTGACTTTGGGCAATCTTAAGTCTGTTAGCAACCGGTCAGCCACAAACTCAATGTACTGCTTCATGAGAGTGCCGTTCATCCCGATCAAATCGACCGGTAAGGCATTTGTGAGAAACTCCTTCAGGAAAGACAAGCAAAGACAGATGCAATTACATTCATGCCTGAAATATTGCATTCCGCATCAAGAGAGCACAGCATCAGTACTTACCTGTTCAATGCTCACAGCTTTTGTGATGATGTCATTCACTCTGTCAGCAGAAGGTTTTTTCACCACGTAGCTGTACATTAGACAGGCAAAATTACAGTGCAGACCCTGTGAAGGTTCAGATAGCGCAATGAATAATCAACAATGGCCTTGATTAGATTTTCTCTCTATTTTTAACATTGATCCAGATAACACTCCTTGATCAAAACATTTCTTAAAGCCTCTACTGATAACATTATCATATTCTGTTTTAACCTCATCTCTGCTGATGAGTTCATTGGAGTAGGTGAGTCCAGGCATCAGGCCTCTTTTCTTCAACCAGTAGATGGCAGCAAATGATCCAGAGAAGAAGATGCCTTCCACCGCAGCAAATGCCACTAATCGCTCTCCTACAAATCAATAAATGAACAAACACTGAGCTTAAACAAGTTTAATAATCAATATTGTACTCTTATTTTTTTTTTTGCGGGGGGTTCCACACACCAAAAGTTGAGTTTGTGTCAGAGATCCACTCTAAGGCCCAGTCTGCTTTCTGCCGTACACAAGGCATGGTCTGAATTGCATTAAACAAATGGTCCCTTTATGAAGAAGAGATATGGAATTAGAGAGGGTCCTTACACTATATTAAAATAATAATAGTAGTAGTATTAATAATAACACAGCCCTGCATTTTGGAACAAAAATCTACTCAAAAATATAATTAAAGGGATAGTTCACCCAAAAATGAAAATGACCTCACGACATATGACATTCTTCTTTCAGATGAATACAATCGGAGTTAAATTAAAAAATGTCCTGGCTCTTCCAAGCTTTATAATTTTCTGTTTCTGTTTCTCATCTATACATTATAAAGGTAATCCATACGGCTCCAGGGGGTTAATAAAGGCCTTCTGAAGCGATGCATTTGTGTAAGAAAAATATCCATATTTAAAACTTTACAAACTGTAATCTCTAACTTCCGCTAACTGTCGTACACTCATCACCGGAACTTACACTACGCCTGCGTTATAAGCTGGAACGCCAGTCTCCCGTGAACGTATGACAGTTAGCGGAAGTTAGAGATTACAGTTTGTAAAGTTTTAAATATGGATATTTTTCTTTCACAAATGCATCACTTCAGAAGGCCTTCATTAACCCCCCCCCAGATGGAAAATTTTATGGAAACAGCCATTCACTGCCATTATAAAGCTTGGAAGACCCAGGACATTTTTGAAATATAACTTGTCTGAAAGACGTCATATACACCTAGGATTACTTGAGGGTGAGGAAATCATGTGCTAATTTTCATTTTTCTGGTGAACTATGCCTTTAAAACGTTCTATCAGATAGTTGTTGTTTTTTTCCACAAAATAAGAATTAATTTTTTTCAGCTTTAATGCACTTATCAAAATGACAAAAGCAGTCAAATGTCAAACGTTTCATATAATTCAGCCTATTTTTCAACTTACAATTCGCAAAAGAGTGGGAAAATATGCTCAAACACTCCATCTAAAGGGATAGTTCACCTAAAAATGAAATAGTGTCATCATTTACTCACCCTCAAGTTGTTCCAAACCTGAATTAATTTCATTCTTCTGTCGATGATATTTTGAAAAATGTCGTAAACCAAACAGTTGATGGACCCCATACTACTTCCTATGGGAGTCAATGGGGTGCATATACTGTTGACTTACCCATATTCTTCAAAATATCTTCTTTTGTGTTCAGCAGAAAAAATTAATTCACACAGGAACAAATTGAACAACTGGAACAACTTGAGGGTGAGTAAATGATGACATCATTTTCATTTTTTGGTGAACTATCCGTTTAATGTCAAAGAAGTTTTTTTTCATTTTTTTTTCACAAAATCTGTCATTTTCTGTTTGGGTGTAGTAGAAAACATCTGGCACATGTTTGCATTCTCTTCTGTCATAGGCCAGAATTCCAACCTTGAAATCAGGATTAGGCATAAAATAATGTCATACATGTGAAAATCAGCTGAGAATTCAGAGGAAGATGAGAATCATGTCTTTGTGGCAGTTTTTTTGGTGATTAAGAGATATAATACAGTTAAAAATGCTACGAAACGCACATATTTTGTGAGAAAGTGAGGAATTTTTGGAATCAGCACCCCAAAATTAGTAAGAAAAAAGTATTCAGAAAATATTAGTGCAATATTAGTGCAATTTATGTCATGTTTAAAGTCACTATATGAATGTTTATAACAAAGGTTGTTTTTAAGACTACTATAATCTTAATCAAAGATGTTCATCTAAAACACAAGTAGAACAATCAATTCTTTCATATCTCTTGTGTTTTTGGGGCTAGAATGCTTGCTCATAAACCACATAAGGAAAATGTTAGCAAAAACTGCTTAACTGTATCTTGCACCTGTCACCTGTGTAAAAGCACATTAAAAACTGTAACTGACATTGTTCAAGTAGAAAAGTACACTTCATTTTCATCTCACCTCTCTTTCAGATCCCTTATGTAAGTGTTGATGAGCAAGCTGTACATTTCGGAGTGCACATTCTCAATAAGGATCTGAAACCCGTAGAAGGATCGAGCCTCTGGGAGCTGCACCTCTTGACTGAACCTCTTCACCTGTGAGGAATAAAGACATTATGTTTATTGGATACATCTTGTTCTACCACCAACATTTTATATTGGTTTTCATCATCTTAATGTAGGTTAGAAGGAGATGCACTTGCCAGGTTCTCGTTGACTATCCCATCACTTGCTGCAAAGAAAGCCAGTACATGGGATATGAAGTGTTTCTCTTCAGTCTTCAGCTTGTCCCAGTGAGCCAAGTCCTTTGATAAATCCACCTATACAAACCATTCAAATGTTTAGTGGTTTCACATTCGGCAGTGACAAGCGCAAACAAACATTTTAATTAAAGGAACAGATCACCAAAAATAATAATTCACCATCGTGTAATTTCAAATATAGCGTTTTTACTTTTATGGACAGGTAGGTTTGAAACAAAATGAGAGGGGAGTAAAGGCCCTTTCACACCAAGAATTTTAACTAGCGTCCACGTCCACGACAAAATTATATTGTTAGTTATGTCTTTTGCCATTTTAAATGATTGGCTGTCAATGTTTTTATTATTCATCAGCCAGAAAAAACAGTTTCTGAAAGTGATTCTAACGATTTCATTCCTCTGTTTCGTTATTGTTATAGTTATGGTGCAGACTTTCTGTTCTTAAAGAATTAGAACGATTATTAAAACAAATAATAATACAACAAAAAAAAGTTATCATTATGGTATCATGGCAAATCGAGTCCTCCCTCGAAATCGGGTCTCTATAAACTATCAGTTAAAAGCACAAGTGAACAGTATTCATTTAAAAGATGTATAGCTTCCTATACAGTGCAGAATAAAACAAAATTAATGTAATTTCTTTCACTTGATCAACTTTTAATTAATTAATAATAGCATAATAATAATAATAATAACAGCCTATTAAGTGAATAACTGAACTTCATTACATTCTTTTTATAACTGAAATATTTGGACATTTAACACTTAAATTAAAACGTAATTACATTAAAGATGATTGTGAATAAATGTAGGGTAATGCGTGTATAAACTAAGCTATCAGGCTAATCAGGTATCTGTATGCTATGCTAGTACATAAGCTAACTAATACAGACATTAATGGTCATTATAACTTAGTTCACAGCCTTTATCATATCATGACTTTGCAGGAATTGTAATCAGGCGCTAAAGAGAGTACTTATTAAAGTCATTTGAGCAAATGGGATAGCTTGCTGTTTTAAATTCGGTGGATTCTGATTGGCTGTCAATGTTTTTATTGTTCATCAGCTGTAAAAAAAAAAAATAATTTTTCAAAGTGATTCAAACGATATTCCGTTAAACGGACGTTATCATCATTATATACTTGTGTTGTGATGTGGACTTCCATATTCTCACAGAATTTGAACGATTATTAAAAATGTATAGTTATCATAGAACGTGCGTTTAAATTACATAATTCAAACGTTATGGGGGTTGTAAGAACACCTGTGTCCTTTTGGCTATCCCATAAACTCTTACCCAAAAAATATCTTAATGTTAAATTGATAATTCAAAAATAATATTCACCTCCTCAACTGTCCAGAATGAAGCCTGAGCTTGTTTGTACATTTTCCAGATGTCTGGATACTGAATTGGGAAAATGACAAACCGCTTGGGGTTCTCTCTGAGGAGGGGCTCGTTTTCAATACTGCTTGGGTCAACATCCTTGTGACCATTCTGCGGGAAAAACATGACTGTTAATAGAAATGTACTGTTGTCTTATTACATCGACCAGTCGCAAAGAACAGATGGCTAGAGAGGCAGTCACTGATTGAGTGAAGTGGGGCAGACTGATGACGAATCTGCTTACGAAAAATCTAAATGGACATTTTCATACACGTGTGATTTAAAGAATAACATTACAATCTCAGCTATATTTACATCTTAACTTAGAAAATAAATATTCAAATACTCATATATATATAATTCACTTCATCCAGGCCTTAAAGTTACCACTTTTATCTTTCATTCAAATAGCTTCCACGATTCGCCAACATAACTCCATTTTTACTGAAACATAATGTCATAATGCACACTACCTTCGATATTTTATGATTATTAACGCTATATGTCGCTTTCTTTAGCGCTATATTTAGCGCACTCCAGTGTGCGAGGCTCTTTGTTATGAAAGCTTACAGCCGTAACGATATACGTAATCACGCAGGCAGATTCAACATTTCGTAGAAGGCCGTAAAATTGTAGTTAAATGCTGTATAAAAAGTTTATTATTACCTGATTTTCCGTAATGTCCGTCGGAGTGTTGCTTATACCGGAGTTCATGATTAATAACCGTCTTTGGTCAGCAGCGAAGCTGCGATATCTCTACGTCGACTGTCATTGACATTACCCACAGCTGAAGCCACAGTACAACACGCTCAGCACCTCCTCCTCCTCATCCTCCTCCTCCGTTCCTCTGTGGAGAAATTAACCCTTGTGCTTCTTCCGTGAAGGTAAAATTAATGTAATATCTTCCTGGGACCCAGAAAAAAAGTGTTTTGAATTTAGTATTTTTTCATGTCATTACATTGTTTAGAGCATAAGAAACAAATGGAAAAAAATATATATATTTTATTTATGTTATATGTTCTCTGTAGTTGACACTAGGACTGAGTTGTTTAAAAAATAAAATGACATGAAATTACATGTATAGACTAAAACAATGTGATTTATTTTTAATTCGCCAATCAATTTTTAGGTTCCAGGATTTTTTTTAAACAAACTTTGTTTAAAGATGATTCTGAACTATGTTATGAAAGATATAACGAAATGTATTGTTATATGAAATATGTGGGTAAACTGGCCATACTTGGATTTTCCCATTCAATACAATGTATCTACACTGCATCTAATTAGCATATGAATGTGTTCTTGGTGCAACATGTAATGAAAAAAGAAGTGTAATAATGGGAGTAATAATTAGCAACATTTTCATAATAATATATAATATTTCATAGGAATATTGATATGTAATTTCTTTCCCTATTCACTTATGTCTCCAAAATGCCTGATAAACAGGATTTAAATCCTGGCGCCCACTACTGTGGACATGTATGAAATCAATGCCATTTTTTACAGGAAATCATATTTTGATTAGAAACCCCATAACATTTTCCTGAGATGAAAATTAATCCGATTTAAATTATAATTAAAAAATATCATATTTCCATAAGAGTGCTAAACATTAATGTCAGCCGTTTTTAAAGACCAAGAAGAAGTTGTTGTCCTGGTGAAACCTCCAAACATTTGCTATCTCTGCAAAGCCCCGAATGTGCTCTTTACAGGACATCCAGACTGTGAGATGTATGATGTCAGAGAAATTCACTAAAATATAATGTCCACTACAGTGGGCAAGTCTATTCGTGGGTCCCAGGAGGATATAAAACCACCCGTCATTTAGTTCAATGGTGTAATATCGGCGTTGTCTCATGTATTGCAGTTAGATTAATTAATTCACACAGGATTTTAATTTTACTAAGCATTCAAGATAAACTGACATTTCTACATTAAAATGGAGACAAAAAATGACTTGCGTATTTGCTCAGAAATGTATTAAATTAATATTTTAATCACTTTTACAAGCACAATTTTACAGTCAACCAGGCAATGGTCCATTAGTGCCTTAGACAAAAGGTATATTTCATTACTTGGGGGTGTGATTTTATAAAACAGTGAGCTGTTATCATCAAACTTGGACACCATGCTGGACACACAAGATATAACATGAATTTAAAATATACACCATTTGACTTTTCAATTTTAGATTAAGAACTAGTGCCTTGCAGCATTTTTGCATCTGATTGTGGTGAAACTTGTATTTTAGATGTAACTTGAGGTAAATGTCATCTCTATGCAGGTTGTCAGCAGATTCATAACACCACGCAATCTTTCTAGTTTTATAAAATATACAATAGGGAAACCATGAGACAGATTTACATCTGCATTCTACTAATAACCTGGCAGAAGGTTCCAAATCTTTTGAAGGGACACTGCAAATTACAGCACACTCAACCATAGATCACTATGAAATATATAACAACCTTTGGAAATACTGTCACGTGACGCACCACATGTAATGAGGAAACCATAGTTTGGCATGAGGAGCGAAGAGAAGCTCTCTACTTCTATAAAACCATGAAAAACAAAAAAGAGAGAACAAGGACAGTGCTAAAGTAATGTACACTTGTTCACACATTGAGAGTCATGGCCTATTTGTGCAGAATTGAAACTCTTATCATGATTTAAAACAAATCTTGTACGGACAACTCATTTACAAGACTGTCAGTAGATCATCTATATATGTATACATAATAAAATTAAATTAGTTGTACATTTATGTAAACTGAGCTTGATTAAGAAACCCAAGATTTGGGTGCCATCTCCACAGTCATCCATTTTGTTGCATATGTTTTTTCATATGGGGGTTCTGTCATTTTTGAGTGATCAAGAAAAAGAGCCTTTTGTAATTGTGAGAAACTGAGGTAACAATGTCAATCAATTAGTTTTTGAGCAATAACATCGTCATTTAGTCTCCTCCACCAAAACGAATAGAATTTTTCCACCCATGGAATGTTGACTGTGCAAGCAATTCACATGCCCAGTGGTTAGTTAGTGGACGGAGTCTGGCTCTATTACAAGCCATACTGGACCAATGAGAGGTTTTTCATGATGTCATCAAGAGAAATTCCAGCCTCTTGCATCTCAAACCTGGAGGAAAGAAAAAAACTGCATGATATTAATCTTAAACAACCTTTACATAATTTTTTTTTCTTTTCACAGAATCACTCTTCGGCCGGCTACATACTGCAAGTGTGGCGTGAGCGTCTCAGCTGTGTGGCGTGTCTGTTTTTATTTCGGCTCCCATGTTAACAGGTTAGAGCTTGCACACTGCCTGCGTGACACGCGTGGCTAAATGCGTGCATGCTAGAAATAGAACCAACGCCTATTTTTCACGCGACACGCAAGCGTGTTGGAAGCGTTTCCAGGCAAAATAGAATAGGAAAAGATGTTTATTTGTCATTTTGACACAAATACATATTAATAAAATAATATTTTAATGTTTGAAAGTCTCTAGGTTTTGACATAAATGCAGATATAATTGTAATTCTTAAAAAATTATAATAATTATCGATTTTCAAATATTGCACCTGTCAATACAGAACGAAATATTCTGTAGCCTATTTGGCCGTCAATACTGCCGACGTTGTCTTTGCTGTATCAGTAGGCTATATATTTATGTTTAACATGAAATTTATGTGGAACATGGCCTTCCACTACGTCACCTAGCAGCAGCAGCGCCGCGTCAGACACGTTTCTGGTGTGCAAAGACACGCAGCTGACACGCAACAGAAACGCCACGTAGCTGACACGCAACAGAAACGCCACGCTTGCAGTGTGCAGCCGACCTTAGAATGACTGAAACTAAAAAGAGATGATAACAACAGTCTGCGAAAATTGATAATAATCACCAGTCATCTGTGGAGATGGTGTAATACACAGGTGGCTGGTCTGTGTCGCTGAAGGTTGCTGGGCCCTCCTGACCGCTTGTCCCCATGTTGCTGAAAATGAGCCAGTCCCCAACAGCGAGCTCAGGGAGCAGGCAATGGTCCACCACCTGGTCCAATGGGTCACATGATGGACCCCACAAGCTGCTTGAGAACACAGGCTCATCTAGGGTAAGCGACATCTGAAAAACAAAACATCCAGTTTTAAAACAACAGTTATAAAAAATAAAATAAAATAAAAAAATCAGGCAACAGTTACAAATATTGTTCATGTGTTTTGGTCCAAGTATGTTATTTAATAGTGGTGGGGGAAATGAATCGCAATTCATATGTGCATTGATTAACAAATTTCAAATATAGATTTTCTAAAGTGTTACACTTCTTAAACCTTGCAGTATTAAATCACAAGAAGCCGTAAAAAAAGGACTCAACGTGGTGTTTGCACTGAAGGACACAGCCAAAGCGCAAGCACAGATGCCGCCACTCACATGCATGTGACCCCGAATTCAGTTCTCTTTCACAGCTTATTACACTTGCATGGTCAAATTATGTCAAAATGCACATCGTGTGGAGTATTCATGTAAATGTTATATCCTTCGCGAACGTAACAGTTAGGAGAAAATGAGACCATTTTCACATGTCTGTGAGCATGCATGGCCAAATGACACTGTAATATGTCACCGATGTTCAGATCAAAACATGTGATGCAGACAAAGACTCTTATTATCCTTAGTTTTGATCGTCTTTGTTAGCCGCGGTTTTTGCTGACGTCATCGCGTATGAGTATCTCAGCTTTTATAAACATGTCGATCATGCTTCTAGACCAATCAGAGCCCGAGATCTCCCTTTACAAAGTTGAGGAGGCGGAGCCTTCTTTTCGATTTCCTAGCAGCTATGGAAAATCAATGGAGATGAGTAGGAGTTATTAGATAGTTTGCACAGATTAAAATCTCAATAACTTTTTTTGGAAATAATTATTTTTTCCCCCGTTTACTGACACCTAGTGGAATACACAGAAACTTTCTGAAGGGAAGAAGACCAAACAGATAAATTATAATTTTCAAATAAATTAATTAAAAAATAAATATGACTTTTTATATATGTTTATCATAAAATTGTGAATAAATTAGTGGTGGGCCGTTATCGGCGTTAACGTGAGACTCTTATCGGGAGATAAAAAATATCGCCATTAATCTATTCTCAAAGTTGGGTTTGGAGCTGGATCTATACTACGCAAGCCATGATGACTTTCACCTTGATAATTTAGCGCGGATGTACACCTAGCCGAATTGCACTGTAGGGGGTGAGAGAACGAGTCTTCGAACCTGTGTGTATGCCTACTAGTGTTGTCAAAAATATCCATATTTCACTATGTATCGATACTGAAATATCTGAAACGATACAATACTCATTTTCTACAGTATCGATATCAGCTGCGCTCTCCTCTTCTCTCCGACCGACAGGGAGTGACACGCACCCGCCTCATACACTCAAAAATGTCTCAATGCCCATCTTGGTGAGTTTTAACGTAAACACAGTTGTAACCAGCTCACAGGAACAGTGTTTGGGATCCATGCATGTCTTAAAGGGACAGAAGTTATTTATTATTCAAACTACAAAAAGACAAACGATCACTTACAAGCACACATATTCTGAATGCCTTCGGCAGAATTAAAGGGGTGGTAAACCACGATTTCACTTTTCTAGCTTTAGCTAGTGTGTAATGTAGCTGTTTGAGCATAAACAACATCTTCAAAGTTACAACGTTCAAAGTTTAAAGCAAAGGGAGATATTTGCTTTTAAAGAAATCAATTTCTAAGGACTACAGCAAACGGCCAGTAGGGACTACTACACATTCCTCCAGGGTTGCTGACATCACCAGTCCCAATATTTACATAAACCCCTCCTCCGAGAATATGAAATAAGGGGGGGCCATTTTGTATCACCTCGGGGAATAGTTGTTGTGGTTAGTAGGCTGGAGTGCTGTTGACAATGCCGACGAAACGCTGTTATTTTCATCCGGATTGCAGGTCCACTTTCTTCAGCCTTCCTAGGGATGGGGGTGCGTTGCAGTGCGTTTAACATACAACGTCATATTCATGTGTGTAAGAGACAGAGGGGAACACGATCGCATTTGCAGCGGATATATGCTGCCCATCATAAATCAAAGCACGAGACAGACAGGGGTCGGAGGAGAAGATCGGAAAATGTGACATAATGGACAATATTCATCTGTATTTGCAATACATGAGCCTTCAGCTGCACGAGTTCAGCTGCACGAGACAGGTGGGCACGCGCGGCACATCTCGCGGAGGAAAGCTTCCACAATCTTCGCGAGTACGGGCCACAACCTGTAAGTGTGATTTATTTTTCGTCGATGTGTTTTCCTGTAATAGTTCGTGTTGTTAATTGTAGCCTACGTTGTAGCAAGGAAGTAGACATGACAGCGCTGTTTGGCTCTGCAAACCAGTTTGTTAAATGCTCATTCATACTTAACGTTATACGACAAACACCTCACGCTACAAACTGTTTAAAATCTCAACAGCGAACTTGGCATTAGTGTAAATGATTCTTTGATTAGAGCTTTTATGTATTGTTTATCTACAGGCATGCTAAACATGGTTCTGTGTTTGATTTGGCTACTATGTTTAGTGTCCGTTCTTGCGACAGATATTTGACAAATCGTTCTAAAAATACAAAAGTAACGGTGCCATTCAGGAGCGATCACTATAGATCCGCAGTCTTTACTCTTGAAGACTGAACAGGTTCTGCTCGATCGTCTTCACTAAAATTGTCTGGGTCTGATTCGGGCTCTTGGTATGGTTTTATTGACACTATTGTACACAAAGCCTGAGGCTACCTGTAGAGGTAAGGGGCGTGACGCTTTCGAGAAACGTGCACTAGGCGGTTAGCGAATCACAGCACACTGGGCCAGCTAACCAATCAGAGCCCATTGCGTATTTTTGAGGGACTGGCTTCATAGAATCCGGAAACCATCAGACCGTTTTTACAAGGAGGGACAGAGCAGTTTAGAATAAAGGTAAAATATATGAAAAAAAATGCATTTTTTTAAAAACGAAGCATGAACACATGTTACAGTGCACCCCACAAACACAATCAAGCCTTCGAAAGAGTGTGCTTTACCACCCCTTTAAAATGAGCCATTTTAATCTAGATAAATTTTTTTATTAATCTAGATTAAAAAAATTAATCTATGCCCACCACTAGAATAAATACATTATAATATATGCAATATTCCACCACTGCACTGTTTTGTGTAAAATGAGACCATTTTTATCAATTTACTCCAATGTATGTGGGTAAGGCTCTCTTTTAAATTTAGATATGCCTTATTCTCTAAAAAAAAAATCAAAATATGCTGCAGAGTTTAAGTGGTTAAAGTGACAGCAGCCTCAAACTCTTGCCGTCTGTTTCATTAATGTTAACTCGTTCCCTGCCATTTCCAGAAATTTGTCATTTGTGAGACAACGCTTCCCCACCATTTACTGAATATTCCGGCTTTCCACTGTTATATGTTAGGGGGCGCTATTACACATCTTCTGAAAGAGAACTGAATCTCCTGATCAAAACACATGCGAAGATGCAGAAAAAAAAACAAGATCATATGTAATCATATGCATATGTAAAAATGTGACCAGCAACATTAAAAAGCATATAAATCAAAACTGCCTAATGTTACTGAACAAAATGTCGTCCCAGGACGAGCTATAGGACTGTGCAAGCATTAGGGGTGTTGATGGACTTGATCTACTCCATCTAGGTTTTTTTAAGGTGCTGATAAAAAACTTATGCATGAAGCTAGAATAAAACATGCATGCTCAGATATTCATACAACTAAATATTTTGGAGGCCATAAAACTTTTGTGAAAATTATAAAAAACGGTGGATGGCATTTTTATTTTTTAAACACTGGCGGGGAAACAGTTAATAAAAAAAATTACTCACTGCTTTTGACTGAATCACTTTTGTATCTTTAATATGAATCAATTTATAATTAATTCATACAGTGCAGACTTTGTGTTTCTGTAGTATTTCTAACTACAATAAATAAACCTAGGCTACTATACCTAAAAAAGGTATATTTTTTCTATTGTATTCGTCCTATTGTTTGTAATTTGCTTGTTTGTTCCTATTTTTTATTGTTCCTTTATTACAGAAGCCTGCTAGTCATGTGTGTAATGATTGCAGTCAGTTTAATAATAATATTGGGTTGACTAAAATGGGAAGAAAAACTAAATAAATTTCAAGGTTCATATTTAATTCAGTGGGATTTTCTTCTTCAAGACCTATTAAACTGTCTACCAGTCAAACAGGAATCTATACATATATCGATTCAAAAATCATGACCTCAAGAAACAATTTGAATTGTATCGTGTGGTACCAAAAGATTTCCACCCCTATTATTTACCTTGTGGACAGAGGGTGTGGCGATGATATTTCCAAACAACTTCCCAACAAAAGATCCATAAACACCATCATTCATGTAATACACAAATTCTGGTACGTCATTTGGGGTCAGCTGACCTGAAAGTGCAAAAGACATATTGAGAAAATAAGATGAGGCAGATGTATATAATGGCATATGCATGAAATATGATTAGGCTCACCATGTGTGCTGTTATGGAGATCCCGGCATACCGCTTTTTTGCCAATAACATTGACAGCCAGAGTGAAGGAGGAAAACACAAAGAAATTTCCTGGTTCAGCAATGACGCTCACTCCAGACGCTGAGGGGAAATAGGCTTCCAGCAGGGGTCTGATGACCGAATGTACCTAATCAAACAGACATGAATGAAAAGCTTATAGTAACATCTATGCTGGAGATATATATATATATATATATATATATATATATATATATATATACACACACAGTGAGGAAAATAAGTATTTGAACACCCTGCTATTTTGCAAGTTCTCCCACTTAGAAATCATGGAGGGGTCTGAAATTGTCATCGTAGGTGCATGTCCACTGTGAGAGACATAATCTAAAAAAATCCAGAAATCACAATGTATGATTTTTTAACTATTTATTTGTATGATACAGCTGCAAATAAGTATTTGAACACCTGAGAAAATCAATGTTAATATTTGGTACAGTAGCCTTTGTTTGCAATTACAGAGGTCAAACTTTTCCTGTAGTTTTTCACCAGGTTTGCACACACTGCAGGAGGGATTTTGGCCCACTCCTCCACACAGATCTTCTCTAGAGCAGTCAGGTTTCTGGCCTGTCGCTGAGAAACACGGAGTTTGAGCTCCCTCCAAAGATTCTCTATTGGGTTTAGGTCTGGAGACTGGCTAGGCCACGCCAGAACCTTGATATGCTTCTTACAGAGCCACTCCTTAGTTGCCCTGGCTGTGTGCTTCGGGTCATTGTCATGTTGGAAGACCCAGCCTCGACCCATCTTCAATGCTCTAACTGAGGGAAGTTCCCCAAAATCTCGCAATACATGGCCCCGGTCATCCTCTCCTTAATACAGTGCAGTCGCCCTGTCCCATGTGCAGAAAAACACCCCCAAAGCATGATGCTACCACCCCCATGCTTCACAGTAGGGATGGTGTTCTTGGGATGGTACTCATCATTCTTCTTCCTCCAAACACGTTTAGTGGAATTATGCCCAAAAAGTCAATTTTGGTCTCATCTGACCACATGACTTTCTCCCATGACTCCTCTGGATCATCCAAATGGTCATTGGCAAACTTAAGACAGGCCTTGACATGTGCTGGTTTAAGCAGGGGAACCTTCTGTGCCATGCATGATTTCAAACCATGACGTCTTAGTGTATTACCAACAGTAACCTTGGAAACGGTGGTCCCAGCTCTTCTCAGGTCATTGACCAGCTCCTCCCGTGTAATTCTGGGCTGATTTCTCATCTTTCTTAGGATCATTGAGACCCCACGAGGTGAGATCTTGCATGGAGCCCCAGTCCGAGGGAGATTGACAGTCATGTTTAGCTTCTTCCATTTTCTAATGATTGCTCCAACAGTGAACCTTTTTTCACCAAGCTGCTTAGCAATTTCCCCGTAGCCCTTTCCAGCCTTGTGGAGGTGTAAAATTTTGTCTCTAGTGTCTTTGGACAGCTCTTTGGTCTTGGCCATGTTAGTAGTTGGATTCTTACTGATTGTATGGGGTGGACAGGTGTCTTTATGCAGCTAACGACCTCAAACAGGTGCATCTAATTTAGGATAATAAATGGAGTGGAGGTGGACATTTTAAAGGCAGACTAACAGGTCTTTGAAGGTCAGAATTCTAGCTGATAGACAGGTGTTCAAATACTTATTTGCAGCTGTATCATACAAATAAATAGTTTAAAAATCCCACATTTTTTGGGGGATTTTTTTTTTTAGATTATGTCTCTCTCTCATATATATATATATATAGGACAAATGAGATGCATGCTTGCTGTACCTGTTTCAACTGAAACTCAGAACCACTGAATCCTCCACCAATATCCAGGATGTTCATGTCAAAGCCTAGTTCCTTCTGTAGAAACAAGGAAGACTCAGCACTCCAGTAGATACATGAAATTAACTAATAAATCTAAATTCAAATCTCTTATAACATTAATTTAAAAACTGACCCCCATGTCAAAGATGCAGCGGGCGTCTGACAGTGCGTGGGTGTATGCTTGGGGATCTCTGCATGATGCTAGTACCTGGAACCTGCGAAAAAATGTCCCACTTTATAAAAACACTTGTGTGAATGAATGCAGGTCATAACAGATTAATGCGGATAAAATCCTTTCACTTACGTGACTCCAACCACATTTACACTCAACTCCTTGGCCAGTTCTAGAAGATGTCTACAGCCCTTCAGGGAGCAACCAATGGTCACACTCGCCTCTTCCACCCGCGCTTCAGTAGACACTTGAAGCAAAAGCCTGTTAAGACAAAAACAGTGCCAGAGGTGAATTTCATAAATATAAAAAAATTATAATAAATTTTTTTTAACAATATACATATTACACAGTTTTTTTGTGTAATAAAAAGAAAAAAGCACATATATACACTAGCGTTCCAAAGTTTGGGGTTGATAAGATTTTTAAAATGTTTTTAAAGCTCAATGCTGAGAAAATCTTGCTTACGTCAACAAACAAAAAAAAGACGTTCACACAGGATGCATTTTCTGCCCTGCATTTCCATTGTTTTCTATGTAAACACCCACTAAAGCGACACCTTTGACCATTGAACTCACGTCTTGCACAAGAGACACATGCCATGTAAAGTTAAAATTAGTTCAACTTTTAAAAAACATGTATCAAGGGGGGGGGTTTCCATTCGACTGCATCTCATGTTTTTTAACACAAAAAGTGTGTGATCGACGCGTCAACGTTAGTTTAAAACATTATGCACTTTTTTTTTTACAGACAGTCATGTCATGCTTTAAATAAACATTTAATGAGGTACATTAATATTTTGCTCATGTGGCCTCAGGAGAAAAGCCAAAAATAGTTAATATATATAATAATAATGGAATATAATGCTAATATTAGAACTAGTAAAAAATTGGAATTTTGTTTTTCAGCCATTTTGACAGTGTCACATGATCCTTCAGAATCATTATAATATGCATATTTGGTGAGCAAGAAACTTTGTGCTGTTGTGTTACTTTGTATTTTTGTGGAAAACATGATACATTTCTTCAGGATTCTTTGATGAATAAAACATTCAAAAGAACAGCATTTATTTGAAATATAAATCTTTTGTAACATTATAAATGTCTTCACTGTCACTGATCAATTTAATTATCCTTGCTGAATAAAGCATTCATTCAATTCTTTTTACTGACCCCAAACTTTTAAACTGTAGTGTCCATATATAGGTTAAGGACTTACTTAGCCTCAGGATGGGCACGGGCAATTTTGCGAAGGTCTGCCTCATTTTCACACACCAGATAGTTAATGCCAGTCTTGGCAGCATGTTTAATGAGTGAGAGCTGCTTGCAAACTCCAGAGAGGATGATGTTTTCAGGAGGGACATCATGATGGAGTACCAATGTGGTTTCAGCCTGAAAGAAGACATTTCTATTAGATGGTGGGCCTCAACATCCAAAATATATGTTTTGAGATCCTTCTAATATCTTCAAGTAAGAAAAAATTTAAAGCTTACCTTATTTGCACAGACAAAACCAACTCCAAGTGCAGACAGGACTTCAATGACGACAGGGCTGCTGTTACAACAGACCGGGTAGAAGGGTCGAACTAGGGGCATAGTGGTCTTCCACAGAACATGCTGTCGCATTAGGGCCCCAAGGTCGGCCACAACAAATGCATTCTTTTCAGCCTGAGGAACAAAATCGGATCAAACAATAAAAAAGACAGAAACAACACCACTGTGTTTTATTTCTTTCATTAAACAGACATTTTTAATGCAACGTGACATGTACTTTCTCAACTTACCAGATTTTGTTCATAGACATGGTTGTCGATGACACCTTCAAGGGTCGTTCCTCCTTCAAGTAGTTCAATGAAGTAGTTTGGTGCATCAACGAAATCTTTCATCTCAACCGTATTCCGCAAATCCGACAATCATAGAGAGTTTACTGAGCCGCTGGGGTATTCTGGGTATGCAACAAACTGTTCAGGGGAAAGACAAAACTTTACGTCAAGGCGTACAACTACAACGCCTACCCAGATATTTCAAAACACAGTGTTTTATGAGCAAACTTTGAACGGGAAGTTCAAAGTCATTCTAAGTTCGTCATTAATCTAGATTTGGTTTCTACATCAGGCTAATAAGTACAAGTGGGGATAGCTAATGACATAGCTAGAGAAGGTATCACATGAGTCCATATTTAGAGATGACAACAACACATAGGCTTTAAGAATGTGGCCTACAGGCTACTTTTTTTTTTTTACTCAGACCCAATCAAAAATAAATCCCTGTGGCTTTGAAGCACAATGGAGTATTTGATGGTATTACCAATGGATTTGCGCAGTATGAATGGGGGACAAAGGTGTTATATATAAGCTACCAATAGTGTTATGTAATACCAAAGACAATCCACTACAGTTGGGTGAGTGCAGATTTTAATGTGCAATTAAATAAATCATGTTATTATGTAATGTCTATAACCAGTACTTCAAGAGCAGGGTGCAATATTTAGGTACTCACATGGACAACGTGGGAGATGGTCCTCTCCCGCTATCAACTAGGATCCCAAGGCGGCTCAGCGTTGAAGTCGAACTGCTCGCGGTAGAGGGCCTTCCCTAGGCCTTCTGGGTAGCGCTTATACACTCGCAGAGAGAGTGGGGAGCCCTGTGGAGTCACAAAAACAGGTGCATAAATATTTGATATACACGAGCAGCTGAAAATAAAACAAAATGTAGCCGGACAGGTTAGAACATTACCAAAAGAACTCTTCACAGATACACAACCAGTTTTTTAATACAGGTGTATTATTTTCAGCATCACTTTATTTGTAGACTATAATGTTATTATCAAGTCACTACTTATTTACTGTTGAACTTTGTACTTGACATGGGAAATCTGTTACTCCGTGTTCTCATTTTTAAGCATTAAACAACACTGTCTTATCTTCATCTTCCCACACGGGATCAATAAATGAAGTAACTTGCTGAACATTTATCAGAGGTCATAGTGTTTGTTTTTTTATGTGGACACCGCCTTAACCCTATAAAGCCTACTGTAACAGATTTAATACATTACTTTCTAGGGCATTGATCAAAACTTTGCTGAAAATCTGTTGTTTAATTGCCTTACTACAATGTTTTATTTTGTTAAACTTTACTAAGCATAATACATATTAATCGTCTAAGGCCTAGAAAGTTGTGGTAGTATATAGTATTATTATGGTAAAATAAACATGGTGCAAGTGAACATTAATGTTACCTCATGCCCAAACAAGTGTTTCTTAAAGAAAACTAAATCTTAAACTCGCATAAATAATGCAAGTGTAGTGTATTTTGTGACCATATGTATGAATGTCATATATAAAATTATTTAGAACACAGTAATCCAATATATATTGTAATGTGTAACACCCTAGTGATTTAATAACCTGATAGGACATGTCGTACGCGCCTGGGTTTGGTCCACTGAACAGCTCACTAACTATTTACCCAACTACATCCGTCATACTCTGACAACTAATTATTTATATCCATAAACACGTTTAATCTTCAAAATGTGTACGTTTTAAACCCATTTCTCGTTGTCCTTCACTGAGCACTGCCGTTGCCCGTAAGCGCAACTACAACCAAGCGCCATGTTGTGTCACACGGCTCCTCACAGCAGAGACGGAGGAATTTTCCGGGATGACGAATAAAAACAACAACAAACGCTGTACTTACGTGAGATAACGGCTTGAATGACTTGGAAAATCGTCTTCTCTTTTTCGGCGGAATTTTTAAAGAGTGGTGGGGACACAGATAGAAGAAAGAAAGGAGGCTTTATGTGCCATATGCCTGGGTGAAGAGGGCTCGGTCGAACACGAGATCGCTGCTGTCTATCTCAGGCAGAAATGGTTGGTGGAAGTGGAAGAAGGCGGGCGACAGTCTCGGGTTTGTTTGAGAACACGGGGCGGAGCGTAATATCAAATCCTACTACAGCGAAGGCTTGGCTTATGAATATTAATTCGGTTACGTAACTGGCTCAAGACTGGTTATTCTGGGCATAGATATAAAAACATAGAACCTTCATTAGCTGTCGTTTGGTATGACGTCACTTTTGTAGGACAACCGGCAGTTATGCTGCATTCCAGACAGATGGGAATTAGGATTTTTCCTACCTACTTCTTGGAAATAACGTCTGGAATGAAGTAGGACATTCGACTTCTGATCAACCCTGATCAACTTCTGATCAATCGATCAACCCCGACCTCAGCGAGATGGACGCCGGTTCCAAGATGGCGGCAAGCCCTGATTCTAATAAGCATAAACGTGAAAAACTTTAACATTAGACAATAGTACGTTTATGTAATGATACCTTCGTTTTTGCTTTTCAAAGTGATTATTATGTAATTTTTATTCTGTTTTTGCCATAATTGACCCAAAAAGACAATATGCTCTCCTTGTGTCATGGTGACATCCATGGGCGTCGGAAGCAAACAAAATGTGGGTGGGTCCTCATAAAGTACAAATATACTGTTTTGCTTGCTAAATGTATAGTTTGGAAAGACAAAATGACAGAAATCGCCATATTATTAAGAGTGCCAGTAGTGTAGGGGTAAGACGCACGGCATCTAGTTTTGACACAAATCGACCCGCGGTTCGAGTCTGGCTTTCGCCGAACTTAATCTTCTCTCTTTTCCCATCACATATCAGATCGGAAAGGCATTTATTTTCAATAAAAATGAAGAAAATATTAGAAAAGTGGAAATAAAGCGTCTAACGTGTTTAAAAATAAGTGTTTATCGATTAGGGGTTGGTAAACAGACATGTGCTGAAAGACGATAAAAGTGAGTGGGTCCAATATCATTGATCGTAAAAAGTGGGTGGGTCTTGTCCCACCCACATACAATGGTTCCGACGCCCATGGTGACATCACATTGTGGGCCTGAAGTGGGAAATTTAATTTGGGATATTCCCACGTCCAACCTCATCTGGAACGCAGCACTAGCATCGCACTGGTTCCCTTGACAAAAATCCAATCGGATTTTCCCATATATCGCTAAAAACAAGCTCTGTCATCAACAAAAGATTATGATACTTGTACAAATATTATCCCATTTCTAGGTTTTTTGGAATTTAAATCTTGTCGATTTCACAGCCCGAAGCAGCGCAATGTTGTGGCATCAATGATTCTTACTGTGAGTGATGACACGCTGACAGTTGCAAGATGGCGGGCACGCCGACGTGTCTGGAGTGGTTGAATGCGGAATCTACATATATATAATTTCTATGGTTATGGGAGGATTTCCAAGCAACTCCAGCCCACTCTTATTAATATTCATAAACTCAGCCTTTACCTTAGTAGTACTCGAATTTCAAAGGCAGAGCGGTGGGCGTGGACATCTGTACTCTTGAAAGAAATATGTTCTTATCTTGGATTCATTAGCAAATTCCTTTTGGAGAAATGCACTCCTTTAAACGTGTATGGGCCAACGTGGGTTCTGTTTATGTTGCTTAATACACTGCTAATATTTGATTCATATACAACCAGCATATTGTATATTGTTATACTGTATACAACTGTACCACCAGTACCAGTAAAACCAGTTCAAAATGTTGTGTTCGCTTTGATATGTTCTCTGTCAACACAAACTGCATTCAACTGTTGTATTTCGTCTGATTTATAATGTAGAAAACAATAATGATTAGGTTCACAGCTGGCAAAGCTGTCATAACAAGCCTGTATAAACACAATGATACATAAACATACAAAGCACAAGGAGCAATTGTTTTCATATCCTTTTGCTGGGTGAAAGGTCATATTTTAAGGTTTTGGATTGTCGTTTGTTTGCCAAAAAAAAAAAAAAAAAAAATCGGATAATTCCCCAAACAGACTAAAAAGCTTAAATTTCAGACAAATAACTTGTTACAATGCACATGCCTACACCAAAGGTCTTGTTTTGTTTCAGTAAATTGTTGTTAACTCTGTTACTCAATTTATATTCACCCTCTCTGGCATTTTGTCTGCAAATCATTTACAGAAAATTCCACATTTTGAATTGACTTAAACTGAATTTGCACATTTTCCTGTATCAACTGAGATGTAGCATAAATGTGGATCAGTTGGAATCCGTGCTCAACTAACATTATATTGAATAGGGATACTGTCGTGAGACACATTTAAATTTATTTCGAGCAGCCTGAATTCTTGTAGAAAGAAACAAGATTTGTATTATTTGCACAGTCATGTTGAATGGTAAGTGAAATGTTATTTCACACATTGTAAAGTTTGGTAACCAAGTAAGGTTTAGTACATTTTGTCAAAAATACATTGAATCTATTTTTTTTCTACGATTGTAATATTGTTAAGTGATTTCAGGGCAGTATATTTAGTTGCAAAAACCTACCTGCTTTTGATCAAATTGTTTTGATCTTTTTTTCGATTGTAGTTTTATTTACATGAATTTGTAGCAATTAATGTATTTTCGCTTGCAGATATATATATATATATATATATATATATATATATATATATATATATATATATATATATATATATATATATATATATATATATATATATATATATATATATATATATTTGGGATAACACTATATAATAACACTATATATTACCACAACTTTCTAGGCCTTATATATTCACAATATTATTATTACCACAATATTCTAGACCTGTTATTATATAGTGTTATCCCAAATATATATATTTGGGATAACACTATATAATAACACTATATTACCACAACTTTCTAGGCCTTAGACGATTAATATGTATTATGCTTAGTAAAGTTTAACAAAATAAAACATTGTAGTAAGGCAATTATATATATATTCTCTTGTATACATGACAATTCATGTGCATATATATATATTCTCTTGCTATCAATGCTTTTTGGATTTATTTTGTTTGTTATTTGAAGAGGTTTTACGTTTAATCAAGGTAAGAACAGATACTTTTAGTATCCACCTTGCGCATTCTGAACGCATTGTCATCTGCCCGAAACACAACCTCCTCCGATCAGCTGACTGGAAGTGTGACGCTGTCCAAAGGGTTTTCATCGCAGCGTCTCAATTAACTGTGTATTCAGCAATGTTTTATTGAAACAATTTACAGTTGTATCAGATTATTTTGTAGTTTACCAAAGGGACTTCCATAATCGGTAAGTGGTGCCAAAAATGATTTCAATTTCATAGTCGTGACACTGACAGCAGTAAACGCTGCTCATACAATATTTACATCCTTAAAAAAAGCGCATTTAATCCATCGCGTCTATGTTACGCATACGTATGTCAACGTTCGCTCGCATTTAAGATAAAAAATGAGGTATTCCAATTTTATACACGAGCAGGACGCATGTATCTGATGATGCGTTATATTATTGCGGAATGACTCGTGACTGGTCATTTCATGGAATGAAATGGAGAAGTGTGAATTTGCTCATATGATCAACCTGGAAAAGACCTCTGTATTTTGATTTGACTTTTTGTGTCTTATTTGGTACCAGAATTTAATCTACATACGAACCTTTCCGCTATTATTTAAATAGTCATGATGACAGAGTTTTGGTTGATCTCTGCTCCTGGAGAGAAGACCTGCCAGCAGACATGGGACAAGATGAACATGGCCACAACCCTGAACAGCAACCTGTCCACTAACCACAAATTCAACATGCCTGAACTGAAGGTAAAATTACTCCTCATTTTCTATTTCAGTTAAAACACTGTTTTATTAATGACACGCATGATATTTGTCATCTATCTCATGAGATTTGGTGTTTCTCAACAGGTGGGAACTCTGGATGTCCTTGTAGGGCTTTCAGACGAGCTTGCCAAATTGGACTCTTTCGTAGAAAGGTTTCATGTCTACATTTGACTTATTACAAGAGATTGTTTTCCATTTCAAAATTGACTTGATTATTTTTCATTCATATTTTGTTCAGTATCACTGACACTGCTTTGGTAAAAACTCATAGTTTCCAAAGTTCTCTTCATGCATTTTTTTAGTTTCTGTCACATTATAGTTCTTTAAATATAGTTATGTATACTTAACCTGTGGTGTTGATATTTTTTAATTTCCAGTGTAGTGAGGAAAGTGGCCCAGTACATGGCTGATGTGTTAGAAGACAGTCGAGATAAAGTTCAGGAGAATCTTTTGGCCAATGGAGGCAAGTGAACTTAATGCATACTAAGCACAATATTGGTGGTGAACTACTACTCTTGATTACTACCAACAGCACATACACATATTTAACAAGTAGTAATGTTAAACTAACATTTATATAAAATCCTGTTAAAAAAAAAAGACATGTAATCGCTCATATTCTAGCAGTCTTATTTCAAAGTCCTTGTACATAATCTTATTTTAAACCTTATTTTATATGATTATAGATATTTATAATTGATAATTATTTCCATACAGTCGATCTGGTAACATATATTACACGGTTCCAGTGGGATATGGCCAAGTATCCCATCAAACAGTCCCTCAAGAACATCTCAGAGATCATGTCCAAGGTGAGGCACGTTAAAATAATTTAGCATTGTTTATAACGCACAAAGAGATTGATCTGGCATTAAATATCATGTTTTGGTTCTCTGTTTATAGCAAGTGAGTCAGATTGACAATGATCTTAAAGTCAGAGCTTCAGCTTATAATAGCTTAAAGGGTAACCTACAGAGCCTGGAGAGGAAGAGTGTGTAAGTGGGATGACTTTTACATTCTCATTTTACATTCTGTGTGACATTAACCCATAGCTGTAAAAAAAAAAAAAAAAAAAAAAAGATGGATGACGTCCCTGCTGGAAACAAAACAGCCTAGTCTAGTCTAAGCTGGTTTAAGATGGATGTAGCTGGTTTTAGCTGGTCTTTTAGCTGGTCTCCCATCTTGAGCAGCTAAAACCAGTCTGGTCAGCTAGAAAAAGTGTCCAAATTCCCTCTAAAATCAGCCTGGGAGACCAGCTAAAACCAGCCAACCAGCTTAGGCTGGTTTTAGCAGTTTTTTCAGCAAGGGTGACTCCACTTACTTCCACTATAGAAGAATGAAGCCAAAATATCCCAGAAACAGTCATCACCGTTTGTGTCAGCAGTAGTGATCCTGAGGTGGAGCCTCTGTGTCACGCTCCCGCCCACACTCCCACTCCGACAGACTCAATCGCAAGCACAGCTGTCAATCATGACGTTACATCCCGTTTTTTTTTTAGAATCAAATAACTAACTAAAACCAAACTTACTGGAAAAACAAACACTTGAACATACGTCAGTGTGATAAGAACTAACTAGAAAAATGGCAGCCTCCCCAGCCAGCCACCAGGGGGCGATCAAAATGTTTTGGCTTCACTTTTCAGGATGTGTGCAGCACCCTTGCATTAATAATTTTTTAATGGGATAGTTCACCCAAAAATTTAAATCAGCCCATGATTTACTCACTCTCAAGCCATCCTAGGTGTATATGACATTCTTCTTTCAGACGAATACAACCGGAGTTATATCAATAAAAAATAATAATTATAAAAGTAAGCCACACAGATTTACGGAAAAAGCGTAACTGGCGAGATAGATATTTTACTTTATAATATGTTAAATATGGATAGTTTTCTTACAAAAACCCATTGATTCACTTCAGAAGGCCTTTTATTAACCCCCCTGCCCCCCCCCCCCCCCCCCCCCCCCCCCGGAGCTGTGTGGATCACTTTCATAATGGACGGATACACTTTTTTTGGGCTTCAAATTTTGGGCAGCCATTTACTGCCATTGTAAAGCTTGGATTAGCCAGGATATTTATAAATATAACTCTGATTGTATTCGTCTGAAAGAAGACTGTCATATACACCTAGAATGGCTTGAGGGATAGTCAATTATGGGATGATTTTAAATTTTTGGGTGAACTATCCCTTTAAGTGTCCAATAATAACATGTCTTGTCCACTAGAGGGAGTCTTTTGACCAGGAGTTTGGCTGATATAGTCAAGAAGGATGATTTTATACTAGACTCTGAATACCTTACTACTCTACTTGTAGTTGTTCCAAAGTAAGTCAAGCTTAAGTATTTGTGCTTCTTTGTATTTTGTGCTGGAAAATACTTTTTAAATGTTTCTTCATTGCATTATAGGGATAGGCCTCCCAAATATGAACATTCTGTCATTGTTCCAAACCTTTTGTGTACTTTCCTGCAGAATATAATAGGAGATGTTTTGAAAAATGTTGGTAAGAACAGAGTTTTGGTTCCCATTGACTTCCATAGTGTGGATGAAAATACTATGGAAATCAATGGGAACCGAACATTTTCAAAAATATCTTCCACAGAGTAAATAAAGTCATACATGATGGTGGGTAAATGAGTTTTCATTTTTGGGTGAACTATCCCTTTAACTCAGAATGTGCTAATTTTCAGTCATTATATCTTTTGTTAGCACAAAATGATTTAAAAACCTTATTTTTGTCCATTTTATGGCCCAAAAAGGACTAATTATCCTGACTGGCAGAAGACATATGAATCTCTTTCTGAAATGGTTGTTCCAAGATCCACAAAGTGAGTAAAATCGAAGTCCCTTTAAGGCAAGTCATTTCACTCTGCGGCCATCTTTGAAACACCTCTCGGGCAGCTATAGACCTTATTCAGAGCATGAAAGCGGGGCTGTGAGGGATAGACTTACTGTGTTTTCAATGGCATCTGCTGTAAAAAGCTGTATAAAGCTCTTAGATCACACATAATTTTCCACAGCTTGTGTTGTTTAGAGGTTTTTATCAACTCACATTTTTTGGAAAGATATTTTATGCAGTGTTTCATTAGCAGAACAATCCAAAAACCCATTAAATAACACAACAAACCACTGAAGAGATGTCTATCCCTCACAGCCTCGCTTTTTCATTCCCGTTAAAAATCAAAGATGGCGCTTCTGCGAATATGGTCAATTTCAGTAATACAATACTTAGCAGTTTATTCTTGCATCCAATTGAATCAGGGAAAGCGCTGCTCTGTGATGGTGACAGTGATAGATCCTAAATCAGAGTTTTCATCTTCTGTTAGGCTTTTATTTGAAGACCATGATAGTGGATTGTTTAGCGTCACACTCTTCAGGAAGGCTATTGATGACTTCAAACAAAAAGCACGAGAAAACAAGTGAGTGTCTGAATAATATATATTACCGGTAAAATTTTTAAATGTTTTTTTAAAGAAGTCTGTTATGCTCACCAAGGCTGCATTTAGTTGATAAAACGTTTACAAATACAGTAAAAATAGTATTACATTAAAAAAAAACTGTTTTCTGTTTGAATATATTTTAAAATGTGTGTTTGCAGAGATTAATTTTCAGCATCACTTAATCAGAAATCATTATAATATGCTGATTTACTACTCAAGAAACATTTATTATTATCAACGTTGAAAACAGTTGTGCTGCTTAATATGTTTTTGGGAAATCATGATGCATTTTTCAGGATTCTTTGATGACTAGGAAGTTCAAAAGAACAGCATTTATTTGAAATAGAAATGTGTTGTATCATTATAAATGTCTGTACTGTTATTTGTGATCCAACTAATGCGTCCTTCCTGACTTTTTGTAGTGTCTATATAATCAAAATTATATATATTAGTGTAGTAAAGTTCGATCGTATGGGAAGATGGAGGCGGGAACCGGCGAACATTCAACACATTTAATACAAAATAAAATGGCGGCGGCAGCCCCTCATGGCCGACTGCCGCCTACATACAAAAACAAAACGTAAACACAACACAAAATCCAGGCCTGGTCCTCTCTCGTCCTTCACTGTCGTCGCTCCTCCTTTATACTCCCTCACTCCTCCGTGAGACACGAGACGGCTGCAGCGCGCAGCTGGCGCCCATCCACCCTGATGAGCGCCGCCTTGTCCCGCTCCCACGGTCCCTCGGCGGCCGCGGCACCTGGGGGTAAGAACAGCGAGGTGAGAGAACGGAGCCGGGAGCATGAGAAGCGACAGAGACAAGAGAGTGGAGAGAGGAGAAAAGAAAAAGAAAGAAAAAAAAAAAATTCTGGTCCGGTTCCCAGACAGACTGCCGCTCGGTCCTCAGCCAGCCGAGAGGCTCTTCCTCGCGGTGCCATGCGGTGGTACTGGACGCTCGGTGGACGGCTCGATCCTCCTCCGCCCCCTGGTGGCCGGCGGTGGCTCCTCCTACTGAGGGCAGCCGGAAGCGAGTCCCAGTCCCGCGCTCCCTGCTCCTCCCCATCATGGCGGACGGCAGCAGGCTCCGGCTCAGGGCAAGCGCTGAGGACTCCTCCGCCCCCTCTCGGACGGCAGCCACCCCACCTCGACCCAGGGGCACGGCAGCGAGTTCTCCGTCCCACCGACCTTCATCCGCTCCAGCACCACCGCTTCGGGCAGCCGCTCGCGGTCTTCTCTCATCCGCGCTGCCCGAACTCCTCAGCACTGCGATCCCCCTCAGCAGCGAGGGCTCTTCGACAGCATGTCCCTCCTTCCTCCCGGGTTTCGGCACCAGTGTGATACAGTTCGTGGGGTGTGGGAGGAAGAAGACAAGGGGTCGGTTTGCTGGGACACGGAACTCAAGTTTATTACCGTGAAGCTCTGTTCACAAAACACTCGTGCACATTGCACAAATCAAAAATACTCAAAACTCTGTTCTCGTCTCTGTCACCGGTTTGTTTAGTCAGTTCCTCTCTGCTGTGCTCTTCTCTCGTGTCACAGCGTCTGCGTGCACGGCCAGCTCTCTCTCTCACTTCCCTGTTTGGGGAGCGGATTTATCCGGTCTCCCCGCGCCAATCACTGCAATCAGATACAGGTGTTCATCGTTATGCACTTGACCTACTTTCTTACCGCTCGTCTCCTCACTCTCTCCGTCTGTGCAGATCCCGCGAAACCACGCCCTCCTCGCCACATATAAGTGGAAGCCCAGATACTTGACCTCCACACGCCCAACCGCACACTTCTTCGGGTTGGCCGTCAGCCCCGCCCCTCTCAGCAAGTTCAGCACTGCACGCAGATGCTGCATATGCCGCTGCCAATCATTACTATAGATGATTATATCATCCAAGTACGCAGCGGCATATGCAGTGTGCGGCCGCGGGATTTTGTCCATCAGTCACTGAAAGGTGGCGGGTGCCCCGAACAACCCGAACGGAAGCGTGACTAATTGGTGTAATCCGAACGGCGTTGTGAAAGCCTTTTTTTCTTTGGCTAATGGAGTAAAGGGGATCTGCCAATATCCTTTCGTTAAGTCCAGTATCGAAAAAAACGAGCCAAACCTAGCCGATCAAGCAACTCGTCAATCCTCGGCATTGGATAAGCGCCGAACTTTGACACGGAATTCACCTTGCGATAATCCACACAGAACCGCACAGAGCCGTCCTTTTTGGGAACCAAAACTATCGGGCTCGCCCAATCGCTGTGGGACTCTTCTATTATTCCCAAGTCCAGCATCGCCTCTAATTCCGTTTGAACCACTTTCTTTTTGTGTTCCGGTAACCTATACGGCCGGCTGTGAACTACCACGCCCGGCTCGGTCTCAATATGGTGCTGTATGAGACTAGTTCGACCGGGTAGGGACGAAAACAAATCCGCAAAATCTGCTTGCAATTTAGCAACGTCAGTGAGCTGGGAGGGCGAGAGGTGATCTCCCCCCGGGGCCAGTGCGACCGATTGGCCTTTGAGGCTCGCTTCTGGCCCGAGATCATCCTCGTTGGTTACCACCGTCGCCAACAACACTGACTCCGCCTCATTCCATTTTTTAAGGAGATTGAGATGGTATACCTGATGTGCTCCGTTCCTATCCGTTCGCACCACCTCATAATTGAGATCCCCCACTCGTCGTGTGACCTCAAACGGTCCTTGCCACTTGGCGAGTAACTTTGAGCTGGACATGGGCAACAATACAAGCATCTTCTCTCCCGGTGTAAATTCTCGCAGTCGGGTTCCCCTGTTGTACAACCGGCTTTGTGTGTCCTGGGCCTGTAGCAAATTCTCCATTGACAGCCGCCCCAGGGTGTGGAGTTTTGCTCTCAGGTCCAGGACATACTGAATTTCGTTTTTGCTTTCCGACGGTCCCTCCTCCCAAGCTTCCCGCATGACGTCAAGGACCCCTCGGGGCTGACGCCCATACAGTAACTCGAAGGGGGAAAACCCTGTGGAGGCTTGGGGAACCTCTCTCACAGCGAACAACAGGGGTTCCAACCATTTGTCTCAATTCTTGGCGTCTTCGTGAACAAACTTACGAATCATTGTCTTTAACGTGCGATTAAATCGTTCTACCAGACCGTCTGTTTGTGGGTGATAAACGCTGGTACGAACCAATTTAATGCCCAATAACCCGTACAGCTCGCTTATGGTGCGGGACATAAACGCCGTGCCTTGATCGGTGAGAATCTATTTTGGGATTCCCACCCGGGAGATTAAACGAAACAGAGCATCCGGCACACTTTTTGCCGAAATGGTGCGGAGAGCTACTGCTTCGGGGTACTGCGTTGCATAGTCCACTATTACTAATGCAAAGCGATGCCCCCGTGCGGATCGTTCTAATGGCCCAACGAGGTCCATACCAATTCTCTCGAAGTGGACCTGCACAAGAGGTAGAGGGCGCAATGGCACTTTTGGAGTGGCCGGTGGGTTTACCAACTGGCATTTACGACAAGCGGCACACCATCTGCGCACATTCTCGTGAATGCCCGGTCAGAAAAATCGGGCCATTAAACGATTCAACGTGCCCGTTTGACCCAAATGCCCAGCCATGGGATTACAATGAGCCACCTGGAAAAGCATTTCCCGGCGGCTCTTCGGTATTAACAACTGGGTTGTATCTCGTCTTGTCTGAGTATCTTGGGTTACTCGATACAACCTATCTTTAATCACGGCAAAGTAAGGATAAGAGAGCGGCCGGGCGGGTTGAAGAAGCCGGCCGTCGATCGAACGGACCTGCTCAAAGGCATTTTTGAGCGACTCATCTCGGGACTGTTCCAGAGGAAAGTCATCACGCTCTGACAGGATTAGCCTGTTCACAGCGCTCTGTTCCTCTGACCCAGTTCCCGATGGCCCCGGCTCAGCTTCCCCTAGCTGCGCGACCACGCTCTTCCCCCGCCCTTTTTTCTCCCAAGAGACATCCGCACATATACACCCCAATAAATCCCTAAATGCTGGCCATTTCGTTCCCAAGATCAGCGGATGTCGGAGGTGGGAACTAACCGCGACCTCCACCCTATGTTTTTCCCCTCGAAATTGGATTATGACTGGCACCAATGGGTACTTCACCTCATCCCCGTGCACACACCTTACCGTAACCAGGCGGCCATTATCCAATGCGTCAGGTTGTATCAGGCTGTGATGAATCGCGGTTTGGTTACAGCCGGAATCCACCAAAGCCTGATATGTACCCCCCTTAATACTCACGGGTATTTGGTATAACCCGGCCTGATCGGGGGCAGCCTGTGGCGCGTCGGGGACCCGGACCAACGTCCCCACCTCCATCACCGGACACCGGTCAACGAAGTGCCCCGGGTCCCCACAACGCCAACATGCCGGCCCAGGCTTCCTAGTGGCCGGAAGCGGGTCAAGGGATTAGCGCGGAGAGAGCGGCGGGTACTGGCCAGTCGCCCGGTCCGAAGCCCAGGATCCCGGTCCGAAGCCCAGGATCCCGGTCCTCAGGGCGGAGCCCCCCGATTGGCCGACGCCTCCCCCGACCCCCAACGGGACACCGGTCTCGGTGGCGGGCCCCGGCGTGACCTAGGAGCAGGGACAGGTCTCGCCGAAGAAGGCGAGAGAGAGGGGGAAAGAGGGGAAACAGGAGAGGAGGGGAGAGAGACTGCTGGCAGGGGTTCGCCGACCCCTTTGTACGCCACCATCTGATCCTCCGCCAGTCGGATGGCCGAGTCCAGCGACGCGGGACGGGAACTGCTCCAGTACCACCTGGTCGATGATGTGATCCACGTCGCTTCCCTCGACCACCAGCCATCGGCGACACGCGTCCCGGAGCTGTTGAGCCAACACGAAGGGCCGGGCACTCTCCCCCAGATCCAGGGACCTGAATCGCTGACGGTGTTGTTCGGGGGAGAGGCCGACCCGCTGGAGGATGGCCCTCCTCAGATCGTCATAGTTGAGGAGGTTCTGGACCGGGAGTTGCTGTGCCGCCCGCTGTGCCTCTCCTGACAGGAGGGAGATCAGCCTCACTGGCCAATGTTCCCTCGGCCACCCACCCACTCGGCCGACCTTTCAAAAAGGTCCAGGAAGGCTTCGGGGTCGTCCTGGGGCCCCATCTTCGACATCGGCACATGCTCTGGCGGCGTTGCAGCGGCGACTGGTACCCCGGTCCGAACCCCCTGGCTCAACCAGCCCCGGAACAGCTCGCGGTCCTCCTGCTGGGCGTTGACGAGGGAGTGGAAGCGCCGTTCCTGGTCCTCCCTCATGTCCAGCAGGGCCTGGTGATGTTCTTGGTGCAGGACCGCGAGCGATTGAACCAGGCTCGCCAATGGCGTGGTTGCCGGCGGAGTTTACATGACGGCGGCGTCCCTCTTCTTCCTCCCGGGTTTCGGCACCAGTGTAGTAAAGTTCGATCGTATGAGAAGAAGGAGGCGGGAACCGGCGAACATTCAACACATTTAATACAAAATAAAATGGCGGCGGCAGCCCCTCATGGCCGACTGCCGCCTACATACAAAAACAAAACGTAAACACAACACAAAATCCAGGCCTGGTCCTCTCTCGTCCTTCACTGTCGTAGCTCCTCCTTTATACTCCCTCACTCCTCCGTGAGACACGAGACGGCTGCAGCGCGCAGCTGGCACCCATCCACCCTGATGAGCGCCGCCTCGTCCCGCTCCCACGGTCCCTCGGCCTCGCTGCTCGCCACAATTAGAATCCAGAATTATGCTACACAAACTTTTATTTTTTCGGTTATGTTGCCAGTTTTGTCATATTTCAAGAATCAATTTAAATATATTCCCAGCTTATGTATGAAATACTGTTATAAGACTGCTCTCAGTGCCTGTCTGTTTTTGATGCTCACTGATTCAGAGAGACGCTGACCTGAGATTACTGATTTTTTTCAGGTTCATGGTGCGTGACTTTCAGTACAATGAAGAGGAGATGAAAGCAGACAAAGAGGAGCTGACTCGCCTCTCCACTGACAAGAAAAAGCAGTTTGTATGCGTGCAGCT
Source organism: Romanogobio albipinnatus (assembly GCA_023566225.1). NCBI lineage: Eukaryota > Metazoa > Chordata > Actinopteri > Cypriniformes > Gobionidae > Romanogobio > Romanogobio albipinnatus. Next base: position 16,311,689 of record CM042261.1, on the reverse strand, counting down.
GCCTATATTTTATTCCCTATTGAACATTATAAAATCCTTCACAATAATGTTGATGAGGAACCTCAAAATCACATCCAGCTTGAGAGGCCCTGAGCTTTGATTAGTCTTTATTTGAAGTAACAGGAAAAAAAAGATGTATAATGATAACAAAAGTCAATTTGCTTCTATATCCCAGGGTCCTTTGGTACGTTGGCTTAAAGTAAACTTCAGTGAGGCTTTCATCGCATGGATACACATCAAGGCACTTCGGGTTTTTACAGAGTCTGTCTTGAGGTACAGTGTGGAGTATTAAACAGTTTCACATGGAGATGTAGATTGTCAGATATATGACCTCCATATTTGTATTTAACAGGTATGGGCTGCCAGTCAATTTCCAGGCCATGTTGCTGCAGCCCGGCAAGAAGAACGTAAAGAAACTCAGAGAAGTTCTGCAGGACCTTTACAAACACTTGGACAGCAGTGCTACTGTTATCGACGTGAGTAACACTACCGGTCAAAAGTTTGGAATAATTACAAATTTTTATGTTTTTCAAATAAGTCTCTCATGCTCACAAAGGCTGCATTTATTTGATACAGTCTAAACAGTAATATTGAGTAATATTATTACAATTTAACATAACTGTTTTCTGTAATATATGTAAAATGTCATTAATTCCTGTGATGGCAAAGCTGAATTTTCAGCATCCTTCCTCCAGTCTTCAGTGTCTTTCAGAAATCATTCTAATATGCTGATTTGCTGCTCAAGTAACATTTTATTATTATCAATGTTGAAAACAGCTTTTGTGATACAGAAAGTAAGAAGAAGAAGAAGAAGAAGAAATTAATACTTTTATTTAGCAAGGATTGAGTACTATTACCAGGGAAAGTAACTACTGTGTTTCTTTTTTTTTTCTTTTTCAAATGTTCAAATATGTCAAATAACTTGCCTCCAATATTAAAAATGTTAAATGAACGAATTGCACACTAAATAGAATAAATTATTATTATAAAACATTGTACATTAATCTACATTATTGTAATGTTGCTGTGGGACAATGTGAGAGACACCTATCAAATTCAATACATTATTGTTAATATTATCAGTAGGCTTACTATAGTGTAAATATTGTGTAAATACTATCAGTACTATACTACTCCTTTGGGAGTGGAGCTCACATTATCAGCTGGGTTTTATAATAATTGATCAAATCAGTATCCAAACCGGCATATTAAAATGAGTTCTGAAGGACTGGATTTATGGCTGCTGAAAATTAAAGGGTTAGTTCACCCAAAAATGAAAATAATGTAATTTATTGCTCACCCTCATGTCGTTCCACACCCGTAAGATCTCTGTTCAACTTCGGAACGCAAATTAAGATATTTTTGTTGAAATCTGAAGGCCTTGATAAGGCCTGCATAGGCAGCAATGACATTTACACTCTCAAGATCCATTAATGTACTAAAAACATATTTAAATCAGTCCATGTGAGTACAGTGGTTCAATATTAATATTATAAAGCGATGAGAATATTTTTTGTGCGCCAAAAAAAAACTAAATAACAACTTATTTAGTGATAACCGATTTCAAAACACTGCTTCATGAAGCTTTGGAGCGTATCGAATCAGGGAGTCGAATCAGCGAGTCGATTCATTGGTTCAGAGCGCCAAAGTCACGTGATTTCAGCTGTTTGGCGGTTTGACACACAATTCAAATCATGATTCGACTCGCTGATTCGATACACTCCAAAGCTTCATGAAGCAGTGTTTTGAAATCGGTTATTACTAAATAAGTCGTTATTTCGTTTGTTTGGTGCACCAAAAATGTTCTTGTCGCTTTATAATATTAATATTGAACCACTGTACTCACATGAACTGATTTAAATATGTTTTAGTACATTAATGGATCTTGAGAGAGGAAATGTCACTGCTGCCTATGCAGGCCTCACTGAGCCATCGGATTTCAACAAAAATATCTTAATTTGTGTTCCGAAGATGAACGGAGGTCTTACGGGTGTGGAACCGCATGAGGGTGAGTAATAAATTACATTATTTTCATTTTTGGGTGAACTAAACCTTTAAACTTTGACATCACAGGAATAAATTACATTTTACAGGTTTTTTTTATTCGCTTTGGTACTTTTTTTCACAAGTAAGGTGTACATTTTCAAAACTCTTAGTACAAATGTTTTGTTATCCAAAAAAAGTAATCCAATCTGATCACACTCGTAAAACAGCTAGTCATTCTTTCAAAATCTAATGTAATGCTTTCATTCAGTTCCACATATTTTCATTCCATATAATCATTGTTTCAAACACAAGATTATTGTAATATGTTATGAGAACATTTGGTTTAATCACCGAAACACAACAGTATGATGATCTTTCAATTTAGTACTTTTAACAATCAGTTCATTTAACAGCAAACAATGCAAGATACATGTTTCCAATCACCCTCGTTGCTGAATTATCTACTACAGTACCTATAGTAACAGGCAACAGATGCCACATAAGAAAATACGCTTACACTATCTAACTTATGTAATTGAATCCATAATGTTTGTAATAGTATCTATTCAAAAGGTCAAAAGGTGTGATGAAGTTACGACATGGCCATGAGGTTCTGGGCTATAGAACAGAGTTTGCTGCCAATACAGTAAATGTTCTCATTGTACCATATGACTGAATCTATACTGTAGTTGACCTTTATAATGGTGAGTTACAGTAATGTGGCAGTCTCTACCATGGTAATCTGTTTACATTATCACAAAAAAAAAAAACTTTCACTGTTGTTAGTTGCACTCAAATCATCCTTGTTCACATTACTTTAAAGGTCCCGTTCTTCGTGTTCTTTTGAAGCTTTGATTGTGTTTACAGTGTGCAATATAACATGTGTTCATGTTTCGCGTGTAAAAAAAAACTGTATTTTTAACACAATGTACTTATCTGTATACCGCTGTTTTCACTCTCCTAAAAACGGCTGATGACTTCCTTTATTCTATGAAGTCCCTCCTTCAGAAATACGTAACGAGTTCTGATTGTGCCAGCGGTTCCCGTGTTGGGATTTGACCGCAGTTTAGCGAACGCGTCACGGTTCCTGTGTTGTGATTCGACAGCAGCTTAGCGCACGTGGAAAGGTCACGCCTCTTAACGGGGTGATGTATGCGCTCAATGATCTCTACAGCGTCCCTGGGAAAGCCAAACAAAGGTGATTTGACTCCGGGATGAAAATAACAGCGTCTCGACGACATGGCGACAAACACACTCAAACGCAACACTTCCTTTTCTCCATGCGACACTTCCTCTTCTCCACGTGGGACAGCAACAAGACCACGCCCCCTTTTTTCGCGTATTCTTGTGGGCGGAGGTTAGTCTGTTCTACTGTTCTACGTCATTTATGAAGGAAGTACCAGGATGTAGTCCAAGCCAGCCGTTCGCTGTAGGCTTTGAAAGGGAACTTCTGTTAAATAAAATATCTCGCTTGGCATTGAACTTTGAGCTTTATAATTTTACAGGTATTATTTATGCTCTAACAGCAACATTACACACTAACTAAAGTTTGAACAATGGGATCACGAAGAACGGGACCTTTAAAAAACTCATGTAACTAAATGAACTTAAATTTACTGAGTTGTTTCTACTAAAAATTAGTATTATCAGCTTTACTTAATAAGTGTTTGTTCGGTCAACTTAACATTGCTGAGTGAAACGAACAAACTGAGCAGTGGATCTGTAGTTCCCAGCATGCTTTGCAAGGGACTGCATTAGGAGAGTAAATTTAGGGATTATTAAAGTGTTATTTTATGTTTTTCAGTAAAGGGAAAGATGTTGTTAGTTTATGTTAGTGTTTAATGTTCAGTTATGTTGGACATTTAGAGGAGTTTCTGCAATTTTGTTGTTACCATTATGCAGAAGAGTGGTGCCTGTGTTTAGGCTGTGGGCACTCACATACACACATTTATTGGATGGACTTCCTGCCCTCCATTAAGTTATTTTTGCATTTTGTTTCTTAAAAATAAGTTTTCCACTTACACTTGTGGAGCAAGTTCTTAATTTAATAAGGTAAATTAAATAGATAAATGTGTTCACCTAACATAATAAACTTTTATAAATTTAATTATTAAGTAAACTGCACATATAAATATTATGTAACAGTGACAAATTTTCTTTTTTTTGTTCATATAACTAAATTGTTATTTGTAAAAAATTACTCAATATAGTTGTGTGGAACCACTTGATTCTGCAAAGTCATTTTTTTTAGTGTAGTACCAAAGCGAATAAAAAAAAAAAGTAAAACACAAACATAGAAAACAAAATTAAATAGTAATATCTCACAGTATTACTGTTTTTACTGTATTTTTGCTCAAATAAATGATCATAAGAGACTTTCACACAAAGTGTGTACTTTCTACATGATCCACAGGCCTAATTGAAGATATCTCTAAATCACAGCCGATTTGTTCATTTTATTGTTGGGTTATAGGCATCTATGGACATCCCGGGTCTGAATCTCAGCCAGCAAGAGTATTATCCATATGTGTACTACAAGATCGACTGCAACCTCTTTGACTTCAAATAGAATTCAAATACATGGTTTCCTTCTACTTCACAGAGGCTAACTCCAATAATTTATTAAACACTTATTGTTTATTCTATCTTTACCTTTTTAACCTCTGTGCTAGTACCTCCCTGTTACGGGCTCATTCCTTTTTCATTCCTGCAGATTACTATATTGAATAAGCAGTCGCAGAGCTTTACCATCTGTGTTATTGGTTTAATGTGTTTACAAATGAAGGATTTTCAGGGGTTTTAAAATCTGTCATTGGAGGGTATGTGCGGTCCAACATTGAACACTCCTCATCTACTGAGCCCATAATGGTTGTGCACTTTGCTGTTTTTAATCTTCTGTTGGTGCTTACTCTGTGCCATTTGCGGGTAATGCAGTGATTATGTTTAATTGTGTTGTTGAGTACCACTATGTTTGTGTTTATCTGTGCTTCTACTGTGAGATTAAATGTATTTATATTTTTGTTGGAAAATGTGAAATACATGATCACATGCTGAATGTCAAGACCAATCAAAGTCAATAAAATTATAGCACATCATTTTGTTTATTTTATTTTATGGTCATATGTGAGGATCTATATTCAAATTACTACAAAAGTGTATCAATATTACCTGGATTTCAGCACTTAACCGATTATGACAATTAGAGTCATTAAATCTAAACTATGAAAACAACACACACACACATACATATTTTTATGTATAAATAAATATATATGTGTGTGTGTTGTTTTCATAGTAACGACTAATTACTTGACTAATTAAATTATTTTATTATTTAACGACATACTGTTCAGTGCTGAAATCCAGGTAACATTGATCAACTTTTAAGTTTTAATCTTATAAATATAAATGTATCTATGTTTTTAGAAATATATATTTTTTATTTAGTCATTCATATCTAAACACTTTTTTAGGGCTACTTTATTATATATCACTATACATACATGATTGGCTTTATGGGGACATTCCATAGACATAATGATTTTTATACTGTACAAACTACTGTATCCCCTAAACCTACCCGTTATAGGAATTTATGCATTTTTACAATTTCAAAAAAACATCCCAGTATGAATTATAAGGTGTTTTCTTCATGGGGACCCAAACATATCCCCACAAGGACAAGGATTTCAGATATTGCCATATTTGTGTGGACAATTTTCCCCCATAACATATGGTTTACCTGAACCACACACACACACAATAATTTATGATTTTTTTTTTTTTTAAATGGGAACATTTTAAGCACTTTCACTAGTGGTCTCAGATTTCTGGAACCCACTCAAGGCCTGGGTGTAGCCTATAAAAAATAAAAACATTTACGTGATTTGTTCAATAAAACCATCAAAATATTTTTTATATTTTTATTTTATATTTTTTTATATTTTAAAATTGAGGGAAGAACAAAACACTAATAAACTTGGTTAAGGTAGGCCTATTTATCTGGCAAAATTATTTGGCCAAAAAAAAGGGGTAAACTACAGCTACAGTTTTTACAGAAAATGCATAGAAAAACTAAAGGCTGACAGGAAAAAGCATACATTGACTACAACATAATATTTATATAATATTTTGTTGCTTTTCTCTTTTATGTGTTCCATTTTTTTAATGGCAAAAAAATTATGTCCGCACAACATGGCTTGTTTCATTGCGTTATCACAAATAAAACAATTGAGTCCAAGCACTACGCAATATACAAAATATTTAACACATGTTTAATCATTTGAATAAATGGTGAAGATGTCCATTTTGTCTGGCACGAACATCACTTTGGCCATAGCCTATCTGAACAAGTTTGTTTGGTAGTCAGACAAACGCAAACCTGTTCTCTCGTTTGTTTTCGTACCAATCGCCTCTACTGTATCACAATAAACGGTAGCCTGCCCTCGATGACGTAGGGCTGACAAATCTGAAGTTTGGCAAATGCACGAGGGCACAGCTGCGCGTGGGACTGGGACCACAGCACGCTCGTCTGCATCATTTATTAGCACATGCATCGCTCCATCTTGTTTCAATGGGCTGCGGTGGGAGTCGAGCAGACGCTATTGAACCGCGATATCATGAGAGCTGGACCAGAGAAACCGAATCGACGTGGCTTACCAATACTGATGCTGAAATCCCCAACGGCGTGATTTATAAGAACCGCGTCATTCGTGGAGAATGTGGTATGCTGTTTTTTCTTGTTAAAAGTAATATAGGCTATATTTATAAATGTATTAACATATTAACATATTCATATTTATCTCATTTAACTCCAAAAGCTGTAGCTTTAACCCTTTAACTGTCACCCCCCTTTTTGAGAATACACATGAAAATGCACTATCCAAACTTAAAGGGCTGTAATTCAAGAATGCTTTGGAATATAGACCAAAGTTTGGTCTCGTTATAAAGACCATTCAAAATATGAAAGTATGAAATAGTTATGGAAGTTTAAATTTACTGTAAATGAAAAATACTGTACTAAATATTTTTTATTTCATATAAAATATATATTTTACAAAAGAATTTACTCTAAAATTACTATAAAATCAAAGCCATATGTCTAACCAATTTGTGTTCCAAATTTGAAGTTGATATCACAAAAATTGAAGTTCCCATGAGATTTTGTTTAGGCGCTGTACCACAAATAGCCACCGGGTGTCATTCAAATTCCATTGATTGTTTTTTTTATGCATTTTCCTGTAAATTCTGTCCAAATGTCACTTCCATCACAAAACAGTCACCAGATATGGACCCTTGAGACTCAGAGCTTTCCGACAATATGTGTTTTGTCAAGATTGGAAAAGATTTTGATTATAAAGTAGTTCAAATAATTGTTGTAATATGAAACATGACGCCGCCCACTAGGGGAGGAGCCCACTAGAATAATTTAGAGTAACGTTTCCATGGTAACACAATGTCCGATTTCAAAACGGTTTTGACAGGATGAATTTTAAGTTTGTAAGCTTTCAAATGATACCTAATTTATGATAATTACTTAAATATATGATACGAAAAAAAGGCGATCAAAAAAGAGCACCAGGCGTCCCGCCAGTGGGATGGTGACAGTTAAGAGGTTAAGATACGGTTTTATGGAGCAGCTTGCTCTGAAATCAAATCAAAGTTTGTTTGGCTCGATTATTCTCTTTTGAAGTATGATTTAGTCTTTAAATAGTTTGTTATAAGGCAAAATCCAAGCTTCCAGAAGTTTTTGAGAAATATATTTCCACAGGTAGAGGTACGGAGGCCAGGTCTTGTGGAGACAGAGGTAGACGGATGGTTAATGCAGGAACTCAATGTGGGAAGCAGGTTTCTTCTATTTCCAGCACCTGCACAAACTATCAAAGATCATCCTGTGGCCATGAGGTTTGAGTCACTGCATAAAAAGCTGCCAGCTATTTATGAAACATTATGGTCTCAGATGTATAATTCTTCAAACTTTAGAGTTTTGCCAATGTAGGCTACAGACAAAGCAGACCAGGAGACTGTGAAAGAACAGCTGTGTCAATGTTTGAATAATATTAAATCTGCCTTCCATTCGTTACGGTGACAGCTTGTTTGTGTTTTACTGCAGATAAGTGACTCAAACTCAGCAACATGCAAGGAGGGGACTGCTCATTCTGATTGGGGTTCATCTGTGTCTCACCCAGGGGAGCCAATGGGGAAAAACTCATCTTCTCCTGATGCGGAGGATACGCTCTGAAACCCCGAGGAGTTCAGCAATGGGGATTACAGGCTATATAAGAAATCATAAGCTGTAGAGAGAAATAGAGCTTCACAAGAGATGGCATCTCATTGACGCTCGCTTAGAGAAATATGACACTTTGAAGTTGTCGTGCTAAAATGGGTTAACAAGGTGCATCTGATCATTAGCATGCCAAATGTAGATTTTAGTCAGGTGTAGGAGTTGCTGAGCAAAGCTGTTCATATTGCTCACTATAGCTCTCAGTATTGCCCTGTGCAATTTTAATGACACTGATATTAAAAGAACAGGCTACTAAATGTTTTTTGTCATGCTTAAATTAATTGTAAAAAAAAAATCAGTTGGTTATTAATATTATGACATTGCATTCTTTGCCTTTGACGTGGAGGATAACAAACGGATCCTTCTCAGTCACAGGCATTTTATACAGCCAGCTATAAGTGATGTAAAATGACCACTAGATGGAGCAGTTTATCTTATATTGACAAGTTTTGGACATAAAGTGTAATATTAAAATGAAATATTTAATAAAGTATATATAAAGAAAACATTTTTAAAAACACTGCCTGTACATAGTTTTACCAGATCTTAATGCTGCATCACCAAACTGATGGTAAACATTGATCACAGACAATCTAAAACAAAGAAGATCAGGGAGTTGTTTTAAAATTTTTAACTTATAGCCATACTTAAACTATGTAAGTTTATGTCAAGTACAAAGAGCACTGTTGTTACATCTACCCCAATAATGGGCTGAGTTGTAATAGGGTTTTGTGCATGAACAGGTACATTTAATTATATTCAATTCAAAATAATCATTATACCATCCATTATCACATACAGGAAAAATATTCAAAACAATTAAAATAACAAATGTATGGAATATAATATACTCATAAACATATCTAACACTGTGTATTTTAGTTACCCGCACAATTCAGGGAAAATTGTACAGAAATCTGCATGAAATTTGAAGCAACATTCTGAAGCCTGGTTTTCAGTAATTCTGTATTGCCCTTGTCCAAAACAAACTAATAAATAAATAAATAAAACCATTGTAGTAAATTTAAGTCTAAACCATGGTCTAAACTGATATTGTGGAAGATTTGTTGCTCTCGTAGAATTACGTTGGCAAGTGTTACAATCACACCTGTCTGGTTTGTTGCGTCTTACCGTTTTTATTTTTTAGAATTCCAATTAAGGAAGGGATTTCACCCTTGTAGCTCACTTTTAATTGGTTAAACCGATGCTGTTACAGCACTCCCATGGGTCTCCACACTGATTCCACAGTTAAGTGCAATTTTGATTTGGCTGGCACTGCCCACAGCCCTCACAATTTGCATATAGGCATAAACAGGTGCTGGTCATATAATTAGAATATCATCAAAAAGTTGATTTATTTCACTAATTCCATTCAAAAAGTGAAACTTGTATATTATATTCATTCATTACACACAGACTTATATATTTCAAAAGTTTATTTCTTTTAATTTTGATGATTATAACTGACAACTAAGGAAAATCCCAAATTCAGTATCTCAGAAATTAGAATATTGTGAAAAGGTTCAATATTGAAGACACCTGGTGCCACACTCTAATCAGCTAATTAACTCAAAACACCTGCAAAGGCTTTAAATGGTCTCTCAGTCTAGTTCTGTAGGCTACACAATCATGGGGAAGACTGCTGACTTGACAGTTGTCCAAAAGACGACAATTGACACCTTGCACAAGGAGGGCAAGACACAAAAAGTCATTGCAAAAAAGGCTGGCTGTTCACAGAGCTCTGTGTCCAAGCATATTAATAGAGGGGCGAAGGGAAGGAAAAGATGTGGTAGAAAAAAGTGTACTAGCAATAGGGATAACCATACCCTGGAAAGGATTGTGAAACAAAACCCATTCAAAAATGTGGCGTAGATTCACAAAAAGTGGACTGGAGCTGGAGTCAGTGCTTCTAGAACCACTACGCACAGACGTATGCAAGACATGGGTTTCAGTTGTTGCATTCCTTGTGTCAAGCCACTCCTGAACAACAGACAGTGTCAGAAGCGTCTCACTGTGCTAAAGACAAAAAGGAAAAAAAGTGGTCCAAAGTTATGTTCTCTGATGAAAGTAAATTTTGCATTTCCTTTGGAAATCAGGGTCCCAGAGTCTGGAGGAAGAGAGAAGAGGCACACAATCCACATTGCTTGAGGTCCAGTGTAAAGTTTCCACAGCCAGTGATGGTTTGGGGTGCCATGTCATCTGCTGGTGTTGGTCCACTGTGTTTTCTAAGGTCCAAGGTCAACGCAGCCGTATACCAGGAAGTTTTAGAGCACTTCATGCTTCCTGCTGCTGACCAACTTTATGGAGATGCAGATTTCATTTTCCAACAGGACTTGGTACCTGCACACAGTGCCAAAACAACCAGCATGTGGTTTAAGGACCATGGTATCCCTGTTCTTAATTGGCCAGCAAACTCGCCTGACCATAGCTCCATAGAAAATCTATGGGGTATTGTGAAGAGGAAGATGCGATATGCCAGACCCAACAAAGCAGAAGAGCTGAAGGCCACTTTCAGAGCAACCTGGGCTCTCATAACACCTGAGCAGTGCCATAGACTGATCGATTCCATGCCACGCCGCATTGCTGCAGTAATTCAGGCAAGAGGAGCCCCAACTAAGTATTGAGTGCTGGACATGCTCATACTTTTCATGTTCATACTTTTCAGTTGGCCAAGATTTCTAAAAATCCTTTCTTTGTATTGGTCTTAAGTAATATTCTAATTATGAGAAACTGAATTTGGGATTTTCCTTAGTTGTCTGTTATAATCATCAAAATTAAAAGAAATAAACATTTAAATATATCAGTCTGTGTGTAATGAATGAATATAATATACAAGTTTCACTTTTTGAATGGAATTAGTGAAATAAATCAACTTTTTGATGATATTCTAATTATATGACCAGCACCTGTATATATACACTCACCTAAAGGATTATTAGGAACACCTGTTCAATTTCTCATTAATGCAATTATCTAATCAACCAATCACATGGCAGTTGCTTCAATGCATTTAGGGGTGTGGTCCTGGTCAAGACAATCTCCTGAACTCCCAACTGAATGTCAGAATGGGAAAGAAAGGTGATTTAAGCAATTTTGAGCGTGGCATGGTTGTTGGTGCCAGACAGGCCGGTCTGAGTATTTCACAATCTGCTCAGTTACTGGGATTTTCACGCACAACCATTTCTAGGGTTTACAAAGAATGGTGTGAAAAGGGAAAAACATCCAGTATGCGGCAGTCCTGTGGGCGAAAATGCCTTGTTGATGCTAGAGGTCAGAGGAGAATGGGCCGACTGATTCAAGCTGATAGAAGAGCAACTTTGACTGAAATAACCACTTGTTACAACAGAGGTATGCAGCAAAGCATTTGTGAAGCCACAACACGCACAACCTTGAGGCGGATGGGCTACAACAGCAGAAGACCCCACCGGGTACCACTCACCTCCACTACAAATAGGAAAAAGAGGCTACAATTTGCACGAGATCACCAAAATTGGACAGTTGAAGACTGGAAAAATGTTGCCTGGTCTGATGAGTCTCGATTTCTGTTGAGACATTCAGATGGTAGAGTCAGAATTTGGCGTAAACAGAATGAGAACATGGATCCATCATGCCTTGTTACCACTGTGCAGGCTGGTGGTGGTGTAATGGTGTGGGGGATGTTTTCTTGGCACACTTTAGGCCCCTTAGTGCCAATTGGGCATCGTTTAAATGCCACGGCCTACCTGAGCATTGTTTCTGACCATGTCCATCCCTTTATGACCACCATGTACCCATCCTCTGATGGCTACTTCCAGCAGGATAATGCACCGTCACAAAGCTTGAATAATTTCAAATTGGTTTCTTGAACATGACGATGAGTTCACTGTACTAAAATGGCCCCCACAGTCACCAGATCTCAACCCAATAGCGCATCTTTGGGATGTGGTGCAATGGGAGCTTCGTGTCCTGAATGTGCATCCCACAAATCTCCATCAACTGCAAGATGCTATCCTATCAATATGGGCCAACATTTCTAAAGAATGCTTTCAGCACCTTGTTGAATCAATGCCACGTAGAATTAAGGCAGTTCTGCAGGCGAAAAGGGGTCAAACACAGTATTAGTATGGTGTTCCTAATAATCCTTTATAGGTGAGTGTATACTAGTCAAAAGTTTGGAATCATTAAGATTTTTAATTTTTTTTAAGAAGTCTCTTCTGCTCACCAAGGCTGCATTTATTTGATTAAAAATACAGCAAAAACATTATTATTGTGAAATATTTTTACAATTTAAAATTACTTTTTTTCTATTTGAATATATTTTCAAATGCTATTTATTTCTGTGATTCAAAGCTGAATTTTCAGCATCATTACACCAGTCTTTAGAATCACATGATCCTTCAGAAATCATTCTAATATGCTGATTTGCTGCTCAAGAAACATTTATTATTATTATCAATATTGAAAACAGTTGTGTATAATTTTATTCCAGGATTATTTAATGAATGGAACGTTCAAAAGAACAGCATTTACCTGAAATATAAAGCTTTTGCAACATTATAAATGTCTATACCGTCATTTGATCAATTTAATGCATCCTTGCTGAATAAATGTATTCATTTCATTAAGTTCTTTCCCCCCAAAAAAACTTTTGAACGTTTTTGAACTACTTTTCAGATAAATACTGTTCTTTTGAACTTTCTACACAAATGCTTTCAACATTGATCATAATAAATGTTTCTTGAGCAGCATACTGAAGATACTGAAGCCTGGAGTAATGACGCTCAAAATGCAGCTTTGCATCACTTTGCATACATTACATTGTAAAATATATTCAAATAGAATTTACATTCATGCATTTAGCAGACGCTTTTATCCAAAGCGACTTAGAAGAAACGCAAAAAGTGCTTGAAATAGTTTAGGACATTTAGTCAAGTTTAGGACATTACTCAGAGCATCATATATATATATATATATACAGAGCCGGATTAACGCAAAGGCAAACTAGGCACGTGCCTAGGGCCCGATTGGCGGGATGGGGCCCAGACAGAGAAAAAAAAAAAAAAAAAAAAAAAATTATTTAAAAAAAAAAAAAAAAAAATTTAAAACATTTATAAATGTTGTAAGCTATTGCATTTTGCAGATAATCTTAATTAAATGTGTTGATTAAATGTAAACAGAGCAAATAAGATAAACTTACCCGTATTTCCTCAAATAAAAGCCGGGGCCTTTATTTAGCTGAACTGCAGAAGGTCCCCGGCTTTTATTAGGGGCAGGCCTGCATTTCGAATTCCATCTATTTGAAAAAATAATTGTTTAAATAAAGCGTTTTAAATGAAAAGCGATAGCGCTCCAGAGGACAGATATCATCAGGGGCGGGAACTGGGGTGGTTTCAAAGGATTGCAAATGCAATGCAAGTTTTTGTTCATTTTATTCATTTTTAGAATTTAATAATTTATTTGTAATAAACATTAAGTGGCCCATTAAAAAGTATTATTTATAAGTTGAATTGTGTTTTAAAACATACATGAGGTCATATTGTGACTGTTGCGGTGTGTGCGCGGTAATATTTCCTCCAGTGGAGATCAAGCGTCTTTCTGGAGATTCCGCTCATTTCTGAAGCTCTTTCTGCTCAGCACCACCGCTCAACCCAGAACTCCCTTTGTGCCCTGCTGGATCAAATATAGGCCTATCTGAAATAAATAGTAAGGGCTGCCCCTGACTAAAGATTTTTTCCTTTTCTAGTAGTTCATTTAAGCCGGCGCTGCCGCTTCCACCTCATGTTATTTATTAAATCCGGGCAATTTGGTTGATAAAACATAGATTAAAATTAAGATACAATTTATACAAAACGAAATGTACTTTTGTGATATATTTGTTGTTCTTTCGTGTTTTATAGACTCGATATAAACTCTATAAGTTCGTTATTTTACTAACCCAACTAATGGGCTTTCTATATTCCACGTGAGGGAAAAAGCTTCCTTCCACTTAAGAAGAGTTTATATATATTAAAATATATATTTTAATATATATCTCTTTACATAAATATTATTTTCTATTTTAAAAAAAAAACTATAATTTCGTTATTTTTCTAACCCAACTAATGCGCGCACTTTTCTCAATCCGTTATGGAGCTATTCCATTTTGATTTTGCATATTGTTTTTTAAATGTTCGTTCGAGTAGTTCAAATGACCACTTTACAATATTTCAATAACATCATTTATTTTGAAGCCTGTGCTGTTTTCTTGTACAAAATAAAATAGTTTAAGTTAAATGCAGAGTAAGATGTGTAAAAAAGACAAGAGGCTAAGAGATTGTCAAGATCAATATTTGTGTAGCTTTCACAGACTAACACACGTCACATCTCTCATAGACTACAGTATTTAAAATAGCAGATATGCATCAGTTATATTCTCGATTTAATTTACAGAGCAATCCCTGCAAAGTGTTTATGTTAAGTATAGAAGAGACTGTCGCACTCGCAAGACTCCCAGCGGGGGGCGATGGTCATGATGGTTTCGCTCCTTCTGCATAACCCTACTGTAGCCTACATTACGCTGAACTTGAATGATGAAATGAAAGGAAATTATTTTTCCCCGGCCTTAATTTGAGACCGGCCTTTATTTGTTCGTGCTGGCCACGCCCCCGGCCACTATCAGAGGCCCGGCGTTTAATTGACTACAGGCTTTTATTTGAGGAAATACGGTATTTGCTCTGTTTACATAGTTTACTGACACCTATTGGTTATTTACTGGTACTACTGCCTTAACAATGACACTCCCAATGGATGAGGATAATTTAATAGCATTTAATAGAGCCGTGTAATGACGTATAAATAATGAATATCAAAAAATAGTCTGATAGACTGTTTAATATACAACACAACCAATTTGTAACTAAAGACTATGCTATGTAAAATGTGAATTAACTTTTATTAGTAACTTTGGTAAGTTTCAGATTTCAGTTCATAAATAACATCGATGGAGGGGGGCCCAAAAAATGCAGCCTGCCTAGTGTAGTCCGTTTATTTAATCCGGCTCTGTATATATATATATATATATATATATATATATATATATATATATATATATATATATATATATATATATATATATATATATATATATATATATATATATATATATATATATTTGTTTTTTTTTTTTTTGTTTTTTTTTTTAAGATGAAGATAATAAAAAAAGTGACTGAGGACCTGACTGACTCTGAGACCATGCGGAAAAGTCATGAGCGCCTCTCAGAGTCGAACAGCAGCAGCAGCTCGAGCTCAGAAGTAGCGACACAGGCAGCAGAGGCGGACACGCGCGGTCTTTCTAGATGACAGACCTAACGTAAACAGACCTTTTCTGTCTCTTTATCATCTTAACACAGTCATTCCAGCTCTCTGGACGCCTGGAGAAGAAGAATGACTGACGAAGGAATGTTAATCACACCGCCGGCTCTCCAGGATCCCGGAGATGGAGCGAAAACTGTAGACATCAGTATGGATTGTATGGACGGGGAAGATGAATTGTGTTTGGAGGAGATTTTAACGCTGTACAGTCAACCGATCAATGAGGAGCAAGCCTGGGCCGTGTGTTATCAGTGCTGCAGGTGGTTAACTCAAAAACAGAGACGGAAAGAGACAGGTGTGAGTCCACCTGGACGGATTGCGGGTCCTGGAGACGTGAGGATCCGGAAGGACGGGACTGTTAAATTATATCAGCTGGACAGTCCAGGTAACCGCAATGTTTACATGAGAAGTCGAAGTAAATCCGCAGTAAATGGCGCAGCATGAAGCCAGCCGAACAGCAATGGCATCGAGACGCGTTATTATTTACAACGGCATTGCGCTGACACGTAGCCAAACATAAGCGTTATTATGATTAATGGAGGCCATTTTAATTTTTAGACAGATTTAGGGATGCACCGACCTAGGCTACATCTCAATTCTAACTGTAAACCCATTGTTTTAGCTGTTTTATTCGACAACTTAAATATAGGCCTTTATTTGTTTATGTTATATTATATGCTTTGATTTGATTTATCTCATTCATTGTAATACAACAAATGTAGCCTACTCTCTATAAAACCGGTTATATCGTATCGACCATCGTGCCATTGTAAACAATGGGGCCATGTGATGGATTCATCTTTAAGCACCTTTAGGCATGAGGGCAACAAAAGGGACCTGCTCTTTGGCCTAATGCTCATGTGATATGCATACTTACCATCTTGATTCAACATTTAGGTGTATTTAATATATTGTTCAGGATGCACAATTACAACATGTAATGTGTTAAATAGCCACATCATTTTACACTCCCACTCATATTTAGCCCATTGAATGTTTTAAGTTAATAATATTAATCAATTGTACATTAAAATAGACTATCAGACTACCTGCATTAATTTTTACATCAATATATTTGAGAATTGTATTTTATTAAATATAGATAACTGGTTTAATTTTTTTTTCTCTCCAAAAACCATCTTAATTTCATCTGAAAAAATTTTGATAAATTTGAGAGAGCGATTTCTCAGACAGAACTAGTATAATTAAATTCTCAGCCATTATCTCATCAGGGTTCCTTAGCCTGAGGGTTTTGGATCTGGCTTCCATTTCTGTTTCTCCTTTGGGAGTTCATCTGACTGCTGTTCATAAGTATAATTATTGGGCTGAATGTCTCAATCCTTCCATCTCCCTAACCAGGATTTAGACGTGGGGTTCAGCAGTTATTTGAGTGTTTTTGCTGTTTTGTGTGGCTGGTACCTTTAATCTGAAAGACATTTCCATAGGTGTCTCCTGCTTATTCTCATTTATATAGAGTACTAACCTGTGAATCACTTGCATTTACCTGAGGTTTAATTAACATCATCATTATTATCTTTTAGACAGTCGGAGTATAGCTATGTAGTTGATGCACCCCCATGACACTATATATACAAACTCGCTCTCTCTTTTTTTAAGGTTGTTAAGAAAAATATAAGTCTCCTGCTTTATTAAGTGTAGAAGTGTATAGTGCCAAATGTCAAGCAAGTAATTAGATCAGATGGTCCCTACCAGACAGGAAAATCAATGCTTATGTAACATGACGGTCTGCTGAATTCTGCTCTCCTGGGGAAGTTTGCTGCCCTGGCAAATGTGGGTACGTTCAAATTACGCTGACTGACCAATGCTATCAGACTGTGAACCTGCCAGTTTCAGTCATGAACTATCCATCTGTCTATCTTTCTTTCATCTATAGATGGAGCTTCATCTCTTCTTTTTTTTTAGAGTGTATCTGATAAATAGATCTGTCTCTCAAATTGAATAAAACAGTTTGAGAGCCTATTAGTGATAAAAAAAAGAAGGGTGTCTCCAAGCATTGCAATTCATAGTTGCTACAGCCCTGGAGATGGACAGCATGTATATGAAATAGAAAAATTAAATATGGAAGTGTAGATCTGAAGCTCCTGAGAAGCCTAACTCAAAGATATAGGTTAATCTGAGATAGATAAAGCTTTCACTCTCTGTCCTTACAAGGTGTTGTGATTGCATCTGAATATATTGCAGATTTGTCACAGATGTTGTCAGTATTGTCTACTGAAAAATATTAATATACAAAGATTAACTAACATATATAACATATATATAGATACATTAACATATTAACATATATAGCACTTAAAAAGGTTCCCCGATGATTACGAGCCAAGAACCATTTTTGGTGCCATATAGAACCTTTTTTTTTTTAGAGTGTATATACTTGCTGTTTTTTTTTTTTTGCCTACTCAGCTCCTGAAAAAATAAATAAATGTATTTAAATAAATAAATAGTATGGGTTTACACCTTTGCTTTTTTTGTCCCAATTTTAGTTTGTTGCTTTCCTCCTGAGTCAAACACCCTTGTGTTTAGATTTCCATGTTAACCAGGTCACAATGTAAAGGATGAATTCTTTTCAGTGATCTTCTTTCATCTTTATAGAAAGATAATATTACAGTACTTGTCTGTTTCATACATAAATGTAAATAGCATCTATATTGCACTGAAAGACAAAAGGACCTCTTGAAAAATACCTTCCTCGTGTCAGGTATGTTGGTGAGGATTTAAATTCAGACTTGTTTGCACATTTTCAGTTATATTTTCAGTTGTTGAAAGTAGCCGTTTGCAATGACACAGGGTTCATTCATTAGTGGCAGCAGTGAACTCTGGTTCTCGGCCAATCCCAGAGGAGGCTCTTTCTTTGAACACTGTAACATTATACCTCCAGTGCCACTAAAGACAGACATTATGATTCTAAGCCCTTTGTAGTGTATCTCAGGCTCAACTGGCACAAATTGCATCTCTGTCTGACTCCTATAGATTTGTGTTAAATATTTCATGTGAAGGTTGTCTGAGGTGAACCCCTGTGTCCCTCTCTGTAATATAGAAATGGGGGAGGGGGGTTTGTCATGGTCAATTTCACTTCTATTAAATTTATGCATGATTGCAACCAATACACCACTTCTCTTGAAATATGCATGCCTTAGCAAGCACCATTGATAAACAGCATCTTTATTATTATTATTATGTAACTGTAAGTATTAAACTTGAGTGTGTGTCTTGTTCTGCATCATTTGTGCCTTTGAAATTAATCAAAATATTGTGCCATGGCTGGTGTATGAAAAACAAGCAACAAAAACAAAACCCGTAGACTTGCACTGAAACCCATAGACTTGCACTTACCCATAGACTTTCTTCATAGGGGAGCTGATTATAATAATTTTAAGACAGACCTAGTGTAAGCTATGAGGTTGTTAATTGATTATATGTGTGCTTGGTAAAGGCATCAGCTTGCATTATTTCAGCTTATTTAAAAAAGAAAAATCAAGTTCAACCTGGAGAATACCTAGTGAAAAACTACATTACCCATGATTCTGCAGAGAATCCCCACCAATCAGAGAATCAAAGCAACCAATTTGCTCCAAAAGAACTAATCCTTTAAAGACAGACCTCTGTGAGCTATGAGGTTGTTAATCGATTATTTGTGCGTTTTTTAAAGCCCTCAGCCTGCATTATTTCAGCTTATTTTTTAAATAATCATATTCAACAGCAGAATACCTGGTGAAGACTACATTACCCATGATTCTGCAGAGAATCTTCAACAATCAAAGTGTCCAATTTGCTCCAAAAGTACTAATCCTTTAAAGACAGACCTACTGTGAGCTATGAGGTTGTTAATCTATTATTTGTGCGTTTGTTAGAGCCATCAGTCTGCATTACTTCAGCTTATTTTTTAAATAATCATATTCAACAGCAGAATACCTGGTGAAGACTACATTACCCATGATTCTGCAGAGAATCCCCACCAATCAGAGAATCAAAGCAACCAATTTGCTCCAAAAGAACTAATCCTTTAAAGACAGACCTACTGTGAGCTATGAGGTTGTTACTTGATTATTTGTGCGTTTGTTAGAGCCATCAGCCTGCATTACTTCAGCTTATTTTTTAAAAGAATCATGTTCAACAGCAGAATACCTGGTGAAGACTACATTACCCATGATTCTGCAGAGAATCTTCAACAATCAAAGTGTCCAATTTGCTCCAAAAGTACTAATCCTTTAAAGACAGACCTACTGTGAGCCATGAGGTTGTTAATCTATTATTTGTGCGTTTGTTAGAGCCATCAGTCTGCATTACTTCAGCTTATTTTTTTTAAATAATCATATTCAACAGCAGAATACCTGGTGAAGACTACATTACCCATGATTCTGCAGAGAATCCCCACCAATCAGAGAATCAAAGCAACCAATTTGCTCCAAAAGAACTAATCCTTTAAAGACAGACCTACTGTGAGCTATGAGGTTGTTACTTGATTATTTGTGCGTTTGTTAGAGCCATCAGCCTGCATTACTTCAGCTTATTTTTTAAAAGAATCATGTTCAACAGCAGAATACCTGGTGAAGACTACATTACCCATGATTCTGCAGAGAATCTTCAACAATCAAAGTGTCCAATTTGCTCCAAAAGTACTAATCCTTTAAAGACAGACCTACTGTGAGCCATGAGGTTGTTAATCTATTATTTGTGCGTTTGTTAGAGCCATCAGTCTGCATTACTTCAGCTTATTTTTTTAAATAATCATATTCAACAGCAGAATACCTGGTGAAGACTACATTACCCATGATTCTGCAGAGAATCCCCACCAATCAGAGAATCAAAGCAACCAATTTGCTCCAAAAGAACTAATCCTTTACAGAC
The DNA here is from genome assembly GCA_023566225.1 of Romanogobio albipinnatus. Lineage (NCBI taxonomy): Eukaryota > Metazoa > Chordata > Actinopteri > Cypriniformes > Gobionidae > Romanogobio > Romanogobio albipinnatus. Next base: position 16,291,222 of record CM042261.1, on the reverse strand, counting down.
AGACCTACTGTGAGCTATGCGGTTGTTAATCGATTATTTGTGCGTTTGTTAAAGCCCTCAGCCTGCATTACTTCAGCTTATTTTTTAAAAGAATCATGTTCAACAGCAGAATACCTGGTGAAGACTACATTACCCATGATTCTGCAGAGGATCCCTACCAATCAGAGAATCGAAACAAACAATTAGTGTCTGCTCGCTTCCATGAAGCACTGCGAACAACATAATCTGCCTATCCTCTCAAACTACTTGAATATTTGTGTAGATATGCATATTTTGCAATAATTGTAAAACAAATAGTTTCTAAGTACATAATCACTTACATGATTGTAATGCATGATTACTTTATGCATTGGCAACCACCCAAAATTGGAAAAATCAAGTTCTAGATTATATCCTATTGTCAAGTTCATTGATACAGAAAAAATTGTAATGTACATGAAATGTATATATTTTGAATATATACTATTAAAACATTATTAATCTGATATTGTTTCTCTTTCTTTTTTATTCTCCCCATTACAGATAAACGCATTGAACCGCCCAGTTCATCAATAGAGGTGAGTCATCTTGTTAGCTTTTGTTGAGGTGCCAGACTGGTTTTTGACTTTTGAGAAAAATGAGTCATTCTGTTGCTATATTTGGTAAAGGGCATCAGCTTGACAAACCATCCTGAGGAAAAAGCTAGTTTTTGTCTTCGTATGTTTGGTTTCTGAAGGTTTCTAGGTGCAGTGTTTTTCGCTGACTCTGTTGGTGCTGTCTGTGGTGTGGATGTTTGCCAGCTAGATTTAGGTTTATGTGGTTTTCAGGAGTATTTGTGTCTGAGGCAACCTCATTTTCTTGATGGTATTCATTAGCTGTTTGTTCTTTGTTGGCTTGACAACTATGTGGATCTCGGCCCGCCTCAAAGATTCCCTAAAGCTCCCTGCCACTCTGGGAAGTAGCCCAAAGCCTTGCTGTAATCCATTCGGAAAATAGTTTTCCCAAGCTTTTCAGTACCACGCAATCTCCTGCTGCTCGACTCGGAACAGGATATTTTACGGCCTTTCTATTTAGTATACAAGACAGTGTTGTGCAAATAGGACTATGTGTTGTGCTAAAATTTTGAAGTAAGGTTTGTTGGCTAAATGTGATGGTTTTTAAAATGCCCTCGGAGTTAACAGATGGGTCCACAGAGGGGATGCGCACATACAAGTATGCGCCCACACAGCCACACACGCACAGACTTCCAAACAAAAAGAACACATGCGGCCATGCATGCATTCGGAGCCTTCTCTGAACGAGATTATCAACAGAGCACTAGACGGTAAACTCGTGACTGTGAATGGGAGGATATTCAAAGAGCTGAACAGAAGGGCCCTGCCTCCTCTGCACACAAACAATATATATTTTTCCGATACACAGCAAAGATAAGACATTTTGGCCAAAGAAAATTATCACAATAATAATTTTCACATCAGTCGTTAGAGTCCAGTTAGGACTCTTTTTTTTTTTTTTTTAAATTCATCCATAGTATAATACATTTAGATCATGAATAACCATGGATGAAACCACCCATATAGCCTAGCACATCGCTATATGGTGAAATGTAACTATATGGTTTTTATGGTATTTGTTATGAAAAACAGTAGCCTAAATCAATGTTTGTTAAGTATGAATACAAATGCTTGAGCTTAATAACAAAAATACTATAATTATATTCCATTACTCCTTTATTACATGTCTACATTAATACAATTCTTTATGAATATTCCACATTTCTGCCATAATACCATGGTGCAGTTCAGGGGCGGACTGGCCATCTGGAGCCGCTGTACAATATAGGACAATGTAGTTTGTGTTACTACAGTAAATCCAAGGTAAATGATGGTGCTTTGTAGATTGAAAAGCCTTCTAACTGGATCGTTCATGGCACAATGTTTCTCGTGCTTGTCAGAGCTGTTGAGAATTTCAGCCACATCACAGAGACATTCAAGTTCTTTGATGAATTCTCACTGGATCTCATAGCGTTGTTTAGTGGTCGTGTGATCAAGACCTTTCAGAGAGTAAGCGATTCAGATCAGCCATGCATAATAAAAATTAAGCCATCATCCCATCCAATTCACCCTCATGTTGTTCAAAATTGTGACTTTCTTTCTCATGAGGAACACAAAAGGAGAAATTTTTAATAACGTACTGGTTGTTCATTCCCACTTAATTACCATCAGGGGAGATTGAGGTTTTAAGCTTCAAAAAGGACTCAAAAGCACCATGGAAGTTTCATAAAAGGGTCCATACTATATTCCATGCCTACTGAATTTGTACGATAGTGTTGTAGGGCTGTCAAAATTGCCCAAAAATGACGTTCGAATATTCCCTCTAAAAAAACACGAATATTCGAACTATTCGAACATCTGGTTGCGTATTTTGTCAATGACGCGCATTACGACAATAACAGGACAAATTAATACAAAGAGACATAACTACTTGTATAGGTAGTCTATTTAAGTTTAAACATATTTGACAACGTATTACCTACACACAAACTAGTAAATCAACTAATGACCAAGACCGCAGACCTCTCTCTCGCCCTCACCCTCACGCTCTCTGCGCTTTACGGTTTAAATAAACAAACACATTTTGAGTGCTGATCAAGAGTTTTGTGCAAGCAATTTAAGGTCGCGACTCTTGTCCCAAATATAGCAGGCTTCATTCAGTGATTGAAACAAATATTAATTGAAGTTTTACAGCATATTGAACGCTCCGAACGAGCTGTGCTGTGGTAAACATGGAACTTTTCCTTGACATGAAACGGTAAATAATCAAACCAGTGGAAGCAGTGCATTTATTCATGCAATATCTATTCAGTCAGTACCTCGGTTCCATTGCTTGACAGAACTCCCTGAAGCCTGCCCCAAACACAACACTGATCGGTCTCATGTCCTTACACATGAACGGAATTAATTTCTCCGTTATGGCCTCTTGTCGTGTTGCAGACAAAGAGCTTGTGGCGGGCGATGCAAAGTAAGGGTGGCCCAGTTTGCACATACAAATTTGTTGCTTATATTTACAAAATGAGCCTACAAAAGCATAAACAAGCTTGTTTAATAAAGAAAAGTTCACGAAACAATTACGAAAGTGTTTAGTGAAATTAGGAAACATTTAAGAGATCATAAATTCAGTTGTATAAGTTAACGTTACATTTCTACATACATTTTGTTCTCATGTCACAAGTAAAATCAAGGTTTATTTTGATCTGTTTTACATGATTCTTTTGTAGTGTGGTTTTCGGTGAAGTGTACTAAAATAAATATCGTCACCTGTGTATATTAGCCCACTTGACGCTTTTTCCTGATGGTTTATAGAATTACTCCGAGTCGCCCTCTATCGCTTCAAAGAATAGCACAACGGCGAGCGCGTCATGTATAAACTAAATGCCTTGTCCATTTGGGGAGGAGCGCGCGCAGTCAGCGGGGGCTCGCACTGTGGAGCCAGGCGAAAGGCTTCAGGCCCACTCGCAAAGCAGACAGCCACGGCTCTACTACCGCGGGCGTTTTTTTTTTCAAATTTTTTTTTAATTCGAATATTAATTTTCACCTTCGAAATTCTTTTTTTTTAAAAACTATTTGAATATATATTCGAATTTAGAATATTCGTTGACAGCCCTATAGTGTTGTGTGTGTGTGTGGACCACATCAAATAATCTTGATAATATCTGCCCTTGCTCTTTGTGGAGAGGAGTATCATTGTTGTTTTTGTTAACTAAAACAATTAAAGATAATTTTCCGATAATAAAGATATGCTGAAATTAAATAAAATATAAATATTAGATAAAAATCTTAAACGCAATGAGAAATGTTGCATTTTCAACACTGAAATAAAATGAGTTTAAGTTGAAGTACTAAAATGATTAAAACTGAAATAAATAAATATAAATTAAAGCTAAATAGAAAAAATAAAAATGAAAAAGCACAGATGTAAACCAAAAATTTTAATGTAAACTAAAAAAATATAAAAATAAAAGCTAATTCATTATATTAATAAATACTATAATGGTATAAAAATAACACCGCTTTGAATTGCATAATTCACATTGATTGAATGTCTGAATGATTCACTCACACATTAGCTCCAGAGTTAAAGCTTGTTTCCGCCACGGAATAAAAAAAAAAATACAAATTGCGTCTTTATATTTCACAATTCTTTTTTTCGCGCGATTGTGAGTTTATATCCCGCAATTCTGACTTTTTTCCCTCTCCGAATTCACGGAAAAAAAAAAACATTTTTTACTGCTTGTTCAAATTGCTTAATTAAAATGAGCTAAAGTAATACAATTGCTATGCATTTTGTTCTAACTTAATTTGTTTGTGTTCAATCCACTTAAATATAAGTCAAATTGAAGTTTACTCAATCCGTTTGTGTTGAGATTACATGAATGATTTGTGTTGCATTAACTGAAACTGGGCGGGGCTTGTTAGTGCCCAGCATGCTTTTGCATATGGCTAAATCAAGAGAGAGTAAATGTTATTTTATATGTAAAAGTGTTATTTTATGTATTTTTGAGCAAGATAAGAGGGGGAGACTTTAATGTGTTTAATAGTGTTTAATATTCAATTATTTTGGAATTATTAGAACAATAATTAGAACAAATTAAAGCAAACAGTGGTTTAACATTGTGGAGAAGAGTGGAGCATTTGCTTAGGCTGTGGACTAGTACAACTAATGTCGTAACGGCTTTGCCGAAGGAGCTTTTAATGCTTAGCATTTAAGATGTTAATGTGTGCTATTACTAGCTAAAAGTTTGTCAACTAGCTAGTACAGTATTATAATTCAGTTGTGTAACATTAAAGTATATGAAATTGAAGTGGATGAATGATTATATGAAATTGAATGGCTGAATCATGTCAGGGAGCCATATAAAATTCACTTTGAGACTACTTAAAGGGTAACTTCAGTGATTTAGCATTAAGCTTTGTATCAGTAGAAACCTAGTATATTCGAATTATGGTACTTTCCCCCCTCATATCCCCCTGAGACAAGATAATTATGCACTTTATTTCTGTAAAAAATCCTCAGATGACGTAAATATTTTTGGCCAGAGGCTAGAGACTACAGGAGCTAGTTCCGCATGTTATCAACCCGCCCACAGGGGAGGGATCTCACTAACAGAATGTAAACGCTTGCTGCCGCTCGGCTCGGGCATTCATAACGGAGCAGTCCTGAGCAAAGTGAGTGTTTTAACTTTTCAATGAATTGCTATGAAAGTTCAGCTTCCACATGCGATCTGATAACGCGCCAGACTGGACACGCGCCGAGAATGACTACCGTGCTTACCTCAGCTCTTCTCTCGTGATGAATGAAATCTGACACCTGTGGCGTGACTTTCGTTCGGCTCACTCACACGTTGAAGAGACACGTTCAGTTTTTAATTGTAGTGTCTATTCTCTAACTGAACAAAATTATTTTATTACTATGAATATCAAAACGACGTTGGGGCCGGTGTCGCGGTGGGCAAGTGATAACCAATAGACATGGCTTTGGGAGTGGCCTCGTTGGGCAGCGAAGCAAGTGCATTCTGGGAATTGTTGTCGTTCATCCACATGAGACAAAAATACATTTTCTGTCCTTTTTCAGTCTAGAAGGCACCAAATTCAAAAATAATTTCACATTTCTACTACATAAATCTTCCCAGTGCTGTCCCTTTAATTGGGTCACTTAAAATGTATTCATTCCATGATGTTAATGTTACATGAACAAATTATGTTTAACTTAATTGATTCATATCCGACTGATGTACACAATTAAATAATTTAAATCCAACACACTTTGTTCAGTGTTGTAAAAAATAAATGTGCAATTTCTGAGAAATAAGTCAGCTCGCAATTCTGACATTTCACAATTCTGATGTTTTTCCTAGAATTGCACTATATAAACTCACAACTGCGAGTTATGAAGTCAGAATCGCAAGAAAAAAAGTCAGAATTGCGAGTTTATATCTCACAATTCTGACTTTCTTTCTCATATTTGCGAGTTTACATCCCACAATTCTGTTTTTTTCTTCTTCTCAGAATCGAGAAATAAACTTCGAGAAGAAAAAAAGTCAGCTTGCAATTTTGATATATTCTCACAATTGCGCGTTTATATCTCACAGTTCTGACTTTATAACTCGTAATTGAAACTTGTATCAAGATAAAATGTCCATCACAAGTGAATAACAACTCTTGCAGTGTTTAATTTGTATGGCTTCAGAAGACTAGTTGTACTTCCTTTTTGAAGCTTAAAAGTCATACAGGTTTGGGACGACATGAGGGTGAGTAAAGGATGACAGAAGCTTTGTTTGTACATAATGTTTCATGTATACACTTTGAGCTAAGGCATCCTCCTCTTCATAAAGCCTACCCTGTCTGAGGGCAGTAATGAGAGGGTGTGTGTGTGTGTGTGCTCTGTTCTGCATGACTGCACCTCTCTCTCAGCGATCATGTGATATTGCAGTATGCATGTTTAAGACCTCGCCCTCATGGCCAAGTTGAGCGCTGCCTCTACTCTGAACAAAGTATTCACAATCTGCTGCTCACCACAGACACGCCACATCCACAGCCCCTTCGGCTGGGTCTCAGAGTCAGATTGACTGCCATGTCCGTCAGCGACAGTAGTGTTTTTGCATAAGCATCTCCTAAGGAATCTGGTTTCAGACAGGACACCTAAGACATCGTGCCACCCCTAATGGTCTAGAAAAGATTTAAGCTTTTGATTGCAGCGCTTGTTTCTTAGAAAGAATCCATGACAAATGTGAATGTCCAAGCAAGGCATGTCCAGTTTTTCTAAATGTACTTTGTTTTTATGTTCGTTACATGGGGTTTTAAATTATTTGTATGCCATTTTCAAGAAAAATTTAATAACTCTAAAATATCAGGTGGTCAAACACACATCTTAATCATTATCAAGTTTTTAAATATACCTCTTTTTTCCTTTTGCAATTATCATCAATTATGGGACTATGGGAGTCCCAACACATGACATTGTACAAACTGAACAAACTCAGTCACAAAAAGGTTAAATTATTTGATATTTGAAGAGAATTGACTCTTAGACACAGTCTTGAGGGTCTGCTGTGATTATTGTTTCCTGTTTTGTTAAAATACTTTTCTTTTCTAAGAAATTATAATAAAATTATTATTTCTAAACGATCAAACCATTCAGTAAGGTTTTTGCGTGTGTCTTCATTAGGACTGGTTTATACACACTGGTATTTTTTACTTTGTCTTCAAAAATATTAAAATTATTATTAAAATTAAAACATAATAAAATAGGTGTATTTAAGTCATCTTATGTATGCATTGCATTTTAATGGATTTTGAGTTGTTTTAGTATTATTTCTTTACTATTGTTGTATTTATTCACATTTAGAATTAATTTTAGTTTAAGTTTTAATCATTTAATATGCTTTTGTCATTTTTGTACATTTATTTATTTATTTATTTATATATATCAGTGGTTCCCAACCACGGTCCTGGTGGACCCCCAACAGTGCACATTTTGGATGTGTCCTTTGTCTGACACACCCACATCAGGTCTTGGAGTAGCTACTAATGAGCTGATGACCTGAATCAGGTGTGTTTGATTGAGGAGACATGCAAAATGTGCACTGTTGGGGGTCCACCAGGACCGTGGTTGGGAACCACTGATATATATAATATATAATTTTTTTTTTTTTCTTTTTTTTTTTTCTTTCTTTCAGTTTTACTAGTAATTTTATACTTCATCTTAAGCTCACATTTTTCATCTTTCGGATAACAATAATCTGTCTCTCAAAATAACCTTGAAGATATTTGTCAGTTATCAATACCGAATCATATCGATCCATCCCCAAAATGGTGTTGATTTTAGGAAGTGCTCTTGGTTGGCTTCATCCCGCCCACTCTGGCCTTTGGCAGTTCTCCGGACAGATAGAGGCGAGCTGACCCAGTTTCCTCCCACTAACTCAGTACTATTGGCAGGACTCAATTGCTTTATAAATAGGAGAATAGTAATCACATTTAGATGCCTTGGCTTCTCACCAGGGTCCTTCAGCTAAAAACAAACCAACTCCATCAAACTCAGACTGGGTTTCCAAGTGCTTCCATATTCTCTGATGTGCATCATTAAAGCTTTTATGATCTACATGATCTGAAGGATGAAAGACACAGTCCATTTTGACCGATAGGCATGTTGGCAGTTCATTGAAAACTTGTAAGGATCACTGTGTTTCCTCTCTCAAAGTGCACAAAGGATTAGACCGTAGATCCAGTTCAGTGGCTAAAGTGGGATTATCAGACCTCTTAATGAGAGTTTCTTCAAGCTACAGGTCGTACTACCTGTCTGTTGTTCTGGTCTCGAGGGAGAGGCCGCTGTTAGACAGGCTTTGGATGAGGAGTAGGAATGTTGATGGTCTGTAAAACACCTGTTAAGACTCCAGTAAATTCCCAGTACAACTTCCCCTTCAGTGAGGTTTTTTTAAACAATCCACCTCTGAAATACTTCTCATCTCACTTTCGCTTTCTCCTTTTTTTTTGCTGTGTGGGTTTGGGGAACTTGATTGTTAGCTGTGAGCTTGACGCTCTCGTGGTTTAATCCCCGGAGGTTTTCTTTATCGTGACACAAAGCCTGTTTCTTTCACCTCGCTGCATAACTTTCCTTCCTCAGCTGACTGTGTGAGTGTGTTGGTGTGTAAGGATGATGTAAAATGTGTGAGTTCTTTGGCCCGGTCACACACAGCCGTGACGCACAACTTTAATTTTCCCATTTGCATTTGGAGCCAATTTACTCACAACCATCACTTTTTAGCCACAAGTTGTTCTCTTATTCAACATATCGTCTTGAAACATTCTACTGACTATAAGGAACTTTGCAAGTACATGTTTACTTATTCTACTAACTCTAACAGTCTACTTATACTGTAATGAAAGTTAGCTGACATGTAGTTGCAAATTAATAATGAGTTAGTTGAAAAGGTTTTTGTAACGGAGTATGTATGTTCAGGGAAGAAGGAGGCGGGAACCGGCGACCGTCTAACAACTTTAATCAAATAATACACACAAAATGAAAGTAAAACAGCAGCCCCTCACGGACGACTGCCGTGCACACGCATAACAACACGTAACAAAACACAAATTAAAATCCAGATCCAAATGAATCCAAATCCAAAATAAACTCCTCCGTGAGACACGAGGCCGATGCAGCATGCAGCTATCCAGACATGAACTTGACTCAAATGTTTAATTGATGAAGTTAAATTTGATTGATGTTCTGCATCATCATACATAATTATTTAATTTAATGTTGGGAATTTCTGTTTTATTGACTTTTATAAGTCAATATTGAAATGCACATTTATTTGCTTTCTGAGGTGTTATAATCTGGTGAAATTCGAGCATGCCACCGTTCGTCTTTGCATCATTACGTCACGTCTGTATACATAAAGAATAGGGCTGGGTAAAAAATATTGATTTCTTGATTTTAATCGATTCTCATTTTTACGAACCGATATCAATTCTTAAATCCCAAGAATCGATTAGTCATCCTGTTTTCAGTTGATGAATGAAAGGAACATTGTAGCGCGCCTCCCATCCATTAAATCCAAATAATCTTTGTGCTTTGTTACTATTGATATGACACAAAGTCTCAGATTTCAAATTGCGTCCAGTTTATTTCGAAATTCAAAAACATAAATACCGTTTTGTCGCTGTGGTGTGAGATCGCTCAAGAGAACTGATCTTCTCTTCCGCCTTAATACCAGTTACAGCGCGAAATAAACATGAGCATCTGAAAGTGTTAAAAGGTACATTACAACTTACAGAAGAAAGTATAACAATAATAATAATTTGCATGGTTTGATATTATGTGAGCTAAGCGTTCGTTAGATGTAATCACTGTTGGTAGCACGATTTATTGTAAGGCCTTTTTTTCTCAGTTGATCAGAACAAAAGTGTCAGACATGTTACTTGTTCAGATGACAATTTCTGGTGAAAATTCTAATTTTGGTCATACTTCACGACGTAGAATCTGTGATTCCGAAGTACAGTATCCATACCGGAGCGGTGACTGACAGCCACACAAACTCCTCAAAACGTCTGCGCTGATGCAGAACCCACGTAAAAATGAGAATTCCGCAAATAACTGCAATTGCAGGTTTCAAACAGAGATGGCGACAAAGAGGCAACACTTATTGCAGCTTTAAATGTGATATAATTTGTACTTTATGATAATATAATATAAAATATAATATTGTAAATATTATGATGTTATTTTAAATGATTATAATACATTTTGTTTCCAAATTCAGTGCTAAATACTAATATTTTTAAGCATGCGCTATAACCTATATTAACAATTAAGTCAATAATTGCAATTACTTGTCAGCTAAAATGTCATAACCATGACAGCTCTACATATTTGTGTAAGACAATTCTTTGTCTGTTTGTAGTCATCTGAGGAAGATCGCTTGAGTGTGCGATGTTGATGTAAGACAGAAGGCCATGGAATCAGTTTTCATTTTATTTATTATTATTTCCTTCAATGTGAAAGAAATGTTATATGTCCTGCATCTCTATGATTGACGAACTGATTTATTAGTGTTTGAATAATCAGTCATAAACTAAGCATGCATGTGCTCATGTGAGTTATTATGGCTCTTGCAGAACCTCTGATATCCCTATCTGGAACGCTTTGATAATCCACAGTTTTGTTGAAATAAGTAGGTTTGCGCATCCCTAACCTTTTGCTTATGTGGCTTCTGTCACTGAGTGAATAACTTAACTGCCTGAATGGCTTTGTCTGATGAGATTTATGCTGGTTTGGCCATGAGTCAACCTCATAAAGTTACCACATCCTTTCCCAGAGGACTTCAAGGGCTGTGAACAGCACAGGGAGACTAATGGTTTTAGGTTTCAGAAGAAAGAGTAGTCGTCTCTGGCCTCCTCACACAGATCATCTTTTGGATTGAGTCCGCAGCTTTGAGCTCACCGGATTCTGGATCTGCCAGAATCAGAGTAGCTTTATCATTTCATCTTTGTACAGCTTGTACACAGTGAAACGAGACCGCATTTCTCCAGAGCTAAAAAGAAACAAAAAATTAAAATTGAACATTTATACGCAGACTACATAAAGTGCATATGACGTCTCTTTATAGTGACGTTTATCTGTGTCTTGCTGCGAGCGATAGCAGCTACAGACATTTTAGACAACCCTACAGATCAAAAAGTTTGGAATAGATACGATTTTTTTAATGTCTTTGAAAACAAAGTCTCTTATGCTCACCAAATCTTCAATTATTTGAGCAAAAAATATAGTTAAAATAGTAATATTGTGAAATATTATTACAATTTAAAATAACTGTTTTCTATTTGTAATATATCTTAATATATAATTTATTCCAGTGATGGCAAAGCTGAATTTTCAGCATCATTACTCCAGTCGTCACATGATCCTCCAGAAATCATTCTGATATGCTGATTTGCTGCTCAAGAAACATTTCTTATTATTGTCAATGTTGAAAATAGTTGTTCTGCTTAATATTTTTGTGGAAACAGTTGTACATTTTTTTAGGATACATTTTTTCTTTTGCTGAACAAACTTTTGAATGTGTGTGTTGTGAATATTTAATAATTTTTTCAAGGATTAAGACATTTAATTCAGCGACTATGGGAAAAGGGACAGTGCAGTGTCTCCTAACATCACAGAATAAATGTTCCATTCGTTTCCACCTTAGCTGCTTGAATGAGGTCAGAGAGAGTTGAGGCAGTAGGAATGAGTATTCCTACATTGGAACAGTAGCACAAGTCGTCCTCCTGTCAATCTGTGTACGGGACAGTGAGTCACCGTGTTCGTCGGAGGGAAGCAAATGTCCACCTTGCTGTAGGGCTCTGGATGTAGCCCAGATCATTATGTAACTGTTCGCTTTCTCTTTCATTCACTTTCTCATAGTGTTTTTTGTAGTCCATTATTTTGCTTTCAGCGGTTCATCTCTGTGCCAGTCTAGTGCTGAGTCTGTCTGTACTTTAGGTTCCAAATGTTCCTGGGAAACAGTCCTTAAATGCCCCTTAAAAACAGTTTGTGTTCTTATACAGCATGTGAAATGTACTTGTACTTGTGAAATGTATAAAAATTCTATGCAGCAAAATGTTGCTGTAGTTTGCAATATTGTATTAGACAATTTTGTATGCCAAGTATTAGACTTTTTTTTATATAAATTGCGAATATAAATTGAACTTTTTGGCGCTAAAATAATTAAATCAGTTGTTTTTTCAGCCCACTCCTATAGCGCTGTTGAGTTTTGTTTTTGTCTAGTGAGCGTGATGGTCCATGTGCAGGAGGAAGTTGGTAAAAAAAAAAAGATGGAGGCATTGGAGAAAGAAATCTGAATACATTGTCCATGTTTAAATCAAATGTATAGACTTATTTTGGATTTTTTTAACAAGGAAGAAAGTAATGATGTGGATATGACATGGGATTTGCTTGGCATCGTGTCATATGAAAATAATAAAACATGAGGACTCCCCTCACACGCCACCATCCAGAGATAACGTTAGCCTTAACCATGGATAGGTTAAATAAAATGTAATAAATATTAAAACAATTTAAATATTCAAGCGCAAGATGATGCGAAAGAGAACTCAATTGAATACTTGTGTGCTGTGTGAGAGGTTTCCTGTGCACAAACATCTGAAGTGAGATGAATTGGCCATTCTGGAAGAAAAGAGAATACATGAAAAGTTCCCACATTTTGGTTGGCGGTGGACATTAATTTCACACCCTGTTCATATAGTTTATCCAGGGTTGGAAAAAAGGGTCCCCTGGAGCTCAACCGCCATTCACCCAACTTGTTTCCTTCATATGTGATTGTGAAGCAACTATGTAAGTTTATCAAGGTTTGCCCTCGGGCGTCTGAGGTCTCGGAGCATGTTCTTCTCATGCGTGGTCTGAAATCCTGCTTTGAGTTTATCTTCAAAAGTTCTACATGAGGCGGTTGAGTAAATTAGAGAGGAATGGCATTGTTCCGCTCCTCTCGAATGGCTCATGTCCATATGATGCTGGTGAAATGGTGAAAGAAACTTTGCCTTGGAGCAGTGATGTCATGTGAGAAGGGCTCAGAGAATAGTAGCCTGTGTCTTCATTGTGTTTTGTCACGTGAGAGACGGATAGAGCTCAGGAGAAAGGAAAACAACTGCATCCTACTGTGGATTTGTATGTACCGAGTTGGATGAAATATCACTCCAAAGCGGGTTTAACTAGTTGAGGTGGGAGGTCAAACCAGGCATATTATTCATATTCTTTGTCATAGAGCTGCAATGTATATGCGTGGAAGAAGTGGCAGGATGTTTTCGTTCTCTCCTGTCAGCTCAGTTCACATGGGTGGCCTCTTTCCCTCCACCATCTCGGTCTCATATCATGGAGAAAGTTAAACCGACACAGATTTAACTGTTCAGATGTGAATGTTTGCTTAGTTCATCTTGGGTGAGCAGAGGTTTACCCAAGTTTATATAGTTTTTCTTTACTGCTGGAAACCCATCTGGTCAATGAATAACTATTAATGGAATTTTGCTATGGAAATGCTTTTGATTGGTTTGGAAAGTCTTTTGGAAAGTTTATGAATGCTCATGCTGAATCAGAATTTTAACTGAGTAGTCCATTTGGTAAATTATTTAGGTCATAAAAGGCATTTTAGATGTGAAGTGAACCTCTTGACTACCATGTATTGTTGTCATGATTCTGGAATTTCTAACCTTGATACAATGCCTGGAAAAATATCAGTATTTGATACCATTTTCAATACAACAGTGCAGGAATGGAACGATTACCGGTTTCACGATAAACCACGATAAAATGTACTAACGGTTAGTAATATCGTTTAAAATTTAATTATCATTAAAACCGTGTCTGATTATCACGATTTTGAAAACTCGAGGTAAATCCTGTCCAGTCAGCGTCATGTTGTTTTTTGGATGAGAAGAAATGGCGGAAGGCAGGGACAGTGCCGGGAGATTTTTCAGCCTTCTCTAAAGGGACCAAATCTGTGGTGTGGTCATATTTTGGGAAAGTCCTGAGGGAAACTTAAATCGAGGACGGTCACCCTGTCTGCAGAACATGCAAGAAGAAAGTCGCTGCAATAGGGGCAAGTAAGTTGTAGCGAACGCAATACAATAATTAGACACAAAGTTTTTAGTTTAAATATTTTATCTCACCCACTTGAAATTAACGTGAAGCTTCCACGAAAAAAAGTTTTCAGCAAGTGCCTTTGAGCCAAAGACGAAGAAACAAGTTCAGACATTTAAGGAATAATAATGCATAGTCATTGTGCACTTATTACACAGATTTTCTTTACCACATAAATAATTACGGGGACATATTGAATTGAGATTAATGTTTATAAATCCATTTTGTACAGTGTACAAAACAATCGTCCAGGCAAGATGATCACAAGAAGTTATAGTAATAATTATAGTAGAATTAATAGTAAAGTCCTCTGATTTCATTTTCAATACAATCAAAAACAGAGACGCAAGACGCAAGTTGCATTAATGAAACGAGAGGGCGCGTCCGTTGTGATGCGTGGATGTGCTCTGTGTTATAATGCGTTGCTATTGACGATGGCCATTATAAGGAAGGAAATGCCATCTTGCTTAAAGTGCATAGAGCTGCTTGATTTATTTGTTGATTTTCAAATATAAAACTTGTTGAAATGTTTTCAGTGTGTGCATATGTTCTTTTTGAGCACTTTCATCTCATTTAAACAAAACTATGATAATTTTGATAATCGTGATAATTTGGGTCACTATAATCGTGATATGAAATTTTCACACCGTTCCATCCCTACAACAGGGACAAATTGCCACAACATTATGTTGTATGTTGTGTATTACATATAAGTATAAGTTAATTTACTTGTGACCAGAGTCAAAGTACTTTCTCATCAAATGTAACTCTGCTGTAGTTAGCCTGGTCCTACCATTTCATTTGTACAGAGAGTCTGGCCACTCTCCATTGACAAGCGTTAACTTCCTTAAAGCCGGGTACTCTGTTGAAGTTTAAAACTATTGGATCTGCCCAGAGACACTCTGGATCTGCCATAACCAATCGCTAACATTTGGTCGTGGCGTATGTCATCTCAAACTAGCGCACGACATCAACGTCATCGTTCTCAGCCACTCCCTCCGTTCGCTGATTGGACCGGTTTAAATTTGACCAGAGAAAACCAGAGAATATAACGCAATCCCAGACGGGGTACTGAAGGAAAATGAAAATTGAGCGGAAGTACGTAGGAGGGCGGAGCTAGGCTAGCTCTGAGTGGGATTATATAATAATAATAATAATAATAATAATAATAATAATAATAATAATAATAATGAAAGTATAAGTCAGAAGTACTGTATATTAGACATGTGCCGGTAAACGGTAATACGATATACCGCAATAATGAACATGCACAATATTGTTATCGTGGGCACTTCAAAATACAGTGAATAATTATTTCTTACGAGTTATTCAGATTTTTAGAATGCATTTTAAGAATACTTTACCCATCAACCGTTTAAAAGGAACAATAGGTCACACGCACTGATGTAAACAAAACCCAACGTGCATGAGCCGAGCACATGGCGGAAGGACATGCCCCTGAATGAAACGCACATTCACTCTCTGACAGCAGAGGGCGCTGACCGAACAGCAGAAATGCAGCCGTTTCACCGGTAATCCTCATAAACAAAATAGTTTTCTGATTTCGCTACAGTGCTCGTCACATAACCAAATACTTAATACTTAAAGACTTAAGGCTATTCATTTTCAAACTTAAACGTATTTTTATTTTAATCTGGACTAAATTACATGCCCTAGATATTGTTTGAATATGTTCTGATTGTTATTCAGTCACACACTTTACAATAAGGCTCCATTATTTAACATTAGTTAATTCATTAACAAACTGACAATGAAAAATACTTCTAAAACCTGTATTAATCTTAGTTAAATGTAAATTTCAGCATTTAATAACACTAACAGTTGCTTTTTTTAACTAACATTATCAAAGAATAATAACTTCTGTAAAAATGTAGCTATTCGCTCTTTGTTGATGTTAATGCATTAACTAGTAAGACCTTATTGTAAAATGTTACCTATTGTTCTTTATAATTCTTTAGCACTTTAATCTGTTTTAAATATTTGTGTACTTTATACATTTTTGTGTATTGCTTTATTGTATTTAAATGTTTGGTTCTTTTTGTTATAAGAAAGTTATTAAACCTGTTATAGTATGACAACACTTTTTTTTGCATCGAATTTCAATATCGTGATAATACCGTATACCGTGATAAAAGCTTAAGCAATTCATCGCAACTTGAAAATTTGATACTGGCACATGCCTACTGTATATTACAACTGTACTGTAAATAAATATTTTATATATAATAGCATTAGTCTGAGGCTAAACATTTCTTTATAAAGTTATCTCTGCTATATCTGTTTGGATGTTAATTCCTTTTGTGTGCACTGTGGTGATGATTAGCACAATTACCCCCTAGTGAATAGACATAACTGGTGTGAATGAACAGTGATGAAGAGCCTGTCTCATCTTGTCTCGTTCTCATCTGCACTGTAGTTTAGATGGTCCGTCTCAATAGGGTCAGTCGTCTATAAATAAATAACTCGGAAACCTTCCCTCCCTTTTGCATAATGGGATTTGACTCCGTACAAGCTGTGCTATTGATTATGTGTAATTGAGGTCCGCTATGGACGATTTGGCACAGCTGACGTCCTCTTAATATTGTTTCTGGAATGATTCAGAATCAGATAAAGTCTAGAAATATTCAGGATATGAATGCTGTTTGTTTGTGGCACGTTGTTAGGAGGTTACAGAAACACATCGCCTCTTATGTATGCGGTTGTGCACACATTGGTTCACGCATCATGTGCTTGTGTGTGTGCTGAGACACATGCCGATGCTTCAGCGGACAGCTGACTGCTGCCCACATCTGTGTAAAGGCACTGGCATGCTAACTCAATAGAGGAAATAGAGTGCTGCCCAACTGTGTGTGTCTGACAGACAGACAGCTCTTGTTACTGTCAGAATGTTGTTTGCTGGTAGGTGTCTTGATGTTCTTGAAATAAGGCTGAAAAGGCTGTGTGGACTGCGGAGATGCAAATATCCTGAATTAGATTTTTAGCAGGTGTTTTGGCTAATGGACATACAGTACATAAACAACCCTTGCTCTTTATAGTCTGTTCCGTAAATGAGCCAGAAGGTTGACTTGTAGTTCTTGTATATACATAATACCATAGGAAAATAATATAGCAAAGAACTAAAAAGAATTATAAAAATGATGATAATATTAATACCAATTTTTTTTTTTAATTAGAGGAGTTTATTACATATTAGTAGATTAAATAATAATTATTATTATTATATACAAAAAATATTTTATACAATGCATAAAAATGTATAAGAAATAATTTGTATGTATATGCACCCTGTTTATTATTACTGCTATTACAATTTTTTTTATTTTAAAGATGCAGTGTGTAGTATTTATGAGGATCTATTGACCGAAATGCAATATAATATACATAACTATGTTTCCAGTGGTGTATAAAGACCTTACATAATATACCGTTATGTTTTTATTACCTTAGAATGAGCCATTTCTATCTCCATACACCGCGGGTCCCCTTACTGTGAAGTCGCCATTTTGCGCTGTCATGTTTCTACAGTAGCCCTAAACGGACAAACTGCTCTACAGAGCACTAGCTACTCTCTGCTGTCTCAGACGACGACATCTTTGGCCTGTGACGGCCACCGTAGCTTCTCTATGTGCTTCAAAAGGGAGGGGTGAGCAGTGGGCGGTTGCAATTCGTAACCTCACCGGCTAGATGCCGTTAAAATTTACACACTGCACCATTTAAAAAATGTGAATAAAATTAGTGTTTTAAATTAAAGTAATCATAATGCCTGGCAGAGGCAATTTAAAAAACGATCTGGTATCTATTTTAAAGAAATTGTCTCAATTATGCATGCACAAAGCATATAACATATTCATGAGCAACAATTTTAACAAATTGTAAGGATTATGAATATTGCTCATCCTCAAATCAGGCCTTGAGAAAAGCTTAACAAACTCTGGACTTGCCTCGGAGCAGTGATGTCATGTGAACTGGGCTGAGCGAACAGTAGCCTGTGTCTTCATTGTTTCGCGCAGCATGAGACCGAGAGAGAGCTCAAAAGAGAGGAAGGCAACTGCACCATAGTGTGAACTTAAACAGAGAGAGATGAAATATCACTCCGAAGTGGATTTGTAGGGGGTTTAGGGCTTGTTATTATATCTGATGATATTCGTGGGCCAATAAAACGAATTGTCTCCACTACCAGAAAATAAACAATGACTTAGAGCTGATCAGCATAAAAGTCAAGTCATGTGCTTCCCGACTGGATTTAGCCCTGTATGTGTTAGTGTGTCAGGATGTTTGCTGTCTCTTCTGTCACTTTCCCTCCACCATCATCACTGCTCTCTCTCACACCCATTTTTTCCCTCATTCCTTCTGAGTCACAAGCCTGGAGAGAAAACAGTTGAGGAACACAGGACTATTCTCTCTGCAGTTTCAGGACGTCTGCAGGAACTCGATGTTCTCACAGTCACACCCTCCGCCACTTCTGAATTGCATGCACGCAAACATAAGGGTACAGTACCTTAAACTAGCACTACTGCAGGAAAAAGTAGCAGTCATTCTTCTTCTTTTTTTTCTAAATCTTTAGAAGTTAATTAGCCTGTGTGTGTGTGTAAGCAAGCAAGCAAGTAAAACATCGTGGATCTGTTGTCTTGGTGAAGCAATTAGCAAAATTGTTACATTCAGCCTTAGGTCTGTTAGTTACTGACGTGTGCCAAACAACCTCTCCATTATTTAATAAATGATGAGCCACTCGATGAGCTGTCGCTGTATCATCATACAACATCCTTCTCCTGACCTCCTGTTATGTAAAAGCTCTGCCTCTCCCAGATGTGTAACTGAGGTGGATATCTGATGCTTTGTTGATGTTGACCACACCTGAAAAAGCTGGAATAAAAGGGCATCAATGGAAGACTGTGTTTTTTTTATACTGAGGGCAGGACGTATGTTGTTTACTTGTGAGAGTGACAAAGAAACATGGAGTAATGCTGTAAAACAGGACATGTCTCAAACAATGTATCGGCCAATAATCGGTATCAGCCGATAAAGCCAATTATTTTCACTATCGGCCAACATTTCATTTATTTTTTATTTTTTATAAATTAATATAAATATTAATAGATCATATTATTTGAGTGTTATATCTGAAAATAAATAGCAGTTGAATATTATATATATGGCATGCTCATTTCCTCTATTTTTACATTTAAATGACCTTCTCTGTCATTTAATGGTCAATTAAAATTAAAGTGTAAGTTTGTGATTTTCAACCTGCTTTGTGTTGTTACAGTGTTAGTAGTATATGTAAATTAACAATGTTTACTCGTTCTCTGTTTCCTTGACTGAAAAACATATTACACTTCCACATTTTTGTATCCCCGCCAACGGACAGTCGGATCGGTAGGGGGTTATTAAGAGAACAGTTATCTTAAAGGGTTAGTTCACCCAAAATTGAAAATTCTGTCAGTAATTACTCACCCTCATGTTGTTCCAACCATGTAAGACCTTCGTTCATCTTCGGAACATAATTTAGTATATTTTTGATGAAATCTGAGAGCTGTCTCACTCCTCCATAGGCTTTCAGAGGGAATGAAACTTGATGGCCCAGAATAGTAAGTAAAAACGTCATTTAAGGAGTCCAAACGACTACAGTGGCTCTGTATTAAGTCTATCATGCGACGAAAATACTTTTTGAGCGGAAAAACAACAAAAATAACGACTTTATCCCACTATTATTGTTCAATTTGAGCCTCTGACGAGAGTTCGCGGGAGTGCCACGACGCATGCGCGAGAACTTGCGCATGGGTCATGGCACTCCCGCGAACTCTCGTCAGAGAGTATATAGTGGGATAAATAGTGGGATAAAGTCGTTATTTTTGTTGTTTTTCCGCTCAAAAAGTATTTTCGTCGCATGATAGACTTAATACAGAGCCACTGTAGTCATTTGGACTCCTTAAATGACGTTTTTACTTACTATTCTGGGCCATCAAGTTTCATTCCCTCTGAAAGCCTATGGAGGAGTGAGACAGCTCTCAGATTTCATCAAAAATATACTAAATTATGTTCCGAAGATGAACGAAGGTCTTACATGGTTGGAACAACATGAGGGTGAGTAATTACTGACAGAATTTTCAATTTTGGGTGAACTAACCCTTTAAGGGTAGGTTTATTGCTGAAAATTGTATTGAACTATGTCTACTCTTTAAACAGAATTATGGAAAAAATTTAATACTTTAGCAACCTTATCTGTACGCAATGGTGTTTTGTTTGATGCAGAATTGACAAAACAGCAGTTTCTCTGTTTTTAAACTCAGTTTGGCCTAAAACAATGTGTTTGTGGTCATCCGGTTTGAAATGTTGATTACAAGCACAGAGGTTTTTCAGACTTTCTGTCGCAGTGTTCTCTCCATATTTACGATTCTTTGCAGCCTTTAGCCAGCCTACAACACGCTGGATCCTTCACTGGAAACTGAAAGTAACTCCCTCCCGCTAAACGTTTAATCTTTGAATTCTTGCACCCGGGAACAATACAAGTTAACACCATTGTGACAAAAAGTTTGCTAAGAAGTATTCCCTACTAAAGCACGGCGTATCTGGTAAGCGTATCCATAGCATACTGGTGGGAGTGGCCTTGGACAGCTACATACACTCACCTAAAGAATTATTAGGAACACCTGTTCAATTTCTCATTAATGCAATTATCTAATTAACCAATCACATGGCAGTTGCTTCAATGCATTTAGGGGTGTGGTCCTGGTCAAGACAATCTCCTGATGTCCAAACTGAATCTCAGAATGGGAAAGAAAGGTGATTTTTAAGCAATTTTGAGCGTGGCATGGTTGTTGGTGCCAGACGGGCCGGTCTGAGTATTTCACAATCTGCTCAGTTACTGGGATTTTCACGCACAACCATTTCTAGGGTTTACAAAGAATGGTGTGAAAAGGGAAAAACATCCAGTATGCGGCAGTCCTGTGGGCGAAAATGCCTTGTTGATGCTAGAGGTCAGAGGAGAATGGGCCGACTGATTCAAGCTGATAGAAGAGCAACTTTGACTGAAATAACCACTTGTTACAACAGAGGTATGCAGCAAAGCATTTGTGAAGCCACAACACGCACAACCTTGAGGCGGATGGGCTACAACAGCAGAAGACCCCACCGGGTACCACTCACCTCCACTACAAATAGGAAAAAGAGGCTACAATTTGCACAAGCTCACCAAAATTGGACAGTTGAAGACTGGAAAAATGTTGCCTGGTCTGATGAGTCTCGATTTCTGTTGAGACATTCAGATGGTAGAGTCTGAATTTGGCGTAAACAGAATGAGAACATGGATCCATCATGCCTTGTTACCACTGTGCAGGCTAGTGGTGGTGGTGTAATGGTGTGGGGGATGTTTTCTTGGCACATTTTAGGCCCCTTAGTGCCAATTGGGCATCGTTTAAATGCCACGGCCTACCTGAGCATTGTTTCTGACCATGTCCATCCCTTTATGACCACCATGCATGTACCCATCCTCTGATGGCTACTTCCAGCAGGATAATGCACTGTCGCAAAGCTCAAATCATTTCAAATTGGTTTCTTGAACATGACAATGAGTTCACTGTACTAAAATGGCCCCCACAGTCACCAGATCTCAACCCAATAGAGCATCTTTGGGATGTGGTGGAACGGGAGCTTCGTGCCCTGGACGTGCATCCCACAAATCTCCATCAACTGCAAGATGCTATCCTATCAATATGGGCCAACATTTCTAAATAATGCTTTCAGCACCTTTTTGAATCAATGCCATGTAGAATTAAGGCAGTTCTGAAGGCGAAAGGGGGTCAAACACAGTATTAGTATGGTGTTCCTAATAATCCTTTAGGTGAGTGTACATGCCCAGTGAATTATGGGTGGTGAAGTTTTCCTACCTATTTTGCAAAAGGAAAGACAACTTTTTTCCCCTCTGTTTTCTCTAGTCAGGTAATGCCGATTAAATTTTTTTCTCTCGCTTTTCTGGTTTGCACCGTATATGAAGACAAGTTATATTGAAAGTGGTGAAGTACCCCTTTAATCTTTAAAAACAATAATCATTTAATAACACTGTTAGATGTTATCTTTGTCAAATTTGTTTTTACAAAATAGTATACCATTTTTAATTGACCATTTATTGGTAATAATTATCATCTGTTTTAGCCAGAATTGTAATATGTAGATTAATCCTTATTTATACCTTTGCGGACCATGGTGATATAAAATTACTCATGAGAATTCTGTCATACTGCCCACTCCTAGCATTTAAGTGTTATTAAACAACTAAAAACAAGTCTGCTAGTAATGAATGAATCCTTGACTGTTACACACTGTTTAGGGCCCATTCTGTGTTTGCAATCCCACGCAGGCTAGACTTGTTGGTTGCTTCCCAGGTCTGGATCATGTAGCTGAGCTCTCGTGTAGTGTATTACATAGACGATTAGATTACATAAGAGCAGGACACTTATAATATTTGTTTTCCTCATGACAAGGATTAACGTTCGGAACACTGCATGTTATTAGTGGCAGGTATAGACTACAGCAAATCCACGCCTTGAAAATGTCAATATTGATATAGGGATGCTCTGAGTCTTGGTTTGTACATACCGATGGAAGTGGTGAAATGTTTAGGAGACATGATGGTTAAGCCTCATCTGTTTGAGCACTCTCTTACATAATAATAATTACACCGTTTTTTTTTATCTTCTCGCTGATAAGGCGTTTCATATAGCTCCCTATATAAACATAATACTTTATTCCATGTTGGAGTTTTGTTTATTGACAAAGGGTTGAGAACAAATCTACATCTAGATTATCTGTTAGTGTACTATCTAGTTTGGAAGTTATCAGACCTTCTGTGATTTTCAAACTTTTGCATGATTGTCAAAATAGTTGGTTTTACCACTCTTTCAGTAATTGCATAATATAATTTGCCTGGCATGAGCTGTTCTTGCAGCTCAATTGTATTAGTTAGGCTTAATTGATCGCTTGTTGGCTGTTGGGTCATGACAGTCTCCCGATGTGATCCCAAGCTTCAATGATTCCCAGGCTGATTTTCGGTTGACTCACGAGTACATCCGCTTCTGTTGCCTGAACTTTGAATTGATATTTTACAAAACAACACTAGACGGTCAATCAACTCGTTGATGGCTCATATGATAACAGTGGGTGTCTTTGTGTCAGGCACACGGCGGGTAAAAACATGGATTCATATTTATCTGGAAATGTGATTCACTAAAAAGTATTCATTTTCACTGACCGTGAGGCTCAAATGAAAAATTACTGCTATTTTTAGAAACTTTTTATATATTTATCAGAATATGGTTCCGTATGAATGAATGAATGATATGGAAATAATTAAATATCCTTAACACTAATAATAAAGTATAAATAACTGATAAGGGATATTGTTGCTATTTTTAACTTATTTTTAAGTGTCAAGATGAAAATATTAATCTTGAAATGATGAATTAATGTATTAATAAATTCATCAATTGACATTCATTAGCATAAATAATTGTATATAATTATATATAAAAATAATTATATATAATTACATATATATATATTACTTTTCTTTTTAATAGTGTCAAGATGTATTATATTAAATACAATTAATTTATTAATAATAATTCTTCAAATGACATTAATTAGCATAAATACTATGTAAATATGGACTGGCCCTTGTTGAGGTCTATTTGAGCCAAATACCCAGTGTTTGTCACATCTGAGCATCTGAATTCCCCTTCATTAAACCATGCAGGCCTCTGAGAGTCATAAGACTGTAATGAGGCTTATCCAAGAGGTTGTTGACTCTCTCTTTCTTTTAAGCTAGTCTCTGAATCCTTTTATCAATGGTCATGATATGGGTTGTAAAATAGAGGTTTATGTCATAGCACGTGTTGCTTCTGATGTCATGACTTTATGGTCATTTATTCAGTAATGCTTGATGAATGTGAATGTGTGTGTGTGTTACAGATAATAGAGTCTCTGGGTATAATGATCTACAAGGCTTTGGATTACGGCCTGAAGGAGCATGAGGAGAGAGAACTCAGCCCTCCTCTAGAGCAGCTCATCGATCTCATGACCAACATGGCAGACACGGAAACAGACTGTCCTGATGAAGGATATGAGGCAACGGAAGAAGAGGATGAGGGAGAGGAAGAACCTGCAGAAGTTTCCAACATTCGTGGCTACCGTGACATCATTTCTGTAAGTATTGATAGCTCATTATACATCGGGTTGTACTCGCTTTATACGGGTTATAATAATAAAAATGTTATTATTTTATTAACTCTTTCCCCGCCATTGAGAACTTTTCCGTCATTTATGACACAACACATCCCCATCTGTTACGGAAATTTCCAGCAATCCATATTAACACCGTTATATGGTAGGGGGCGCTTTTACGAAACATTGCTTATGCACATGTAAAATAACGCAATCATCAAACATTAAGGAGCATAGAAATCAAAACTGCCTAACGTTACCAAATAAAAGGACAAACCCATTAAAATATAACGATGGTGAAGCTTTCGAACTGTAGATGGACTCAGTCAACTCCATCTGTTTTGATCATCATTCTGAACTCGATCTAGATCAAATTTTCTCAGCTTTTAGTTCAAAAATTATTTTTTATGAAACTTACCCAAAAAAGAATACATGAAGCTCGAATAAAATGTTTTTTTTTAGGTGTTTAAAGGCCCACTGAAGTGCCTTGAAACGCTCCGCATTATTCAATGTGTTGATGTAATTTCCACTGAAACAGGAAGGCGGGGCGGGCCATATCGAACAGTTCCTCTCCTTTTGTAACATAGCCAATAGCGTTTCGTTTATATCACAGCTCGGCCAGAGCTATTGAGCACGGAAAAGCCACAGTTTCCTCATAATCTCAACCGTTTCTCCTCCTAATCTCCTACGTATCGCTTTAATATACAGCATTTTGTGCAGAATTCAAATTGGTCCGACATTTTCTGGTATGCGCTGACTCGCGCATATGATCCTCTCTGTGCTATCTTGTTCCTGGACCGGAAGCAGATTGTGTGCACGCTGTGGCGGTTCACGTGACACTATTGTAAAACCAGATTTCATTCGCCCCAATGTAAACCATATTTACACTGTCTAGCTGTGTTCTATTCGGCAAGGTCCCTACGCAGTGTTCACTGCTCCCTGAGCACGGTTTATCAGTCGAAAGTGGACTTATAATTTATCAGTCGGTTTATCAGTCGAAGTGACAATAATCGTTCATTGGGAATGCCCTGCAACGTCATCATAGAAAGGCAACGAAGTGGTTGTGCAGATTATGATATAACATAAATAAATATTGTAATTTACTTTACTTTCAAATTTCAAAAATACTTTGAAAATACTTATAAAAGGTTTATACCTAGACTATACAAAACACACAGTATGTATTAGTTGTATTAGTTTATTACATAGACTACTGTACTCTAACTCAGTCATTCAATATGAAAATAAATTTTGATTTGATTTACTATGTATAAAAGTGTTCTTAACCAATGGTCTTAATAATTGTAGTGGTCTCATCTCGTGCGCTTTCTTTCCCACATTCAGCTGCATAGTAAACATTCCTGAGGTAAATAGTCAAATTTAAATAAATGACAGTGCCTCAGCTGCTTCTCAACACTTTTACTTTCTTTACATATTCATAAAATAGAATATGCAAATGTAACATTCATCGCCACAACTATTCATAAATACTCTAGTTTATAATAACAACAATATTTATGACAACTCAAATGCATACGTAAACTCCTCCATCACAGAGCCGTTTAAAAACTCTTCCAACGGCTTTGCTCTATAGTTATGCTGCGTTCCAGGCAGGTTTTTTAGCCCGTAAGTTACGACTTCAAACCACGACTCACGACTTTGCAGCGTTCCAGGCAAAGTCACGCCAAACTGCCTGAGCGCAAGGAATTGTGGTAGCTACATGTAAACATAGCATGGCGGACCGTACGGGGCTTGTGCTCATTTACAATCATTTCTATCGCCAAAGGGGCTTACTCCTTGATTATTTGTGGGAAACGGAGAATAAAACGGTGCATAAGGCAAGAGACGCTGTTATACCCTTTAATTTATGTTATTTGTATATTTTTGTACATCTGTAGGGGCTGCCATTGTTGTTTCGCGGGCTATGTGACTTCAGAGCGCATAACTGGGAGTACATCGATCTAGTATGAGTTCAAGCGTGGGAAGTGCACTTTCACGGGTAGAAGGTTGGAAAAACATGCGTTACGGGTTGCCTGAAACGCGGCATTAGTTCAGACTGGTGACTGTGCGCAATGACAGTTGGGTGATTTTCGCTCTTCCCTTCCTGTGAAGCGATGCATCGATGTTCCCTTATTCCCTACACTGTTCGCAGTGCCCTTTGAACTGAACATGTTCGCTCCCTTCGGATTGGAATCCAGTGTTAATTTTGACAGCATATTTTGATTTAGTTTTAGTCATAGTCTTTTGACTAAAATGCCATTTAGTTTTAGTCATATTTTAGTCACCTGAATTGTTTTTAGTTTTAGTCTAGATTTAGTCTCCTAAAATCTAATTAGTTTAATTAAATTGTAATACATTAAGCATTTAAGTATTACATAGCCGACTGTCACGTGAACTGACATTTTGACATCATTTTGTTTTTGACATTAAAAATACACGAAAGAGAGCTCAATTCACTTTTTTGTTTGTTTTTAAAAATATCTATATAGTTTTTATAACTTTGTATTTCTGTTTTAGTTAGTATATCATGTTAAGCTAAAGCTTCAAATAAGTTTGTTTATTTCTTTTTTTAATTTCAGTTAACATTTATTTAATTTCAAGTAACAAAGATTTTTTTAAATGGTTTTAGTTAACTATTATAATCCTGATATTTTATTGAATATGTGTCAAATACTGGTCTTTCCTCCTGACTATGAATTAAATGGGAATGAAATTAAATACAGTTTATTTTGTAAGCAAAAACGAATATATAATGCGTGACTTTTCATTATAAACCAGCTGGAAATACACCGGGACTCTTATTTTGAAATCTCGCCTTACTATTGTAGTTGCAGGAGCTCATTCAAGTTCAGATAAGGTGATAAAATATGCATTGTTACAACCGTCTAAAACACATTACTATATAAACATCGGAAAGTAAACATTGTCAATATTCATCAGCATTAGTTCATAAACAATTGCCTGGCATAAATGTGTGTTATTCATTGATTGTGAGCCGCACTGGAGTGCTGGATTGGGGATGCGTGAGTGAGCCTGTAGAAGCGCAACAGCGCCGTGTTCTCCAGCGGTTAGATCAGCACGTCCAAATCAAATGTGCGCATCTGTTACACAGGATATATCGGTTCTGACTGGATCTCTTCCCTAATCGTCCCTCCCTAACATTTTCGACTCGTTTTTATTTGTTGACGAAAATGACAGTTGATTTTCGTTATAGTTTTTGTCATCCAACACTAGTTTTTATTTAGTTATCGTCTCGTATTCGTCAGTGAAAAAAGTTTGTTGACGAAAATTATTTGTCAACGAAATTAACACTGTTGGAATCTCACTTAAAATGACAGAATAGCCTTTGAAGTCCACTTTGCAATCCACTTACGGTCGAATGGAACACATCCTCTGAATCGTTCCCTATCCCCTATATAAAGTGCACTATGTGCCATTAACGGGACGCTTTAGATTCTAGAGATCATTTGATTGGACAAAAAAATTGATGAGAAGCTGAAGTGCAGAGGGATGTCATCTAAATCATTTATCCATATTGGTGGAAGTGAGAGACTGTAAGATTTGAACGCATATGTCTTCTAAATACAAATTTTGTCATTGTTTTGGAGCACACTAGCTTATAACACTGTGTCCTAACTACATGTGACGCGATGCTGCGACACGCTATAAAAGGTATCTTTTCCATGTTAAAGCCCATAATTTACTCAAGTCATCCTAGGTGTGTATGACATTCTTCTTTCAGACGAATAAAATCGTAGTTATATTACAAAAGTTCAGGCTAATCCAAGCATTAGAATTGCAGTAATAGTTGCTCTGTTTTTGAAATCCATAAAAAATGCACCTGTCTGTCAAATAACATGCTCCACGTGGCCTTCTGAAGCGAATCAACGCGTTTGTGTAAGAAAAATATCAATATTTAAAACTTTATCAAGTAAACTTTCGGCCGACAGCCTTTTGTGGAAAAGTGTTGAATGTTGAAAGTGAAACTCAAGATGCGTACGTGACGTCATCGGCAGGGGAACTTTCAACAATTTTGCCATAAATTGAACAGGGAAGGCGGTCGGCCGAAAGTTTACCTTATCCTTACCTTACCCTTCCAACTTTGTAAAGGGAGATCTCGGGCTCTGATTGGTCTAGAAGCATGATCGACATGTTTATAAAAGCTGAGATACTCAGCTTTTTTGACGTATGACGCAATACGTGATGACGTCATCAAAAATCGCGGCTAACACAGACGATCCAAACTAAGGATAATAAGAGTATTTGTCTGCATCACATGTTTTGATCTGGACATCGGTGACATATTACAGTGTCATTTGGTGGTAAGTTCAGACCTTAATATCTTTTTCAATGAAACATAAATGCAAAAGTGAGTTGGGTTGTCAAGAAAGCTGAGGTTCTAATCTTTCAAACGATACCATATATGTCTAGTTTTGTGCTGTACAACTTATAGATTTTTTTCAAATGATTATGATGATGCAATATTGGACCCGCGGGTGGCTCCGTGAGGGGGTGCAGAGCTGATCTGTGTGAATGTTATTTACTGAGAGATACTCTCTCAGCTGGTATTCATTATGCTGCTCCCTCAGGCCCACTTCAGTAACACATTACCCAGAGACTCCATAAAGGCTTTTAGACACTTACCAGCAGTTATTTTAAATTACAGTCATATTTATCAATACGCTAATGGAGAAACTGTACGAACTGTGGAAAGAAGGAATATGAACATACTATGTGCACACTATAGCTTTAGCATGTGTTAAAGGGTTAGTGTCATCTATTACTCACCCTCATGCGGTTCCACACCCGTTAGACCTCCGTTCATCTTCGGAACACAAATGAAGATATTTTTATTGAAATCCGATGGCTCAGTGAGGCCTGCATAGGCAGCAATGACATTTCCTCTCTCAAGATCCATTAATGTACTAAAACATATTTAAATCAGTTCATGTGAGTACAGTGGTTCAATATTAATATTATAAAGCGACGAGACTGATTTCAAAACACTGCATCATGAAGCTTCGGAGCGTTATGAATCAGCGTATCAAATCAGCGGTTTGAAGCGCCAAAGTCAGTTTGGCGGTTTGACATGCGATCCGAATCATGATTCAACTTGCTGATTCATAACGTTTCGAAGCTTCACGAAGCAGTGTTTTGAAATCGACCATCACTATACAAGTCATTATTTAGTTTTTTTGGCGCACCAAAAATATTCTCGTCGCTTTATAATATTCATTTTGAACCACTGTACTCGCATGAACTGTTTTAAATATGTTTTTAGTACATTAATGGATCTTGAGAGAGGAAATGTCATTTCTGGCTATGCAGGCCTCACTGAGCCATTGAATTTCAACAAAAATATCTTAATTTGGAGATTACCGAAGGTCTTATGGGCGTGGAACGGCGTGTGTTGGGTGAATAATAAATTACATTATTTTCATTTTTGGGTGAACTAACCCTTTAATATCGTAATAAGCAATACCTTTAACTTTTTCTTCGCCATAAAAATACCCATGGAATAGTAACCACATGATTTAAAACAACAACATGCATTTGGTAATGGTCAGTTTGGGTCACAGTACGTTCTGCATTATTTTTTTCAGGACTAATTGGATAATGTCTGTCCTTCCATGCCTTCCTTTCTGTCTCTGACTTTAGTGGTGAGGTCGATCGCAGAAAACGAACCATGACATTAGATTTCTCCCAGCTGACTGACTATATTTATGCTCTGCCTGGTGAAACCTTTTAAATTCTTTATTTGGACAGAGAAAGATTTACAAAAAGATAAAGAGGACGAGAGTGGAAGATAGTGGACTACCGTTGAAACGTGCCTCTTTCATTCAGCCCATTTGTTTGGAATGGGAAAGGAAAAGGACTTTGCAGACTATTTTATTAACATCCTCTGCCGCATTCTCCTTAGATGCTTTTCCGTTCTTTATCGATCCAGTTCTTATCTCCCTCCTGTCAGGTCTAGCAGGTTTTTTTTTCCTCCCCAAAGTAGTGTTCACTTTCCCTTGGTGTAGTCAGTATTCTCGTCAAGCGTGATTCCTCAGCAAAACACGTCATGGAGATAGTGAATCTACGCTGTGTAAGACATTCCTGAAGAGGGCAGAGCTTAAGGGAAGGTGCGGGGAAAAATGTCATTAAGCCGGTTGGAGGTGTCTTTGGTGGAGTAATTGTATATTTAAAATGCGTGTCATGCTCAAACTATTATACCTGGGAAACTGATCTTAAAATGGGCCTGTGTTTTTGACCTGCTAGGCATGCAATCTTTGGGTTTGGCTCTCAGCTATGTGCCAAAACATAATGTGTAATGCCAGGATTAACTTATTAGACAGATTCAGATGATGATTTTCTTAAAGTCTGTAAAAGATGCAAAGATTAACTTGCTAGACAGAGTTGGAGGAGACATTCATTGACCTTAAAATGCACTTCTCTCCTCTGAAACCCTCTGAACTATTTTAGGAAAGGACTTCTTGACAAACAGCAATTACTAAAGATTTGTAGTCATACTGTAGCCAATTTGCTTGTGAATGAGGCAAGGTGGTGGAATGTTTGGGAGCATTTTCGTGTACGTTATACAGTATTTATAGCAACATTCAAATGGGAAATAATTCAAATTAAAAATTACATTTCTCCTGTCATTGCTTGTTTGGTCTCAAACCAAAGGACAATAACATCTGATCATATGATGGTTGCCCAAACAAATAAATGGTACTCTAGTGCAGGGTGTCCTAAACTACAGGTGGTGTTTGAGTAGATGAAAAGCTAATACTGAATTAAATTCTAAAAAATTAACATTTAAATAAATAGATCGCTTAAAAAAAAATAAAAGCAATCTAAATTAAACACTTTTGATAATAAAAAATATGACTTAAGATAACTTAAATGGTCAGAGAGTATTCAAGTAAATATTTTAGGTCTAAAAGGTTCAGCTCACAATAATGTTTTGGAATTCCTGGTCTCATGATGTTGTTTTTTTCCCCCTCTCCAGCTCTGCACATCTCACCTCCCCAGCCCATCGGATGCTCCCAACCACTACCAGGCCGTATGTCGAGCCCTGTACGCAGAGACCAAGGAGCTACGCACCTTCTTGGAGAAGATCAAGTGTGCCAAAGAAGTAATGACACTCATGTCTACTCAGTTATTTATGTGTGGGTCCAACATTTACTTTTTTTTTTTTGCCAATAGTGAGTTAATTAAAAAATTTAATTTAATAATCATTATAGTGTGTGTGTGTATAAATATATTAGGGGTGAAACGGTATACAAAACTGACGGTTCAGTACATACCTCGGTTTTGAAGTCAGTTCGATACGGGGAGAGAAAACTAAATATAAAACTCTTTTTAACTTTTTGTTTATTTTTTATTAAACATTTTTATTATGGTTCACGGAACAAATTGTGTCTGACCTTAAATGAATTCAATTATAACTAAAAGTTTCTTAATGATAATGCTGTAAACTATATAGAGAGCCCTTACTTACACATTAATATTAAAGGTTAACAACAGAGCCCAAACTATCAGCCTACATTCAGCTGCTATTTATTTTTAGATATAATAATCAACACTCAAATAACATATTGTATGCAAACATACAAACTTCACATAAGGCAGTTTTTGCATTGACTTCTAAATCTAATTATAAAATTATGCTTTTACGCCAATTCATTGTTGAAATATAATCATTTACGTACAGTGGCTGGCATTTTTTTAATGACAGATATATTTAAACATACATTAAATAATCAAGACATCACTAACAGGTTAAGTAGAATATAATGAATATATAGGCTAATATAATGCATATATTTAGCAAAATAACCAGCTATGGAGACTAGTATTGCACAATATACCGGTACTAGAAAAGCGATACCCTGCTATTAAAAACGGTACGATATGAAATTGTATTAGTACCGAAAGAAGGACAACAAGAGCAGAAGAATGGTCAAAAATTCCCATAAACACACTCCTCAACCCTGTGGAAAGCCTTCCCAGACAAGTTGAAGCTGTTATAACTGCAAAGGGTTTACGGATTAAGAATGGGATGTCATTAAAGTTCATGTACATGTAAAGGCAGGTGTCCCAAAACTTTTGGCAATATGTGTATATATATATATATATATATATTTTTTTTTTTTTTTTTTTTATATTATTATCAGGTTTTAATTAGCTGAAGAGCGGTGTTCTCAGTTCTGTAATTTATGCCAAAAAGCAAAGCCAAAACAAATGAAACGGTCAGTGTCTTACAACAATATTGGTGTGACGGTAAAATTCAAAACAGCTGTATTCATTTACATTACTGAAAGCCTCATGAGGCTGTTTGTGTTAACAGATAGAATAGAGTGAGTGGGCTGACAGCACAAGTGACTCATAAACAGGCTGTGGACTGTGGAGGTGGATTGAAACCAACAATGCTTTAGTGCAATATTACCTAACACATTGCCATACGCTTGTTTAATCAGGAATTAACACTGTAAATCTTGTACTAATGTTTTCCTACAGGACTTTAAGAATTCTCAGACATTTACATATGGATTATCATTTACATTATGCATTATATACACAGTATATCTGGTATTTCTGTTCAATATTTAATTACATTTTTTATTTGCTATATATATTATTTGCTAAAGTAGGGATATGTAATTATTTTGGTATTTACTATAAAAAAGTTTAAGCATAAATTGATTTTTATAAATATGTTTACCCTTTTTAGTTTTGTGTATATTTGATTTCACGTGCCTCATCATTATTGTCTTATTATATCTAAAATATTTTCAGAGCCATATTTAAAAATAAAGCATATATAGACTTTAGTCTATGTCAGGCTCTTTAGTATTGCTTGGTAAGCTAGGCCTCTTATTATTGATATGACTGATATGTTCCAGTGATGCTCTGTTTTCATGGATATCAGTTATGAACATTACCTGCAAATACTTGACATTTCATTAATAAACAGCATGCACTGCACTATTATGAAGTGTCATCCATCATCCATACACCCATCCATTCATACACCCATCTATACATACACACATCCATCCATACACCCTCCCATCTATACATGCACACATCCATCCATCCATACATACATACATACGTACATTTTAATGAAATATTTAATTAATATGTATGTATGTATTCATGTATGTATGCATGTATCGATACATTGATAAATCCATCCATCATCCATCCATCTATCCATACATACATGCATCCATACATTATGGACAAATGTTTTGGGACACCTGACCATTACACCAACAGGGACTGTAAAAACATCACATTCTAAATACATAGACATTATTATGGAGTTTGTCCTTTGCAGCTATAATAGCTACCACTTTTCTAAGAAGGCTTCCTACATGATTTTGGAGTGCTTCTGTTGGAATTTTTGCCCATTCATCCAGTAGAGCATTTGTGAGATCAGACATTTATGTCGGAGGGGAAGGTCTGTCTCGTAATCTCCGTTCCATTTCATCCCAGAGGCTGTGGCACATCCACACATATCTCGCAGCCTGTGCTGCTGTCTGCCCCTCTCCTAGTATTATCTTTATTTTTTCTGCTTCAGTCATGGCTGTAGAGTTCTTTATGTAGAGGTTGATTGATTTAAATCTGTGACAGTGAAGGAGGAAGTGTATCTCTGTCTCAATCTCTCCTGTCCTACAGTGAGCACACACTCTTTCCTCTCTAGATAACCAGCTCTTTCTTTGTCTGCCGGTCTCGATGGCTAGACTGTGCTCACTGAACCTGTACTTGCTTAGAATCAGTCTCTGCTTTGTGTCTCTGACACTCTGGAGATATTCTTCCGATTCATAATTTTAGAGTATTTTTTAGATTATTTGATCTATTTTGATGTTTGGGTGAGAAGCAGTGCTGGTCTGAGACTGGTTAGTGTTAGTATAGTTATTTAAGTTAGTAAGTCTCAGAACCAGCTGACTGAGGGGACTTTTTTCAGGGTTTAGTTCTTGGGTTTGTACTGCTTTAAAATGTAGTGATTCTGTGGGACTCTTTTAGACGCATAGAGAATGTTTTTGCATATTAAGAGGATTGCTGTATGATCTCCTTAGTCAGACAGGCATGTTTAGCTCTTTTTGTGTAAAGTGTGATTGTTTACTGTCACATGAAATCAAATGGCATGTGAATGTGTAACATGAGCCTTATCCCACTGAATGTGTTCTTTCTCTCAAAGGCATTAGTTTGCATTAACCTGCTTGCTATGGCTCCTCACCGAACTGGAGACCTAATCCCCCAGGAGTGGCCACCAAGTGGCACTGGGTGGAGGTCACATGTTGGTGGGACGTGGGTGAAACAGGAGCAGTTATCATGGGTCTAGACAGAGCAGGGCCGCTCAATCCTGAACCAGAATTGAGTCCTATCTCTAGTCAAACACATCTTAAACCGCTAATCCAGGGCCCATTTCACATGCGATCTGTCCTAAATAGTATGCAAGGTTAGAATTAGTTTATTTAAATTTATGAGTGTGGTTCCTGGATGGTTTATTGTTTCTAGTGTATTTTCAAAGTGTCTATTCCCACAACCTCTTAAACTGCAGAAAGAGTTTGTGGTGATTGTCTGGAGGCTTCAGAAGGCCTTTATTAACCCCCCCGGAGCCACGTGGAGTACATTTATGATGGAGGGATGCACTTTTTTGAGCTTTAAACCCCGTTCACTGCCATTATAAAGCTTTGAAACGTATACATATTTATTAATATAACTCAGATTGTGTTCATCAGAAAGAAGAAAGTCATATACACTTAGCATGTCTTGAGGGTGAGTAAATCATGGGGTAATATTCATTTTAAAGTGAACTAATCCTTTAATAATACTGATTTTCGCTAATAATAGTGAAGTCATCAAAAGTGTGAAAAAACATTAATACTTGTGAGTAATAGAATTATGAGATTTCTTTGCAGCCCAGATCAAATGCTCAGTTGAATATTACTGGCAGGTGTGTTAGATCAAGGTTTGAACTGAAGTACCATAGTAGATTTCCAGGAGCACCCTGCTATAGAGAAGAAGAAGAGTGTAGAGGTCGAGTGGAAAGGGGCAGAATCAGCTGTGTGGTCCCAGAAGGGTTTACCCAACTCAAACTCCTACTTTGAGTTCTTCTGAGAGGGAAAG
This sequence comes from Romanogobio albipinnatus, assembly GCA_023566225.1. NCBI lineage: Eukaryota > Metazoa > Chordata > Actinopteri > Cypriniformes > Gobionidae > Romanogobio > Romanogobio albipinnatus. The sequence continues at coordinate 16,255,690 of CM042261.1, read as the reverse complement.
ACTGCAAACTCGCCAAAGGAATTTAATAAGCAATCCTGGCGGAAGAAAAAGAAAGATTTATTGTTCTGACCATAAGCCTGTCTTACGTAATTCGAAGGCAAGGCCGAAAGGGAAAAAAAAAAATCCTGATTTAATCATACACAGTTTCATTTGCCCTGTGATGGTAAATCTCATTTATTTTGTCGTGAATGTCAAACCACTTAAACTCAACACAAACAAGATGAGAGCATATTCTGGGCTAACGTTTACTAAACACGTTTTTATAGTTGTCGATCGGTTGCAGGTGACGCAGGTATTACCACCATCATGGATGCTGTTGTCCCTACTTCAACCCTGTGTGGAAATGACCTTTTGCCAGTGTAGTGTAGACTAGTTAAAGTAGTTAAAGCTGCGTATTGATCATGCTTCAATATTGATGAATTATTATTGTCCTACTTACTGGGACTGTCTGTCACTGAGACTGTCTGAGAACAAATCGATTTACAAACAAACCAGATCCACAATGGTTAAAGTGACATTGACTTTTTCTTATTTTAACACCAGACTGAGGACAATCTAGGTCATTCTACATCTGTTACACCAAATAAATTCTGTGTCCAGGAGAAATCCAGGGATTTCCAGTACATTGTGTATCCAGTACACAATGTAAAGTTTTAAGGTGACATATTTGCATTGTACTTACTCAAATAAGTACTGAGTAATAATAATTAACTACATGTACTTAATATAGAGTTACAGTTAGAGTTAGGGTTTGGTTAAGGGTTGGTCAGCATAATTTACTAGTAATTAATATAGTAAGTACATGTTGTAACATGTAACTGTCACCTTAAAATAAAGTGTTACCGACCTCTATACATATTTTTAGGATTTTTAGGATTTTATAACTTATTTTTATTTAGTGATTGTAAAATACATGTTTTAAGAATTACGTTTTTATATATTTTAGGAATTTAAAAAAATATTTTTTTGGGGGGGGGGATATCTATATACACACGCACACGCACACACACACACACACACACACACACACACACACACACACACACACACACACACACACACACACACACACTGTATGTGTAGTTGCATCCAAATTACAAGATTGTTTACACATAATATATGTGTGTGTACTGTGTATAATTTGTGTGCGTGTGTGTGTGTGCATATATATATATATATATATATATTTAAGAAAAGTGTATATTCATATATAAAATATGTATATTTATATATAATATAAACTATATAATACATACAGTCTATATACATGCAAATATTTCCTAAATATATAAATGTATGTGTGTGTATTCAAATATACATAATAATTATACACGGTACACACACATATGTATTATCCCCATGCTGGTTCTTCACAACCCTCTTTTGAAACCCTGGGGTCTTAAGATCTTTTTCCTTCTCAGAATTTGCGAAAGATGGAAGGAGAAACAGAGGAGCCTGCCAAAGATCTGAATGAGCTGCAAAATGATGACTGGGTAAGAGCAATCCCACAAGCCCATTCCTCCTGAATGCATACTGGTGCTGAATGCATTCAGACTGAGCTCTGTTAAGAGTGTGCATTGGTTCATGACATGTTTTTCCACAGGCACGGTTTTGGGTGCAGGTGATGAGGGACCTGAGACATGGTGTGAAGCTGAAGAAGGTCCAGGAGCGTCAATATAACCCTCTAGCCATCGAGTACCAGTTCACGCCTTATGAGATGCTCATGGACGACATCCGCTCGAAGCGCTACAAACTGCGCAAAGTCATGGTTAGTGTGCACATGTTGAATATATGACTTGATGAATCCTGAATTGTCATGGGTTGCATGACTCCATACTCCAGGAGGATATTTTCAGAGCATATCTTGTGACGTCAGCATCTGTGATTAAATGGTTTTAACTTAATTTCTCCATTATCAAACAAGAGTCACTTTTTCTTTTGTTCCAACAGTACAGTTCAATTCACTTTTACTGCTGTTTGTTACAGAGATCATAAACCACAACAATGTTTACTTTGCTTATCAGAATTCAAGCAGGCTTATTTCTGATGCTGCAGGGTAGAGAAATGTTTTATAGGGTTGAACTGGATTAAGTGAATGACACTGAAGTCAGCATATCAAGATGGCTGAAGGTTATTGTTTAGAAATAGACATAAAAGGTTGCAAAACTTTCAGAGAGCTGCCACGTCAGTCAACACATTACATGATAGGCCCATTTGAACCGAGTGAGGTAATAGGTCACATTTTTATTCAGCAAGCACACCTTTGCCTCCAGTTATTAATGCTGAGACAATAGCACATATCTGTCACTAATATTATTTTGATGCATTCTTCAGACAGACAGACACTCGTTTGAAATGCGTCCGTTGCATTTTTTTCTGACTCATTGCAAGTGACACAGACTTTGGGTTTTAGTTCACTGACAACATGTGCTTGTTGTAAAGAGCCTGTCTGACTTTTGACCCCTGCTGTGCTTCCTTTTTGCTGTAGGTCAATGGTGACATTCCTCCGAGGTTAAAGAAGAGTGCCCATGAGGTGATACTGGAGTTCATTCGATCCAGACCTCCACTGAATCCTGTGAGCATGAAAGCATACAAAAATACACTGACTTTTGGTCATGCAAATTATACACCTATTACACAAACCTTTCAACCATTTTGCCTTTGTGTTTGGATGCGCTTTAAGGTTTCTGCTCGAAAGCTAAAGCCTCATCCTCCAAGACCTCCAAGTCTCCATGAACGTATCCTGGAAGAGATCAAGTCGGAGAGAAAGCTGAGGCCGGTCTCACCTCATATGCTCCGTAGAAGTCGACTCGGTAAGTGCACTTTCACACATTTGTTCACATCATCTAAGCATATGACTAAAAACATAAGCTACATATACTATTAAAAAACTGCCATTTTTAATTCTGGCATTATATACACTACCAGTCAAACATTTGGGGACATCTACTCTTTATTTTTATTATTTTAGTTTTACAATTATATGAGAATTATGTAGTGACCAAAAATGTCGCTTTTCTTTCACTAGCTAGTCCAAATTGTCAATAAAAATTGAAAACATTACACATAATTATGTTAAATAACTGATAATAATAATAATATTTATTAATATATATTATTCAATTATATGATTATATATAATATAATATAATATAATAATATATAACTGGTAGTAATAATAATAATAATTATTATATGAATTATATTTAGATATTCAAATGTAGGCATCGTTTCTAAAGATTTAAGTGTAATATTTAAGCATAATTAATCAATATATATATATATATATTGATTAATTATGCTTAAATATTACACTTAAATCTTTAGAAACGATGCCTACATTTGAATATCTAAATATAATTCATATAATAATAATATATATATAATTATTATTTTTTTAAGATTATCAAATCAAAGATTATCATAAACAAAAGGTTTGTAAGATCATGGGAAACATTTTAATCAAGTGTGTCCTCATTTTTGACTGCTAGTGTTCATCATTTATCAGTGCACCATTTCTCCATGTTTAGCGTTCTGTGCAGAAATATTTTTCAAAATGCATTCATGTATTCATATTCTATATACATTATTTATTTTAAATAACATTGTAAAGTTTCACTCAAGCTTCATGCTGTGTTAGTTAACATAATTATCAAGTATATTCATCATGTGGAGGGAGGTGAGTACTGTAAGTGTTGATGTGATAGAGATTGACCTCAGGTCATGACAGACAGCAGTACAGCAGTGACAGTGTGTTATTCTCATGCATGGCTGCTTGTGTCACACTGAACCATTTGTGTTCTCTAACAGTGTCTGTAGTACAGCCCTGTGTCTCTAACTCTGTGCTGCCCATTTTGTTTACAGCTGTAAATCTATAATATTCCTCATTTTGGATTGATGTTTTTAAAATGTATTTATTCGCATTGTTACGCAACATTAGATTCATGTACAACACTGAACATCAGCTCCATTGACGTTTACAAGGTTATAGAGAGGGTACATAATCCTAATAGTGTATTTACCCTGATATTTGGTCTTGTGGTGGTACTTTGCTGAAGGATTCAATTGTTAAAGATTGTAATGTGTGCATATACATAAAGACCTCTAGTCTCTTTGTGTGGATGATTGGACAGTTACACAAGCACGAATCTGGCGATCATTATATCGGACTGATCCATGTTGGATAAATATCTCAGATTTAAGTCGCTTGCAGCAGACTTAACAAAGCTTATAGTTTGCGTGGATGTATTTTCAGTTTGTGTGGTGAAAAGAGTATTGTTTTCTCCATCTGCCTAAAGAGACAAAGTTCAGTGTCTACAGTCGATAAACCTTTAAAACTTAAAGGAGATTATCATGAATATCTACTGTATATGTTATGTAAAAAAAACAAAAAAAAGTTCTGTCCTGTGTGTTCTGTGCTAGATTAACTGAGACTTGTTACAGCACTTACACACTGTTACATACTGTTGCCCTTGACTGTTCTAGCTGCTTCTATTGCTCTCATTTGTAAGTCGCTTTGGATAAAAGCGTCTGCTAAATGACTAAATGTAAATGTTATGTAAATAGTTGGACTGTACTGCAGTACTTTCTCACATTTTAACTTTAGGTTTACGCAATGTAGTGGCTGCCTGGTGCAAAATTGTGAGATTAAAAATGTGTTTTCGTTCTTGATCTTATAATAGTTTTAAAAGTTCAATGTATGCCACTGGTTGTGTGAATGTGCTTTACATTATATATGTTGTCAGTGAACTTCACCAGTCCTCAGTTTCGTAATGTGAATCGTAGCTTTGCCAGTTTTACTTGGTTTTCTGGTATGAAATTGTAAAAATAACATTACCTGTAAGTCACCTGTTGTTTGGCTGCTCAGTTGTAGAATTGTGTTCCTGTTTATTAACAGATTTACAGAACAGCATCCTTTATATCTGACTCTGAATGCATTTACATTTAATGCCTTGTTTTAACCCATGGCTTTATTTATCTTCTCCTCCCTCTCTCTTCATCCATGACCTCTGCCTCTCTCTCACAGTAATGCGTCCACTTAGCATGTCTGTCAGTTTTGACTCATCAGGTAAAGACTTCACTGTGGCTTTACCGCTGTTAGCTTACTGACCATTTGGCTTCTGTGATTGTGCCTGACCTCCTCAGTTGCTCCTACCCTCATGTCACACTCCTCTGGTGGTTGGGTTGTGGCATTTAACCTGATAGTCCTCAGAGGAGGAAGAGGACAAGGCAGTGCCTTCAGTCTAAAGGAAATACTTTTTACATTATCAAGATTGCGAGACTATTTAAACCAGGTTTGCATTCTGGAAAGACTGGAATACACTACACAACTTTTACCCCTATTTGCAGTCTGAACAATTTGACAGCTGTTCACAAATATCAGAGTAAGTCTGCAGATTTTGGTCAGTTGGAGTTTACAGAGATTCACATAGTGTGTTATGGATACAGACTCTGAGTCTGACTCTGAGACTGAGTCTCAGTCTGAGGATATCAAATATGTTTTGAGATGATTTTAGAACACATTGAGTTTGTTGTGTTCGGAAGGACTTGAAAGTCTGGTAGTGTGCAATCCTCAGTCATTTACACTATGTCTACAGCTTGAGGCTGTCTACACTTGATGCGACAAAGTGACCACTGCAAATCCTTTTGTTTGTCAGAGGTAGCGTGAGTACTTGAAGTACTTAAGAAATAGAAAGGGGCATCAGTTTTTTGTTGGGAATTTGTTGTCACGTCGCATTCAGTGTAGACAGCATCACTTATTATAATGGGTTTTATGTGCTTGTGTCGCGCCGTGGTATGGTTTTTGTAAGTGTGAATGAACTTAATGTAACGCAAGACAAATTTTAGACTTTGTCTGACAATATATCATATATCTGGTGTAGACACGGTGTTAGTGTATGATGGACAGTGTTTCTCTGTTGTATGATGCCTAGTGCTTTAAAATCTGTTCAGATTTTAAAAAGTCATGTAGTGTATTCCAAGTTCAAGATAACTTGCCATAAAATTTAACTATGTTATCAATTTTTCCAATTTTAGCTGTCTCGGGTGTATAAAGGTTTATTCTGAAACTTCTGGCTAACCAAGAAAGACACATTCAAACAAATGAATCCCATTTATAGAGAATAAATCTATAGGTTTAAAAAATTCCCATAAAAACACCCCTAAGTTTGAAGCTGTTATAGCTGCAAAGGGTGGGCCAACTCCATATTAAACCCTACGGATTAAAAATGGGATGGCATTAAAGTTCATGTGCATGTAAAGGCAGGCGTCCCAAAACTTTTGGCAATATAGTGTATGTTTTTATGCGTATTTTAAGAATTTATGTGCATCTTGTCATTTCTATTCAGTTTTTTTTTAGTTTTTTTTCCTCCAAATGCCATATCCCAAAATTTGCATATAAATATTTGGATGGAAACATAGCTACTGACAGAATTTTGCAGCAACATAATTCATTTCCAAAAAAAGTTGCCAATTTCTGACAACATGAGTGACAGCAAGCTCAGCTTTTACGCAAATGGAAGCAATGCAGAGTTAATCACTGTCGGCGTTTAGTGAATAAATCCCATTATCCCAAGCACGCTGTATTTCCTTGCCTCGCAGCCTTGTTTTCATTTGTGTTATATAAAACAAACCATATACAACTAAGGTCTATAGTTTTTAATCTAAAATAAAAGCCTCCAATATGGCTGTTTGCACTGGACTTTCTCTACAATTCCTTCCTCTGCTATAGTTTTTTCCACCTCCATATCCCACTAATCCCACTCTGTTATGTATGGCTGCTGCTTCTGTGTGACTACACTGTGTTTGTGCTTTATTGTGCTGATGTCACAGTCACAAGTGAGCCTCAGAGCTGCTGATTGGTTAACCTAAGTGTGGTTTACACTCATATATTAGCTTACTCTGTGAATGTCAGGTACAGAAAGACCTGTTTTGTGCTGTCGGGGTCATATTGAAAGATATGTTCCTTTTTAGGCGCAGGCAAAAGTATGAGCACCCCACAGGACTTGTTCCGAAGCTCAGGTAAAGTATTCCTGATGCAAGCATGACTGTCATATCGCCTCTGAGCCCAGTGCGAGAGAAATGCCTGGGTTCTGAGAGCGTGTGTATGAATCAAACACAGATCTCCCAGAATTCAGAATGAGGATTAATCTAGTTTAAGAGGGGTTATGTAACTGAGTCTGCAGGCATCAATATTTAATATGCTGCAATGTTTATTTTTATACTCTGCCCATATTAAAAAAAACTCTTTTCTAGAAATATCTGACTTGAGCCTTAAATGATGAGGAATATTGGCAGATCGTTGCATATTTTGTTTTCTTAATATAGAAATGGTATAGTATACTGGTCTCCTATTATCTTAGATAATCTGATTGTATGCTTTTTGTTGTGTGAGAGTCTCATGCATTGTATGTGATTTTAAGTCTGTATGAGACATCTAGTGTTTGGTGTCTGATATTTCCACTTCCATTTCAAAGTTTGGGGTTTAGGTTTTTAATAAACTAATACGGTAACACTTTACAATAAGGTTTCCTTAGTTAACATTACTTAATGTATTAACTAACATGGACCAACCATGAGCAGTACATTTGTTACTGTATTTGTTTAATCTTTGTTAACTAATATAAATACAGCTATTCATGGTTTGTTCATGTTAGTTCACAGTGCATTAACTCATTTGTGTTAGTATATGTTGAAGTTAACATTAACAAAGATAAATAAATGCTTTATAAGTGTAGTTCATTATTAGTTCATGTTAACTAATGAACCTTATTGTAAAGTGTTACCATTAATACTTCTATTCCACAAAGATGCTTTAAATTGATCAATAGTGACAGTAAGGACATTTGTAATGTCACAAAAGATTTGTATTTCAAATAAATGTGTTTTTTTTCATCAAAGAATGCTGGGAAAAAAAATCACGGTTTCCAGACAAAATATTAAGCAGCATAACTGTTTTCAACATTGATAAAAGATCTATCTCTCTCTCTCTCTCTCTCTCTCTCTCTCTCTCTCTCTCTCTCTCTCTCCTCTCTCTCTCTCTCTCTCTCTCTCTCTCTCTCTCTCTCTCTCTCTCTCTCTCTCTCTTCTCTCTCTCTCTCTCTCTCTCTCTCTCTCTCTCTCTCTCTCTCTCTCTCTCTCTCTCTCTCTCTCTCTCTCTCTCTCTCTCTATATATATATATATATATATATATATATATATATATATATATATATATAATATATTATATATATATATATATATATAATTTTTTTCCCCTTTTTTTTCAAATAGAAAAGTTATTTTTTAAATTGTAATAATATTTCTCAATATCACTGCTTCACTATATAAAATAAATGCAAATTTAGTGAGCATAAGGGACTTCTCTTAAAAACAACGTCCCCAAACTATTGAACCGTGTGTATTTAAACATCATCAGTCCTTGGCCATTGTGACTTTTTGTGTCAGTCACACTGTGGCTTAATTGTTTTCTATTGACTTGATTTTGTGAATTACACTATTTTAATTCAATATGGACATCGACTTCATTTCATCACTATATTCTACTGTGCATAATCTTTCACCAATACCACTTAGTCCATCTGTTGCTATATGCTGTTTTTTTTACAATTCAAAGCACATTAGATGTATGATTTGAAGTCCCTTATATTGAAATATGTGGCATTCGCCATGTAGTAAAAAACGGCTTCTTTCACAGTATATCCATGCATTTGAGTATTTGAGTATTGTAAACGGAGTATTGCTGAGTTCAGCAACACAGCGAGTTTCCATGATGGACAACATTTCCAGTTTTCCTTCCTCACTTTCCACTCTGACTGTTTGGAAACTTCTTAGCTGTCGAAGAAGAACGTTTCTTAATACTATGGCAACCAGACAGATGGGTTTTTAGTGCAAACAATGTCAATGCAAACAATTTCGAGTACTCAAGATCAGATTCGAAACAATTTGTAATTGAGTGCAGTTTAACTAAGCCTATTTTTTTTAAAGTGCCAGCCATGGCTGTCCTGATTGGTGTCTGATCATGTCTATCCACACACAGACATCCCTGACGGACCCCGAAAGTTGGCCATCAGCACACTGTCCCTGGCCAATGGCACATCGCCAGCTCGGAGCCCCGTAAACGGTGTAGCCGAAGGTCAGCCACTATCCCAGAGGAAGAGGTTGCTCAAAGCACCTACGCTGGCCGAGCTTGACAGCTCAGACTCTGATGTGAGTGTGTTTTATATTTTCTATATTGCAAGAACCCTGCCAAAATGTTGAACCAGACTTCTAGGTGAATCTCATGGGAGTCAATCTCAGCATGATTTTTAGCAATAGCTTCTTTTACTCTTACTCCTACTCCAGGAGGACCAAAACACTCGGAAATCCGACAGCAGCTCCAGCATATCCACCTCACTGGTTGAGGACACATCTCCAGAGTCTGTCGTGGTCAAAAAGAGTAAGAATCATCATGAAATATACATACATTTGTATTTGCAGTCCAACAAAAACATGTCATTGACTCTCTGGTTCTTCTTCAACTGAATTTTTGCACTCTATTTTGTCTTTCCCCAGTTCCCCCACAGTTCCTGCCCATATCTTCCACTCCTCAGCCTAACAAACGTTTCGCTCCACAGAGGAGGCATTCCATAGAGAAGGAAGCTCCCACCAGCGTACGGCCTTTCCTGCCTCCATCTCGCCAGAACTCCAAATCTCTGGTAATTGACACAACTTTCCTTAAGCTCCATGTTTTGGACATGTTTCAGCGTGCAAAGTTGTTTTTCCTTGTTGAGTGGATCCCAGGACAGTAAATGAGAATAATTTAGTGTAGAGCAGTGAGTTGGCTACAGGCTGTTGGCACACTTAACTGTCCTGAGTCTTGTGAAAGTATAATTCGATTCTCAGGATTCTGTCCAGTATTGCAGGTCCTGAGTGTCAAGAGAGAGAGCGAGAGAGAGAGAGAGTTAAAGGAGAACTTGTGCTTTCATTTTCAATTCAGAAGCCCAATTAAAGGCTAATCTATGCCATACAGCTGCTTAGGGGGCTTGGATGTATTGGTAAAGGTAGGGATGCACCGATACCACTTTTTTTCAGACCAAGTACAAGTACTTATATTTGGGTACTTGCCAATACCGAGTACTGATACGAGTACTTAAAAATACCATTAAAGTTCTTATAACAATGTTTTTCACTTTCTGACTGTAACAAAGTAAATACACAAATTGATGCTGTTGCTGACATTTTAACATTCAACTTGGTGTTTTCCTAAACAAACATGGCACTGCTGCCCATTTCACATACATGTAACCTGTAACATTCAGTGGATTCCAGTACCACACAACATAGTAGCAGAACAACTGAATTCAATTATTATATGTTACCATAACCATACAGCCCTTTTTGGAGATGAAAAGAAGCTTCTCTGCATTATCAGCTATGAGCCTGTTTCAGTTTTCATCTACAATGTGTGACACAGAGCTAGGGATGTGCGAGACTAGTCGATTAAACATTAGTGCTGCTGCAAGACAACTTGGAAAATACTAGTCGTTTACATTTTTTTGGCACATTTAAGGTTTTGCTTTAAATATGTTTATTTTTTACAAAGGCTATGTTTAAATTACTGTCGTGTTAATTTTATATCTTGAAATTAATAGGCCTATATTATTTTGAAAAGTGAATATCTGCAGTGAAACAAAATCATTTAATTTTACCTCAGGTTTTGCACGCGTTGATTTTCTCTGGCGCTCCCGGAGGCTTCAGATAAATCTCCACTCGGGTGAAGGAGGATTTTGAAAGCTTACACAAAACTTTTCCATTTTCTTCCATGTCATGTCAAACTAGTATAACAATTAAGCTTGCTTAGGCTTGTTATACTACCGGCACATACCGGGGTTAGGCTAGTCATTGCGCACATCCCTACTAAACAGCCTTTCACTTTCGGCAGTCACTACCGAGAGGTATCTGCCTCACAAGCGGTTAAGCTGGGATTATACTTGCCGCGTCCGCACTAGTGCTCGGGTGCGCGCGGCAAAAATTATGCCATACTATGGCAGTCGTGCACTTTGAGAGCGCGAGACCCCTTGCACTTCGCGCTGCGGTGTGCACGCCGAATTATGTAACTTTCCGCGCAGCTCCGCATTCGAAGATGCGTTGCCATAAAGTGGTATCGGGAGCGGTTGTATCTGGGTAGTTTTACGAGTACGAGTACTTGACAACAGTATTGGACCGACACCCAAGTACTGGTATCGGTGCATCCCTAGTTAAAGGGCACTGACTGCCCTAGTTTCTTGTCTCATTCACACATTGAAAGCAGCTACGCTGACGACAATAATGACTTGCACTATCGTTCAAAAGTTTGGGGTCAATACTATTTTTTTATTTATTTATTTTTTATAAAGAAATTAATACTTTTATTCTGCAGTGCTGTTCTTACTAACTTTGTATTTATTTCCGTTTCCACAAATATTGTGACACAAGAGTAATGATGCTGGCAACTCAGCTTTGCCATCGCAGGAATATAGTACAATTTAAAAATGTATGTATTTCAAAATATTACTATTTTATTAGCCTGACGTCGTCATACTCAGATTCTAGTCAGAATATGAATGATACTGCTCCATTGGGCTGTGATTTATGAGGCGTTTCAACCGAACCAGGAAAGAAAATGCCTCTGCAATCAATTGGATAGACCTACAACTAATCAGAGCAATGGAGCGATGCATAATTGTCAACAGAACTCAACTGCACGCACGCTGGAAGAAGTAGAAGAAGAAGATGAGTGACCTCAAATGTTGTGGGCGGGGCTAAATTCGACTGGCATCCAGGCTACTATTTTTTTTGTATTTTTGATAAAATAAAAGCAGCCTTTGTGAGCATAAGTTTCAAAAAACAAAAACAAAACGTACCCTAAACTATGAACGGTAGTGCATCATATAATCTATCCGCCTTGATAGATTTTTAACATGAAGCTTAACTCATGAAAACTGACTTCTTCAGATTTAGCTCTGCTGACTGTGTTTGGTCCTGCCTAAAAGTACCGTAATTGATCAGTGCCGACTGCGAAACCTCTGAGCTCTTTGACCGGTTGTAAATTTGACAATCACAGACCTTTTACAGGAAAATAAATTATTCTTAAACAGTTCTAGATAGTGAGTGATACTGTAGTTTTATTGCAGTATACTAGATAGAGTGCTGTAACGGCTCCGCTTTCCTTTCCTGCCTTACACTGAAGCTGTCGTCAGACAACAAGGTAAAGCACACATCTTCCACATTCTCATGCTCACAGTTTCTGTTGGAGGGAGTCATTTCATCACTATTTCATCTGCAGTGAGATCGCTTTATCAGTCTTTCAGCTGGGCGGCTGCTTCATGTGTGCATGTTGCACAATGTTGCATGGCCAGTAGGGAAATCTGCAGAAGGAAATGGCCCGACACTAAAATCACTTCAGTTACCCGTCATCAAGATGATTTTATGATCATAATGGAAGAGACAACATTGCTCAACAAACTTCCTACTTTTGAATAATGCTCAAGTTATGTGCATCATTCAAAGATTGTCAGATTTTGATGATGATGATGATAATAATAACGATTTAAATAAAAAGGTGAAGTTAGGAATAATGTAGAGATCGCATATTTGCAAAGTAATTATTACATTACATGATTATTTGAAATACCAGTGGATAGATATGCCTAATTAAATTTGTTCCCCATATATTATATATTATATGAATTATATTATATTATATTACATGAAATACCAGTGTATAGATATGCCTCATTTAATCCCCCCCCCCCATAATTTATGATTTGAAAGGTGAAGTAAGGAATGATGTAGAGATAACCAGTCATATTTGCAAAGTAATAAATCTATTGTATTATATTATATTATATTTATTACATTACATTATTATTTGAAATACCAGTGGATAGATATGCCTAATTAAATTTATTCCCCATTTATTATAATATATTTATTATATTATAATATATTAATTATATTATATTAATTACATGAAATACCAGTGGATAGATATTCCTCATTTTATTTTTTTCTCATAATTTATGATTTGAAAGGTAAAGTAAGAAATAATGTAGAGAAGTCATATTTGCAATATAATTATTATATTATATTATATTATATTATATTATATTATATTATATTATATTAATTATAGTATATTTATTACATTATTTAAAATACCAGTAGATAGATATGGCTCATTTTATTTTCCCCCATAATTTATGATTTGAAGGGTGAAGTAAGGAATAATGTAGAGATAGCCAGCCATATTTGCAAAGTAATAATTATATTACATTACATTATTAGAAATACCAGCAATTTACTTAGATATACAGTGTGATTTTGCAATAAGTTTGTTCGACCCACTTTATATTAGGTGGCCTTAACTACTATGCACTAACATTTTAATGAATCATTTGATTCACTTATTGTGTACATACATGTTTTGACATTGTACTTATATTTTTAAAAATACCTGCATGTAATTACGTTAATTAATTTCTGTAGTTACATTTGTTATTACACAGTTGACAATTCCCTTATACCTAACCCTACTCTTAAACTTACCCATACCCCCACACCTGTCCCTAACCCTACCCGTATCCCACCTCAATATCAGCAAAGGTGTTTTGCAATACAATTTGAACACAGTAAGTACATTGTACTTATTTTTTACATAGTACTTAAGGCCACCTAATATAAAGTGGGGCCAGTTTGTCTTTGCTTTCTTTCTTATACTGGCTTAGTGTTACTTAGACTTTCTGTCCATTTAACATATACTTTCATTTATTTTTAACATTTACATGTTTTTATAACATTTATGGAGCATCAGTGACACTTTCTGTTTTTGTACATGAAACTATACTGCAGTTAGTTTTCAACAAATACCAAATAAAAGCCATGTTGTTTTCTTTGGTCAGGCTCACGCATTAGGCAGCGGTCGTGTGGTATGTCCTATCAAACGAAATATTACTGATACTACTACACTAACACTGCGTGACAAGGGGCATAAAAGCCAATATGAGTCTGTTTTGTAAGTTGACAAGACATGATTTGCCTTGTCTAATGATAGTTAAGGTGATTGAAAGTGAGTATTAGAGATGGATATTGGCTTTTATGTGTGCTTAAATTAGTGTGCCTCATTAAATTGGGTAAGGACTAGTCCTGGGGCGCCGTGCATTGTTTTAGCACAGAGCATGAAGATTTCCATTCATCTTCATATGAAAATTTTGCATACAAGGTTTGACCTATAGAGGGGAATCTTGCATAGCAACATAAACAGAGAGTTTAACAATCCACATTGTTGAATTAAATGTTTTGCTTTGCCTCCATCATCATTGTGTTGTGGGTTTTGCTTCGTGTCGTGTTTGGCCGAGGGTGTAACCCTGCAGAGTCTTGATCTAGCATGTTATAGTTTATCCATTCCTCAATCTTTGGGTGTAACAGCATGGCATGTTTAAATATGCAATGTACCCTTCAGCATGTTTGTGAAAGTGATGTGTTTGTTTCAGGAGGAGTTCTGCTACCCTGTCGAGTGCCTGACTTTGACCGTCGAGGAGGTGATGCATATCAGACAGGTTCTTGTTAAAGCAGAGCTGGAGAAGTTCCAGCAGTATAAAGATGTTTATAATGCGCTGAAGAAAGGAAAGGTACATTTTCTCCACACATTCACTGCCCACTATAAATGTACAGCACTATATACAGTGAGGAAAATAAGTATTTGAACACCCTGCTATTTTGCAAGTTCTCCCACTTAGAAATCATGGAGGGGTCTGAAATTGTCGTCGTAGGTGCATGTCCACTGTGAGAGACATAATCTAAAAAAAATATCCAGAAATCACAATGTATGATTTTTTAAACTATTTATTTGTATGATACAGCTGCAAATAAGTATTTGAACACCTGAGAAAATCAATGTTAATATTTGGTACAGTAGCCTTTGTTTGCAATTACAGAGGTCAAACGTTTCCTGTAGTTTTTCACCAGGTTTGCACACACTGCAGGAGGGATTTTGACACAGATCTTCTCTAGATCAGTCAGGTTTCTGGCCTGTCGCTGAGAAACACGGAGTTTGAGCTCCCTCCAAAGATTCTCTATTGGGTTTAGGTCTGGAGACTGGCTAGGCCACGCCAGAACCTTGATATGCTTCTTACAGAGCCACTCCTTGGTTATCCTGGCTGTGTGCTTCGGGTCATTGTCATGTTGGAAGAACCAGCCTCGACCCATCTTCAATGCTCTAACTGAGGGAAGGAGGTTGTTCCCCAAAATCTTGCAATACATGGCCCCGGTCATCCTCTCCTTAATACAGTGCAGTCGCCCTGTCCCATGTGCAGAAAAACACCCCCAAAGCATGATGCTACCACCCCCATGCTTCACAGTAGGGATGGTGTTCTTGGGATGGTACTCATCATTCTTCTTCCTCCAAACCCGTTTAGTGGAATTATGACCAAAAAGTTCTATTTTGGTCTCATCTGACCACATGACTTTCTCCCATGACTCCTCTGGATCATCCAAATG
Source organism: Romanogobio albipinnatus (assembly GCA_023566225.1). Lineage (NCBI taxonomy): Eukaryota > Metazoa > Chordata > Actinopteri > Cypriniformes > Gobionidae > Romanogobio > Romanogobio albipinnatus. The sequence goes on along the minus strand of CM042261.1, from coordinate 16,240,173 downwards.
GTCATTGGCAAACTTAAGACGGGCCTTGACATGTGCTGGTTTAAGCAGGGGAACCTTCCGTGCCATGCATGATTTCAAACCATGACGTCTTAGTGTATTACCAACAGTAACCTTGGAAACGGTGGTCCCAGCTCTTTTCAGGTCATTGACCAGCTCCTCCCGTGTAGTTCTGGGCTGATTTCTTACCTTTCTTAGGATCATTGAGACCCCACGAGGTGAGATCTTGCATGGAGCCCCAGTCCGAGGGAGATTGACAGTCATGTTTAGCTTCTTCCATTTTCTAATGATTGCTCCAACAGTGGACCTTTTTTCACCAAGCTGCTTGGCAATTTCCCCGTAGCCCTTTCCAGCCTTGTGGAGGTGTACAATTTTGTCTCTAGTGTCTTTGGACAGCTCTTTGGTCTTGGCCATGTTAGTAGTTGGATTCTTACTGATTGTATGGGGTGGACAGGTGTCTTTATGCAGCTAACGATCTCAAACAGGTGCATCTAATTTAGGATAATAAATGGAGTGGAGGTGGACATTTTAAAGGCAGACTAACAGGTCTTTGAGGGTCAGAATTCTAGCTGATGGACAGGTGTTCAAATACTTATTTGCAGCTGTATCATACAAATAAATAGTTAAAAAATCATATATTGTGATTTCTGGATTTTTTTTTTTGATTATGTCTCTCACAGTGGACAGGCACCTACGATGACAATTTCAGACCCCTCCATGATTTCCAAGTGGGAGAACTTGCAAAATAGCAGGGTGTTCAAATACTTATTTTCCTCACTGTATACATTAGCCCAAGCTTTATTGAAACACTCTGCTATGATGCTTAATAATTCTGGCAACTCGCTACAGTTAAGTGTTTAATTGTGCAAACTATTCCTTTAGCTTTGCTTCTCATGTCGGACGAAGAAGTTCTCGCTCTTCACCTGGTCCTACACCTGCCAGTTCTGTAAGAGGTGGGAGGAGCTTTTTATTTAGAAATTTAAATAACGAAAACAAAGTAACGGTGTGCAGTGGAATCATGGTTCTTCTCCTTTTCCTCTCACAGGCCTGTTTGTTCACAGTGTTGTAAGAAGGTAAATATAACATCTCATTGCTACTTTTGCATTAATATAAGATTTAAGAGGACCTATTATGCTTTTTGCACATTTTCAACTTTTTTTAGTGTGTAATATTGCTGTTTGAGCAAAAAGGTCTGTAAAGTTAGAATATTCACTCCAAAGGGAGTTATTCTCTATATCAATGTTCACTGTTTCTGAACTCCCTGAAACGCCTCCACTGTAGTCTTAAGTTTTCTTCCGGGAATGGATGTCACATTATTACTCATTTTAAAAAATCCTGCCCAAGCCATACGCAAAATAAAAGGGTGCGATGCCTCGCAGTTATGGTAAGGGGGTGTGACCAATCACACCACACTGACCAATCAGAGCACATTGTGCTTTTCGGAAGGAGGGGCTTCATAGAGACAGGAACTAAAGAGGGCGTTGCTGACTGAGAAGAGAAGTGCTGCAACAATGTAAATGTGAAAAATAATGAAAAATTATGTGCTTTTTGAACATTCAACCATGAAAACTTTTTCTAGCAAACCCCAAAATCAAGACTTTGTAAAAAGGCATAATAGGTAATCTTAATGTTTTTGGAAGGAGTCTGCTCAAAAAAGTGGCATTTATTTGATCAAAATACAGTAAAAACAGTAATATTATGCAATATTACAATTCAAAATAATAAAACCATTTTCTATATTAATATATTTTAAAATGTAATTTATTCCTGTGATGGCAAAGCTGAATTTTCAGCAGCCATTACTCTAGTTTTCAGTGTCACATGATCCTTCAGAAATAATTAAATCATCAATATGCTAAGTTGATGCTAAAGAAACATTTCTTATTATCAGTGTTGAAAACTATGGAAGCTTGTTTCCGCCTTTTTTCCTTTGCAATTGCAAGTCAGAATTGCAAGATAAAAAGTCTTTTTTCCATCAGAATTGGACTTTATAACTCGCAATATCTCACAGTTCTGAGAAAAGAAGTCAGAATTGCAAAATATAAAATAGCAATTGCGAGTTTATATATCGCAATTCTGCCTTTTTTTCTTTAAAAACGTGCAATTTATTTCGAGTTAAATACGAGTTTTTATCTTGCAATTTTGACTTTATAACTCACAATTCAGATTTTTTTCCCTCAGAATTGGACTTTTATAACTCACAATTGCAAGTTTATATCTCACAATTCTGTGAAAAGTAGTCAGAATTGCGAGATATAAACTCGCAATTGCAAGAAAAAGTCATAATTGCAACTGACTTTAAATATTCGCAATTCTGACCTTTTTTCTCTCAATTGCGAGTTTATATCATGCTATTCTGAGTCAGATTTGTGAGATACAAAAAGTTGCAATTACCTTTTTTATTTTTTATTCCGTGGCGGAAACAAGCTTTTATAGAAAACCATTATTTTGTGCTGCTTAATATTTTTGTAGAAAGCATGATACATTTTCCAAGGTCTTTAATTAAAGGTGCACTATGTAAAACTTTTTCAGGAAAATATCCAAAAACCACAAATGGTTTTATTTTGCAGAAACGCTTTACTCTTACTGCAGTGTGCAACAAGTGTTATTGCAGCTGCCGAGCGAACGCACCGATTAACGTCATAACATAATTTTCAACACACTCAGCTGTATCTAATATGATAAACAGAGCTGCGTTACCTCATACTCATAACCGGAAAAGCGGAAATGGTGCCGGCGACTGTGGCATAATAAAAGCTCTGCAGCTCGCGACGCGTGTGTTGCCTTCATCTTATTAACAATCGCTCCAGCGGCCTTGCTCAGCTCCCACAAAACTCGGTCCTGCTCTGCTTCATACTCAGTAACGTTAATAATCACATCCATGAACATGATTTCTGCCCGAGTCCTATCCCGATTCTTTTCCACCGGCTGTGAGGTGAAGACCACATGTCCCAAGATTCTGCGCTCAAAAGTGGCATCATCAAACTACGCCTTTGTTTTGAATAGGTGACCTCTAGCGGATGGAAAAGTTACATAGTGCACCTTTTAATAGAAAAAAACAACAACTGCAAAACTTTATTGGAAATATAAATATTTTGTAACTTTATAAATGTTTTACTGTCACTTTTGATCAATTGATTGCATCCTTGCTGAATAAAGGTATTAATCTGTCTGACCATTTGAACGGTTGCATGCATTTTTCAATTTGCTAATGACCTCATATCCTCTCATCTTAGGTGAAGTTGCCTTCCAAGCCCCATGCCAGCCTGCCCATCTCCTCTCTGGGCCCCAGCATCCTGCCCAAAAAGGAGTCTGGAGCATCAGCCCTGGCAGAGAAAACCTCTTCCACATCCAGCCACAAGCGCAACAGCCTTCAGCGTTCCATGTCCAGGTGAGTTTCAGAAATTGAGGGGGGTTCGTATCATCTGTACCATAGTAAGGGCTTCTAGTAAGATTATTTCTCGTCACCGATCCCTCTCAGATCGTCAAAGCACGGTGAGCGCTCGTCCTCCAAAGACGAGCTGGAGCTTCCCGAGCAGTTCACAGAGGACTGGAGCTCCATGGACGTCTGCGTGGACTGCAAGAAGTTCATCAATGACATCATCAGCAACAGCAGGCGTAACCTGACCACCAAACGTGCCCGTCTGCCCCGCAGGACCCATTCCGTCTACATGTCCAACACCAGTTCTTCCCACTTCAAACCATCTGAACGGACTATCAAAGAGGTTTAGGATCCCAAGTGCTTGGAATCCTTCCTATTAAAACGTTCCTGTTTATACGGTTCTCACCTGTTGTGAACGTGCCAGACAGAAATAAGCTTGCTATGCGAAAGGTGTTTTGTTACTTGCGTATGACAGTACGGCCCCTTTTGTTAGCTTTGTAACGTACCTTCGATACCTCTTCTTTTCCATTTAAAAAGTGCCAGAGGTGAAGGAATAAAGCCGTCCCTCTTCCAGCATGAGTCCTTAAGCACCAGCCTTCTCAGGAAATGGTTTGTTTCTGTGATTTAAAGCTTTGGAATGTAGTTTAACACACTTTAAACTTATTTTGACCAGCTTTTCTCAAAAACAGATGAATCTGAATCGACACCGAATGAAATGAAAACGACAGTGTGAAAAAGAATATGCAAGGCTGCTTTGATTACTGAAAGGAACAAGGCCTGAATGTACATTTTTCAATATAGTAAAGAAAAGTGGAGTTCAATTGTATGTAAATAGTAGCTGAATGATCAGCCTAAATGTTATAGATGTAAATAGGCATTTTAGGAAGCACGTGTCGACCAAGAGACTGTAGATGAGCTCAGCCTCCACAACAATTCAAGATCAAGTCTTACCAAATGTTTTTCTTATTGTTCGTTAAAATCGCTGCTGTAATAGTGACACGGTCCAAACGAATGGCGTTTTAGATCATTACAGAGAGTACTTACAGATATATATTTTTCCTCCGTCTAATGGCAATGTTTTTGAACTTTTAGTCAAAGACGAGGGTAAAGATGTGTTTTTTAGAGCGGATGCTAAAAGCTGTAGTGTTTCTTGAAGGAGTGATCGGCTGTGCCAAACAAATCTCCACAATCTGAGCAATATGTGTCTTGGACCTGATGTACATAGTCAATAACATTTACCGGAGATGGTGACGGTCCGAAAGGGTGAAACCAATTCTCTCTTTTAAATAGGATGTGACTTTTGTAGGATATGTTGTTTATGTACATGCTGTATATCCGAATCTCGTCTGATCCACTGATCTATAAAAATAGGCTCCATTGTTATAAAGTTATGATTTATATTATTAATAATGGTTTTTATTTTTGAGTGTCAAAATTTTGCTTTTCTTTTCACTCAACATCTAAATATATTTTGTAATTTTTCACTTCCATGTTTATTTTGATGTCTTAAAACTGTAAATTAAGTTATATTATATTATTAATTACCCATGTTGTGCAATGAAAGACCCCAGGAGTCTTTAACATCTCGTTATATGAAGGTACTTAAGTCATGTCAGGGTTTTTGGAAAGATTTTTTCATCTTTTCCTTAATTAAAAAAAACACGCGCACACTTATAAATACACATGCACTGCAATGGTATACAGGCTTGTTCTTCTGTTTTGTGCAAAACTGACTGTACTGCCTTCCTCTAAACTAAAGAATGATTGGTGTGCATGATGAAATCTATGATTTTTTTTAAATAAGAACAGAATTGCCAATAAATAAAGCATTTGAAATTTGAACATTGCATTGCATCATTACACTGGCATTGATATGTCAAGGAATAATTGTCTCGTATGGGAGATAACATTACTAGGATATATTAAAAAGGTAATCACATACCTCTAAGGAACCCCAGTAAGGTAAAATAATATGAGTGAGGGTGTAATGATGCTGGCAGTTTAAATGAGATTATATGAGACGCACTCAAGCCTCAAGATAATGCAAGCTTTTCCACATAATATTACCTAATGTCATGTATTTTTTGAGCTAGTGACAAACTTATGGATTAATTGTAGGGTTTCTAGAGTCACTTAGGATGTTTTCTCCTTATAATTTTGACATTTGACTTTCCAACTAGCAGTGGATGCATGATATAATCTAGTGAGAGAGTGACAGGATTGCAATTCTCCACTAGAGGGCAGAAAAACATCACTTTCAACAGCTGACTCTTTTAAAAACGTCTGGTATAGTCTACATTTCTTAAACAGAATAAGCAGAAGAATATGGTGGTTGTTAGTGAAAATGTTTGTATACATCTTATTTGAGAAATACATGTACAGTATATGCCTCAATATGAGATCTGTCATTTCCCTTATGAAAATTAACCATGGTTTTAACCATGGTTATTATAGTTAATCCATAACCACAATTATTATCCATGGTTTTGCTACGCTAACCAGTTTGAACGTGCAAAAAAAAAACTATGGTTATGCAAATGATAATCAATTAGCCAAAAAACATGGTTACTACACTTTTACTATATTAAAACCATGGTTCGTTTTCATAAGTAACAGTAGGCCTATGTAGGCTACTGTAAAAGCTACGTTAGCAATGCTACGTTCGGTTGAGATCATAATAGTACAATTGACCTGTCCAAAATAGTCTCAATATTTAACTTTTAATTTGTATACTGTCAATTTCTTAAGACTTATGTTTCACAAGGCCTAATTAGTTCGTGCCGACTCATTTACAAACAAACACATTCTCACTGAGGTTGAGCTGAGAGAGAGTGGACAGAGTAAACTGAGATGACAGTGTCAAAACAAGTCTGTCCTGCAGTCTGATTGGCTGTTACCATAACAACAGTTGTCAAGGGCTGTGTGAGCTTGAGGGGTGTACTTTCCATCTAAAAGCTCGGGCTAAAGTTAGTGGTGAGTTTTGCGCGAGACCAGCTGTGCTTCCGATTACGCCGCGGCCCCTCCCGCGGTCAGACCCATTTGTTATGCTCAGCGTGTAGTTTTGTACCGTAAATGACAAAGTGCAGTGAAAACTAAGCTGAATCGATGGGTTTTAGGATTGAATAGACTAGAAATATTTCAACATTTATTTAATTCACTAGTCCAGTTGAAAAAAACCCCTGATATTTCTTAAGTAGCCTATCTCATTTCATCAAAGGTGGCCACCAGACAGCTTCCAAGCATCATTATCCTACATATGAGGAGGCAATAGACATCTTGATTGAATCTCTTGGTCCTTTGTGTCTTCAGTTATGTCAGGGCTCTTCAAGCCCATATCTTTTATTTGATAATGGAGTTTGCAGACAAGAGAACCTCTTCAAACAGTTGGCACAGGATTTTGAGATCAATACTGTAATGCTGCAGCAAACAGAAATCAGGAATAACAAGCACTACCTGTTATTTCATGATTTCATTTTTTTTTTTTTTTTTATAAAACCTATTTTGACACAAAGGGGAAGAAAACTAGAAGAAAACTACATGGCCAAAAGAATGTGGACACCTGAACCACACACACACACACACACCTTCTAGCGTGCCATCTTTCTGGGGACTCTCCATAAACCTAGACATAATGTTTTTTATACTGTACAAACTATATATTATACACTAACCCTACCATCACAAAAAACTTTCTCCATATTTGTATTTTAATTTACAAGCGGCTTTCCTCATGGGGACCAAAAATGTCCCCACAAAGATTATATATACACAGTGTATATATATATAAAAAATAATATATATAATCTAATACTGTGTTTGACCCCCTTTCGCCTTCAGAACTGCCTTAATTCTACGTGGCATTGATTCAACAAGGTGCTGAAAGCATTCTTTAGAAATGTTGGCCCATATTGATAGGATAGCATATTGCAGTTGATGGAGATTTGTGGGATGCACATCCAGGGCACGAAGCTCCCGTTCCACCACATCCCAAAGATGCTCTATTGGGTTGAGATCTGGTGACTGTGGGGGCCATTTTAGTACAGTGAACTCATTGTCATGTTCAAGAAACCAATTTGAAATGATTTGAGCTTTGTGACGGTGCATTATCCTGCTGGAAGTAGCCATTAGAGGATGGGTACATGGTGGTCATAAAGGGATGGACATGGTCAGAAACAATGCTCAGGTAGGCCGTGGCATTTAAACGATGCCCAATTGGCATTAAGGGGCCTAAAGTATGCCAAGAAAACATCCCCCACACCATTACACCACCACCACCAGCCTGCACAGTGGTAACAAGGCATGATGGATTCATGTTCTCATTCTGTTTACGCCAAATTCTGACTCTACCATCTGAATGTCTCAACAGAAATCCAGACTCATCAGACCAGGCAACATTTTTCCAGTCTTCAACTGTCCAATTTTCGTTTTCCTATTTGTAGTGGAGATGAGTGGTACCCGGTGGGGTCTTCTGCTGTTGTAGCCCATCCGCCTCAAGGTTGTGCGTGTTGTGGCTTCACAAATGCTTTGCTGCATACCTCGGTTGTAACGTTATTTCAGTCGAAGTTGCTCTTCTATCAGCTTGAATCAGTCGGCCCATTCTCCTCTGACCTCTAGCATCAACAAGGCATTTTCGCCCACAGGACTGCCGCATACTGGATGTTTTTCCCTTTTCACACCATTCTTTGTAAACCCTAGAAATGGTTGTGTGTGAAAATCCCAGTAACTGAGCAGATTGTGAAATACTCAGACCGGCCCGTCTGGCACCAACAACCATGCCACGCTCAAAATTGCTTTCCCATTCTGACATTCAGTTTGGAGTTCAGGAGATTGTCTTGACCAGGACCACACCCCTAAATGCATTGAAGCAACTGCCATTTGATTGGTTGATTAGATAATTGCATTAATGAGAAATTGAACAGGTGTTCCTAATAATCCTTTAGGTGAGTGTGTGTATATGTATATGTATATGTATATATATATATATATATATATATATATATACACACAGTATGTTTGTTATTTATATTGTGCTGCATGGATTCTCCCTGTCAAATTTTGTACACATACACATTTTTGTCATTTGAGAGAAAATTAAATTAGTCTAAATCAAGAAACATATTCAGATCACAGAAACATGAGATATTAAAGTCTTATATCAATGGATGTATTATTCATATTAAATTAATGTACTGTGTTAATTTAGGATGCATTGGATCGCATGGCCTACCGTAATGCCATTTTTGCATCTCCACAATAATTAACATAGTGAATCTTGTTAGCTTTTTATATTTTCAATTTAAAATAAAAGCTTTTCTAAAGTTGTAAAGTTGTTGACATGCAGTGGTTACCCAGGGGGGCCTCAATAAGTCTTAAAATGATATATATGTAGTTACATTGTTTATTAAAACGCTAACAAGTTGATTTAGTTGATTTATTACAACAGTTAAGGAGTGTCTTCATATACTGTCTCGGATAAAGGGAGGCATTGGAGTCAAAAAGTTGATTGTTTTCCTTTTGGAGCAAATGGGAATGCAAAATATATACAGTATATAGGCTACATATAAAAGTTTACCCTACTCTAGTTGACTTTCGAGTTTCAAACTCAGAAATGGGTCCATACATTGTACTGCTGGAACAGAAAAGAGCCCCTGAAAATGTTTGCTGTATTGATTTTATGCATCTGTTAGTAATGTAGCAGAAATAGTAAACCCTGTTCATTCGAAGCAGGTGTCCACATACTTTTAGCGTACATGGAACATCAAGCATTTCATGATCCATTAGGTTTGTTTTGAGCATTTATTAATTACATAGAACTGACCACACACTGTAGCTCTGAGGGAATGTTCTCTTCACTTCACCAATTACTTCATCACAGGCATGTCCTTATGCGTGCAGATTTTACACTGGCTAAAAAGATTGTCACATCTCCTGCATTCCAATTCAATTCAGGCTAACAAGGCACTATTGACTAAAATTTGGCTGCTCGAGCTGTTCTGATGAGAAACATCTGTCTGAAGATTTTTGGGTCTCAGTTCTTCAGGGACAGCTGTGCATTGCGTAAGTCTGCCGTTTTGCTCTGAGGTCCTGGGCTCACTCCCTGAGGTCCACTGTGACACTTGCAATTGCCAGCTCAAATCTCTTTTGATTTAAGGAGGCACAGATGCTGGCGAGCACCAGCAGCATACCATCAAAGCCACAGCTGAGATATACTCAACCCACAAACGAACGCAAGCTTCCTCAGATGGTTTCCAGTCTCAGCTGTGGCCCCATATTTTTCATTTCCCTTAATGAGCAGGGGAGCGAACGGGACGCCCAAGCAGAGATGTTGCACCCTCTGAGCAATCATGGTGGGTTGGGGCGGTTGGAGACGCAGATCAGCGATAGTGAACCGTGATCAAACAGTTTGTACGGTAAAGAGCCTTTAGAAGTCCACACGTCTGTTTTAGGGTCATAGCACTCGAAGCAGTCGGAGTCCTCGATGACATCATGAGCGTTGAGGAAGCGTCCTCCGGTCACGTAGAGTTTGTTGCTGATGACTGTGGCCGCATGGTGCATCCTTCTCTCCTTCATGTTTGCGCACTTCACAAATTTATTTGCTTTGGTGTCGTAGGCAATCACTCTTCTTGTGTATCCTAAAAAGATTTCCAACACAGAACATGATTAATGCATCAACTCAACAAATGATGCATAATGTTTCATATTTGGAATATTGTATGATCCTATTAGGAAGGGGCAAGAATTTTCCTCTTGACTGATTTCATCTTAACATTTATTGACTGTTGCTCTATTAATTGAATTATGCTCCGATTAGAGTTTAGTTTTGAGGCTGAATTATACATTTTTTGTCAGTGTATAATAGTGATGTGTGAATTTATTTATAAATGTTCTATATTAAAAGGTTTTTATGACTATTTATTAATGTCATTTAGATTTGTAGGGTAAAAATGTCTTTATTTTTCCTGTAATTGTTCAATTATTCAACTAAATCAGTGGTTCTCAACATGGCGTCGGTGCCCACTAGGGGGCCTCAAGATTTTGTATAAGACTTTAAAATAATTAACATAATAAAATTAATAAAAATATAAAAATTATATTTAAATTTTATTTCACCCCCTCAATGTATAGAAAAATCTGGATATATGAGGTAGCCCAACTTTAAAAGTCTGTTCTCTATACCCTGGAAATACCATGTAAATTATTAAAATATTACAACTTCATGGGAACTTTTCTTTAGTTATGCCAAGCTCTGAAATATTACATTGGGTAGAAACTGTGAGTAAAACATATATTTTAAAAAATCCTAATATATTAATTATATTATACTTATTCAACTAAATCATTGTTTCTCAACCAATGGGCTGGTGCCCACTAGGGGGCCTCCAGATTTAAAATGATTTAAAATAAGACAAAACAAGCTAAATAAACTAAAAATCATATTTAAAATTCAAATTTTATTTCACTCCCTCAATGTATAGAAAATTCTGGATATATGAGATATCCCAATTTTAAAAGTCTGTTCTCTATACCTGGAAATGTAAATTATTAAAATATTTATGGGAACTTTTCTTTAGTTATGCCAATCTCTGAAATATTACATTGAGTAGAAATTGTGAGTAAAACATATATTTAAAAAAAATCATATCCAGTAAATCATGAATAGCTGGAAGATTAATATAAATGAATTGTTTAAAAATAGTGTGAACACTTCTGGAATCCAGATATATATATAATAAATAAATTATTACAATGTATATGTATTTTACATATTTTTTCTTACGATATTTACTCACCTCCAACTATAAAAATCTTGTCTTCTATCACAGCAGCAGGTGCGCAGACGTTCTTCACTGTCCTGGTTTCCAGTCGAGACCACAAGTTGCGGGAGATGTGATAAACCTTGGAAAGATGAGAGGCATTTGTCATGTAGGATCACACCTTGAGCGGAGCACAGATGATCTATTCTGAATGACTTTTCTTACCTGTATTAGTCTCACTGGGTTCTGCAAGGCATCCTCGCCTCCAAACACATAAATCCTCTGGTCGTTGGCCGCCACTGCAGGGTGTAGGACTGCTGTGGGCATCGGCGCCATGGCCTCCCATTGATTGAACATGCTGTTGTAGCGCTCTACTGTATTTGAGATCTGCTTATTCGGCCCTATCCCACCAAGAGAGAAGATAAAGTGAAGGTAGGAGACACATTGATGGGCATACCGTGGCACCAGCATGGGTTCGGCGGTCCTCCACTGGTTTGTCTTCAATGAGAGGGTATACACTGTGGCACTAACCGCACTGTCTCCAGATATCAGACTAAGACTGAGGCCACCCACCACATACAGAATGCTGTGAATACAGACATACGCCGCCTTGTAGAGCCGCAAAGGTAGTTTAGCAAGCCACTGCCAACGTTGTGTCCTTTCGTCATAGAGAAGTGCCTCCCGAGACGTCTGTTCGTTGTTTTTGCGGCCTCCAACCACCACCAGAGTCTCCCGGCACGTGTAGCGGCGCGGTGTTGTCCAGAGAGGCTTCAGCTCTCGAGTGCATTTGGCACTTACGGAAAACATCAGACGTCGCACAGACTCGATGATCTCAGTGCACAGTGTAGACGACTGGACGAGCGGATCGTTGGCGATAAACTGGAAGAGGTATGTTGGATGGATGTACCGTAACCGGACCTTCTTGAAGAGGTCGTGAATGGCCCCTCGACGGGAGAAGGGGTCATGGTGGATCCAAGCAAGTAATGTCTCGAAAACCTGTTCCTCCTCCGCGCACAGTCGGTCGTCCTCCAGGTAGCACATTAGCTCGGGAAGGGAAAGTTCGCAGAAGTCCTCAGTAGCAGCCACGTCTGAGAAACAGCGCACAGCCATCTCTTTGGCTCTCTCCTTGAGGCTTTCACAGTGAAGGATCTCCGAGAGCCGGATCATGCTCAGGCAGTTTTCCGGATTGAGCTGTTCCTGAAGGAAGGTGGAGCAGGCCTCAAAGAGCCTCCCGTACTGTAGCATGGAGGCCGCCTGCAGCAGGGGCAGCACAAGCTCCATGGTGATGGTGATGGTACCAGTATAGATGTAATCCACGACACATTCAATGACTTCTGATGCGATCCCTTTCAGGTCCACTCTAGCCTGGCTGCTCTCCCGAAAGTTGCTGCAGAACATGGCTCGGAAGTAGGGGCTGCTGGAAACCAAGACGTTCCTGTGGCACGGGATCTCCTTGTCTTCCGTGCACAGGATCACATCGGTAAAAATCTGCTCCTGTCTCAATATGTTCAACTGAAACAGGAGGTGAGCAGGGAGCTCTTGGTCCTTGAACGGAAAGATCTCTGTTGATGTACTAGCCATGCTGCAAAGGGTAAGGATTGAGAGTTTAATGGCAAATAAATATTACCATTCGGTCACGATGAGTAAGAAGTTACGGTTTGCTATTGTCCTGGCCACCACACAAGCTACCCTCTCTCCCTTTAAGCTCTCTTTCTCTGTTACTTTATCAGCCCGGATATTCAGTGCCACACCACAGTGTTCTATTCCAGTGTCCCTTAAATCATTTTAATGCATTCATGTGTAGCGCTTGGCTACATTTCCCAATGTAAGCTAAGTTTATCAACGCCGTTGTATCACTTGCCAGCTGTTTCTGATCCCCTCGGTAGGTTTGCCCTTGACAGCCTAACCGTTTAGACCAGGACATTTCATAGGCCTATTATCAACACTAAGTCATCTAATCACCCCAGAGACAGCTACTGATTTTATTTCACTCCAGATCACATAGGCCTGTCTGACGTCTATTTTGGGATGCTAATTGTTTTTTCTTATTATTAATCACCATTCTGAGACACCACAACAAGGCTGAAAGTATTCCCCAAAGATAAAATGATACCATATCATATTTCAGTGGTACTTGTTTAAAAGAAGAAAGCTTCAAAATAGACAACAAACCATCAGTTGTGGAAAATGGCTGAGTAACAATACCGTAAGAGAACCTCAACAAACAAGGATGTTAATACAATTCTCTAGTTTATCAAACATGTTACATAAAATAACTAGATGACAATTCCGGAAAAGCAAATGGCCTATATCAGAATTTGCATTTTGTACATGAATTCAATCTTGTTTATATTTTGAAAGTAGCTCTTGAACTCACCTGTTTGTTCTTCACACTCAAGTTCCAATGGGAATCAGACACCGTTCGGCAGGATAAAAGCAAATCAATTTCTCCCAAATTTCTCTCTCGAAGACGACTCAGTCAAAAGTGGCATGGAGAAAGACATGAGGTCTCAAATTTGGAGTTTGCCATGAGGTCGCTGTGTACATTCCAGTTACCTAGAATAGTCTCGAGGGCTGCTGTCCCCCGGGTCTCACATGTGACCCTCCCCTTGTTTGTTCCCTCAACGGTGGGCCGTGCACCATGCTTTTTGTGTGTTTACTATGGCAGTGACAGAGAAGCCGGCTTATCCGGAGGACAGAGGAAGGGGTCGAGGGCTTGTGCACACCCCTTGGCAGGCTTGTGTAACCCAGGAAGCTGGTAAATATAGTGCAGTGCTGATGGCTAGGATGAATGCGGTGAACAGCTGAACCGTTAGGCCCGGTTACCTTGGTTTGCCTCTTGTTTGAGAAGACCATAGTATTTACCTGCCTATTAAGATGGGCATTCATATAGGCCTACGCTTCAACATGTTCTTTAGCTTGTTTTTATGTCATGTTTTATGTTCATGTCTTGTTATTTTGATATGACAAAAATAAATCTGTTTTATTTTGAAGTATCTGGGGTTGGGGTTTCTTGTTATTTAGTCTTGTTTCCCCATTGGTTCTTGTTTATAACTCTTGTTAGTTAATCATGTTTGCTGTTTCTTGTTGTATATCGGATGTTTTCAAGACTATTCTTGGATATAAAGTTTTATTGTTTGTTACTTCTTATTTGGGTCATCAATTTAGTCTCACAGGCTTCATGTATCAGACGTATGAAAACATCAAAATAAAATTTGCGGTAAGAATTGCAAATCTGTAGATGCATAACTGAAAGTCCTATACCGACAGATTAAGAATTACTTTTATGAAAGTAATAAAAGGAAATGATAAAGACGGCAAAGAAAGAACATTAAATGATATATACATTTATATATATCTCTTGGATGAACTAAACTCTACAGGTGTAGATACTCCTTATAGCCCTATCATCAGCTGTATGTTGGGAGAAGATGGATTACTGTCATGTTTAGATTGCTGGAGAGGGAAAGAAAAACAAACATGCATCTAGGCAGATTATATGACAGTCCCTGAATGCCATGGAGTCTGGAATGTCAGCAAGGGAGCATCGTCTTTAGCAATGCCACCTCTTCCCTGAGATGAAAACAACTGTGTTTGCTTTGCCTACTGCACGCTTTTACCTAGTGGCATTACCATGCTCATAGGTGTGGTTAATGCATTTATTTCAACACAAACAGTCCCATTGAAGATATTTCTAGTTTTAGGGAACATTTTGTGATCTTTTTTAAAGACATAATATGATAACATCAATTTGCAGTTCCTCTTACAACCAATAAAAGACACAGTTGGAGCCTGTGAACATCAAAAGCTTAATGATAGTTGTATAATGACGTGTGGGCAAAGATTTAATATAATTTGTTTCATTTTATCTGAGTTTGAATGCAATGCGTATTATTGTTTGTTCTGCAGCGATGACTAATTCGTGGACGAATTGTTCATTTGAGTCGGATCTTTAACATGAATCCTTTGAACCCCTCAAAAACAAGTAGGCAACCATGCCAAAAAAACACATATTTAACCCCCCAAATGCGATTTTTACTGGAGATGCCCCCCTGAAACGAGATTGGGCTAGTTTTGAGTAGCAATTGGGCGGGTTTTGTTGTGAATACCTGGCAACCCTGGTCCGAAGCCTGTTTAGGTTCTGAAAGACTATAACCCGAATCATGACTGCAATAACTGAACTGACAAACATGGAATTATTACAGTGAAGCCCTTATTAATTAAACATAATGAACATGTATATGTGCTCGATATGTTTTTCGAACCCGTTCACTGAAACGAACCGTTTGAAAGAAAAATACGCAAAAATGAGTCAGCCTTCTCTTCACTAGCCTACTGATCCGCACTCCCAACTAATCCCCTGTCGTCACGCGCTGAGCGGAAGTTACGTACATAGCCAGAAGCGTGACGAAGGCTCGCTTAGAAATACAACAAGGAAGTAGACATTCACTGTCAAGGCTAAAATAACATTTATAAAGAAGATATTTAATAGCCCAACGGTGTCTTATCATTGAATAAGTACCGGGAGGGTATAGTCATCTCGGACTTACCCGACAGCCCGTAAGTATCAGTTTGAATAACCGCTCGAGTCCAGCAATGAACACGGACGTTGAATTTCACATCAGGCAGAATTACCCGTGGAACAAACTGCCAGCAAATGTCAAACAGGTACAGTGACACACAGCACGCATGTATCTATCACTCAAACATTTGGCATCACTGCCTGCCCTACTTAATAATAATTTACAGCATCAGCATGATTTCCAGATATTCTGTCATTCATTCATTCATCTGTACATACACACATCATCATTGTCATCAAATTCATCTGCATGACACCAGTCCATGTGTACCAGATCAATAGATTTAGGAAGGCTAATTATAGAAAATTGAAAGGGGTTTTGTTTTAAAGACAGTTGGACAGTACCCTTTTTGAATAAACAAATGATTACATGGGTGCAGATATTTCTTTAAAATTCCTTCAGAGACAGCAACCCTCTGATGCATGAGTTTTGAAACGATACAATATTAAAGTTCACAATATATTAACAAAATAATGTTAATTTTGTTTATTAAATAATGTTTGTTAGTTTATTTTTTTCAAATACAAAATGTTTTCATGTATTTATTTATGACCCTTAATTCTAATAGATTTCACAGTGGGCATAATATATAAATTCGTTGTTTTATTTGTTTTATTGTTTATTTATTTACTAATATTTACATTTATTTTCAAGTAGTTCGTTAATTTATTGATTTATATATCAAAAAATGTGATATTTTGAGAGTTATCCACTTTCCACTGCAATATAAACTACAATAGAATAGAATAATTATGGTTATGTAAATTGGAAACCATGCATCAAAGGGCTAAAATGGAAACAAAATGAGACGTATATTGACATACAGTTGGAATATTGGGCTGTACAGTAAATGTTTATAATATAGAAAATGTGTCTTTGGAAATACTTTTCATGTGGAAATGACTTTTGGCTTGACAATTGTTTTTTCTTTCACATTCAATTCATATTCATAGTCAAATTCACATTCTCATAAATAGTGTCAAATGTATTTACTGATCATGCGCTGTTTTTGCACTTTCTCATATCTGCTTTGCCTTTAATTGTCATCTTGTTTCATTCATAGAGTCTTGGAAACTCGCAGCGTGAATATGACAAGCAGGTTCTTCTGTACAGTATTCGAAACCAGCTACGCTTCCGCAATAACCTAGGTAAACGTTAGATCAACTCAGAAAATCTATTGCTTTTCTCTTCCATAACTCCTATTTTTCATTCTGACAGTGTGCCACGGTATTTCTCACTCCACTCTGGTCAGACCAAGGAGCTCGTTATAGCTTCTGTTAGCAGATGTGATTACATTGAAATAATGACCTGAATTATGACCGAATCATTGCTCTGATTTAGTGTCCTTTAACAGTCCAAAACCTCTTCTTTAACAGTCAGGCATGTGAAGAAGGATGAACGCAAGTATTACGAAGAGCTGTTGAAGTACAGCCGAGAGCATCTGATGCTTTACCCCTACCACCTGTCTGACATCATGGTCAAGGGTCTGCGGGTCACCCCCTTCTCCTACTACATCAGCATCATGGAGGTTTGCTCTTAAACTCTTAAAGTTAAAGCCTTGAACTGTTTGGAAGGTGTTTATTTTTGTACTTTTTTTCTGTTTTTAATTTTTTGTAATGGGAGGGTAAAGACACAATATGTACGACTTTTGGATTAAAATATCGAAAAACCACTAGAACAATGTTATATATTTTGTTCGGCTATCAATGACATCCTACCTGCGTTACCCTCGATTTTTATTTTGTAGAAACTATGGAATCACCAAAGACACTTTAATATATTATGTGATTTGTTTGACAGGTGAGCAACTGGATACATTCATCGATAGAAAACTAATCATTGTTATATAGCTCAACACAGTTAGTCTTATTGTTTAAATCTCGTTTCATTGATTTACCGCGAGTACCATGTTTTACCATGCCTAATATCGATCTGGCTAACTACAGTGCTAGGGCTGTGACCATAGATATGTATACGTAGATGCCCCATTCGACCTGTCCAGGCACGTCGACACGCCACCATTTTAGAACGGTCAACACACGTCAACACTTCAGATGCTGTCAATCATCTTGCATAAAAAACAACAGCCTCTTCTATAAAAACTCTATATAGTTTTCCCTGTTCTTAAAAATGGTTTAAATTCAGGTATGTAATGTTGATAATTTTATGAGGGTTTTTAGGATGATTTTTGAGAATTTAAGCTTTCAGATAATACCTATGATGATTACTTAAAACATGGGTTGAATAAATAGGCTATATTGATGTTTATTAAACACATTACTAGCTAATTTATTACTATTTTTATCATTTATTTACTTTGATGGCTGATTGGTTGATGGTTTATGATTTCTTTCCAATTAACTTGTTTACAATGAGTTCACTGCGTTCATTAAAAGCTGAGCAATGTGTCTGTAGGGTTCTCTGATGGTCAATATTAATGATATTAAGAAAATTTAAAGATCTTTAACCAATATTTTTTTAGAATATGCAGAATTATCTACCATTAATGATAAACTAAATCCTAACTCATCAGCTTCAGTCTATTGATGTATAGATATTAATTTCATACATGATTGTGTATAACTACGGTTGCAGACGCACAGACAACATTCGAATATTCACAAAGCGCGTTCACGACCAGCTTTGACCGTTTGAAAATGGCGGACGGCTAACGTATAGCGGCCCATAGAAACAGTTGCTAATGGGGCTTCTACGTATACATATCTATGGCTGTGACAGTGGTACACACACACACACACACACACACACACACACACACGTGTATTTATTTATATATATATATACACACACACACACACACACACACACACACACACACACACACACACACACACACACACACACACACACACACACACACAAACACACACACACACCTCAATTAAAACTACATTTTTTGAAAATATAAACAAGGCTCAAACATTTAAGCATGCGTGTTTATTTTACTACTTCCGTCAGTGAAACAACACACTACAGCCTGTAAAACATTTAAATAAATATCAGTAAATAATGGTAATATAAATAATATAAGAAAGTATGTTACAACAAAAAATATTTGTTTTATTCAGGTATTTCCCCACAGAGGTATGCCGTCATATGCCGCTTTGCACTGAAAGGAATGTGGGACACGAGCAGGAAAGAGAGCATCGCTTTTCTAATATCTTCATGTTTTCTCCTGATGTTCCAAAACTGATAACTTACTTGTAGTAAAAGGTGTGAAGAACGAATTATCTTCCGCAGGGTCAAGAACTTTAGGTCTAAACTTTTTTTGATAATGCACTGCGAGAGAAAGCGTAACTTAAAAATTACGGCGTGTATGAAATGCGCTATACACATAAACTTGACACACCTTAAGTCTAATAACAAGCACAAACTGTGTTAAATAGAATTTGAAGTAAAATGTATCTGTCCTACACCGTTTTCTACTTTACCACAGTAAATGATGGGAATATACTCCTAATTAAAAGCAAACAAAAGGAAGAAACATTTATAATCCCCTGTGAGAGGCGTAAATGAAGATTTGGGAAAATAAATAAGAGATTCCATGTCCAGTAGAATAAAATGGAGTAAGCCTATTGTTAAATTCGTGGGAAATCGGATGACCAGATCTTAAAACGCAAGCAAAGCTTAAATTTGGCTCACCTCACAAAGTCTACCTCTCGTTTGGCAGGAATCCATATGTTTCCATGGCTGCGATGTAACATTTAGTTGCAAACCTATTATTTATTTTGTAAATAAAGCCTTGTGCTTCACTCGTGTCATAATATTCACGTAAAACAGCATTCACATACAAAAAAAAAAACGTTTATTGGTTTATTGGCCCGGTTGTTACGTTTACCGGCACAGCCCTCTAAACAGTGCGCAACAAGTGTATCATAGTAGCCGCCGAGCGAACACGCAGAGTAGCATTATCACATAACTTTCAACACACTCAAATGTATCTATCTAATATGATAAAACAGTGCTGCGTTACCCCACATACACATGACCGGAAGAAGCAGAAGTGGTCATATGCGGTATAACAAAAGCTCTGCGAAATCAAGGCATCATCAAGTTACGCCTTTGTTTTGAATAAGCGACCTCTAGCGGCGAAAAAATACACATTGTGCCTTTAAAAAATAATGGGGAGAATAAAGAGGAATGATACTTAACTCAAAGCTGCATTGCCCACCTAAGCTCAATGTGTAGGCCACGTCTTTAAAGAATTAATTTTTTTTTTCTTAAAACAGCCCTTCCAAATGATTTGGTCTACAGTTACCACTGATACTGTGAAAACAGTTGCAACATATGGTAGACACGGGCTGCCATCCAAGCGTTTAGTGTTTTACTGATCTAGTATGCAATTGTTTTTCTTCCTCTAATAATAGAGAAGTATCAACTGTTTACCATGGTTTTGTCGCTCATGTTAATGATCATTACAGTATAAGTTCTGTATTCTGACAATTCTCCAGAGGTACTGTTGTTAGACGGGTAGTTTTTGTTCGAGCTTATAAAGATTACTGTAGATGACTCATGCAATGTGTCAGCTTACCGTATTTAATTGTATAAAACAACAGTCTGCTTTCTATCTGTGTGACTTAAACAAATTCATTTACCAGCAGTAAGTTTTAGTCTTGGTACATTTTTAAATGTATGTTCTGAGAGCATAAAGGGAAAGTTCACTCTCATTATTTACTCATTTCAAACCTATATGACATTCTTTTCTTTAAAAAACACAAAAGGAAAGGTTTTAATATAAAACCTTTATTAGGGTTGTGCCGATAATCAGAGATATCGACAATGATGATATTATCAAGACGATAATTGGGTCATTTTGCCATTAATGTATTAAATTATTATTATTATTATTATTATACACCGATCAGGCATAACATTATGACAGGTGAAGTTGATAACACTGATCATCTCTTCATCATGGCAAGTGTAAGGGTTTGAGCAAGTTTGACAAGGGCCAAATTGTAATGGCTAGACGACTGGGTCAGAGCATCTCCAAAACTTTAGCTCTTGTGGGGTGTTCCCTATCAAAAGTGGTCCAATGAAGGAACAGTGGTGAACCAGTGACAGGGTCATGGGCGGCCAAGGCTCATTGATGCACGTGGGGAGCGAAGGCTGGCCTGTGTGGTCCGATCAAACAGACGAGCTACTGTAGCTTGAATTGCTCAAGAAGTTAATGCTGGTTCTGATAGAAAGCTGTCAGAATACACAGTGCATCGCAGTTTGTTGCGTATAGGGCTGCATAGCCGCAGACCAGTCAGGGTGTCCATGCTGACCCCTGTCCACCTGTCCAACAGAGGGCACATGAGCAATAGAACTGGACCACACAGCAATTGAAGAAGGTGGCCTGGTCTGATGAATCAAGTTTTCTTTTACATCACATGAATGTCCAGGTGTGTGTGCGCGTCGCTTAACACATGGCACCAGGATGCACTATGGGGAAAAGGCAAGCCGGCAGAGTGATGTTTTGGGCAATGTTCTGCTGGGAAACCTTGGGTTCTGTCATCCATGTGGATGTTACTTTGACACGTACCACCTACCTAACCATTGAGTGCGTTTACATGCACGTTCTTAAGCCGATTATGCTTAATAATCCGACAACGAACATGGTCATGTAAACGCGGTAACCTGTTTTCTTTTATCGGAGTAAGGTTATAAACGGCTTAGGCATAAACTGGTTGGAACAGGTAGTTTTTTGCCTCTTATCCCGATTTCGCACGGCATGTAAACGCATTAACCTGCTTTCTGTCGGCTTATTGAAGTGTGCATGTGTGATAGGTGACAGAACTGCATACTTAGAGCAGATTTAAACACATCTAGACAGAGCGAGCGTTTTGCATGAAAGAAAGAAGGAAATATATCACAAACGCACACAAACGACTCTTTTAAGACCCAGAAAATTGTAAAAATGTGTTCTCGTCTCTCGTGCAGTAGAAGTGGTTCAGTCAAAACGCTGCATCTGTAACTGCATGAGAGAGTAATATATGAGCCGTAAGTTTCCCGCTGACACAATGTAAGCTTTATTTAAAATCACAACTGACATAACATATGGAATACTCAAAGTCAGATACGAAAATTATTATTTTTGACATCACTACAAGGAAATAATCTGATTTATTAATAATGTAAATGCAGTTTACTTGCGTTGTCAGTTTACTTGTTTTGTATGTAAGCTGGGAAAACTGGTTATCAACTTACTAGTTATCAACTTACTGGTGTGCATGTAAATGTGCTCAGTGTTGCAGACCATGAACACCCTTTCATGGAAACGGTATTTCCTGGTGGCTATGGCATCTTTCAGCAGGATAATGAACCCTGCCCACAACAAAAATGATTCAGGAATGGTTTGAGGAGCACAACAAGTTTGAGGTGTTGACTTGGCCTCCAAATTCCCCAGATTTCAATCTAATCGAGCATCTGTGGGATGTGCTGAACAAACAAGTCTGATCCATGGAGGCCGCACCTCGCAACTAACAGGATTTAAAGGATCTGCTGCTAACTTCTTGGTGCCAGATACCACAGCACACCTTCAGGGGTCTAGTGGAGTCCATGCTTCGACTGGTCAGGGCTGTTTTGGCAGCAAAAGGGCCAACACAATATTAGTTATTAGTTATAATGTTATGCCTGATGATCGGTGTATACCGGTATATTATATTTTAAGTCATCTTAAGCTCTATGATAACTTGATTTGATGTAAATTAGCCATGGTCATCATTCACTATTATATGGAAAAGAGTAGCTTGGACATTCTGATGTATCATTTCCTTTTGATTTCCATGGAGGAAAGAAGATCATGTGGGTTTTGGAAGGCATAAGGAAGAGTAAACAATTCTTAGGTGAATGATTGTTTTGAAACTTCATGTCATTTGAAGTACACAAACCAATCTCTCTCCCCTTCATTCAGGACATCATGAACTGTGAGAAGAGTTATGATTCCCTGCCCAACTTCACTGCTGCTGACTGTAAGTTGTTTTCTCTCTGTCTGAACTGGGAATCTTTATTTGTTACTGTTGCTGACTGCTCATGCACAATAACAAGGCCACACGCCACTAGAGACGGCTGAACATTGCGCACTCAGAATGAGTTATTCAGACTAATATGAAAGTACGGTAAATAGCAATTTTGCTATTGCTTTGAAAGAAATTAATTTAGCAATGCCGTCTTTACACTACAAAGTTGCCATAAATATATACCACAAAGGTTACAGATATGTTTACTGCTCAGAGGTGGCATAAATGCATTTACAAATAAATTATGATTAGCGAAATAATATTTACAAATGTGAAATATTTGAATTTAGGAACATGGTTAACATTTTACACTAAGGTTAAATTTGTTAACTTTAGTTAACTTTAGGTATCATAAATTAAAATGGAATTTCTTTTTACATCTTAATAATATTTATGAATATACTTCTGAATATACTTCTGTTCAGTGTTATTTCATGTTCATTTATAATATATTAACTAATGTTAGTAAATTGATTCAGTAAGCAATCAATGTAATTTCTGAAGTTATTGTTTTTTCAAGGAAGGACCCATCAAATTGAATGCTAAATGTAGTTTAGAAGCACAGTATTCCCAGTATTCAGCAAGCACTGAACTCAATAGTTTCGCAGGTTCAAGTGTAAAATACTGTGTAAATAGTCAGACATTGACATAAAATGTGTTTGGTATTTCCTACAGCTAGTTGGATTTTGCATTTATGAATATGAGTTTTGAAATCACCACAAAGGAGCACTATAATAGTCTACAAGCACCCGACGATAATACAAACCATCACATACTATATTATTTTGTGGGAAAAGAAGACATTGAATTTTAGAGTATTTTACGAAACTCTTACATTTACCCTTATGTCTTATCATTTATTCAAATGAAAGACACGTGCTGGCACATCCTATGGGAATTGATGTCATCACTTTTATGTGAATTGCAGGCACAGATTAAAGTGAATTGTGTAGAAAGCATTACAACCACTCATACATACATATGCACTCCAAAGCATCTTGTTACAAAACAAATGGCATAATAGCACAACATTAAACTATGTTATGAAACAAATCATTTTATTTGAAACTATAATTGTGCGCAGTAGCTGGATGGGCCGTGCATTCTCAGAGATCTCAGAGAACATGTCCTTTTATGTTGGGCAGACAGAAGTTAGCCAGCAGGCTATGCATGGGTCTCTCACTCTAATCTCTTTGTATGAAGTGAGACTGCTCTACTGCCCTTCACAGTTCACCCCACAGCCTTTGGCATCATGCCTGGCAGGTCTTGGTCAGGCCTGGCCATCTCTAATGATCCCAGACCCCTGTGTCCTATGCATGGGGAGGGACA
This sequence comes from Romanogobio albipinnatus, assembly GCA_023566225.1. Taxonomy (NCBI): domain Eukaryota; kingdom Metazoa; phylum Chordata; class Actinopteri; order Cypriniformes; family Gobionidae; genus Romanogobio; species Romanogobio albipinnatus. The sequence continues at coordinate 16,216,103 of CM042261.1, read as the reverse complement.
GGCTGCTGAGGCCACAGGAAGGCAGGATCTGGGACATAGTGTAATATGTTGAGGTCACCGAGGTTCCTCTGAACACTAAAGGACATCCATGATAAAAACCCATTCGGAGGTTGTCTCAAACGCATGTAAACCACATTGCATTTGTATTGTAAATTAGTGATGAGAGAAACTAAGCTTTTCAAATTTTTAAATTAACTGAACCAATTGCTTTGCAAAATGATTCACAGTTTCGAAATGGCACATATATATATATATTAGGGGTGTAACGGTACACAAAACTGACGGTTTGGTACGTACCTCGGTTTTGAAGTCACGGTTCGGTACAGCAGTTTTACAAAATTGCTTTTTATTTCTTTTTATTCAACAGTGGTTTACTGAAGAAAAAAAAAGAGTGTCTGTCCTTAAATGAATTAAATTATAACTAAAAGTTTATTGAAGATATTTCTGTAACTTTCTGTACTTTTTTTTCCTCCAATTCGTTGTTGAAATATAATCATTTATACACAGTGTTTGTCATTTTCATGACAGATTTATTTAAACATACATGAAATATTCAAAACATAATAGGTTAAGTAGAATATAATGAAAATATAGGCTAATATAGTGCATATTTTTAGTGAAAGAGTTGATTTCTCAGTTGGACACTGAATGACTGCCTGAGGTAAATGTGATGCTACATGACATTGTTTAGTTTACAAGCAGTTATATTGAGGTCTTTCAGCCGTTGAAACACTGATTGAGTGATTACACCACATATGATACGTGACAGTAAGTTGTAATGCATCCTCAACATACCTTCAGATGTTCATTTATGTTTATTCTATAGGAAGAGATGATCGATTACGTTCACAGATGATCACACCACTTGAACTGTGATCAGTGATCAGTTACGCCACATTTAAAGAGCGTCAAAACGGCATTTATCTTTTTAATTTTGTGATAAAATGGACTGAATACGCGTGCACCGAACCGAAAGCCCTGTACCGAAACGGTTTGGTACGAATACATGTACCGTTACACCCATATATATATATATATATATATAAGCGAGCAAATGATGTTCCCCATCACTGAAGCAGGAAATGACTTCAGTCTAGCACAAGTTATGCACTCTTGCAAAAACTCCTGATATAATCACTGAAGATGTTACTGTGAAATGAATCTTCTACTTATGTCAAAACTGCACTTTGTTGTGTATGATCAGAGAACTCTGGTGTTTTCAGTGGTGACTAATCTAAACGCCTCTAATTCATAATCTAAACACTGTTGCATTCAAAAGCTCAACAGAAACGTGTGTGATTGATTATATTGCTCTAGCCTGGCTCCACCCTCCTACGTACTTCCGCTCAATTTTCATTTTCCTTCAGTACGTCATCTGAGTTTGCGGTATATTAGCTGGTTTTCTCCGGCCAAATTTGAACCGGTCCAATTAGCGAACAGAGGGAGTGGCTGAGAACGATGACGTTGATGACGTGCGCTAGTTTGAGTTGTAGTTCGGTAATGGCGGCGGAGAAAGATGTGAGCGAAGCCATTCGGTCAGTTGTGGCAACTCTGCCGAATATCCAGAAGTTAAAGCCGGAGCAAGAACAATCTTTGCTGAGTTTTGTTGGTGACCATGATGTTGTGGCCCTCCTCCCCACAGGGTTTGGGAAAAGTTTGATTTTCCAGCTCGCTCCGTTAGCGGTGAAGGAGTTGGCTAAGGTGAACGCTAGTTGTTGTCGTTTCCCCTCATACGTCATGACCAAACGTTAGGGATTGGTTATGGCAGATCCAGAGTGGCTCTGGGCAGATCCAATAGTTTTAAAGTTCAACAGAGAACCCGCCTTCAAGGAAGTTAACGCTTGTCAATGGAGAGTGGCCAGACTCTCTGTACAAATGAAATGTACGAGAGTCTGGTTGGACCAGGCTAATAATGCTCGACACATAAAAAGAAATCTGATGCAGCATGAGCAGATCTAAATGTAATGCAGCAATCAACTCTTCTCATTTTAACATTTAACTTTAATCACGACATCTGTAAAAAAAAAAAAGTTGAATGTGCATGGGTATTTTTCCCCTTTATCATCTAAACAGGGTCAGAGATTGCTGCTAAGGTGTCCACACATAAAGTATTTGATAATTAGCGTAAATTAACATATTACTTGATCTAACTGTTAACCTTTCAGGTCTGAGGTTACTTGGGATTGGCAGGAACCAGTACATTGACCTAATGAACCAGTGCAGGTCTTCCAAAGTAAGTTGTTCTTGGTTTTACACTGTAGATCAATTAGGATCTTGTGGTTAACTTCAATGGAAGCTCTCCTGGGATTTCAACATGATGTTCATTAGATTATTCTCAAATCTGGATGGTTTCATGGGTCCCTTTGAAGATGAAAGATTGAATCCATAGAGAACAGTGCTTTGTACACACAGTGATAACCTCACACTGTTGCCTAAGCAGCATCTGTTTGTGGCTAGAAATTCTTCCGGAGGAAATCAGCTCGGGATCTCCTGCCAGCAAAACCTGTGGAGATCACAGTAGAGCCCTGGTGGGTGGTACAGACCGGATACATCACCGAGGATGACATCAGGGTAAGTCGGATTCATTTAACTATGTTTCTTTGGTCTTATTTATAAAATTATATTAGGCTTTTGGAAATGGAAAAAAGGAAAGAATATTACTTCAAAGAAATGATTGAGAATAGCTCTATGAATTTAATATTTCTGTTATGATGCTACTCTCTGTTTTGTAACACACCATTAACATGTACAGCAGTAAAAACAATTATTCTCAACAGCTACATTTTCTCTCATATTTCCTGTATGAAACTGTCAGAGGACAAAGTCTCTCCTAGTTGTTATTTAAAGGTTTGTAACTGGAGTGAAATACCTGTGGCCTTTTGTGCTGGATGATTTCAGATCTGCTCTACGGCAGAGAAGGTGGTCATTGATAAGCTGATAGATTCTGGACCCCAGCTGGCTGGATCAATGGAGTACAACGTGGTTCTGAGTGAGTGTCACTGAGACAATTTCCGTCTTCTATGAGGCCAACTAAAATGAAAAAACACTTGAAATAATATAGTGATTAAGCCAGGATATGATCTATGCATGAATTCAAGCCAGTGTACTAATTCATCTAGATGTTTTACCATTAACGTTCAAATGCAATTTAGTGATGATGACTGTTACCCCTTTTCCACCAAGGCAGTGCTAGAGCTAGATCGGAGCCAGAGCCTAGTTTCAAATCGGTTCTTTGTGTTTCCACACCCAAAGCCCCAGCTCCGAGCCAGGAAAAGTGGTTCTTAAGTAGCACCAAAACATTGCTGGGCTAGAAGTAAGAACCGATTACGTCAGGCGCTGGGGGCGGGGTCAACAAGACCAACACAAACTTGAGATCCGCCATTGTTGAAATAGCAGCTAATGGAGCTAACAACTGCTGCTCGTTTGTAATCTCTGTCTATACAAATTACGGCGAACTGCATGAATGTGTTGGATTCGCTGTGTTTTGATGCCGATGTAGGATCGTAAAGCCATGTGAATCAATAGTAACGCAACGTTTGCATTGTTGATGGAAGGCTTGTTGGCAGCGGTGCTGTGCAGAGACTGATCGCCGTATGATAACGAGTCCGGCGAGAGCACACGACTCCTTATGCTTTTAATTCACTCATGCGTTTTTTTTTTATATCATACGTGGATCGGTCTGCGCAGCGCCAATGCATCTCGAACAAGCCTGGTGTGTTTGTTTCCCGCTGCCCAGGGTTGCCAGGTTTTCACAACAAAACCCGCCCAATTGCTACTCAAAACAAGCCCAATCGCGTTTCAGGGGGCTTCCCTGGTAAAAATCACATTTGGGGGTAAAATATGTGTTTTTTTTGCATTGCCGGGGCTAAATATCACATAATTGGGGTTGCTGCAACAGTGTTGAAGTAGCCCAATTCTGCGGGAAAACCACGGACTTGGCAACACTGCCGCTGCCTCGCTGGCGTTGCTGAGAAAGATGAGACGTATACAGTTACGTAAGACCTGGCTTTGTTGTGGCTCTCAGCATATGGAAAAGCAAACGGTTCTTAGAAGGCTCCTACGTTGAACCGACTATGAACTGGGACTAGCTCTGGCTCTGAACTAGCTCTAGCACTGCCTTGGTGGAAAAGGGGTATATGATTGTAATCCCTTTTCAGTACTGCAGATGTACTGATTTGGTAGCACTGGTGACAGAGCCATTAAAACTCAAAATTAGAGATTTTTTTCAGTAACAAATAATAGTTGTGACCAAGGAAATGCAATTACCATATATTTTGTCCCATAAAATCATACTTGACCCTGGACCACAAAACCAGTCATAAGGGTATTTTTTTTAAATTTATATATATGGAACATCTTTACTTCAAATCCTAATAATTTTTGGCATAAAAGAAAAATCGATACTTTTGACCCATACAATGTATTGTTGGCAACTGCCACAAATATTCCTGTGCGACTTATGACTGGTTTTGTGGTCCAGGGTCACATATTTGTCAGTAAAGCATTGATGAAATTGGCACACAGATTAAAAGGTACACATTTTTAAACTCCTAATTTATACTTTTTATTTAGGCCTAATTTTTATAGAACATTTTGACAGTGGATTATGAAGTGATACTATACGGCCAAAGATAGTAATCATATACACTATATTGCCAAAAGTATTGGGACACCCATCCAGATCGTTGAATTCAGATGTTTCAATCACTTCCATGGCCACAAGTGTATAAAATCAAGCACCTAGGCATGCAGACGCTTCTACAAACATTTGTGAAAGAATAGGTCACTCTCAGGAGCTCAGTGAATTCAAGTGTGGTACCGTGATAGGTTGCCACCTGTGCATTCCATTCGTGGAATCTGTGCATTCCATCTGTGCATTGCCACCTGTGCAATAAGTCCATTCGTGACATTTCCGCCCTACTAAATATCCCGGTCAACTGTTAGTGGTATTATAACAAAGTGGAAGCAATTGGGAACAACAGCAATTTAGCCACGAAGTGGTAGGCCACGTAAAAATCACAGAGCGGGGTCAGCACATGCTGAGGTGCACAGTGCGCAGAAGTCGCCAACTTTCTGCAGAGTCAATAGCTACAGACCTCCAAACTTTGTGTGGCCTTCAGATTAGCTCAAGAACAGTACGTAGAGAGCTTCATGGAATGGGTTTCCATGACCGAGCAGCTGCATCCAAGCCTTACATCACCAAGTGCAATGCAAAGCATCAGATGCAGTGGTGTACAGCACGCCGCCACCGGACTATAAAGTGAAGACGTGTTCTCTGGAGTGACAAATCACGCTTCTCTGTCTGGCAATCCGATCACCTTGTCTGGGTTTGGCAGTTGCCAGGAGAACGGTACTTGCCTGGCTACTTTGTGTCAAGTGTAAAGTTTGATGGAAGGGGGATTATTGTGTGGGGTTGTTTTTCAGGGGTTGGGCTTGGCCCCTTAGTTCCAGTGAAAGGAACTCTTAATGCTTCAGCATACCAAGACATTTTGGACAATTTCATGCTCCCAACTTTGTGGGAACCGTTTGGGGATGGCCCCTTCCTGTTCCAACATGACTGTGCATCAGTGCACAAAGCAAGGTCCATAAAGACATGGATGAGCAAGTTTGGTGTGGATGAACTTGACTGGCTTGCAAAGAGTCCTGACCTCAACCCGATAAAACACCTTTGGGATGAATTAGAGCGGAGACTGCGATCCAGGCCTCCTCGTCCAACATCAGTGCCTGACCTCACAAATGCGCTTCTAGAAGAATGGTCAAATATTCCCATAAACACACTCCTAAACCTTGTGGAAAGCCAGAAGAGTTGAAGCTGTTTTAGGTGCAAAGGGTGAACCAACTCCATATTAAACCCTACGGATTAAGAATGGGATGTCATTAAAGTTCACATGTGTGAAGGGCAATAATAGCTATATACTATATTTGGTAATATAGTGTGTGTATGTATGTTTGATTTTATATATATAAAATCAAAAATAAAAAGTAAAAAGTAAAGTATTTTCTGTCAGTCCACTTAACTATTACATAATTATTTTAATAAGACAATAATAAAAGTGTTAAATAGTAACGACAGCAAAATAATTACTGAATATTTAACATTAGAGCCAAATTACTATAGTTACTACTGTAATGTCTGGTCTGTACTGGACTGTGCAGAGCTGTCCATTGGCCTGTGCGGATTATTGGTTTCCATGCCAGCAGATAATGGCAGCACACAATCAAAAAGTGTGGGGCCAGTAACAGTATGACCTCTAACAAAAATGTAGTCGCACATGCAGGAAAAGTGGCTGCATAATGCCACCATTTAGTCACAGTCTGGAGACCTGTGTTCTTAGATAGTGCATTCAGTACAAAAAAATTCTATCTATTCATCTTCTCATTTTTTCAGGTTTGTACAACCGGGGCTATATATATCTTGATGTGCCCATATCAGATGACAGCTGTATATCAGGTATGCACTGCAGTTTATCAAATAGGCTTTATTTATAAGCTCTCTGGTGTGTTTGCTTTGTATGACCCTTTTGAAAGGATTTTGCTTATCCTTCCTGAGTTTCGCTTGGCTATAGATTGTACGCAATAACGTATGGGAGAATCATTGATCATAAAGGGATGATGGGATAAATCCATTTGGAGGAATAGCAGAGAAAGCATTTAGGGTACATGGCTCACCCACACAACCTCTTCTTGGTTCTCATTTTCAGTGCCTCCGCTCGAGGGGTTTGTCATGAACAGAGTCCAGGGTGATTATTTCGAAACGCTTCTCTACAAAATCTTCGTTTCCATCGATGAACAGACTAATGTGTCAGAGGTACATATTCAGTTTTCACTTTTCAGTGCACTTGAAATGCCGTCTCGTTTCTTTTCAGTGATTCTGCTCGTTTTTGAGCCAACCACTTTTCTATTTGTCATTTCAGCTGGCTAATGTACTGGAGATTGACTTGGGCCTGGTGAAGGTACGTGTCGTGCAGGGATGAAAATGGAAGGCCATTTACATGGAATGTTTGATATGAAATGATGCCTTTATAGCTGACTTGGAGGGCGGTGAATCCAGGATGCTGGAATTACCGCCACTGCAAAAAAAAAAAAAACCAAAGGCAATTTTCCAAATCCTTTAGCCTTTTGATAGTTTGTGAAATGAGTCCTTCTTTGAATGTATGATGCAGAGTGAGGACAATGAAGACTGAACCATTGTGTTCACACATTTCCTTTGTAGCTGTTTAGCCCCATTTCAGTGTCTGGCAGAGTGGAAAACAAGCTTATTCATGAGATCCGTCATGAAAACCCATAACTCCTTATTAGTAAAGCCAACGCTGACGTGACTCAAAGGACACAATCTTTACCAATGAATTTATTTTTACACAGGATAGGTAGTATTCAATTTCATTATCTCTTTGACATTTTGCTAAGACAAATAGAATGAATTGTTTCCTGCAGTCATCATATTAGTGAGAACCTATTCATTTAGTAAATGATGATGAGAGAGAGAATGTTTGAATAGATCCATTGCCATCAGTGTTTACAAGGCAGACATGGTCCCTTTTGAACTGGATGTGCCTGAAGACAAATACCTTAGTTGGAAAAGCTTTTTCCTTATTGGACTTTGAATATTGGACCTTATTCATGAAACATGAGAACATTTATGTGTGTGTAAATCGTTCCTGAAACCAGTCAATGCAACGATTTATGTGAGAATGGTTTAATGAACATTATTCATTCATGATGTACACAATTTCATTCCGCTCATGATTTATGAATAAAATAAAAACATTTAAAAAATGTCGGTGTAGAGGGAGAATTCTAATCAATACATCTAAGTGCAGTGATATTCAAATTCTCATTATCATCATAATTTATAATTATTATTATATAATGAGGGAGTGTAGTGTCAGGCTGTATGGAGCCCAAATCCTGACCTACTTTCTCCAGCACCATTCAATCTTTCTCAGAGCCAACAGTGTTATCTTCATATGTTAGCGTACCGCAATTTTCTTTTCTGTTCCACTTCACCTAGAACCATTCTGAGTTGTGCTTATAGCCATGTAGAGAATAACCTTTAGAAGAATAAGGGAATATGTATTCATAACCTTGTCTTGGTTGGCCTAGCTGCAAAATGAGTCGGATGCAACAGATTTTACGCTTCTTGTTGTCAGGTGAAAAGGGCAGATAGAAATTGTGTTTTGGCAGGATGCTGCTATGATAATGTTTATTATTATAAAGCTGTTTCTGATATTGCTATGGATTATTCATGCAGATGTGTGGATGCTTTCCAAGCATAATTGGACGATTTGCTCATAAAGTAATGGTGTTAACATGCAAATAGTGTATAGTTGTTAACACTCATCGATGGATTGTGTATGAATGCTGAGTGAATATTGGACTTTTCTCTGTTGTTTTCCAGAATGCAGTGTCCATGTATTGTCGCCTGGGGTTCGCTCTCAAAAAGGGTCATGTGATCAGCCCGGACCAGCTGCACCCCTCATGGAAGAGTGCCCCTTCGGTCAATAGACTCAAGTATGAAAAGACACTCCTGACACTGATGAATAGGCTTTTAGTGCTGGCTCATGTCTGAGAAAAAAAAAAAAAACTGTTGTGAAAACCTCAAGCTTAGCCAGGTGGACCATTCACACATGCAGAGACTTTATCTGTATGGTTGGTCTAAGTGACCATTGCCGTATTATTATTGGTGGGCTATAAAGCTAACCATGTCTTTTGATAATCTGATCAAGGGTAAATAGGGCTAGGTAAAAATATAAATTTTCCGATTATTTCCTTCCGATGAATGAAACTGAGTATTGAATGAAATGAATATTGATTCTTAAAATCCTAAGATTGGTCTTTTATTGTATGCATTTTTAGAGTTGATGCATGAACATTTCTGCCAAACATAGTTTGTCTAGATGTCACTGGGCTGCTGGCAGAAATTCATTGCTACTTCACACAGATGCACACTCTACCTATCTATCACACCTCTATTAATCATTTTATGTATGTATGTATTTATAAAATAATTTATTTATTTGTTCATTTTTATACTTTTATTTATTTATAATATGTTCATATTTTTTTTTATAATAAATGTAATCTACTTTGTTTAATAATAAATAAAATAAAATATATTATAATATAACATTTTTAAAAATCAATAAGAAGATAAATAAGAATACTTTTAATAATTATTATTTTTGATAATGCATATATAATCTACATCTCATGTATACATAATAATGGATACTTAACAATGGTGCATAATAATAATAATAATTATATTAATAGAAAAACATATTTTTATCCATGAAGGGAGGTATTTGAGTTTCTGTGTGTTATTCATAGTGACATCCAAATCTAAAAATAATAAAAATCTCCTTCTCTGTACCATTGTGTTGTGTTAGCTTTGAAATGAGTAAAATATTTGGAAAATGTGCAAATGTTAAAATAGAGAACCTGTAGTGTGACGGTCACAGCAATGCATGTTATGCGATTAAGTAATTAGTAAAACTTGTAACATTGTAAGTTAAATATTTCCAAGATTTACACTAACAAATTGAAATCGGAATTTAATTGAGAGCTTGTGATTCAGAGTCAAATGGAGTCAGGAAATCAGTATTTATACCCAGACCTAATCACAAATAGATTTTTTTTTATTGGCTGTAAAAATTGCTGTATGTGTGAACGTCTTTTCGACTGGTGTTTATTGTGTTTTGACATGAGATTGTCTCATGTGTCAACTTGACAGGGGCACTATGGACCCTCAGAAGATGCTGCTATCATGGGAGGGTGGCAGTCCAGTGATGGAGGCAGGTTCTTCAGCCACTGATACAGACACCACCAGCCTAGAGGACCAGGGTAAGAGCACAACAGCATTCATTAAAGCATAAATAGCTTTCCACTCATCCGTTAGACACTAACTCACTCTACTGCAGTGCATTATTAAACATTAGTCTGGCTCCAATCAGTTCATAAATCATAATAATGGGGATGATGATTGTGAATTGGTGGTGTGAGATCCCAGCGGTCACCACCAGTGTGTCCTTGAGCAAGGCACTTTACTCCATGTTGCTCCAGGGGGATTGTCCCTGTAATAAGGGCACTGTAAGTCGCTTTGGATAAAAGCGTCTGTCAAATGCATAAATGTCTGTCAAATGCATAAATGTAAATTATTTTTTTATTTTTTTCCCCAATCCTCCAGACACAGCAAGTGTGAGCAGTCTAAGTATTCCAGCAGCCCCGACTAAGAGGATTGCCTTCCTGTTTGACTCCACCCTCACTGCCTTCCTCATGATGGGCAATCTCTCCCCTGTTAGTGTCTCACTCACAGACTTTAATATTTCTGTTTTACAGTTGACATATTTATAGTGTATTTTAAGGTGCTTGATATAATTTATCAATCATTGGTGGTTCATTTGGTGGGTTGTGACCAAAAACAGGTCGCATGCCTGTTCTCATAATTAAATGGAACTGACAAGGGTTGTACCAATACTAAAATTATGACCGATATAGTAACAATATATTATTTTTTAGACAATTTTTAGACAATAATTATTTTTACGTTTTTGTATGATAACCGCTAAATGGACGATATTAACATTTTTATTTTGTTATAAAAATGTGTAAATTAAGAATAAGGCTGTGTCCAGCTGAAAACGCCAGGCGCTCTGCTGCAAACGCCTAGCTGTGAACGCTTGAGAGCGCTTCAGCAGTGCAGCGTTTTTTTCAGTTGAGACGTTTTGTGTTACTAGCATCATTCCACAGATTTGTTTCTGTATTGTTTCTATATAAAATGTGGATACAATGTAAAGTATTTGCTCTGGCTCTTAAAATATTTTGTTCCGTTATTATGCTTGTTGTCATCTGTTGACGTTGTACAAGCAAAATATGACAGCTGGTCAGTGTTGTATTTGTCCCGCCCCCTCCTCCACTATGATTGGACAGCTGGGTAAAAAGGGAAAGTGATGATCGCTGCGGTTTACCCAAAGTTGAACATTCTCCAACTCTCTGGCATTTTAAAAACATGGCGCTCCCATTGAAAACAATTGGAAAAATATGCTAGCTTTAGTGGACACACGGCTTAAAACACTAAAAACTAAAAATCAGTTGTTTTAAATTAATTAAGGCATCACAACATTATAATGTACCGTGTGTGAAATTGATAAATGTAATCATTAACACTGTTAAATGTAATCTTTACGTGAACGTTAGATCATGGCAATATCTTATTTTGAGACAAATTCATCTGTCACTTGAAAGAAGCAGCCAAATAAGGCAGATGCCAATATGAATAGGTTGTGTGTCATGCACTTTATCGCTTTAAAAACGTGAGCAAAACTACTCAAGATAAAACAGAAAACACCCATAATACTTTAAATATGAGTTCACTTGCAACTAGGACAAAACACGATTTGTGCCCTCCACAATGTGTTTAGTGTGGTGAATTATTGCCTGCCGAGAGCATGAAACCTTTGAAATTCAATTTTGTACAATAAACAATTTTAGTACTATGTTATGTTACAACTTGAACTCCAGTGTAAAAGCTGGACCCTGAGGCTAAACCAGTCGAGAACCACTGATTTAGTTAAGGATTTTCTAATTGTCCAAGATTTAACTGTTATCAAAGATGTTTTGTATATCACCTATAAATACCGGGATGTCATGTGATTCTTTTCATCTCAGAACTTGAAGAGCCATGCCGTGACAATGTTTGAGGTGGGGAAATTGTCTGATGAGACCCTGGACAGTTTTCTCATGGAATTGGAGAAGGTAATACCCTTATTATAGGACACAAAAGAGGCTGAGGGACACACAGTGGACAGACAATCTCCGGCTCTGTGCTTGCATTGAAATAGAAAGGGGCTACCGCCAGGGGCTGATTATGCAACACACACACTCACATTTTTCACTTTGGCACTGCTTTCACATCTCTTGCACACACAAAAGCATAACGGCTATTGCATTTCTCCCATAATATCTCTCCAACCTTTAGTTATTATTTTCTTGTTCTCACGCTCACAAACATATAATGACATTCTTTGTGTTGTTGAGGTTGATAAGGATGCTTTTATGTTTGTCAGGTGGAGAGCACCGCTGAAGGAGAGGCTCAGAGATATTTTGACCATGCGCTGACCCTCAGGAACACAATACTTTTTCTGCGCTACAACAAAGATCTCACGCCTGATCAGGGCCATGATGTACCAAATATAGGTATGTGTCAGTATCTTACACTTGAATGTGTCAGATGCTTGAATGTGCTAAGTCTGGGTGATGAATCAAATATTTATGTATTAAATATTATATTGCCACTGACAAATTAGGCCTTATGAATTGTTCAAGAATTAATAATGACTGTTTACTGATTTTATTTTTAAGAACGAAACATTATACAAAATATATATACAACACAAAAATATTGGTATGTATAAAAAATATTGTTTTATTATTGCATAAAAAGAAGAATGATTTTTAATCATTTTATTTATGTTCATTTAGTTAAAATCATTGCGTGAAACGTCTTAATTAATTCAGCATTTTGCTCCTTTTTTAATTCTTGCATTTAACATTTGCAACACTGGCATTTAAGAAAATTTTGGTTTCTCTTTCTTCATTTTAATTTCAGCGCAAAAGAAAATACATGTATATCAGATATAGTATACATTTTGTGTATGCCAAATGTAATGTATAAAATATAAAAATATATGTATATTTTCCAACCTTGGTCTGTACGTTTTTTCAAACATCAGCAAATATTTTATTGAAATTCTATTGGATTACTGGCATGTTGTTTTTTTCTGATTGGCAATCATTATCGTCGTCCTTATTTAAACTGTATCACTGTATGATCTTTATTGAATTACATTTTCTTTTAATTATGGAGTGGTACAAGTAGACACACATTCTGATTGGCACTAATCTATGTTTGTGTTTCTCATCAGGCCTGCCCCTGGACCTCCTCCGCTGTGAAAGCCTGCTAGGATTGGACCCTGCCACCTGCAGCCGTGTTTTGAACAAGAACTACAAACTGCTAGTTTCCATGGCGCCACTCAGCAACGAGATCCGGCCAATCAGCAGCTGCACACCTCAGGTAGCCCCAGCTCACCCAGGAGACTGTACTCAGACCCGTAGAGAGTGATGTGCGATCACTGGGACTTGCAAGACTGTGTGCGCGCTCAGTGAGCAGTCAAATCCCTGTCCTCTTGAGAGTATGATTCAAGCTAAATAGGTCTTTCTTTGCCTCTGGGTTTCTGTACAAAAGTTGCACGTTGTATAAAAACACTACTACTGACTTCATCTCTGAATTTTGTTATGTTCTTTGCTGTTTAGATGTCTTTCACTTTAACAGCACAAATAAGGTCAGCATTTGGCCTGGGGATAAGATTCCGTTTGCAATGCATTTAGAATAACTTCACTTCGCATTACATGTTTTGTCACTAGGAGCTGTTGGTTGGAAGTTGGGCATGTATGTTAGAGTATCTTTATAATGTCTTATCCGTTTGTTTTTTTTAGCACATCGGCCCAGCCATTCCTGAGGTCAGCTCCATCTGGTTCAAGCTGTATCTGTATTCTGTCGCTGGTCAAGGCCCTCCTTCACTGCTGCTGTCCAAGGGCTCCAGGCTCCGAAAGCTTCCAGACATCTTCCAGGTCAGTCTCAGCATTCAAATATGTATTTAATTTTTTTGTGCTTTATTCTGCAGTCCACTTTCATACTTTTAAATATTTAAATGGATTTATTTTAATATTTTAATGCATTTTAAATAAATGTATTTACATTACTTGTAACTAAATAAGGACCCCCCCCCCTTTTTCCCCCTCAAAATTCCATCACCCATATGTTAATAAAAATGAAGTATCGATTAAAAAAGAAATTTACACACACTACCATTCAATTTCTTTTTATTGTATTAAATTTTTTTATGTTTTTGAAAGAGGTCTCTCATGCACATCAAGTCTGCATTTATTTGATGAAATGTGTGAAATATGATTGCAATTTCACATTATAACTGTTATCTATTTTAATAGATTTTAAAATGTCATTATTCCTGTGATGGCAAAGCTGAATTTTCAGCTTAATTATTCCAGTCTTCAGTGTCACATGATCCTTCAGAAATCATTCTAATATACTGATATGGTGATAAAGAAATATTTCTTATTTTCAGTGTTGAAAACTGATCAATGTTTATCCCCGATTTTTTGACAAATGGAAAATTCTAGAAAATAAGAACAGCATTTATTTGAAAGAACTGTCACTTTTTATTAATTAAATGTGTAATGCACATATGCATTATAAACACATTTTATATTTAGTTATTGTAAATGTTAAAGTTATTTGACATAAATGTAATTCCAAGTTTTTAAAAAAATCACATATATCTTTTCAATTGAAATAATGCTTAAATTTTAATTTGGCATGTTGCTCAGGCCTATGATCGACTGCTTATTACATCATGGGGTCATGACCCCGGGGTAGTCCCAACATCCAACGTGCTAACAATGTTGAATGATGCCCTGACCCACTCTGCTGTGCTCATTCAGGTAATGGCGGGAGACCCTGAACACCCAATAGTTATTCATATACCATGTAACATATTCTCGTATCCAAGTTATATCAACATTTTTCACTCTGTTCAGGGTCATGGAATGCACGGACATGGTGAGACTGTCCATGTCCCCTTCCCATTTGACGACGAAGACCTTAAAGCAGGTAAAATCTGTTATCTATACATACAGTGGCCTTGGACACAAAAATGTCTGAATGCCATTAGTTAAACCGGACCCACTTTATATTAGGTGGCCTTAACTACTATGCACTAACATTTTAATTAATCATTTGATACAATGCACTTATTGTGTACATACATGTTTTGACATTGTACTTACATTTTAAAAAATACCTGCATGTAATTACGTAATTAATTAATTAATTTCTGTAGTTACATTTGTAATTACACAGTTGGCACTTCCCTTACACCTAACCCTACCCTTAAACTTACCCATATCACCACACCTGTCCCTAACTCTACCCGTATCCCACCTCAATATCAGCAAAGGTGTTTTGCAATACAATTTGAACACAGTAAGTACATTGTACTTATTTTCTGATGTAAGTACATAGTCCACCTAATATAAAGTGGGGCTGTTAAACCTACAAAAAGTGATGATAGTTTGTGTTCATTTACTTGTTAAGGTCACTAACGATGTGTCTTTTGTGCCTCATTTTAGCACTCTGATTAGCCAAGCCATTCTAACTGGCCGCTCTGATTTGTTTTGCCTCTCCCAGAGTTCTCATATTCCAATATGTGTGCACACAAAGCCCTTAAGATCCTGCGGGACAAAGTGGATCTGGAGCACCAGTGTGGCTACATCACCATGCTCAACCACAACAACAGACATCGCAGACGACCCAGTGACGCCGACGGTGGGGCTAAGAGCATCTTCTGAATCCACACTGTACATTTAACCAATCTATGAAAGCCTTGATAAGGACAGTCCCTACACTGATCATTAGCCACTCCAGGCTGTATCGATAAGTGCTGCAATTAGATTAGAATGAGAACAACCGGTTCAAGCTCTCACAAGTGTGTTTTATTAGAGCAGTCTCTAATTCAATTAATGTTTTAATTGCAGTCCACATGTTTGATTGCATTACTAATCAGAGTGAAACTTGAGGGTCTTACCTTCAGGGTCTCAAAGGAACATGAGATTCACTCTCTTTGCTTTCTTCACAGGAGACCCTGATCTTAGCGGAGTGCTTGATCCCAACGGAAGCAATGAATCTTTCGAGTTGGTTACAGAGGAGAATAACGGAGATGGCAGCAAGAAACTGGGAACAGAAGGTAGGTGTTCTTTGACTGATAGCCAGTTGAGAAAACATGCGGAATGGATTTGAACATGTCAGAATGTGTAAATTGAGTTGAGAGTACTAGTGGGAAATGCTAATCAATATGAGGTGCTCAGAAAATCATGTTTGCTCACTCTCCCAGGATCGTCCAGTGAGGATGAATGGGTTCCTCTGGAGCTTTGCTTTGGGATGCCTCTTTTTAGCTCTGAGCTAAACCGCAAAGTGTGTCAGAGGATCGTCTCCCACAAACTCTGCAGCAAAGACAGGTGACAACCTGAACAAATGTCCCTTTTTTACTGTGCATAAAGGTGTTTAAAAATACTGTGTTTGCATGTCTGCAAACATTTCTGGCTAAGCACATTTGAATCCAGCCCATTACTTTCCCGATCCCAGTCCCACCTCTGTATCCCTTTATCTATAATTTCCTTTTGTCCGTACTCTATCCATATCAATAAAAGTGGCAGTATACAGCACTATATATATATATATATATATATATATATATATATTAATCCTGATTAGTGATTGACAGCACTAATAATAATAATAATTATTTTCATTTATTTAATATATATATATATATATATATATATATATATATATATATATATATATATATATATATATATATATATATATATATAATTATAAAATAAATGAAAATAATAATAATAATAATAATTATTATTATTAGTGCTGTCAATCACTAATCAGGATTAATTACAGAGAAAAATGTATTAATCACACCTAATGTTAAAATATGCAATATATTTTTATATTGTCATACATATTTTCACATTGAATCTCCAAATTAATGTAGAAACAACATAACAGTATATTTTAAATACTTGTTTAATGCCATTTTTTCAATTACAGAGAACTAATACTGCTAAAGACATCTCTATTAAATAGATTTTTTTCTTGATTTCTGGGCATGAAATTAGTGATTATATCCATTCAACATTAGAGTATAATTAAAAGCCATAATATATTTTATATAGTAATATAGTGATGTTTCTGCCCCTGCTAATATCAGCTCTCTCTGTTTGAATGAGGGCTGTCTATAAATTGTTTTCCTTACCTAAGCGCATTCATTTTCACAATAAGTAAGAAAATATGTCAGTATCTCAAGTATTTACAAATATTCTGTTAAACAAAAAATAATAATCACAGAATTTATTTATTTTTGACAAATCAATATATATGAGCTGGAAATAATTGTAGTTAATTTGTAGTCTTTTTTGTATTTAATGCATTAGGTTCTAGAAAGAAAATTAGGGTGAATTCATGGTGACTGAGTGGGACACTTTTCCAAGTCATCTCAATGGTGTCCCACTCACCTTGAATTCACCCTAATTTTCTTTCTAGAACTTAATGCGTTAAATACAAAAAAATCCTCCCAACCTTCTCCCAATCAACCCTATGACAATAACAGTGATATAATTAATAATTAAATAATGACCTTCTCATTCATGTTTGTACAAATTAATGTTTTGTTAAGCTTCAATTATAATTTAAGATGCCAAGTCTAACAGGCTATAAATAAACCTGAAATTTTGGAATACCAATTCAATGTGTGTATTCCAGTAGGAAAAAAAATCACCTTTGCCTTGTTTAATTATCAGTGCTAACATTTTTCGATTATCGTCCCAACTACACTGACAGATAACACCAAAATAGGTGGTGTGAGAAATCACATCTGGTCTCTGTGACAGTCTGCAACTGACCTGTGCTTTTTTTTTTTCATCAGAAACTTTTAAGCATGTTTAAACAGCATTAAGCATATATAATCATATATACATAAACATACTCTGTTTCTTTTGCAGTCTTCAAGAGTTACTACATTCCAGTCGAAAACTGGCATTAAAGGTTCTCAGTTTTGTTCATTCATTCCAGGTAAATCTTCTCTGATTTTTTTATTGCTCCTAATTTGTATTTAGTATTGTAATGTGGATTTAGTTCACAGTAGCAGTGCTAATGTCTTATTTCAAAGATTTCATTCAGCTGTATTACACAGTCATGGAAAACCTAGAGGTATCATGGAGTTTTAAAATGGCAATTTCCAACAGGAACTTCTATAGTAAATATACACAGATCAGGCATAACATGACCTTAGGCATAATGAGGTGAAGTGAATAACACTGATTATCTCTTCATAACGGCTCCTGTTAGTGGGTGGGATATTTTAGGCAGCAAGTGAACATTTGTCCTCAAAGTCGATGTGTTAGAAACAAGAAAAATGGGCAAGCGTAAGGATTTGCGCGAGTTTGACAAGGGCTCATTTGTGATGGCCGGACGACTGGGTCAGAGCATCTCCAAAACTGCAGCTCTTGTGGGGTGTTCCCGGTCTGCAGTGGTCAGTATCTATCAATAGTGGTCCAAGGAAGGAATGTGCGGCCAAGGCTCATTGATGTAAGTGGGGAGCGAAGGCTGGCCGTGTGGTCTGATCAAACACACGAGCTACTGTAGCTCAAATTGCTCAAGAAGTTAATGCTCGTTCTGAAAAAAAAAAGTGTCAGAATACACAGTGCATCGCAGTTTGTTGCCTATGGGTCTGTATAGCCGCAGACCAGTCCGAATCTGCTGCTAACATCTTGGTGCCTGATACCACAGCACACCTTCAGGGGTCTAGTGGAGTCCATGCCTTGACGGGGCAGGGCTGTTTTGGCAGCAAAAGGGGGACCAACACAATATTAGGATAGGATAGGTCATAATGTTATGCCTGATTGGTGTCTTTTTTTTTTTTTTTTTTACCCTGCTGAAAAATCTGAATTATACTAGCATAAACCAGCCTGGACCAACATGAAATTCATGATGCTTAATGTTGGACTTTTTAGCAGGGTATGCTGTGCTGTAAAATATTTCATCAGTTAGAGTGCAATCTCTATAAAGATGGGCAAGAAGCGTGAGACTCCAGGAATAATTTTTTCACTGTCAGATGTTCTTTGCATGTGTGTTGAGTTTACTATTTTTCACCGTCCCTCACAGGACGGAAAACAGCCTGCGGACCCTGACAGTGGAGTCTCGGGTCCCCTGTGTCAGCCCCCGGCAGAGTCTGGCGTCCCCCTCCCTGCGATCAACCTGCTCTTCAAGGATGGCGAGCTGAAGGAATGGAGCGGCCGAGCGCCACCCTCCCTACACATCTCTGCCCCACAGAGAGATCAGCCCACATAAAATAGCACTCTCAAAATAACCCTGTGCAGATCCACACCATAATCCACGCTCTTATGTCATGAGTTACCATGTTACCTGTGGCACTCAATCACACAGTCATCAAATGCTGCCGCCACCCGTCACATCTGGATGCGAGCGTCCAGAGAGTCCAGAGTAACTCTAAAATCCCAACGGGTTAAATCACGTCTCATTCACCCAACGTCACACAATTACAAAATAGAAAAGCTATTTACAAATGATCCTATATTGACCTTTTAATGTGTATATAGACTTTGCTTGGAAAACATAGGACCTATCCTGGGGTTGGATAAAGTCAGCCTACTCGTATTGTCATGTTTTGTGACCTGATGCATGATATCACTGCACAAAATCTCAAAAACCACTTGACTGAAGGGTTTGAAAACATGAAGTTGAGGTTTACTTTTTGCACAAAGCCTGTGGAAGATATTCAGGTTCAATCGATTTATTTTTATTATTATTATTTTTTTTTGTAAATCAAGACCTTTGTTGGTACTTGATTTCGGTCTGTTCGGTTGTTGAGTCGGATGCCAGCTGGAAAAACCTGTCTCTCAATTCTGCTTGGCAGAGGAGCATTTCTGCTTCACTGAGACCAAAGACCAACTTGTTTTATGTTGATTTTTTTTACCATTATTTTACTTTCTTGCTGCCTTATTTGCTTTTTGCCCAGTAGACTGCTGGATCACAAATGCATTTCACTTGGCCAGTTTGAACATCGTTTTAGTCGAGCTCAGGCACACAAACCTGCAATTAGTGACAACAAGGTTATCAAATATCCATCAGTACTTAGATGTGTTGAATATCAATATAGGTTTAGCGTTTATTGTGCGAATATGCAGTAATACAGCATTAAAATCCCCCTCAGTGGCCTGACCTTTTCCCTCATGCCTTTACTGAGGGTGCTGCCAGTGTTTCCCCAATCGAACCTTATAGTGGTGTATGATGATGAAGACCGATTAGAGATCTTGATGCTGCATGATGAGTGTGTAGAGTCGTTGTGTGTGTTGTGCGCCGTTCTCTCCTCATCTCTTTATTTCCCCTGTCCATTCCTTCCTGCATCGATACGATCCAAAACAACACCGGCCCCGTGCCTGACCCTGTCACAGTGTTAGGGAGAGAAAAAAAATCCCTGATAGTTTTATAAAGTCACCCTGCATTTTAGGAACTCTCTGTTGTAGTGTATTTGATGGGACTGTGTACATGCTCTTGTAATTAAATGGGTAAAGAAGTTACATTTCTCCCCTCACTCCATCCCATTCTCCAAAGTATATGTCATAACAAATGAATATGTAAAAAGTATATGAAAGTACTAATAAATATGTTACAAAAACACCAATTACAAGTGTTGGCATGTGTTTTTTTTTTTCTTTTCATTTAGAAAGTGGTTTTCTTCAGGTTGTAGATGGCTCAGCCACAGGCAGGCTGGCTCCCCGGTGACTGTAATTACTATAGCAACACAAATTCGGGGTGTCACCAGGGGGCAGTGAGGCCCTGAAATGGGGCATGTCATCATAGGAATAGCACAAGCGAGAAAAAGGGGGAGAAAAGCATCTGATGATGCCTGTCAACAATTTGTTTTGAGCGGTTCTGTATTTTCACATCATTATGTGCAAGGCTAGTGTACGTAGTGGTTTTACTTTGTCATTAACTTTATAATTATTCTTCTTGTAGCTTTATAATTGAAATTGGTTTTATCTGAAGACTTGCTCTTTAAAACTAGGTCAGTAGCTGAAGTCAGAAACTTTTAATATTTCAAGAAATGTGTGTATGGGAGGAAATTTGACACAGCAGGTGGCTACACTCTCCATTTTTATTGTAGATGTGCTTGCAACCTAGAAAACCTTTACACAGAGAAATACAGGCTTGTATAAAAGGAATAGGGTGAATTCAGGATGATTGGGACATTTTTTTCCCTAGTCATTTTAATGGCAAAAACTGTCCCAATCACCCTATAACCATCTAATTCAGCCTTTCTTTCTTTCTTTCTAGCCTTTCATATTTTTAAGCAGTGCATGGAAAACAAAACTGTCACTATCCACATTAAAAGCTATATTTTGATGTAATTTGTCACTTATTTGGAAAAGAGGTTAAATACATTTACAGTTGAAAAGACTCCCGATACCTCATTTGTGAACAGGGTCGTTTCTAGACTCTCATTAGTACTGGAGCACGGAAAGTTTTAAATATGGATATTTTTCTTACACCAACGCATCGCTTCACTTCAGAAGGTCTTTATTAACCCCCAGAGCCGTGAGGAGCAGTTATATGACGGATGGATGGATGCACTTTTATGGACATCAAAAATGAAACAACAATTCACTGCCGTTATAAAACTTGGAAAAGCCAGGACTTTTTTTAATATAACTCCGATTTTATTTGTCCGAAAGAAGAATGTCATTTACACCTAGGATGACTTGAGGGTGAGTAAATCATGGGCTAATTTTCATTTTTGGGTGAACTAACCCTTTAAATGCACAAGGAAAGCTCAGTTGGATTCTGATTGGCTGTCAATGTTTTTATCGTTCATCAGCTGAAAAAAAAAAAAAATTCTGATTCCATCGATATTGTTTCTTCTTGTTGTTAATGAAGTGTGGACCTCATTATTGTAAAATTAGAATGATTATTATAAGTTTAGCGTCCACACCAATAGATTGCTCTGCCGTTATGATGTCAAGTCAAGTCACCTTACATAGCGCTTTTTACAATACAGATTTCAAAGCAGTTTTACACTGATAACAGGAAAATAATGCAACTGTACAGCGACTGTGGAGAAAACAGTGATGTCATCGTCCAGTTCAGTTCACTTCTCGATGGTGTCAATGCAGGCAGATCAGTAGTTGAATATTAAGTGTCCCCAACTAATCAAGCCAAAAGCCAAAGCCGACAGTGGCAAGGAACCAAAACTTCATTAGGTGACAGAATGGAGAAAAAAAACCAGGCTCAGTCAGGGGGCCAGTTCTTCTCTGGCTAATGAACAAACAGTGCATGATAGGGTAGAGTGGGGGAAAACGCCTTTCTGTGAAACAAAAGTTAAATGTGTCTAGAATAGTTATCCTAGTTCCCTTTCAAACGGTCAGTCATATTGCGTCTGCTAGATGCTTTGGGAAAACTCCTTTTTTCTGAAATACTGAAGCCTTTTATAAAATCACGCAGTACTACTGCACAGCCATAACAGTGCTGAGGCCACTCGCACACTATTGGCTGGCCAGTGGGAACTGCATGAACCAATGGCAGAGCGGCGTAACTGTGCGAACCAATTAGTACGAAGCCCGCAAAGCTGAACGCAGAGCCCGCCAAGTGGGAAAGGTATCTGCCTATAAAAGACGCTCGCATTGCCATAGAATTCAGATTATTCTCCTTCAGCGTCGATCTTCGTACCCTCGCTGATCCTACTCGAAGCCTTCACCTTCTCGCAGAGAAAAGAAGAGCCTGCAACGGAACAGCGAGCTTGCCAGCCCTCAATCGCCAGCGATCCTGCGTTTCCTGCGCTCTCCGGCAAGTACTACGGTGTATCCTTTTACAAAGCCTTGCTTCACAAAAGAGCAGCGATGTCGCACCACACTTGTGGCACATGCAGAAATGCTCTGCATGAAGAGGACGGCCATGGCGATTGTGTGATCTGTCTGGGCAAGGCCCACGTGGACGCCACTGTCACCGGGTTCCGACTGCTCTCACTGCGAGAGAATGCCGCTCTCCTCTTTTGTCGCTTCCTGCTCTTTTCAAAGTGTGACCTCGCGCTCTCCCGTTCCCTTTCCCGTCCAAACCTCGGCGGAAAAAACGGCCGATTCAGAGGGCTGAGTATTTGGAGGCCAGCGAGATCACGTCGGCCCAATGCTTGCGTGCCTCGCTTTCGGACTTGCACCCCCCGCTCGACGCCAAGGGTCTCGTCTTGTTCGACGGGTCTGATGACGACCCACAAGAGCATCAACACGATGACTCTGTGGTTCTGTTGAAGACACTGCCCCCTCAACATCTCAGCAACGCAGCGACTCCAGAGCTGGTGTGGATGCTAAACTCATCCGTGTCCTCACAAAAGCTGTCAGCGAGGTCGGCCTAGACTTGGCATCGCCTGAGGAGCCTGCACAAAGCCACCTCAAAGAATGGTTCCTGTCAGTGCGCCAACAGGCCCCTTGACAAAGAGGTTCACTAAGAATTGGCTAAATCGTGGCACGTGCCGTACTCTGCCGTACTCTTGGTGCTCTCTACTATTGACGGCACCGAGGAGACAGGATGTGAAAAGCTTCCTCCACTAGAGGAGGCTGTAGCCGTGTACCTCTGCCTACCTTCGACGGTGGGCTGGAAGGCTTAAGTTTCTCACCTGTCTAAGCCCTGCAGGACAACCTCAGCCTTAGCCGGTAGGGCCTATACTTCCACCGGCCAAGCAGGCTCCGCCCTCCACTCGATTGTGGTCCTACAAGTTTTCCAGGCCAAACTCCTCTGTGCTATGGACGAGACTGGACCTGATCAGGAGGCTTTCCACAACCTGCGTTGCGTCACAGACCTGGCTCTTCGCGCTACAAAAGCCACCGCCCAAGCTATAGGCAGGTCAATGGCCAGCCTTGTGGTTTTGGAATGCCACTTGTGGCTGAACTTGACGGAGATCAAAGAAGCCGATAAGACCGCTTTCCTAGATGCTCCTATTTTTCTCAGCGTCCTATTTGGCCCGGCAGTGGATGGCTTTGCGGAACGTTTCACTACGGCACAAAAGGCATCCCAAGCTATGCGACACTTTCTGCCCAAATGCTCCAGCTCTGTGTCTTTGAGTAGCCCAAAAGCGCAGACTCAGCAGCAGCAAAAGCCAGAGCCTGCAGCTGTCCAGTCCCACCCACTGCCTCTGCCAACAGCGTCAGCGCCCTAGTCAGACTAAGCTCAAGCACAGCGTGCCGCCACTCGACACTAAAAAAACCCTGTCCAATCGGGTCGAGGCTTGGAAGGCCTTCCCTGGTGTGTCACAATGGGTTATAAAAACAATACGAGGTTACTCGCTCCAATTCGCACACAAATCACCCCACTTCGCAGGCATAATACACACTTCAGTATAGAGCAACGTGTCTCACGTCCTCAAAGCAGGCTTTTACAGTCGCTACTTCCTTGTTCCTAAAAAAGATAGCGGCCTCAGGCCCATTCTAGACCTCAGACATCTGAACAGGGTCCTTATCAAACGGCCTTTCAGAATGTTAACGATGAGACAGATCATTGCGCAGATTCGCCCGATGGACTGGTTTTTCTCAATGGATCTGAAAGATGCTTACTTTCATATCCAAGTTATTCCCCGTCACAGACCGTTCTTGAGATTCGCGTTCGATGGG
Source organism: Romanogobio albipinnatus (assembly GCA_023566225.1). Lineage (NCBI taxonomy): Eukaryota > Metazoa > Chordata > Actinopteri > Cypriniformes > Gobionidae > Romanogobio > Romanogobio albipinnatus. The sequence goes on along the minus strand of CM042261.1, from coordinate 16,191,776 downwards.
AAGGTCTACCAGTATAAAGTCCTGCCATTCGGTCTGTCTCTGGCCCCCCGCACTTTCACAAAGTGCATAGATGCAGCTCTCTCCCCTTTGAGACAAACGGGAATGCGCATTGAACTACCTCGACGACTGGCTCATTCTGACTCGGGCAGAGGCGGAATTTGAATCTCACAAATCAATCTGTGCTCCTCAGCCATCTAGAATGCCTGGGTCTCAGAATAAATACGGCCAAGAGCTTGATGCTTCCCAGTCAGAGAATCTCTTTTCTGGGGGCGATTTTAGACTCCTTATGGCATCAGCTTCTCCAGTAGTTCCTCTGGGCATGCTGCACATGCGCCCCCTGCAGTACTGGCTGAAACCACGGGTTCCTCCCCAAGCTTGGCGTTCGGGCCATCTTTGGATCAAAGTGGGCAACGGTTGCATCAAAACACTGGCCCTTTGGTCGAAACCCCGTCTCTACGAGTCAGAGGTGCGCTTGGGGACAGTTTCAAGACGGATGGTGGTCATCACGGATGCCTCCAACATAGGTAGAGTCACGGTTGCACATCAGCTGCCTAGAAATGCTGGCACTAGTGTTATCTCTCAAGACCTTCTTACCACGTCTTTTAGGTCATCATGTCTGTTACGTCTCCCTATTAAAAATAAATGTCTAGGAGTAACAGGGTCAGTAACATGTAAAAATAAAATAAAAATAAATGAACGGGTTCAGTTACTGATGAATTACGTGATAGCATGAATCAGGCAGAGACAGATTTGAACTTAAGTCTTTTAGTAATTTAAAATCATAAGTGAACACCCAATTGATTTACAAAGTAATAATGATCAAGGGAAGGAATATTTACAAAATATATACAACCATATAGTGAAACAGAACACATAAGCAAGGGACAATGAGCGGTGCTAAAACAAACAAATCAACAAAACAAAACATCCACTAACTTATTTAAAGTTCTCAACTAACTAAGAAATAAAGACAAAAGTAAACACTACACAACTAAGCTACACTAACTAACAAACATAAATACATGGGGTAGCATCCGCTCCTTACCTGGTGTATATAAACAATTGCAAAATCTAATGTGTTGTATTATGTAGGTCACGTGACATGCTACTATCCCATTGCTCTGAGTCCGAGAAAATAGTAGTCAGGTTCCAACCAAATCAACGGTACAAACTTAAAGTTGTAATCAGAAAAAGAAACTTTCAAAACAAAGTATAACCAATCAATCGGGGAGGCTAGAAACAAACAACAAGAAAGCAAAACAAGCAAGAGAAAACCACGCCTCCTGTCCTCTGGTCACTTCCGGGTCTTTATACAGGGAAGGCGAGCTCCGATTGGTTCTTTGGGATGGATGTCAATCAGGAACAAATGATGATTGAGGTTCAAAACAACCAATCATGAACCTAAGAATAAAGGATAGCTGAGAATAGAGAAAGAAAGAAAAAAACAACAACCAACATACGTTGCGGACGTAACAATGTCCTAGTCCGTACGGACAACACGACAGTGGTTTCCTACATAAACCTGGCTCAGGTCGAGACGGCTCAACCAACAGGTCAGACGTCTCCTCCTATGGGCAAAAGGCAAACTGCTCGCTAAAAGAATTGCATGTGTTGGGCAGGTTGAACAAAGGATCAGATATGCTTTCTAAGGGCCTGGTGTCCCCAGGGGAGTGGACCCTCCATCCCCAAACGGTTCAAATGATATGGAATGTTTTCAGGAGGTCATTGCCCAATATATTTATCAAAGAGCAAGGATGCGCTGGCTCACGAATGGCCAAGCCACCTGCTTTATGCTTTTCCTCAAGTCCCGCTCCTTCCCCAAGTCTTGAAAAGAATCAGGGAGGGTGGGCACAGATTCCTGTTAGTGGCCCCAGGTCATGAATGCATGAACTAACTGTTCAGTATTTGCATTTAGAGCATATGTTGATTTAGATATATTTTTAAAATGGAAGAATGTGGTTTTACAGATGCTAGAAATGTGGCTTTCAAAAGAAAGATTGGTGTCAAAGAGCACTCCCAGATTCCTAACTGATGACGAAGACTTGACAGAGCAGCCATCAAGTGTTAGACATAGGCCTAATCTAGGTTACTACGTGCCAGGGTCGTAGCCAGTGGGTGGGCCTGACTATGATGCCCACTATGATGACTAGGCCCCCCCCAGTTTATTATAAAAATATAATAATATTTGTTAAATAAGTTATTTAAATTATTTTAACGTAATTACAAAATTATTATAACATCTCAAATACTGAAATAAATCAAATGTGTTTTTTTACAGTCTGTGGTTTTTGCATAATGCTTGATGAGTTTGATTGACAGCTGTTTTAGGCAATTAGGTGTCAGGCTGTCTCATGCATAGATATCCATAATAAAGGCTAGATGTCTTACGGCAGAGTCTCTAACGTCATCACCGGCGGCCATCTTGTCACAGGCAGGGCTCTGTGGTACCTGATGTAAGGCGAGTGATCTGCATGAACACAAAATCTGAAACACTGAAATCTTGACGGATTTACAAATGGTTTGGTCTCTAACAAACGTTTTTAACGTGGCTATAATTATGGATGCTTGAACAAATTATGAATATTTTTTCATAAGTATGCAGTGTCATAACTACATCTCTGACGTTTATAACAAACCAAACAGTTTGAAAATCGGTATTGCCGATGCGGACGTCGACCTCCATTGGCCAGCAGTGCGGACGAGACATCTAGCCTTTATTATGGATATCTATGGTCTCATGTATGTCATGCGGCTCGCGTCTGTGAGTTCATGAAGTGTGTTTACCTATTCACTTAGCCTATAATTTGCAGTTGTGTGATAAATACACAGCAGCGATGCAAAATTCTATAAAAAGGACTTTTAAAAACTCGCATTAATGCGGAAGAGAACCCATCCATCAGACCGCAAGTAACGATAAGACTTTTCAATTCCAAGCGCAGGTTAATTCTGTAAAGCCAGGAACACGCCATCAGTGTCTGTCAGTCGTGGTAGTGTAGGGGTAAGGTGCGTGGCACTAAGTTTTGACGCAATTCGACCTGAGGTTTGAATCCGCTTTTTGCCAAACTCGCTGTACTTCCTTTTCCCATCACATATCAGATCGTTTCAATCAAAAATGAAGAAAATATTTGAGTGTCTAACGTTTGTTGTAACCGCTGCTCATGTTTTGTATGTTGAGAGGTTGTAGCTGCAGTTTTGGTTTATGTTGACAGTGACACCCGTGCACGTGAAAGTGCCCGCTTCCTTTTACACAGGCCCGACCAAAAATTAAATTCTGCCTGCGCCACTGAATATCCGTGCAGAGTTTTTTTGTCCAATAATTAGAACTTCAGAATTAAGTAGAAGGAAATTATTAGTCATCCAATTTTTCATATCATATGCATTCCGTTAATCTTAAAAAAAAAAGACCCATTAACATTTGGATGAAAGGTAGGAGGGCCCCATCAATAAACTGTTTGACAAACACGTTTAACCTTTGATGGAAACATGAATATGGTGCGGAATTAAGTAACTCATTTAACAATAAACAAAGAAAGATAAGTAAATTAAGCTTGGCCAGTTAAAGTTTGCTGAGTAATTTATACTTAGTTGAAATGTACCCTGTTTTAAGTAGGCCTATACATTTTACTCAAATAATACAACACTGAAATAAGCCATGCTTTTAAAGTCTATGCTTTACTTAGAACATCTACATAAATAATACACTCTAAAAAAAAAAAAAGGTTCTATATGGCACCAAAAATGGTTCTTCGTCGTAATCATAGGGGAACCACTTTTGGTGCTATATAGCACCATATCTTAACATGTTCTGTATATGGTAGCGGTGCTATATAGCACCTTAGTTAGCGGTGCTATATAGCACCTTAGTCAAAATACTGGTGAAGAACCTCTGAAGAACCGCTGAAGAACCACTGAAGCACCAAAATTGGTGCTATATAGCACTTAAAAAGGTTCCCCTATGATTACGAGCCAAGAACCATTTTTGGTGCCATATAGAACCTTTTTTTTTAGAGTGTACAGTAGATATTGTATACATATTTAGTCTACATAATAGAAGTGTGGTATCCAAACACAGATATCTCAATACTTGGTACACAATACATAATACCGGTAACATTCAATGGATAATTTCTGAGTATGAAAGATCATTTTGAGTAGAAAATGAATTCCAGATGTCACAAAACATTAAGTTACTAAACCTAGCATCAAATGCAATGATAAAACAGTGTAGCTTAAATAGGCTACAGCTTGAAACAGTGAAAAAAATGCAACCTTATTATTTATTCATGTCCCAGTGCATTATGGGAACACCAGTATCAGAAAATTAAGTAAGTTTTACGAAATTTCTACAAGGTGAAATTGAGAAGGCTACTAATACAGAGTTCTACTTTGTTTTTTAAATTACATTACATTTGTTTTCCTGTAGTAGCCTATTTACTTCACAGATTTGTTTTATTTGATGCATAGGCTACTGATAGAAACGCGGTTTGAAAAGCTAGCCTACTTGTTCATATTAGTGATGGTTCCCGTCTTTATATTGTGTTTTTCTTTCCCAGTAATGTCTCTTTAAATGAGGGAGCGCTGTAAGTGTGACTGTGGTTGGGTTTCTTCAGCTCTGTCTGTTAGTTTAGTTCAGTTCACATTTCTGATGGACCCGAGCAACAAAGCAGGTGCAGTTCAAAACATCAGGAACATTTTGATATTCGGTGCACGAGAGACAAACAACCCGCTTTACGTTCCTGTAAGGACGCGAATAACGTGACTTTCTCTGTTCGGATACCGCAGAAACATTCATTTCATCGGTAGCCTATGCTTGGAAACATCAGGTGTGATAGGACTACTACTAACTAACTAACTAACTGCGTGAAGCAACAACACGAATCATTGGATGTAGCCTACACTGGATATAATCCATCTTACTTATCCCATAACTCTTCTTATATAAAGTTCTTTATTTTGGTCTGTAATTGTGATGCGCGCGGATCTGGCAAGTGCAGCTTTAGTAAGCAACTATCAGCGCAGACGGAGCATCGCAGCGAATCTACTTCCAGATGTCCATCTCTCTCTGAGTCTGCTCGTAACAGGTGGAGCTCATTTCACTCCATCTGTCCGCTGCTGAAGTGGCATATATGGGCAACCAGGTTGACAAACTGTCACACCTAAGTTACGCCGAAGTTCCCACGACCGACCCGAACGGACTGGACACGGAGGAAGACGGCCCGCGGATCGGGGTCTCGTACATTTTCGCGACCGACGACGATGAACTGGACGATAATCATCATCATCAACATGTCGATGGACCAGAGCAGAAGGAGGAAGAGAAGCACTACAACGAGCTGGACTGCGCGGTTTACCACCGAGACGAGTGCATTTATGAGAAGAGTGGCAGCACTAGGGAACTGGAGACGTTTAGCCCGGAGAATTTATTGAACAAATGTAAGCCCGGAGACGTTCTGGAGTTCGTGTCCGCCGGACAGTACCCGCACTGGGCTGTGTACGTCGGGGACTTCCAGGTGGTGCACTTGCACCGGGCGGAGGTCAAAAACAGTTTTCTGACCGATGCTAGTCAGGGCAGGAGGGGCAGGATCGTAAACGAGCTGTACAAATTCAAACCCCTGAGTCCTGACATGGTGGTGCAGAACGCTATGGAGCAGGTGGGCGCGAAAGACAGAGAATTAAGTTGGAGAAATTCGGAGTGTTTCGCCGCCTGGTGCAAATTCGGTAAACGGGAGTTTAAGATGGGAGTGGAGATACGAATAGGAAAACAGCCGTACAGATTAAAGCTCCTCTTGCCTGACAAACAGTTTCATGTGCTGGAGTTTCAGAGTTTGGAGGATTTGATCATGGAAAAGAGGAGAAATGATCAGATCGGTAAATCGGCGGTTATACAGGAGTTGGCGCATCATTTAAGCCATAGCGGAAGTGAAACGAATGTTCATTGACATGCAACAGGTAGCGGGAAAGAAATAACATATCCGTGATTCTCACTAAACCCGTCCAGTACATTTCCCTGCAAAATCAAAAGAAATGTATATGAAATTATCATTATTATTATTTTGCTTAAAGGACTGTTTTAAGGACACAAACTGTGATTGGTCAGTAGCCTACATATCACTGCGCCGCTCGCGTTGATGTTCTGTCATGTCAGGGACTATATCTTCTAGCGGAAGAATGTCACAAAGAATTTGCTTAATAAAATAACGTTTCAATAAAAATTGTGCCCTTAATATATTTGTTTTTTTGCAACCATCTTTATAAAAACAGGGCCATGCTGCATTGTGAATATAGTAATGGCTGAATGGATCTAGTGCCCCTGAGTTTAGCCTACTTTAAAATGAAAATTACCCCACGATGGCTTACTTCTTTCTGATGAATACAGTCTGAGTTATATTAATAAATATCCTGATGTTTCCAAGCTATATAATGGCAGTGAATGGGCACGAGTTTGAAGCTCAAAGAAGTGCATCCATCCATAATAAACAAACTCCACACGGCTCCGGGGTGTCATTTAGGCCTTCTGAAGTGAAGCGATGGATTTTTGTATAAGAAAACTATCCATATTTAAACCTTTATAAAATAAAATATCTAGCTTTATGGCGTATAACGTCGGCCATATAGTTTATGCATTTTGAACTACTAGAGGCAGTTTCGTAAGTTGAATACGGAGGGCGATCTGGCGGAAGCTTGATATTTTACTTTATAATGTGTTAAATATGGATATTTTTCTTACACAAACGCTTCCATTCGCTTCAGAAGGCCTTTATTAACCCCCCGGAGCCGCTGTGGAGTACATTTATGATGGATGGATGCACTTCTTTGAGCTTCAAACTCGCGAGCCAATTTTTGTGCCAATTAAGCACATTTCCTCCTCAAATTCTCATTGATGTAATGCATTCTTATAGACTTAAAAAAAATACCAGCTCTCGAGTTGTAAGCTGTTCTTCATAATGTATAATCAGGCTCGCTGTGAGTTGCAAAATAGTCTAAATCATCATGTGGACCTTTTTAAACAGTGTTGGCACAGATGAAATTGCAGCAAGTAAACGGTGGCTGAATCCATCTATTTACCCTCTCTCTCAGTTATGTTTTTCTCAGAACATAGCTGACCTCACATTTAGCTCTTTAGTGGGGTCACTATGGTGCATTTATTAAGTAAATGAACATTTATTTTCCTTTTGACATTACCATACAAGTCTCATTTCTCCATGTGTTTATATTGTTGGCCTTTTTTATTGCCAGAGGCCACTTAATATGGTGGGGTTGGAAGGCTGCAGGTGTAAACAAGAGCTTGTTTTTTTTGTATCTGATAGAAATCATTTGGTGTTTTAATATTTAGCAAATGCTTTAATCCTGAGCCTCTTCAATACCCTGCAAACTGCATGACTTTCATTTGCAAGGCTTACCTTCTAATTGTCCTCCCACTTGTGAAGTTTACAATTTTCTCTGAACGTGTGAATTGAATTGATTATGTGAGGCTGTAGTAAAGAAGCTGAAAGCAATAGTTTGCTAAGGCTGGGTTAAATAAATGTAGCAAAGGCCGAGGCATAAAATGCCTCATGTCTGCTTTGACACTCAATAATAAGAGCCCTAACAAATGCCACAGGCAGTAGTTCATAGCAGTGAGCCGTTCAGTCGTGAGATCATGAGACGTTGATCAGACAATTGCCTGTCCAAACTGGACTCTGACCTCATGGGAAAACATCAGGTGGTCAAATCTGAAGTGCATGGACAATCAGAAGTGGCCAAAACACAGTGTCACAGAAACTCAGTGTGACTTATCTCTCGAAACAGTAGCCGTGCCTTTGAGATATGCCACAGATGGCGTGTTTTGTTAGAGGAGGAAAGGGTGCTTTATAATCTGAGCCCAATCGCACTGCCACAGGTCCACACTGAGTAAACACGAGATGCTGGGAAACAGGGAAGTAATTACAACTGCCATACTGTGAGTGAGTAATAGCTGCCCACAAAGGTACAAGACAGTCTTTGTGAATCATTGGAAAGCCAACACTATTGCCAGTTTGAGACAACAGCCCCCTAATGAGCACTTAGTCAGTGATGTTTTAAATGTGATGTGACTCAGTGACACTGCTCTTTGTGCTGTGAGTACAGGTTTCTGCCTAGTCCCTTCAGCTGTTCAGTGAATAGTAAGCCGTTTCAGCCATAGAGCTGTTTTTGGTTTGTTGTGCTAAAACCCAGAATAGAATTAGTATTAGAAATTCCTGAGGGAACCCATGGCAACCTCCCGGGTTGACCAACGCATTGACTTCATGATTAAACAGCTCTATTGGTTTGGACTAAGCAAGGCCATGTATAATGTAGGGCTTTCAGGTTTCATCTTTAAAATGATTAAAAATGTGAGCAGTTTCAAGTTGTAACCAGTGTGACATTCATCAGATTTCAGTATCATTCGTCATAGTTGCATAGATTCTCTTTAAAAAAAAAATTTTTTTTTATGAAAATAGTTAAAAATTTTAATAATTAAAAAAGTATGCCAGTGATATCCATCATATATCCCTGGTGTCCTTATCATAGCGGCATAAAAGTAAAATAATGAACCATTTAAATAATTAAAAAATAGTCAATACATTCATCAAATCCCTGTGTCCTTATCATGCATATATTCTCTAAATTAAAAAAAGTTAAATAATAAACCATTACATTAAAAAAAAAAAAAGAGCAGTCAATACATTAATCAAATCCCAGTGTCCTTATCATGCATATATTCTCTAAAAAATGTAATAATTAAAAAAAGAGTGGTCAATACATTCATCAAATCCCAATGTCCTTAGTATAGCCGCATGTATTCATAAATAAGTAAATAAATAAATTAAATATCAAACTATATATAAAGAGTAGTCAAGTGACATTCAGGTCCTTTTTAACTGCATAGTAGATTTTCTAATTTAAAAAAAAAAAATTAATGAATGCTTTTTTTTTTAATAATTTGAAAAATGACATTCATCAAATCACTGTGCCCTTTTTGTAAATAGACAGTTAAATAAATAAGAAAAATCTAATTAATTTAGTCAAACGGCATTCATCAAATCCCAGCGTGCTTATTGTAGCTGCATGGATTCTCAAACAAAGCAAACAAAATTGAAATGTTTAAAAAGAGTAGTCCAGTGACATTCATCAAATCCCAGTGTCCTTATTGTAGCTGCATAGATTCCATATGTAAAAAAAAAAAAAAAATCCAAATAATTTCAAAAGAGCAAACTGACATTCATCAGATCAGCGTTCTTATTGTAGCTGCATATATTCACTAATAAACCAATAAATACATAAATATAATGTAATGTAAATATTTCATTAGAGTAGTCCAGTGACACTCATCAAATCCATTGTCCTTATCACAGCCGCATGGTTTCTGGCAGACCTTTACATCACATGACGGGCTGAGGTGAACTTGTGAAGCTCGTTTGTCAATGCTTAAATAGCAGCTTATCAACTTTGTTGAACGTGCTTATTTAACCACAGCAAAACCTTTTCCTTGCTTCTCATTATCTCATTATCACAGACTCTTCACACCTGAGTCATTATGTAAATCTACTTTATGGTGTAATGTCTGAAGCGTTCAATAGACTTTCATAATAATATTTAATTAATATTATAAATGTAGTCACAGTTTTCTTGCAAATTACCACGCAAGTTAAAAGCGTGTCCTTTAATGATATACCTTTGATATCCTGAGGGCTTAAGAAAATGCTTTTTTAAATCATGTTTAAATTATGCTAATATTGGAGATGAACCAGCTTCTTTTTTTTTACCACTATTTATAACACTATAAGCCCTTCAGTGGCATAACAAACTACAGTGAATTCAGTTTTAACCAAGCAGGAAGGAAGTTGCTTGTTTTCAATTTGCACTTCTCATACTTCAGTCTTCCTGTTGCAAAGGGGTAAACATGAAGCAGCTGCGGTGTGTTGAAATTTAGTTTATGGCCTATGTCTTTTTTTGGTTGGTTGGTGGGTGGGTGGGGGGTGGGGGTGGTGATTTTTGTGTAAGTGTAAGATTACAAAGCAAATGTTTAAAAAATAGACAAAAATACAATGTCTTGACAGAATATTCTCCACCTTTGTATTTCCAATCTGTAAATTTCCGCCTCGACAACAACATTTATTTCTCTGAAATAACAAACACATCGCTCCCTTACAAAACTTTCCAATCCCAGTAAATTCTTTGTACATAGTCTCAAACAGCCGTGGATCTTATTGGGCCTGTCTGTTTGAGCGTCACACATTACATGTGGAATTTTTACCCGTTCTTCAATGCACATTTGTTCCGCTAGATTAGACGGGAGCGTCGGTGGACAGCAATTGTCCAGTCATACCAAATATTTTCGACTGGATTCAAGCAATTCCAAAACGCAAACCTTTTTTTATCCTTTGTGTTGTGTGCTTTTGTCATTGTCCTGATGGAAAATCAATCTTCTCCCTGTACACAGATCTCTGACTAACTGAAACAGGTTCTCATTTACTGGTGAAAATCTACTCCACAGCGTGATACTGTGCGGAGCATTTGGTTTGTGCCAAATATTATGCTTCACTCTCAGGCCAAAGAGCTCAATTTTAGTCTCATCATTCCACCCATTTGGCTTCAAAAAGTCGAGATGTCAAAAATCCAAACTCCAGGCATGATTTAAAACTGGTTTCAAAAGTGTCTTCCTTCTAGCCACTCTCAAAGAGTCGTGAAGTGCTGTAGTGAGTGTTCTGGGCTGTTTCTCTATTTCTGCCAAAAAGACCTGCAGCTCTTCTGGTGTTGTAACCTGCCTCTCGGTCCTTTCTCTGAAAGCTTTGTTCTGAGTTTGATAAGACAATCTGATAGTTGTATCGTGGACTACTTTGTCTTCTCCAACTTCATCTCAAAGTATAATTGGAATATTGTGTGAATTTGCAATAGTAGACAATACAATGTTTAAAGGAGTTTTAAGAAGTGAATATGATCCCAAGGTTCGTTCAGATCCGTTGAGTGACTTTTTGTCTCTGGCTACGTCTGAAATCGCTTACTCTCTTAAGTACTTATTTTGTAATTACTTTACGACCACTAAAAAAGTATGTTCTATGAATGTGTGTAGGGCTGGGCAATATGCCCCCAAAAAAATCATATCTCTGTATTTTTTGGTTAAATGGTGATACGGTAGGCCTAGGCATCTTCTATGTTTTTTTATTTGGATTTTTTTTTTTAAGTTAAATTATTTTTTATTTCACATCCACATTCTATATCCAGTGTTGTCCTACAAACAATGTTGATATTGAAGGCTATGCAAACAAATATAGGCAGAGTGAATGTAAATAAATGTACAATCTATTATGTGCAAAAAGGGGGTTCAAATCACACTACATTCTAACATTGTAACATTATATTGTATTCTATTCTATCAATCTAAAAACAAAAATATTTTTTATTTTTTACATTCACACTAAAAATTAAAATAAAAACAAAAGCACAGACTAAATATGGAAGCCTACATTGTATTACCCCACTTTCATTAAATTACACTTGTAGGTTTAAAATTCCACATATGGCATTTTTATTGTCCAACAACAAATATTTTAGCAATAGGCCTATGTATATTTTAGTCAGAATTATTGCGCGCCGTATGTTTGGCGCGCATGCGCGTGGTGGCACTCGTTCTAGGAAGCCTGCATTTTAGCAGAGATTCACTTGCTGAAGGCTCGTCCTCTCCTGACATCAAAATCGACATATTTGCATGACATTTACCAATCTAGAATATACCTGTGAAATGTAAGTTATGCACTGAGGACAGAACATACCACATCTCAAACGCATTACACAGCGCGAGTAGGTATCTGTCAGTCAGATGTCTGTCAGAGACTCTGCTGATTTAAACGCGTTAGCATTATTAACTATATCTTACCAGTTATTTTGAAGCCTTTAAAGTATGCTCATGTTTAGGACACATTGGCTTATGCACTCTACGTCCTCTGCTATTTTTTTATTTTGCTTGTATAAAACTAGTAAACGGTATTGCCACAATCCATATCGTTTCTAAAAAAATATCGATATATCGTACAAACTCAATATACCGCCCAGCCCTCGTGGGATGGTAAAGTGTCCATTGTATGCACACTTCAGAATCTCGCTGAAAGTAGTAGGTCATCAGGGTACGTTTTGCCTACTCTTTTATGAGTAGGCTACTGTGAATTCAGACACACTTCTTTTGTCACTTCGGAGACTATGAATGAGTAATTTAAATCATTCATTCAACCCATTCCTTCAAAAATACTGATTCATTCAGGAAAGAAACAAGTGACTGTCTCTATGTGTAATATTTAATAATGCGTACACATTTGTGAATCAAAACTTGACAAACTGTTCAGTGGAGGGAGTCGTTGGAAGTGAATAAGAGTAATTTGTTCACTTAAAAATATTCATGCGCGAAACGCCACTAAACACTTATCTTTAACAATCACACTTCTGTCAAAACACTAACATTGTATTATTAAAGGTGCATCGTTTTTCCCTCATTTAAAAGGCTTTGAAAAATGAATCGCATCATAAAGATAAGACAAGACCTCTCTAATTCTTCATGGCTATGGAGACTGTCTGGATGAAACATCTGTTGGATCTAAAGGCAAGTGGCATTGAAATAGACCCATCCCATCCAGCATTTCTATATGAAATTGCAACAAAAAAATAGAGATATTACATGTGAAAACAGTCACTGACTGCCTAATGTGGCAGTTTTGTGTGAACTAAATTTATTTTATTTAATTATGTTACGATTTGAATAAGACTCCATTTTGCTAACCAAGTGAATCTGTGGTTAAAAATAAATAAACATTTTGCATTTTTTATAATACTATTTTATTATTATTATTTAAAAAAATGAATATTAATAATGAAACTTTTATTTTAAAACGCAAAAAAACAAACAAAGAAGAAGAAGTGGCATAGTATAAACTTATTTAGTTAATTTAGTGCTTATTTTATCTTGTATTTAATTACTTATTCTTCCACACAAAGACAAATGTCATGAAACAATTTTGTCAGCCTAAAATTAACTTTTACCCACTGTCTGTGTTTTGCTTTGAACATCCTAGAAAGGGGAAAGCCTGTTTGATTATTTATCTTATTTCTCCAGAAGAAAATCCTATTTGATCGCAACAAAAAAAGCTATCATAGAGGAACATGGAAGCCACTGCTGTAGCTACTCATGAAATATTGTTTTTTCCCTGTCTTAGAAAAACCACATCAATTCATTTTTTATAAAGGTAGATAGAATTCAGGCCTTTTCCTGCATGGTAGACGCATGAAAGAGTGCCGATATGTTCTTGAAAGCTTTTAAAGGTTTTAGAGTTTGTCCTTTAGAACTGCTGTTTAAACAACGTAATGACACTGAATTTAAAGGATTAAATTACTTCTAAAGCTGGTGATAATTAATAAAGGGCCTGAAGCGAAAAAACTCACCTATCAATCATCCAGACTCCATGAGACATATTTTCATTCTGGATTTGTAATGAACTCACACGGATGTATTTGGATCACTTTTAGTTTGAGTACCTGCTGGCTCAATCAAAGCAATGTAAATTCCAGGGCTTCAAGAGGCCTCATTGTGATGCCGGGCACCAGCGAAACACGAGGCGCACAATGAAAAGTCACTGCATGTGGTGCTGATAGATTGAGCGCCTTATTCTAATTTGATTCATGTTGCTTTTTCTCTTTTATATGAGACAAACGTGATATGTCTGAAAATACAATACATTAGCATCATATCAGATGCCCCTGTCAGCATTGCGAATGGATGCATTCAATATTTCATGACCATGTAGAAAACTGTTCAGAATTTGGATAATGTGAGAACATAATGTCAGAATATCTCATTCAGATATTTGTTCAATTATTGTTAGCGGTTCTTCTTTTAATCATTTTTAATGCACATTAGGACATGAATTAAAATGACTAAAAGGTATAATGACTAGCCTAGATTCAGTGTCGTTCAAAAGTTCAGGGGCATAAATTCATACTTTCAAAACTGACATTTATAATGTTACAAAAATATTTCTGCTTCATATATGTCATGATTGACAGTTGAGATTTATGGCTTCTCTGAGTGAAGTTGAGGCACCAACTGACTTTTTGGGGGATTTTCGGGAGGAGATTGGAGCTTTAGCTTTAATTTCTACATTTCCATAACTGTTTATATCACACCAACATAATGAATTGTTCTCCATCTGCATCTTTTGATATTGCGGCTCTCTACTGTGCAGACTCCGGACCCGAGGTCACTGCTGCGCAGACTCGCTCCTAAATCTGCACAAGATGTCAGCGACATATTCAGATGTTGGCGGCTTCACTTTTCTTCAGTGGAAGGCAGTGAAGAGGCGCCATCCATATTTTTTACGGTCTATGCTCCTGACACATGGCAACACAACTAAAAGTTTCTTAGTATATTTGACCATTTATTGAAAGTAGTCTACAGCATCAACACTGGACCACGGAGTAATGGAAAAAGTTGGCCTGATCTGATCAATCACGTTTTCTTTTACATCACTTGGATGGCCGGGTGCGTGTGTGTCACTTACCTGGGGAACACATGGCACCAGGATGCACTATGGGAAGAAGGCAAGCCGGCAGAGGCAGTGTGATGCTTTGGGCAATGTTCTGCTGGGAAACCTTGGGTCCTGCTATCCATTTTGACACGTACCACCTACCTAACCATTGTTGCAGACCATGTACACCCTTTCATGGAAACGGTACTCCCTGGTGGCTCTGGCCCCTTTCAACAGGATAATGTGCCCTGCCACAAAGCACAAATGGTTCAGGAATGGTTTGAGGAGCACAACAATGAGTTTGAGGTGTTGACTTGCCCTCCAAATTCATCAGATCTCAATCCAGTTGAGCATCTGTGGGATGTGCTGAACAAAAAAATCTGATCCACGGAGGCCCCACCTCGCAATTTACAGGACTTAAAGGAACTGCTGCTAACATCTTGGTGCCAGACACCACAGCACACCTTCAGGGGTCTAGTGGAGTCCATGCCTCGACAGGGCTGTTTTGGCAGCAAAAGGGGGACCAACACAATATTAGGTCATAATGTTATGCCTGGTCTGTGTGTGTGTGTGTGTGTGTGTGTATATATATATATATATATATATATATATATATATATATATATATATATATATTTTTTTTTTAATGTTGATTATGTCTATACAGTGTTTTTAATATGCTTTCAGACAAACCAGGTGACATCACAAACTACCATGTAACCAATTTCTCAACGTGAGGGCAGGCTTTAGCATATCATCATTACTGCTGCGAAGCAGGGGAGTCTCAAGAGAAGCCATATCGGTATATTTTTCTGTTGATATGAAAAATCGTGTACATTTAGCAATATAGCAGGTAAATTATGTACATGATGTATATTATGATATCCTCCAAAAATAAGTTATGATATGTCCTCTGTAGTTGACACCAGGACACCAGGAGTTGTTAAAATTGCATGTATAGGCAAAAACAATGGGATTTATTTTTAATTCACCAATCAATTTTTAGGTTTCATTTTTTTTTTTAAACAAACTTTGTTTAAAGATGATTCTGAACTATGTTATGAAAGATATAACGAAATGCATTGATATACCATTTTACTTTATGCAATATGTGGGTAAAGTGGCCATACTTGGATTTTCCCATGCAATACAATGTATCTATTCACTGCATATAATTAGCATATGAATGTGTTCTTGGTGCAACATGTAATGAAAAAAGAAGTGTAATAATGGGAGTAATAATTAACAACATTTTCATAATAATATCTAATATTTCATAGGAATATTAATATGTAATTTCTTTCCCTATTCACTTATGTCTCCAAAATGCCTGATAAAAATGATTTAAGTCCTGGCGTCCACTGCAGTGGACATGTATGAAATCAATGCTCTGTTTTGTAACAGAAAGTCATATTTTGATTAAAAATCCCTTAACATTTTCCTGAGATGTTGATTTATAACAAACAATTTGAAAATTAATATTATCATATTTCCTTAAGAGTGCTAAACATTAATGTCAGCCGTTTTTAAAGACCAAGAAGAAGTTGTTGTCCTGGTGAAACCTCCGAACATTTGCTATCTCTGCAAAGCCCCGAATGTGCTCTTTACAGGACATCCAGACTGTGACATGTGACATGTATGATGTCAGAGAAATTCACTAAAATATAATGTCCACTACAGTGGACAAAAGTCTGTTCCTGGGTCCCAGGAGGATATGATGAACTATATGCCTTTCTCCACCGAAGTTCTATGATGTTCAAAGTGTTTCTAAGGTTGATTTTTAGAAGACTGAGATGGTGAATGGGATGGTTTGTGTAACATTAGCAACAGATTATTAGCTGTTTGATAACGTAGTCAAGCAAAAGGCTAATCATATGAATTACCGTTATGTGTCCGGCATTGTAAAGGGCGATACTTTTGTGCAGCGTTTACTAGAGTAAATGTTGACAGAGTGTGAGTGAGTGGAGACGGGGCTAATTTGCATTTTCATTATTTTTAAATATGTTGATTTGTTGGGTTATTTTGTCATTTTGCTTTGATTTTAAAGGTCCCATGGCATGAAATTTTCATTTTATGAGGTATTTCAACATTAATATGAGTTCCCCTAGCCTGAATATTGTCCCCAAGTGGATAGAAATGTTGATCGGTGTAAACCCGAGTTCTGGCTGTCTCTCTCTGCCTTTGAGAAAATGACAGGCCAGACGAGCCAATCCTGAAGTCTCCTGTTTTGACGTCCAAGCAGGAGCGGTTACCTCCCTTTCCTCCGCCCAGAGAATCTGGCACGCCCATGCAAACACTCGAGAGATCATTAACGTTACTTGTGAACGCAGGCAGTTTCTCAGTGTTTGGATGTACAAATGAAAACAGAAGTCTTTCTTCAGTTCCTTCTGATCTGTGATCAGTGATCTCTTATGTGGAGCTAATTATTTATTATTCGTGCACACGCAGCGGCTTCTCTCTCTCCCGACAGAACGGTGTTGTCGTGTTTTCTATCTTGTGAGTCAGTGTTTTTGTACGTCCTCGTCGCGTCTACCGGTTCTAAAATGTGCATACAGTCGTGAGTTTCTGCTCAATATCGGCCTCACACACGCCGAAGCTCGGGCTGCACTGGCCGTTGGCCTTCAACATCCCCGACCCCCAGTACTGCATCTGGCCCACAGCGGAGGCACCAAACGCGGCACGAGATTAAGCAGACGGGGGTAAGCATGAGCATATCTGGGCTAGGCTAGACATCTTTCCCCACAATAAACTGGATTACATTCGATTACTGTTGTTGTGTCTTTGTTTGCGCTGTACTGACGCTATTCATATGATTGGAACATATCTAGAAATAATGCTATACTCAACACTTACTAACTCGTTCATCTCGACAGCTGTAATGGTACATTGCATGTGTTACAAAGTTGGTAGAATAATGATGAATACGGACTCGGCGTGACTGGGACTCGTGTTTATTCAGAACTCTCAGATACAAACACAGTAAACTCGCGCTGACTGACAGCGCTCTCATAACTCAGAAGTTACTATAAATAACTTTGTTAGCAATCGCTCCGTCTCCATGATGTCCGGTTCGCGAACGAATCATTCTTTTGAATCGGTTCTTTTTAGTGTTTTTTTAGTGTCCAGTTCACCAAATCGGACTGAATCGTTCTAAAGGGTTCGCGTCTCGAGTCAGCGCTGATCCATCATTTATTAAAGTTAAAGTTAGTAACTACAACAGTTCACCCTGAACTGAGACTGAGAACTGATGAGAAGTGAACTCAGGTCCATCCGTCTCTGGCAAGCTCGTGCCTCGTTAAACCACGCCCCCTCCGCTCATTTAAAATGCAAAGATGTCAGCCAATCACAACAGTGGGCGTTTTTACTGAAGTCTCACAGCAGACACGCCTCTTGAAGCAGGGCATTCAGCCACAGGGCAAACAGCAGTATTGAAAAAATGCCTTTTATTTCTAAATTATGACATTTTATGATGTAAAAATCATACTAACAATATAAGTACACCTCAGGAAACATTATAAAATAATAGAAAAATGCCATGCCATGGGACCTTTAAGGGATACAATTATTGACTAAGGGGGACTTGAAATGACACTGACTGATGGCTCCAACAGAAGCATATTCCATTCCCCGGGCGCCGCAGCAATATCGCTGCCCACTGCTCCGGGTGTGTGTTCACGGTGTGTGTGTGTTCACTACTGTGTGTGTGCACTTGGATGGGTTAAATGCAGAGCACAAATTCCAAGTATGGGTCACCATACTTGGCCACACGTCACTTCATTTCACTTCATTGATTATTAACCTTGGATCTCATAGGTCTGTTTGAAAGGTTCCTGCTTTGTTTTAAAATGGTTTCTCTGTTGCCAAAATGAAAGGAATTTTCCTTCCAGAACCGACTGCTGTGTTTTATTACTTCCTTGATTATACAAAGCTTACTTAGACCTAGTCGTTTAGGAAACCCATTGATATGTCGATAGTGAAAATATAGTTTTGCACATCCCTAGCTTACTTTCTGATCAAATTAGTGCTTTTTAACAACAGCATAATGTATTTGTGAGAGCGCTTAAATGTGTTGGGAATAATCAACGCTTCTTTCTGTATGTTGAGACAGGAATTGGTTATGCATTAATACATTTAAAAGAAGAGAGCGTCTTGAGGTCTGCATCATACAGATAAGTGCTGTGGACGACTGGCCTTATCTTTCATTAGAGCCCTCTCACTTCTCCTGTCTGACTCATAAAAGCTCCTCCAACCCGAACCTCGATCAAATTCATAATAGTACACCTTTACTGCTAAGACCTAACGGTGGGTGAGTTAAAAGTTTTATGACTGAGAAGTAAATGACTTTAGGAAGGTAATTGGTAGAGAATGTGTTCTGCTCAACTTCAGAGCACCAGCTGTGCACGGAGGACTGTGAACGTGAATACATTTAAACAAGGGCAATGGAAGCCACTAAGTGGGTTCGAAAGCTGCCAAGAAATAGCAAAAAATGGGAACAGTCCAAGTCTTACGACACTTTACGCATCATCTTGTATTCATACTTCATAGAAATGGTAAATTTGTTAGACTGGAGGAAAAACGATCACAGCAATCACACCCAGATAGCAAGCACAGTTGGGCCGATTCCGGCTGAAATGCGCCACTGTTGGCTCACTGTCGGCATTGGTGAAAAGATAATGTGCCAGATCCGTGCCGACTGTGCATGAACCAATCTGGCTGACTGACGGCTTTTTCTGTATGGGCCAGCGTCGGCCAAGAAATAGCAGAAAATGGAAACAGTCCTAGTTTTACGACACTTGTATTTTTACGCATCATCTTGTATTCATACTTCATAGAAATGGTAAATTTGTTAGACTGGAGGAAAAACAATCACCGCAATCACAGACTACAAAGATGGCTTATTGCAAGATAGTAACAGAGCTTTTTTTAAGTTTTGAAATCAATTTCAAATAGATGATATTAACTCTTATGTTGCGTTCACACCAGACGCAAATGAAGCAAATAAATTGTGCTATTCGTGCGAAAGTTGGACACGCCATGGGAGGGGCTTCTGCCAGCCGGCTCGTCTTGAAATGGCTGACATATTGTTTTAAAATACGGCAAATAAGCTCAATTTGCCGGCTTTAACTAGCTTGTAGTCTCAATAGGGTGAATTCAGGGTGATTAGGACACTTTTTCCCCAAGTCATCTCAATGACTATTGCGTGCAGAGGGAATTTGAAAGACAACCATTTATCCCGCCCTTCGGATTGAGCCCTGCCAATGGTGTGTTCCCAGACCCAACATCTTGATGTGGGTCTGGCTTGTCAGGCTAGCATTTAAGGGTTAAAGGGGACATGACATGAGAAATCAAAATGTCCTTTATCTATGGACATATAAGAGGTCCTTGTACCATTAAAACATACCGCAAGTTTCATAGCTTAAAAGGTCCATTTGATAATAAACAAAAAGCATTTATTTAACCAAGCACCTCATTTGGAGATTGTGGGATCTGTGACATCACATGGGTCAAGATATTTGCATATGACTGCCTCTACAGCAAGACATCAACAAATAGTTATTCATCATCACACCACTGGCCACGCCTATTGCATTGTGTCATGTCTGCGAATGTCACGTTGCCTAAAAAAACCCCCAAATAGAACCAATTATAATCACTACAGTGGATACAGTATACAATTTCTGATGTACTCAAGGCGCTTGAGTCTGCTGACAACAGGACAAATGGAAGATTAACATTCGCTTTGACGTGCCCAGTTTAAACAGGTTGTTTGTGTCTCTGTTCAGCCTTCAGATGGATCCCAGCATCAGGAACAAGTGGGTGATTTATATTAATGGCATCACGGTTCATGTCAGAAGATTATCCCCCGGTTTCACAGACGAGGCATAAGAGTCCCAGACTAAAATGCATGTTTGAGCTGTTTCAATTAAGCAACTTGCAGTGACATATCTTAAAATATGTTGAAATTGAAATGTGATCATTTGCATCACTTTACTGTCATGTTTTCCCCAAAATAATATATTTTGAAAAATGTTCATACATACCCCTTTTCCACCAGAATGAACCGGGTGCTAGTTCAGAGCCAGTGCTAGTGCCAGTTCGGAGTTGGTTCGACTGACTAGCCTTCTAAGAACCAGTTTGCCTTTCCACATGCTAGAGAGCCACCACAGAGCCACGTCTTACATCACTGAATACGTCTTATCTTTCTCAGCAACGCTAGCGAGGCAGAGGGAAACACAAACACACCAGGCCTGTTTGAGATGCATCGGTGCTGCGCAGATTGATCAGCGTATGATATCAAAATACCAAATGAGCGATTAAAAAGTGTGCTCTCGTTGTACTTTGTCATAAGGCGATCGGTCTGCACAGCGCCGATGCATCTTGAACAAGCCTTCCATCAACAATGGCGAACGTTGCGTTACTATTGATGCACATGGCTTTACGGTCCCACAGCAGCATCAAAACACAGCGAATCCAACACATTCGTGCAACTCACCGTAAATTGTATAGGCGGAGATTACAATCAAGCAGCTATTAGCTCGATTAGCTGCTATTTCAAAAATGCCGGTCACAGGTTTGTTTGTGTTCGTCTTGTTGGTCGCGGTAACCCAACCCCCAGCCCCTGACGCAAGCGGTTCTTACTTCTAGACCAGTTATGTTTTGGTGCTACTTAAGAACCCCTTTTCCTGGTTCAGAGCTGGTGCTTTGGGTGTGGAAAGAACCGAACAGAACCGATTTGAAACTAGGCTCTGGCTCCGAACCAGCACCAGCACTGCCTTGGTGGAAAAGGGGAAAAGTGACCAGGAACGGTCAAGCAATTTCTTTTTGCCATTTTTCATTGAAAATCTTAAAGATGGCCACTGTCATAACTCTTAAATCAATACATATTCAAACTTGGTAAATTAGTGATGGTGACTGAATTTTCATGTTTGGAGAACTATCGCTTTAACACCTTTAACTTAAAGTTAAAGCGTTCAGTGTTTAGATTGTTTACACACACCGTCACAAGAAATCCTGGCATTACTGATGCTTAGCAACCATAACAACATTTGACATGCTAATACCTATGAGTATGCTGGGAAATGAGGCCCATTTAGACGCCACCGTGTTTAAGGGGAGATTAAATGGTTGCCAAGATACAAAAACCTGTCTGACACCAAACACCTTAAAATGTAAGTGAAAAAGCTTTATTTTGGCAATGGAGAAATGCCAATTGTCACATACTCCAGGCTCTAATCAAGCTTTCACTAATGTATGAATTCACTGGGTAATCTGCTTTGCATTTAATTACATGGTTCCAGTAAATTGGAACATATTCTCCCTCCACAGCTTGTCACTTGTTTCACACTTGCCTCAATTACAGAATGAATGGAGCTGCAACATAAATGTTGATGCATGTTTGAACACTGTTAAAAAAAAACTTGAATCAAACGGTATATCCGCCGCTGAGTTTGCTTTTTACAGTGTAATTTCAAATTTAGTTGTTCAATTAAGCCTAAGCAAGTTCACAAGAATGCTGCTTGTCTGAATGTGAGCCCAGCTGTGGAGCTAATCACAGTCCTGCTGATCATTCAAACCAACAGCACAGTGTGATATTGCCTTTATAGGCCTACAACAGTTCAATAATTATTGCGTAACTTATATTTAGGCACAGTTGCTTTATCTAATTTTGCTTCACCAATGAAAATAGTTCTAAACGAAGAATTGATACACGAAGAATGTTAACTAACGATATCTGATATTAGCGTCCACACCAACAGACGTTAACGTAAACACTGTTTATTATAAGCGCACTGCAGTTATATTGTTTACTGCATTAAATTATCAAACTTTTTAGTTTGGTGGATTCTGATTTAGCTGTCAGTAGGAATGTCTCTATCCAAAGTTGCGAATTAAACGTATTCTCTAAAGTGGAATATCGTATGAAACATTTCAAAATAAAGCACACCGTCTCCATCCCATGTGTTCAAGAGAACAAAATCATCCCTTCCTGGGAAATTGGCGCAACATATTTGTAATAAAAATGGAAGTTGCTGCAATCGGGGAAGCCACTGTGGCTGTTTTATCCAACATCATATATGACTTGCGCCTCAGAGCACACAGAAGAAACGCAAAAAAACGCTGTCATATTCGCATTATACCGAATCATTCCAGTTTGTTGCAAATCAACGGATTTATTCTGTAAATGTAGTTTCCATTGTTTTGTTTATCCACATCTTATTAGATAAAAAATGATCCAACTCAATTGAGGGCATACGTTTATGCACATTTTTAGAATTTATTCCAACGTGGCATTTTTTTTTCATGCAATAAAAATAGGTGGATGGAAATATGCTAATGTTTTTATTGTTCATCAATTGGAAAACATTCTGAAAGTGATTTCAATGCTGTGGTGTTCCAAATTGTTATAGAATTATTACAATTATTCAAATTAATAGTTATCGCCCTTGGTGTGAACGGCCCTTAACACCATGTCTACACTGGACACATACTCGTGAATGTTCCAGATCTATTTGTACAGTTGTAAGAAGTAGCGCTAGCGTGTAACCAGTCAAAAATAGAATGAAATAAATTTTTACTGTCAGTGGCGTGTAGACTGTATCAATAACTGCGTTTACACCGAAATTACCCAGAACAATTTGTCCCAGGAACTTTTTTTCCTCCAAGCCTGTTTCTCTTTGGGTTTCCATCGCGGTCTAAAGTACCATGAAGATTAGGCAAATTAGTCCGGTGACGTACGATTGCACGACTTTACAGTTCCCGCTGGATTTTGTTCTCTGCATATAAGCTTAATAAAGCCTGAACCTTGTCGTTGGTTCATTGGTCGTATTTTTTAAACTCCATTGTAGATTCGAATAGCAAACAACTCTTACTCAGTCCCTCCAGAAAAACGCGATTATGCGATCGCATGATTTAATGCATAATCAGCCAATGTCTGCATATTTATGCGGGGGCCGCATTTTTTCAAATATGCCGCACTTTCGCCGCGTAAATTGCCTATTTCCGCGTGCAAAATATGCGGGGCTAGCATGATTTCATAATCCCCGCATCTTCGAAGCGTTATGAATCAGTGAGTCGATTCAGCGGTTTGGATAGCTAAAGTCACGTATTTCAGCAGTTTGACACGCAATCCGAATCTTGAATCGACTCGCTGATTCATAACGCTTTGAAGCTTCATGATGCTGTTTGTTTTTAAATCGGTCATCACTATATAATTCGTTATTTAGGTTTTAGCACAAAAACTATTCTGGTCGCTTCATAAAGTTATTGTAGAACCTGCACTGTAGTGAGATGGACTTTATAACGATGTCTTTAGTACCTTTTATGGGTCTTGAGACTGCACAGTGCATTGTGCCAATGGAGGCCTTTCTGAGCCATCGGATTTCAACTTAAATATCTTAATTTGTGTTCTGAAGATGAACGGAGGTCTTACGGGTGTCCAACGACACGAGGGGAAGTCATTAATGACAGAATTTTCATTTTTGGGTGAACTAACCCTTTAAGAGATTGCACTTTGTGCATTGGAAGCACTCAAATGTCTGTTTTGTATAGCTAGCCTACCTCTGTAAAACAGGAAGTTATTTATTCATTTTTTCAGAAGTTGTAGCATATTCCTTTTGTAAAGCCACAGAACTTGTTTGACTCAATGTTTTGTAAATTTGAGCCATTATTAAGGTCTTCAATAAAACAAGATTGGAACTTAAATATTCCCAGCACTTTCTGTGATGTAGTGCTTTTTTTCTCTTTCTCATCAAACCGTAGTTTTTGCAAGTTCCCGAAATTTTATCGCATAAAATTGCATAAATATCCCGCATTTTCCATCGCATTTTTTAAGAAAACATGCCGCATAATCAAGGATTTTTGCCCGCAACAATCACAAAAAAAAGCCGCATTTTTCTGGAAGGACTGCTTACTGCATGCACTGCAACAGACTGAATGGTGGTTAAAATAAAATGCTTGGAGTCAACCAATAAAAATGCAGCACGAACTCAACCAATCAGCATGTTCAGTGCCCAAATTTTTACTCAGTACTTAATTTAGACCCTGTGGTCAAAAAACGAGTACCACCCAAAAGTTCCTAGCTCCTGGGGAAAGTTCCTGCGATGGAAACGTGGCTACTGTTTATAATAGATTCTCTTTGCTCTTGATTTTGAATGTTGCCAATTTGGAACATTCTCATTGATGCGTCCAGCGATACTGAAGGTCTACATTCATTCCAGACAGGTATTGTGCTCTATTATCTTTTTGGCATGACGTGACATGTCCAGGATGTGGCGTTTTCTTTAATTGATTCAGGCCCTGTCCACACGAACACGGGTATTTTCAAAACCGCAGCTTTTTCTATGCGGTTCGGCTGTTCGTCCACACGCAAACGCAGTATCCGGTTACTGAAACCGGACTTTTTTGAAAACTCCGGCCAGGGTGAAGTTTTTTAGAAACTCCGGTTACAGCGTTGTCGTGTAGATGGTGAAACCGGAGATTTAGGCTTGTTAAGTCAAAATGTGCGCCGTTCTCTCCTTTGTTTGACGTCAGTTTGTGCGCCGTTTAACGTTACATGAGTCGAGTCTATGCAAGCGCGGACGTAGCTTTTAATAACTCTGCTAATAGCGCTTATCACATGTAGCCTATACAGATACATGCGCAGTTATCTCATTGTATTGCAGAACAGATGCGCCAGAATGCAATAATACAACATAGTAAGGCAAGTGTGTGAAGCTTCAGTCCACTTTAGCCCTGCCCCTGTATATACAGTTACCTGAGTCCAAAGTAAACTTGTAGAAGGGTTTCACTGAGCCCATAGCATCCCTCCGTGAATGGGACCCATGTGGAAATCAGGCAGCCAATCATAGCGCGGTTTTGCGTTTTCATGTGGACGGAGATTTTTTTTAAACCGTGCTTGTGTGGACGCGATTGTTTTTTTAAACGGAGAAGGAAAAACTCCGGTTATAAAAATACCCGTGTACGTGTGGACTAGGCCTCAATCTCTCATTCATAAAGACTCCTATGCTTGTTTACTGGTGTAATGATGACTTACTGAACGCACAACAAGTTATACAAACAGTAAAAATAACAGAACTAGATGTTAAAATTATCTGTTTGGTCACTTTCTGGTGTTAAATATGGATTGTGTCCAAAGTTAATCTAATGAACTACACGTGTTTACTTTCATTGGACACTTAGGGAAACTGACTTCATCCACTAAAATGATCCTGGGACTAGATGGTTAAAAATAATTCGATGTTTGGTTCTGAGAAATGTTCTAGCTAGCATTGTTTATTTTCAGATGCCACTTGGTAAATCAAATGCAAATGAAATGAGTGTCTAAATACATTCTGGGATGCAATGCATGCTACTTTCACTGTGTTTATCCCGTCTGACTGTGTTTTGATAGCTGTCATGTTACTTTCTGAGTACTCAAGAGCTGCACCTGCAGGGCAGGAGCCACTGTGACTAACACCAAATGCTGAATCATACATCCCTCAGTTATACCAAATGCAAAATCTCTGTCAGTTTAAAGATTTTATTCATTGCTGGTTTTGCAGGTTAGGCCTGCATGATCTGATCACCGTTCCTTCCTGTTCACTTTCCCATGGGCCGCCTGAATGATTCATTCACAGAGCCTTACTGGTGCCCAGCGGTGATTGCCTCGGACGCATTTTAAGTACATCAATATTTGGAGCACTGAATACAGCAAGCTCAGGGTCAGAGCTATCAGAGCGGAACGTTAATTTCACATCCCAGCCTCCTCTATGTGCCCAATCATGTCAAGAGAAAATCTTGTGGGGGAAACCATAAAGCTTCATATCTAATATCAAGTCTAATATCAACTAGCAAAACACTCTGGTCCAAAGAAACAGAACGATACCGGGGGGTTTTAAAAAGCCATTTAGCCTTGTTGAAAGAACAGACTGTTAGATATTACTGTCAGGAGTGATACCGAAGGCATCTGTTCGAGATGTATCATTTTCAGTATCAGTGTAGACATGTAGTGTTCCCCTAAGAGTATTTGGACTCTCAAGCGAGTTTTCTTCACTTCTATTCACATTAACAGATCTTGACATTTTTTTTATTATAACAAAACTATTTTGGAAACTTTTTACCAGGGGCCCGTTCTTCGTACCTCGCTAACTCAGTTAGCTGGATTTGATTGATGACGATTTGGCATGATCTTGGATTGTTTGGTTCTTCGACACTCATCCTGGACTTGCTGTCATAGCAACAGGTCCATAAGCTTAAAGGTCCCGTTCTTCGTGATCCCACTGTTTAAACTTTAGTTAGTGTGTAATGTTGCTGTTAGAGCATAAATAATACCTGTAAAATTATAAAGCTCAAAGTTCAATGCCAAGCGAGATATTTTATTTAACAGAAGTTCCCTTTCAAAGCCTACAGCGAACGGCTGGCTTGGACTACATCCTGGTACTTCCTTCATAAATGACGTCAGTAGAACAGTAGAACAGACTAACCTCCGCCCACAAGACTACGCAAAAAAAGGGGGCGTGGTCTTGTTGCTGTCCCACGTGGAGAAGAGGTCGTGTCGCGTGGAGAAAAGGAAGTGGTGCGTTTGAGTGCGTTTGTCGCCATGTCATCGAGACGCTGTTATTTTCATCCCGGAGTCAAATCACCTTTGTTTGGCTTTCCCAGGGACGCTGTAGAGATCATTGAGCGCATATATATCTCCCGTTAAGAGGTGTGACATTTCCACGTGCGCTAAGCTGCTGTCGAATCACAACACAGGAACCGTGCCACGTTCGCTAAGCTGCGGTCAAATCACAACACGGGAACCGCTGGCACAATCAGAACTCGTTACATATTTCTGAAGGAGGGACTTCATAGAATAAAGGAATCAGCCGTTTTTAGGACAGTGAAAACAGCGGTGTACAGATAAGTACATTGTGTTAAAAATACTGTTTTTTTTACAAGCGAAACATGAACACATGTTATATTGCACACTGTAAACACAATCAAAGCTTCAAAAAGACACGAAGAACGGGACCTTTAAACCTGCTCGCGCAGGTTTATTTCATGTAAACAGGATTAGATTGCATCTTGAGGTGATACTTAAAATCTGTCCCAGCCACTGCTACTTTATTACAAGAGTTCATTACTGAACCAGAGGCAATAATAATCATTTTAAATAATAATAATAATATACAAATTTTAAATTGTATATGTATATGAGAATGTATATAATATTATAATGTTATAGCCTAATACTATAGACACAGCCACTTGATTGAGCGATTTATTTGTGATGGAATAATTACTTATTACTTAATTATCTGAGCCGTGCGTTAATTTAAGTGATGACGGATATTATGGGAGTGGCTTGATGCAGCGCAGGAGATGCAGAGAATTTGATCTTGACCCTTAAGAAACTTTAATACTGTCACGTTACAAATCTGCTTCAATTTGAATTAAAAATTGAATTAAAACATTGAAATAAAAATGTAAAGGGTTTACAAATACTGTATAAAATCGTGAATATAAATAATTGGTAATCATGTAAAAAAAAAAAATGTATCATTGATCTATTATAACTTTTATGTTGGTTTGGTCGTTTAGCTGTTTCCTTATAAAGGTCCAGATATTCGTGTTTTTTTTTGTGTGTAATTTGCCAAATTTTTTGCCAGGTGGCTTTTTTAATTATATGATGTCATTACGTTGCTGTCTTGACGCCAGCCAATCGCTGCATTACTGATCATGGTTTCGAGTATCGATGCATCTGCCCTCTTCAGGGAAAACAAGAACGCGCAGTGATCTTAGATCATTTAATCCAGATATTTAAATCCAATCCGCAAATTCGTTTGAAGAACCAAATTAGCCAGACATCAGTTATCATGATTAAAAGATCTGGGATCTGTCAAATCATCTCAGATGTATTAAGCGAGGTACAAAGAACGGACCCCAGGCCTTCATATTTATTCTACTTTTCAAATGTGCTTTAAGCCGCGTTTCCACCGCAGGAACTTTCCCCAGGATCTAGGAACTTTGGGGTGGTACTCGGTGTGTTTCGACCGCAGGAACCAGGGTCTAAATGAAGTTCCAAGTAAATATTTCCCCCTCCGAACGGCCCTGCTCCCGAGGTGGTACTTTTTCAAAGTTCGGGAACTTTCGGGGGTGGGACTTGGGCGCTGAACATGTTGATTGGTTGAGCTCCCGCAGCATTTTATTTCAACCGGCATTTTTAAAAGTCTTTTGCGAGGATCGTTCAGCGTTCAGTAAATATCAGTCTTGACTATATGATATTTATATATAATAATATATATAATATTCTCGGTATTTTAGACAGCAGTGGAAACACAGACAGCAGCAGGTCTGGGGGGAAAAAGTTCCTGGTAGCCTACAAATTGATTTGATAACAAAATAATGAATACAAGCAAAAATATATTTATTAGGTAAATTAATGAACAATACAATTACTGTAGTGTTCAAAATTAGGGTTAAACGTATTTGGACACAAAATGCTAATCATGTTCATTGTTAATAAAAAAAAAAAAAAAAAAAGATCAGCTTATCGATTCCAATTCTTTTCGATTCCCAGTTCCGAATTCAATATGGTAAAAAAGAAAAAAGTAAAACAGATATCAAACATATTTATTCTGTCTTTTTGCAAAACATTATGTTGCAACTGAACCATTAACAAAAATCAGCAGCTAATTCACAAATTTACATGTACATGAAATTAAATATAGTAATTTATGCGTATTTGGTGTGCTGTCCAGGGGAGGGCTCTGAGCTCGGAATTTGGCCCGAACCCAGAGTACTCCCCTTCCTTGACTTGGATAGAAACAGTCAAGTGTGAGGCGATGGGGTCGTGGAGGAATGCTGTGAAACTTTTCGCAGGACAGAGGTAAAAGAGAGCTATAAAAACCGGCTTCCTCTTGTGCTGATTGGTTGATTACCTGAACTTGCTCCTCCCCAACTTTGTTAAATAAAACTTCATTTAAATAGACTAACTGATATACATTTTAAACAATATTTAAGAGTAAAGTATACAATGAGTAACACAATAAGAACAAATAAGCAAATTAGCCATAGCACAAAAAAAAAAATACAAAGTTCAGAAATTGGAATCAATGTAAAATTAAACTACATGGTTTTCTTTTTATAAATAACATATAGATGAATCCTTATTAAAGTTATTTAATCAGGATCAGTGAGGGATTTTCTTTTTCTTTTGTTGTTTGATTAACAGTATTGACACAGACGGCAGCCGGTTTATTAGGCTGCTGTCACTTTAAGACAAAATTCACGGATCTAATATACTATTAAGCGTTTTCTTTCTCAACTTTTTACATTGACTTAAGACATAACCGGCCGTGCTTTACGAGGATATTTTGACCCAATGTTGTGTGTATTTATCTGTTCAAGCGCAAGAAGACATGAAAGAGAACTCAATTCAGTATTCATGCACTAAACGAGGGGCGGCTTTCTGTGTGTGCCCTCAGCGCACGAGTGCCGAATTTAGTTCTCTTTCACATCTTCTTGCACTTTAATGGTTTAAAACCACATTAAAATGTGCACACAGGAATCGATATGCGGAATCGAAACTCATTTCGATTCCGGACATTAAGTATCTGATTCCAGATTTGGAATTGATTTTCAAACTATATTTCCAGAGCAAAACCTGTATTTAAAGTCCATAAAACAATCTTTTCCCTCAGAGCACATCTCTCTTAGGAGATGGGGAGCGTGAAGCTCCTCTCAGTTTGATGCCAACTGAGATACAGATGAGAGTGATCCACTCAAAGCTCTACAGCAGCTGTTTGAAGCCTCCTGTTAACCCAAAGGGGGAAGGACCTTCAGTCGACACAGGTTAAGGGAATTGTGGGATACGGAGCTTTGGACACTGTTGGAAGTCAATGAACACCTGCTGTGTGCTTTGGTCCTGTTGAAAGGTTTTGTGGGACATGAGAGGGTAATCTAGATGCGCAAGAATTGGCACAAGCACTGCAACAGATCAGAATATATAGATGCATATAAATAACAAATAACTAACCACAGAAAGTATCATGTTCCATTAGCTTGGTTTTTTGGGGATTTTGGATATTTCTTTAATACACTGAAATGAAATAGATTTATTTATTTCACGACTTCACAGGGTATTTATAAGAACTCTGTTATAGGAACTAGACATCAGGGCAGTCTCCCGAGAACTAAATGTCCCCCTAGGTCCATTTTCCTTGTGACATTCACACCGCCAGTAGGAACTCTGAAGAATTGTAAGCTGACCAACAGCGACGTCATTTAAGCGCGACATTCAACAACGTCAGGTGTGTTTTTGTTGTGGGGCTTGGGTTTCATGATAACAGAGATGGAATATAGATGTATAAGTTATGTGATCGAAAGAGCAAAAAAGGAGGGCTAAGAGACAAAATTTCCTATGGCAACTTGCAGTATACATTGCATCGAAACTAAGAAATGAACACAAGGCCACAGACAAATGACTTTAGGTGGAATTAGTTCCTGGAGTAAGTACAGTGTATGTAAACTGTGTGTTTACAAGGCTTTTTAAAAATGCCAGGTGCCGGTGTTTCATATGGCATGTGTTCGGCCAATCAATGTACACATACGTCACTGGTAGTGCCTGCCCACTTTTTAAGCGGTGTTGGTTCCAGAAGTATTTTTTCCAATAATTTCTCCCATAGGGATTTCAACAATAGTCTTTGTTAAAGCATTATAAGCCATATGAACCAAGCCAACCAGACCAAACTTTTATTTGAAGCAAAAACTAATTTGAAAATTGGACACTTAACCCTCATATGTCCTTAGTTTCCTGTTTACACTTTAAATGACCCCAAAATGTATTTTTTTTTTACATTTTTAATAATAAATATAATATATATATTTTCTATACAGTAATGCTGTGTTTTTGGATATACAAAGTACTTTTGTACCTATTTACCAAGTCAAGTCAAGTCAAGTCAACTTTATTTATATAGCGCTTTTAACAATGTAGATTGTTTCAAAGCAGCTTTACAGTGTTAAACAGCAAAATAATGCAGCCTAATTTTATTCAGCTGTATAGCCATTTGATGTCATCAGTTCATTTCAATTTCCATACGGTGACAGTGTGGGCTTTAGATCAATAATTAGATCAGTAATTTAGTTTACATGGTTAAATTAGTTTATTAATTAGATTTATTTCGATGTTTAGTTGAAAAATATAGTGTCCCCAACTGAGCACGCCAAGCCAGAGGCAACAGTGGCAAGGAAACCAAAACCCCATCAGGTGACCTAATGGAGAAAAATAAACCTTGGGAGAAACCAGGCTCAGTCGGGGTGCCAGTTCTCCTCTGGCCAATTTACAAACAACGTATTATTATTATTATTCTGGCTGCTTTACAGGTCAGAGGTCATAATAGATCGGAATATTCAAAGGACCGGAGGCAACACGCTGGAGACGGGTTTATTGAGGATGATGTTGATTAAATAATTATTAAAGTGCAATATTCGAATGATCGGAGGCAACACGCTGGAGACGGGTTTATTGCGGATGACATATCGATTTAAGTATTATTTAATGATAATATTCGAACAATCGGAGTCATCACACTGGTGACGGGTTTATTTAGATGCCGTGTCGATGAGGCAGTTGCAGGGGGAGGATAATTGACACGGTCTCTGCAGACACTTCGGGGTCCTGTGTTGGTCTTCTCTGGTCCACCATCTGATTAGGATACGGCCCAGATCTGGCTGACTGCAGTAAACCTCGGGATAAAACAGAGAGAATATCATTAGCGTAGATGCCATTCTTCTGATGATGTAACGAGTACATCAGGTGTTATGGGAAGTGTTCCCGGTTCCGGCTGACCTAGTTAATGCAGCCTAACAATCAATTAATTGATAAAGTGTTTTATGTGTATGCCACAGTAAAGAGATGTGTTTTTAGTCTAGATTTAAACTGACAGAGTGTGTCTGCTTCCCGAACAGTGCTAGGAAGACTGTTCCAGAGTTTAGGAGCTAAATAGGAAAAGGATCGACCGCCTGCAGTTGATTTGGATATTCTCGGTATTAACAACTGGCCAGAATTTAGAGATCGCAGTAGACGTGATGGAGTATAATATGTTAACCCTCATATGTTTATGATTTTTTGTGTGCATACCACACAATTCTTCAACTACCCATTAGCTTGCGTGTGAAATATTATTTTTTTAATGAAAAAAATACTTAAATGATGATCTAAATTAAATATAATTTGTTTCTGGATATTGAGGTGTTAGCTGTACAATTCTGCCATCTGTTGGTCAAAGACAAACCTGAAGGAATTACAATTTAAGAAAGAAATTGTTTTGTCCATAGAGACCCAGCAGAGGGCAATAGAGATCCATTCATTTTACTGGATGTGGCCAACTGCTCATATCATAACTTTTCTGATACATTTTGTGAATTTATACATGTATAAACATTATACAAGACATTAAAAATAAATATTCTTTCAAATAGTATAAATTTGGTAGTTTTTAATGCATTTTGAAAGGTCTGTTTTTACAAAATACCACAGAAATCGCCACATAAGAAAGATCTAAAGTTTCACTTGAATCAAGCAGGTAATCCAAAGTCTCCAGGAGAGTGTATTTCTTTGCCATACTGCCACAGAATGAACTGTGTGCAGGACACCAAAGACCCTCTTTTATACCTTTCGTGTGGGAACAATTTCTTTGTTTCCAAAACAAAGTTGCAGCTCTTAGATCTCAGTGTAAACTTTCTCAGAATTGAACAGGTCAGTTGCCTTTCATCTCTCCCTTGCTCTCTCTGCATGTGTGTGTGTGTGTGTGTGCATGCATTAGGTCTCACTAGCCACGTTTACATGGAGCACTGTAATCGGTTTAAAAGTCCAATCCGAATGAAAATGCTCCATATAAACACCTCAATCGGAATAAAAATGCCCAAACCGAATGAAATTGTAATCGGTTTGAGAGGGGTGGGATAAACCTTTCTATAAACCGAACAAAATAAAAATTCTGCCATGTAAACACTTTACACGCGCTAAACCGATTGCTTTGCGTCTACGTCATCACGTCATGAGGTCAGGGGTCGTCAGAATGCGAAATGGCGGCGGCAAAATCAAACTGGAGTAAAACTGAAACAATGCAATTAATAAATACACTGAAGGAACTAAATATAATTCAACGACTGGATGGCAGGAAGGTTAGAAATACGGATTTATTCAAAACAGTTCATGAAACATTAAAAGAAGCTGGCGCAGACCGTACTGTCGAACAAATCCGAAACAGGTGGAAGACTTTGAAGACCTCGTACTTCAAAGCTAAAATGCACAACAGTAAAAGTGGAGCAGACCCCTCCAACTTCCCCTTTTTTGACCAAATGGACGAAATTATGGGTGGCCGACCACTATCCAATGTAGGTGACAATGGAGTGGATGTAGGCTTTCCAGAACCTTGTGACGAAGAGACCTCGGAGGTTAACGTTAGCATTTCTGGTAAGTTTTGCTCAACATTACAATTGCCTTATTTTCTAACACCAGTGAGACTTTTAAGTCCGTTAACTACAAAATAAAGTAATGTAGAACTACTCCATTACAAGTTAAGTTTTTGCATTAAGTCCTACTTAATTCTAAGCACAACCTTATTTGTTGAAATGTGAAAAAAGTACTGGTTTGTTCAGAAGTTTGACAGAAGTTAACGTTATTTTTTTTTAAGTATGCATGTCAGTTACTATTATTGTTTTTTTAATCCCCATAACGTTTAGATAACGAGGATAGCATCATGGAGGCAGGGGGCACAGAAGATACACAGACCACACTTGATACCTGGGAAGGCAGCTCACATGATTTGACTGTACAGAGCACTACCAAAAAACGTAAGCTGCATTCAGTTAAGCTTGAAGTAGGTTATCCCTTAACTCTGCATAGTTAAATGGCAGTTAATCTGGTAAAAGACACTCTTTACATATTTGAACAAAAATTCTTCATTGCTTCATATGTGACCCTGTCTGTGAAAACCAGGCTAAAGTCTAAAAATCTAATTCTGATATAACAAACATCAATTTTATGATTTAAATATTTGATGTGACCTCACTCAAGTAATATTAAAGAAACCACTGTGATATTTTTACAAATTTATGTAGAAAACAGCAAATCTCAAATGTACAGGCAGGGTGACATATTTGAACTATACTATTACACTATTCTTTACAATACCTAGACTACTTATATAATATGCTATATAAGAAATAAGCTTGTCTAAGTACATATTACTAGGGTGTTTGCGATGCAGAAACTATAAAGACCAACATGAATTGTATGTTATTAACAGGAACCAAATCAAAATCAGCTTCGGGGTATGAGAGGGCGCTGAGGACTTGGTCAGCTGATCAGCAGGCTTTTCTAAAAGAAATGCAGGAATCCCAGAACAGGTGGATAATGCAACAGCAAGAACAGAACAGACAGTACGACGAGAGATTGATTTCACATTTTATTGAGGAAAATTCACGCTCTACTGAGCGTTTAATTGGCCAGCTCTTTGAAGGGCTAAGAGGTATCCTCCCTCACCCTTCACAAGCAGCTCCACATTGGCAACCCCAACACCAACACCATTATCGCCCACATACACAGCCCCAGTATCCCTACCCACATCCCCAGCCTGAAAATTCGCACTCTGATTACACAATCCAAGATCTAGATTAGAATAACATGAGTTCAAAAGTTTACATTAAGAGAAATTTTTTTTAAGATCTTTTACCAAACAGAATTAACAAAGAACAAGTAAAATGAAATGTTTTACATGTTTACAGGCTACATATGTTTATTTAAGTTCATTGTTGCATTTGCCTTAACGCATTGTCATTCAAAAGCATGTCATGACAAGCAAAAGCACGTACATTCAAACAGACATGCATGCACATATGCACACAATCACACACACTACCTCAACCATGCACACAAATGCAGAAATTGTTGTTCCTAGTACAGGCTCCCTGATGCCAAATTTTAGTAGGCACAGTTTTGTTACAAGAACGCTTGTATGAACATTTGTTTTGTACTGCACTAAATGGCACTGCCACTTTTTCATTTGTTTTGTATGAAAAATTTCTCATTTAAAATTGTGGAATGTATTGAATTTCATTAAACACATGCCCTAAGTGTTAGCTGTTGTGTGTTTCGTACATATGTTAAAAATGGTGCCCTTTACGAAGCGGAAAGTGCTCTGCCATGTATCTAGTTAGAGCCTCCCTCACAGTGTTGCCAGTAGCAGTTTCGTGGTAGTGCACTGGCTGACTTGGCTGAGGTAAATTTACCGTGGGGTCATTGAGTTCCTCCACCCAGTTGCTGTTACAGAAATCTGCTTCTTTTTGGCAAAAATTGTGTAAGGCGCAACAAGTAGCAATCATAGCTGGTGTGAACTTGAAGTGGAAGTCACTCCTCTTTAGAAGCACCCTCCATCTTGACTTAAGGATGCCAAAAGCCATTTCAATACCCACTCGGACTGAACTAAGGTACACATTGAACGACTCTTGTGCTGGGGTCAAATTAGGAGAGTTGATAAAGCCTTTCATTAGCCATTCTAGCAGGGGGTAGGCAGGGTCACCAACAATTTGAAGCCTGACTACTTCTCCTTCGATGTTCCTGACACACTAAAAAGAGGACCAGAGAAAGGCAAAATTATTCTTCAGTTATGTGTATACTCTAAACCTGAATTATTTTACTAGAAAAATTGTAAGAATATTGCCTTCAAACTTTAGCTTTTGTAAAAAGTTAAACTGAGATTGGGTTGTATTAACAAAACTTGTTAAAAAATGGGTTTCCATTAGTAGTCAATCTTTAGTTAAAATAACCCAGACTAATTTGATGACATAACATGTTTATTTTCTACACTTACATAATGAGATAAAACTGTTTAACTTCTTAGTGTCAGCTGTTTAAATAAAAAATGTATTTGACCATGCATAAATAAAATATTAGAGACAAAGACACAAAGGGGCCAAATTTACTAAGCAGGGCAAATTGGCGAGTGAGCATAATTCAGTGGACAGTTCTGCATGTGATCTTTCTTTAGTAAATACTGACAGTAGTTTTTCAATGTTCAGCGTTGAAAAGCGCTGGTGGAAGCTGTTAGTAAATCTGGCCCAAGGGCTGGTGTGTATTTCTCATGACATTTTGTACTAAAGCTTAAGGTATTATGAACTAAAAAACATGTTTTCATGGATTTTGTTGGTTTAACTTTAAGTTATATTTTCTTTATTGGTTTAAATACAACATAAGACGTGTCAAGTCATAATTTCTTAAATTGTGTGAGACAAATTGAGTGTTTACATTAATCTAGCCACAATTTGTCTTGGGTTTCGAAGTAACATCATGTTTTGAAATGTCAAACTGTAGCATACATACCTTTGGGAGCAGGTGAGCCCTTTGAAAGAGGTCAGACCTACGTAGAACGTTCGCATCATGCGCACTGCCTGGCATTTTGCAGCTAATGCTCCTAAAGCTAGAAAAAAATGGCATTATTATTGATCAAATTTTTTAAACTTTGTATTATTTTTATTCAAACCTACTTCTTATCAACTATGCTAAATCAAACATATGATGAACAAGTTTAATGTGCTTAAGGAATGTCTTACCAGCATCTGTCATCTACTACAGCCTGCAGAACATATGAAGGCCAGCCTTTTCTATTGACGAAATCTTTATAACCATCAGCTGGAGGGAGGATAGGGATGTGGGTGCCGTCGATAAGACCCATTACTTGAGGGACAAAATGCGCTTCTTCAAATCTCCGCGCGATTTCGGATGCCTCCTCTTCACCTGGCATCCGTATCAGATCTCGTATCGGCCCATTCATCATTCCATTGCAGAAGATATACACAAACTTTTTTACTGTGCTCTTGTGAACACCGAATTGATTTGCTACAACACGGTATTCCGAACAGCTTCCGAGTTTGTATAAAACTATCGCAACACGCATAATTAGGGGTATTGGATTTCTAACGGTCTCTTCTTCTGGCGCCATAAATCCCTCTACCAGTCCACACAAACGTGTGAATGACCGGCGACTCATGCGAAAGTTTAGTTTCCATTCCAGGTCACTAAATTCCAGCAATACGACTCGCTCCCACCAGTCCTTACTACGGACCTTCATCCACACGCTTCTGCTTTTCGTCGGAGGGAGGGGTAACGCTATTGAGATGCTCCTTAGAGATGCACAGCCACCAAAAAGGTCAGCTTCCTGTGCCCGTCTTTTCCTCATACCTTCCAGCAGTAATACGCCAACAAATTCACGCTGTTGCTTGATTAAGAGCAACACTTTACATAAAAGTAGCGCGCAAAAGAAATAATTGAGCTCCATGTTGACAGGAATAAAAGGCGGCAAACAGGACATAGGCTAATGTGCGCATGTCACAAAGTCATTCCGATTGAAAACTCCAGGACATGTAAACACCGTATCGGATTAGATTACGTCTCATGTAAACAGTCCACCAAATCTTTCAATCGGAATGATTTTAATCGGAATGACAAAAAAGTGCGCATGTAAACGTGGCTACTGATTCACTCACACGTGTTCTACATTTGATAGCTGATTTCATTTGACAAATGACTTAATTTGCTGATTTCTGATTTCATTTGACAAATTCCATACAGATGCTCTCTGTGAGTCACCCCCCCCCCCTCTCTCTCTCTGTGTGCACGAGTGTGTGTGTGTGTGTGTGCCCGTGTGTGTGCATTAGGTCTCACCCCTTTAATCTTTTATCTCTGCTTATTTCTCAACTCTCTTGGAAGAAAACAAACACAACCCGAGGTATTTATTTGATACTGTGGCTAAATTAACCAAAAATAAAGCTTAAACTTCTGATGATTGTAAACTGCACAGCAGTAATGACTTTATGAACTTCTTTACATGTAAGATTGATAATATTAGGAAGAAAATTTTAACCATGCAGCCGTCTACTACAGTATCACATCAGACAGAGCATTGTAGTGTCACTGAGAAAAAATTACAATCATTCACTGCTATAGGAGAAGAAGAATTGGCTAAACTCGTTAAATCATCAAAATCAACAACATGTATGCTTGACCCTGTTCCGACTAGGCTATTAAAAGAGATGCTACCAGAGGTCATAGATCCTCTTCTTAATATCATTAATTCATCTTTGTCATTAGGATATGTACCGAAAACTTTTAAGTTGGCTATTATTAAACCACTTATTAAAAAACCGCAACTTGATCCTACAGAATTAGTCAATTATAGACCAATCTCAAATCTACCCTTTCTGTCAAAAATACTTGAAAAGGCAGTGTCCTCACAATTATGTTCCTTTTTAGAAAGAAATGGTATCTGTGAGGATTTCCAGTCAGGATTTAGACCGTATCATAGCACTGAGACTGCTCTCATCAGAGTTACAAATGATGTACTCTTATCATCCGATCGTGGCTGTATCTCTCTATTAGTGTTACTCGATCTTAGCGCTGCATTCGATATTATCGACCACAACATTCTTTTGAATAGACTCGAAAATGATGTAGGTATTAGTGGAATTGCCTTGTCATGGTTTAAATCATACCTATGTGATCGTTACCAGTATGTAGCAGTAAATGAAGAGATGTCACACCGATCAAAAGTTCAGTATGGAGTACCGCAAGGCTCAGTGCTAGGACCGCTGCTCTTCACCCTGTACATGCTACCACTGGGAGATATTATTAGGAAGCATGGCATTAGTTTTCATTGTTATGCTGACGATACTCAGCTCTATATTTCTTCACGCCCTGAAGAAACTTACCAATTCACAAGATTAACGGAATGCATAGCTGATATAAAACATTGGATGACCTGTAATTTCCTGCTACTCAATTCAGAAAAAAACTGAATTTTTAATTATTGGACAAAAAAGCTCCACAAGTAGTAACCTAGAATACTGTCTAACACTCGATGGCTGCTCTGTCTAGTCTTCGTCGTCAGTGAGGAACCTGGGTGTGCTCTTTGATACCAATCTTTCGTTTGAAAGCCACGTTTCGAGCATCTGTAAAACTGCATTCTACCATCTTAAAAATATATCTAAATTACGGCACATGCTCTCAATGCAAAATGCTGAACAGTTAGTTCATGCGTTCATGACCTCAAGGCTAGATTATTGTAATGCTCTTCTGGGTGGTGGCCCTGCTCGCTTAATAAATAAACTCCAGCTGGTCCAAAACGCAGCAGCTCGAGTTCTTACTAGAACCAGGAAGTATGACCATATTAGCCCAGTTCTGTCAACATTGCACTGGCTACCTATTAAACATCGCATACATTTTAAAATCTTGCTTATTACTTACAAAGCACTAAATGGTTTAGCTCCCCAATACTTGAGCGAGCTCTTAACATATTATACTCCATCACGTCTACTGCGGTCTCAGAATTCTGGCCAGTTGATCATACCGAGAATATCCAAATCAACTGCAGGCGGTCGATCCTTTTCCTATTTAGCACCTAAACTCTGGAACAGTCTTCCTAGCATTGTTCGGGAAGCAGACACACTCTGTCAGTTTAAATCTAGACTAAAAACTCATCTCTTTACTGTGGCATACACATAAAACACTTTTTCAATGAAATTATTGTTAGGCTGCATTAACTAGGTCAGCCGGAACCGGGAACACTTCCCATAACACCTGATGTACTCGTTACATCATCAGAAGAATGGCATCTACGCTAATGATAGTCTCTCTGTTTTATCCCGAAGTTTACTGCAGTCAGCCTGATCTGGGCCATATCCTGATCAGATGATGGACCTGCGCCCAGAGAAGACCAACACAGGACCCCGAAGTGTCCACAGAGACCGTGTCAATTAGTCTCCCCATGCAACTGCCTCATCGACACGGCATCTTAATAAACCTGTCTCCAGTGTGATGAGTCCGATTGTTCGAATATTACAATGAAATAATACTTAAATCGATATGTCATCCGCAATAAACCCGTCTTCAGCGTGTTGACTCCGTTTGTTCAAATATTACCATTAAATAATACTTAAATCGATATGTCATCTACAATAAACCCATCTCCAGCGTGTTGCCTCCGATCATTCGAATATTCCGATCTATTATGACCTCTGACCTGTAAAGCTGGCAGAATAATAATAATAATACGCTGTTTGTTAATTGGCCAGAGGAGAACTGGCACCCCGACTGAGCCTGGTTTCTCCCAAGGTTTATTTTTCTCCATTAGGTCACCTGATGGGGTTTTAGTTTCCTTGCCACTGTTGCCTCTGGCTTGGCGTGCTCAGTTGGGGACACTAAAATTTTTCAACTAAACATCGAAATAAATCTAATTAATAAACTAAATGAACCATATAATAATGAACCATATATTACTGATCTAATTATTGATCTAAAGCCCACACTGTCACCGTATGGAAATTTAAACTGATGACATCAAATGACTATACAGCTTCATAAAATTATGCTGCATTATTTTCCTGTTTAACACTGTAAAGCTGCTTTGGAACAATCTGCATTGTTAAAAGCGCTATATAAATAAAGTTGACTTGACTTGACTTGACTTTGTTCTGCATTTGTGGCTGATTTTATTTGGCTGTGGCAGTCATACCTGTTTGTGTGTATGTGTGTTCATTTCTGTGTGGAAAATTTCAGATTAATGCTGGAATTATTGATTTTATTTGTCAATTTCTAAAAAAAAAATGCTTTCAATTGGAGTCACACCTGTGTGTGTGTGTGTGTGTGTTTGTGTGCGCGAGCATGTATGTGTGCAAGGGATCATGTTCGTTCCACATTATATTTGTGCTCTAGTACCAGGACTTCATTGTGGTATGTAAATTTTCAGATTTATTCTGGATTTTTATTTTTTTTAACAAATGAATAATAAAAAACTTTTTTTAATTTATTTTTCCATTCATTTCAATGTGGGGTCATATTGACCCCAAAGGTCATGAGTGTGACTTTTTTTTTTTTTTTACATGCCTTTAGAACAACCGAATCAAGCCCAGTTTTTGTGTGTGTGTATGGATAGATTACTTAGAAAAAGTCACAAGATTTCATTCCGTTGAGATAAAGGGAACCATTATTTTTAACTAAAGAAAAGTCGATTGGGGTCATACCCCAAAGCACAAATGAAGGGTTAAAGGGTTACTTCAGCGATTTAGCATTAAGCTTTGTATCAGTAGAAACCCGGAAGTATTTTTGAATGATCGTGCCCCCCCCCCCCCCCCCCCCCCCTCATATCCCCCTGAGATGAGAGATTTATGTATTTTATGTCTGGACAAAAAGCCTCCGATGATGCAAATATCGTCATTTTGCGCTATTGGGTTCAGGTCTGGAGGCTGGCTAGGCCACTCCAGGACCTTGAGATGCCTCTTACGGAGCCACTCCTTAGTTGCCCTGGCTGTGTGTTTCGGGTCATTGTCATGCTGGAAGACCTAGCCATGACCCATCTTCAATGCTATTACTGAGGGACGGAGGTTGTTGGCCAAGATCTTGCGATACATGTCCCCATCCATCCTCCCCTCAATACGGTGCAGTCGTCCTGTCCCCTTTGCAGAAAACCATCCCCAAAGAACGATGTTTCCAACTCCATGCTTCACGGTTGGGATGGTGTTCTTGGGGTTGTACTCATCCTTCTTCTTCCTCCAAACACGGCAAATGGAGTTTAGACCAAAAAGCTCTATTTTTGTCTCATCAGACCACATGACCTTCTCCCATTCCTCCTCTGGATCATCCAGATGATCATTTGCAAACTTCAGACAGGTCTGGACATGCGCTGGCTTGAGAATGGGGACCTTGTGTGCGCTGCAGGATTTTAAGATGCTCATGAAGCTGCTTGCCTAGTGTCCTGTAGCCCACCCCAGCCTTGTGCAGATCTACAATTTTATCCCTGATGTCCTTACACAGCTCTCTGGTCTTTGCCATTGTGGAGAGGTTGGAGTCTGTTTGATTGAGTGTGTGGACAGGTTTATACAGGTAACAAGTTCAAACAGGTGTAGTTAATACAGGTAATGAGTGGAGAACTTCTTAAAGAAAAACTAACAGGTCTGTTAGAGCCGGAATTCATACTGGTTGGTAGGTGATCAAATACTATAAAATGCAAATTAATTATTTAAAAATCATACAATGTGATTTTCTTACGTCTCTCACAGTTGAAGTGACAGACTTCTACATGCTTTGTAAGTGGGCAAACCTGCAAAATCGGTATCAAATACTTGTTTTCCCCACTGTAGATCTTTAGGCGTGTTTTGCTTATAATATTTTCTATGCAGCATCATGGGTAATGTAGTACGAATTCCGCTGTTAAACATGATTATTTTAAAAGTAAGTTGAAATAATCCAGGCTGATGGCTTCAACTATAAATTAACCACTTTATTACTTACAGTAAGGCTGTCTTTAAAGGATTATAATTTATTGTTAAAAATCAATTTCCCTTCTGGAACCCTGTTGCAATCTATTGTGTTGGGTTGGACTCTGCTGTGAAGTAGAAGCTAATTTAGTACTCAAAAGGCATGCCTATAATAACTAAAATCATTCCCAGTTCCTGCTGTGCGAACAAACCAAAAAGCGAGTACTTCTGCCAATAGTTATAGGAATTATGAAAAGGTTCTATGCAAAAGCCCCTTTACAATAAGTGAATGGAGACCTACAATTAAAACCAAAACCATGCAAAAGTGGTTCATAAAGCCATACGAGTGCTTTGTGTGAGGAAATTTTTAGAATTGGTCATTCACTGAATATCTTACCATCAGCCACAGCTCTCAAATCTTTTTTACGTATGGATATTTTTAGTCAGATTCTTATACAAAGCTATCACATGACGCATTTAACATTCATTCCGTGCAACTGAAATTTATTTTAAGGCTGAGGGTCAATGTAAGTTAATGTAAAAAAAAAAAAAGAAAATAGTTGAAATAAGGAATACATGTTTACCTTATTCTATTTCAGTTATATTTGGCTCTG
This sequence comes from Romanogobio albipinnatus, assembly GCA_023566225.1. Taxonomy (NCBI): domain Eukaryota; kingdom Metazoa; phylum Chordata; class Actinopteri; order Cypriniformes; family Gobionidae; genus Romanogobio; species Romanogobio albipinnatus. The sequence continues at coordinate 16,148,377 of CM042261.1, read as the reverse complement.
TTCACACCAAGGTTTTTTTCTTCTCCCTATGTTAGCATATTCTCCAGAATTGCTCTGTGTAAGGCATTGACATGTAAAAAGCCATCTGAGCGTCTTATAATTACAGCCTGACAGCACACAGAACCTCCACAAAGGTCTAATAATCAGTATGAGATGATCAGAACCATGGTCTATGCCTCTGAAAAGCTGCACTGCTGAAATATAATTAAAGTAGCCCAGCTTCTCCTGCAGGAGGTCATGCGTAGCACTCTCCTTCACCAGTTGACATGTGAATCTCATGCTGTTACACATCTGTACGGATCACGCTTTTGAATGTTTCGTTCATCTTTAAAAACCTTCTATATGGTCTCTGATTATGTGATGTCCTTCATTGCGTAAAGGGCACATGGCTTTACTCTTGTTCACATCCACATCCACACTACGGAATGATAGTTTATGGTTTCTGTGATGGGTGGAGGGAGTTGTGCATACACTTTACACTCTTCAACCGACCACAAGAAGGAGTAGCTAAAAGGTGCAATCACTTCCCAAAGACCTTAAAAGTATAGGCTTGTGCACTTTGCAAGGAGTTTAGAACATGACATTTCAACAGAAAGTTGAAACAAAGGTTTAGTAAGTCTTTCCTGTTCCTTTGAGAGGTTTTATAAGACCCTGTAATTTGAAAGAGCAACAATAAAAAGGCAATGCAAGGTTTTTATGTGTGGGTGTAGAAGTTAATCTAAGGCTTTGCATTCTCCTTGACATAATAATGGAACAAAACAGTTTTTTTTCTCTCACATCATTAAAATAATTCAATGACTCACTCCTGCTGTCTTTGTAAATTGCTAAGAATCTGCCAAACGCATAAATGTAAATATAAACACTGCAGACAGGTATGGTTGACATGAAATACTTTTTTGAAGGTTGACATTTCCTGCTGTGTTAAATGCTATACTCAATCTGAAGCTATTCTAGTCAATGTTGCTGCTTATTTTATCATTATGCATGCAGCTTTATGGCCTCATGGAACCTTTGCATATTTATAAATTCATTTGTCACATGACAAATCTTGGGAGGTGTTGAAAGCATTAAAAATGGTTGGGCATTCTTGAAAGTATATCCTATTCATACAAAAGTGTATGATATGTGTCATTTGGGATAGTTCACTTTAGACAAACTATAACTTTGCATCTATATCGTCAATTGACCGTCTTTAGAGTAGTAGACTGACAGTTAGTTGACATGTAGTTGCAAAGTTACATTTGTGGTCATTATGACTCATGTTTGATTACGAGCAGAATACGCAAAATAAAAATGCTCGAACAGCAACATTCTACTATGGGTAAAAGTAACTAGTATTATTATTTATCACTTTATTACACATTTACATGCCACAACAATATCATAAAAACCTGTTAACTTAAAGGGATAGTTCACCCAAAAATGAAAATTTGGTCAATAATTACTCATCCTCATGTCGTTCCAAACCCGTAAGGCTTTCGTTCATCTTTGGAACACAAATGAAGATCTTTTTGATGAAATCTGAGAGCTTTCTGTCCCACAGCCTATGCCATTGCAACTTTGACTCTTCAAAAATGTCCTAAAGATATCATAAAACGAGTCCATATGAATTGAGCATTTTGTCAAAATTTTCTGAAGAAATTCAATTGCTTTATATGAAGAACAGATTGAATTTAGCCTTTTATTCACACAAACATGAATTAACTCACACATCAGTTATGGTAAATGGTAGTGTTGTAACCAAGACCAATGTGTGTTGAGACCAAGACTTTGAGGGGTTGAGACCAAGATAAGACCAAGACCAAGGCAGGACGAGACCGAGTCAAGACCAAGACCAGACCAGCACTCCTTAAATTCACAGAGATCCACATTACCGTCTGATAAATTACTTATTCCAATTATATTTATCATAAGACATAAGATCAATCAAACTAAGTCATTAACATCAAAATTCATCTTTGCGCTACAGAGGTGATACAGAAGATGCATTTGAATTGGTAAATTACAAATGCATAAATAATGTTGAGGATAATGTTTTTTTTTTATTATTATTAATATTGAATGTTTGTTAAAGCAATATCCTGTTTGCAGCCATGCTCAAATTTGTTAAAACAGCTCTCTTGCTCGTGATATTGGTCATGTTATAAATCCAGATATTATACAATAACGTTTTGCAACAATATCTTGTATTTTGTGAGCATTTGTATACATTTTTGGTGGCATTTTTGTCACCAAATCCCTAATTAATTTCTGAATCAGCACAATAAATAAATAAAAATAGAAATAAGTTATTGATTGCATCAGAAGAAGTAAGTTTTACATCCAATCACATTAATGATGTTCATAAATAAATCAGACAATGCACCGGCAATTTAGTAATATCCCAGCAGTTGTGGTCTTGATCGATCTTGAAACAAAATCCAGAGTCCTCTAAGTCGGAGACCGAGACAAGACCAAGACCGTCAAAAAATGGTCTTAAGACTGGTCTTGAGACCAAAACCAGTCTACAACACTTGTAAACGGAAGCTCAAGCATGTTCACTTGTCGTGCGAGAACCAATGAGGTTCATTCTTCTTGATATTTGAAGCGTCAAAGTGGTAGTTTCTTAGCTGTCAATGAAAGGACAGAAAGCTCTCAGATTTCTTCAAAAGGATCTTCATTTGTGTTCGGTAGGTGAACGAAAGTCTTACGGGTTTGGAACGACATGAGGGTGGAATAATGACAGAATTTTCATTTTTGGGTGAACTAACCCTTTAACTCAAAATTACTGACAGAAAAAGTTGACCCACCTAAGAATCATTTGAATAAGAAAAATATAAATGAACTAGTGAAGGCCCAATAAGTCCAAGACATTTTATGTTCTAATCATACAGCAATATAACTATTGATCAAATATAATGCATTTCGATAGCTGTAGAATTTACCTTCAGAGAGGGAATTGTTTGGCAATATGGCAATCCAACTTTTTCACGTGTAATTCATATCCCCATAGTTTAGTTACTTTTTTTTCAGCCCCAGTTTATTTATATTCTTGTTAACACATCACATCTCCATAGTCGTATGGGGAGAACAACCGCCAAGGCTGCCAATGAGATGGCTGATCTGTGGGATTTGAAGCGTACACAATAGGTGTTATGTGCTGAGAATCTAATCTTGTTGCTCAAGCCAGGATTTTCTCTTCTGTGGCTTTACAGAAGGCTGGGCGTTAACTAATTTGTGCACCAAAAAATGCACCGCTTCCTTACCAAAGCAGCCTGTGCGCTTGAATATAATGGTCAATTTTTGGAAAGTGCAGCTAAGCCTCTCACAATGTGGTGTTAGACCGATTAAAATTAATCTTTCTGTCATTTTATTTTCCAAAAATGCTGATTGGGTATTTGCTGATGGAGCCTGGATCTAAAATAAGCTACTTAGGCCTCTTGCTCCACTGTGTCACATTCAATACATCCAACATGTCCAATTTACTCTCGATAAATAGCACACAATTTGAATAAAACAGCAATATTTTCTTAAGTTCTTACTGCTTGAAAAAGGAACAAATAGTGTTTTATAGCTTTATGCTCTACGGTCTGTTTTAGCTTTAGTACTCCTTGTGCACCTCTTTAAATATGAAAAAACATTGATTTGTCTCTTTTTGAATTCTGTTTGGCAGTACAAGTTAGGGGCACATACTGTTTACTTCCTTATAAAACTGTATAATTTCTTTTTGAGTGCTAGTGGCATACAGTCAAACCAAAATTTATTCCGACACCTTCAACATTCTCTCACATTATCCCAGTTTATTTTCTATAGTTTAGAAAATGGTAATAAAATATGACAAGAGCTCAGAGTTAAACTGTGTCAGAACAAATTCATCTTGATAATGTCAGATAACTTGGATAGAAAGGGATGTAATAGATTACAATCAACCAATCAGCTGTCAGCGGTTAAATTTAAGTACACAGTTAGATAATACCAATTTAGGTCAACCAATGACCAAGCAGTGCTTCATTTTGTTCAATAGGTAGCATTAACAATTAAAGAAAAAACACTTAAGCAAAACATGGTCAGGTCAAAGTGTCTGAATAATTTTGGGCCCAAATTCTTATTATTTTTTGGGTATAATATGTCACAGTTTACTTTATTTTGCTATCCTCACTTACATAAATGAACTAGTGTCCTGCACCCATAGTAAAAAATGATATCTGGTGTCTGAATAATTTTTGGTTTGACTGTATAACCCTGAGATCTGAGAAACCCTGAGAAAATCTCTTTAACCGTCTGGTGCTCTTTGGTTATTTCTGAACGGAAAATTTTCTGTTTTGAAATTTTAAAAATCACTGCTTCATCGGAATGATATGAAACTTGGTGACTTTTCTAGCATTAGGTATGTAAACACACAAAAAAATTGGGGTCATGATTCGAGTATGCTAGTTGGTCGTAAAAAAAAAAAAAGTAGCGTTCATTGTCTTCTGTCATAAATGACCGACCATAGGAAATGAATGGGAAATCGGCAAAAACACAACAATTCTCAGAATATTTGTGTGTACAATCTACAAATCGGCCACGATGAATCTACAATTAATTTGTAAAGCATAGCATTTTATATCATAATACTGCATTGTAGTCTATGGGAATTTCATGTTTTTATTATATGAAAAAACACATGAAAAATGAATGACACCTGACTTTGATTGGACTTTACACCCCCTTACTATCAATATTTGGGCATTAACATACAGCTATCGACCTATGTTTCTGAACTTCTGACGCTGGTTTCGTCTCGATCGGACTAGCGGTTTCGAAGATACCAGCTAATGTTTTTAAAGCGCTAAATTACAACGCTGCACAAACCATATGCAGAAAACTAGCAAGTCTGGTATTGTTGGACTTGGCGAGGATTCAGGAGACAAAAAAAAGTTACTCCCATGAAAATAAGTCAAGTTCACTCAAAGTTAAAAGCATTTGAAAAAAAAATTCTCCACTAGGTAGCGCTGTTTCGAAACTTCTTGGGCTCATTCAGGGCATTGTGTTGATGACCCAAACCGAGTTTCGAAACAATCCGTTCATGAAAACGATTTGACGAATCAACTTGATTTGCACGATTTTTTGTCAGCATGGTCTGAAGATGATCTGGTTCAATTTCCGTGCAAATCAGATGAACCGTCTAGGACGAGTTTGCCAAAGTAGGTTTTTAGGAAAATTCAAAATGCCGAGAAAATTTTAATGATGGAAAATGACGTCATATGGTGCAATCGGTTTGAGCCAAGGATTCAGAGGAAAAAAGAATTTTGTTTCTAGCCCTTATGGTTCAAAAGTTATTAGCATAAACATGAGTGTAACTTTGGACAGGTGGTGGCGCTAGAAGGATTGAGTAGAGACTCCAAATTTGCTATGTTGACATTTGTTGACATTGACTGTCCTCTATGAGTGTGCCAAATTTCATAACTTTTTACCATACGGTTCTATGGGCTGCCATAGACTTTGTGGCGGAAGAAGAAGAAGAAACGGAAGAAGAATAATAATAATAGGAACGGGAACGGTTTCAATAGGTGCCTTCGCACCTTCGGTGCTTGGCCCCTAAAAAATACAAATATACAAAAAAAAAAAAAAAAGTTTGTATAATTTTCAACGGCAAACATAGACCATAATTATTGCATAAATATAAAAAAATACCATCAAATCATCTCAAAATACAAAATTAAAAAGGAAAAATATTATTGAAGAAAAATAAATTGCATTGGTTTTACTGGGGTGGAGGAAGTTTAATTTTTAGGTGTCCGGTCACTTGTGACAGGGAAGACAACCAATGCAACCCCTAAACGAAGAGCACCAGAGGGTTAAACAGTTTCCCAATATTTATTCAAAGAAGTGTTTTTAAAATCATGTGCATTGGTTACACATAGAGCAATTAAGTTACATCAACAATTTCAGCAACAAAAGTACTTTTTTTCAGTGTTGCATTATATGCCCCCTCAGTCCCATTACAGACTCCTTCATCAACACCAAACCTGAAATATGTGTCTTTTAACTCATTAGTCATATTAATATTATTATTATGATTCACTTTTAATCTTAAACCAGTCAATGTTGTGGGTGAAAAACAGGCTTAACAAGTAGCTTCTCTGTTCGGTTTTACCATCCCAATGGTGAACAAATTGCATGATTTCCAGAGCAGACTTCCAGCAGGTCTATTAACAGATGTGACGGCTGATGAATGAGTGAGCAGAAATGAACATGACATTTAGAGAGCGGTAATAAAATGATGAGTGTGACTCAAACGTCATCTGTCTGAGCGGTATCAAAATTACGGCTCCTCTGAAAGTTTCATTTCCATCAGGAGGGGTAATGATATAACTCAGCCAACAGAGCTCTGACAAACCCGTGATCTCTTGAGGGAGAACAAGCGTACAGCTTGCGTTCTGAGTACCATAGTAAGATTATTAAAAGATTAGCTCTCTCTCAGATTTGTTGCAACATTCCCCATGTTATTTGTCACTTGCAGGATACAAAAAGCCTTTTGAAATGTTAAGGAAGCTGGTTCAAACCTGAATCATATTCTTCACGGAGCAGAAATGGATAAAAATCCAGAAGAAACACTACAAGGACATAAAAATAGATTTTTTACATGAGCTTGCCTCAACTTGCTGCCAGTTGGCCTGACAACTTACCCAGAATTTGAATAGCCATAGCAACTTGCAATAATGCTTTATTTAAATAAAAAATAAATCACTTACAGAGAAAATTTAAAACATAAAAATGCTAAAAATGGACTTCAAAGCAGTCTTCATATATAATATTGTGCGCTATATCTGTCACGCCTATAAATCTATTTCTATAATTAAAAAAACGCAATGTGGAATAAACCTATATGTTATCTTTGCAAGCACAGACTATTTAGTTTAATTAGTCTTTCTTATTTCTTAAAAACCCTTATGATGCCAAAAAAAAAGGAGGACCGTGACGTCGCCCGGTATGGCGCAGCCGGGGCCCCACCCTGGAGCCAGGCCTGGGGTTGGGGGTCGTATGCGAGCGCCTGGTGGCCGGGCTTTCCCCCACGGGGTCCGGCCGGGCTCAGCCCAAAGGTGCGACGTGGGGACACCTTCCTGTGGGCCCACCACTCACGGGAGGGACCGTAAGGGGCCGGTGCAAAGCGAATCGGGCAGCAGTCGAAGGTGGGGGCCTAGACGACCCGATCCCTGGACACGGAAACTAGCTCTTGGGACATGGAATGTCACCTCGCTGGCGGGGAAAGAGCCTGAGCTTGTGCGTGAGTTTGAGAGGTTCCGACTAGAGATAGTCGGAATCACCTCCACGCACGGCTTGGGCTCTGGAACCACACTTCTCGAGAGGGGATGGACTCTTCACCACTCTGGAGTTGCCCATGGTGAGAGGCGGCGGGCTGGTGTGGGTTTGCTTATAGCCCCCCAGCTCTGCCGCCATGTGTTGGAGTTTACCCCGGTGAACGAGAGGGTCGCTTCCCTGCGGCTTCGGCTCGGGGATAGGTCTCTCACTGTTGTGGGTGCCTACGGGCCAAACAGCAGTGCAGAGTACCCGACTTTCTTGGTGTCCCTGGGAGGGGTGCTGGAGAGTGCTCCGACTGGGGACTCCGTCATTCTACTGGGGGACTTCAACGCCCACGTGGGCAATGACAGTGAAACCTGGAGGGGCGTGATTGGGAGGAACCCCTGATCTGAACCCGAGTGGTGTTCAGTTATTGGACTTCTGTGCTAGTTACAGTTTGTCCATAACGAACACCATGTTCAAGCATAAGGGTGTCCATCAGTGCACATGGCACCAGGACACCCTAGGTCGTAGGTCAATGATCGACTTCGTGGTCGTTTCATCTGACCTGCGGCCGTATGTCTTGGACACTCGGGTGAAGAGAGGGGCGGAGCTGTCAACTGATCACCACCTGGTGGTGAGTTGGATCCGATGGCGGGGGAGGAAGCTGGATAGACTCGGTAGACCCAACGTACTGTGAGGGTCTGCTGGGAACGTTTGGCCAAGTCTCCTGTCAGAGAGATCTTCAACTCCTGCCTCCGGCAGAGCTTCGACCGGATCCCGAGGGAGGCTGGAGATATTGAGTCCGAGTGGACCATGTTCTCCACCTCCATTGTCAAAGCGGCTGCTCGGAGCTGTGGACGCAAGGCCTCCGGTGCCTGTCGAGGCGGCAATCCCCGAACCCGGTGGTGGACACCGGAAGTAAGGGATGCCGTCAAGCTGAAGAAGGAGTCCTATCGGGCCTGGCTGGCTTGTGGGACTCCTGAGGCAGCTGACAGCTAAACGGACTGCAGCCCGGGTGGTTGTGGAGGCAAAAACTCGGGCCTGGGAGGAGTTCGGTGAGGCCATGGAAAAGGACTAACGGCTGGCCTCGAAGAGATTCTGGCAAACCGTCCGGCGCCTCAGGAGGGGGAAGCAGTGCCCTACCAACGCTACAGTGGCGATGGGCGGCTGTTGACCTCAACTGGGGATGTTGTCGGACGGTGGAAGGAATACTTCGAGGATCTCCTCAATCCCGCCGTCACGTCTTCCATTGAGGAAGCAGAGGCTGGGGGCTCAGAGGAGGACTCGTCCATCACCCAAGCTGAAGTCACCGAGGTGGTCAAGAAACTCCTCGGTGGCAAGGCACCGGGGGTGGATGAGATCCGCTCTGAGTACCTCAAGTCTCTGGATGTTGTGGGGCTGTGGGTGTGCGGAGGGTGTGTTCCAACTATAGGGGGATCACACTTCTCAGCCTCCCCGGGAAAGTCTATGCCAGGGTACTGGAGAGGAGAATTCGGCCGATAGTGAAACCTCGGATTCAGGAGGAACAGTGTGGTTTTCGTCCTGGTCGTGGAACACTGGACCAGCTCTATACCCTCTACAGGGTGCTGGAGGGTTCATGGGAGTTTGCCCAACCAGTCCACATTTGTTTTGTGGATTTGGAGAAGGCATTCGACTGTGTCCCTCGCGGCGTCCTGTGGAGGGTGCTGGGGGAATATGGGGTCCGGTCCCTGTATGACCGTAGCAGGAGTTTGGTCCGCATTGCCGGCAGTAAGTCAGACTTGTTCCCGGTGCATGTTGGACTCCGGCAGGGCTGCCCTTTGTCGCCGGTTCTGTTCATAATTTTTATGGACAGAATTTCTAGGCGCAGCCAAGGGCCGGAGGGTGTCAGGTTTGGGGACCACACGGTTTCGTCTCTGCTCTTTGCGGATGACGTTGTCGTGTTGGCCCCTTCTAACCAGGACCTTCAGCATGCACTGGGACGGTTTGCAGCCGAGTGTGAAGCGGCTGGGATGGGGATCAGCACCTCCATATCCGAGGCCATGGTCCTCAGTCGGAAAAGGGTGGCTTGCCCACTTCAGGTTGGTGGAGAGTTCCTGCCCCAAGTGGAGGAGTTCAAGTATCTAGGGGTCTTGTTCACGAGTGAGGGGAGGATGGAACGGGAGATTGACAGACGGATCGGTGCAGCTTCTGCAGTAATGAGGTCGATGTACCGGTCTGTCGTGGTGAAGAAAGAGCTAAGCCGTAAGACGAAGCTCTCGATTTACCGGTCAATCTACGTTCCTACTCTCACCTATGGTCATGAGCTTTGGGTCATGACCGAAAGGACAAGATCCCGGATACAGGCGGCCGAAATGAGCTTTCTCCGCAGGGTGGCTGGGCGCTCCCTTAGAGATAGGGTGAGAAGCTCAGTCACTCGGGAGGAACTCGGAGTAGAGCCGCTGCTCCTCCACATCGAGAGGGGACAGCTGAGGTGGCTCGGGCATCTGTTCCAACCGGCACCACACTGGTTTTCTTGACAAAAACTCAATAGGATTTCCCCATAGACTTTTGGATTATTGCAAAAAACAAGCTCTGTGTTCAACAAAAGTTTAATGAATTTTGGAGATAGGCTATAAACTAATTACACCACGGTCCCACGACTTCAACATCACCACCACTAGCTTCCGACAACTCTTTCGGTTTTTATTTGAAAATTCAAAATGTAAAAATTATTCCCAGAAAGTTTGAGTTAGAATAGTTTATAAGAAACTATTTGGGTGCTCGAGCCCCTGCCCTTTTTCAAAATGAATCAAAAGTGCCCCTCTGAGACAAATATCAATGATAACTTCGTGGTCAATAAAATTAAATAAATGTGATTATTATAACATGACAATGTATACAATAGTAACGAACGGCTCAAAAGTCGGACAATTTCTGTTGAGGCGTTGCCATAACGCTTTGCTATGGTTTGCGTGCGTTTTGATTGACTGCTGATTTTCCACTGTTCTGAAATGGCTCTCGAGCCAAATATGGTCCTTTCAGAGAGTGTGTGGCCTCACGGGAAAAAAGTAAACCAATATTTTTTTTTTCATCCATAATCAGAGCTAATGTGTTGATTTAATTACAAATCTATATATTATATATTTTAAAGTATTACACAATTCACCAATGCCCGTTTGTCATGTAGCCTATATACACACCAACCAATCGTGATCTGGCAAAGCAAGTTCAAATTCCATTGGGCGATGTGAAGTGGAGCGGTAATTTTCTGTTCTTATTCATAAATCGGTTGAAAATTACATGGACAGATGGACTAACGTTTGTGGAACGATTTCCTGCGGTTTGTCTCATTTTATAAATTGCATCACTGACAAAATGGATTTTAACTGACAACAAACAAATCCCTGCACAAAACCATGCAGCAGCAAAAGTCGCATTAATGGTAAATGTTAAATTCACTTGTATTTATGTATATTGATACACCGTTTACTATTTCATGAAACTATCAAAGTTAACAAAACCCAAGTGCCACCGGCACCTACAGGCCTATTATGTGAAGTGTAGGCTGGCGAAATGGTTATGTGAAAGGACTTTATTATATTACCATTTTTGAATATTATGCAGCATTATGAAAGAAGTCTCTTATGTTCATCAAGCCTGCATTTATTTGATAAAAAACAGCAATATTGTGAAATATTAATAAAATAATGGTTTTCTTTTAATATAATTTAAAATATAATTTATTCCTGTGATCACAGCTGGATTTTCAGCATCATTACTCCACTCTTCAGTGTCACATGATCATTCAGAAATCATTCTGATATGAGGATTTAATGTCAATGATGGAAACTGTGATACTCTTTTCAAGATTCTTTGATTAATAAAAAGTTAAAAAGAACATAATGTAATAATATTTTACAATATTAGGCTACTGTTTTTTCTATATTTTTGATTAAATAAATGCAGGCTTGATGAGCATAAGGATATATATATATATATATATATATATATATATATATATATATATATATATATATATATATATATATATATATATATATATACAAAAGTATAGGGGTAGTGTAGGGGTAAGACGCACGGCATCTAGTTTTGACACAAATCGACTTCGGTTCGAGTCAGGCTTTTGCCGAAGTCAATCTTCTCTCTTTTCCCATCACATATCAGATCGGAAAGGCATTTATTTTCAATAAAAATGAAGAAAATATTAGAAAAGTGGAAATAAAGCGTCTAATGTGTTTAATAATAAGTGTTTATCGATTAGGGGTAGGTAAACAGACATGTGCTGAATGTTAGAGACGATGAAAGTGAGTGGGTCCAATATCATTGATCGTAAAAAGTGGGTGGGTCTTGTCCCACATACAATGGTTCCGACGCCCATGTATATATATATACATATTGCCCCTTTCTTACATTTGAGCCCCTGCCCCTGAAGAACTCTCTGCACGGCCCTAAAGCATAAACAAACAGGATTACTTTAATTTAACATGAATAGTTAGTATGTTACCATCTTGAAAGCGATAACGATGTTTCTTTTGATATTTTACGATAATGGCGCTCTGCTCTCGGTTACGCTTCATGAAGTAGTAGCAGCGCGCGCGACCAAGTAGAGTCAGTGTAGCTCACAGCGCCGTCTGCTGGTAAAAATAATCACTACACGATTCCAGCAGCTGCTTTATGTTGGGCTTTTTTGCGATGTATATGCGGGTTGTTTTGAACGAACTGTAAAACGGAGACATTTCCGGGGACAGGACACCAAAAACCGAGACTGTCCCCGGGAAACGGGGACGTCTGGTCACCCTATATAAGAGGGAGGTGTTATTAAATATTGGTTAAAGATTACGATGGTAAACAAATAAAAAAATGACGATGATGTGCACATTTATAATAGCTAAATTCTGCAATATTCCATACAAAATAAGACCTGTCAAATTGGATTTCATGATGACTTTAAGCATCCGATTAAAAGAACTGGAGAAGCACGTAAGGATACAGGCACAAGACATAGCTGTCAACCCTCCCGTTTTTTCCGGGTTTCTCACGTATTTTAGCTCTTTTCCCGCTGTCTTCCCGTTTTAGTATTTTCCCGTAAAATATCCCGTATTTTTACGCTCTGATTGTGTTAACTCAGAACACGCAACTATCTGTGTCTGTGAAGTGGCTTGCACTTGGGTTGCTAGACCTCCAGTCAAGCAGGTGGCAGTACACAGGCAGTAGCTTAGGCCAGTGTTTCCCCACCAGGGTGCCGTCTGACTAGAGCAGGGGTGCCATGTAAAAGTCCTTAAAATATATTTTTTTTTGTTCAAATTTTTCAAATAATTCTATCTTTGTAAACTTTGTTCATTGCATGCCGTATGTTCGAATATGACCAGTCATTTTCGCCGTCATCACCCGGGTGTAGTAGTGCCAGAAGACGCGAATGAGAAGTCGCGCGCGCTGTGAGAAAATGTGTCTCTGTGCACTCATCCGAAAGTGCACACACGTCTCACAGCGGTCAAATATTGAGTTCTCTTTCAAGTCTTGCTCTTGAACGGACAAACGCACGCAAAAAGTATGTCAACATGTCAATCTTGATGAGTATTCTAGCAGACATAGTCTGTATATGCCTTAAGTAAACTTTATACAGTCGAGAAAGACGACGCATATCCGAGCATTAGGTCTTAAAGGGGCAGTAGCCTTTACTGCTGTCTGTTTAATGTCAAACAACAAAAGACAAGGACACCACTCACTGCTCTTGATTGAAAAGCTTTTGTAAGCTTAATAGGATAAATTTTTTATTTTTTAAAAAGTCAAACACGCAATGTTATTTTACATTTGATCAATTTCTGTACCTGAAAACTAATGTTAGACGTACCTGAAAAACCTGAAAAGCATAGTTTATTTTATTAGTAGGCCTATCTTTGCTCAATTGTATTTATTTGTGCTACTGCTTTTATTTAAATTATTTGTTCTTATTATTTTCTTTATTTTTATTTGACAGTAGTCCTTTTTTCCCTGAACATAGCAAATACTGAACCAAACCGTGAACCTTAAACAGTGATACAAACCAAACCGTGAGCAATCTGTACCGTTACACCCCTATAGCGTAACGCATGCGAGGGGATGCCACAAAATAGAGAACATTCAAAGGGTGCCATGACTGAAAAAAGGTTGGGAAACACTGGCTTAGGCTACTATCGAAGAGCAGCGGCAGGCGGGAGGAAGAGGTTAAAAAGTAGCGGGAAATGAACTTCAAGGAGAGTAGAGTAGATGAGTGTGATGTGCGATGATGGATCAGGACGCTGACGGCCAAAATCAAAATATATTGTGTAGTTATAAACTCTTTAGACTGTTAATGGTTAGTGCTTTTTGAAAAAAAGTTTGTGGGTAAGAATTGTGTAAAAAAAAAAATCCCTTATTTTGTGGATGGATTCCGGGAAATCTCCCTTATTTTCAATGTTCAATGTTGACAGCTATGGCACAAGACATCAAAGAAATGAAGGAATCACTTCAGTATGTCAGAAATGAGCATGCGGTGACAGACATGAAGCACATGTGAAGTTCAGTTAATACAGGTAGGCTACTTCCTAAAATAACTGCAAATAATACAATTTTCTGCTTAAATCCACGTTTGTTCGGGAGAGACAGGGCGCTTTCAGTTTTGTAGCCTAGGTAGCAATGAAGGACACACGTGGTAGAAGTTTTTTTCAGATCTATAACCCTAACCGTATGAGCCACAGTGATATTTGCTAGCAAGCACTACTAATTAAAACTGACAGGAGATGCAAAGACTTCCATTAGATTCCAGTTTATTAGGTAAAGCATCTCTATTTTGTGTGGGTGAATGTACATGAAACAGACAGTGAAACAGATGCTAGCACTAAGCATGGAGAACTACCAAACCATCTGTTCGACTTTTTCCACTTTTGCTGAAATACTGGCCTCTGGTGGTTTACATTTGCCAAGTGCAGGCCTAAAACTGTCGCTGGGTAATATGAAGAACAGGATTTAGCATTTTTAAAATTGTGTAATCTGAAACCTGCTTGGATTTTTATATTCGGATTTTCTTATTTTATCTAATTTAACTTTAGGTTTGTTTCTCAGGAATAAATGATTGTTTTTGGGTAAAGTAAATGTTGCAGTACCTAACCTCTCCACATGGGTGTGGCATAACACTGATAATCAAATATGAATTTAATGCAGGGGTTATGATCATCCCCGTATAAACACCCAACTAATACTCATTCAAATTAATATTATAAATCTAAAATTAGTTTGTTATATTATTATATATTTTGTTCTACTCACTGTAGTATTGTTATATGCATTTTTTTGTTTATTTAATATTCATCCCATTTTTATTCATTTAAATATATATCGATATATCCGATATCGATTTTGTAATTTTTTAAATCTAATTTAATCTATTTAATATATTAATAACTTACTACTATAGTTACTTTAATCACATTATTTGTTTAAGTATTTATTTAGATCTAATGTATTATTCTAATTTATTATTATTATTATTATTATTACAGCTTTTATCTAGCCTTTTCCACAGACCCCCTGTCACTCCCTTGTGGGACCTCAGTTTGAAAACCCCTGCTCTAATGTACATTGTGAAATCTTATGCTTTGCTTTTGCTTTGTTATTAACTAAAACTATTTTTTTTTTATTGTTAATTTGAAAAATCTGAAATATAGGCTGTGTCATGATTCCAGCCTGTGTTTCCCTGTCTTGTGAGGACTCTTGTTATTTCCTGTTTTGTGCCATGTTTTGTAGTTCTTTGTAGTTTTTCATGTTGATTAGTCTCCCCCAGGTGTGACTTGTTAATTTGTTGAGCTTGTTTGCCCCTGTGTATTTTTGTTATTTCCTGTTTTGTAGTTCTTTGTAGTTTTTCATGTTGATTAGTCTCCCCCAGGTGTGACTTGTTAATTTGTTGAGCTTGTTTGCTCCTGTGTATTTAAACCCTTGTGTCTCCTATGTTCTTGGTCAGGTCTTGTCCTACATGGATGTACGTTTGGTGTGACTCATTCTGTTATCTGTTCCTTGGTTCTCTGATCGCTGTGGTTTTGTTATGTTTATTTTGTTATTAAACAATTTTGCATTTGGATTCAGCTCTCCCTCTTGGTTTTGAGTTGACCCTGCGTGACAGAAGACCTGACCTACTATGGATCCAGCAATTAGTTTAATTCGGCTCCAACAAGGCAACCATTCCCTCGAGGACCACACCAAAGACTTTTTGGATTTTGCCTACCTCACAGACTTCCCAGACTTTGCCCTCATTGACTTTTATTGCTACGGACTCAATGACCACTACCAACCTATACTCACTCGTGATGGTCCTCGAGGGTCGCTGGTAGAATTCCTGGACTACGCCCTTCAAATAAGTGGCTCATCTTACACTGTGGGGATAGCAGAGGAGGAATATAATATGGCCGCCAGTCCAGAATCTCGTCCCAT
The DNA here is from genome assembly GCA_023566225.1 of Romanogobio albipinnatus. Taxonomy (NCBI): domain Eukaryota; kingdom Metazoa; phylum Chordata; class Actinopteri; order Cypriniformes; family Gobionidae; genus Romanogobio; species Romanogobio albipinnatus. The sequence continues at coordinate 16,132,687 of CM042261.1, read as the reverse complement.
CATGGCTGCCGATCCAGAGACAGAGCTTCACGTCACTTCTGCCGATCCAGAGACAGAGCTTCACGTCACTTCTGCCGATCCAGAGACAGAGCTTCACGTCACTTCTGCCGATCCAGAGACAGAGCTTCACGTCACTTCAGCCGATCCAGAGACAGAGCTTCACGTCACTTCTGCCGATCCAGAGACAGAGCTTCACGTCACTTCTGCCGATCCAGAGACAGAGCTTCACGTCACTTCTGCCGATCCAGAGACAGAGCTTCACGTCACTTCTGCCGATCCAGAGACAGAGCTTCACGTCACTTCTGCCGATCCAGAGACAGAGCTTCACGTCACTTCTGCCGATCCAGAGACAGAGCTTCACGTCACTTCTGCCGATCCAGAGACAGAGCTTCACGTCACTTCTGCCGATCCAGAGACAGAGCTTCACGTCACTTCTGCCGATCCAGAGACAGAGCTTCCGCCACAGACCTGCGTCCAGAGATGGCTCCCGCCACTGACCAGCGTCCAGAGATGGCTCCAGTCACGAGTCCAGAGAGGGCTCCGCCTCCAGTCACGAGTCCAGAGAGGGCTCCGCCTCCAGTCACGAGTCCAGAGAGGGCTCCGCCTCCAGTCACGAGTCCAGAGAGGGCTCCGCCTCCAGTCACGAGTCCAGAGAGGGCTCCGCCTCCAGTCACGAGTCCAGAGAGGGCTCCGCCTCCAGTCACGAGTCCAGAGAGGGCTCCGCCTCCAGTCACGTGTCCAGAGATGGCTCCAGCCACTGACCAGCGTCCAGAGATGGCTCCAGCCACTGACCAGCGTCCAGAGAAGGCTCCAGCCCACGGCCCCGTCCAGGCTCCAGCCCACGGCCCCGCTGTCCCGCCCAAGAAAATTTTGGGGGGGGGCAGGGGGTACATGAAGGCCACGCCTCTGTGGCCCCCTGAACCGCCATTACCGCCATGGCCTGTTGAACTGCCGTTACCGCCATGGCCTGTTGAACTGCCGTTACCGCCATGGTCTGTTGAACTGCCGTTGCTGCCATGGCCTGGTGAACTGCCGTTGCCGCCATGGTCGCCCACGCCTGAGGGTCCAGGTCCTCCCACGCCACAGGGTCCAGGTCCTCCCACGCCACAGGGTCCAGGTCCTCCCACGCCACAGGGTCCAGGTCCTCCCACGCCTGAGGGTCCAGGTCCTCCCACGCCTGAGGGTCCAGGTCCTCCCACGCCTGAGGGTCCAGGTCCTCCCACGCCTGAGGGTCCAGGTCCTCCCACGCCTGAGGGTCCAGGTCCTCCCACGCCTGAGGGTCCAGGTCCTCCCACGCCTGAGGGTCCAGGTCCTCCCACGCCTGAGGGTCCAGGTCCTCCCACGCCACAGGGTCCAGGTCCGCCCACGCCACAGGGTCCAGGTCCGCCCACGCCACAGGGTCCAGGTCCGCCCACGCCACAGGGTCCAGGTCCGCCCACGCCACAGGGTCCAGGTCCGCCCACGCCACAGGGTCCAGGTCCGCCCACGCCACAGGGTCCAGGTCCGCCCACGCCACAGGGTCCAGGTCCGCCCACGCCACAGGGTCCAGGTCCGCCCACGCCACAGGGTCCAGGTCCGCCCACGCCACAGGGTCCAGGTCCGCCCACGCCGGACGGTCCAGGTCCGCCAACGCCGGACGGTCCAGGTCCGCCAATGCTAGATGGCCCAGGTCCGCCCATGCTCCCAGGCCCGTCTCTGCCATGTCTGGGTCCAAGTCCTGTCCCCCTGCACGGGCCTGGCCCACCATCCCTCCCCCTGTTCTGCCTCCATTCCACCACCCTCCTAGACTGTTTCCTTTGGAGCGTCTGGAATCCGCTCCCTAAGTGGGGGGCTCTGTCATGATCCCAGCCTGTGTTTCTCTGTCTTGTGAGGTCTTTTGTTATTTCCTGTTTTGTAGTTCTTTGTAGTTTTTCATGTTGATTAGTCTCCCCCAGGTGTGACTTGTTAATTTGTTGAGCTTGTTTGCTCCTGTGTATTTAAACCCTTGTGTCTCCTATGTTCTTGGTCAGGTCTTGTCCTACATGGATGTACGTTTGGTGTGACTCATTCTGTTATCTGTTCCTTGGTTCTCTGATCGCTGTGGTTTTGTTATGTTTATTTTGTTATTAAACAATTTTGCATTTGGATTCAGCTCTCCCTCTTGGTTTTGAGTTGACCCTGCGTGACAGGCTGAATATTAGATGGAAAACTAATAAAACTGACAAAAACACAACAAATGACTTAAACTAAACTTAAAATAGTACTGAAAAAATATAAACATAAAACCTTGTTCAGAATATAATAATATATAATAAAAATACTATATACATATAATACTAAAATAGGTCTAACAAAAAACTGATTTTGGAAATTGCGGTAACTCTAACTCTGACTGATACAACTTTTTCAATTGATATTCAGCCATTTCCCTTGAGCTCAAGTTGGCTTAGAATTAGTGTAATAAGTTGTAAAGATGTTTTGGATGGAAAATCTCCATAATGATGCAATAAGAAACAATTAGTTTGTATTAATTGCACTAAATGATCATCAGATTGAATCTCTGCTTTTTATTTACACGTAGAATCTGCAATGTGACTGACATTAATAACAGCAAACATGGTTTAGTGTTTGTGTTTAAATGGCACTGTCAGAATAAATGCTCAACAACTGTAATATGCTGTGCATCATAATGGCTCCTGGAGTGCGCTTGCTCTTGTAAATCTTGAAATCAGATCTCTAGAGACTTCAGTTCATGGCTGATGGCATTACCATCACTTGAAGCAGATTAATAGTCGGTGCAATTGACAAGTTGTGACGCAAGTTGCTTACAGAGCCACTTTACACCCCGTTATCTATCACCACGTCTAAAGCCTGACTGCATATCACAATAAGCTGCTATAACAGCCCCTTAAATATGACCTTATCCCATCACATCATCTTCTGATTTGAAGACAACTTCATACGCTCGGCAGTGACTCATAATGTCACTCAGAGAAACTAGTGTCAAGATAATATGAGTAGTGCAAGAACAGTGGCACTTTTTATCAGAGCGTCACCCAAGGCCGGCTCCGACATGTTTGGCAATTGCATCCGTGGCGTGCAACGCTTCTTGGCAGCCGCCCAACAACAGAGACGCTCCAGCTACTCTGTTGATACCCAATCAGCCGCTTACGCAAGCCTCTGTGAAGTCATAACAGAGGGGCGGAGTTACCTGACTCTCAGGTCAAAATGCACATTGAGTTTTCTCTTTCAGTCTGCCCTGAATTTAGCACAGGAGGACATTTGATTGCTGCCAGTTGCTGCTAAGTTCCCTTGTGGTAAAAGCATTAAAGTACTTAAAATAATATATATAAATACAGTGGTGGCCAAAATTATTAGAACACCTGACAGATCTGAAAAATATTTACCTTTTTTTGCCTCCAAAACATGATTTAATTGAATAATGTTCATGAAACATGCAGATGGTTGCTCTGACCAAATATCAGATGAAGTTAACTTTTAACTTTAATATTTGTTATGTCCACCTTTTGCAGCAATTACAGCAGCACATCTCTCTGGCACAGTATCAATATATTTCCTCTGAGAACTTCAACACTAATGTTATCCCATGCCTTCTGCAACTTTCCTTTGAATCTACAATCGATCTGTCCAGTTTATTTTCCAACTCGCCCCAAATGTGCTCGATGGGGTTGAGGTCCGGACTTTGAGGGGGCCAGTCCATCATTTTCAATGTTCCAGCAGATTCCTTCCGTCGCTGGTAGTTCTGGCAATAATTAGTTAGAAGAATGTTTTGGGTAATTGTCCTCTTGGAAAATAAATCCAGGCCCAATAAGACGACTCCCAGATGCCAAGTTTTCTAATAATTTTGGCCACCACTGTATATACAGGTCCTTCTCAAAAAATTAGCATATTGTGATAAAGTTCATTATTTTCCATAATGTAATGATAAAAATTTAACTTTCATATATTTTAGATTCATTGCACACCAACTGAAATATTTCAGGTCTTTTATTGTTTTAATACTGATGATTTTGGCATACAGCTCATGAAAACCCCAAATTCCTATCTCAATAAATTAGCATATTTCATCCGACCAATAAAAGAAAAGTGTTTTTAATACAAAAAAAGTCAACCTTCAAATAATTATGTTCAGTTATGCACTCAATACTTGGGCGGGAATCCTTTTGCAGAAATGACTGCTTCAATGCGGCATGGCATGGAGGCGATCAGCCTGTGGCACTGCTGAGGTGTTATGGAGGCCCAGGATGCTTCGATAGCGTCCTTAAGCTCATCCAGAGTGTTGGGTCTTGCGTCTCTCAACTTTCTCTTCACAATATCCCACAGATTCTCTATGGGGTTCAGGTCAGGAGAGTTGGCAGGCCAATTGAGCACAGTAATACCATGGTCAGTAAACCATTTACCAGTGGATTTGGCACTGTGAGCAGGTGCCAGGTCGTGCTGAACAATGAAATCATCTCCATAAAGCTTTTCAGCAGATGGAAGCATGAAGTGCTCCAAAATCTCCTGATAGCTAGCTGCATTGACCCTGCCCTTGATAAAACACAGTGGACCAACACCAGCAGCTGACATGGCACCCCAGACCATCACTGACTGTGGGTACTTGACACTGGACTTCAGGCATTTTGGCATTTCCTTCTCCCCAGTCTTCCTCCAGACTCTGACACCTTGATTTCCGAATGACATGCAAAATTTGCTTTCATCCGAAAAAAGTACTTTGGACCACTGAGCAACAGTCCAGTGCTGCTTCTCTGTTGTCCAGGTCAGGTGCTTCTGCCGCTGTTTCTGGGTCAAAAGTGGCTTGACCTGGGGAATGCGGCACCTGTAGCCCATTTCCTTCACACGCCTGTGCACGGTGGCTCTGGATGTTTCTACTCCAGACTCAGTCCACTGCTTCCGCAGGTCCCCAAAGGTCTGGAATCGGTCCTTCTCCACAATCTTCCTCAGGGTCCGGTGGTCACCTCTTCTCGTTGTGCAGCGTTTTTTGCCACAATTTTTCCTTCCCACAGACTTCCCACTGAGGTGCCTTGATACAGCACTCTGGGAACAGCCTATTCATTCAGAAATTTCTTTCTGTGTCTTTCCCTCTTGCTTGAGGGTGTCAATGATGGCCTTCTGGACAGCAGTCAGGTCGGCAGTCTTACCCATGATTGCGGTTTTGAGTAATGAACCAGGCTGGGAGTTTTTAAAAGCCTCAGGAATCTTTTGCAGGTGTAATTTTGATTCAGATGATTAGGTTAATAGCTCGTTTAGAGAACCTTTTCATGATATACTAATTTATTGAGATAGGAATTTTGGGTTTTCATGAGCTGTATGCCAAAATCATCAGTATTAAAACAATAAAAGACCTGAAATATTTCAGTTGGTGTGCAATGAATCTAAAATATATGAAAGTTTAATTTTTATCATTACATTATGGAAAATAATGAACTTTATCACAATATGCTAATTTTTTGAGAAGGACCTGTATGTTTATTTTATATTAAATGCATCTTCATAATGATTTAAGCAAAACATTATTTTTATAAAGCATAAAGAAAGAGAACAGTGAGCGAAATTCTAGGTCTAATTCTAGTTGGGAAATAATCCTTTTGGGACTATTTGCAAACAATATTTGCATTCATTTACATGTTATTAATCCTGAGATTTTTCGTATTAGTGAATGAATCATAGATCTGCTGTATATATTTGAATTCCCTAGTGGTGTGGTGATAGGATTTTTGTTAACTGTGTCAAAGGTTCCGGGTTCTAATCCGCTCTCGTATACTTTTTTTTTTCTTCTTCATTAAAATCAAAGATGTTCATCAATGATTGTATATTAAGAGCAGGGACACGTTTGTGTGCATTTTGTTTTGAGATTTAACAGGAAAGAATAGAGTCTCTATCCACAACGGCATTAAGCGTTAGATTGACGCGCTTGTCTGTGTGTGAAGACAAAAGAGAACGTAAACCCCGCCTACTCTGAACTGATTGGCCATTTTGACATTGATGAGCGCTGTTAGACCACTGAGGCAAAATTTTACTTTTAAACCTTTTTGTCATCCTAACAACAACATACAGAGCGCTGCATAACGAAGTGCAGCAGAGCAGTGCAAGAATTTCAAATATTGGGACGGACTTGTCCCCCTCAATGTCTATGGTGGTTACGGCCCTGCTTTAAAGGGATAGTTCACCCCAAAATGAAGTTGACAGCACCCATTGACTTCCATAGGAATAAAAAATACTATGGTACTAAAATAATACAAAAAAATACTAGTCAATGTGTGCCGTCAACTAGCCTGGCTCCGCCCTCCTACGTACTTCTGCACAATTTTAATTTTCCTCCGTACTCTGTCTGGGATTGCGGTATATTCTCTGGTTTTCTCCGGTCAACTTTTAACCGGTCCAATCAGCGAACAGAGGGAGTGGCTGAGAACGATGACGTTGATGTTGTGCGCTAGTTTGAGATGACATACGTCACAACAAAACGTTAGCGATTGGTTATGGCAGATCCAATAGTTTTAAAGTTCAACAGAGTACCCGCCTTCAAAGAAGTTAACACTTGCCAATGGAGAGTGGCCAGACTCTCTGTACAAATGAAATGTACGAGAGTCTGGTAGGACCAGGCTAGCCGTCAACTGTCTGGTTATCAACATTCTTTAAAATGTCTTCTTTTGTGTTCAAAAGAAGAAAGAAACTTATACCAGTTTAGATCAACTTGAGTAATTAATGACAACATTTTCATTTGGTTTGAGAAAACTATCCCTTATAACTTTAAATGTTATTTTGAATCACACACTACAATTAAAATTTCAATCATGGACTTTACATGTGTAAGTCAACACAACAAAATAAGAAAAATAAAAAATATTAAATATTTTTTTTTTAAAGGTGCACTATGTACATTTTTTGGAGTAAAATATCCAAAAACCACTAGGCCAGTGTTATATATTTTGTTCAGTTGAGTACTTACAATATCCCAAATGTTTCCAACTATTTGTAAATCGTGATAAATTGCTATTTTAACCAAGGAACCGGGACGTTTGAGGGAGTCGCCTGTCAATTGCGTCATATCTGCGTTACCCTCGGTTTTATTTTGCAGAAACGCTTTACTGTTACTGCGGTGTGAACAAGTGTCATAGCAACCGCCGAGCGAACGCACAGAGTAACGTCATAACCAGGGGCGTAAATCGCGGGGGGGACAGGGGGGACAGGACCCCCCCAATCTGAGGGCTGTCCCCCCCTAAAAACCATGCTGAGTATTGTAAATAATATAACAATATATACTTAAAATAAATGTGTAAGTAGTGAAACAATACAAACGCAAACGGGGGGAAAAAAAATGCGTTTTAAGTTTAGAAACATTTTGAGTCCCCCCCTCCCCCCTTGCCTCACAGTGGTTTGATCCACCGCGCACCTCAACTAACGTTACCCATAGACCGGAGAAAAACTACCACACAAGTTTGGGGAGAGAACAACAAGACTCTTCAGACAGCAGTTGTGAAACACCAGTAAGTAGCTGTCAAGGCTATTATATTCACTTTAAACGTCAGATGAAATTATTCTTTTCTCTTTAATACAGATTAGACAAAACACTGTTAACATCCCTTGCCCACCGCCGCCCCGCTCCGCTGTACAGTAATAAAATCATTGAGTTCAGTTAGAGAACTGACAAAACAATTAAAAACTGAACGTGTGTGATCAATACAGCACGAGCCGAACGAGCAAACCGCTGACAGACAAGATTATCGAAGATTTGGTTTCAAAGCGTAAAAGCGCCTATTTAAGGGAGTGTGTCATTGCACTGTTTTGTTGTTGTGTTTTTCATTACGAATAATCGGCTAATGAACCCAAAATTCAAGCAACCCGCCCCCAAATTCTAAAAATTGGCTAATTCTAAACCGAAAGTTCAGTCAGATCTGTGTAGGGTTTTGCTCAATATGATAAGAAGTGGCAGATCAGAGGCTTGCTGCAGTTGAATATCTAAATATCTGAATATCATAGTATAAAATACTATGTGGAGGACGCAAGATAATTTAATAATTATAATATGACCGCTTTGTGTTGTTGGTCAGATAAAATGACAGAGAAAAGAAAAACGGACATTAATAATTTTTCAGTGCACCAAAACACCCCCCAATTTTTTTTTTTTGTGGTACACATATCCTTACAAGTACGATTTTGGCTGCATTATTTGTGTCCCCTTCAAAAATTGCTCTTGAGAAATTTCATGTTTATTGTCCCCCCCAACTTTTAGATGAAATTTACGCCCCTGGTCATAACATAATTTTTAACACACTAATACGTTATCTAATACGATAAACAGAGCTGCGTTACCTCATATTAATGACCGGAAAACCGGAAGTGGCGCCGGCGACTATGGCATAATAAAAGTCCTGCCGCTCTTCTCATTAACAATCGCTCCAGCGGCCTTGCTCAGCTCCCACAACACTCAGTCCTGCTCTGCTTCATACTACAGTAACGTTAATAATCGCATCCATGAACATGATTATCCTATCCCGATTCTTTTCCACCGGCTGTGAGGTGAAGACCACATGTCCCAAGATTCTGCGCTCAAACATGGCGTCATCAAACTACGCCTTTGTTTTGAACAGGCAACCTCTAGTGGACAGAAAAGTTACATAGTTCAGCTTTAAGTGTGTTAAGAAAGTGTAGGCTACTCTCTTTAAGTACACTTAAAGTGATAGTTCACACCAAAGTTTCTGCCATCATTCACTCACCCTCAAGTTCCAAACCTGTATGAATTGCTTTCTTCTGCTGAGCACAAAATAACATTTTTTCTTTCCTACTATGGGGCTCATCAACTGCTTGGTTATTCTTCAAAATATATTTTATTGTGTTGAGCAGAAGAAATAAATTCATACAGGTTTGGAAGAACTTGAGAGTCATTTTTAGGTAAACTATCCCTTTAAGTGGCCTTTTATTTAATCAATATATTATCTGCAAGTGCAGTTTTTAGTACACTAGATTTAAAGTACACTACAATTAAGCCCACTTCTTTTTTTAAGTACATTTAGAGATTTCTGATGATTTGGATATTGAAAAAGAAGGAATAAAATGCAAAAAAGGAAAAAAATGCAATGCGCTTTGCTGCAATTTTGCGTCATACAAAAGTCATGCATTTAGAGAGATGTTTTTTCACAGAATGCACCACAAATGTAAATAAGAGAGTAATCTTTATTCAATTTTGTTCACACACTTAACATGTACATATTTACACGTTCATTTCTACAATGAATTTTAACCGCTAAACCCTCATGGTCAAGCCTTGGGGTTTGTGTCACAAATACATAATTCACAGTGCAATATGAACTCTGTGCACACGTGTCAGCTTTCCCCATGTGCTGCATGCTTGAGACAGACATTTTGCATACCCTCCAGCCTTTGCTTATAAAGAGCCTTTCAGAAGCCATAGACGTCGCATATCTCCATTATGCTTGGATTCAGAGGTAACATGCGTCCCCCAGCACGAGGGAAGCAGAAAACAGACCTACCCTTACAGTAGTGCTATTGTAGAACTGTTCTCTTTACTTTAAAGTGAGAGTAAAGATACGCACACGTAGTCATACTGAGGTTCATAGCCCTTTCCTCTTCATTACACCAACGCCCAGCTGTTGAGTCATCTTATATCTTACCCGCAGTATGAACTGGCCTGCCATACTAAAGTCTCATGCTTTCATGAGGATCCCTTTGATTCAAGTAAGGAAACTGTGACTAGAAGGACTAGAGAGGTCGGGTACAGCAGGATGAATGAACACTTTGTATCTGTCTCTAACTGTTTGTATCTGTCCTAAGGCTCATCCTGAACATTCAATGGAAATTCACTGAATTTAAGAATCTGTATGACACCGAGTTTTAAGGGTCAATAACTGACATTTACCGTTTGAACGGCCCTTCTGTACAGTTCTGAGAGATGAATAGGTTAGGTTAACTTATGGCATATAAGAGAAAGTGCCACCTAAAATAAAATGGAGAAATCAATTATCGATTTGAATTTAAAAATGCAACTAAATAAACCACTTTTCAAATATAGACATGTTTTCTACCATTTATTTAAATGTTTTATTTTGAATAAAAATTGTATTTTGCAAAATCATTGGCCAGTTGCTTTTCTTAAACTATTTGTTTAATCCATTTGTCAGTCTAAATATCATCGGACAGTGCATACATGGGAGCAACCAATTAATTTTCAAATGAATTTTAAGACACACCCCTTTGATGTATAATGGCTGCCAATGGGAAGAGAAAAATATTTAAAAAATCAAGCTATTTGTTATTATTTTTTAAATACCTTTTAAACCATTTGTATTTTAAAGCGATTTATTAATTTATAATTCATTTTTTGTATTTTTCTAAACATGAATTAAATAAATTATTAATTAAATAAATTAAAATTAATACATTGATAATAGTTTCTTGGTTAAATTTTTAAGTGGCACTTTTAGTCCTCCATATGTATGTGAATTTCCATTCTCCTTCTATCAAAGCAGACATGTACCTTTGGTGCAAAGGGTGAGTCAACCTGCACGGTTCGTTTTTGACAGTATAAAGAGTGAAGCCACAGGTCTGGCCCATAGGCCGAGGTTAGTCACCATGCTGACATTCTCACTTCTCACATTCTCTTATTATCACATGACCCATAATGCCCAGTCTCATTCAAGTCATACAGCACAATAATGGTTCACTAGCACCAAACGACTTCAAAATACAATGTCCTTAAAGCTGACATAGATGATACAGTACTTTGAGTGAGTGTATACTTCTGAATCTATTACAAAATCTGTATAAGAAACCAAACAATTAAAAAAACCACAGAGATAATGAACGGTTTTGGTCCATATTCAAGCTATATTGGTTTCCTCAGGAGAAAAGATCCTCACCCTGCTCCATTTCTATCTGGGGCACTGTCTGTTCTCTGAGGTTAACTTCCTCTTCTGCATTTCCTGTGTCCAGCGTTTTGCCATGGAACCATGGGTGAATGAGGACCTCTGCGGTGGTCAGTCTCTCGCCGGGGTCCTTTCTGAGCAGACTGCGAAGTAGGCAGCGCGCCTTTAAAGACAGTCCATCGGGAAGGCAATATGTGCCCCGTCGAATCTTAGAGAACAGGGTTGTAGGGTCCGGGTCGTGGAAAGGGTAGCGGCCCACCAGAATTGTGTACAGCATGACGCCGAGGCTCCACGCGTCCGCCTGCTTGCCTGAGTAACACCCGCCGCCGTTCAAAATCTCAGGGCTCACGTACGCAGGGCAGCCGTGCGTGTCAAACATCGAGTCGTCCTCCCCACACAGAATATGGCAGTCCTCCAGACCCTCTAATTTCAAATGGGTCCTAAAACAAACGCATAATGGTTAGTGCAATCACATAAGAGTTATTGTGTTGTGGCTATGAAGAATATCAAACGATTTCCATTCAGAATCGGCAACATTTGACCAATGATCAAGTCAACTCTACAGATGTTTTTCACATTTTCTTCACTGATTTTGGTGTGGAATTTTGCAGAATAGGCTGCAAATTCTAAGTTGGTGTTAAAGTGGTGTGACACTTGTGTGATGGTCTTGAGCAGAACTGTATCAGTGCAATCTGTCCTGACCTGTAAAAATGAATCGCATGTAATTTGCATGCTCCTGTTCACACGTGTTATACTACTGTATAATGCAGGGGTTTTTCAAGTGGGAATTCTGGAACCCTCAGGAAGCTGCAAAGGGGTGCTAGGGGGTCTATGAAACAAAAATTGGTGGGTATATATACACCGATCAGGCATAACATTACGACGGGTGAAATGAATAACACTGATTATTGCTTCATCACAGCACCTGTTAGTGGGTGGGATATATTAGGCAGCAAGTGAACATTTTGTCCTCAAAGTTGATGTGTTAGAAGCAGGACAAATGGGCAAGCGTAAGGATTTGAACGAGTTGGACAAGGGCCAAATTGCGATGGCTAGACGACTGGGTCAGAGCATCTCCAAAACTGCAGCTTTTATGGGGTGTTCCCGGTCTGCAGTGGTCAGTCTCTATCAAAAATGGTCCAAGGAAGGAACAGTGGTAAACCGGTGACAGGGTCATGGGCGGCCAAGGCTCATTGATGCACGTGGGGAACGAAGGCTGGTCCGTGTGGTCTGATCAAACAGACGAGCTACTGTAGCTCAAATTGCTAAAGAAGTTCATGCTGTTTCTGATAGAAAGGTGTCAGAATACACAGTGCATCGCCGTTTGTTGCGTATGGGGCTGCATTTTCCACCGCCGAAAGCGCCAACAGTGGGCACGTGAGCATCAGAACTGGACTACAGAGCAATGGAAGAAGGTGGCCTGGTCTGATGAATCAGACAACGAGTTTGAGGAGTTGACTTGGCCTCCAGATCTCAATCCAATCGAGTATCTGTGGGATGAGCTGAACAAACAAGTCCGATCCATGGAGGCCCCACCTCACAATTTAGAGGATTTAAAGGATTTGCTGCTAACACCTCGGTGCCAGATACCACAGCACACCTTCAGGGGTCTAGTTGAGTCCATGCCTCGATGGGTCAGGGCTGTTTATGCCTGATCGGTGTGTGTGTGTGTGTATATATATATATATATATATATATATATATATACATACACTCACCTAAAGGATTATTAGAAACACCATACTAATACTGTGTTTGACCCCCTTTTGCCTTCAGAACTGCCTTAATTCTAGGGTGCTGAAAGCATTCTTTAGAAATGTTGGCCCATATTGATAGGATAGCATCTTGCAGTTGATGGAGATTTGTGGGATGCACATCCAGGGCACGAAGCTCCCGTTCCATCACATCCCAAAGATGCTCTATTGGGTTGAGATCTGGTGACTGTGGGGGCCATTTTAGTACAGTGAACTCATCGTCATGTTCAAGAAACCAATTTGAAATGATTTGAGCTTTGTGACATGGTGCATTATCCTGCTGGAAGTAGCCATCAGAGGATTGGTACATGGTAGGGGTTTAACGGTACACAAAACTGACGGTTCGGTACGTACCTCGGTTTTGAAGTCCCGGTTCGGTATGGATTCGGTACAGCAGTTTTACAAAATTGCTTTTTATTTATTTTTATTCAACAGTGGTTTAATGAAAAAAATTGTGTCTGTCCTTAAATGAAATAAATTATAACTAAAAGTTTCTTAAAGATAATGTTGTAAACTATATAGGGAGCCCTTACTTACATATAGCTATTAAAGATTAACAGCAGAGCAGATTTCTCTAGTGAGCTAACAGCTGTGGACACTGAATGACTTCTGAGTGAACGTGATTCCGCATGACATTGTTTACAAGCAGTTTTATTGTCTTTCCGCGGTTGAAACACAGATGGAGCGATTACACTACATATGATACATTTCAGTAAGTTGTAATGTATCCTCAACATACTTTAAGATATTAATTTATGTTTATTCTTTAGGAAGAGATGATCGCATTTGACGTGATAAAATGGACTGAACACTTAATATGTTTGTGTGGGAACTCGGACTGAAGTGTGTTCCGCGCTTACAACAAGCCGACTGTTAACTGTTAAAGATTACATTCATAACCGTTCGGTACACGCGTGCACCGTACCGAAAGCCCTGTACCGAAACGGTTCAATACGAATACGTGTACCGTTACACCCCTAGTACATGGTGGTCATAAAGGGATGGACATGGTCAGAAACAATGCTCAGGTAGGCCGTGGCATTTAAACGATGACCAATTGGCACTAAGGGGCCTAAAGTGTGCCAAGAAAACATCCCCCACACCATTACACCACCACCACCAGCCTGCACAGTGGTAACAAGGCATGATGGATCCATGTTCTCATTCTGTTTACGCCAAATTCTGACTCTACCATCTGAATGTCTCAACAGAAATCGAGACTCATCAGACCAGGCAACATTTTTCCAGTCTTCAACTGTCCAATTTTGGTGAGCTTGTGCAAATTGTAGCCTCTTTTTCCTATTTGTAGTGGAGATGAGTGGTACCCGGTGGGGTCTTCTGCTGTTGTAGCCCATCCGCCTCAAGGTTGTGCGTGTTGTGGCTTCACAAATGCTTTGCTGTATACCTCGGTTGTAACGAGTGGTTATTTCAGTCAAAGTTGCTCTTCTATCAGCTTGAATCAGTCGGCCCATTATCCTCTGACCTCTAGTATCAACAAGGCATTTTCGCACACAGGACTGCCGCATACTGGATGTTTTTCCCTTTTCACACCATTCTTTGTAAACCCTAGAAATGGTTGTGTGTGAAAATCCCAGTAACTGAGCAGATTGTGAAATACTCAGACCGGCCCGTCTGGCACCAACAACCATGCCACGCTCAAAATTGCTTAAATCACCTTTCTTTCCCATTCTGACATTCAGTTTGGAGTTCAGAAGATTGTCTTGACCAGGACCACACCCCTAAATGCATTGAAGCAACTGCCATGTGATTGGTTGATTAGATAATTGCATTAATGAGAAATTGAACAGGTGTTCCTAATAATCCTTTAGGTGAGTGTATATATATACAGTACCATTCAAATGTTTGGGATGGGTACATTTTTTTTTAATGCTTTTGAAAAGTCTCTTTATTGGATCAAAAATACAGTAAAAACAGTAATATTGTGACATATTATTACAGTTTTAACAATAACAATTTTCTATTTCAATATATTTTAAAATGTAATTTATTCCTGTAATGGCAAAGCTGAATTTTCAGCATCATTACTCCAGTCTCTAGTGTCACATGACAATATGATGATTTGCTGCGCAAGAAACATTTCTTATTATTATCAATGTTGAAAACATTTGTGTTTATTAATATTTCTGTAGATACCATGATACACTTTTTTCCAGAATTATTTAATGAATTGTTTATTTGAAATAGAATCATAACAATCATTACAATATAAATGTCTTTACTGTGACTTTTGATCAATTTAATGGATCACTGCTGGATAAAACTTGTCTTTAACTATTAACAATAGCTGAAGGCATAATCAAATTAGTCAAAAAATTACACAAGGGGTGGAGTATGTGTATAATTCTGACAGGTGATCCGGTTCTGTGGAAATTTTCTGCAGAGCTCCGTGGGCAGATTCCATGTAGGCCTGCCGAAGTGCCGATGATGGATTTATTATCTTAAATAAATTTGCTCTTCCATTGCTAAACAAAGTGATGTATTGAAGCCTTCCTTTATTGTACATCAAGCTGAAATAACTCTCCGTCACTTTTGTTGAGCTCACAGATCGCGCAGTGCATGTAAATCACGGAAAAGACAGCCGCTCTAAGTGCTCTGACCCTCAAACAGGCGCTACTACAACAAATAAAGGACGTGGCCTCGTCTAATTACGACCTTCGTTTAAACAAAAGCACGCATGAGAGTTTCCACAATGCACGCACATAAAATAAACACACTTCCTTTCTTTGAAGCGCTCCGTAATGTATTCTTGTAAACTACTGGGCTAAGTTTAGCTCAATTTCCAATAGGAAACAAATCCCCTACTACTCTAGGAATATCCCTGTGGACATTAGCAGGAGAGCTGATGACCCGTGAGTCTGTGGTATCCCTGTCAGTAAAACATGAGCTGCTCTGCATGCTATTGCGTTTCATCACTGGCTATCAGCCTCGGTTTAGGGGGTTTGTAGATGACACAACAGCATTCTGCCAGAGAGGTGGAGAGAATGAGTCATAGTCCTGTGTCTGTGTGTGTGTGTGTGTGTGTGTGTGTGTGTGTGTGTGTGTGTGTGTGTGTGTGTGTGTGTGTGTGTGTGTGTGTGACAGACAGAGAGACTGGGGACAAATGAGTGCACTGCGCTGTGCTGCAGGTCTACTGTGTTCTTCCTGCACCTGTGCCGTACGCTCATGGCATCTGGCAGTGCCTTATTACCCACGAACAGCGCAGTTACATCAGTGACGCACAAACGGCCCCTGCCCAGCCAGCCTGTACATGCGTGCGTGTGTGTGTTTCACAATCTAACTACAGACGCATTCCAGGTCAGTGAGCGTCTTTGTGTATGCGATCACACACTGTATCTCTGTGTTATCGCAGTTTCGACCTTTTTGCTGCTTATCCATCACTCATCATTACCGCATTTCGCAAAAGCTATTCCAGCTCTGGAAATTGCATTCGTCCTGCGGAAAGATACAGCGTCTCGGTGTAAGGACAGCAGGTTTGCATAACCTGTCACTACGCTGATTGGTGCCAAACAAAGTGAAAGAAAAATGTTTCTTTGCGCTTTTGGTCTCAACAAATGTCAGCATGCCCTGTTTATGTCTGCGCTAGACACGTCTGCCAGGCCAGACCGCCAGTCTGCTAGTGTCGCAATGGTCACAGCCGGCGCTCCTCACCTACGAGCGATGCCATATTCAGGAGTGGAGAATGGAGTGTGTGGGTATGATCCTGAATGGCGAGTTTCCCCTCTGTATGCATTGCTATGACTCATCTTGCTGCACCCGTTGGCTGCTATGAGAGAAGGGTGACTACGTCCTCTTACACTTACTTGTCTACTTCCATTCACTCAAATGAAAACCGATGCCCAAAGGTCAGGCGTAAAATGTGGCCCCAGAAATAGCAAATCTACTGTATGTACTGAGGGATGTGAAAAACAACATATTTGCTAAATCAGCTAGTCAGTGGGTTGCTTGACAGACTAGTTGACTAACTGGTTTTAAGGAAGCCCTGTATAATTAGGTGAGATTTGAGTTCACTTAACCCCAAACGGATGCGTTACTTAGGAGGCATTTAAAAATACACATAGATGTAGCGTAGCAGAATGCAGGAATCCCAAGATGGTATTGACACACCATCTTAAAAGCATAACTTTTCCAATGAATGTGAGTTTTACTGTGCAAAACCGTCTAACAGCAAAAGCGCAGCATGCTAATTAAAGCATCTCTGTTAAAGTATAAAAAAGTCATATTTTATATTTAAAAGTTTTACATTTATTTTTTATATGTATTAATTTTTAAATGTTTTATAAAAATATATATTATAAATAAATAATATTTAACTAAATATATATAAAAGTAATTTTTTACTTTCAATGTAGATTTTTATAAATAATATTTGTATATAGAAATATAAAAAATAAGATTTAATTAAAATATATAAAAAAATAAATATTTTTAAATAAAATATTACATATTTGTTTTTTATGTAATATTTTATATCAAATATGTATAAAATAAGATATTTATATATATATACAGTAATATTTTATATAAAAGGTATAATAAAAAAAAAAAAAATATATATATATATATATATATATATATATATATATATATATATATATATATATATATATATATATATAGAACATTTTCTAGTGACCGATCACATCTAAATTTTTTCAGTTGGCCAAATTGAATTTCTGTTAATTAAATTGCATCAATTCACAGAAATTTAATTTGGCAACTGAAAAATTTAGATGTGATCAGTCGCTAGTAAATTTTCAATTGGAGACCTGAATTTTTTTTACAGTGTAGCTTAGCCAGCTCCAGTATGTTCCCTTCACTGGGGACCGCGGATGTAATCGTTTGAATTTAGGCCATTTGCTTTTTATATACAATTCACTTGCGTAATTCAGAGGACTCTCGTTTTCTACAGAAAAATCTCTGACACAGGTCAAGAGGTCTGATTACCAGTCGTTCCTCTTACAGAGAAACATGAGTAAGTGAGTGTTAATAGGTTTGTTCCCATTGAATCTTTAGGGAAGCAGCACCAATCACCTGCGATGTGTCACATAGCTGTGAGGAAGCGAAAACTGAATGAAAGTAGAACTGACACTATTCACCCAGTATAGCGCTGCTGGTGTCACAGCATTGATTCATGAGGTACAGTACTGCACCTGGCTTGCCCCAAAAAACTGCTACTTTCACACTCACACTCACACTCACAAACTGTAACTCTCACCTTTTCTCGTCTGAGAACACAAACTTGCGAAGCTTGAGGTCCCCCAAAACGATGCCAACCTGGTGGCAGTGGTTCACTGCAGACACCACCTGGTAGAAAAGCTTGGAAGCCAGGTCTTCAGGAAGCCTCTTGCTGCTCTTTACAAAGGTGTGCATGTCGCCAAAATCCTTCTCCTGGAATACATAGGCTTTGCACTCCCCAAGAACTATGTCTTTGATCTGTGCAATGTTCTTGTGACTTGACAGCATGCTGTAGGCTCTTATTTTCTCCTGATATTGGCCCATATCAAACACCTGCAGATGGCAAAAAAAAAAAAAAAAAAAAGTGTTCAGTAGTATCATAAGACATTTTACAATTGTGACCTTTCAGTCAGTTCACTGGAGGTGATACTGTAAGGATCAAACACAAACATGCTATAAAAAGGTGAGTGTCTTGTGAAATTTGTGGCAGCAATAATCTTGCGCATTCTTTTTGAGTGTCATGTCAGCCCCATATGTCTGACTCAGATGCTGGTGCATTTGCAAATACTTGATAAAGATCCACAAGACATATCATAAATCTGATAGCATCCATGTAGCTTGCACAGAGATACTAAAATCTCTTCCCCAATTAAAGTGTAAAATGATTTATGCTTCAACATGTTTAATGTATAAAAACAGTTTAGTAGCCTATATAGATTTTTTTTTTTTTTTTTTTTAAAGTCCTGCAGTATTTTAAAGAGTGCATCTTTTCTGTTTTGCTTATAATAATAATTACAATAGGTGACTATATTTATATTTTTGGTTATGTATTATTATTGAAACGTTTAAATAAATGTGTTAATTGACAAGAGTGGGTCATACATATATGGGTCATGTACATTATAGTATGCAGTGGTTTACCTTGCAGACCAGTTCCTCTCCTGTGTCCATGTCTAAAGCGCTGTGCACACCCGGTCGGTCGGTCAGGGGCACTAGCAGGAACTGGCCGATGCGAGCGGGACCCTGATGGGCTGAGGTGACGCTCAGAGGCGCTCCGCTTACCGGAGATCCCGGTGAGGAACCCAGGAGACCTGCATCAGCCGAAGACTCGCTGAGCCGCGGACATCTGGTCACGGGCTCGTCTGTGTCAAAGCGCTTGTGTCCGTGTCTTCCCGGTACCGGATTATGAATCCACTGCACACTCATTCTTACAGAGTACAGTAGGCTACAGTACTAGTCGAAACTGATATTAGTTACCGGACTGATCCGACAGATTTCACGAAAGCATATTCCAGAAAATGATCTGTGCACTGAGCTGCAAAAGGAAAAAATACCCTTTTAGCCACTCGTTAATTAATGTGAAATGCAAAAAAAGGTGTTTGTATAGGTTTGCAGTTTCGCTTATCCATTGGTTTTCCAGTTTTTGGCATTAGTCCGCCGAAGCTTTTTGGACAACATTGAAGCCCAGAGAGGAGATATAGCCTACTGTATGAAGCAGCTGTGAGGTGTGAAATATTCCCGGTGTAGATCTGAGCCCGAGAGAAAGGCTGTCTGACTCACTCAACTACTGATGCTGTTTTCTGAGCTCTACTTTCAGCTGATGTCCGATTCGAACGAGTCGTTTCTTTTTAATGATCCATTTGAATCGATTCGCAAGATTCTTTTAATCGGGTCGGATCGAAAACACAGCGATAACATCAACACTGAACTAAAATGTGTGTTCACTAGGATACATAATGCATACAATGTCGCGCATATATAACCTACTTGAGCGGACACCTTTGAGTGATGTGTCAAAAGAAGCACTGAACCGTTTTTATTCAATTAGTTTGTCCGAACGAAACGATTCGTTCAAGTGAATCGGACTTCTCAATGCTGGAACTCCGCCCGGTTCAGACTCTCTCTAGTGACACATTCATTGCAGTCTCGACGATTGAGCAATCGCCACATGCCATTCACCTTCCAGATGAATAGTAAAGCGCTAGTTTAATCAATGT
This sequence comes from Romanogobio albipinnatus, assembly GCA_023566225.1. Lineage (NCBI taxonomy): Eukaryota > Metazoa > Chordata > Actinopteri > Cypriniformes > Gobionidae > Romanogobio > Romanogobio albipinnatus. Next base: position 16,112,857 of record CM042261.1, on the reverse strand, counting down.
TCCTTTCCCTCAGCAGTCAAAGCTGCATGCAAAGCGTTTTAAGTATCGCTTATGCAAAACTGATGTGCCGTTGTGTTCTTTCCAAATGTTTACAATTTACTCCAAATGGCTGGCGTTGTGAAATCCAAGGAAGTTGCATTCATATTTTTCATTCTTCATCAAAACACATGGCTAGGCAATGATTAACTTATTTCGACATTCATTGCCCAGGAGGTTACGTTGTGCTCATTAGTGCACTGCCCTATTCATGCGTTTATTTTCTTACCAGCACGTTTAAAATTATATCATATTTCTGCAAATAGTCAACCCTTATGACATATTTATCATGCTTAGCTAAAAAAAAAAAAAGGTCTGAGGAATCGGTGGGTTTGTAGGTACTCTATATTTGCAGTTCATATTTGTTATTGTGCTGATGAGTCATCACCATAAAGAGAAAGACAAGGGAGTGGTGGTGGTGCCCTTTGTAGAATAACTATAGATCGTTGTAAGAAAGAGATATTTGTTTAATTTAAACAGAAGGGGGAATGCACAAAGAGCAGGAAAGCATATGTCTATGACGCACAAAATAGATTTGTCTCTACCATGTCATTTGGCATATTAGCATACCTTTGCAAATAGTTTACTAGCCTTCAGGGCACACTCCCACATTGTGTTTGAAGGATCAGTTGTGTGACAAAATCAAATCTGATGTCCCACACAGACTATTGAGTAAGTCATATTGAAACCTTTGTCCCCGTTGCATATGACCGCTCTTAATTTGGAAGGGTGTAATTGAACGAGCACCTGTTTCACTAGACAGAAAAAGAGAGCCCTGTTTAGAATAGACTCTCTCAAGGGAATGTGGACTGTTTTTGATGCTTAAAATACCAGAGCTCCATGAGTGTTAATGAGAAAGGTAAATGAGTGTTTTGTGGGCTAATGATCAAAGTCTAAAATAAAAGACAAATACAAGCATTCAGAGGTGATGCAGTGCTATATCACTATTTTGGGTTCATGCGGTTCCCAAAAAAGAAGTGTGGAATATTTCAGTAGAGCTATGCATTGTTCCTGTCCTGGTTGCCTGAATTCGTGACAGTATAATAGATGGTTTGGCTGCGGCCTGCAGGTTTGGAGTTCAAACCTGGTCGGATTGAGGATTTAACTTTAAAGTCGGATAATTTTTTAGCGATCATGTTTTCTTTGACTGTAAAATATCTCTCTGATGACTCAGTATCTGATGTGTGCATTTGTCATGCTGTTAAGCAGGAACAGAACAGGTTTTCTGCGCTTCCTCTCCCTTCCGAGTAAAACACCTAGTCTCCATGGGAAATATCTACTTCTTCTTTGTTGTGACATAAACAGGTGTCACTGAGACCACACTGGACGGTATTTGTGTTGTGTTTGCATGTGATTCAGAGAACATGGCTATTTGAGGTCATTCCCGCTTGAGAGCCCTAACAGGGCTCTTTTCCACTGTAATTAGCTGACTCATTGCCAGTAGCAAAGACAAAGCAAACTGATCATTCTGTCCACTCAACATCTCAGCCAGGAACAGGTGTACATTCTCCTTAGACGTTTGCACATACATATGCTGGTTTAGGAAGAAAAAAAGGCTGAATCTGGCCTTGACAGGAAGGATACATCATAATTGTGGCTGAACTTTAACCATGCATATGACTGTCAAAAGCAAACGTCAAACAGGGAAGTTCTGAGTGCTACACATGGTCCAAAAGGTGTAAAGCCAGTAATAGGTTTACCGCACAGGAAAAACATTTCAGTATTTTCAGATAAGGCTATCTATACCCATTTCTGCCTCGGAGTAAAAAAATAAATAAAACAGGCAGATGTGAGATAAGGTTTAAAATAAGAAATAAAGTTGCAGTCGTGCGATTTAATTTACGTTTGTGAAAAAGAAGTGAGATTTTCAAATCTTTAAAGGTATATATATATATTTAAAAACTGTACTTGCAGATAGTATAATATTACTGAAATTCTTTTAAAAATATTTTTATACACCTAAAAAAGTGCACTTTGTAATAAGTCAAATTAAACTTTTTACCTTAAAGTACATTTTAAATAACCTTTTGTCATGCTTAAGACTTATTTACATGTGTTGACTAACATATTAAAGAACATAAAGTACTTGATTATAATTTTAACTGTAGTGTTATTCATTTATTCAATTTAAAGTTAATGTTTAAAATGGGCTAATATTATTACAAATAAGAAATGACAAATATATTTAATTACATGACATGCAAGTTTCAATAGAAATTACATTAAAATGTATTTTAGTTTATACGATAAATGCTTCTCAAGTTCAACTAATTGCATTTTATATAAATAAAAAAATTAAAATGCATTTTAATTGCAACTACAGTCAAGTGTCCGAAAACATTATATTCAGTTTGTACTTAAGTTTATTATTTTAAAATATATTATTTAATAATATTAGTAATAAGTATACTTTTTTTTAAAAGTCTGCTAAAGTGTACGTCTTTTTCAGAAGGGTAGTCCACCCCCAAAAAATGATTCTGTCATCATGTCGTTCCAAACCTGTTCTTCTGCGGAACAGAAAAGAAGATATTTTAAACAAGGTTGGTAACGAAACAGTTTTGGTTACCATTGACTTCCATTGTGTGGACAAAAAACAACAACAACAACAGCAACCACAAAAAACCCTGACATTTCTCAAAATAAGTCATACAGATTTGGAACAACATGAGGGTGAGTAAAGTATGAAATAATAATTTTTTTTTTGGGATAACTATCCCTTTAAAGTCACACTTATGTGAAACGAAGTATTGATTGGGAGCAATGACCTTTTATTTTGTAATGCGGATATAGGCTTCGTTTTACACTCCTGTCAATATTATTTCAGAGCAATCAAGGGTGAATTAATAATGCCATTAAAATGTATGTTTGCTAGTTAGTTAGTTGGTTAGTCAGTTTATTTATCCCCGCAGGGAAAGTACATTCATTTTGCTGCATGCTCACACAGACATTTAAAAATTTCTCAATTGGCATAGCCTATACAGACATAATTTAAAACAAGGAATTTAGGATTTAAGATAAGATAACCAGACCAGCTGGCTATCAATCAACACTAGAAGATGAATCTAAAAAATCTGATTGCTTGGGGAATTAAAGATAGTTTGGACCTATTTTTCATACATCTGGGAGCACAATACCGTTGACCAGATGGCAATAATTCAAAAGCATAATGTAAGGGATGCCTCTTATCATGCACACTTTATTCAGCACTCTCTCTTTGTAAATGTTCTCTATACTTGTTAATGTGATTCCCAACAGCAAAATGTATGTATATGAATGATTATTATGAAAAATATCAGATGGCACGATTGTAAAGGTGTATTGCGGCTGACACAGTTATCTTAGGAGCTGTCATAGTGTGTTTTCCCACAACTGGGGGTCAGGAGGTCAGGAAGGTCAGGCGCTACCGTGAGCAGATTGTGAAACAAACAGCACCCACGGTAATTCAATCACGAGTCTTTCCTCTTCAGCGGCTTTGGTTTGGTCACAGCTGTGTGCAGGGACTTTTGAAGTGTTGCCTAGACATCTACTGCTAGGCTCATAAAATCTTAAGTGGCAAGATTTTGAAATCCTCATGGTTTACAAGACATAATACATTCAGCCACGTTGGCTCACATTCAACACCACTAAAACGCTCTTGTAAACATTCCACGGTTGAACCAGCATCAAATTTCAAACAGGCCAAGTCGAACCATTATTAAGTTTCCACGCAGCTTCTGTATTCCTACTGAACTTTTCCCATGTGCTGTAGTGTTTTTCTACTCCATGTTCTTCAGGATCCAGTTACACAAGAGAATACTCAAGTGTTTGTTGTGGTAAGTGTTATCATCCACAATCAACTGCGATGAGACGTAAGAGCTCATCCCATCAGCCTGGGGAAATAAAGTGTGATGTGGTGGCTAAGGGCAGTTCCCCTCACCACACAGGCGCCAGGCTTCAACTTCAGTCAAGAAAATAAAAGTACAGTCATTCTGAGAGGCAGGGCAACCCTTACAACCGTATGACCTTAAGAATGAGGTTTGGAATGTGGAGCTGTGTTGAGATTCTCATATGATGCCTAAGTGAGAGGTTAAACAGTGAGGGAGGCGTCTGCCAGGTCTGCCGTAATATCATGCAGAGTTCTGATAATAGTTATTTTCAGGTTCAAAAAGATAACTGGGTTTAATTCCGTTTGGAAAAGAAATAGACGAGAGGAACCTCTTAAAGACACGTTAAAGGATGAGTTCACTTCAAAATGAAAATGTCCTGATATTTTACTCACCCCCATCTCATCCATGATGTTCATGTCTTTCTTTTTTCAGGCGAAAAGAAATTACGTTTTTTTTTTGTTGAGGAAAACATTCCAGGATTTTTCTCCCCATCGTTGCCTTCCATGGCAACCAAAATGTTGAAGGTCCAAATCAATGCAGTTTCAAAGGGCTTTGCGCAATCCCAAAGGAATAGGGTCTTATCTAGCCAAACCATTGGTCATTTTCAAAATCTTTAAAAAAAATAAATATACTTTTTAACTTAAATTGCTCATCTTGCGCTGCTCTGCGACGTGCCAAGGATTGCGCAATCACGTTGTAAAGGTCATCCTATACGTAGGCGGAAGTACCGCCCCGTGTTTACAAAGCGCACATGCAAAGACTAATACAAACGCCCTTTCACGAGTTTACACTTGTATATAATTTATGGAGAGTAGATTTAAATGCGTATTTGGCGTGCTGTCCGAGGGGAGGGCTTCGAGCTCGGATTTTGGATTTTATATATATATATATATATATACCTCTTATTGTTGATAGGCTGAGTGCTCTCCACCTGTGTTAATTATCTGAACGTGCCTCTCCCGAACCTTATATAAGAATAAAACATCTTTTAGAAAAAAAAAATCAAAAGTAAAACAACGATGTCGGATGATTTTGAAGTTGAAAATGGAGTGTTTTTGGGAAAGGGCGATTGTATTAGTCGCATGTTCGCTTGGGGCGATACTTCTGCCTACGTCTGGCGTGACCTTTCCGTCGTGATTGGGCAATCCTTGGCAAGTCGCAGAACAGCACAAGATAAGCAATTTAGGTTAAAAAGTAATAATTTTTTATGACCGATCGTTTCGCTAGATAAGACCATATTCCTCATCTGGGATCGCGCAGAGCCTCTGAAGCCCTTTCGAAGCGCTTTGAAACTGCATTGATTTGGACCTTCAGCATTTTGGTTGCCATGGAAGGCTATGATGGGGAGAAAAATCCTGGAAATTTTTTCCTCAAAAAACGTAATTTTTTTTCCACTGAAGAAAGAAAGACATAAACATCGTGGATGAGATGGGGGTGAGTAAAATATCAGGACATTTTCATTTTGAAGTGAACTAATCCTTTAATGCGTACAGGCCTACAGTTTACACTCGTCTCGAGTCCGTCAGCGTGAATCCTTCTAAACCTTTCAGTCATCAACAGTGAGTCAACTGTCCTGAAATTATCAAAAGAAGAGAGAGCTTAGCATTTCAAAAAGAATTTAATTACAGCACTTTAACAGGTTTTCAATGGCCTTCAGCATTGTACGGCAACAGAGGAGATTTACACCAATAATACCATGAAAGGATAAAGCAATATTTTCATAGGCATTATGGCAGGATGCCAGGGAAGACCAGGAGGAAAGTGTTGTATGTATGAAGAACAATGTGAACAGTTTATAGTCACATTATCCTCAGAAGGAATACCACAGCATTAACATATTCATTTCTCTGTCTCGTGATCAATGCAGGGTGAGAAATGAACCAAGTATGCCATTAAAAGTGATATGAAAAGATGAAAAGTCCCCATAGTGAATTCATCTAACATAAGGACCAAGGAATTATTTTAAATGGATTTTTAGCAAATAATAGATACATAAAGGATGCATTAAACTGATGTAAAGTGACAGTAAAGATATTTATAATTTTACGAGTTCTATTTCAAATAAATTATTTTTAAATTATAAGTTATTTTGAACTTTCTAAACATCAAATAAGAAAAGAAAGTATCATGGTGTGTTCAAAATTGATAATAATAATGAGTTTCTTGAGCAGCTAATCAGCATATTAGAATGATTTCTGAAGGATCATGTGACACTGAAGACTGGAGTAATGATGCTGAAAATTCAGCTTTGCCATCACAGGAATAAATGGCATTCTAAAATAGGCCTATTCAAATAGAAAATGGTTATTTTTATTAAACAGTCGATTTTATATTACTGTTTTTTATCAAATAAATGCAGCTTTGGTGAGCATAAGAGCCTTCCTTCAAAAACATTAAAAAATCGTACCAACCCCGGACTTAGTAGTGTATATTTCATGCATTGATAATAACTTTTCCGATTTACAACTTCTTTCAGGTAATTAATTTAATTAAAGCATTTCACGAGTTCACACTTGCATATAATTTATAGAGAGTAAATTTAAATGCGGGGGGAGAGCTTCGAGCTTTTTAAAAGGCCCGAACCCAGATTACCCCTCTGGCTATCACCAGACCAAGCTCAATTTAAGATTGAACATTAGTCTGGGGAGTCTGCTCTGTATTTTCTACTGCACACGCGAGCATAAACGCGCATAAATTAAATGACTCTGTACGCAATTGGATAGTTCTTCAACCAATCAGACCACAAGAGGCCTCTTATTGTTTATTATCTGAACGTGCTCCTCCCGAATAAAACATAATTTAACACACACAGATGAGATTCTTTGTTAGCGATATGCCCTTATAAAGGTAAAATGCACTGGAATTTTTTTCATGGAGCAAATATTGCTCCTTAAACATTGATTTCTGACACTGGATCAGCGTCAAGTGATTCCCATCAGATCCTGGCGTCAAGTGTAATTTTAGTGAAAACTTGTTAACATCAGTTCTAAAGTGCATTTAGCCCAGCAGCGCTTGCTCAACTCGAGTAGAAAAGAAGTGTCCCTGTCAGCTTTGTTCAGAGGTGTGCAGGGGTTACGCAACCGTTGTTTCCATAAACGTGGACTCGTGAGAGCTCTGTTCAGGGTCAGTGACTGGTTCGTACTTGTCGAGTGCTGAGCGAAAGGTGTTATGCTAGCATGGAGGCGGAGGTAATTAAAAGAAGGAAACATGCATTATTAATGCTCATGAGTTATAATAATAGACTGCAGCGTGATCTGTCGTGCCCACCACCCTGGGCTGTTGGCATGTTGATGTACCCGCTGTTGTTCCCTGGACCTGTCAGAACTCTCACTCGCCAAATCGAGAGCTCTCGAGCTCGGCTGAGTCGTGATACGCCCGGGACACAAGGCTGTACATGCCATATGAGGAGTAAAGACCAAAGCTAGCCGTATTTGCTTTGTCTGTCGTCCCCCAAAGCTGATGATGAGATTAGTTTTACTATAAACAGGATGACGAAAGCCTTCCGACGGCTCTTGCTGACACCAAAAACAAACTCATTATGTAAATTGCCTCTGACTGCAACACGCTTGCTACAGAGTGCCAAATTTCCCACAATGAGGGAAATTATATGAAATGAGGGTGTGAATCATATCTTCATGGGAACTGAACGAGCCGGGACAAAGGCGAGCATAGCCCTATATGGATAATGAGACTCCATCTCCTCCATACTGAGAGGAACAAAACAAACTAGATTGAATATCAGCTGCTGTGCAGTCCAAAGTAGAATTGGCATACAGTATGCACAGTCTGGAGATGGGATGAGGCCTTCGTGTTTTTGAACACACTGTACTTGATAGATGGGAACAGAGAATAGGCTCATCACGAGCGTCTGTGCGCCAGCCCTTGCATAGTTTAGCAGGTTACTATAAACTCCATATTTCTACTGCGTTCTTGATGACTCAATATGCCCGTGCAATTAATCTTGCGAGTTCAAGGCAAGTCAGTGCCTTTTATGAACATCTCACAGTGTTCATATTATTATATGCGCACAGTAAACAAACAGTGATGTCTCAGTGTCATGATGGGTCATTCTGGGTTCAGGAGTTAACTGTGTAGACATTCCTCAGGTTTTGTCTTCACACTCAGTCTGTTCCCACCTCACACAAAAGCTCTTAACACAGTCCAGATGCCTTTGGAACACAGTCAGAGAAGGAAAATTATCCTCTTGGTTTTCAGGAGTAAATATTTTCATCAGTTTGGAAGGTAAATGGAAACAGCCGGAGCTGGCCGAGGAGGAGAGACATTCCCCTGCTGCTTCTTTGACACTTGCTTGGTGAGAGAAGAAGGCAATGCGGCATGCCAGCTCCTGTAACGCTCGTGATGGAAGAAAGTGAGTTAACCAGACCACCATGCTTGTGTCTTGGTCTGTCTGAGTAACAACAACCTTTTGGATCATATTCAACATGTAAAGATTTAATAGTTGCATGTTCTGCCTGAACTTTGTTTTTAGACTTTCACTATTGTTTTCACAAGAAAACGAATTATAGTGATGCTACTCAAGAGCTTAATAGTAGTTCAGCTGTTTTATTCCGTGGAGATGATTACTTTTTGTAAAGCTTCTCATACTGTGCAAAAAAAATTTCTGGACAAAATATATGCTAAATTGTATAAATATAAATTACATTATAAAATAAACTGATCAGCCACAAGATTGCCTAGGCAACATCTTGAACTTTTTGTCTTGTTCCTTAAGCTATTCCCAAGCGGCAACCTCCCGCAGTTTCTCTTGAAGCCAATACGGAAGTGACTTAAACTGCAATTCATCGACTGATCACTAGGGACAGGCTCCAAAAGGGGGCGGAATCTCATTGTGCCCCATGTTAAAATGGCCAACTTTACTGCAGAAAAAAACATGTTCACAGCCTGGTACAAATTGTGGTTTTGGTCTATATATCTAATTTTGCCCTTCATGACAACTGTGAGGAGGGTGAATGTTTTTTTATAACTCATTCATTTACATTATATAAAGCCTTAAAGTTATTAGTAATTACATAATTAAGGGTGTGGGCACTTTGAGTGACAGGTGGATAGCCATTTATCTGCTGTCTGTTAGTCATCACGTCACCTCAGCTCCACCCACGTCCCGCCTCTTTGCCCATTTTCTATTATCCGGGAGTGATGTGCGATGACGTGCTGCCAAGATGGCAATGGCCAGCTCGTCCCTACTTTACACTTCAAAACTGATCTTCAGAATCCTATGGGGGAAGTCGCGGACACTACATCCATTTTTTTTTTACAGTCTATGGCTATTCCTGAAAAATTCAGACCTGTGGTAGGCTGTTTTTTTTTTTTTTTTGGAACATTGTAAAGTATATTCATTTTTATTAAAATGTGTTATATGGTCATGCATTATAGACAACAAATAAAGTGTCCATGAAATCAAAATGTAAGTTTTTTTGGCTTTTAGTATGAATGTTCACACCAGACGCGACTTGCGCAAATAAATCGTGCTATTCGCACGTAGTTGGACGCTTGAACATTTTGAGTTTACTTGCTTCATTCGTGTGTGAAATTCACTTCCCAACAGATCTTGTTGCAAAATGGCTGACATGGATTTTGTTGGGAGGGTAGCTGCGCTTTATTTGCATATATGTATATATATGTAGCACAAATTTTACAACTTACCAGATTATCCGACCTCCTCACTCACTTTCTTCCAAGCAAGATCCTTATTATTCCTATTTCTATAATAATACGAAGATGTAACGTAGCTCCGGGTATCCACACACAGCAATTATGATTTTGTCCTCCATTGTTGTTCGGATTTCTGCCTCCACTCATAATCACGTCACTACTAGAGCAAGCTCCAGATTGGTGAACGCGGCGCGAATATCCGCCAAAGTTTCACATCATTCGCGCAAATTGCGCTGCAGAATGTCTATTCGCGTCTTTGCATTGACTTAACATGTAAATCACTCGCGAGTAAAATGGGTCGTTCCAGAACAGCGTACTTTTGATTAAAAAGTTGATTAGAGATGGGAAAGCATATAAAGAAGTGCAGAAAATTATAGGCTGCTCAGCTAAAATTATATCAAATGCTTTAAAATGGCAACCAAAACCAGAAAGACGTGGAAGAAAACGGAAAACTATCATTCGAATGAACGAAGAATAGCCAAAATGGCAAAAACTCAGCCAATGATCAGCTCCAGGGAGATCAAAGAAAGTTTAAAGTTACCAGTGAGTACTGTAACAATTAGAAGACACCTATATGTGAAGCCAAGCTATCGGCAAGAAGCCCCCCGCAAAGTCCCATTGTTGAAAAAATGACAAGTGCTGAAGAGGTTACAATTTGCCAAAGAACACATTGACTGGCCTAAAGAGAAATGGCGCAATATTTTGTGGACTGATGAAAGCAGATATTGTTCTTTTGGGTCTAGGGGCCACAGACAGTTTGTCAGACGATCCTCAAATACTGAATTCAAGCCATACACTGTGAAGACAGTGAAGCATGGTGGCGCAAGCATTGATATGTTTGGCCTATGGTGTAGGGCCTATTTATCGCATTCCAGGAGTCATGGATCAGTTTGAGTACATCAGAATACTTAAAGAGGTCATGTTGCCTTATGCCAAAGAGGAAATACCCTTGAAAAGGATGTTTCAACAAGACAATGACCACAAACACACCTGTAAGCAAGCAGCATCTTGGTTCCAGACCAACAAGATTAACGTTATGGAGTGGCCAGCCCAATACCCGGACCTTAATCCAATAGAAAACTTGCGGGGTGACATCAAACATGCTGTTTCTGAGGCACAACCAAGAAATGCAGAGGAATTGGGGTATGTAGTGCAGTTGTCCTGGGCTGGAATACCTGCATGTTCACAAGTTGGTCGACTCCATGCAACACAGATGTGAAGCAGTTCTCAGAAACCGTGGTTATACAACTAAATCTTAGTTCAGTAATTGAAAAGCTAAATCTTCAAGCATTTTTCAGACACTGCTATTTTTTGGAACAGCCTAATATTCCTTTTTTCTTCACTTTCTGTAAAGAAATAACACATTTTATACATTTTTCTTCATGTTTTGATTTAGAATAGAATGTGCAGTGTTCCCAATGCATTTGTGTGTATTGATTTAAAAGTTATGAGGATTTTGAGCTTTTGTCCTCAAAGTTGATGTGTTAAAAGCAGGAAAAATGGGCAAGTGTAAGGATCTGAGCGAGTTTGACAAGGGCCAAATTGTGATGGCTAGACGACTGGGTCAGAGCATCTCCAAAACTGCAGCTCTTGTGGGGTGTTCCTGGTCCAAGTGGTCAGTATCTATCAAAAGTGGACCAAGGAAAGAACAGTGGTGAACCGGCAACAGGGTAATGGGCGGCCAAGGCTCATTGATGAATGTGGGGAGCGAAGGCTGGCCCGCATGGTTTGATCAAACGGATGAGCTCTTGTAGCTCAAATTGCTCAAGAAGTTAATGCTAGTTCTGATAGAAAGGTGTTAGAATACTGCAGAATGGGGCTGCATTGCTGCAGACCAGTCAAGGTGCCCATGCTGACACCTGTTCACTGCCGAAAGTGCCAACAGTGAGCATGTGAGCATCAGAACTGGACCACGAAGCAATGGAAGAAGGCAGCCTGGTTTGATGAATCACGTGGATGGCCGGATGCGTGTGCGTCACTTACCTGGGGAACACATGGCACCAGGATGCACTATGGGAAGAAAGCAAGCCGGCAGAGGCAGTGTGATGCTTTGGGCAATGTCCTGCCATCCACGTGGATGTTACTTTGACACGCACCACCTACCTAAGCATTGGTTTGAGGAACACAACAACGCATTTTAGGTGTTGACTTGGCCTCATAATTCCCCAGATCTCAATCCAATTGAGTATCTGTGGGATGTGCTGAACAAGCAAGTCTGATCCACGGAAGACCCACCTCGCAACTTACAGGATTTAAAGGATCTGCTGCTAACATCTTGGTGCCAGATACCACAGCACACCTTCAGGGGTCTAGTGGAGCCATGCCTCGACGGGTCAGGGCTGTTTTGGCAGCAAAAGTGGGAACAACACAATATTAGGTCATAATGTTATCCCTGATCGGTGTATATATATTCATATTTTTACAAATATATTTTCTAAAATATACAAAAAAATGGCAAACAAATGTATTGTTCGAAAATATATTTACGTAAATAAATTAAGTATATTTTACCAAATATATTTTTGGCAATTTTTCATATTTTTAGATATATGTTAAATATGCTGTATGAGAATTGTACCAAATATCTTGTTGCTTTGCAAGCTACATTTGAAAAACAAACATTTCTGTATGTAGTCTATATATGTACATTTAATATGCACCAGCCACGTTATTAGTTCCACCTTGCTAGTACCAGGTTGGACCCACTTTGGCCTTCAGAACTGCCTTAATTCATCATAGCATAGTCAACAAGGTGCTGGAAACATTCCTCAGAGATTTTGGTCAATATTGACAAGACAGCATCATGCAGTTGCTGCAGAATTATCAGCTGCACATCCATGATGTGAATCTCCCATTCCACCAAATCCTTAAGGTGCTCTATATGCTCAGAGTTGGCATATATGCATTTATAATTATAGTTGCATTCATGTTTAAATATAACATATACAGGGAGTGCAGAATTATTAGGCAAGTTGTATTTTTGAGGATTAATTTTACAACATTAATAATTAAACAACAACCATGTTGTCAATGAACACAAAAAACTCATTAATATCAAAGCTGAATATTTTTGGAAGTGGTTTTTAGTTTTAGCTATTTTAGGGGGATATCTGTGTGTGCAGGTGACTATTACTGTGCATAATTATTAGGCAACTTAACAAAAAACTAATTTATACCCATTTCAATTATTTATTTTTACCAGTGAAACCAATATAACATCTCAACATTCACAAATATAAATTTCTGACATTCAAAAACCAAACAAAAACAAATCAGTGACCAATATAGCCACCTTTCTTTGCAAGGACACTCAAAAGCCTGCCATCCATGGATTCTGTCAGTGTTTTGATCTGTTCACCATCAACATTGCGTGCAGCAGCAACCACAGCCTCCCAGACACTGTTCAGAGAGGTGTACTGTTTTCCCTCCTTGTAAATCGCACATTTGATGATGGACCACAGGTTCTCAGTGGGGTTCAGATCAGGTGAACAAGGAGGCCATATCATTAGATTTTCTTCTTTTATACCCTTTCTTGCCAGCCACGCTGTGGAGTACTTGGACGCGTGTGATGGAGCATTGTCCTGCATGAAAATCATGTTTTTCTTGAAGGATGCAGACTTCTTCCTGTACCACTGCTTGAAGAAGGTGTCTTCCAGAAACTGGCAGTAGGACTGGGAGTTGAGCTTGACTCCATCCTCAACCCGAAAAGGCCCCACAAGCTCATCTTTGATGATACCAGGCCAAACCAGTACTCCACCTCCACCTTGCTGGCGTCTGAGTCGGACTGGAGCTCTCTGCCCTTTACCAATCCAGCCACGGGCCCATCCATCTGGCCCATCAAGACTCACTCTCATTTCATCAGTCCATAAAACCTTACAAAAATCAGTCTTGAGATATTTCTTGGCCCAGTCTTGACGTTTCAGCTTGTGTGTCTTGTTCAGTGGTGGTCGACTTTCTGCCTTTCTTACCTTGGCCATGTCTCTGAGTATTGCACACCTTGTGCTTTTGGGCACTCCAGTGATGTTGCAGCTCTGAAATATGGCCAAACTGGTGGCAAGTGGCATCTTGGCAGCTGCACGCTTGACTTTTCTCAGTTCACGGGCAGTTATTTTGCGCCTTGGTTTTTCCACACGCTTCTTGCAACCCTGTTGACTATTTTGAATGAAACGCTTGATTGTTCGATGATCACGCTTCAGAAGCTTGGCTATTTTAAGACTGCTGCATCCCTCTGCAATATAATCTCACTATTTTTGACTTTTCTGAGCCTGTCAAGTCCTTCTTTTGACCCATTTTGCCAAAGGAAAGGAAGTTGCCTAATAATTATGCACACCTGATATAGGGTGTTGATGTCATTAGACCACACCCCTTCTCATTACAGAGATGCACATCACCTAATATGCTTAATTGGTAGTAGGCTTTCCAGCCTATACAGCTTGGAGTAAGACAACATGCATAACGAGGATGATGTGGTCAAAATACTCATTTGCCTAATAATTCTGCACTCCCTGTAGAAATATATGAATTAATTCATTGATCCTTACATGGCTGTGCTTACATGGGGAGAACATGCAAACTCCACACAGAAAGGCCTCCTGGCTCAAACCACTGGGCCACCGTGCTGCCCATAGAAACATATAAAATATAGTGAAATTTAGCAAATTAAATTATGCAAAGTTAGCCCAGTTGTGAAGGGTTTGACTAATGTCAATGCTAAACATAATCTATTTGACATCTGGTTCATGTACAATAATATCCATGACTGATATTATCTAGATTGGACAGATGTAGATCTTGAGCATCACAGTGAGTGGTGTCCTCCCCATGACCATCCATGTACAAACCCCTCAAAAGTCCAGGAGATGGGTAGTAAACACTGGATTGATTTCCTCCAGATGTCCTTCTACATCCTGTCCTGCCCAAACAAACACTCAGCACAAAGGCAGAGGGACACAAAGCAGGGATCCTTCATGTGCTCCATTACACTGTGCATCCTCACTGTTCTCTTGTGTTCTTCAGGTCTGATGCCAAGCACACCGAGTTACTGTCTATCTGTTATTAGACGTCTCCTGTTTGTGGGATGTTTTTGCTCAAAAATTATTTGGTTGAACATAATTCAGTTGGACAGGGGTTCGTACAAATGTCTTCATGTATCTTTAAATAAACAGAGAACTCAAATCTGATTGATACACTTTAAAATTACACATGCCAAGCAAACCCAACTGAATCTCTTTCAGGTAGTAATAACAATAGCACAAATTAGCATACACAATGTAGTGCAACAACAAATAAGCAACCATGTGTGTATGGTGTTGGCACTTGGCAGGAAGCACAAGAAAGAAGAGACATTTGTTCAGTAATTGCTCTTTGATTAAAGCAACATACAGCATCATTTTTCATGCACAAAAGCCTGTCCTCAAAAGCCTGTCTTCACCACAACATAACAGAAACTTGTCTAAATCCCAACATAATAGAACATTAAACGCGATCCAGTGTCAACCTTTTCTTCTTCTTCAAAAACACAAAATAACAATTAATTTCAACATTTACTCTCCTAATCAAGTTCAATGGAAAACATTCTGGGAACTGTAAATCCCCTGCACAGTTTCAAAGATAATTATTAATGTAGTCCCAACACAAATGTTTTGGGCAAATTTTTATTTTGCAAATGTAAATTTGCTTAGCAATGAACTGAGAGTCTACCTTCCTTAAAATAAAGTTGGTATCAGTGGTTTCAGGAAGAACCATTAACATCTACGGAACCTGTCCATTGTACTAAAGGTTCTTTATATTGAAAAAAAGGATCTTTGGTTTATTAAAATGCTCTTCACACTAAGAAAAAAATTGTTCTTTTAAGAACTGTTCACTGAAAGATTCTTTGGACAAACTAAAATGGTTCTTCTGGCAAGGGTGTCCAATCCTAATCCTGGAGGGCAACTGTCCTGCAAAGTTTAGCGCCAACCCCAATTAAACACACCTTAACCAGCTAATTAAGATCTTTTTAGGGACACTAGAAACTTCTAGGCAAGGTGTTGAGGCAAGTTGGAGCTAAACTCTGCAGGACAATGGCCCTCCAGGACCGAGTTTGGACACCCCTATGGCATCGCTGCAAAAACCTCCCTTTGGAACCTCTATTTTTAAAGGCTTAGTTCACCTAAAAATGACAATTATCCCATAACTGAATCACCCTCTTTCTGCAAATCAGAGTTATCCTGGCTCTTCCAAGCTTTATAATGGGAGTGAATAGAATAGAGTGAATAGAGTTTTTGAAGCCCAAAAAAGCGCATCCATCCAAGTAAGCTCCAGGGTTAATAAAGGCCTTTTGAAGTGAAGAGATGCGTTTTTGTAAGAAAATATCTGTAATTATAACTCTATCAATAATAACTGTAATTGCTGGCTTCCGGTAACAGCCATATGTGAGTCTAGTTCCGGCGGAAGACCTCTGACCTGACGCATGACGTATTGACGAAGGCAGAAGTGCAGAGGATAGATCAAAACAAAACATTGGTCACAAATTAGAAGTCTAAAATTAGAATTTTTAAAGAGAAATGTCAGAGGAGTTTAAGTTGCCCAACCCTATTTGTTTGAACCACGAGAGGCGACTCACTTAAAGGGATAAATGAAAATTAGCCCATGATTTACTCACCCTCAAGTCATCCTAGGTGTATTTGACTTTCTTCTTTCAGACGAATATAATCAGAGTTATATTAAAAAAGTCCAGGCTAATCCAAGCTTTATAATTGCAGTAATAGTTGCTCTGTTTTTGAAGTCCATAAAAAAATGCACCTGTCCATCTAATAGCGTGCTCCACGCGGCTCTGGGGTGTTAATAAAGGCCTTCTGAAGCGAATCGATGCATTTGTGTAAGAAAAATATCCATATTTAAAACTTTATCAAGTAAAGTTCCAGCCGATCGCCTTCCGTGGAACAGTGTTGAATGTTGAAAGTGAAACTCAAGATGCGTACGTGACGTCATAACGAGCCTACCTGGTCGCGTCTTTCGATCGGCAGAGGACCTTTCAACACTTTTTCCATAAATTGAACATGGACGGCGGTCGGCCGATGCTTTACTTGATAAAGTTTTAAATATGGATATTTTTCTTACACAAACGCATCGATTTGCTTCAGAAGGCCTTCATTAACACCCGCGTGGAGCATGTTATTTGATGGACAGATGCATTTTTTATGGACTTCAAAAACAGAGCAACTATTACTGCAATTCTAATGCTTGGATTATCCTGAACTTGTGTAATATAACTCAGATTTTATTTTTTTGAAAGAAGAATGTCATATAGACCTAGGATGACTTGAGGGTGAGTAAATCATGGGATAATTTTCATTTTTGGGTGAACTAACCCTTTAAGCTTACGCTACTCCTACGTCATACGCCAGAACTCGATTCTGTCGTGAATGCTATGGTTACAGTTTATAAAGTTATAATTATGGATATTTTTCTTTAAAAAAACGCATCACTTCGCTTCAGAAGGCCTTTATTAAGGGAAGGGAAGAGCCAGGATATATTTGATCCTATTTTTATATTATGCTATTTTAAAGGCTCCTAATTTTGTTTCGGAGGTCTCCTACAACAGGTTTACATGCATTAAAGGTAAAAAAAAAACTGTTTAATTTTCTCATAATATGCATTGCACACCACCACATTTTTCAACAATTCTCAAACGACTCGACGGACGAATCAGTCTCTCTAAATCCCTCTTTTCAGCGATGGCCCAGTCTGTTGTGATTGGTCTACCGTGTACTGCGCATGTCGAAAGCTAAACGGCCATTACCATAAATTAACTTCAGCTCCGTCCGGAGGCTTCTTAAAGCTCAGCGATTATACACACTGTAAAGACAGTAA
Organism: Romanogobio albipinnatus; assembly: GCA_023566225.1. Taxonomy (NCBI): domain Eukaryota; kingdom Metazoa; phylum Chordata; class Actinopteri; order Cypriniformes; family Gobionidae; genus Romanogobio; species Romanogobio albipinnatus. Next base: position 16,095,428 of record CM042261.1, on the reverse strand, counting down.
CGATGGCGTCAATTTTACCATATCAATCCGTGCGCGGGTCCGATGATGAAACATTGGAAGAACTTATTCAACCTGGGCAGTTTCTCAGTGATACGCTACTCAGTTTGAGGTACATTATGAGATGTTGCACCTGTAATTCCTCACCATCAGCATTAACAAGTGTGCGTCCTGTGTGCGGGGACTGCTTCAATAACAGCGCATACTTTAGCCGAGCACTAACATGATGTAACGTAAACGTTTGTAAAACAAATCTTGCTCCATCCTTTATCTTTACTCAAAGTAGAAAGAACGAACGCCCGGTTGAGAATATATACATCAATAGTTATTCATACTTGCAGGTTGTGATTCTGAGGAGCAAGCTGGTCCAAATACACTGGGTACTGACCCATCTTTCAAGAGCAAGTGTTTTGCGAATCCCACGTTGAACTCCGAGATTTGAGAAGCAGTCGTCAGTAAAATGAGGGCTGGTCAAGTTGTTCGCGGGGAGACAACATACAACATAGGCGGGCATTATGCAAATGTATTTTCTAATGACGTAGAACCCTCACACAGTGGGATTCGAAATACAAACGACTCGTATAGGCGGTTCAGAGTCGATTCTTTCTTTTGGGAGACACAACTTTGCAGAACGTGTCATTCACAAACAGCTATATTCGAAAAACATAATTGGGGAAATTTTGTTTGGCTGAAAGAAAAAAGTCATAAATACCGAGGATGGCTTGAGTTTTTTTTGGGGTGAACTAACCCTTTAAGAGTACAAGAAGACTTTTTATAATAATGTGTTATAACGCCCCTTGTGGTTACACTTTTCAGAATGCAACGATGCACGACATCAAGTTTACTCAGCTAGAAGCATCAGGCTCCATGTAATTGAAGATCATTTAAGCCTAAGGTTTAGCTAAATGGATGATAACATCTTTGAATCTTTTATAACAATGAATTATAATTTTCATAATTGCTTTTAACAATTAGCTGAAGGTTAGATAAAGAGGCTGCACACGCTGTTTTGCCTGAAGTTACTGTTTTTCCGGTACAAGTTTTAGCCTGCATTACATTTATACATATGCTAGCTCTAATAACACCGGAAAGAAAAATGGTTGCTATGCAATCGCTGTGGTATATTATCTCATCACAAATGTTTATGATCACGCAACAGTTGCTGCATCTCCACAATCAATCAACCACACGGCCCCACCGGAATACGAAGAAATAATTATTAATGTTAAGGAGCTCTTTCATTTTAAATCATTAAAGTTAGAGATTTACGGTCTGTTGACAACACCCATGTTAGCTTTGAAGAAATGCCTCTGATGTGAAATAGCATTAGGCCAGTTGCAAAGACAGTTACATGAATATGAATGAAACTGCTTGTTACAACCTGAGATGCTCATTAAAAGGAAAAATTCCTCTGCGTGTGCACCCACCGAGTGTGTGGTCTGCTGCATTAATCACAGCGCCGGCTGAAAAGAACATTTTTACATTTCAAATTTGCCATTTTTCAAAGGCAGCTCTGTTTATGGGAAGTTTTACTGGGTTCTGTCAGTAGTCAGACAAAGGAAGGATGCAGCATGACTCAAAATGACAAATTAATGTGAGGAATTCCATCCTACATGGACTGCTCTGTCTCAATAGGCCTTCAAAACATTGTTTCAAAAGATTTTTCAATAGATGAAATATTTTTGTCTCAGTACAAAAACCATATTGACTTCCATGATGACCCAAGGACCAAGCATTTGTGATTCAGAATTCCACTGGATCTTTATGGAAAGCTGCTGAATTAGGCCGCTTCGAAAAAAGACTGCTGGACGATCGGTAAACACAGGATTCCCAGTAGTCAAAATTCTCTTTATCATTGGCCAATGACAATGACATCCCTCTGCCTTTGATAAGAGAAAAGGACACTTGTTTATATGAGTGTTTGCCCTCAGACATATTGACACAAACGTACCATTTCCTTTCTTTGCTCTGTTGCCCAGTGTTTGTTCTTAATAAAGAAGAGACCCGCTCTATGGAAAGGTCAGGTTTGCTTCTACTTCTTACAGCAGCTGTTCCTGTTGTCTTTTGGCTGTGTTCTGAACAGATGATAATTCAGCTCCACTGGGCTTTCTGTGGGCCTCTTCCATCATTACATCCCATATCTGGCACATATGGAGTGAGGTCCAAAAGTCTGGGACCACTTGTGAAAATCTTTTGAAATATAATACACTTTCTTTTCATGACAAAGCTTAAGAGTATAACCATTTGAGCATGATTTGAGAATGTTCCAAAAAGCATGGAAACATGAACATCTGACTTTCTGCATAAAAGAGTTCACATGATCGATGTCACAGTTATATATTTGATTAGTGAACTAGAAATAATACTGATCTGACATATTAATCTAACATTTTTTGTATTACAGTTTTCAAAATCCTAAAATGTAATGAATAATAATAAATGAACACATCAGATGCAAAAACCTCTAAGTCTGTCTGACATTTTTCATTTAAAGGAACACGCCGACTTTTTGGGACTTTAGCTTATTCACCGTACCCCCCAGAGTTAGATAAGTCCACACATACCATTCTCATCTCTGTGTGTGCCATAACTCTGTCTGACGCACCCACCACTAGCCTAGCTTAGCACAAAGACTGGAGGTAGACCGTACCATGGGTGCAGCGGCGCAATGATATTACGCAGTGCCTGAAAATAGGCAAACTTCCGTCAACATAACCAACGTGACAACCTGCTTGCACAGAGAGCGCTGGGGACTATTTTCAGGCGCTGCGTAATATAATTGCACCTGCTTCACCCATGGTACGGCAGCAAAGTTCCTTGATTATTACGCAGGAATGAGAGAACAGTTCCTAGCCATATCGGTCTAGAAAATTGCAACTTTTCATTTTCTGTCAGTCTTAGTTCACGATGTAACTATACACATCACAACATGTAAATAGGAAAATGTTGGCGTTATTTTGTCACTTATTGAGCAGTAGGCTAGCTGGAGCCGTTTACCTCCAGTCTTTGTGCTAAGCTAGGCTAGCAGTGGGTGCGTCAGACAGAGTTAATGCACGCACGGAGATGAGAATGGTATGTATGGACTAATCTAACTCTGAGGGATATGGTGAATTTAAAGTCCCAAAAAGTTGGTGTGTTCCTTTAAATGAGCATTTTTATGTTTTTAATTTTACTCTTATCAGTGACATTTTTGAAAATAATGCATTTCAATAACTGACTAATAACCTTTTCATTGCCACTAAAGTGAAATTACAGAATTACAGATCATTAACCTGGTCCTACCAGACTCTCGTACATTTCATTTGTACAGAGAGTCTGGCCACTCTCCATTGACAAGCGTTAACTTCCTTGAAGACGGGTTCTCTGTTGAAGTTTAAAACTATTGGATCTGCCCAGAGCCACTCTGGATCTGCCATAACCAATCGCTAACGTTTGGCCGTGACGTATGTCATCTCAAACTAGCGCACAACATCAACGTCATCGTTCTCAGCCACTCTCTCTGTTCACTGAGTGGACCGGTTAAAATTTGACCGGAGAAAACCAGCGAATATACCGCAATCCCAGACGGAGTACTGAAGGAAAATGAAAATTGAGTGGAAGTACGTAGGAGGGCGGAGCCAGACGGACGTAGAGCATCTGAAGTCTTCAAATAAAATAAAAACATAAAAATAAAATATAAAATATAATAAAATATACAAATATTAAGTGTATTAATTATACTTTGTGTTTGAGGTCAGTTTATGATTTTTAATGTTTTTTGAAAGAGACTCACCAAGGCTACAAAAATACAGTAAAAACGATAATATTCTGAAATATTTCTACAATTTAAAATAATTGTGTTGTATTGCAATCTATTTTAAAATGTAATTTATTCCTGTGAACAAAGCTGTTTTTTCAGCTTCACTACTCCAGTCTTCAGTGTCACATGATCCTTCAGAAATCATTCTAATATGCTGATTTGCTGCTCAAGCAACATTTATTATTATTATTATCAATATTGAAAACAGTTGTGCTTCTTAATATTTTAGTAAAAACTTTAAGTCTTTTTTTTCAGGATTCTTTGAAGAATAGAAAGAATAGCATGTATTTAAAATAGAAATCGTTTGCAACATTATAAAAGTCTTTACTGTCACATTTTTAAATGTAATGTGTCCTTTCTGATTATGTATATTACTGACCATAAACTTTAGGCGTTATCTATTAAAAATTGGGTTTTAGAATATTGGACACCACTGTAAATGTCAGAGTAAATTTTTTTTTAAATTGTACAAAAAGAAGAAAAGAAGAATATGCATCCTATTATAATTATCCTGCATTGCAATTCCTTTCCCCTACAATATTTTGTCTGACCCACAGTGTTTCTTATCTGCAACCCTTAAAGGTGTTCTAGAGATTTTGGAACGTGTAAATGAACTTTGCAGGTCTTTACAAGCCAACATAAAGTTACCCAACATGGCTTGTTGTCCACTTAAAAACATAAATTCAAACAACAGATTGTGGGTGCTGACCTTTAGAAATTCTCATGCGACGTCTGAGATTATTCATGAAGAGACATTCCATAAATGGGAACGTGATTTTGCTTAATTAGATCATAATGGGCACCGTGTGAGTCATCGGCAAACATCGTCTTCGTCTGTAATGGTTTTGTGTGCTACTTTTCTTTTGAAATCTTTATCAACACATTGCACAATAAGAATTCGAAACGAATTGTGCAGGAGTCAAGGAGATTAAAAGCGATGACACTAGTGGAAAAAAAGTGGAGGCTCTGTATGAGGCCTCGCCCCCCTTCTCAGAAGGCTGCTATTTGCTCTGGGCAAATGGGCCAGTTGCACAACTGTTCTACCAATGCTGTTCAAACGGCTTCTCACAACAACCTGCTGTAAACAAAAGGCACAAAAGCAAGCAGTGCCGGTTTGCAAAATCCACCCCCCCCCCCCCCGCCTCACCTCCCAGGCCCTTCAAACAGACCCTTTTTGCCTCTTTCTGCCACACTTACACAAGACCTTTTCAACCCCAGCCACTCTCTGATGCAAATAATAGATTAGAGCCCCTGCCTATGGAAACGGTTTAATTACGAAATAACGAAAGTTCAATGAAACCCCATACATTTGAGCATACCATTGTCTTGCATCACACAAATCCATGAAATGTATAAGCTTTTCTTCTGTGAAATAGACTGGATATTGATGTGGTAATATTCTATGGGTTTACACTGGTTTTAGCTGTAATCCTCTCTTACTGCAACTCCTATCTAAACACTGGAGGGGTTTATGGGATTTGGGGGATACCGAAACTGTGTCCTCAAATTTACTCTCTATCTTATCAATCCAAATCCATTAGACTTTCTTTCTTGCGTGGAACAGATAAGGAGAAATTTAATAGAATGTCCAAAAAGCGGTTTAAATACAATGATTGTGAATAGTGAATGTGGAGTAAATGATGAAGAACTTTCAATTTTGTGAGCACTATCCCTTTAAGACTCTCTTATTAGGCAAAACTACACAAAAGCCTGTTTTAAATAGCTCAAGATGACACACTGTACAGCAGGGTTGCCCCCTAATTATAATAATACACATTTATTTGCATAGCACCTTTCATACATGAAATGCAGCTCAAATTGCTTCACAAGCATAAAAACAAATATCAACAATACAATTTCACTCAATATCAATATGAAAAATACTCAAAAGCATCTACAAAAGCTTCACAAGGTAAAATTAAGAAATAAAAACACATTGCGAATTAAAAACACTTAAGTTTTTAATATATATGATCATTTTTAATCTCCAAATCAATGTAGAAAAAACCCCATAAAGACAGCATATTTTAAGTACTCGTTTAATGGCATCTTTTTGTGTATGAAGGCCAGCATCACTGATACTAATAGAGCTACTGATGTCTGAATAATTTTTTTTAACATGAATTATTAGCCATTCAACATTACAGTGTAATTGAAAGCTTTTAATTATATACGTATATATATTTTTACATTTATTAGGCTTAAAAAATTAATTTAAGTGAAACCCATAATAAATGTCATATTTACCTGTGCCCTTCCTACCTGTCTAAGGCCGCGGGTCCACCAAAGCGTTTTTTCACGCAGCTGGCGTCAAATTCAATTGTTTTCAATGGGAGCGTCGCGTTTTTAGAACGCCAAGAGCGTAACGAGGCGCTGAGTGAGTATTTCACGCTCAAGCGCTCAGTGTTTTTTACTGGTCGCCGAGAGTTGAAGAATGTTCAACTTTGAGTAAAACGCAGTGCTCATCACTGTCACTTTTCACCCAGTCGTCCAATCAGAGTGGAGGAGGGGCGGGACAAATACAACCCAGACCAACCGCCACATTCTGCTTGTACAACGTCAACTGATGAAAACAATACCAAGGCCACCAAAGCGTTTTTATCCAGCTGAAAACGCTAGGCGCTCTGCTGAAAACGCCTCCCTATGGGCGCTTGAGAGCGTTTTGGCAGCGCAGCGTTTTTTTCAGTTGAGACTCTTTGCTTGTTATGATACGGAATATCCGCGGAAGTGTTACTAGTATCTCATTTCACAGATAGTTTTTTTTCTGTATTGATTCTATATAAAAATGCGGATACAATGTAAAGTATTTGCTCTGGCTCTTGTTTTAAATTATTTTGTTCCGTTATTATACTGCTTGTTGTCATCTGTTGACATTGTACAGTACAAGCAGAAGTACGGTTGGTCGGTGTTGTATTTGTCCCGCCCCTCCTCCACTCTGATTGGACGCCTGGGTGAAAAGTGACAGTGATGAGCACTGCGTTTTACTCAAAGTTGAACATTCTTTAACTCTAGGCAACCAGTAAAAAAAGCGATGAGCGCTCAGCGCTTGAAATACTCGCTCAGCGCCTCGTTACGCTCATGGTGTTCTAAAAACGTGGCGCTCCCATTGAAAACAATTGAATACGGCAGCCCTCTGTGTAATAAAATGCTTTGGTGGACACACGGCCCTAGAGTTGAATGTTCAACTTTGACAGTGATGAGCGCTGCGTTTTGCTCACTTTTCACCCAGCCGTCCAATCACAGTGGAGGAGGGGCGGGACAAATTCAACACCGACCAACCGCCACATTCTGCTTGTATTGTACAACATTCTGCTTGTACCTGTACTGTACACTTCCTATTCCGTATCATAACAAGCAAAGAGTCTAAACTGAAAAAAACGCTGCGCTGCCAAAATGCCCTCAAGCGCCCACAGCGAGGCCTTTTCAGCAGAGCGCCTAGCAATTTCAATAGTACTCTGGCTTCTGCATTTTGTATCAATTGTAGCTAGGGAAGCCAGTAGAATTACAATAATCAAAATGTTATCCAAAGATAAAATCAATTGGCTATTGGGCCGGTTATCATTGGCCAAGGGCTGGTTTTGTTACACAGATCTGGCAATAACCATAAAAAACAAGTGCGGATGTCCAACAACAAACAACCCTCCGCCGTGTTTCCTGTTTTGACTGTGAGCCGTTTTAAGCTCACGTCAAGCATTGTGGCGACTGTAAGCTTAAACAGAGGTACGCTCCTGTCGATGAAGCCACCTCGCAGCCAATGGAGAGGACGTTGTGCAATCAATGAGCTAATTATCACGGGATCAAATAGTGGCTCCATGGAAACCTCTCCACTTTTTCCAAAACAAACCACCGTAGCTGTCTCTCTTATCCGTTCCTTTGAAACCGCCATCGCTTGTTCGTCTCAGCCTGCTCTGTCTATTTCTGATGACACATGGCCCAGCAGGCCATGTATGGAGTTTGAGAAGCCGTGTGTCAATTTGCTTGATAAGGAATTCTAGGCTTTTGCTCTCATAGAATCAGCACACTAGGAACAAGCGGTCTTATGACGCAAGTTTCATTAGTTTAATGGAAGTATAATGAAAAACTGTGTGAGAATATAAACATTGCAGTGCAATACAAGACATTTCTTTTCAGTGTCTCACCTGTGGAAATACAATGTTTGTTTGGATCCAGCACAAAGTTGGCACGTCTGATGGAAACGGAGAAAATGTGCTTGGCTGACAACATGTGTGGTCATAAAGAGTTGGGACACATTCCTCTTTGTTGTATAAATCCTATGGGATTTTCCCAATTAGTGCGCTGTTCCCAGACATTAGTAAAACCACTGGCTCCTTACTGTGGGTAATTAATTCCTCTCATATCGCAGGCTATAGCTTAATCACGAAGCCAGTCTACGTCTTTGCATGTCATATAATTCAAACAAGGAGGATTTATGCCCATAAGGTCAAGATCAACGACGGTTCTTCATGGTTTAAAGGCCCCTGGGGTCTGGTGTCTTGCCCTTTGACCTCATGAGAATTTCCTGAACCCCTACACAATAATTTCCTCACAGATCTGCCACTGATTTTGAGCTTTAAACTGTCAGAGCTTCAAACTTTCTGTAGGTGTGTGTCACATACTCGCTCTACAGTTTCAATTATCACTTTTAAATCAACATTTTTGACTCCAAATTCTGTTCAGGGGTGAAGCCACTCCTTATTTCTGAAACTATGTATGGGTCTGGTGCTTTATACAACATGCTTCTCCAATGAATCAGAGTTAGAACTTAAAACATAGAGGACACTGCTGCAAGGAGACTGCCAAATTAAACCTGCTGCATATTTGAACACTAATAATGGAATGTACGTACATATCTCCACACACACTAACCCAACCATGCGGATTTGCATATCCTCATTGTACAGCCCAGGGTCAGAGCCAGCAAAGACAGATGCCTGTTTTCTTTTCCGCCTGCTGTAAGCTTATGACCCCAAGGCATCTCTGGCAGATTATATCATCCTAGACTCAGATAAGCACTTGCGCAATATTATATGTGGCAGCAGTATGCTTTTGAAGGTGGATGTCGAAACCATTACTGAAAACAAGCACTGGGTGACAAAACAAACCTGGAGTGTAGGTACTTTTACTCAGAACATAGTCTATGGTTAACCAGTTTTTTTGCTTTCATTTGTATTTCTGATGCAGAGAATATTAATTAAATCTGTCAATAAAGAATTGCAAAGTAATTCTTGGTAAATAAGGCTCTGGTTTGGACATGATGCAACTGTTACTTGATTCATCATGCAAATTCCAAAGAATTTTGAATGGGGAAAATGCAATAGTTTGCTTTAGCTTTCTAGGAATTCAGAAAACCCCAACAAATCACATTGCTGTAAAAAAAAGAGAAGTCTTAGAAGAAACCAAAAAAAAGTGTTTTTTAAGCCACATGACGTTTGATTTTATCACTCTCTGAGGGAAACACATGCTGAAGAGCTCTTCCAATTGTGACATTAAAGTCAGCATTCTGCATTCATTTAGGGTGTGTTCACACTTGTAGTTCCTTTCGCTTGGTTCAGGGCAACTTTGGACAAAGACGCTGCCGCTGTGAGCCAACTCAGCGGTCTGCTTTCGTTGCCCCTAGTTGGTTGGTGTCGGTTTGGTGTGTTCCTTGCTTAACCCGAAGCATTTTAACACAGAACCTAAATGCATAGGGTTATGTTCACAACCTGATTTGTCTGCTTTTACATTTACATTTAGTCATTTAGCAGAGGCTTTTATCCAAAGCGACTTACAAATGAGAGCAATAGAAGCAACTAGAACAGTCAAGGGCAACAGTATGCAAGTGCTGTAACAAGTCTCAGTTAATCTAGCATAGAACACACAGGACAGAACTTTTTTTTATTTTTTTTTTAAATAAATTAGACAGACAGAAAATGAATAGAATGTTAAGTGCTATTCTTGATTGGTCAGGTGCTGCTGGAAGAGATGTCTTTAGCTGTTTTTTGAAAATGGCTACAGACTCGGCTGCTCGAATTGAGATAGGCAGGTCATTCCACCAGATGGGGGCGGTCCAGGAAAAGGTCAGTGAGAGTGATTTCATGAATCTTTGGTATGGCACCACAAGGCGTCGTTCACTGGCAGAACTTAAGCTCCTGGAGGGTGTGTAAGTCTGAACAAGCGAATTTAGGTATATTGGTGCAGAGCCAGTGGTTGCTTTGAAGGCGAGTACCAGTGTCTTGAATTTGATGCAAGCGGCTATTGGCAGCCAGTGGAGACTGATGAAGAGAGGCGTGACGTGCGCTCTCTTCAGCTCGTTAAAGACCACCCTCGCCACTGCATTCTGGATCAGTTGCAAGGGTTTGATAGTGCATGCCGGAAGGCCCGCTAGAAGAGCATTACAGTAGTCCAGTCTGGAGAAGACAAGAGCTTGGACCAGGAGTTGTGTGGCCTGCTCTGATAGGAAGGGTCTAATCTTCCTAATGTTGTATAACGCAAATCTGCAGGACCGGGTTGTTGCAGTAATGTAGTCAGTGAATTTTAGCTGATCATCAATCACAACTCCAAGGTTCCTGGCTGTCCTGGACGGAGTTATGGTTGATGATCCTAGCTGAATGGAGAGATTGTGATGAAGTGCTGGGTTGGCTGAGACCACAAGCAGTTCTGTCTTTGCAAGGTTGAGTTGCAGGTGATGTTCCTTCATCCAGGCAGAAATGTCTGTTAGGCAGGCAGCGATACGAACACCAACCGTGGGATCATCTGGTTGAAATGAGAAGTAGAGTTGAGTGTCGTCGGCATAGCAGTGATAGAAAAAGCCATGTTTCTGAATGACAGATACCAGTGATGACATGTAGATGGAGAAGAGAAGTGGATCTGGTGGTTAACTGTGTCAAAAGCAGCAGACAAATCTAGTAAGATAAGTACTGTGGATTTGGAAGCCGCTCTTGCCTGTCTCAGTGCCTCCGTAACCGAGAGCAGGGCAGTCTCGGTTGAGTGGCCGCTTTTGAAGCCGGATTGGTTGATGTCCAGGAGGTTGTTCTGTTCAAGAAACGTAGAGAGCTGGTTAAACACAACTCGCTCAAGTGTCTTTGCAATGAAAGGCAGAAGGGATACCGGTCTGTAGTTTTCTAAAAGTGCTGGGTTCAGAGAGGGTTTCTTAAGCAGTGGGGTTACCCAAGCCTGCTTAAATGCTGTGGGGAAGGTCCTGGTGTGAAGAGAGGTGTTGACAATGTGAGTGATGAAGGAGGTGAGTGGGGATAGGATCAAGCGGACAGGTAGTGGGATGATTGGAAAGGATGAGTTTGGAGACATCTGCTTCGGAGAGCAGAGAGAAGGAGGGGAGCGTATGTTTTATTACGTATAGTCCGATATGGAACTTACCGAAAACAATGCTGTGTGTGGGGCTAAGCGCGTAGCTTTTGACCAGCTGAGAACACGTGAAGATCTTGTGTAAAGGGCTAAAATGTGTAAAGGAGTCAAAACAGAGGCAGGAATCCCTCCGTCACACACACAAACAAAGATCTGCTGTGAGGAGACGAGGTTCTGATGCCTGTAGTACCAAACTGTGATGGTTAACATCACAACTACGACAAGAAAAAACAGGTATGCTTGAGTATTTTATCCTTTTTAGGGTCACAATGTGATATCATGTCCCATTCCCACTTGGCCCGCTTGTTTGGTGTGCACCAGGGTTCAGGTGGCAGCGTTCACACTTATTTAAATGGACTGCACTAACAGAGCAATCACACCAGGGTTCGATTTAATTTAACCAAACCTGTCAAGTGTGAACACATCTCAATCTACGTTAGGGCGTTTTCACACCTATAGATCATTTGTTTTGTTCCAAAACAGGGACATCATTTGTTACAATGTTGCATTTGCTTCTTGGTTCTGTTCGCTTTCACAAGGTAACCTTTCAATGGTACCAAAATGTGTTCACACCAGTCACATGCAAGTACAACTCTACTCATATTGGTCAGTTTCCTCTACGTTGAGTTTGCTGCATGAGCTTATTGTAGCTTTATTTGTAACTGTCGAGACAGTTTCTGCTGTTAAATTATATACTACTATTAATACTGCAGAAAATTCAAGCGCTTTCTCTGGATCTCCCAGAGATGTCAAGAGGTTAACTGTGTCGCGACACATGCACACACTATACAAATGTTATAATGCAGCTAGAGCAGGAATCAAGGCTTCATCGGGACAGCATTCTCGCACAAAGCGCAATTACACAACATTTTGAGATGAAAAGGTGCTCTTTTGGATTTCAACTGTGATAACTAATGTGCTCACTCACAGAATCATACACTACTGCTTTTTATATAGCACATTTCCCATTATGAATTATACCATTTGGTTTGTTGGTCCGATGGGTCGGATTGCTTTTACGCCTCAAGCAAACCATCACTGAGTTTATTTGCACTCAGGCCAAGACCACCTCGTTCAGGCGTTCTCGGAGCGATTGTTTTGGTGCGGATCCGAGCGTGAATTCCATGTTCACTTATGCCTAAACAAACCGAACCAAGGGAGAAAATGCACCAGGTTCCGAAAACAAAGGCTCAGGTGTGAAAGCACCCTAAAACCCACCCCTCCAAAATCGACTGCAAATCTAGTCAACCGATCAATACAACCAAGTCCTCACCCTTTTTTTTTTTTCCAGTAATTTAATACACTTGGATGTACGTCACATTATGGCAAAAGAAATCTGTCGCTACTTGTTTCATTGTGACTTTAAAAACATTTCTGTACATTTCTAATATAAGAAACATTTGAGATTATTTTTAAAGAAACTAATATTTTCTAAATCATTTGTTGAAAAAATATTTTCCAGTCGAAATGTATTTTTCTGTTATTTATTTGCTATTTTTATTCTTTAATTAGAAAAAAAGATATATTTAGATATGGTTACTTATATGTATAATGCATGTATCATAGAGAGATAAACAATGTTATTCAATAAAAACAAATATTTCAGTCGTGCAGTAATTCAGAGATGCGCGTCGAAAACACATCATTGCAGAGGTCAGAGGTTTTTAGAGTGACAGCCAAATCTCTGCATCTGCTTGATGGATGGAGAGAGTGTATATACTGGGGAACGTGTACCGAGAGCCTGCAGCACCTCTCTCTCTCTCTCTCTCTCTCTCTCTGTGACTCATGCTGTAGTTATGCCCTTTTTTTTTTTACAAACCGCTGCGAGGCAACCATCGTGTTAATATTCAGTACAGTCAGTCGCTACAGCGCACACAAACACACACTAGTTCCCATTACGGCCTCTATAAAGGATGAGTCAGACGGGCGAGAAGGGAACCCTTTCCTCAGATATTGTCATCCTCAATGCCACTGAATGAATGGCCGTGTTGTGTATCTGTCACGAAACGCCACGTATCCGCACACCTGGAGACAAAGACCTGCTCCGACCATTCGTTTCTCAGTCCAAAGGTGCAGCCAATTATAATTTTAATTCATGAAATCCTTACAAATGCTAAACACTGTGAATATCTTGTATAGATAGTTGAAACACATGCATTTGATTAAAAAACAAACATATTTTTTATGATAAACAGTGCGCGTCCACATTTTCAGTGGCCTTCATTCTTGGTTCATACACTGATTTCATAAACGTACATTTCAGTTATAACTGAGACACATGCATGTTATTTCACTGTTGTTTTAAGTGTGGTTTTAGTGTTGTGTTTTGATGGTTGTGATTGTCTTTATGTGTTTTTTAGATATTGTACAGCACTTTGTTCAATGGCCAGTTGTGTAAAAGTGCTTAATAAATAAAAATAAACAAAAAAAAAAAAGAATATTAATTGTGTTTTTTTCAACATTTGTTGTCATTGCTAGTCATAATTATACCAGTAGTACTGGTTACTGTTTCTGACTCATTTGTGACTTACATAAAAGCTATGAGATACAATGATGCAGAGCACAGGGCGGGTCAAGTTTCAGGGGTTCACTATTGTTTCTGTGTATAACGTACCCACAGTGAGTCTTTCGGTATGTACACTCTGTAAACAGAAGAACAAATGCACACTCAGACATTTGAGATCATGAAAATGGCTTATTACGCAAAAGCAAGAGCCAGCTTTATTGGTACACCAACATTCTCCAAGGCACATTCTAACCAAATGTCATATCGATCACCAGAACAGCTTGGCACTTTGTACACAAAAAAACGTGTGGATATTAAAAATGATTAAAAAAATGTAAGCATCACTCTCTTTGAAGGTGTTATTCAGTATAATATAATTTCATATTATATGATTTACAATAGAGCAAACATATAACCACGCACTGACCTTTAACTAACATAACTCAATTATCATTGCATTATATTTATAGTCGGTGATGCAAATTCATCTCCATTAAAAAAACCCTCTGAAATACAGATCGGGAATGTCATTGTATGGATATGCTGAGGATATTTGACAAAATGTCAATGAAAATTTATTTTAATGCTCGTCATCAGTGACTTCCTCCAAATCATCCTCATCTTCATCATCGTCCTCCTCCTCATCATCTTCTTCATCATCCCTTTTCCTCTGTCTGCTAGATGTTCTTGACTACACCAGAAGAAAAATCTTTCAGTCACAGTTTTTGGGATTCAAACGCAACTTGCATAAAAATACGATTTTTCCACCAAGAAATATGCTATTAAGACAGTACTGAATAATGGAAAATCTTGATTTTATTCCCTGAAGTGAAAGCATTTGAACCTGTTTTACGTTGTGTATCATTTTGGGGTATCAATAGATAATTAACTGTATTGAAGTAGAAGTTTTCTTTAAATAAATACATTAATATTATCCATATGATAATTGAAGTAATTTTTATTTTTATTCTGGCTAAATTGAGAAATAAATATGTATTTTTTTCCAAAATTGGTTTGAATGAATGATTCAATGATTCACTCATAAACACTTCACTTGTTTTCAGTGTTTTTGAACAAATCTCTTGAATGAATGACTCAATGACAAATAAATGTTTAACAGACAATTGTTGCCACCTACTGCTGTAACGATTTTGGGTGAATTCCAATCGGAATTGAAGTGCAAAGCCCTTGAAGTGGACACTATGGAGGGAGCAGGGCACTTGCTTGTAATAATGGCCCTGTCCCAAATGGCACACTTTACATGCACTTATGGCAGGTCTTGTGGGTGTAAAATGGCCGCCGCATACATGTGATCAGGAAGTCCTCGAGAATGTAGGGTGTCCCAGCCCAGTTGTCGTTTTAGGTTTCAGAAAATGCAAACTTTTGCTGAGCTCACACTGGTGCGAGATATGCAGCAGACTTCTTCCCAACAGTCAAAGCGACATTACGTCATGAAAGTGCAGCAGACTCGTGGGAAAACCTGTTTAAAATTTTTTTGGGTGCCATTTGGGACAGGGCCAATATAGCCTTTTGGAACACACTTGGTGAATGAAGCAAAGAAAGAAAATGTAATTTCCTCATTATCTTCACCTGTTTAGACACTGCAAGTCAACACTACCTGAGCTTCATATGAAATGTATGGGATAAATTTATGTAAAATACCACAAACAAAACAAAGCAACTTGAATTATTCTGTTTATACGTTAACTCAAACTCTCCCGCTACCTAGCTTTAAAATGAATCGCGAGGACGCCACCCTGGCTCAAATGACCTAAGCGATAAAATGACTTCCTTGAAGTGACCATCGCATGTACCCTTCCCTAACAGACTTGTGAAGGAATTCAGGTGTTCTCTTTCATTTGGAACGCCCCTTTAATTGATAAAATGTTTATTTGAAGCGCCAAGTTACTTTCAAAAGGTGATTTTTACTGTAGACATCTGTATTTCTATCCGAACTATAAACTTTTATCCCAGTACTTCTGTAATCATTTGAATGTAACACAAAGATAATGATACGCTGTGATCATACTTATCATTGTTTCTCGTGGGGTCATAAGGTATTTTCATCATTAGCCCTATTCGGATGGTAATTGTTTCTTGTGGGGTCGTAAGGTATTTTCATCATTGACAGGGGCTAGTCTGTGATTTTATTGCCGTCCGAATCCAGAATGTCAGTGTTTTTTCCCCCACCACCCGCGTAGAAATTACCTACTGTTTTTAGACAAACACCACGGACGTGTGGTAATTTAATTGCCGTCCGAATCCACATCTCTAAGTTTTCAAAAAGAGATCGCTTCAAAATTCACTGTTTATATCTTTTTTGACCACTGCGGAGCACCATATCGTTGCGCTTCGCTGTAATTCGGATGCATTTTAAAGATCTAGCCAACACTTTTATTACTGAAATGCTGGAAAGTATTTACAAGAATAACAGGGTTCTTGCAGGTTTCAGTTACTCAAATGTAAGACCTTTTTAAGACATTTTAAGACCATAAAGATTGAAATTTAAGACCCATTACCAAAATTATTTACATCAAAGAAATAATTTTGTTAAAAAATTTTATTTCAATGAATTCAGTCATTGAAAAAGCATTCATTTAATTTACAGATAAAGCAATGACATTAGTAACCCTCCACAGCCAACATCGTGCCAAATGCCCAAAACCTTAGGCGCAAAATGAAAATAGGCTAAAACAAAAGAGATTGAACAGGCTACTCCAAACTAGGGATGCACGATTTGGGGAAGATATCTAATTGCGATTATTCTGGTTAAAATGCGTAAAAAAAAAAAAGAAAAAAGAAAAGTGTATGCATATAACATTTAATATATTAATGTTTATATATTAATGAGACTAATAATAATTATTATATTCGATACATATAAATATTTAACAAAATTAGAAATATTACTATTACAATAATATTTTAATTATTTAAAAATTAGAAATAGAGTATTTAAGAATAAATATAACAATATAATAATAATAATAATAATAATAATAATAACATTTATATTTTACAGAAAACTGCTGGGTTACCTGTTAATATGCAGATAGCCTATGACTAAAAATCATTAGAAAGGTCTAAAGATTTATTTTAAAAAATCAGCTTTTTATCGGTGATATCAATTTCTTAAAGTCTATGTAACTATGAGCCTCTTATGCATCTACTGTGGGGAAAAAAACTGTACATTGGAGAAAAACATATGGATTGTCATATACATTTATTTAGAGAGAAGTATTATTTTTCATATTTGTTACCCAAACGTTTCATTCATACTGGAAGCCAGAGGGCGCCCTCGAGCAGAAACTCCACATTTGCCTCAGAGAAGTAATCGCTAGCCCTAATGTGAAGCTAGCTATGTAGGATAAACAGAAGATAGAAACGCTTTGACTGATGAAACAAAGACAATAAACAAGACTGCATCAAGACGTATTTGAGTTCTTCAAGCCTTCACTATTTTCATAATAATAAGGTATGCAGTGCTGATTGAGTGCAGACTTTATCACTGTATAGAATAATATAAAACAATGCATGTCTGCCTCATTCTGTCCAACAAAATACAACGTTATTAAAGCTACACTGTGTAACTTTTTTAGTTTATTCTTAGCTAAAAACACTTAGTTCTTTCAAAAATATATGTGCTCATTAATGTTTATTTACTTCTTTCAAGTAATAAAGTATTCTCGTAAGTTTATAATATGCCATTGAAAGTACATACGGGTAAGGGGTTCGAATGGGGGTCGCCATGTTGCCCCTCCATCTTGAAAGTACATTAGCCAAAGATGGACATACCCGTAAATTCAAGCTTCGCCTTTCGCGTTTTAACACTCTGTGGCACCGTGTCGAATGCATGGTCGAATGTGAAGAGGGGGATTGCTGGATTGAACTGGAAGCCATGTTAATTTTGGACTAAATCGGCCACCGTAGGAGTTAAAACGAAATCGGAATTGGAAGGAACAGAAACTAATATTTACTGGATGGTCATATACCTTTTCACCGCTAGATGGGGGAAAATATCACACAGTGTAGCTTTAAACATAGACGTATTTTGCAGGCAGGTAATTGCATTTATCAGGGGATTTGTCGTTTTATCACTGTGTATGTGTACCAACACCAATATCCCCCAGAAAGAACTAAAACACACCGAACGAACGCTCTGAGGGTGGCGTTTCTGGAAATGAACGAGGATAAAACCTTTTTTTTTTTTTTTTTTTAGACCTAACTAAATGAAATTTAAGACCTCGGATGGAAATCTGTCCGTTTTTAAGACGTTTTAAGGCCTTATTTTAAGACCCCGCGGGAACCCTGAATAAACAATAAACTTGTATTATCAGTTAAAAGAGAAGGAGAAGAAAAACACGTAAAACATTTGAAATGGGCCGTTATTACGGCAGTTATTAACGTTATATACACTCACCTAAAGGATTATTAGAAACACCTGTTAAATTTCTCATTAATGCAATTATCTAATCAACCAATCACATGGCAGTTGCTTCAATGCATTTAGGGGTGTGGTCCTGGTCAAGGCAATCTCCTGAACTCCAAACTGAATGTCAGAATGGGAAAGAAAGGTGATTTAAGCAATTTTGAGCGTGGCATGGTTGTTGGTGCCAGACGGGCCAGTCTGAGTATTTCACAATCTGCTCAGTTACTGGGATTTTCACGCACAACCATTTCTAGGGTTTACAAAGAATGGTGTGAAAAGGGAAAAACATCCAGTATGCGGCAGTCCTGTGGGCGAAAATGCCTTGTTGATGCTAGAGGTCAGAGGAGAATGGGCCGACTGATTCAAGCTGATAGAAGAGCAACTTTGACTGAAATAACCACTTGTTACAATCGAGGTATGCAGAAAAGCATTTGTGAAGCCACAACACGCACAACCTTGAGGCGGATGGGCTACAACAGCAGAGGACCCCACCGGGTACCACTCATCTCCACTACAAATAGGAAAAAGAGGCTACAATTTGCACGAGCTCACCAAAATTGGACAGTTGAAGACTGGAAAAATGTTGCCTGGTCTGATGAGTCTCGATTTCTGTTGAGACATTCAGATGGTAGAGTCAGAATTTGGCGTAAACAGAATGAGAACATGGATCCATCATGCCTTGTTACCACTGTGCAGGCTGGTGGTGGTGGTGTAATGGTGTGGGGGATGTTTTCTTGGCACATTTTAGGCCCCTTAGTGCCAATTAGGCATCGTTTAGATGCCACAGCCTACCTGAGCATTGTTTCTGACCATGTCCATCCCTTTATGACCACCATGTACCCATCCTCTGATGGCTACTTCCAGCAGGATAATGCACCATGCCACAAAGCTCGAATAATTTCAAATTGGTTTCTTGAACATGACAATGAGTTCACTGTACTAAAATGGCCCCCACAGTCACCAGATCTCAACCCAATATAGCATCTTTGGGATGTGGTGGAACGGGAGCTTCGTGCCCTGAATGTGCATCCCACAAATCTCCATCAACAGCAAGATGCTATCCTATCAATATGGGCCAACATTTCTAAAGAATGCTTTCAGCACCTTGTTGAATCAATGCCATGTAGAATTAAGGCAGTTCTGAAGGCGAAAGGGGGTCAAACACAGTATTAGTATGCTGTTCCTAATAATCCTTTAGGTGAGTGTACGTTAAATTACCTCATGTAAATAAAGAGGCTGTAATAACTTATTTCCACTCATTTCCACATTTTTTAAATGACATCCTATCTTCTATCTTAAACAGGAGATTGAAATAATTAAATAATTAATAATTTCCTATTATTAAATTAAATATGAATTTACATGAATTTATTCGTATTATTATTCCAAGCCGACATTTTATTTACAGCAGACAATCATTAGACTGACCACGTGAGCAGCGCGTTCCCGCAGATTCGTATCTCTCAGTCCTCCATCGTGAATAAATCGCCATACGAATGCACAAGTTTTATCACTGAGGTGGCATTCTAATTTATTTTTACGGACGTCCACATGAGAAACAATTGCCATCCGAATAGGGCTATAGACAGAGGCTAGTCAGTGATTTTCTCCCACCACCCACGTAAAAATCCCCGGCCGAATTACCTACTGTTTTTGACAGACACCAAGGTCGTGTGGTCATTTAATTGCCGTCCGAATCCACATCTCTGAGTTTTCAAGAATATATAACTTCAAACTTCACTGTTTATATCCTTTTTGACCACTGCAGAGCACCGTATGGTTGCACTTCGTTGTAATTTGAATGCATTTTAAAGATCTTTTATTACTGAAATGTTGGCAAGTATTTACAAGAGCAATACATTTCATCACCGCTCAAAAAATAAAAAGAAGAAAAGCACGTAAACATTTGAATTGGGCCGTTATTACGGCAGCAATTATATATGTTAAAATAACCAAGCAGCATTATGCTTACCTCATGTAAATATGAGACCGTATTAACTTATTTACGCTCATTTCCATGTGGAATAAAATGACATCCTTTATTTTGAGATAAAAATACAGAAAACCATTTTAACTATAATGTGCGTCTATATATTTTCCTATTTTTAAGTAGATTTAAATAAATTATGATATTATTTTCGTAATATTAAATTAAATATGCATTTATTCTTATTATACCAAGCATCTGACATTTTATTTACAGTATACAATCATGTTGTTGGCCACGTGAGCAGCGCGTTCCCAGGATCACAAAAGATGCTCCTCCACCGTGAATAAATCACCATCCGAATGCACGAGTTTATCACTGAGATGGCATGCAAATTAGGGCTGAATGATTTTGGGAAAAAATTTAATTGCGATTTTTTTTTTTACCAATATTGCGATTGCGATTTAATATGCGATTATTTTTTAAACTCTTTATCTTCTGTATTATTCAACAATACATCATTGTATAGTAATGGTGGAAATCTTTAATTGGTACCTCACGATCCGATTCCGATTCTGGGAATCACGATCCAAAACAATGTATTCCAAAACAATTCTTGAACTTTTTCCTTATTAATTATTAATATTAATATTAATCTTATTCATTTATTAAAAACTTTAAATGTTTTTTATTATGATATATGTAATTATAAGCTTTTTAAAATAACTACACATTATAACATTTTTATTAAAACAATTACATTTTAATAATTTTAAATATATAAACTAATATAGCTGCAAAACATAAGCTAGTAAATCATAAAGAGGAACAAAAAAACATATTACAAGCAATGAACAAAGAGTGCTTTCAGTATTTAAGAGTGTCTGAACTGAGTGATTTTTCTCTTTCTCAGCTTTACTGTTGTTTGATTATTAATGATGACATCATCACAGACAGCGGGAGACCTGCATTCACACTAATGCACAGATCTCTTGAAATATAAGATGTTTTTGCCCTGTCTGTTTAATTCATTAAGACATTACTGATGGTGTTTACATTCATTTTGCGTCATAAAAGCATTTTGAGACGCACACAGACGCGTGTTCGCGAGCACTCTACACAAAGCGCCGCGTGAGCATTTGAAATGGAAAGCCTTCTGTCAGTGAGTTTCTTATTTTTAATATACAAGCTCACTGCATTCTTAACGACATGAATGAAGCCTTCGTTGAGCATTTGTAAGGAAAATACCGGCGGGCGAAAACACACACTGTAAGCGTGACATCAAGCAAAGTTTCTCAGCGCATATCCTGTGCAAAGAAGCCTGCGAATGTCATTGCAATTTGCGCCGTCAACCTTTCGGAACGTTATGAAATATTATTTTATGGTTTGTGTGTGATTGTGTGTGAGAGAGAGTGAGAGAGAGAGAGAGAGAGAGAGAGAGAGAGAGAGAGAGAGAGAGAGAGAAAATGGAAGCAATCAGAATACGGGTGTTTCTAAAACACACGCAGTGCCACCGCGCACCTGCAGTTAAAATTTAAGCTCAGAATCGACCCAGAATCATTGGAGATGATAGTAGCCTATAGTATGAACAACACAATATTAGATAGATCAAATACAAAAAGTTTTTTTCCTTTTAGGCCAGGCATATGATATGTGTAACGTGCCAAGTTGCTTCTTCTTCTGCAGACTTTACTCTCGCGTGTCACGTGACCAGACTGTAATCGCAGCCGTTGCGGTTAGGAAATCGTGTTTTATCATATCGCGATATTATCGCAAATGCAATTAATCGTTCAGCCCTAATGCAAATTTATTTTTATGGACTTCCACGCGAGAAACAATTACCGTCCAAATAGGGCTATAGACGTATGGTTGTCATTTAGGAACAAGTTGCGTGGTTGTTTGATTTGAGATCGCAATCTTTTAACAATTAATCATGCACCTCTACTGTAATACATAATGCATCCAAAGATCACTCGATCCATTATTACTAACACTTTCTATTCTATCTATGTTTTTTATTGTAAATGTAAAATATGGGGAAGCACTTACCTGCATTGTTCCTGATTTACTCATTGATGTACCAGTTCGATTCAGGGACAGTTTAGAATTGGCACGAACTATTTCTAACCGTGACTGGAAATCAGGGGGGTGTAGTGTATTTCTAAATACCTGTCAAGAAAAAAAAAAGGGTAGACTGTAGACTGCTCTTCATATGGACCACCAAGAACCTAAATGTCATCTCACTGAGCCGCCACATAATAAAACAATAACGAGTACAGCCGAGCTCAAACAAGATATATTAAAAAGAGATATGAGTCAAAACAAACTAGTACCACATATTATGTTGTAGCAACAGAGAAACATGTCATTTAGATTTGGAAAAACATTTACACACTCTGTCCTGGTGAGGGTGTGCCAACAAACATTGTCACCTCAACTTTATTAACTCAAGTTAAATATTACAGGAAGAATATTTATGACACATCTCTATATGCTTTAGCTGTGTCTTCATAAAACTGTCACCATGTGCCAATATATGACTATTACAAGTTTCCACATCCAATTACAGGCAAAGTTCAGACCAGAACAAGGAAACATTTCCCTAAAAAAATCCCTGATGAAATAATATTCATGTAAAACTCTCCACGGCAAGTCAAGGAAACATTAACAAATTCAGAGTCTTGAGCATAAAATTTGTTTTGGCATGCCAAACTATGAATTCATAAATGAATTCATAAATAAATGCATTAGCCAGTGCGAACATTCCACAGCTGACTGAACACGCTTCGCAAGATGCCTCTCCGGTTCTTTTACGTATTAGGATTGGTGGGGGCCTTATACCCCAGCAACCAGAGCTTTCATCATTATGACAGTAGGGGGATCTCAGGAGGAGAAAGAATATAATTTGATTAGACATTAAGACAGACAAGCTCAAACCAGCAGGACTGCCAGAGCAGCGGTGCTGGTGTAGAGCGCTCACCTCAAGGTCTCCTTCCTCATCTACATTCTGAATGTCCTGGAAAGCAGTTGTGTAAATTTCCAAAGCTTTGGCATGGAACGCCATCTCCACCGTCACAAATTCACCCAAAATTTTCTGCATTGGAAACATGAGAACATTTTAAATACTCATTTCTCTGAAGTAGCACTGGAAGATTTGATGTATAGAAAAATTAATTATAAATTATATTTATACACTATTGTTCAAAGGTTTGGGTTCGTTAAGATTTTATAATGTTTTTGAAAGAAGTCTCTTAATCTGGCCAAAGCTGCAGGTCCCGTTCTTCGTGTCTTTTTGAAGCTTTGATTGTGTTTACAGTGTGCAATATAACATGTGTTCATGTTTCGCTTGTAAAAAAACAGTATTTTAACACAATGTACTTATCTGTATACCGCTGTTTTCACTCTCCTAAAAACGGCTGATGACTTCCTTTATTCTATGAAGTCCCTCCTTCAGAAATACGTAACGAGTTCTGATTGTGCCAGCGGTTCCCGTGTTGTGATTCGACAGCAGCTTAGCGCACATGGCACGGTTCCTGTGGTGTGATTCGACAGCAGCTTAGCGCACGTGGAAAGGTCACGCCTCTTAACGGGAGATATATATGCGCTTAATGATCTCTACAGCGTCCCTGGGAAAGCCAAACAAAGGTGATTTGACTCTGGGATGAAAATAACAGCGTCTCGACGACATGGCGACAAACGCACTCAAACGCAGCACTTCCTTTTCTCCACGTAACAGCAACAAGACCACGCCCCCTTTTTTCACGTAGTCTTGTGGGCGGAGGTTAGTCTGTTCTACACTGTTCTATCGACGTCATTTATGAAGGAAGTACCAGGATGTAGTCCAAGCCAGCCGTTCGCTGTAGGCTTTGAAAGGGAACTTCTGTTAAATAAAATATCTCGCTTGGCATTGAACTTTGAGCTTTATAATTTTACAGGTATTATTTATGCTCTAACAGCAACATTACACACTAACTAAAGTTTGAACAATGGGATCACGAAGAACGGGACCTTTAAAGGGATAGTTCACCCAAAAATGAAAATTAGCCCATGATTTACTCACCCTCAAGTCATCCGAGGTGTATATTGCATTCTTCTTTCAGACTAATAAAATCTGAGTTATATTAAAAATGTTCTGGCTAATGCAAGCATTTTAATAGCAGTAATAGTTGCTCTGTTTTTGAAGTCCATAAAAAATGCATCTGTCCGTCAAATAACGTTTCTCGAAGAAACCGAATGTTTTGTGTCTTAAGACATCAATGTGTCGCCACGAGCCGCATGGTTTAATAAGGATTCATATGTCTATGTGTTTTTACTCTCATACTCTAAAATATACCCATTGACATGCATTATACGACTATCACACTGCAATGGTTGGAGTTAAAAATCTTCATTTGTGTTCTGCTGAAGAAACAAAGACACCTACATCTTGGATGCCCTGGGGGTAAGCAGATAAACATAAAAAAATCGTTTTTGGGTGAACTATCCCTTTAAGTAAAACGATTAATATTGTAAATTAATATAACAATTTTAAATAACTGTTTTCTATTTTAATATATTTCATGTGATGGCAAAGCTGAATTTTCAGCATCATTATTCCAGTCTACAGTGTCACATGATCCTTCAGAAATCATTTTAATATGATGATTTGGTGCTCAAGAAAAATGTCTTATTATTATCAATGTTGAAAACTGCTTAATATTTCTGTGAAAACCATTCAGGATTTTTTTCAGGATTCTATGATAAATAAAAAGTTGAGCATTTATTAGAAATATGAAATAGAAATGTTTTGTAACATTATAAATGTATTTAATTTCACTTTTGATTAATTTAATGCATGCTTGCTTAATAAAAGTTAATTTCTTTCTTTCTTTAAAACAACAAACAAACAAAAAACTAACCCCAAACTTTTGAATGGTAGTGTACTTAAAGGAACACTTTTTTGGAAAATAGGCTCATTTTCCAACTCCCCTAGAGTTAAACAGTTGAGTTTTACCGAATCCATTCAGCCGATCTCCGGATCTGGCAGTAGAACTTTTAGCTTAGCTTAGCATAGATCATTGAATCTGATTAGACCGTTAGCATCTCACTCAAAAACGACCAAAGACTTTCGACTGCGCTGCGTAATATCATCGCGCCGCTGCACCCATGGTACGGCAGCAAAGTTCCTTGATTATTACGCAGGAATGAGAGTATATTTCCTAGCCATATCGGCCGCAAATTTTCATTTTCTGTTGGTCTTAGTACCCAATTTAACTACAGAAGAGTCAAGTTAAGTTGGAAAAATATTGTAAGTCTTTGGTCATTTTTGAGCGAGATGCCAACGGTTTAATCAGATTCAATGATCTATGCTAAGCATTCTACCGCCAGATCTGGAGATCGGCTGAATGGATTAGAAAACGGTAAAACTCAACTGTTTAACTCAAGAGGAGCCTATTTTCAAAAAAGTGGAGTGAACCTTTAAATATGTTTTTTTCTCTCTTCCAAATAAGGTGATATATTTAAGAAATAAGCAACCATGCTGTCCAAGGACCTTAATATCACGAATCTTCTGCTTTTCAAAGTCATCTATTGTCTCCTCCAGCTGGCGAGTCGTGCGTGTGGCATCCATTGTGGCTCTTTGGAGTTCACTCTCAGCCTTTCATCACACAACCGACAGTAAAACGTAAAGCACAAAGTGTCCCAAGCAGAGGACATAAATGATGTGAGTCTATCAGCTTACTGAGAGGTTTTAAACTAGCACAGTGAGAAGTTATACAAGTATATACAAGTTCAGTATATGCAGAGACTTCAGTTATAGTTATATGTACTTGTATTACTATGAATGGGAGAAAGTGCAACAGTGTAATAAGTCCCGCCTTTTAAGTAAAAGAGCCAATCGGCAATTGGAAAAGTCATTGTGTCACTGCAACTGCCATTAGAAGCTCTGGCTGTTATAGAAACAGTCAGTTTTCTAAAACATGTGTATGCACATTGGCTGGTCCAGTCTGATTTTTCTTGTGATAAATGTTGTTTAGAAACAACATTTATGAGACAGTTTCATTTGTGATTTCAAAAATAGCTGCCCAAGATGGCTGTCGAGTGAAATGACTAGTCTGAAAGGGACTTTGGTATATGTGGCATATTAGTAACAGGCTACTTGATTATAATTAAGTTAAATAAAAGTAGTTTGTAGTCAAGATGATATTACAGTTTGTTGCACACAAGGCCCACCTGTGACTGAGAAAGGCTGTTAAGGTATTATCTGTAATTCTGTGGTTTACAACATATAAAATGTCAAGAGTAAGGCTCTCGATTCATGTTATTAATAAAGTTGTATTAAAACTGATGTGTTGAAAAATGAACACATTTATTTAAACCCCCAGTACCTGTATACAAATATTCAATTCAGTTCAATTCAATCTTTTTTGTATAGCACTTTTCACAATACTTATTGTTTTAAAGGAGCTTACAGGAAGCAGCTTTAAGACGTATTCTGTTATCAGCCAGAGATGAGTGTATCAAAGAAATGTCCATATGGCAATAATATACAGTTATAATATAGCACGTTATGTGGTTCAGTTTAGCGAACACAACGAACATGCTAGACAGCAATTACAACTTGTGCTTGTAATGATTACAATAAAAGGAAAATATTACAA
Organism: Romanogobio albipinnatus; assembly: GCA_023566225.1. Classification (NCBI taxonomy): domain Eukaryota; kingdom Metazoa; phylum Chordata; class Actinopteri; order Cypriniformes; family Gobionidae; genus Romanogobio; species Romanogobio albipinnatus. The sequence continues at coordinate 16,068,791 of CM042261.1, read as the reverse complement.
TATTAAAGGTGCAGTGAGCGATTTCTGAGAAATACTTTTTTTTAATCAACATCAGCATCTGATTTCAGGCCTTCCCGCTCTCTAACGTCTGGAAAGTTTTTCTAATATTAACACTGGTCTTAAAGCTCTTTTTCCAGTGATATAGTCGATAGTCGATACCTCAAGATGGCGCTGAGGATGGCTTCTGCGTCGCAAGCTCCGTTACTACATTGCAGTTTTTTGTATGTTCTATTTATAGTTTTTGTGTTTTTTGTCTTGGATGTTGTCTGCCTTACTGCGTACGACAGACAGACACTTTTGGACATTGGTTCGGCAATCGCACACCGAAAACCGGACTTCAAATTCTTCAGTGACGACCAGCTGTTTACAAACACGGCAGCGGAGCCCTTTGTCTGGGCGGTCCGACCGCGGAAACGCAGTCTTTCCAACGAGAGACGAGGGACTGCTGCATTATCTGCCTTACAGAAACTTGGATGTCTGCTGAGATTCCAGATTCGGCCATCGAAACCACAGGGTTCTCCGTGCACCGAATGGACAGAGGAAAAGAACTCTCAGGGAAAAGCAAAGGCGGGGGTGTATGTTTTATGATCAACAGATCCTGGTGTGATCAGAGGAACGTACATTCAATCAAGTCTTTCTGTTCTCCTGATCTGGAACTTCTCATGGTTCTGTGTCGACCATTCTGGCTACCAAGGGAATTCACAGCAGTCATCATCACAGCTGTGTATATTCCCCCACAAGCCGACACAGACCGGCACTAAAGGAACTGTATAGGACAGTGAGTGAGCAGGAAACCGCGCATCCTGAGGCTGCGTTTATTGTGACCGGGGACTTTAACAAAGCCAACTTCAAACGCATTGCACCCAAATACCACCAACATGTTAACTTCAACACGCGAGGGAACCGTATTTTGGATCACTGTTACTCTCCCTTCCGGGATGGCTACAAGTCCCTCCCGCGCCCACCATTTGGCAAATCGGACCACTCTTCCGTTCTCCTTCTGCCCGCTTACAGGCAGAGACTGAAACAGGAAGCACCCGCCCTCAGAACCATCCAGTGCTGGTCGGACCAATCAGACTCTATGCTACAAGACTGTTTTGATCACGCGGACTGGGAGATGTTCCGGTCGGCCTCTGATGACGACATCGAGGTCTACGCTGATAGCGTAACGTGTTTCATCAGGAAGTGCGTAGAAGACGTTGTTCCGACCAAAACAATACGGCTGTACCCAAACCAGAAGCCGTGGCTAAATGGGGATGTTGATGTGAGCTTCCCTCCCTCCAGGACATTTATGCCAGGTGGTGTGTGAAGAGAGCTAAGAGGATCATCAGAGACTCTAGCCACCCAAACTATGGGCTGCTCTCAATGCTGCCATCAGGCAGGCGGTACCGCAGCATCAGAACACGCACCAGCCGACTCCAGAACAGCTTCTTCCCACAAGCAATTAGACTCCTCAACTCCTGATCCATCAGGATCATAACACACACTGGACAGAATATCACTCAGCACAACCCACTGTAGATACACCCACACTATATACACATTTATTTATCATATAGCATCTATTGTACATTGGATCTCTATTGTGATTAATATTGTATACTGTACATTGTATATTATTATTATTATAGCGTAATGTATATTGTTTAATGTATGTTTAGTGTACATTGTTTAAAGTATATGTATATTGTAAGTATGTGTATATTGTTTAAAGCTGTGAGAACTACACTCACATTGTGTAAATTATTTATTGTTTATTGTAGAGTTTACTGTGCTGTGAGTAATTGTGGGCGCATCAGATGTGTAATCTGATGTTGCTTTAAATGTTGTACATGTCATGTCATGACTGCTATGTTACTCGGAACTGCACCTAAGAATTTCACCTACTGTTGCACTTGTGTATATGGTTGTGTGACAATAAAGTGATTTGATTTGATTCCTCTGACCTTTTCTCTTTTATAACGTCTCTCAGCCATCTCTCTTTCTACAGTCTTTCTTCAAATCTCCCTCTTGCTCTCTCTCTCCTCCCCCATCATGAGTGGACACGCCCCCTACTGCTGATTGGCTACAAGTTTGTTGTGCTGCTTGGTCTGATCCACTTTCAACAACGTTTCTCAGAAATCGCTCACTGCACCTTTAAGATAATATTTGTAAGTTTTGTGTGTGAGATGGTGGTCCAGTGGGTTAAACCATGGAGCCAATACGCAGAAGGTTGCTGGTTGCTGGTTGCTGGACCGATCCCAACGGTCACCTTGAGCAAGGCACTTTACTCCATGTTGCTCCAGGGGGATTGTCCCTGTAATAAGCAAATGTAAGTTGCTTTGCCAAAATTGCATAAATGTAAATGATCCAAAATATGCAGCGATGTATGCAAGCATTTTGAATCATACAGGTTTAAATGTTAAATGGCAGACAGCCAAAGACCCCTAAGGGACCGTTCACACAGAACGTGTTTTTTTTCGCATTCCACTGCGCTATTTTTTGTAAATTATTTTTCTATGTAAACACATGCTAGACTGATGTGTTTGGCCGTTGTGTTTGCATCTTTTGCAGCGTCTTGAGCGTGACACAGTGTTCTAAAAACGTAGCGCTCAAGTTAAAATAAGTCTTGAAACCCATTTCACGGTTTTCTATTTGAACCAGCCCAGAGTCTACTTCAATATTGACTTCTAATGCCACTTTTATATGTATTAATTCATTTACTTATGTGACACAATAATGTCTAAAATTATCTTTACTTTGGGGCTTTCTCAGCAAATATTTTGTATGTAATTAAATGTAATATCCATTTTTTATTGATTGACAGCCCTAATCTACAGGGTAATTTGACTAATAACTGTGACATCTTTACTACTCTTCAAGTTCACAGCTATGTAGTTCCAGTGAAAGAAGAAATAATAACATCTGATTGTAAGGATACAATGATCTGTCTGTCTGATGGGTTTCTCTGCCTCGTTTTTTCAAGCTGCTGCATCTGCTTGGACTCTCTGTTCCTTGCAGTCTGCGTCTGCTTCAGGTCTTCCTGTACATAAATGAAATAGAATCACAAAAGGTTGGTGAGAACAGAGCACCTGAGTTCTTAGGTTTTGACCTGTGACAACAGCCACTGTACATCATGCTTACTCAGAAAGTGATGCAATGCTGCCCTCATGAGATCACTGGAATAAGGTAATGTATATATTTTAACTATAAAATATGAACCCATTTACTTGCACTTCATCACTGAGGGGCTTATGAAGAAAAACGTACCCTTTTTGTTTTCACAATATTTCCATATGCTTTCAAAGGCTCTATAACTTTCACTTCCAGCCTCTCCACCTGTGAACAATAATATGTGTTTGCACATTAGTAGGAAACACAAATAAGCTAAAGTATGTTTTCATGGTTTTAAACACACCTCTGCTTGCCGATAGTCCTGAATCTTGGCCAGTTGATCTGCAAAATTCTTCAATCCACATTTTAGGTTTGGTGTCTCTGTGTCAGCATAAATGCCGACCTCTTTGACCAGGAGGTCGGCTTTGTCCCGCAGTCGTGCAGTTTTACGGACATAAGCAGCAAAGAGTTGGCACAGATCTCCAAAGTGCTTCTCTACATTGGTGATGTTGTCCTGAATCTGCTTGGTCTGGATGTCTCTGTAATGTGCAACAAGAAAAATTAAGAAGATCTGACTGAGGGAATTCTGTTAGGATAAATACGTAGACTATAGAATTTCCCCTTCATCAACATGTTAAAAGGGTTATAATATTTATTCTGCAAGAGCAAAAGTCCACATTACAAGACTATAAGTAAGTATAATATACCACAGATACAGTATCTTCAAGCAAGTTGTGCTTATGCACAAAAACGCCCGCTAGCAGACTGACTACTGTTTGTATCATTTAGCTTAGCTGGCTAGTTAGCTTCCCAAACGTCAAACTTTTACCTCGCTCTTGCATCAGGAGTGCGGCTCATGATGATTAAAAAACAATATCGATTTATACATTAAAGATAAAACCTCAAGCTAAAAGAATCATGACGTATTTAAAATGCTAAAAAGAGTGTTGTGCCAATGCTTATGCTGCGGCAGGAAATCTGGATGAACGCCGTACCGTTACCATGGAGCTAAAAGTCACCATGCGCCCTCTACTGGTCTGCTGGTAACACAACACAACACAACACAACATAACATAACATAACATAACATAACATAACATAACATAACATAACATAACATAACATAACATAACAAAATAAAACATTACATAATATAGCATAACATACATTTATATAACAAATAAAATAACTATATTAAATAAAATAAAAAGCTTATACATAGCTCAAACATAAAATAACAAAATAACAACATAATTTATATAAAAAATAACTTTATATTAAAAAATTAAATACAAAAAAGCTCATACATAGCTCAAACATAAAATAACATAACAACATAATTTATATATAATAAATAAATAAATAAATAACTTTATATTGAAAAAAATGATACAGAAAAGCTCAACATAACATAAAGTTTATATAAAAAAATTTATTAACTTTATATTTAGAAAAATACCAAAAAGCTCAACATAACATAACATAAATTTATATAAAAAAATAAAATAACTATATTAAAAAAATGTAATCCAAAAAAGCTCATAACAACATAAGTATAAAAAATTTAAATAACTATTAAAAATTTAAATCCCAAAAAGCTCATAACATCATAACAACATATGTATACTTTTTTTTAATAACTATTAAAAAAAATACAAAAAAGCTCAACATAACATTTATATTAAAAAATAAAATAACTTTATATTAAAAATAAAATACAAAAAAAGCATAATTTTATATATATAAAAAAAATAACTTTATATAAAAAATACAAAAAGCTCATAACATAAACTAACTTTATATTTAATTTATATTAACTTTATATTAAAAAAGTAATACAAAAAGCTCCTAACATCGTAACATAACATAAATATAAAAAATAAAATAAATATATTTAAAAAAAAATACAAAAAAAATCTCAACATAATATAACAATTATATAAAAAAATAAAATAACTTTATATTAAAAAATAAAATAACTTTATTTAAAAAATAAAACAAACTTTATATTAAAAATAAAATACAAAAAAGCTCATAACATAACATAAAAAACATTACATAACATAGCATAACATATATTTATATTAAAAAATAAAATAACTTTATTTAAAAAATAAAATACAAAAAAAGCTCATAACATAACATAAACTGTTGATGACAATCCAATGATGTGACAATATTAATTATCTTTCAGGTTTTGAAACTATACGTTGAAAACACCTTGTGTAAAATATGATTATAACCCACATGATGGCATTTTTCTTCTCCAGCTTACATCTTTAATGTATTGCCCTCTGTGAATTAATTCGACCATCATGTCAACAGCAATATGAAAGCACAAAATCATCTGCTGGATTTGCCTTCTTTTTTTTTACTATGAATAAAGCAATTTGACTTTAATTCCCCTCTTAACAGACACATATGGCATACTTTAGCGATTTTATTGGGTTTGTAACATTGCCAAAAGCAGGCTTCATGATCATTGAAAGTAATGGGAATTCATTGTGATGCGCTCATGAATGTCACCAGCTGCTGTGTCTGCGCCTCTGTGGAGAATGTCCAAAAACCTTCATTATCATGCTTAATCATCCATGGAATTGATCCCACTGTAACAGATTGCCTGTGTAAAACACGTTGCATTTAGCTGTGTGCACTGTGCATTCCACTGTGAGTCCTATTTAAGGAGCCGAAGTCTTAAAGAGATAGTTCACCCAAAAACAAAAATTCTGTCATCATTTACTCCTCGTGTTGTTCCAAACGTAACTCTATCCATATGAATTGAGCGGTTTAGTCCAAATCTTCTGAGGGCTTTATATGGTGAACATGATTTACTTTAGGCTTTTATTCACATTTAAACACTGATCAGCGAACATAAAGCTCAACCGAACCTGCTTGACGCGTGAGAACAATCCTCAATGATTCTTGCGGAAGCTCAAACGTGCTGCGTAACACATGAGAATGAACCTCATTGGTTCTCCATTTGCCACAACTGATGTGTGCTCTGATGAATGTTTATGTGAATAAAAGCCTAAATTAAATTTGCTCTACTCAGTGTCTCTTCTGAAAATTTGGACTAAACCGCTCAATTCATGTTGATTAGTTTTACGATCTCTTTTTAAAGGTCCCGTTCTTCGTGTTTTTTGAAGCTTTGATTGTGTTTACAGTGTGCAATATAACATGTGTTCATGTTTCGTGTGTAAAAAATTTACTTATCTGTGTACCGCTGTTTTCACGGTCCTAAAAACGGCTGATGACTTCCTTTATTCTATGAAGTCCCTCCTTCAGAAATACGTAACGAGTTCTGATTGTGCCAGCGGTTCCCGTGTTGTGATTTGACTGCACCTTAGTGAACGTGTCACGGTTCCTGTGTTGTGATTCGACAGCAGCTTAGCGCACGTGGAAAGGTCACGCCTCTTAACGGGGAGATGTATGCGCTCAATGATCTCTACAGCGTCCCTGGGAAAGCCAAACAAAGGTGATTTGACTCCGGGATGAAAATAACAGCGTCTCGACGACATGGCGACAAACGCACTCAAACGCAACACTTCCTTTTCTCCACGCGACACGTCCTCTTCTCCACGTGGGACAGCAACAAGACCACGCCCCCTTTTTGCGCGTAGTCTTGTGGGCGGAGGTTAGTCTGTTCTACTGACGTCATTTATGAAGGAAGTACCAGGATGTAGTCCAAGCCAGCCGTTCGCTGTAGGCTTTGAAAGGGAACTTCTGTTAAATAAAATATCTCGCTTGGCATTGAACTTTGAGCTTTATAATTTTACAGGTATTATTTATGCTCTAACAGCAACATTACACACTAACTAAAGTTTGAACAGTGGGATCGCGAAGAAGGGGACCTTTAAACATTTTGAAGCGTCAAAGTGGTAGTTGCGTAGCTGTCAACGGAGGGACAGAAATCACAGATTTTATATATATATTTAAAAAAAAATCTTCATTTGTGTTCCAAAGAAGATTAACAAAAGTCTTTTGGGTTTGGAACAAGGTAATTGTCATGTTTTGGGTGAACTATCCCTTTAAAACGGTTATTTTATTTATTTTAAAAATTATTTTTAATCATTGACTGACTGTGTTTACATGAACAAGAATTCTGTCATTTAAACACATCAGCCTGATTGTCCTAAAACAACATTCTCATTCAGAAATCTGAAACTGACAGATGGCTATTTATCTGAATTTTTGGGAATAGGCTAAACTAAAGCATGCGTTGGCCCTACATCTACTTTAGTTGAACATCCATTCATCTGATCATGTCCAAAAATGTAGCATCAGTAAAAGTAGCAAAGCTAGCCTAGTGTAACCACATTTGCAGGTAGGCTATTCATTTTTCAGTAGTGAAGCTATTTTGTTGATTATTAGAGGAAAGTGTGAAACGTAAACGTTCAATTTGTCTTGGAAATATTCAGCAATGTTTTATCTGTATGAAGTTTAGAATATAAGTCCAATTCTGGAATGAATGACCATGTTAAAAGTAGTCATCATCATCATCATCATCAGGTTGAATCGATCGCGCGATTCCAGCGTAAATGACCCACTCATTCAACCGAATCACCTGGACTGGTACCCAAACTGTGTAGAAGAGACAACTTCGCCCGTTGTGCTGTAGGCCTACCTAACGTTAAATAGTTTAGTCGCCCACCCACCGTGTTAGGAGGACCGTTATTAACAGAAATATGTGGAAAATATATTCTGCAGTCCGAAGATAAAGCATTTTCCACGTCGAGGACATACAACATAGCCTAAATGTAGGCACACACATTCAGGTAAGGTGACAAGTTACAGGTGCACTGCTAAGTGAAACCACTCCATTAATATGACGTACAACAAAATACAGCCTACACAAAAAAGGGGCTGAGGTGCATTGTGAGCTGTCATATCTAAATACGTTTTTGTAGCTTAGCTAGCTTAGCTATTTTCGAGTAGGTTGCCCAACAGTGTCCAAAGTACAAATACAATTTCTGAGTAATATCAGACAGTTATGTGTCAGTCTAGCTAATACCCTTACGAAAATTAACCATGGTTTTATTGTAGTAAAAATGTAGTAACCATGTTTTTTTGGCTAATTGAATACCATTTATATAACTACAGTTTTACCACAAATACCATGGTTAAACTGTGGTTAGAGAAGCAAAACCATGGTTAATTTGCGGTTAAAGGGTTAGTTCACCCAAAATTGAAAATAAAGTCAGTAATTACTCACCCTCATGTTGTTCCAACCATGTAAGACCTTCGTTCATCTTTGGAACATAATTTAGTATATTTTTGATGAAATCTGAGAGCTGTCTCACTCCTCCATAGGCTTTCAGAGGGACTGAAACTTGATGGCCCAGAATAGTAAGTAAAAACGTCATTTAAGGAGTCCAAATGACTACAGTGGCTCTGTATTAAGTCTATCATGCGACGAAAATACTTTTTGAGCGGAAAAACAACAAAAATAACGACTTTATCCCACTATTATTGTTGTTCAATTTGAGCCTCTGACGCCACGACGCATGCGCGAAAACGGCGTTCTTCTTCTACTACTACTGATCTCAGTTTTCGCGCATGCGTCGTGGCGTCAGAGGCTCAAATTGAACAACAATAATAGTCGTTATTTTTGTTGTTTTTCCGCTCAAAAAGTATTTTCGTCGCATGATAGACTTAATACAGAGCCACTGTAGTCATTTGGACTCCTTAAATGACGTTTTTACTTACTATTTTGGGCCATCAAGTTTCAGTCCCTCTGAAAGCCTATGGAGGAGTGAGACAGCTCTCAGATTTCATCAAAAATATACTAAATTATGTTCCGAAGATGAACGAAGGTCTTACATGGTTGGAACAACATGAGGGTGAGTAATTACTGACTTTATTTTCAATTTTGGGTGAACTAACCCTTTAAGTTTTACTACAATAACCATGGTTTTTTGGTTTTATTTGTAGTAAAACCATGGTTTATTTTCGTAAGGGTAAATAAACATTTTTGAAGCGTTGAGCCTTATTTGACTAATATTTTAAATGTAGGCTATATAAAATTAGCCCATATTTTACTCACCCTCAAATCATCCTAGGTGTATTTGACATTCTCCTTTCAGACAAATAAAATGTGAGTTATATTACAAAAGTCCAGGCTCATCCAAGCATTAGAATTTGATTCATAGTTGCTCTGTTTTTGAAGTCCATAAAAAGAGCATCTGCCCATCAAATAACTGCTCCACACGGCTCTGGGGTGTTAATAAAGGCCTTCTGAAGTGAATCGATGCGTTTGTGTAAGAAAAATATCCATATTTAAAACTTTATCAAGTACTTTATCAAAAAAACTTTCGATCGACCGAATTCTAATGCTTGGATTAGCCTGGACTTTTGTAATATAACTCAGATTTTATTCGTCTGAAAGAAGAATGTCATATACACCTAGGATGACTTGGGTGGGTGAATAAATTATGGGCTAATTTTCATTTTTAGGTGAACTATCCCTTTAATAGTAGGCTATTAAAGCAGTAAAAGTTTTAGTCTCTGCACTGGAGTGCAGTAATAGTTATATTCCACTAGATGGCAGGCAAAATCTTTCTTACCACACTTATAATTCTGTTTGGATGAACCTTTTATTTTTTTTATTCATACTTAAAAATGTGTTTTCTATAAAAGGCATGTATGTAGGTTACAGATTTCTACCATGAGGTGATTATTTCTGTATGAGTGCATGAAATAACTCATATGGGATTAGATTGCAGTCTTTAAAGCCTACATTACCGCTTATATGATGCATTCATTAGAAGTGAGGAACGAACAGATGTTTAGAACACAGCTTTCTTCTTATTTCCCCTAAGATCTTCAGTCTTCACCTTGTGGAAGTTGCCCTCACCCCAAAAATTCTGCATTGTTTGTCTGGTGTATTCATTTGTTCTGGAAGATTGTGTCCTCTTAGAGACAGAGTCTGACTTTCTTAAGGAACAGATGGTGTTATTACAAAAACACCAATTAGCAGGAAGTGGATTGCATCAACACAGCTCTCTGAGCTTCATGTTGGTGGCCGTCTGTGCCGTGCTGACAGGTTATGTCAGAAAGAAGTGTTCCCGCTGAACAGATTGGGAATGACATATGTCAGGAGCCTTGGCTGTCTAGGGCCCAGCGAGAGAGGTATCGGGGCCTTTGAGCATTGCCCTTCTTGCCTGCAGGTGAGACCTCATCAGTGTTGTGCTCTCTAAGGGTGTCAAGTCATCTCTACGGTCCCTACACCCCACCAATCACCGGCAGCAGTGTGTCCGCATGCCTGCCTGCTTCTGTCATTATGCGCTCCGTGGTGTCTGTCAGCAGTTACATGAAATTAGAGAAAACCTTCTGCTGATTACTTCTTCATTCTGCTCTCATTTAAAATGCAAGGCCCACCTTATGCTGATGCGTTTGGTCTGCTCTGCGTGATGTCAGTTTTTTTTTAGAAGAATGCAATAGTTTCATTAACACACAAACAATACCCTCTTAGAAATCATTCCATAATTGCATATTTAATTCTGAATCATATTTATGATTGCACATCTGTACCGACATGAAACGGAAGTTTCTATTCTTTTCGTATATCCGAGTTTAATGGCTTCTCGAACATGAAAAAAATGTAGGGTGGAACTTGATTTTGTCCATTGGGTATTCGTTGAATTGTTGTGGTTTGCTATTGATGTTATTGCTGAGGATACAAAGGTGCTTTACATAAAAAAAAAAAAAACAATGTGCAGGGCTCCAGACTGCGACTAAAATTCGCATTCTATCTTTGCCAGCCGTTTCTATATGAGATAATATTAAACCATTTGTCCGTGATGCAGTTTTCCTATTCGCAATCCAGAAGAGAGAGAGAGAGAGAGAGAGAGAGAGAGAGAGAGAGAGAGAGAGCTCTCTCACGTGGAGCTACAGCGAACACAATACGTGACGATGGCCAAGAGAACTAAACAAAAGTTTAGTCTGCTTAAACTCTAGGGATGTGCTGTGATATTAATCTAATTTTATTTTCGATTTCGGCTTCCATGAATTATAAAAAGATGATATGGTAAAACTATTCCTATAGCCGAGTTCCGTCGAGCACAACATCCTTCCCTTCATAGCCTTGTGCTGTCATTTCTCCCTAAACCTAAACTTAACGTCAGAATCAGTGATTGTTGTAAACTGCAGTCTCTACTGTTGCTAAACTGCGGGATGTGTTTGATAATAAACAGCTATTAAATGCACAATAATTCGCGCAAGAGACGCTGTTTTCAACTTCAAGGCGGCTTATGTGTGTGTGCTGAAAAATGGACCAACTTGCACTTTATATTTTAGGCTTTGGGCCCTATTTTAACGATCTGAAACGCAAGTGTCAAAGCGCAAAGCGCAAGTAACTTTGTGGGCGGGTCTAAACCATCAAATAAACAACAAATAGCCTGTTTCAAAATGACCGGATTGGAGAGTAGTTACTTTAACAGTTTATACAGTGAGGAAAATAAGTATTTGAACACCCTGCTATTTTGCAAGTTCTCCCACTTGGAAATCATGGAGGGGTCTGAAATTGTCATCGTAGGTGCATGTCCACTGTGAGAGACATAATCTAAAAAAAAAATCCAGAAATCACAATGTATGATTTTTAAACTATTTATTTGTATGATACAGCTGCAAATAAGTATTTGAACACCTGTCTATCAGCTAGAATTCTGACCCTCAAAGACCTGTTAGTCTGCCTTTAAAATGTCCACCTCCACTCCATTTATTATCCTAAATTAGATGCACCTGTTTGAGGTCGTTAGCTGCTTTGGCCAAGACCAAAGAGCTGTCCAAAGACACTAGAGACAAAATTGTACACCTCCACAAGGCTGGAAAGGGCCATGGGGAAATTGCTAAGCAGCTTGGTGAAAAAAGGTCCACTGTTGGAGCAATCATTAGAAAATGGAAGAAGCTAAACATGACTGTCAATCTCCCTCGGACTGGGGCTCCATGCAAGATCTCACCTCGTGGGGTCTCAATGATCCTAAGAAAGGTGAGAAATCAGCCCAGAACTACACGGGAGGAGCTGGTCAATGACCTGAAAAGAGCTGGGACCACCGTTTCCAAGGTTACTGTTGGTAATACACTAAGACGTCATGGTTTGAAATCATGCATGGCACAGAAGGTTCCCCTGCTTAAACCAGCACATGTCAAGGCCCGTCTTAAGTTTGCCAATGACCATTTGGATGATCCAGAGGAGTCATGGGAGAAAGTCATGTGGTCAGATGAGACCAAAATAGAACTTTTTGGTCATAATTCCACTAAACGTGTTTGGAGGAAGAAGAATGATGAGTACCATCCCAAGAACACCATCCCTACAGTGAAGCATGGGGGTGGTAGCATCATGCTTTGGGGGTGTTTTTCTGCACATGGGACAGGTCGACTGCACTGTATTAAGGAGAGGATGACCGGGGCCATGTATTGCGAGATTTTGGGGAACAACCTCCTTCCCTCAGTTAGAGCATTGAAGATGGGTCGAGGCTGGGTCTTCCAACATGACAATGACCCGAAGCACACAGCCAGGATAACCAAGGAGTGGCTCTGTAAGAAGCATATCAAGGTTCTGGCATGGCCTAGCCAGTCTCCAGACCTAAACCCAATAGAGAATCTTTGGAGGGAACTCAAACTCCGTGTTTCTCAGCGACAGACCAGAAACCTGACTGATCTAGAGAAGATCTGTGTGGAGGAGTGGGCAAAAATCCCTCCTGCAGTGTGTGCAAACCTGGTGAAAAACTACAGGAAACGTTTGACCTCTGTAATTGCAAACAAAGGCTACTGTACCAAATATTAACACTGATTTTCTCAGGTGTTCAAATACTTATTTGCAGCTGTATCATACAAATAAATAGTTAAAAAATCATACATTGTGATTTCTGGATTTTTGTTTCTAGATTATGTCTCTCACAGTGGACATGCACCTACAATGACAATTTCAGACCCCTCCATGATTTCTAAGTGGGAGAACTTGCAAAATAGCAGGGTGTTCAAATACTTCTTTTCCTCACCATATCTTATATGGGCGTAAATAGTTTGGAAAAATAGGAGAGTATGATATTATTAGTACTGCATTCTGTCTTAAAGGGGCCACGTTTAATAAACCTGCTGACGATTGAGCCATTCATTCGAATAAAAAAAAAGGCAAATATTCACATCTCTTGAATGAATAACTTTAGCTTTTATAAGCATTAATCTATCAATTTATACATTGAAAACTATGCAGTGTTATTTTACATTTCATTACTTTATTAGATTCCTTTGTAGGTTTGTTCTTTCTAAGTAATATTAATGTTAGCAGACCTTCTGAATGCCTGCACACTGGTCCATTTACAAATAGATGTTTTATATTTTTGTTCAAACATTGCTGTTTCTTTTGCTATAGATATTTTACTTTTCAGATTATAAAGCCATGTTAATTATGTTCTTAATTATGTTTTTTTTTTGTTCATTAAAAAATATACAGTATAATAAAAAGAACCGATAAGAATACCCTTAAAGTACTGGATCGATAAGCAGTATTGGCAAGCGTAGTAATACCGTTAAAACCTTAACGATACTCATCCCTATTAGTAATACAGTGGAAATTAGTAGATTTGGTTAGCATGTTGATTTACGGTGTGCGCCCCTAAATTTTCTGGTTGTGCCCCTAAAATATTCAGTTGGGGGCCACTGTGCTCCTAGTGAAAAAAGTTAGTCTGGAGCCCTGTGTGCACAGATAAATACTTAGTATTAAATTCTGCAGTATTTAATAGAAAAATAAGAATTGTCCATTTAGATTTCATGGTGATTTAAAGGGGTGATGAATTGAGAAATCAACTTTCCTTTGAGTCTTTGGTATATAAAAGTTCATTGTGATATAAGGATATCCTGCAAGTTTCAGAGCTGAAAATGTCCTTGTTAGTCAAAGAAAAGCTTTTATAGACACCAGGCCCAGAAAACAAGAGATCTCAGAATATGTCGACCATTGACGTAATAGGACGCAGAAGCACCGCCTCAGGTCCGCCCACCGACTCGAGGAGCTAAACGATGCCGGTTCCAGCTCACGTGCATAAGACATTGTGTTTGTTTGCTTCATTTCCCAGCGGAATCAATTGTAAACAAGATAGAGGTCGAGACTGGATTTGCAGACATATTGAGATTAAAACACAATGTTGTGCCTTCTATATTGGATCCGACAGGAACGGTTCAACACACTTATGTGAGTAAAACATGTTTTTATATGGTAAATGGACTGCATTTATATAGTGCTTTCAACAGTCCTATGGCCATCCAAAGTGCTTTACATATTGCATCACATTCACCCATTCACACACTGATGGCGGTGTCAGCCATGCAAGGCGCCATCCAGCTCGTCGGGAGCAGCCGGGGTTAGGTGTCTTGCTCATGGACACCTCGACACGTGGTCAGGTGGAACCGGGGATTGAACCACCAACCTTCCGGTTTGTAGACAACCTACCTGAACCACTGAGCCACTGCCGCCCCGTATATGTGTTAGTATTGCATTTTTACCGTTTGATATCTATTGATTACATACCTTAGCACGCGGTCACAGGCTGGAGAAGGTGTTATTGGTTCATTCGTGATCAGACTCGGACTTGTAACGCCAGCTCGCAAAGCCCAAAGTCCCGGGGCTATGTGCTTTTCAGACGGGCTTGCGCGTACGTGTGTGTACGGTTCGCGGTTATATTCACTGATGATCGAGCTAAATGATACAGAAATAACATTCCAATCAATCGCGGGTGGATGAGAGATGAATCATTGTGTTTGTTTGATAAAGACATTTTGCGAGCCCTTGCTGTGGGCTGGGCGATTCATTCCGGTTTCCGTTTGCCACACGCTGTCACTGACAGGGAAGCAGAAGCTCATTAAATATGTGAATCTTATCCAATCCTAGCCGTGGGCGATTACTTCCAAGTCTTCAGTGCGGCACGCCCATCAAAACCGATCGTTTTTCAGAGAGCCTCAAAACCAAGGCAGAAAGTAGCCTATTAATTATTCATTATGATGTTTTTGAATGTAAAAACCACACAAACGTCATAAGTTGACCTCAGACAACAGTATAAAAAAATAAAAAAAGCCAGTTCATGACACCTTTAAAGAAGTCTGAAATTATATCTGAAAAGGGTCTGCTCTGCAGAATGTAGAGACATGTAACCCTTCCTGTTCGAACCGCCTGCTCTAAGTGTGAATCGAACCTGGGTCCGTCTCGCTAAAGGCTGCAACCTCTAGTGTCCGTCGCTAGAGCGTCTCTTGAGATCAGAGGAGTGAGGTTTACTTGCACAGTGACTACTAGCTGGTCTCCGTTACACGCATATGCACAAACTAAAAGTAGGGGAGACATTTTTTACTCCCCTTTTTTGAAAATTAAATACTTGACTATAAAAACGTTATTGGACATTTCCATTGTTATTGCATAGGAAAAAAATATTCAGTTCACTGAACACAGGTTGACCATTTGTTGTGGGCAGTTACCAGAGTACATGATATATGCTATACGATGCCTCAAAAGCCATTTAGCACTGATGCATAGTCTACATGCTACTATATATAAAGGACGAGGGCTAGTTTTTACATTTGAGGAAGCTGTCATAAGAGTGATATAAGGTTTTGAATCAAAAGTCCAGTTGCATAAATGTTTTTCTCACAGTGGTCAAGTTCAAAAGTGTCTTAAGAGATGATTTTGTGAATTTTCTTGTAAATCTTCCAAACTTAAATTCTGATCGCATTTTCAGTTATATGGGACACAATAAACCACTTTCTGTATTTTGTTTATAAATGCTGAAATTTTATTAAAAAAAAATTGTCATTAAATGTATGGAAATGCTTAGGAATACGTGTGAGCGAATGCGAAACAATAAGAAATCATATGAGATGGAACTATATTATATTTCAACGTTTTTGTGAAAGAGAGCACGAAATATGAAGGGATATGCAAAATTTTTGCAAGCAAATGCAAAGTTTCTTGGAGGGAGGCAAAAGTGTTGACACAATATGGTGTAAATTGGAGAAAAATGTGGGGCCTCTAAGGGGACATGGAAAAGGGAAAAATTGTATTTCGATGTTTTCATGTATGCTCACAAAATGCTTGCATTCCCCTGAGAAACCTTGTTTTTGCTTGCTAAACTTTTACGGTCCCCCATGATATGTTGTTCATGTAGGCGCAAAAAACATTGAAATATATTTTTTCTTCCCATTTCATATTATTTCCATAAACACTTTTGTGTCCCTCCAAGAACCGTTGCGTTTGCTTGCAAAACTTTTGCAGTCCCCCATGACATTTTGTGTTCTCTTTCGCAAAAACATTGAAATATAATTTTCCTTCCATCTCATATGATTTCTTATTGTTTTGCATTCGCCCACACGTATTCCTCAACATATCCACTTATACATTTAATGACTTTTTAAGGGGGCATAACACACAGTTTCTGCCAATCTCATGTTAATCTTGAGTACATAGAGTAGTATTGCATCCTTCATTTGTCCGAAGAGTCTTTAGTTTTATCATATTTATAAAAGACAGATATGCTGTACCGATCCTTTCCCGAAAATAGCCGAACTCGTGAAGACATGCAGTGGGCAACGCTAAAGAATCTCGAGCACACACACACTCCCTGGATAACTTTCGAACAAACACACTTGCACAACTCCATTGCTGCTCCGTTGCTGCTTTAGTTGTGTCCCCTAACTAAAAATGCGATCAGAATTTAAGTTTGGAAGATTTACCAGAAATTTTACAAAATCATCTCTTAAGACACTTTTGAACTTGACCACTGTGAGAAAAACATTTATGCAACTGGACTTTTGATTCAAAACCTTATGATATCACTCGTATGACAGCTTCCTCAAATGTAAAAACTAGCCCTCGTCATTTATATATAGTAGCATGTAGACTAGGGCTGCACAATACGCTCACCTAAAGGATTATTAGGAACACCTGTTAAATTTCTCATTAATGCAATTATCTAATCAACCAATCACATGACAGTTGCTTCAATACATTTAGGGGTGTGGTCCTGGTCAAGACAATCTCCTGAACTCCAAACTGAATGTCAGAATATGGAAAGAAAGGTGATTTAAGCAATTTTGAGCGTGGCATGGTTGTTGGTGCCAGACGGGCCGGTCTGAGTATTTCACAATCTGCTCAGTTACTGGGATTTTCATGCACACCCATTTCTAGGGTTTACAAAGAATGGTGTGAAAAGGGAAAAACATCCAGTTTGCGGCAGTCCTGTGGGCGAAAATGCCTTGTTGATGCTAGAGGTCAGAGGAGAATGGGCCAACTGATTCAAGCTGATAGAAGAGCAACTTTGACTGAAATAACCACTCGAGGTATGCAGCAAAGCATTTGTGAAGCCACAACACGCACAACCTTGAGGCGGATGGGCTACAACAGCAGAAGACCCCACCGGGTACCACTCATCTCCACTACAAATAAGAAAAAGAGGCTACAATTTGCACAAGCTCACCAAAATTGGACAGTTGAAGACTGGAAAAATGTTGCCTGGTCTGATGAGTCTCGATTTCTGTTGAGACATTCAGATGGTCAGAATTTGGCGTAAACAGAATGAGAACATGGATCCATCATGCATTGTTACCACTGTGCAGGCTGGTGGTGGTGGTGTAATGGTGTGGGGGATGTTTTCTTGGCACACCCTTAGTGCCAATTGGGCATCGTTTAAATGCCACGGCCTACCTGAGCATTGTTTCTGACCATGTCCATCCCTTTATGACCACCATGTACCCATCCTCTGATGGCTACTTCCAGCAGGATAATGCACCATGTCACAAAGCTTGAATAATTTCAAATTGGTTTCTTGAACATGACGATGAGTTCACTGTACTAAAATGGCCCCCACAGTCACCAGATCTCAACCCAATAGAGCATCTTTGGGATGTGGTGGAACGGGAGCTTCGTGCCCTGGATGTGCATCCCACAAATCTCCATCAACTGCAAGATGCTATCCTATCAATCCATAGTTTTCAGTCACGTGACTGTCGCGGAGCCTTGGAGGGCAAAACCGCCATAGAACTCCATAGAACGGCAGCACAAGCCTGTCAAATTTCCATCCTAAAAAAAAAATATGTGAACAAGATGCACGTTTTGGGCACTTATGATCCATATACAGCACCTGCTGCATTATTTCAATCACTGAAAACAGCGGGACGTTTTTAAAACGCTTAATGTGAAAAACACTATAGGGTGAGTTGCACCAATAAGGATTAAATTAAGCAAAGTTTAAAGGATTTGTTGATATGGGTTTTATTTTAAATCGAGTTGTTGCATCACTTCATTTTAAACAGATTATTTACGCAGTAAAACCGTTATAGAGCTGATCAAGCAGCAGACGGAGGGTGAACTAAAGACAGGCTAAATAACCTTAGTGCAACCCACCCTTAAAGTGCTGTAATGTACTAAAACAGTGATATTAAAAGATCAAATTCAGTTTACACCTTTTTGATGATGCATACTATATACAGGTGAGCAGATGAGGCAAGAATATGAACGCAAGGTGCTTTCTTTATAATGGGTTTCGATGGGGAAAACACCTAACGAGAAATCTTGTGTTGCACTAATATTCTGTGTTCGTCTGCTTTCCTGTACAAAGTATGCAATATCAATAAGGTGTATATTGAATTTGGTATTTTAATATCACTGTCTTACCACATTAATACTGACTACAAACCTGGTAAAAATGACTAGCGGGCAATGGAGGAGAGCCTTGTTTTGCCCTCCAGGTGGGCGTTCCTATAAGCGTGTGACGACACGTGAAAACTATGGATATGGGCCAACATTTCTAAAGAATGCTTTCAGCACCTTGTTGAATCAATGCCACGTAGAATTAAGGCAGTTCTGAAGGCGAAAGGGGGTCAAACAGTATTAGTATGGTGTTCCTAATAATCCTTTAGGTGAGCGTATATCGCAAATGTACATATCGCAATATGCATATCGCATGCCCATGCAATATCTGAATGATTTTAATAGGCTACTTCAACATTGTGAAAATTGTTCGTTTTAGGTCGACGCATATAGCAGAGAATAGACTGAGCACATGACTGTTACTTATGTGACTTGCTTGACGTTAAAAAGAGTTATTAAACGCAATAACTTGCGAAAAACAACTCCTTGAAGTCTCGTGCTGTCTGCTGTCTGACACACACAGCGAAACGTGCGCACAAGCCGTTCTTTTTTCTGTGTCTGTTACACACTCAAACTGTCAAATACACACAGTTATGTCAAAATGGCTGTCTTGAGTATTCATGTAAACAGTCGGTTATGCTTTAAGTGAACAATATCAGTTGGGGAAAGAAACCGAATGCGTGTCTATGGATCCGTGCATTAGGTCTTAAAGTGACAGCCTGCTAATACAGTAAACCTGCCGCTGTCTGTCAAACAACAAAAGAAAAAGAGAAAATCACTCAGTGCTCTTGGCTGAATAACCTTTGTAGCTTTATTATGTATCAGTGTATATTTAATTCATGTGAAGACTACTGTTTTTAGTTCTTATTTTTAATAAAAAATATAATTAAAATAAAAAAAATAATAATCGTCCACCCCTAGTTCAGGTGTCTTTTTTACCTGGATGTTCTTGATGTTAAGTTTTAGGTTGATATAACCATATATTACCAAGTCAAGCAAAGAATTTTAGGTATTTAAATATTGTCTTTTACATTTTTTGTTTGTTTGTATATTGATGTTAAAATTATATTTGTCAGATTTGTGACATACATTTTTCTTTGCTGGTCACTTTCAGAAGTTGTAGTGATGCTTTCTTTTCCCAGAAAGAATGTGAAACACATAAATGGTATCATTCTCAGTTTTTAAATAAAATAAATAAATAAATAATTCAAATCGATTTTACACACTTAAAGCAATATCGTATCGAATATCGTATTATTTAACAAGGATATTGCATATTGCATTTTTCTTCAATATCGCACAGCCCTAATGTAGACTGTGCATCTGTGCTTAATGGCTTTTGAGGCATAGCATAGCATATATCATGCACTCTTAGTTACTTGTCTTGGTAATTGCATGATGTGTGTGCATTACTGTAAGTAGCTACAATAAGAAAGTACCTACTAAAAACATCAATGTGCAGGTAAATTAACAAGTGCACATGTATTAGGCCAAAGTTGAATCAGCCATGTAATTCTCTTCATACTCTTAAAATTGATTGTACCTTTAAGCCCACTCTACAGAAGTGTCATGCATGTATAATTTATTTATCCCACATTTAATATTAATAGCAAGCTTTATTGTGCTCGAGCATCCAGCCAGATTCCCCACCCTGCATTTTTACCTTAATGCATCTTCGAGCCGGTGATGCTGCCAGACTGCGGCCATCACACAGACGCAAACAACTGAGTACATCTTTACTGCACGTTAACCTCTTCGCTGTAATAGACTGCCCCTCCTAAACACACCATATCTATCACTTCCCTAGAGAGGTCTTTTTGGAGTGCTTCCAGAACTTCTTGCTTTACTGGCTAATTGAGGATGACTTCAGACTCCAGAAACACTGCTCAATCCTGTGTGGTTTATTATTATGTGTGTGTGTGTGTGTGTGTGTGTGTGTGTGTGTGTGTGTGTGTGTGTGTGTGTGTGTGTGTGTGTGTGTGTGTGAGAGAGAGAGAGAGGGGCACAGTGGCATAGATCGACCAATAGATCAAATGTGTTTTTTATAAGTCAACTTGAGACGCATAATTTTCGCTGTATTTCTCTTTTGCATTGCAAAAACTGTCCTTATGTCATCAATATGCAAATGGATGAAATCGCCAAGAGTGCAGCTTTGTTTCCCTGAAGTGCATTCGTTAGAAACTGTTAGCATAATTGATTCTCAGCACTGCAATAAAGCTGGTCATTTTGTGAGGCTTCTAAACCCCATGGGAATGCAGTTGGAGTTCATGGAGAAACTTCCAGCATTAATCATTAAGAAGTGTCCATGCCTGATAGACAGCGCTCGGCCCCCTGAGATGCACACTCACCGTACTATTCCAATAATTGATGTCTGTGAAATAACAGCGCGACAGTGCTTCGATTGACCGTCGTCCTTACCAAATGTTTTCCGATAAAGGCTGACTTCAGAGGTTACATCTGAGATTTATTTACCCTCTTTTCAGGATACTTCGTAATCATCAGTTCAAATATATGCTTGAGGATAAACTTTCAAAGTGCTTTTATATTAGAAGAGTTGCACGATATATCGGCACCATCGATTGTCAGACAGTTATAGAGATTGTATTTTAATTTATCAGTATCAATCAATATTGAATATTTAATTTTAATATAATTTCAAATCACTGAAAGGAATAATATAAAAATGAATAATATAAAATCACTGTTTTAAAGATGATATGATAATTAGATGATGGCAAAGATAATTACCTTTGCCATCATCTAATTCTCATATCATCTTTAAAACAGTGATTATTGAAATTAGACCTGTTAAATGTAATCTTTACCAAATCTCAAAATCCATTTTTACTCTGTTCATTATAATACCTAAAGTGACTTAGCATATTATTTTAGCCTTTAGTGTTGTATTAACTTTTTGAATTTTTTTCTTCAAATTTAAATATCCACAATTTATCAGCCATACAAAAATGTATCATCCATCCATCCATCCATCCATCCATCCATCCATCCATCCATCCATCCATCCATCCATCCAATTTTCCAATCAGTCAGTCAGTCCGTCCGTCCGTCCATCAAACAATCCAATTTGTCCATCAATCAATCCAATTTGTCCATCAATCAATCCAATTTGTCCATCAAACAATCCAATTTGTCCATCAATCAATCCAATTTGTCCATCAAACAATCCAATTTGTCCATTAATCAATCCAATTTGTCCATCAATCAATCCAATTTGTCCATCAATCAATCCAATTTGTCCATCAAACAATCCAATTTGTCCATCAATCAATCCAATTTGTCCATCAAACAATCCAATTTGTCCATTAATCAATCCAATTTGTCCATCAATCAATCAATCCAATTTGTCCATCAATCCAATTTGTCCATCAAACAATCCAATTTGTCCATCAATCTTGTCCATCAATCAATCCAATTTGTCCATCAATCAATCCAATTTGTCCATCAAACAATCCAATTTGTCCATCAACCAATCCAATTTGTCCATCAAACAATCCAATTTGTCCATCAAACAATCCAATTTGTCCATCAAACAATCCAATTTGTCCATCAAACAATCCAATTTGTCCATCAATCAATCCAATTTGTCCATCAAACGATCCAATTTGTCCATCAATCAATCCAATTTGTCCATCAATCAATACAATTTGTCCATCAAACAATACAATTTGTCCATCAAACAATACAATTTGTCCATCAAACAATACAATTTGTCCATCAATCAATCCAATTTGTCCATCAAACAATCCAATTCGTCCATTAATCAATCCAATTTGTCCATCAATCAATCCAATTTGTTCATCAACCAATCCAATTTGTCCATCAATCAATCCAATTTGTCCATCAATCCAATTTGTCCATTAAACAATACAATTTGTCCATCAATCAATCCAATTTGTCCATCAAACAATACAATTTGTCCATCAAACAATACAATTTGTCCATCAATCAATACAATTTGTCCATCAATCAATACAATTTGTCCATCAATCAATCCAATTTGTCCATCAAACAATACAATTTGTCCATCAAACAATACAATTTGTCCATCAAACAATTTGTCCATCAAACAATACAATTTGTCCATCAAACAATACAATTTGTCCATCAAACAATCCAATTTGTCCATCAAACAATACAATTTGTCCATCAAACAATCCAATTTGTCCATCAATCAATCCAATTTGTCCATCCATCCATCCAATTTCTAGGGCTGTAATCTCCCAGTCGATTATTAGTCGATATGTTCTGGCTCGACCAAAATACTGATTTTTTTGCTGCGTTCATTTCATCAGTTTTGCCGCGCCACGTTCATTTCATCAAGGTGCAGATCCACTTGCCCGTGCAAAACTTCTGTCGTGCCGCACTCCACTTTAAAGCATTCCAGGAAGGCGGCGCTGCATTTGAACAATGGCCGAAGCCCATCTTTATGCACATGGAGATGGGGGGGAAGTCTCTCGCTGGTCCTTTGTTTTTCATTCCCCGCTGGCTCAAACGCAC
Source organism: Romanogobio albipinnatus (assembly GCA_023566225.1). NCBI lineage: Eukaryota > Metazoa > Chordata > Actinopteri > Cypriniformes > Gobionidae > Romanogobio > Romanogobio albipinnatus. Next base: position 16,045,552 of record CM042261.1, on the reverse strand, counting down.
GCTCCATAGCGGTAAACTTGAGGAATGGCCATCAACATACACATTAGGGGAAGCGTCACAACACCACGCTTCAGTCGTGCCGCAAAAGTGGATCTGTACTGTCAGTTTTGCCGCGTTCATTTCATTAGGTGGAAAGCACTAATTGCTAATTGGGGGTGTTTTCAGAGCACCCCTGTTTCACAGGTAACAGTCTGTCTTCAGAACACCCCCTTGTTTTCACTTCTTTTGGATTAGCCCAACCCACTGGAGAAGAGAGACCGATTGAAGTAGGCTAGTTTGCTGTATTTATTTAATTGTGAGAGCGTTTTTTTCTGTTCTTGATCTGGCTTGTTTAATAAATATTCCTTTTTTTATTAAAGTGAACGTGCCTTTTGTGTTAAGTTAATAGTCTATTCATGTCTCAGCCGCGAAGCTGAGCTGATTCTATGTTCACAGAGCGGCTGAAATAATAGTGTCTGTCAGTTATTATAATACATATGACAAAAACGATTGTCTAAATTATGTTGCATATTCCTCAAATGTTCTTGTGATGATATCACTAGTTGACAACATAGTACTATATTTTCAGAAATCATAGGCTATGCTATTGCGCAGGTGCACGTGATGCAACGCTGTCAGAGCTGACGCTTTTCAGTGCAAAATAATCACTGAAACGATTTAATATACTGCAAATAGCCTACTAGATTTTAATGTTTATTTATAATTCATTTAGGCAGACAACAAGGCTACCAAGTACTGCACACAGTGCGCAGCTAATTAATTTAACGTTTTTTTTCTTAACGTCATTTTTAGTCGATTTTTAGTCAAAAATTTCAGGACCTCAGTCGACCAAGATTTTCTTTGGTTGATTACAGCCCTACCAATTTCCCAACCATCCATCTGTCCATCCGTCCATCCATCCAATTTTTCCATCCGTCCGTCCGTCCGTCCGTCCGTAAAATATATTTATTATATATTAATTACAGCTTGAGTATATATTAATTAATATATTAAAATTCATTATTCAGATCTGCCGTTTTCTTTCAATAAGACCACTAAAAGCAGATGTGATTCTCAATGTCTTCATGTGGGGGTATGTTTGCATTTTTTGCCATGCTTCACAGAAAGACTGGAGGGAGATGGGGGTCTCAATGAAACCCATCTTTTATTTTCTAATTAAAATCCTCCACTTTTTGCTCAGGCTCTCCACAACACCTCAACGGAAAAGGGAATTCATGATGTATTGCTGCCTTGCAAATAAAAACGGATCCATCACCTCCACCAGCCATAACCCAGATGGCCAGAAAATTGGCTTTGTGTAGAGATGTGGATTCAGGCATGAATATTAATAGAAGACAGATGTAAACGCATATTAATATCCTTTCACATTTAGGACAGCCTGAAAATTATAGTGCACTCACTTGGGGGAGAGGAGAGGTTGCATCAAAAAAAAAAAAAAGGCTCCCCCCCTCCCCCTAATGTGATGCCAGTCTATTGCTGTGCATATTATGTGGGTCCATTCCAAGTGAAAAAGTGCTCAGTGTGGAATTGTCATCTAGTGCTGTCATAAATGGCATATCCAAACAAGAACACAGAGAATTCTCTTGCTTAAAGAGCTTGTACACTATTTCTGGTCTCCTCCTGTGTGAATTGAATGGAGAGAAGCATTTTAACTTCAGACGTAGACACAAAAGCAATTGATAAGATAATGTGCTATTTTTGGAAACAAAAATGGAAAATCTTTTGCAGAATTTATTGCAGTATGCATCTACTATTTGCATGTGTTTTCTCCAGAGAAAAGAGAGTCTAAATGATTTTGATATGATATATGGCCAAAAGTATAAGCATTTAATTACAGTTTGCGCTCTATTGGGGAGGCTTTGCTGGAACATGGCAGCAGGGGTTTGTTCATGCGTCTAATATTTCTGTTTGAGTGTGAAAACGACAGAAAATAAAGTCACCAGACAAATACAATGAGTTTAATCTCCCTGTGTGAAGGAGTTTGAGGAGTTGATGTTTACATCCCCTTTAGATGGCAGTAGTGCTCCTCCTAAAACAGCTTGTGGTCATTGTGAAGCCTGTCTTTTTTTGTTTCTTTCTTTCCTTTTCTTTTGCTTCTTGCAATTTGTTTCTATTAACGTGGAACGTATGTTGCTTTGCTATTGAGGACTGATGAAATATGCTTAATTTAAAGGGACGGCTCACCCAAAAATAGAAGTTACGTCACCATAAATACACCCTCACATTGTTCTAAACCTGTATCATCTCTTCTGAGGAACACAAATGTATTTATGATTTTCATTATTTGGAAAAGAGCAGCTTGGGCATTCTGTTTAATAACTTTTGATCATGTTTGAGTGGTCTATCTCAATTAAAATCTTCATGAAATTAACTCCCACTGGATATACGCTACAATAGGGATGAGAAGTCGTTAAGTCATTAGTGTTCAAATTCAAAATGTGTTCTATTTCTATTGGGAGACATTAGAAGATCCTTTGTGCGGTGGAAATGAATGTCCCATACAAGTGTGAAGTTAAAGGTGTGAAGACGCATAATAAATAGTGTTGAATAATGGACAGTAATGGTAATGATGGATTGTGAAAATTTACTGCTCGCAGAGTGAACATGGCAAGTCTGAGGTATTAATTTAACTCCCACCTTCAAATGAACCAGAAGGCTCAATAAAATCCAATTAAGCAACTAGCCCCCCATTTGCTTAGCAGTTTTATGAGCACATTTACATCACGGGGCCCATGAGACTGAGGTTGCAGTGAGAGGCTACTTCAGGAAAGCTCTTATGGTCAGTGAGCTGTATTATAAACATAAGGAATTACAGTGTCTCTGCATGCAGCTATCACTGCTTTTGTATATGCCAATGTATATGAAAAAGCTCAGCTGTATTGATGAAGGTTTCATGGATAATTTAAAGTATACAAAACGGTACTAGTTAAACTAGTGACCTGTTCTTAATGACAGTGATTACAGATTGGGAATGGGAACATAAAGGTCAGTACAAATAGGATGAAAGATCGTCTGACGGAACTTATTTGAATAAAAAAACCCATAACAAGACGAAGAGAGTTTTTATAATGTTGTCTCTAAGTAATGAACCATCTCATTTCTAAATCACTTATTGTTTAGTAAAAGTGGGAATTTTAAAACGCTTGTAAGAAAAGTAAGAGCATAATAAATAAATGGGAATCAATACAGATTCAAAAGCGCTCACTTTAATTGGATTCCGATTTAATTTGATTTGATCTTTCATTTAGAATGTCCATCTTATAATATTTTTTATATGTTTTTCTCTGCTAATACTTGTATAAGTCCAGTGCATTATTTTCCTTTGCAGCACTTCCCTATAAGCCCAAGTATATATAATTTTATTTTATTTTATTATTCAAATTAGAGTAGAGGAATTTGAGCCATAATAAGAGATGATCCTTTGAGCTTCCATTTCTTGGTATACTTTAGGAAATATTTTGTGCTTGAGGCTTTGTAACATTTCAGTTTGAATATGACAATTCAGAAGTAGATGGTAAGAGATGGCATGATTTTGTAACTGTGACAAATTAAAAAATTAGGGATGGGCATCAATACAGATTAAAAAGCGCTCATTTCAACTGGATTCTGATACATTTGGTTATCTTAGATCTAAGGGTTAGAATGCCCTTTTTTTTTAACAAAAGTTTTTTTTTCTTATAGAAATCCAGTTCATTCCTTTCCTTTACAGTGCCTTTCTAAAATTCCAATTATATATTTACTTGTTTTTTTTATTTTTCAATTTTTTTTTGTTTTTCGGTTTGATCCATTTAGACGTTTTTTAAGTTCAATAAATGAATGCTGTTTCTAACGTAAATGAGTAATCGTGTTAAATAATCTTGATACTAGTGTTGTAGTACTCGAGACCGGTCTTGGTCTTGAGACCGGTCTTAAGACCATTTTTTTTAGGTCTTGGTCTTGTCTCGGTCTCAGACTTAGAGGACTCTGGATTTTTTTTCAAGATTGATCAAGACCACAACTGCTGGGATATTACTAAATTGCCGGTGCATTGTCTGATTTATTTATGAACATCATTAATGTGATTGGATGTAAAACCTACTGCTTCAGATGCAATCAATAACTTATTTCTACTTTGATTTATTTATTGTGCCGGTTCAGAAATGAGGGATTGTGTCAAAAATGACACCAAAGTTAATACAAATGCTCACAAAATTCAAGATATTGTTGCAAAAAAGTATTTGTATGAGATCTGGATTTTTATATTATAACATGATATAATTAAGCAATATCACAAGAGCAAGAGAGCTGATTTCACAAATTTGAGCATGACTGCAAACATTATATTGCTTTTATACAAACATAAAAAAAAAAACTAATTAAAACATTATTCTCAACATTATTTATGCATCTGTACCACCACCAGTGCAAAGTGAATTTTGATTGGCATAACAGCTCTATAGTGTCTTATTCTAATTATGTTTACTGATTAAAATAAGTAATTGCTCAGGCAGTAATGTGGATCTTTATGAATTTAAGGAGTGCTGGTCTGGTCTTGGTTTTGGTCTCGACTCGGTCTCGGATTAGGTGGTCTTGACTACAACACTACTTGATACTGACCAAAATATTTGTCAACATGATTTTCGCTAGAATCAATTAGCCCCATTTCAAGAACCGATTTTTGCTAGAATCGATTAGCCCTATTTCAAGAACCGAGTCCGACCCATAAGAGTCATTTGCCTGTGAATCGGGCTCACAGTCACATTCTTTCTTTCTTTTTGGTCAGACCGCGTGGGCATACAGTAAATGATCAGTTTTGGGATTTTATTCAAATCTGTTGGAAATGTTCATACAAAGATCACAATTAATCATAAATCAATATTTTTACCCAGCCCTAGGCGATTATAGAATTATATTAAAATTGAACTATATTATAATTGCAAAGTTTATGTTCCATTCATGTGACATTAAGATCATTTGTGCTGTCAGGGTGTTTTGATATGCCTGGCTCATCAATAAACCACAGTGACTCAATCAATTTAGTCAGAATAGATGAATTTGAGCCATAATTAGAGATGATCCTGGTATGTTTTAGGAAATATTTTTGGCTTTAGGCTTTGTTGTAACATTTCAGTTTGAATATGACAATTCAGAAGTGGATGGCAAGAGATGGCATGCTTGTGACAAACATTTAGAAAAAAAAGAAAGAAAAAAATGGCATCTATCACAATTTTTGTAAATCTCAAACCCATTTTTGTGACTCCTAAACCCATCTGGAAGCCAGGGCAGGATGCTTACCTCCAGTGGCCCTGTTGTTGCAGTGAAACACAATTCATCTTTCATGGCTTGGCGTTTGTGAAATATGTATGTACTGTCGCACAAAGACATGTTTGCTGAAGTGCCTATCTAATATGCATTACATACAATCTAACAAATAGCTCTTAGGGTGAGATTGCGTCCCGGTCCTCGTGCTAGCTAACAGAGCCCACAGCTGGACAATGTCTGGATAAATTACACGAGTGAATAGCTTAGTGACCCACATTTTCATATGATTTTTGGCAGAGGAAACGTAAAGGAATATACTGGAGCACAGTGGCAGAGGATGAATGATCCACAAAACAATTTACAGTGAAAACCTTGGAATTGGCCGACTGCTTGCTGACAAATCCCAAACAGAAGAAAAACGTAACAAATATTACAAGCAGGTCATTCTTCCATATTTACAGACCCCTTTACAGCCTGGATAAGGCAGAGAAAGAAAGGTGGTGTGGTGTGCGCCTGATTGTAGATCTTAATGACAGAATGGCACACCATGCCTTTGCCCCAGTGCTGGGCATGCACAGTACGTTTGCTAGTCATACGACTAGCACAGACGGCAGCAGAGATGGCTGGCTCGTGAGCCACTCTCATAAAGGCAATCTGTCTCAGGCTCCCATAATCGCCATCTGTCATTCCCCTGAATCAATAGAAATGACAAACGAGGACCAGAAGCCCTGCTGACAGGCACAGAGGGCAGAGTGCTGGACGGAGCTCTCTGGATCTTCGGGGGTGGATCTCGTGTTAGAGCAGGTCAGCATCGCCTCGCTCCTCCTGGGTCCTCAGACCTGCTGAACTCTGGAGGCCTTTACGACTCAATTCATAGCGACTAGTTTAGTGTTGATGATGGAGTAATTTGGGGTCAAAGCAAATCAAGTTCTGGTTGACTGTGTGTGTGTTATTTTTTAAAGGTGTTTCTTCAACTACATTGGTGTCTAAGGTGATGATACACTGGGCAACTTTTTGAGCAATGTTGCCAGGCAGATGAAATTTCTGGATACTTTAGATCGGTCGTGGCCAGTGTTGGGCACGTTACTTTAAAAAAGTAATTAGTTATAGTTACTGGTTACTTCTTACAAATAGTAACTGAGTTAGTAAGTTAGAGTTACATCATTATAAAAGTAACTAATAAAATAACTTGGATGCCCCCAATATTAAATATGTTAAATTAATGAATTGGACACTAAATAGAATAAATTATTATTATGAAACGAACATTAATGTAGGCTACACTATTGCTGTGGGACAATGTGAGAGACACCTATCAAATTCAATACATTATTGTAAATATTATCTGTAGACCTACTATAGTGTAAATATTGTGTAAATATTATCTGTAGACCTACTATAGTGTAAATATTGTGTAAATATTATCAGTACTATACTACTCCTTTGGTAGTGAAGCTCACGTTATCACCTGGGTTTTTAGCCACTCGTTTTGTGGCGGCATGTGATGATGTGAGGCGCTTCATTAGATTAGAATTACTGGCCACAGACGTGGAGAGACTCTTTCTTCCTGGGCATAAGTTGCACGTTACATAAACATTCTTACCTTTCACCTCAACGAGGGAAGAGTAGCGCTTCTACTTCCAGTTTGCGAAATCTACCTTTGAAGTCGTTGGACTTGCCATCACTCTGACTCCTCCTGGTCGTGTGTGACTTTGCATATGCGTGTGTGTGTGTGTGAACTCAACCTATCAACCTCAACCTTGTCTCCCACCCACCAATCATCATCAGTTATGTGTACCACCCCACCCACCCCCAACACGCATGGCTGGCGCGCGCACACACACACACACACATTGCAGGTCCGACTGACAGAGAGCCTGTTTGGATGAAAACCGCTTCAGTGAGCTCAATTATAGTAACGCTGCATTTTTTTTCTCAGTAACGCTAACGCCGTTGTAACGGGAGAAACAGTAATTCGTTTGATTACTCGTTACTGAAAAAAATAATTCCGTTAGTAACGCCGTTTATCTATAACGCCGTTATTCCCAACACTGGTCGTGGCCTGCGTCTCACCTGGTTGCCCGCTGACGGCAACATTGCTCAGCAATATTGCTCAAAAAGTTGTCCTGTGGATCATCACCTTTAGGGATTGATTTTAAAAATGTAAACATTAACACATTTTATAGATGGTAATAATTATGTAATATCAAAAATATTTAATATTTTCTGAAAATAATTTCTATAAATTACCATCACTTGTGGTGTCATTTTCATAGCGACCAACAGATTTGCCCCAACATTAAAGTTATGGTTGATTATGATTTCACTTTTTAAACTTTAGATAGTGTGTAATGTTGCATCCACTGTCCCATTAACGCTGGGTTCTTTGGGAAGCTAAAGAAGTGAGAAAACGTGGAAGAAACACACTTAATAACTGAGAATGTGTTCTTTTATTTATATGTTGATTCATGTTTGTATAGGTGTCTATTGCAGTGTAAAAATTTAAAATTTTGTTATTGTGTTATTATATTCCAAGCTATAATATTTGCTGTGGTATAACAGCTCTTATAATCCAAAACATTCTCATGAAATAACCCCACAAAAAGTTACTGGGTCTTTGTATTTAGAGTACATTGCATCGGCTGTTCATGTTGAAGTAATTTTTAATGTGCGGTAATATCGGACAGAAAGTAGAACAATTGTCGATGATAAACTTCGGCTAGATCATTTCAGACTGGTTATAGGATTGGTTTATCCTTTCCATAGCTGGAATCAATTGCTTTAGTTGTACAGCTCAGCTCCATCACGTGTACCGTCTCCAGGGAATAACCAAATTACATTCCAGTCTTCTCATCACAGCCAGATTTGTCTGCGCAGGCCTCCGTAAAGCCGCGTGCCATGACAGAGCCCCTAATACCCCCGAAGGTGCGCTGCATTGATGAGGAGCTTTACTCCTATACATCAAAGCGATTGTGATTGACAAAATAGTGTTAAAGCGCCCATCATGGTGCAGGCCCAGCAGACTTGTGGGCTTACAAAGCATCAAAAACCTCAAGATTGGATCCAAGCCGGGTATAAAGGACACCGACGGATGATATATGGGACGGGCTTATCCCAGCTCGGACCACTAACAACATCTAAGCGTCGACGCGTTGTGAGCACATTCACCTTCACTGTGGGAACGAACACGTGTACACACGCACACACACACACACACACACACTGGCATTTGGATTGCTTGAAAACAGCACCTGCTCCTCCATTTGAAAACTATTTAGGGAGGCATCAAACTCTATCAGAGCAGGTCTGATTGCGGTCGCCTCTTCACAGTCCTCCAATCACTCAGTGAGTCAATTAGCCCCCGCCCTCGACAGCAGCCCTCCTCAGCTGTGTGCTTCCAGCCTGAGAGGGAATCCATTCAGTGCCACCGAGCAACACCTGAGGCCCCCCCGGCCCTCTTCTTGCTTGCCCGTCCGCCCCCTTCCACTGGCTAATAGTTTGGCTCCAAGGGCAAACAGCGCACAATGGCGTTCAATTCACCCCATTGTCCTCCTTCACTCTTATAGAGGAGGCCCACCAGTCACCACTCCAAAAAAGCCATTTAGTCAAAAACTACCGCAAGGAAAGGAAAGTAAGCGCACTCCCACCAAAGCGTTTTGACGCAGCCATCTGGTCGCTTGCGTGCGTTTTAGGTGTTTTATTGTGAGAAGGAAAGCAGCGGCCACGTTTCGCCATCGCTTCAGGTTAGCCCGCGTTCACAATCGGTTATTTATTCAGGGCTCTTTTGAAATAATCGAGTTGACACATCTGTCAGATGGCGAGGGAAGGAATGCTAAAAGGTCACAGGGAAAGATACCAGCTGCTCCAGACGAACCTTTCCTGCCTTCAAATAGCACAGTCATTACACTGGAACAGATGGGGTCCCTGAGCTTTCATTTCAGTCTTCAGGTACAACAACACGAATGCAAGGTCAGTTTAAGCTGTCTGGAAGTAAAGCTTACCATCCCCCAACAAAACAAAAAAACAGAATGCATCTAAACAACACTCGCACGTAACAAGCATGCCTAGATCTTTTTTCATCAATGCCGTGGCATCAAACAGAAGAGATGATGGTAATTGGTAACGGCTTCATTCATAATTTACACAGGGCTTTTGACGTGATATGTCATCCAGCTAGAGTGCGTAAAAGCATGCTTGGTGCCTGAGGCTGAGCTCTGCCAGCACCCCTGGATGATCACGCAACATATTAAAGACCTGTAGAAAGAAAAGGATCTTTGATGTTGGTATTGACATCATATTTCTTCTGAGAACTTATGAATCGTTATCATTTTGAGGGTCTGATCTTGGTGATCAACTTCTAAACTTACAGTCTGGGATCAAGAAGCATATGAAGAATGCTTACATTTTATGCTTAAAGGGTGATCTAGCATAAAAATGGCTCGGAGAGTCATTAAACCCAATTGCACAAATGGATATAAATCTTTTAAATATACACATCTACGTCGTCAAGCTCAGTCTGAGGCTGCGCAGTACACTCAGCCATCAGGAAGTGAGTGCTTCTAATTGACTTCACTTTTCCCCATCGAAGCCTATGGGGTTGCTGTGTCCATTTCTTTTACTGTCTATGGTAAAAACGCATAGTAAAAACGTGATCCATTGATTACTTCAGAATGCCGGTTCAGCATTGGCTGAGGTTGTTCATGTGAGCACCACAACACGTGTGTGATGCTGACGCAGGAGCCCGCCAATAATGAGGAGGCGCTCTGACGTACAACCTGGGAAGCGCTATACTGTTTTTAATACGTGAATCGCGGAGTATGATGTTGTAAAGAAGAGATTGTTGAATAACGTTTTTTTTTTTTTTGAATGACTCGTCACTTCATAAAATTAAGGTTGAACCACTGTAGTCACATTAACTATTTTAACAATGTCTTTACTATCTGGGCCTTGAAAGTTGTAATGATGTTGCTGCCTATGGATGGTTCAGAAAGAAAATTAATTCATCAAATATATCTTAATTTGTGTTCTGAAGATGAATGAGTAGTTAATGACAGAATTTTCATTTTTTGGCTGAACTAACCCTTTAAGCAACACAACTGTTTTAATCATTGATAACAATAAGAAATGTTTCTTACACATTTTTTGTAGATATATGTAAATGACTAAATTTTTTTGATAATTTGTCATATTAAATTTAAAATCACAATTTAAAAAAATAATTACCTAATCTATTTATACAATTTAATAACCCTAATGGTTAAGGGTGAACAATACATTTTATAAGGAGCGTTTCAAGCACAGTATAACATTAACAGTGAAGAGTTTTGATAAATGCTACATTTAAAGCTGACTGGACAGATGACAATGTGAACTGTACATTCACAGCAATGATAAACTCACTGATTTTCTCCTCATTAGCTTCAGGGTAACAATTACCCTATTTTAAGATCACTGGTTACTTCAGTAATCTCATTGATTACTGTGCAGATGACCTTAGGGTATGTTTACACGAACATACCAAACATGTAGTATCCATGTAGTAAACAATAAAAATGTGATTCTGTGAAAACGGTGACGTTACTTGTTCATGCATGCATAATATGTGTTCGCAGGGTGAACAGGGATTGTTTTGACAATGTTGTTGTTAGTTTTTAGTACGTCATTGTCGTGTAAATATACCCTTAGAGTGTATTAGTGAAACACTCATCAGTGAGATTGTTGGTTACTTAACTGATGACTGTACAAAAATGTCTCACATTAATGACCTTATATTTAGTGACTGAGCTGGTTCATTAGTGATTTCATGAGTAAACAAATATGTGACTTCATTGATCACATCATGTTTTGCTTCAGTGGGCTCATTATGTAATTGATCATTTTAAGTGGCTAATAAGGCAATTAAGGGGAACTAATTGTGTAAACTGTACTTTTTATTACCATGTCAGTGATCTTATTAATTGCTATTTAAAGGATTACCTCAATATGACCTCCAATGAGCTTACCAGTTAACTCTTAAGGTCAAGGAGTGGCCTCATTGGCTGGCTCTAATTGGTGTATATTGGCGAGTTAACCAATGACATCACCATTAAACTATAATGAGCCATCTATAGGCTTATGTTGAGGTTGGTTCTTGTACATTCACTTGCTGTATTAGCAGCACATAAAGTATTGAGTGATCCATTTTTCTGTTGCTACATGAACATGTCTGAAACGTCAGTGTATGTCAGTGACAAATAAGCTATTGCATCTAATCCACTTCATCTGTGATAAAGTACGCAAACACGATGCGATTGTCAAGCAGAATCAGAAAGTGTCCAACTTCACGTTTCTATTTTCAACTTCTCACCCAACTGCAATCTGCAAATCTCGACAATCGGTTATATACAATGGAGCCCCGTACATGACATGCGGGCAAAAATCTATTTATCAAGTTGAACTAATTTATTCCCTCTTTTTGATTTAACTAAAACAAGGGAACAAATTATTACAATGTGGCCTCGATTTAGTAAATTGAGGAAACAAATTATATTATCATGTGTATGATTTACTTAAAATGAGGGAATTAATTAGTAAAACTTGCTGATGTATTGGTAAATCAGTGGAACAAATCGCTAATTCGTGGCCACAATATTACAAATTTTCCCCGCATGTCATGAGTGGGGTTTCGTAAAATTCAGCCACAAACGAAGTCGAACACATTTTGGTATGAATTTTTTTCGGAATGTTATTCAATGCCTTTAACTAAACTGACACATTCGTCACAAGCTTGAAAAGGTTGAATGACATTTTGTCTTTGAATTTATAATTCAAAAGCAAGGCATTGAGAAGAAGGAGCATTAATCAACTTGACACCCCATCTACTATGAGACTAATTTAACCTTTGCAACTGAGCGTATCTTCAGTATAAAATTAGATGAACCACAAAATAAACTAGCCCAGTCTTCACCCCTTTGAGTAATGAACATATAAGCAACCAGTCTAACTGATGAGCTTGAGCGGTTACTGGCCAGTCTACAGATTTACATTGTGATGCGTGTTAGCTGCATGGATGTAGTTGTGATAATGAAGAAGATGGACAAGCAGCTGGTGATGTAGAGAGAAAAGTGCTGTGTGTGCAACATTAACAGAATTAACAGAGCAGAAAACGTTCGTTGGAGTCAATTAACAGCTATTCGCAAGGCTAGGATTTTTACTGTTGCTGTGCATGAATGCATTAGGAGCTACTAATATTCAAAGCCATCCTGCAGCAAAGCATGCTGGAGTCTGTGTGGAGTTATCACTTCAGAATATTCCAGAGAACATAAGAGACAATGGCGGCGTCCGAAATCGAGTATTCTGAACTTTTTCTTTTTTTGAATAAGTAATTATAGGCCATACTGTTAAAAAGTATGTTCTATATCAGGGGTTTTCAAAGTCACAGACAGTTGGCTCCCTTCTAACACAACATGTTTACACCTGGCGCTTTGGTGGATCAGATCACAAGTGGACGAGGGAGACACATTTCCATTTCCATCTGAAGTTTTAGTCCATCTCTTTTGTCCACTTTCGACCACTTCTGTCCTGATTTCTTCAAGGGAAGTATATATGGGTGGGTAAATGTATGGGTTTTTTCAGATCTTTCAATCTAATGGATGGAATTATTTGCTCGGATGGAATTTTGCGAGTGGAAAAACTGAAGCATTCTTCATATCCTTTTAATATTTAAAAATATTTGTGTGCTGCTGTGCTTCCCTGTGTGTAAGAAGCATGTATGCACATTTTGCACCCGCCTATAGGCGCATATTACTAACGCGCCCTTTAAATAACAAAAAATACTGCGTCATTTTCAGTTGCCTCAAAATAGCAAAGTGCCAACAATGCGCCTGAACACACCTCGTTTTAAGACAGGCACGCCCATGGGTGAATAGATGGGTGCAGTTTAAACAACGTGGCGCTAGACGTGAAAATGATAACTGCGTCAGGTTGAAACTTTTAATAAAATAAAACTTTTGCGTCCTGCCTGGCGTTGCATTGCACCGCGTGTATAATAGAGCCCCAAATGTTTACTTTCACTTTAGACATAACTAACTATTTACGTGAATTCTCACCAAGACAAGCATTTTGACACATAAATGTGTGTATTTGACCATTCAAGCGCAATAAGCCACAAAAATGAACTGAATTCAGCACTTGTGTGCGTTGGATGTGCGCCACAGAAAGCCGCTGTCAGTACCGAATTCAGTTCTTTGTCAAGGTTTATTGTGCTTTTAATAACTCATCAAGCACGTCCCACTCTTTCTTCCATGTTTCTTTTCTGCTCTATAATGTTTAAGTATATTTATAATGTATATTTACATATAAACTATATAGAAAAAAAATCTATCGTCGGCACCAATAGCCTCGTGGGCAGTGCACTGACATATAGCGCTGTTGCGCTTCGGGCGACCCGAGTTCGAGTCCCGGCTCGTGGAGCTTTCCCGATCCCGTCCCCCTCTCTCTCTCCCACCTCGCTTCCTATCTACCTACTGTCCTATCATAATAATACAAAAATAAAAAAAATTAAAAAAAAATCTCTATCGATTGACATCATCATATCGCCCAGCTCTACTCCGCACCTCCCCTGACATGCTCTCGCGCCCCACACTTTAAAAACCCCTGTTCTACAGTATATAGTAGGAATGTGTGTAGTACGAATTTAACCCTTAATACATGTCATGTTGTCATTGTCATGTGACTTACAGCATCAGTTGCGGCACTTCACTGCCATTCACAAATCAAAAATCATTAGGATATTAAGTAAAGATCATGTTCATGAAGATATTTAGTAAATTTCCTACCGTAGATATATCAAAAATGTATTATTAGTAGTAATAATATACATTGTCTTTACTAGTATTTAGATTTTTTTGAACCCCCAGATTTTCAAATACCGGTAGTTGTATCTCGGCCGAATATTCTTCTATGCAAACAACACAGTCTCACACCAACTCGCCACATATTGATGCTTGGTCAGTTCCCTTCTGCGTCACTTTTTAACGCACAGGGTACCCCTTTCGCGTCATTCTTCGAAGCGCAGGGAACTCCATTGATTTCAATGAGAATCCTTTGACATCATATACAGACGCGTTGGGCATGGTTATCGTCATGATGAAATTATGGGTTATGATTTGTCATGGAGTGTGATTTTTCAATTTAATCAGCCTGCATAATTTTATTTACATGTATTTTCTTTTTTTATTTACACTATTCAGACACATTTGATCACGTAACCCAACCCCATCCCTAAACCTACCCATTTGTGTATTATAAAAAACAGGATATAACAGGCAGATACGACTGCAGCCACAATTTATTCAAAAAGTACAAATATTCAGTGTTCCGAGGCCAAACGATTGATTTGTGTGAAGAAAATCCCCAAAAGCGATTAGCGTCTCCATCCGCCAAAGATCATAAGGAGCGGCGGAATCATTATTTCAGCGATTAAAACATTAAGATCAACTCTGTCTCTGACTTCAGAAGACTTGGAATGCAACATGAGTTAATATTTGTATACTGTTTTTGGTCAGTTTTTGCAATAAATACCAGTGACTGTACTTGTATTTGCCTGTTACGTGTTTAATGTTGTTTAGAAGTCGGTAGGTTTAGGGTAGGAGTGGGGTTAGTTGCTCCAAAATATAAACGTAGCATATAAATATTTATAAAATCATGCCTACTTTTACAAATGCAAAGAATTTAATGCGCCTTTGATCTGATGCATTGGGCAACCAACTGAAATTAATGGAGTTAATGGCTAAAGGGGTACCCTGTGCGTTAAAAAGTGACGCCGAAGGGAACTGACCAAGCATCGATATGTGATAAGTTGGTGTGAGACGTGTTGATTCAAACAAATCATACATCAATGGAAAGCTTATTTATTCATCTTTCTGATGATGTATAAATCTCAATTTAAAAAATTGACCCTTATGACTGGTTTTGTGGTCCAGGGTCACAAATAGATTGATTTCAATAGAGTTTGATGTTGGCACGAATGTAGTACAATTCATACATTTATATTACATTTGTGCCAATAACATCAACCCTAACATCAAATTCTATTGAAGAACATATAGAGAATTTTTTTTAACAATTGTGCAGTAAATACTTATTCAGAAAGAAGTACTTTCAGTAATTATGCGATTTGCGGCAGAGTTGGACATCAGCTTTTCGGTCATGTCGAATTCAGAAAGATCCGAACTGTTACTATGACAGTTAGAACCGACTCATTTGGTTCTTTTTGAGTCTGTTATTTTTGATTCATCCATTTCTAACTGGTTCTTTTTCACTAACCCATCGGGACATGTTTATTGGCTCATTTAGTGTCAAGCATTCATGCTAGTTAGTATGTGTGTGTCTTGCATAAATCAACCCAGAACTAAAGATTGATTCTGTGAACTGGCTCGACCAGTTTTTCTCTCAAAACAATGATAACAATCAAATCACTAAACAGTAATAAGCATAAATACATTGCACTAGGGCTGTAATCAACCAAAGAAAATCTAGGTCGACTGAAGTCCAAGCTGTATATTAAGTCTTCATGACCAATCGCTTCATGTACCCCCAAGTTGTAAGTCGCTTTGGATAAAAGCGTCTTCTAAATGCATAAATGTAAATGTAAGTCCTGAAATTTTCGACTAAAAATCGACTAAAAATGACGTTAGAAAAAAACCTTGTTAAATTAATTAGCTGCGCACTGTGCGCAGTACTTGGTAGTCTTGTTGTCTGCCTAAATGATTTATAAATAAACATAAAAAAGTAGTAGGCTATTATTAAATCAGTATATTAAATCATTTTTGACCTGATTATTTTGCACTGAAATGAGTCTGACACACAAGTCTTTCGGCTCTGACAGCGTTGCATCACGTGCACCGTCATAGTACTATATTTTCGGAAATCATAGGCTATGTTGTCAACTAGTGATATCATCACAAGAACTTTTGAGGAATATGCAACATAATTTAGACAATCGTTTTTGTCATAGGCCTATGTATTATACTAACTGACAGACACTATCATTTCAGTCGCTCTGTGTAGCTCGAACCTAGGATCAGCTCAGCGTCGTGGCTGAGACACGAATAGACTATTAACTTAAAGCTTTTACTCTTAAACACAAAAGGCATGTCCACTTTAATAAAAAAGGAATATTTATTAAACAAGCCAGATCAAGAGCAGAAAAAACGCTCTCACAATTAAATAAATAATATACAGCAAATTAGCCTTCTTCAATCTGTCTCTCATCTCTAGTGGGTTGGGCTAATCCAAAAGAAGTGGAACAAGGGGGGTGTTCTGAAGAGACTGTTACCTGTGAAACAGGGGTGCTCTAAAAACACCCCCATTAGCAATTAGTACTCTCCACCTGATGAAATGAACGCGATGCGGCAAAACTGATGAAATGAACGCGGCGTGGCAAAACTGATGAAATGAACGCGGCAAAACTAACGAAATGAACGCGGCAAAAAATCAACCAATCAGAATTTTGGTCGAGCCAGAACGTATCGACTAATAATTGACTAATCGACTGGGAGATTATAGCCCTACATTGCACACATAATTATTTTGTAAAATAATCTATTTTTTATTAAACTCAAAATGCTGCATCTCTAGGCAACTCACCAAGTTTTGGAATAGACCAAAAGAAAATGTAGCTTGATTAACAACGACAGTCCTTTGAAAGAGGTTCCCAGTGAAGTAAGGAACATGCAGACCTCCTTTTTCTTTTCTGCACGCCATTCAAAGTGTTTTCTCCTTCAGTGAGTAAATGCTCTTTGGCAGGGGTTAGATGGCTGTGCCTGTGGTCATAGGCGGTGATCACTACTGTTTAAAGTTTATTTGCTGCAGTCTTGAGTCTGTCATACTTTGAGTCCCCTAAATCACTCTGATCAGGCCGTTTCTTCTCAAGCGTTCTGCTGTCTTGCTTTCAGATTAAGGCACAGCTTTGATCTGCTCTGATCGTATGTGACAGTTCCACACAACTCATGACGTGCACTTTAGAGCTGTGGGCTTTTACAGTTACACACTGCTAAGTGAGGCTACTGACGCTGTCATGGGTCAGCTGGTTAGTGTGTCAATTTGAGAGGTGTGTGTCTATGTGGAAGAAGGTCTCAGAGTAAGAAAGAGACAAGGAGAAGTTTGAGATTTAAGATACTGTGATTGTCAAATTCTAAAGGTTTGTTCACACCAAGAACAATAACTATATAGATAACTATATTATCATTTCTGATAGTTTCTGTGGGTGGTGTGGACTTCCCCATTCTCATAGAATTAAAACTTTATAGACATGGTTATTGATAGTTATTGTCCGTATTGTCCCAAATATATTGCAATGAGTAATGGGAATAATGCACGATGACCGAATGTTCATTAGAAATGTCATCCAATACTGTTGCCTGCATTTACCAAGCCTGCATTTATTTGATCAAATATACATAAATAGTATTCAAATGTAAAATAACTGGTTTGTATTTGAATATATTTTAAAATGTCATGTATTCATGTGATGTCAAAGCTGAATTTTCAGCATCATTACTCCAGTCTTCAGTGTCACATGATCCTTCAGAAATTATGCTGATTTGGTGCTCAAGAAACATTTCTTATTTATTGTCAATGCTGAGAACAGTTATGTTTTTAATATAATATTTTTGTGGAAATCATACTTTTTTCAGGATTCTTTGTTGAATACAAAGTCAAATTGTAATTGTTTTTGCCGTCACTTTTGATCAATAGTATATAAGCTTGTTTCCGCCACAGAATAAAAAATAAAAAAGGTTACATCTCGCAAATCTGACTATTCTGACAATTGCCAGTTTATAACACGCAATTGTAAGATATAAAATCAGAATTTTAGAGATATAAACTCGCAATTCTGAGAAAAAAGTGAGTCTCTTTTCCCCCTCAGAATTGGACTTTATAACTCACAATTCTGAGAAAAGTAGTAAGAATTGCGAGCTATAAAATCAGAATTGCGAGAAAAAAGTCAGAATTGCGAGTTTATCTCACAATTTTGACTTTATAACTTGCAATTCTGACTATATCACAATTCTGACTTTATAACTCGCAATTCTGACATTATAACTCGCAATTCTGACTTTATAACTCGCAATTCTGACTTTATAACTCGCAATTCTGACATTATAACTCACAATTCTGACTTTATAACTCACAATTCTGACTTTATAACTCGCAATTCTGACATTATAACTCACAATTCTGACTTTATAACTCGCAATTCTGACTATATCACAATTCTGACTTTATAACTCACAATTCTGACTTTATAACTCACAATTCTGACTTTATAACTCGCAATTCTGACTATATCACATAATTCTGACTTTATTACTTGCAATTCTGACTATATCACGTAATTCTGACTTTATAACTCACAATTTTTTTTAACTCACAAGACTTTTTTTTTCTCTGAATTGCTAGATATAAACTCACAATTGCGTATTTTTGAATGGTGAGGCAGCTCACTAGATTTTGGGACAGAGCTGTAGTCCTTGTATGTTTGTGTTTGTGAGTGAGTGATTGGAGAGGTCTCTTGCCCCGTCTCACCCTTCATTAGAGGTTGCCTCAGTGGTGTTTATGGCTCCTGTGCTGACTTCTTCCCACCGGTGGCACTGTGACAAGGATCCACACGACGCTCACACTCCTATTTGACACACTCATAAATCTTCAGATGAAATGGTGGCCTGTGTGCCAGAGAAAATGTTTGTGTGTGTGTGTGTGTGTGTGTAAGTAAAACTAAGCAGACATTTCCCTCAAATGAATTCTGAACACACCCTGCAGATGTTAATGAAAGCGACGTGTTTGTGGCATAGGGCTGATTGACAGGCTGAACCCTGACAGTGAGGAATCTCTGAGCAAGAACATGCAGAGACTGCTTCCAGTGGTTTTCACAATGGTTGTTGTTTTCATTTAGCAAAAATATGCATATTGCTCTCTATTTGGATTGGAGTAAATGCTCACATTTATATCACAGGCTCACATTCTTTCTGATATTTCCGAAGTAAAGGGAATAGTTCAGACAAAAATTTACATTCTGTCATCATCCTTGCGTCTTTTGAACCTAGTTATCAAATCTCATTCAAACCTCTACATATTCAAGCAAGCACGTCACTTTCAAAGAAGAATACAGTGCTCAACGTGCCCTTTTTTAAAGTGTTTTTTTTTGGAGCTTGACAGCATCTGTCACCATTTACTTTCATTGTATGCAAAAGAGCAGCATAAACATTCTGCCTCGAGCAGTGTGTACTGTTTTTTCTGTCCTTTATGTTTGCTGCTTGTCAGATTTTGCCCCCAGTGGCAAAGCTGAAGGCAAACTATGTGACATCAATGTTATTTATATCACATTGTACAATAAACCATCTTAGCACTATTGACAGAGCTTTACATTATTAATAGTCTCATAAAAATGTGAAATGGTACCACACAAACCCAAGCAAGCCCTTACAGTAATCAGGGTTAAGCAAAATTCAAGATCTAAGAATTGGCTTTTTAAAAATCTTTTAAAATCAAATTGACCATGGTCAACAGGAAGTTGGAATTAAATGAAGTGGAATTTACAGAAAAGTCTGTCGAACGTCACATGAACAAACAGAGTCTCATCGCATCTGCTTGTCCTACAAAGTGTAAACAGCAGTACGAACGGACGGCAATATCATGGATTTTTAAGGTAATCAGCCAGTTACATTCCATTTGAATATCTGACTGTTAGTGAGAAGAATAAAATAAAATAAAAACTTTTAGATATCAATCTGCCTATGTGATGGACTTCGTCTATACTCATCTTTGTTTGCTCCTTTTAAGGCATCTTGAGTAAAATATTCTATAATACTCTATATTTAATGAAGCACATACAAAAGACCTAAATCGGAAGTGATACTCATTGATGCATGTGGGGAGCGAAGGCTGGCCCGTGTGGTCCGATCAAACAGACAAGCTACTGTAGCTCAAATTGCTCAAGTTAATGCTGGTAATGATAGAAAGGTGTCAGAATACACAGTGCATGGCAGTGTGTTGCGTATGGGGCTGCATAGCCAGCAGACCAGTCAGGGTGTCCATGCTGACCTCTGTCCACCACTGAAAGCGCCAACATTGGGCACATGAGCATTATAACTGGACCACAGAGCAATGAAAGAAGGTGGCCTGGTCTGATGAATCACGTTTTCTCTTACATCACGTGGATGTCCGGGTGCACGTGCGTCGCTTTACTGGGGAACACATGACACCAGGATGCACTATGGGAAGAAGGCAAGCCAGCGTGGGCAATGTTCTGCTGGGATACCTTGAGTCCTGCCATCCATGTGGATGTTACTTTGACACGTACCACCTACCTAAGCATTGTTGCAGACCTTGCCTTTCATGGAAATGGTATTCCCTGGTGGCTGTGGCCTCTTTCAGCAGGATAATGCGCGCTGCCACAAAGGAAAAATGGTTCAGGACTGGTTTGAGGAGCACAACAACGAGTTTGAGGTGTTGACTTGGCCTCCAAATTCCCCAGATCTCAATCCAATCGAGCATCTGTGGGATGTATGAACAAACAAGTCCGATCCGTGGAGGCCCCACCTCACAACTTAAAGGACTTAAAGGATCTGCTGCTAACATCTTGGTGCCAGATACCACAGCACACCTTCAGGGGTCTACTGGAGTCCATGCCTCGACTGGTCAGGGCTGTTTTGGCAGCAAAAGGGGGACCAACACAATATTAGGAATGTTATGCATTATCGGTGTATATAGTGTTTATACGTTTTATTATTATATTTATTTAATTTATATTTAAAATGTAACTTTCTTTTAAATATTTCATTTAAATTAAATTACAATTAATTAAAATTTCGGCTACTTTTAGAACTTTGTCTAAAGTTTAGGATTCATTGCAAAAAGGAAAAATCTTGTTTGCATCTCCTTTTTTGTTCCGTAACATCATGAGGGTGAGTAAATGATGATAGAATTGTAAGTCCTGTTTGAACAACTTCTATACGTATTAGCACAGTATAATAGTATTGTTCTACAATAATCTAACATCTTCATCTTCTTTTTCCTTTGTGCTTCCCTAAACAACCCCCCACCCAGACTAACACAGCGCCTGTGTGCACCCAGAGGGAAGAGAGCAGCATGATGAGACCTAGAGGCGCAGAGGAAGGGAGGATGGCAGGATGAAGAGAACACAGGAATGTGAGACAGCGTGGCTCAGAGGGTGAGAGAGATGTGTCTCGGTGCACCACAGAGAGGGGCGGGTCTGGAGAAGGGAGGCAGAAGACGCCATATGGCCCCTGCCGGGGCTGGGTTTGGGGTGACAGGAAGGAGGGAGCGTGAGAGGACGAGGCAGCAGGCAGGGGAGACGATGAGACGGAACGCTTCCTTCCACAGTGCAGAGCAGATAGACTGGGGCCGAAGGCCAGACAGGGGCCACTGACTGACACCAGATCTGATTGCATCCAACACAGAGATGCCAAACAGTGACAGGTGCCAGCACTGTTAGAGCGGAGTAGAAAGAGAGGGAGGAAAGACCAGACAATGAGACAAACGCTGTTAAAGACAAGAGAAAAAGAGGATGTGGAACTTGTGTTTGCTTAGTGCATGTTACATACAGAGGCCTCAAAACATATTCAGCAACTCTTGAAAATGTAATTTCATTGCATTAGGAACAGAATAGGCATCTGCAAACAGATGACGCCAGAGCTTTTCTTCAATTTTCTAACACTTTATGCAATGGTACTTTTATGTAAGACCATTTCAAAGTAAAACATTTTTTTTTTTACATTTATTTTATAAATTCATATTTTTATTCAGCAAGGAATGCGTTTGAAGGCTGGTGCAATGTTTAAAAAATTCTAGTTAAAAATGAATGCTGTTCTTTTTTGAATTTGCTATTCATCAAATAATTGTGAACCACATGTATCAAGGTTTCCACAAAAATATTAAGTAGCACAATTGTTTTCAACATTGATAATAATAAGTGATGTGTTTTGAGCACTAAATCAGCATATTAGAATGATTTCTGAAGGATCATGTGACAATGAAGATTGGAGTAATGATGCTGAAAATCAGTGTTAATTTTGACAGCAAATTTTGATTTAGTTTTAGTCATAGTCTTTTGACTAAAATGCCATTTAGTTTTATTCATATTTTAGTCACCTGAATTGTTTTTAGTTTTAGTCTAGTTTTAGTCGATTAAATATCATAAGATTTTAGTCTACAGTAGATTTAGTCTCCTAAAATCAAATTAGTTTAGTTAAATTGTAATACATTAAGCATTTAAGCCTTACATAACCGACTGTCACTTTAACTGACATTTTGACATAAAAAAAATACACAAAAGAGCTCAATTCACTTTTTTGTTTGTTTTTTAAAAACAGCTATATAGTTTTTATAACTTTGTATTTCTGTTTTAGTTAGTAGACAATATCAGGTTAAGCTAAAGCTTCAAATAAGTTTTTTTTTTTTTAAATTTCAGTTAACATTTATTTAATTTCAAGTAATGAATATTTTTTTAAATGGTTTTAGTTAACTATTATAATCCTGATACTTTATTGAATATGTGTCAAATACTGGTCTTTCCTCCTGACTATGAATTAAATTGGAATGAAATTAAATACAGTTTATTGTGTAAGCAAAAACAAATATATAATGCGTGACTTGTAATTATAAACAAGCTTGAAATACACATTGACTCTTATTTTGAAATGTCTGCGCCTCTGTTGCAGTTGCAGGAGCTCATTCAAGTTCAGATTACATAAAATATGCATTGTTACAACCGTCTAAAACACATTACTATATAAACATCGTAAAGTAAACATTGTCAATATTCATCAGCATTAGTTCATAAACAATTGCCTGGCATAAACGTGTGCTTTTCATTGATTGTAAGCCGCGCTGGATTAGGGATGCGGGGGTGAGCCTGTAGAATGCAACAGCGCCGTGTTTTCCAGCGGTTAGATCAACACGTTCAAATCAAATGTGCGCATCTGTTACACAGGATATATCGGTTCTGACTGGATCTCTTCCCAAATCGTCCCTCCCTAACATTTTCGTCTCATTTTTATTTGTTGACGAAAATGACAGTTGATTTTCATCTTAGTTTTTGTCATCCAACACTAGTTTTTATTTAGTTATAGTCTCATTTTCGTCAGTAAAAAGGTCGTTGACGAAAATTATGACGAAAATTATTCGTCAACGAAATTAACACTGCTGAAAATTCAGCTTTGCCATCACAGGAATAGATTACATTTTAAAATGTATTGCAATAGAAAACTATTTTAAATTGTAATAATATTTCACAATATTGCTATTTTACTGTAATTTTTATATAATAAATGCAGCCTTGGTCAGCATAACCAACTTAGTCAGATATATTTTTATAAACAGGATTTTTTAAGTTAATGTTCAATTAATGTTTAAAAAAATAATGATGTGCACAAATAAATCATTTATAATAAATACTGCAATATTCAATAAAAATAAGAGTTGTACATTTTGATTTCATGGTGACTTTAAAGTGATTAACTAAATGATTGGAGAAGTGCGGCATATGTCACCAAAGAGAAGTCTGTCATCTGGAGTTATGCCGCTTTGATTAAAAATGACGAGGTCTAAACATTTGAGAAATTAAACGTATACAAGAATGAATAGTTCACATTGAGATCTATAACATGCATTTAGAAAAATTCATGCCGATTGTGTTTTCGAATACAATGACTTTCAAGTGTCAAACATGAGCCATTGTATATGAACAATAGAAGAAAGCCCACACACTTCTTTAATGGTTTTGTTCATTGCATGTGCCAGGCGATTTGTGTCTTGTTCATCTTTGTCGGACATGATCGTTCAAGCGTGTTTGTTTCTTCAAGTACACTGACACACTGTCTATGTGCTTATGAGCATGGATGAGAAATTATGTGTGTGTGCGTGTGCAAATGGAGCCCATCGGAGAGCAGGGGTGTCAGGAGAAGAACGTGTGTGTGTGTGTGTGTGAGTGTGCATGGATGGGGCTCAGGAGGCCTGCAGCTGTATGACCCAGGTGCCACATGGCACTCCGGCTTTGGCCTTGCTCACTACATCCCCGCAGGCGGCCCTAGTCAAGAGGCTCTCACAGATTATCAATACATACACACTAATCATCTGTTGAAATTCAACTTCAATATCTGTTGACCTAACAAATATTATGCAGACTGGAAATTCTGTCAGCGCTGCGGCATTCATAATTCTTTGGCATGCTGCAGGATTTCAGGACACTTCAGTTGCATTTGATCAGGGAAATGAAATAATCTAAGGCCTGTTGATGTCATGAAAGATTCTATCCCATTCTCCTTTGGAGCCTAAAGTGATTCTATTGGCTGGTCAAACTTTTACCCTTAGTTTCACAGACAAGGTTTATGCTAGTCCCAGACTAAAGTGCATGTTTGAGCTGTTTCAACTGAAAGCAACTTGCACTGAGATATCTTAAAGGTCCCGTTCTTCGTGTTTTTTGAAGCTTTGATTGTGTTTACAGTGTGCAATATAACATGTGTTCATGTTTCGTGTGTAAAAAAAAACTGTATTTTTAACACAATGTACTTATCTGTATACCGCTGTTTTCACTGTCCTAAAAACGGCTGATGACTTCCTTTATTCTATGAAGTCCCTCCTTCAGAAATACGTAACGAGTTCTGATTGTGCCAGCGGTTCCCGTGTTGGGATTTGACCGCAGTTTAGCGAACGCGTCACGGTTCCTGTGTTGTGATTCGACAGCAGCATAGCGCACGTGGAAAGGTCACGCCTCTTAACGGGGTGATGTATGCACTCAATGATCTCTACAGCGTCCCTGGGAAAGCCAAACAAAGGTGATTTGACTCCGGGATGAAAATAACAGCGACATGGCGACAAACACACTGAAACGCAGCACTTCCTCTTCTCCACGTGGGACAGCAACAAGACCACGCCCCCTTTTTTCGCGTATTCTTGTGGGCGGAGGTTAGTCTGTTCTACTGTTCTACCGACGTCATTTATGAAGGAAGTACCAGGATGTAGTCCAAGCCGGCCGTTCGCTGTAGGCTTTGAAAGGGAACTTCTGTTAAATAAAATATCTCGCTTGGCATTGAACTTTGAGCTTTATAATTTTACAGGTATTATTTATGCTCTAACAGCAACATTACACACTAACTAAAGTTTGAACAATGGGATCACGAAGAACGGGACTTTTAAAATATTTCAGTGCCATTGTTTTGTCTCAAGATGCACACCAAGTCACGTTCATAAAAGCTACTTAAATGCCCTAATTGAACTAAGGCCTAATCCTGGCTTAGCCCTGTCTGTGAAACCAGGCCTACCATTGTTAACATTAGTAAATTAATGAGCTAAAATGAACTATCATTGGCGTCACTAGGCCCTTTTTAAACTTCGGCTTCGTCCCATCTTTTAATCAGGGTGTTCTTCAATTCACAGCGGCGTTGAGCAGAGTGCACGTCAGAAGCAGAGCTGTGTGCGTTGATCTGTGCCTCATTGGTCTGTCACCGCTCGTCAATGTCAAAGTATTTGAGAAAACCAATCAAATCAGAGTAGGCAGGCTTTATGTATGCACAGCTGAGCGCAAATTTTAGCAGCACGACTCGACGTCAAGTGCGAGATATGTAAGTAGCTAAACTAAACATTTCATATTTGACAGCTGCTTCAAGTCAGAAATGTTAAACAAATGACAAAAATGTATGATATAATTAACAAACAAGCCGTTTTCTTCAGATTAGGCATAAGATTAATAGTAATGAATGTTTGCATATTGTAAATTTATTTAATAAATTTAGTTTCCTAGCTTTCCTGGTAGCCTAAGTAAATTAACATGTCTACGAAAATGATTCATAAAACATATAAATATCAGTTTAACATATGTTTACTGTCTTCACTGATAAAAATGGAAAAACTTTTTCAGTCATATTTGCCCACTGACATGGTTTTCAAGATATTATTATCAAATTTTTTGGAATATCTTAAAATGCACATATGTAGATCATGGAAATCAAAATGTTCTCGGGGGAGCAAGCCTACCTCACATTTTGGATCTCTGATTATAAACCTGCCTACATTGTAAGTTTAAGGGATGTACAATATGGTCATGCAGAATAAGACATTAATATTTGCTTTATAAGTACTAATAAACAGCCAATATCCTAATATGCATACTAATAAGCTATTAAGTTAATAGTGAGAATGGGACCCTAAACTAAAGTGTTACCAATTTTTTTCATAACCTCACTGTGGGCTGAGCCCCCCTAAAATGAAAATCCTAGAATCGCCCCTTCTATTAATTATCAATATTTTTTTTCACAGCTTTATTAATCTATGTCAATGTTAACAGATACAACTTTTTAAAACTGTATTGGTAAATGTTAAAATTTACATACCTAAGATGAATAAATGCTGTCAAAGTACTGTTAGTTCATGTTGATCAAGAAATTGCACAAAATCACACGATGCACTTCAATCACATGATTTATGGGTGTTACCGAATTATGCAGCGCTCTCATGGCAATTCATAACTATTTTACGTTTTGGCTAAATTGTGTGAATTTGTACGTTTTACATAAGATTAAGCTTCACTGACGTTTAGGGTTAGGCGTCATGCTTAATTTTTTTCTAAAAATGTAACATTTTTGTATGATTCACATTGTACGGAATGCGAAATCGGCACCTTGTATTGGACCTTCGTGCTTAAATTTTTTCTTTAAAAAAAAGATTCACATTGCACAAAATACGAAATTGCGACCTTGTAAAACATTTACGTTTCCTCATGAGATTAGATTAGAATTGTTATAACTATATAAATACAAATTAATGTTTTTAAAGCATATGACATATAAAGCTGTAAATGGTTAAATTAAATGGTGTTTTTCCGTTAACTTGCAGTCTATCTGGTTAGCTTGCATAATGCCGGCTGATAAACCTGCAATTTTAGCATATCGCTAACTGATTAGCCTGCTTGTTTAGTGAACCTTTAGCCAAAACGCCTGCATGCTTAGCATACTGTTAGCATTTAGCCTGCTAGCTTTGCATACAATATGCTTTTGATTGTCTGTTGTCACATTAATATAGCTATTGCATGACAATTGAACCCAAATCACACACTGTATTTAAATAAATGTAGAATAAATACTGTAGGGGAGTGCGGGGCACAACCTAACGCAGGGTTAGTTACACACATGGTTTAAAACTTTCCACACATGCCAGGATGACAAAACTTAGTGTATTTACTAGTTGCCATATCAACATTATTTAGATAAAAAATTGCGCCAAAATGTAAAAAATCTTTGGACGATATTACAGAACATTTATTTAACCGTAGCAAAAGTAAATTTCTTACTTAAGTTTATTTTTCATCTCTGTTTTTTTGTGTTTATTTAAAATAAGACAAATCTGATATTATTTTAATCTTACAGTATATCTGTTGTTTAACAGTTGCGATCATTCTTTAATGCTGATCTAACCGGCAGAAGACAAATTATTTTAGTTTGTAATGGATATTTTTTGGATTATATCAGGTAACATTTTTAGCTGTCATGTTACAATATGCCCCTCACATTTTACAATGTACCCCACCTATGGGGCATGTTGTCACATTTCACTTCCATTCTTTCGAGGTAAATCAAGAAAAAAGTATACACTGTATTAATGAAACAAAACCACATAATTGTACTAGACATGTGTGAAATGAATGTGGGAAAAAATAAATACTCTGAACCCCAAGTGGATTTGCACAAACTGAGAGCGTCAAAAAGCGTTAGGTTGTGCCCCGCTTTCCCATATGTTAATATGGATGCTGAAATTAAAAAGCTGCTAGTGTGAAACAGGTCTATAAGAAAAAGAAAGAAAAAAATCCATACTTACTATTACATTATACAGAACAAAGCACTCAGATTTTCACAGGAAGATACCTTGAAAAAGCCTGCTTTGGTAATTACTGCATAAGTAGTTTAATTACTCTAGAATAGCAGACTTTTATGCATGATAACATAACCTAACTTGACTGGATTTGATAATGCGCTCAAGCATCTGCAGCGTGCGCATTCCGCAGCACAGGAGTGATTGACGGTTGTATCGCTAAGTCAATGGCTTCTTTGTATCTTCTTTCTTTCTTCTTTTTTTATGTGCGGGTTCATTGTGGAGCCATCTAATTCAAAACAGGGATCCTCAATTATGCAATGTGTCATTTACATATGCTAATTAGTATCATATTAATTACCTTTAAATTGGGTAATTAGGCAATCTCAATTAAGACATTGTTCATTACACTAAATGCACAGGAAAGGTGTTTGAAGTTTTTTTTTTTTTTTGCCCTCCCAGTGCCTCATCTCCCTTCATGAGTGTGTGTGTGTATATGTGTGTGTGTGTGTGTGTGTATGAGAGAGGAGACTGGGCTCGCTGCCACATCTGAATCGGGCCTTGCCAGCACGGCGCGTTTAATAATTTAGCCGTCCCACATCATATAAGGGATGCACCCACAGCTTTCATGATTACCAAGCATATGGTTTGGTAATGAAGCTGCTGCTTGTAAAATAGTAATGACAGCAGAGAGAGAGAGAGAGAGACAACAGCTTCTTTATTTCATTTTAGCCATGCAGCGAATGCATTATACAGGCTTGTTTGGATTTTGTGTGTAGTGAAGCTGCCATTGAGAAGATCCTGTTTGCCTTGCGCTTTATGAGGAAGGCCAACAAAACGCTGGCACGGATTCAGGGGCACTAGAGCAGTAACAGAAGCTGAGGCTGCTGGGAGGGTTTCTCCACCTCAGCATAGACTGTCTGAGAAGAGCATACAGACAATAGGATTTCACTGCAAGTTTATGCGCTTCATTATGTGGTTCTTTTTAATAGGCAATTTAATGGTGTGTTGCATCTTGTTGAGAATATACAATGATACCTTTTGGGTTTGTAGTCTGTATACAGTGGCAAAGATGGGCATTGCACTATAGACTATATAGGACAAAACTAGCTGTTATCAACACGCTTTATAACAGTCTTTTCTACATTTTGGCGAATTGGTGCATGACTTGTCCTATTGTCCTAAACATTTTTTTTACTTAAGCCTCACTATATGTTGGTTTAGGGGGTGAACCTTTAAACTTATCCAACCACCTAAAATCGTATTTTTTCGTACAAATCAGATTCATACAAAATTCATACAAAATCTCCCGCTCATAAAATAATTGTAATTTGAGAGAATTTTCTTATGAGATCAGGTTGCTTGCTTTAGTACCAGTAAATTACAGGTGTGGACACTACACTTAAACGTGAAATTACAGACTCCACAACTAATATCGACAACATATGATATCATGAGATCATACTCTTGGGCTTGGGCTGGTAATGAATCTAATTGATCTAATTATGATCAGTAATATAAAGATTTAGGACCCTATTTTAACGATCTAAGCGCATGGTCTAAAGTGCATGGAGCAAGTGCAAGTTTAACAACGGAAAACATGGTCGACGCGACAGGTCTAAAAGGGTTGTCCCCAGTCTCTTAATGAGTAATGGGTGTGTTTTGGAATAATGTCAGTCTCATCTCCCATTCCCTTTAAAAGCCAGTTGCACTTGCACCATGGCGGATTCGCTATTTACGTACATAGCGGAATATAGACACCCTCTACCTGGTGAGTCAGTTTAAATACGTGTGTGTATTGCCACGATTGGTTAAATAAGTAGCCAGTTTAATTCGTCATTACTGCAAATAGGTAAGTCTGATATATGCAATGACTATCCATTATGACATGTAGGCATTTTTATCTTTATGTACACAATTATAATCTTTTACATTGTAATCCTTTTATTTTTAATATATACAAAATGTTGTGTGCTGCTGTGCGTCCTTTTGTAACAAGCAGAGTGTACGCATGTAAAAAAAATGCGTCACGACTAGCAAAATATACTTGCGTTGCGCTACATGGCGGTGTATGATAGGGCCCAATATGACTCTAATCGCAAAATATATATGCAAATGTGAATGTGTAGATACAGCTCTGGAAAAGATTGAGACCACTAAACATTGAGAAATCTAAATATTATATTTTATTATTATTATTATTATTATTATTATTATTATTATTATTATTATTATTATTATTATTATTATCATATACCAGTTACAAGTAGTAAAGTTTTAGATCCTACCTTAGTTTATATTTACAAATTTGCAGGTCAGATTTCACCAAACTTTGGTCCTACAAAAAAAAAAAAACCCACACATTTATTGGTCATGAGCTTGTGTTTCCGCTTTCTGCATGAATGGAAATTAATTGAGCGCAAAGCCTTGTGTGCCCTCACCTTGACCTCTGACCTTCATCTTATTTTCTAGAGCTGCAGACACGTGATGCACTACATGGTGGGGGATTGGTTAATGTGACAGGTTAGGAGTTTAGTATTTCTTGAAGGGTGAAAGTAATATGTGATTGTCTCAGGCATTTCCGGCCCAATTCCTCTGCCCGTTGAGGAAGATGAGGGCACAGCAGGAGGTCCATCTCTACCACCAACGTCAGAAAAACAGAGAAGAATGTTTAAAGCACACATTTCTTGGCCTCTTTTGAAATTTTCATTCAGTGACATCATGCTGTACAGCTTTCGAGACTGCTACTTTCATCCGAAAGATGTGTGTAGATGCTAAATAATTTACAGGTTCTGCACACCTTACCTTATGCACAAAATATCTGGAATATATGCTCAACTAGCCTGAGCCAAGTGTGAATATCAATGGCTCTTTAAGGGAAGGGGAACTACCTTACAATGTAGCCATTGTGGAGTGCAACCTGGAGAAGTCATAATATAAATCCAGCATTTTATTTTCTCTCCATCAGGGAGTGAAACACAGGGCAGCGTGCGGCACGCGTCTCCCCGTGTGCAAGAGAATGGGGTTCACAGCTGCACTCACTCCCACTGAACCAGTGGAAAAACTGTTAGGCTGTTCGGTCACACATGAGCTCTGTTACAAAACCCATTGAGCTTCCTCATTGCATACTGCCTGCAAAGGCAGCCGACTTCTGAGAAAGCATCCAAAATGTACCTAAGTGAGCCATTTGAAACACAAATAGGAAACTCAACTTGGAATTGTTTTCAATTGCCGTATTTTCCAGATCTGTTCACACCAAAAACTGTATTAGTGTCCACATCAACGCACAATATCGCTCTTAGCGCGTGCTGCGGTTATGATGGCTACCACTTTAAATGCTCAAGCTCTTTAAAGCAGGATGGATTTTGATTGGCTGTCAACGTTTTTATTGCTGGAAAAAGTTGTTCCGAAAGGGATTCCAACTATTGCTTCTCTGTGCCGTTATTGTTATAGTTGGGGTGTGAGCGCTGCTAATCTTTTATATTTACAATGATTTTTAGATCTATATCTTTATCGTCGGCGTGAACTGGCCTTGAAAGGATAGTTCACCTAAATATGGAAATCATCATTTACTCACCCTCAAGTTGATCCAAACCTGTATGAATTTCTTTATTCTGCTGAACACAAGAGAAGATATTTTGAAGAATACGGGTAACCAAACAGTTGATGGACCCCATTGACTTCTATGGAAAACAAATTACGGAAATCAATGGGGTCCCATCGACTGTTTGATTACTGATATTTTTCAAAATATCTTGTTTTGTGTAAAAAAAAATTTGGCATACAAGTTTGAAACAACTTGAGTAAATGAGTAAAAGATGACAGAATGCTCATTTTATGGATGAACTCTCCCTTCAAGGGTCAAAATTGCATTGTCGAGAGAAAAAAAACAGATCAGTGTATATTTAAGTCTCATTATCACATTCAGAAATAATGCAAAATATCAGTCAATTAAAACAGAGCATTTCCAAACATTATACTCACTAGAAAGATGTATTTTAGTTCATCTCACTCCAAAACAAATCCATTAAATTTAATGATATTCAGAAAAGAAATGAATAATAAGTAAAAAAAACAAACAAATTATAGTGGCATTTATTATAAACTAAATGTATTATTAATGCCAAGCCTAAACAAATCTAAATAAAGTGAATCTGAAACTAGTGCATGGCAAATGCACAGTACAAATAAACTTAGGCACATACCTCCATCCAAATGTGTTTTTTGCTCTCTTGACATTATTTGCATTAAGTCGGAATATAAGTTGCAGAAAGTTTTAGATGATTAAAAAAATCTTATTCTAGATCAAATAATAAATAGACTTATTCTAATTTGTATTAGTATTGGGGGGAGGTCGTTTCCTGGTTACAACTACTCTGTGTGTGTGTGTGTGTGTGTGTCCATGGGTGTGTGTATGGGTTACCATACTTGGCCCTCACCGTCATGTCACGACACATATCGTTTGAGAGATATTATGATTAAATGAGTGCGTGATTTTCTTCCAAACCACTTCAGTGCAAACTCCACCCCTCAGCCGATTATAAAAATTTCACAGTGCTGATTGATTTCCTACACAATGCTACCCCTAACCCTACCCTACACCCTAAGCTTAACCAATGAAATTACTGAACTAATTAGGGGGGAAAAAATCATGGCTGCATCCGAAAGCTGAAAAATGCTGCCTTCCGAGGATGCATTCCAAGTTAGGAAGGCATCGAGGCATATCCGAATCTAATGTAAGCTTCACTTCCTGTCTTCTGAGACCTTCATCTGATCGATTTTTGAAGGTAGCATAGATGTATCCTATCCATCTCTGCCTGTGATATCTCGCGATCCTGTGCGTACCATTCTGTGACTGACAGTTGAGCTAAATAATAAAGGTGGTGTCTGAAATTTGCGGTTGGTGGACAGTTTGTGTGTAAAAGTAGACTTTTCCACTTTTGATGTTATTTCTAGCAAGAAATTGCTATTGTAGTAATTCAATATTTGCTTAGTTATAACCAAAGCTTGCTGTGTTTTGTTGTACAGCTCTGGAAAAAATTAAGTGACCACTTAACATTGAGAAATCAATGTTAAGTGGCCTCTTAATTTTTTCCAGAGCTGTATATCATTAAACCTTAATGCTGAAATTTGTCTGCAATCGGTTTCGTGAGGTACCTTCATGCACAAATGAGAAGTCATTGCTAGACAGGGCAGCAAGACAACACGGATGCAGCTTGCGCGTCACCATCTTATTATGATTTATTTTTTCACTGCATTCTGGGGTTTTCTTTTCCGCTAATGACGCATACAATGCTGCCTTTGAATTTGATCAAAATACGGTATCTAGAAAGCAGATTCATTACATTTTCTAGCATTTGAAACACCCTTTGTGTAAGGACTGTGATACCTTAAAATACAGCCTCTGTAGGGAGGTTCTGTTACAGCAATAGCCTAAAGACATAACACCAAGAAAGAGAGGCACAGGGAAAAACAAGGAAAGAAGAAGACGTGACTGAAATGGTTAGAAAAAATAAAAGGGAAACCGGGCTTTGGCTCCCTTCCTATGGAAATAGAGGGAAAAATGGGTTGTAAAAATAAGATGATGAGTTAAAATAGAGAGGAAAGGTTCAGTGATTCTCTCTCTCTCTCTCTCTCTCTCTCTCTCTCTCTCTCTCTCTCTCTCTCTCTCTCTCTCTCTCTCTCTCTCTCTCTCTCTCTCTCTCTCTCTCTCTCTCTCTCTCTCTCTCTCCTCTCTCTCTCTCTCTCTCTGACCATTATACTGATTACTTTGTGGCATAGGTGATTGTAACTAAACAACTTAAATTATTGGATATTGAATGGGTGCCAATGTCAGAGATAACAATAGAAGGGGCTTTTATGCTGCCCACTAGGGGGAGCTGTGGTATTCCTTTTAAAGACCATAAGCATATGTGTGAAAGCCACATTGTGTGTAACTAATATATTAGCATGTGGATTTTACCAACATACATGGATAATATGAAGCACTTTTGGGAAGCTGACATGTCCTACAGTGTGAAATGCTCCATCTATAACTATTTTAAGCAATATTAATTTTCTTATGCATTACATTCATAATTGAGAGACTTCATAAATATTGAATGATTAAAATTGTTGAAAATAACCGATTGATAAAAGTATGTGTTCTTTTATATTCATTTAAAAAATCTGGATGCTGATAAAAAAAAAAATCCAAGGGCACCTCATGCATCAACTACTCATTTTGCGGGAAGATCTTGACAATATAAGAACAGTAGTCTTAGTCGGTTTCTTCTTGGAACATTTCTTTTCATGGGACCATTGAACAAGGCAATCGCTGACTGGTTTCTCGCTTGTGTTGTAGGTGGAATCCGTTGCCTTTACTCTTCGCTCTGAGTAACTGACTTCATACTGTTTTGCTCCTTTGGGAGAGGGTGGAGCAAATCTGATCTCGGATTCCTCATCTCTCCCCTCTCATGTGGTCTCATCTGGTTGGGATCTCAATAAAATGATGCCTTACTGTGAGCTGACAATTTTTTTCTGTGCTGAGCTGGACTAGTTTTCCTATGTGATAATAGGGAGTGAAGGGAGTACGGCTGTGTGAAATGAGACTTCTTTGCACAATTAGAGGTTGTGATGGTGTGATATTGTGAATTTTAATGTAAACTGTGTGACCACCATAGATATTCAGATTAATGGTTATTACATTAGCAGGTAGCTACTGTATATCTGACACCAGCAATTCTGAATGATTAACACCAGTATATGCTTATGTCTAAATTAAAGTTTGGACCAGTGGTTGATAATGCAATATAAGGCAATATTTTACTGCGGCTTTATTCATTTTATACAACACAGAAGGCCAAATTGTGTTCATGCTAAGTCAAGCAGGGATACAACTCACATTTCTTTAATTATGGCCTCAGCTTTTTATCCTTTCATCCTGTTGACCTATTGTTGTTTGAATATAAAGGACAGATCATTTGTATGGACATTATAGCTTCACAGTCAGCGAATGAGTGTGAAGTCTGTAGCTTCAAACAGAATTCATACATTTTCTGTATTGTGTCAATAATTTGCTGGCCAGCACATGATACTAATGGTTATTTAATTCATGTTCACATAGTCTGATCAAATCTGTGTAATCCCTAAATATAATGCAGACATTTATAAATAAGCAGCATACTTTAATGATTTTAACAAGGGATGTATTGCACACACACACACACACACACACACCTGTTTCACTATCTTGGTAGGGACTCTCCATAGACGTAATGGATTTTATACTGTACAAACTGTATATTCTATCCCCTTACACTAACCCTACCCGTCACAGAAAACGTTCTGCATTTTTACATTTTCAAAAAAACACATTCTGTATGATTTATAAGTTTGTTTCCTCATGGGGACCTCAATTTAGGTCCCCACGGTGACACCAGTCCCCATGAGTCAGTGTGCATTCATGTTGAAGATGAATGCACGCACGCACCGCACGCACGCACGCACGCACGCACGCACACACACACACTTTATTTAATCATATTACATTTTCTGTAGTAGTACTACCCAGTATATTGAATATTCGCTTCATATCTAAATACATTTGGACATATTTTAAGTTATTACTATGCAATATTTATTAATACTTTATTCACTATATTAATACACAGCATATTGGACATTTATTTCATATCAAAAAATTTTGTTGTAAAAATTCTCCAATTTCAAATCCTTAACATACTTCATTAAAAAAACCTATTCATTTATTTAATTTAGTTTCATTTCAGATCTACTAAAGAATCATAATGGTAACCAAACTACGTCAGAGCAAATTCACCTATTGTTGTAAGTATTACTGTAGCTCACATGTGAGTATTATCTAATGTTCTGGGGAAAATCTATGGCTATCAGCAGGACACCAGTGATGGTCCGTCATTATGATCCACTGGCTAACATTATGTAGTAGAAGTGAGTTAAGTTTCAAGCTTGTATGCTGGTAACCAATGGGTCATTAGGAAACTAATGACACATGACTCTCGCACTCTGGATGCATTTTAATCAGTGGCGTCAATTCACTAAAAGTCACGGCATGGCGATTACAGATGACGTCATCCAATCTAACAATATCATGTGACAACATCAATTCAATTACTTGTAGAATCACAGGAGAGAGACAGATAAAACCGCAACAGAAACCAACGGCATCAGACAATTAAAAATAATAATAATAATAATCACACAGCTTTGAAAATAACATGAAAGATAATATGCATCAATGAAAGACTTAAAAAATAACAAAGTCAGCTCTTACCTTATATGATTCTACAAAAAACAAGAAATTACTAATTAATAAGGTGAAATGGAACTCATGAATTGGACAAGTCAATGGCACCCAATAGTAATATTTAAAAATCTGTAAAATTCACAGTGGCAACCTCTGAATTGTCTCTGGGACAGTTCAGACACACACAGCATTATTATACACACAGCAAAGCATGATCACTTCCTTTTTTTGGAGCAAAATCTCCGATGCATGCTTGTCCATTTAATGGCAGATCATCAAGGTTTTTTAAAAGGAGGATGCAAACATGTTCTAAAGGCATAAGGTAGGGTTTGGTGAGAAAATAACCCCGAAAATCAGGGAGTTAATAACCCCGAAGTTCAGCTGCTGCACTCCTGTGTACATTCATATGTGTGCACAGCAGTTCACGCCAGTGAGCCCAGGAAAAGCACACAAACAAGCATATTATTTTGAGATATCAATTATAATCAATATTAAAGGGTTAGTTCACCCAAAATTGAAAATTCTGTCAGTAATTACTCACCCTCATGTTGTTCCAACCATGTAAGACCTTCGTTCATCTTCGGAACATAATTTAGTATATTTTTGATGAAATCTGAGAGCTGTCTCACTCCTCCATAGGCTTTCAGAGGGACTGAAACTTGATGGCCCAGAATAGTAAGTAAAAACGTCATTTAAGGAGTCCAAATGACTACAGTGGCTCTGTATTAAGTCTATCATGCGACGAAAATACTTTTTGAGCGGAAAAACAACAAAAATAACGACTTTATCCCATTTATCCCACTATATACTCTCTGACGAGAGTTCGCGGGAGTGCCACGACGCATGCGCGAGTTCGCGGGAGTGCCACGACGCATGCGCGAGAACTCGCGCATGCGTCGTGGCACTTCCGCGAACTCTCGTCAGAGGCTCAAATTGAACAATAATAGTGGGATAAAGTCGTTATTTTTGTTGTTTTTCCGCTCAACAAGTATTTTCGTTGCATGATAGACTTAATACAGAGCCACTGTAGTCATTTGGACTCCTTAAATGACGTTTTTACTTACTATTCTGGGCCATCAAGTTTCAGTCCCTCTGAAAGCCTATGGAGGAGTGAGACAGCTCTCAGATTTCATCAAAAATATACTAAATTATGTTCCGAAGATGAACGAAGGTCTTACATGGTTGGAACAACATGAGGGTGAGTAATTACTGACAGAATTTTCAATTTTGGGTGAACTAACCCTTTAATAAAACACAAGACAAAACACAAGACATACAGTATAAACCTCAGAAGAGTATCTTCTCTCATGTGAATATCTCTGTTGTGCTCCATTGTCAGACAGTCAGAATGACAGTTTTCTTGTGAACGAGCAAATAATGTAGGCCTTGTACACTTAAGTCAATGCATTATTCTTTCCTTTTTGTGTTAAAACATTATCATTTATACCTTGACTCATTTTGTTATTTATAATGAATTCTTTAGCATTTACCAGGCAACAAAGGCATTGCAGCAGCAATCCCTTGCCATACACAGTTGACGCCCCTGATTTAAATGTCAACATTGTTCTTTATTTTGCACAAGGAGTTCATGGCCCGTTATTCTCGGTGCACATGAGCTCCAGCAAAAGCACCGGTACACAAGTCCAACATGCAATGCGTTCTTCAACATTGCTCAAATCATAGAAAACATGAGTGTGTGTGTGTGAGAGAGAGACTGGTGTCAACCAGCAGATCCAGTGCCGGTCCCACTGTGTCTGCTCGTCTGTGGACATGGCTTATTTTGCATGGCAACTCACAAGCCACACTTCACAGGGACTTCATAATAACACCCCCTGCCGAGGTGACAGCCTGATTGGATTTCTGAAGGAGTCGCTTGCATGCATTTGCATACTAATTGACGAATGTTTTTTTTTTTTCTGTCTCCCCTTCTTCCTTGACTCTCCCCATTCTTTAACTCTCATTAAATGATGGGAGCATCATCCATCCGTGACATATGAACTCGGCATTGCTCAAATAATAATTCAACCAAACAGGATAAAATGCTTTTCAGATTCACAATGCACTCTTAAATATGCAGCGATTCCATATAAGAACCTTTCAGTGAACAGTTCTTAAAAGAACCATTTTTTTCTTAGTAAAGAACTGAAAAACTACAGGAAACGTTTGACCTCTGTAATTGCAAACAAAGGCTACTGTACCAAATATTAACAATGATTTTCTCAGGTGTTCAAATGCTTATTTGCAGCTGTATCATACAAATAAATAGTTAAAAAATCATAAATTGTGATTTCTGGTTTTTTTTTTTAGATTATGTCTCTCACAGTGGACATGCACCTACGATGACAATTTCAGACCCCTCCATGATTTCCAAGTGGGAGAACTTGCAAAATAGCAGGGTGTTCAAATACTTATTTTCCTCACTGTATGTTTTGACGTCACAGACACTATACGTCCATATTTTTTTTACAGTCTATGGTTTTAACTCACTACTAACACACCTCAACCTTTTCATATGCCTTGTGCAGGAATTATTTAAAGGTGTCATGAACTGGCTTTTAAAAAAAAAAAAATACTGTTTTCTGAGGTCAACTTATGATGTTTGCGTGGTTTTTACATTCAAAAACATCATAATGAATAAGTAATAGGCTACTTTCTGCCTTGGTTTTGAGGCTCTCTGAAAAACGATCGGTTTTGGTGCCGCACTGAAGACTTGGAAGTAAACGCCCACGGCTAGGATTGGATAAGATTTGCATATTTAATGAGCTTCTGCTCCCCTGTCAGTGACAGCGTGTGGCAAACGGAAACCGGAATGAATCGCCCAGCCCACAGCCAGGGCTCGCAAAATGTCTTTTTCAAACAAACACAATGATTCATCTCTCATCCACCCGCGATTGATTGGAATGTTGTTTCTGTATCATTTCGCTCGATCATCAGTGAATATAACCGTGAACCGCACACACACACACACACACGGGACTCTGGGCTTTGCGAGCACTGCCGTTACAAGTCCGAGTCTGATCACGAATGAACCAATAACACCTTCTCCATCCTGTGACAGCATGCTAAGGTATGTAATCAATAGATATCAAACGATCTGTAACAATGCAATACTAACACATATAAAAACATGTTTTACTCACATAAGTGCGTTGCACCGTTCCTGTCGGATCCAATATAGAAGGCACAGCATTGTGTTTTAATCTCAATATGTCTGCAAATCCAGTCTCGACCTCTTATCTTGTTTAAAATCGATTCTGCATCGTTTAGCTCCATGAGTCGGTGGGCGGGCTTGAGGCGGTGCTTCTGGTTCCTACTACGTCAGTGGTCGACATATTCTGAGAGTTCTCGTTTTCTGGGCCTGGTGTGTAAAAAAAGCTTTTCTTTGACTAACAAGGACGTTTTCAGCTCTGAAACTTGCAGGATATTCTTATATCACAATGAATTTGTATATACCAAAGGCTCAAAGGAAAGTAGATTTCTCAATTCATCACCCCTTTAAATTATATTGTAATATATTATATTGTAACTTGTGCTTTCCTTAAAGGGCACCTATTATGCTCCTTTTTACAATATTTAAAATAAGTCTCTTGATATCCCCAGAGTTTGTATGTGAAGTTTTAGCTCGATAATTTTTTTCTAGCATGGTAAAATTTGGGGGGTGGGGGTGAGCAAAACGTGCCGTTTTAGTGTGTGTACCTTTAAATGCAAATGAGCTGCTGCGCTCGGCCTAAGAGGGCAGAGCTTCAAGAGCTCATTTTTTGGTGTCAGGACTGTCAGGTGTCAGGACGCACCATATTGTCAGAAACTGTGCGTATATATGCTGGCTGGAGATAGAATGTATATTTAATTTAATTGAATTACGGTTATAACTTATGTTGTCTTCTTGCTTTTATCCACTATAGTACTGTTGACCCCGTCCGAATGATGGCCAAAACTTTACCAATAAGTTTTATGACATTTATTGTACTTCACACAAAATATGAAGCATCTGTTTTAACTCCAGAAAATCAATGTAAGAGCTTAATAAAACACAGTGCACTTGCATTATCATCAACATACATAGCGAATTACACAAAAACACACGTTACAATTAACTGTAAACAAATACATACAGACCTTATGCCTTTTCAGGGGGCGCTTAATAAACTGGTAAACTTTATATCCGTAAATCAACTGTGATGAACTGTAATAAAATTGTAATAACTGTAACTGTAATAAAATGTAATAAGAACTCGGTCAGCTCGGTCTTTGCTAATACGGCAGTGTCTGTCAACAGTCGTGGGCGGGGCCTGTAAAAAGTGATGTCACTTTGCAAGGAATCTGCAAACTGCTTGTTCTGAGACACTGCTTATGATTTATAGGAATTAAAAAAGGAGTGGGTGGATTTATTATTATCATTATAGGTCGGTTGTGTACACACGTACACAGTACACACTGCTGACACGCATTTATGTTCAAACACCATGTAAAAGTGAATTTTGCATAATAGGTGCCCTTTAAGAAAATTCAAGACTACAATCGAGGCATTTCAGGGTGTTCAGAAACAGTGGTTTCTGATATTGAGAATAACTCCCTTTGCATTGGACTTTGTGCTTTGTAACTTTGCGGACCTTTTTCATGCTCAAACAGCAACAGACTAAAGAAACGTAAAAAAGCAAAATAGGACCCTTTAAAGGTTCTTCATGGAACCATTAATGCCAATAAAGAACCTTTATTTTTAAGAGTGTGCGACATATACAAAACTGAAGAAATACCAAAAGCAAAAGGATGAATTATTATTCTCTCTGTGTGTGTGTGTGTGTGTGTGTGTGTGTGTGTGTGTGTGTGTGTGTGTGTGTGTGTGTGTGTGTGTGTGTGTGTGTGTGTGTGTGTGTGTGTGTGTGTGTGTGTGTGTGTGTGTGTGTGTGTGTGTGTGTGTGTGTGTGTGTGTGTGTGTGTGTTTTTACGACTCAAAAGAGTAAAAGAGGATTTCTCTCGGCGCTCAAAGATGAGAGCTGCTCCAGCTGAGAACACGTCAAGTCGGCAAAATAAGCCTCCCTGGAGAGTAGACACCAGGCAAGGCAGAAACAGCAGTGGCAGATGTGCCCCACTATAATGCAGTATATATAGGACATGCACACACACACACACACACACACACTCTCCCAAATGCCCTCTGCCCTTCATTACACACTCGCACTCATACACTCAAACACACCCATGCTCCCCTCACACGTACCACCACACACAAAATTGAAGCGGATGTCACCAGATGCTGCTCTTACTCAGGCGGTTGTTTTTTTTTTTTTTTTTTTTTTTACTCCTACACGCATGTAGCATTTCCACAGTTTTAATTACATGGTATAAAAAGAGCTCATAGTCTCTGCTGGATGCAACCGATTGGAAGGAGACCACACAGAATCAAACTGCAGGATTGTTTGTGCAAGTGCCAGTGTTATATACAAATGGCTCAGCGCGTCAAGTGGCAGAGAACAGCGGTGTTGGTGGAGTGCCAATGTCTTTCATAGCATTAGGTTATGAAACAAAGCGGCTCTAGTCAGGTGTGCGACACGGTGAGAAATTAACTCATTTTTCCTCAGGCACGGGGATAAAAAAGGCCTCCGACTAATGATTTGATTTAGACATTTAATTAGTTTAATACATATTGCGCTGGCTTCTGCCCTGCTAATCTCCTACAGAATGGATTTGGAAGGATGCTCTCGCCTCAGACAGCCAGCCGTGGCTGAGAGAGCTGAGGCTCTGGAATAAAATATGGATACATACATGCCCCTCTGCCTCTAAGAGAAATGTTTCAAAGGCACTGAAGGCTACTGAAACCTTTATGAGGAGAGCTCACTTCTCTGACAGACCTTCGCTCGACTTTCTCCTCCCGACAAACACAAAATACCACTTGGGTCAGGTAGCTTCATGTACACATAGCGAGTAAAAGCAGGCTGTTATCTTTTAAGTAAAGTCTGAAAGTGCATGCATTTAGATTTTAAAGTCAATGATGAAGTCAACTAATCAAATGTCTCCATTTACTTTCTTAAAGGATTAGTTCACCCCGAAATGAAAATTTCCTGATAATTTACTCACCCCAATGCCATCCAAGTTGTTCATGTCTTTCTTTCTTCAGTCGAAAATAAATTAATTTTTTTGAAGAAAACATTCCAGGATTTTTCGATGCTTTTCAATTGCAACCAAAATGCTGAAGGTCCAAATCAATGCAGTTTCAAAGCGCTTCGATGGGCTCCAGAGGCTCTGCGTGATCCCAGATGAGGAATAGAGTCTTATCTAGCAACACGATCAGTCATTTTAAAAAAATAAAATAAAAATGAATATACTTTTTAAAGGGTTAGTTCACCCAAAAATGAAAATTAGCCCATAATTTACTCACCCTCAAGTCATCCTAGGTGTATATGACATTCTTCTTTCAGACGAATAAAATTTAGTTATATTACAAAATTCCAGGCTAATCCAAGCTTTATAATTGCAGTAATAGTTGCTCTGTTTTTGAAGTCCATAAAAAATGGATCTGCCCATCAAATAACATGCTCCACTCGGCTCTGGGGTGTTAATAAAGGCCTTCTGAAGCGGATCGATGCGTTTGTGTAAGAAAAATATCCATATTTAAAACTTTATAAAGTAAACTTTCGGCCGACCGCCTTTTCCGGTTCAATTTATGGAAAAATTGTTGAAAGTTCCCCTGCCGATCGAAAGACTAACGCGACCAGGTAGGCTCATCATGACGTCACGTACGCATCTTGAGTTTCACTTTCAACATTCAACACTTTTCCACGGAAAGCGGTCGGCCGAAAGATTACTTGAGAAAGTTTTAAATATGGATATTTTTCTTACACAAACGCGTCGATTCGCTTCAGAAGGCCTTTATTGACACCCCGGAGCCGCGTGGAGCACGTTATTTGACGGACAGATGCACTTTTTATGGATTTCAAAAACAGAGCCACTATTACTGCAATTCTAATGCTTGGATTAGCCTGGACTTTTGTAATATAACTCATATTTATTTGTCTGAAAGAAGAATGTCATATACACCTAGGATGACTTGAGGGTGAGTAAATTATGGGCTAAGGATGACGTAATCACGTCGGAAAGGTCACACTAGACATATGCAGAAGTACCTCCCCGTGTTTACAAAGCACTCGTGTGAAGACTATTCAAACGCCCTGTAGCAAAAATAGGTAAAACAACGATGTCGGATGATTGTGAAGTTAAAAATTTTGTGTTTTTGGTAAAGGGCATTTGTATTAGTCTTCACACGAGCGCTTTGTGAACAGCATTTTTGGCGGAAATTTTCACATCCAATCCCCTGTCAAATAGAGAATTTCTATGATCCAATCAGCTCCTGATAAATAAAATCAAGCACTATTGTTCCTCTAAAAATCAGTGTTGTTATTGTTAACTAAAACAATCAAAAATAGTGCTCGGTAAAGCTAAAATAATATAAAATGTTAATATTATGTGTTTAAACTCACCTAAAGGATTATTAGGAACACCATACTAATACTGTTTGACCCCCTTTCGCCTTCAGAACTGCCTTAATTCTACGTGGCATTGATTCAACAAGGTGCTGAAAGCATTCTTTAGAAATGTTGGCCCATATTGATAGGATAGCATCTTGCAGTTGATGCAGATTTGTGGGATGCACATCCAGGGCACGAAGCTCCCGTTCCACCACATCCCAAAGATGCTCTATTGGGTTGAGATCTGGTGACTGTGGGGGCCATTTAAGTACAGTGAACTCATTGTCATGTTCAAGAAACCAATTTGAAATGATTCGAGCTTTGTGACGGTGCATTATTCTGCTGGAAGTAGCCATCAGAGGATGGGTACATGGTGGTCATAAAGGGATGGACATGGTCAGAAACAATGCTCAGGTAGGCCGTGGCATTTAAACGATGCCCAATTGGCACTAAGTGGCCTAAAGTGTGCCAAGAAAACATCCCCCACACCATTACACCACCACCAGCCTGCACAGTGGTAACAAGGCATGATGGATCCATGTTCTCATTCTGTTTACGCCAAATTCTGACTCTACCATCTGAATGTCTCAACAGAAATCGAGACTCATCAGACCAGGCAACATTTTTCCAGTCTTCAACTGTCCAATTTTGGTGAGCTCGTGCAAATTGTAGCTTCTTATTCCTATTTGTAGTGGAGATGAGTGGTACCCGGTGGGGTCTTCTGCTGTTGTAGCCCATCCGCCTCAAGGTTGTGCGTGTTGTGGCTTCACAAATGCTTTGCTGCATACCTCGGTTGTAACGTTATTTCAGTCAAAGTTGCTCTTCTATCAGCTTGAATCAGTCGGCCCATTCTCCTCTGACCTCTAGCATC
The DNA here is from genome assembly GCA_023566225.1 of Romanogobio albipinnatus. Classification (NCBI taxonomy): domain Eukaryota; kingdom Metazoa; phylum Chordata; class Actinopteri; order Cypriniformes; family Gobionidae; genus Romanogobio; species Romanogobio albipinnatus. The sequence goes on along the minus strand of CM042261.1, from coordinate 16,000,845 downwards.
AACAAGGCATTTTCACCCACAGGACTGCCGCATACTGGATGTTTTTCCCTTTTCACACCATTCTTTGTAAACCCTAGAAATGGTTGTGCATGAAAATCCCAGTAACTGAGCAGATTGTGAAATACTCAGACCGGCCCGTCTGGCACCAACAACCATGCCACGCTCAAAATTGCTTAAATCACCTTTCTTTCCCATTCTGACATTCAGTTTGGAGTTCAGGAGATTGCCTTGACCAGGACCACACCCCTAAATGCATTGAAGCAACTGCCATTTGATTGGTTGATTAGATAATTGCATTAATGAGAAATTGAACAGGTGTTCCTAATAATCCTTTAGGTGAGTGTAGATTGAACTATTAAAATAACTAAAACTAAAATAAAAATAAAATTACTCTATATAGAAATAAAAACATAAAATAATAAAGCACATGACAAAATTACTGAACCTTAAACTAAAACAATAAAATAAAAATGAAACGCTAATTTAAAATATGAAATACTCGAAATAATACAAAAATAACACTACTGAATATCTTTGGAAATGCATTATATTGTGGAAATAAAATGTGTTGCCGACACCACTATTTAAAAAACTACACAAATAGATAAAAACAGAGAAGGCAGCGTTTTAAAACTGTCAGCTAAAAATTTATTTTAAAATCGTACAATAATATAAAGTATCAAAGCAAATCATGTGTTTATATAATCTGCCTGAACGGAAACATACTGTGATGTCCTTTTGAACGAGTAATTACGAGTAACTACAACAAAAAAAAAAAAAACATCTCGGTGTCTAACATTTGAATTTATTTCAATTGAAACAGTAATAGCATTTCTTTATGTATTCATACTCAGTGACAGTGGCTTTCCATTGACTTCTGCTGCTTTTAAAGTGCACTAATGATATTAGTACTCCTTAACCTATGCCTCACACAAATGTTTTTTTTTTTTTTTTTCATTTAAAAATTAAGTATGTTTATTAAGTCTGTTCCCTGGTTGGGTCTGTTGACTGGTTGCAGTGTAGATGATTTCATGTTTTACCATCCTTACGGGTCACTTGGTCTCCTCAGTGTAGGCAAAACCTGACCCGTGCACACATTTTTGCTTTTAGACGAACCCGCTGTAGAACAGAGAAAGCAAGAAACAAGAGCCCCCTGGAGACCGCATGTCTACTGCTGCACTTGTTGTGTGCTGGGAGAGATGTGACATTGACAGTGATAGTCTCGCTGGTCTCTCTTTTGTAAAGTGGTCGTTGCAGGTGATGGATTCACTTCTAATGGAGTGCTGCTCCCTCAGAGGGTTAGCGTTTACCCAGTGCTCCGCCACCCACAGAAAGCACCCTTACACTGCTTGCACATGAATAATTGCCCACTAGGGACTGATTTTGCTGTAGATACCCCAGTGTGTATCCCCCCCCCCCCCCCCCCCCCCAACAAACCAACCAACCCTCCGCCCCTATAGGGAAACAGGAAGGGAGGAGGCGCGTGGGCCCAGTGTCAGCACGTTAAAGGCATTTTCAGGTCTGTATTTTCTCTTTCCCCACCTTTGATATTCTTTCATACAGCATTTCATAGAAATGCCATTGCTATCTCCAGTGTGTGTGTGTGTGTGTGTGTGTGTTGTGTGGAGAGTGCTATGCCCTTGGCTTTTAACAAGAAGCAATAATGGGAGCTGAGAGCAGCAATGGAGCAGAGAGGCAGGCCGAGCTCTTTATTGTCCTCTCTTCATTGCCATTGTGTGGCTGCCATGAGAAACCAGTTGAGCGGTAGCCTTCACATACACACATATAGTCTGCTAGTTGTGTATTAGTCACTCTTTTTCATCTGGTATCACCTTTAAAAATAACAATCCCTGAATTAGGTACAGAAACAGAATTTTTCCCCCCACAAAAATGCATAATAGCTGTACAGTATTTCATTAGATTATACAGTCAAACCAAAATTTATTCAGACACCTTCAACATTTTCTCACATTATCATAGTTTATTCGCTATAGTTTAGAAAATGGTAAATGGTAGAAAACTTTTATTTTTGATGCGATTAATCATGATTAATCAATTTGACAGCACTAAATAAACCTTGCATTTCACTTTGCACTTTTGTTGTATGCAAAAGAACAGCTTTGACATTTGAATGATAACTCTTTATTTGCCAGTTTGTTTCAGCTTTGAAAAAACTATTTTGATAACTCACATTTTCCCATGAATTAGTTCTTCATCTAAAGGTGATCCATATGGAAGCTTTCCGCCACAGAATACAAAAATAAAAAGTTTATTGCGAGTTTATATCTCGTAATTCTGACTTTTTTCTCGCAATTGTGAGTTTATATCTCCAATTGTGAGTTTATATCACACAATTCTGTCTTTATATCTCGCAATTGTGAGAAAAAAAGTCAGAATTGTGAGATAAAATGTCGCAATTATCTTTTAAATTGTTTTATTCTGTCGGAACCAAACTTCCATAGATCAGAGGTCATGGTGAGTGTGTGATGTGACATTTGACCACTGATATGACGTTGTGCCGCCCATCACTGTGAGACACATTTGTGTAGTGGCAAGAATCATGTCATAAATATTACATCTTCTGATGACGGCTCCCAAGATGGATTGCATTCTCCGTCCATAAAACAGCCACGGGACACATGAATTATTCATTTGTGCTGAAGCCACCTGCCCACCCCTCAGGAGATAGTCGGTACACATTTATAGAGTCTATTTACCTTAATTAACCCCCTACATGTTCTTTTTTTACAACCCATGCATTTGGGGTCGAAGATCATATACAGTCAAAATGACAACATAGACATAAAGCCTTGTGCACAACACATGCTTGGCAATTGTTTGATTTTACAGCACTGTGGATGTCTCTTTTGGATGCACCCTCTTCATTCCTTAAAGCCACAAGTGTTAATATCTGTTTTACACTAGGGCTGCCAAAGTTAACACGCTTTTAACACATTGACTTTTTTGGACATTGAATTAGGTGTTTTGTCCTTTTTTTAAAGGTTCAGTGTGTGATTTTTAGCGGCACCTAGCAGTGAGGTTGTGAATTGCATCCTTCCCTCCCTTTTGGAGCACATAGAGAGGCTACAGGGGCCGACACAGGACAACAATGTTGTCGTCTGAGAGATCAGAGAGTGACTAGTGCTCTGTAGAGAAGTTAGTTCGTAGAAACAGGGCGGCACAAAATGGCGATTTCACTGTAAGGGGACCCGCGGTGTATGAGGATAGAAATGGCTCATTCTAAGGTAATAAAAACATACATTATGTAAGGTCTTTATACTCTACTGAAAACATAGTTATGTATATTATATTGCATTTCTTTCAATAGATCCTCTTAAATACACACTGAACCTTTAAAGGCACACATTAAAAACCTCTGCAAGACAATAAGCACAGGTTTAAGCTTATCAGTAAACGGAGAAAGGGCTCCTTTAGAAATCACATCTAGAATGGACTTTTTCTAAATAAAATCATTTGGAGGCTGCATGGTAGAATTTAGCTCAATCATGAATTTAGTTCAGTCATGAAACTCTCCCGAGCAGCTGATTAGTTCTCTTAAAGCTGACCACTTTGGCCAATCGATCAGGGGTGCGTTTCCCGAAAGCATCATTAGCCAACTATTCCGCCAAGAATTCCACTGTTATCAGCATAGTTCAATGAGCCAGTGTTTCCCGAAACCATAGTTCCAACGAACATTCGCAAATGGCATCGCAAAGTTGTGTGGTTGGAATTAAATCGGAAGTTGTGTCATTTTGACTCGTTAAAGCACCGTTTTTGAAGAGTGCACATAGTGCTCCAGTACATAAGAACGAGCCTATGAAAATAAAGCAAAATTAGAATTATTCCTCAGATGCCATGTCCGTAATTTATAGCAAAACAGCATTAATTCGATCTCAAACGGATTCATTAAAAGAAGTTATTACTCCAACATCTATTTTCTATCCGATACAAAAACATGCGCATAAAATACGCATTTACCGAATAAATTCCTTGATGCACATACAGAAAATCATGTGAATTTCACGATGTAACAGCATAACTGTAGCCTACTAACCAGCGGAAAAATCTTGTTTGCAAAACATCTGAAATGTTGTTTTGGTCTTTCAGAAGTCGGTTGTCAAAGATGCTCGGTAAATTTCCCTCCAAGATGTGTCTTACACAACTGCGTTCTTAAACAGCAGCATCTGCCTCTGAAAGCATGACAACACGTTTATTGAGATGCACAAGTTTCTCTGAGACGCAAATAATTTATATATATGAAAATTATTATATATGGTGGCGTCTCCTATGTTTCTAAGTGATTTTTTTAGCGGTAGTTTATCAGGAAGTGACGATATTGTTCTCTTCGACTCACTGGATGGAAATGGTGCTTTATTCGCAAATGTTTTATGCAATATTGGATTTTTGCGCATAAATTATATTCGCAACTTTGGATGGAAACATAGCTACTGTACATGAAACGCATCCCTGTTTGTTCTATCTAGGAAACCTATTTATTTTCATCCCAAACCGGCTCAACTCAGTGCAGTGTGCCATGGGAATTTTCCTAGCCCTCCACCTTCCCCAGCACCACCTGCCTTGCAATATATCAAAAGAAAGAACAGAGCCTCTGTTCAACTAATATATATATATATATATATATATATATATATATATATATATATATATATATATATATATATATATATATATATATATATATATATATATATATATATATATATTCTAGCTTCATGCATTCTTCTTTTTATCCACACTTGAATTTGGGTGAGTTTCATAAAAAAGTAACATTCTGAACAAAGACAACAATGTGCGTTATCAATGCATTTATTGAGGGTTTCTGCACTTTTTTTTGCCTGTGTTTTGATCCGGATATTCTCTACTCTTTCAGAAGATGTGTAATAGTTCCGTACAACAATGAAAAACACAAAAATCCAGAAATATCCATCAATGGCGGGGAAATATAGCACATGGCATAATATTGCATAATTGGTCCATAGCATGAAAGTAGTTGTCTGTATCAGCCAGAATTGTAATATCGACCATGCTAGTGCCAATAATATCATGAGATTCATTGTAATTAATTATTAATTATATCTTTTTTTTTGACAACTGTATATGGCTCTGATATAAGTTTGCAGAGTTGAGGACTTCTCCTTCTGCCTCTCGGTCTCTCTCTTGTTCTGTCTGACGCAGCTGACATCTCAACACTTCCTCTGTGCCTGCTGTCTTATGTTATCTGTCAGTCTGCCAGTATCAGCACATGTTGAGTTATTGGAGCTTTGCTCGACATTAAACAATTAACTGGGTTTTGTTGTCCTTCCTCCCCCGAAACACATGTACTCCACTCACTGCAGTTCACCCAAAGCCTAGATAAACTTTCTGTCATTACAAGCATTACAGTTTGAGACCGTGCCGGCGCATGAGTCTCTTGGCAGCACATAGCTCCAATTAGCTTTGGGGCGAATGAAATGCATGCTATCCATGACTCATATAGGCATTAAAAGAGGCTCTATTTTTAAACTATGGAGGCTTGCGAGTTGGACTTGGCCGACAAGCTAGTTAGCTGATCCTGAGCGGGCTAGTGTGAGTCTGCTGAATTTTAATGGGGATGCTGACAGTGTTGAAGGTGGAGAATTGTGTGACAGTGCTGCAAGGAAAGAGCTGCATGGTCAGAGAAAGAGAGATAAAGATAAAGATGTCTCCATGTGTCCAGAACTGGCCCTGTCTGTGCTGCTTGGTCACAATTGTACACTTCTGTTCAAAAGTTTGGGGTATGTAAGATGTATTAATGTTTTTGAGAGAAGTCTCTTATGCTCACTAATGCTGCATTTATCTGATCAAAAATACAGTAATATTGTGAAATATCATTACAATTTAAAATAGCTGTTTTCTATTTTAATATATTTTAAAATTGTATTCCTGTGATGGCAAAGCTGAATTTTCAGCAGCATTACTCTAGTCTTAATTGCCATGATCCTTCAGAAATCATTCTAATGTGCTGTTTTAATGCTTAAGAAACATTTATTATTATTATCAATGTTGAAATCAGTTGTGCTGCTTAATATTTTTGTGGAAACCTTGATAAACGTTTTTCAGGATTATTTGATGATTAGAATGTTCAAAAGAACAACCTTTATTTTAAATAGATATTTATTTTAAATCTTTTGTAACATTAAACCAAATTTTAATTTGCTGAAAAAATCTTACTAAACCCTAAATTTTTGAACCGTAGTGTTAGTCTGTATATATATAATAGCTTTTTAATTATTATTTATTTTTAAATAAATATTCAATTCAAAGATCAACATGCATTTAATGAATTGTGACATACAGTACTGGGTGTATTACTACACAAAAGCTATTTTGTTCCATGCATTTCTCTTACAGTATGTGCATGAAAAGTGCAAATGCATATCTTGCACTTAATTCATTCAATCGATGAACGTAGTCATGCGGTTATTCTTAGCGGCCCGTATTCCCTCTCTGTGTTTGCATAAGGGGACATTGTGACCTCTAAAGAGAGTACATCTGACACTGTCAGGCCTTTGAACCAGACTTGACATTGAGAGGCAGGGCAATGCAGTAAAACTTCCACACAGACACACTTGCACTAATTGCCATTTTGAGCAGAGAGGAGACAAACCAATGAGATTTCAAAGGGTCACACAGAGTCTCATTACATAGACACTGACAGGCTTACTTAACCCTTCGGTCACAATGATCGAACAAGAGAGAAAAAGAAAGAGAGACAAGGGAGAAGCAAGACTTTTAGCGAGCAGACGGTCTGATGCGTCTTGACTAGATAGACATTAAATTTGCAGTTGGATTTAAGTGGCTCTGCCTAAACACTCCCACTTATGTTCACATGAGGAATTTTACTGCTGTTTTAATATTTCTACAAAGAGTCTGTGAATTATTAACTGACTACATATTGCCAGAGCTGAAAGAGCTTTCGGAGCATGCTGCACAGGTACAGGGCTTGTATGTTGAAATATGTAATGGGAGCTCTCACAATGTATTATTACAGAGACACTGTTGCATTGAATATGTTGATGAGTATTTAAGTACAAGAAGCTGTGCTATTGTGAATATATATTTGTGGCTAAAAGGCATTATTGAACACATTGCACATCCATATTAAACTGATACTATGCTATGTATATTTAAATATAAATAAATTATGTAAACATTGTTAAATATAAAAAAAATCGATATGGAAAAAAAAGATACAAACTATTTAAAAATGCACCTTTATTATACATGGTTATAATAAGTAAAACCATAAAAACATTTTCATTACATTTCACATTTCATTGGAATAAAATAAACATGAACTGAAATAAAATAAAATAAAAATAATATATATATATATATATAAACATTTCAGCTAGCTGCTGAGGTCAAGTTGAAGTACTAAAATATCTCAAAACTAAAACTTAAAGGGAGAGTTCCCCCAACGTTTTTTTTTATATAAAAATTACACTAATTTATCATTTATGAAATGACACTAATAATTTATAAAACAACATATTTTTTTAAAAATGACACTAATAAAAATGACAAACACGCAAAACAAAATTACTGAAACATAACTGAAACAGAAAATTTAAAAATAAAATCTAATTCAAATTATATTAACAAAAACTATACTAACTTATTATCCAGCTTATTCCTATGCCCCATGATGCTTTGCGTGAATTATGGGTGTAACTTCCGTTAAACTGTAAACATTCTGTAAAAGACTCGCTTTATGAACGCAATAATACCTTTTTTTAATACTGGGTACAATGAGATGACATTATTCTACTCTCCCTTCAACCATCGAACATTAAAAGGACATTTAAAAGTGTAAAAGCATCAACATTGTACTTCCAACAGACCATGAATAATCCCAAAAGCGCGATTCTTTCCACGGCAATAATGGACAGGCCAAATATCACTGTAGTAATATCTGTATTATGTAACATACGTTGCCTTAATCTAACATGTTTATTAACTTCAGCATTGCTTGATACTATTTCAAAGCGATTTAACTGCAAACTGGAAGTGCCACCCATAATTCAAAATGCAGTCGGCTCGTCAGGAATAAGGTGGATACCATACTAACAAAAACTACTGTACTACCTTATATACTAAAACAGCACTGTTACTATATTGTGTATTTTAGAAAAGCAGGATTGGCCAATCACCATCCAGGACCAGAACTACCATTTATAATGGTAATTAATTAACATTCAAGGAATTTTTCAAACAACAACAAAAAGTGTGTTATATCCAGTGATATGTAGCTGCTGTTTTAGAGATCCTGTGGCCACAAGAATCTGGGCAGCTGAGAAAAAGCTAGCAAAATAAGCGGAAGAAAGTTCGAAACATAAATGCGAAAGAGACAGAGCGAAAGTCCAGGTGTCTCCTCCATTCCGAATCCACACAGCTGCTGGCATACGATTGACTTTCAACAGGCCTCTCCAGCTTTCTATACTGCAACAGGCAGAGTAAAGCAATTGGTTTCGCCCCATCATAATGGCTGGCCATGAATGCTGAGTGTGATGGTGGGAGCCCATTAGAGCCTCAATGGCTGACAAGACACTTAGCACTCCCAGGAGCTCAAACGACCCTTTTATCACCGGCCTAAGGCTGGGCTGAGGCCTGAGAACTGGTGGCCAGCTGGGTCTTTACCCAACATACACACACACAAACACACACACACAAAACAGCACCTGCTTGGTATTACCCAAGGGCTGAGATTCCCAGTGTTGCCCTCAGCTGGCATGGAGACACAGAAGAGAACACACTGGGAAGCAGCTGTGAGTTTTGACAGTGGGGATTTGGGAGATTTGGGAAAGGCAGAAGCTTTGTAAAGATTATCAGAATTGCAATGTGCCGGTATGAAGCGCAGAAACAGAAGGCCCATATTGACTGGAAGATTTACGCAGTTTTTGTGAGGAATCCATGGCTGGACTTTGTTAGTGTTGGAAAAATAGTCGCTCGCAGCACTCAAGTCACCATTACCTTCCAAATCATGTGGAAATTACCTTGGAAAAAGGGGGAAAATTCTTAGATTGGGATTCACTTTGATGGAAATTATGAGCATGAAGGCGCTTTGCATTCTGGGTGGTTTTAACAACATTTTGCAGAGAATGTCGTTGCTGACCTCGAAGTCTCTCCTCACTCAGCTCAAGGAGCGCTTTGGGACGAAATGCATTAGTCTCACTCAGGAGTGAACACCAATCTCATACAACCTCTTTTCTTCACTTCCTCCAATCTGAAAGAGCACTACATGAGGTGCATAAAAAGTTCCTCTGGTCGCACTGTAAGTGCTTCAGAAGCCGTGAGGTGTTTTATTGGAGCTACGTGGTGGCTTTTATCAGTTTTTTAGACTGGAATATGGGAGAATGAAAAAAGTACAGATGAAAAAGGCATTTTATTGTGAATTGTAAATGGATGAAGATACAGCTCAGAAAAGATGGTTACGAGTCATAGAGAAAAAAATGCAGTTCATACACTGGCTATGTTTACATGCACAACTTTTTTTCAATCGGAATTAATAAATTCCAATTGATGAATCTGACTGTTGATGTGCGCGTTTTTATGTCACAAGCTTCAAATCGAAATTGAGTTTTTGACATGCTGCACACTGCACGAATATGCAGAGCTTCCTGCTGTTTGCACATATTATTCCCCTATGCTACTTTTCTTTGTTTTAAACGGCAGGCTTAATATTGATCTATTGTGGATCCTAATTAGGAGACAAATGAGCATATGAGCTGTTGTATCGTGCTGCTTATATTTTTCAAGCAGTAAAAATACCCCATTCCCACGACCAAAACCAGCCGCCTATGGATGAGAGTATGAAAGAAGGACTGATGGGACGATGGGACAGATGTTGAGTGGTAGGAGAATTTTAGAATGACACGACAGTCAAACATGGCACTTTATTCAGCAACTACAACAGCTCGTTCCATGCGGCATACGTATTTATACCATTTCCGCGTCATTGCACATGCACGGCAGTGTCCAGTTTCGGGTTTCAATCCGATAAAGTGTTAACAGATCCTATCGATCGGATTAGAAGAGGAATAAACCACCTCTTTCAATCCGATTGAAATTTCATTCACATCAAGCTCAATCGGATTGGACCGTCAATCCGATTACTAATGGATTATACATTGGTTACATAGCCAATGACTACGTTTACATGCAACCAAATAATCTGTTAGTAATCGAACTGACGGCTCAATCGAACTGAGAAGTCTAAACACCTTAATCGATCTGATTGAGATCGATCCGAATGAAATTTGATTGGATTGAAAAGGGTGGTTTACTCCATTTCTAATCCGATCGAGAGGACATGTAAAGACTTGATCAGATCGAAAACTGAAACTGGAAAGGACTGCGCATGTGCAATGACATAGCAATGACGTATGACGCACGGAACGAGCTACAATGTAAAAAATCATCGTGATTTTAACGGTAAAAGACTGTAGAAATGCTACAGTAAAAAAACAGTTAATTGGTTAACAGAACGTTTCCGTACTATATACGGTGACTAACCGTACATTTAATTTACAGTAAAATACCGTTAAATTTACAGTTTTTGGAAGTGAAAAAGAACAAGTCATTGTGTAATTTACAGTGAAAACCGTAAATTGACATTCCCAGAATTCCCTGCGTGACACTTCACATTTGATGTATTTTCATTGAAATAACTGTTTTGTCTTAGTTTGTTCTAATCAATTATGTACATTAGGGTTTTATGTTACGTCTAATGTTTTTAAATTAATGTTTATTGCATTTTTAAAATGTCATGTGTGTTACCATGATGGTGTTTAGTGTTTGTGTGAATGACTGTGCACCTTCTATATAGTATTGTCCTCTTAAAAGCTGCTTGTGATGAGCTTTGATTCATCATATGATTCTCATCACCACTGTGATTGGTTCTTAACAGATATTAGTATTTCAATAGGTGGGTAATTTAACATTATTTTAATTTTTTATAGTGTACACGTAGTTATTACAATATAAACCTTTAAATTATATGGTTTTGAACTGTAAAATAAAAGTTTTTTAACCGTAATTATTACATTATAAACCTTTTAAATTATATGGTTGTCCCATAAAACCTAAAACATTACTGCCGTATTTTTTACAGTAGAGTTCTGCCAACCACAGCTGACGTTTTTTTACCGTAAATTTAATGGGGATTTTTTTTTACAGTGTACCGTTGTTAAATAACGGTAACACTTTAGAATAATGGTCCGTCATTAATAGGTAACTATGCAGGAAGTAATGCAGGACTAATGAGTAGTACTACATTAACACTTCAGCTACTACTATTAACTAATATAGAAACAAGCTTAACTAATCAGTAAGTAATATCAAATTTAGGACTAAGATAGTTTTTGATTAGGTAATCAATAATTACTGAATGGGATTGGCATCACTAAGAACTAATAGGCAACTACAACTTATAAAGAATTACTAATTAATTACTAATTACAACATTAACGTGGCTGAGATACTCTAAATGTGGTCATAAAGTGCATCACTAATTACTCAAGTGTTACCTAGTCACTATGCAAGTTTTTCACTTTAAAATAATGGTCCAGATCACTAGTAGTTCTTGATGATTGTCCTTTTTTACTCTGAATAAAGTCATAAAATGTAATTACTCACCTAGTCACTCTTCAAGGACTACTAGTGATCTGGACCATTATTTTAAAGTGAAAAACCATCACAGTAGTTCATTTTATGAATTTATTCAGAGTAAAAAAGATGATTGATTACGTCTCAGACACACAATAATGTTCTTTTTAATTTGTCAGTTAATTGTTATTAATGAGGCTAATCTTATTCAGTAAGTATTGATTACTTAACAAGGTACTATCTCCTAAATTCAATATGTCTTACTGATTAGTTAAGCTTGTTTCTATATTAGTTAGTAGTAGTAGCTGAAGTGTTAATGTAGTACTACTCATTAGTCCTGCATTACTTCCTGCATAGTAACCTATTAATGACGGACCATTATTCTAAAGTGTTACCTAAATAACTTGTGTTATTTTAAAATGATCATCGTCTGTGAAGTGGAGCAGAACAACATCCTATCAGTCCTCGCTTCATACTCTTATCCAAAGACTCTTTATTTGGGCGTGGGAAGGGGAATTTTTAATGTTTGATAAATATAAGCAGCACAGCAAAACGGTTCATGCGCTCATAGTCTCCTAATCAGGACCCGAAATAGATCAATATTAAGTCTGCTCTTTAAAACAAAGAAAATAAACAATGTAGGATAATAGTATGTGCAAACAGCTGGGGAATAGCCATTGACTTGACATGAATTGTGACTTGTGAGGGGACTTAAAAGGTCGGAAATGTCAGTGTGAAACAACTGTCCTGATATCATAATGAATAAAAAAAAAATATTCAAAGAGTTCAATTCTTGGAGATGAAGCGTAAAGTAGTTTTGCATTGTTAATGAGTATTTTCTAGAAAAAGTATCTTCTACCCTATAAAGTAATTCTGAAAAAAGGAAATTATATCATATAGTACCCCTGCAGACTCTGATTACCCTGTGACAAGGTCAATAAGTCTCTTAAAATATATATATATATATATATATATATATATATATATAAAACAACTTGTAACCTTGGAAAATATATTTAAAAACTCGAACTTTAGAGTCATTAAACTATACAGTATTGTTTATATGGTGACTGATATGACATTTCATAACTGATATGTGGTAAAACAGGAAAACAGGTCATTACTGTAGCAATTTATTAGCTCCTTGGTAATGACAGACATTTTTGAAGAGGTAAAAATGGTCCTGACTATAGGAACAATTTTAATTGAATCATTTAAATGTGTTAAATGAGCGAGCATAATAATGAGAGATATAACGATGGCCATTCTGTCATTCCAAATACCATTGTATACTTTATCCATGGATTAACCCAAAGAAGAAAAGCGTCCACATTTGCAGAACAATTGAGTTGACACAGACTGAGAAAGCGGAGCCAGGATCATCCCACCCGCAGCCCGGCAGAAAAGAAGGGCTAAACTGCCCGAGAGACTGCCTTTGACGTCAGCTCCAACAACTCCAACTTTCTTTGAGAAGTTATATGAGCGATTTTTTTTTTTCCCCTCCCATCCGTCTCTGCACATACAGAAATAGGCGAATAGAAAACTTGTTCTAAAGTGGAGCTGTTTTCAGCTAGAGGTGTGATAAAAGGCTTTGCTTTTGTGCTGCCGGGCTCAGTTTCATTTGGTCAATTGAATGCTTAAAAGGAGAAGAAAAAAAAAACTTTTGCTAATTGACAATGCCAATGAAATTCAGTAGCTATTATAAGAGCGCCAGGATGAAAAGCCTATTAAGAAGCGTTTGTCTAATGCCTCTATTCACTGACTCCACAGTAGTTCTTTCACGGAAACTAAATTTGCTGATTTCTCTTTTTCTTTCTTTCTCTTTTTCAAGGCTTGCCATTTGCCACTGCACTATAACAAATTAAGTCTGGAATAGAATACCTGGTTTAAAGATTGCTTGAAAACATTTCATGCTAGTCATACTCTGAAGTCTGTCACCTCCTTCACCCACTTCTTTTTCCAGGCCAATATAAACATTCCCTTGTTTCTTTCATTGATGTTTCGACCCAAATTAATGTGAGGCTAGACTATGAGGATGTTTCGACATATACCAATTAGTTTCCGACAAAAGGAGAGCAAGCCAATTTCCTTTTTAAAAAGGATGTAGGCCTATCTCTTGGAAAAGATTGTGAGCAAGAACTCATTTGTTTAATAGGCTTCCTTGAAAGAAACGTTCACACATTTTTGATGAGACATTTATAGATCAGTTCAATTCAAAAGGAATGGGATCATTTGGATGAAATATTTCTAAAATATACAGGGTGATCCAGAGTGAAAATGCTTCTATTTAGCATTTATTCCCAAAAGCATAACATTTGCGTTTGATAAAAAAAAAATTTGTGTTGGTATTTTTTGTCATAACGGGTTCATTTAAGATTAGGGTCTGATTTTTTTAAAATCCTTTGGACATTATTAATTGTCTTTTTTTTTTTGCACAAAGATCCAGTTTTTCCTATTGTAACACCTATTCACATGATGGATAGCCAATCTCCTTGTCTCACCTTTTCCAGTCCATTCCTCTCGAGATGTAGATTTTAAGTTTATGTTACCGTTTTGCCTCCCTGCTTTTGATTTAAGTGTTTTGTTCCTCGTTCACTGTAACTTTCCTCGTTTTTTCATCACACATTTCACGGGCCGGATCGCAACATTCAGCGGGAGGGATAAAGGTTAATAAGTGCAGTCACCCCTGATTTATTTAATTTGTAGAGTCCTGCCAAACAATGCGACAGGAGCTTTATTTGACCATCAGCTCAGTGTGGGTCTATTCAGAGGTTCAACCATAACAAAATGATGGAGTTCACCACCACAAAACCGACATGCTTGTTCTCTGGGGCTTTCAATAAATCAGTCCTGCTTTGCTGCACATCGTGGAAGTGTATGAATTATGGGACCATTAGGCTTTGAGCGTGTCTAGATCTCTTTCATCTGGAATGCCGATGTGCCCTTTGTAATACAAATGAATGGGGTGGCAGAGTATGATAATCAGATATGCTTGTTTGGTTAGTCTTGAGTCGCATCCCTGTAGAGTGATAGTTCATCAAAACATAGGGGTATGACAGAATATATATGACAGAAATGTCATTTTTGGTGAACTATTCCTTTAAAGAGTACAGTAGATGTGTTAAAACAAGAGGGTGATGGTCAAACTCTTGTCAGTTTTTCCCCCCACCTTGTTGTTTTGCTGCACATGAAGGTTAGAGAAGGGGGTTGTATATATGTGTGTGTGTGTGTGTGTGTGTGTGTATGTGTCTTTGAAGAGAGGGACAAAGACAGACAGTGGGAGAGCGTGATGATCAGGCTGTAGATTGGCAGCTCCAGAGGAGTTCATCAGCACATGCTGCAGTGCCAACAGAGAGTTTCTCTCCCCAACTGCACACAGCGGAGAAAAGGAGGAGGAAGACGTGACATTGCTATGGTCCCGTGTCTCGGGGTGCTGAATAAAAAGATTCAAAGCAAAGCTATTGTCCACATACTCATCTTTATGCTGGCATGTTGATGAATGACCTACCAACTTGCATTTTTACAAGCAACATCTTGAATTCTGTCTAATGAAAAAATAATGTTTAAGAAAATTTTCGATTTCGATAGTCCACACATTCTACTAACCATAAGTAACTTTGTAACTACATGTCAACTAACTCTCATTAGAGTATTAGGTTATAGGATTACAGTAATATATGTAACGGAGGCCAGCTAGTAGTCGCTGTGCGAGTAAACCACACTCCCCTGATCTCCTTTAGCCTCTTTGTTAGAGCATCTGACTCTCGTGCCGGCGGACATGGGTTCGAGTCCCGCTTGGAATGAGTGGTTCGTAAAGGAGGGGTTACATTGGTGCCGTGACCCTGATGTAAGTGAGGTTTATGGGGGTGAGTGTAACGAAGGCCAGCTATTAGTTGCTGTGCGAGTAAACCTCACTCCCCTGATCTCAAAAGACACTCTAGTGACTGACACTAGGGGGTGCAGCCTTTAGCCTCCTTGTTAGAGCGTCAGACTCTCGTGCCGGCGAACCCGGTTTGGAGTCCCGCTTGGAGCGGGCGGTTCGAACAGAAGGGGTTACATTGGTGCCGTGACCCTGATGGGAGTGAGGTTTAGGGGGTGAGTGTAACAGAGGCCAGCTATTAGTTGCTGTGCGAGTAAACATAACTCCCCTGATCTCAAGAGATGCTCTAGCGACTGACACTAGAGGTTGCCTTTAGCCTCTTTGTTAGAGCATCAGGTTATAGGATTACAGTAATATATGTAATGGAGGCCAGCTAGTAGTCGCTGTGCGAGTAAACCACACTCCCCTGATCTCCTTTAGCCTCTTTGTTAGAGCATCTGACTCTCGTGCCGGCGGACCTGGGTTCGAGTCCCGCTTGGAATGAGTGGTTCGTAAAGGACGGGTTACATTGGTGCCGTGACCCTGATGTAAGTGAGGTTTATGGGGGTGAGTGTAACGAAGGCCAGCTATTAGTTGCTGTGCGAGTAAACCTCACTCCCCTGATCTCAAAAGACACTCTAGTGACTGACACTAGGGGGTGCAGCCTTTAGCCTCCTTGTTAGAGCGTCAGACTCTCGTGCCGGCGAACCCGGTTTGGAGTCCCGCTTGGAGCGGGCGGTTCGAACAGAAGGGGTTACATTGGTGCCGTGACCCTGATGGGAGTGAGGTTTAGGGGGTGAGTGTAACAGAGGCCAGCTATTAGTTGCTGTGCGAGTAAACATAACTCCCCTGATCTCAAGAGATGCTCTAGCGACTGACACTAGAGGTTGCCTTTAGCCTCTTTGTTAGAGCATCTGACTCTCGTGCTGGCTGACCCGGGTTCAAATCCCGCTTGGAGTGGGTAGTTCGAACAGGAGGGGTGACATATAGTCACATATATTCACATATTTTGAGGACTTCAGCATACTTATTATTGTCTCTGCATTGTCAGCAGGGACAGGAAAGTTATTTTATCTCTTAAAAAATACACAGGTCACATTCATGGACATTATTCATCAGTCTGCTATACAAACAGCAAATGAGTACATTGTTTTGCAAAAGGTGCCTTTGGAAAATCTTGGTTTCTTAAATACTGATTAGAGGATAGACTTTGACTTGATGACTTTGCCATTTTTTATGAGTCTTGGCAAAGCACCACAATTAACCAACATTCAGCTCTTGCCAACAACAACGATTGGGCTTAATCAGTCGAATGTGTTATTGAGTCTGTGTCAAATTAACTTACAGTCATAAAGATTTCCTCATTGTGAAAATAATTCAGTGATTGATCATTCGTACATTCATTCAGTGGTCAATAAAAATACTGAGGCTGTTAAAATGCATTTGCAATGTATTAGATTACAAAATATCAAACCATGTGCCAAATGCATTTTGCTGATATAGTGTTCAAGAGATATTTATAAAAACAAAAACAAATGCCATTTGTTTTGATATTCTGTTAATGCAAAGACATTCATGCATTTTAATCCAGCTAACAAAAATATGTTGTAGAATGTTTTGCTTACATTTCCATTTTGTTATTGAACCATTGCTTTAGAATGTTCAAATTGTCCAGTTAAACGTTTCAAAAATGTTTTTATTTATTTATTTGGTTATGCGAACATTAAAGGAACATTCCATTTCCATCCTTTTATGAACATCATGGGATTGGTGTAACATTACTTTTGAATGTTCTCTGAACATTCTGAAACAAGAAGTAACATTTAAAAAATGTTAGGCGAATATCCAACTAAAATGTTTCATATATACAAATTTTTTTCATGAATAATACACAAGTAATTTTTTTGTGCTTACATTTTGAGAACATTAGAACAGAGAACACTGAATGAATGTTCTATTAACATTACTGGAGTTTGCTCATAACTTTGAGAGAACCTTAAGAAAAATGGTTCTTAACAGTTTAAAATTAGGGTTTTTTCACCTTGTAACAAAAGCAGAACCATTTTTATAAGGTCCCATAAAGAACCTTAATTGTGTTATAAATAACCCTTTTAATAATAGGTTATTTTCATTTATATGGGCATTTTAGTACATTTATATTATTAATATTATTATCATTAGTAAAATTTGTATGCATTATTTTTTTTACCCCTCTGCTATCTCTGTAAATAAATAAAACAGCATGTTGTTTCAATTCACCCTTCGCCGCGAGTTTGATTGACAGGCGATCTGACCAATCCAGAGATGGACAAAGTACACAACTCCATTACTTGAGTAAAAGTAAAAGCACTATTGGTTAAATATTACTCCATTACAAGTGAAAGTTGTAAAGATAGATTTTTAGTTAAGTAAAAGTACAGAAGTACTTGCTTTTAAAAGTCCTTAAGTATCAAAAGTAAAAGTAAACGCATTATTTTATTATTGTTGCATTGTTGTATGAATGCACACTGTTCCATCATAGTGGTTTAAGCCAGTCATGCTCCATCTGACATGCTAGCATACCTCATTTAAATACTTGTTTAAAAGTTACAAAGCTCTTATCAAAGTCAAAATCATACTAGAAAAGAAAGGTTTCTACATTGTGTTTATTTGACAGGATTATGTAAAAAACATTTCTGAAAGGACTTTTGGACTGATGTTTTTGCATGCTAACTAACATCATTGTCGAACATTACATATGCGTTAGCGCTGTATCCACAAGGCCATGGCAACTTGGCAGGTAAATCTATAAAACTAATTTGACCAACCATACTTCATACCAGTGTTCATTTTGACACCAAATTTTTATTTAGTTTTAGTCATAGTCTTTTGACTATAACATTTTAGGCATCTGAATTGTTTTAGTTTTAGTCTAGTTTTAATTGACTATAATAAGATTTTAGTAGATTCAATAGACTAAAATTCAGTACTTGTGGTCTGGTGTCTGAGAGGCAGCTTTCTGTGTGCACTTTCATGTCGTCGCACTTTTTCAGACTTATCCACATCTGCTCTTCTGAATTTTAACCTTTTAGTATGGCCATGGTTGCGCGCATTGCATCTGGGAACTGCCGCCTTCTATTTTGCCATCAATTGATTGGTGTTCAAAAAATACTTGGAAATCATTGAACTTCATGTGATCCTACAAGAGTGATTACTGATAGGCTGTCTGCAAAAAAAAAAAGAATCACGTTTTAAAGAAGAAAACAAATTATCCACTGACTTTCAAAGCAGCTTCGACTTTCTACTTCGAGGGCCTTGATAGAAATGTAGTGGAGTAAAAAGTATGATATTTGTCTTTCAAATGTAGTGAAGTAAACGTCATAAGTTTCCAGAAAAAATACTACTCAAGGAAAGTACTCAAAAAGTGTACTTAAGTACAGTACTCAAATAAATGTACTTAATTACTGTCCACCTCTAGACCAATCATATCGCCGAATCTGCCGGTTTGTCCGACAAAGCAGTCAGAAGAGTTAGTAGATTAACGTCTGTGGACTTGAACTTGAAAAAAGGGTGTTTACTGACGTCTTTCCGCGGTTGAAACAACATTTCTTTTAGTGTTCATTCATGTTTATTTCATGCTTATCAATGAACTAGAAGGAAGAGATAATCAGTTCACGAGCAGCTTTAACTGAGGCGCTACAGCAATCACGGCACATTAAAGAGCCACAAAACAGTATTTATTGTTTACATTTCTTTAAAAAATGACAATTTCAAAGTTGAGACTTTGTTTCATATCAAAAGTAACTTGCTCTGTCCTGTCTGTCGGCGTGTTGTCAGTGTCCTCTTTGCTCCGCGATGTATTTTCTCTACGTGAGAACTTGTGTGTGTGAGAGAGCGCCATGGCTTGTTTAGCTGAATACATTAATAAATGACAATTGACATCAATAAATACATAACAAAGTAAAACACAAAATAGAAACAGAAAATGGATGTAATGAATACCAGGTTCCAGTGAGATTTCTTTCACAATCCTCTATGATGCCCTTAAATCCATCATTGTTGTGTAATTGAGTGGGAGTTTCTCTCTGGAGATGATCAGTATAGGACTACATGTTTCCTGTTAACTGGGAAAGTGTGGCCAAAATACTTTTTGGGGGCATTGTAAATAAATGTAGCCTATACATTGGACTTTACTGGCAAAATTGTTGGATATATGGTATTGTCTGATATGTACCATATGTGCTTCTAACACATCAACTTTGAGGACAAAATGTTCACTTGCTGCCTAATATATCCCTCTCACTAACAGGTGCCGTGATGAAGAGATAACCAGTGTTATTCACCACACATAATGTTATGCCTGATCAGTGTAAATCAAAACTGACTAATGTTACTGAATGAAATGTTGACCTAGGAAGGGGGTATACAACTGTGCGAGCTTTGGGGGTGTTGATGGACTTGATCTACACCATCTATGTTTTGATCATGGTTCTGAATCCGATCTGGAATTTTCTCAGCTTTTTGTTCAAAATGTTGGGTTTTTTTTTTTTTAAAGCAGAGGCTCTATTTTTGTATGTTATTGTATTAATACAACAAAATATTCTGGGGGCCATGAAAATGCGTTTTGCATAAATAATCAAAAATGCTGGCGCTGCTGAGAGTTAATGTTTACGATGTACAATGAAATGCAAAAATAAGACATGCCCTTTGAATATTCTTGCGTCGTGATATAAAACCCCCTTTCACCTTTCGAAAATAACAAGAGTTCAACACTGAACACAAAGAGGAAAAAGCATCTCTATCTGGCTCCTCCACCTCTAGCCTCTGATTAATTGTTTGTCTTACTCATTGTGATTCTGTCTGTTTTAATTAGCTTAGGCATGCTTTTGCATATTGTATTTATTTAATTTCATCATGTGCGAGAGGCAATCCGAGGCATAATTTGGAAAATGAAAGGGCTAGCTTTTGCCAGCGTGTACACAAAGGATTCAAGAAGCCACTGGAGTTCTGAAGAGCAAACATGTTCATTCTGATGAGACAACAGCATCTCAGCATGTTCAGTCATGCTGCACACTGAGCTTTCTTTTAATCATGACTGAATACCTGATGAGACCCATTAACTAAGATAACAAAATATCACAATCATAATTAGATTATACTATATATATATATATATATATATATATATATATATATATATGTATATATATATATATATATATATATATATATATATGTATATATATATATATATATATATATATATATATATATATATATATATATATATATATATATATATATATATATAGTATAATCTAATTATGATTGTGATATTTTGTTACCTTAGTTAATATATATATATATATATATGTGTGTGTGTGTGTGTGTGTGTGTGTGTGTGTGTGTGTGTGTGTGTGTGTGTGTGTGTGTGTAATATTGCAGTTGCTGTATTTTAAGCAAGTGTCTCTGAGGTTTGAGAAGTCATACACTACTTTAAATGTAACTTGTCTCGTAATTTACTCCAAACCTATATGACTTTCTCATAATAGATATTTTGAAATATGTAACTTTTAGATTTAAAAAAAATCAAGTCAATAGGGTCTAGTTTGAACTTTATTTGTTTAAACAAAAAACTGTTGAAACATTCTTTACAATATCTTTTGTTTTCCACAGAAGAAAGACAGTCTTGGGTTTGGAACAACATGTGGGTGACAATGGAACAATTGAGGACTCTTTTTATATAAAAAGTTAATATTGTGACACAAAAACCGGACAATGCTTTAAAATGAGAGGCTAAAGATACTGTGTTCAGTCATTCTCTTTGACTATATTTAAAAGTAGGTCTTGTAAAGAAAAATAAATAGAAACAGAAAGAAAGATATCTGTTTAGGTTAACAGAGACAGATGACACTCTCCATAGAGCGTCAAATCACGAGCTCTGATAAGCAGCCACATGAGTTTGCAAGGAGCAGATGGCAGAAGGGACAAACATGGCTTATTTAATCTGCTTGTGTTTGCAAGAAAGTAATTGTGTTTTAACCTGGGGAGAAACAGAATATTACAGCCTGGCAAACAAATTACACTCACCTCACTAGTCTACAGATGACTCCATTTGTCCAATCCACTGGTCTGAGAAAGATCTGAGTGAAAACAAGAAAAAACTAACTCTGTAGTGTTTGTGTATTGCTTTTGTATTATAGCTTTTACGTTTTTACTTACAGATATATTTTATTCTAAAGGGGTCATATGAGGAATCAGATTGTCCTTGTTTTTTTAAGAGAAAAACTAAAACCAGCCTAAGTTGACAGGTCTTAACTGGTATTCATAGCTGGTTTTAGATGATCAGGCTGGTCTTAAGACACCCAAACACTACAAGATAATTGGGTTGATTTTGGGCCCAATTCTCCCCTTCCAACAACCCTACACTGTAAAAAATTTTTTTTGACTTTACACTGTAAAATTTTTTTTTTGACTTTACAATGTAAAAAAAAAAAAAAAATCTGGTCTCCAATTGAACATTTTCTAGTGACCGATCACATCTAAATTTCACAGCCATATTGAATTTCTGCGAATTGATGCAATTTAATTAACAGAAAATCAATTTGGCCAACTAAAGAATTTAGATGTGATCGGTCACTAAAACATTTTCAACTGGAGACCTGATTTTTTTTTTGTTTACAGTGTAAAGTCAAAATTATCTTGATGATTGTGCAGATTATTCCTGTGGTGTGATGTTTGTTAAAGGGTTAGTTCACCTAAAAAAGGATCCCATCATTTACTAACAAGCCGTCCTAGGTGTAAATTACTTTCTTCTTTCAGCCAAACACAATTGGAGTTCACAATCGAAAAAATATCCTGGCTCTTCCAAGCTTTAGAATGGTACCTTAGATTTTGAAGCCCAAAAAATCTTTAAAAAATGGATCATCTATCCATCATAAATGTAATCCATACGGCTCCAGGGGGTTAATAAAGGCCTTCTGAAGCGAAGCGATGCGCTTTTGTAAGAAAAATATCCATATATATATATATATATATATATATATATATATATATATATATATATATATATATATATATATATATATATATATATATATATATATTATGGGCTAAATTATGGGCTCATTTCATTAAGAGTGATTGAATCTGCTCGGAAGAATGTTGGGGCCGCACCAATCTCAAATCGTAAGTATATATCATGTTGAACATCCTTTTGTGTGGGGGAAGCCTGAAGACAAACGTGCACACACTCTGAAGATTGTCACGTGGAACGAAATGATACCCAATCAGAAAGCGAGCTGACAGAAGAGGGAAGCATAACATTTTCTGGAAAAAGCAGTCCAAACTCTATTATCGCCGTCTTTTTGTCTGTCCTCCGCCATGTTTGTTTATTCTAAAGTCAAGTTTGACCGTGAGAGATTTTGCGAGATTTCCTGTGTTCACAGGGACTCTGGTTGTTTGTGAATGGAATCTGTTAGTGTGTAGTGTGCTGTCTTGGTCACATCGTGGCACTCCACACACTATAGGAACAAAACTGTTAAATCTATCATTTGTTTTACCGTCATGTTTGTGGTCTGAAAATTGTAATAAGATTTTTTAAATCTTTTAGTGTGGGCCAGCCTTAAGCTGACCAGCTAAAAACTGCTGAACACCAGTTTTGCCAGGATGGGAGACCAGCTTACACCAACTAAGACCAGCCAACCAGCTTAGGCTGTTTTTTTTTTTCAGCAGGGATGTACCTCAAAAACATACTATACCTTCCTGAGTGTCTTTGTGAAAAACGCAACTGTAAACATCTGCTAGTAATTTTGTGGCAAGTTTATCTTGCATTCCCTTTTGATACCTCTTTTGAGTCTGACAGCACAAAGGTCAAAAGGTCACAGTGAGAAACAGCAATCATCGAAGAGCAAAACCAAACACAAATGCATCTTGAACAACAAATCTCTTCGTCACGCCGCACTGACTATCTCCTACCAGATTAACTTTTGATTAGATTCAAAGTAGATATCTGTTCCTGACTACACTTATGGAAATCACCCGTGGTAATTATTTCTCCTTTATCGTCTCTCGGGCGTCTGATTACCCTCAGTGTGTTGTGAAGTTAATGTTGGCGGCCCCAGCAGGATGCTGGGAGTGATGAGACGGAGGCTGCCCCGCGGCTAGCACTCCGTTGGCGGCAACTTATTTCACACCTCTGAAGCTGCACTCAGCCAATGAGATCTAACCCAATCACACAGAGACAATAAAGAAGCACACTGCCTCCTTCTCACTCGTGGGCCTTTCATCCGGGCAGGCTGGGTAATTACCAAATGGAGATGGGTTTTGATGCTTGTTCAAAACACGAGAAAATCACAAGGCGATTGAAATGTTTCGAATGGAATGAAGAGAAATGTGACTGCACCGCTGGTGCTGTTTGTTCTGTTGTGGCTTGGAATAATTGTAACCGAAGGAAAAAGCTCACAAACGCAAGGCCTTCGAGGGTTTCTCTCAGCATGTGAGCACATGCACATCCCAACATGAGGCCTGGCGTTCAGATGTGTGGCATCTGTGTGACAGATGACAGAATGAAATATACACAGTCAAAAAAAGTTAGTTTGACCTTTTAATGTTGTATCGAGTGGTTCCACGCAACTCTGTTAAGTATAGCTTCAGCCTCTCTTTGTTTATTAAAATGAAATCAAGTAAATAAAACAAAAGTGTTTTTGCATTATAGATTTAGTTCTTGTGTACTTTCCTGAGGTGAACTTGATCAAGAGCACATACTGTGTTGATCAAGCTAGCAACTTTCTGTTTACTAGCTATGAAATTTATGGTGCATGTCACTTGTCTGGCTATCACCAGACCAAGCTCAATCTTTTAAGATTAAACATTGGTCTGGGGAGTCTGCTCTATATTTTCTACAGCACAAGATGCGTGATCAATGGGTATAGTTCAAATGACTCTGTACGCAATTGGATTGTCCTTCAACCAATCAGACCAACGATAAATCGCTTCTATATCTGTCATTGTGTTACACCAGCCAATAACGCACCAGGTGGATAAGCCGGTTTGTGATTGGTCCCCGCAAATTTGTAACAGAAGCAGGATAGAAATATGTACAGGTTTCCAGCCTGAGTTGCAGGGCGAAATCAAATCGCCCACAGATCGGGCTAGGTTTACTCAGTCTAGCATGTTACATGACTTGATCATTATTATTATTTTTTGGGAAAAATTTACGAATTACTCAACAATGTTTTCAGTCATGTACATTTGATAATACATTTTTATTAAAATGACTGCTTATAAAAAAAATTATTATTAAAATGATTGTATAAAAATTTACTTGTTAATCTATGTGATAATAATTAATTAATAATTAAATGAAAAAAAATATAGACCAACAATTAGAAACTATATACAGGTCCTTCTCAAAAAATTAGCATATTGTGATAAAGTTCATTATTTTCCATAATGTAATGATAAAAATTAAACTTTCATATATTTTAGATTCATTGCACACCAACTGAAATATTTCAGGTCTTTTATTGTTTTAATACTGATGATTTTGGCATACAGCTCATGAAAACAGCTCTAAAAAAATGTGCATGTCATGAAAAGGTTCTCTAAACGAGCTATTAACCTAATCATCTGAATCAACTAATTACACCTGGGATTCCTGAGGCTTTTAAAACTCCCAGCCTGGTTCATTACTCAAAACCGCAATCATGGGTAAGACTGCCGACCTGACTGCTGTCCAGAAGGCCATCATTGACACCCTCAAGCAAGAGGGTAAGACACAGAAAGAAATTTCTGAATGAATAGGCTGTTCCCAGAGTGCTGTATCAAGGCACCTCAGTGGGAAGTCTGTGGGAAGGAAAAAGTGTGGCAAAAAACGCTGCACAACGTGAAGAGGTGACCGGACCCTGAGGAAGATTGTGGAGATGGACCGATTCCAGACCTTGGGGGACCTGCGGAAGCAGTGGACTGAGTCTGGAGTAGAAACATCCAGAGCCACCGTGCACAGGCGTGTGAAGGAAATGGGCTACAGGTGCCGCATTCCCCAGGTCAAGCCACTTTTGAACCAGAAACAGCGGCAGAAGCGCCTGACCTGGGCTACAGAGAAGCAGCAGTGGACTGTTGCTCAGTGGTCCAAAGTACTTTTTTTCGGATGAAAGCAAATTTTGCATGTCATTCGGAAATCAAGGTGTCAGAGTCTGGAGGAAGACTGGGGAGAAGGAAATGTCAAAATGCCTGAAGTCCAGTGTCAAGTACCCACAGTCAGTGATGGTCTGGGGTGCCATGTCAGCTGCTGGTGTTGGTCCACTGTGTTTTATCAAGGGCAGGGTCAATGCAGCTAGCTATCAGGAGATTTTGGAGCACTTCATGCTTCCATCTGCTGAAAAGCTTTATGGAGATGAAGATTTCATTTTTCAGCACGACCTGGCACCTGCCCACAGTGCCAAAACCACTGGTAAATGGTTTACGGACCATGGTATTACTGTGCTCAATTGGCCTGCCAACTCTCCTGACCTGAACCCCATAGAGAATCTGTGGGATATTGTGAAGAGAAAGTTGAGAGACGCAAGACCCAACACTCTGGATGAGCTTAAGGATGCTTTCGAAGCATCCTGGGCCTCCATAACACCTCAGCAGTGCCACAGGTTGATTGCCTCCATGACACGCTGCATTGAAGCAGTCATTTCTATATATTTCTGTATATTTTCTATATATTTCTATATATTATATATATATAATTATATAATTATATATATATATATATATATATATATATATATATAAAAAAAATCTTGACTTCTAAAGCCACTATTTATCTACTCTAATCTCTGATTAGAATTGATAAAAAGATGTTGATGCCTTTGTGTTCAATTCAAGAATATACACTGGCCGGCCAAAAAAACCCCAAAAGTCGCTGTTTGGATTTAAATAGGCAAATGCTTTCAGTCAATGATTGGTTCATTATTGCAGTGATTATTATGTTTATAGCATGTTATACGTTTGGCAACAGTTCTTCTAACCCTAATTGATGGAGTGTGTAACTTTTCATTTCTTATGTGAAAGAATGGTTGAGAGGGAGATTTATTTCCTCTTGATGGAAATACATTGTGTGCTGTTATTACCATCAAGAGGTGAATCAATGTTTGGTCATGATCTTGTATTGACAATGCAAAAGTCTGTAAAGTCTACTCCAGCACATCCCAAAGACTTTCAATGAATTTAAGGTCTGGACTCTGGAGAGGTGCCAATTCATGTGTGAAAAAAAGATTCTTCATGCTCCCTCCCAACCATTCTTTCACAATTTGAGCCTGATGAATCTTGACATTGTCATCCTGGAATATGGCCATGATGTGTCTTCATACATGTTTGTTTAAGAAATGAAAAGCTACACACTCCGTCAATTAGGGTTGGAAGAACTGTTGCCAAACATATAGCATGCTAGAAACATAATAATCACTGCAATAATGATCCAAATATTGACTCTTAAGCATTTGCCGGTTGGCAGGTCAGAGTTTCAACATAAAACGTAATTGTTAACTCATTTCAGTCTAGGGGGATTTTTTTTAAAACCAGCAACACGGATATCATTTTTTTTAAGGGAATGAACTCAATAATTTGGCTTTTAGAGTTGCAGAACATGAGTATGATATTTCATATTTTTTTGCACTTGTAGCTTTAAGCTGTTCATGCTTCAATATACAGTACAACCCAATATTACTCAACCTCTTAAAGGGGGGGGGGGGGGGTGAAACACTCAAAACGAGTGGCTGGAGGCGTATCGTGTGGGCGGAGCTAAAGAATCACGAGCGCATGCAGCTATTGCGTTGAGAGCTGAGAAAGCTGTGACATTCTTAAACGTGGAAAAAACATTATCCTAAATAAACCATGGAGATCAATCGTATTTAGCCATACATATATGATCCAGAATCAGATCTAGAGGCTGAAATTGAACAGGAGAAGCAGCAACGACGACTACAGCAGGACGTCTCTATGGTATGTACTGTAAAACGTATAACTTATAATGGTACCTGCTTATAGCGGCTTGTCATGTGCAAGTTTGACAACATTTGTGTGTGTTTACTCGTGGTTTATGAGGACATAATTTGATTTATGGACTATTGTAAGCAATTTAATGTTATCAGTAGCAAGCGGAACGACTTTGCACGTCAGACTAGTGCGTGTTTACATAGAAAAACAATGGAATAGTAGCGCCTGAACGAGTCGATAGCTAACAACACAAAGACATTTGAAGCAGTTTTACTCACCGCCTGCTTCCAACCTTAATCGCTGGAACTGCTCCATCTTTCAGCGTTAGATGAGCTACAAATCCGGAGTTGAACTGGGCCTTGTTTATAAAACGAGCGTCGCCAAAATGCAAGGATCCCATTAACGCTGGGTTCTTTGGGAAGCTGAACAGGGTTGTCTTGGGTTTCCCGGATAACCAAAAACACACATCTTTGTTGACATTGTTGATTTTGTGATGTCCTATGACTGCAGCGCAGCCAGCTTCCCTAAAGCCGAGCACAGCGCTATAATGGGTGTGCATTTTCGGGAGAAGAGCCCGTACGGCCCGTACAAGGACATTCCGCCCCATCTGACATCACATATACCCATACTCGAAAAAAACTTTCCGAAACTTATGAGAAACCGGAAGGAGTATTTTTGGCACAGAAATACTCCATCATACGTCCAACTTTTTTTTTTTTTTTACTTTGCCCATGTTTAGCATGGGAATCCAACTCTTTAAGAGTGTAAAAATATCAGTATGCATGAAACAGCATTTCACCCCCCCTTAAAATAAAGGGACGAGTTGGCTTGCTTTACATTGATCTTGTGCCTCAAATGGGTCTTCAAGTTAAAGCCATCTCAAACACCTTTCAAGACAGCACAAGAGTTTAAATGGAAAATCAAATATTTTCATCCATATCAGATTTCCCTCAGAGTTTCAGTCACTGTGACAGATGAAAGTGCCGGGCTGTCCTCACAAAGACCTGCTGTGATGGTCTAGTGCTTGCGATCCCCTACGCCAGAGAAAATATCCATGCAGAAATACATTTGTGTCTGCGTATGTGCGAGTGTGTATGAGAAGCCTGGGCGGTGTGCCGGTGTGTGTTGACGTGAGAGCCAATGTCTATCTGTGATTGAGTGTAAGAGTCCATCTCCCTCTTCTCAGCTGTAATGATGCACAACAGTCAGCCTTCGGCACCTGGAGCGGTGACCCCGCTGTCCATTCACCTGCCTGTCCCCCTCTCTGGGCTCTCTTTCACACTGCCCAGCCATCCGCAAACTGCCACTCCAATGAGGGATGAAGCCCATCCTATGGATGATGAATCACTAAAAAAGAGAGTACCTGTCAGGCAGGCAGGGGGGAGAACACTGCTGGAAGGAGAGCTCGGGCCGGGGACGATGATTGGCCCTGCCTTAGCTTGATAAGTGAAGTGTGAATGCGTCGGCATCACGGGCCCTCTTCAATGGCCCCTGCGGTGACAGAAAGGGACATTTGCCAAACTGTCAGGGAGGGAAAAAAATGCCTGTCACTGATCGCTGGATTTCGCCGGGACGAGAAAAAAATAGGGGAAGGAGTGAAAGAAAAGAAAAATGAAAAGGAGAGAATATTGCAAAGAGAGGCACATAACATGGTGTAACGTGCACAGAAATTGCAGTGCAGCGTATAGCAATTATTCATCTCACGCTGAGCAAAAGGGTCAGTGGCCGGTCTAATTGCCACCTAACTCCAAGCTTTAGCTCTACTGCCATTTTTAGGATGTTAAGTGTCACCTTTTAGCCCACATGGAAGGTCTTGCCTGTGAAAGTTGTTCTTCGTGCACATTTATGTTATACATGTTAGTATTTATATCCGCCTGAGCTATTTCCAAGAAGTTTGTTTTAAGTAAAAGGTTTTTGCCATCATAAACACCTTTCAAAAACAACATTGTGCGCCGTTCAACGGTGTTGAATCTTACCTACTGTTCTGCTAAACCGCTGCATGCATGTTAAATTTAGCACTCGTCTTCGTCTAATAAACTAGCATGACTTAATGTGGCCCATCAATGGCGTACTGTGCTGAAAACATTCTTCATTAAAGTAAACAAGATTGTAGTGCTATTCTCCTACATGGCTCCTCCTAACTGAATTAAAGCGTCATTTGCATAACCCAGATTGATGAGTTCGAAAGGAAAAAATTCAGTACGATGAAAATAGGTGCTCTCACTCCCGCTGTAGCGCGATTCCTAGATGAGATGTCGCACTCCATTAGAATGGCAATACTTCATCATTTTTTTCCATTACACTTTGTGATAATAGCTCGGAGTCCTTTTTTCTCCCACATATAAATACATTTTTATTGCTTTTAAATTGTGGATTTGATGGAAATGTTGTGGAGCACAGAATTCAGCTCTTATCCTTGTGCGTGACACCCACTGTGAAATGTAGCATGTATAATACAATCCGTGTATATTGGTCTCCACGGAGTAAAGTCAAGAAATGTTATATTTTCCTTTTTTATTTGGCTTGATCAATAGCAGTGCATCCGCTGTAATGACAGGCTTTGTTTGTTTTGCTTCAAAACTTGTTTTTGACATTTTTTCAGTGACCTTCGGAACTATTTAAAGTACCACTTATGTACTGCCGTGCACAAAAATAAAATACCTTGATATGAATACCTGTATGCAATACAGAGAAATATTGAAAAGGCACAGTAATAAATAAATAAACCTCCTCCTCTTCATTCCCTGATTTTAGTAAACACATTAAGAGTAGGCCATGCCTCTGCGGGTCGACAGATGTTATGTGTGTGTGTGCGTCAATCAGATGGTGGAGCTCAGAGATCAGGAGATTGTTCTGGCTGGTGAAATTGCAGTCGACCCTGGCAACAGATTGAAGACTGAACTGAGGCTGCTGCTTCTTATTCTGTCTGTTTAGCTGCCTGTGGAGTCAAATACCTCCCTGCATTCACATCCCTCTATTGTGCTTCATCAGTGCTTGATAAGAAACATTTATGGTCTCTGCTGCATACAACATGCATGCATGCATGCGCACACATTAAGTCACTACTATATATTGAGTCTCTACTTTTCCCAGTCTACCAATATATAGGGCAAATTCAGGTGAATTGAACAACCTTTTGACATTAATATTATGTATACAGCAGGGCTGAGTACAAAACAATAGATTCTAGTGGTTCCGATTCAGTTTGTGATGTATTTCAGTTAGGATGTACATTTTGCTTACATCTGAAAAACATTTTCCCTCTCTAATAATGTTGTAAATTGCACAGGGCAGTGTTTCAGACTGTTTCAAACCAGTAACTTTTTGAATTATTCTGTAAGAACTGTTTCAAAGAATCATTCGTTTCAGTAATCGTGTTACTCTGCATCTCATTTGAGTCATTAGATGTGTTCGACTTGAAGCAGCGCTGCATAGACCGACCAGTGTATGACATCAAAGTACCTCAAGAGCAATTAGAGAGCAGATGACTCCATACACTTTTGAATCATTCTCGTGGTACTTTGATGCCATACACCGATCAGTATGCGCAGCGACGCTTCAAGTCGAACACACATTTTTGTTCATGAGCTGGGCTACACTGGTGTCAGTTTTTGATTCATTAAAGAACCGGCTCGCAAGATTTGTTCGTGAATTTGACTTTCTAAACCGGCTTGCATATTATGTTTGTTGTCGTAGCATGTGAGCAGAACTCAAAATAACTCATTGGATAAACTCAATTTAATTTTCCATCCAATAAATACACTATATTGCCAAAAGTATTGGGACACCCCTCCAAATAATTGAATTCAGATGTTCCAATCACTTCCATGGCCATAGGTCAATCAAGCACCTAGGCATGCAGACGCTTCTACAAACATTTGTGAAAGAATGGGTCGCTCTCAGGTGCTCAGAGAATTCAAGCGAGCCACCTGTGCAATAAGTCCATTTGTGAAATCTCCTCACTATTAAATATTCCACAGTCAACTGTTAGTGGTATTATAACAAAGTGTAAGCAATTGGGAACAACAGTAACTCAGCCACGAAGTGGTAGGCCACGTAAAATCACAGAGCGGGGTCAGCGCATGCTGAGGTGCACAGTGCGCAGAAGTTGCCAACTTTCTGCAGAGTCAATAGCTACAGATCTCCAAACTTTGTGTGGCCTTCAGATTACCTCAGCAACAGTGCGTAGAGAGCTTCATGGAATGGGTTTCCATGGCCGAGCAGCTGCATCCAAACCCTACATCACCAAGTATCAATCCGCCACTGGACTGTAGAGCAGTGGAGACGTGTTCTCTGGGGTGACGAATCACACTTCTCTGTCTGACAATCCGATGGGCGAGTCTGGGTTTGGCGTTTGCCAGGAGAACGGTACTTGCCTGGCTACTTTGTGTCAAGTGTAAAGTTTGGCGGAAGGGGGATTATTGTGTGGAGTTGTTTCTCAGGGGTGGGGCTTGGCCCATTAGTTTCAGTGAAAGGAACTCTTAATGCTTCAGCATACTAAGACATTTTGGACAATTTCATGCTCCCAACTTTGTGGGAACAGTTTGGCAATGGCCCCTTCCTGCTCCAACATGACTGTGCACCAGTGCACAAAGCAAGGCCCATAAAGACATGGATGAGCGAGTTTAGTGTGGAGGAACTTGACTGGCCTGCACAGAGTCCGGACCTCAACCCCATAGAATACCTTTGGGATGAATTAGAGCGGAGACTGCGAGCCAGGCCTCCTCGTCCAACATCAGTGCCTGACCTCACAAATGCGCTTCTAGAAGAATGGTGACAAATTCCCATAAACACACTCCTAAACCTTGTGGAAGAGTTGAAGCTGTTATAGCTGCAAAGGGTGGGTCAACTCCATATTAAACCCAACGGATTAAGAATGGGATGTCATTAAAGTTCACGTACATGTAAAGGCAGGCGTCCCAAAACTTTTGGCAATATAGTGTGTGTAGCCCCAACTCAAAATAAAAAAATAATGAATGCAATGAAATGAAATGTAATTGAGTTGGTACAAATACAGTTTAAATGATATTATTTATAAAATGACTTTTCTATACTTATCAAACTTAAATTAAATAATTTCAGTGGAAAATCAATTATAAGCAGTTACATTCATTATTATTCACAATGTATAATGAACAAATAGGAAAGAACTGGTGTCACTCCTGACATTGACATAGATCACTGAGTGCCCACAGCCTAAAAAGGTGCCGCTCTTCTGCATATGGTAACCACAAAAAGCCTTACAGAAACTCCTCTGAATGTCCAACTAAACATTAAGCACTAACATTAACTAGCAACATCTTTCCCTTTACTTAAAAACACATAAAATAACACTTGAATCCCTAAATTTACTCTCCTATAATGCAGTCCCTTGCAAAGCATGCTGGGAACTACAGATCCACTGCCCAGTTAGTTATGATGTAAAATTAATAAGAAATATTTATGATTCTCTATTAACTGAACAAATAGCAGTTTTGTGACATTGTGCAAAATGGTGCAGAAGTAGCTGAATGTTGCTAGCATAGATTCACTTCACACACTTCAGAGCTCACACACAAAAACTAGACACTGGTGAAACATGCACTGTCATATAATGAGCATTTGGTGACTAATAAAAAATGAATACGAATAAAAAAATGAAATGAATAAAATAAAAATAAAATAAATGAATAAAAAATGAATAAAAGCTAAAAAAAAAAAGGTTCTATATGGCACCAAAAATGGTTCTTCGTCGTAATCATAGGGGAACCACTTTTGGTGCTATATAGCCCCACATCTTTACATGTTCTGTTTATGGTAGCGGTGCTATATAGCACCATAGTTAGCGGTGCTATATAGCACCTTAGTCAAAGAACCGGCGAAGAACCTCTGAAGAACCGCTGAAGAACCACTGAAGCACCAAAATTGGTGCTATATAGCACTTAAAAAGGTTCCCCTATGATTACGAGCCAAGAACCATTTTTGGTGCCATATAGAACCTTTTTTTTTTAGAGTGTACTTTTGAATTAAGTTACCCAGAGGGTTTAACTGCTAACCAGCTGAACCTTGAAGTCGGCTTAAAACAGAAGTTGTGATTATATTTTCCTCCCCATTTGATATATTTGAGTGAAAGGGCTTCTAGAACAAGACAAAATGTAGGGCGGGACTTGATTTTGTCCATCAGGAATTGATTGGATTGTTGTGGTTTGCTATTGCTGTGATGTCATGTCTCAGTAAACACATCATGAGAGAAGAGAAGAGATGTCACTGCAAGAGGGAGGGGAAGTTATTTTGATTAAAGATTACGAGGGCACGTTAATAATTTTTTTTAAAATCATGTGCACGGATAGCTAATGTATAATAAATATTGCAATATTTCTTTAAACAATCAGTATTGCCAATTTGATTTCATGGCAACTTTAACCTCCTTGATTATAATAATAAGCGTCATAATACTATAGAGAAAAATGTAAAACCTCTCTTGAATTTTGTATTTTTGTGAAAAATGTAATAGCTCTTCAACTGTTGCATTTTGATTAATAGATTCTTTGTGACACCAATTAAATCATTCAGTGTAATTAAATATTGGCTGGTCAGGCTTCAGTGCTTTGTTGACTGACAGATTGTATTTCCAGCCATCTACATTCACAAACATACATCCACAAACATGGATGTGCTGGTGAGTCTGCAGACAGGGTGCAGCAGTGGACTGTGTGCTACTTTCTTCAGTCATCATCTCCCATGTGAAGATGTTACTTGAGAGAGGGACATGTCACACAGGAAAATCACATATCTCCCTGGAGCCTTCACCAGGCTTAAGGGAAAGCAGATGTGACCCAGGGCGTGGAGGGGGATGACAGGTGTTTCACTCTGTTGCTGCGGCTGGTGATGGAAACGAGTAAACATCTCGGCTTGAACACGCGTGGCCCAGCAGGAAGCACAGCTTTTGGTTGTCGTCAGTTGGCACTGGTTCAACCCGAGAATGAGAGCATGCGGAGACTGGCAGCAGCTCAAAATGCAGCAGTAGGTTTCTATAGGGTGAGGAACTCTGAAGACAAATGATTTCACCACAGGTGGTTGCTTATGTTGGGGCAGAATCCTGCTAATGAAAATGTTAATAAATTGGGTTGCAATTAGCTCTTTATTCCTATAGTCATATCTGAAGTTGAAATCAAATTAGCAAACATATTTCATAAAAGACGCAAGGGATGCATCAGAGTTTTAAATGATGGCCATTCCATGTACATGCCTGATCTCATATGTATTTGAATATATTTGTATATAACGTTTACGCGTGCATATTGTACATTTGGATACACATAAACTTTCAATATGGACTTTTTAACATGATGTAAATCATAAAAGTATTTACAATAATATAATAAATAAGATATAAGGATTTGTTAAAAGGCTTGCATTTCTAAAGCTGTGCATAGCTTTAGAAATGCAAGCCTTTTAACAAATCCTTATATCTTATTTATAATATTAAATATATTTACACTATACAAATATAGTTAAACTTTACAATAAGGTCCCACTAGTTAACGTTGGATAATGCATTACCTAATATTAAAAACAATGATACATTTGTTTCAGTATTTATTTATTAATCTTTGTTAACGTTAGCTAAACAAAACTGTTCATTTTTAGTTCATGTTAGCTCAGGTAGATTAAATAATATTAATAGATACATCTTCTGATTTGAATAATGTGTTAATAAATGTTAGAATTAATTTACTAGGATTAATAAGTATTTTTCATTGTCAGTTCATGTTAACTATGAAGTAATTAGTTCACCCAAAAATGTTAATTTTGTATAAGTAAATAAAAAATAAAATCAATTATTTTAGATGCTACAAGTGAATTTAGACATCATAACATTAGAATGTACAGTAAGAAAAAGACCCCAAAATTACAATTCTGTCATCACTTACTCACCCTCATGTTGTTCCAAACCGTTTCATACTTTCGTTCATCTTCGAAACACAAATGAAGATATTTCAATGAAATCTGAGATATTTCTGTCTCTCCACTGACAGTCTAGCAAAACTAACCCAATTGATCAGTTTAGTCCACATTTTCTGAAGAGACACTTATATGACGAACAGATTGAATTTAGGCTTTTACTCATGAATATTCATCATCTCACACATCAGCTGGGGTAAACGGAAGCCCAAGCATGTTTGCTTAATCTGTGAGAACCAATGAGGTTTATTCTTGGGTTACACAGCAAGTTTGAGCTTGAGCAAGAGCCAATGAGGTCCAGTCTCATGTTATGCAGCACGTTTGAGCTTCAGCAAGAACCAATTAGGTTCAGTCTTGGGTTACGCAGTGTTTGAGCTTCAGCAAGAACCAATTAGGTTCAGTCTTGGGTTATGCAGCACGTTTGAGCTTCAGCAAGAACCAATGAGGTCCAGTCTCATGTTATGCAGCACGTTTGAGCTTCAGCAAGAACCAATGAGGTCCAGTCTCATGTTATGCAGCACATTTGAGCCTCACAAGAACCAATGAGGTTCAGTCTCGGGTTACACAGCACGTTTGAGCTTCAGCAAGAACCAATGAGGTTAATTCTCATATTATGCAGAACATTTCAGCTTCAACAAGAACCAATGAGGTTCATTCTTGTGTTAAGCAGCACGTTTGAGCTTCAGCAAGAACCAATGAGGTCCAGTCTCATGTTATGCAGCACATTTGAGCTTCAGCAAGAACCAATGAGGTTAATTCTTGGGTTATGCAGCACATTTGAGCTTCAGCAAGAACCAATGAGGTCCAGTCTCATGTTATGCAGCACATTTGAGCTTCAGCAAGAACCAATGAGGTTAATTCTTGGGTTATGCAGAACATTTGAGCTTCAGCAAGAACCAATGAGGTCCAGTCTCATGTTATGCAGCACATTTGAGCTTCAGCAAGAACCAATGAGGTTCAGTCTCGGGTTACACAGCACGTTTGAGCTTCAGCAAGAACCAATGAGGTTCAGTCTCATATTATGCAGCATGTTTGAGCTTTTACAAGAACCAATGAGGTTAATTTTCGTGTCACGTGGCACATTTGACCTTCAGCAAGAACCAATGAGGATCAGTCTCATATTATGCAGCACGTTTAAGCTTTCACATGAACCAATGAGGTTCATTCTCATATTATGCAGCACATTTGAGCCTCACAAGAACCAATGAGGTTCATTCTTGTGTTACGCAGCACGTTTGAGCTTCCACAAGAAGTTTGTTTTCGTGCGTCAAGCAAGATCAGTTGAGCTTCTGTTTATGTTAGCTGACCAATGTTTATATGTGAATAATAGCCTAAATTCAATCTGTTCATCATATAAAGCGATTGTGTCTCTTCATAAAATTTTGGACTAAACAGCTCTATTCATATAGATTCGTTTTACGAACTCTATGAACTTTTTGTATCAAATTGATAGTTGCACAGACTGTCAATGGAGTGACAGAAGTCTCTCAGATTTCATTAAAAAGATCTTCATTAGTGTTCTGAAGAGCGACATGAGGGTGAGTAAATGATGACAGAATTTTCATTTTTGTGCGAACTTTCCCTTTAACTAATTTCAACAAATAGAAACTTATTGTAAAATGTTAGCATATTGATAGATAAATGTACTGTCACAATAATTTAAACAGTTCAGTTATGTTTCTGAACATTTTGTGTTGTGTTTGTCAGTTTGCTTACAACTCTCCCGCAAACAAAATAAAAATGAAATGATTAATGACTAAATGATGACAGAATTTTAGTCTTGGGTAAAGTGATTGAATTCTTCCACCATTATAATGTCAAATTAAGTAAATGCATTAAACAAATGTGATGGCATCGAGCACTTTTAATGAATGCCATTGATTAAATCCAATAAACTCAACCTTTTAATTCCATGAAATCAATATTTTATGAACCTAAAAGGATTAGGAAACATTTTTATGTCTCTAAAAGGTTTTATGTAAATGCTTTTAAATGCTGTCAGTTCATTAATAATGTTTTAGTGTATAAGCAAACATCAATATGAATATTTAGAAATGAAACCACTGTCCATTTCATGTATATGTGCATAAAGCAATCAATTTCACTCACTGGGTAATATTTGATAGCGTATATGATTATCTATTGAAAAAGCAGTCCGTGACCAGTCAGAATCACCCCGTTTGAGTTAGAAATCAAGCTCAGAAGAGCTCTGAATGAAGGGAGTGTATGATTAAGAGTTGGAAGCCTGCTGCTGAGCTCCCATTATAAAGTGAGAGAGAGAGAGATGAAGAGGGAGAGAAATAAAGAGTGAGAATGAGAGCCTCTTATCAGAGAGCGTGCAGGGCCTTACAGCTCCTTTTGAACTCTTCAGGTCAATTCTGTGAGCAAGGACAGCACGGGACGAAACAAACAAGCTGCGGGCAATAAAAGAAGCACGGGTCAGAGGTGCCGATGAGTGAGATGCGCTTAAAAGCTCTCTCATTTTCTCTCTCTCTCTCTCTCTCTCTCTCTCTCTCTCTCTCTCTCTCTCTCTCTCTCTCTCTCTCTCTCTCTCTCTCTCTCTCTCTCTCTCTCTCTCTCTCTCGTTCATTCTTCTTACCTTGGCATGGTATAGGCAACACATTCAAGCTACAAGGACACCAGTTTTCCACTCTTTCCTTGACACTCTAGGTTTCTTTTTAAATTGATCATATCCTGTCAATACCTTGTTGTTTACTTCTCCTCAGCAGAACTGTGTGGATTATATACAGCATGATTGCAAAGTGCAATATTGATTTATACAAAAAAAAAACTATATTTTATACAGTAAATCATATTTTATGCACAAAATGGCCTGTTATCTTGTTTATTTTTGCTTCATCAATAAATAATTGTTCCAGAAGTATTTTGTGTAATGCTTGCAGGGGAAAAAAAAGGTTCAGTGGGGTTCAATATCTATGGATTCTTGACTCACTTTAAACACTTTATGCCAAAAAGGTTCTATATAAGGAGAAATGTCTTAAAGGGGATGTCTAATTACACTGTTAAAGTAAAAACAAAAAGAAAAGTATTTTGTTGCCATATACGCTCCTTCAGGATTTGCATACGTATCTGAAAGTTTTTTTTCAGAGTATGTCCATGACGTCATAAAGAGCGGAATTCCTTGAATGGGCACTTCTCGCGGATGAGCGCGCACGCACACACACACACACACACACACACACACACACACACACACACACACACACACACACACACACACACACACACACACACACACACACACACACACCAACCAGAGTGAGAGCAAGAGCACGCCCATCAACATGCATAATCATTTTATGTTTAACAGGTTATTTCATTGTTTTCTATAGTGATAAAGTATGTTTACAAGCTGTTAAATTCATAAAATTGAATATTAACCCATACAATTATCTGTTCTATATGAAGCGCCTGACAGAACTTTCTGTCTCTGATCCTTTTCTTCTAAGAGTCTATTTAATGAGGCATGTTATTTCATTGCTCCCTCATTGTGCAGATTGCTTTGGGGGGAAAAGTCAAGCTAGAAAAGGGTGCATCTCATTCAGCTCCCTAGTTCAGTAGTCTGTGCTAGGGATGTCAATTTATACAAATTCCCATGATCGATCGTCGTTTAAATTGACGATCAATTAATCGATTGATCGCTAGCCTTAATACGGCAATATGCATCTACTGCAGTGGGGTTTTCAAAACTTTATGTTGCCAAGGACCCCCAAATATGATGACCCTTTATGAGGGACCCCCTTCCTAAAATCCATCTATTTTTATGCATGAAAAAACATTTAAACTGTTAGATAAATAGTAAGTGTGACATTATAAATACAACATTGTTTCCCAACTTAAATTGGATATTAATGTTGGATGTATAAACTTGAAGAAGAACATTTTCAATTTAAAAAAAAATTGTATAAGAAACTTTCACAGTAAATGTATGTAAGCAGCTTACGTACTGCGTTAAGAATACCGCCTTACAACCCCAGTGAGCGAGATATAGGGGACTATAGTGAGAGAAACTCATTAGAAAGATACAAAGCAAACATACACAATTCTGGAAAGTTTACGGCAAGAAAGGAGAGAAACATTTAGAACTGAAACAGAATGTTCGGTAGACTTTATCCATTTTTGCTTTATCTTTTTATTCTCTGAACTTTTCTGGGGACCCCTTAGAACCTTCTGGAGGACCCCTGGGGGTCCCCAAACCCCAGTTTGAAAACCCCTGGCATAGCCAACAGCATGACATGGTGTGCAAATGTTCCTCACCAAATGAATGCAAAGGGTTTTTAGTCTAAATAAAGGGCTAGTTGGATTGTAAAATGAGTCGATGTGATTGATCATTTCATTAAATTACTTATTTAATAATCAAATGTAACGACTAAGGCCGTGTGTCCACCAAAGCGTTTTAGCCAGGTGAAAACGCTAGGCGCTCTGTTGAAAACATCTAGCTGTGGGCGCTTGAGAGCACTTTGGCAGCGCAGCGGTTTTTTCAGTTGAGACTCTTTGCTTTTTATGATATGGAATATCTGCAGAGGTGTTAGTTTCTCATGTCTCCACAGTTTGGTTTCTGTATTGATTCTATATAAAAATGCTGATACAATGTCAAGTATTTGCTCTGGCTCTTGTTTTAAATTATTTTGTTCCATTATTATGCTGCTTGTTTTCATCAGTTGACGTTGTACAAGCAGAATGTGGCGGTTAGTCAGGGTTGTTTTTGTCCCGCCCCTCCTCCACTGTGATTGGACGGCTGGGTGAAAAGTGACAGTGATGAGTGCTGCGTTTTACTCAAAGTTGAACATTCTTCAACTCTCTACGACCAGTAAAAAACGGCGAACGCTCAACGCTTGAGTGTGAAATACTTGCTCAGTGTCATATTACGTCCATGGCATTCTAAAAACGCGGTGCTCCCATTGAAAACAATTGAATACGCCAGCCAGCCGCGTGAAAAAAAATACAATATTGGCGCTTTTCCATTACCAGTAACAGCTGAACTTGACTCGACTCGCCTCGGCACGCTTTTCTCTCCATTTTCCATTGCAGTACCTCCACAATAGAAGGTATGCATGTCGGGGGAGGCTTGGCCACGGACCCCATGGACATCCCTGTGCCCCCCTCCGGACCGAGGGAGATGGACTTGATAATAGTGTGTCATTTTCGCACTCAAACCACTGCCCAGGCAGTGCACTGGCACTCAGGATTTACTGCTTCGGCTTATTGCTTTTAGAGGGAAAAGCTGCCCAACACTGCTGATCTAGGATCTGTAATCCACTGTAAGAAATTGTAATAATAGCATCTTATTAGCGATGATTTGGTAAAAGAGCCAGTGCGTTTCTGTATTTGCACTCGTCAATGATTAAATTTCCAACGTGTTTCCCCTTCGGTGAGTAATGTAGCC
Organism: Romanogobio albipinnatus; assembly: GCA_023566225.1. Lineage (NCBI taxonomy): Eukaryota > Metazoa > Chordata > Actinopteri > Cypriniformes > Gobionidae > Romanogobio > Romanogobio albipinnatus. The sequence continues at coordinate 15,960,025 of CM042261.1, read as the reverse complement.
AATCACAGACATGTTTATTAATTTCTAAAAACGCAATGGCCAATCACAGGTGTTGAAGTTAGAATCCACTCACCGCTCGAGTTGTTGTCCAGTTCTGCACACGTGCTAATCCTCTCTAATAAAGTGTAGACATGTAAATAAGAGATTCATTATTTGTGCGGTCAGCTTCACTGATTAATATAACGGAACTTTGTGAGATCGCGTTCATTGAATGAGCGACAGCTTTTAGTGATTATAAAGGGGGCACTATTTGCGCGCTGTCTAGGCGATATAAAAAAAATATTAATAGGCCTATAATATATTCAAAATTTGAATAAAACTTTTGTTTTCCATTCTTGACAAGCGGCCACATACACACTTTAATACATAGACCCATATCTGCAATAATATGCGGGATTCATTCTCGAAATTGTGATGACTGACAGTGATATTTATGTATTGAAATCAGGCTCATATAAATGTCAGGAAAACACGATTCCTGGCAGGGTGTCAATATTCATGGATCACTGGATCTTTGCCAAGTTGTAAAGAACACTATATCGAGTCCAACCTTTAGTTTAAACTGATAACTGTTTGTTTTACTCACAGTTTCCCCTATTAACTCCAGTCACGCAGCAGCTCTTCTGCCACTCAGTCCCGACTGAGGGGGCGTGTTCTGGCGGGAAAGTGACGTCGATGCATACCCTCTATAGTACCTGGTTGTCATAGCGAGATGCGACGCCGCAGGAAACTGCCGTGACGTAATCTTCTATGCGACACACACCCGCTACCCACACACACAGGACAATGGAGGAAATCGAGTGTATGCTGTTTTTGATCCTCAGGATGTGTCTGTTTTTTGTTTGGAAAACCAAACAAAGTCGAGTCGAGGCGAGCTGGTACTGTATAGTGGAAAAGTGCCATCAGTCATCAACGCCGCCTCAGATGTGTGCTAGTCAGAATGTGTGGACGCGCTCTTCCTGGACGGCGCTTTGAAAATGGCAACTAAACCCAATTGATTCACATTCTCAATTCTCATTAATGTTACATAATATGACAGTCCCAATCATAGTTATTATTAGTCGTGCATTGCTGTTTGAGCTGCGCTGAATGGACACCGGTAAACTGGAGCACTTTGCTAGCGTGTAATTAAATTCAACGAAACGCTTCCTATATGAGATTAATTAGATACAAAATAAACATAATGCGAATGCACAAGTGAACTTGAACTAACTTACGTACTGTTCAGAATGTGCAACGCAAACGCAACTAAACCCAAATAATTCACAATGTTATATTACAATATTGTTCTCTTTATAATGTTATGTAATACGACAATCCCAAACATAGTCATTATTTATAATTGTGCAATGCTGTTTGAGCTGTTTATATGAGACAAATCAGAAAGACTGCAAATACACAGGAAGGTGTAACCCTATAAAATGATCCCAAACATAACTATGACACACTCGCTTCATTTTTCCCCATGTGTGCTTTACATGTTTCGCGGTTGAGCAGCACGCATGTGCATGGCCCTAATTGACGATTGATACATTTAATCAATTAAATGTATTATTGACAATTAATTGATCATCGATTAATCGCTATCATCCCTAGTCTGGGCACTGATCAGGGAGTCAGCCATTTTAAGGGTTGTTCCAATCGCAAAATTATACCAGTTCACTGAAATATTCGCTCCCTAAAAACTCCACAAATGCACTGTGAAATGCATCAATGCTCGCTATATTCCCTTAACGGAAGTTCTGTAGCGCAAATATTACATACAAATATTACATATTTTCATTTACGAAACATAAACCGCGTCTTCGTCCTTCTCTGTCAATGAACAACGCTGCTAACCTTGTACATGCCTTAGTTACGTCACATATAGATTTTCTTCCTTCTAAATTTCGACATAAACTGCAGCTGGTAATTCAGCTGCACAAATTATTTCTAGAACCCTCCCATAAAATACAATAAAGCACAATTCTCCTGTTCTTCAACACTTGCACTGGCTTCTGGTAAAATATTGAATTGATTTCAAAATTTTGCTCCTTGCCTACAAGGCTCTTAACAATCTAGCGCCGTCATATCTTTCTGATCTTCTTCAAATTTATATTCCTGCCCATACCCTCAGATCTTCATCATCAATCTTTTTTAGTCTTGCCATGCTTTCACCTGAACAGTATGGGGTCTATGGCTTTTTAGTTATGCTGCCCCTCATTCTCAGTCTTCACACTTTTAAATCTCGTCTTGAAACTCATTTATTTAAACAGGCTTATTTATGATTGCACATGTATTGAGATATCAGTTCTGCTGTTGTTCATAAATACCAGTAGTAATATTGTATGATCTATATATAAGTCATGTTTATATAAGTCTATATATAAGTCGGTTTAAATATAAGTCATGTCGCTGGTATCAAGTCATCAGTGTTCCAATGTGTAGAGAGCCAAGGTCCTTATTGTCCTTACCAGTGCCCGAATTCCTGTACACGATATACTGATTCATGACCTAGGAAGCTAGGGATCTGATTGAGACTCCTAAATCTAGAAAATGTCACTTTCTCAAGCTGTAAAGCCCCATAGAACCTCCTTTCTGCCTCATTCCTATTCATTTCACACACTTTGATCCATGTAGAGTCTACTAAAATGTCCAAAAAGAGATTTGTACCAATATGGAGATGGCTTCAATTAGGCTACTCTGCCATGGTACGTCACTTTATCTGATAACTTTATTCTCTACACAAGTGAACTGGCAGTTCTCTCTCTTGCACTCTAATTTTTTCCATGTCCCGTGTTTTGTGACTCATTCTTTCTTGCTGAGAAGTGATTTATTGTTTTACATAAGCTCTGTGACACAGAGCCGATTCTTCTGATTAAATGGTACTGATTTAGTTTCAGGTCAATGGTTTATCTAATCAGTGGTTTTTAAAATAGGTCACATCTTGATTAAGTCAGAGGAGTCATGCTAGATCCATCAATCTCTTCTTCAGAATAAAGTTAAGTGCATTTAAAGATATGGAAAATCATTATTTATTCACCCATGTTGTTCCAAACTCTTTTTTTTTCAGTGGAACAAAATGCTAATAAAAAATAAAAAATCTTTATTACGAGCCTAAACAAAGCCTAAATACAATCGCCAGTAGTAAAAAGCTAAAGTTAGACTATAAACGAACTATGGACGCATGACTTAAACATTGTCAACACCACTACTAAGCTTAAAGGATTAGTTCACTTTTAAATAAACTTTTGCTGATATTTTACTCACCCCCATGTCATCCAAGATGTCCATGTCTTTCTTTCTGCAGTTGAAAAGAAATTAAGGTTTTTGATGAAAAAATCCAGGATTTTTCTCCATATAATGGACTTCAGTGGGCCCCAAACGGTTCAAGGTCCAAATGACAGTTTCAGTACAGCTTCAAAGGGCTTTAAATGATACCAAACAATAAATAAGGGTCTTATCTAGCGAAACGATCAGTTTCTGCGAGAAACCGAGCAGTATTTATGCTATTATTTTACCTCTTATCAGACGAACGTGATCATCTCTGAGCTCTGCCATAACTTCTGCTAAGTGAGGTCAAAATACGACCGTGGTCATAGATATATCGATCGTAGATGCTCATTCGACTGATCCGTGCAGGCGCTAATGAGGCATCTACGTATACATCTATGACCATGCTCGTATTTTGACCTCACTTAGCGGAAGTTATGGCGGAGCTCAGAGATGATCACGTTCTTCTGATCGTTTCGCTAGATAAGACCCTTATTTATTGTCTGGTATCGTTTAAAGCCTTTTGAAGCTGTACTGAAACTGTCATTTGGACCTTGAACCGTTTGGGGCCCATTGAAGACCATTATATGGAGAAAAATCCTGGAGTTTTTCATCAAAAACCTTTATTTATTTTCGACTGCCTTGGATGGACATCTTGGATGACATGGGGGTGAGTAAAATATCAGCAAAAGTTTATTTAAAAGTGAACTAATCCTTTAAGTAAATTTTGAGTTAGAATACCTTGCAAGAGTGTGAGTATATCCAGAACGAGGCTGAAAAAGCAGACTTTTGAGTAGTTGAGTTTACCTGTTTTGACATGATGATGATTTTTAATGACAAGCAACTTCCTTTTTCAAGACATGTGAAAGCTTAAAAAAAAAATCAAGTGGGGTATTGCTGATCTATTTTATATTGTTGAATAAAACATGAAAATATCTTGAGCTTGTGTTCACCACAGAACTTATTTCAGGCATTTAACCAAAACTCATTGGCTGAATTTTTGGATGAATTATTACTATTTTTTGACAAGGATCGGTACAGAAGAGCATAAATGTGATTATGCAGTAAATGGAAATTAACATTTGTGGAACCTTACCACAAAACCACACACAAACTCTGCGTTCGAAATCGAATACTTTCCAATATATAATACAAAAAAACAGTATGGAAAAGTAGGGCCCTATGATTTTCGCAATGCGGAAAACGGAGACAGAATTGCAGAATCCATTCATATAAGTGGAATTTAATGTATAACTCGAAATTTCACAGATTACACACGATTTTTGATGAATAAAAAAAAGCAGGTAAGTACACTTAAATAAAATCTTGTTATGGACTAGTGTCTGTGAATATTAATCTGCAAAAAGACTTTTTAAATATGAATCTTGCATGTTTTGCGTGTCGCTCTGTGAATAAATGGTACAGACGCACGGTTAAATTTTTTTATGACATTTTTAAAGTTTTTATGAATTCAATTAATTAGACATGCTTTTTGATTATTAAAATGTAATTAAACCATTAAAATGGAGTCCAACAAAAAAATCTAATGGATTTCATAGGGCCTTAGAAAAGAGTAGTATGTCCGAATACATAGTATTCGAAAAACATTAGGCAGAAAATCCCTGGATGACCTACTACTTCCTCCGAGATTCTGAAGTGTTCATTCGATGGGCACTTTACTTTCCCATGAGGCCACGGGAGAGAATTTATGAATGGCAGTGAACCGATAGTTCACATGACACTAACAACAAGGCGGATGTAATACATTTATACTACCCAGATTCATATACCCAGATATAGAATGTACTTTTTTAATGGTCACTAAATAAATTCAAATGCAGTACCTACACAAAATATGCGATTTCGGACAGAGAAAATATGTTTATTTTTTCTCTAACTCAGTGAATTTCTTACTTGTTTACATTAGGTATGTCCTTCAAGCTCAAATATAATGCACATGCTGTTTATTCACGGCGTGGAAACAACCTGTAAAGAAAATAATCATGCCTTTCACTCTAAGGGGAAAACCTGTGATCTAAAGCAATGTTTATTCTCTCATGCTGAGCAGCAGGCCTAGACTGACGCTTCAGTAAAATTGCTCTTGTTCTTGTGTTAAGTAATGGCTCAAAGACGGCACTCCACATAGCTCCTCTTCGCCTTTGAAAATGTAACCCCCTGGGAAGACTTCGCCACCACCAAAACCTTTCATTCCTTTTATTGTTTGTGCTGACTTTAATATTTCATGAAGAAGATTTCTATATTTATTTACTTCCCTTTTGTGAATGCCCAGCTCGCTTGTATCATGCATTTTAATGGGATGAGCATTCACGTCCCTCCGGAGAAGGGTTTTTCTTTCCCTCCCCTCTGCGCACTCCCTTATTAACATCAGATTTCCCTGAGCCAAACACATCTTGCTCGACTTGTCCCTTCACACCACCTCCACATGAGATCTGAGGATCTTTAAAGGTATGAATAACACATCAGTGGGGTTCATTGTGAAGTGTTTCTTGACGTTACCCTGACTTCCCTTTTATCATCAAAGATCTCTGGTATCATGTACCTCAAATTAGATTCAGAGTGTTTCCAAACAGGAAAAAAGAAGAACATGACCAACTTTCCAATAAGTATACTAAAAAAATAGGCTTTTACAGAGCCTGTTCGAATGGGTGTAGGTAACTTTGTGTTTGCTAAAGTAAGAACCACAATTGATTATTTACTATTTAGTATAAATTTGTTTTATCACAATTTGACTGTCCTTATTATTCACCCTCATGTCGTTCCAAACACATAAGACACAAATGAAGATCTTTTTGATGAAATCTGAGAGCTTTCTGTCCCTCCATTGGCAGCTACACAACTTGCAATTTGACGCTTCAAAAAGTTTGTAAAGAGATTGTAAAACTAATCCATATGAATTGAGCGGTTTAGTCAAAATTTTATGAAGAGTCTTGAACACTTTATATGTTGAACAGTTTGAATTTAACCGAAACTGCTTGGCGCGCAAGAACAAACATCTTGCAGAAGTTCAAACATGCTGCGCAACACGAAAATGAACCTCATTGGTTCTTGTGGAAGCTCAAACATGCTTGGTAACACACAAGAATGAACATAATTGGTTCTTGCAGAATCTCAAATGTGCTGCTTAACACAGGAGAACGGACATTGGTTGCGGAAGCTCAAATGTGCTGCATAACACACAAGAATGAACCTCATTGGTTCTTGTGGTAGCTCAAACGTGCTGCGTAACACGACAATGAACCTCATTGGTTCTTGCGGAAGCTCAAACGTGCTGCATAACATGAGAATGAACCTCATTGGTTCTTGTGGAAGCTCAAACGTGCTGCGTAACACGACAATGAACCTCATTGGTTCTTGAGGAAGCTCAAACGTGCTGCGTAACACGACAATGAACCTCATGGTTCTTGCAGAATCTCAAATGTGCTGCGCAACACGAAAATGAACCTCATTGGTTCTTGTGGAAGCTCAAACATGCTGCGTAACACACAAGAATGAACATAATTGGTTATTGCAGAATCTCAAATGTGCTGCTTAACACACGAGAACGAACATTGGTTGCGGAAGCTCAAATGTGCTGCATAACACACAAGAATGAACCTCATTGGTTCTTGTGGTAGCTCAAATGTGCTGCGTAACACGACAATGAACCTCATGGTTCTTGCAGAATCTCAAATGTGCTGCATAACACACGAGAATGAACCTCATTGGTTCTTGTGGAAGCTCAAATGTGCTGCGTAACACGACAAGGAACCTCATTGCTTCTTGCGGAATCTCAGATGTGCTGCTTAACACACGACAAGGAACCTCATTGGTTCTTGCAGAATCTCAAATGTGCTGCTTAACACACGACAATGAACCTCATTGGTTCTTGCAGAATCTCAAATGTGCTGCTTAACACGACAATGAACCTCATTGGTTCTTGCAGAATCTCAAATGTGCTGCTTAACACACGACAAGGAACCTCATTGGTTCTTGCAGAATCTCAAATGTGCTGCTTAACACACGACAATGAACCTCATTGGTTCTTGCAGAATCTCAAATGCGCTGCTTAACACACAACAAGGAACCTCATTGGTTCTTGCAGAATCTCAAATGTGCTGCTTAACACACGACAAGGAACCTCATTGGTTCTTGCAGAATCTCAAATGTGCTGCATAACACACGAGAATGAACCTCATTGGTTCTTGTGGAAGCTCAAATGTGCTGCGTAACACGACAAGGAACCTCATTGCTTCTTGCAGAATCTCAAATGTGCTGCTTAACGCACGACAAGGAACCTCATTGGTTCTTGCAGAATCTCAAATGTGCTGCTTAACACACGACAAGGAACCTCATTGGTTCTTGCAGAATCTCAAATGTGCTGCTTAACATGAGAAGGAACCTCATTGGTTCTTGCGGAAGCTCAAACATGCTGCGTGATACCAGAATGAACCTCATTGGTTCTTGCGGAAGCTCAAACATGCTGCGTGATACCAGAATGAACCTCATTGGTTGTGGAAGCTCAAATGTGCTGCGTAACACGAGAAGGAACCTCATTGGTTCTTGCAGAATCTCAAATGTGCTGCTTAACACACGACAAGGAACCTCATTGGTTCTTGCAGAATCTCAAATGTGCTGCTTAACACACGACAAGGAACCTCATTGGTTCTTGCAGAATCTCAAATGTGCTGCTTAACACACGACAATGAACCTCATTGGTTCTTGCAGAATCTCAAATGTGCTGCTTAACACACAACAAGGAACCTCATTGGTTCTTGCAGAATCTCAAATGTGCTGCGTAACACACGACAAGGAACCTCATTGGTTCTTGCAGAATCTCAAATGTGCTGCTTAACACACGACAATGAACCTCATTGGTTCTTGCAGAATCTCAAATGTGCTGCTTAACACACGACAAGGAACCTCATTGGTTCTTGCAGAATCTCAAATGTGCTGCGTAACACGACAAGGAACCTCATTGGTTCTTGCGGAATCTCAAATGTGCTGCTTAACACACGACAAGGAACCTCATTGGTTGTGGAAGCTCAAACGTGCTGCCTAACACAACAATGAACCTCATTGGTTCTTGCAGAATCTCAGATGTGCTGCTTAACATGAGAAGGAACCTCATTGGTTCTTGCGGATGCTCAAACATGCTGCGTGATACAAGAATGGACCTCATTGGTTGCGGAAGCTCAAACGTGCTGCGTAACACGACAAGGAACCTCATTGGTTGTGGAAGCTCAAACGTGCTGCGCAACACGAAAAGGAACCTCATTGGTTCTTGCGGAATCTCAGATGTGCTGCTTAACACACGACAAGGAACCTCATTGGTTGTGGAAGCTCAAACGTGCTGCTTAACACGACAATGAACCTCATTGGTTCTTGCAGAATCTCAAATATGCTGCTTAACACACGAGAAGGAACCTCATTGGTTCTTGCAGAAGCTCAAACGTGTTGCATAACATGAGACTGAACCTCATTGGTTCTCGCTCGTCAAGCGAACATGCTTCAGCTTCCATTTACCACAACTGATGTGTGCATTGATGAATGTTTATATGTGAATAAAAGCTTAAATTCAGCAGGTGTGACAGAACAATAGCCTGACAAGCCACCATTGGCAGGGCTCAATCCGAGGGGCGGGATAAATGGTTGTCTTTCAAATTCCCTCTGCACGCAATAGGATAGCGCTACAACCAACCAGAGCGCTATCAGTGGCGACAACAATCACAAGCGGTTTGTGGCTGAGTCCACAGCACTGCCTTGGTGGAAAAAGGGTATGAGTGAACATTTCTTAAAAGAACTAGATCAGTTCTGAAAAACATCTAACCTAGTTTCCACTATAAAGAACCTTTAGTGCAATTTAAAGTTTCCATAGATGTTCAAGGTTCTTTGTGGAACTATAGTGTATATGCCATTAAAGAACGAAAGAAAGTCACATAGATTTGAAAGGGTCAAATATTTGTGCGTAATTCTTCTGCACATCACATAATATTTTAGGTTTACATCTATTATAAATGAGATATATTATATATGCTCAAAAAAGACGTAAATCATATAAATAAATCGGCAGTTAAAAACAAACTGACACTGATACTGCATTGCATAAATCTCTAAAAGCTGAATGACGTACTTACTACTCTTTACTCTTATTGCATTGTTCTGGCAGCCCTGAGCTATTTATAGGCAAAGCAAAAAGGAAAATTCCTGGTTTTATTTCCATGTCTTAATGAAACAGAAAATGTTATTTTAACGTCTTATGAGCAATACCTTTTGGCAATTTAGAAATTTATGGTTGTCAGTTGAACTTTGAAAAGTTTCACATAAGAAACCCATGCATTAATTCCATTCAGCCTTGTATATGTTAATGATAGTCATAAAGTTAAGAGTTAATCCCTTTATCTTGGCACACCAATGGCGTATTTCATGATGAAACTTTCAACTTGAGCCTGTGCTGATGTTTGACAGGAACTTAATATGAAAGTGAAATAGTCAAAAGGGCTAATTGTACATTCGCCTGGTCCCCTACTGCTGGAATCAAAGAGCCTTAGTACCTCATCCCCCCACACACATCCTCACTCTCTGCTAAATTGCCTTCAGCCATTTGTGAGAGCAGTGTATTATGACCTTGCCAACACTTTGAAATGGCTCTGTGCAAGAGGTAAAATGACATTGGAATATCTGATTTGTCACTGTGTGTCTGGCCCACTGAAACTATGTGCTTCTCTCTTCTGCTTTCTCTGTTTGGGAATCGACAGAGGCAAATGAGGAACTTTGGGGTAAATTAGCTACTTATAGCCTATTCACATGACTCGTATCTGGACTTTAACGTTAAAGCATTTAAAGCATTTAAAGCATTTCAGATAGTGCCAAATACTGTAAGGGCAGTTTTACAATGTTTTTAGGTAGCAGAAAGTACATGTACAGGGTGCAAAGTAAACAGTTTTGAATGGTAAAAAGGATTTTCTTTTAATACAGAACCTTGCTGTCTTGAGATGCTCCCGTGAATTTAAATTAGTTGTAGTCTCAAGATGGAAACAATGGCATTTTGAGTAATTCAAGATCTCTTCATTTTCATTTTTGTTTTTATGCTAAGAACCCCAAATATGATGATTCCCCTGTGAAATATAAAGGCAGATACTGTATTTTTTCAGACCCATTAAATATATTCAGTGACTTTGTAAACATTAGACTACCTTAAAGGGTTCATATATTTTAAAAGTTCATTATTTTGATTATTGGGTGTAGAATATATGCTTGAATGTTCAAAAAGCACATTATTTTTCACATACTGCATTATTGCAGCTCCTCTATTCCCAGTCTGTCTGAAATGCGCTAATTTGCAAAGCCCCTTCTTCTGAAAAGCTCAGAGTGCTCTGATTGGCCTGCTGACCCAGTGCGTTGTGATTGGCTAAACAATGTAACGCCCAATACCATAATCGCGAGCTTCACGTTTTAGGCTTTAAGCAATTGTAAACACATATAATAAAGTCACCCGTTTGACCATATCAGTTCGTTCGGAACCAACTTTGCAAGCTCAACTTGAGCAGAACATTTCACAGTGGTAAGCTGTCTTTGTATATAGCTTGTGTTGCACTCTGCCAGGTTTAGGAAGCTGTCCTCCATAAAATGCGCTGTGCACAAGTAAACTTCTGGGTGGTACTGCTCAAGAACAGCTTTATAAATAAATCTTAACCTCTGAAAGCAAAAGCATCTCCGCTTGCACAAAAAATTATGTATTCCTCAAAAAGAATAAAATCAGTGAAATTCAAAATCAGAATACGCAAACCTCAAATAATTAAATAGGTTAAAGGGTTAGTTCATCCAAAAGCGAAAATTAGTCCATGATATACTCACCCTCAAGTCATCCTAGGTGTATATGACTTTCTTCTTTCAGACGAATACAATCGGAGTTAAATAAAAAAATGTCCTGGCTCTTCCAAGCTTTATAATGGCAGTGAATGGCTGTTTCTGTTTTGAAGTCCAGGCACCGGGGGGTTAATAAAGGCCTTCTGAAGGGAAGCGATGCATTTGTGTAAGAAAATTCACATTTAAATATTTAAAACTTTAAAAACTGTAATCTCTAACTTCATGAGAGACTGGCGATCCAGTGTATGACATAGGACGCTCCGGTGAGAATATGCTAGTTCTCGCGAACCAAGTATATATATATATATTGTTTTGCTATATCCTCTGTGCTTCCTCATTCATTACAGATTCTTATGCCACGCCTGCTTCCTACGCCATGCACTGGAACGCCAGTCTCTCGTAAAAGCATGTATGACAGTTTGCGAAAGTTAGAGATTACAGTTAGTAAAATTAAATATGGATATTTTTTTTACACAAAGGCATCGTTTCATTCACTTCAGAAGGCCTTTATTAACCCCCCGGAGCCGTATGGATTACGTATTAGCCATATGATGGATAGATGCGCTTCAAAACAGAAACAGCCATTCACTGCCATTATAAAGCTTGGAAGAGCCAGGACATCTTTTAATATAACTCCAACTGTATTCGTCTGAATGAAGAATGTCATTTACACCTAGAATGACTTGAGGGTGAGTAAATCATGGGCTCATTTTAATTTTTGGGTGAACTATCCCTTTAAATAAATGTTTTAAATGTTGTGCATTTAATCTCACTTTATTGACCAATGTTCTTGCTGATGAACTTCAATGATTCAGTTAAAGCATAAGCAAAATGACATTAGAATTGTATTTTCTCCTGCATCCTATTCTTCTGTTATCCAGAAATGGCAGCACGGCTGAAAGGTTTGTTTCACTCTACTGTACAGGTGTAAATTTGCATTTTCTTCAGGCTGGGGCTTATTATTTCAGGGCCTTTACATTTGCCAAAAAAAGACAACTTTTTTTAATAAAAAAAGCCCAGTCCAGGTGAAAAATGTAATGCATTATTTTTCTTAAAAAGTAACTAAGTAACACAATTAGTTACTTTTTGAAGGAAGTAATGTAATATTGCAATGCATTACTTTTCAAAGTAATTTTCCCCAACACTGATCATATGACCCCTTTTATAAAATCGCTGAATATTTTTTAATTGTTTGAGTTAGTCATGCTAAAATAAATGGCGAATAATCCAAAAGTTAATTTTGTCTCAAATTTACATCTATTATATTTTGTATTTATTTTCAATCAAAATATTTGCATGCCAGTGCAGCGATATTTACTAGTTTAAAACATGTATGCACACTATTGCTAGTAATTATTAGTAAATGGTAATAATTAACTGCAAAATAGGCCTGTGATCATGTGAATTCAAATGAAATAAGTTTGCAATAATAAATATTGGATTCCTCAAATGATTTGAGTTACCTTAACTCATTGTACAGTGTATTCTATTTTACCTGTCATGGCGCTAAATGTAGGTATTCAGTTATACTTATTTTTACTTATTCATAATGTATATATTTTAAGAATTTCACAACTCAATATTCTCAATATTTACATTTTTCCGTGTAAAAATGTTTCAGAAAAGTAGTGCATCCGTTTATTTATTTAGGCTTGATGTTATGTTCTGTCCAAAATCAAAAGATTCGCTTTTATTTGTCATACTGAAACCCAAACAAATGATAGAAATATTATTTAGAAAAAATTTGATATGTTTGTATCAAGGTAACAGTGCATCTTCTTTTTACCCTTTACGGGAGAATAGTTTTTACTTCAATTTAGATGTATTTGTTCAGCACTATTCACGATAATTATTGTTCCAAAGTAGCTTTACATGAAAATAGTGAGACTAGAGTACACTGGAAACGTGTCATATCGTTTTGGTTAGGACACAGAGCTAGCCAACACTTAAAGGAGGTATTTGTTTGAGACCCTGGCACAATTACAGTAGCATTGAGTTTCTGCCAGAGATGTAGATCTATGCATTGCCCTGCATTCAGAGAGAAGAAGAGGAAGGCAGCATCAGAGTATTCCCTTTCCTCTTCTATTCCCTCTGAGTCAGTAATTAAGAACAGTTCAAACAGCTCATGACTGATGGCCGAGACCTGGGACCCGGCTGCAAATCTGAACATTAATATTTCAATTTTTCCCATTAATTTAATCACATTTCATATGCTGATTTGAATTGGCCACGCTCTTCCACTCTGCGTTGACTTTAATCCCAATCTAATTACTAATTATACGGTTGGAGGTTGATTGGACCAATCCTTCCAGCGCAGGGCCAATTTGCTCTCTCTGATGTCGAGCACCTTTTATGTTTGATCTCTGCCAGGTTTCGAGGACAAGGGAATTCAATCAAAGTGTCTCTGCTTTCAATAACAAACATGCTATACTGGCCGTGGACCTGACATACATTACATTATATTGAGTAATACCAAAAATGGAATCTCTAGCCTTCGCTCTAAAGCCAAATAAATATATAAATCTTCAAACCGATCAGATGGCAACAGAAGCTGAACTTTAGTAGATTTGGTTGCTTTGAATTGATTTTGGATAAGAAAACAGTCAACTGTCCAAATGTAGAAGAAATATTATTCAGTGAAATAAATGTAGGTTGCATCACTTGTTCAGTGTTTCAATGATTGTTTGAATAAAGGTCTGTTAGATAATAGTAACACAAAGATACACTAATTATCCTGCATTCATTAGTATATTTTTTAAAGGAGTGATAAATTGAGAAATCAACTTTCCTTTGAGCCTTTGGTATATAAAAGTTAATCATGATATAAGAATATCCTGCAAGTTTCAGAGCTAAAAACGTCCTTGTTAGTCAAAGAAAAGCTTTTATAGACACCAGGTGTTAGTATTGCATTGTTACAGATCGTTTGATATCTATTGATTACATACCTTAGCACGATGTCACAGGCTGGAGAAGGTGTTATTGGTTCATTATCATTGGTGATCAGACTCGTGTGTACGGTTCACGGTTATATTCACTGATGATCGAGCGAAATGATACAGAAATTACATTCCAATCAATCGCGGGTGAATGAGAGATGAATCATTGTGTTTGTTTGATAAAGACATTTTGCGAGCCCTGGCTGTGGGCTGGGCGATTCACTCCGGTTGCCCTTTGCCACACGCTGTCACTGACAGGGGAGCAGAAGCTCATTAAATATGCAAATCTTATCCAATCCTAGCCGTGGGCGTTTACTTCCAAGTCTTCAGTGCGGCACGCCCATCAAAACCGAGCGTTTTTCAGAGAACCTCAAAACCAAGGCAGAAAATAGCCTATTACTTATTCATTATGATGTTTTTGAATGTAAAAACCACACAAACGTCATAAGTTGACCTCAGACAACAGTATAAAAAATAAAAAGCCAGTTCATGACCCCTTTAAATGTAAAAAATGTAATACATCCATACATCTGATGAGACTGTGATGTGAATTTGTGTTATGTTAATATAAGGATACTATTGTTTTTTTATTGCAAATATACATTATTACAGAAACATCACATTATGAAAAAGTATAACAGACAAAAAAAGATGCAAGATCCTCCACACCACATGAAAAAAAATGAGACGGAATATGAGGGAAGATATTTCATACGTTTACCTGGTGTATGTGTTTGTATTCTTGGTTAAATTCCCCATGAAATCAAAAGTGTAGTGTTTATTTTAAATGATTTATCTGCACATCATTAAATACAAATCATGTGTCCTCATAAACTTTAATCAAAATAACTTCCCCTCCATCTTGCAGCGACATCTCTTCTCTTCTCCGTTGATGTGAGGGCGGGACAACCTGTCAATCACATGACACCACAGCAATAGCAAACCACAATGATCCAACAATACAATCACGTCCAGATGGACAAAATCAAGTCCCGTCCTGCATTTTTTTTCTTGTTCAAGAAGCAGTTTATCGCGACTTCCTTTTCATGCCGACTTTAAGGATTTTTATGTGAAATCTGATTAGAGTAACAGACTGAAGGTATATATCTAAGCAGGCAAAATATGTTTAACCACAAGTTTCATGGGCTATAAAGACATGATGACAAAAGCAAATTGAGTGATCCAGACATTTCCATTGTGAGTACATCACTCCTTTGTATTTATGACTAGCTCAGACTTCAGGGCAAAACGAGACCTGATTTGTTCATCAGTGTACCTGCTTTGTGAGTTCTCCTGCTTTTGACAGTAATCTGGTGTAAATTCTGGATAGAGAAACATCAGTTCTTCACATCTCCGTGAGTTGTTCTTGGAACTCACAATTGACTTGAGTGCACATGGGAAGTCCATTTGTTTCTGACATCACTCACCACTGGAATAAGTGATGCCAATGGCGGTGCCTCCCGCTCTGTCTGGGTCATGGAAGGAGAAAATGTGTTTAAAAAGTCAGAGAAATTAGTGTCTGAACTCGAATCATTACGTCTCTGACTTTAGAATAATAAATGGGAGAGGCAAGACCACCTTGGCAAGCACTGAATGCCTCAAAGACCTCCTTTTTCTGCACATCAGCTCATTTTTAAAGTCCATTGATGTGTGGAAGCGTGTTGGTGTGTGAGTGTGAGTGTTACAGCATGCGTACAGTGATGGCTTTCTCGATTCAGCACTGCTGCATGTGTTAGTCATTCACTGGCCAATGTGAAGACCAGCTGTTGGCCCTATGGCTGTGTGCTGACAGCGGTGTGTTTAGGGCATGTTGACCTGGTTGGGAGGGAGCGCTATGGGATACTACACATCCAGATGATGATTTGAGACGATGTTCCTATGGAAGAACTCATTTCCAAGGTGAGGCCACAACAAAGATTGAGTAGCTGAGACTGACTGGCCTGTGAGAGCTCAGGCTCTGGTCACTCTCCAAACCCATTATAAGCCCTCAAAACGTTTAACGCTTCGTCTACACAGTGTTTGCAAGTCATCTCCCTTTTTTGTTTATGTTGTTATTAATGACCTGCAAAAAATTATATTACAGTATGCATCTTCTGTGTGGAAAAAAAGGAGCACTGTGCTTTTATGCAATGCATAAAAAAAGACACAAGCCTCACTTCCTACTTCCTACTCAGGTAGCTCCCTTATAAGGCATCTGTCACAGTGACGAACTCCGAGCCATCACCAGAATACTAACACACTCACTCACTCTTGCACTACATTTCCCAATAGCCCGTACCTTGGACTGATTTCTCGCCAGCTGTTACCCATCACCCAGACTATAAAGGACTGCCACTCACCTCAGTGCACCGCGAAGTCTTGTTTTGCCTAGGTGGACATTTCTGAGCGTTTCTTTATCCTGTTTGACTGCTTGTTGCCAACTACTGTTGTTCCTGTCTATCGATACTTGCTGCCTGCCCATTGATCCTTGCCTGGTTATTCTTCTGTGAGTGTTATCTGCCTGTCTTGACCGATTGCCTGTTATCTGACCACGTTTCTGCCTGCCTCTGTTATTTCCTGTTTATCCCTGTCTGACCCTGCCTGTACGACCTCGCTATTTCAATAAAGCATGCAAATGGATCCCAGTCTAAGTGAGGAATCATTACAGAAGACTTCGCCAACCCCGGATCCAGCAGCTTTCTCTCACCTGTGTGCCACCATGTCTGCTCAGGCCAGCCAACTTGCCGCACATCAGCACCAGCTCAACCACCTCACAAACCTCACTGAAGAATTGGTGAATGCACTCCAGGGCTTGCAGATCCACGCTCCCGCGGAGCCCTCACCGCACGCCGTGGCCGCCATTGCACATGTGGTAGAAACGCCGCCAACAACTAACCCCCGCCTCTCTTTACCTGAGAAGTTTGACGGCGACCCAGCAAAGTGCAAAGGATTCATCCTCCAGTGTTCCCTCCTCCTCAAACAACAGCTTGCCATGTTTAGTACTGATGCCGGTAAGATTGCTTTGATTTGTTCATTGTTTACGGGGAGAGCGCTAGACTGGATTACAGCGGTGTGGAGTGACGATGGGTCTGCTTTTCTTTCGTACGAATACTTTCTACAAAAATTCAGGGAGGTGTTCGATCATCTCTGTGATGGCAAAGGGGCCGGCGATCGCCTCTTGGAACTCACTCAGGGACGTGGAACGGCGGCTGAGTATGCATTGGCTTTCCGTACACTTGCTGCACAGACTAACTGGGTGAGTGATACGCTCAAGGTCTGTTTTAGAAGAGGTCTGTCACGAGAGTTACAAACTGAACTCGCCTGCCAAGATGAAGGGAAGAGTCTGGATCAGTTTATTGAACTCACCATTCATATCGATAACCTCATTCGTGCTCGTAAAGCAGGCTCCAGATGCAACACTCGCGCTCCTCCTTCGACTGACCCTGAGTTCAATGAACCTATGCAAATCAACACGTATCGTCTGTCTGAGGAGGAGAGAGGACGCCATATTGCCCATCGATTGTGTCTGTACTGTGGGGGTCCGGTTCATATGAGAAACAACTGTCCGGTGCACGCTCGCTCTGAGCCTCCACATTCGGTGAGTGACTCCAAACCCCATTACTCTTCAGCTATGTGTGTGTCTGTGCCCATCAAACTATTATTTAATGGCGTTCCTCTGGAGACCCTGGCGTTACTGGATTCCGGGGCTGCGGGAAACTTTATATCCCAAAGCTAAGTTGATCAGCAGCAAATCCCATTAATTGAATGTCTCTCTTCTCTCACAGTGGATGCCATAGATGGACGCCCTCTGGGCTCAGGAAGCATTAACACCATTACACAACCACTAACCATGCTGATCAGCATTTTCCACACCGAATGTATTCAATTCCATGTTCTACCCACGTCCACCTCCTCCATCATTCTGGGGTTACCGTGGCTCCGCACTCACAACCCACACATCTGCTGGAGAGAGGGTCAAATCTTGCAATGGAGCAAGCACTGCCTAACCAAGTGTCTGCCTCAATCACCCTCCTTATGTGTCAGGACCATCCAGGCCACCGAATCCACCACGGAACCTACCACAAGCTCCTTCAGGCTTTCCACTCCCCCATGAATATAAGGACCTGGCCATGGCCTTCAGAAAGGTACAAGCATCTCAATTACCACCTCAACATACTCATGACTGTGCAATAGATCTTATTTCAGGAGCAACACAGCCCAAGGGTCGTTTCTTCCCGTTATCCCAACCTGAATCCGAATCTATGAAAAAGTACATAGAGGAGGAACTAGCCAAAGGGTTTATTCGACCATCTACTTCACCTCCATCTGCTGGGTTCTTCTTCGTGGGGAAGAAGGACAGGGGTCTCCGCCCTTGCATCGACTACCCCGGCCTAAATGAGATCAGTTAAGTTCCGCTACCCTCTGCCGTTGGTTCCCGCTGCACTGGAACAACTTCGCACAGCCAGGTACTTCACCAAGTTTGATCTTCGCAGTGCCTATAACCTAATCCGCATAAGGAGGGGCGACGAATGGAAAACTGCATTCTCAAAGACTACTGGGAACTATGAATATCTTGTGATGCTTGTGAGGCTGGTCAATAGTCCGTCTGTATTTCAAGCTTTTATCAACGACGTATTCAGAGACATGTTAAACAGGTTTGTGATCGTTTACATTGATGACATTTTGATTTATTCCGACACCATGTAGGAACATATCACTCAGGTCAGACAGGTTCTGCAGAGGCTAATCCAGTTTCAACTATACGCCAGGGCAGAGAAGTGTGAGTTCCACAAAACATCCACGTCCTTCCTCGGCTATGTCATCAGTCCAGAGGGTGTCGCAATGGATGAGAAGAAGGTAACTGCCATCCTGAACTTGCCACGTCAATACACTCAAAGAATTACAACGTTTTCTGGGGTTCGCCAACTTCTACCGCAGATTCATCCGAAATTTCAGTACCATTGCCTGTCTGCTTACCAGCATGGTGAAGAAGGGGCAAAATCGACTTAAGTGGTCTCCACCTGCCACTAAAGCCTTCCAGGACCTCAAGGAGCGCTTCGCTTCCACTCCCATTCTCCACTATCCTGACCCTTCTCTTCCGTTCATTGTCGAGGTGGATGCATCCAGCACTAGTCTCGGGGCCATACTTTCTCAAAGGCAAGGTGATCCATCTAAACTCTACCCCTGTGCTTTTCATTCCAGGAAGCTAACTCCGGCAGAACGTAACTACGATGTCGGGGATCGAGAATTACTGGCCATGAAGACCGCCTTCGAGGAGTGGCGTCACTGGCTGGAGGGGGCTACACATCCCTTCATTGTCCTAACAGACCACAAAAACTTAGAGTACCTACGAATAGCCAAAAGACTCAACCCACGTCAAGCCCGCTGGTCCCTGTTCTTCTCCCGTTTCCACTTCACTGTCACCTACCTGGATCCAAGAATATCAAGGCAGATGCCCTGTTGCGACAGTTCGAAGGTGAGAACCAAGCTCAAGACCATGAGACTATATTACCTGTATCTCTTGTTGTTGCACCTATACAGTGGGATATTATGACGGAGTTGGAACAGGCCAATGCTGAGAGCGAAACACCTTCTGACTGTCCCCTGGAGAGAACCTTTGTGCCCCTTGGTTATCGCAATCGTGTCATGGAGATGGTTCACAATTCTCCCTCTTCTGGGCATCCTGGAATTACTGCAACCACTCAACTGCTTCAGAACCGGTTCTGGTGGCTATCTCTGCCCAAGGACACAATTCACTTTGTCAATGCATGCCAGGTCTGCCAAAGAAATAAACCCTCTCATCAACTCTCTGACGGCTTGCTGCAACCTCTGCCACTTCCACAATGCCTCTGGTCCCACATCACCGTGGACTTCATCATGGATCTGCCCGTGTCAAATGGCTACACCACCATACTCACAGTGGTAGACCGGTTTTCCAAGGCATGTCGCCTCATTCCTCTCGCCAAGCTACCCTTGCAAGCAACACTTGCAACTGCATGCAACTGGGTCTTCCCCATACTTTAAATGTATTGAAATTAATAAGGAATCTTTGAGTAAACTTCGATTACTATTTGAGTATCTCATTGCCGGGCCGAGTGTCCTGGTTTTCGGTAATCAAAATATGGTCACCTTAGATTTATCATATTTTTAGGTACATTTAACTGAGAAGAAAAAATACTTCCTAGCATCTTAGTTCAACCTTAACACCTTTTTTTTTTACTTTTTAAAAATTCTTAAATCAAGATGCATTTATTCGACAAGTGAAAAAACAAAAAAAATCTAAATTAAGTGCGTTTTTGCTTAAACAAGCTAAATTATCTGCAAAGATAAATAATCAATACCACAAGGTAAGAAAAATAATCTTGTTTCCGTTTGAATTAAGATTATTGGCTATGTCACAATATGAGGTAAATCCAGCTCTGCTTATTGCAATGCATTCTGGGATCAACATGATGCTTCAAAATGCTACCTCCGTAGGTTATTTAAGTATTTGAAAAAAAAAACCCCATTAGATTTCTACCTCTATAGTGCATCTGTGGAGTCGGTACAAATACACATTGAGTCCCAATCATTTTGCAGTTTGGAAATACAGAGAGTGCTGCACAATGGACCGTCTTGACTGTTAACCATGGCAACGCCAGGCAAATACAGTTGATGGCTCATTGTTCATACATTTGCCATTATGCATTGCCCCACAGGCTGGGTGTATATAGCATTTAAATGGCTTTAGAATAATCTCTCCATCTCAGGCAAAGAATGTACAGCTCCCACTAGCACAGCTCCCACCAAACCAAAGACCTGCTAATGGAGGACTGCATGAAGACAATTAAAGTGCCATCTAATTAAACTGTCTAATATGTATATTACAGCCATTACAGAGGCTGATTTGAAGACAGAATGTGTGCATTAAGTCACATTAAACTGTAATTGGAGTGGTTTCATTAGACAATGACTGGAGAGTAAAGTAAACAAATAAATCATGGATTTCTGTTCTGCGTTCGTGTCTCTTCTTGCAGAACAGCAGCTAATAGAAAAATAAAAAGTCAACGCTGGTCCATGATGAAGTTGGTATTTGGCTTTTTTGATGCATATTTTCATGCTACCTTTGACGTCTATTGAGTTTGCAACTTGCCCATATGTAATAATCCAAGAACAAATATTATGTGAGCAATAAATCAATTGTCACTAAAATCTGATCAATCCATTTTTTTTTAAAGTGCTGCGCTTGTTTCAAGATTAAAGCTAGATTTACCATGAAAAAACAGTGTCAGTGTCTTTTTCAAGGCGACAACTTCAACTATAAATCAGCTTTCCTGTGTGCTCATGGTTTTACTCGTGTCTGACAATGACGTGAAGAAGATTTCCATGTCAAAGAAGGCAGAGCCCCAGAGCACACCTACCTATTGAACCAACTTTGGCCTGATTTTGTTCGAAAATTCATCACACCAGTTCGTTCTTCGATTTAGCTTGAAGTATATCTGAGCCTTTACGATGCATGCGTTTGAAGGATAACAATGCATAGCTGAACAGGCAACTGAGATGAACGCCCAGCGCTGAAATATTCCATTTGTGACATTTGAATTCTCTACTGTAATGCGATCTCATAATGTAGAAGAAAGCTAAAAAACTGATGACGTAGATACTCTCCAGCCAGTCACCACTCTGAATTAATGCATATACCTCACATTTTATGTTGTTGGTTCGACTTTTCTTTTAAAACTGTGGATAAAAATATCCACTTCCCCCTTAAAAATATAATGAGTGCTATAATTGTTTTCATCTTGAAAAATGTGTTTTAGGGTTTCATGACCCCTTAAGAATTATGGAGAGAGACAGAAATATAAAGGAAGAAAAACAGTGAAAACGGGAAAAGAAAGTAAAACACAAAGAAAGTTAATCAGGCCAAGTGTACAGATGACAAAGCAATTGTGCACTAGACCCTTTAGATAATGAAAAGCTTTAATTAAACTCATTAGAATCTGTGAAAATTAGCACATTTGTGTGTTCACTCTGTGATTTGCATGATTTGTATTTCACTTTTGTCTTCATCACAAAATCACTGATGCCAGATCCTGATTGTCAAGTCAGCGTCGTGAAATGGCCATGTGAGAGCGTCTGAACTCTCAGTGTGACACTGGACTCCTGCAGTCAGTCTCAAGAGAATAATGAGAACTCCACACAATGGCTCTGATTTCAGTCCTCTAATCAAACATATCTAAATGCCCTCCTTTAAATGGCACACTCAATTAATTATAATGGTGATCTTTGCTGAAGGGGACTTTACATGTACTTGATGCAGATGAAAAAATGCCTACTAACTCACCATTGATGTGAGAGTGGGTTTGATTGAGCTGTCCAGTGGTATTATTTTCAATTCCTTATGTTTCAAAAAACAGATACATTCTACCCAACTTACATAACCGTCCAGTATACTGTACAAATATATGTGTACAGACAGGGGACACTGGGCTAGTTGTCTTGTCACAGATTTTCTTTTTCTCAAAAAAAAGTCACAAAGTTCTGGATTCAAAAAAGCTATTGAAATAATTTTAATGTATAAAGTATTATAATTTTCAGCACATGAATGTACACTGGTCAGGCATAACATTATGACCACCTTCCTAATATTGTGTTGGTCCCGCTGGACTCCACTAGACCCCTGAAGGTGTGGTGTGGTATCTGACACCAAGATTTTAGCACCAGATCCTTTAAGTCCTGAAAGTTGCGAGGTGGGGCCTCCATGCATCTGACTTGTTTGTTCAGCACATCCCACAGATGCTCCATTGGATTGAGATCTGGGGAATTTGGAGGCCAAGTCAACACCTCGAACTTGTGCTCCTCAAACCATTCCTGAACCATTTTTGCTTTGTGGCAGGGCTCATTATCTGCTGAAAGAGACCACGGCCACCAGGGAATACCGTTTCCATGAAAGGGTGTACATGGTCTACAACAATGGTTAGGTAGGTGGTACGTGTCAAAGTAACATCATGGAGGACCCAAGGTTTCCCAGCAGAACATTGCCCAAAGCCTCCACCAGCTTGCCTTCTTCCCATAGTGTATCCTGGTGCCATGTGTTCCCCAGGTAAGCTATCCACGTGATGTAAAAGAAAATGTGATTAATCAGACCATGCCACCTTCTTCCATTGCTCCGTGGTCCAGTTCTGATGCTCACGTGCCGACTGTTGGCGCTTTCGGCGATGGACAGGGGTCAGCATGGACACCCTGACTGGTCTGCGGTTATGCAGCCCCATATGCAACAAACTGCGATGCACTGTGTATTCTGACACCTTTCTATCAGAACCAGCATTAACTTCTTGAGGAATTCAAGCGACAGTAGCTTGTCTGTTTGATCAGACCACACGGACCAGTCTTCGCTCCCCACGTGCATCAATGAGCCTTGGCCGCCCATGAGCTTGTCGCTGGTTCACCGCTGTTCCTTCCTTGGTCCACTTTTGATAGATACTGACCACTGCAGACCGGGAACACCCCACAAGAGCTGCAGTTTTGGAGATGCTCTGACCCAGTCGTCTAGCCATCACAATTTGGCCCTTGTCAAACTTGCTCAGATCCGTACGCCATTTTTCCTGCTTCTAACACATCGACTTTGAGGACAAAATGTTCACTTGCTGCCTAATATATCCCACACACTAACAGGAGCCGTGATGAAGAGATAACCAGTGTTATTCACTTCACCTGTCATAATGTTATGCCAGATCAGTGTATATACAGTATATGTGTCAGTTTATTGATTATATGTGCCGCAGTGAGAACATGCTGTTTATTACTTTTAATTGAGACAATCATAGGAAATGCCATACAAAAAAATCCATCTCCCACCAATTATAAAACTGTACAATCAAATAAATAAGTTGAGCATGAAATGGCAAAAAGGGACATTCAGTAAAATCAAACCGTTGTTGTGGACTACAGAAATAATTATTACATTAATTATTTAATATTATTTGTATAACAACAAAGAATGAGAAAGATTATGTGTAAAAGTATGGAAAATGAATGTGACAACTTGAGTTATAATAATAATTATAATAATTTGTTACATTTATATAGCGCTTTTCTAGACACTCAAAGCGCTTTACATAGAAGGGGGAATCTCCTCAACCACCACCAATGTGCAGCATCCACCTGGAGTTGACCTGACATAATGAAAAATACTCCTTTCTTAGCAACTTAGTTATATTATATCCCTGGCCTTAAAGTCACAATGAAATCAAAACTGACCAGTCTTATTTTTTAAAGGGATAGTTCACCCAAAATTTTTATAAATAACTTATTTTGTGTTCAACAGAAGAAAGAATCATGCAGGTTTGGAACAACTTGAGGTTGAGTAAGTGATGTCAAAATGTGTATTTTTGGGTGAACTATCAGTTTAATGGAATATTGCAGTATTTATAAATTATTTATCCTTGTACATCATTCTTTTTATTAAATTCATGTGCCCTTGAAACCTTCAATCAAAATATGCAGCGAGATCTCTTCTCCGGCGTGAGGGCGGGACAAATCTGTCACTCATGACATCACATCTAACCACAACCAATGATCCAATCGATTCCCAATAGACAAAATAAAATCCCGCTCTACATTTTTCTTGTTCAAGAAGCCATTATACTCAAATATGTCACAATGAAGAGAAAAAAAGGCAATCGCAACTTCCCTGCCGACTTTAAAGTAGTTGTATTATGTTCCTTTGTTAACCCAATTGTATGGTTTTTAATTTGAAAGTCTGAAAATCTGTTTGAAATGAACATAGAAAAAACAATCATTATGCAACTGCACATAATGATAACTTTTGATCCAAAGTCAGTGGTGAAGCCCTTGTGACCACTAGTCACAGTCTCTCTATATGTATCAAATACATGCATACAGAGGGAAATAAAATGAGCTTCTATCAGTAAAACTGATGTGAATTAGTAAAGGCATCACAGAGTGTAATGCCTCCTTGTAGTTAAGCACAAATGTATCTAGCTGTGTTGGCTATGATGAACAATTCCCACTCTCCATGGAACAGTGCAATACTGTATATGCCATCCAACTCGGTAAGTGTGTCATCCATGGGAATCTGCATGTGCAGATGATGTGTATTACGGTGCCTCTCCAAATGGCTCTCAACAGCCATTGGGTGCTCAGTGGATCGAATTCGCCAAAGTAGTTTTGACATTTCAAATTGCGCTGGGATGAAACAATATCACAGTTTCGGGTTTCAATTTGAGGCCTCGAGGGAATATTGTTTCAAACCATTACTTCTCATCACGGCTGAAATGGCTCTCCACATCGTGTGCCGTGCCACTGTCAGAGCCCATGCGTCTTGGAGCACTGAGACATACCAGTCCCGAGCTGCAACAAATGTACTGCGCTTTAAGCCGCCGCTAAGTACGGCGGTGCTGCCTTCTGACACTTGAGTAATCCTCCCCGCTGACTTTGTTGAATACTCTCTACAGTAACCTCAGCGCACTGATGAGCCTAGTGCACCAATTTATCTATTCCGAGTCAGACAGTGTGGAACTTTTGGAATTAAAGAACTGGCGGAATCACGCAGCTTTAATCTGCTCTCACTGCGGCGGCGTGCGCGGGGAGTCGCGCGCGTTGCCGTGGGAGGCGAATGATCTCGCCCGTGTCCCCCGCTAACCTCGGCGCTCTTTCCCTGGGACGGGTGATGATCTATCTGTACTTATTATTCCTCCACCCTCCGGTGGCACGAGATGAATCATACCTGTCAATCGTGTCTCGCGCGGGGGAGACCGTGTTTGTTTATATCGATCAGCGGCATATGTGACACAGCTGTTGACGGGGCCCGGAGCCTGCCGCGTTCGCTCCTGCTCGCCTTGGCAACCGTACAGTTGGCAGGAGAGCTGTGAATGCACACACGGCAAATCAATATAAACAAACGCGCAAGCAGATCGAGAGTAATGCTTTTAGCCTATGTCGGGAGAGTAAAACAAAGAAGATATTCATTTCGATAATGTGAGGGCCCCTTTACTAAGAGTGCTCTTGAATGTTCCTGATTTAGACATTTGAAACCGGAGCGTAGCCTACATCCAAAAACCAGTTCACTCTGCGGCCATCATGTTGACATCCCTTAAACAACTATTTTTGCATGTGTGTGTATTGTGTAGGTAACAGGCATACAAGTGCAGATCCTGTTTATTTTAATAAGGAAAGAGCAAAAAATCAAAAAACTGCTTGTCAAGATTACTTTTCAAAAGCATATTTAAAATCAACTATAAAATGTGATATAGCCTACCATAAATGTTGTATATTTCTAATCGGCCTAATCTGGAAAATATATGTAGGGTACAATGGGGTTTCACTGCTCCCATAGTGTATGATTGCAGAAAAAAAAGAGTTTTTTTTTTTTATTGGACATTGATGGAACAGATTTTGTGTGGGAAAAAAAAGTAAAACTGGTTTATTTAATAAATAAAAAACATCTTATAAATATATGAAGGTGGCAAGGTGGGCCTTTTACCCCACACATGGGGTAAAATGCTCACCAGCATGGGGCAAAAGGCACAGTGTTTATACAAATTTGATAAGTTCTAAGTTGCTTGTTCAAAACAATCACTTTAGCAAGGTTTGTACTATTTTCAGTTTATTTTGATAAATAAAAGAATTCATTTTTATTCAATAAATATATTGTCATCAAAATATGTTAATATACAATATTTTTTAAAAATGCAGAAACAGTAAAAAGTCAAGATTCTGAAAGCATTGGAGATCCCATAATAATTTAATATAGATTTGCAGTAGTAACAATAAATTATATTTTATTATGATTATTATTATTTTTAGAAATTATGATTTCATTATAAATATGGTGCTTATCTCTAAGGTGAACACACACAACTTAATATATTATATTTACCATCTGAATCTAATCATGTCATGTCAATAAAGTTATTTATTATATTATTGAGCCTTCTTCAGCCCCAACAGCAGGGGCGCCTTTTCTCCGGAATACCATACTTTTTAGCCTGACGTCGTCATACTCAATTCTAGTCAGAATTTGAGTCTGATACTGCTCCGTTGGGCTGTGAGTTTGGGGCGAACCTGGAAAGACCTGTAGGTCTACCCATTGGATACACCTACAACCAATCAAGGAGCGACGCATTAGTTGTCAAATGTCAACAGAACTCAACTGCACTGTGTTGCCATGTCCGCGGGTTGAAGTGACCCCAATTATGTGATATACAGACCCAGAATTGCAAATTTTAGCAGGCAGCCCTTCCAAAATAACACATATTTTACCCCCCAGTGCCTTTTTGTTCCCCCGGAGAACCACCCCGGAAAGCTATTGGGCTTGTTTTTGGCTAGTTTTGAGCAAGCGGCAACCTCCCACAGTTTCTCTTGAAGTCAATACAGAAGTGCCTTAAACTGCAATTCATCGACTGACCACTAGGGACAGGCTCCAGAAGGGAGCAGAATCTCATTGAGCCGAGATGAGTGTAAACAATCTTTGCCGGTGTTGTAAAAAAATAATTTAAGGATACACAGAGTACTTACCAACACGATCATCATTTCTGAGAGAAATAGTAAAGGTGAATGCATATACGAACTAGTTCTCCGTTTAGGATTAGAACAAATTCAACTCAAGGGCCTTTGATGATGTGGATGATTACGTTACTGTTTATCATCTGTCCATCATCGTCTAAAGCCCGCCCTGACAATTTCATTGGTCCGAACAGTTTCTTACCAGACCGAACTGCCCGAGTTAAAATGTTCTGGGCAGGGCTAAGTTCGGCTGGCGTCCAGGCTAATACTTTTACATATTCTTCCATTATTGAAAAACTGTTATTGAAAACCATTAACATTTTCGATTCTTCTTTGCTATATAAATCTACAAACTAAAAAATAAAAAGCTTATATTAAATCAAATTATTGTATGACGGATCAGCCAAATTTCCACATGCATCTTGAAAATAAATAGGATGTTTTGTAAAGTGCTGCGGCAAGTTTTTGTGCCATCTAGTGGTTAAGAGGAAAATAAAATCAAATGCGCCTTTTAGGTGCGCCTTTAGCTCCATTGTACCTTTCATGTATAATCTATGGTAAACAAACTTTGATGCTTCTATTAAAAAGCTGATTGGACCTTTTCAATGAAAAGTGGGACTTTTCTCTTTTCAGACAAGCATGTAGATCCATATCGCCAAAATATCAGACATATTCCGTCATAGACCAACATGATTTAGAAATATATTTTTATTATAAATAATTATTTTAAAAATAATTATAGTAATAATTATATCATTTTTATACATACACTACAGTTCAAAAGTTGTTGTTTTTTCTTTAAAAGAAATGCATACTTTTAGTCAGCGAGGACACATAAATTGATCAAAAGTGACAATAAAGACTCTAAATCACCAAAGACACCAGTTTTGCCATCACACGACTAAATTACATATAAAATATATTCAAATAGTTATTTTAAATTGTAATATTATTTCACAATATTACTGTTTTTACTGTATTTTTGGACAAATAATTGCAGCCTTGGTGAGCTTAAAGGAACTGTATGTAAGAAATGTATTTGAATTAATCATAAAATGGCCCTAATATGTCAATGGACATTAAGAAATCATGTTAATTTCAAATACTTATATCACTGACAACAGTTGTCCGGCCAAGATATTGTCATTTTAAAATTGAAGTTGCAGCCCTCAACTGATGTTGATGTTGACATGTTGTGTCATGCCTGAAGCGCCGCCCTCCACCTATCTACCAATCACGAAGTCAGTAGTGTTTCTGCATTCGGGTTGCCAGCTCTGCTAGTTACCACAGCTGCAGCTACAAACTTTTTGGATAAACAATGTCTAACTTTACGAAACCTAAACGACCTCGATATGAATCAGAAAAACGTCGTGACAGTGTCCGAAATAAAACAAGGATTTGTATAGGAGATGCCTTTGAAAGATGGAGACGGCTGAAAACGGCGAAGAATTTGAAGACTGACGCCAACGTTGCTAATTTTCTCCTGGACAGGTAAGGTTCATCTATGTTTGGCTAACTTGTACTTAATGTAAATGGACATTTCAAATATTCACGACAGTCGAACAAAGTTGTGCATGTTCATGCAAAGTAACGTTAGGTTAGCGCAGATGGAGGAGGTGGGTCATTGAATTGAAAAGGTAACGTTAAGGAATTGTTTGGTAAATAAAAATGGCGAGTCGTCATTGCTAACATTAGTAATGCATTATCAGAGCCCGTTTCTCTGTCATTATGCTGAGACGCTGATGAAAACAACATTAGCACGCCTATTATGGCAATGTGAAAACGTATTTGAGACAGTAGCCTAACGTTACCTCGGTAAAAATTATTCCTCATTCTTTCTTCGTATATATAGTGGATAAAACATGCTGCAAGTTGACCTGTATGACCATTGCAAATGTTATTTAGTTACTCTCAATCGTTTCTGATGGGACTGAAATCAACCATGTGATAGCCATTGTTGATATTGAACGCTGACATGGCGTAATTTGTCCCGCGTTATACTTGCTGTGGCAATGTTTGTTATTTGTTAGCCTACTTATGACAAAAACGCTTGTCTCTTCAGCTATTATGGCCCCAGCACCTCAACCCCCAGTAAGAGATAGACTGCACCATCACTTTCCAGTATTGGATGTGCATCGTCTGAAACACTTTCAAATCGGTCAGTAGTCAGTAATTATATTTGGCTAATCGCCATTAGTAAATTTTTGCGATTCATAATTACTTCACAAAACATCGCTCTTGAAGCATAAACATAATAAAAGGAAAGAAAAAAAACTTACTGTGTACGACTCGTCACTTGCCATTGAAAGCTCCGTGTAGCAGCCTACGTTCCCGCTGGATCCTGCAGCCTATCTGGCAACCTCGAGTCAGGGGGGAGGGGTAGAGGGATGCACTACAGTAATTTGAAAGTGATTGCAGTACCAGTTTTGGCCACAGTCCTACATACAGCTCCTTTAAGTGACTTCTTTCAAAATCATTAAAAAAATGTTCAAATTTTGATAAGTCTTCTCAAAAGTACCATACTGCCAAATGACAACATGCTCGACACCTTGGGAGTGAGAATGAGTTGCAAATGAATAAAAAAAGAATGAACATATCAAAATAATAATTGATTGCATTGATAATAAACAAAACAACTTCAGTTAATTAAAGTCTTCATTCAAGTTATCTGTTTATAAAAATGATCAATTATAATTAGCACTATAGTTTAACTTCCATTACTACATCCGCCACAATTTCTCCCTTTTATTTTGTTCTCCTCCTGCTTATACTGTCTCTGATACAGAAGTGCAGTGAACAGTCTGCTGGTTAAGGCTGAGTACATTCTCCAGCATCTGGCCATGGTTGCTAACCATTTATGGGTGTTAATTTGTGCTACCACTGTTTATAAAGTTCAAGGATAATTACCACAGAGGTCAAGTCACAACAGAAATTAGCGAGTCAAGGGGCTTCTCTGGTCTCACAATGTGTCTGGAGTCTTCCACCCCTACAGAGTTGAGGCTCTCGGGTGATTAGGGTAATGTTTCAACATTACAAATGCAGATGTTGGCTTTGCCCATATGCATCTGGGCCCTAGCACTTCGCAACGAGTACGGCACATGTGAAGCTATGTGCGCGGCTAATTCACTGCCTGAAAATGCCTTTTCTTTGGAGCTGGACTTGCCAGTATAAACAGTAAGACTGATGTGTTCAGCGTGTTGATGAGGGAGGCCGGCGGCTGCACCTGTGTAAACAGTACACTCTCTCCCTGAGGAACTGAGCTCCGCAGCTGCAAGACAGCCGCCCATCACTGCCAGAGAAGGCTGTGGAAACGACTCAACTCTGATCGTACATGCAGATACCAAACTAACTACCACCTAATCTAGGTTAAAGTGTCAAACGCTCCCAATGTCAACTGTCTTTTGAAGTCTGGTAGGAAATCTAGTGGAATCATGGGATAATGGAGCACCTGGTGTAAGGCCGGTTTCACAATGGCTCATTAGATTCTGGTGATTAAGTGTTTGCTGAAGACTATTCGACACAGAAACACGTGTTCCTTTAACTTGGTTAATTCCATAACTCAGTTTCTCAGGTCACAGAATGTTCTCGGAAATTCATGCTTAAAACAATAGTTCTCAGTTTCAGATTTCATCCACTAAGGGTCTGGATCTTTCTCAGAGGTTTGAGTTGCTCAAGGTCAGGTTATTGACTAATTCCCAAAACTCCAGATGGGGAAGATAGTCAACCCCCTGGGTCTTTTACGAAACAGGAATTAGCATTATGTTATGTAAGATTTACTTCAAAATAGTTCTTCCTCGTGCTCTTAAAATATAGAAATGGCTAAATAAATAAATAAAAAGCAGAGACTTTGTGATATTTTCTTTCAATTTTTCTCTTTACTAGTTAAGAGGGTTTTTTTTCTCCCACAAAATCAAAATCAGATGCATCGAAAGGTTTTAAAAGCTTAAGTAAAACAAAATATTTGCCATTATACATGTTTACGGATTAGAAAGCAACATAAAAGGGACAGCACAAGAGACAACAACAACAGGACTTCAGGCATCTGGCCAGCAATGCTATTTAGAAAATATATATTTTTAAATATTCATTTTTTGGATGCAGTGAGGATATTAATACTGAATTAAAAATCTCACTCCAGTAGCAAAGTATAAATATGGGCCAAGACATATGTGTAAGATTTGTTTGGGGGATGTTGACATCTGTTGCACATTGGAGATTTGCCATCCAGAATGTTGCTGTACGTCTGGTCTTCACAGCGGTGGAACGAGATTCCAGCCTCCATCCGATCTGCTGAAACCATCACAATGCTCAAGGAACATGCTGAAGACTTAACTGAACAGAGCACTTAACTGAACATACGGTAACAACAAACAAAGGCACTTCCAATAAATAAAGTTACTTTCATAGAAAATCTCATGTTCTCTGTACTAAATTACTGCAAATACTGTTACTGGGAATACTATTGACCCTTGTTTTATATAGCGCCTGTTATACAAAAGCTATTTAGCTACAAGAATGAAACAAGGGTCTTTCGGAGAGTAGTAATCTGTTAGACTGGGTAAACCTAGCCCGATCTGTTGGTGATTTGTTTTCGCCCTGCAGCTCAGGCTGGAAACATGTACATATTTCTGTCCTGCTTCTGTTACAAATTTGCGGGGACCAATCACAAACCAGCTTATCTACCTGGCGCGCTATTGGCGGGTTTAACACAATGATGGATAGAGAAGCGATGGATCGTTGGTCTGATTGGTTGAAGCAATATCCAATTGCGTACAGAGTCATTTGAACTATGCCCATTGATCACGCATCTTGTGCAGTAGAAAATATAGAGCAGACTCCCCAGACCAATTGTAGTAAGGTATGTTTGTACGGGAAGAAGGAGGCGGGAACCGGCGAACAATCAAAAGAAGTTTTAATTAAACAAACAAACTAAAATGGCGGCGACAGCCCCTCACGGTCGACTGTCGCCTACATACAAACAAATACAAATGAAAATAATTAGCTGCAGCCCCTCACGGTCGACTGCAGCAACACATAACAAAACATAAATAAAATACAACATAAAATCCAGGCCTGGTCCCCTCTCGTCCCTCACTGTCGTCGCTCGTCCTTTATAGTCCCTCACTCCTCCGCGAGAGCCGAGATCGCTGGCTCACAGCTGGCGCTCATCCTCTCTGATGAGCGCCGCCTCGTCCCGCCCTCGCGGTCCCTCGGCCTCGCTGCTCACCACATCAATGTTCAATCTTAAAAGATTGAGCTTGGTCTTGTAATCCGTTCAAATGATGTGAAAATTATTGTCAATATTTTTAAAAGCAGGGTCGAATTGCAACAGAAAAGTCTTGAGACCAAGATATTAAAATGATGGGAAGTTATTGTATTAAAAGCTAGTTAGCAACATGAATGAAACGAGGGTCTTTCTCATAGAATCATTGAATCGTTCACTCAATTAATTTGTTCAAATGATGTGAAAATTATATTATTGTCAATATTTTTACAAGCAGGGTCGAATCACAACAGAAAAGTCTTGAGACCAAGATATTAAAATGATGGGATGTTATTGCATTTATTTAAATATGATGTTGTAGCATCTTCAACATCCAATTTGTTGTTGTATTTACAGTTTTTCTCGATTGCTAAGACACATTTCTTGAAAGCTGCTCTCCTTTTCTCTAAACTGAGAACACAAAACCCAATTTTCAAGCTACATTCACAAAACCTCAGACTCTTCTTGCAAAACCAAACTTTCACCTCAAAACAGTTAAATCTGTGCTCAAAACTGAACTATGTTGTCAAATCGTGCCCCGAGTCAATCAAAATTAAAAACACTACTGAACAGTCACTAAACACTACGTAGAACAATAGAAAACACAATGCTCAGGACATGAAGCTGGAGAAATAAATGTTTATTGTTCACTGCAGGCTAAATGCATTTTGCAAAACCAAAAAAACCTGTGCATTTAGCATTTGTACAAAAATACAAAACAGAAATCTTATGCGTTTGCCACTTGTGTACAGTAAGCCCATGTAAAAAATAAAGTACAAAAATATACATGGAATACTAGGCCTACAAACAGTTAGACCAACCCGCCATTACAATACTACACTGTAAAAAATGTATAATCTTCCCAACTCAAAATTTTCTAGTGACTGTTTACATCTAAAGTTTTCAATTGGCCCAAGTGAAATTCTGTAAATGTAATTTTATCAATTGTGGCAAGAGCCTGTTAACATGGGCTCAATTGGAAATAATATGTTGAGCCAATGGAAAAAAATTATAATCTTCCCAACTCAAAATTTTCTAGTGACTGGTCACATCTAAAATTTTCAATTAGCCAAATTGAATTTCTGTGAATTGAATGTTATCCATTGTGGCAACAGCCTGTTAACATGGGCTCAATTAGAAATATGTTGAGGTAATGGAAAAATGTAATTTACCAACACTGTAAAAAATGTCAGACCTCTCCAATTAAAAATTTTCTAGTGACCGATCACATCTAAATTTTTTAGTTGGCCAAATTGAAAAATTTAGATGTGATCAGTCACTAGAAATTTTTGAATTGGAGAAATGTTTTACAGCGAAACTGTGTGGTTGGTCCAATTAAATATTTTAAATTGTAGTAACAATTGTTTATTTCTCACTGTCCCAAAAGACAAAAATGACTAAAAACATAAATATATTAAGCAAAATACAGAAACAGACAACAGGGTTGACATTTTATCACATTACTTTATTAACAAGTAAATTCCAACACAGGATATTTGGGTGAAAATACCTTATTTTCAATAAGGAAAAACTCTGAATATTCAAGAAGTCTTCTGCATAACAGGATGTCTTGTTGTGGTGAAGAAAACACGGCACGGTAAGCTAAAAACCTGCAAATAAAAATAAAAACTAACATTAATGACAAACCTCCCCTGCATCACATCTGGCAAGAGACAGAACAGAAGTTTCTTCATTATATAATGAGGATGAGACGAATAAATGGACATAAGAAAATCACGAGCTTGACGTGTTTGATATTAAAAGGCAATAACTTAAGCCCTGAAAGAGACCGACGCCAAACGCACCGTGTTCAACAGTCGCATGCCGCACATATCACACAAATGACTTAATTTCCTTATTACCTATTGTTTTAGACATATAAGACATGAGGAAAATAAAACTATTGGCTACAGGCTACCATTAGATAATTATGTGGTAAACGAGAACACACTCATGAAACAAATGAATGCATGAACTCGTGATTCTACAAAATGTCTTTTAAACTTCATACCCGGTCATAAAGCAAAACTCTGGAGAATAATTTCAGTGCTCAATACTCACCAACATCTTTGTGAGATGAATATCTCTATTCTCTCGGGAATGTGTCTCGGTCTTCAGCACCTGCTGGTTCGGGTCCGCTCGCGCTGCCCCTCCCGCGTCTCCGCGTTTGAAATCTCCACACGAACGGTTTTTTTTTTCAAGCGCATTTTGCGCATGCGTATACCGTTTTTCGGACGGAGGACTTGTTCAGCCAACATGGATTTTTCACTTCGACTTCATAGATTGACTGAGCACAATTAAATATGTTCGGTGAATATACAATTTTAATTTTTAGTGAAGACCTTAAGCTATGATTAGTACAATGCATCTTTTTGCATGGCGATAATTATTTGGAAGTCATTTATTGGGCCAATATGTAATGATCAATTTACACAATTTTTCCCCCCAATTTTTTTTTACAGTGTACAGTATATTGGTACAGTGATGTACTGAAACATATATTTACTTACAGTATACTGTGGTACAGTATATAGTAAGTCATACAGTAATTGCTGTCAACATTTACATACTGTACTATAATGTCAAAAAAAGGTAATTACCTGTTCTCTTCTCTAAATCTTTGGATTATGGTGGACACAGTGAATCTACTGATGTTTGGTTGTACCCTTTGTCCAGCCTCCCTCATGCTCATACCATGGACAAGAACATGGTCAATCACAGTAGCTCTGATTTCATCAGATATTACTGTTCTTTGTCTTTGCTGACCACCTCGACCTCATCTCACACAAACTCTTCCTCTCAGATTTCTATCCATTGTAGGGCCTCAAAAACCAGTGCTCTCTGAACTGGCTTACTGTATATGTTCCCTCACATCATTAGCCACAAGTGTGATCAATTTTGAGTTGTTGTGTTCAAGTGGTGACATCTGTGCGTTAATTGTGTTTGACTTTTGTCACCTGTGCTCACCATTATGCAGCACGGGTGCATCACAATGAAAATGTGTTGGCAAGTTGTGTCTAAACAGGTGAAAAGTGCTTATGGTTTTGCCAAAAGAGTGATTGATTCAATCAGTGGGTTCAGGCAACTGAGCATTTGGTTCAGACAATAGGGTTTAGTGTTTTAGCAATTGAGAAAAACTGTATTTAATTTTTATTAAAAACAATAGAAGCAATCAAACCAACACCAGGCAACAATATGTAAGTGCTGTGACAAATCCCAGTTAGACTAACACAGTACATGCAGCAAGGTTTTTGTATACATTTTTAAAAAATTTAATAGAATAAAATTGTCCGTATTAATGGTCAATTGCTGATTAAATGTGTGTGTGTGTGTGTGTGTGAGAGAGAGAGAGAGAGAGAGAGAGAGAGAGAGAGAGAGAGAGAGAGAGGCATGCTTTACTGAGATTTTGTTCCAAAGACAATATGGCAAGGCTGATTCATGTTTGGGATGTTCTGGAAGTCATGATTACATGGCTCTACAGTAGCAGGACGAGTGCATAAAACAGGACAAACTTCAAGGTAAGATATGCAGTTATCAGTGCATGAGACATTTATGAGTCTTTGCATCTCATGAGCCCAAATTCATTTAGTGGCTATCAGTGCTCGCAAACTGTTGCCATGAAGAAGCTTCTGTGTAACAGCGATAAAGCTGAAATCCACCATAGACTTCAGGCATGGAATAAGAGGAGAGATAAAAATATTATATGAATGAATGAATGTGTGTGTGTGTGTGTGTGTGTGTGTGTGTGTGTGTGTGTGTGTGTGTGTGTGTGTGTGTGTGTGTGTGTGTGTGTGTGTGTGTGTGTGTGTGTGTGTGTGTGTGTGTGTGTGTGTGTGTGTGTGTGTGTGTGTGTGTGTGTGTGTGAACAATGTTCAGATTACAGACTACTTAAAGATTATGTTATTCATTTGGAATTTTTAGCATGTAACTTATATTGTTTTTATTGTATTCTCATATGCATGCTAGTGTCTTTTTATATAAGTGTGTAGTATTAAAAAAAAGATCAAAGGAACAAAGCTAAAAAGAAACTATATGTTTTGGTAAATATGTTTTAGATAAACTTCATACATCCTTGCCAGTAGGTGTCAGTACAAAGTCCAAGACCACTGGGACGAAGAAAAGCCAGCTACTTTTACTACTATCGGCTAAAGTCGGGATGAAATGGAAATATTTGTTTTTCATCAAATATTTGTTTTACATCATGTTATGATGTACATCCAAGTGTGTCAGATTATCGAGAAAAGAAAAAAAAGTATGGCGGGGACTTCTATGCATCGTTTGTTGATTGGATTTTGAGATGTGGGCGTTGCACTCAAAAGCGGAGGCAAATTAATGCAATCTTGAAAGGCGGGATTTAAAGAGATAGTACCCAAAAAAAATTCGGTCATCATTTATTCACCCTCAAGTTGTTCCAAACCTGAATTTCTTGAACACAAAAGAAGATATTTTGAAGAAGCAGTTTATGGGCCCTATTGACTTCCTTACTTTGGAAGTCAATGGGGTCCATCAATGTTTGGTTACCCATATTCTTCCAAATATCTTCTCAGCAGAAGTAAGAAATTCATAAAGGTTTGGAACAAATTGAGGGTGAATAAAGGATGACCGAATTTTTATTTTTGGGTGAACTAACCCTTTAAGGAGACTAAATGGCTGGAGAAGTCTTCACCAGAGAAAAGTAATGTCCAGTTATGAAAGTTTGGGTAAAAGTTCAGAGTTAAATAACAAAAAAGCATATGCACTGGTGATTTGTTCACAATAAGGTCAATTACATGCATTTACGGTGAATTTTCATTTCATGCTGTCTTTGATGTTTGGCTTAAGTTTATCCATCCCACATCATTTGCAAATGTACAGTTATAATGTTATGTAGCAGACAGTCAAACACACTGGGGACTCTTCCTGTGCTTACACTCTTTTAAATATTGCAATTAAGGACTACTGCCTGGAGAAAGAGCGAGAGAGAGAGATAGTCCTGATGAGTGCTCTAGCGAAACCGTGTGCCTGTCATTAGCAAAGCATTCTCCCAGTGGGTTTTTATCGATTTACCATGACTAATGGATGGTGGGGGGAGAAATCACTTTAAATTAAAATTAGGATTGGTAATAGGCCTACATGGAAATTCAAATAATGCTTTGCACCCAGTGAAGATGAAATGTATGAAATGTGCATGTTTTCCTCTTACTTGTTCTTGTTGTCTCCTGTTTTCTTTATACAGCCTAAAATCAGCTCAGATACGCAGCCGATTGGTCAGACGGCCCCTCCAGCTGCGATTTTGCTGGAAATTTCCTGACCGTTGAAAGTGTAAAAAATCAATTTCACTAAATCTTTGCTCTCTTATCAATCCTAAGGACTGTTATTTGTCTGGATGTTTTCTGAGGCCGGAGCTGTCTGCCGCATCTCAAGCGAGGGTGGGGTTCATTGTGGAGGGGACTGCGGAATCATGGGCTGCTGATGAGATTTCATTTGTCACTTCAGTTAAAGTATGGATTCTCTGACAAGCGTTATTTCTCATGAAGCCATTACAGTCTCGAGGGACATAAATATCTATTTTGAAATGCTATCAATCTGCTGGAGGAAAAAAAAAGGTTTTACAGCAAAAACATCCAAAGATACAAACAAATCATCCTTTTTTACAATCCAAAATATTCGCTGTAGCGAAGCCTAACCTCTTTGAATTAATCACAAAAGATTGGGTGCAGCATGCAAATGAGAAAATTAATTAGTCTCTCTCTCAACGAAGATGGCAGGGCTTATTTAAATATTTGAAAAAATATTTTTTTTTTTGTGCTATGAGAAAATCTACATGTTATATGTTGAAGAAGATACATCATTTATTTCTTTCTCTGGCTATTGAATCAGTACAAAATGTTTCCATTCTCTTTGCACCTAAAGGACAGCACATGGGTCATCACAGTTTCAACCATATCCACTTGTGTCGCTTTATCAAAGTGGTGCTAAACTGCTATCTGTGTTCTCTGCTGAGTAAATAATATGTTACACAGGCTCATTATAAGCAGATTAGATCTATTAGTTACCGCTGTGCTGCTCTCAAATCAGCTGCCCATAGGAGAGCAGAAAATCATTTTAAACTTCAATAAGTTACAAGCAGTGGCAAGCCTCTCCATAATCCACACTGCCCCAGGCAGCAATAAGACTGGATGCAATTATGCAGACAAAATTCAACACAAACAAAAGAAATGGAAATTAGCCTTAAATAAAACAAAAAAAGGGAGAGAGGAAAAGAGAAAACAAGTTGGTATCTTGCTGTCTCCCTTTCACGTTTTCTTTCATTCTGAAATTTCACATTGTGCGTTTCAAAGCATTGTGTAAAGATCTCGCGGCACAAACATGTGGGATTGTTAAGGTAAATTAGCCTTCTCCCTGAGAAGCTGTACGTGATTTATTAATGTGATGTATGCTGGCAACAAAAGTATGACATTTTAAAATATTGCATCAGCTCTTATGAAAACACATGAACGTCAATTGTGTGAATGTAAACAAAAGAAAAGTTGTGTCACATTATTAAGAAGTCTTTTACCTTAAATACCTTTGGGAATTGGACTAAGATTCTGCTAATTGTTTGCATTTTGTTATGCATACAGCATACTGCTTGTACTGCTTGATGGTCTAAATGGCAAATTTGTTCTTATAAGTATTCATGTTTGTCTGGAAGTATACTAAAATGCTGATATCACAGAGGAGGACACAAGATTTTTTTTTCTTTTTAGTTCAGATAGGCTGTCAACTGAAATGACCCCATTTTTGATTGTTCTATGACAATTCAAACAGAATGACAAAACCATACCACCTGTAATAATAATAATTTATAATAATATTAAATTATTATTTTAAATAATTAAATACATTTTGCTTTCTGCTTCTATTGCTAAAAAGAAAAAAAAGAGAAATTTGTTTAGTGATTAAAAATCAATAATTAATCATTAAACTGTGTTTAAGCTAATGTTTCGCATTGAGGTAGCGTTTAAATAAAGGTAATTTGTGTGAACCCAACAGAAAAAAAGAAGGCTAATTTACATTTACAAAAAATAGTGTTCCTCAGCACAAAGGGACGGGTTGCAATTTATGCCTTTTTTGTCTCATGTAAGCCCGTAAAAAGCATATTTTAAAAAAAGCTTACATTAAAAGTAGATTTAAATTCATTCAGTCTTTTCCTTATTTGACAGCTTGGGTTTGTGGGTCCGCCCACCCAATGACGTATCGACGTTTATTTGAAGGGATTAACTCGTGATTGGCTGAATCACGCATCCATTTGAAGAACACAAAGCTGAACCAGGAACTACAGAGTCTTCTTGTCTTTTGAGTGGTAAGTCTGTGTACTCAGACATAATGCTCTCGTTTTACACAGCTAAGAAATGTGACTTGCGTTTAGATATGTTACTGACCAGCAAATCCAATAAGCATATATTTTAGCGATCTGTCGCGCTTTACAGTTCCCTAAAGAATCCAAACATTCGTGTTTGCTTTAGCGCCCGCCCCCTCACAGTTTGTGATTGGTCGAACCTCTCGGTTTCTGTGTTGTGATTGGATATTTCCGCAGACTGTCTTAGCTTCACGTTAGAGTGCAAAAGGAGCTACATGTTCCGCATCAGAACAGTGTAGATCTGATTCAGTGGCATTACGTGGCATTCAAATGAATAGGGAGTCCACTACATGACACTCTCCAGATGTTATTATACTGATCGATTGCATTGCATTTGTGCCAATATGCCTATTGTATGCCACATTGAGATTTGCATTACTGAAATGAACTCACATTCCCTGTAATATATTGTTATATTTAAATTATATATAAGGCGAATTCAGTTCAGGTTACAAGTCAGCTCCTAGCTGCACTCATGGTTACCTTTTGTATTGAACACTTTGTAACTAAACCGTAATGCTGTCTTTATTAAATTCATTTTTTTTTAAAGAAATGCCCAAGGTGCTTATTTTAATCTTAAATCTCTTTCAAACCAAAACCTTTGTAGTTTAGCTTCTGAAAAAGAATACTGGTCTCAATTTGAGTCTTCAAAGCGCTGGTACACATAGCCCTTGGCTATCTCTCTATTTGTGGATCGACCACAGCTCACCCAACTTTATGTCTTTGGAGATTTATTATTAGAGTATGCAAGCTTTGTCATTATTTTTTCAAAATATTCTGTAAACATGTCATTATGTAGTGTTGCGTGTCTGTTGGCTGGAGCATTTCTGTCTTGTGAGGTTCGCATCAAAGTCTGAATTGTTCAAATTGCACACTGTGTGACCCTACAACTTTCTGATCGCTGCATTGAATCATCACTGTTTCCCAAAGCCTAAGGCTATATAGGCAGAAATAAGAATTTTCTAGAAGATTGGTATGTTTGCCACTTAACAGCCCATGTCAACTTCCTTTAGTGGTCACACTCATTACAGAGGAAGTGTTTGGTCATTGTAGGTCATGCCCCTGGGCTTGACTCAAACCATGTTGTGTAAACACAGTAATGGTCCTCTTCCTCTGGCATCTTTTCGAAAAGTAATCCATTCCTTTTTCTCCCACTTTGTTGTTGCATGTGGAGCCCTTGTAATTACATCAACTTAAAGTAAAGATGAAAGACATCAAGCGTACGATGCTGAGTCCGTGAGTCGACCCTTGAACTCATTTTACAGGTTTCAGCTCACACAGTCAAGCCTCAAGAGAGGATGAAAACAGCTTTATAATTCTCTGCTTTCATGCACCTCTGCACTTCCTCCAGCTCTTCTCTGTTTTCCATGCTAATCAGTCTGGGCTCTTAGCACAGAGCCTGCACACCTTTCCTCAGGAGATCTCCGGTTTATGAGCCAAAATGGATCAGGTCGAAGGTCTACGGCTCGATTTCTCTGGGAGAGAATAGGTCATAGGGGTTTAAACATCATCAGAAACAAAGACTTGCCCTTTGGCTCATGCACCCTTTTTTCCCAGTCTTTAACACAAGAAGCGGTATTGATTGCAAATAGTGCTGTGAGAAGCGCAGAATTTTGATTCTGTCTCTCCCTGACCACCTCAGAATAAATACAGTTATAAGTGCAAGTATGGCAAATGCTTTAATGCACTTAACCCATTACCAATTTTTAAAATTCCTTGCCTTCCAAACTAACCATTACAACACACATCACAAGATAAGGTGCTTTTTTCTCCTCCGGTCTTTTTCACTTCAGTTGCTATGGAAATCAATCTGAGATCTCTATCATAGAGAAAGTCAGAGTACTGAAAATTAGATGAAGTGTATGCTCCTTTAATATAAATGGACAATCTTTGCCGTGTTAAACCCACTTTAACACTGCATTGAATGACCAGACACATGCAGATACTAGTACATAATGATTTTAGTCTTTCTTTAAATTGCTGTTAAAGATCATATGTAAATCGGCCAATGACATGACACTATTTTTTTTTTATCCAGATCTTTTAATTTATTCAAAAATACATAAATTAAATTCATACATACATACAGTCATTTAAATGTACCTCTTTTAATTTATGAAGGTTTTAATAGGTAATAGTTTTTAATATAGTAACAAAATTCATGTTGTTTGACCAGCATGCATAAAACAGGAAATTATATCATGCCATTTTACAGCCTGAACTAACCTTGCCTTGCCATAAAAAGATCAAATTAACAAAGGTGCAATTAATCGTGATTAAAATTGTTAATCTATTGACAGCCCTAATATATATATATATATATATACACACGCACGCATGCACACACACACATTGTACAAGAATGAAACTGACTAAGCAAGGTTAGTTCAGGTTGTAAAATGATGCAACTCAACTAAAAACTGATATTTATCAATTAATAATTCATGATATTCATATTGATATAACAAAACCTTGAAAAAAAATGTTTTTGAAAATAATGCTAAGGTGTGTACACTCAAATACATTATTACTTTTTACTTGATGGTTACACCACATGACATTTTTATTGAATCATTAATATTTTCTTGAAAATGATACAAATATTCTTCAAAACCATATGAAACCAACATGAATACAAGTAATATCTTTCTGAGAACTTGGCACATGTGCTTTAAAGTTTAAACTAGATTTCTAAAATATTTAATTGACCCAAAGTTTTGAATAATTTATTATCTATATGTAACACAAATCATTTTCTACCTACAATTGATTAATTCAACATTCATATTTTTGACCAGAGGAATTCAGACCAATTCAACACTAGTGTAAGGGTGGCTTGCAGGCATAGAAAGACTTTCAAATAGACTCATGTCTCGGATCGACCTTCGTGTGATTGAATTCCTTGAAGTCCCTTGCCACCTCTGGGGATATGCCTCACATCAAATTCCTCTTTCTTGCTTCAAGATGCTTTCCATCTTACACAATCACCCATGACTTTTGCAGCAATTTAGGATGTGTTGCTGAACTCTGAAAGTGTAGTGCAGGGCTGTGCTTCGCAATTGGTGGGTCACAACCTAAAAAATGGAGAACAGCAGGGGAAAAATCTGCTGAATGTCAAAGGTTTACTTGCATGTTCTCATCCTCAAATCCGTGAGCAAAAAAAAAAAGACAAAATTGTTGTTTTCTTAGTCAGCATATGTCATGTGAATATTTTATTATGCATGTTAATATTAATATCAAGGACATTATTTCTGTACAATGAACGATTTTCATAGTGTTGTATTGCCGTTCAATGTAGACCTTTTTTATGAGAGTGAGATTTTACATTGAAAGGCAATTAAGACGTCGTCTGAGACAGCAGAGAATAGCTAGCGCTCTGTAGAGCAGTTTGTCTGTTTAGGGCTACTGTAGAAACATGGCAGCGCAAAATAGTGACTTCACTGTAAGGGGACCTGTGGTGTATGGAGATAGAAATGGCTCATTCTAAGGTAATAAAAACATAACGGTTCATTATGTAAGGTCTTTATACACCACTGAAAACATAGTTATGTATATTGCATTTCTGTCAATAGATCCTCATAAATACTACACACTGCACCTTTAAGGGTTCTTTAAATTTGAGTCAAGAACCCTAGTATTCTATAATGAACCTTTTTTTCCTAAAAGTGCTGGATCATGAAGCAAAA
Organism: Romanogobio albipinnatus; assembly: GCA_023566225.1. Taxonomy (NCBI): domain Eukaryota; kingdom Metazoa; phylum Chordata; class Actinopteri; order Cypriniformes; family Gobionidae; genus Romanogobio; species Romanogobio albipinnatus. The sequence goes on along the minus strand of CM042261.1, from coordinate 15,916,156 downwards.
CCGTTTGTTCTTGCTGATTTATAGTGGAGCAGTGTTTATCCATTAGGCGAGCTTTAGTAGAATGCTCATTCATATCCATGTAAAGTAAAAGTACTGTTCTTTGGAATTTTGAGTCATAACCATATAGCAAATCTTCACTTGAGGACTGCAGTAGCGTATTATATTTGATTTCTGAAAGCAAACAGACATAGAGCTCTCACTGTTCAATGTTTTTGCTTATTCTTTCCTCATACTTGGTGTATTTTTTTCATTCTGTTTCTCTCTCAGGTGAACAAAGTATGGGGAAAAAGGATGCGAGTTCTGTCAAGTTGCCGGTCGACCAGTACCGTAAACAGATCGGTAAGAACCTCTGTGCTTTCCAGCAGGCTTTATTTTTTAAATATGGATGTTAGCAACCTTCATCAAATATTCATCCAGTGTTTTATTAAAGAGAGTCTGAAATGCTTTTTCTCCTTCATTTCAGCCACTGTGATAATATTTCTTGTGAATGTTATGCTTGATGATCAGAATGTTCAGCTAGGAATAGAACGGTTTAACTAAGAAAAACACAAAATAAACAACCTCATAGATAAACATGAAGACTGTACAGTACAAGTCTCTGAACCTCCTTTTGCTCTGACTTAGGCTTTCTCTTAATTTAGCATTAGCTATAGGAGGAAACAAACATACATTTTTTCCCACTATATGGCCTATCAATCATGGTAGTACCAGTTAGCATGCCAACTGTGATAGTGGAAAGAACATGGGGTTTGTTTAATAACATAGACAATATGGATGCTAGGGGCTGTATGAAGAGAAACAGCGCTGAAAACACATAGCAAAGATGAATAAATTACATTTTCACATTATCAAATCCAATTTAGCTGCTAAAATAACACAGTTTAAGGTGTTGTGAGTTTACACATCGGTTGTGCATGTAAACACACTTACTGATGGAGCAACATCTTTGGGTAAAAAGAAATGGTAGTTTATTCTGATTAAAAATCATGCCTTTTTAAACACAGAGCGAGTGTTCATGTTTTGCTACATTTGGACTTTTAGCCTATTTTTACCCAAAATGCTATCTTCCTAGTTTTTGAAAAACCACGAATTTAGCTTAAACAATATTAAAAATCATTAGTGTTTTCATCAAAATACACTGTTTAAAAGTTTGGGGCCAGTATGATTTTAAAAAAAAAGAAAAAAAGAATACTTTTATTGAGCAAGAATGCATTAACTTGATCAAAAGTGACAGTAATTTATAACAACAGACATTTATAATGTTGCTGTTCTTTTAAAGCAACACGCCGACTTTTTGGAACTTTAGCTTATTCACTGTATCCCCCAGAGTTAAATAAATCCATACATACCATTCTCATCTCCGTGCGTGCCATAACTCTGTCTGACGCACCCACCGCTAACCTATAGCACAAAGACTGGAGGCAAACGGCTCCAGCTAGCCTACTGCTCAATAAGTGACAAAATAACGCCAACATTTTCCTATTAACATGTTGTGATGTGTATAGTTAGATCATGTAGTAAGGCTGACGGAAAATGAAAAGTTGCAATTTTTATTTTCTAGACCGATATGGCTAGGAACTGTTCTCTCATTCCTGCGTAATAATCAAGTAACTTTGCTGCCGTACCATGGGTGCAGCGGCGCAATGATATTACACAGCACCTGAAAATAGTCCCCAGCACCCTTCTCTGTGGAAGCAGGTTCTCACATTGGTTATGTTGACGGAAGTTAGCCTATTTTCAGGCCCCTTAAAATTTTGCCGAACAACAGTAAATGTGACCTCAGCTTTTGGACTTTTAGTCGGAGTAGCTTTTAGGCCCGTTGTATCCTCCATTGTACATGTGGAAGTTCTTCATTTTCATTATAGGGTTGAAATATGGAGGCTTAGTTTTGTAATGGCATTAAAATTGTCTTATTTTCATTGGCACATCGCTGATGTAATTTGCAACTCAGTGCACGGCGATATCATCTCCCCGCCGAAAGAACCTGTCTCATAGGCATGATTTTATGTGAGTTCATATCGCACCCTTTAGTAGGACTATTAAGCTTGCGTTTCTCCGTCACCTTGCCTTATTGTCCCTGTGCTGCATGACTGTGCTGGCAACATAACAAGCTGAACTCCTGCTGGAGCCTGCAAATCTCAGACATATCCCATTTTGTTTTCTTTCTTTTGCATCTCATCAATTCAAAGTCGTAACAGCAGGTTGTGGACAATTGAGCCCCCCCTGTCCTCCCTCACTTTCCTTCAGTTTGCTTTGAAAAGAAGTCTATATCAGCCTATTTCAGAGAATCGCTGTTTAACAAAAAAAAAAGAAGAAGCCCAAAATAGCGCAAAGCAGCACAAAGGGAGAATACACATCGTAATTTGAGATTGTAATGGGAAGGTAATTTCTATCCTGACAGGTCTTGCTTTCTTTCTTCTTCTTCGTTTTTTTTAAAAGGAAGAAAGCTTTTGTGATGTCAAGTACCTTGTAGGGCTGCTGTAGACACAGTGACTTTAAATACTGTTATTAAGCTGCATAATGGACTCCAGAGAGCTGTCAACCACCAAAAGGGTTCCTCAGGTCTGTGTGGTCATCCCCCCTTGAGTCAAGATCATTCACACCATCCTCTCTGCCTTTGTCCAACAATTATTCGCATGACCAAACACTCAGACACATCCCTGCCTATTAACTCTCTCTGTGATCGTTTTAGTGTGAATGTGCACTCAGCTGATCTGTATATGGTCTTGATATCTCTGATGTGATTTGATGTGAGGACTGAATGGATCTTGCATGATACAGATCTTCTAAGCTTTTAGCTGTTGTTCAACACTTGCCACAGCCTGTGTGCAAAGGTTACGCTAGCTCCCTCTGTGAACAGACAACATCTGTGGTAAAGTGCGTCTCTGTTTTGTGTGGAATGAGTTGTTTTATTTACAAAGACAAAGTTCTTTATTTTTGAACTCTGTGCTCTCCGAGTACATGTCAGTGCTGGATTCAAGTTTGGCACATGACAGCCTGTACACACTACTGTTTGGCATGAAAAAATACAGCATTTGTCTTGTTTTAGAAGTATCCATGGGTCACTGTGCCATTTTGTTTGTCACTTTTAATTAATGAATTATTACATTTTTTTCTTATTTATTATGTATATTGGGTATTACTTATTTCACACATTTTTCTATTCTTTTTCATTGTAGACATTGAAGGGGACATGTCTCTCCATTGCTCAAATTAGTAGTTAATCAATACAGGGAGTGCAGAATTATTAGGCAAATGAGTATTTTGACCACATCATCCTCGTTATGCATGTTGTCTTACTCCAAGCTGTATAGGCTGGAAAGCCTACTACCAATTAAGCATATTAGGTGATGTGCATCTCTGTAATGAGAAGGGGTGTGGTCTAATGACATCAACACCCTATATCAGGTGTGCATAATTATTAGGCAACTTCCTTTCCTTTGGCAAAATGGGTCAAAAGAAGGACTTGACAGGCTCAGAAAAGTCAAAAATAGTGAGATATATTGCAGAGGGATGCAGCAGTCTTAAAATAGCCAAGCTTCTGAAGCGTGATCATCGAACAATCAAGCGTTTCATTCAAAATAGTCAACAGGGTCGCAAGAAGCATGTGGAAAAACCAAGACGCAAAATAACTGCCCGTGAACTGAGAAAAGTCAAGCGTGCAGCTGCCAAGATGCCACTTGCCACCAGTTTGGCCATATTTCAGAGCTGCAACATCACTGGAGTGCCCAAAAGCACAAGGTGTGCAATACTCAGAGACATGGCCAAGGTAAGAAAGGCAGAAGGTCGACCACCACTGAACAAGACACACAAGCTGAAACGTCAAGACTGGGCCAAGAAATATCTCAAGACTGATTTTTCTAAGGTTTTATGGACTGATGAAATGAGAGTGAGTCTTGATGGGCCAGATGGATGGGCCCGTGGCTGGATTGGTAAAGGGCAGAGAGCTCCAGTCCGACTCAGACGCCAGCAAGGTGGAGGCGGAGTACTGGTTTGGGCTGGTATCATCAAAGATGAGCTTGTGGGGCCTTTTCGGGTTGAGGATGGAGTCAAGCTCAACTCCCAGTCCTACTGCCAGTTTCTGGAAGACACCTTCTTCAAGCAGTGGTACAGGAAGAAGTCTGCATCCTTCAAGAAAAACATGATTTTCATGCAGGACAATGCTTCATCACACGCGTCCAAGTACTCCACAGCGTGGCTGGCAAGAAAGGGTATAAAAGAAGAAAATCTAATGATATGGCCTCCTTGTTCACCTGATCTGAACCCCATTGAGAACCTGTGGTCCATCATCAAATGTGCGATTTACAAGGAGGGAAAACAGTACACCTCTCTGAACAGTGTCTGGGAGGCTGTGGTTGCTGCTGCATGCAATGTTGATGGTGAACAGATCAAAACACTGACAGAATACATGGATGGCAGGCTTTTGAGTGTCCTTGCAAAGAAAGGTGGCTATATTGGTCACTGATTTGTTTTTGTTTGGTTTTTGAATGTCAGAAATGTATATTTGTGAATGTTGAGATGTTATATTGGTTTCACTGGTAAAAATAAATAATTGAAATGGGTATAAATTAGTTTTTTGTTAAGTTGCCTAATAATTATGCACCGTAATAGTCACCTGCACACACAGATATCCCCCTAAAATAGCTAAAACTAAAAACTACTTCCAAAAATATTCAGCTTTGATATTGATGAGTTTGTGTTCATTGACAACATGGTTGTTGTTTAATTATTAATGTTGTAAAATTAATCCTCAAAAATACAACTTGCCTAATAATTCTGCACTCCCTGTAGTTAATAAATTGATTATTTAGTTAAATCTTTAGCGGTGTGATATTTTGTGAAATAATAGGCCTTCATGAAACAAACAAATTTCTGTATAAATCTGCTCATAATTGCACTCATATTTTGTGCAAATTAATTAAATGCAGAATTTAATTAACACAGGAATATACACTTAAGAGCCAAAACATTGAGGGTTAAGTGAATATTGTTGATCATCTCCAAACGAGGCCACATATTAAGGTAGATTAGATGGTAAGCAAATCGGGAGATGCAGGAGAAATTGGCAGGAATAAAGCTCTGAGTGACTTTGACATGGGTCAAATTGTTATGGCAAGGTGACTGGGTCAGAGTATCTCTCAAACGTCAAGGCTTGTGGGTTGCTCCCGGTCAGCAGTGGTGAGAATTTATCAACAGACAATCAGAGTACCTATGATGACCCCTGTCCACCGTCGAAAGCACCTACAATAGACATGCGAGCATCAGAACTGGACCTTGGAGCAGTGTAGGTGTGATGCTCTGGGAAACCCTTGGTCCAGCCATTTATGTGGACGTAAATTTGACATGTGCCACCTAAACATTGCTGCAGACCAACTACACCCCTTCATGACAATGGTGTTCCCTGGTGGAAGTGGCCTCTTTCAGCGGGATCACACTTTGTTCAGGAATGGTCTGAGGAACATTATGAACAGTTTAAGCTCCAAATTCCCCAGATCTCAATCCATTTGAGCATCTGTGGGATGTGCTGGACAAACAAGTTCGATCCATGGTGGCTACTCTTTGCAACTTACAGGACTTGAAAGATCAGTTGCTAACATCTTGGTGCCAGATACCACAGCACGCCTTCAGCAGGGGTCTAGTGGAGTCTATGCCTCGGCGGGTCTGCGCTACTTTGGTAGCAAAAAGAATATTAGGTCATAATGTTTTGGCTCATCTGTGTATTCTTCATGTATTACCGTATTGTTCTGAATATAAGTTAAAACAGGTTTGTCTTATATTCAGGGTCTAGACTTTCACATGTCAATAATACACCGCGTCAAATACGCATAAAACGAGTGTGTCAAGAAATGCAGTGTGTCAGATTGATCGCGAGTCTTTCAGGATTTTTTAGGCCGGGCTAAAATGGTGGCTCTGACGCACTGGAGCCACTGTGCATATGGCCCCTCCCCCAACACTGTCATAACTGTTGATGATGCACTGGAGCCACTGAGCCTGGCTCCTCCCATAATACGATCATAACTAAAGCACTTTTGCATCAGTTCGCCCGCTTGATCTCGAGTTACTGTCAGTACCGTTAGTTATTACAGCCTACAACAAAACAGTTTACAAACAAAAAAGATGATATCAAGAAGAGGTGGATTCATTTTGTGAACAGCTACCTTGATGGAGAGCTGCGGATCACACCTGCCGCTGCAGTGACTTTATACCGGATAGTTTTAAAACTTTCATCGGAGACAACTGGAATTCACTGATAATCCGCAGTAGAATGGGGCCAAACCGATTATCTCCTGCCCGAGCCTTCATCCTCCCGTCCTGCCAATATATGGTGCCATCGTGAACTGTACGTGAGTGTTGTCTTGTGTGCTCATGGCAGCTTTCCCGCGAGTGGGCGTGGTTTCTTCACCACCAGCGGACACCCCCCCCCCCCCCCCCCACCGTGGTAGAGAAGAGAATGCTGCTTATTTTTTCAAGTTTTTGATAAGCTATTTACATGGTGGATTTTTTTTATAATACAAATTTGGCTGGGTGGTTAATAACACATTTGTTTGTGGTGTGACAAATTCAGAACACATTTAATTTTGACTTTACAGGGACTTTAACTCCAAGTCTTCCAGAGTTGCGGCCAAAGCCGATTCGAAAGTCCGCTGTTCGCCCGCTTCTTTGTTTTCAAATAGCACGCAGAACAGCCGCAACTCTGCCGTCATTATGTTAAGCCCGCCCACCGACTCTATACAAGATGTCATTGTCCTGACTAGAGTTTGGTTTTTCCAGCTCACAAGCCGACTGAGAGTTGCTAGACTCCCTGGCTGCAAATTATATTTGTGGTATGCCAAAAAGTGTTTATTTTTAAATGTGATTGTTGGTGCATTTGACCAGTATTTACCATACTTTCAATACACAAATGAAAATATGAAAAATATGCAGTATTATTTTCAAAAAAATAAATAATAAATAATATTTCTTTGTTTGTTGGCAAAATTGGGATTGCAATCTTATAACAGGAATAATTGCAGAAAGCTTTTCTCCACTCTCAAAAGAGCTTGTTTTCTCCCATAATGAAATGCAATTTGTGAACTAGATATATCATGTTAGAAAAGCACGGATGGAAGGGGGAATCTGTTTGTGGATGAGTCAGACGGTCAGATCATCTCGGACAGATTGTCCGAAAATCGCATACTCTCTTGAGTAGGTACTTATTTTTACCAGAGGTACTTATTTTTTTAGGTACCATTTGCCTTGTTGTCATTTATCATGTGACCAACCAGCATTTTCACTTCCATTCATAAATCCTCATAAATGTCCATCGTATGCAAGCATACTTCAGAATCTCGCCGGAAGAAGTAGGTCATCTGTGTACTTTTTGCCTACTGTGTACTGAGTACTGTGAATTCTGACATACTAATTTTGTCACATACTGTTTTTCGCCTACTATATAGTGGGGAAGTATGTGATTTCAGATGCAGCCATGGATTTTGAAATTAAATCAGCTGCAGCAGTTTTGAAAGGCACCCTTGGCCCTGTGGGTTGATTCTTGTCACTTCCCTGTCAACATCTGACAGCACAGTGTGCATGGAGGGGTCATACCGCTCAATTCCATAGGAAACAGTGGCACATTATATTAGAGAGCCTTCACTCGCTTTTGGATAACAAGTAGGGGGAGGTAACTCTCTGTGGCAATGCAGTTGAATGGTGATTAATGAGCGAAGGTGCATTCAAAGCCCGCCTCTGTATCGCAAGCCAATTTGAGCTCAACAGCGGTGAGACGGCAAAGCCAAGAAGGCCAGCGAGTCGTCATAATCAGCGAGTCCTCACGCAGAGAGAAACGCCTCATTGAACTCGATGGCGCACGATTCAGCGTACTGGCAGGGCCACAAAGTCTCGCTATATAAACAATTTATTTCAAACTCTGATATGATTACAATTAACTATTCATTTGGAACAGATGGCTGAGGCTGTTTGTTGTGGGTATTTACACCACAACAGGAAGTTTCAAGAAAAATAAGACACACCTAATCTGTCCCAGTTGGCTTGGAACAAAACGAGTTTTGCTTTCCACACCGTGTAAAATCTTTGCAGGTGCGAACATAAAATACTGTAGACTCTGAGACCGGGAGAGAGACAGAATAGTCATAATACAATAGTCATATTAGGATTGTTTTGAAGCTGACATAACTTTTTTGCTGTATAAAGCAGTTTGAAATGGAAAATTATTTTTTTATTTATTTGAAAACTGATAGGATTGAAACTTCTCTAAGCTCCGCCCCCTGGCTACTATTGCCAAAGAACACCCCATAGGAATGAATATTTATATTATTATTTTTTAACTAATCTTGTTAATCAGTTATTATTTTGTTAAATATTAGGTCTACCATTAAATTACACCACTTAGTGGAGCTCTAAAGTAAAATTACCCAACAACCCAAATTCATTTTTTCTGAATTGAGAAATGTGTATCTTAACAATTATACATTATTCAAAACAAATATTAAGATAAGATTTTTACTATTGTAGTCTAATGAATATTTATGTTAAGAAGTAATAAAATAATAAAAAAATAAAGATTCTGCATATTTTTTAAACAAAATAAAATTGAGGAATTTGAATTTGAGTGAGGAAATTTCACAAATGGACATTGCACAGGTGACAACCTATCAGGGTACGACGCATGTATGTATGTGTGTATATATATATATATATATATATATATATATATATATATATATATATATATATATATATATACATACATACATACATACATACATACATACATACATACACACACATACACACACACACACACACACACACACACACACACACACACACACACACACACACACACACACACACACACACACACACACACACACACACACACACACACACACACACACACACACACACACACACACACACACACACACACACACACACACACACACACACACACACACACACACACACACACACACACACACACACACACACACACACACACACACACACACACACACACACACACACACACACACACACACACACACACACACACACACACACATATATATATATACATACATGTATACATATACATATATATACATATATATATATATATATATATATACACATATATACATATGCATATACATATACAGTGAGGAAAATAAGTATTTGAACACCCTGCTATTTTGCAAGTTCTCCCACTTGGAAATCATGGAGGGGTCTGAAATTGTCATCGAAGGTGCATGTCCACTGTGAGAGACATAATAAAAAAAAAAAATCCAGAAATCACAATATATGGTTTTTTTACTATTTATTTGTATGATACAGCTGCAAATAAGTACTTGAACACCTGTCTATCAGCTAGAATTCTGACCCTCAAAGACCTGTTAGTCTGCCTTTAAAATGTCCACCTCCACTCCATTTATTATCCTAAATTAGATGCACCTGTTTGATGTCGTTAGCTGCATAAAGACACCTGTCCACCCCATACAATCAGTAAGAATCCAACTACTAACATGGCCAAGACCAAAGAGCTGTCCAAAGACACTAGAGACAAAATTGTACACCTCTACAAGGCTGGAAAGGGCTACGGGGAAATTGCCAAGCAGCTTGGTGAAAAAAGGTCCACTGTTGGAGCAATCATTAGAAAATGGAAGAAGCTAAACATGACTGTCAATCTCCCTCGGACTGGGGCTCCATGCAAGATCTCACCTCGTGGGGTCTCAATGATCCTAAGAAAGGTGAGAAATCAGCCCAGAACTACACGGGAGGAGCTGGTCAATGACCTGAAAAGAGCTGGGACCACCGTTTCTAAGGTTACTGTTGGTAATACACTAAGACGTCATGGTTTGAAATCATGCATGGCACGGAAGGTTCCCCTGCTTAAACCAGCACATGTCAAGGCCCGTCTTAAGTTTGCCAATGACCATTTGGATGATCCAGAGGAGTCATGGGAGAACGTCATGTGGTCAGATGAGACCAAAATAGAACTTTTTGGTCATAATTCCACTAATCGTGTTTGGAGGAAGAAGAATGAGGAGTACCATCCAAAGAACACCATCCCTACTGTGAAGCATGGGGGTGGTAGCATCATGCTCTGGGGGTGTTTTTCTGCACATGGGACAGGGCGACTGCACTGTATTAAGGAGAGGATGACCGGGGCCATGTATTGCGAGATTTTGGGGAACAACCTCCTTCCCTCAGTTAGAGCATTGAAGATGGGTCAAGGCTGGGTCTTCCAACATGACAATGACCCGAAGCACACAGCCAGGATACCCAAGGAGTGGCTCTGTAAGAAGCATATTAAGGTTCTGGCGTGGCCTAGCCAGTCTCCAGACCTAAACCCAATAGAGAATCTTTGGAGGGAGCTCAAACTCCGTGTTTCTCAGCGACAGGCCAGAAACCTGACTGATCTAGAGAAGATCTGTGTGGAGGAGTGGGCCAAAATCCGTCCTGCAGTGTGTGCAAACCTGGTGAAAAACTACAGGAAACGTTTGACCTCTGTAATTGCAAACAAAGGCTAGTGTACCAAATACTGTTCAAATACTTATTTGCAGCTGTATCATACAAATAAATCGTTTTTTTTTTTTTATTATGTCTCTCACATGCACCTACGATGACAATTTCAGACCCCTCCTTGATTTCTAAGTGGGAGAACTTGCAAAATAGCAGGGTGTTCAAATACTTATTTTCCTCACTGTATATATATATATATATATATATATATATATATATATATATATATATATATATATATATACACAGTATATAGTCCATTTGTGAAATTTCCTCACTACTAAATATTCCACAGTCAACTGTTGGTGGTATTATAACAAAGTGGAAGCAATTGGGAACAACAGTAACTCAGCCACAAAGTGGTAGGCCACGTAAAATCACAGAGCGGGGTCAGCGCATGCTGAGGCGCACAGTGCGCAGAAGTCGACAACTTTCTGCATAGTCAATAGCTACAGACCTCCAAACTTTGCGTGGCCTTCAGATTAGCTCAAGAACAGTGTGTAGAGAGCTTCATGGAATGGGTTTCCATGGCCAAGCAGCTGCATCCAAGCCTTACATCACCATGTGCAATGCAAAGCATCAGATGCAGTGTAAAGCACACCGCCACTGGACTCTAGAGCAGTGTTTCCCAACCTTTTTTCAGTCATGGCACCCTTTGACAATTTTCTCAGTTTTGTGGCACCCCCTCGCATACGTTACACTAGGGGTGTAACGGTACAGATTGCTCAAGGTTCGGTTTGTATCACGGTTTTAGGTACAGTACAGTGCGGTGCGGTTCAGTATTTGCTATGTTCAGGGAATAAAGGACTACTGTCAAATAAAAATAAATAAAATAATAAGAACAAATCATTTAAATACAAGCAGCAGTACAAATAAATACTATTGAGCAAAGATAGGCCTACTAATAAAGTAAACTATGTTTTTCAGGTAGCCTACGTAGCCAAACTTAACTTCCAGTAGACACCCGCAAAGAATCAACAACAACAACAACAACAACAGAGGCTGGGTTATCTTTCTCATGCGCTATCATCTTTCATTTTAATTGGGCAGCATTATCTTAATTTACATGTTTTTATTGTTTCAGCATGTTTATTATAAATAATCTCCCATTTCTGTCTGCAATATAGAGTGGGAGAAACGCCCCCCTTAAAGGGTTAGTTCACCCAAAAATGTAAATTCATGCATTAATTACTCACCCTCATGTCGACCCCAAACCGTAAGACCGTAGAGAAGAAGAGAAATTTCTTAAGTTGTGTTCCGAAGATGAACGAAGGTCTTACAGGTTTGGAACGACATGAGGGAGAGTAATAATGACAATAGATTTTTTTGGATGAACTAACCCTTTAAAGACCGTGTAATGCCGTTTTCTGTACAGTAGATCTGCTTGCACGCTCGCCTTCAATCATGCAATGCATCGGAATAACATGTTTCTTTGTTTCATAACATAAGATTAATGTTGGTAAAGTTAACATGTAAGTTAGATAAAGTACCCTATTTGAGATTGATTGTATGAATGCATCACAAAAAATCCCGTGCTCTATGGGCACTGCCATTAATAGAGGACAAAGAGAAAGTTATTTTGCACTCCGTGATAAAGGCACATTTAAATATTTTGCGGGAAACATAAATCCGATCATTTATCCAGATGGCGACCACTTCATGTGAACAAATGTAAACTTGCCGTGTCATGACTGATGATCACGGTGCTCGCATGTTAATGCCAAGTGTAACGTTAAACGCAGCCAGAATAAATTACCTCTAGAGTAGATTATTTCGCGGCACCCCGGTTGGGAAACACTGCTCTAGAGCAGTGGAGACGTGTTCTCTGGAGTGACGAATCATACTTCTCTGTCTGGCAATCCGATGGACGAGTCTGGGTTTGGCGGTTGCCAGGAGAACAGTACTTGCCTGACTGCATTGTGCCAAGTGTAAAGTTTGGTGGAGGGGGATTATGGTTTGGGGTTGTTTTTCAGGGATTGGGCTTGGTCCCTTAGTTCCAGTAAAAGGAACTCTTAATGCTTCAGCATACCAAGACATTTTGGACAATTTCATGCTCCCATCTTTGTGGGAACAGTTTGGGGATAACCCCTCCCTGTTACAACATAACTGTGCATCAGTGCACAAAGCAAGGTCCATAAAGACATGGATGAGCGAGTTTGGTGTGGAGGAACCTAACTGGCCTGCTAAGAGTCCTGACCTCAACCTGATAGAATACCTTTGGGATGAATTAGAGCGGAGACTGTGGGCCAGGCATTATCATCCAACATCAGTGCCTGACCTCACAAATGCGCTTCTAGAAGAATGATCAAAAATTCACATAAACACACTCCTAAACCTTGAAGAGAAGAGTTGAAGCTGTTATAGCTGCAAAGGGTGGGCCGACTCCAAATTAAATCCTACGGATTAAGAATGGGATTAAATGCCATTAAAGTTCATGTGCATGTAAAAGCAGGCTTCCCAAAACTTTTGGCAATATAGTGTACACACACACACACACACACACTATTTTTGGATACTACTACTATTTCATTTAAAATAATCCAAATTTAAGATCTTCCATAGACATATATTACAAAAGAAAGCTTGCCTGATAATCTAGCGAACAGCAATCGTTGCTAAAATAGGATTGGTCAGTAATGTTTTTTAATGCAGGACTTCTGCATGAATGATTGGCATTAATGCCCTGCAGTCCTGTCCCACAGAGGCCGAACTAAGAACTATTCCAGAAGTCTCTGCAAACAAAAACAGTGTTCATTATTTAACAGCTCACTGTGAACCAAGCTCCATCTCCCATCATTCAGCACTAGAACAAAATAGCAGGATGTTTACCTCTGATATTGGCCTCGTGCAGGCCCGCGTCGCACACAGAAGGTGCACCATAAGGCAGGAGAGACCTGCGAATGTCCCTAGGGAGGGGTCAGTGTCTAGCTTGGGCATCTGAGAGTATCCAGCCTTGCAGTCTGCAGTCTGAAGATGGATAAGGACACTCTCTCTTTTCCCCCACTCCATGTAAATAAGTCTTAATGAGGCAGGAGTTGCACTTGAAACGGCCCCTGTGTGTCAACAGCTCTCACGGAGACCTTGAGTCTGACCCGGGTCTGCCGCAGCCCACAGGACGGCCCCCTCCTTTGCCCACCAAGCTGTTGCCTTCCCACTTTTTTGCTTCTTTTCCTTCGTCTGTTTGTTTCTAATTAGAGACACGACGCTCCTCGCACACCTTGCACACATACGCTCCAGGTGGCCGCTTTGCCTGGCGGGTTCGTTGCAGCGAGATTGCCTGATGATAACTGCCACTGAGGTGAACTAGCGCGCTCATCATTTTCTGTCTGTGTTAACAATGTGAAGTACTAGCACTGCTTACTGCATACTATGATCTCTAACTAACTGCCTACTACTTTGTAAAAATAGGCTGTGAAACAGTATTCATTAACGGGAAAATGACAAATAAGAGCGTCTACAATAAAGAAAAGGAATCATTTTTAAAGTACACAAGTTCTTAAAAATGTTCATGTTGGTTTCATAAGTTTAAATTCAAGTTAACAAATTTGAACTATTTTCCTTACAACAAATACATGTAAGTGTACACATCTTAATCTTTATATTCAAAAATGTTTTTAAATGTATTCTAGTATTTTTTTTTTTTTACAAATACCATGAATTATTCATTCATAAATATTCTTCTTATTACGTTTTTAATATTAATATCATCAATATCATAAATATTAATAGTTTGTGCATGTTGTTCACACCACATGACCTTGATTTGGCAGACTTTCAAATATTAATAAGCAGATTTATTTTTGTATTCATTCTTTTTTATTAGTTAATCATTCTAAGGAATTATGCCAGACTACTTTTCGTTTGAATTGCAGGTCTTCATTTCATTCTTTTTAATAATTTTTTTCTTCATTACAATAGCAGTGATTCGTTTTTTTTTGTTTTAATTTCTGAAATAAAAACATGCTCATATTGTAAGAGATGTCATTGCAGTTATGAAAAGCATTTTATTGTATTTGTGAAGAAATTAATGATTGATAGGGCAAAAAATCACATCATTGACCCTTATACAACAGTAAACACAATATTCTTGTCACATGACCTCTCTATATTGCCTCATGTTATGAAGAAAGTTACCATCAGAAAAAACAAGAACCATTTTTTGGGCCATTTTTGATCAGATTTTTTGTAAAAATGTCTCTACTCTTGCATGTCTGATCCAGTAATTCAACAATTAATGTGGAGTAAAAAAGAATTAGCGATTAGTCTGTCATTGTATATTTGAGATCAATCAAGTCTAAAGCCCTGCATAAATTAAAAAACTGATTTATCTTATATAAGGTGGTACAGAAGGTTAACAGCCTCATATTAAGGTATGTTAGTAAGGGTTAACACAGGCAAATACATTAAGGCCAACTAAGAATGTTTCAGCAAAATCCATTAGTTTAATGATTCATAATAGAACTTTGATGAAGACGTTTTGCAAATGCATTATTTTTGTTTTATTAAAAACAAGCTGTTAAGTGAAAAAAGCTTTCAGCCTAACTCAAAATGCAAATGTAAATCCAATTGTCACATGGTAGAATTGACCTGTGCGCCTCATTTTCTCTCTCAGGAAAACAGGATTACAAGAAAACCAAGCCGGCGCTGCGAGCCACTCGGCTGAAGGCGGAGGCGAAGAGGAGTGCTCCGGGAATCCGGGTGAGATGGCTGTCTTTCATTCTCATTACCTCCCCCTCTATCCCAACTGATCCTTCTCTCCCCCATCTGCCAAACCACACACACACAAGCATTATTCATCACACCTCTCCAACCTGAGAGCAACTCAAGCAGTCTCCATATTGATGAGGCAGAGAAGAGCGGTTTGACTCTCAGAGGACTCGCTCTCTTTCTCCCTTGCCATCTCCATTGCTTTCTCTCTATTTTTCTTTTTTCCTCAGCTGTCACTCCAGAATAACAATTGAGTTTGAGGAAAAGGCTTTTTATTCACAATCTTTGTGTAATTTCCATTTATTAGTGGCAGTGGTTTGGTCAAGCATGCGTAACTGTTACTGTTGCTCATACTGCTCATAATCTGTACTGGATGTTTGCGATATGGACATGATACCTCAAATACTACCTGACTGTTACTTTTGTAAGCAATCAAACTTGTGATTTCATAAAAAAGGTTAAAAAAAAAAAAAAAAGGAATCTCATAGACTTACCTTGAATCTCAAAGGCTATGTTCACACTGTCAGCCCAAATCCGATTATTTGTGAATGCCACTCTTTTTTTCGTTTTCCGGAATATCTGCATTGGTTCCTATGGTAATGACGTTGTGTTTGTATGCCAGAAACAACCACAACATAGAGGGGTTTGCAATACAGATGTTGGTTTATTTACAACATGACTCTGTAGCCGCCGCACTGGACTACTGCGTCTTATGAGACATTGGCAGAAATGTAGGAGGCTGGTATGCATGGCTTTATTCCATGCTGCCGTCTTCGCCAGTTTCAAAACACCTCTACTGCTCGTTCGACACTTTGCAACAACGCCACCTTGTTTCTGCAGCGACTTTCAGCATGTTTCCTATAACAACGTCTGACACTTGCATTTTACGTTTATTCTACTTAAATACTCTTAAATACTATAATTTTTTTAATAATGTAAATTATTGTAATAGTAATATAGTAAAATGTTAGTATTATATATATATATATATATATATATATATATATATAATACTATTACAATAACATTTACATTATAATAAAATTATAGTATTTAAGTAGAGTATTTATTATTATTATTAATAATAATAATAATAATAATAATAATAATAATAATAATAACATTTTACAGTAAACTTATTTTACAAAAACACTGCAGGGTTACCTGTTAACATGCAGGCAGCCTATGACTAAAAATCACTAGAAATGTCTAAGGATTTATTATAAAATATTATATTACTACTATTATTATTATTATTATTATAAAAATCTGTGATCTCAATTTCTTTTTTGTCAGGAGGTATGCAAAATCAAGAACGAGTCTGTCTTTTATAATGAAATATGAGCCTCTTATGCACCCACTGTGGGGGAAAAACTCCTGTACACTGGAGAAAAACATATGGATTGTCATATACATTTATTTAGAGAAGTATTATTTTTCCTATTTTTTTATCCATAAATAGGATGGAGTGAGCACTGCTGGGCACTAAACACACTCATGTTTCATTCATAATGGAGGCCAGAGGGCGCCCTCGAGCAGAAACGCCACATTGGCCTCAGAGAGAAGTAATATAATGACGTTTTCAGGAAATCCCTAATGTGACGCTAGCGCTGTGTAGCTGAGCTGAATAAAAAGTAGATAGAAACGCTTTGATTAAACATGAAGACAATAAACACACGACTTCGACAATATATGGTGTCTTTGAGTTCTTCAAGCCTTCTCTGGGATATACATAATAATAAAGTATATTATAATGCAGTGCTAATCGACATAGACATCATCACTGTATAGAATACTATAAAATAATTCATCGTCTGCCTCATTCTGTGATAGGAAGCCACATCAGCTCACAAACACTTGACTGCCGATATGAAGTGAGTTAAAACATGTTAAACGTCTTTTCTTTTTCTTTTTTCAAACGTACGTTATAAGCGACTCAAACTCGCAGTGCTTTCAGACGGAGCAGCATTTACTCCTGAACACAGAGCCGCTCTTCACTGACACGCTGGACATATATTTATTTAATTAAATTCACAGCCTTTACGCTTTCATAATCGCACATAAGCCAAATCGCGATTGTGGTTCGATTCCAATTAAGTGTGCATGTGCCACACAAATGGGAGCTGAAAAGTTGCGATACACAATGTGGACAGTCAATAATCTTAGATCAAATTTCAATCGTATTCATAAATAATCGGATTTGGACGGACAGTTGCTACGTTTACATGCAACCAAATAATCCATTAGTAATCGCATTGACAGCTCAATCGGACTGTAAAGCCTTCATGTAAACACCTTAATCAATCCAAGCTCGATCTGAATGAAATTTCGATCGGTTTGAAAGGAGGGGTTTATTCCTTTTCTAATCCGATCCGAGAGAACATGTAAACACTTGATCGGATTGTAAACCGAAACTGAAAGGACTGCGCATTTGCAGTGATGTAGAGATAGCATAATGATGTAGGGTAGACCGAGTACAGTTGGTACACTTTTTGCTTTTTCAGTTACCACACCAAAACTGAGGATTGAAAAGAAGTGATTTTTTATATGACATTTCCTTTACTTGTCTACTAAAATATGAATAATTATTACCATCCATAAATAGGTAATATTTACCACAATTAGCTTATAAACACAAGAAGCTTTTTCGTTCCAACTGTACCCATGTCGGGTACAGATGGAACAATACTGAGTACAGTTGAGACACCCATCCGTAATGCGGTAAAGCTGCCTAACCAATTCATTGAATTTGTAAAATACCAGTTTTTATTTATTTCCATTCAGTATTTTATTTGATTATTTGTTAAGTTAAAAGTAGTTCATTAGTAAAACATTGAACAGTAATGGTAAACAGAGATGCAATATTTATATCATTTTAATAGTAGGCTAGGCTAACAGTTGGGTTTAGTGACAGTAAAGCACATTGAACAATTGCAAACAATCAAATGCACAAAAATAACATATTAAACATAATAAGAGTAAATATCGTGCAACTAAACTGCATGTGCCGCAATAGGATTCTAGTGCGGGTACAATTGATACACTGCGTCTCAACTGTACCCACCTGACCACCTCGCACATTTCTCTAGATTTGACAATGATCTTGCATTATATGCCAGTTTTCAGAGCAAAGATTAAGGTTTACGAAAATGTAAGTTAACTTTGAAAGTCATGTAAGGATGAGAAGTTATTCGATGTGGAAGGGAGGTGGAGAAATGGAAAAACTTGCCTTAGAAAAAACACTTTCACCGATATCTTCGGACAGGAGAAACACACGTAGGCCTACTTCAAATTTCCCACGATCGAAGAGGGCGCTAATACGCATGTGCGAAGCAAATATCACCGATCAGACTTATTAACTCAAAAAAAGTTATTTGAGGTGTCTCAAATGTACCCCTGTACCAACTGTACTCGGTCTACCCTACGACACGAGGAACGAGCTGTTCTTCCTGTTGAATAAAGTGTCATATAAATGAGTGTCCCGTCATTATAAAATTATCCTTTCACTCAACGTTTGTGAAGTGGAGCAGGACAACATCCCACCATTCCTTGTTTTGGATTGTCATCCACAGACGCAGGGCCGGCCCGTGGCATAGGCGGAATAGGCAAATGCTAGGGGCGCCACTCATCTATAGGGGCGCCAAAATGTATTATTGATACTATTTTATTCATATTAATTTGAAACATTACCAAATAAAGCGCAAAAAAACTTAACTAAGTCCCTGCATCTTCCCGGTCCGCCTCATCAATCTCCCCCGCTGAGCTACTTGAAGTGCGTCAGAAATATAACGCGCGATCAGTTTAACTTATGGAATTGTTGTGTCGCGTCGCCTCTCGCCGCATCTGATATAGACAGGATTTCTTTCATTTTTTAGGGTGCTTGGCCGCTCGCGCCAGGTGTAGACACGGTTAAAGTTGCCTGATTATTTATGACGGATTGCCGAATTGTTGTGTCAAAAAAGACAGAAGCCCTCTGATGCAGGGAAGATAAGGGATACACTGCAAAAAATTATCTTCTTACTTAGTATGTTTGTCTTGTTTCTAGTCTAAATATCAAAAAAATTCTTAAATCAAGATGCATTTACTAGATAAGTCAATTTATATTTTGTCTTAAAACAAGCTAAATTATCTGCCAATGGGGTGAGAAAAAATAATTTTGTTTCTGATTGAAAGCTTGTTTCTTGTTTCTATCCCAAACAGAAATAAGATAATTCTTCTCACCCCATTTGGCAGATAATTTTGCTTGTTTTAAGCAAAAACTCACTTCATTTGGATTTTTTCCCCCCAGAAAACAAGGAAAAATATAATGTCATTTTACTAGTAAATACATCTTGATTTAAGAATTTAATATTTGGAAACAAGAAAAAAAATACTAAATAAGAAGAGCATTTTTTGCAGTGTAAAGACAGAGGTAGGCTAATGAATGACCAGTTTATCTAAATGCATAGTAGTAAAATACTAATGTTCGCTAATTAATTCCAGTTTTATATATACAAGCAGCCGTTCTGGGTTCTCCATAGGCCACAGACAGTGTGGTTTTATAAAAAATAAAATAAAAATCATGTAATATCACTTTTTTAATAGCCTAATATTTTTATTCTGCCGTTGTGCAGTTTTAAGGGGACATATGGCAATTTTAAAATGTATTTGCCCAAATTAGTAATGATATTTATATACAGGTTTATTTAAAATAGCAACATTTTATGTAAATTTCACATTAAATATCTAAATTTCTCAGTTTAATTCATGGTGAAAACATGAATGTGCATAGTTTAGTGGAAGATTGCTGCCATCTACTGGAAAACAAACACTTTTGCTAGTTCTCAATATTTTGTGCATGAATGCAGATGCACTCTTGCTATTTTTGTTTAGGCTGTAATGTGGCGTAGGTGCTATTTTTGTATAGTTTAACTATCATCAGCCTTTAAATGTTTTTAAATAATAATAATGGCATGAACATAATGATGGGGTAGAATGGACTGGACATCATATAAAACAACAATTTAAAAAAAACAAAAAAAACATCAATGCATTACAAAAATAAAACAGTACCAGTGTTTCCACAACTGAGACTGATAACATGTAGTGCTAAACCTTGATACAAGGGGCACCAAGTAAAATCTTGCCTGGGGCAGCAAATTGGTCAGGGCCGGCTCTGCACAGACGATTGTCTTTTTAAAAAAAAAAAAATTATATATACATTTACGTTAATGGTTGACTCCAATTTAGAGTGTGCCACGCTGATGTTTCGAGCTTTGTTTAACTTTTTATAGAAATAATATTTTCTATCTTATTTTATGCAGGTGCTGTTCAGGTGGAACGATTTCCTTTTTATATATACATATAGTTTTGTTACTTTATTAATGTGGATTTATATGCTGTAAAGAGAAAAGTGTATGTGAATGTGACGAGCTAAAGGAGAGGGAAAAAGGGAGTTTTTTTGTGGAGAGAAGTGTTCGAGGTTGTGCCAGAGGGAGAAGTGAGAACCGAAAAGCCTCAATCCATGTGCGCTGAAAAGCCAACAACTCCGCGTTAAATGGAAGAACTGTTGCTGTGGTGTTAACTTCACGAAATCGTAAAAAGAAAGGTGAAGGTGAAGGTGAACGTATTTCCACTTACCTGGGTGGCGGTGACGTTATTCCTCAGAACGCTGGGCCGTTGCTGGAGTGGACGCGGGAGTGTGGTTCCGACACTCACACTCCCAGAGTCAATATGTTTCCAGCGCCGAACGTTTGGAACAATTTGGTTTAACGATCGTCAGAATCATCCGCGCTGTTTCCCAAACAAAGAGACTCACCATTGCGGAAAGTTGTGGCATCCCTGCATACAAACCGGCTGGTTTTTCCCCACACACACACACACACACACACACACACTAACACAATTCACTTTAGCACTTTTCACACTCCCTATTAACTCAAAGGTATTAGGTACTCAAACTAAAACGTGAGTAGTGTATCTCCATTTTCTTGTTTTGTTTTCATCTTATTTAATTTGTTTGTTTTTCTTCTTTGACTTCATTTTGTTTTGCCATTTTACTTTCCTTTGCCCCAAAATTTGGACTGTTTTCTTATCTTGTTATGGGAATATCCTGAATTTGGTAGGCTACCTTTTGAAATGAAAATGATTTGAATTAAATTTGTTATTATGTTTGTGGTTATCAACCAGAATTGAGAGTGGATTGTGGTAAAATGTTTTTTTTTTTTTTTTTTTTTTTTTTTTTCCCTTCTTCTATGAAATACAACCTTCTTTTCTAAACCACATCCTATGTTCTTTGTGATTTTTATATTGAATTTTGACTTTGAGTTGATTGTATGTAACGAGTGGCATTTCATGCTATCTGGGTTATTTGTTTAAAATATGACAGGATTGCCTGTCTGGCGCCCGAATTAATTGACCGAAATCTAAATTTAAAATTATTGTATTATTTTATTTAATTTTTTTATTTAAGTTATCGGGCCGTCACCGTTACAGAAGGGCGCGGGATGGGCCATTTTTACTGCGTGATTAAATATAAGCAGCATAGCAAAACGGTTCGTATGCTCATTGTCTCCAAATTATGACCAGAAATGGATCAATATTAAATCTGCTGTTTAAAACAAATGAAGAACCAATGTAGGAGAATAGTTATTATGTGCAAACAGCAGGAAACTTGGCATATTAGTGCAGTGTGCGCATGTAAAAACAAAAAAACAAATTCAGATTTGACATGTAAACATGCATATAACTTTGTTTAGTGTTCATGTAAACACTACATTCCAGATTCATCAATCGGAATGAATTCAGTCTGATTGAAACAAAAGTTGTGACTGAAATGGGTTTCCAGAAATGTGGATTTGCATATTTCAATAGGACTAACACTCTGAATGTAGCCAAAGAGACCCAACTTGGGCCATTACACATGATTTGGGACATTACACCCAAAAATGCTCACGCTCATGCAGTTCCAAACCTGTATTGATGAAAACTATTTATGTTTTGAAGATATTTTGAAGAATGTTGGTAACCAAACCATTGAAGAAAAACAAGAAGTGTTTTTTTTTTTTTCTTCAATGGTTTGGTTACCAACATTTTTCAAAATATCTTCTCTTGAGTTTCACAGAATAAATAAAGTCTTCCATGTTTGGAATGTCATGAGAGTAAATTATTACAGAATTTAACATTTTCTGTGAATTATCCGTTTTAGACGGAAGCCACATCTTAGAAGCCACACAGCAATGCTGAGCAAAAGCCACTTTTTATTTTTCCAGTAAATTTGTGTATGTGTATATATATATATATATATATATATATATATATATATATATATATATATATATATATATATATATATATATATATATATATATATAAATTATGAAACATTTTAAATGTATTAAAATTATTAATGCCAGTATTTATGATGTAGATTTTATTGTTAACAGAATTCATCAAATGCTTTTAGAATTTTCTTTTAAGTTTGCCAGCGTATTTTTGGCATGAGAATTTGTGGTGCAATATGTTTTATCAGCTCTCTCAGAATCCAGAGCTCCAAAACAACTAGTATCCATGCTAAGACCCCCTCACTGACAACAATGATCTGAAACTAATTCATAATTCATAAACTGCAATATTTTCACAGTGGACTGGCCAATGTAGAAACACTGGGGCACGGCTGCACATAGCTCAATGCAACTTAAAACGTGGCATTTGCTTGTATTGGGTTTAGTTTGGTATGAAGAAATCAAATGTGAAGGCTGAAGATTAACTGGTCTTAGCAACTCAATTGTTATTGTAAAAAAAGCCAAGCCCTCATTACAATTCTTCTAAGTCTCATTAGTCTTTCATCCAATTACTGAGGCTTAAGGCCTTGTCCACACTAATATGTTTTCATTTGAATATGCATATTTTTCTCTCTGTTTTGACCATCCGTCCACACTGAGATCGTGCTTTTTGAAAACGCTCTCCCAAGTGGATAAATTTGAAAGCGGCATTTTCACATTGTAGTCTGGACTCTGAAGATATTCAAAAAGAATGACACGTGTTTAGTCATGTGAGGCATATTGTACCCATAGATATCTATGGATGTACTGGCATTGTTGTGCCTGCTATTTACTTTCGTAGTGTTGCTAAAGAGAAATGTTCCTTTGTACAGTCTTCATATTGCATTCAAAGATGCTGTCCTGCGGCAAACCATGCTGACGATTACGTTTTAAACCATACGATTTTGAGTGCAACCAGGATACAACACTGAGTGGTGGAATATTTTGATAATAAAACGATCATTCCAGAAGAATAGCGTGAGTACTTTATTATGTCTACTCTCTCGGTATCATCTTGTGAGCTTTGGTTATGTTTTACGCATGCACAGTAAGGTGATTTGGAAAATGCTTGAAAATTAAATTGTTTTAGCATGTGACTTATTTAAAAAAAAAATGTAGTAAAACCTTTTGATAATTTAAAATATAATAAGCCTTTGTAATGTGCCTTTGCTAACTACATTCTATAGAGATGCACCGATACCACTTTTTTCAGACCAAGTACAAGTACTTACATTTGGGTACTTGCCGATACAGAGTACTGATACGAGTACTTAATAATACCATTACAGTTCTTATAACATGTTTTATTTTCATCAGATGTTTTTCACTTTCTGACTGTAACAAACTAAATACACAAATTGATGCTGTTGCTGACATTTTAATATTCAACTTGGTGTTTTCCTAAACAAACATGGCACTGCTGCCCATTTCACATACATGTAACCTGTAACATTCAGTGGATTCCAGTACCACACAACATAGTAGCAGAACAACTGAATTAAATTATTATATGTTATCATAGCCATACAGCCCTTTTCGGAAAAATGAGTGGCAGGTTCTTTTTGATGAAAAGAAGCTTCTCTGCATTATCAGCAATGAGCCGGTTTCTGTTTTCATCTACAATGTGTGACACTGAGCTAACTTAGGGATGTGCGAGACTAGTCGATTAAACGTTAGTGCTGCTGCAAGACGACTTGGAAAATACTAGTCGCTTACATTTTTTTTGGCACATTGCTTTAAATATATATATATATATATATATATATATATATATATACATACATACATACATACATACATACATAAATACAGGGAGTGCAGAATTATTAGGCAAATGAGTATTTTGACCACATCATCCTCGTTATGCATGTTGTCTTACTCCAAGCTGTATAGGCTGGAAAGCCTACTACCAATTAAGCATATTAGGTGATGTGCATCTCTGTAATGAGAAGGGGTGTGGTCTAATGACATCAACACCCTATATCAGGTGTGCATAATTATTAGGCAACTTCCTTTCCTTTGGCAAAATGGGTCAAAAGAAGGACTTGACAGGCTCAGAAAAGTCAAAAATAGTGAGATATATTGCAGAGGGATGCAGCAGTCTTAAAATAGCCAAGCTTCTGAAGCGTGATCATCGAACAATCAAGCGTTTCATTCAAAATAGTCAACAGGGTCGCAAGAAGCGTGTGGAAAAACCAAGGCGCAAAATAACTGCCCGTGAACTGAGAAAAGTCAAGCGTGCAGCTGCCAAGATGCCACTTGCCACCAGTTTGGCCATATTTCAGAGCTGCAACATCACTGGAGTGCCCAAAAGCACAAGGTGTGCAATACTCAGAGACATGGCCAAGGTAAGAAAGGCAGAAAGCCGACCACCACTGAACAAGACAAACAAGCTGAAACGTCAAGACTGGGCCAAGAAATATCTCAAGACTGATTTTTCTAAGGTTTTATGGACTGATTAAATGAGAGTGAGTCTTGATGGGCCAGATGGATGGGCCCGTGGCTGGATTGGTAAAGGGCAGAGAGCTCCAGTCCGACTCAGACGCCAGCAAGGTGGAGGTGGAGTACTGGTTTGGGCTGGTATCATCAAAGATGAGCTTGTGGGGCCTTTTCGGGTTGAGGATGGAGTCAAGCTCAACTCCCAGTCCTACTGCCAGTTTCTGGAAGACACCTTCTTCAAGCAGTGGTACAGGAAGAAGTCTGCATCCTTCAAGAAAAACATGATTTTCATGCAGGACAATGCTCCATCACACGCGTCCAAGTACTCCACAGCGTGGCTGGCAAGAAAGGGTATAAAAGAAGAAAATCTAATGATATGGCCTCCTTGTTCACCTGATCTGAACCCCATTGAGAACCTGTGGTCCATCATCAAATGTGCGATTTACAAGGAGGGAAAACAGTACACCTCTCTGAACAGTGTCTGGGAGGCTGTGGTTGCTGCTGCACGCAATGTTGATGGTGAACAGATCAAAACACTGACAGAATCCATGGATGGCAGGCTTTTGAGTGTCCTTGCAAAGAAAGGTGGCTATATTGGTCACTGATTTGTTTTTGTTTGGTTTTTGAATGTCAGAAATGTATATTTGTGAATGTTGAGATGTTATATTGGTTTAACTGGTAAAAATAAATAATTGAAATGGGTATAAATTAGTTTTTTGTTAAGTTGCCTAATAATTATGCACAGTAATAGTCACCTGCACACACAGATATCCCCCTAAAATAGCTAAAACTAAAAACCACTTCCAAAAATATTCAGCTTTGATATTAATGAGTTTTTTGTGTTCATTGACAACATGGTTGTTGTTTAATTATTAATGTTGTAAAATTAATCCTCAAAAATACAACTTGCCTAATAATTCTGCACTCCCTGTACATACATACATACATACATACATATACACACATATATATATATATATAATATAATATAATATATATAAATAAATAATTTACAAAGGCTATGTTTGAATTACTGTTGTGTTAATGTTATATCTTGAAATTAATATATTATTTTGACAAGTGTATATTTGCAGCAAAACAAAATCATTTAATTTTACCTCAGATTTTGCATGCGTTGGTTTTCTCTGGCGCTCACGGAGGCTTCAGATAAATCTCCACTCTGGTGAAGGAGGATTTTGAAAGCTTACACAAAACTTTTCCATTTTCTTCCATGTCATGTCAAACTAGTATAACAATTAAGCTTGCTTATAGGCTTGTTATACTACCGGGGTTAGGCTAGTCATTGCGCACATCCCTACTAAACAGCCCTTCACTTTCAGCAGTCACTACCGAGAGGTATCTGCCTCACGAGCGGTTAAGCTGGGTTTATACGTGCGCGCGGCAAAAATGAAGCCATTATGGCAGTCGTGCGCTTTGAGAGCACGAGACCCCTTTGCACTTGGCGCCGCAGTGTGCGGGTGTGCACGGCGAATCATGTAACTTTCAGCGCGGCTCCGTTGCCATAAAGTGGTATCGGGTGCGGTTGTATCGGGGTAGTTTTACGAGTACGAGTACTTCACAACAGTATCGGACCGACACCCGAGTACTGGTATCGGTTCATCCCTAGCATTCTAAATAAACTAAAACAAAATATATTTATTTTGTCTTGTTCCTTAGCTCCCTGTCACATATCTGACTCAAAGGCTCATTCATGCAGGTCATTATGCGGCTCATTATGGGTTCTTTTGTCTCCTCAGGTGTAAATCACAACATTATTCATGATCATTCACACCCCTTCGCACACGGCCTTTGTAAAGAAAAAGTATCTTACAAAATTTAAATCAATATATTGTTTTATGTGAATGAGTAGGCACAATGATTCTCACATCAGTTTGAAGCAAAAACTCTAGGCAACAACACCCATTAGTCAAAAGTCTTGTGGACACTTATCTACTCTGTGTTTTGTGGCCTTAATTCAGTGACTTACATTTTTAGTTTTTTCAAAAACCACGCATAAATGTTATTCTCTCAAAAATACAAGCATGTACATACATGTTGCTCATATATTATGGTATCACAGTTTGTGCTGAATACAGTGTAATGGCACTTTTGCCATTAATGTGTTTATGAGCAACTGAAAAAAGCACAAATGTCAGAGTTTGTCAACTTCTAAAGGGCCCCAAAACAGCTCAGACTTTAGAGGGTTAGTGTTGACAAGACTAGGGTTGGGTATCGTTTGAATTTTAACAATTCTGATTCCGATTCTGCTTATCGGAATATTTATATATATTTATTTAGGGTAAAAAAAACAACCTTAGATATCATTCACATGTATTATTAGGCTATTATTGCAAAACATTTCATTGTAGCTGAATACCATGAACAAACATCAACAGGCTAGCAACTTTTGCCTATAGTTTAAAACTACCGTACCATACCATATAGCAAAAAAAGAAAGAAAAAAAAAAATCCTAATATAAATTGCAAACATTATTAAAGACAAGTAAACACAAAGAACAAAAAAACGAATTAGCAATTGCACAAATAAATACAATTTAACAAAGATATGACATTTTCAGGTAGGTACAGAAACTGTAATCAAATGTGAACTTTATCGATAAAATATAGGCTATACATTACAAATATAGTTAAAAGTTATTCTGTCTAGAACAGCAAGTGAATTTTCTCGTCTTTTGTTGTTTGATTAACGTTATCATAGAGACGGCATCAAAAAAATCTGCCGTCAACGACACAGTAACGAATAAGTGGAATTGAAATGCACGTTTCTTATTGAATCACCGATTCTGGGTAATTTGGAACCGGCTCTAAAATGGAACCGGTTCTCGATACCCATCCCAAGACAAGATCTAAGGAAATTATGAATTCCTTGTGCATATTTTTTTTAAACCTTCTTGTCCATAAGGACTCTAAATGTTTATTTGGGACCTACTAAAAGTCTTTCCACAGGTATGTGTGAAGTCTATGAGCTCAGTCGTTAAAATATTTGTTTACTGCTGAAAGCAATGTCCCCTCATTCTGTTAGAAATGGAGTTTATTGCATACAGATTTGGTCATTGGCTTGGCACGTTTCTGAGGAACATGGACGGCGACTTGTTTGTTCTGGTTCATATTGTGACTAATGGACCCCTGAGCTCCACACTTAAGTTTTGTTCTGGTGTGCGCTTCTCTGTGGTATGCCTCCTCGGCTTTGTTTTTTTTTTCTGAGGAGTTGACTCATACTTTTACCACTTGTTTTTCCACAGGCCATTTTCTCTGGCTGTGCATGCTTGGCAGGTGGCTTTCCATCTATGACCATACCTCACTCAACCTGCTGAAACGTTCACACATTCGTCTTTTTCACCTTCCATCGTTCTTTAGCACTGGTCCCATTTGTGAGTGCTGTATGAGGCTCTGGAGAGCAGGTTGAGGCTGAGGTTCGGGCTGTCTTGGGGTCTGTGTTGGCAGCACGCGCTATCTGCTGTTCTCCACGCGGTGGCCAGTTGGTTTGCTGGGATGTTGCCTGCCAACTTGGGGAGGCAGCGGGCGCTCGACCACCTGCTGTGGGCACTGCTTGGCTCCCTGGTGCCTGGCTGAGCGGATGGCATCACCTGGCACAGAGTAGAGGTGCTGGCGGCCACAGCTGTGTGGGGCGCCTGGCCTGAAATAATCAGTGCCAACTCACTAGCCCTGGAGCTGAATATTGTGAGCCTGCTGGCCAACTTTAACTGTTTCACTCTTCACTACATTCCATTGCATGCATAAATAAGTCAGTGATTTTTATCTAAGGTTCTGAAATATCCAAAAGTGCCAAAGTAGTACCATGTTTTTTTGGGCATGTTGGAACACCAGGCCTACAAATTAAGTATAATTGTAGTGGAACAATACTTCAAATTCACTTGTTCATGTTAAATTGTCAATTCAAAGTCCTTGTGAACAGGAGTCAAGAAAATAGTCAATTAAAAAAAAAATTGGGATGCACAGATATGCCGATATTGAAATTCTATACTGTTCTGTCAAAATAAATTAAAAATAAAACACTAAATGAATCATAATTCTTAGAATTTAAATTCTAAATTAAATTTGGGGTACATAGATATTACAATTCAGGTCAATACCGTTAAGCTGGTATTTATTTTTGTGTTTTTACTGATAAGTAATAAATTGCAGATATTGAAATTTTATACTATTTTGTCTAAATAAATTAACAAATAAAACACGAAATCAATAAAAAAAATTAATCAATCAATGCTAAAAACTAAAAGTTAAAACGTATCTTTTTAAATACTAAAAATAAAATTAGAATGTACAGTGTGAAAAAATATATAGTTAGTTTGAGATTTGATATAACGGTGTTATTAAATTGATTAACTTTCAGTGAGCGTTAAATGATGGCAAAGGTAATCTAAATGTTAAAATATAGGAAATGAGCATGCGCAATTTAATATACAATATCAACTTATAATAATTATCTATTATCAGCCAATAATTGAAATGGCACTAATAATATTGTGCATCCCTAAACTAAATTGAATAGTCCCTATGCTGTTTTATAAAAGAGTATTTTACATTTATGTGTGTATGTGGCCACAGATCTGTTTGCAAACTGTGTTTATGAGTCCCATTCACACCTCTGCGTTTTTTCCCGTCTGTCAACACTCGTATGAGTGAAACTCTCATTTTTATGCCTCTCAGTCTCAGAAACACACCGCAGCAGAGCAGCCAGCGGTTGGAAGAGGGTGAGGTATTACAGCACACCTGGGTCGGGCTGAGATAACTACACAACCACTTAACACGGAGAGGGGGGGGGGGGGGGGGGGGGCTTCAGCTGTTTCTGTTGGACACTGATGCTGGTTTGCCATACCGCACCTGGCCGTAAGGCCTGATGTTATGAATACAGGGCTATATGAGAAAATACCACAGAATTTTGTGAAACTAGAAGACCGTGAGAATTCATACAAGGACATATGAGGAGACGTGAATGTGTGTGTGTGTAAGAGACAGTGGCCTGTCGCCAGATGAATGGGAACTCACTCCCGGCATGCCACAGCTGCTGCTGAGAGCCACATGATGCTGTTGGGAATATTCCAGCGTTTTCCATCAGAATGTGGGAGACTGAAGCGTAGGCCGCTGAATTATTAGCTTCCTCAAGACAACAAGGTCCCCTCTCTTCACTCGCATACTCTCATCTGACAATTTCATTTTCACACAGCCTCCTCTAGACTTACTGTATGTCTTTTTCTCATAACAGAGTATGAGACCACATCTGTATTCATGGCTTTTTTACTTGCCTTTTTAAGAAAGGATTTTTGGGTCAATGACATGATTCTCCTTTTTTTGCTGTTTTGTGTCCAAAACTATTAAAAATCGTTTTAGTAATTGTAATAAATCTAATAGAAAATAAAATGTATACAGATGAGCCAAAACATTATGCAAAAATTAAGCGGAAATTAGAAATATTGTCTTGGAAACTAACTGAAATAAAACGGGGAAAAAACCTAATGAGAATAAAAGCTAATGCAAAATATTAATAAATAAAGGCAAGATTAGTCATATGTGACCCTGGACCACAAAACCAGTCATAAGTCGCACGGGTATATTTGCGGCAATAGCCAACAATACATTGTATAATTTGTATGGGTCAAAGTTATCGTTTTTTCGATTATGTCAAAAAGCATTAGGATATTAAGTAAAGATCATGTTCCATGAAGATATTTTGTCAATTTCCTACCGTAAATACATAAAAAAATATTATTTTTAGTAATATGCGTTGACAAGGACTCAATTTGGACAACTTTAACCCTTTAGGCGCCAGATGTTTTTTCCTAAAACGTTTGATTTTAACATCTTAATTTGAAAAGGCTATATCTTAAAAGTGATAAAAGATAGAGACTTTCTGTAAATTAGAGAAATATTAAGGATGACCCAAAGTTTATGTAGGGATTACATTGTCCCATCTAATTAGCATATTATGACGTCATATGGTGGTGGTCACCTTGGATTCTCGAATTTTCATGAAAAGTCACATGTTTAAATGATAAAATGCAGCACTTCTTTGCCCCTAAAATGGCCCTCACCTTCTGTATGCTATATTGCACAATACTCAATGCTCAGGTAAATAGTAAATAGTAAACAAACTGTGTAAAACGTTACTAATAAATGGTAGAAACAAACCAAATGCATGTAACGGTTGGCCTTTTGCTGTAGAGACTTTCCATTTACTACATACAGTAGGCACTCTGATTCCATGTATGGGGCATTTATATCAGTCCCTCCAGAAAAACGTGATTATGCGATCGCATGATTTAATGCATAATCAGCCAAAGTCCGCATATTTATGCGGGGACCGCATTTTTTCAAATACGCCGCACTTTCGCCGCATAAATTGCCTATTTCCACGTGCAAAATATGCGTGGCTAGCATGATTTCATAATCCCCGCATTTTCGTTGCAAAAAAAGTCATATATATTAGCAGAAAGTTGAAAAATGTTTGTTTACTTCACACACAA
Organism: Romanogobio albipinnatus; assembly: GCA_023566225.1. Taxonomy (NCBI): domain Eukaryota; kingdom Metazoa; phylum Chordata; class Actinopteri; order Cypriniformes; family Gobionidae; genus Romanogobio; species Romanogobio albipinnatus. Next base: position 15,884,679 of record CM042261.1, on the reverse strand, counting down.
GCCGCCATTTCCCCCTGTTGCCATGGGAACGTTTTGAAGTGACTTAATTACCTGACGTGAACGTCATCGAAAAGCTGCAAACCCCGTGTTGAAACCATAGATATCAGTGAAACCATGATGAAGCGCGCAAATTCCCATTTGCCAACAAAAATAACAGCAAAAGAGCAAAGCAGTTTCCCGGTGTGCTGACCGATTTCAAAAAACAGCATCATGAAGCTTCGAAGTGTTATGAATCAGTGAGTCGATTCAGCGACAAAGTCACATATTTCAGCAGTTTGACACGCGATCCGAATCATGAATCGACTCACTGATTCATAACGCTTCGAAGCTTCATGATGCATTGTTTTGAAATCGGTCCAAATTGAGCCATGTGTTTATTAAGGTCTTCAATAAAACAAGATGAGAACTTAAATATTCAATTAAAAATATTCGCTTTTTTTCTCTTTTTCACCAAACCGCAGTTTTTGCTAGTTTTATCGCATAAAATTGCATGAATATCCCGCATTTTCCATCGCATTTTTTAAGAAAACGTGCCGCATAATCAAGGATTTTTGCCCGCAACAATCACAAAAAAAGCACAATTTTTCTGGAAGGACTGATATATATTATTCATATGACACACAAACACAATTAGACAAGACCTGTTTAGTTCAAAAGATCACTCGCCACATTGGGCAAAGGACTCACCGTTTGTGCTTGGTGTAGGGCTATACTGTCACTTTCAGGATTACGGCAGATATTCCCCTTCAGAATCAGGGTCCGCGAATAGAAGACCCAACACTTCATTGCGGGTAAGCTTTATTGATGCCATTAGAAAATAATAATCTAATGCAAATACTCGCTGACATTGACAATATTGCTCTGATAAAATGGCTCACGCGCACACTAGCTCCGCTTTTGTTCGCACTGATTCAATGCGCTCTTGCTCGAAGATTTTGTATAGAAGCATGACGTTTTTTTGAGTCGGGGATGAAGTATGACATGTCTGACATCTAGTGGAGGGGAGGTCGAACGAAATTTGACACCCTATTTGACAAAATCAGCCGTTTTATTCAGTGCCACATCTTGTCGAGTAAACTCGACCGTGGCGCCTAGAGGGTTAAAGGTGATTTTCTCAATATTTACCCTCAGATTCCAGATTTTCCAGATTATTGCCCTATCCTAAACCATACATCATTTGAAAGCTGAATAAATAAGCTTTCCATTTACGTATAAATCTCAATGTAAATTTTTTTTACCCTTATGACTGGTTTTGTGGTCCAGGGTCACATAGGGAGTAACTAAGAAAACTTTATGATCTTCATATTTGTGAAGATCAAGTGTGTACAAGCGTGTACATCAATATGTATGGACATTTTTTCCATAAATGTTTAATTTCTTACTTTTTTTCATTTTGGACAGTCTTATTAGTAATTCTAATAATTCTAATAATATTTACTAAATATTAGTAAATCTTGTAAACAGGACACATTTGAACTACTTTGTCCCTCTGTTGTTACTTAAGCCTGTATTTAAAAATTTGGAAACATTTGCCACACGAGACAAACGCAAAACAATTCCCTTTGGATTTGATGACACTTAGGCTCTGACACAAAGCGGTTAAATAAAGAACGTGAATCAGCGTGAGCCTCTGGTAATGTATGAAACTGAAGTGCATGAAATTTAAAAGTTTTCCAATTAAGAGAGACTTAAGCTGTTTGGAGTCTGGCTGGAACAAGATAAATGCAGCGGGCAGCGAGTGCTAATGAGGACATACACACTGATGACTGCTGCCGCAGCTTGTACACAGATAGTCATGGCTGTCGTGGAGGCTTTTAATAGCCCCTTACAATTTATCTGCTAGAATTATTATTAGCCTCCTGTTTGCTGGGTGGCTTATCTCTGCCTGCTCGGGGTGGATTTGCTTGCTGCTCTGTGTTTGATGTGTTTGGTGTGTGTGTGTGTGTGTGTGTGTGTGTGTGTGTGTGTGTGTTTATGTGTGAATTAACGCAGGAGGGGAATAGATGAATGTGTGTGATATTATTTAACTTTCTCTGTCTTTCTGTATAGCTTTCTTTCTTTTTCTCTGTGCTCCTGTCTTTGAAGAACATACTTTAATAAGACTACAAGAGGATGCATGATGCCATGGATTACTGATCAAGCAGGCCATAGGCAAAATTATTTGCATTCATCACATTCATTTAGCTTATTAACAAATTGAGGTCTTGTTTGAAATCACAGATTATGCATTCTATCACTCCCTTTTATTCATGTTGTGCTCCTGTTTACATGCCCAATACAGAATCTGTTAGATCTTCAGCAAAATAAATGTATTTATGCATAACAGATATTCAAGCATAGTACACAAAGAAAAATAAATGAAATTACACAAATGGTCCTGTTCAAAAGTTTACATCCCCTTTGTTCGTAATATCATGTGTTGCCTATTTGAGCATTTTCCACAGAGCAACAACAAAACAACTTTTATTCCTGTTGTATATTTGTTTTGTTTTTTAAATGTCCCTTATTATGCTATTTTAAAGGTTCCTAATTTTGTTTTGGACTATCTCCTACAAAGAGTTTACATGCATCCAAGGTCAAAAAACACTTTAATTTTCTCATTGCACATCACCTCATTTCTCAAAAAGTCTGAAAAGGGTTTATTTGAAGATTCAGTCTCCTAACCCCTCCTTTCTGAGAGCCTACTGTGCTCTGATTGATCAGATGGCACAGTCTGTTGTGATTTGGTCTACAGCAGGGATGTCCAAACTTGGTCCTGGAGGACCACTGTCCTGCAGAGTTTAGCTCCAACTTGCCTCAATACACCAGCCTGGACATTTCTAGTATACCTTGTAAGACCATGATTAGATGGTTCAAGTGTGTTTAATTGGGGTTGGAGCTAAATTTTGCAAGACAGTGTCCCTCCAGGAGCAGGGTTGGACACCCCTGGTCTACAGCTTACATCGCATGTCGGAAACAAAACGCCATATCTGAATTTCAGCTCCGGAGGCTTCCTAAGTGCTTGATACAAGTGATGCGAAATTATGGCGTCGGATTTTACATATCAATTTGAGCCCAAGTCCTCATCCTTTAGGAAGCACATGCAAATTAGCAGCACTGAAAACACCGTCTTCTCGTCATTTCGACAACACGAACCTAGCCTCAGACGTTACACCTACTGAATGGCTATGTTGGCTGAATGTCTGATGCGTATGGTACACTTATCTGACAAAAAAACACTTCAGGAGTTTCAAAGTCGTTACCTGGTTGAATTCTAAAGGATGTCTGTGAGACGTGTGTTGCGTTCTTTAACGGTCTGCCTGGAAACAAATGCTGTGACGCCAAACTCCCTCGTGGAAAGGCTGTCGTGTTTACAGCTGTGACAATTACCCCTTTTCCACCAGCATGAACTGGGTGCTAGATCAGAGCCAGTGCTAGTGTCGGTTCGACTGACGAGCCTTCTAAGAACCGGTTTGCCTTTCCACATGCTAGAGAGCCACCACAGAGCCAGGTCTTACCTCACTGTATATGTCTCATCTTTCTCAGCAATGCTAGCGAGGCAGTGGGAAACACAAACACACCAAGCTTGTTCGAGATGCAACAGACCGATCAGCGCATGATATCAAAGTACCGCAAGAGTGATTCAAAAGCATAAGGAGTCGTATGCTCTCCTGTCATATATGATGATCGGTATGCACGATGCCTCTTGTACAAGCCTTCCATCAACAATGGTGAAAGTTGGGTTACCATTGATGCTCATGGCTTTGCGATCCTACATCGGCATCAAAACACAGCGAATCCAACGCATTCGTACAGCTCGCCGTAATTTGTATAGACGGAGATTACAATCGAGCAGCTATAAGCTCCATTAGCTGCTATTTTCAAAAAGGGCGGTTACTAGTTTGTGTTTGTCTTGTTGGTCACAGTAACTCCGCCCCCAGCCCCTGACGCAAGCGATTCTTACTTCTAGACCAGCTATGTTTTGGTGCTACTTAAGAACCACTTATCGTGGTTCAGAGCTGGCGCTTTGGGTGTCGAAAGTCAAAGAACCGATTTGAAACTAGGCTCTGGCTCCGAACCAGCACTCAAACTGCCTTGGTGGAAAAGGGTTATATGAGCGCTTACCGGGATCAACTAAACACTGGATTTTCAAAAGTATGTGAAGTTCGCGGCTCCATTGTTGCAGTAAACTTGTACAATGTTGTTGAAAGGGTAACTGAAACCTAAAACAACTTTTTTTAGTTAATGATATGCAAGACTGGGGCTTTATTAGTGCTGTTCATTGATTCAAGTAAATGTTTTGACATTTGGGTATAAAGTGTTTTAATTCTACAATATATGGTGTAAAAACATCTGAGTGCTGCCCTCTTAAGGTTGAACGGTGGCAACTGCGGTTGAATTTTCCTATTGGACGTTGTTTGCCATCGTGACATGCAGGCTCTTCAAACGGCTCACTACCAGGCTCAGCCCTTGGTATAAAAACATCTTGTTCCGTCAAAACCACTGTAGCAAGTCAGGAGTTCCCATATAGAAATCACAGTTGGGCTGATTCTGGCTGAAATGCGCCACTGTTGGCTCACTGTCGGCATTGGTGAAAATATAATGGGCCAGATCCATGCCGACTGTGCATAACACATCTGGCTGACTGACGTCTCGTTCCGTATGGGCCAGCATCGGCTGATCGCACTGGTTGTACTGGTGTCAGGTCCATACTCGGTGTAGTGGTGTGTATTTACCATCGGCCCAAGTTCGTTTTGTCACAGACGGGCCACTGCTAGAATTAAGGATCTCAGCCGTGTGAAAAAGAGTTTTGGTGGTTAAATCCTGAGGAGGATCCTGCAGACGCAGACCATTTTGTTTTCGAGAGGTCAGCTGTCAATCAATGCGTCACTGCGGATCTCAGGTGCACGCCCGCCCCCTGTTCATCCCCTCTGTCTCCACTTTGCTCTGCCCACTTTTCCAGAATTTTTTTTAATATTGCAAGTGGGTGGAGTTGAGCTCTGACCAGGTGTTTAGTTACCCTTTATATTAATAATTTATATTATTGTCTATTATTGCAGGGCCATCGACTTTACTTTTTCACCCCGTAAACATAATGCAGAACAAAATGAACTGTGATTGGTTGCGTTACATGTCAGTCAAACGTCCTCTTGGGCAGTCCTTGAGCATTGAAAGCTGCGATAGAGTCCCGACCTTCTGCCGTCAGTCTGAAGGTCTGGCTAAGCGAGACTAACACGAACCAAACTCTTCCAGGCCTCAGCTACAACTACAATGTTTGACCTAGTCACTATGATGACTAGGCCCCACCCCCAGTTTATTATAAAAATATAATATTAGTTAAATAACAGTAGTTTAAATTATTTTAACGTAATTACAAAATTATTATAACATCTCAAATACTGAAATAAATAAAATGTGTTTTTTTTACAGTCTATGGTTTTTGCATAATGCTTGATGAGTTTGATCAGGCTGTCTCATGCATGTCGCGCCTGTGAGTTCATGAAGTGTGTTTACCTATTCACTTAGCCTATAATTTGCAGTTGTGTGATAGATAAACAGCAGCAATGCAAAATTCTATAAAAAATACTTTTAAAAACTTGCATTAACGCGGGAGAGAACCCATCCATCAGGCCACAAGTAGGCAACGGTAAAACTTTTAAATTCCAAGCGCAGGTTAATTCTGTACAGCCGGGAACACGCCATTGGTATCTGTCAGTCGTGATAGTGTAGGGGTAAGACGCAAGACACCGAGTTTTGACGCAATTCGACTTGAGGTTCGAATCCGAACTCTCCGTATTTCCTTTTCTCATCACATATCAGATCGGAAAGGTGTTTATTTTCAATTAAAAATGAAGAAGTGGAAAGTAAGTGTCTAATGTTTGTTGTAACCGCTGCCCATGTTTTGTATGTGGACAGGTTGTAGCTGCAGTTTTGGTATATGTTGACAGTGATAGTGACACCTGTGCGTGTGAAAGTGCCCGCTCACTTTTGCCCAGGCCCGACCAAAAATAAAATTCTGCCTACGCCACTGGTAGAAGCTGTTAGCGGGCAAATAGCATTATGCAAATTTGTTACATTGTTGCGTAGATTTGTAACAGGAATTGAGACTGGAATTGCTGACAACTTGTTTCAGAAGTTTAGAATCTCTTCTTTTACGAGGCAATAACTTTATTTTACACGCACTTTGATCTTTGCAGACATTTTACATTCGCAAACAGCTATATTACACACCATATGAAAGGAAATATTCCAAAATGCATAATGGGGCACTTAAAAAAAAAAAAAAAATATATATATATATATATATATATATATATATATATATATATATATATATATATATATATATATATATATATAAATATATATATATACATATATAAATATATAAAAGAAGACAAACTTCTACAGTGGGTGTATTAACTTATGAGCAGAACTTTGCCATAAAAAAGTTTAATTTAGCTTTTAACTTATCCTTGGAATTTTCTCTAATTGTAATTCATGTCTAGGAAAACATCAACATCTAGTACACTGAGGCAAAAATAAGTCTCACAAGCACAAAAGTTTTGATTAGAAAGTTTGATAACGAGTTATCAAGATAAAGAACAATTGCTTGGTTAAATACTTGAGTGCTCCTAATGAAACCGGTTGATGAGGATTGTAATTTAACACAAAGGGTAATAAATGACTGCTTTAAATCTAATTCATGCTTGAATACCACTCCTTCAGCCATCATCAATTTAGCTCGGGCATTAAGCTCCCAACAACTCTTAATTAGAACAAAGACATTTCTGGGAGATTAACTTTCTCTGAGCCTGCTGGGTCTGCCAAACCCTATTTGTGTCACAGAGAGAGATAAAGAGCTCCAAATATACTGATACTTTTGCTGAACATTTGTGGTAGAATTACATATCAGTTTTTGGTTATGATCAGTCTTGAGTCTGTGATCATGCAAAGAAAAGGAGAGTGTTTCATTCTTTCTTAAGCTTCTAGGGAATGGCTTTGCAATTTTTAGGAAATTCTAAAGCAGAAGTAATTATGTATTTTAATAATGCAGCATGAACATTCTAATAACATTTCTTTTTTTCTATGTAGGCTTCCTTATTAGTAGATTAAAAAGGTTCATGTTAGATTATAGATTAATGGGCATGTTCTTCATTACAGTTGGTTTCTGGGGTTTATTAAGCATTGATTTTTCTGAAGAACTATTGAATAAAAGGTTCTTGGTTGAACTTTAAAATGTTCTTCTATGGCATCAGACTGTCTTTTTGTTTCAGATCTGTGTTTGTAAGAATGAACCAACTTCAGAATTTCAAAACACATTAGAGTCATTTTATTTCCACACTGAAGTCATGGTTTAAAACAATCTGTTTAAATACACCACCATCACAGGGTTTAACTTTTAAGGGCTTTCGCCCCAATTGAACGTGTTCATAGTTCCTATAACTATTGGTGGAAGTACTCGTTTTTTGGCGTGTTTGCACCACAGGAACTGGGAAGGTTAGTTAGGGGATCGCCTTTTTGGGGGACTAAATAGCTCCAACTTCAGAGTAGAGTCTAACCCAGCACAATAGAAACTACCAGTGACGTAAGTGTACATTGATTGGCCGAACGCATGCGATACGAAAAAACGACATCCCTCATTTTTATGAAGCCATGTAAACACAGTTTTCATATACTTACTACCTACCCGCCAAATGCGGGTGGATTTCAGCGCCGTTTAACACAGTCACTCCTACTAGCTACATTGGCGGGTTGAATTTTATACAGTGAGGAAAATAAGTATTTGAACACCCTGCTATTTTGCAAGTTCTCCCACTTGGAAATCATGGAGGGGTCTGAAATTGTCATCGTAGGTGCATGTCCACTGTGAGAGACATAATCAAAAAAAAAAATCCAGAAATCACAATATATGATTTTTTAACTATTTATTTGTATGATACAGCTGCAAATAAGTATTTGAACACCTGTCTATCAGCTAGAATTCTGACCCTCAAAGACCTGTTAGTCTGCCTTTAAAATGTCCACCTCCACTCCATTTATTATCCTAAATTAGATGCACCTGTTTGAGGTCGTTAGCTGCATAAAGACACCTGTCCACCCCATACAATCAGTGAGAATCCAACTACTAACATGGCCAAGACCAAAGAGCTGTCCAAAGACACTAGAGACAAAATTGTACACCTCCACAAGGCTGGAAAGGGCTACGGGAAATTGCCAAGCAGCTTGGTGAAAAAAGGTCCACTGTTGGAACAATCATTAGAAAATGGAACAAGCTAAACATGACTGTCAATCTCCCTCGGACTGGGGCTCCATGCAAGATCTCACCTCGTGGGGTCTCAATGATAAGAAAGGTGAGAAATCAGCCCAGAACTACACGGGAGGAGCTGGTCAATGACCTGAAAAGAGCTGGGACCACCGTTTCCAAGGTTATTGTTGGTAATACAGTTGCTAAGACGTCATGGTTTGAAATCATGCATGGCACGGAAGGTTCACCTGCTTAAACCAGCACATGTCAAGGCCCGTCTTAAGTTTGCCAATGACCATTTGGATGATCCAGAGGAGTCATGGGAGAAAGTCATGTGGTCAGATGAGACCAAAATAGAACTTTTTGGTCATAATTCCACTAAACGTGTTTGGAGGAAGAAGAATGATGAGTACCATCCCAAGAACACCATCCCTACTTTGAAGCATGGAGGTGGTAGCATCATGCTTTGGGGGTGTTTTTCTACACATGGGACAGGACGACTGCACTGTATTAAGGAGAGGATGACCGGGGCCATGTATTGCGAGATTTTGGGGAACAACCTCCTTCCCTCAGTTAGAGCATTGAAGATGGGTCGAGGCTGGGTCTTCCAACATGACAATGACCCGAAGCACACAGCCAGGATAACCAAGGAGTGGCTCTGTAAGAAGCATATCAAGGTTCTGGCGTGGCCTAGCCAGTCTCCAGACCTAAACCCAATAGAGAATCTTTGGAGGGAGCTCAAACTCGGTGTTTTTCAGCGACAGGCCAGAAACCTGACTGATCTAGAGAAGATCTGTGTGGAGGAGTGGGCCAAAATCCCTCCTGCAGTGTGTGCAAACCTGGTGAAAAACTACAGGAAACGTTTGACCTCTGTAATTGCAAACAAAGGCTACTGTACCAAATATCAACATTGATTTTCTCAGGTGTTCAAATACTTATTTGCAGGTGTATCATACAAATAAATAGTTAAAAAATCATACATTGTGATTTCTGGATTTTTTTTTTTAGATTATGTCTCTCACAGTGGACATGCACCTACGATGACAATTTCAGACCCCTCCATGATTTCTAAGTGGGAGAACTTGCAAAATAGCAGGGTGTTCAAATACTTATTTTCCTCACTGTATATAAAAAATACATTTTTCTATTGAAAATAGGCTAATTTTACATCTCCCCTAGAGTTAAACAGTTGAGTTTTACCGTTTTCAAATCCATTTAGCCGATCTCCGGGTCTGGCGGTAGCACTTTTAGCATAGCTTAGCATAGATAATTGAATCTGATTAGACCGTTAGCATCTCGCTCAAAAAATGATAATAATCAAGGAACTTTGCTGCCGTACCATGGGTGCAGCGGCACAATGATAGTACACAGCACCTAAAAATAGTCCCCAGCACGCTCCCTGTGCAAGCAGGTTGTCATGTGGTTATGTTTACGGAAGTTGGCCTATTTTCAGGCGCTGCGTAATATAATTGCGCCTGCTTCACCCATGGTACGGCAGCAAAGTTCCTTGATTATTACGCAGGAATGAGAGTATAGTCCCTAGCCATATCAGCCTAGAAAATTGCAACTTTTCATTTTCTGTCGCTCTTAGTACACGATGTAACTACAGAAGAGTCAAGTTTTAAATAGGAAAAATATCGAAACTCTTTGGTCATTTTTGAGCGAGATGATAACACTCTAATCAGATTCAATTATCTATACTAAGCTATGCTAAAAGTCCAATGCTCATTTTCCGCAGAATAGATACACGATACTGCACTTTCTCGCTCTCTCATGATCTCCCAGCAGATACCGGCTGCCAAATTATGAGATAATATAAAAAATATCTGTATGGCAATTTTTTTACCCCATGGTATTGATTTCAGAATTGTCAACAATGGCTAGTGAGCAAAAAAAGTTAATATCAATCCCTGCTTTTACACTAACTAACACCATGAACAATTCTTATTGACAGTTATATTTAGCAACGTCTTAATCAGAAAGAGTAACCCGTTTTTCTTTTTCTCTTATTGCAGGACATCTTATTGGTGATTGTGGCTGTTCTGGTCTTCCTGCTTGGTGTCTATGCATTCTTCTACCTCAACCTGAGCACCGAGCTGGATCTTGACCTGGACATGGACTGAAGGACTTTCTCAGATATGCCACCTCAGAGGATTCTGGGTGGCTGGACCCATGAGCCATTCATGAAGTGCCAGCAGTTTCATAGTATTACACATTCCCTATCATTGTCCCCTTCTATGCCTTTTAAACCAGAAGAAATTGAGTGAAAGGAACAAAGATCAGTCTTAAAGTGTGTAGAAGCATCTCAAGAGATGTTTCCCCCCCAGTGTCTATCCTTTATAATCTTTTTGATTATTAATAAAGCTCCACATGCTCCTCATCTTTTAGTTTTAAAGGAATAGTTCACCCAGAAATCACATTTCTGTCATCTTTAACTCTCTCTCATGTCTTTTGAAATGCGTTTGGCTTTCTGCATGAAACACTAAAGTTATTTATAGCAGAGTTTCCAGGATGTTGTTTTTTATACAATCAAAAGCAAGATTTGCACTGTTTAACAACTTAAATTCCATCAACTACAACTATCCCTTCAACCCTCTGGTGTTCTTTGTGTGGCAGTCTAAAATTGTTATTTTTCTTTCAATAAAATGAATGTACTATATTTTAGTTATATCATGTTTTTGTCTAATATTTAGTATTTTTAGGGGATTTTATTTTTACAAAATAATTTTTACGCTGTAGTTATAATCCATTTATTCACTTTATGAGCACAGACCTGAAAATGAAATTTCCAACTTAAACTGTCATAAATCTTAAATGCTTTGGAGCATAGACTTAACTTTGGTCTCTTTTTAAAGAAGACACATGGCAGATAATTGTTTAAATATATATATTTTTTAAATCATAGAAGTTTAATTTATTGTTATGAAAACTGCACAACAATATTAGTTTCGAATTGTATATGAAATATATAGTTTCCAAAACACGTTTTACTCAAACTGATAGAAAATCAAAGCCATAAATCTAAACAATTTGTGTTCCAAATTTGAGTTTGATATCTTAAAAAATGAGCTTTCAGTAATATTTTGTATGAGCGCAGAAACAACGGTTCCCACTAGATTAAATAAATTTCCCATTCATTCCCAGTGCGGCCATTTTTGACCACAAGTGTGACCATTTAACCTTTTCGCATCATGTCCATGATTTTTTATTCAATAAATAATTTAGTCCAATAAATATTTATTATTTATGATTAAGTGCCAAAACCTTTACCAAGTTTTGTACCATTCCGATGAAGTAAAAAATAAAAAAGTGAAAGTTCTATATGAACGAAGAGCACCAAAGGGTTACATTTTTTTTATCACACTATTGTGTACTAGTTTAATTTTTGTAATCAGATTAGTTGGATTTACCTGCACGTTTAAATTTATTACGTAATGTCTTACTTTTCTCTTATACTGTGGATAATTTGTTTCATAATATTTCTGGGTTTTCCCCATTAAAATCAGGTATACAAAAAGGTATGTTGCATTCCATACCACAAACACCTTATTACAAATCTAGACATCTTAATGCTGGAGATCAGAGGCAATCTGTGATCTTGTTTGTGTGTGTAATGCTGGCATTCTCTGTCTCATCGCACAGCTTGTTAGCATATCAAACATCACAAACTTTGGTTATTGAAAGCCGAAAGAGCATCAGTGAAGACACCAAACATTACCATGTAGACCTTGATGTGCTCTCTGCTTTTGTATGCATGTGTGTGTGACCTCTAGAGACACGTATAGTACAGAACTTGAAGCATTATCAATCAGCGAGGTGCTTTTACTTTTAGCTAGTGTGCGTCTTTTGATGTATCTCAGAGGATAAAACGCATGGCCTTGCCTTGGTCTCTGACATCCAGTGCTTCCTTTACACACTGCTGGGCCTGTGTGTGTGCATCCGTGGGAGAAAAGAGAGAGTCGTAGGGTGGAAAATGAAAGGCTGAAGCTGATGACATTCAAAGTTCATTTACATTCTCTTTGTATAGCGCATTGGATCTCGTACAAACACACAGCAACGACTTATTTCGTTCCAGGCCGTGAGAGTTGTTTTATCTTTCCCTGCATGAGGTGTATGTCTCTAACTCAGGACAACTGCTTTTCTGCTCAACCCTTATTTTCCTGGGACGTCTGACTGTTATCATTAATTCAGGGATTGATACCCTATTGAACAAAACATTTTTGTAGTCTGTCTTTGATTTAGACTCGAGAGCTTTCCAAATTCTTTCATAGTGAGATTGAACTAAACCAAAACAAAGAGTCTCATGTTCCTTGTTGACTGTTTTGCTTGTTTTTCTTCTCTTGTTTCTATCATACTGGAGATAAAATAATAAACATTGTCAAACCACGATGATGTTGATAAAAGCTTATTGTGTTCATTTTTGAAATCGTATAACAATGTTGAGCTTATAAATAGTATCTGTTTCAGTGCCTTGTGGCGTTCGACTTGTTAATGCCAAATAAACACACACTACAAGACTGAAGCACATCGCCCTTTGCACATTTACAGACTCAAGCTGTGTTCAGATTCATCAGGGAGAGATATCTTAGGATATCTAAATTTAGGGGTTTTGGTTAGTTTAAAGGGATAGTTCACCCAAAAATGAAAATTCTGTCAATAATTACTCACCCTCGTGTCGTTCCAAACCCGTAAGGCTTTCGTTCATCTTCGGAGCACAAATTAAACTCTTTTTGATGAAATCTGAGATCTTTCTGTCCCTCCATAGACAGCTATGCAACTGAAACTTTGACGCTTCAAAAAGTACATAAAGAGATCGTAAAACTAATCCATATGAATTGAGTGGTTTAGTCCAAATTTTCTGAAGAGACCCAATCACTTTATATGATGAACAGACTGAATTTAGGCTTTTATTCCCATATAAACATTCATCAACTCACACATCAGCTGCGGTAAACCGAAGCTCAAGCATGTTCGCATTCTCGTGTTATGGAGCTCATTTGAGCTTCCTCAAGAACCAGTGATGTTCATTCTTGTGTTACAGAGCTTGTTTGAGCTTCCGCAAGAACCAATGAGGTTCATTCTCGTGTTACGCAGCACATTTGAGTTTCCTCAAGAACCAATGAGGTTCATTCTCGTGTTGCGCAGCACATTTGAGCTTCCCCAGGAACCAATCAGGTTCATTCTCGTGTTAAGCAGCACATTTGAGCTTCCTCAAGATCTAATGAGGTTCATTCTCGTGTTATGCAGCACGTTTGAGCTTCCGCAAGAACCAGTGATGTTCATTCTTGTGTTACAGAGCTTGTTTGAGCTTCCGCAAGAACCAGTGATGTTCATTCTTGTGTTACAGAGCTTGTTAGAGCTTCCGCAAGAACCAATCAGGTTCATTCTCGTGTTAAGCAGCACATTTGAGCTTCCTCAAGAACCAATGAGGTTCATTCTCATGTTACGCAGCACATTTGAGTTTCCTCAAGAACCAATGAGGTTCATTCTCGTGTTGCGCAGCACATTTGAGCTTCCCCAGGAACCAATCAGGTTCATTCTCGTGTTAAGCAGCACATTTGAGCTTCCTCAAGAACCAATCAGGTTCATTCTCGTGTTACGCAGCACATTTGAGCTTCCTCAAGAACCAATGAGGTTCATTCTCATGTTACGCAGCATGTTTGAGCTTCCTCAAGAACCAATGAGGTTCATTCTCATGTTACGCAGCACGTTTGAGCTTCCTCAAGAACCAATCAGGTTCATTCTTGTGTTACGCAGCACATTTGAGCTTCCTCAAGAACCAATCAGGTTCATTCTCGTGTAACGCAGCACATTTGAGCTTCCTCAAGAACCAATCAGGTTCATTCTTGTGTTACGCAGCACGTTTGAGCTTCCTCAAGAACCAATCAGGTTCATTCTTGTGTTACGCAGCACGTTTGAGCTTCCTCAAGAACCAATCAGGTTCATTCTTGTGTTACGCAGCACATTTGAGCTTCCTCAAGAACCAATCAGGTTCATTCTTGTGTTATGCAGCACGTTTGAGCTTCCGCAAGAACCAATGAGGTTCATTCTCGTGTTACGCAGCACATTTGAGTTTCCTCAAGAACCAATGAGGTTCATTCTCGTGTTGCGCAGCACATTTGAGCTTCCCCAGGAACCAATCAGGTTCATTCTCATGTTAAGCAGCACATTTGAGCTTCCTCAAGAACCAATCAGGTTCATTCTCGTGTTACGCAGCACATTTGAGCTTCCTCAAGAACCAATGAGGTTCATTCTCATGTTACGCAGCATGTTTGAGCTTCCTCAAGAACCAATCAGGTTCATTCTCGTGTTACGCAGCACGTTTGAGCTTCCTCAAGAACCAATGAGGTTCATTCTCATGTTACGCAGCACGTTTGAGCTTCCTCAAGAACCAATCAGGTTCATTCTCGTGTAACGCAGCACATTTGAGCTTCCTCAAGAACCAATCAGGTTCATTCTTGTGTTACGCAGCACATTTGAGCTTCCTCAAGAACCAATCAGGTTCATTCTCGTGTTATGCAGCACATTTGAGCTTCCTCAAGAACCAATCAGGTTCATTCTCGTGTTATGCAGCACGTTTGAGCTTCCGCAAGAACCAGTGATGTTCATTCTTGTGTTACAGAGCTTGTTTGAGCTTCTGCAAGAACCAATGAGGCCTAAATTCTGTCTGGTCATCATATAAAGCAATCAAGTCTCTTTAATAATCTTTTAATAGACAATCATCATAATAAAGGATAATGATTATAAATGTTAAATCTTGTGCCTAATGGGTAACTTTCCCTGTCAAACTTTTTGTGAAATTATGTATCAGTGTTCACTTATTATCAGTTTTCTTTGCATATACAGGTGCTGGTCATATAATTAGAATATCATCAAAAAGTTAATTTATTTCACTAATTCCATTCACAAAGTGAAACTTGTATATTATATTCATTCATTACACACAGACTGATATATTTTAAATGTTTATTTCTTTTACTTTTGATGATTATAACAGACAACTAAGGGAAATCACAAATTCAGTATCTCATAAAATTAGAATATTACTTAAGACCATTACAAAGAAAGGATTTTTAGAAATCTTGGCCAACTGAAAAGTATGAACATGAAAAGTATGAGCATATCCAGCACTCAATACTTAATTGGGGCTCCTTTTGCCTGAATTACTGCAGCAATGCGGCGTGGCATGGAGTCGATCAGTCTGTGGCACTGCTCAGGTGTTATGAGAGCCCAGGTTGCTCTGATAGTGGCCTTCAGCTCTTCTGCTTTGTTGGGTCTGGCATATTGCATCTTCCTCTTCACAAACCCCATAGATTTTCTATGGTGTTAAGGTCAGGCGAGTTTGCTCGCCAATTAAGAACAGGGATACCATGGTCCTTAAACCAGGTTCTGGTTGCTTTGGCACTGTGTGCAGGTGCCAAGTCCTGTTGGAAAATGAAATCTGCATTTTCATAAAGTTGGTCAGCAGTAGGAAGCATGAAGTGCTCTAAAACTTCCTGGTATATGGCTGCGTTGACCTTGGACCTTAGAAAACACATTGGACCAACACCAGCAGATGACATGGCACCCCAAACCATCACTGACTGTGGAAACTTTACACTGGACCTCAAGCAACGTGGATTGTGTGCCTCTTCTCTCTTCCTCCAGACTCTGGGACCCTGATTTCCAAAGGAAATGCAAAATTTACTTTCATCAGAGAACATAACTTTGGACCACTTTTTTTCCTTTTTGTCTTTAGCACAGGCGAGACTCTTCTGACGCTGTCTGTTGTTCAAGAGTGGCTTGACACAAGGAATGCGACAGCTGAAACCCATGTCTTGCATACGTCTGTGCGTAGTGGTTCTTGTAGCACTGACTCCAGCTCCAGTCCACTCTTTGTGAATCTCCCCAAAATTTTTGAATGGGTTTTGTTTCACAATCCTCTCCAGGGTGCGATTATCCCTATTGCTTGTACACTTTTTTCTACCACATCTTTTCCTTCCCTTCGCCCCTCTATTAATATGCTTGGACACAGAGCTCTGTGAACAGCCAGCCTCTTTTTGCAATGACCTTTTGTGTCTTGCCCTCCTTGTGCAAGGTGTCAATTGTCGTCTTTTTGACAACTGTCAAGTCAGCAGTCTTCCCCATGATTGTGTAGCCTACAGAACTAGACTGAGAGACCATTAAAGGCCTTAGCAGGTGTTTTGAGTTAATTAGCTGATTAGAGTGTGGCACCAGGTGTCTTCAATATTGAACCTTTTCACAATATTCTAATTTTCTGAGATACTGAATTGGGATTTTCCTTAGTTGTCTGTTATAATCATCACAATTAAAAGAAATAAACTTTTGAAATATATCAGTCTGTGTGTAATGAATGGATATAATATACAAGTTTCACTTTTTGAATGGAATTAGTGAAATAAATCAACTTTTTGATTATATTCTAATTATATGACCAGCACATGTATGCTTTCTATTAGTTGCACACACCTAATAACTGGTCAGCCACATTTAAAAACAATCTAAAATACTTTTTGCACACTAGAATTTTGTCACTAATGGACACACACTTACATACATACACTTAAACACTTGCACTTTGCTTAACGTATAAGTAACCCCCCTCATTTCTTAATCTCATTGTGCCTGGTTAACCTGTGAAGCTGGGTTATTGTGTTTGTACATGGTGTGTGCCGACACTGTTTGTGTAAGTTAGCAATAAGGCTCAGCTGTTGCCATGGTTGCCCTGGCTGTAGAAACCCTCCCGAGAGGCCACATGCTCTCGGGTTGGCGGTGTGAGCGCCCCTCTGCCTCGGTCATTAAGTCAATGGCAGTTAAACTGTAGGAGCCCGGCCTAACCATGCCCAATGCCACCAATGTCAATTATATCCAGTATCACTGTGTTAGTTCATGAACCCTGGGCTACAGCTGGGAGCTGTTCACATTCACACCCCACTACACTCATTAGTAGCAACAGGTGGCCAGTAGTGGGCAAACAGTGGAAGCCGAATGTAGCTCTGGAAAATGGCACTGCATCCGTAATTATCTCTATAACAACTGAGGCGGCTGCATGTATTTATGAATGCACTGCTATCATCTTAACCTCATCTGAACACTGTTCAGGATGGCATCAACATTGTATCTTAAATGTCAAAGCAGTGTTTGTTTGAGAGTTTTTGCGTTATGGTGCTATCAATGTGTGCCAAAGATTGTGAAAATTAAAAAATGCCTAGTTTTTTGATTCACTTTATTTTCATATGTTTAAATGACTGTTGAGATGCTTAACCCTTAAAAGTACATCAGGTCTTTAGTGACCCGGGACATCATTTACTACCCTTCTCCTCATTATTTTTTTTAAAGGGTTAGTTCACCCAAAATTGAAAATTCTGTCAGTAATTACTCACCCTCATGTTGTTCCAACCATGTAAGACCTTCGTTCATCTTCGGAACATAATTTAGTATATTTTTGATGAAATCTGAGAGCTGTCTCACTCCTCCATAGGCTTTCAGAGGGACTGGAACTTGATGGCCCAGAATAGTAAGTAAAAACGTCATTTAAGGAGTCCAAATGACTACAGTGGCGCTGTATTAAGTCTATCATGCGACGAAAATACTTTTTGAGCGGAAAAACAACAAAAATAACGACTTTATCCCACTATTTATCCCACTATATACTCTCTGACGAGAGTTTGCGGGAGTGCCACGACGCATGCGCAAGTTCTCGCGCATGCGTCGTGGCACTCCCGCGAACTATATACTCTCGTCAGAGGCTCAAATTGAACAATAATAGTGGGATAAAGTCGTTATTTTTGTTGTTTTTCCGCTCAAAAAGTATTTTCGTCGCATGATAGACTTAATACAGAGCCACTGTAGTCATTTGGACTCCTTAAATGACGTTTTTACTTACTATTCTGGGCCATCAAGTTTCAGTCCCTCTGAAAGCCTATGGAGGAGTGAGACAGCTCTCAGATTTCATCAAAAATATACTAAATTATGTTCCGAAGATGAACGAAGGTCTTACATGGTTGGAACAACATGAGGGTGAGTAATTACTGACAGAATTTTCAATTTTGGGTGAACTAACCCTTTAAGTTAGACATCAACCTTCTTAGTGTTCCTCAATCAATTCATTAAAAAAATGATAAAAGAATGCCTGTTTTCCCATTCATTTTTTGATAGACATTCATTCCATAGACGGTAAAAAAAATATGGACGACGCAACTTAATTCTCTTCTGCTGAAGTAATTGGGACCGAGGCTGAGCAGTAGTGATCTCGGGACCGGAGTATGCACAGTAGAGAGCAGGAAGTACAGCCGCAATATCAAAAGCCCGCCCACACTCTCGCAGATGCAGAACAATTCATTATGTCAGTGTAAAATAAACAGTTATGGAAATGTAGAAATTAAAGCTAAAGCTCCAATCTCCTCCCACAAATCCCGAAAAAAGTCTGTTAGTGCCTCAGTGACAACTTCACTCAGAGAAGCTGTCAATCTCAACTGTCAATCATGGCGTCACAGCTCCCGTTTTTATAGCATCAAATAACTAACTAAAACTAAACTTTTTTTTTTTTTAAACAAACACTTGAAATTAAATCATTGTGATAAAAACTGCCTACAATGACAGAAACCAACTTTGGGAAAAAATTATTTGAAGTGCAATTTGATTGTTTAGTTTGTCTCGCGTCCATTAGAAAACACGGATGGGCGGGGGTTATGACCTATACTGGGCGATCAAGGCGTGGAGGCTTCAGTTTCAGAGAGGGGTGCTACAGGCTTGACAGGGTCACTAATGACCCAAGTCGTGTAACAGTGTAATTATTATTATTTTTTTCTGCATAACAGTAATAGAATCTTTGATGACTGAATAAGTGCAATTCACCTTTATTCTACTAGGTGGCAATGTCTGATACACAATGATGAAGTGATGTTTCACTCATAGTTACCGCAGACAGAAAAGCAAAGAATGGGAAGCATTGTCAGGAAAACTTGAAATGACTTCTTCGGTAAACCCAGAGTTTCTTTCGGTCTCCTCCCCCTTTTTAAAGAGCCAGTGGTGTTTAAATACTTCATTCATTCATTCACGCTGCACAAATGCTTTTAATGCTGACAATTTTTTCTTACCCTATTGCAAGATAATTAGCAAAATAAGAAAAATGCACTTAAATTAGCATTTTTTTTATCCTCCAGGAAACAAGACTAAATACTTATGTATTTCTCTTATGTAGAAAATGCACATTGATTTAAGAATCTTTAGATATTTTGACAGGAAGCATTTTTTGCAGTGCAGGTACATTCATTCACTGCGAATATTTTCATCAAGAGGACATCGTCAGATCAGGTTAAATGATGTTCACTTCATATCTTGCTGCAACCTCTGGAAGTAACTTCAAAAATGTAATTTCCTTTAGGATTTCCAATGTGGTTGGATGCATATTCCAATCGCTCCCTCTGAAAATGAAACAGATTTTTCCAACCTTTTTTCAGTCATGGCACCCTTCTCCATTTTGTGACACCCCCTAGCATACGTTACGCTTGGGGTGTAACGGTACAGATTGCTCACGGTTCGGTTTGTATCACGGTTTTAGGTTCACGGTTTCGGAACGGTTCAGTATTTGCTATGTTCATGGAAAAAGGTACTGTCAAATAAAAATAAAGAAAATAATAAGAACAAATAATTTAAATACAAGCAGCAGCACAAATAATTACTATTGAGCAAAGATAGGCCTGCTTGTGTGCGCTTTCAGATGAGTGCACAGAGACACATTTTTTCACAGCGTGCGCAACTTCTCATCTGCGTCTTCTGGCATTACACCCGGGTGATGACGGCGAAAATGACTGGTCATATTCGAACATACGACAGCACTCACATGCATTGAACAAAGTTTACAAAGAGAGAATTGTTTGAATTTTTTTATTTTTTTTAAATAATTTTATATATATATATATATATATATATATATATATATATATATATATATATATATATATATATATATATATATATATATATATATATATATATATATATATATATATTTGAAGGACTTTTACGCGGCACCCCAGTTGGGAAACACTGCTCTAAAACACATATAAGCAAACTAACCCTGGAACATAATCTGCTCTGGAGCAGGTTATGTTCAGAGAGTGAGTTGCTATGGCTACTTACATACCCTGAAAGTTACCTCTGTTTTTGGAACCGAAAGTTGAGATTATCCGCTTACTTACTCTTAAACATACCCAGGTATGTCACAACCTGCTTTCTGGAATACCCCCCCAGGCCTGGTCCAGACTGGTGCGGTGTGCTAGCCACGCTCATTATTAATCACGCCACCGGCCTTGTCCCGTTCTCTTGGCCCTCTGCCTCGTCCTGCTTGCACAAAAATAAATAAATAACGACTTTATGCAGCAATTTCTTCTCTTCCATGTCAGTCTCCATGCTGTTCACATGGTAAACATAGTGCAGCACATCCAGGTTCTACGTCAGAACGCCGACTCAGTATTGGCCACTGATTGGCCAGCTCCTGCGTCAGCATCACACAAATGCGTCGTTGTGAACTCCCACTTTCAACTGCTTTTTTCTCCAACTAATTTCTCATTATGTGTAAATATTTGCATGAACATAAAAAAAAGATTTAACAACTTTTCACAGACATTTGATGAACAGAAATGGATTAATGAGCACCTGTACAAAGTGGGGGTCAATATCAAAAGTAGCAGTCAGTATGTGGTGTGGCCAGCAGCTGCTCACTACAGTGCATCTCATCCTCATGGACTGCAGCAGATTGGCCATGTCTTGCTGTGAGATGTTACTCCACTCTTCCACCAAGGCACTTGCAAGTTCTTATCATGTCTCGGGGGTGACACATGGTTACATGTGGTTTTGCACTGCAAGGACAATCAACTGTCCTTCCTGTAGCACTGTCTTGGGTGTCTTACGTTACGGACGTTGCAGTTTATTGCTCTGTTCACATCTGCAGTCCTCATGCCTCCTTGCTGCAGGTCTATGGCATGTTCAAGCATGTGATCAGGTACCCTGGGCATCTTTCTCCTGGTGTCAGTAGAAAGGTCTCTTGAGTGTCAAAAGTTGAAAATCTGATGTGTTGCATTTTAAGTACAAATTATGTATGTAGGAACCCATTTTAAATTTCCTGGACCTGCATAAAAACGAACCTACAGTGTTACAAATTTGCAAACGTCGCTATCATGTTATCTTATTTGCTCCACTGTTTGTTGAACCTCCAGCACTTTCATAGTTTAGTTCTCTGACCATGGTCCCTTCATCTTATCGCTATCTTTGTTGTTACCTTCATTCCTAAGGAGGAACTGCTGGTTGACTGGTCTCATTGATCTATGGCACATTTCCTGCAACATTTGTATTGATTTCTGACACCCTGCCTGTTATAAGATCTCAAGAAGTCCTTACATGGTGCGTTGTAATTAACATGCTCTACAAAAGGTTCTACGACCTTGGCTGCCTTGTCATCCCAGAGATCCTGGCTAATTGGAAATGATCAATTGAATTTTATTTCCACGCCTTTACATTGGAATTAATCAGGTGCTACTGAGGCGGCGTTTACAGTGACCTTAGCAGAGCCTGCCAGGAATTTGCGTTCTATGGCACCGTAGCTTTGGGTGACAAATGGACTGGTTGCGGTGGCCTGAGATTGTCTCATTAGTCATGTGAAGTATGTCAGCTGGAGTAATTACTTCGGCTCAGGTCCACCTCCTGCTTGCTAAGCTGAGAGAGCTTCCCACACACGTACACCCATTTCCCTCAGACAAAAAATGCTGTTGGTTCTGTGATGTATCATAATCATGGTCCAGAAGTAGTGTGGAATGGAAGTGTTCAGCATTACTAGACCTGCAACCAGTCCATCGTCCACTGCCTCTGGCTTTTTAAATATAACAGCATTTCTGCTTGTGCTTTTTGCTTTCATTCCAAATGTAAGTGTTAAGAGTCAAGTCTGAAATGAACAGCTCACACTTATGCAATGCTACATAAATTGATGATTTATGCAAGTGCTTTTTCAAAGTAAGACTCCAAGTTGATCTGTTTAGCTTTAGATAAATGTTGTTATGCTCTGCACTATTCTGCATTATATTCTGAATAATTAGCCACGAGCACCATTTTGTTAATTTTTTTTTGTGTTTTCCTTTGTGGATACCCGTTTTAAACCGTTGATATTAAATTGTCTTAAATTACATTGTTTACTAACCCTCATTGTTTCTTTGTTTCTACAACTTAAAATAATGGTTTTCTATTTGATATATTTTTAAATGTAATTTATTCCTGTGATGGCAAAGCTGAATTTTCAGCATAATTATTCCAGTCTTCAGTGTCATATGATCCTTCAGAATTTTTTCTAATATGCTGATTTGGTGCTAAAGAAACATTTCTTATTATTATCAATGTTGAAAACCAGTGAAAAGGTTGGTAGGTTATAAGCTTTTCAATTCTGACTTTTTCTTGCAGTTATTCAATTTTTTCTCAGAAATTTGTGATATAAACTCGCAATTGCGAGTGATAAAGTCAAAATTGCGAGATATAAACTCGCAACACTAACTTTTTTCCCC
Organism: Romanogobio albipinnatus; assembly: GCA_023566225.1. Lineage (NCBI taxonomy): Eukaryota > Metazoa > Chordata > Actinopteri > Cypriniformes > Gobionidae > Romanogobio > Romanogobio albipinnatus. Next base: position 15,861,900 of record CM042261.1, on the reverse strand, counting down.
ACAATTTGCGAGTTTATATCTTGCAATTCTGACTCCTTTTTTCACAATTGTAAGATATAAACTTGCAATTGCGAGTTATAAAGTCAAATTCTTAGAATGGAGAGTTTATATCTCACATTGTGAGTTATAGTTAGTTTTGGGTGTTAAAGTGAAATTGCAAATCTTTTTTTCCTCAGAATTGGACTTTGACTCGCAATTACGACTTTACTATATCACTCTATATTCTCTCACTCTATATTTCGAAATTGCAAGTTTATATCAAGTTTATATCACGCAATTGTGACTTTGTAACTTGCGATTTTGACTTTAAATCACGCAATTACAAGAAAAAAGTCAGAACTGTGAGAAAATTGAAATATTTTTTATTCTGTGGTGAAAACAAGCTTCCACAGACAGACAGACACAGACAGACGGACGGACGGACGGACGGACGGACGGACGGACGGACGGACGGACGGACGGACGGACGGACGGACGGACGGACGGACGGACGGACGGACGGATGGATGGATGGATGGATAGATAGATAGATAGATAGATAGATAGATAGATAGATAGATAGATAGATAGATAGATAGATAGATAGATAGATAGATAGATAGATAGATAGATAGATAGATAGATAGATAGATAGATAGATAGATAGATAGATAGATAGATAGATAGATAGATAGCTAGCTTGCAATTTCAAGACCAGAAATTTCTGGACGGGTGGTCACACTACTCTATAGAGAATTTGATTGGACAAAAACCTGTGTAGTACAGGATGAGTCATCATTTAAATGTTAATTGCTTACACCGTGTCTGCACCTGTTGCGTCACCACAACAGTTTGATGCTGTCTACACTGGATGTAACAAAGTGACCGTTGCAAATCCTTTGTATCAGAAGTAGCACGAGTATTTCAGAAACAGAACGGGGTATCAGTTTACTGTCGTGAATTTGTCATGTTGTGTCGTGTCGCGTTACATCCAATGGAGACGGCACCACTGATTAAAATGGGTTCTATCTGCTTTTGTCACGTCTGGTGTAGACACATGTTACAGTATATCTGTGAAAAGCTCATTTTGCTAAATGTAGGACTACTGTACATCTGTATTTGGATGACCTCAAAGCTTACAGACTTAGAGCCACAAAACCCCCATTTTGATTTCATGGGATCTGTCTCAGAGCACTTTTCCTGTTGTGTGTGTGTGTGTGTGTGTGTGTGTGTGTGTGTGTGTGTGTGTGTGTGTGTGTGTGTGTGTGTGTGTGTGTGTGTGTGTGTGTGTGTGTGTGTGTGTGTGTGTGTGTGTGTGTGTGTGTGTGTGTGTGTGTGTGTGTGTGTGTGTGTGTGTGAGAGAGAGAGAGTGTTCATGTAGAAAGAAGAACTAAAGCAAAACGATGACGAAAAACAGGACCCTCCAGATCAATGGCATCCACAGCCTGTGACATGCAGGGCAACAGAATAAGAATTTTAAGCATTCAGAGCAGGTCAGCTTTTTTGTATATCCGCTCTCCTCTCAGTGTTTCCTGTGTATTTGAGTGTGTGTGTGGTTGTGTTTTCAGTATTCAGAACACTTCCTGGTCTAGCTGCATGCTCCAGTGGAGCACACACTCGTTCTCACTGACTGCACAGACACCTGCAGCACTGACAGACAGGCGAGAGACGAGAGGAGGGTCACTCTCAGGAGAGAGGCTCATTTACTTTCTCTCTTTCTCTCTGTATAGTTTTTCCTCCCTCTTACTATTACCATCGTCTCCCCTCTCCTCTTTTACCCTCGCTTCATATTCCTATGTGACAGGTGGGCCTGGCAGCCCTTATAACACAGCCCCAATATGTGTCAGTAACAATATCCCACTCAGTCATTAAGGGTGCGCGAGCGGCACCGGAGCTCATGATCCACATCACACACAGCCTCTAATCCCACACAGGGAACACCTACCTTCTCATTTATCTCTGTCTCTCTTACAACATTCTTTTCCCATCTCTATTTTTCTCCACCTGTCCCTAGTTATTTTTGCTTTCTTCTCCCACACGTGCGTTTTCCCCCCTGAAGAATTATTTAGTGTAATGCTTTGCAGCGTATTTGCATTTCAAAGAGTCTGCATCATATGCATAATTAGGGATGATTATACAATTGCATTTTCGAGTTTGTAAAGCAGTCTGATGCACGTTACTATAAAGAGTTTTATTTCCGTCACTCACACAGAGCAAATCAAATCTATATTTGTGCATATTTCAACAATAGATTATATTATACATACGCTCTGCAGTAACTATGTGCTGTTTTTAATCTTAAAGAAACAGTTCGCCCAAGACCCAAAATTCTGTTGTTAATCTTATTATTAATTATTGAATCAAAACGTTGACGTGAATGTGGGAAAAAATTATATGGCTGAAATACTCTCAAATAGGGCATTATTTGAAGGGACAGCCATTTGTAGTGGTGTCCGAAACCAAAGTGGACATTATTGAGTGCACTCATTGCACCGCAATAACAAGTGCAGGCGAAGTACACTCAACGGCTGTCCAACATCATGTACTCGTTTTCATTTACTCCTTCAAGTGAACTATATTAGTGGACTAACGTAGGGAATAGTAAACGAGGGTTTAGGGGGCGATTTCTTAATCAGACAATTTTTTCTGCATATTTTATACTTTATACTTGGAATATTACAATTTTGGCATGAACTGTTTTAAGGCGACAATATTTTGACTGGAAAAATACAAACTGAATAAAAAAAAAGAAAAAAAAAATATCTGTATCCTTAAAGGGGTCATAGAATGGTATGCACTTTTACAAGTTGATTATACGGAAATGTGTGTTGGCAGTGCCTGTACACAACCATCCTATAATGATAAAAATACATCCAGTGTTTTTTTTTTAATCTCCTTATATATTTTCCCCTGTCTCAGATCGAGCCGTCTGACCGTGTGACGTTACACGGTGTACGCCCCTCCTAAGATTGTTGATTGACAGCAGCGTTTCAACACAGACCCACCCTGAGCGAGCTGTCATCAGTCCGCCATTGTTGATACTCTGGAACAGAATGGCGTCTAAGCGATTGTGGTGTTGTGTTGTTGTTGTGTGTAATAACGAACACAGCAGTCATTTTGATGTTCCTAAATCCGAACTGCTGAAGACCCAGTGGCTGCTGAGTTTTGTTTTAGAAGGGAATATTCCCCCCGATCAACGTCAATGTTTGCGCGAATCATTTCTCAGCAGACTGCTTTATAAACGAGCGTCAGTATAAAGCAGGTTTTGCTAATAAGCTGCTCTTGAAAAAATGATCGTGTTCCTGCTGCACCTCAGGAAGATGTGAGTGTAACGTTTTATTAACCTTTATATTAATCTTTGCAAATCGCTTCACGATGAATGAGGCTAAAGTTTACAGGGTAAGTTACATTACGGCATGCTTTCTGTGTATGATGTTCTCAATATAATTCATAATCCCACGTTTATAATGAACAACGCGTTATGTTTGTTATTACAAACTGTGTACTCGGGTGATAAAGTTAACGTGGTAACACTACACTAAGCTTACTTTTGTACATGGTTTATAACGGTGTCTGTTACTGATTAAGAAGTAATGTAAAAAAAAAATCTTATAACATAACATCAATCTGTCAATGAACTAACACATCAGTAAACACATAGCAACTACACTACTCTGCCAGTACAAAGATAGATCAAAGTGGCATGACGTTAACCAACCATTCAGAAACGTCCTGTTCGAACTTCGATGGGTTCGTCATCTTGTTCCTAGTCCGACTCCGGTTCAAAATTGCTCAGATGTTTCCTCAGAGACTCCCGTTGCCATTATTTCTCGAAAATATACCCTCAAATGTTGTCAAGGCAACACTCCACGTGTGTTGTGGTGTTGTGTCGGGTCGAACCGAACGCCCTACAGAGCAGAGGGGGCGGGGTGAGCAAAGCTCATTATCATTTAAAGTCACATGCACTGAAATGACTTGCTGAAAACTGAGCTGGTTTTGACCAGGTAAAATGAGTGTTTTCTTACAATACTAATGAGAATTTTTAATTAAAGTATATTACAAACTTTTCATTTAGACACTAAAGAATCATATTAACTTGTACAAAAATGTCATTCTATGACCCCTTTAAAACAAGATGGGCTACATTATCTCGTGAAAATAATTTGCACAAAAAAAAATGCGGTCACATTTACCATTGATCGTCAAATTTCAATAGGAATCCATGCAATTGGGATTTTCACATGAAGGTGAAAGATTTCCCATACAGATTTTGTAGCAAGTTAAAGTTGTGGGGTTCACGTGTGAAAGTGAATTTTGTGTGCTTCAATCATCGCTACGCTATTAATAATAAACAGTGGCCCTTTTATGGATGCAAAATTTTGCTAATTTGACAGGACATTAACATTAGGACTATCTTAATATAGGGCCTATCGGAATTAAGTTTGTTTTTCTTATTCCGTTGGTAAATTGTTTTGAACATAGATCTAGAATTTTTTTTTTATGCAAATGACTTAATTTGCAAAAATATGAAACATTATATTATTATATAGGCCTATACGGTATATTAACAGACTTTACTTGTGTAGTGTTTTTGCCATGAATAATAAAAATTAAAAAAAATAGATGGAAGTAAATTTTAGACAACCTGCAGGTCCTGGAGAAAATTTACATGTTTCAACATTTCTGCAAAATGATTTTACGTTGCTTCTTGCACGTTTCGCATCCCTTTAAAAGTCCAGTGAGTGCCGCTAAAAGCATGTTCAGTTTTATCCAAAACAGATGAACGTGAATCTGGTAACGTTGGTTATTGTATGTATTTTGCTATTTACAGTGCGGGAATTACATGTCTGGTGAGTGCAGCTAAAAGTTTAATGCTAGTTTAACAATAGCGTAGGCCTACCACCAACACTAAACCCTATAGTAAACCAATATTATTAACAAAAACAAATGTGAGATAAAAATGCATTTGCTAAAGCAACATGTCACTTCAGCTGCTTCTACAAGTCTTTGAGCTCTTTTATCGTGACTACCCGAGTGTTTCGCAGTGTAGTGCTGTACCATTTGAGCAAGCTTACTACATCAGAAAAGCCAAACATATGGAGCTGGCTATGTGATGCAAGCATTCAAATCTATCCGTTTACAAATCATGCATTATGGTAAAAGTATTTTGAGGTCACAACATAGTACTGTGCAAAGAACCACAAGAAAACATTATTCTCATTATTAATCAATATTTCACCACTATGATCACAATTTGTGTGAAAAAGGAATAAAGGTTGTTGGTGTTTTACTTCCACTAGTGTACATTCCAGCTGGAAACTGCAGTAAATTGTATGGAAAGTTTTTGGAGTCAAAAACGTAGAGGCTCATTTTTACAATGAGCCTGTTGCATTTAGACATCATATGTTAATACAGTCGAGTTCAACAGAATGATCTGTTTCCTCAAATTTAAGAGTATAATACTTCACAATACATCAACATTCACAGTGATAATTGAAGTAATATTAGATGCATATTAGGGCCACTTGGAGGCTGTTGTGTTTTCATATAGGGAACAGAACATGAGGGCAATGAGACCGCAAAGCCACGGCATTTGTGAGACTGATGTGCATGCATTAGCGGGATTGGCCGCTGTGTGGATTAGAACACCTCTGTGCTTTGTGAGGTGTGTGGTAATGCCAGACTTAAAGGATTTCTGAGCCTATCACACATCCTGATTGGATCCCTAATCCCAGATGTGCTTTTAATATCAGAACAGGGCAACCGAAATGGATTGTGTGAGGGAAAGGACACAGTGAAATCTGATTCATATGAATGATGAGTTTGTTTAGGAGTGCTGCTGCATTCATCCATAAAGGAAAGGAAGGTAAACAGAGACAAATAAATATTAAGCAGTTTAGTTTTTGAAATATGTATCTGTGTGTTTTGGACAGCACAGAGCAGGTGTTCAACAGGTGAGCTATGACACTACGCATTGTCTATTTGCATGCTTTCTTTCCCTCCTCTCTCTCTCTCTGTTTGCACTAGTTCATTGTGTTATTCATAGAAACACACCTGGGCTCTGCGCACCTGGTCCGGCTGGCCGCCAGAGCATGGCGCATTGCCAGTTCCTGTCCAGACCAGGAACCACACATGAACAATCACTCACACACACACAACATCCAAGCCTCTGCTTGATAAGCAACAGCCAGAGAGTACTGCAGAATTAAATTGTACAGAAAATATCCCTGAGCCACAGGTGCAAAGACTGTAGGGAGATAAAAACTTTCAGGAATGCTTTCATTGTATATCAGAAGACAAAATTCTCATTAAACTGTGAAAACTAGAATTAACATAAAAAATGGCCACCAGTTAGACAGCAAATGTCCTATTCTTAATATAGGATTAATAATATTTTGAATCTTATTTTTCCAGTTTAAATATTTAAGAATCCTTGGCACAAGGGATAAGTCTACTTGAGAAACAACACTGCTGAAGGTTAAGACTTGTTTTCAGGGAATGCATCTTTAATATGAGTGTATATATATTTTTTTGACTTATTTTTAGTTGTGTTTTCAGTGTACATTTAAGATCTATTTAATAATAAGGAAATTGAAACATAACTCATGAAGGAGTTACACTACTAAAAAATCTGTTCTCAATCAGTATGTTAATCTTAAACATATCAATGTCCTTAAAATAATATCAATTTACCTGAGAAGCAAATTTACATAAAATATGACATATTTAAGATAATGTGACAAATGTGAGTTTATAGGGAGGCTATGGGTTTTCACAGTGTGCCTTCATATAGAATATATTTGTAAATTCTGACCTTCAAACAAAAATATACAACCCTTCAACAAAAGGAATGAGCTGTATGGTTTTTGCTTGGCCAATAGGCTTTGTCAGTTGTCACATGACCAAACTGGAAAATTGGTCTCATCGTATCCACTTGTCGGAGAAGGAAGTAACAGCAGGATTAACTACTCTGTAAACCCGAATAAGTTGGTAATCAGTTAAATCCAAAATTTTAAGTACTGAACAGAACTGGCAGATTTGTATTTTGTACTCGTACATTTGAATTACTTTACGAAATATTTGAGTAAGCTAATTCATACATTTAACTTAAAATGATCATGTAATCTCAATTAAAAATTTTTTAGTAGTGTAAACTTGGCTTAGCCTGGCTCCGCCCTCCTACATACTTCCGCTCAATTTTTAATTTTCCTTCAGTACTACGTCTGGAACTGCGGTATAGTCTTCTCCGGTTCTTAGGTTTTCTCCGAACAAATTTTTACCAGTCCAATCAGCGAACAGAGGGAGTGGCTGAGAACGATGACGTTGATGTCGTGCACTAGTTTGAGTTGTAGTTCAGTAATGGCGGCGGAGAAAAGATCATAGAGAGTAAAAGGAAAAGATGTGAGCGAAGCCATTCATTCCGTTGTGGCACTGCTGCCGAATATCCAGAAGTTAAAGACGGAGCAAGAACAATCTTTGCTGAGTTTTTTTGGTGGCCATAATGTTGTGTCCCGGGAAAATTTTGATTTTCCAGCTCACTCCGTTAGTGGTGAAGGAGTTGCTGAAGCCCGGTAATTGTTTCTCGTGCAGTCGTAAGGTATCATCATCATTTACAGGGGCTAGTCAATTATTTTATTGCCGTCCGTCTCCCACCACCAACATACAATTCCCCGGCCGAATTACCTACTGTTTTTGACAAACACCAAGGTTGTATGGTCATTAAGAATATATCACTTCAAAATTCACTGTTTATATCCTTTTCTGACCACTGCAGAGCACCGTACGGCTGCGCTTTGCTGTAATTTGGATGCATTTTTAGACTCATATTTCTTTAAATGCTGGCAAGTATTTACAAGAGCAATATATTTCATCACGCTCAAAAATAAAAAGAAGAAAAGCACGTAAACATTTGAATTGGGCCGTTAGTAGTGGCAGCATTTATTCTTATCATACCAAGCATATAAAATTTTATTTACAGCATACAATCATGTTATGGACCACGTGAGCAGAGCGTTCCCAATCACAAAACTCTCCCCTCCACCGTGAATAACAATCCGAATGGATGAGTTTTTATCACTGAGGTGGCTGCACATTTATTTTTACAGACTTCCATGTGAGAAATAGAGGTGAACTGCGCATGACATGCGTCTAGACCAAACGTTAACGATTGGTTATATACATATATGTGGAGATGGTGGTCTAGTGGGTTAAACCACTGAACTGATATGCAGAAGGTTGCAGTCGCCACCAGTGTGTCCTTGAGCAAGGCCACGTTTGCTCCAGGGGTATTGTCCCTGTAATACAGGCACTGTAAGTCGCTTTGGATAAAATGCATAAATGTAAATGTAAATGGTTATGGCAGATCCAATAGTTTTAAACTTCATCAGAGAACCCGCCTTCAAGGAAGTTAACGCTTGTCAATGGAGAGTGGCCAGACTCTCTGTACAAATGAAATGTACGAGAGTCTGGTGGGACCAGGCAAAACTTGGCTAGCTTTAACTTGCTAATTGGTTACGCAATGCTTTGATATCATTAGCATAACAATTGCTGAATGAGAAATATAGAACATTTAACAACTATCTGTTCTCAAACCAAGCTCATTCTCCATAATCATCACCATGATTCTGTTTAAGTTGATTTTAGTATTTGAATGTTAGTGAGAACAAGAAAATGTTTTTGTCCAATAAAATATCAGGAGTGAGATCTTTTTTCTTGGTCAACAGGCCAGTATTCAGCTAACATAGCTAGTACTTGTTATTAGCTGCATCCCAATTCAGAGGCTGCATCCTTCGAAGGCTGTCTAAATTCGAATGCGGCGTACAAATGCGTCCTACGTTTCCCGAGCCATGAAGGATAGAACGAGTGGATCCTTCACAGCCTAGCCTATCCCAAAATTCAAGCGCAATCCTCCGTAGGCAAGACCGTCCCATTTAACAATGCTCGGTTTTGATCTTCGCGGACTTCGAAGACGTGCTTTTGAAGTCTGAGTCCTTTGAAGGACACAGACTCTGAATTGGGACAGCTTCTGTTGCTGTTTAATTTATAGTATCTGAATGCTAGTGAGACGAAGAATTCCACTCAAATATTTATGATAATATATTCAGCATTTTTATAATTACATTTTTTTAAGTAATGTTACAAATGTTATTAACGTAAATATTTCAGTAAAATGAACATGAATTCTCAGAATGTCTTAGTATTTTGTTTGTCCCCCTTTTGCTTGATGACGAGGATGGACTTTTGTATTGTTTCATTGTTTTTAAAAGTAATAAGGCTACATTTATGTTTATAGAGTGAGTGTTGCACGTTTGAAATTGTGATTTTATTTATTTTATTTTATTTTTGGACCTCTTTTATAATTGGTTGAGCACCAGGTTTTTTTTAATTAATTTTCTTTACATTTTTGGTTTGTTTTCTAATTGTCTAACATACTTTTTTTTGTGTGTGTAAAGTCCTTAAGTATTGTTCATGTGTATATGTAAGATATACATCAATGAATCTTTCCGAATAAATCATTAATGCTGAAAGGGCCTGTAATATCAGTGGCTTCAGTTTGGCAACAGTGGCAAAAGATGAGTAGGAAAGGTCCCTGTGAAACCTACATTCACGAACACTTATACCACTGCATAAACCAGCCTTCTACCCCTCCCTAGCTCTTTTTGCCTGAAGCTGTCCGTCATTGTTTCACCTGGCTGAAGGTCTCCTGTCTGCCATGAACAGTGAGGTCTGTGTGGGGCCCCTGGGGAGAGATGGGAACCGAGCAAGGGCCATGAGAACTGCCCTCAGCATGAAAGCAGGGGCACTGCCCCGTAACAAGGGCACAGGGTGGAGTATGCAATTAAAGGCGCTAAACACGTCCACCACCACTCTTCTCTCTCTGAGGTCCATCGCTGTCCCCCAAGGGCAGGAGAGACCAACCGCCACTCTTCCAAACAGATGCCGCTGTCCCTCTCTACAACAAGACCAGTGAAGGAACCCCGGCATGGCCTGCGGGTCAGCAGAGGTCAACTCGAGAGATATTCTCTCAAAGAAAGGCTCGAATTATGAAGGGATGTCTTTCATCCTCTGATTTCTTTGCTTTTTCTTTTCAATGGTCATTCTAGATGTTTAGTGCATTGTGATATTATAGTCGGACAGATTGGTGGGAGATTGAACACAACAGAGACCATTCATGAGATCTCATGTGAAGTTGACTCAGGTCTGATCAGAGCCAAATGTCAAGACTTTATTCAGTATGTCCCAGGACGTTGCATTATGGTTTTACTATTAATTTGTTCAGTGAAAATGCTTCTATTCTGCATTTTTGTCTTTTTTGATAAAAAAAAAATGTCATAAATGTTTGAATGAAATGTTGAACTGAAAAATTAACATGAATTTCAGAATGTCTTAATATTTTGTTTGTCCCCCCTTTACTTTAATGACAGGAGCACTCAAGCTGCATGAACTCCACAAAATCTTATGAGAATAATCCAAAGAGTATCTTCAGTGGTAGCAAGAGCTGACCATATGATTTCACATAATTGTGTGTTGACAGTTTGCACAGGTGTCTCATTCAGCTTTTAAATTTTGCCATTTGACTCTCAAATACCCCAGACAAAACACACAACTGTGTGTGTGTGTATTTGTGGCTCAGGTAAACCCTAAGTTTTTATGGGGACAAAATGTTTCCACAAAGACGCCAATATCCAAATTCCTTGACCTTGTGGGGACATTTTTTGGTCCCCTGAGGAAAACAGCTTATAAATCATACTAAGTGGGTTTTTTTGAAAATGTAAAAATGCAGAAAGCTTTCTGGGATGGGGTAGGGATAGTATAGGGGGATAGAAGATACAGATTGTACAGTATAAAAATCATTATGTCTATGGAAAGTCCCCAAAAAACATGAAACCAACATTTGTGTGTATCACGGTCCAAAAAAGGAAAAGGAAAATGAACATAAGACATTTTTATCGAGCACCAAATCAGCATATTAGAATCATTTCTGAAAGATCATGTGACAATGAAGACTGGAGTAAGCTTTGACACCACAGTATTTTTGATCTTACCGAACCCAACACTTTTGAACAGTAGTGTACATTGAAGTCTTGACTACAAAAACCTTTTGCACACTTTGAAGGATGAAATTCACACAAAATTGTTGTAATTTAAGAGAGTTTTGAATTGATACAGAATCACTGTTAAAAAAAACATGCGTTTGTGTAATTGGACTCAAAACCTTATAATTACTGACATATGCTGTAGCCAATGACAACAATAGCCCCGGACTCCCCTACAACAAGACTGGATCAAGACTCTCTCTCTCTCTCTCTTTCATTATTTACACAGAGGAATGCAGATCAAGAGAAAATGGCCAACTGTTGACGTGTCTTCTCCTCTTCCAACAGGGGCCGTGTCCCTCAGGTGTGTGCCTTGACATGGTTCTCCTGAGGGAGGCTGAGTTGGTTGTACAGTTGAGTAACTACAGTGAATTTTATGGTACAAGCTGAAGAGCAGAGATGGGGAAGCTGCAAACATAATATGTTTTGACAGCTGCGGCAGCCATTGTGTGGCCAAAGCGAGCACCTATCAGTGCCAAGCCCCTACTTAATGATGGGAATGAGAATGGCACACCTGTGGCCCTAATCACAGTCTCACAACCAGACCTGACCAATAACGCTGGCGCGATGTAGCCCTAACACTGCCACACATGGCTCCTCATGGGCCCATTCAGCTCGCTACATTTAGATTTAAATGAGCAGCAATGATATCTGGAGGAAGCAAGAGATAATCAGCTCTGTTATGTTTATTATCACAATTATTTTGATCCGTGCTGATTTGTTTATGGCTGAGATGGGATCAAATGTTATTAATGCGGGTCATGTGGTACAAACTGAATGTGGATTGCAACTAAAATTTAATTTGCAGAAGTAAACAGTCAAAATTAAAAGTTTGAGTAGGTGCTGAACGCTTATCCTAGACAGTTTTTTGTTTGTTTTCAAACTGAGAAACGTGAAAGTTATTTTCTGTGGTAAATATAAAGAGCTTCAAAAATGACTTGCATGTCATTCCAAACATGTATGAGTTTCTTCAGCAAAACACAAAAGATTATAACTGTTTTGCCTATACCATGAAAGTCAGTTGGGTCTAAAACAACTTTTTTTAAATTTCAACTAAATTTTCATTTTTGGGTGAACTATCCCATTAACCTGAATTTAACCTGCACTATTTCTTGAACATTTCATTTGCCTGTGCCCCTGAAGTGTGAGAGTGTGAGAAACTGCCTTGCCACCTGTAAGCCATTAGAACAGAAGCTTGTGGTTAGAGCGCTGCGGGTTGAACTCACACCTCGTGGGTCTTATGGGAGTCTGGAGGTACCCAAGCGAAAGTTTCCTTCCCCGTAGACATGCCGCATGTGGGAGAGACAGATCACAGGCCTTTACACAGACTGGTACCGAATCGCATCTCTACATATTTGCTTCCTGAGTCACCCACCGGCAGGTCATGAGGTCAGATCCCTCCTTCCCTACGCATTATAAGTTAACATACACACACTCACACACCTTCCTGCATTTTCCTCCTACTGTACTTGCAGAGAACTTTAAAGTCAGGTATGTGGTAGTCATAACTTTCACTCATTCATTAAGTCATGGTAATTAGGGGCCAAGTTTTCTTTTTATTCTTCCGTTCTTGAGTCTTTGGCAGCCCACAGAATCGTTGTGAAATTTGGTACACAGATAGAGAGCAGTCTAAGCATTAACCACAGCAATATTGGAGTCTCTAGTTCAATCCCTCTAGCGCCACCAACTGTCCAAAGTTGCACTCATGTTTATCTAGACGGTTTGTCGGATTTTCATCTTCAGACCAATCATCTTCAGACAATAAATAAAGGTTAAATAAAAAAAAGTTATTCAAAGATTTTTAATAAACCCAACCGTTTTTGAATAATGCGTTAACAAATTTGACGAAGGCTGCGTTCGAAACCGCATACTCATTGAGTAGGTACTCATTTTCAATAAGTACTTACTTAACGAGCTCTAAAAGAGTAGGTACTATATTGCCTGATCTCGTTAAGTATGAATGCGATCCGCACTTTATGCGCCATGTTGACGTAATCATGTGACCTACGACGTTATCTCAAGCGCAACGACTTGAAAGACGAGTGACAGGTTTAATTCATCGATCTATAAATATCTTAATATTGATTAAACTTGCTAATTTTGTGGTCTTGTTGATAGAAACAGCTGCCCATTTATTTTGTGATATTAACCCTACTAATCTGACCCAGTTTTATCCTTACCCAAGTGATCAAGTGATCTCTTGAATATGCTGTCAATTTCTTTATTTTACATGCAAAAAATTTCATCCACAATCAAAATTGGCCTACATCTCCTTTTATATTTTCCTTTTTCTTGTTAAATTTAACTCCTGTTTCATCCCTCAAGCTTATGAAATAATATTTTTTATTGCATTATGATGAATTATTCAAAGATATCTAACCTTGTTATTGTTTTTTCTTTGTATATAATGTATGCAAACCCATATTTGTTTTATCATTATGATTTTTAAAGATACAACCATGTAATTATAAAATAAAAGATATGAGTGACAGGTGCAGTGAGAGCTCAAAGCATCAGTAACTCCACAGCCCGACCTGTGCGCTTTCCCTCAGTGTCTGCAGAGACGTCTTTCAGCTGCTCGAGGATCTCACCTTTGGAGAAAACTGTTGATTTTATACTCGAAAAATGTAAGTATTACTATTCAAAATTAAGATTACCCCAGAATGAATTGCATTGCTAGCCCACTAAAACACTTACAATAATGACAAATGCTGACCAGTACTTAATTATATTACTTTTTCTTTTTTACTGAAAATTATAGTTTTAGTAAAACAAGCAAAATGCAACTTGTTGTCATATGACATAGCGATGCATGAATACACACTAGAACAAATGCAGCCGCTGTAAATACCAATTTTCAGTCAAGCAATGAATAAATGCATGAGTTAATAAAATATTTTATTTACTGACAATAGGAAACATGAATTATGACTAAATATCATGAGTAAAAGAATAAAGTAAAAGAAAGTAAACATCACAAATGATTAAGTCACCAACACATGAAACAAAACTTTATTCAAACATATTGTTCTAACAAACCATCACGCATTTACAGACGGTGAACCCCACATCTGCTGCCATCTCAACACAGCTGTGCCAGTTCTGCGACTTTATATCGATGAAGCAGTTGACCAGCGTGAACACCTTCACCTGTCCTAGCCGTACATCATGTCCCTCTTGAACCCCACAACCCCGAAGCACGAGTGGAGAACATGTGCGGGACAATCTCTGACTGCTGATGTCTGCTCCAAACATCCGTGTGCCTGCTCACGATCAGCATGACTACTCAAAACGTTTAACAATTCATGTTGTCAGCATCCCATTTCTTGCCATATTTAATTTAATATTTTTACAATTACATGCTATTTGTATTGTAGCTTTATCACTTTTGTGGTGTAGTGGGCTAAAGCAGAAGGTTTCTGCTTGGATCTCCTCAGCCATCTCCACCAGTGTGTCCTTGAGCAAGGCTCAACCACAGAAGCTCTGCAACAAGTGATGAGAGATCAAGAATCAAAAAGTGCTGTAATAACTCAAGTGCTGAAATAAATTAAATTATTTTCTATGGTATACAGGGAGTGCAGAATTATTAGGCAAGTTGTATTTTTGAGGATTAATTTTACAACATTAATAATTAAACAACAACCATGTTGTCAATGAACGCAAAAAACTCATTAATATCAAAGCTGAATATTTTTGGAAGTGGTTTTTAGTTTTAGCTATTTTAGGGGGATATCTGTGTGTGCAGGTGACTATTACTGTGCATAATTATTAGGCAACTTAACAAAAAACTAATTTATACCCATTTCAATTATTTATTTTTACCAGTGAAACCAATATAACATCTCAACATTCACAAATATACATTTCTGACATTCAAAAACCAAACAAAAACAAATCAGTGACCAATATAGCCACCTTTCTTTGCAAGGACACTCAAAAGCCTGCCATCCATGGATTCTGTCAGTGTTTTGATCTGTTCACCATCAACATTGCGTGCAGCAGCAACCACAGCCTCCCAGACACTGTTCAGAGAGGTGTACTGTTTTCCCTCCTTGTAAATCGCACATTTGATGATGGACCACAGGTTCTCAATGGGGTTCAGATCAGGTGAACAAGGAGGCCATATCATTAGATTTTCTTCTTTTATACCCTTTCTTGCCAGCCACGCTGTGGAGTACTTGGACGCGTGTGATGGAGCATTGTCCTGCATGAAAATCATGTTTTTCTTGAAGGATGCAGACTTCTTCCTGTACCACTGCTTGAAGAAGGTGTCTTCCAGAAACTGGCAGTAGGACTGGTAGTTGAGCTTGACTCCATCCTCAACCCGAAAAGGCCCCAAAAAGCTCATCTTTGATGATACCAGCCCAAACCAGTACTCCACCTCCACCTTGCTGGCGTCTGAGTCGGACTGGAGCTCTCTGCCCTTTACCAATCCAGCCACGGGCCCATCCATCTGGCTCATCAAGACTCACTCTCATTTCATCAGTCCATAAAACCTTAGAAAAATCAGTCTTGAGATATTTCTTGGCCCAGTCTTGACGTTTCAGCTTGTGTGTCTTGTTCAGTGGTGGTCGACTTTCTGCCTTTCTTACCTTGGCCATGTCTCTGAGTATTGCACACCTTGTGCTTTTGGGCACTCCAGTGATGTTGTAGCTCTGAAATATGGCCAAACTGGTGGCAAGTGGCATCTTGGCAGCTGCACGCTTGACTTTTCTCAGTTCACGGGCAGTTATTTTGCGCCTTGGTTTTTCCACACGCTTCTTGCGACCCTGTTGACTATTTTGAATGAAACGCTTGATTTTTCGATGACCACGCTTCAGAAGCTTGGCTATTTTAAGACTGCTGCATCCCTCTGCAATATATCTCACTATTTTTGACTTTTCTGAGCCTGTCAAGTCCTTCTTTTGACCCATTTTGCCAAAGGAAAGGAAGTTGCCTAATAATTATGCACACCTGATATAGGGTGTTGATGTCATTAGACCACACCCCTTCTCATTACAGAGATGCACATCACCTAATATGCTTAATTGGTAGTAGTCTTTCCAGCCTATACAGCTGGGAGTAAGACAACATGCATAACGAGGATGATGTGGTCAAAATACTCATTTGCCTAATAATTCTGCACTCCCTGTACTTACTCGAAGCCTTTTATTGCAGCATTTCTCTTTCCAGTGAAGAGGGCTTCATTAGCCACTCTCCACTGGATAAGTGTGTTCATCAGTCCCTGTAACATCCAAACAAGATTTAATGTTAGATCTGTCATTTATGTGATACAAAGTAAATATATATCAAAAGGTTGATGTGTATACTTTGATAGCGGACTTGTTATTTTGTGTTTCATCCAACACAAACGATCCTAAATTGGTCAATAGACAAATGAAATGTAAAATGCATCTTCAGTTGTGTTAATCTGTTTCTTTAAATCGGTAAAATAAGCATGTGTGTGTGTGTGTGTAATGCAAAGTGCTGACAAAAGCTTAGGCCAAATCAATGACATGTCTGTAAAATGCCCCCTGTCAAATGTTAAACGCACATTTAGGAAACGTCTATATTGCATATGGTTAAGAGTGCATTCACACCTTTTCTTTAAACAAACGTTTATCAGGTTCTTGTACGCAGTTAAAGCAATGCTTTCAAGAAAACGATGATTAACAGATATTCAGAAGTATGTGTGCTTAATGAAGCACGACTGGTTAGCTATATGAAAATGAAATGTTTTACAGCTATTTAATATCTTTTAATATATCAATTGTTAATATATATTAATGTCTTAAAACCAACAGTTTCCTCGTCGGTTGTTAAATATGTAAACTTTAAATACAATTAACAGCGGTTCAGTTTGTTGTACTTACTTGAAAACAGCAGCGTCTCCGTCCTCCGACATGTTCGGAAATGATGATTTTCCCATGGCCTCATGGGATATTAAAGTGTCCATTGGATGCACACTTCAGAATCTGGGCGGACGCAGTAAGCCATCCGGGGATTTCTCTCCTATACTGTTTTATAAATACTGAGGTTTCGGACATACTACTCCATTCACGTACTGTTTTCTCTTACTATATAGTAGGTATGTAGGCATATTCAGACGCAATTTAAGTACACGCACGTCCGAATCTCACGAGAATTAGTTCATCCGCCCGGTAATTCTCGCCTACTCTTTTATGAATACTGAGGATTCGGACATACTATTCGCTCGCCTACTGCTTTTTACATACTATATAGTAGGGAAGTATGCGGTTTCGAACGCAGCCTATATCTCCACAATGCTTAAGCATAATGAAACGTGTCATCAAAAGTATGACCTGAGGCTATGCAGCATTTCGGCACAACGCCCCCTACTGGTCAGGAAAAAATTGCTATTTTTGCTTATAACTTCTGAATGATTTGCCCAAAAAACTTTTGATTCAGTGCAGTATACAAAGTCGAATGATACCCAATTTTCCCATATCAGCCATTTTTTTGCATCGGTCATGACCTGATGTAAGTGTTAGTTAGCTTATTTTCTTCCTCCTATAATATGGACAATGATCAAAGCTGTGCATTATTTGTAGGTAAATGGGACTTCAAATGCAATATCATAAAGCATCTCTTGATTCTCACATATCTCCACAATGCTTTAGCGTATCGAGATGAGTCTTAGTTCATCATCACAAGACCTGAGGCTAGAGACCTGCACTCCCGCAGGACCCAAAGCAATAGAGTGCGGCGCGGGACTAGATTTAGTGCGATAAGGTACTATTCGCGGGAGTCCCGCAAAATAGAAATATCTAAAAATAAAACACCTAAAAACAAATAAATTGTGATTCATCTATTGCACATAAGCAACAAGAACAAGCAAAATAAAAATGATTTACAGGCGCAAGTATAGGCAGAGTTTCTGTTTATAACTGTTTTTGCTGCATTGTGCAATGTAGCCAGTCACGGACATATGTGTTGATTTCCAGAACGCAATGGCCAATCAGATGCATTTAAGATAGAATGCGCTAACGCTCAAAACGTGCAGTTTTCAGGCACATGGAAAGATGCAGGACTCAGGAGCAGTTATCTTTGTTTATAGATGCTCAGAATTACTATGGTAATTGCATGTTTTAAACAGTTTATACACGTAAGTTAATCGCCGTTCTTTATATGCGCTGATACACACACAGAGACGACGCGCACAAGCCCTGAAGCCAAATCACTTTCACTTGCGTCCTCATGAAGTTTGTCAATCAAATGAGTTTAAAGGCTTGCCAGTTTGAACATTAAAGCGATTGTGTACTATTCAAGAACAACGTTATGGAAAATTTCTCCATTCAGTGCTCATGAGCTTTTTTCTGTGAGACAGAGAGCCGAGCTGTGCCGTGTCTCTGACAACGCGTGCCAGATCACTTTCACTTGCGTCCTTACAAAGCTTTGTCATTTGTATGTGTTTTAAGGCCTGCCAGTTTGAATACTAAAGCGATTTTAGACCATCAGATGTGTATTATGTTGAACTAATGCCTGATATATTGTGACGCACGAACACTCACAGACAGTAGCTCGCACATCATGTGAAGATCGGAGGAGAGGAGCACAGAAACTCATTGTCAATGCTGTAGCTTAGAAACTCAACCGTTATAGCATAGATTTTAATACCTTTTAAGTAAGTACAAACCACAGCTTCATAATGAATAGAGACGTATGACTAATTCACGCTCTCATTAATAATTTATTAATAATTTCATTCAAATAATTGTAAGGCCTATGTGCTAATTTATCTGTATCTGATGTACAACAAACAGAAATCTGCCCCATAGACAATAACTGCTAAAAGTGAACTGTTTCCTTCAAGTATTTTAAAATACTTCAAAAGAAATGCACTTTTTCATTAGATCCCACCTTTAATAGTAGAAAATATTTACAGTGCAAACCTTATCAGCGAACTATGAGGGCAAAAAAAGGAAAGCAAAAAAAAAAAGAGCAAAATAATCGTTCATTAATCGTAATTGAGGAACAATGTTCGATTAATCGAGATTTTATTTTTGGTCAAATCGTTACAGCCCTGCCCAAAAGTCAAACAATTTTTGATTCAGTGCAGCATACAAAGGCGAATGATACCCAATTTTCTCATATCAGCCATTCTTTGCATCAGTCCTTTTGAATGTTGACATAAAATGCTGTCATTTATGCACACATTAGCATATCGTTACAAAACTTGGAATGTGTCATCAGGACCATGCCCTGAAAGTACTCAAAAAGTTTTGCAACATGATCAATCCCTTCATTTTTTAATCATATTGTTAATCAAGGGAAGCTACTGAGACTTAAATTTAATTTACTGTATATGGGAGCCCTGAGAACAAGACATGATTATGCATTTTATAAATGTACATTTGCATCTCCCAAACTTCAACAAGAATTTATTATTATAGTTTTTTAATAACTGCATTTCAGTTTTTAATTATTCATATAAGAGTAAACCAATATTAAGAGATAGACCACAATGACTCATGGGAGATATGCTAGCTGTTATGAAAAAATGCAATGCAATGAAATTCACTTAAATGGTACCCAAGGTTTTTAATTCAGCAGGACATACACACTTTATGACCTGATGTACATGTTAGTCAGCTTATTTTCTTCCTCCTATAACATGGACAATTTGTTAGCATGAAAATGAACAAAACTGCATTATTTGTAGGTAAATGCAACTTCAAATGCAATTTCATAAACCGTCACTCAATTCTGTAAATGTTTGTTTCAACAGATTCTGCATGTGAATTGGCTGACACTCACAGACAGCTGATTTCTGAAGATGAGTGTTCACCTGAATGCAGTTAGATAGATCAATCTGTCACATACACAGATGCCCGATTCTCATCATCACAGCATCATATGAAAGATCTCCAGCACCAATATGATCAAAGCCCCACTGGAGCCACTTCCATCCTCATTCCTTCTCCCTCACTGCATTTTCATCACCAATGCACCTGCTTCATATGTAATGTTTGCCGAATTTGTTTCTGTCATGTTGCATTTATTTCCATTTAAACATCTCCAGGCCTCTTTGTTAAAACAGAAATGGAGAGGAGAAAGAAGAAGGAAAATGAAATCTATGTTTACCCAATTGAAACTGCATAGCAATTCCAATTGAATGGGGGCCACAAATTTTCTTTGCACCATTGATGTTCTATTCATCTCAGTTAATGTTGTTACTTTGAGAGGCAGAATTGCCTCTCTCAGTAAAACTGGATTATGGGCATTCATAAGCGGTTCACACACACAAAGACACTTTAGAAGCCTTGGGATGTGTAGGGGAAAGAAAAACAATTCTGCCAACTCCTGTTACTTCAGCCTGAGTGTCTTAAAAGGGTTGATGAATAAGTGCAATTCGGACAAACTAATGAAGAGTAATGCTTAAAAAGGGGGGGGGGGGGGGGGGATAACCCTTAAGGTAAATTTAAAATCAAATTACAGATTTGACAGTATTTTTCTAGAAAAAAAAAATGCTATTGTTTAATAAATAGAATCAATGTGACTACTGTTCTTCACAGAATTAATGCTAATTAATTAAAAATAAATTACATCACACATAAAAGTACTTTTTATGCGCCAGTGTTAACCGTAATGAAAAACTAGAACTATTAAAATTAGTTTTTTGTTTAATGAAAAAAATCTGAAATAAAATAAACTTTTTAAAAAGTGTTTTTAAAAAAGGGATTAGAAATATTGCTTTTGCAACTAACGAAGTTAAAATTTAAGTGATGCCAAAAGTAAAATCCAAAAAGTAAAACAGTTGTTCTTACTAAGACTTTTTAGTAAACTTTACTTAATGTCCAATACTTTGTTGTACTTACTTAAAACAATTAAGTAATCTGAACTATTGCATGCTATGCCTTCGTTACTTAGAAAACCGAAGTAAACATTACTTGACTGGTTTGAGTACCATTTTGCCATATATTTTTGTATATATATATATATATATATATATATATATATATATATATATATATATATATATATATATATATATATATATATATATACACACTCTAAAAAAAAAGGTTCTATATGGCACCAAAAATGGTTCTTGGCTCGTAATCATAGGAACCTTTTTTAGTGCTATATAGCACCAATTTTGGTGCTTCAGTGGTTCTTCAGCGGTTCTTCAGAGGTTCTTCACCGGTTCTTTGACTAAGGTGCTATATAGCACCGCTAACTATGGTGCTATATAGCACCGCTACCATATACAGAACATGTTAAGATATGGTGCTATATAGCACCAAAAGTGGTTCCTCTATGATTACGACGAAGAACCATTTTTGGTGCCATATAGAACCTTTTTTTTTTTAGAGTGTATTACATGTAACATATTTCATGTCAAATAATGAACTTTTAACATTTCTTTGCTAATATTTATGGCACAACTTTTAATTGGGTTGATATAATCCCTCTATATTTGTGACAATAGCAATTGACCATGCTTGAGTGAGTCACACAGACTTCAACATGCAAAACACAACGTAACAAGGATTTATTTTTTTATTTTATTTTTTTATTATTAATAAGACCTTTACAATTGTATTTGCTGTCGATATTGGGGTTATACTGACAAAAGACAAAATAGTAAAATAAAGCCAAAAATAGTAAAACGAAGCAATTCATTTATTCATGCCGCAATGCACTCTGGGAGTACACTTCCTCAGATCACAGATAGAATTTAGTTGACTAAACTTAAATGGTTTAAGTAAGAACAACTTGCAATGCAATTAAGTAATGCTTTCTTAATTGAATTAAGGCAACGAGTTTGCACAAACGAATTAAGTAAACTGAACAAATTTGTTTTTATCAACTGATCTATGTACATCTATACTGGTGTATATTTATTTTGTGTCCATTGATTTTTGCTTTATACATAAATGATCTTCATTCTCAATGTCCTGGCAATATTATACAAATGTATGCAGATGATACTGTAATTTATTTACATGGTAATAATTTGACACATGTTTCTAATGAACTTACAAATTCTATGGTTAATGTATCGGCATGGTTAAAGGAAAATTGCTTAGAACTAAATGCGTCTAAAACAGCATGTATGTTTTTCTAAGTCAAACATTATCAGCAAAGAGCCAGATGTTTTTGTGTCAGGGGTGAGGCTGCAGGTAGTTTCTCAATAAAAATACCTTGGAATATTGATTCTAAGTACTTTTAAAGCTCAGGTAAAAAAAAAGGTTTGTAAACAGGTTAAGGCTTACTAGAGCTTATATGTTGTTGGAGGCAGCTATAGATGTTTATGCAGTCTATTATTTCTCCCATTATCTATTGTTTAACAGCCTGTGACTCTAAAACCATTCGGTACTTTACACAAACGTACTCTTAAAGTTCTTGATAAGAAACCACTTTCATCATTGTTCGATATAAAAAATATCTATAATCTGCTGAATTAGGAAAATATGATTAAATATGCAAATGTATGCCTGATGTATAAGATTATATGGTTTACCTTCTCCCCCTCTTAGTCAGCTCCACAAGAGGTGTGTTAAGAGGAGATTGTGTTACACCACTCAGACGGAGTATTCTAGCCAGCTTGCATTATGTTTCTTTCTGTTACATTCTGCATGTGTTCTGGCTACATGCATTTCCTGTATCACCATCTAGAGCAGCACTGACTGCAAATTCACAATAACATGTTATTTGATGATTGAATTGCATAAAAAAAAAAAAAAAATTAATCACACTTAATTAAATTGACAGCTCTAGTTAAAAGCCTTAGCCTGTTTTTAGTTGAATAGAATTAAATTGGCCTCACACAGGCTTCAAAAGCAAGTGCCAAGTAGGACTGAACAATGCTTAAACATACGCCCGAAAAAAAGATGGAATCAAGTAAAAGTTGGACATCAGTGCTGTTGTGTGTTTGCGTGTATTTGGGGGAGGTGAGTGTACACGGTCTTTGCCAAATCAAATTGCGCCTTTGCGGGCCACTTCCAGAGCTTTGATCGTCTCAGCAGCAGGGGAGGACTAGAGAAAATGGGTATTTATTCACTGGGCTTTGAAGAGAGCTGTAAACAATCAGCCTAACGGTGTGGCCAGAACGATGGGACCTGGCAGAAGGAGCCGAGTGGTGAGGAGGAGCTGGAAGCGCGAGTCTGCACGAGGGCAGCTGCCACAAAGACTTACGGAGTGCCTGGGGCCCCTAAACACACACACACACACATACACTCACTGCCCACTCAAAGAGCTGTCTATCCCATTCACAAGCACCCTAATCCTTTCTCTCTCCCATTGCGTGCATGCCTGCCTAAATGGCAGCCGTAGTCCATCACGAGCCAGTCGGGACTCGGTTCCCATTGAGTCCTGAATGAGAAACTTAACTTCACTGTGTTGCACTTGAATGTGCCTTTGGTTCTGTCATTATGAGGAAGCCATTGACTCAATATGGCCCCTGGACAAAGGCTGCCCGGGCTCTGTATTGTCAGGTTTGGGTGAAGTAAGTAAGCTCTTAAGCACTTTTACACCTGGAGTTGATTTGAAGCATATGGGCCTTTGATAGGCCAACAATTGCTCATTGATATCACTTGATATTTGTCCTACACAATATTCAGATTGTTAACTGAAGGAGAGATTAGCCTGGTCATGTCGCTACTGGGATAGCACAATATGGTAAATGATATGGAAATTCTGTGTTCAGTGGGGACAAAACAGTCCGACTTTAATTTGGAGACAAAACATCTCGCGGAGTTCAGGCGAGGGCATACGTTGCTCCAGCACCTGTTATTTTCTCACCCACACTCTTAACACACGCTATAGGTTTCAGTTAAACCATTTACATATTTGTTTGTGTGTGTGTGTGTGTGTGTGTGTGTGTGTGTGTGTGTGTGTGTGTGTGTGTGTGTGTGTGTGTGTGTGTGTGTGTGTGTGTTGCCTGTGTGTTTGCCTGTTCTAGAACATACTATGTGTGAAATATAATAATTAATATAAAGTTCATTTTAATGCACATTCTCTTAAGTGAAGTGTAATGGAGCTCTAAATCTCTCTTTTTGGAGCTTCACATTTTTAATAGGTAAAAAGAAAAACATGTTTTTGTTTTACAAGATCACGTGAGAATCAAGCATTGTCAAGTGGACAGCTATGAATCAGGAACCACAGAACAGGACAGGTGAGCAGTGCTTCTCAAGCCTCACACACACACACGCACGCACGCACGCACGCACGCACGCACGCACGCACGCACGCACGCACACACACACACACACACACACACACACACACACACACACACACAAACACACACACACACACACACACACACACACACACACACACACACACACACACACACACACACACACACACACACATGGCAGATTCAAACCCGCATTACTCGCATAAGCACCATAGCTGTTTCATTATATTGCTATGGCAGATGGAAAAAGACTGTCTTCTTTTTAAAGCGAGGGGTGGTGCTATTGTTGGTTGGCATAGTAGTGTGCAATGTTAGCCAGTGATTTACTGTTCAATGAGAAATCTTCCAGAAGACAACAGAAATGCTGTTACATGATAAACTTGACTTCCATTTCATTTATTGCATTCCTCTACACTTCATTCTCTTCAGTTACAGTATGGGCACAATTGATTTGCTTACCTGTATTTCGATGTTTGCATTTATGTCTGTTGCTTTGTGTTTGAGTCTGACACATTATTGTTTGTGTGCATTTTATTGTGTGTAATGTGCTGCTGGGAGTTATATCTGTGTATGTGTGTTTGTGTGTGTGTGTGTGTGTGTGTGTGTGTGTGTGTGTGTGTGTGTGTGTGCGCGCATATGTGTGAGAGAGTGTCTCTCTCTGCGTGTGGGGAGCCTGGTGGCGGGACACATTTGGGGGGCTGCTCATCTACACCGCGCCATGCCCCATCAGCTCCATCAGGATGTGGGAGAACAAAGCCTGTACATTTCCACAGCCACGCGCCTGCAGGGAGAATACTCATCATAATTAGCCCAATGATGAGGCGCTGTGATGCACTGCACAGCAGGTCCCTGTCTCAGTTTCTGTCTCTTTTTTTTCTCTTTTTCTTCTTTTCACTTTTACGGTCTCTAAGGAGAAAAGGAAGAAAAAAGGAAGATTTTAACTTGACACTGCATGTTGTTCATGTTGCAAAAATCAGTGCAATTTTCTTGTTGAAAAGCCAAATCAAAGTCCTATTGTGGCGCCTTTTGTCGCTTTGAATGAATTACTGACGTGTTCTGTGATACTGATATATTACTGATTAAGATATATAAAGAGAGAGTTTATTTGCGTGGAATACTAAATATATATTACAGGTTCATTTATAATTGGGGGTATTATAATATTAATTGGTCCTAATTACATTCTCTTAACCCATGTTTATAGATGGTCCTTGACATTCCCAAAAAAACAACAACCATAGTGTCTGTAATTATTAATCAAATTTAAAGGGTTACTTCAGTGATTTAGCATTAAGCTTTGTATCAGTAGAAACCCGGTAGTATATTCGAATTATCGTACTTTCTCCCCTCATGTCCCCCTGAGACGAGAGAATTATGCATTTTATTTCAGAAAAAAATCCTCAGATGATGCAAATATCGTCATTTTGCTTCATCTGAGGATTTTTTGGCCAGAGGCTAAAGACTACAGCCAGTAGAAGGAGCTAGTTCCACATGTTATCAACCCGCCCATAGGGGTGGGATCTCACTCACAGAATGTAAATGTGCACGGCCGCTGCCGCTTGGCTCGGGCATTCATAACGGAGCAGTACGGAGCAAAGTTAAGGAAGTGTTTCAACTTTTCAATGAATTCCTATGAAAGTTAAGCTTCCATAGGCATGATCTGATAACGTGCCAGACTGGACACGTGTCGTGAATGATTGCCGCGCTCTCGTGATGAATGAAATTTGACTCCTGCTGGGTTTGCGCCGTGACTTTCGTTCAGCTCACTCTCACACTTTATTGAAAAGACACGTTCAGTTTTTAATTGTAGTGTCTGTTCTCTACCCAGATAGCATACACACATCTCGGAGACGTCTATTTGATGTGCGTGTTTACATCTGGAAGACGTATTTTTTTAGAGTGTTTGCTCATCTGCAATACGTCTATTGGACGTTTCCTGTCAGACGTCAAATAGACGTTTAAACAATGTTTTTAAGATGTTTATGATTTAGAATGTATGAAAAACTGACATCTTAAAGACGTCTATCAGATGTTTGTAAACAGCAGATGCTTTCCAGATTAAGTGATCTTTAACAGACATCTTGCAGACGTACGTGTGCTATCTGGGTACCTGAACAAAATTATTTTATTACTATGAATATCAAAATGACTGGGGGCGGTGCCGCGGTGGGCAAGTGATAACTTGTTGAGTTGTTGTCTTTCATCCACATGAGACAAACATACATTTTCTGTCTTTTCTCAGTCTAGAAGGCACCAAATTCAAAAAATAATTTCACATTTCTACTACATAAATGACCCAGTTTAAATACACATTCATCTTCCCAGCGCTGAAATACCCCTTTAACTAAACGTTTCATTTCTTCTGACGTCACGGTGACTACGCAGGTGCTCTTTTTAGTTTGGTGTTTACGTCAAGATGAAATAATCAAAACGGTTTTGACCCACAGAGTGCGATGCTCACTTTAGTTGCTTTAATGTTGCGTTCACACCGCACGCGATTAGCGCGATTCGCGCGAGTGATTTACATGATAAGTCAATGCAGAGACGCGAAATGGCATTCTGCGGCGCGATTCGCGCGATTGAGGCGGCGAGATTCGAGCGATTCGCGCGATTGAGGCGGCGCGAATGACGCGAATTGAGCGTTTTGAACGCGCGATTCGCGCGAATCACGCGATTCGCGCGAATCGCTCAAGTTGAAAAATCTGAACTCTGGCGGATATTTTGCGCCGCGTTAACCAATCACGAGCTTGCTCTAGTAGTGACGCATTTACAAGCGGAGGCAGAAATCCCAACAACAATGGAGGACAAGATAATCGTGGCCGTATGTGGAGACCCGGAGCTGTACAATACATCATCCTATCACTACAGGAACAGGAATAAAAGGAATAAAAAGGATCTTGCTTGGAAGAAAGTGAGTTATTGTGAGTTATTGTGAGCCAAGTGAGCCATTTCACAACGAGACAGGAGCAGAAAAAAAGAGCCAGAGCCAGCGGCAAATGTGAGAAGGACTAGCCGAGGGAAGGCGGGTCTCGCCGGGTACACGAGCGCTGAGCGCCGCTGATCCCCTGGGTCTCACAACTCCGAAAACGCCAGATAAAATGCTCAAATAGGCACTCTTTTTATACATTAACCACAGATTTGAGCTTTAAACAACTATATTATCGCCTGAAAAAGTCTTAAAACTACGTTTTGTCGCACATTAATAGTAGTATTTTTTACAAAAAAGCTCATATAGGCTCATATAGGGCAGAAGCCCCGCCCATGACGCGAATTCGCGTCTGTTGTGTAGTTGTCACACGCGTTTTTCACGCGCGATTCGCGCGAATTACACGCGCGAATGAAGCGAGTGAACTCAAAATGTTCAAGCGTCCACCTTCGCGCGATAAGCGCGAATTATTCGTGCGAATCGCGTCCGGTGTGAACGCCACATAAGTCGTCTTATTAGTCGTCGTTTTCTACTAATAACTTGCTCACGCTAGTGTTTGGGATTGAAAACTGGAGTGAACAAATGTCTCATTCATCGTCTGACAAAGTAAGGCACACATTTCTTTAAGCGTCTGATCTAGCGGTCTTTGAACAAAAAACCTTGGACTATACATAGGCTACATTGTGCCCTGAAATGGTAACTTGCGTACAAATATAATCTTCACGCTGACGTGTCTTGGTAATTATTATTGTTTATTAACCATGTCCTCAATAGTGTAGCCTATTCGTGTAAGCAAATCTTGGCGATCGTCACGTCATGAACAAAGCCAATTACTGTACACTCAATTTAGAAACATGAGTGTGTATACAGCGATACATATAGAGATTATTTGCTTATTCATACTAAATAAACATAAATCATCTGTTAAACTATACAATTTTTGTAATGAGTAGGCTAACTAGTTGTTATAAAGTGTCATGAATATATTTTTGTTCATTATTCTGTCAAGAGTTTTTGGTGTTTTGTTTTTTCGTTCCAGCTGAAATGTTGTATTGTGTAAGATAAGTGTTACAGATTTAAAGGTCCCGTTCTTCGTGTGTTTTTGAAGCTTTGATTGTGTTTAAGGTGTGTGATATAACATGTGTTCATGTTTCGCGTGTAAAAAAACACAGTATTTTTCACACAATTTACTTATCTGTATACCGCTGTTTTCACTCCCCTAAAAACGGCTGATGACTTCCTTGTTCTATGAAGTCCCTCCTTCAGAAATACGTAACGAGTTCTGATTGTGCCAGCGGTTCCCGTGTTGTGATTCGACAGCAGCTTAGCGCACATGGCACGGTTCCTGTGTTGTGATTCGACAGCAGCTTAGCGCAAGTTGTACGGAAAGGTCACGCCTCTTAACGGGAGATGTATGCGGCTATGCGCTCAATGATCTCTACAGCGTCCCTGGGAAAGCCAAACAAAGGTGATTTGACTCCGGGATGAAAATAACAGCGTCTCGACGACATGGTGACAAACACACTGAAACGCACCACTTCCTTTTCTCCACGCGACCGTCCTCTTCTCCACGTGGGACAGCAACAAGACCACGCCCCCTTTTTTCACGTATTCTTGTGGGCGGAGGTTAGTCTGTTCTACTGTTCTACTGACGTCATTTATGAAGGAAGTACCAGGATGTAGTCCAAGCCGGCCGTTCGCTGTAGGCTTTGAAAGGGAACTTCTGTTAAATAAAATATCTCGCTTGGCATTGAACTTTGAGCTTTATAATTTTACAGGTATTATTTATGCTCTAACAGCAACATTATACACTAACTAAAGTTTGAACAATGGGATCACGAAGAACGGGACCTTTAAAACACTGATATTTGATTGTTCCCCTGTTTTGACTATGCCCTTATAATATGCCTACTGAGAAATGCCAGTAGTTTGTATTTCAGAAATGTGGTCCTCTTGCCACAATTAGCTACGTCACAAAATGGCAATGGAAATGTATGTAAACTATACTATTATTCAAGGTGTAATGGGTGTGAAGCTATTCACTCAGCGTCATAATGAATACAGAATTGTTTGTGTTTGGCTCGTTTACCAAAAGTAGGTCACATGTGGAAAACAAACTAATTTGAATGAGGGAAATGTACATTTGGAGTCAGAAATTAGGGCGGGTTTTGTTATGGAATCACCTTAGCGATTAGCTGCCTCCCCACCTGGAGCAATGGCACTATGCCCAAGTGCCGCTTTCAGTATGTTTCACTACAAAACAACATGCCTTTCAAGCCTGAAAACAGTGTTGTTTACACTCATTAAATCTGCATTTCATCAAATATCATCAAATGCTAATGGTTTGACAATGAATACAGCCGTTATTGTACTGGAAGTCACTTTAGATAAAAGCGTTCGCAAAATGACAAGTAACCAAGCTGCTGGTGACAGAGATTGTCAGCAGTAAGATCCACTTCATTGAGGGAGGACAAACAAGACTTTCGGGCAAATCACAAAGCAAGGCCCCTGTAACCAAAGGCATTCAAATTCTGCTAAAACGCTTCCCTCTATTTTATGCGCCGGTTATGTCGTTTCAACATTGTTTGCTGACCTTGAGATATCATCAATTCATTTAGTTACATGTAATTCATAACTTTGCTATTCCTTGTGTGTAGTGACTTTTTACTTCACGTGTATAGTAGAAATGGAAGCTGTTATTAAGGTTTTGGGTTTGAGTTTGATTAATGCTGTCTGGTACCATATGAAAGAGCTGTGTCTCTAAGACAGATCTGAGAGGTGAGGATGGAGTTTGGTTGAGATTTCTTGGATGTGTGTGGTAGTGCAGAGTGATCCGTGTGAATACATGTGTCAGGATATCACCAGATCAATAGATTTTAAACTTGTTCGCAATGGTGGTCACTGACACTTGCAAATGTGCTTATGGTAGAACCGATCATAATTTTCCCCTTTTTTTGTAGTGACATTTTCATCTATGCAAGGTTGATTTTGTGATGAAATGGGCATGAAATATTTGAGAGCTGTTTTTCTTAAAGAAATTAATCAGAAAGGAAGGAGGCATTAAATTGATCAAAAGTGACAGTAAAGAAATTTAAACCGTTACAAGTAGATTTTTGTATCAAATAAATGCTGTTCTTTTTTTAATCCTGGCAAAAACAAACACAAACAAATGTTCCACAAACATATTAAGCAGCACAACTGTTTTAAACATTGAAGATAATAAGAAATGTTACTTGAGCAGCAAATTAGCATGTTAGAATGATTTCTGAAGGATCATGTGACACTGAAGAATGCTGAAAATGTAGCTTTGCCACCACAGAAATAAATTACATTTTAAAATGTATTAAATAGAAAGTAGTTATTTTAAATTGTGATAATATTGAACTGTTTTCACTATATTTTTGTTCAAATAAATGGTGTTATGGTGAGCATAAGAGAGACTTCTTACCGTCCTAGGGATGCACCGATTTTTTTTTGGCAGATGCTGATTTAAATGAACGAATATTGGCTTATTTAATCAAATAATCTCTTATTTGAAATGTTGTCATTAAAATAAAGTGCTTTGATCATGTTTTAAATCAGCAAAGTAAAAAAACAAAACAAAAAAACATACATTAACTTATAGCTAGTTTATTGCTGCATTATCAAATAATTTCTAATGAACATAAACTGGATCCATTTAACATTCAGCAGGCCAACATATATAAATACAACAGAACAAGATGCATATGAAATAAACTGTGCTTTTTAAGTAGGTTTAATGTTAAATAACTCCATAAATTAAATACATATATTATTATTACATTGAGAGCTAAATTCGACCAGTCAACATTAATCCTGTCACAATTACTTTGTTAAACTGAACTTTTATTTTGACGGGTTGCCGTGAAGACCTTCAAGTTTCTGTGTTTGTGTTTATGATATGAAGATTTTGTTGAATGAAACCGTAAAATGCACATGAAGTGACTGGAGATGCATTCATCATGTCCTCATATATTGAGGTGGCAGAGGCAAAAAAAAACCCTGCGTGTGAGAGATAAATGAAACCGCACGTGTGCGCCATTCATTCACACAGAAACATGCAGGATTCATATTTAAACAGTCTTTTTGTGGCTTAATATTCACAGACACTAGTATAAATCACAATTTGATTTAAGTGTACTGACCTACGTTTTATTTATTCATTAAAAAACTTTGACAAATTCTGTGACATTCCGTGTTATGCAGTAAATTCCGTTTTTATGACTGGATTCCGTCTGCGTTTTCCGCATTGCGGAAATGAATCTTTAGGAAAGTTATTTAGTCAAGAGTAGTGAGCGATTCTTTTGTTGTTTGATTAATATTAAAACGCAGTGCAGCAGAAATATTACTTTACTATAGGGTTGGGCGATGTCTCCTAAATTGGCAGATGACGATGTTTACAGTAAAACATCGTGATGGACGATGATATCGTCTTTTTTTAAATTAATACAAATATATAGTTTACTATATCTGTATTTTACTATCTCTTTACATAAATACTATTTTCTACTTCAAAACTATATAATTTCGTTATTTTACTAACCCAAATAATGACTCATCCGTGCTAGGTTGCACGTGAGGGAAAAAAGTAGCTTCCTTCCACTTAAGAAGAGTGCACTTTTTATTTTAATAAATCTCTTTACATAAATGCTATTTTCTACTTCAAAACTATAATTTCGTTACTAACCCAGTGTTCTGTATGTTAATGCTGTTTTACGTGAATAATACAGAGTGAAGCACAAAGCTTTGTTTACAAAGGAAATAAATTTGCAGCCATGAATGGATTCATGCTGAATGAGAGAGGTAGGCTGAGCCCAATTTAAGATTTGTCAGCTTTTTTATTCTGTTTTGCAACTTCCGTGAATTTTAACAATAGGCCTAACGTTAGTCCATTTTATCCCACATGGACATCTCTCCCACATGGACATCTTCATTCAGTTAATTAATAAACCATTGGTTTGTTATATCTGCATTTTTCATGCTATAGCCGAAATGATGATGGTTGTGTAAATTGATAAAAAATCGTCCGATATATCGGTGCATCTCTATACCAATTACCAACCTCAAACTTTTGAAAAATATTTGGAGAGAAAGAAACTCTTGTCAAATGATGAAATAATTCAGTAATAAATAAATCTATAAATAAAAAAGTTCTTGCAAAAGTTGTTTACACAGACTTATTAATGACTTTCCACAGTCTTGTTACATTTATTTGTTCTTTAATCAGACTACAATTGTTGTGTACAAATGTTGTTGATTCAGTAAAAATAATTTTCTATTTGTCTTTTCTCTGAGTATGTTGTGAGGCTGTACTTTGCCTTGTTGCAAGGTCAAGACTGTTAATTTGAGCTTCAGTGTATGTCTGAGAATTTGCGCATCCCTGCAAGCGTGCTTGTGCGTGTGTGTGTGATGAGCACGCATCCGCATGGATGGACCATATGGGCCCGGGAGGAGGCTTCTGCTGGGCAGAGCTGACAGGCCACCAGTATGGCCTTGTGCTGCAGTCTGGGTTGCTCCAATGCTCATCCGTCCAGCCCCTGCATAAACACACTGACACACACACGGCGGGGTCCTCTTGTGGCCCAGGCAGATGGCACCTCTTGCCCACATGCCAGGAAAAAGCATGCAAATTAAAGGTTATACCCAGCAGGTTTGAAGCCGTGCCAGCACGGGGTGGCGCAGCAGCCCTGGCCCACCTGCTTCTCAGCCTGGAGACATCTGGCTCGATTTTGTGGAATGAGCACAACGCTGAGAGGAATAACTGTCATCTGTTCAGCTTGTTCTGAGGAGGCCGTGCTGAGCGTCTCCCTGAGCCACGAGAAGGATGTTTTCACTGCTTTAAAAGATCTCATTAGTTCTCAACTACAGTTTTAGTTGAGCCGTTTTTGCGTGCACGTGTATTGAGAGGCTCTACTTGTTTTTCGCACAGAGAACGTAGCTGTGACTTCCCATTTTTTCAGCGTAGCAGTTCATGCTTAGAAAAACTGGGTCTTCTGCCAGGTTGCCTTGTCTGTAAACACTGACTGGAACAAACAATTTGTGATGTAGGCTTAGGCATAGAGTTTTGTGAGATCTGTCCTTAATTCTTTCCCAATATGCTATTGGTGTTTGCGTTAGTCTCTGAGGATTGAAATATCATGACTCAAAGTGAGTTTGCACATGTTCTGACGTATTTAAAGCTTTGCTGGCTTTAATACCTTTGTTCCCAATATGTATCTAACTGAACTGTTTCCAATGTAACGCGTTGAGGGAGCCGATGACAAATCTGATGCAGGTTGTTATTTTAGGGAAGTTGACGTGGCATGTTGTGTAAGTTGACGTTGCGCCACTCGCATCTGGTTAAGACACGGCCACTCCCACCAGTCTGCTATGGATATGCTTATAAGAATCAAATACCGCCTTGCTTTAGTAGGAAATACTTCTTAGCAAACTTTTAGTCACAATAGTATCGTCTTTTGTATTGTTCCTGGGTGCAAGCATTCAAAGAGTAAGTGTCTAGTGGGAGTGAGTTACTATCAGTTTCCAGTGAAGGCAAGGCTCGATGGTGCGACCATTTCACTCACATTTGCGACTAAAAATAGATGTGCGAACTGTGAATGCATTTTGGAGCATGTGTGCGAATAAAATAAAAAAAAATTCTTAAATGTAAGGTTATAATAAAAAATCTTCAATACCTTAAATGGTATAACAAGGCATCTTATATTTTGGGGATGGAAAAACATAAATCACGGTACTGCCTAAACTTCAAAGGGCTTTGACTTCATTAAGTAAATGTGAGAGAAAGTTTCAAAGCCTGATTATGGCGCTGTTGTACGTTCTACAGGCTTGCACAAAAGCGTTTCAGAGCAGTTCGCAATCAATGAATAGCCTACCACACATTTATGCCAAGCGATTGCTTATGAACTAATGCTGATCAATTATGACAATGTTTACTTTACTGTGTTTATATTGTAATATGTTGTATACAGTTGTAAGAATGCATATTTTATCTCCCTCATTTGAATTTGAATGAGCATTCAGCAATAATAAAGCATATACATTTCAAGTCCCAGTATTAAATAAAAATCACGCAATGTGTCCAATTTCCTTCCCGGTTATTATTTGGTTACACAAACTGTAGGTAATTTGATTTAATTTCCATTTAATTTAAACTATTTTAGCTTCTGTCTGGGATGCCCTGTCACAGGAAGGAAAGACGAAGAACATTATTTGATGAATATTATTAAATATATAGATTTTACTAGTATCATTGCTATTATAGCTTAGCCTGACAAGCCAGACCCACATCAAGATGTTGGGTCTGGGAACACACCATTGGCAGGGCTCAATCCGAGGGGCGGGATAAACGGTTGTCTTTCAAATTCCCTCTGCACGCAATAGGATAGCGCTACAACCAACCAGAGCAACGAAGAAGGTGAAGCGGAGCTAGTTGATAGATTAAACTTTTGCTGTATCCGGTCGGCAAAACTCCGAACACATTGTCCTTTTTTAAGAATGACTTCAGTGCCATTCTTTGTTCTTTTCTCAAAGAAAAGCTTAACTCCAAGTCTTCCAGAGTCGCGGCCAAAGCCGGTTCGAAAGATTCGCCAGCTTCTTTGTTTACGAGTAGCACGTGGAATCGCTGCAAGTCTGCCGTCATTATGTTAAGCCCGTCCACCGACTCTATACACGATGTGATTGGCCTGACTAGAGTTTGGTTTTTCCAGCTAGCAAGCCAACGGAGGGTTGCTAGAATTCCTGGCTGCAAATTATATTTGCTGCCGCTAGGGTGCGTCTAGATTTCTAGGCTAATTATAGCTAACAAAAACTAAAACCATAAAAAAATCTCTTTACTTGAAATAAATACATTTTGTTCATGTATAGTTTTGTTGTTTCATTTGTATAAGACAACAACATAAAAAGTTAACTGACAAAAAATAAATGTATTTTCTTATTTTCATTTAGTTTCATTAACCTGGTGTACCAAACTAAAACCATAATAAAAACTAAACTATACAAAGCAAAAAAACATTTTAACTAAAATGAAAATGAAAGCAGAATAAAATTTAATTCAAAATATTAACAAAAACTATATAGGCCTAGTATCTCAGTGATACTAAAATAACACTAGTATGGCAAAATCTGTTACATCGTGTTTTATATGCAGAAATAGTTAATTGCGCCCCAAAAGTTTATAAATGCACTTCTAATATTTTCAACCTAGGAGCACAGGTGCTCATTGGGGAAAAAGTAAGCGTCAAGCCCTGAAGGATACAGGAAAGAAAGCGGTTGCTATTTTATTCTATTTTTACCATAATGCTGTTTAAAGAGTAGTAGACGTACGATTGTCCGACTGTCCCTGGGTGGGGATACAAAATTGCATAAGTATAAGTTTTTACGAAAGCCTGGAGCCCTGGAGGCCTTCCGCAGGATGACTCATTGTGACTTTTAATGACAAATAAATGAGAATTTCTTTGTCCAGGTAACACAGAGTATATATACTACTGACATTGTAACAATAAAAAAGTGGACTGAAAATTGGTGAAGTTACACTTTATATGACTTTGTCACATTGCTGGACTATTGCAATAAGGGAAAATTAGTCATTTGGAAAACAAAACAAAAAAACAACCACTTGAATGGCGAAGAAATCAAAAACATCTAAAACACTTTCACTTATACAAATGTAAAGTTTTAACCTGAAATCTTGATGTTGGAAAATAAAGGTTTATGTCTATTTCCATTTGTTATCATAGAATTTCAACCAAACTTATGAAGGTCTTCAACATGCCCACTCTTCACGTTGTGGTTGTTACAGGTCTGTTTGACCCCTGCAGCAACCCCAATCTCACAGGGTTAAAGCCAGATATGTTCCAAGAAAAATAGGCTTCTAGCTGAAGTACTGAGTGTGTTTATATGTTTGTGTGTGCAATTACCTGCTCAAGTCATGCTTGGGCAAAATGCCAGAGGGCACAAGTGTTTTCTCTGTAAAAGTCCTTGTACCCTTTTTTTGTAAAAATTTTTTACATGTACATTTTAGTTGGATGTCAGTGTACGCATTTATTCTGGATAAAATTCATGTAGAGAATTTGGATATAGATTGTTGTTTTTTTAGCTGTGCCACTATATGTAGAGCTATAATTTTGTGTTTTAGTAAATCTAAACTAAATAAAAGAGAACACTTTTGAAAATTGTGTGAGAAAACAACATGGCAGTTTTTTAGCATTAGTAATTATTTTCACTAGCAAAATGCTCTGTGCAATGATTCCAGTTTAATAGCTGTTTAGTGGCTTCATCTCTTTTTCATTGCCCATGCGCTACTGTAAAAATGTAACCATATCATAAACACATTAGTTATGAGTGGAATATTATTATATGGTTTAATTTGGCCATTACTTCCTTAGACCTCTTGTCTCCTTTGTCTCATCTGGTCTTCTTTCTGATCGGCATTGATGCACTGTTTGAAGTGTTATCAGATCTTGAAAACTCTTTTGTTTTTATAGTCAATTTCAAATCCATATAGAAATGCCTATATCTCAGAATAGTGCAAAGTCAAGTGTGTTTCATATTTCTCCCCTTATATTTTCGTATTTTGAAAGAGCGGTCAAACCGCTCCATAAATGTCTGATTAAACCTGCAGTTATATGTATAAGAGCACTTGTTTGAGATTGAAAAATATTAAACAAAATATTTTTACAGTGATATAATTACACCGGTTTAGCCTCACATTTCCTTGAAACCTTTTATCATAAATCATTTTCCATGTTTAGATTGCTAACTAGAGCAATCCATCTATTTCATCTCCCATTGCTGCCGCTGTTTCCTACCATGTGCTGGCCTGTTTCTCTTCAGCTGCACCCTCTCCACAACGTATCTTTAGACCACTCTGCTCTATCTGCCTGTGTGTGCTTCTGAGTGGATGACATAGGGGATCCTGTATGTGTGTGTTTTTGACGGTAGGTAGGTAACCTGCAGAAAAACGATATCATGGCTGTAGTGGTGAGTGTGAGTGTTTTTGACAGTGGTTAGAAAGCATTTAAAGGAACACGCCACTATTTTGAAAATAGGCTCATTTTCCAACTCCCCTAGAGTTAAACAGTTGAGTTTTACCGTTTTCGAATCCATTCAGCCGATCTGCACTTTTAGCATAGCTTAGCATAGATCATTGAATCTGATTAGAACGTTAGCATCTCGCTCAAAAAATGACCTAAGAGTTTCGATATTTTTCCTATTTAAAATTAGACTCTTCTGTAGTTACATCGTGTACTAAGACCGAAGGAAAATTAAAAGTTGCTATTTTCTAGGCCGATATGGCTAGGAACTATACTCTCATTCCTGCAGAACTTTTCTGCCGTATACCATGGGTGCAGCAGCGCAATGATATTACACAGCGCCTGTAAATAATATAATATCAATAAAATAATATCATTGGGCCTACTTCACCCATGGTACGGCAGCAAAGTTCCTTGATTATTACGCAGGAATGAGAGAATAGTTCCTAGCCAAATCAGTCTTAGTACACAATGTAACTACAGAAGAGTCAAATTTTAAATAAATAAAATATAGAAACTCTTTGGTCATTTTTGTGGGAAAGATGCCAAGTACAGTCTAATCAGATTCAATGATCTATGCTAAGCTGTACTAAAAGTGCTTCCGCCAGACACAGAGATCAGCTGAATGGATTCGAAAAAGGTAAAACTCAACTATTTAACTCTAGGGGAATAGACCTTTCTCACAAAACCCGGAAATATGTAATCGTTGCGGAACCGGAGTTCCTGTCAAGCGCCAACACATCAGAAAAGCATACCCGGCCAAGAGAAAATGGATCAGCGAGTCTACACACCTTCGCTAATGGATTTGCCAAATAATTACATTTGATGGAAATGAACAATTAGGCCTATTTACATAAGTCTCATATTACGTCGCTATAAAGAACCAGCGTTACATGACGCCTTCCTTGACAAAGTTGTTTGTGCGGACATTGGCTACAGTTCAAAATAGTTTAAACATCATGCAGTGTGCACAATTTTATTTTTTAACATACAACATAATACTTTTAATAAAATTATATATGTTTTTATTTTAAAAGACTATAATACTATATGTTTACAATATAATACAAAATGTTGATTAACATCACGTTATGTTTTAAAACAAAATAAATTCACAATATGTATGGAGGCATTTTGCAAAAGTGAATTTTATATATAGCTATTAAATAAAATATAAATTTTTTAAATAAAAAATATATACACGACTCACGAGGCAACATCCATTTAAGCATGCGTGTTTATTTTAGTAGTCAGTGAACAGCCTGAGAAACATTTAAATAGATTTCAGTTAATAGTGGTTATATACATATTTAAATATAAATATTAGTTTGAAAAAAAAAATCGTTTTATATTTCCCCACAGAGGTGCGTCATATGCCGCTTTGCGTTGAAAGGCTTGTAAGTTAGGACATGAGCAGGGAAGTTTGGTCCTTCATCCCGCAGGATAGCCTGAATCCATTTCCGTCAAACTCCACCATCAACAGGGAAGGAATGAAACGACAGATGTAGCTGCTTTTGGGAATAACAAGAACAGCCCGGTAAGCTACAATCACACTTGCTCGTTGCTTGCGCCATTTGTTTACCTGTATCCCTGTCTGGGGAGGAAGAAGATTACCACGACGATTGCGTATTTCGGTCGCAAATACGGAAGTTGTGAGAAAGGTCTATTGGAAAATGAGCCTATTTTCAAAAATAGTGGGGTGTTCCTTTAAACTCACAATGAAACTGAAGTTGTGACAGATCTTTTCTTCTGTATAAATCAAAGGTGGACAGTGACTAAGTACTTATACTTGAGTACTGTACTTAAGCACACTTTACTTGTATCTGTACTTTACTTGAGTATAATTTTTTCGGGGAACTTTGACTTTAACTTAACTACATTTGAAAGACAAATATCATACTTTTTACTCCACTACATTTCTATCAAGGTCCTCAAAGTCGAAAGTCGTTTCTGTAGCAGCTTTGAAAGTCAATGGATGTTTTTTTTTTTCTTTAAAAGTTTTTTTTTTGTTTGTTTCAGTTTTCTGAAAAGATTAAAGATTAGTTTAGTTGGCATACACTTGATGCATGTCTCATAAAATGTTAAAAAAATTAAACGTCTGGGACAAAGAGAAGAGTAAACCGTTGGGAGAACATCGGATGTGTATCAGTGTATTGGATCCGATGTTTGTATTGGTATTGAAATGAGTTTAAGGTAGTCGTATACTAGCATGTCGGATGGAGCATCACTGACTGGCTTAAACTACATTGGTGGCATAGCGTGCATTTAATAAAATAATACATTGACATAAAAAATTTAATTTACTTTTGATACTTCTGTACTTTTACTTAAGTAAAAATCTGTTTTTAGAACTTTCACTTGTAACTGAGTAATATTTGACTAGTAGTAATTTTACTCAAGTAATAGAGTTGTGTACTTTGTCCACCTCTTGTATAAATGTTCTGTGCATTAGTTGTTGATTAGAGGGACTTGAGGCAGATCTGAGAGCGAGCTTGCAGTTGATCATAAAAAAGGGCGTGGTTTAAATAGACGAGAAGATTGGAGAAGTCTGGCATACAGAGAGAGAGAGAGAAGTCTGACATTTCAACAAAAGATCAAGTTATGACATTTTGATTAAAAATTATGAGGTTAAAACAAATAAAAAAAACTTAAACATGCATTCAAAGTAAGGTTAATAACATGCATTTAGAAAATAGATGAATTTTCATTTAGCATGTCTGAAGACTGTACTACAAAAAGATATCTTACAGTTACACACCCAAATGTTACTCTTTTTTTTTTATTATTGTCTTTGGATTTCACTGAAGCAACAATGTTTTACATTTTTTAAAGCCGAATGTAAGTGAAGGGAAGGTTTTCAATTGTATTTGTAAAAAAAAATACTAAATTTGTTACTTTATTTCATTTATTCTGTACCATATTGGTTATTGGTCAATATTAGTTTTTTTCAGTATAGGTTTTATGTTTAATTGTGATAATTTCCTCTATTTTTATATTGCAGATTAGATGCGTTATCATCCAATGCTCACTTAAATTAATGTAATTTTTTGTATACTCTATAATGTTTTGATGTTTAAATTCAGTTGTAGCATTTAAATGATTTATTTTAGTTTTGAACAAAATAGTATATCATTTTAATATCAGCTTACTGCTTAACAGTTTATCGATATCACATGCATTCCTATGCTTATGTTAATTATAACTCGTTCCTCCTACACTGTGGTTCGGTAACGCATCGCCTGTGGAAAAAGAGCGAACATGGCTGTCATGTTGGAGCGTGAATGTGTGTGTTTGTGCTCACAGTCAGGGTGTTATCCAATGCCGTTGTCTCTGCGCTCCCAGCTGTGATTGAGGGTGATTGAGCATAGCTTTGATTGAAAGTGAAGTGAGCACTGTGTGGTGTCCCATCTCTCGACCCCATGCTCCCCCAGTTTGAGTGGGAGATGGAGGGGCTTAACCTCCCGCCCAGCCCCTTGGCCTCTCAAAGAGCTCGCTATCATATCAGCACTCCCGCTATGCACACCCCAGGCCACGACGGACAATTGGGTATGTGTCTGCAACCGGTGTGAAAGGCCATAATGTCTTTTTCTCATCGGGAGATGCAAGAATCCAAACTCTCATCCTTCATACGTGCCAGTGTAAACAGTTCATACACTGAGAGAATAAAGCTTTGTCTGCATTATTCCAAATATACAAAATTCTGGCCGATACAGATAACCAATAACTCTTTATGGCCCGGTTTCACAGACAGGGCTTAGATTAAGCAGGACTTAGTTTAATTAAGGCATTTAAGTAGCTTTTAAAAAACATTACTGGTGTGCATCTTGAGACAAAACCATGGCACAGACATATTTAGGATATCTCAGTGCAAGTTGCTTTCAATTAAAAGTCTGGGACTAGGCTTAAAGGATTAGTTCACTTTAAAATGAAAATGACCCCATGATTTACTCCCCCCCCAAGACGTCCTAGGTGCATATGACTTTCTTCTTTCTGATGAACACAATCAGAGTTATGTTAATAAATATCCTGATGTTTCCAAGCTTTATAATGGCAGTGAACGGGGCTCACAAGTTTGAAGCTCAAAAACGTGCATCCATCCATCCTAAACGTACTCCACACGGCTCCGTGGGGTTAATAAAGGCCTTCTGAAGCGAATTGATGGGTTTTTGTAAGAAAAATATCCATATTTAAAACTTTATAAAGGAAATATCTAGCTTCCTTCAGACCGCCTTCTCAATAAACATTGCATTGAATTGCGCCATTGTATACATTGTGTCAAAAGGAAGGCCCACTGTCTTTGACTTTGAAAACCCCTGGTGTAAAGTAACATCTATTTTTAATAACATTATTAAAAAGTAATAGCAGGCACAATGGAGGTATAACCATAGATATGAGTGCAGTGTGCGTCACGAACATGCATCATCAGTGTTTTTGAATACCTCAGTTTCCACGCTATATACAGGAAAAAAATTACATTTCATAACTTTACAGTAAAATACTGTTCAAAAAATGTAAGTCGTCTGTCTTTACAGTCCTGAGTGTGTGTGTGAATACAGTCCTGGCTGAATAGCGTTCTTGAGGGTTTTTGTGTCTGATCATTCTGCATCAGTGTGTTTGAGGGCGGGCTGGACGCCCACTGGCTATTTAATTTGCTTTAATTGACGAAAAAAAATAATAATTTGGATTCACCCCTTTCCATTATTGTGGGGATTCATCAGGCCTGTCAGACCACCATCCATCCATATCTAGTCTTTTTGATGATGGCATGCACAGACTGTAAATAGCCTGTGGTGTTTAGGTGATGACATGCTGGAGTCTAGCTGTGCCAGTGCCTTAATTAGGAATGCCACACGCCTATCAGAGCCACAGGGCAGAGCTGAGCCCTGCAGGCCGAGAGGAGAAGACCGACAGTACGTCAGGGATGGGAGGGGAACAACATGTCAGACTGCTTAAGGGCGCCACCGTTGTCTAACGTGTGACTGACAGATACCAGACAAGATGACAAGAGTAGTTTGTGTATGCGTGTTTGTGTGTGTGAAACTTAATGAAGTGGAGTTGATGCTACATGTGCATGTGGCTTGTCTATTTTCATACAATGATTTATAGCATATACTGCAAAAATTATATTCTTTATCAACCTGTCTAACTTCTCAAAAATATCTATACATCAATATCAGTCACACACACACAAAAATTACATCTACCTTTGGCATTGGTGGCAAAATATTGGTGATTGTCCTTACAAATTACGGTAGCCATCTTACTCTTACTAGTCAGTCAAAACAGATCTAATTTTGTGTCGAAAATAGTGATAGGCCACATTGTGACATTGTATTATGTTGAATATTAATTGTGTTGAATATTATGTTGAATATTAATTGTATTATGTTGAATTAGCTTTCCTGTAGCTCAAACAGTAGAGCATGGTGCTAGCAACGCCAAGGTCATGGGTTTGATTCCCAGGGAAAGCAAGAACTGACAAAATATAGAAATGTGTACCTCAATGTAAGTCGCTTTGGATAAAAGTATGCAAATGTAATATCAAAGTTTTTGTGTTAATGAGGGATTTGTGGACACAATGTTTTTGGCTTTGTGGAGTAAATGCTATAGCTTTTATTTTGAAGTAAAAATATAAAATTAGACTCTTGGGGTAAGATGACCCAGCCATATTTGGCACCGAAAAAGCCCCAAGTGGCATGTTGTTATTGTTTTCAAATTTAATACCTATACCTAATACCTATTGTAATTAATGGGGCTATTATTTAATATTTTCATGAATTAGATGTACATTTCAGGCATCTTCACTTTCATTAAAACGGTTAATTGAGTGAATTCTATTATGACAAAATCTATTATGTTTTTTTATATCATATCTTCAATTAAAATATGGGCAATTGAATAAGTATATTGATATGCTTGTACATAAGTCATAAAAATGTTTACCTTTCAGATGATTATCTTTTAATGAGATTCAGATTTTTCTGTTATCAGTTATTCAATTATTCTACTAAATTGTCCAAATAAAATTTTAAGTAGAATATTTTTAGTATTTTACATTAATGACACTTTAAAAGATATAAATATTAATAAGAATTATATCAAAAGTAATTTGTACATTCTGTAACAGTTTATGGGTTATTATATGAAA
The DNA here is from genome assembly GCA_023566225.1 of Romanogobio albipinnatus. Taxonomy (NCBI): domain Eukaryota; kingdom Metazoa; phylum Chordata; class Actinopteri; order Cypriniformes; family Gobionidae; genus Romanogobio; species Romanogobio albipinnatus. The sequence goes on along the minus strand of CM042261.1, from coordinate 15,818,552 downwards.
TTAGGCCTATATATATATATATATATTCTACAAAGTGTTATTTATATTAGATCAGATCGGGTACAAAAATTAATGTGCAAGTTGTTAGCACTATTAGAAGATCAGAAGCAAAAATAATACTGCCAGAAATACAAAAACAAACTACCAAATGACTAATTCCGCAGATTGTAAAGCATACAATCATTAATGTGACGACATTCTGAAACTGTCGTCTCCGCTTTCCAGATTTTCGTGCACAGACGCTGGGGAGCGACTTTTAGCGGGATGGGTAGCGACCATAGACTGCGAGAGGGGCACCTCAGCTGATGAGGGCAGAGGGGCAGTGGCTCTAGCCACCGGGCCACCCCCCTGTGCACGGCCCTGAATAAAAGTATTAATTTCTTTTAAGTAAAAATCTTACTGAACCTAAACTTTTGAACAGTAGTGTATCAAGATAATTTATCTTGTTTTAAATGTTTTGATCTTTAAGATCAATGTTGTCATTGTGATTAATAGAGAACATATTATGGATGATGGTATGGTGAGCGAAACACACAAAAGAACTTGATGGTGGTTGGGCTGAGACATGGTCTCATGACATTGTACAGAGTTTATTTTGGCTTGTGCTGATTAGCTGATATGGAGGTGCTGCAGACACACCACTCTGACTTACTGGGGCTTTGCAGACAAAGTGCTCTCCACAGAGCCACGCTGAGACAACACAAGGGCAATGACATCAGTCCGACCGCACTGTTCACACACAGATACCTGATAACACCTCCTTCATACTGACTCCCGCCCTTCATGCACTGATTACATTCAGTTTGAGGGGCACAGCCATTATGCGTTATGGTAGTTTATAAAAACACACTTGAACATGTGTCTCAATGCTTACGTTGTTTAGTATTCTTTTTCAGCTAGGATTGTTGGTAACACTTTCTGTAAAGCTAGTCTATAATGCAAGGTATTCTTAAATGCATTTAAGGCATTCACAATGTATTCTTATCTTTACACCTTATAGCGACATGCAATTGTAACCAGTTGCAATATATATTATATTAAAAAACACATGATCCAAATGCAATTTTCATGTGTTATATTATGTTCCCATGGGATATTTAAGCAATAAGACATAAGATTCCATGTGTATGGTGCATATATTTGTGCCTTAGGTAAAATGATATCCCCCAAATATCATCACTGAAAATATGAAAAAGTATATGAAAATAATGAAAATGAAATCTGCTTTTGCCTGCTTTTAAGTCAGTATAGAGTAAATAACTTATACAATGTACAATATTATTAATAACATAAATCACTTTACCATAAAGAGACTACACTACTTTACAGGTTACATTTTACAAGTTTTATACATTAATGCATTAGCTAAAAATGAAATAACGAACATACTTTTACAGCATTTATTATCTAGATTACTGTTACTTTTTAACATTAAACTTTTAACAAATTCATATATTTTAATCTTTACACAATAATAAATGCTGTAAAAAAAATAATTTGATAACTGATGCATTAAGTAATGCTAACAAACTGATTGAAAAGTGTTCCAAAAACTTTATAATAAATTAGAATAAATGTATACATTCTTTCAAAGTATTGTTTCAAACTGTTTTATGATGCTACAAAAATTAGAGGTGTTGAGGTGTTTCATAATAAATGTGAGACAGTGAGTCTTTGGAGTACGTTTCCGCTCTAAGCAAGCTTGAGGATATGACTGCTCTTAGTTAACAATGCACTTAATGCAGAGTTAAGTGCACAAGCTGTTTGCGTTTGCAAAGCCTGTCCTTTCATTATCACATTAAAAGTGCAGCAATACAACTTCCCCAGCCTTTGTGAGTTAATGACATCTGACTGCCCCATGTGTGCCACCACTGTGGCAACATATTCGCTTTCCATTCATTACCCTGTAAAAGGAGAACTGAGCTAGCCTAGGACCATGTGTTTAAATCTTACATTTATCGAAAGCCCCTCAGGATTGGAGGAGTGCAGCAGCTTCTCAAAGACAGAGTTTATGTGGAGACTGGGTACAATCTCTTGCCTTGTAGTGTGCAGCCATGCAGTAAAGTAAATATAAAAACTTGTTTTTTGGAACCTGAACTTCACTACACATTCAAAGTTTCACTGTTTGGCCCATCAGGCCATTGGCCCGATCCTAAAAGTGTATGGTTTACAGTTCATAAAGTTTTAAAGGCAAAGTACAGTAGTTGAGAGGGATTATTTGAATCAGGCAAGCTGTAGGCTATAGTGATATTTCAAATATCTCTTTATCTATTTACATGTTGGGAAAAAATCCGGATGGTTCTTGGCCCAGGTAAAATGGTCCCACCCTAAAGTCTCTATATTAGGGTTGTGTGTAATTCAAAAGTAAATTGAGAGTGCCTTTTACATTCCAATTCAGTGGCTGAATTTGAAATAATTTTTAATGGAAATGCACAGAATTGCATTTAGATTTTGAATATAAGCAAGTAGAATCAAAGGCTTTTTTTTTTTTACCTAGAAAAACAAAGTTTCTTAAATGGTTAGTTCACCAAAAAATGAAAACTATCCCATAATTTACTCACCTTCGAGCAATCCTAGGCACATCCATCCATCATAAAAGTAATCTATACAGCTCCAGGGTGTTAATAAAGGCCTTCTGAACTGAAGAATATTTAAATGAGACATGTCAGATTTCGATACAAGAGAAGAGGTGAAGAGGAGCTTGAGTTTGTTGCCGAGCCCTATTTGTTTGAACTGTGAGAGACGTCTACTCTCACCTAGGGCTGGGCCTATAAACAATGTCATATCAAATCGCGATAAAATTGATGTCGATAACGTTGATAAGCTCTGGACATTTTTACTCAATATGGTTTACACTAACACCCAATCACACAACAGAAATTAACACCACATCAGCCAGTCAGCGTGCAGCTTTTAACTTGCACATCAAAATGTAGGTACACGCTCTACTGGCAAAGCAAACTCGACACGAGAAGGAAAAAATGAGCGGAAGCGGCGACGAACGTTACATCGAAAGTAAAACTAACCTTGAGTTATCATGCAAAGACGATGAATTTGTCAATAAAAGTTAGCACGAATTGTTACTCATTTGAACCGCGTCACACAGACCATTTATTCACTCGGGTCAAAGTCCAAACGGATCGGTCTCGGTCACGCGGCCACTAAACAGCGCTGTGAGATCCAGTGAGAAGTGCGTGCATTAAATGAAAAACACAAATGTCTCTGTGTTTTAAGAAAGTTTAAAGCCAGATTAAACAGCGCTGAGTCTGACAAACAGGAGAAACGATACGTCAGAAGGCTTTTCGATCTACAAATCTCCATAATTTACCATGGATTTACTACTATTACCATGGATAACATAAACTGCATCATGGTACTGTGGCAGAAATGTGGGATATTAGAATTTAATTATATTATTAATGTGGACATGTATTAAAAGGAGTAATGGAATATTATTACAGTATTTTTTGGTGATTTTAGCGATATAATTCGTGCATTTATACTAAATGTTTTTAGGCTAGGTCTACTATATTTTACCATATAAAAATGAGGTTGTTACAATTTTTACAAATTTCCATGTCAGGGGCGTAGCCAGCGGGCGGGCGGGCCTGACGGGCACAGTTAAATATTTGTTAAATAACAGTTGTTTAAATTATTTTAACGTAATTACAAAATTTTTACAGTATATCTCATATACTGAAATAAATCAAATGTGTTTTTTTACAGTCTATGGTTTTTGCATAATGCTTGATGAGTTCGATTGACAGCTTTGTTAGGCAATTAGGTGTCATGCTGTCTCATGTATGTCGCGTGGCTCGCGCCTGTGAGTTCATGAAGTGTGTTTACCTATTCACTTATCCTATAATTTGCAGTTGTGTGATAGATAAACAGCAGCGATGCAAAATTCTATAAAAAGGACTTTTAAAAACTTGCATTAACGCGGGAGAGAACCCATCCATCAGACCGCAAGTAACTTAAGACTTTTCAATTCCAAGTGCAGGTTCATTCTGTAAAGCCAGGAACATGCCATCAGTGTCTGTCAGTCGTGATCATGTAGGGGTAAGGTGTGTGGCACTAAATTTTGACGCAATTCAACATGAGGTTCGAATCCGCCTTTGCCGAACTCGAAAAAGTGGAAAAAAAGTGTTTAGCGTTTGTTGTAACTGCTGCTCATGTTTTGTATGTAGACAGGTTGTAGCTACAGCTTTGGTTTATGTAGACAGTAGCCGCATTTCCATTATCCTTCAAATTGCGCAAATGGAAATTGCGAATTGAAAATACGCCCAATGGAAACGCGTCAATTTCGCAAAAATTCAGAAAAATATTTTTTTCCACTCAAGTATGTTGTAATAACGAGATCTAATGTTGTTAAAACGACATATATTTTCTCCTAAAAAGGACAGTGGCGTAACTTTAACCTAGTAGGCTAATGACAGACCCCGGTGCAGCCACAAATATCATAACTATCTATAGGCCTACTGTAATTAAGACATATTCAAGAAATTTATTAAAACAGAAAGACGCTATAGTTTCAGCCTAATGCTGCGTTCACACCAAACGCGAATTGAGCGTCTGGCGCGAGTGATTTCAATGTTAAGTCAATGGAAAGGCGCGTTGACGCGCGTCTGGAGGTCCCGCGGCGCGGGAGGCGTGTTACGCGCGGCGCGAAGGACGCGAATCCGCCTCATTCGCGTGTCCAGTTCGCGCGAATGGCGCGAATTGGACGCGAATTGAGCGTCTTGCGCGATACGCGCGTTACACGCGAATGGTGCTTTTGTGCATTCACGCGTTTGAAGCGAATTCGCGTCTGACGCCCGAGTTGAAAAATTTGAACTTTGGCGTCAATTAGCGCCGCGTTAACCAATCAGGAGCCTGCTCGCTGCTGTCAAGTGGTAAAGTGACGTGTATGAGAAACCCTGCATAAATTAAAAACAGTACTATTGTGTCACAAAATGTAGTTTTAAGACGTTTTCAGGTGGGAATGTAGTTGTTTAAAGCTCAAATCTGTGGTTTATTTATAAAGAGAGCGCCTATTTAAAAAAAATTATCTTGTGTTTTTGGAGTTGTGAGATCCAGGCGATCACCGGGCAATCACTGCTCATAACCCCAGCGAAGGCAGCCTTTCCTCGGCCAGTCCTTCTGGCGTCTGCCGCTGGCTCTGATGTCCTGTAGTGGTTCGTCTTGTGTGGATCTAACGGGCGATCTTTGCTCTCATGAATATATAATTTGTTGTCTGCCAAATCGTTTTGACTGAGGGCAAAGAAGTTTCATAACTTTATATTTTAAGGATATTTAAACATACATGCAGTGAAGATAATGTAGGAGTTGCCTGGACCACATTTGTGTGGCTATTAATGCTTAATATATGTTTAATGAAAATGAAAAGAGGCAGAGTGGTGTTTTATGACATATTTCTCCTGGAGTGCCTTGAACGCGCGTCAATTTCGCTTCCAGCGCTCGATTTCTACGCGCGTCCAATTCTCTGCTGACGCGCGAATGCATTCAAAATGTACGCGCGTGAAACTAGACGCGGTAGACGCGATTTTGACGCTCAATTCGCGTTTGGTGTGAACGCAGCATTACTCAAAGGAAACAGGCCAGTTACGCATGTCAATCCATTCCAGACGATCTTGGTTTGCTTCTTATTTATTAAATATACAGCCATAATAGTTGATTAAACATCGATCAAAATTAAAATACAGTTTATACAAAATGAAATTAATTTTAAAGAAAGACTTTCTAGAAAACACAATTCAATGAAGTGCTCAAAATCCATGTCTCCAGACATATGCGCATCTGATTATGTGCCTTACTCATGCTGCTCACTTTTCATAATCAACATATGAAATAAAAAAATTATAATATTTAGACATAGCCTAACTATATGAAACTAAATAGGCTACGTTTTCTTTAACCTTCTGTCCGACAAAGTCGTCGGCGCCTTCTGATGTATTTTTTCCTTATTCCAGTGGAAACAACTCACAATACTCCGTCATTTTTAGCCATACAGATAAGTGCAAGACATAATTATAAACAGTAAACTGTCAATGTTTGTGTACACTCACAATAACAGCAAAGGCCGTGGATTCTGGGAACAGATTATTTTGCACTCCACTCCAAACGCTGTCTTCATTTAAAAAATATACTTTGTTTATTAAACGCAAAGTTTTTCATTTCAAAAGCATTTCTATATTCAGTTTATATTTCCATCAAACGAAATTCCAAGCCAAAATAACAAAGTGGTAAAAAAAACCTTTGAATTACCACCATGCAAGTTCAAACTTTTCGCTCGTCTCTGTATATGGCAATGCATCACAATAACCTGGCGTAGCCTATGTAAAAGTCGATCATTCTTTACAGATGATGGTATGTTTGGACAGAAGACGAGTTCTTTATTAAACTCATAAAAAAAACAATAGAATATAAAATGCCACAATTTATCATAACACCTCATATGTGCCACTCAAGTATAAGGTGCTTGGATAACACACACGTCTCTTTCCATTAAAAATAATGGCGTGCGGTGGCTGGGATATACATAAACCTAAAAACATGCGTAGCATAATTTTTGGAATGACTTATCACAAGAGGAAAAAAATATAAGTTTTTTATATAGTTTTAGTTGCATAACATCAGTTAATGGAAACGTCGTCATTTCGCAATATTTTTGTATAGACTTTTATAAAATATTGCAAAAGTTTTGCGCAAATCTGTAATGGAAACGCGGCTAATGACAGTGACACACTTTGAAGCCTTGTTTGAATGTTTTGAAAAATGTTTAAAAAGCCTTGGAGTCTGAAGGCTTATATGCAATAAATTACAGACAGACAGACATACTGATTCATTGATTAATTGATTCATGAACATTGATTCATCCAGTTCCATATCTGCAAGTCAAATACACTTTAATTTTCAATTCTAAATTTAGAGTTTCATGACATGGCATTCTACAGAAATGAAAGCAGTTCCAGCAATTAACTAAATCCAGACTGCTTGGAGAGACAGTCCTCAGTAACAGGATGGAAAAGTAGAGTCAGCAGACCCTGGGTGCTCAGTCCCTTGCCCTTGAGTTAACAGAAAGCACCAGAACAGCTCCAAGATTAACAGTGTGACTCATCGTGTTCTCCCCTGGTACTTGCCCTAGGTGAAGTGTAAATTAAATCCTTCAAAAAAATCTAGAGAGGCTTGTTCAGTGCTATCACTGTGATGACTGAACTGGCCAAAAGCATATGACTCTGTTTGAAAGGTGAGGGGTTTAGGCAGTCACTTCAATGTCACAAAGGAAGCCTAAACCTAAAGCTTCATAACACTGAAAGGTAGAGTGATATACAATCAGTCAGGCCGAGGTTAGTATAATGCTACATAATGGCCTTGAGGACAATGTGGTATATGTACTTGACATTCCGACAGCTTCCATTTCTAGTAAACTCATCAGAAAAGTTTTATCGCGGCAAGAACATTATGAAGGAAATTCACTATTAATATCTGCATTGTTTTAGCACACAATTCACTTAACTAATTGTGAAAATCAGGTAAAGGCACAAATTGCAGAAATTTGTAAAAACGTTTTGTAGTTAGTTCGTATGGGAAGAAGGAGGCGGGAACTGGCAAACATTCAACAACTTTAATAAAATAAATGAACTAAATTAAAGTAAAAGCGGCAGCCCCTCACAGATGACTGCCGCGCACACACATAACGAAACATAAACAAAACACAACTTAAACTCCAGGCCTGGTCCTCTCTCGTCCTTCACTGTCGTCGCTCCTCCTTTATACTCCCGTCACTCCTCCGTGAGACACGAGGCCGATGCGGCACGCAGCTGGCGCTCATCAAACATAATGTTGCTCAGCCTCGCTGCTCGCCACAGCTTCCATATGTGATTTTGTCAGATATAATCTCATTAGAGCGCACGGTAGTGTTTCCTGCATGCAACAACCATACACACATCTCCATCATGGCACACAGCTTCTTATTTTAGTCAACATGAAATGAAAATTCAACTTATTTTCTAAATGCATGTTATTGATTTTATTGTGAACGATTCATCAATGCACATTTCATTTTGTTTTTCTTTTTTTGACCTTGTAATTCTTAATCAAAATTTCATTACTTCCAGAGAAACAACATATTTCTCTCTGATGGCATACTTACCAGTCCTTCCAGAAAAATGCTGCCAAATTGTTGCGGGCAAAAATCCTTGATTATGCGGCATGTTTTCTTAAAAAATGCGATGAAAAATGCGGGATATTTATGCAATTTTATGCGATGAAATTGCGGGAACTTGCAAAAACTGCGGTTTGATGAAAAAGAGAAAAAAAGCACTACATCACAGAAAGTGCTGGGAATATTTAAGTTCCCATCTTGTTTTATTGAAGACCTTAATAAACACATGGCTCAAATTTACAAAACATTGAGTCAAACAAGTTCTGTAGCTTTACAAAAGGAATATGCTATAACTTGAAAAATGAATAAATAACTTCCTGTTTTACAGAGGTAGGTATACAAAACAGACAATTGATATAACAACTAAATAACGACTTATATAGTGATGACCGATTTCAAAACACAGCATCATGATACTATGAATCAGTGAGTCGATTGATGATTCGGATCGCGTGTCAAACTCTTCCGCAAACTGCGGAATTTGCGTGCTTCATCATGGTTTCACTGATATCTATGGTTTCACCGCGGGGTTTGTAGCTTTTCGATGACGTTCGCGTCGGGTAATTACGCCACTTCAAAACGTTCCCATGGCAATAGGTGGAAATGGCGGCTCTTGTGTGAAGTAAACAAACATTTTTCAACTTTCTGCTAATATATATATATTACTTTTTTTGCAACGAAAATGCAGGGATTATGAAATCATGCTAGCCCCGCATATTTTGCATGCGGAAATAGGCAATTTATGCGGCGAAAGTGCGGCGTATTTGAAAAAATGCGGCCCCCGCATAAATATGCAGACTTTGGCTGATTATGCGATCGCATAATCGCGTTTTTCTGGAGGGACTGACTTACAACTGACTGCAAGCTTGCATTCAGATCTGCCTCCTTCCAATCAACAGACGATAGATAGAACTACATCCCTGCCCTGCTTTTTTATATATTCCATTCACTCAGATACATGTCACAATATAGAAGAAAATACCACTTCTATTTTGTCTGGAGGTCTTAGGTGCTTAGTAGGGCTGCGCTAGCCTGGATGCCAGCTGAACTTAGCCCCGCCCACAACATTTGAGGTCGGGAAGTTCGGTCTGGACCTGTTAGGGCGGGCTTTATACGATGATGGACAGATGATCAACAGTAATGTAATAATTAGGGTTGGGTACCCTTCACATTTTAACCAGTATCGGTACCGGTACCTGAAATTCAGTAGCGGTACCGATATTTTTTCGGTACTTTTGCGATGTTTAAATAAATAACTGTAAAGAACCTTTAAGTCGTTTTTAGAGTTGTTATTGGCATTATGCCAGAGCTGCCCTGATCGCTGTCTGCCATTGTCTGTGATGTTTGTGGACTTCTTCTAATCTTTTAGAGTATTAAAATCGTGTAGTTATCACGAGCCATTGCGATGTGCATATCGTGTTATGTGCATTTGATATATCGTGCAGCACTAAGATGCAACATTTTTGCCTTCGTTTTTTTAAATGTGGCTTTGCTTATGCCCTTCTGTTGGATCACATAAGGGGAATTCCGAAGCGTGAAATGAAGTGGGAGTCCCAAACTTATCCCTGACCCCAGACATCGATAGGAACACTTTCCCAGTGCCTGTGTGCCGGGACGCCGCCCCATGGAGCATTCCTGCCCTATCACTATCCGCTGTGAGCACAGGCACTGCCGACAGGGCTGGACTGTGTCACTACATTGTGACAGAGAGAGACTTGAGCTCCCAGTCCTAATTTGTTGCTGACCAGCGGTCTGCTTTGTGTTACACAACTCCTGTGATAAGATGCAGATTCATTCTGTCTTTCTTCTTGTTCCACTCAGGCCACTGAACTCTTTTGTGTCTCTCTCTGAAACGTATGACCCCAGCCAGGCCCCCCTGTGAAAATGCTGAAGATAAATGACTAGTCTGCAAGGTGATGCCTGCTGCTCGCTGACAGTTTCCTCCCAAAATAACATATGACATGCATTGTTTTGGCTTCAAGCCTGTTAGAGATTGTTGTCTCAAATGCTTTTTGCCCAGTCAGACAGCCTTAAAGAGGACAGAGATTAAGTCAGGACAGGGTCTCTCCACTGGCCCTCGTGCGATAAGAACGCCCTGGCTGCTCAGGGAATACCTTCATGTTTCACATTCTTCATATGCATCTAGACAAGGATGGGAATAATTTGAAAACCAAGTGCATTGGGAGCTCCCACAAGATTGTGGTAACTGTTTGAGTAATGACTAATAGACTTCTTCAGATAGAAAGAATATGTGGCATTGAATTAGTCAAAGCGACGGTTCGGCCGTGCAGTTCTCGAAGGGAATAGGTTTCTTTTTCAACCAACCTCTATAGTTGATTAATAGTCCCCATGAGGTTCCTCGTTTAAACTAGTAGTGATGAAGATATGAAGGCTGCCTTGTAGCTGCCTGATTGCAGCTGATACATGATGTCTACCAAAGTATATAAATATACATAAGTGTATTTCTACAGACTGTGTTGCATGACACAAAATATTACTTAGTACCTTGTCCAGATCCCTCCCTAGTCCTGGCTAACATCTTCCCATGCTTGTTTACTTACGGTCTGCCCACTGTCTGGTCTCTGGTGCCTCTGGGCAAGCTGAACTCTTTATACTTCCTAGAAAGCATAATCTTTAGAATCACTTTAGAACTGTTTTTGTTTGTGGGAAAGTAATATGCAAACAGCTAGAAATGCAATGCATTTTTACTTGATCAATTGTTGATCGATATTATATTTTTTTTGGTTAAACTTTATTTTAAGGTGTTATTGTTACAGTGTAATTATACACTCAAAAAGAAAAAAAAAATATATAAATATATATATATATATATACCAGATCTTTAACGGTGCTCTACAGCGTCTTTGTCAAATGGTGCGATGTAGAACCCATAAGAGGTGCCATATCGCATTTTATTTCTTCATCAAAAATGGTGTTAAACAGCACCAACAGTGGTTCTTTGGCTTGTAAAGAAACTTTTAAAGGGGCTTAAAAGATTCTTTGTATGACAGTGGTGCTATATAGCAGCTTAACCACCCCAAAGAACCACTGAAAAACTGCTGAAGAACCATACAGGGGCTTAACAGGTTCTATGTATGGTAGCGGTGCTATAGAGCACCTCAGTCATCCCAAAGAACCGGTGATGAATCGCTGAAGAACCACTGAAGCACCAAGATTTGGTGCTATACAGCACTCAAAGGGGCTCCCTTATGATTACGAGCCAAAGAACCACTTTTAATACTATATAACTCCATTTATTTAGAGTGTATATTCAAGTACTGAGTAATATTAATTAACTACATGTACTTACTATAGGGTTAGTGTAAGAATAGGGTTTGGTTGAGGGTTAGTTGCATGTAATTATGCATAATTTACTGTTATTACTTTGGTAAGTACATGTAACGTATATATAACAAGGACACTGTAAAATGAAGTGTTACCTATTTTTTTATTTATTGTATCTGTTGACATTGTCCATACAAATGTGCATGTTTTATTTCCACTATTTTCACATTTATATTACCTTTGCTGTCATCTCATTTAAAGTTAAAGGAACACACCGACTTTCTGGGACTTTAGCTTATTCACCGTATCCCATCACACATCTAACTATACACTTCACAACATGTAAATAGCGAAATGTTGGCATTATTTTGTCACTTATTGAGCAGTAGGCTAGCTGGAGCCGTTTACATCCAGTCTTTGTGCTAAGCTAGGTTAGCGGTGGGTGCGTTAGACAGAGTTAATGCACGCACAGAGATGAGAATGGGATGTACAGACTTATCTAACTCTGGGGGATACAGTGAATAAGAAAGCCCCAAAAAGTCGGTGTGTTCCTTTAATCTTTAAAAACTCTAATAACACCGTTAAATGTAATCTTTAGCAAATGTCAAAATTAATGTACATCTTTCATATACTGTACATTATAATTAATTGTACATTTTAAAAGCTTGATTGTAGCTTTTAGTGTTTTGTTTTGAATATATTTAGACAAAATAGAATATAATTTGACTGTCTACCATTTATTGGTTATTGACCATAATATGAAAATAATTATCAATTTATTTGAGCTGATTCGAAACCAAAACTCCTTCTGACAGCATTGTAGGGAAATATTTTAGTCAGAACCCACACTGTAAAAAATCTAAGCTCGTACAACGAAAAAATCTTGGTACTAATTTCCCCTAGCTTTTTCTTGTTTACTCAACTTTTGTAAATTAAATTTGTAAGTTGTCTGTGATACAAAAAATGTTAAGTTGAGTCAACTTTACATTGTTTGTTTTCTGAACTGTTCTATAGCAAATATTTTTTAGTTGAGCCAATTCAACATTTTTTGTCTGTAGAACTCAATGTCTGAAGTTGAGTGAACAAAAAAATTCTAGGGGAAATTAGTACTAAGAAATATTACGTTAGATAAACTACAAACACACTGCCAAAGTCAAAAACTGAAAAGAGTGAGTCAAGACAATGTTAACTACACATTTATTCCAAAATGCATCAAGACATTTTTTAAAACGATTTGTACAGCCTTTTGCAGTCAATAAAATGCTATTTTAGTAAACTATCATGATTGACTATTATAATTACTATTAAAAGGTAAAGTTTACTCAAAAATGATACACTCTAAAAAAAAAAAAGGTTCTATATGGCACCAAAAATGGTTATTCGTCGTAATCATAGGGGAACCACTTTTGGTGCTATATAGCACCATATCTTAACATGTTCTGTATATGGTAGCGGTGCTATATAGCACCTTAGTTAGCGGTGCTATATAGCACCTTAGTCAAAGAACCGGTGAAGAACCTCTGAAGAACCGCTGAAGAACCACTGAAACACCAAAATTGGTGCTATATAGTACTTAAAAAGGTTCCCCTATGATTACGAGCCAAGAACCATTTTTGGTGCCATATAGAACCTTTTTTTTTAGAGTGTAGTTCTCTCATCATGTATCCCCTTATGTCTCAAACTCATATGACTTCCTTTCTTCTGCAGAACAAACACAAAACATACAGCTCCAGTGGTTTAATCTCTGCCTTCTAGAGCAATACAATCAGTTTTGGATAAGAAACAGATTAAAATATTAGGCTATTACATCTTGACATCTGACTGTATTGCTTCAGAACACCTGGATTAAATTACTGGATTCACATGGATTGTATACATCTTGAAGGTTCTGAACCCCATTTAGTTGCATTGTATGGATTGTCTATGACAATATTTCAGTTTGTAGAGAAGAAAGGAAGGCAAATGAGTTTAAAACATCAAATTATAATGAATAATCATTTTTGGGGTAAACTATCCCTTTAAATAGTTCTCACAGGAAACGCATAAAATGCATCAATAATAGTATTGCTACCACAATTAAAAAAAAAATTTCACTTTTCACTTCTTTTTTTTTTTTTTTTTAAATTCAAGACTAAGTCTTAAAAATGTTCCAGTATACAAAATACAATCACGTTTAAGCAAACAACATTCCTACAAAGATATTCTGCACTAACTCAAATGTATATTTTATATTATAAATGTATATTTTATATTTTTGTATACTCAATATTAAAAGGATATTCCATCCAAAAGTTGCTCACCCTCAAGTTGTTCCAAACCTGTGAGTGTCTTCCTTCTGCTGAACACAAAAGAAGATATTTTAAATAATGTTGGTAAGGTAATCAAACAGTTGACAGTACCCACTGACTTCCATTGTAGGGACTGGGAATAAAACTATGGGGCCCATCAACTCTTTGGTACCGACATTCTTCAAAATATTTTCTTTTGTGTTCAACAGAAGACAGAAACTCATACAGTTTGGAACAACTTGAGGGTCGGTAAATGATGACAGTATTTTCATTTTTGGGTGAACTATCCCTTTAAGCGTATAGAAGTCCAGAGAGTACCGTGAAAGCAGTGGGAAGGTCAGATAGGTCCTCTATGACCACAGTTTCTTCCAAAAAGATGCTGAAGTTTAGACATGTCTTTGTTTACAGCGAGAGGTTGTCCTCCATTAAAGGATGCCCAGTAACGCTGGTCAAATGCACATCCTAAGAAGTATATTAAAGAAAAATGGTTGATTGTGTAAATTTAAAAATCAAAGTTCAAATACACTCTTGCAAACAAAACATGGCACATTATTTGCTAACCTGATGTAAAAACTTGAGGAAAACTATTATTTAAATATTAACCAACCATTTAATAAATAATGGTGATCAATGATAATATGAGAGAAACAAAAGTTGACAACCTACAAGACAGGTCTTAGATATTGTGTCACACTCCCTAAAGGTACAAGGGCAGTCCCTGTCGAGCTGTAGTGTCATAGGATGTCTGTAAGAAATAAATAAATAATTGTATTCATGATGATTTACTTCTGCATGATTACTTCAAATAATAATTGAGTGTCACCGAAAATGTTTTAGGGATGGGAAGAGTTTCAGAAATGAAGGGGGCAAAAAATCCACAAAAACTGACTACTGTATATCTCTTCAGGTACTTGAGAAGACAAAATGACACACTAACATTACCACTAACTCCAAGGCATTTATATGTTTAGTAATCATACCTGCATATCAAAATATTCCAGGATAGTCTTCATCTCATCTGCAAGAATTTTATTATCTGACCGATACATTATGATGATGGAGTTGCTATGTTTGTTATTAGAGGTCATGAAATCCATTTTGTTGTTTTGAGGTCCACACAAGTGATCCTTTGGAAGAAACCTGAGGGAGTGGGATAAAATATCTGAATGTTAAAACAACCATGTTAGTTGAATAGCGTGCAATTTAGCTCTGAACTGGGAGGACAAGAATTTGTGGACCCTATGTATGGGGACAAGTTTTCAACATACCTGGTGTATTGAACGTGCAGGCATACTCAAACACAACAGTGGTGCCAATACAGGTGCAGGTGTATTCACAATACCTATACTGCATGAAGTGTGTGCTCGATGTAGATCTGTATTTAAAAAAAATACACATTGTGAATGATCAGGTTAATAAAAGACAAATGAATGAGAGAATAATGAAACTTTTAGTTTATAAGGGTACTGCTGCACAGCTTTGAAATTATATAATTAATAAACATGATCTCCTCATAACTTTCCATAAAGCAAACGTGCAACTATAAGGGCAATAATCGGAATTCTCAGAGCCCTCAGTAACATTACAGTAAATACGGAGAGTAAGGTAATATATCTTAAGATGCAATAGAAGTCATATGCACGACTTCAAAACACGCTTCAAATGAGCAGCTCGATTTAAACATTCAGGAACGTTCAAACGGAAGTAAGTTACATGTAACTGTTATGCATTTTTAAAAAGTAGCCAATATCGACGAATGTGTGAAAACTGACAGCAGAGAAAGAAAGAACAAGAAAGACATCGATCATCAAAACCAAATTAAGCGCACTCACCATGAAGTTCCTCTGTCCACGTCGTGCTGTCTCCTTTTATGAATATTTTCACATCGCCAGCCATTTGCTAAACACTGTTCAAAGTGTTCATTCTCCCGCATTGAAAAGTTGAACTTCAAAAGTAAGCGCCACCGTCAAGGGCGTGGTTTAGCACGAGAGAACGTTGTCTTTTTGGAAAACATGCAACAAATAGGCTATGTTTAAATATATGTTTTATTAAAATATAATAATTAAATAAAACGGTCCACACGTGTAAATTAGTTTTCTGTTATGTTCTGTGCAGGGTATTACACACATGAGAGGATACCATAGGCCAGGGGTCTCAAACTCATTTTACCTGGGGGCCGCTGGAGGTAGACTCTGGGTCAGGCTGGGCCGCATCAAGTATTACACATAAAAAGTGTTTCAAGTATTCAAAAAAGTAGCACAACTGATCCAGTCTTCTCAATCTTTATTATTAACAGTTCTTCAACATGAATGTTTCTTCTGAACATGAACTGTTCCTCTGAATTTGAACTAAATATAGCCTATAGAAATTAAATCATGTAATATGAAATAATGATTGATTTTAATTTTATTTTAAATAATAGACTAATTCACAGCAAGGCTGTAACCAGGTCAAACAGAACAGTGAACGAAATTCTAGGTCTAATTCTAGGACTATTTGTAAACAATATTTGCATTAATTTGCGTCAAATATATTATTAGTCCCGATATTCTTCGCATGAGTGAGTGAATAAATACATAGATCAGCAAAGCCTTTTTGAATTCTCTAGTGGTCTGGTGGTAGAATTTTTGTCAACCGTGTCAAAGGTTCCTGGTTCTAATCCGCCCTCATGTAGTTTTTCTTCATTAAAATCAAAGATGTCCATCAATGATTGTATAATAAGACCATGGACACGCTTGCATTTTGTTTTGTGATTTCACCGGAAAGAATAGAGTCTCTCTCAGCAACGGCATTAAGCGATAGATAGACGCGCTCGGCTGTGTGTGAAGACTGTGCAATGTGCACAAGCCAAAAGAGAACCTAAACCCCGCCTACTTTGATTTGATTGGACATCTCAATCATTTTGACATTGACGAGCGCTGTTAGACCAAATTCGTTTCAACTGTCTGATCAGCTTCGTTCGTCTGTTCCTGTCAATCACGCGGTGTCAACCAAATATACTGCACGAGGGAGGGGCGAGCCTACTCTCTCTCTCTCGCACACACACACACACACACACACACAAAGGAGGCTGCAAGCGCTGCTCACGCAACGATTCAGCAACAAGGTGCTTTTCAGAGCAACGCGCGGGCCGCACTTACACTAAACTTTGATGTCAAGAAGGGGGCCACCAAATATCATCCTGCGGGCCGCAAGTGGCCCGCGGGCCGCGAGTTTGAGACCCCTGCCATAGGCGCTTATTCTAACGAAACTTCACAGTAAAAGTCTTCCTGCTCCCAATGCTATGCAATAATGCAGTACGCACGTTTTATCAACAACAACAACAATAACAACAACGAAACTACTACTAGCCTACTAATAATAATAATAATAATTATTATTATAATTATTATTATTAGTAGTAGTAGTAGTAGTAGTAGTAGTATACATAAATATTTTAATACGTATATTTAATCTATTAATCTATGTTTTATACACTAAACCATTTTTCTCTTCATTTTCTTTTAGTATACATATTGTTTTTTTAAAATCCACAATTAGCATTTGCTATGCAGTTCATAAATGAGATTGAAACACTTATTATTAAACACGTTAGACGCTTTATTTCCACTTTTCTAATATTTTCTTAATTTTTATTGAAAATAAATGCCTTTCCGATCTGATATGTGATGGGAAAAGGGAGAGGATTGAGTTCGGCGAAAGGCGGACTCGAACCGCGGGTCGATTTGTGTCAAAACATGGTGCTGTGCGTATTACCCCTACACTACTGACACTCTCAATGATATGCCGATTTCCGTAACTTTGTCTTTCCGAACTATATGTTTAGCAATCAAAGCGGTATATTTGTACTTAATGTAATTCTGAGGACCCACCCACATTTGTTTTGCTTCCGACGCCCATGGATTGACTTAACTAAAATTAATACGTTGGCAGAATGTGTTTTGGATTAACTTGCAAAGCATTGTTCACAGAACTCATATTTTTAAGTTTATAAAAAAATATATTGGGTTAGGTTGACAACATGAATTAAATGTAGTTGTGCTGACTTTTTCATGGATTTTTGCTGAACCAACACAACAAAACCAGTCATTTCAACTTTTTTCAAGTAGGGTGGATTTCACACGTAGGGAAGTCCACACGTAGCATTTGAAATTCTTTACTTTTGTTTTATTTTGAATTAATTTAAACAAAATAGTATAGTTACAATATCTGCTATTTATCTGTAAACAGGAAAAAAGTATTGGCTTATTATCAGCCAAAATATTAATACACTCTCTACAAGCTATCTCTAACTTCTTGCATTAATATACTGCAGCCATTCAATGTATATTGTATGTTCTAGATTAACGTGTGCAGTATTATAATATAGTTGTGTGACATGTAAAAAAAAAAAAAACATGTTGAAAAAACAATATGGTAAATTATGATGGTAAAACATTGTGACATTGCGAAATGTATATTCCAAATCTCAGTTCCCCTGATTTAGTTATTTTCAGTGTACAGGGTAAAACCACAGTGTGATGAAAAAGCCTGTCATTTAGATTGGCAATGCTTCTTTCTTAGATGGGAGTGTTAAACCTTACAGTTTAGACCATGCTCCAATTTACCAAATAATTTCTCATAGCGTGCAGGTCCTTCACCTCTGAACTTTTTTTTTAATCATCAGCTGATGAAGTAGTCCAAGTCTCTGAGATGGAGGAGTCGTGTTATGCTTGGAAAGCCTTCTTGACTTCGGCAGTCTTAAAGAACATTTGTGAAGTGAACATGTCCTTCCCAGCTTTTAATAAATCCAGATAGCACTGTTATTTTAGCTTTTTTCTGAGGCTTTGGATCGAAGTAGTGGGGAACGAAAATATTATGGTCGTCCACCATAAATTCTGTGAGCTCTGGAAAGCCACAAAACCCTCTCTTTGTTTCATTGAGTCCATCTTACAGTTTAATGAGAAAATCAGGCTTAGGACTGCCATGCTGGTGGGATCCCTGGACGAGAAATTAAGGTGGAAAAGTTTATACTCTCTCCTCTTCTTCCGTCCCTCTATATTGTCATTCTTGTACCCTCTTGTACCCTTTTGCTTCCATTTTTTTTATGAACCAATGTATGTTTAACCAGCCTTAGCTGTCTTAGTTTAGAAGGACCACCCTCTCAAGCCAACCTCTGGCCAACCTTTGGCTCTAACATCAATCTGTGAGTTGTGCACTCATAAAGGTGATATTTTGTTGTGCAAGCCAAATAATGGCAATAGCATTCTCGTTCATCTCAATGGCTCAAATATGTTTTGGGATGAATGGGAATGCTAATGGATAGCTTTCACTGACTGTGATAGACCCCCATAGGTTACAAAACCTTATAAATGAGCTGGTCATGTGATCTCAACATGGTGCAAAGTGATGACTAATGAGTGCAAAGTGTACTATATTTGATTGCATCCATAAACACAGGCGCTCCACACATGCTAGCTAGAAAGTCCTTGTCTGTGCTATTTCTCTCCAGATGTTACAAGCGATTTAAAAAAAAATGTTTTATACTTATTTAAACTAGAGTTGCATGTTTCTTGTAACCCCCTCACTCAAGTTCTCATCAACACGTCTATTGTTGCATCTCTAGTAGTTTTTTACAGTTTTGTCTCCTCTAGGGATGTCACGATACCAAATTTCCAGTAGTCCATTTTCCATAAAATTTTTACGGTTCTCGGTACCAATTTTCGGTACCACAGCAGCATGTTATTTTATTTAACTATTTGAATTTTTTTTTTTTAATTAAATTCAATTAGTTTATTATGTATGATGATAATCATTATAAGTAAATAATGCATATAAACATTTAAAGGCTACATGCTGTTTAAAAGTAAACATTGTTTATAAAAAAAGATTAAGTGAAAAATAAGCAACCCTCTAGGCACACTTAATAATAATAATAATAATAATAATAATAATAATAATGTATTATTTTTATTATTATTATTATTATTAGTAGTAGTAGTAGTAGTAGTAGTAGTAGTAGTAGTAGTATTACTACATAGAGACAGCTAAATCTACTGTATAACAGTAGCCTAATATATTTCTGTCAATTTCTTCATGACAACCCATCAAAATAAAAGTTTGGTTTAACTTGAAGACCTTTGAGTGTCTGTGTGTTCATGATATGACAGTTTTCTCAAATGAAACGGTAAATTCTCATGAAGTGACTCTCAGAGCGGTTTATGCGTTCATGTTGTCTTCATATAGTGACTCGGCAGAGGCTAAAAAGACAGTGAATGTCGCTCCAAATTAAACCATGCATCTGCGCCCGTCATTCACACAGAGACGCAAAACATGCAGTATTAATATTTAAATAGTATTTTGCAGTTTAATATTGACAGACACTAGTATATATTCGGCTAAAGTCTAGAGCCCTGCGCTTAGATAAACACGGAAGCGACTGAACGCAGCTCGGGGTACTGAATATACTCTGTACTACCAGTACTACCGAAATATCGTCACATTTTTTAAATTTCAGTACAGACTTGGTACCAAAGTTCCGGTACTTGTGACATCCCTAGTCTTTTTTGACTGCAAAAGGGTTTTAGGTTAACAATAGAAATCAGCTGGCCATGTCGCCCTCAATGTAAAATATATTTTAGAAGGCTGATACGACTACAGGGAGTGCAGAATTATTAGGCAAATGAGTATTTTGACCACATCATCCTCGTTATGCATGTTGTCTTACTCCAAGCTGTATAGGCTGGAAAGCCTACTACCAATTAAGCATATTAGGTGATGTGCATCTCTGTAATGAGAAGGGGTGTGGTCTAATGACATCAACACCCTATATCAGGTGTGCATAATTATTAGGCAACTTCCTTTCCTTTGGCAAAATGGGTCAAAAGAAGGACTTGACAGGCTCAGAAAAGTCAAAAATAGTGAGATATATTGCAGAGGGATGCAGCAGTCTTAAAATAGCCAAGCTTCTGAAGCGTGATCATCGAACAATCAAGCGTTTCATTCAAAATAGTCAACAGGGTCGCAAGAAGTGTGTGGAAAAACCAAGGCGCAAAATAACTGCCCGTGAACTGAGAAAAGTCAAGCGTGCAGCTGCCAAGATGCCACTTGCCACCAGTTTGGCCATATTTCAGAGCTGCAACATCACTGGAGTGCCCAAAAGCACAATGTGTGCAATACTCAGAGACATGGCCAAGGTAAGAAAGGCGAAAGTCGACCACCACTGAACAAGACACACAAGCTGAAACGTCAAGACTGGGCCAAGAAATATCTCAAGACTGATTTTTCTAAGGTTTTATGGACTGATGAAATGAGAGTGAGTCTTTATGGGCCAGATGGATGGGCCCGTGGCTGGATTGGTAAAGGGCAGAGAGCTCCAGTCCGACTCAGACGCCAGCAAGGTGGAGGTGGAGTACTGGTTTGGGCTGGTATCATCAAAGATGAGCTTGTGGGGCCTTTTCGGGTTGAGGATGGAGTCAAGCTCAACTCCCAGTCCTACTGCCAGTTTCTGGAAGACACCTTCTTCAAGCAGTGGTACAGGAAGAAGTCTGCATCCTTCAAGAAAAACATGATTTTCATGCAGGACAATGCTCCATCACACGCGTCCAAGTACTCCACAGCGTGGCTGGCAAGATAGGGTATAAAAGAAGAAAATCTAATGATATGGCCTCCTTGTTCACCTGATCTGAACCCCATTGAGAACCTGTGGTCCATCATCAAATGTGCGATTTACAAGGAGGGGAAACAGTACACCTCTCTGAACAGTGTCTGGGAGGCTGTGGTTGCTGCTGCACGCAATGTTGATGGTGAACAGATCAAAACACTGACAGAATCCATGGATGGCAGGCTTTTGAGTGTCCTTGCAAAGAAAGGTGGCTATATTGGTCACTGATTTGTTTTTGTTTGCTTTTTGAATGTCAGAAATGTATATTTGTGAATGTTGAGATGTTATATTGGTTTCACTGGTAAAAATAAATAATTGAAATGGGTATAAATTTGTTTTTTGTTAAGTTGCCTAATAATTATGCACAGTAATAGTCACCTGCACACACAGATATCCCCCTAAAATAGCTAAAACTAAAAACTACTTCCAAAAATATTCAGCTTTGATATTAATTAGTTTTTTGTGTTCATTGACAACATGGTTGTTGTTTAATTATTAATGTTGTAAAATTAATCCTCAAAAATACAACTTGCCTAATAATTCTGAACTCCCTGTATAGAGTCTTCACCTCATGCGAGATGATTTTAAACAATTTTCTTTAAAAGTACTATTCATTTCTTTAGGGGTAAAGCTTTTAGTTTTGTAGTGCTCTACATCCTCTTTAACTGACCTAGTCAGTCTTTCAGAGAGAAAGTGTTGAAGAATGTTGAAGAAAACTAATAGCATTAACCCTAAAACACTGGGGATCACTAGCGCTATCCAGAGACAAGCCAGAACATTCATGCCTTTGTGTGTGTTGAGCGAGAGAGAGCCCCTCTTCACCGTAGCTTGGACTTTGATTTAGAGTGCACTACGAATCCCTGCAGTAATTTGTGCAAAAAGGAAAACACAGACATTTACTGTGCCGATCCAGATATGTTTAGTGGCCATATACCAGCCCATCTGGTTTCATTTTAATCCAGTTGGAGTCACACATGAAATTATACTTGGCTGTCTTCATTTTATTAGTCAGCTTTGATTTATGACCTTCAAAGTAAAAAATAATTGGCCGACATTGGATGTCTTTTTATAAGACTTGTTCGGGGGCAAACACGAAAAGCTGGAAAATGAGGCGAAACAGAAGGAATGCATGACGTTATGGCTTGAGAGTGAGCAGAGCTCCAGCCAAGCTTCATTGTGTATTTTTACAACAGGCGCCTCTTTGGCCAGTTATGTTCCGCCATGCCAAGGACTTGTGTACACAGCATCAAACAGGTCAAGTAACTTTTGGATAAAAAAACATTTTCATGCGATAGGTCAGCGAGCAGTGCAAATATTCAGCTGTGAAGCAGTTGGGGCCATGGGAGAGCACTTGGCGTTCTACTAAAAAAGCTTTATATGGGTGCAGACTGGAGGCATTCAAAATGCTCGCGTCTGCGAAAATGCGCTTCCAGAAAATTTTGTCAGAAATAATGTCAAGTTCACAGATGTCACATCTGCATATGTAATCAATGGGGACTTTTTTCCCAGCCTGCCTCCGATATTTTCCTAGTAATTTCACTTAACTCTGGGGCAGCTTCTGCATTCAGCTCAAGTAACTTGGTAGTACTACAGGCTTCTACTTTTCTCTTTATCGTTTCCATCTATCCCTCGCTATGCCAGCAGGCATCAGGACAGCATTATGGGAAGTGCTGGTAAACAAGCGTGCGGAGTGACTGTGTGGTGTCTTCACAGAGCACTGACTCATTGACGCCCAGGCAGACTATGTGACTAGGCCTGTTGTGGGAGGTAAATACATCTTGGAAACAGTAGATTATCATTTGATTTTCTTTGAAGTTCAGTGCCGTTTCACTATTCAACCCAATAATTACATGCCCACCTTAGAAGCGAAGTTGTTTCACTTCAAGAATGTAAATGACTATTGTACGTCAGTGTGTGTACTGTAAGTATTTGGTCTAACTTTTCATCTAGTAAATGACGTACTGTAAATGACTTTTTGGGTTAGGGTTAAGGGTTAGTTCACTCAAAAATGAAAATTCTGTCATTAATTACTCACCCTTCCAAAACTATAAGACCTTCGTTCATCTTCGGAACACAAATTAAGATATTTTTGATGAAATCCGAGAGCTCTCTGTTCCCTCCATAGACAGCAACGTAATTAACACTTTCAAGGCCCAGAAAGGTAGTAAAAACATTGTTAAAATCATCCATGTGACTACAGTGGTTCAACCTTAATGTTATGAAGCGACGAGAATAAATTTTTTCATGCAAAAACAAACAAAAATAACGACTTTATTCAACAATTTCATCTAGTCTGTGTCAGTGTCCTACGCAATTTATGCAACAGTGCAGCATTTTTGAGTTCTACGACAGCTGATGCTGTTCACGTGAGCACCACGGTGCATGCGTGTGTTGATGACGCAGGAGCTGCACTGTAGGGCTGTATTCAACCAAAGAAAATCTTGGTCGACTGAGGTCCTGAAATTTTAGACAAAAAATTGACTAAAAATGACGTTAGGAAAAAAAACCGTTAAATTAATTAGCTGCGCACTGTGCGCAGTACTTGGTGGCCTTGTTGTCTGCCTAAATGAATTATAAATAAACATAAAAAACTAGTAGGCTATTTGCGGTATATTAAATCGTTTTTGACATTTTTATTTTGGACTGAAATGAGTCTGGCACACGAGTCTGTCGGCTCTGACAGCATTGCATCACGTGCACCTGCGCAATATCATAGCCTATGATTTCCAAAAATATAGTAACTGTTACTATGTTGTCAACTAGTGATATCATCACAAGAACTTTTGAGGAATATGCAACATAATTTAAACAAATTGTTTTTGTCATATGTATTATAATAACTGACAGATACTATGATTTCAGCCGCTCTGTGCAGCTCGAACATATAGGATCTTCGCAGCTGAGACACATTTACATTTACATTTGCATTTGGCAGATGCTTTTATCCAAAGCGACTTACATTGCATTCAAGGTACACATTTAACATTTTGTCAGTTCTTGCTTTCCCTGGGAATCAAACCCATGACCTTGGCGTTGCTAGCGTCACGCTCTACTGTTTGAGCTACAGGAAAGCACAATAGACTATTAACTTAAAGCTTTTACTCTTAAACATAAAATGCACGTCAACTTTAATAAAAAAGGAATATTTATTAAACAAGCCAGATCAAGAGCAGAAACTAAATAAAGTGCAACTCAAAACAGACGGGGCAACCTAACGCAGACAAGTTAGCTTACCGTTTTTAGGTGATATGAAATGTTTGTCGTCGAGCTGTGATATGCAAACTGTTGCTTGCAAAATTGGCATTCGACTTTTTTCCCATTTTCTGTTTAAAAAAATGCTGCCACACTGCCGATGTCTTTGTTGACATTGTAGAAGAGGACTGACTAGGAAAACGCTCTCACAATTAAATAAATAATAGGCCTATACAGCAAAGTAGCCTACTTCAATCTATCTCTCTTCTCCAGTGGGTTGGGCTAATCCAAAAGAAGTGAAAACAAGGGGGGTGTTCTGAAGACAGACTGTTACTTGTGAAACAGGGGTGCTCTGAAAACAAACTGATGAAATGAACGCGGCCAAACTGATTAAATGAACGCGGCCAAACTGATGAAATGAACGTGGCAAAACTGATGAAATGAATGCGGCAAAACTGATGAAATGAACGCGGCAAAACTAATGAAATGAACGCTGCAAAAAATCGACCAATCAGAATTTTGGTAGAGCCAGAACGTATCGACTAATAATCGACTGGGAGATTACAGCCCTACTGCTACTGCACTGTATTTACAACGTAAACTGCATAGGAGACTGGCACAGACGTGAAGAAAATAAAGTTTTTTTAGTTTGTTTTTGCGCATAAAAAGTATTCTCATCGCTTCATAAAATTTAAAGTTGAACCACTGTAGTCACATGGACGATTTTAACAACTTTCTGGGCCTTGAAATTGTTAATTACGTTGCTGTCTATGGAGGGGTCGGAGAGCTCTCGGATTTCTTACAGGTTTGGAACAACATGAGGGTGAGTAAATGATGACAGAATTTTCATTTTTGGGTAAACTAACCCTTTAAGGTCCCAAAAAAGTATTTGATAGAGACGGACAACAGGATGGAACTGGAGGTATTTTGGATGCACATAAGCACTAAGCGAACGTACGAAGTCTTGATTTGCTAGTATTAGCTGTCATGTTTACAGACATCTATAGTGAGTTAATTTTAGGCATTTACTTCAGTTAACTGTTTATTCATATATTTTGTTATCCACTGAGTGCTCCTTTATCAGATTCAAGCCAATTTTCCACTATATCCAACATCCCCATACAATTGCATTTTGCCCCATAGTGGCGGTCGCACAGAATTTTAAACTGGTTTTGAAGTAACTTTTACCCTATTCACAATGTTAAAATGAATGAATAATGAATGTTTATATCCACACAAAACACCACCAGTGCATTTGAAAGAAATCACAGTAGGTCTTCCAGTGTTAATCAATGAAATCATGCAAAAATATTGGTAGCTTTGCACACATTTTTTTGTCTTAGAATACACCATGTTGGGTCTAGCAGTCAAATATGGTCTAGATGCAAAAGTTCAAATATTTCAATGCATCCAAAGCTCAAATCAGATGGCACGCCACACAACTCCGGTACTACTCCACTGAAAAATAATGACTTCCGACTTGTCGTTTGTCAGAGATAAATGCAGTTGTCAATCCCAAACACTGACTATATGAATTTAGCCTAGGAGAATGGAAAAAGCAGAGCTGAAACATGAATTTTTTTTTTTTTTTTAATATCGGCTGATATTTTTCTAGAATGAAAGCAAGTGAATTTGTCATGAAGCTGTGTCACAAAAAAAACTAACACAAACTGATTTACATATTTGACTGTAAGAAATAAATGGGGCCATTTTCAATCTGACCTGCATTTATGATTCAGAACAAAAACCCAGCGTCTTCAGACAGCATTTTTGGGAATTATTTCAGTCAGGAGTCAGAACTCAATATAGGTTTGTATTTGAGGACTGTGTAATTTTTGTGTCTGTAAAGGTTTTTTTTTTTTTGTAAATTGCATTGAATGTCTGCTAAACATTTTTCTGAATACTTGCTTCCGTTCTTGTCCTTGGCCACTACTTGTGAGAAGTTGTATTGAGTTTAGCCAATGAATTAAGTTTTCAAAGAAGGTAGAGTGAAATGAGGGACCAAAAAGAAGGAAAAAAAGTGCCGCATATGCGAGAGAGATATTCTGCACACCTTCAAAAGCAGAAAACAGCAGATCGAGAACATTTTCTTTTCCTTTTTTCAGATTTGGAAGGCAGCCTAAAAATGTGCCTGTCGCAGATGTTTCAACAGAAGGTGTTTGCATGCTGTTCGTTAATACACTGCCATACGGGACACAGTATGACCACCACAATACCCAGTAAGTAACACTCTCTGTGTGTGGAGCAGAGAGCCAACTTTACCTTCTGTTTTTGGGGGAACTTATACCCTGTGGATTGAGACATACCTTTCTGCTGCTGCATCGCCCATGACTGATAATGGCATGTGGGAAGTAATGGTTCGGGGAAGATGGGAGCAAAGCTCTTCCTGGAGTCTGAGAATGTGTGAAGGGCTCAAGTCGATCACTCATCTGAAACATAAGGGAAATGTGAACCTTTATTGTTCGTGATTTTTCTCTTCATTTCTTGCCTGTATAGTTGGTGTTTGGAAGTGAGCGTGTTATGAGTTCATTTTTCCATCTATATAATAAAATAACAGGGGATTTAAAGGAAAAACAACATAAATGATTTATGAGGATGAACTTTTAAATGAGGCTCCCTTGTTTCTTACACTAAGGATTGAGGATTTGGTCCATCCACAACTGTTTTGATTCCAATGCAGTCCATGTAGACAAGCTTCGCATTTTCCTAGCAGTAACATGTTGTTCTTGTTATTGAAAGAATTGATGCTTCCCTGATGTAAAATTCATAGGGTGTATGTTGCATTTTCTTTAGTACATGTTTTTACAGTGCAGAATTTCAAATTAATTATTGAAGGCACAAACAAAACACCAATAGGGAGTTTTTTTTTCTTGAGTTTTCTCAAAATCCCATTCAGTACTATGGTACAATATCCACACACAAAAAATATAATATTTTGATTTTCAGCTGCTAAAAAAAGGTCTTAATACAGCCTAAGGACGTTTTCTGGTCTTAATACAGCCTAAGGTCGTTTTCTGGTCTTAGCTGGTTTAAAGTGGTCTAGCTGCTCTCCCAGCCTGGCAAATATTGTTAACTTTGTCCTTAAGCCTGAGTTGGTTTGGAAAAAACATATTTAAACCAGTCTAAGATAGTATACTGGTCTTAGCTGGTTTAAAATGGACTCCCAGTCTGGCTAAGTTGGGCCTCCCAGGCTGACCAGCTAAAGAAATGCCCAGGCTTGAAGCCCAGGTGAGGCCGGGAAACCAGTTTCGCAAACCAGCTTGATTTAAGATGTTTTTTTCAGCAGCTCACAAGTATCCAAAACCTCTTTAAAACCATCAACACAGACCAGCTTAATCCGCTTGGCCAGTTTAGGAAACCAGCTAACCACATAAGGCTGGTCTAATCTCCAACCTTGTTAGTGTTTAGGCTTTGTGGTCTTTGAGATGGACAAGAGGGAAGGAAACAACTCTGAGCCTGTTCAATATCGCAATCTATGTTTTCCATGACACTGAGTGGAAGTGGGAAAGCCGGGCCATCACACCAGTTCCCACTGTGCCCTGTTTAGAAGGAAGTCCCCTGTGTCACGACTTATGCTGAATGACCCAGAGGGGACATTCCCAAGCTGTTTTCCAATACCGACATCAACATGGGATGGAAGTGTGTGAAGTGGGTTTTATAATGCAGTCACAAGCACTGGCAACAGGCTCAGAGGCCACCAGAGACTGTAAAAACGAACACTCCGCCTTTTAACCTAATTCTGCTCCAGTGCATTACATCTGCTGAAACCCACGCAGCATGCGGCCTGCTCTCAATTACGGCATCTCCTCTCTTTCATCTGCTGAGAGTCTCTCTGACTTTCCAGAACAGATGCAGATATTGAGTAATTGAGACCGTCCCTGAATTCTTGGATGAGTGTCAAGAAGGTTTAACGTGACACAGTGGTTTGAATGTGTTGAAAACGCTTGGCACGGCATACTGAGTGGCACTTGATTGCTTATCTTCTGTATCTCAACAGAATGATTTTCGCTTATTTACGCTCTCCAAACACTAAAGCAAGTTAAATGCGTGAGTCAGCTTGGGAGTATTTGTCACGTTATTGAGGAGTAACTAAACAGACATAGCGAGTGATACTGCTGCTAACCTATCTGCATTTTTCATTTGAATGACAATAGCTCAGATGTTTTTAGTGCAGCTTTTCCACTAACAAGTTGCAGGGAAGTGTAACAGAGCTAAATCATTATTTTTGGTTACCCTGTGTAACTAGCCCTTCTCACACCTGCTCCAAGAACGATTTAATTTATATATATATATATATATATATATATATATATATATATATATATATATATATATGATGGGATCTGACATTATAGAATATGTCGCTCACACCCAGAGAGTGCATGCATGCGTGTAATCTAGTACTAGTAGGCTATGCCTACGCATTTAGTGCGAAAATATCCCCAAAATTCAAGATAAGGCAGCAAAAGCAAAAAGCTAAAATAAGGTGACAAAAGCATTGTAGCAAAAAAAAAAAAAAAAAAAAAAATATATATATATATATATATATATGGGGTGTAACGGTATTTGTACCGAACTGTTTCGGTAAGGCTTTCGGTACGGTGCACGTGTGTACCAAACGGTTCTGATGGCAATCTCTAACAGTTAACAGTCAGCTTATTTTAAGCGCGGAACATTCTTCAATCTTAGTTCCCACACAAACATATTAAGTATTCAGTCCATTTTATCACTAAATTTAAATGATAAATGCCGTTTTGACCCTCTTTAATGTGACGTAACTGATCACTGTATAGGTTCAAGCGGCCGCGGCACAAATTAATATCTTAAGGTATGTTGAGGATACATTAACACTTACTGAAATGTATGTCGTGTAATCGCTCAATCAGTGTTTCAACTGGAAGCTTTTAAACAATGTCACGTAGCATTACATTTACCTCAGAAGTCATTCAGTGTCTACAGCTCTAAGTTCACTAGAGAAATGAACTCTTTCGCTAAATATATACACTATATTAGCCTGTATATATTAATTCTACTTAACCTGGTAGTGATGTCTTGTTTATCATGTGACGTTTACATGTTTGCAAACAATGTTATTTGAGTGTTGATTACTAGTTTGGGCTATCCTTTAATAGTATAGTAATGTGCAAGTAAGGGCTCCCTATAGTTTACAGCATTATCTTTTGGAAACTATTAGTTATATGTTTTCAATTTAATTAAGGACAGACACATTTTTTTTCTTCAGTAAACCACTGGTTAATAAAAAAAATAAAAAGCCATTTTGTAAAACTGCTGTACCGAACCCGACATTAAATTGCATGTTAATAGCAAATTGTATATTGGCCACCCTAGATCTCATACTAGTGGACTACTAGTTTTTATTTGATTATATTTTGTTCAATAATGTTACCCTAATGGAGATGCCCATTGTTTTTGCAGCAGATAAATACCTTAAAATACCTGATTACATTTTATCTATATCAATCACCTATTTAAAATGAAATTGCTGGATAAATGGTTAATTCTCAATTAATGTCTAATGTAGTGTGTGAAATACACATTACAACATCATTTATACAGCAACATCAAAACATCATTACTTTTGTCCATGCTAATGTTTTCCGGTATACTCTCTATTTTACACTTGAATAAAAAATGTCCTCAAAATTTGACATATTGCATATTTGTTTCTCTGCTTCTCTCATTGACTTGCAAATGCATAGGAGGAGAAAAAAAAAATCATCAGTTATTAAAATTCAGGCAATGTATTCCTGTGTCTGCATTCTATTTGAGAAACGTTATTAATTTCATATATCAAGTTTGGAGCGGCCATCTGTTCGCTCTGCACTGCTGCACCTCCCTCCATCTGCCTGGCTTTAGCAGGAGAACGAGAGAGAGAGAGAGAGAGAGAGAGAGAGAGAGAGAGAGAGAGAGAGAGGAAAGTAGAATTGCATTTGCTCTGGTGCCACGGGCTCAGGCATCATGGGAAGTTTCAGCGCGACTTTTTGATTTGTCACTCATCAGAGGCCAGCCTTCGCAGACCTGTCCTCCGTTCCTCTATCCCCAGATCCACACTGCTACTCGGAGTCACTAACCAGCCTTGCCACCATCACCCCCCTCATTCCTGCTTCTCCTTTCCTCCTCCTCTTCTTCTTCCTCTTGTCTCTTTGTTTTCACTCTCCCTTGTCCTCCTCCCCCTTTCACATCCCTCCCTCCGTATAGAGGAAGCAGATTGCGAAGCCGGCACAGTGAGATGTGTCCCTGCCACAGTTAATTTAGCATCTGTGCCTCCATGAATATGAATACATTTACAAGTCTTGGATATAATTAGGCACTGAAGTGTGGCGAGGGGCACGCAGCTCCAGGTGGGAAGAAAGATGCTGGGAAAACAGGTTGGACTGCAAAGACTTGCAGACAGGTGACCTTTGTAAACAGCTCACATGAATCCTGGACTGAGGAAGACTGGAAACAACAGAGAAATAAAAACACCAGAACGATTGTATTTCTGTCACTATTAATGTTTACGCAACATGGTGATGGCATGTTTCACTCGGGTGCGTTGAGCTGACAACGTGTGTGTGCGTTTATGCATGTACATGTGGCTACTTATGTTTCTATTCAAAGCCTGTGCCTGCTTCACTGGCAGTCCGGAATGAACATTGTCTGCGATAAGTGAGTCAATAAGTCATTTCTGATGATATTTTATTTACCGAGGCACTCTGCCATCCAGACACAGGGGAGGAACATGCTCCAAAATGGCTAATGTTGTGTAGTTTTACCATATGCTGCGGTGTTCCAGCTTCAGCAAGCTGTAACAGCATTACAGCACTGTTCATTTGACATCATACATAATGTAATGTTGTAATAATGTAATGGGGAATAAAAAATCTGGCATGTTGACATTGCTTTTTCCGTCAAAACAGCATGTTTAGATGGAAGTAGTAGGACCAAAATGCATTTCCATAAATTTTGACTTAATGTTTAGCTTGTGTGCAGTGGGAATCAGCAATCATTTTTCTTCTAGTTCCAATTTCTACTTTCACTCACCGGGCCCACCTCAAATGTTTATTTGTTTATACTTTAGATTTTTCTTTAAATGGTTTACCTTTAACGTTCTTCAACATAATATGTATTTCTATATTGTAACTTAATCTAAATTCATTATCTAAACTATTAGTGTAAATTATTATAAAATGTATTAGAATTCTTTCTTTGCAAAATAATATAATGTTAATAGTAAAATACTATTGTTCATAGTCATGGGCGTCAGTTTGGTTTGAAATGTGCTGGGGACAGAGACGCATTCAGAAGTGCATTTTCAGAAGTGCTGGGTACATGATGCATTTTTTTTTTTTTCTCTTTCGCGCAGGTCATGTTTTGAAAGACTATGTCCTGTAGCTTACTAATGTAAATAAATATAAATGTCAGCTGAGAGACATATTGCGGGTCTTATAGCCTATCTTACTCATGCCGACAAAAGCGCCCCGTGAATTCTTTAATATTTTTCATTTTTGCAATTTTTCCCACTGAGTCCCACTGGAACCCGTGTTTTTTTTTATCCTCCCTATTACACATTAGTTGCAGCCATTAAAATAGTTCAGTTTTGTTTTTAATGTCAAAGTAGTTACATTTCGTTTTGTTTCTTTATTAATTTAGAAAAAAGTTTGAAGCATTTTTTTTTGTTTGTTAAACTAAAGTTTTTGCTTTTTAAAGTGACGACCAAGCGGCCAGCGGCCGACAGTGAGTTAACCCAACACTTTAGCCTCTGAAATCAACACTTGACTTGTCTTGCTTATAAAATCCATATAAAACACTTAAAGCATCGTTTAAACGTTTAGCCTACTATCACCACCATCACAGTAAAAAGGCATTTTTGACAAGATGAGGCAGGCAGATCACAACGGCGCGCGCAAACGAAACGGGCTACACAATCTAAACAAATAAAAAAAAAAACATGCTTGTTGTCTTACCTTAGGCTACACCTATCCACGAAAGGAATATAAATCCGATCTTCAATTCCCGTGCTATATGCACATTTAACGGAGTTCATGTCAACGAAAGCAACCAATAAGAGCATTTTATTCATCAGCTCATTTCAACATCAAAGTCCGCATTATGAGAACGAGCGACCTAAACACTGGTAAGAGCCTTTAGTCTCATTAGTTTTAATGAAGATGATTGTGCTTTTGAGCATCTAAGACTTAGCTTATTTTCAGTTTCACTTGTGGCAGTTTGCGTGTTGGCTTGCTTTACTCATTTGTGGCGATGCGTGTTGCATAGCGCTGTCCAATAGCCTAAAAAGGCCCGAAGCCCGGCCCGCGTCTGAGGTAGGCTATGACTGGAAAATTGACCCGAAGCCCTGCCCTAGGGGCGTAAAAAAGTCGGGGCCCGTCGGGCTTGGGTAGAAATGTAGGGCTCTACTTTGAGTAAGGCTGAAAGCGTCTTTCTTTTTAATACATTTCTTGAATGTCTTAATTACAGTAGGCCTATAGATAGTTATGATATTTGTGGCTGCACCGGGGTCCGTCATTACGCTAATCATGAGCGGTCCATGGCACCTGCTACCCATGGCTGTTAAGAACTGTAGGCTACATCAATACATTACAACAATTTTGTGCTATGGGCACTGCCACTGATACAGGCAGCGGAAGAGCCTATTTTACGGAACTTGCTTCTGCTTTTTTTAAGACAAAAGATGTCGTTAAAACGACATAAGATGCGTGTGGCAGCAAAGCTTCACCGTAAAATTGAACTTGAGGTTTAAAAAAAAAAGAAGTGGTGGGTACAAAAGGACTCAGGACGAAATCTGGTAGGTACCCCCCCGTCCCCCCCCAAAATCGACGCCTATGTTCATAGTTTCAACTTAGTTAGGTATATAAAACATGGGGAACTGGCAAGTAATCAGCTAATATTTGGTCATTTTGAGCATACTGAATTGGCCTATAACCAAATCCACTTTTCAATTAAATGTACCTCCTAATATTTTCCTTTTTTAAATGTATATATGTCTTTTTTATTTACTGTTAATATTTGCTTTAGTTCAATTTTTTTGTACTAAATGCTGTGTGAAAGTATATCAGCAAATATTTGGCCATCTCATTTACTGGCATGTTGACTTATAGTTGAACTTGTTCAGTGGATTTGTACATATTGAAGGATCATAATAATACTTTCAATTTTCACTTGAGCTCCAAAATTTATTTATTTTTTTATTGTTGTTTATATGTCTATGTGGTGTTTTTAATATGCTTTAAAGATGCAGTGTGTAGTATTTATGAGGATCTATTGACATAAATGCAATATAATATACATATCTATGTTTTCAGTGGTGTATAAAAACTTTACATAATGAATCGCTATGTTTTTATTACCTTAGAATGAGCCATTTCGATCTTCATACACTGCGGGTCCCCTTACAGTGGAGTCAATAATTTGTGCTGTCATGTTTCTACAGTAGCTGTAAACAGACACACTGCTCTACAGAGCGCTAGTCACTCTCTGCTGTCTCAGACGACGACGACTTTGTCCTGTGTCAGCCTCTGTAGCTTCTCTATGTGCTTCGAAAGGGAGGGGTAAGCGGTGGGTAGTTGCAATTAGCAAACCTCACCGCTAGATGCCCCTAAAATTTACACAGTGCACCTTTAAGACGGTGATCACAAGAACACCTTTAAGAAGGAACCTAGAAATCTAGCAGCAGAAAATATCATTTGCAGCCAGGGCATCTAGCAACTCTCCGTTGGCTTGCGAGCTGGAAAAACCAAACTCTAGTCAGGCCAATCACATCGTGTATAGAGTTGGTGGGCGGGATTAACATAATGATGGCAGAGTTGTGGCGGTTCCACGTGCTACTTGAAAACAAAGAAGCTGGCGAACAGCGGTCTTTCGAATTGGCTTTGGCCGCGACTCGGGAAGACTTGGAGTTGAGCTTTCCTTTAAGAAAAGACTGAAGTCATTCTTATGTATCTTTATTTGAGATGGTGGTCCAGTGGGCTAAACCATGGCACTGACACGCAGAAGGTTACTGGTTCGATCCCAGCGGTCACCACCAGTGTGTCCTTGAGCAAGACACTTTACTCCATGTTGCTCCAGGGGGATTGTCCCTGTAATAAGGGCACTGTAAGTCGCTTTGGATAAAAGCGTCTGCCAAATGCGTAAATGTAAATGTATGTGGGTCTGTCAGGCTAGAAAAATCAGGGACATGTTAGCAATATAGCGGGTGAATCATGTATATGCATGTACACTGTAAAAAATAAAAATGGATAATGTACTGGTAATTTTCTGCCAGTACATTATCCAGTAATTTTCCGTTAACCCTTAAAACACAAACTAATGCAATGTGTAAATCAAAATACAGGTAAAACACCTGTAAAACACAAATACGGAAAATTCCTTCATATGTATGTAGTACATTGTGCCCTAATTTTACAGGCTGTTTTTTAACAGTGTATGATGTATATTACGATGGTGAACTATATGCCTTTCTCCACTGACTTTCTATGTTCAAAGAGTTTCTAAGGATACTGATTTTTAGAAGGCAGCTGTCTGACTCTGAGATGGTGAACGGAAAACGGTTTGTGTAACATTAGCAACACATTATTAGCTGTTGGATAAAGTAGTTAAGCCAAAGACTTTCTGGTTCAAACATATATCGTTGAATTAAACAAGTATTTCCACTTTCCAGTGTGTAGCCTTTACTACAGTTGACCGAGTGTATCAGGTAATCCGAGCTAGTGTGATTGATTGGAGGCAGGTGGGGGCTAATTTGCATATTCATAGTTCCACTTATACTAAATGAAGCAAGGGTGTAGAGTTACATTCAAGCTATTTTAAGGCATTAAGAAATTATTTTCACAGGAAAAAACACTTTAAATGTGTTATTTTGATTATAAAAATGCTTTAAGGGATACGGTTATTGACTGCAGGGAACTTCATAAATACACTTTTGCTGTAATTTTTGCAAATTCTATAAAACCTCATCTATGTTAGCAAGCTAGAGAACATTGTCTTAGTGATAAATAAGCAGAATTTGCAATATCATTGTGTAATGCATAACAGAAAACCAACATTTTAGGTTTTGTAGGCATAAAAATGGATGAAAACATTTTACGGGTGGCGCAGCACTGGAGTTCGTCAACTCATCCAAAACACTCTGACATCCTTATTGTTGAAGCCTGCAAATTTACTAAATTATTACAGGAAGTAGCCAATCATTTTAGCTGGCCCAGCTAATGTGCGCATCATAGCTTAAACAAACAACTTGGATTTGGGGATTGTAATGATGATGACTTGCAGTGGTGTTGAAAGTTGTTAATACTGACAAGCCTCAGATGAGAACATGTTATTTGGACAAATTGAGCTGCAAGATTATAATTGAAGAGTTACACATGTTTATCAGTGGCTTGCATTGAATAGTTATCTTGCAGTTCTTTATTGCTCATTAACATACTCTAAAATGATCCAGCAAGACTGGATTAATATGAAATTGACCTTCAGTTGGAAGAAGTCAAAAACAAAGGGAAAAAAGAGGTTAAAGTTAGTGATAGCCTCAGAGTTAGTGTTCGCTCACAGCATGAGATGATGAGAGATAATTGAATTCAGATGCAGCCATGTGGAGTGACTCACTGATAAGAAAGAGTTTTATAGCTGAATTATGTCAAAGCTCTGTAAAATAAATCACATCAAAGTAATAAAATAAAGGCATTAAAAGAGGAAAGGGTACATGTAATTAAAGTCACACACCAGGCCCCTGCTGGAATTGCCTCGGTGGGGTCTGGATACCTGAGGAGACTGAAAAATTACATTTGACAGTTCGTCTTCATGGAGGTTAAATTTATCTTTTAGTCAACTTTGTTTTCTTCCTGAAACTTAGATGATAGCCATGAATCAATTATGAGCAGATGAGTGATTCAAACCAATGTCTCATAGAAGGCGTAAAATTTTCTTGTTAATGGACTCGAGACTTTCCATATGAACCATGCAATTTAACATCCCTTTGATCACTGTTAGCTCAGGATGTGATGGCTTCTTTCATCTTCTTGATATGTAATTTTTCCCTTCTCTTTTCACAGTGAATTAAAGCATTTAAAGCATTGAATTAAAACTCTGAAGTCTTTCTCTGGTTGGAGATAAAGCCCAGTATGGGGCTCGCTAACACTTATATGGGCAGATGGTGCCAGTTCAACAGGTGCATGTGAACCATAGTGCCAAGTATCTTGGGCAAGAGGAGATCTGAAAGGAAGTAGGTGGTTCTTCCCTCCCTCTCTTCCTCATCTCCCTCTTGGACATTCAGAAGTGGAGGTAAACAAAGCAGTTTTTCTGGACCTTATCATCCCATCCTTATTCGCTCAGTTTCCTCCTTTGTAAGCGTCAGCTCTTTGCCAGAATGTAAGAGTCTTTTTCGAGGAGCCGTCCATAAACAATGAATGATCACTCAGTTTGAGTGTTTTCCAGCTTTAGTTTGAAAACCAGCCCATTGTAATTTATTCTGTCCTTCACCCTTGGCACATCTTTTACAGTCTTAATTTCTGTATCAATTCATTTACTATCTACCATTCTCTACTGGCTTCACTTTTAGTGTTGCCAACTTCTGCAAAACTGAAGTTTGAGAGTTACTTCCGAAAATGTTCCAAGTATAAGAGAGGCACTCTTTGGCAGTTGGAATTGGGGCAAGAAGGTTCATGATGTAATCTAGAGCTGATTGAACGAAACAGGGATGAGGAAGCAGAAAATGTCACCTTGGTTTAGTTTAAATTGATGCTTTGTCACTCAGAATTACCAAACTGTTTTCTATATGGAGGACTGTTGTTTAAAAATATAAATACAAGCAATAAGTAAGTCAGACATATTTTCTAACCAACATGTATTGCATCAAGTCAGGATCTGGCACTCAGTCCAATGATGGTGAGTCATACATCTACATTGAGTGGTACTTGGGAGAGGCAGCATATCTTAAAGGTATAGGTGCAGTAGGCCTATGTAATATTGACAGCTAGCCGTTGAAATGGGTACTGCAGTCCAAATTGAAAATGTTGGAGTTGCTTGCCCTCGACGCTCACATGGGTTGCCAGATTGAGGACACGCAACATGAACAAGTGCAATTGACAATGGAAGGCAACAAGCATGTATATGACAAGCCTAATAATCTTCGTCATAGAGATTTTTAGATGGATGCCAAGGCTTTTTAGGTCAGGTAGACTCTACAATCTCTGACCCAGTTTGTTTGTTGATTGGCAACAAAATACTATTGGATAAATTGGCAGTGGGCGGGATCACATGGACTAAAACAAAAACAGACATTCCGACATGGAACACAAATTTCACGGTAGAATAACTGGCTGTATTATTGTTTTTCGGAAACCATGATTTCTAAATATCTGCAAACATATTTCAATATTTTTACGTTAACAAAGCACTATTACAATTTAATCAAATTCATTGGTTGCTTCTACAAATGAATTATCCAGTAGATTTGTTTTTCTTGACTGGCAAATGGATAAAGGGAAGCAATTGGCAAATACTTTTTTTAAATGCAATTGTATTTATTTTTTATTTTGTTAAAAATGCATTTAAATGTCTATTTATTTGTCAATTTAAAAAAATGAACTGTTATATTTAACTACATTAAAAACAATTGTTACAAACATACCTGTTTGAATTATTCAATTATAGGCCTATTATTCTTTCATTTGTCCAACATACTTCAGTTCCTCTAGCGACACCAAACAAAACTGCAAAAATTACACATTTTCATAAGGTTTCCTGACATCCCCCATCTCCCATTGGTTGGACAAAAAGATAGTACCACCCTAAATTTATACCATTGGTTGAGCTAATGGGGCTGTCTTGGGCTGGTTGAGATGCTAAAACACACGCACACAGTGTTTGCACTTGTACTTAGGGGGGGTCATGATACAAATAGTTTACTTAAAGTGGACTCAACTTGTTACGCTGGGATAGAAAAAAAATACACACTTCGACTTTAAACTCCGAACCTCCTTGGAGTTTCATACTATAACAATTTTAATTTAAACAAAACTTCAGTTATATCTGCATAGATTTGACATAAACATACTTAAATCTAGAACAGGGATGAGTAGCTTTGGTCCCGGAGGGCCACTGTCCTCCAGAATTTAGCTCCAACCCTAATCAAGCACACCTAAACAAGCTTATCAGTGTCTTCATGATTACTAGCAAGCTACAGACAGGTGAGTTTTTATCAGGGTTGGAGCTAAACTCTGTAGGACAGTGGCCATCCAGGACTGAAGTTGCCCACCCCTGGTCTAGGAAGAGTTGGAAAAAGTTTGTGTGTGCTGAACATTTTGTTGAGTGTTCCAGTACAAAATGAGTGAGGAATTAAGGGGTGGCTTTGCCAGCTCAGTGAAGAAGCAGCTCTGACTTTAGCACATTGACATTGACCTCTAGAAAGTTCCTCTTTTGTCCCGGGCATCAGCGGCGTGCCAAAGCTGCAGTCTGTGCCCTGTGAGCTGGCAGTGCCAGCAGGCTGGAGATAGAAGAGGGTGGCACAGGCCATCTGGGATATCTCCAGGAGATGCACGGCACGCCTCACACTCATCAGCAGGTTTGAATTTGCACCATAATCACAAACAGATGCTCTCTTCCTCCTCCACCACCTCCATCCTTCTGCCTCCTTTCTTCCCTTGGTTTGGCTCAGTGTGAAACCTTTGACCTTCATCACATTTAGAGGAAAAGCCTGACCTGATCAAGGGGTGAAAGGAAAGGAAATGTTGGCCTAAAATGTTAATGTATTTCATGTATAATCCAACACAATGTTAAAAGAAGTCTGTTTGATGTTATCTCTCTTTTTATCTCTCTGCCCGTGTGACCCGTGGACTGTGTTCGATTTGTGTGAAGAGTGAGCCTTCTGTACTTCCCTTCACTGTCAGGATTCTCATGTAGGCAGGCCCCATGATCATATTTTATTTTATCTATTTATTTATTAATTTGTGTGAACCAAAATAATTGCCTTAGGTTTTCATCAATTTACATATTGAATCTTCAGTGTCATAAATCATAAAAGAGGCAACTTTTAAAACTGTATGAAGCATTACAACAAAAGAACACAACCAAGGCCCTGTTTACACCTGATATGAAGATGCATTTTGGTCGATCGGATCAGAAGTAGACGAGGGAGACATACCCGTTTACACCCGGGCTGAATCTGAAATCCTCATAACCTCATTATTTGAGGGGACATACATTTTTTTTTAGTGGTGTCTGAAACCATAGTAGACGTTATCGAGTGCAATCATTCTACCCCACATTGCACCGCAATAACGAGTGTACAGCCGATGCAAACTCAATGGCTATCCGAATTTGCTCATACGTTTTCATTCACTCCTTCAAGTGAACTGTTTTAGTGGACTAACGTAGGGAATAGAGAGTTTAGGGGTGATTTTCGGATTCAGCCCTGGTGTTTTAATCCGTCTCTTTT
The DNA here is from genome assembly GCA_023566225.1 of Romanogobio albipinnatus. Classification (NCBI taxonomy): domain Eukaryota; kingdom Metazoa; phylum Chordata; class Actinopteri; order Cypriniformes; family Gobionidae; genus Romanogobio; species Romanogobio albipinnatus. The sequence goes on along the minus strand of CM042261.1, from coordinate 15,778,533 downwards.
GTCCACTTTCAATCACTTCTGTTCTGATTTCTTTGAGGGGTCTATGTATGGCATGTAAATGTATGGGCTTTTTCAGATCTTTCAATCTAATGGACAAAATAAGCTAGAGCCAGATGTTGTTAAGTGATGCTTGAGGGATGTTGTTAAAGGCCTCTCAGTCTATCTAAATCCACAAGAGCACTGCTGTAAAGGCGGGCGTACACTGTGCGTGTTCGGACACTCGGGAGGTTGTGCGCCATTGCACGTTACGAATCAGTTAACCTGATAATCGCGTCAAAGCAGCTGGTACAAGGCACGACTGTATGCACAGTGAGCCGGCGGCAATCACACAAGCTTTTGTGCTAAACACTGAGACTGGAGCTTGCTGCTATAGTTTCTGATAGAAAAAAGAAAGAAAATAAAAAGACATGAATGCAAATGATTTTTTGAAAAGCAGAGATCAACAGTTATTTATTTCAACAAAAACTACTAGAGAGTGGGCTCATACTATGAGTATAATAATATTCATAGATCTAGCCTATGTGACGTTGTGGTTGTGTATGATTTGGCAATAGGGGACAGCCTATACACTGGTCAAAATCAGGCTGACTCCCTGAATTTTTTTAACAGGTTTGAAAATTATCGGGAGGTTGGGAGGCACTCGTAACGTACTCGGCTCAGCTCGTAATTCCTCTCACAAAATGCAAGCCACGACCATGCGAGCCACGACCATACGAGCATCAACGATTTCCAGAGTGAATAAAATCGCCTGCGAGCTCGTACAACAGAAAAAATCGTACTGCACCTGGCATGTGTGCACCTGGTTTAAGTTGCTAATGATGAAGAGATTATTTAAGTTGTTTTCTTGCCAAGTGCACATTTTACTTAATTTAACTAGAGAAACATGTTTGTCTGTTTTGGTCTTATACTCCATGCAAACAAAATTTATGCTGGAATTATTTATTTAATGTATTAATATTCTTTTAAAATTGCAAGCGGCTATCTCGTAGTCCTCACTGATATATCATATTAAAGGGGTGGTAAAACACATTCTTTCGAAGGCTTGATTGTGTTTGTGGGGTGCACTGTAACATGTGTTCATGCTTCGTTTTTAAAAAATTGCATTATTTTTCATATATTTTACCTTTAATCTACACTGTTCTCTCCCTCCTTGTAAAAACGGTCTGATGGTTTCCGGGTTGTATGAAGCCAGTCCCTCAAAAATACGCAATGGGCTCAGATTGGTTAGCTGGCCCAGTGTATTGTGATTCGCTAACCGCCTAGTGCACGTTTGTCGGAAACGTCACAGCCCTTATCTTTACCGGTAGACTGTGCTTTGGGTAGTATTAGAAACAATGGCGTCAATAAAACCATACCAATTTGAGCCTGAATCCGACCCAGACAATTTTAGTGAAGATGATCGAGCAGAACCTGTTCAGTCCTCAAGAGTAAAGACTGCGGATCTATAGTAATCGCTACTAAATGGCACTGTTACTTTTGTTTTTTTAGAACGATAATAGCCAAATATCTGTCGCAAGAACGAACACTAAACATTGGCTTTACTAGTAGCCAAATCAAACACAGAACCATGTTTAGCATGCCTGTAGATAAACAATACATAAAAGCTCTAATCAAAGAATAATTTACAATAATGCCAAGTTCACTGCTGAGATTTAAAAAAAAGTTTGTAACGTTAGGTGTTTGTCGGATAACGTTAAGTATGAATGAGCATTTAACAAACTGGTTTGCAGAGCCAAACAGCGTTGTCATGTTTACTTCCTTGCTACAACGTACAATTAACAATACGAACTATTACAGGAAAACACATCGACGAAAAATAAATCATAGGGCAATTCCGCGGAAAACTGTCACATCCATAACACCAACACAATGCCATGGTATTTAGTTGGCGTTATGGATGTGACATTTTTGCGTGGAATTACCCCATACTTACAGGATGTGGCCCGTAGACAGCTTCTGTTTTTAAATCCATCTTTCAGGACAAGCCGTTGTGCGAATCCTTCATTGAACTCGCGAAGATTGTGGAAGCTTTCCTCCGTGAAATGTGCAGCGGGAGCCGCGTGCGCCCGTCGTGCATTCACACACTGGCAGCATTTGCCTCACGCAGCTGAATCACGGCTCGTGTATTGCAAATACAGACGAATATTGTCCATTATGTCACATTTTCCGGTCTTCTCCTCCGACCCCTGTCTGTCTCGTGCTTTGATTTATGATGGGCAGCATGTATCTGCTGCAAATGCAACCTGTTCCCCTCTGTCTCATACACACATGCATATAACATGTTGTATGTTAAATGCATATACAGCGTTTCGTCGGCATTGCGGCAACAACACTCCAGCCTACTAACTATACCACAACAACGCTTCCCTGCGGCGATACAAAATGACCTCGCCCCCCTTATTTAATATTCTCAGAGGAGGGGTTTATGTAAATATTTGGGGCTGGTGATGTCAGCAACCCTGGAGGAATGTCTAGTAGTCCCTTCCAGCCGTTTGCTGTAGTCCTTAGAAATTGATTTCTTTAAAAGCAAATATCTCCCTTTGCTTTAAACTTTGAACGTTGTAACTTTGCAGATGTTGTTTATGCTCAAACAGCAACATTACACACTAGCTAAAGTTAGAAAAGTGAAATCGTGGTTTACCACCCCTTTAATATAATATTTCATTGTGAATGTTAATTTCCTCTAACTCTCACTTAGTTAATCTTGTTGTGATACCTAAATTCACTGTTTTAAAATAGTTAAATATAACTTTTATTTAAAACTACTAATTTTAGTGTTTTTGTTTTATTTTCAAATTATTTAATAAATATTACAATTTTATATGAACCTTTTATCTGTTATCAGCTATAACATTACATCGGGTGTAATCTCTTTCCATGTTAAAATCCATTCCAGTGTTGTCCAATTTTTTTTTTTTTTTTTGTAGTAATAGTATTTTGAAATCGCTTTTATTTATTTATTTATTTTAAATTTTCATGTTAATTTCAGTGTGATTTTGTGATTTAGTTTAGTTTTACTTTTTATTTACTTCCAGTTTTAGTGCATCAACTTAATATTGTTTTTCATATAATATTTATATTTTATTTTATTTCAGCTTTATTTCAATTACCAGTAGAATAAGTGTTTTTAAAATTTTTTGTTTTAGTTAATAACCCTGGTCAATTCAACAGAATTCTGCAGATTTTCCCCCAAACGATGCACAGAAAATGTCCAAAAAGTCACCCGTTTTTATCGGGCCTTGACATGGCACCTCCACCCATTGGCGGTATAAGGTAGTGCATTAGTCATGACGTATAGGGAGCACTTTTCTAATAGTTCTCTATGTGCATAATAAAAGTGAATATATATATATATATAAGCACTTCTGCTCGATAAAGCCGCTTAGCTATCTGTCGCGCCCCACCCTGCTGGTTACCGTAATCTCGTTAAGCCCTTTCTTCTAGCCTCATATCCAGTCGCTCGGCCGTGGCCACATGGGTTTTATCGATCCGGCAAATCTTGTGCTCAATGTTGCAGCACATCCCATTGCCTGGCTAGCCTAATGCGGTCAATAATTACCAGCGAAATGGCCAGTGCAGTCGAGACAACTTCATCAGCCACGGGACTGAGGGGCTGTAGCGAGGTGATGTCTGGAGGGAACGGGGAGGTGGAGAAGAGCTGGCACTGTTTCTCCATCACAGCGCAGAACACCATCAGTGGCTCCCAGGGGCCAGGGATTAATGATTTGTGTCTTTCCGCTACAGTGGCACATTGTGCCGGCGCCACTGATAAAAAAAAAAGCTTCCCCCAACATCTGGCAACAGCCCTGCCGTACCGCTCTATATTGGCTCTCAGTGGCAAGAGGAAGCTCCTCTGCTCTCTCAGTGCCAGGGCTTGTGGTTAACCAGGGCACGCTCTGGAAGAGGGCTCTTACTCGGAATGCACTGCGCTTATTTTCTTTGCTGACTGGTTTCACCGTCTGTGAGGGTAGTATTAAGTGTACCCACTAAAATGCACAGCAGATGCTGTCTGATGTAGTGTCTTCCTCTGAAATGGAGTGAGGATTTGTAGTCTCATGTTTTCATAATTTATTCATGTAGTATTATAAATTATCTATTGGTATTCATCAAATGGATGAAAAATACATGTAAATTCCGAAAGCGAGTTGTTACACAAACCCTATATTGCATGTCTGCATCCAACAAGGGCTGAATTCCCAGCACCACTTCAAAGTCAAATTAAATGTGTTCAGACATTGCTTTTGTTGCCTGGTTATTCAAGAAGTGTTTAAAGTTGCACTACAGGGCCTTTTGTCCTTGTAAGACATATCGATTCATTTCTCAGTTGCTAAGTAACTGCAATAATTACATATTTTAAGCAGCCAGCCAATTATTTCCCTGATTTCATGATGGCATGATGAAGAGGCTTGTTTATGAATGGTATTACTAAATTAAAAAGAAAGAATAATAATCACATTGAAAGAAAAAAAAAAAACCTCTAGCGCCATTCATGTTCATAACCATTTTGAAATGACTGTGAACTTGTGCATGTGCTTTAGTTCGTAAGGGGCTTTGTTGTAATGTACATAATAGCTATGTGATGGTAATGCTGTTCAAAAATGTTAGTGGAAACATCTCTCTGAAACATCAAAATGTCACAGGTTGATTCATTTTTTTACTGCTGATTTAATGCATACCTAAGAGGAAATATGTATTCAAAATGTGTGCTAATCCATTTCAGTCGTATCTGACTCTTGGTGATACTATGGTCATCTCTTGCATATATATGCGTGAGGCTGCCCATGAATATTCTAACCCTCCCCATTACATGGCTTGGGACCATGGACTGTAAAAAAAGATGGATGACGCACCTTCACTCTCTTCCATTGTACAAAAGCTGATGATGTCCCAATATGGCGCTAACATCTTGCGCTGATTCAGGACATTTTTATAGCATGAAATAACTAACTAAAAACAAACTTAGTTGAAAAATTAACACTTGGACTTACATCAGAGTGATAAAAACTACCTAAAATGACAGAAACTATCTTTGGAAAACAATTATTTGAACTGTAATTTGATTGTTTAATTTATCTCACGCCACATTCGATTACATGGAGAGGGCGGGGTTTATGACCTATACTGGGACCAGCCACCTGGGGACGATAAAACTTTTTGGCTTTGGTTTCATTTTTCAGGACTTGTGCGGCACACTTGTTTGGGACTCTCTCTCTCTCACACACACACACACACAGACACACACACACACACACACACAAACACACACACACACACACACACACACACACACACACACACACAATAATTTTTTTAATAATTTACATTCTTGCAGGGGACATTTGTCACAATGGAAACTACCATTAATCAGTTAAAACTGAGATGACATGCATTTAATTATATATTAAATGAATATACATTTAATGATGTGTATATATATATACACTCACCTAAAGGATTATTAGGAACACCATACTAATACTGTGTTTGACCCCCTTTCGCCTTCAGAACTGCCTTAATTCTACGTGAATTCTACATTGATTCAACAAGGTGCTGAAAGCATTCGTTAGAAATGTTGGCCCATATTGATAGGATAGCATCTTGCAGTTGATGGAGATTCGTGGGATGCACACCCAGGGCACGAAGCTCCCGTTCCACCACATCCCAAAGATGCTCTATTGGGTTGAGATCTGGTGACTGTGGGGGCCATTTTAGTACAGTGAACTCATTGTTCAAGAAACCAATTTGAAATTATTTAAGCTTTGTGACATGGTGCATTATCCTGCTGGAAGTAGCCATCAGAGGATGGGTACATGGTGGTCATAAAGGGATGGACATGGTCAGAAACAATGCTCAGGTAGGCTGTGGCATTTAAACGATGCCCAATTGGCACTAAGGGGCCTAAAGTGTGCCAAGAAAACATCCCCCACACCATTACACCACCACCACCAGCCTGCACAGTGGTAACAAGGCATGATGGATCCATGTTCTCATTCTGTTTACGCCAAATTCTGACTCTACCATCTGAATGTCTCAACAGAAATCGAGACTCATCAGACCAGGCAACATTTTTCCAGTCTTCAACTGTCCAATTTTGGTGAGCTCGTGCAAATTATAGCCTCTTTTTCCTATTTGTAGTGGAGATGAGTGGTACCCGGTGGGGTCTTCTGCTGTTTTAGCACATTCGCCTAAAGGTTGTGCGTGTTGTGGCTTCACAAATGCTTTTCTGCATACCTCGGTTGTAACGAGTGGTTATTTCAGTCAAAGTTGCTCTTCTATCAGCTTGAATCAGTCGGCCCATTCTCCTCTGACCTCTAGCATCAACAAGGCATTTTCACCCACAGGACTGCCGCATACTGGATGTTTTTCCCTTTTCACACCATTCTTTGTAAACCCTAGAAATGGTTGTGCATGAAAATCCCAGTAACTGAGCAGATTGTGAAATACTCAGACCGGCCCGTCTGGCACCAACAACCATGCCACACTCAAAATTGCTTAAATCACCTTTCTTTCCCATTCTGACATTCAGTTGGGCGTTCAGGAGATTGTCTTGACCAGGACCACACCCCTAAATGCATTGAAGCAACTGCCATGTGATTGGTTGATTAGATAATTGCATTAATGAGAAATTGAACAGGTGTTCCTAATAATCCTTTAGGTGAGTGTGTGTGTGTGTGTGTGTGTGTGTGTGTGTGTGTGTGTGTGTGTGTGTGTGTGTGTGTGTGTGTGTGTGTGTGTGTGTGTGTGTGTGTGTGTGTGTGTGTGTGTGTGTGTGTGTGTGTGTGTGTGTGTGTGTGTGTGTGTGTGTGTGTGTGTGTGTGTGTGTGTGTGTGTGTACACCGTCCGTCTGACGTTTTTCTTTAAAATAATCATTTTTGTCAGGCTTCTATGTATAGGTTTCTACTTAGTACCAGTACTTCTGAATGGGCTGAGGCTGGGATTTTGTGGTTTTGAAGTGAAAGTATTTTATGAATGTATACTATATGCGGAGAGCATTCACTCTAATTTTTTGACCGAAGTGGCTTTTAGAAGCTATGTATGTATGCATGTCCATCCTTCGGATGAGCCGTTAGGCCGAGGTCCTGACTCTCTGTGGTCATTAAAAATCCCAGGATGTCCTTCGATAAAAGAGTAGGGGTGTAACCCCGGCATCCTGGCCAAATTTGCCCATTGGCCCCTGTCCATCATGGTCTCCTAATCATCCCCATATATTTATGTATGTTCTATGTAAAGCGATTTGAGTGCCTAGAAAAGCGCTATATAAATGTAACAAATTATTATATGTATGTGTGTATGTGTGCTAAAATCTGCTTTCATTACAGCCTATAGTTTGTGGAAAATACAGGAATCCTCCCTGCATGCAGTTAAAAGAATGACAGGCCTTTTCTTGTATTGATCTATCCATTGTCTATGTATCATCCACCATTAGCCAATGTTGTTAGTTTAGCTTGATATATAATTAACTCTAAACCTGCCCAGCAATTCATATTTAATATAATTTATCAGTGCAGCACTCATGCCTAATGGTGGAGTATACTGTTAAGTTTTTTATGAGTCTGTTTTATTGCTTATTATAATTGTTTGCTCTATACTAACTTGAATGCAAGTATAATGTGTCAATAATAAAATAAAATAATATCTAATATAACTGCATTGCTGGAACAGCGTGGGGGTGTTCAGTGTTGTCTGCATTGCCGAGGAGTGTAATGGGGTGGGGGGAGCAGCTCTCCGTGAGCACAAGGTTTGGAGGGTGATTAGTCTCCGGTGCATTCCCGTTGATACGCGGCGTTTGACAGATCTGCACCCGACGTGGCACGAAGGAACGTGCCACAGATGGCGTAATTAGAGGAAGCTGAGCCAGGGTGTGAAATTTATCTTTGATCAGCACCTTCTCGCCAGATTGTCATCTATGTTAATATGATGATAGCAGAGCAGAGATGGATGGAAACGCCTCGGCAGCCCAGGGTGGGAGTGAGTCCCTGCTCGTCTAATCTTAATTCTTTGTTCACTATGTAGAGAAAAAAAAGATACTTCAATGTATTCAGACCTTGAGCTCTCTTCAAAAGCCACAACACCATCATTAGAGACACCTGTGCTGTTGGAGGGAGTTGGTACAACACTTGTAAGTTTGGCTTTGGAACGTGAATGAATGTTTATTCATTTTTTCTCGTCGCAGGTCTTAGGCCTCATGATTTCCACAATGTTGAAAACATGGACAGAATCATGAAATTCAGTCATCAAAATGCAATTTACAGCAAAAATTATAAAGTAGGGCTGTACAATTAATCAAATCACGATATGGACTAGTGACTGTGAATATTAAAAGGCATTAAGGCTGCTACTAAAATATGAAGTCTGCATGTTTTGCGGGTCTTTGTATAAATTAATGGCTTTACTACACATACTCAAGCACGTGTGGCGCTTGTTGTGTTTTCAGCATCCACATGGACTTTAGAGCTGCTCTGAGAGTTAACTTCACAAGCATTTCACCATTCTTTTTGGAAAAAAAAACCTTTTGTCATATAAACTGACAGTAACTCAAAGGTCTTTACTACAACTTGCTAAAATAATAGTTTGGTTTAACTTGAAGAAATTATGACAGAAATATATTATTATTGTACAGTAGAATGTACTTCACTTTTTTCTTCTGTTTTAATTTGAAAAGTAAACCATCTCTTGCGCAACATTTTGTTTGGCTAAATTTTTAGTTCATTACAAGTAATATTATATATATATTATACATATATATACATTTATTTCATATGTATGCCTTTATTTGATTACCAAAGTTTTTAATACATTTGTATTAAATCATAAATGCCACAAAAATGTTATTCCAATTAATCTGAATGTTATGAATTCAGTTTATTATACATGCTTTTTGAGTATTAAAATTGTACTAAACCATCAAAAGGGAATCCAGAAAAATTAAAACTGAAAACATGAAATTTGAGAAAAATAAAAACAGATTTCAGGCCCTAAAAATGTAATCCCAAACTTTCCAAGCTCCAAAAAGGACATGAAGGTAATGTGAAATGAATCCAAATTACTGGTATATTCCACGTGTTCTGAATTGATGCCATCAAACAGTTTATTCAATAAAATCAAAATTAGACCCCATTGTCTTTCATAATATGGACAAAAATAGCTGAAACATTCTTCAAAATATATTCTTTTGTGTTCCTTAGAAGAAAGTAAGTTTTGCATGACTTGAGAGTGAGTCAATTATGACAGAATTTGGATTTTTGAAATTACTCACTTTAAACTGAATATTTCTATAACAGTAAAGGTAATGAAAGTACTTGATTTAAATATTTCTACAATATGTCAGAGATAAAACTCATGTATTGCTTAGACTAGAGAGGAAAAAGAAGACAAACGGCATCAATGTTTTGGTATTATTTGCCTGTTGCAGTTCTTGGAGCCTATGTAGGGAAACCTGGACATGAAGGGAGCAAAGGGACTGTAAAATGTTTGGCCCCGGGCCTCACTCGCTTCCCTGATCGGGGAGTTAGGGTGGGAGTCTGGGGAACGGAGGGGAAAACGGTTAGAAGGACCAGGAAATGCAGCTCTAGGGTCCTGTCACAGATGAGGTCCACGCTCGACTTTCATCTGAACGAGCCATTAAGTGTAATGACGTGTAGGTGTAATGGAATGTGCCTGTAACATCTGCGAAGAGAGAGCGCGAGAGAAGAAATGGAGGAGAGAAGGGACAATGTTAATAGATTTGCAGATACACTGCTGGGAGAACAAAAGATTTTTTTTCTTTCTGCTTTATTGCTCTGAGGTCCATCTGGTGCCTGTGCGCGTGTGTTTTGTGTATGTGTAAATGTGTGGCATGCTGTGAATAAGTGCGTGTGTGTTAAATTGCTAAAATGACTGACAAGACTCCCATATATAATTTATGCAAGTAAGGATGCACAGTATATTGGTATCACATCATCTACCGATATGTTTTTTAAGTATTATTTTTCATATTGGTTCGATATTGGATATTTTGCAAGCTCATTTCCTCTGTTTTTTTTACGTTTAGATTACCTTTGGCGTAATTTTGAAAAAACAATAATAATGTCAACAAATTAAAAGTAATCTTGAGGAAAATCAAATTTTTAATTTATCAGTTTTTAGCCATAACTTAAAAAAAAATCTGCTTATAAGCTATCATTTGAAGTTCGCCAATTCTGAAATTATCAATTTCGATTCTTATTTCAAAAAGGAGGAAAAATATATACATATAGATATGAAACATTTTTATTTTGTCTTTTTGCAAAACATTTAATGCAGCTAAATACCATGAAAAAAGTCAGCCTAAAGAACATTTACATGAGGACTTTTTGCCTAGGGTTTTAACAAATATACCATAGCAAAAACAGCTAATTGAAATCTAATATTATTCAAATGTAAAATAACACGGCATAGTCTTTAGGGATTGTCATTTATTCACGGCGGAGGGGAGAGTTTTGTGATCGGGAACGCGCTGCTCACGTGGTCCATAACATACGGTAAAAATAAAATATCATATGCTTGGTATGATAAGATTAAATGCTGCCGTAAATAACGGCCCAATTCGAATGTTTACGTGCTTTTCTTCCTTTTATTTTTTGAGCGGTGATGAAATATATATCTCTCGAAAATATTTACCAGCATTTAAAGAAATACAAGTCTAGAAATGCATCCAAATTACAGCAAAGCGCAGCCGCACGGTGCTCTGCAGTGGTCAAAAAGGATATAAATAGTGAATTTTGAAGTGATATATTCTTGAAAACTCAAAGATGTGGATTCGGACAGCAATTAAATGACCACACGAGTAGTCAGAGCACTGATCAGGACATAAGTCAATGGGCTGACTCCCTAATCAGTGCCCTGACTACTGAGCTACGGGGCTGATTGAGACGCACCCAATGCCTGCACGCCAAACAATTAACTTACCGGGGCTTCAGCCAACTCCTTCACCACTAACGGAGCGAGCTGGAAAATCAAACTTTTCCCGGGACACAACATCATGGCCTCCAAAAAAACTCAGCAAAGATTGTTCTTGCTCCGTCTTTAACTTCTGGATATTCGGCAGCGGTGCCACAACGGACCGAATGGCTTCGCTCGCATCTTTTCTCTGCCGCCATTACTGAACTACAACTCAAACTAGTGCACGACATCAACGTCATCGTTCTCAGCCACTCCCTCTGTTCGCTGATTGGACCGGTAAAAATTGATTCGGAGAAAACCTAAGACTATACAGCAGTCCCAGACGGAGTACTGAAGGAAAATGAAAATTGAGAGGAAGTAGGGTAGACCGAGTACAGTTGGTACAGGGGTACATTTGAGACACCTCAAATAACTTGCATGCTCAACAAGTTTGATCTGTGATATTTGCTTCGCATATGCGTATTAGCGCCCTCTTCGATCGTGGGAAATTTGAAGTACGTGTGCTTCTCCAGTTCGAAGATATCGGTGAAAGTTTTTTTTCTAAGGTAAGTTTTTCATTTCACCACCTTCCTTCCACATCGAATAGCTTCTCATCCTTACATGACTTTCAAAGTTAACTTACATTTTCGTAAACCTTAATCTGTGCTCTGAAAACTGGCATATTGCATGACTGTGTGTCATGCAAGACCATCGTAAAATCTAGAGAAATGTGCGAGGTGGTCAGGTGGGTACGCAGTGTATCAATTGTAATCGCACTAGAATCCTATTGCGGCACATGCAGTTTAGTTGCACAATGTTTATTGTTATTATGTTTAATATGTTATTTTTGTGCATTTGATTGTTTGCAATTGTTCAATGTGCTTTACTGTCACTCAACCCAACTGTTAGCCTAGCCTACTATTAAAATGATCAAATAAAATTAAATATGTATCTCTGTTTACCATTACTGTTCAATGTTTTACTAATGAACTACTTTTAACTTAACAAATAATCAAATAAAATACTGAATGGAAATAAAAACTGTTGCATTCTCATTTTAAAGGTATTTTACAAATTCAATGAATTGGTTAGGCAGCTTTACAGCATTACGGATGGGTGTCTCAACTGTACTCAGTATTGTTCCATCTGTACCCGACATGGGTACAGTTGGAACGAAAAAGCTTCTTGTGTTTATAAGCTAATTGTGGTAAATATGACCTATTTATGGATGGTAATAATTATTCATATTTTAGTAGACAAGTAAAGGAAATGCCATATGAAAAATCACTTCTTTTCAGTCCTCAGTTTTGGTGTGGTTTTTATCCACAGACCTAATTTTCGACGATAATCCAAAACCCAATGAAAAAATCCTATTGGGTTTTTGTCGAGTGAACCAGTGTGATGCTTCTGAGGTGAACTTCTGGGTTGGCCTGCAAAAATACGGCATCCCTGCAACAATGCATTTTCTTTCTCAACTATTCAAACAGATTGTGTTTTCATGGATATTTCGACATGATTTTGTGTGTATTTGTCCGTTTCATTCACGCACTGTATGCACACAAAATATCCCATCTACAAGTCTCTATATTATGATAGACATGAGACAATACCCATTTTTTCATAAGGCAAAAATCGATCAGTTAGAAAAGTAGGAAAGCACACCTTTCCCCAATAAGCCATATGATTTAAGGTATCATTCATGTCCATAACACAGTGCCGGATGAGTTACGTGACAAAGTTTAATACTTATATTTAGAGGTTTGTTTGAATTTCTACCTCTACATAATGATCTATAGTGATGTTTGCTTTGATAAAACTTTTCCTTAAAGGTCCCGTTCTTCGTGATCCCATTGTTCAAACTTTAGTTAGTGTGTAATGTTGCTGTTAGAGCATAAATAATACCTGTAAAATTATAAAACTCAAAGTTCAATGCCAAGCGAGATATTTTATTTAACAGAAGTTCCCTTTCAAAGCCTACAGCAAGCGGCCGGCTTGGACTACATCCTGGTACTTCCTTCATAAATGACGTCGATAGAACAGTAGAACAGACTAACCTCCGCCCACAAGAATACGCGAAAAAGAGGGCGTGGTCTTGTTGCTGTCCCACGTGGAGAAGAGGAAGTGTTGCGTGGAGAAAAGGAAGTGGTGCGTTTGAGTGTGTTTGTCACCATGTCGTCGAGACGCTGTTATTTTCATCCCGGAGTCAAATCACCTTTGTTTGGCTTTCCCAGGGACGCTGTAGAGATCATTAAGCGCATACATCTCCCCGTTAAGAGGCGTGACCTTTCCGTGCAAGTTACGTGCGCTAAGCTGCTGTCGAATCACAACACAGGAACCGTGCCACGTGCGCTAAGCTGCGGTCAAATCACAACACGGGAACCGCTGGCACAATCAGAACTCGTTACTGAAGGAGGGACTTCATAGAACAAGGAACTCATCAACCCGTTTTTAGGACAGTGAAAACAGCAGTGTACAGATAAGTAAATTGTGTGAAAACTGTGTCTTTTTACACGCGAAACATGAACACATGTTATATTGCACACTGTAAACACAATCAAAGCTTCAAAAAAACACGAAGAACGGGACCTTTAATGATAGAAGTGGTTGTTAACATGGTCTCCTCCACTCCTGTATGTTATCTGATGATGGATAAATGTGCTAATATAAAACGCTCCGACAGTTTGTTTAACGTCAAGTGTTCTCGAATACTCTGCATATACAATCCTTCTCCCTGATGTGTGTGTGTGTGTGTCTGAGTGAGTGCTCACATGACCCTACTCATCATTCAGATACTGGGCTGCAGCCAAAACGCCCACCCCAGAGCCTGCTCATAATAAGTAATAATGTGATATTTGCTTTCATGCTTTAAGCGGGTGGAATGTTTGGACCTCCCATTTAGACACAACAGGAATTTGGCACTAAATGTGCACAGGTGCACCAAGAGCGCGAGGGGGAAAAAAATCCCTGTTTCAACATCTGTGTCAGTGGCTGTTGCTATCTCCCTAAAAACGCAGAGAAGCTGCTTTAAATAGCTGCGAGAGCTGGTGCCAGGCCAAGCATATGTGCCCTGATCGGAGAGGTTTTACAGGAAGGCATGGAGTATTATTTTCATTCTCTTTTTTGGGGGGGTTGCAGCTGAATTTAGGCTGAAATGTTTGTGCTCACACTCCTAGACTGCGCTCTCTCTCTTTCTCTTGCTCGCTTTTGCGGATGTCCCTCTGTGAAGGTCCATATGTTCTGCAGCTGGTGTGTGTATGTATGTGTGAATCAGTGAAGAGTGCTCTGTGATAGTGTGGATAGACATAATGTTTTTTTAAAGAATGTGTCATCAAGTTTTTCCCTGGTACCTGCTGTAATGTTTCCATGGCGTTTAAGTGTTTGACAACCTTGAGCACAAAGCTGCAGGTATACTTCCTCTGAATAAAGCGATTGTGGCGTAGATTGTTCTCTTTGCTGATAAATTCCTTTCATAAGTGGAGATGCACACTGGTTAAGGTTTATTCAAAGCTTGTATTTGTGTTACATTTAATTATTCAGTAAAATAAAGAAAGAAATAAAGTACTATACAATTCTGGTTATGTTTACAGAGCTAAGCTATATTTAATACATTTTTATACAAATTTTCCCCTTTTTGCTGTATTTTCGATGCTAAGCTGAGGGTCAATAAATAAAATAAGTTAAAAAAAAGTATAGTTATTTTAGAATCTGTTGGGGTTTTTTTCTGTTATTAATACATTAATAACGTATTTTTGATAATATATAGACATCCTACCCTACCCATCCCAGAAAACGTTCTGCATTTTTACATTTTCAAAAATCATGTATCATGTATATATGTGTATATATATATGTATATGTATATATATATATATATATGTATGTGTGTATACATACTATACGTGTGTGTGTAAAATAATTATAGGCTATGTTATTATAATATTATTAATGTAAGTTGTATTTAATGTAAAATGTTACTTTTTTATATTATTTGAGTTTTTTTTCACCTTTATTCTCATGGAAGTCTTCCTCTTCCTTTCTGTTAACATCCTCACATTTGCCAAGATGTATCAGGCTGCTTATCAGTCATATCATTCAAAGGACGAAGTAAAAAAAAAAAAAAAAAGGCCCAGAAACCGCAGCTGAAATGGTTTAGCTGAGCAAATGTTATTCATGCCACTTCTTCCATCAAGACTGCTTATTATTCCCCAGCTTTCTGGCTAAGTGGCTGCCATTCTAAAAGGCAGCTTACCCAGCCCTTAGCCCATCTTCAACTATAATGTATTACTATAGAAGGTATCAGCCAATGAGAGGAGTGCCCTCATGCGCCTTGTAGAAGGGTACGGTTTTGAGTCGAAAATTGTGGCCTGTCAGTAGAACAAGCATTGCCAGGCTGTCGAGTCATTGCGATTTTGATTTGAAGCATTTGTGACTTCACTGCTATAGTGGCAGAAAAACACTGTGCTTTTCCTTTCATTTTCACCATACTGCAGCTTTTCTATCAACCTTTCAAAGACATGAACAATTTCGAGCCAAAAATCATATCTTAGAAGAGAAATCCGTGCTTCCAGTATTACTAGAAGCTCCTTACTATTTATAATTTACACAAAATGTTCTGAAATGTTTTACATTTACATCTGATAATATTAATGTAAATTCTGAAATATAGCATTTATCTAGTGAGATCAGATCAGGAAGGGAATCTGGTGATGCAGAGCGGATATACATGAAGGCATGATGTCTTTGTAGGTACCACTTAGGATTTTGTTCTCAAAACAATTTCTATGTACAAGTATAACAACTATTTAAGAAATTATATAAGGGTCATCGGATGCATATTTTCCACAAGTTGGTATGATTCTTTATGGTCTTCATGTAAAGTCTCTAACATACTTTGGTTATAATTCCTCAATGTTTGTGTAAAACAACAACCTTTTTATCTCCTCAAAAACAGCTCTGTTCACAGCGACCCGTTTTGGTGCTTGTCTCTTTAAATGATAATGAGCTAATGCTCACCCCACCCTTCTCTTCCATGGGGTGTGTAGACTTAAACTGCAATTCATTAAATGGCCACTAGAGACAGGCTCCAGAAGGGTGCAGAATCTGATTGAGCTCCATGTTAAAATGCCCAACTTTACAGCAGAAAAAAAAAACATGTTTACAACCTGGTACAAATTGTGGTTTTGGTCTATATGGCTATTTTTGCCCTTCATGACAACTGTGAAGGGGGTGCTTTTTTTTTTATAACTCATTCGTTCGCATTATATAAAGCCTTAAAGTTCTGCATAATTAAGGGGCGTGGCCACTTTGAGTGACATGTGGATTGCCGTTTGTCTGCTGTCTGTTAGTCATCACGTCACCTCAGCTCCACCCACGTCCCGCCTCTTTGCCCATTTTCGGTTATCCGGGTGTGACGCGCGATGGCGCGCTGCCAAGATGGCAACGGCCAGCTCGACCCTACTTTACGCTTCAAAACTGCTCTTCAGAATCCTATGGGTGACGTCACGGACACTACGTCCATATTTTTTTACAGTCTATGGTGTAGACACGTGTAGTGCTGCTTTGGTGGACAGTGTACAACTGGCTGAGGGCGGAAATATGCTAATATGGGATAGTTCGTCAGCGGTCGTGGGCGGAGCATGAGCAATATGAAATCATATTGCTCAGAAAATTAAAACGGCTTGATTATTGAGAGTGTTTAGGCTTTTTGAGGATAAAATAAAAAGGAGTGAATGGATTTTTATCATTGTAGGGAAGTTGTATCCACACATTGCAAACAGCATGTAAAAGTGAATTTTGCATCCGATGACCCCTTTAAAATTGATGCATGTTCTTATACAGTGAATTAATATTATGCATTTTTCAAGTGTGGCAATTGTCGCAACACGTATTTTATTAAATATATAAACTATGACATTGTCTTTTAAAGGTCTATTATTCTATTAATAATAAATTTACTTTTGGCACATATACAGTAAATGTTTTATACCAAAGTCTGGGGATGTTGAACTCAGTCTCCCACATAACTGATCAAAGATAGAATTTTTTTAATTATTATGATTTGTTGCACTCAAAATCCATTTGGCTCAAAAATCAGAAGGGGCACATTTTTAGTGGCCATTATGTTTTTGGTTGTTCATTTTTTATGATAAATGGTTTTCTTTAACCTTTCAAACTAACTTTGTTTCCTGGCTACATGGAGACGCTGTTCTGACTGGAGGGCAGCACTCTGTAGCCTGGCGTGGAGCGCTTTTATCAAAACCTTTTTGCTTTTGAAACCCTGGCAACTTACATGAATTTGACGTGTATTTCATGGTAATAGGGTTGTATTGTCTGGCAGCTGTTTGAGGTCCTGTAGACTCCGTGGCTTGCTGAAACCGTCTGATTGGAGGTGTATGATCAAAGCGGGGAGCATCTCCCCTGAGGCCAGGGAAACGTATGGCACAATCCTCATTATTCTTTTCCGCTCGTTCTGTCTCTTGCACTGTTGGACTAACAAAGTGACTGGAATCTACAAGAGCTCCTCCTTCCTATAAACCTTCTTTTGTGATCAATGTTGTTCTTAAGAACTGAGTGGATGAACTGACCTGTTCTGACCTGCAAATAAATACAAAGCTCAAGTGAATGTCATCAATGGCCTAAACACGCGCATGCTGATGGATGAGCATGCAATAAATCATTATATATTTGAGAAGCAGTTGTCTCATGCAGATATGGAAGAAACATTATGTACAAATGAAAAAAAAAAAAAAAATGCGTACAGAACGCACAGTGATTTAATATCATTAATATCAAGTTCACAGTAGAGGATGTGACCCCCTGATTAACACAATCAAAATGTATCACATCATTTGGCTGTCATTTCATGTAAGTGAAAGCAATTGTTTTGGCTTTAAAATCAACATGGTGTCAATGTGGTGTTATTTTTTGAGCGATTGATGAGCTGACTTAAAGGGATAGTTCTCCAAAAAACAGAATTTTTATGTTTATCTGTCAATGGGGATAGTTTAGAGTATGAGAGCAATGAGAGTAAAAACACATAGACATACGAATCCTTATTAAACCATGTGGCTCGTGGCGACACATTGATGTCTTAAGACATGAAACGATCGGTTTCTGCGAGAAACGGAACAGTATGTTATTTTTTTACCTCTTATCAGACGAATGTCATCTAGTATTCCCAGCGCCATAACTTCCGCCGAATAAGGTCAAAATACTTGCGCGAGCAAAGAAATATATACGTAGATGCCTCATTCGACCGATCCACTCTGGCACTAATGAGGAATCTATGTATATATCTATGATCACGCTGGTATTTTGCATGTATTTTTGACCTTATTCACCGGAAGTGATCAATTGACCGCATCAATTCGCTTCAGAAGGCCTTTATTAACACCCCGGAGCCGTGTGGAGCACGTTATTTGACAGACAGATGCTTTTTTTATGGACTTCAAAAACAGAGCAACTATTACTGCTATTATAATGCTTAGATTAGCCAAAACTAGGGGTGCACCGGAATTTCGGCTGCCGAAAATGTTCGGCCGAAAATGGCATTATCGGTTTCGGGCCGAAATAAAAAAAAACAGCCGAAAACATAAACCGAAAATGAATGTCACCCGCCCCTCCCATTTGTGCGCAAGCGCTTAGGTTTTACTCACGGTCGAGCCGTTATCACGCGACACGTCTGCCTATAAAGATTAAGCATGTCAGCGGTATGAGAACAAATAGAGACGTATCCAGCTGAACTACCCATTGCCAGAAGCGACAATCGCGGATTGCACGCAGGTATTTATCTTTTTGATAAAAGTTTGATTATTCTATTGGTTCCTGATTTTTTTTCATTTCAGATCCATTCAATTCAAGCTATATATATATATATATAATATTAGTATATGCTTTGAAAAGAAGCCATTTTCGGCTTCAGTTTCGGTTTTCGGCCAAGTGCATCCTAAATTTTCGGTTTCAGCCCAGAATTTTCATTTCGGTGCATCACTAGCCAGAACATTTTTAATATAACTCAGATTTTATTCGTCTGAAAGAAGAATGTCATATACACCTCGGATGACTTAAGGGTGAGTAAATCATGGGCTAATTTTCATTTTTGGGTGAACTATCCCTTTAAGGCTGACGTCACAAAGCACACTTATTTTATGTTTTGATCCCTCCCGTTACACAATCTGTCATAATTCATTGAACAACAACATATTCAGACTACATTTATTTGATCATAAATGCAGTAAAAACAGTAAAACATTTATTTGTTCTTGTGAGGTCAAAGCTGAGCTTAGTCTTCAGTCACATAATCCTTCAGAAATCATTCTAATATGCTGATTTGGTGCTCAAGAAACATTTTTTTTTATTATTATAATCAGTGTTTTAAACATTTGTGCTGCTTCATATCTTTGTGAAAACCGTGAGAATGTCCATGACTCTTTAGGGCTTTTCACACTTGAATAGTAAACCAGGGTCATTCTAAACCCCAGGCAAACTGAATTCTGGGTTATCTTGCTTCATGTTTCACACTGCTCATAATTTACCCAGGATTAACAATTAATCCTGGGTATTCATAAATTGACGTTTCACATTGTACATTCTTAAACCCTGGGTTAACATTCTTATTTGCAGGGTCAGTATCATTGATTGGATGAACGCAGTACACGACCTGTTTACATAAAAGCTCTAGAATTGTGCATCCTCATATTGTTGACTGTACTATCGAGTCTATACTGAATGGATATTTCGGACTATGGCAGTAAGAATGAAACAGTCTCTTCTTCACTCAAATTGTCGTGATTTTTGTCAGCATTTGACATTTTTCCTCTCAATCGCAAAAATGTACTGTTTATACTTTATACAATGTGCAGTGTTTCCGTGACTGTACAAAGCACGTACAGTGTACAAATATGTACACTATTGGTTGTATGTTGCTAAGCGTCTAGCTTTAACATTCTAACACAGTATAGGCACCACAATGCGGGGTTAACAATGCAAAAACGGTGCCAACATCGCTTCTAAATCACAAGTGTGAAACGTTCCTTTACCCAGGGTTAAAAGCGGTATTTAGAATGACGATAACCCGGGGTTAAGCACATGTGAAAAGCCTTTTCGATGAATAGAAAGAACAGAAAAAACAACAACGTTTATTTCAAATAGATATCTTGTCATATTTGATGTCTTTACTGTCAATAGTGCCATCCTAATGAAATGAATGCAATATTTTATTTATTTATAATAATAATAATTTATAATAATATAAACATTTTAAAATTGTAACTGCAAAAAAGGAAGGTCTGCAGTGTGTGTGTGTGTGTGTGTGTGAGAGAGAGAGAGAGAGAGAGAGAGAGAGAGAGAGAGAGAGAGAGAGAGAGAGAGAGAGAGAGAGAGAGAGAGAGAGAGAGAGAGAGAGAGAGAAACAGAGACACTCTGTCCACTCTCCATTTGTTTGCCCAGCATCCACAGGTGGTACAAATGACCTTTCATCTGTTTCCCCTTTCGCTTCTCTATTTTCCACTCCCACTCTTCATAATACCATTAACCTGTCCGTCCTCAAAAGGATCACTGTAATTTACTTTCTATTATTAAATTCTACTAATGCTAAGCAAAGCGAATAAGTGCCGATTTTAATGAAGATGTTGTTGTGATATATAGGGGGAATTAAGGTTGATTGGGACACTTTTTCCCAAGTCATCTCAATGCCAAAAAGTGTGCGTGCGTGCGTGTTTGTGTGTGTGTGTGTGTGTGTGTGTGTGTGTGTGTGTGTGTGTGTGTGTGTGTGTGTGTGTGTGTAAATATAAGGGCCTTTTAGAGTTGACAATTGTGTTCAGGGAGGAGAAAAATGTGAAGTATGAAGCTTTGAAATCATTTAACATGGCACAAAACAAAGTGACAAATTCTACCAAACTAAGTATCTACAAACCCAGCTGAAGGCCAAATATCACAGCACATATGAAAGAAACATTTTCTTCTGTTTCTCCAGTGACACTAATAAAAAACACACACTACTATCTGTGCACTTGCCAAGAAAGGAAGAAACTTTAGGATTTTTTATTTGTTTTCCAAAGGAAACCAGCACACACCAGTGTGAGGCCTGAGTCATGCTGCCTGTTTATTTGTAATGGGATCCTTTCTCAACACTGTATTATATTTCATCTCTCCTAGCGCACAGCTCATCTAAAGAGTTGTCACATCACTGACAGTATGCAACATCCGTATCTGGTTCTGAACTGATCCTTAAAGCATGAAATGAAAATTCTCCTATCTATTTTCTAAACACATGCTACAGATCTTATTGTGTACGATGTATCTGTGCATCTGTGTTTTGACCTCATAATGTTTATTCAAAATGGACCTTCTGGGGAAATGACAGACTTCTCTCTGGTGATGTATGCAGGACTTCTTCAATCATTTCAATACTTAAAGACCCCCTGTGGTGAAAATCAAGGTTTTAATGTTGTTTATACAGTATTTATGTGGTGTTTTAATATGCTTGAAGACAAACCATGTGTAAATTCATAAGTCAACACCATTGCGGAGTATTTTCTCCTTAAAACCTGCGGTTTGAAAATGCCTGTTTCTCTTGCATCACACGCTGTCCTTGTATTCAATCACATCAATGTGCGGACGGGCTTTAGCATATCATTAACTATTCTATAAATCAGGAGAGTCTCAAGATAGAGTCTCCGGTACATTTAGCGATATAGCGGGGGAATTATGTATATGATGTATGCTACGATGTTATGGTGAACTATATGCCTTTCGCCGCTGACTTTCTATGTTCAAAGCGTTCTTAAGGATGTTGATTTTTAGAAGGCAGCTGTCTGACTCTAAGATGGTGAACGGTAACATGGATTGTGGCATAAGCAAAACATTTGCTGTGTGATAACGTAGTCAAGCCAAAGGCTAATCATATTAATAACCATTATGTGTCCAATGTAGAGAGCGATACATAAAACGCATTACCATTCTGATACATCGGCTTGTAGACGAGCCTGTATGAGTGAGTGGAGGCAGGGTTCATTTGCATATTCATAGCTCCTTGTATACTAAATGCTGTTTCACTAAACGAGGTTCGGGAGGAACATGTCAGATAATTGACACAGGTGGAGAGTACTCAGCTAATCAACAAAGAGGTATATATACGCAGCCGTCCTACCTCCATTTTGTTTACAGTTTTTTCAGCATCCCTCCACCACCCCTTCTCCACATCTTGCCCTATCTTTTAGTTCTAAACCACTTACATACGGGGGGTACTCTGGGTTCGGGCCGAAGTCCGAGCTCGAAGCCCTCCCCCCCGGACAGCACGCCAAATACGCAATTCAATTAACTCTCTACAAATTATATGTAAGTGTGAACTCGTGAAATGAAGTATGGGTGTAAAGTTACATTCAAGCTATTTTAAGGCATGAATATAGCCTGACAAGCCACATCAAGATGTTGGGTCTGGAAATTCACCATTGACAGGGCTCAATCCGAGGGGCGGGATAAACGGTTGTCTTTCAAATTCCCTCTGCACGCAATTGAATAGCGCCATGAGCGCCACAACCTACCAGAGCGAAGAAGAAGGTGAAGCCGAGCTAGCGTTAGTTGATAGACTTTCGCCATATCTGGTCGGCAAAACTTCGAACAAATCTTCTTTTCTTAATGACTTCAGTGCCGTTCTTTGTTCTTTTCTCAAAGAAAATCTTAACTCCAAGTCTTCCAGAGTCGCGGCCAAAGCCGATTCAAAAGACCGCTGTTCGTCAGCTTTGTTTACGAGTAGCATGCGGAACCTCCGCAACTCTGCCGTGACGTGCCGTCATTATGTTAAACCCACCCACCGACTCTACACACGCTGTGATTGGCCTGACCAGAGTTTGTCTACACTCGCGGCAAAATACATGTTCTGCTGCTAGGGTGCGTCTAGATTTCTAGGCTAGCATGAATACATTTTTCACAGAGGAAAAAAATAAACGTTTAAATATGTCATTTTGGTGATTAAAGATGAGTTTTTAGGGATACAATTTACTTCAGGGGGACTGTCCACTGTCCAACCTTGCCTTGTTCTGCCCACCCACATCTAAAAAAAATCAAATCCATAACCAATGCATAGATCCAATCCCTCACCCTAAATTTTTTTTTATTGTTAAACCATTATACTTTCAGAGGTACAGTGTGTCACACAGAACTGTCACAAAGATCTGTCACTACTTTAATACTGCACCGATGACCCCCGGAAATGCTATTGTCCTTTCAGAGAGCCATGTTACTTTAGCAGGGAATGGCAAAGAAAGAGTGTTATCTACTTACGCAGTGATTCAAATCTCTGAAGCACAGCTGTTTTCCCTTTCGGAAAACATCTTGATCCGTTTTAGTCTTCTGGTATCCGTGGATGTTTCTTGCTCACTCACTTCTATTGTGTTTTCTTGAGGGAGAGAGACACAAATAACACGATTCTGGTACTGGTCTATACAACTATACAATACAGTAAGCTCATTGTATTAAAACACACTGTCATAGACATCTCTGCCATGTAGGGTTCCTTTCAGGTAATTGCTCTCCTATTAGTTTCTGCCCAGTGCATCTGACAGATATGAATTGGATCTTGCCATGCAACCCGCTGATTAATGACATTTAAAATGGGTTCTTAATTGTTGGGGAAAAGTGTGAGGTGAAGGAGAGGAGTGATGTTCCTATCCACACACCTGTGATTAGAGAGCATGAAGTGCGTTTGTGTCTGCCCTCCTCCACACATATAGGACAGATGACCCCGGGGGGAGGCGCAGAGCTCCATGCGGCCTCGGTTGGGCTGAGAGGACGAAGGAGCGGAATTAATACTGTGTGTGATTTAGTGCACACATCTGTGGCGCGCTGCGAATGAGGAATTCTATTAGCGCGCACACACGGCCATAATTAACCTGATGCTATGCACAGCTGGCCACCTCTGCTCCAAGTGTGGGTGGCATGGCGGCAGTGCTAAATCAATCTGCACTAATTGCAGTGCCCTTCTGCATTCCACCACGATGCCCGTGCCGCCATCGTCTGTGGTCAGTGAGCTGTATTTCCTTCCTCACATCCTATGAATTGAAGTGGACCACGGGAACATGTTCTGAGGCAATTGGAGTGTCGCCATCTGAAACTGTGACTCCATATCAGTTTCCTGGAAGGCCGAAACACTCCGTCATTTAGTCTAATGATCAATTGCGCTTGTTCAATCCACAACACACCCAGAGCCAGGAATCGTTTTCTCATTCATAAAGCCTGAGCCAGAAACCCGCAGTTTTGATGCCACAGTTAACGTTCAATGAAAAAATGTTACCTACCAGCTTGTCTGAATGCTAAAGTGATATAATTTCCTTGAACGCACTACCTAAAATTTCTCTGGTCTGTGTCAACAATATTTATTTAAGTTTCAAAATGAAACGCAACCAGAAGTCTGGATATGTGAACAGATGATCATGCCATACCTTGCTGTGTGAATCATCAGCGAAAATTGATGGAACGTTCATAGCCAACCTGATTTTTTCGTATCCACACAGTTTGATAAACATCACATAGGCAACCATGATTCATTCACTTGGCGCATCCTGTTACGTCAGAGAGCAATCAGATGAAATGCTCCTTGAGACATTATAGCGCTCATAAAGCCTCTCATCTCATTAGCCCGGCTCACTAACGGCACGGAATATTCATATGTGATTTTACAGAGCACACGTGGATGGAAAGCGAATGGCGTGACATGAGACGCGGTTCTATCAATCACTCATCTTCCTAACATGGCAACTTCGGCTATGACCTTCCTGTGAGAGTTTCTGCTCTGATTGAGTCTTTCAACGTTATTACCGAAAGGGCCTCGTTAGCCATTATCCCGAGGGGGGAGGAAGGTACAGGGAGAAATGAAGACATTTGGTGGAGGTCGACCCCATCCTCACACGCTTGTGATGGAGCTATGGATTAAACAGCTGGAGGAGCATCCCAAGGGGCCACTGAGAGAGACATTCTGCACTACAGCAGTAAAAATCCATCACACATATTTCAATTGCCCTGGCAGCATTAATAGACACTGCTGTTCTTTAATATTTGATGAACTGGCTGGTTGGACCATCCAACGGCGAGAAGAAAAGAGTAATCAAGAAAAAGGTAATAGAGAAGAGAAAGTGGTCTTGTCATCCATTTTTAATCCTAAATAAAACGGGGAACACAGCTACATGCACACAGACGCCTGTATTTTCCATTCATGCATAGCATCATATTTTTTATGTATTATTTTCATTGTTTGTGTGTATATATAATATTATATATATATATATATATATATATATATATATATATATATATATATATATATATATATATATATACAGTGAGGAAAATAAGTATTTGAACACCCTGCTATTTTGCAAGTTCTCCCACTTAGAAATCATGGAGGGGTCTGAAATTGTCATCGTAGGTGCATGTCCACTGTGAGAGACATAATCTATAAAAAAAATCCAGAAATCACAATGTATGATTTTTTAAACCATTTATTTGTTTGATACAGCTGCAAATAAGTATTTGAACACCTGAGAAAATCAATGTTAATATTTGGTACAGTAGCCTTTGTTTGCAATTACAGAGGTCAAACGTTTCCTGTAGTTTTTTTTACCAGGTTTGCACACACTGCAGGAGGGATTTTGGCCCACTCCTCCACACAGATCTTCTCTAGATCAGTCAGGTTTCTGGCCTGTCGCTGAGAAACACGGAGTTTGAGTTCCCTCCAAAGATTCTCTATTGGGTTTAGGTCTGGAGACTGGCTAGGCCACGCCAGAACCTTGATATGCTTCTTACAGAGCCACTCCTTGGTTATCCTGGCTGTGTGCTTCGGGTCATTGTCATGTTGGAAGACCCAGCCTCGATCATTCTTCTTCCTCCAAACACGTTTAGTGGAATTATGACCAAAAAGTTCTGTTTTGGTCTCATCTGACCACATGACTTTCTCCCATGACTCCTCTGTATCATCCAAATGGTCATTGGCAAACTTAAGACGGCCTTGACATGTGCTGGTTTAAGCAGGGGAACCTTCCGTGCCATGCATGATTTCAAACCATGATGTCTTAGTGTATTACCAACAGTTACCTTGGAAACGGTGGTCCCAGCTCTTTTCAGGTCATTGACCAGCTCCTCCCGTGTAGTTTTGGGCTGATTTCTCACCTTTCTTAGGATCATTGAGACCCCACGAGGTGAGATCTTGCATGGAGCCCCAGTCCGAGGGAGATTGACAGTCATGTTTAGCTTCTTCCATTTTCTAATGATTGTTCCAACAGTGGACCTTTTTTCACCAAGCTGCTTGGCAATTTCCCCGTAGCCCTTTCCAGCCTTGTGGAGGTGTACCATTTTGTCTCTAGTGTCTTTGGACAGCTCTTTGGTCTTGGCCATGTTAGTAGTTGGATTCTTACTGATTGTATGGGGTGGACAGGTGTCTTTATGCAGCTAACGACCTCAAACAGGTGCATCTAATTTAGGATAATAAATGGAGTGGAGGTGAACAAATATATAATATGATGGACGAACTCAGCGTATTCAATTAAAACGTTTAAATTAAATTAAAACCCACTGGTGTTCCCCAGGGTTCTGTTTTGGGCCTGTTTCTTTTCATTTTTGATATGCTCCCTCTTGGTTATATATTTGAGGAAACATGGTATTAATTTTCATTGTTGTGCAGATGACACCCAACTTTACCTGTCTGCCAAATCCACAGGTTCTTTTCCTCCACCATCCTTGTCCAGCTGTTTAGCTGAAATGATAGATTGGCTTTGAACTAGCTTCCTGAAGCAACAAAACTGAGCCCTTACTTGTTGGCACTAGATCTATTTTCTCTAAATCTAATTGTTTCTCTTTGTACATTGACTAATGCAAGCTGTCTTTCCTCACAGGTTAAAAGTTTAGGTGTTATCATGGATAGCACACTATCTTTTGAAACTCAAATGAATAATATCATGCGGACTGCATACTTCCACTTGCATAATATTAACCGTCTCCGTGCCGTTCTCTAAACCAATAATACCGCAGTTCTTATTCACGCACTAGTCACTTCACGTATAGGTCAACCTTATTCAACTTCTCCATGTTTACACTCCTTCACATGCTCTCAGATCTTCATCTTCAATTTATCTTATGGTACCTCGGATTCGACTAACTACCATGTGTGCCAGATCTTTTAGTTATGCTAGCCTATGGAACTCCCTTCCCCTTGATGTTCACAATAGCGATTGCTTGTTGACTTTTAAAACGCGTCTGAAGACATATCTTTTTATACAGTTTTTTTTAAATAATATGTTTTATTGAGTCTTTACTGCAATTTATCTGTACTGTATATGCGGAGTGTTCGTTGTGTGTTTTGTCTTGTGTAGTGGTCTGTATTTTTGTTTGTGAAGTGACCTTGGGTGTTATGAAAGGCGGCATTAAATAAAATGCATTATTTATATATATAAATATATATATATATATATATATATATATATATATATATATATATATATATATATATATATATATATATATATATATATATATATATATATATATATATATATATATATATATATATATATAATATGCGCACACACACGTACACACATGTCTGTTGTTGGATGGCAGAAATATATGACAGGGAATTATCACAGGGAATAAAAATGTCTGAACTAAGATATGAGACATTTCTATTTTTCCAGAGTCTAATAATTTCCATGTTTCTGTCATTGCTTTCAGCCTGCCAGGCTTTTTTTCTTACATGTAACTGCTGCAATTAGGGAAAGAGCAAATAAGGTGCTGGCGAGGACCCGTGTCTACATATGGAACCCATTCTATTCCTGTATGCCATGCCTGTATACGCTTCACAAGCGCTCGCGTCCATTTGCTGAAATTTGTCAAAACTAATATGGAATCAAATTGATTAAAACGTTAACACATGTTCAAAAGATCCAACGGGCTAATCCACGTGCAAATGGTGGCTTGTAATTGTAGGCAGGACAGCAGACCACACTTTAGAGTTGTTCGTTCTTGACATTGAAGGATGAAAGCTGCATGACATTTTGAACCACACAAGTATCATCCTCTGGGTTATAAATGGAAGTGTGCAGTACTTACACATGAAGAAAGAGGCACTTGTGAAAAGGCTTTGTAGTTTTACTGTTTGGCTTTGAGGCCATCTATATGCTAGCAAAGTTGTATGTACTCATGTAAATGTACAATTTTTCTAAAAAAAAATTATGGATCAAAACATTTAATCATTTTAGACTTGTGGGTGTGTCTAATATTTGTCCAATAAAATGCTCGATGGAATGAAAATGTAGCTTATAGTGCCTGCCAATGGCTAGCAATAGCAAATAGCAATCATGCATCTTGGTTCACATCTTTGACGTAAACTAAAGGCTAACTATTTTAAAAAGACGTGATGTCTCAATAGGCAATATATCAGCAACAGAAATAAAAGAAAACTGTGTTCATGATGTGATATAATGGGATCTTATCCAGAAGAGACACCATGCTTTAGTTTTACATTTGTCATAAAACAGACAGTCTCTCGAGTGCCTATTGTGTCTCCAGTCGATCAGTGTATCCAAAACCACCCAGTTTCATAAAACATGAAACAAAATTCTGCATTTCTTAAGAACAGGCTCTTTTTTCTTTGTCGGTAATGTTCCTTGAAGACCATTACACCATGTGTGCTGATGGACACAGTTGTTATTGCATCAGTCTGAGTATCGGTATGTCACTGGAGGCCTGTAGTCTCGTTCACTCTCCCACTGCGTGTATCCGTGATGCAGCTCAGCCTCCGGGAGAGCTCCACAGAATCGGCCTTTCAGGGAGTGTTTATGTAAACCAGGGCAAATTATTCCACCAATTACAGGGTCGCCAGGGTCAGCGCAGCTTGGAAGGGAGCACGGAATCCAGGCTGGGCCGTGCCGTGCTTAAAGGAGTTCAAAACATCTGCTGTGAGGGCAAGGAGTGAAATAGAAGCTGGAAGCTTTACCTGGCTAAACAGCCAACCCACATTAAGATGCTTTACTTCTTAACTGATAAATCACAGCGGAGGAAATTTTGCCAAAGTAATGATAAAATGGGCTCGTTTTGATTCCAGGTGAGATGGAGAGGGGACACAAAGAAAGAAAAAGACAAGGAGAGTGAAGGAAATGGGGGAGGTGTGGGAACAAAGAAAGGGATGCTCTGGAGGAATTCACTAAGAATGAATTGCACCTTCGTGCTGTTTTGGCACTTGATTTACTGAGGTAATACTGCAAATATGTCCAAAAAATGCAATTTGCACTACATAATTCCTAGTCTTGTGGTTCAGAGCTGAGTGCTAAAATGACCAAAGGTGCACATGAATATA
The DNA here is from genome assembly GCA_023566225.1 of Romanogobio albipinnatus. Lineage (NCBI taxonomy): Eukaryota > Metazoa > Chordata > Actinopteri > Cypriniformes > Gobionidae > Romanogobio > Romanogobio albipinnatus. The sequence goes on along the minus strand of CM042261.1, from coordinate 15,749,291 downwards.
ATTGATAGAATGAGCAGCATGATTCATAGAAAATAAGGAATTCTGTTTACTGCCTGCTTTCCAATAATAGCGTTATTATTAAGTTAATGCGACAGACAAAAAGTGACTGATTTACTTTTTTTATTAGCTTATAGAACAGGACATATTGAGACAGATGTAACGAGACAACATTGTAAATACAAAAGACATTAAAACAACAAAGTTTGGTGATTATGAGAAGTGTGTGAGGTTGTACATGTGCACCTCTCTGTCTGCCATGTCTCTTAATATGCAGTATATTTGTGCAAGGCAAAAATTCTGAGAATAAAGGAGGGAGAGAATTAATAAAAAAGTAACTGAAATGACAAAAGGAAAATCTAAATTATAACAACGTTTTTAAGTAAAAAATGCAACGTACCTGGTAAAAACTGATTAAACTAATACTTTTTATAAAAGAGAATTGACCATTAAACTGTTTCTTTTTTTAGCTAAAAAACCTTTGCAAACCCACCTGCATCAAACATGAAAATGGCACTAGAAGACAATATGACAGTAACACTGTGCTGAGAAAACTGACACCGGTATGTCCATAAAATGAAACTATAGTAGCATTTAACTAACAAAAAAAGTAAACTAAATTGAAAAGGCAAGTTGAGGGTTAAACTAAATTGTGGCTGCTTTGTGAATACGTAAAAATGACACAACTGAATTTGCCCTTGTGTTCAAGTGTAATGATTGGTTTCTCGCTGCTTCAGTGCTTATCTCCGTCTCTCTCCGTCTACTCTTTTCTCTTTTGCTCCCTTTCAGCAGTGCAAGGGGAAAATGTGAGAACCAGATGTGAAGCCTTGACTGCAGATGTGCTCGCTTAGAGGCCAAGAAAACGCTAATCTCGGGACCTCGGAAACACACACTCACAAACCCTCACGAACAGACGGCGAGGCAAGGAGCATCTCTGAGGCAATACTTCATTTTGAATAATTCATTTAGGAAATGATAATAGCACTGCACTGCTGTCTAATAAAGAGCGTCAGTCTCTCGTTACAACCAGATCCTGCTCGCCACATTTTAGCCGCTTCCAGGAATCACAGGAATGAGAGATACTGTGTGCTCCTTTATTTACTTAGCAGATGATAACCTCTTACCACACACTCTCTCAATAGAGTTAAAACATACTGTCTTCTCTCCCGCAAACAGCCTAATGGGTTTAAATGCTTTCAAATATTAATGCCTTTCCTTCAGACGCTACAAGCCAAGCCCATTATTATAACAAGCAGTGGCCTGGCGGACTGGGATGAGGCACACAGGGAACTCATTGTTAATGAAATGAGTGCGAACGGTAAAGTTACGAAGGATGTACAGCCCTGGCATTTTTCCGATAACTGTAGCTGTGAATTAAAATCCGGTTTGTTTCTATTATCAGCATAGGCAGAGTTTATGGGAGTTTTGCCCTCGCAGAGAGAAAAAATTATGTTGTTGTATCATTGTTTAAAAGAGGATAAAGCAAATAAAACACGTTTTAATTATTATTGTGGATAGAAAATAGTTAAAATACACCAGCACTTTTTACCCTTCTCGCACTGTATACTTTACAAGACTTATCAGAGCCTATAAACTTTATTGTCCATGTATGTCTTGCTTTGTTTCAATTAGTGAACAACATTCAGGCAAATGCAAAACCAGATTATTGTTCCCGTAAAAATTCTGTAACTGATTGTGATTGGTCAATTGTGCTATTTTTTGGTCAAATATTTTAGTAATGACTCTACATTTTATAAACCAATATTTGTCCCTGGCAACCAATTTCCTACATTGTTAAGGTGTGTGTGTGTGTGTGTGTGTGTGTGTGTGTGTGTGTGTGTGTGTGTGTGTGTGTGTGTGTGTGTGTGTGTGTGTGTGTGTGTGTGTGTGTGTGTGTGTGTGTGTGTGTGTGTGTGTGTGTGTGTGTGTGTGTGTGTGTGTGTGTGTGTGTGTGTGTGTGTGTATCCGAAATTCTTGTCCTTGTGGAGACATTTCTTTGGTCCCTATGATGAAAACATTGTATTAATCTGTGATGTTTTTGTGATTCATGTTTTGTGAATAAGTGATGTTTTTTGAAAATGTAAAATTGCAGAAAGTATATAGAATATACAGTTTGTACAGTATAAAAACCATTATGGAAAGGCCTCATAAGACATGAAAACAATTCAATTCAAATTTATTTGTAGGGCGATAGAAGTCCGTTAGATACACTGGAGCTAAACCATTTAGGGCTTTATAGGTCAGTAGCAATACTTTGTAATTGATACGGAACTTAATAGGTAACCAGTGTAGAGATGATAAAATTGGTGTTATATGATCATATTTTCTTGACCTAGTAAGAACTCTAGCAGCTGCGTTTTGGACTAACTGTAGTTTGTTTATTGAGGATGCAGGACAACCAGCTAATAAAGCATTACAGTAATCTAATCTCGAGGTCATGAATGCATGAACTAACTTTTCTGCATCAGGAATAGATAGCATGTTACGTATCTTAGCAATGTTTCTAAGGTGGAAAAATGCCGTTCTTGTAACATATGAAATATGATTTTCGAATGTCAGGTTGCGGTCTAGTATAACACCCAGGTCTTTTACTGTAGTGGATAAAGTGACAGGACATCCTTCCAAGGTAAAGTTGTATTGTGCGAGGTTTTGTGGGCAGTTTTTTGGACCAATAAGTAATACCTCCGTTTTATCTGAATTTAATAGCAGAAAATTACACGTCATCCAGTATTTAATATCTTCAACACACGCTGTCAGTTTAGATAATTTAGCGTTTTCGTCCGGTCGTGATGAAATATATAATTGAGTGTCATCAGCATAACAGTGGAAATTAATTCCATGTTTTCTTATAATATTACCAAGCGGTAGCATTTATATTGAGAATAGCAGAGGGCCTAATACGGATCCTTGCGGCACCCCATAGTCTACTGACATCATCCTGGATTTTTCCCCATTTAGACAGACAAAATGGTAGCGGTCTGATAAGTACGATCTAAACCAGTTTAATGCCTGTCCCTGAACACCAGTATAATTTTGAAGTCGATCTATGAGTATTTTATGATCTATAGTATCGAACGCAGCACTAAGATCGAGTAGAACTAGTATTGAGATACAGCCTTGGTCAGAAGCTAGAAGTAAATCATTTGTGATTTTAACGAGCGCAGTTTCTGTGCTATGATGCGGCCTGAATCCTGATTGAAATTTTTCATAGATATCATTTTTAAAATGTGTGTGCGTGTTTGTGATCAGCCCGATCAGCCCATGAATTTTATTTTATATTAGGCTATTATTAAAATTAGCATATTTAATTTCAAATCTGCTTTTGCATTTTCTTAAAAGTTGATCCCAAAAGTTTATAGGCTTATCGGATACCATGTCCAACAAAGCAAGAACATGTGTAAAAAGTGCTGGTGCAAAAGTAAAAAAATATATATAGTACAAGGTTTTAAAAAGAATAGATTACTACAGTGTTTCCCAACCGGGGTGCCGTGACGAGAGCAGGGGTGCCGTGTAAAAGTCCTTCAAATATATATATATATATATATATATATTTTTTTTTTTTTTCAAATTTTTCAAAAAATTCTCTCTTTGTAAACTTTGTTCAATGCATGCGAGTGCTGCCATATGTTCGAATATGACCAGTCATTTTCACCCGGGTGTAATGCCAGAAGACGCGAATGAGAAGTCGCGCACGCTGTGAGAAAATTTGTCTCTGTGCACTCATCCAAAAGCGCGCACACGTCTCACAGCGCGCAAATATTGAGTTCGCTTACAAGTCTTGCTCTTGAACGGACAAACTCACACAAAAAGTATGTCAACATGTCCATCTTGATGAGTATTTTAGCAGACATAGTCTGTATGCCTTAAGTGAACTTTATACAGTCGAGAACTTTATACAGTGTGTTGCCTCCGATCATTCGAATATTGCACTTTAATAAACCCGTCTCCAGCGTGTTGCCTCCGGCCCTTCGAATATTCCGATCTATTATGACCTCTGACCTGTAAAGCTGCCAGAATAATAATAATAATAATAATAATAATAATAATAATAATAATACGCTGTTTGTTAATTGGCCAGAGGAGAACTGGCACCCCGACTGAGCCTGGTTTCTCCCAAGGTTTATTTTTCCCCATTAGGTTGGTTTCCTTGCCTCTGTTGCTTCTGGCTTGGCGTGCTCAGTTGGGGACACTAAATTTTTCAACTAAACATCGAAATAGATCTAATTAATAAACTAAATTAACCATATAAACTAAAGTACTGATCTAATTATTGATCTAAAGCCCACACTGTCACCGTATGGAAATGAAATGATCTGATGATATCAAATGGTTATACAGCTTAATAAAATTATGCTGCATTATTTTCCTGTTTAACACTGTAAAGCTGCTTTGAAACAATCTACATTATTAAAAGCGCTATATAAATAAAGTTGACTTGACTTGAGAAAGACGACGCATATCCATGCATTAGGTCTTAAAGGGGCAGTAGCCTTTACTGCTGTCTGTTTAATGTCAAACAACAAAAGACAAGGACATCACTCACTGCTCTTGATTGAATAGCTTTTGTAAGTTTTAATAGGATTAATCATTTATACACTCAAATATGCAATGTTATTTTACTTTTGATCAATTTCTGTACCTGAAAACTAATGTTAGACGTACCTGAAAAATCTGAAAAGCATAGTTTATTTTATTAGTAGGCCTATCTTTGCTCAATAGTATTTATTTGTGCTGCTGCTTGTATTTAAATTATTTGTTCTTATTATTTTCTTTATTTTTATTTGACAGTAGTCCATTTTTCCCTGAACATAGCAAATACTGAACCGCACCGAAACCGTGAACCTAAAACCGTGATACAAACCGAACCGTGAGCAATCTGTACCGTTACACCCCTAGCGTAACGTATGCGAGGGGGTGCCACAAAATGGAGAAAATGTTCAAAGGGTGCCATGATTGAAAAAAGGTTGGGAAACACTGGATTACTATATACATTAGAATATATTATCGAAAAATAAACCCTTTTGGAAATTCATGATCGCACCAATCAGCCCTGTTAGCTCTCATTTATATTGGAAGGAATATTTAAAAAAGTGGGATGTTTTGATTTATTTATCCACCCTAAACAGGCTTGAAATCCCTGGAAAATGTTCGATGAGAGAGAAATGAGCCTTCCACCCAATTCTTCTCCCTCATTACTGTTCTATTCATCCTCTCACTTCCAATGAGTATTGATTGGGCCACATTTGCCATGGAGTGTGCACCTAATGCTGACAGGCTTCCTGCTATGTGTGTGTGTGTGTGTGTGTGTGTGTGTGTGTGTGTGTGTGTGTGTGTGTGTGTGTGTGTGTGTGTGTGTGTGTGTGTGTGTGTGTGTGTGTGTGTGTGTGTGTGTGTGTGTGTGTGTGTGTGTGTGTGTGTGTGTGTGTGTGTGTGTGTGTGTGTGTGTGTGTGTGTGTGTATCAGTGTGTGTTGGGGCGTGTGTGTGTTTTGTGGCAGCTGTCAGCTGGTGTCTCCCCAGGATGAGCTCAGCACAGCACAACCCATCTCCAGGACCCTTTGACCCCTGCGTTCTCACCGGGGACCAATAACATGTCCCTTGATTTAGTGCATGGATGTTACATGGTACTTATGTTTAATAAGCAGCACACAGAGCTGGGCCTCCCCAGCAGGACTTTGGGGGTAATCACCTCATATCCATCTTAGGCTGGTTTGGGAAGGGAGGAGACAGCCAATGAGGGCTCCTATGGTGGAGGACACATGCTCTTTAGGTTATTGGATATTTTATGATTTTGGTAGAAGAAAGTTATTTATGGTCAATTATAGAAATGTGGTTAATCAGATTTCATCATCCATTAAAGGAAGTCTCTTAGAAATATGTGAGAATGTAATTTGAAGATTTGTCTCAACTGGAATTGTTTTATGGAGCTGGAATTTGTTGTATCTTTCTGGATGCTGGGGTTTGTGGAAAGAAACCCATGACTCTGAGTTCTTACAACAAAAACTGTCAAACATAATCAATACATCACACCTTTACTTTGTAGCTCCCAAATCAACTCTGCACTTGTTATCCTCAATATGAAACATCTTTGCACAGCACTCCTTGTCGACCATAAACGGGGTGAAATTTATGTTTATATGTGTGCTTTTGTTTATGTGTAGAGAGAAGGTGGGCTGGCTGAACCAGTGTGTTAAGATCCGGATACATCATTGTCAACATTGTCCAAGAGTAACATTGTAGTTTCCTACAGAACTGTCCTGGCCCAAGAGATGCATATTTGGTCTGATTTATTAGGGTAAATTCAGGGTGATTGGGACACTTTTTGCAATTGAGATGACTTGGAAAAAGTGTCCCAATTACATTGAAATTAACCCCAACATGATCTCGTTTTTCCTCCATTTAATGAGCACACCATCAAACCTACTACTACTCTCTTACAAATGTAAATATCAATCTCAAATGGATAGAATATAGATGGGAGACATTTGGGAAGAAAGAGGTGTGGTTTTGTGATAGCCTGATCTATTTACAGTAATTCTGCCTAGTGGCATTCAGGGAAATTAAGTGTTCTGAATAGTGCACAACCCTTCTACTGACAGCCTTAAAGGGATAGTTCACCCAAAAATGATAAATGCTGTCATCATTTACTTACCCTCAAGTTGTTCCAAACCTGTATGAATTTCTTTGTTCCGCTGAACACAAAGGAAGATATTTGGAAGAAAGTTTGTAACCAAGCAGATCTTGGCAGATCTCTGTTTTTCCCACTATGGCCAATGGCTGCCGAGATCTGCTTGGTTACAAACATTCTTCCAAATATCTTCCTTTGTGTTCAGCAGAACACAGAAATTTATACAGGTTTGGAACAACTTGACTAAATGATGATAGAATTTTCATGTTTGGCTGAACTAACAATGGTTAGTAAATACTAATATTAGTAAAAGCTTATATAGTGTAAGTCTTCATTTCAATTAATTTTATTTGCTATAAATCAAAGGATATTTCACATATCATTATTACTGATCACCCTGTTCTAGATCAGCATAGACCCATAAAAAAACTCATTTCTCAACCACTAGTTTGTATTCAAGCCCTGTTGCACAGTTGCGTTATGAATCAGCGAGTCAGTTCATGATTCGGATCGCGTGTCAAACTGCTGAAATACGTGACTTTGGCAATCCAAACCGCTGAATCGACTCACTGATTCATAACACTTCGAAGCTTCATGATGCCTTGTTTTGAAATCAGTCATCACTATATAAGTCGTTATTTAGTTTTTTTTGCGCACAAAAACTATTATCGTCACTTTATAAAGTTATTGTAGAACCACTGTAGTGAGATGGACTTTGTAACGACGTCTTTAGTACCTTTTATGGGTCTTGAGAGTGTACAGTGCATTGTGCCAATGGAGGCCTTTCTGAGCCATCGGATTTCAATCTAAAATATCTTCATTTGTGTTCCGAAGATGAACGGAGGTCTTACGGGTGTCGAACGACATGAGGGTAAGTAATTAATGACAGAATTTTCATTTTTGGGTGAACTAACCCTTTAATGAATTATTCTTTTGTTTTTGCAACAAAGCACATATAGATCAAGATCAAACGTTTCGGCCTATGGTATGATTCACTGAAGAAGGCTGATTGCCGAAACGTTTTATCTATATGTGCTTTGTTGGCATTCTTTATTTGAATTATATTTGTAAATTACATGTTGTCATATTTATACTAAATGATGGCATCACCACCCAACCTACATGTGCCCTGAGATGTAGCGGCCACTATTAATAGCGCAAGAACACTAACAACCAGAAATGTCAACGTCTGCATATATGGCTCCTCTCCAATAATTTGGGAATATTATTCTGATATCCCGGACAAGCCCCCACGTAATGTTACGACCCATATGGTCACATAAAGGGGAGTAACATTATTTTAGGAGAGTCCCATATCTGCAGGCATATAACACAACCAGATGAGGTGTGAAGGTACGGAGACAATACTGAACTGAATTGCCAAAAAGTGTTCATTTACAAAAAAAAAAGAATAATAGTAATAATATATACAGATATATACACAGGATGGAACAAACAAAAGAACAACTGGCAACCAAAAACCACAAAAGGTGAGACAAAGGAACGTGTGCGGCTTCCAAATGAAAGCAATAAACAAAACAAAACTCAACACTTGTGGCCCAGTCTCTAACCTAACTACCACAAGAAAATTATAAAACAAAAGAATCTTCACGTCTCCGATGCACCTGACCTACACTAACTACCCAAACGCAGAAATGCAACGGGTGGAACACGCCCCTAAACTTGTGTATCTAATACAAAATTAATCCTACGTGTGCACAATGTATGTCACACAATCTTCTTACCTGTCCCTTTCTCCAACCTCGGACATGACTAGTGCAATAACAGAGGTAGAACCAATGGAGACGAGACAGTACACTAGCCTGTTACACACAATTACTAACACACGGGACACACAGAAGCAAAGTTTCACAGCGTATCGGGTTCTCGTCAGGGGTGTCTTCTCTCCACTTTTATGTCACGGGCACCGGCTGGATTGGAGAACTTGTCGTTGCCGTCACAGGAACAGGAATCAGGTGAGCTTTGAGGGCCATTAGGACGGCACTAAGATAGTGAAAGTAAAAAAAGAAGAAAACATAACCAATGCAAGAACGTAACAAAGCACATATATCTTCTGTTCTTTATTTGAAAGTGACACATGTAAACACATGGCTGAGACGAGACAAAAGGCATATGCAGCTTTATTAAATCCTGACAGGGTGTTGATGTTAAGAAACACCTGCTATCTGTTAAAACACATTACTAAACTCCCCTGCATATCATCATAAAGACTCCACCTCCAATTATTAGATGCAAAACCCAGTAATAGCATTAATGAGCAAGATTTGATTGTGCTAAAAGTATTTCTTTGAAGAAATGTCTTGATTAGGACACTAATCATTTTTAGTGTTGTCTCAAAACCTTTTGTTTTTGCAAGGGAACCATTTTATACCTCACATTTTCATTATTTGCGGATAGTGGTTGTTTAATTTCACTGTCATTATTTACTCACCCTCATGTTGTTCCAAACCCATAAGATTTTCGTTCATCTTCGTAACACAAATTAAGATATTTTTTGATGAAATCTGAGAGCTTTCTATCCCTCTGTTGCAGCTACACAACTACCACTTTGATTTAGGCTTTCATTCACATATAAACATTGATCAGCGAGCATAAACAGAAGCTAAACTGACCGTGCTTGATGTGCGAGAACAAACCTCATTGGTTATTGCAGAAGCTCAAACGTGCTGGGTAACATGAGAATTAACCTCATTGGTTTTTGAGGAAGCTCAAATATGTTGCGTAACACATGAGAATGAACCTCATTGGTTCTTGAGGAAGCTCAAATGTGCTGCGCATCACACGAGAATGAACCTCATTGGTTCTTGAGGAAGCTCAAATGTGCTACGCATCACACGAGAATGAACCTCATTGGTTCTTGAGGAAGCTCAAATGTGCTGCGCTTCACACGAGAATGAACCTCATTGGTTCTTGAGGAAGCTCAAATGTGCTGCGCTTCACACGAGAATGAACCTCATTGGTTCTTGAGGAAGCTCAAATGTGCTACGCATCACACGAGAATGAACCTCATTGGTTCTTGCTGAAGCTCAAATGTGCTGCGCTTCACACGAGAATGAACCTCATTGGTTCTTGAGGAAGCTCAAATGTGCTACGCATCACACGAGAATGAACCTCATTGGTTCTTGAGGAAGCATAAAAATTGTTGAGTAACACGAGAATGAACCTCATTGGTTCTTGAGGAAGCTCAAATGTGCTACGTAGCACACGAGAATGAACCTCATTGGTTCTGCGGATGCTCAACCGTAATAAGTAACACAGAAGAATGTTTTTCTAACGTTACCTTTAAGTTATAAAAACATTATTTTTGAATGTTTTCTGACTGTTTCAAGCGTAAAAAACCCGTAACATTTCATTTCGCAAACAATATAGGGAATGGTTAGAAAACAGTCAAATGTAACAAGTAAAACATAAAAAAAATTTTTTTTAAATTGATGACCTTCCAACAAAAACCTTCCATGAATGATCTATAAATGTTAACCAAAGTTCTGAGAATGTTCCCTGTAAGCTGGGATTCTGTTTTGGTTAGCATCAACATGTAGCTTTATATAGTCTACTGATCAAATGGTAACACATTCAAATGTTGAAGTTGTTGTCCAGCAGGTGTTGTCAGATGCACAGACAGGCCTGCGTATCAGCTCTACACCCCCTTGAATACACCCAATGTCACCTTTCACTGAAGCCCATGTCAGAGGGACGGATGCTGGTTTGAGGGCCTGTCATACACTGGACAGTTTTGTACCAGTAACCTTGTCTTTACTTTCAGGAGCTAGTGAGCTTTTCCTTTCTCCATGAGTGCCTGTGCTTGGCCTGAGGGAAGCCTAATGATCCTCTGTCTCTTCTGGTTTGTCATGTTGTCTACACCCCTCCCTAGCTTCACCAGAAACCAAAGCTTTCCCTGCACCATTTCCAGCTGTAATCCTGCAAATTTGCCTGACCTCCCTGTGCCCTTGAAAAAACAGGCCAGTTCAGTTTAGTAGATAATAGCATGTTACATTAGAAAAAAACATTATTTCTTTAAATCCTTCAAAAATAATCAAACTGAAAGCACTATTACTTCACTTTATTCCAAGTGAGAGACATTTTTTTTAGATTTCCTTTTTTTTCTGGAGACAAAAGAATGGTAAATGGGTAAGTGCCTTGAATTGCCGTGCTTAAATATGCATATTTAAATGTACTTATTACTTCCATTCTGCTCATTTCAACTGTCTGACTGCACTTAATTAAATCAGATTGATTAGACCTTTCCTAGACGTCCCCCTCAATCAAGTAATTATGACAAATAGAGGAGTTCATACAAACTCCGGGTCTGAGGACGTCTTTCCATAGTAACGGAATAGTCCTGGTGTCAACTTGTGCCACTGCAGAGAAACAGTCAGACAAGCATGTCACATTATGAAAATCTTGCAGTCGTTGGGGTCCGTTCACACAGAATGTGTTTTTGCATTCTTCTGCTCTGCTTTTGCTTTGGTTTTTTTATGTAAGCATGCGCTAGGCTAGACGGACGTCCTTGACCGTTGACCGTTGTGCTCACGTGTCTTTTGCAGTGTCTTTCAGTGTGTGTACATGTATAAGATCTGCAAAGTTACAAAGCTCATAGTCTCCCACAAATGGGATTTGAGAACACTGATCCAGACCTGCTTAAAACTCCTTGATTGAAATCCAGATGTTACTTCTGCAAACGTCTACATTGCGATTTGAAATAATAGCAAAATGCCCGCCCAAAGGCGTGTGCAAAGAAAGAAGGCAAGGCTTCAGTACATTGTAGTGTACATGTTGTGGTGTTTCGATGTTAGTTCTGATTTATCTGCTTGATCATCCGCATCTTCAGAATCTGATTGAGACTTGAACTGATGCTGTAAAACCAATGTCATTTTTAACTGTTTTTGTTTACATTTGCTTAAGAAGCCTTTGAAGCTGAAACTCACGATTTTGATAAAGTACGTTACATTTCCGACACCTTTCCGATGCCAATCCCAATGCACTGGGTCAGATGGCCAATCAGAGCATGGCTTCTCAGAATGAGGAGCCAATCAGAGCATAGACAGACTAGCGGTGCATCCCAATTTCGCATATCCGTCCTAAATAGTAATCAAAAATAGAATTAGTATGTCCCAATTCTTAGAATGATGAAATGAGTAGCCTATTCCAAAGATATCCGGATGGTCTACTATCTCCGGTTAGAATTCAAAGTACAGATTGATGCTCACTCTAATGGATAATATTGCCCGCAACCCATTGCGTGTTGGATGAGGATTCGATTAGAACTACAACTACAAAAAAAAACTACTAACTATGACGGATGTGCAAGTTCCGACGGTTAAGAGAGGTTTAGATAAAGGGATTTGAATGAGTAATAATCAGTATCTAACTTGACGAAAATATATGTATTCAATGTTATCGACATTAAAGTTCATCTGCAACAGCATTTTGAACTTTTGTAATAATACATTTGGCCATTAACTTTTAAATGCATCACTATATTTAAATTGCAAACACATGAGGAGAGTGTCCGCATGAAAGACCCACGACGGACAGATCAACGTGCTACTACATTTCTGTCCGATACAGTAGGAAATTAAATTAAATTGAATGTGGAGGATTTTACAGGCAAGTTTAAACGGTGACAGGATGCATGTAACTAATGTTGCATTCCACTCAACCTGTAACCTGTGTTTTTCCAACCATCTACCCATGAAAGTGCACTGGAACGGCAGTCAAACCCGTGACTTCCCACCCTTGAACTCATACTAGATCGATGTACTCCTAGTTACGAGCTCTGACGTCACATAGCCCACGAAACAACAATGGCAGCCCCTACGGATGCGGTGTTTATGAAACAAATATACAAATAACGTAAAATATAAGGTATAACAGCTTCTCTTGCTGTATTTTTCTCCTCCGTTTTCTACAAATAAGCAAGGAGTTTAAGATATCACCTTTGGCGATGGAAATGATTGTAAATGAGCATAAGCCCCGTACAGTCCGCCATGCTTTGTTTACATCTAGCTACCACAGTTCCTTGCGCTCAGGCAGTTTGGCATGACTTTGCCTGGAACGCTACAAAGTCGTGAGTGGTGGTTTGAAGTTGTAACTTACAGGTTCAGGGTGATTGGGACACTTTTTGCCATTGAGATGACTTGGAAAAAGTGTCCCAATCACCCTGAATTCACCCTACTCTTCTGCTACACACTCAAAAGTATGTACTTTTTCTTCACAAAAAGAGTACATACTTTTATGTCGTAGTATAAGTAGGCGAATTGGGATGCAGCATAGGAATAGAGGTGGTGCAATAATGTACAGTATGATGAATGGTACTGAATGGCTGTGTTAATGGAAAATTACATTCATAAAAAATGATTTTTACACTTCGGCTGCACTGGTTTGTAATTGTTTTTCTATGTAAACATGCTAGATGGGTGTCTGTGACTGTTGGGCCACATCTTGCTGATTTTTTGGCACCATTAATGTAGCCTTTTCAAGACATTTTTAATAGAACAGCACTAGCTTCATTGTAGGTCTAAAGGTTTGAAATTAAGCTGCACTTTCACTGTAATGTCTAGTAACTGTTTTTCAATGTAACAAATGTTGTTACATGCTGAGGTCACACTAGACTTTGAGCACTGCAACGGACAAGATTTGACATTATGCGCTGAAGAAAAGTTGCAAATATGCAGTCTACCACACATTTCTGTAAGTCTGCAAACCTGCTTCTTTAACATTTGTGTTCTTTTAATTCCGCTGAGAGGTCATGCTGTGATGTACAGTATCAGTATGCTATGGGTCACACATCTTCCTGTGATACAAATTTGCAGGTCAACGTTCACCAAACTTGAATCTTCGAACGCAGCGAAATGTGAAATGTCTCCCACATTTACATGCGGGAGTTAATGGAATAAAAAGTGTAGTGTGACTTTCCTTTTAAAGTTAAAAAGTTTCTTATTTATAGCAATGAGAATAAATGCCAAGCAAATGAAAAATGTCCCCAGTGATCATGTGCATTTCAGAGATAGCACAGTAAAATGTAATGTATCTCAACAAACTCTTTCGAGATCAAATTATTTATTACATTCATTTCTATACTTTTGGCATATAAAGGGCCTTATCATACACATGGTGCAATGCGGCGTCAGGCACGACGCAAGTGTTTTTTGATAGTTTCAGCTCGACACAGTTATCATTTTCACGTCCTGCGCCACGTTGTTTAAATAGCAAATGCACTCGCACCCATCTGTTCGCCCATGGGCATGCTGGTCTGAAAACGAGGTGTGTTCAGGCGCATTGTTGGTGTGTTGCTATTTTGAGGCAACTGATAACGACTGCGCCATTGACCAACAAAAACCTGGTCTGAAGTCAATGCCGCAATATTTTTTGTGTTATTTAAAGAACGCGTCAGTAATATGCGCCTATAGGCAGATGCACAACGTACGTACACTCTGCTTATTATTACACACACAGGGATGCGCAACAGCACACAAACATTTTTAAATATGAAAAATTAAAGGATTAAAATGTAAAAGATTATTGTGTACATAAATATAAAAATGCCATACATGTCATAATGGATAGCCATTACAAGTATCAGAATTGGCTTATCTATTTGTAGTAATGACCAGCAAGCATGCGGCATTGGACAAGCAGATCCGTTTCCTTCGCTAGAGAATCATTCCGTTTTTCCGCTTGCAAATTCCGCCATGTAAATTTTGAATCCGCCATGGCCTGAGCGCAACTGGCTTTTAAAGGGAATGGGAAATGAGACTCTGATTGGTTTATTGCATGTTATGCCCAAAACACACCCATTACTCATTAAAGGGGTGATGAATTGAGAAATCAACTTTCCTTTGAGCCTTTGGTATATAAAAGTTCATTGTGATATAAGAATATCCTGTAAGTTTCAGAGCTAAAAATGTCCTTGTTAGTCAAAGAAAAGCTTTTATTGACACCAGGCCGAGAAAACGAGAGATTTCAGAATATGTTGACCCCTGACATAGTAGGACGCAGAAGCACCGCCTCAGGTCCGCCCACCGACGCGTGAAGCTAAACGAAGCGGAATTGATTGTAAACAAGATAAGAGGTCAAGACTGGATTTGCAGACATATTGAGATTAAAACACAATGCTGTGCCTTCTATATTGGATCCGACAGGAACGGTGCAACACACTTATGTGAGTAAAACAGTTTTTTTTGTGTTTGTGCATTGTGTTAGTATTGCATTGTTACAGATCGTTTGATATCTATTGATTACACACCTTAGCACGCTGTCACAGGCTGGAGAAGGTGTTATAGGTGCATTCGTGATCCGACTCGGACTTGTAACGCCAGCTCACAAAGCCCAAAGTCCTGGGGCTATGTGATTTTCATACGGGCTCCCGTGCGCGTGTGTGTATGTACGGTTTGTGGTTATATTCACTGATGATCGAGCGAAATGATACAGAAATAACATTCCAATCAATCGCGGGTGGATGAGAGATGAATCATTGTGTTTGTTTGAAAAAGACATTTTGCGAGCCCTGGCTGTGGGCTGGGCGATTCATTCCGGTTTCCGTTTGCCACATGCTATCACTGACAGGGGAGCAGAAGCTCATTAAATATGCAAATCTTATCCAATCCTAGCCGTGGGCGTTTACTTCCAGGTCTTCAGTGCGGCATGCCCATCAAAACCGATCGTTTTTCAGAGAGCCTCAAAACCGAGGCAGAAAGTAGCCTATTACTTATTCATTATGATGTTTTTGAATGTAAAAACAACGCAAACGTCATAAGTTGACCTCAGACAACAGTATAAAAAAATTTAAAAAGCCAGTTCATGACACCTTTAAGAGACTAGGGACAACCCTTTTAGACCATGCGCCGACCTTTTTTCCCATCGTTAAACTAACAAAAGTGGATCCGGACACGTCCTACGTGCACTTGCGCATTGCACTTTAGACCATACGCTTAGATCGTTAAAATAGGGCCCATACTGTCTGTATGTCAACAACTCACTTCTTTCTATTTGCATAAGCTATGAAAGAGCAACATCTGAGCAATAATTCCTCTGGTGAGTTTGAAAACACTGTGTTATGAGCCTCACACATCCTACAATTCAGAATGTCTAGGCAAAGGTTCAGTTATTATAACTGATACAAAATGTAACATTTCTGTTATGAATTTACAGCTATTTTTATTATTATGTAATCAGAATAAGGATTTAAGGGTCTGTTCAATACTTCTGCTCAAGAACTTTTGATGCACTGTTATTTTAGGCTTTGAAGGACGTTTATTATTCTTGAAATGAAAAACGCCCCCTGTTGAGCATCCTTTAAATCTATGATTAAACGTCAATGTTGAGGACATTAACAGGGCAATTTTGCACGACAGAATAAAAGAAAGGATGGGTTGGCAAAAAACAGAGGGATAAAAATTCCCCCCTAGGAGCCGTTGAGTTAATATTGTTGCTGAAGTGTTTCGGCAGCTTTGATTGCAATTTTGAGAGGAAATTATCTCACTGGGGGGGTGGCATTGTCCAACTGTGTGTACTGTTCACATTAATACAATCTCTCTCCTCGCTCTACGCTCCCTCTTTCTTTCTCGTGTTTTGTCGTAGACTCTGATAACATCCAGCTGGAGAAGCATGATGATGTGACTAAGTGTTGCATGCTTCGGATATTGACCGCATTTATAAATTGAGCTCTTTGTAGAGGCTCTCTCCTTATCTCCCTACTGCACAGCTCTCTCTGCATGAAATGGCCTGATCCACCAGACCAGAGAATAAAAGCTATCTGATAAGAGTCCGAATGCTTCTCTATCAATTCATTCATTGTGTGCGGCATAGCAGTGTTTGCCTGCATTGTTTCACACACTCAACATGTGGTTGTGTAGGTATGGCCAGATGTGTGTTGTGTTTGCATTGTCGTTTTAACCTTGACCCTCAAAAACCCGAAAGGCCTCGCTCAACGAGAAGCACTAGATGATGTGAAGAGTTCATTTTTCAGGGTTTTCCGCCCTCCCCCATTGATTGGACAATAAGAAAATGATCTCTTTGTGTAAATGACTCTCTCAAAGTGGCATGGACACTTGGCATTCATATTCATTTAATTACAGAGTGCATTATTACTTTCAAAGCGTTTTCTACCCTTCTAACATAATGGCTTTTCACCGATTATGATGACATTTCCTTTCATAGGCGGCTGCACCTCCATAAATTGCTCAGGCTGTCTTTGACAGCTCCAGTCTCTCTGCTCACATGCCTGATCAGACAAATCAACCATGCCTTAATTGCAACACCATCGTACTGACACAACCCGAGCATGCCGCACTACCAGTACAACTCACAGCATTATTGCGCTCCATCTGTATACCTGTTGTCTAACTAAATCTTTTTTTCTCTATTTTTTATTTATTTTTGATTGGATAATTGCAATTTGATTTTTAAAACAAACTTGTGATAAATTAAACTTATACAATATCCAATACCAAACATTTAAATGATGGTGATAACGGGCTGGTGTTTTTACTTCCATGTGTTCGGAAGGGAATTCTAGCTTAATACTTACTGAATACTCTGCAGGGTAAAATCTATATACTGCCTACTGTTTTAATACTGGTAAGGGAAACAGTAATCTTATGTCACAATAATTCACCCAAAAATGAAAATGATGTACCCTCATGCAGTGGCGGCTCCAGACAAGGGGGCAATGAGGGGTCCTGGTCATTTCGAGGGGGGTCTCATGAAAAACAACAAAAAATACAGTGGACACAGCTAATAACTGCATATTACTGCTTCTAAACAACAAAATGGGGGGTTCTCCAGGTTATCTTAAGTTTTTTCCCCATTGTTTTAATTTTTGTTTTATTATAATACCATGCATATTTTTACTTTTTTATTTAAAGAAACCAAACCAATGTATATTTGAGTTTTGATGCTTAATGCTCTAGAATAATCGTAATTAATAATCTCAATTACAATTCCAAGGGAATAATTGTCAATTATGATTTTTGTCAATTATGATTTGGACGTTTATTATTTTCGAAATGAAAAACGCCCCCTGTTCAGCATCCTTTAAATTTATGATTAAACGTCAATGTGTTGAAGACATTAACAGGGCTCAGTATTGGCCGGCTCCTGTGTCAGCACCACACGCATGTGTCATGGTGCTTACATGTACAGCGACAGAGACTGACAAGTAAGATAAGAAATTGTTGAATAAAGTTTTTTTTTTTTTTGCACAAAAAGTATTCTCGTCACTTCATAAAATTAAGGTTGAACCACTGTAGTCACATGGACTATTTTAACAATGTGTTTACTACCTTTCTGGGCATTGAAAGTGGTAATTATGTTGCAGTATATGGGGGGTCAGAAAGCTCTCAGATTTCATCAAAAATATCTATTTTTGTTCTGAAGATGAACAACATGAAGGTAAGTAGATTTCCTGTAGCTCAAACAGTAGAAGGTTCAACATGAAGGTAAGTAGCTTTCCTGTAGCTCAAACAGTAGAGCATGGCGCTAGCAACGCCAAGGTCATGGGTTTGATTCCCAGGGAAAGCAAGAACTGACAAAATGTAAAATGTGTACCTTGAATACAATGTAAGTCGCTTTGGATAAAAGCGTCTGCCAAATGCATATATGTAAATAAATGTAAGTAAGTAATGACATAATTTTTCTTTTTGGGTAAACTAACCCTTTAACGCAACCTGCTGACAATTATATTGTTAACTACAAGGCACAAGCTGATTCCTGTTGCATCTGCAGCCAATGAGCTTACTGTTCAACATTTAAATAGTTGGTCAGTGTTTGCTGTAGCAGTTTGCAGCACGCTTTCAAAGTTCCTTTGAAAACCTCCACCTTCCCCAGCTCCACCTGTAAAGATCCTTTATGGGCAATTTCATATATGCAATTTGTGAAGCATCAATACATGTTGGCAGTAGCACATCTCTGTACTTGCTCTCCAGCAGCATAGCAAATCCATTACCACCATGCTAAACTCTTCCGAGAGTTGTCATGATAGAAATCAAGTTAAAAAATATATAATAATAACAAACAGCTATTTAGGTTAAAGGGATAGTTCACACAAAAATGAAAATTACCCCATGATTTACTCACCCTCAAGCCATAGGTGTATATGACATTCTTCTTTCAGACGAACATAATTGAGTTATATTCAAATATGTCCTGCATTATAATGGCAGTGAATGCTAGCCCAGAATTTGAAGACCAAAAAAGTGCATCCATCCATTATAAAAGTAATCCAGTAATCCCACTATGGGTGTTAATAAAGGTCTTCTGAAGCAAATTGAGTTTATAAAGTAAAAAAAAAAAAAAAGAGACTTTATAAAGTAAAATATCTAGCTTTTGGCGAACTGCCGTCCGCATTCAAATCACGACTTCATTATAAAGCTTGAATTAGCCAGGACATTTTTTTAAAATAACTCCCGATTGTGTTCGTCTGATAAAAGAATGTCATATACACCTATGGTGGCTTGAGGGTGAGTAAATTATGGGACAATTTAAATTTTTGGGGTGAACTATCCCTTTAATAGTTGCACGTTACCACTTTTTACATGTATGGTGCTTTAGTTGTATGTGGTATCCATTTATCGTCTTGGAAATAAAAATGGGTATTGGGTATGTGGGTTCCCTTTCAGTCGTTCACATACGTCAGACGTCACCGACGAATTGGGATCACTTCAGGGAGCCCCTATCAGCTTCGAGATATAAAGAACAGGCCAATGGGCCATTGGCGTGCGAGATTTGAATCTCGCGCTCCGCCCCGCGGGTATAAACAGGAAGCGAGAGCAGCGCACTATTGTCATTCACTTCGGAGCCGAATGGCTTTGATGAAGCAAGACTGCTTTTCTAAAAGAGAGCCTATCTACAGAGAGAGATACTCCAGAGAACGAGAGGGACGCTTTGTGTTGGCGAAAAGGCACAAGCGCGACTGCGTGCTCACCGCTGCATCAGCATAACAAACTGCTGTTCTCACAGCAACTGTCGGTTTGGTGAGGGCATTTGTCTCAGTGAGTGCCGACACAGGACTGCACTATCTCCTGTGCTGCCGTGGTCTTCCCCTGGGTGCTTCAGCACTGTTGAATGAGCGTTTCCTCACAAAAGAGCAACACGGGTGTAACACTGCCTCTTTTTCAAGACGTCATTCCACCCGTGCATTTCTGGATGGGGTTGTGTCATGGGTGATCCGTGTTCTCTCAGGGGAACGGGATCAAGTCGACATGCTGTTCGTCTCGCCTTCCGCGTGAGGGTTTGAGTGTTCAGCGCACCGTGTGCCGTCTAGCTGCCGGGTGACAGCGCGGGTTGCTATGGCAACCCAGAGTGCATCGCTCGGCGCCGCAGATGCATGGTCGAGACTATGAAACCTCAAACGGGGTTGAGTCCCTTCGCTTATACCCCGATCTAGTTTCTTTTCTGGTGCACCAGAAAAGGGGCTACTTTGGCTGATAAGACTGGGTGACCTGTCAATTGCTGCATCGGAGAGAGGGCTGTTATGTGTTGGAAATGGTGATGCTGAGATTCCCACTATAATAGTGGGCGCTCATGCTGAATCAGATTCATACTTGACAGCCATGCTTTCTCGGGTGGCTGAGGCGTAAATCGCCTTGCCCGCCTCTTGCCTTTTCCCGGATGTGCATTGGAAGGCTTTGGCATTGTGGGACTATTTGGTGCCAAAATATGGAACACCAAAAGGGCCATAATCTGTATAAAGTTTTCCTTCCTCTCACTACCCTCATCGGTGGGGTGGCAGTGCCACTGGCAGGCCACCTCCGCCCTGCTTAATGCATGAGGGTAGTTCTGAGCCGAGGTTGAGCTGCGCACAGCGCTGGCCCTTGGCCAGACGATGTCCACCCTGGTCCAGAAACACCATTGACCCGGATTTGGTCAGGAGCTGCTCTTCCCCCGGAGAAGGACTGGGTGGAAAACCATTGGTAATTCTGTTCTGCCATTGGTGTTAAAAACAGCCAGTGATACCCAAATTCTTAAGAGCAGTTCCAATACCTCTGGGTCTCGGGAGTTTGGGAATGGCAGCGTGTGATGCTACAAAGCCTCGCCGCTCTCATTCCCCTCCCCACAAGAGGGCGAGAATGGCAGTGTGTGACGCTTTAAAGCCTCGCCACTCCCATTCCCATCTTCTTAGCGGTGCAACGCTCCCCCAAGCTCAGGGGCGTTCACTTCACCTCCATGTCAAAGGAGGACGCCCCTGTGCTCCAGGCGGAGATCGCAGTCCTACTGGCGAAGGACGCGATAGAGCCGGTCCCTCCAGCCGATATGTAGTCCAGGTTCTACAGCGGCGGGTTATGGCGATCTTGGCTCTGCAAATTCTTGAATCGGTCCCTTAAAGAAATGCCGTTCAGAATGTTAAACGCAGAAACGCATCTTCAGGTGTATCTGTCCCCAAGATTGGTTAGCAGCGATCGACCTGAAGGACGTGTACTTTCATGTCTCGGTTTTCCCCCGACGCAGACCGTTCCTACGCGTTGCGTTCGAGGGACGGACACGTCAGTACAGAGTCTTACCCTTCGGGCTGTCCCTGTCGCCCCGTGTCTTCATGAAAGTCGCGGAGGCAGCCATTGCTCCCATGAGAGAGCATGGGGCACCTCAGCCGGTTGGGGTTTCAGGTCAAGGGAGAAAAGAGCAAACTCTGCCCCACGCAGAGGATCTCTTTTCTCTATACGGAGCTGGACTCAGTCAGTCTGACAGCGCGCCTCACCAAGGAGCGCATCCAGTCTGTGTTGAACTGCTTGAACTCGTTCAAACGCAGGACAGCGGTACCAATGAAACATTTTCAGAGGCTCCTGGGGCATATGGCATCTGCAGCTGCAGTAACGCCGCTGGGATTGCTTCATATGAGACCACTTCAACGCTGGCTACTCTGCCGAGTCCCGAGATGGGCGTGGCACAGCGGAACCCTCCGTGTCCAAGTGACGCCGAGATGCCGCCAAACCTTCAGCCCGTGGTCGGACCCTTCGTTTTTACGGGCAAGAGTGCCTCTAGAACAAGTGTCCAGGCATGCTGTTATCTCCACGGATGCCTCATCCACCGGCTGGGGCGCAACGTACAATGGGCTTGCAGTTTCAGGTCTGTGGACGGGGCCTCAACTGCAATGGCATATCAATTGCCTGGAGTTGTTAGCAATTCGTCTTGCACTCAGCCGCTTCAAGGAGCCGCTCAGAGGCAAGTCACAACTGGCCCGCCATCTCTTCCTCCTCTGGAGTCAGAAGCATCTGAGGTCGCTTCATGCCATTCACATTCCGGGCCTGCTCAATCGTGCAGCCGATGAGCTCTCACGTCAGCAAGTGTTCCCGGGAGAGTAGAGACTCCATCCCCAGGTGGTCCAGCTGAGCACAGGTAGACCTGTTTGCCGCCCCGGACACGACCTACTGCCAGTTGTTTTATTCCCTGAAAGAGGGGACCCTCGGCTCGGATGCTCTGGCACACAGCTGGCCCCGGGGCCTACGCAAATATACGTTTTCCCCAGTGAGCCTTCTTGCACAGACACTGTGCAACGTCAGGGAGGACGAGGAGCAAGTCCTGTTGGTTGATCGTTTCAGTGCTTTCCTTCCTACAAGATGGGTTGGAGCGAAGGTTGTCTCCCTCCACCCTCAAAGTTTATGTTGCCACTATCGCCGCAAACCATGACATGGTAGATGGTAAGTCTGTTGGGAAGCACGATCTGATCGTCAGGTTCCTGAGGGGGGCGATGAGACTAAATTCGCCTCGCCCTCCCTCTATACCCTCTTGGGACTTAACTCTGGTGCTAACCGCACTACAGAGAGCGCCCTTTGAGCAGAGTTGAAAATCCTGTCTCTAAAGACAGTACTCCTGACTGCATTGGCCTCTATCAAGAGGGTAGGGGACCTGCAGGCATTTTCGGTCGACGAATCGTGCCTGGAGTTCGGGCCTGGTAACTCTCATGTAATCCTGAGACCCCGGCCTGGATATGTGCCCAAGGTTCCCACCTCTCCCTTCCGGGACCAGGTGGTGAGCCTGCAAGCGCTGCCTTCGGAGGAGGCAGACCCAGCCCTAGTTTTTTTCTGACCGGTCCGCGCCCTGCGGACTTACGTCGACAGAACGCAAAGCTTCAGGACCTCAGAGCAGCTCTTCATCTGTTACTGAGGACAGCAGAAGGGAAAGGCTGTCTCCAAGCAGAGGATGGCCCACTGGATAGTGGATGCCATCATCTTGGCGTATGAAACCCAAGAAGTGCCCTGCCCGCTCGGGTTAAGAGCCCACTCCACTAGGGGTGTTGCTTCTTCCTGGCCGTTGGCTCGTGGCGCCTCGCTGACAGATATTGTAGAGCTGCGGGCTGAGCGACACCTAACATGTTTGCTAGATTCAATAGCCTGCGTGTAGAGCCGGTAGCTTTTCGTGTGCTCGCTTCCCATAGTCAGTAACACCGGAGTGCCCGTTCTAGTGTCGGCTTGCTGCGCCATTCCTTTCCCCATGGAACGGATACGTGCACTTTTCTGCTCCAGTCGAGTTCCCCTAAGGATATGCGAACCCTGTTAAGTCATCCGCAACCCGCGGCAGTCGGATGTGGCGGAGCATCCAACGCCAGGTTTAACACTCGTATGCATTGGTGGAACTTGTGTTAGGCTGAGTTCCATATGTTGTGATCCCACGGCGGTCCCATATGTGTATTCTTCCACGGTACAGCTCCCTACGGCAAGCTTATGTCTTTCCCTCGGCAGAGCTCCTCTGCCGTCCCAGTGTGGTGTTGTTCTCCCGCCGTAATTGGCCGGAGCCACCCCTGGGACTTCCGTATGTTGCACTGCCCAAGGCCAGTCCATACGTGTATTCTCCACATGGTAACTCCCTCCGGGCATGATGTGGCTTCCGCAGCGGCCCTCCAGGCACGCTTCCCAGTGTTATTCAATAGTCTGCTGAGTGGGTCTTGCAGAACAGCGGGGTCTGAGGGGCTGGGCGCTGGAAGTGGTAGTAACTGTGGCGTTTTCCAAAGGGATCCAAATTCGTCTGTGACGTCCGACGTACGTTGAACATGACTGACTGAAAGGGAACGTCTCGGTTACTTATGGTAACCCTCGTTCCTTGAAGGAGGGAACGGAGACGTACGTCCCGTCTCCACAATTGCTGTACCATCACTGCATGGCAGAGTCACTAGTTCAGCTCCTCAGTGAAAAACAATAGTGCTCTGCTCTCGCTTCCTGTTTATACCCGCAGTGTGGGGCGGAGCGTGAGATGAAAATCTTGCACACCAATGGTCCATTGGCCTGTTCTCTATTTCTCGAAGCTGATAGGGGCTCCCTGAAGTGATCCCAATTCGTCTGTGACGTCCGACGTACCTTCAGGGAACAAGGGTTACCCTACGTAACTGAGACGTTTTTTTAAAATCAAATTTTATAACAATTTACAATCTGATCAAATTTAGGAAAAGTCAAGAAAGATGCAAGAATTTATATTGCAAGAATATTTTTATGTTTCGTGCATCACACTAGAA
The DNA here is from genome assembly GCA_023566225.1 of Romanogobio albipinnatus. Lineage (NCBI taxonomy): Eukaryota > Metazoa > Chordata > Actinopteri > Cypriniformes > Gobionidae > Romanogobio > Romanogobio albipinnatus. The sequence goes on along the minus strand of CM042261.1, from coordinate 15,725,207 downwards.
ATTGACCGTCAGGTTGAGACAGCCTATTCAGCCATTTTGGGATACAGTAATAGATGCAATAAAATATACTGAAAATTTGGACAAATGTAGTAGGTCATCAATGTATTCTTTGAATGCAGAACATTTGTAGAAATTATATACTAGCGCAATAGGTGTTCTTTTCTGAGCATAGCCATCATGTGCTTGTAAAAAGCTTTTTGTTGACCATCAGTCTACAAACAACACCCGTAAAACTGTGACTACTACTACAGTTTGTGGCATACACTATCTTACCTGCAGTCCATATACCCTCTTTTTCACCTGCTTTCAAATGCATTTGATACAAACGGGGGGAAGGTAGAGAGTCCACAAATGTGAGCCATTTCTTCCTTCAGACAGCAGACAGACGACAAAGGTCTGTGATGGGGTGGAGATGAAGCATTTGTAAAGGTTAAGCAATGATCCGTGACAAAAAAGCTCTTTTCTACATAGTTAAAGCCTGACATCAGATAATGGAGGGACAAGGACAGGGAGGAAAATGCAGCTTGGGAAAGTGTCTCATTTCTGAGAGCAAAATGAGCTTTTAATGGTAACGTAATTTTTTTTATTTATTAAAAACTAGTACAATTACCCAGGCTGAACCCAATTTGCCAGCCGCTGTAATTAATGCAGTATTGATCAACTTCACTTGGCACTTTGATGTTATGTGCTCAGACGAGTTTGTTAGCATGCATGCATCAGTAATAGATTAAAACGCTAATGATATTGTTTTCAAAGAAGCAGACCAAAGCTGATCAAATATACTATTATTCGAAGCAATTCACATTTATCAAAAAGGTTGCCGTGCTTGTATGAATACACATGCTTTTAATTGGAGTTTTTAATTAACTGTAGTTAAGACACTCATTTGATTAGTAGACATTGTTTCTCTCAGAATGCGTGAAGCAATGCCAAGCTTTGAAGACATTGTAAAGACATTCCCATTCAGATCAAACAAAAGTTAGAATCCTCCACAAATGGTAGTCATGGTTACCATAGCTACAGCAACCACTGTCTCTATTAGATATCCACTAAGGCCTCGCCAAGGTCATAGAAATAAACAAAGCTCTCACATAAAATGTTTGTGAACTCAGTGATGAAAAACCGCAGATAGTGGCGTTTTTTTATTAGCTGAATGCATAGCTGAAATTGTGTCTTTACGAATACTCTTAGACATGCTGTGTTTAATATTGAACAATTGCAGTTTTAATAATCAGCTCATTCAGCACAGTCTGATATGGATGGGCGTGTGTGTGGGTGGGCATCTGAGTGGTGCTGTGATGACCTTTCCATTGTCACTTTTAGTGTTGTGACCTGACTGTACTCATTAAAACCAGTGTAACGGATCATTCCCCCTAATTGTTTTTGTTGACAAATTAGTCCTCAGACTCAAGGCTTCCACAGAGCCTGCAGCAGAGCTCCAGCTAATGAGAGATCCACTATACAATCCTACACACAAGAGTGTGAGTGTGAGTGTGAGTGTGTGTGTGTGTGTGTGTGTGTGTGTGTGTGTGTGTGTGTGTGTGTGTGTGTGTGTGTGTGTGTGTGTGTGTGTGTGTGTGTGTGTGTGTGTGTGTGTGTGTGTGTGTGTGTGTGTGTGTGTGTGTGTGTGTGTGTGTGTGTGTGTGTGTGTGTGTGTGTAAGTGAGGGATACAGAAAAAGAGACTTTCTTAGCTCTGTTCCAAAAAGTTGACTCACTGCCAACATAGTCAGCTGCCAGGGAGCTGTCAGGGAGCATCTTAGGTGAGAGCTTGAGAACACTGCGGTGAACTAGACTTGCGGTTGATTTTAACCCGTTTGTGCCCACCTTTTTTGAATGATTTCAAGCAGTCATGTTAATAGTGTTTGAACATGTTATGCATTTATTTTCCCCAGGTTTTTTTCTTTTTCTTCTTGAAAATCCTATTTCAATGTGCGGCAAATAGTTGCCGGTGGGCAAATATGTTGCATGCACCCCTTCAATGTCAAATTTGAAGAGGAGATCATTTGGCATCTAACTCAAAATAACTGCAGATCAATCTTTATTCATAAACAAATGTATTATGTATAAAAGTCGAAGAACATTTGTTGCAAACAGCAAAAAGCTGCATATATCTTATAATCTTTGAATATGAAAACACAACAAACAACTAATGGAGTTTTGAAGGAGTTTTGGTTCCTTGCCACTGTCGCCTTTGGCTTGGCTTGCTCAGTTGGGGACACAAAATGTTCAACTAAATATCAAAATAAATTTAATTACTAAACTAAATTAAATACATCAACTAAATAACTGATCTGCCCACATTGTCACTATGATAATTGAAATGAGCTGATGACATCACCGTTTTCTCCAGAGCGGTACAGCCGAATCAAATTCTGTTGCATTATTTTCCTGTTTAACACTGTGAAGCTCCTTTGAAACAATATGCATTGTTAAAAGCGCTTTATAAATTAAGTTGACTTGACTAATACATTTGTCTTAAAGTGGTGGAACATAGTGCAGAACAAAGTATCAAAAAGTTCAATTAAAATAAACAAATAAAAATAAATAGAATGAAGAAAAAAATGACATCTGTATAACAAAAAACAAATATAGGCCCATAGTATTCAATGGCTGACTGTAGGTGATTACATTTACATTATTATATGAAAACCCATTACTTGTCTGAAATTCCACATTATAATGGAATCATAAGCTACTAGTCATGAAAAAATAATTAGGGTCTTTGACCAATTAGAATGAAACGCATCCAAACTGGATGAACGGGCCTCAATATTTTGCCCCTTATATCATAAAAGGGAGAAATCTACAGCAATTAATCCCATGCTTTAACTCTTTTTCCTTCCATTCTTACTTTTTGTGACTGACTGAAATTGACATCCACCCATGGACAGCAGACACAGGGGTGGGACAGTAGAGCTGTGGAAAAATTGCTCTCTCATCTCCTCCTTTTGACAGATTTATTCCCTATCGAATTAAGGTCTACTGTAGTAGAGATGTCAGTTAAAGGGTTGTTATGTTTTAGGTGGGAAATTATAAAAGCAAAAAGCACTAAACACAGTATACCCTATTTCCCCATGAAATAATTAAGTCAACTATAGTTGTCGCTTGGACTTTAGTAATCAAAATAGATCTCTTGTAAGATTTGTTTTGTTTGGATGATTCTAGATACCTACATGATTATGTAGATATATAATATGTCAACAAAAAATACTTATTAGTAGCATGAAAATGACCTTTCTTTGGGAGGTTTTGCCTTTGTCATGCTTCCTGGAAGTAGGGTTAGGAAGTTTGCAGCCTCATGTGACAGGAAGGAAGTGAATACCCTTTTTTCTTCTTGAAATCCTTTATTTGGTTGTTTGTTTGCATGTCATTGAGACATAAAACATGTATAACATCTAGAAAAATACTTACAAAAGGAAAATGACAACTATACACTGCAGCAACTATAGTTGCCGTGGGCTTAAATGGGTTTAATAGTTTTACATTAGCATGTTGCTAAGCTAACTACATTTTTTTTAACAATCTGTGTATCCAAAATTGTGTACTTTTTGAGTAGGTACTACATTTGGGGCCCTATCATACACTCAGCACAACGTGGCGCCAGGCGCGACGCAAGTGTTTTTGCTAGTTTAAGCCCGACGCAGTTATCATTTTCACGTCCAGCGCCCACGTTGTTTAAATAGCAAATGCACTTGCGCCCATCTGTTCACCCATGGCTGTGCTAGTCTGAAAACGAGGTGTGTTCAGGCGCATTGTTGGCTTGTTGCTATTTTGAGACAACTGAAAACAACAATTGACCAACAAAAACCTGGTCTAAAGTCAATAGCGTGAATCAATTTTCAGTATTTTTGTGTTATTTAAAGGGCGTGTTAGTAATATGCGCCTATAGGCGGGTGCACAGCGTGCTCATTACACACATTCCTCTCTGGAGAAGCATTCAGTCTTTTCACTCGCAAATTCTGCCATGTAAATAACGAATTCAACATGGTGCAAGCGCAACTGCCTTTTAAAGGGAATGGGAGATTCTGATTGGTTCATTGCACATTATGCACAAAACACACCCATGACTCATTAAGAGACTAGGAACAACCCTTTTAGACCATGCGCCAACCATTTTTTTCATTGTTAAACTAGCAAAAGTGGATTCGGACACGCCCTAAGTGCACCTGCACCATGCGTTTCAGACCGTTAAAATAGGGCCCTTGAATTTGGACTTACTTCGTGACCATTAAAAAAAGTATGTTCTCTATAGTATGAATGTGTGTAGTATGAATGTAATCCATTCTGGACATGCTACATTATTTCACCAGGTTGTCATTATCATGTGACCTGCCAGCATCATTTACGTTGCTTCATCATGGGATAGTAAACCTTTTGGCCTACTGTTTTTCTGTTTGTATTCGGATATATTACTCTGTTGACATACTGTTTTTTTGCATGCTATACAGTAAGGAAGTATTCGATTTCGGATGCAGTGAATGATTACTTTATTCTGCAAAGACGTGTTCAACTGATCAAAAAGACAGCAAAGACATTTATAATAATAAATTATAGCACAACATTGATAATAATAATAAATATTTATTGAGCAGCAAATTTCTGAAGGATCAAGTGAAACTGAAGACAGCTGAAAGTTAAAAACTATATTTATTTATATATATATATTAGTGGTGGGCATAGATCAATTTTTTAAATCTATATTAATCTCACTGTAATCTTGAAATTAATCTAGATTAAAATGGCTCATTTGAATTCTGCCGAAGGCATTCAGAATATGTGTACTCGTAAGTGATTGTTTGTCTTTTTGTAGTTTTAATAATAAATAACTTCTGTCCCTTTAAGACCTGACGCACGCACAGATCCCAAACACTGTTCCTGTTAGTTGGTTACGACTGTGTTTACGTTAAAACTCACCAAGATGGGCATTGAGACATTTTTGAGTGTATTTGACCATTAATAAAATGGAAAAAGGAGCTAATTTTTGCACTTGTATGTCAGAAGCGGCTTTATTACGGTATGTGTGTGTGCGCTTCAGATGCCAGCGCGAAATCTGCAGGAATTAGTAGAATTAACATTATGTGCAACCCCGCGCGAAATTCAGACTGGTCACACCAATACTAACACACTGTCATGAAGAAAAATCCAACAGAACACCCGTTTGCAGTGTTCAGAGGATTAAACGGACTGAATGAGAGGAGGCGGGTGCGTGTCAACTCGCTGTCGGTCGGAGAGGAGAGCGCAGCTAATATTGATACTGTAGAAAATGAGTATTGTATCGTTTCAGATATTTCAGTATCGATACATAGCGAAATATCAATATTTTTGACAACACTAGTCTGGCATACACACAGGTTCGAAGACTCCCTACAGTGCAATTCGGCTAGGTATACATCCACGCTAAAATATCAAGGTGAAAGTCATCATAGCTTGCGTAGTATAGACTCAGCTCCCAACCCAACTTTGAGAATAGATTAACGGCGATATTTATTTTATCGCCCGATAAGAGTCTCACGTTAACGCAGCACGTTAACGCCGATAACAGCCCACCACTAATATATATATATATATATATATATATATATATATATATATATATATATACAGTGAGGAAAATAAGTATTTGAACACCCTGCTATTTTGCAAGTTCTCCCACTTAGAAATCATGGAGGGGTCTGAAATTGTCATCGTAGGTGTATGTGTGAGAGACATAATCTAAAAAAAAAAATCCAGAAATCACAATTTCCCCCGCAATTTCCCCGTAGCCCTTTCCAGCCTTGTGGAGGTGTACAATTTTGTCTCTAGTGTCTTTGGGCAGCTCTTTGGTCTTGGCCATGTTAGTAGTTAGATTCTTACTGATTGTATGGGGTGGACAGGTGTCTTTATGCAGCTAACGACCTCAAACAGGTGCATATAATTTAGGATAATAAATGGAGTGGAGGTGGACATTTTAAAGGCAGACTAACAGATCTTTGAGGGTCAGAATTCTAGCTGATAGACAGGTGTTCAAATACTTATTTGCAGTTTCAGACCCCTCCATGATTTTCAAGTGGGAGAACTTGCAAAATAGCAGGGTGTTCAAATACTTATTTTCCTCACTGTATATACATATGCAATGCTGCATAATTAAGTTATCTTTTGGAACAGCTTTCATGATGTTGCTTTAAAATGCTTCCTCAGTAGGCGGCTAACTAGGTTTTCGAACAGAGCATCTGCACCTGGTTTATTTTGACTAAAGGACAGTAATGATTATTTATTTGTGTAGAGTTGGTGTGCAGCTCTTGGGGTTCTCAAATCATTGGTATTCAACACAGGAAGCTGTGTGCATTTTTCTATCCTCCGCTCTGCTTCAACCTTGCCCTCACTCCACTACGCATGAAGTCACTCCGTCTCTCTCTCTCTCTCCCTCTCTCTCCCTCTCTCTCTCTCTCTCTCTCTCTCTCTCTCTCTCTCTCTCTCTCTCTCTCTCTCTCTCTCTCTCTCTCTCTCTCTCTCTCTCTCTCTCTCCCTCCCTCTCGCTCTCTCTCTCTCTCTCTCTCTCTCTCTCTCTCTCTCTCTCTCTCTCTCATCCACCTGTTCCATGGTCCAGTGGAGGGCTGTGAATGCTTTCAGGGGAGAGCGTGGTGCGGTACAGCCTGCCTGGCTCTAGTCCATCACGGGTGCACTCAGGCTACTTTCCAAGCCCGGCAGAGCCGCGCCGCACCGTATCGGGGGCCCAGCTGCAGACCCAACTGCCGCATTACAGCATGACGGATGGCTTCATATCAGGTGTTTAAACCGAGTGGCCGCTCCATCTGCTGAAGGATTTGGGAAGTCTGGAGTTCCTGTGTGATGAATGGTGAGAAGTGATGCTGCCAATCAGGCCTACCTTTGGCAGTGTCACTCCTCTGCTGTTGGTCTCTCCTTTACTTTTCTCTTTTCCTCAGCCAGAGACAGCTCTCTCCTTCCAAAAAAAGTCTCCGTTTTCTTTGCTTCTCTGTTTCTCCTGTCTAGCAGTGGAAAAAGTACTATGGCATGTTTAAAGAGATAGTTTTACCAAAAATGAAAATGCAGTCATCGTTTTCTCACCCTCATGTTGACCCAAACCTAAATGACTTTCCTCCATGGTTCACTTTTTGATGAATATCCTGGCTACACTTTAAAATATAATGGAAATAACATTTTTGTTGGTTGATTCTGTCTGAATGATTTGTTCTCTGACTCAAGGGTTCAGATTCAACTGTTAACAGCCTGAAAAAATATCAGAGAATAATGACGTTTAGTCTTTTCTTCATACAAAACTGTCGTATGACTTCAGAACACTTGGAATATAGTGTGCAATTAATTTAGGCTACTTTTATGATACTTTATTGATATTTTTATGGTGCTTTTTGATGTTTGACAGTCCCAGTACTCGTTTACTTTCATTATATTGAGTGGCCAAGAGTGGCTATTCTTCAAAAATTCACCTTTAGACCTCTATGGGAGTAAAGAAAGTCCAACATGTTTGGAACCACACAAGGATGAATTAATAATGACAGTATTTTCAGTTTTGGGTGAACTATTCCATTAATTGTAGTGTGTGGGAAGTCTCTAGACTCCAGCAGTCAGTTCGTTTTGTTCCAATGGCTACTGTGCATAGCCACCATCACATTAGAGTCAGCCAAAGCAAGTTCCGCCTAAAGACTTGTATTAAATAACCATTTATGTTCTTAACAGACACTTTCTTAGCAAAGTGATTTGCAATACTAGACTAAGAATCAGACTCATGGAGCCTTTAGAATCAAGAAGGTCTATAATACCTGGAGAAAGCTATCCATTGGCATTACCAACATTTTCCCATTTTTGATGGAAATTTAATCAAACCTGAGCCATGAATGCTATGTGACTAAGCATGAAGGACTGGGGCATCACTGGCAGAAAACAGAAATGAATGTAAGTCCATATCACCCATAATGGTGTTACTGCATAATCTTCTATCAGAGGCTAACTGGATAATGCTAAATGTTGGAAAGTGCAAAAACTTGAATAGAACTAGCTCAAAATGTATTAACTTTCTTTCAGCTGCTGTCACCAATCCCTCTTTTTCAAACCCCCCTCACAAGATTTTTCTATTTAACACCGACTTTTCATGTTCCAATGAATTGGTGGATAAAGTCCTGCCCTAGGTTTTTTTTCTTTCTTTAAATATCTTGTTCCATTTTTAAATATGTCCGATTATAGAATTGAAATGGGTTACAATGTTGACTCCCAAGTTTTGTGTCTGTTCAGAACCTCATAACATTTTGCTTCATTTAGTTTGTGAATCAAGGTAGGCCAAGCCTGTAAACACAAGCTCAAAATACTCCCTTGTTAAAAACATATTTGTTAATATCCCATTTCACTGAGGTGATTCTTGTATGTTGATGTCTTCTCCTGAGGCAAACACACACTATTCCAAAAGCAGGCCTTAGCTACCTTGTTTATCTAATGTTTCAAATGTGTATGCAAGGGGTGTTATCCGGTGTCCTCATATGTACTGTATGCCAGAGTGTGTTTATGCTTCCTCTTTCTGGCTTCTTAATTTGTCTGCTTTACAGACAAGCTTCTCCTGATGTGTGGGAAATCCATTTGACTGAGAGCACTTCCAGTTGTTGAAACAAGGCAGGTCTGGGCAAATCAATACACTGTCTTTCATTCTCATGGCACAACGACTGGGACATATTTCAAGGAGCGAAGTTCAGAAAGACTTAGTGTTGAGTGTGTTTATGCATCTGTGACTGACAGGCAGGGCAACGTTACACTTCATATATCTTGTCTGTCAACTTTTATTGCCGATGGGAGCTGGGTTGGTTGAAGGCACTAAGATGTGTTTTTCACATGTGTGCACTTCAAAAAGAACTGTACAGATCCCAGCAACCGAGGACGCCCCCAGATCCCCAAACTTCAGCATTGAGAGACTTATATATCTGCCACTTTGGACTGATCTGCCTTACGAGATACCCAAGAGCAGGACTGCACTGTATTGCTTCCCTCCATATTTTCATTTACACAAAGAGAGGTCTGTTGGTTGATTTATCTGAGGAATTGTCTGAGAGATTTTTTTTAAAAAGAAGTAAATGTAATGGCAGGTGTGATTTGTGGAGAAAATGGAAGGTGTGAAACATCATCCAGTAATATACAGCCTTCTGACAAGAACTTGGGTTGGAGAATTAGGTGAAGCTCTGGAGAACGGCCCGCTAATTACATTATCGCAGAGGTAGAAGCGCTTGTCAATTTCTTCCCACTTAGATTCTCCCCTTCACTCTCAGGAAAAGGGAGCTGCCAGACGGAATTTGAATTCAATAATATGCCAAGTGAACCGTGAGCCTGCACTCTCTGTTTGCAAGAAAAATCTCTTATGAAGTCATGACTTTTGCAGAAACAATTTTGTAGCCATAGAGTTAACTTGTGCATCCTTGTCAATAATAAATTTAATTTGCTTAGCAAAACATTGGACAGTGCAGTGCAAAATTTAAAAGAGCGAAAATAGGACACAACAGTAAAGTGTGCACTTTCAGTTGATATTGACGTTATTTTCCATTAAGGATAATAGCAACTCCAATGGAGGATTAAACTGCATGAGGCACTTTGGAGTTTTAAACGTTTTAAAAATCCAATATTTCATCACTCCGCTTTTATTCTGTTATTTTGTTTTGTGCTCTTTATTGACTAAGAAGTTGCCTACATTTAAAAAAAATATAGATATATAGATATATTTTTTTCAAGGATTCACAGCATAAATACTACATGGAGAAAATCATTTAGGTCCTCTGAAAAAAATGTTGTACAATCATCATTGTATTGCATTATACTTTATATAAAACTACAGCTTTGATCATAAAATTAAACATATAAATATTGTCTTACTGAGGGGTTGCTTAAGTAGCAGCGCTTCCAACTAAAAACTGAAAACTTTTTATGCGTTTTGGCTGTTTATTTAGAGGACAATGGCATTTTTGGGGGACTGAAAATGCAAATATTTGAACAGATTTAAAGTGCAAGTTTTTGAAATGATACCGTTATTGTCTCCACAAAAAAAAAAACACAAAAACGTGAAAGTGATGACGTATTACATGTTCAGTCATGCGATTAGTTATATCAATAATTGGGAGGGTATTATTGAAGGTAATATCAGAAGGTATATCTAGATCTGTACAGTCTATACAGCTTTATCATTAGATGTACCTCCTAAGGTGATTAAGGATTTAGATAAGATACTTTATGACTTTCAAAACAGACACCAATCTTCACATGAGTGGACGTCCCAGCAAATTCACCCCAAGATCAGACCTGTGTAATGCTCAGAAAAATCGCAGACAACCGAAGGACTACACCTCACACTCTACAGGCCTCAGTTATCATGTTAAATGTTAAAGTTCATGACAGTACAATTAGAAAAAGTGGGTCAAGTATGGCATTTTTGGAAGGGTTGCCAGGAGAAAGCCTCTTCTCTCTAAAAAAAAAACATGGCAGAACGGCTTAGGTTTGCAAAGTTGCACCTGAACAAACCATGAGACTTCTAGAACAATGTCCTTTGGACAGATGAGACCAAAGTGGAGATGTTTGGCCATAATGCACAGCACCAAGTTTGGTGAAAACCAAAAGAGCATATCAGCGCAAACACCTCATACAAAAAGTCAAGCATGCTGGTGGAGGGGTGATGATTTTGGGCTTGTTTTGTAGCCACAGGACCTGGGCACCTCACAGTCATTGAGTCGACCATTAATTCCTCCGTATACCTAAGTATTCTAGAGTTAAATGTGAGACCATCTGTCTGACAGCTAAAGCTTGGCCAAAATTGGGTCATGCAACCAGACAATGATCTGAAGATCACCAGCCAATCTACAACAGAATGGCTAAAAAAGAAAAGTATGAAGGTTGACCTTCGAATCAATTACCCAGTCGAAGTCCAGACCTCATTCTGACTGAAATGCTGTGACAAGAGCTGTGCATTAACAAATGCCCACAAACTGAAGCAATGTTGTAAAAAGTGGACCAAAATTCCTCCAGAATGATGTGAGAGGCTGATAAATCATGCAGAAAGTTATTGCTGTTATAGGTGGATCTACAGGCAATTGAATGATATATGTCCTAACTTTGTCACCCATGGTTTTTCCATCTTGACTTTATTTTTGCTAAATAAATAATAACATAGTGTTGTAGTTCATCTGAGGTTTTATTTTTCAAATTTTAAGACCTGCTAAGCACTAGATTATTTTTTATGTCCTAATACAGAAAACCATGGAATTCAATAGGGTGTCCTAACATTTTCACATGACTTGTATATAAAAAGAAGTGGGTTCAATGCAAACCAAGCTTTTCAGGCAATTTTTTTTTTACAATTTGACATTGACGCCAAGTTACTGGCCTGGCATGCATAATACAGCATTTTAATTGTTTTCGTGAATCCGTGTGAATGGGGATTGTTTTGAAATCGTCTGTACGTGAAAAACATCATTGTCGTGTAAACATACCCTAAGACATATGCTGTTATTGGGAGATACAGAGTGACAACTGATATTTATTTGCAGTTTATGTAAGTAGTCTGCTTTACTGTTATGAAGATTCCACTGATCTACATTACAAGCATACCTGTGATACAAGATATCAGAATTAATTTTTTGCTCATTTCACTCAGGAACAAGATTCAAAAGAGCCTGCACACTCTAAAAATGAGGAAACCCAACAATTGCGAGATGATGGGCAAACTTTTCTCAATGCCTGATGAACAATGCTCAGTACAGGAGCCATCATAATACAAGAAGTCATATGGTTTCATCAATCACATGATAAAATCACATGACAAATCAATAGGTGTGTTCGACATCGGCTGCGGCCGGATGCAACCGATCTGCGAGAGTAGCCGCGTGCAGGCGGGGAGGAGCTGCAAACGGAGACGTGAAGTCGGACACTTTCTGCTTCCCGCAGTGACGCTCGCACTGTGTTTGCATACTTTATCAGCTGAAGTGAAATAAATGCAATATTTGGCAATACACAGATGTTTCAGAGACGTTATTGTCATGTAATACTTTATGCACTGCTTAATATAGCGTGTGTTTGTACAAGAATAAAGTTCAACATATAATCCTACACTATCAATGAAGTGGAGTCTACATTTTTTATCAGTTTTATTTCGATAAACATGATACAATATAACATCGCAACTACATGAAAGGAGGTTTTACTGTTATAAAAAACTGATTTATGTGCATTAGTGGAGCTGAAGGTTTTAGAATAAACACGAAACACATGATCGCTGTCATGCGGTGAATCCGGCCAATCGTGGAACAGCTGTGTCGTCATCAGAGTCCGTGCAACCTCTTGCAGCTGCTCTGGAGAAACTGCACCGGCTGTATTAGCCGGCTGCTCTCGAATCGCTCTCGCGGTGCTTTGTTGACATACGTCAACGTCACTGTCACGTGGCGTCTGCGCTGCCTCAAGTCGGACAAAATTTCTAACCGGCATGCACTGCTTCAAGTCAGCCGCCGATCGGTCTGTGCATGGCTGGGTGAAGTCGAACAAGCCTAAAGTAAGATACCAACAAAACAACATATTGCATATATTTGCTTGTATTAATGTTGTAATTCATTGGTTGTCTGAGTATTTATCATTTTTATAGTATATAATTTTGATCATTTTTGGGGGAACAGTATGTTGACATTTTTTGTTTTAAAATAGGTTGGTGATTATTGTTGTTTGGTTATTTTTGTCTTTCACAAAAAATGTCTTTTAATTTATAATTTTTGGGAATTCTTTATTGGTTTTCATCTTAAACGTCTAGTGAGCTTATTTCATGCATTATGTATGTTGTTCCGTTGGTATAGGAGCGTTCACATCATGTTGCAATTACCGTAATTACGAGATTTCATCTTGCAAAAAGTGCTCATGTCCTCATAGAGCTCATAATTACAGATGGGAATTTTCGAAGAGCTCCTACCTGTACCACATGACCACTGTAGCACCTGAACGTTGCTGATTCACTTAGGCTTTAATTGTGTTGCCTTGCCATAAAAACATAATTTCCAGTCTGAGGACGTGAACAGCTCCGAATAGAACATCACATGGCGTGAATGCAGCATATCTTGGTTTGATTTGTCATGTGATTTTATCACCTGATCGATGTAACATGACTTCTAATATTAAGATGGCTCTTGTACTGAGTATTGTTCATTAGGCATTGAGAAAAGCTCTTTTAAGTCTTGTTCCTGTTTTGATTTTTGGTCTACGCACCTCACTTAGATTGTTTTTTTGAGGTGCGGTGAGTCTCTGGTTGCCCATATCAATAACAACAATTGCACCAAATTGCAAATTTTGCTCAGTTGAGGCATCTGAATAAAACTGAGGTGTTTTTTTCCCTCCTTGAGTATGAGCTCCATTTTCTCAAATATAAAAAAGCCTGATGCATCAAATATGATACTCATCAAAATAACATATGCAAACTTTTTTATACAAGTTAATTCCTTCTTAAAAATGAATCGCTTTGTTGTATTCCTCTAGTGTCTGCTAAATTAATTAGTAAATATAAATGAGTTGCACAATGTCAACACACACAATTAGCATATGTTTTACTGTTGTTTTAGAGCTCCCAGACAGTGGCTTGATTCAGCGTGTTTGCATGCATGCCACAGGTGGCTGACCGGTAGGTGGGGAAATGCAGGAAGTCTGTGTGGCCGTTTGTGTGTGTCAGACCCAGCATGTTTTTCCCTCAGCAGAGGCGAGGTATCCTGTGTGTGTGCGGCCCGTCGCCCAGGGCGGCTAACTTTCAGGAACCCCAGCGGCAAAAACAGCACTGTGTGTTTCCTGGTCTCTTGTTCTGTTATCAGTGGACACGACACCCGCTCGTGCCCCTGCAGGTTTCCTAAACCACCATCCTTTTGCCTCCGGTGTCAAGATGTTGCCCTGTGATTGCCACAAGAAGCTTTTCTCTAACGCACGCTGTGCACAAAAAAGATCGGATTGAGTCCTTGTGATAACAGAGGGTCGGGTCTGTTTGTCCTGATCTGACACAAACGTGTTTCATTCAGCCGGCGGCTCGCAGGCTCCCAAATTGAGAGGCATCTCACCGAGTTGTCTTTGTTTGAGAGGAACAAAAGCTCAAACCTGCACATCCCCGAACTCCGGTGAGAGAAGCCTTGTCAGAATTCCAGACTTTTCATCATCTCTGAGAGACCGTAACTACTCAAATGAGAAAATAAATACCCAGAATTAAGCTCATTCTATGCAATTACACAAATAAATCCTCATTTGAGTAACTGAAACAAGAGGAAAACATTGTTAACATGAGTACAAGACATCACATTTTGGGCTGCGGCCAAGTTGATGGTAGCTGCCAGAATGATTTCATAATCTTGTTGCAGAACCTTATTGTAAAATAAGCCCCATATATACATATCTCACTTGAAGCATACAACATATGGGTCGAGTTGGGGTTAAAAGCGAGATTTGAGAGTGAGAGAGAGTCTGCGACGCATTAACTTCATGAACGGCGTCTGTGTGAAAGAGGTTGTTATCATCGGGCTGTAAACGGCGCTTCTGCTTTTCCTGGCTCGGCGGGCCGAGATGAAGTCCAGATGGTCGGGGAAATGTTTGCCCAAGGATGTAACCAAATATTCCAGATTGAGGGGGGACCAAATGTAAAAGTTGAAGAAGGGGTCATTGAAAAACTCATATTGATTGACTACAAATCTATCTTGTTTTTTGTTTTTTTTTTGGCTTGGGGGGACGTTGGGGATATCCATGGCCCTGTTTACACCTGATCTCGGGTGATCCAATCACAAGTGGTCAGTTGAGAAAATTGCCGTTTACAATGTGTTTCCATGTCTCCTTTGAACACTTTTGTTTTGATTCGTCACTGGGAGGAGTACCTGTACTGAAGAACATTGTCATTTATTATTTAAGCCGAAAGAAAATGTTTGTTTTTTTTACAAATATCGTTTGCACATAGTCGAATGCATTGGCTTTCATATATAATGCATTTGATAGTGTGCACAAACGCAGAGAGTTTTTACATGCACATTAGAAAGTTTCATTGTTCAGTGTTTCTCTCCAAAAATGATGAACGATTAATGTCTTATTGGCATAGTTGAATAACAAGAGTTCAGTACATGAGTCTCAAACACCATTGCTTCCTCCTTTATATGTAAATCTCGTGCGTGAAAAACACCACAGAAAAATAGCACGAATCTCAACATAACACCGACTGTTACGTAACAGTCGGGATCATTAATATGTACGCCCCCAACATTTGCATATGCCAGCACATGTTCAAGGCCAGACGGAACTGCACAGCCGAATCATCGTAAGTTCTGCTGATATTGTGAATAAACAAATGTCAAGCGAGGATAGCGAAAATGGCAGATCATGGAAATAAATGTTATGTTCCAGGCTGTGCAGGGGACGTGAGGACTTTTCATACCCTTCCCACAGAACAAAACTGTCAACAAGCATGGTTGCTGTTTATCTATAACCGGATACCGCAACAATTTAATTCAAAGTTGTTCGTTTGCTCGGCCCATTTCACCACGGATAGTTTTTCTAACCTGGGACAATATCAAACAGGCTTAGCTCAGCGTCTGATACTAGAGAAGCGGAAATTCAAACTATATTCCCGTGATTTTATCCACTTATTGACTGTCTAAACAATTTTTGATTAAATTGAAAGTTTCTTAGTGAGACAACATTAACGATAATATTGTGTTGTTTGGATCCAACGCAAGATGCTAGTACAGTAACAATAGGAAACTCCAAGTAGCATACATAACAGTATATGACAAATGTCAAATGACAAAGTTAATATTATTTCCTGCCAGTGTTGACATATAAATCTACTAAATACAACCGTAGATACATATGACAATCCCTTTTGTCGGATAGAATTATAATTTAGCCTATATTTCATCAACAACACATAACTCAGGCGATAACTACGTTAGTTTAGATGCTTATAGCTCACTCGATCCTTCTAGCTAACGTCGCCTTCTCCACCATTTAAGTTGAAACGTACTGTTACTGTACTGTACAAACAACATATTTACACGCTACCCAGTTTGCTTTTTAGAGTTCTTGATTCAAAGTGAAGAAGCTATTGTTGTAAAATCATATGGTGACGCATTACAATAATTAAAATATTTTTTACAATGCTAAAAAGTTGTGACCGCTGACGTTATGAGTAGTTAACGTGTAACATTAAAGTTAATGTTATATGCTAGTTCCCATGTAGGCTGAAGTTATAGTACTGACGTTACGTTTTGCAGGTTCTACTGAAAATAAAGACTAAACTTTTCACTCAGAAGCATCCATTTCCAATCTCAAAACAATTGGTTGTTCCTCAAAATCTGCATCTTGATCAGAAACAGGATCAAACATATAATGTTAGATGCATAATCTCTCCATTGTCATGATGTGTTTGTTGGCACTAGAGCTACTGAAATTAGCTACGCAGTGAAACAGCCAATCAGAGCAGAACTCTACATTAATATTCATGACCCTTCCAAATAAGGCAAAAACAGACCATTTCATTCTTGGGACCTGTAAAACTGTATCTGGACAATTTTTGCCCTTAAATAAGTCGCATACCCCCTATGTAGATATCAGAGAACAATTTAAAATATTGTTTCAACTCATTCTAGGGCACCTTCCATCTTCCACTTTCCATCGAGTTGTTCCAAACCTGTATAGCTACATTTCTTTCTTCTGCTAAATACAAAAGAAGATATTTTGAAGAATTTCGGTGACCAAAAATAAAAAGTAGATGGACCCCATTGACTTCCATATGGAAAAAATCAATGGGGTCCATCAACTGTTTGGTTTCTGACATTCTTCAAAATATCTTCTTTTGTGTTCAGATGATGACCGAATTTTCATATTTGGATGAACTATCCCTTTAATATCTCACAGCGTGATTTTATTTCTTCTTTAAATTTTGTCATAATAAAATTTTTTTTTACTCTGAAGTGGAAATGGCTTCGGTAGTATTTACACTCTAAAAAAAAAGGTTCTATATGGCACCAAAAAAGGTTCTTGGCTCGTAATCATAGGGGAACCTTTTTTAGTGCTATATAGCACCAATTTTGGTGCTTCAGTGGTTCTTCAGAGGTTCTTCACCGGTTCTTTGACTAAGGTGCTATATAGAACCTCTGAAGAACCGCTGAAGAACCACTGAAGCACCAAAATTGGTGCTATATAGCACTAAAAAATGTTCCCCTATGATTACGAGCCAAGAACCTTTTTTGGTGCCATATAGAACCTTTTTTTTTTAGAGTGTAGTGCTGTCCTAACAGATGTTTATACCAGGTGTAACAGGGCTTATATGGGCCAGTGTTTGCCTTAAGTTACCGCAAGCTGTGTGACAAAGAGACCACAACAAGCCTTATCCATTATTATCCCATCCCTTTCTCATATAATCGCTCTAAATGCTGTTTATCCCATAAACCTGAACACATTTATATCTATGCCTGTTGTCTTATGTCCCGCCCACCGCTAGAGAAAGCCCCACCTACTCTGCACCTGGGTTTCCCGCCGAAGCTCGCCGACTAGAGGCAAAGTACCACAGCTTCTCAAAGCAGCCGGGCGGGCGTTAGAAGCTCTTCGCAAGAAACCGTTTTCATCACTACTTCGCTGTTCTCGAAGAATTTCTGAGAATTTCTTTGTCGCACACCAGGATCAAACGTTTTCGTCTGTTTCGTGTTCATGTACTCGGACAGTTGAAGGAAAACGCCGCACTAAATGAGTTGAGCTTGAGACACACACACACACACACACACGCAGCATCATCCGCTTGTCAGGTTGAGCTTCATCCGAGCCTCGAGCTCACTGCCCTTCAGCACACTGGAGCGTTTCTAGAGCTGTGCACTGGAGTTTGACGGTCACATTTTCTTCTTCGTCTTGGAAGTACACGTTTATGACTGAGAAACATCACTAATATATCGACCGGAGTCGAGGACAGGAAATTAATTTTTTTCTCACACAACGCCGTTACGCATGGTGGGAATTTCTACCTCTTTTCAGTGTAAGTCGCGCAGTTATCTTCATCTTTTTTCCTTATGATCCCAGATGAATACTTACAGTCTTTGCAATTTAGGCACTTGTATTCATTTTATTGGCATGTTTTATGTTTGGGTTAATGACAAACAATTAGTTATTTTTCTTTCGCAGAATATTGTTAGGCTATAACTCGTTTCATTTTGCCCACATTATATTATCCACAATGTAAAGCTTATATCACCAACAATACACATTTCCCCATACAAAGTTAAACGGTCACTTAGGCTACTGTCGTAATTGTTGCTGTAAATCTTAACAAAAAATGACGTTTAATTAACAGGGGCTGCATCTATTCGTAAACAACAAATAAACAACGCTCATACAACGCGTTTCTCTCGTGTTACGCGTATGAATTTCATCTGCATTTTATATCATAATGAATCTTTCTCGTTTTGAGATATTCTTACCTGGTGTTTTTTCCCGTAACTAAAGGGCATGTTGTGCGAGATGGGAAAAGACTGTAGCCTATTTGTCGCTGTAGATTGTAATATTGTGAATACAGCCTAGTTAATGGGCTCTGTCTACAATCTCACGTGCTCAGTAAATTTAGAGTTTATATCCTTGCTTGTCTTTTATATACGCATTTTAATGCAGATTTTAGATGTATTATTCGTCATTTTCTTTTTCAGAAGAATGTTTTTCTGACAGACATTTAATAGTAGCATATGTATAAAGTATATATGTATATAAGTATATATGTATATATATATGTATATAAGTATATATGTATATATATATATGTATATAAGTATATATGTATATAAGTATATATGTACATAGTAGCATATGTATAAAGTCAACCAGTTAAACATTAACTGGCATGTCAGCTGTTGGCCGAATGCAATATCACCGTCTGTAAACACACTAATGTCTCAAATAAGCTTGAGGATTGTTGCTGGCCAGTCCGCGAGCTTCTCACGCGCTGCAAATTTGATCAAATCAAATGTTGGATTACAAGCACAGGTAAACATCTGGTGTGAGACAGGCAGAACATTGTGACACCACAATGGATTCAAAAAAAGGTAATGTCTTCAATTGTGATATCAAATTTATTGAACAGATCCATTGGCAATTGTGACATCACAGTTGATTGAGAAGCTGTGTATTGACAACTGTGACATCCCAATGGATTGAGAAGATGCGCTTATCAATTGTGCCTGAGCCAGCTTTTTAAAAGCTTCTCCCGTCACAATTGTCAAGCTCATCTTCTCAATCCATCATGATGTGAATAGTCCACTCTCAGCGCTTAAGCTCTCTCTTGACTGAAGAGTTGAGTTCCTGAAGTTTAAGGCTGGGGTGGTTAAAATGAAAATTAAATGGTAGATTTTTTGTTCAACTGCTCTCAGGGGCCGTCCGTGTTTATTTAAGGCTAAAAAAAACCCAGAGGGATTTTGCAGATGCTGTTCTCTGATGAAAGATGCTCGTTCTCAGCTCGTGTTGCAAGATTTATGCTTTTTTTATTTTTATTCTCGTATACATTCTCATCATTGATTGTTCAAGTAGAGTTTGCATTTTATTTTCTGAAAGGCATCATTTCTACTGGTTTTTGAAGACATGTTACTCCTTATTTATATTCATTACAGTCAAACCAAAATGTATTCAGACACCTTCAACATTTTCTCACATTATCACAGTTTATTCGCTATAGTTTAGAAAATGGTAATACAATATATCAAGAACAGAGTTAAACTGTGTCAGAACAAATTCATCTTGATAATGTCAGATAACTTAAGAAAGGGATGTAATGGATTACAATCAACCAATCAGCGGTTCAATTTAAGTACACAATTAAATAATACCAATTTAGGTCAACCAATGACCAAGCAGTGCTTCATTTTGTTCAGTCTGTGGTGTAAAAGGTCGCATTAGCAATTAAAGAAAAAACACTTAAGAAAAACATGGTCAGGTCAGTTCATCATTTTTTACTGGTAGTCCACTGTATGAAGAATTGTTGGGTATAATGTCACAGTTTACTTTATTTTGCTTTCCTCACTTACGTAAAGGAACTATAGTGTCCTGCACCCACTTGTAAAACAATTCTATCTGGTGGCTGAATATATGATTCAGAAAATAGAGGATATTTTGGTTGAATGGAGGCTATGGCTACTATGAAACTCTCCAGTATGATTTGGTCATCACCTCATTAAGGTCATTGCCCTCTGCTCCTGTCCACATGAGATTCGAACTGGAGAGCAAGGGACAGTGCAGGTAGTGAACGTACCTTGATTAAAGGCAAACATGGTGTATGGTGGCTGGAGGTGAGGGTTCGGTAAGCGATAAGCACTCTGTGTGTGTGTGTGTGTGTGTGTGTGTGTGTGTGTGTGTGTGTGTGTGTGTGTGTTGAAGCCAGCATTAGCAGGCTGCAACATCCTCTGGCTGAGGCCATCTGCACAGCCACCAGCCTGCCTGCCTCACACCTGTTCCCCTCTCCTCCACTCCCACTGGCCTCAAACGGGTCAAACGTATGAAACCAGACACTGCCACAGCATAATGAAGAGATGACTCGGCTGCCCACACCAACACGCACAGCTGTGTGTGAGAGATATATGGAAATACTCATCCATTATTTTCTAATGTGTCTGGGAGATGTTGACCCATATTGGTTTAAGCTTATATTTTATTTAATAAATACATTCTGAATGGACGATCTATAAATATGCATCATGCATCACTAGAAATGAATTAATCATGCATTGCGAAATATTAGTCTTTTTTTTTTCCATGAAGGACAAGCATTGCATGTTCCTCCGCTGATAAATGTGCTTCTCATTTACCCTAAAAACAGCAGCGTAAAAACATTTGTAGTTAAGTGCTTACTATGTATTTTAAATGACGAACAGCAGACGTTCTGGCCGAAAGCCAAGCGTGTTATCATTGCAGTAACTCATTTCATTAGTGATGTCATTAACCCCATACATAAACTGGCAGACATTCTCACCAGACACTTGCACAAATACACAGCATGTCTCGTTGCTTCACAATTTCTCTTTCATGCACATTTAAATCAAAAGCCTGCTCTTTGTGTGTAAGGATACAGAAACACACACTGTAAATTTTGCAGCGAGTAACCGTGTGAAAAAAGGTTTAATCCGACAGACCATATAATTGCTCTGGATGAATAAAAATTGTAATAACAAAAGAGAAGAAAAACGAGCAAGTTCAGTTTCGCGACATCAGCCAAGTGCATTATATGCGCTCTTAATGTTTCAGCTCTTAAGGGAAACATTCCCAAAATGCATTAGCGGTATTTCACTCACATCTCTTTCCATTGAGCTATATCATGTATGAGGCTCTTTATATTCATTGAGGGCTACTGTTGGACTTGCTGACACACTCAATCTTGCACTGTAAATAAGCGACGCGAGATGTTGGGATTTGTCAGGGGGAGAAAGACCCCTTATTTGCGAGGGCTGTAGATTTGACTCGACGTGAGTCTCTGTGGAGAGCAGGCCATGAATGATTGAGGCAGCCGCCATCTCCCAGAATCCATGCTTGGGATCAATAGGGGGCATTATGGCTACAAATTTTTCAACGAGAGGAATTTAGCGTGTGGTTATTGGATTTCATAAAACATGAAAGCATAATGTGAGAGAAGAGGATGAGTGGTTTTTATTGTATCGTGGGGCTGGAGTGTACACTATAATGAGGCAATATAAAGTCAAGGGGGGATGTGTAAGAATTTACATGGGGCTTTTTTACAAAATCTCATCCAAGATATTTGTAAAAATGTAACAGGCATCAATTTATATATCATATTATTATTATTATTATATATCATTATATATTATATATCAGTGTTTAGAATTTTTTTCAGAGGGGGTGGTAGCCCTCCCAAAACTACTAGTGTCATTTTTTTTACCGCTAAAGTTACTATGAAGCTTGCGCATACGTTTTTTTTATTTATTTATTATCAGGGCTCAATGCTAATGATTTTTTCTACTGGTTCAAATTTTTACTTGCCCTGCCAAAAGTTTCACTGGCCCCACCACAAAAAAGTAATAAATAAAATAAAATAGGCCTAGTATTGTTTTTGTTGTTTTTGATCCATTTAACCTTAATAAATAGGATTAGGACTTCAAAAACTATTAGCCTAACTCATATACATTTTAAATACTGTTAAAGACAGTAAGCAA
Organism: Romanogobio albipinnatus; assembly: GCA_023566225.1. Taxonomy (NCBI): domain Eukaryota; kingdom Metazoa; phylum Chordata; class Actinopteri; order Cypriniformes; family Gobionidae; genus Romanogobio; species Romanogobio albipinnatus. The sequence continues at coordinate 15,703,034 of CM042261.1, read as the reverse complement.
TAAAATAAGAACAAATAATACAATTACGAGCAATAGCACAAATAAATACAACAGAACAAACATATACAAATGAAATAAACAGTTCTTTTCAGGTTCAAAAATAGTAATCAAATGTAAAAAAATCACTGCATAGTCTGCATAAAATTCTATATCACTGCATAAAAATATAGATATATCACTGTTATACGGTAGGGGGCGCTATTACGCATCTCCTTTCCTGAAAGAGTAGCCTGTGATTAAAACACAGGTGAAGAAGCAGAAACGACTGATATTATATGTAAGGAGATGTATATGTAAAATAATGCGATCATCAACATTAAACAGCATATAAATCAACACTCCCTAATGTTACTGAATGAAATCTGGACCCAGGATGAGCTATAGGACTGTGAAACTGAGGGGGTGTTGACTTGATCTACTCCATCTGTATCATCGTTCTAAATCACATCCGGACGTAACGTTAGTATTTGACAAAAAACTTTCTCAGCTTTATGTCCAAAATGTAAGCTTTTTCCTGAAACTTGCAACATTCATGTGTTGATTAAAACAAAGAATTCATGAAGCTAGAATAAAGCAGAGGCTCTGTTCTTTCTTTTGATATATTTGCATGTTCAGATATTCATTCAAGATATTCTGTGGGCCATGAAACTTGTGGAAATGACTAAAAAAGCTGGCGGTGACTGGCAAATTTAATGTTTACGTTCACTTAAGACATAACCGACTATGTTTAAGATGATACTCAACAAGATAGGCACTTTGACATAATTTTGTGTGAATATTTGCACGCTGTGAGTCGGGTGGGCGCGCTTAGGATATGTGGTGTTGCGCTTTGCGAGTACCAAACTGAGAGACACTTTCTCGTCTATGTGTGCTTGAATATTTAAATTGGCAAGGCTTAAAAATGTACACATTATCAACTGGCCTGAGTGTCTTTCACGCTGGACATTGGGCAGTCCTTATCGTCGACCTTAATGACAAATAATTCTTGTAATTCTTCCGCGGAGGGGCAGGCCGTCCCCCCAAATCAATGGTAGGGGAAACACTGGATAATATCTATAACATTTTTACAAATTAATATCTAGGGCAAATTTGTTTTGGATGTTTTTGATCAGGTAATAAAATCCTTGAAACTGCTGAATATGAAGCAGAATATATAGTAAACTAAATACTTTTGTGATGTATTAAAACAACAGAAGGATTCCTATAAAGTTGTATCTGAACTTGCAGTGGGGTCGATCTGAACCTGAGCCGTATTTGTGGTCCACACCAGGGTTAACTAAACAAACCACTGCTCCAGCTGACAGGTGTCCAGGCTGCCCAGCCTTGCTCACTATCTGTCTTCCTCTCTCATTCACTCACTCACTCTCTCTCTCTCTCTCTCTCTCTCTCTCTCTCTTTCTCTCTTTCTGTTAATCCAAGATTCACTTGCCAATTAACTTCTTTTTCTCTCCCTTCCTCTCTTATTCCAACACATACACTTTTTCACTCACATCTATCAGCCGCACTCACTCACACACACACAAGCGCAGTCACGTGCACGCTAAACTACCTCTCTGTCTTCTGTCTCTGTCTCTCTTTCGCTCTCTCTCTCCCCCTCTGTTTATTTTCCTGCCTCCATCTGGACCAGGCTGATATTGTAATCGCCCTAATGCACATTGCCTTCCCCTTAGACACACACACAATGTGCCATCCTGACAAGCCCCTTTATATTTCAGATAAGCCGGGATGTGTGTTTAATGAATACAAAGCCGCGGTGTGTCGCCGTGCACTCTGCCAGAAGGTAATCTTATTGAATGGGTGCTTTTCAGCGATGCAGAAGACGATAGCGGCGCAGGAGTGAAGATGTAACCTGTTATCTCATGCCTCCTCTATTTTCCCGTCATAGAATTTACATTTAAAGATTAGCTGTAAAAGGGTAAAAGATTCAGGGTGGTGAAGGTGTCAGGATGAGTGTGTATGTGTGAGTGTCGTAGGGGGCGGTGGGGATGGGATGGTCGAAGGGAGCGTGACTTTAGCGGGAAGGAGTGAAGGAGACACAAAAAAAACACAGGGTCTGTCATACAGGCTGTATCTGGCCTGCGTTTCAGCCTTGCGGCATCGCTATCTCTCTCCAGACCGACTCTCTGCTCCCTGGGAACAGAGATTAGCACATTGTTATCTGTAATTGGGTTTTGTCTGTGGATTCAAGGGCTGCTTTTGCCAAGGAGAAGGTGAGAATGGCACATGACCAACATTACGCTTTGGCATATCAGTGTAAATGCATGATTGATGGAGAATATGGACTGTGTAATGGCTTCATTAGGGTTTACTTCTTTTTATGAGGTAACAATTGCTAAGGGATGGACTCGGCTCTTGGAGAAGGTCTATAAAGCTCCTCCATAAAAAAGCGTGTTCGTCTTTGACAAACTGCCAAAGAGACATCAGAAACATCCTTTTCAGTTATCCTTTTGCTTTGTTTACAGTTGCTAGGGTTGGGCGGTATGACCAAAGTCTTGGATATGTGTAATTTTGCTGGAATTTCAACCAAAAATGATTTATATATTAATTAACCATGTAATAATGCATTTTATTGAATAATAAGTTGGTTACACTTTATTTTAATGAGTAAAAGTAATTAAATTTGTACTTACTATAGGGTTAGGGTAGGATTAGGGTTTGATTTAGGGTTAGTTGCATATAATTATGCCTAATTTATAGTTAATACTATAATAAATAGTTATTTCATAAACTAAAAAAACTCATTAAAAAAAAAAGTGTTGCCAATAATTTTTATTTTTTTACAATGGCCGATACAGGAGTCGTCTTAGATTGACACCAAAAGTTCTCAATGAATTGATTCCATTGTACCTTTAAATACTTAAGAAATGAGTGGCACTTCACCTTATTTGATTATTTTTCTTGATGCAAATCAAAAGATAAGATTCATAAATTCATTCATTTTTACAGAAACCGGAAAATTGTTACGCATGGAATATTAGCTGGCACAGTCAAATTGAGTCATCAATGCAATGATTAAACATCACTGTTTTGCTCAATGATTGTGGCCCTCCAAAACAATTATTTCTCAAATACTTTTGCTTTCCAAAAGCAGAAATACTAACATTATAAAACAGATAATTCTGACTAAATTAGATGAGGCACTATCTGGGCTGTCATAAAGAAAAATGCATTATGTCTGAAATACACCCAAATGAATCGGAATCAAATCGAAATTTGAATCAAACCAAATCTAATTGAATTTGGGAAATCAGTATCTATACCCAGCCCTACTTGCAGCTATTACTGCATTCTCAGTTTACATGGAGCACAGATGGATTAAGGACTACCTTTTTTTTTCTCCTGAAATTTATGGGATCAGAGTGGGAATCTGTCAGCTGTATCTGTTCAGTCACTAATGTTTGATTCATGGGCCACTCACGCCCATTAATTTTGATTTATGGATTCTGATATGTATTTATGAAAAGGGCACCCACTCTAGTGCAGCCTCTGTGGCCCAGTAAAGAGGAGTGTAATTAAGATTTGTTTTGAGCCTAGAGGCTCAACTCCTTCAAGAGCTGTGGATCAATAGGCAGAGACAGTAGACCCCTGTGTGTTCACTACACATATTGACACGCTCAGTCAATTAGAGCTCCCGAGAAAAGGAGAAAGCAAGCGAGCAGAAAGACGGCAAGAACAAGATGGATCGGTAGAATTGTACTCAATGCTCGTATGCTCCGAATAAATGAAAAATAATGTAGTATGCAATTGTGTAACGCAGTGATTTTCCAAAGCACACAATGCCATATGGTGTGCATTCATTATAACGTCTATAGATTCTAACACAGCTAGAGAAAATAACACCTGGTATTCAATAGCTTCTTCATAAACTGAGTATACAGACTATTTCAAAAAGCGTTTGTGTGTGTGTGTGTGTGTTTTGTTGTCTCTGAATTAGTCCAAATTGTATTGAGGCTATAGTTTGGGCTTCCTGTTGTTGGCAGTTAGTGTCACAGACACTGTGGTGGGACAATAGCTCTGTGGTGTAGCACACTAGAAGATTGTGTTGTAGTTGAATGATCAGCAGGTGCCTTCGAGATAAACGCTCCGTGTCAATTATTTCTAGAAGAGGTGATTCATAAGACGGGGCTAAAGTGTAGGAGTAGAGGAAGACAGTGCGTGGGGAGCAGGTAAAGAGGAGCATGGGCTTGGGTGGATGAACCTCTTCGTTTTCAATGCGGCTTCGCATAAAAGAGTAATTTTGTTAAACGTCGTTGCATCTAAGCTTTTGTTATCCATGAATGGAGGGGGCACCCCTGCCACATTAAAAGTGTTTGGAGCTGCAGAACATATGGAGAATTGGGCTGAATTACTTGACATTATCTCCCCATGTTTCCATCATCACCATTGGAAAGACTAAAGGAACCGATTTAACACAAAAGTCAAAATATAAATAACAAAATAATATGAAGCACTGAAGAACAAGATGATAATTCATTGATTACTCAATAGCTTTTTTTAAACATAATGCTTTTTCCCATGCTGATTATGGCAGCTAAGACAGTACTAGTGGACGTTTCCTGACAAACGAGGTTTCTCAGATTAGACTCTTGTGTGCAGACTTCACAGAAGCTGTGAAATGAGAACGAACCTTGCCTCAGATCCTGTTTATGGCCGTATGGATGTGAGTGTGTTTTTTTTAAACAGCTGGGAAGGAATTCACCCTGCCAGGAGCCATTCCTGGTCACTCAGAACTTCCGCCGTTAGCAGCCCAGCTCCACTGCACGCACATGACCACAGAATGAACCCACAGATGGGCACTGGTCTCAGCTGCCACAGACCTCCAGCCACATTTTAAAACTCCTCCGAAATGAGATGAAGAAGATCATCAAAGCAGATCAAATCCAGCTAAATGATGTAGCGCTCGTGGTTATTATGTGACTTGTGTGCTGTAGTTGTGGAGGAGCGGTTCATTATGGATCAATAGGGTCGTAGTTGAGGGGGTCGGGAGAGGAGAGCAGTGATCCGTGCCACTTCAGTTTGTGCAGATCACTTGTGCGTGGCACAGCCTCTAAAGACCTGAGGTTCTGCCTGCAAGTTTGTAGTAAGGATGACTAGTTTTTTCTTCATGTTATTCTTAAAATAGAATTATGTATTATTATGTGTAAATAAATGAAAAGTAGTGCACAGTACAGTATGCTAACATTGAATTATTAATGTTTTTAAAGATTAACTTTACGTGAACGTTAGATGAAGGTTCTAAGAATCTAAAAATGAATTTATACATTAAATATCTCTAATATCATCTAATAGCTGATCATTTGTGTTTGGGTGGACAATGATATTACGATGCGTTTGGTTTTACACTTGAAAAATGTCAACATAAAATCAACATTTCTTGGATTTGATTTTTTTTAATGAATATTCCTGGTTTTATTGTGACTCATCAGTGCATGTTATTCCAAAGGAAAAATCTTTCATTAAACTATAATAACTTGCACCGCATCTGGGACGATGTTGCCTTCCTGCGGACATCACCGGGTTATGTGCGGGTTATTAAATAATGTTAACCAGTAGGCAAATAGAAATTTCGGCATTGTTTGAGTCCGAGTTTCTTGTTTAATATTCTACACCACATGTGTTGCAAATGCCATTTTATGTTGACTTTAAGACTTGTAATTGCATTGGTGTGCATGAGTCCCGATGAATTGTTGATCTCTGGCATTTTTTCAGTTTGGCTGAAAAGTTTCTGAACAACGTATCCAAGAATATAAAGGGGTACGTATGGATTGGAATGGCACTATGTGGTATTTCATTGCACTGCGGTTTCTCTCTGATTTATTCCTGTCAAAATACACTTCAGTGCCAGTGTTTTAAATAGCCTCACGTTGCGGCAAGTGGCGCAGCTATGGCAAAATAGAGACCCCTTTCCGAATTGGAAAGGGGTCTCATGGAGCAATAAAATGGCAGAGCTTATAAATCCATCTTGCCTTTTAAGGTCAGAAATGTTTTAAGTTGTTTCAGGTCAGTTGTGTGTGCCAGTAATTGTTCTCCCATCTGTCTTAATGTGTCTTTATCAACATCTGGTTTTGTAAGCAATACTTCAGTACAGTCCTGCTAGCGCGATTAGCCTAGCCTTGACTACCGCTCTGAGTTCAGCTCCACATATGATTGCCATTACTCCATACCATTGACAAAATGTAATAACTTTTCAGGGGAAAGATGTGTGCATGTGACTGTTTTTCTTCTTCTCTTCACTTTTTCCATAACTGTAAAGAATTATTTTGGTCTGGTTTTAATGTTCCCCCGGTGACTGGACAAATTACTGGCTCGCAGGGCATTCAGGGCTGCATGAGTGAAACGTGAATGGCTCATCCCTCTAAGCGCAGCCCTGTCTGCACCTCCTTGCATACCTTACCCACAGAGAAAGCGAAAGAGACGTGAAAGGAGATGCGTCTGTAACGAACCCATCCCTTCCTCCGAAGCTCGGGGCTCAGAAACGTGCGCACACTTTGGCAGCGATGCAAAGATATGATCTTAATCTGCTATTTCCTCTTTGGCAGTATTAAATTGTCCACATAATAATTCACAGCTGCACTGGGATGAAATATAATGGTGCAGCTGTAATTTTATGTTTGCGAATTTTAACTGCTCTATCTTTCTGTCTCTCTCACCGTCTCCCTCCAGCCCCCCCTCCTCCCGGCACCATATGGGAGATGCTGCTACAGTCAAATGAAGGGGGTTTGTGCGTACGATATGGCACAGCGTTATGTGTGGTTGAAGCCACCTTGATGGTTAGATTGTGTTGCAGTTGCGCGCAGTGTAGCGTGCCCTCTCAATAGAGGGATTAGGAGCTTGTCATGGTTTCATTCACCCTGAGACACTTAATTCTGAGCGTTTCCGTCCTCCAGAGACCTAATCGCATCTAGAATTTGCATTCGCCAGGTTACGGTCTGAATGCTCACCCTTGTATAGCTACCTACAGCTACCCCTGAGGTATTTTTGTTAGCGATGTGCAAAACAATATATATTTTTAATTGACTAGTCTTAAAGCAATAGTTCAGCCAAGAATGTTAAATCCCGTCATCATTTTAGTTGTATTCATTTTGTTTTGTGCTTTTGTCATTTTGTATTAGTTTTTATATCTCTATATAGCTTTAATGTATTTTTATTTTAGTTTTAGTAAAATAAAAACAATTACGTTTTTTTTCATGTAATTGTTATATTGAAACTTTTTTCTAAATCTGTTTTATCATACAGCGTTGGAAGGACATGTGTGAGTAAATGATGACAGCATTTTCATTTTTGGGTCCACTATCCCTTTAAAAAGGCCTTTACAAGTAGGCTGGTTTTAGGTTCACCTGACCCGATGAAACGTACAGTGCAAACAGTTTAAAGCGCAGTTTATCTAACAGTTAAAGCACAGCATGCTAATGAAAGTACTACTGCTAAAATAACTCATATAGAAAAAAGATTGACCTCCCAAATTGTCTAGTCAGTTCTTAAACAACTAATCGACCATTGTGATCCATTCCTATTTTTAATATGGTGTGCAGATATATCCTGGGGTGATTCGCCACCATCATTGTGCACAGCATGGAAGCGTGGAAGACGGCACTCGTCACTGACAAGGGGGTCCTTCTGGACACAGCCTCCCCGAGCACTTATTGCCAAAGAGATGATTTGTCATGCACTGCCTCAGGCTATTGCTTTTAATGACAGTGTAAACGGAAAAGTCGGCGGCTGATTAGAGAGCGTGCACACGCAGCATGCTTATTCAGATCTCACTTTTGGCTCCCGTCTTGTGCTCCCTGTCACTCTACGCCAAACGCGATTCTCTTAAAAGGCCCCTTGCATCAGCTGAGAGCTGGAGGCGATTGTATGTGTGTGCGTATGCGTGTGTACACAAGATGGATTAATGTTATAAACAGAGAGTGGGATTTATCTGAGATTGGCACCACGTTTTTCTTCACGCAGGATTTGGAGCCCGAAGAGGAGGAGAGAGAAGAGAATGCCGTTATTCAAAACAACTGTTTGTGAGTAATTAACATATGAAAGGAAGCTTACAGTCTGGCAAATCCCTGCACTTGTTTTCAATTATTTATCCACATTCTGGGAGGGGGGAAGGGGTGACGAAGGTGGGTGTGATCGTGGAGGGAGGGTGGCGGGTTATCTGGAACCATGAAAAGAAAAGTGATTTTTTTTTTCTTCTAACACAACCAGAGGGCCTCTGGGAATATGCTATCAGACATGATGAGATGAAAATGGAGTTCAGCCAAAGAGTGGATTATGGGTAACGCAGAGAGTCGATGAAGAATGGACAGTAAAACGGAATCAGAGCAGACTAGAATTCCAGATCTATATGATATTATTGGATACACCTTGACGCACGCTCGCCGTTCCCCTGAGAGAGCAAGGCATTGACCTGACGGAATCAGACGGCACCGAGCAAAAGGGCTGGGAAAGACAAGGCGCTGGGTCCCAACTGACCTCAGGACACAAGGAACGGCAAAGATAAAGAGAGAAGGACTGGATGGAATAAAGTTTTCACAGGCATTTGTCAGGGTGGGGCCTTCCTGTGTTCAACGATGCCACAAGCTGGAGATTGATGGGAAGGTCTACGGGCCAGGGCTATATCAGCACAGAGCAGGACCAGTCTGGACGTGGCAGAGGAAACCAGAGGGAGGAGGAGATCAGGCAACCCTTTTAGAGACGAGAGAGAGAGAAGACTGAGAGTAGAGCTCAGAGCGATTGAACAGACGTAGAGTCACTGTGCCAGATGCCACAAACTATAGAAGCAGGAAGAAGTGAGGGAGGAATGAAACAGGAGGAGATGGGTCTGCACAGGGGCACATTCAGAAGCATCACAGTATCATGTTTTAATGTGCAGATTTGATTCATTCTCGCAAGCTGTGCTTGTTCGCCCATAATCACATGCTTTATTTATGATGGGTTATGGAATAATGTTATAATCAGGTTGCCTCGTTTATGCAGGTTGTAATGTTATACGTTATACAGAGCAACATAACTTTATAGATTGATGTATTTTTTATTAGTGTGATGGTGCAAACCAATGCAAAATATTTCAGTAGAACTGAACATTTGTGGTAGAAATGTTGCATTTGTAGTAGAAGCATGTAGCTGGAGGCTATAGAGAGTTCGATTAACTCCTGCTGTCCTCATTCTTGCAGATCTTACTTGTTCAAAGACGTCTGCCTCTGTGCATGCCATTCATTTCAGACTTTGACTTTGGAGTGCTTGACAGTTTTATTGATCTGCTCTCTGCATCTTGATCTCTTGAGTTTCAGGAGAGGATTGTTGAGGGGGGTTTCTTTCTTTTTAAAACATATAGTTGTGTTGATGTGGAAATATGGTCACTACCCACAAGTCACATTGCACGTGTCTGTGTTTACTGCCCTACACTCTAAAAAAATGGTGCTATATAGCACTAAAAGTGGTTCTTTGGCTCGTAATCATAGGGAAACCACTTTAAGTGCTATATAGCACCAAAAGTGGTTCCCCTATGATTACAAGCCAAGAACCTCTTTTAGTGCCATATAGCACCAATTTTTTTAGAGTTTTTTTTAGTGGCTGATAGAGGAATGTAAAACTGAATTGAGTGTAGCAGTTGTTTAGCCCCCTCTCTCCTTCAATGTCTCTCCTCTCCCGTATCAGACTTCATGCCATCTGTGGGTTTGATTTAGTGGCTAAGAAGCTTTCTGAGCAATGGACAAGTGATGTTAATTGCACACATATGCCAGAGGACTGTTTTAGTTTTATGGCTCTGACATGAGACTGTTTTGATTCAAGTGAGGTCGAGCATAACTCATCCACTGTTGCACTGGTCGCTATATATTTTATTAATAGCAATGAGTTTCTCTTTTTATGTCCTCTGTATCTGTTTATTTCTCTTTTTTTCTTGTTGTGGCAGTGACTTTATTTAGCATGTACTACACACACAAAAGCACCTCTGCAGGTTGACAGGCTGCTCACCTCACAACATATCTGCAGTGCCCGTTGTCATGGCAACTGCAATGGGCTGCTGGCGGTACTTTGTGGTCGGAGGTGTGCTGAAGTAGAGCAGTGCTGACCAGAGGGATGCTCGGGGTCTGCCTGGGACACCTGGGGGTCAGTGTGCCACAGAAACGCAGCTCTGTCTGTCCTCACCTCGCGGGGACTAGTGAATATTTTCATGAGGATGCCATGAGTGTTTTATCCTAATCTGTGAGTATAGAATGTGGACATTTATGAAATCCATACCTCAGCCCCTCTTCGAGGGACTTGGTATTAGGCATGTACCGATATGAACATTTTGGCCGATACGATAATTCTTTCTATTTGAAAGGCGCTAACTGATATAGTGGCCGATAAATCCAAATTTTTAAATATTTTTTTGAGAGCCTGATTACAAAAACAAAAGTTTCACCATTAAAATCCATGTCCCAAGCACACAATTATAATGATGTTCTCATTTTTATGTGGCCTATATGATAGACTTGTTGCACTTACTGTATTTTCCCTTTTGAAGTGATTCCAAACATATTTCAAGCAATTCAAAAACATATATGGCGAACAGTGCGCATATGAAGTGTCTCAGCTGAAGGAAATAATCCATTATTTAACGGCTTTAATATATTGGGCAAATTTTCTTACTGGTCGATAACAATAACAAAATAAAATCATATTTAAAATAAACATACATTGGCTGATACCAATATGGTGGCCAATATATTGTGCATCCCTACTTAGTATTGTTTAGAAGACAAAAATGCAGAAAGACATGAGGATGAGTAAATGATGACAGAAGTTTCATTTTTGGTAAAACTATCCCTATGAACAAGGGGTAGGAGCATATATAACTTTATGAATGACGAGCAGTCCATTTTTGTAGAAATCTTTGTAGTTTCTGCCATTTATTTTCCTGCTGGGTGTTCCTAAAGAAGGGTGAGAGTACAGCGGATAGCGGCAGCTTGTTGAAGCCCCAGCCGTGGCTTGCGGAAGCCTGATAGCAGGACCAACCTCTCGACCAGGACAGTGGAGGTCAGACCATAAGCTCTCCCGCCCTCAGGGCTTCCGACTCTAATTACCTGAGGAGCAAAACATCCCGGCCTGCCGGTGGGGGAAGAGTGTGTGAACGTGGGATATCGGGAGCCGTGCAGTCCCGCAGCAGCGACATCCTGCCCGGGAAGGCCGGGCCCTGTCCGTCCTGGTTCCTGACAGTGGGCTATCTCTGCCGGGCCTATGGTTCCTTCCATTCTAAAGGCCATTGTGTGGAGAAGGGCTGGGCCAGGAATGACTGGTTCCTGTTGGGCTCGATCTCTCGCTCAGCCAGCTCCGGTCCCACTGACAGATTCCTCTTGTTTTGTTTTGCTCTCTCTCTTTTTGTGCAAGTCACTCATGAGGATACTGAAAGTAATATCAGAACTGAGAAGAGGCCGCATTGTGCTGTTTCTATCGTCTTTCCACAATATGTTTGCATTACATAATCTAAACATAAGCTGGGACAGCTGGTATCCTCACTTTCGAAAAAGTTGACAAAAACGTTCTAAAGCAGAAACATCTTTTTTTCCCTTCTCTTCAGCATTTGCTGGTGAATCTGTCAGTGCGCATCTGGACTCGCCTCTGAAAACCAAACGGCTCGTGATCAGGATTTAGAAATGAGACGTAGGTGTTTTTGTTCGTTACCTAAATGCAGAACCAGACACAATGAATCTGTCACACTATACGTGTTGGTGTGTGCGTGTATGTGTGAAAATGCAATATCTGAAGTATGTATTACTAGCACCACCTAGTGTGCAAACACTAAAGGATGAGCCATGTAGGCATCTCTACCTTCACGTGCCTCTCTCTGTTATTATACATACAAAAGAATTTAAACTCCATCGCCTAATGAAACAAGCTCTGCATGGTTCCACAATGCAAAAGAGCGGCTCAGCTGTCAGACGGTGCATGGGCTGGGCTGAGAGCAGAGTCTGGCTCGAGTCCGAATGAGGGGGCTGATTTGTTACTGACGACATGCTTTTCATGAATCAGCACAACTGCCTGTTTCACTTTCTAGTGTGAGCCGCACATTCAGATGATGCTTGCACACATTATAAAGACTGGAGAGCGAGATCATTCTGCCGTCACTGGGGGCGAGGAGGGGGGTTTCTTTGGACCTGGCGACAGTTGTTCAACTTGATTGGCGTGCTCTGTGTGCCACAGTCATGCTGAAAAGGTGGAGTGGGAAAATCATGAATAGCTGTGGAACACAGATCTGGCCCCGGCCCTCAGCCACAGCTTGCTCTGGGACTCAGGGACAGCAGAACGGACAGATGGCTCAGGACTGGACACACACACACACACACACACACACACACATGCTTGCTTTGGCTTTTTCTCTTCTTTTTTTCATGCATACCCTGAACACCAAGGTGGCTGAGAAAGCTATGGTGCCTTCATTTGCACAATATACATGCAGAAACCGGTGCATCACTAGAAAACAGAAAGTAACACTTAATGTTTTTTGTGTTGATTTTTGCCTTTATCATATAGTGCAGTTTAGGTTGACAGGAAAAGAGAATGTTAATGGGATCGCTGCATAACATAGGTCATCCATTCATAATAATATTTTCTGCATTATATAGACAATTTATCTATGGCTTTATATTAAAACGTGTGAATTGACAGCACAAGATCAGCAGACGCATTTCCAACCTGTTTGAGTCTTCATATTTGTAGCAGATCTGCATGAGATGAAACACACAGCCTAAATATGATGTTAGTTGAGTTGTTATGCTGTGTTTGCTTCTTGTATCCAGTGTTTTGCTCCTGCAAGGAGCGTCTTCATGCGGCTTCTGCTGTCTGTTTTGGCTGAGAAACATTTGCGCTGTGATTTGTGCCCTCAGTCGTGCCCTTTTGGGTTTCCTCTGAGAGACAGCAACAAACTTGCTGATCTAATGATCGTCTTTCTTTCGACAGTTCCTCCCTTCTTCCTCTGCTTCTCTTTTTCTGTCTCATTGCAGCCTTTCCAGCTCAGCCACCCTGCATATGAGCAGATCGTCAGAGAGCTCTAATGACTTCCAGCTGTGTGGAAGATAAAGCCCTTTGGGTTGGGTCGAGAAGTAGACTAGTATGTACCAAAAAACCTAATTTGGGCCCTTTTTTCAGTGTCAGTGGACCACAAAATACACATTCCCCCTGTGTAACCTGGCCTGCAGCACAGGTCAAGGGGCTGAGCGTGTGGGGACACTGCATGTGTGCAACTCTGTCCCGCTTTCTCAGTTGGGACCTTTGCAGGAAAAGACCCTGCTGTAGAGGTATCTGTATGCTCACTGGCTTTTTATGAAGCTCTTAATCCCTTCACAAAAAAATCTGGCGCTATTGGTTCTTGGAACGCAAAAGAAGTGGAATCCCTTCGGCTCACAGTTTCCTCATTTTGCATTGTCTTGTTCCTGCTCTTTCAGTCTGTTAATGCAGCCAACTCTTAAAGCAGGCCTTTATCAAGCTAGGCTGGAAATATATTCTCTTCCAACCGGCTCTGAAAGGGCTGTCAGATTGGTTTAAGGGGAGGGAGGGGACGGAAGGGACCCACAGAAAAGCCTGAATATTTAGTTTGCTACGTTGCCTCTCAATAAAATCATAGATGTAGCGTATTTTGAAAAATTGACTCGTTTAGAGGCTAGGGGAATTAATGAATCTGGCTTTGTGCTGAGTGGACATGAAGGTGTGCAAGTGCTGACAAAAATTAAGTCGAAAGGACTCGCCTCATTGCAGGATATAAATGCAGAAAAGTATTGTTTTTTTACCTCATGGTATATGATCATCATATAATTGTTCGATTATGTTTACATTTTCTGAAAGAGCTGCTGCTGAAGTGTTTCTGTCAGTATAGCAGTGTAATTTGCCTTTTATGACTTTGATAACTGCACTGCATTTTACTTTAGTATTTATAACTGCAGGAAAAAGAAAATCAGGCATTCTAGCATCGTTGGAGATTTGGTCATTTACATGTGAATGCAACCGCTGCCAATTAAAACAAATCAGCATTGTTTGACGCTATGCCAGTAAGAAATTTCGGAAAAGTCATTCTCTCTTTTTTTTTTTTTTTTTGCTGGTGATTGAACATTTAAGGTACAATTATCCGTATTGTATTATTGGCCATATCGGAGTGGAGAGATGGGTAATAATACAATATGGATAATTGTCCCACAGTGGGGAGACAGGTTTGAGGTGCAGAGAGAGAAGATCCGCCACTAAACGTGCAAGAACAACAAATCTGTCTCTCCACCCGCATCCTTTCCCTCTCTCTCTCTCTCTCTCTCTCTCTCTCTCTCTCTCTCTCTCTCTCTCTCTCTCTCTCTCTCTCTCTCTCTCTCTCTCTCTCCTGAGTGTTTCCTCCACATGGAGCTCATCTGCTGTTTAAGGCGGCTGGGAGAAATGCCTTCAAGCTGACAGGGGCTGAAAGCCCAGACATATGTTAATCACATGCAGTGATGGCAGTCTGGGAGGGGAGAGAGAGAAACGGCAAATCTGAGAAAGAGAGCAGAAAAAGAACGTGTGCGAGGGGTGGGGGGAGAGGGGGGAGAGCGCCACTCTAGAGACTTAAAACACAGCAGTAGAGGCAGATGCATGCCTTTGTTTGGACTCTCCAAATTGATTTTTCTTGGTTCTAATGAGGTTGTTCCCTCCTCTGCTTGAAAAAAAATGGTGGAGGGGGCTGATTGATGCAGGCAGGATGGCTGTATGCCGGTATTTTGGATGGATCTAAAGCATTTAAGCGTCCACACAGTAAAATTTTAGGCGGATGAATCAAGAGCTTGTTAAGTGAATCTGTTCATCTAGACATCACTAACATAAACACGCCATTCACCGCAGATCTATATTTTTAATCTGATATGAATGCAGTAGTAAAGTATGGAGTGAATCTGGTTAAGCAGAAGCAGATGTGAATGAATTCAGATTGGCCGGTTGACCAGAAGAGGGTTGTTTTTGCAAGACTGCACTTAATTCAGAGCATATGAGAGGACAAATTAACAGCACAAATCTCTTTCTGTCTATCTTTGTATTTATATATGTATGTATTTGTCTGTCTGTTTGTCTATCTATCTATCTTTCTATCCACAACCCCCCCCCCCCCCCCCCCCCACCCCCCCACCCCACTCTCTCAAAGGCGTGCTGTGTTTTGTGTGGCTGCCGCACATCAGTTGGGAGGGGTCAGCGGAGGAGGCGGAGAGCGCGTGTTCTCGCATTTGCGTGTGCTCTAGCTGTCATTGTCTCAGTCTGCGGGCTCAGGGAGCAAGCATGTGCAGGATAGCGCGAGGCCCCAGCGGCCACACGTGCCCTCGTTAGTGCAGGGCATCCCTGGAAGCCGAGCAGAACGAGAGGCAGGTCTCCATCTGTCCCTCTAAGGCTCTGAAAGCAGGAGGACAGGCTGCTCGACTCTCTCGTTTGGATCTGGTGTACCGGCCCTAGGGTCCTGTGCCACCCCCGTGCCCCTTGTTGGGCATAGAAAGACGCAAAGAGACTTTGTATTATTGGAAGCTGGTAGAAATAGAACAAATACCCTGGATTATTTGATAAGATTTTCTCCATCTATGATGCCAGGTAAGATTGGGAAGCTTTAATTTTGTGTGACTGTCGGTGGGAAATTGCATTTTGATTGTAAATGCGTGTATGTGAATGCATTTTGAAATAGCATTTTGAATGTAAATAGTTTGTAAAATATAGAATTAGACTATTTAGGGCAACTTTTACTGCTGTTTTTGCCTGGGAAGAAACCACCTTATTTAAATGATGCTGTTTTTAACATCGTTTTGTTAAAATGAATTAATTTATTGATTGAGTAATTTGTTTTTTTTATATACAGTTGATGCCTTTTTGGATTAGCTTTAATGAATGGCATGTCTGCCTGTGCAAGGGAATGCTGGTAAACATGAAACATAAGAAGATATAAAAGAGGGAATAATACAGGGCTCAATAATATGTTTGTTTTTTCTACTGGCCTGTTTAGGTCAGTAGGTCACATTTCTTTTCTAATTTACATGAAATATTAAGTTTTCGGCACAAAATGTTTTTAATTTGCAATAATAGCTGCAAATTATGCCTCTATAAAGTAACTACATGATAGCTAAATCCATCCAATCCTGGAAAATTATCATATTTGATTAAAACACAACTTTTGTACTTTTTACAACCCTTTTTCAGTAAGGCCTCCAAGACTCATAAAGTAATTCTCTGTGTTAGCCTTATTTTACTTTGGTCACTGATTTAAATCAACACAAATTGCAACATTTCTTTTATCAAATCAAATCCTATGAAATTCTTATGAAACCTTAAACACAAGCCCAAGAAATGTAAGATGTAGTACCAATACAGCATTGGCCTGACAGTACATCAACGGGCCTTAATCTCTCTCACATCCTTATTTTGGAGCCCTGATCAGGAAGATCAGAGATCTGCTATAGAAAGAGTAAAATCACTGTACAGGAGCATGAAAGTGAAGAAAGCAGACTGAACGAAAGAAAATGAGAGAGGAGAGTTACAGAGGGCAGCTGGCGTGCTGTGTGTATGCAGGCTGCAGGGAGATCTCAGTGCTGCTCTTCACAGATGGTGTTGTGAGACAAGCTCTGTTGGCACTGCTGCTCTCCTGTGTGCCATGGCCACTACCTCTCTGCCAGCCAACCCGTCTGGTGCCCACCTCTCCGACTCCCCCTCTCCATCTACCCAGCCTCGACTTCTCTATTTCTGTTTGTGTCTAAACTTGCAAGTGTAACATTGTTGGCTGTGTATTTGGCTCAGTGCAACTGTTGTGGCTTTTTGAATGATGAAATTCTCTGGTTAAGTTAATATCGTACTCAGATTTTTCAGGAGTTATGGATAGTTGCATTTCTACATTTGTGCTTTATTTTGGAATGCTATATATGGAGCAAAAATGTCTCTTCCTTGTTTTTTTTCCCTACCGAATGATTTTCAAGTGGCCACTTAAAACGTGTTTGTTAACATTGGCGTTTGTGTCCAGTGTGTGTTTGTGAATTGTGTGTGCATGTGTAGAATTGTTCTGGGAAGCTCTGGAGGAAGCAGCTGTAAGCAGGCGCGTGTGCCAGGTCAGGGACACTTGAGCAGAACTGACACTGGGTTATTTCGGACACCCATCTGCACTGGAGCTACCGTTCCTCCAGGCCGCCGCCACGGACAATCTGTTCACTTGCTGGCAGAATGCCAAACACAGTGCCGTCCATCTGTGGCAGGGACTGAAGCTCTCAGTGCTGAGCAGAGCTTGGCTCCTTTCTCTCTGCCTGTAGTTTTATAGGTTTTTTTGTTAGCGAGAGTGTTTTTGTACAGTGTGTTTATAACGCATGTTCTCAGTTTGCAATAATATGCTACTGTAATGAGATAAAGGTCATTCTAATGGGTAATATAGAAACATGACTAATCGCCTGTAGTTGTTTTATTACCTACAGTGTTTTCGTACAGTATAAGTTTAATATTTCTTAGTTTGCAGTATTTCAGTTGCAAGTTATGCTACTCCATGTATTGTCGAATGATGCATTATCAATGCACTTTTGTAGTGTAGAAACAAGGCTAAGCATCCATGTTTTTGCGTCTTTTTTGTAAGCTAAAGTGTTTCGTAAAAATATTTCATAAACATACTTTCTTAGTTTGCAATATTTCACTTGCAATTAATGCTACTCTAACATGAAACCAATTGTGTATCCAATAAGTTGTCGAAATAATGTCCAATAAGTTATAACAACATATGTTTTTACATTGCTTTAACTTATTTTGATGAGTTAAAGCAAAGCAAATTTCAAGTTATACAAGATTCAACCAATATTTGTAAGATATTTTAATGTAATTTAAGTTGAAATGACTAAAACAGCCAAGTTGATTTTACTTTTAAAAAAAAGGTAGTTCTCTTGAGTAGTATGGAAAAAGACTCTTGTCCTGTAGTCTAGTATTTTTTTTGTTAGA
Source organism: Romanogobio albipinnatus (assembly GCA_023566225.1). Lineage (NCBI taxonomy): Eukaryota > Metazoa > Chordata > Actinopteri > Cypriniformes > Gobionidae > Romanogobio > Romanogobio albipinnatus. The sequence continues at coordinate 15,685,106 of CM042261.1, read as the reverse complement.
GACTGCTTTTGTTCATTTTTAATACAATTTGCCAGTTTGCAATATTTTACTGGCGCTATGCTGCTGAAATGAGATGAGAAGGTTGCTCTCTTATAGGTAATATGAAAACAAGTAGCATATCTCTTTCTCTAGCTTTTACTGTTTTGTTTGAGACCCTGTTTTTGGTACATGTTTCGCATGCAATTTCCCGATTCTTTTGGTTAGTATTGCAACAATGCATTTGACCCAAGTTTAAGCATTAAAGACAGCCTCTCTAGAGTGTATTTAGTCATTAAGAAGCCACTCATTGATGGCCGCCAATCGGTTGAGGGGCAGTCATTGCCTGGAGCTACGCCTCAGTTCCTTGTACTGAAAGCCATTAGCAAACTGTGGCCAGTGCCACAATCATGCGCACACACACAGAAAAGCGCTCAGGGTGGAAGTGCCCTGACGTTAGGTCATACTCCACCATCTCCTGCGTCTCCTGCCTGCCAGATGTGACTCGAACCATTTTTAAGGTCTTGTGGAGGAAAAGAGGAGGAGGGAGGGAGGGAGAGAGAGATTGAGAAAGAGACAGTTTGTGTGTGTGCGCAGTAATTGGGGAGAGAGTGGGGGGGGGGTTGTTTTCTGAATCTGTTTCTACTTAGTAAATCTCCATCCAGGACTGCGTTTCATAAATTGTCGACATATTTTTCTGCGCAGCGGACTTAACTCACTCTAATTTTGAACACATGGCTTCTGTCATGTGATATTTTCAAAACACTTGCAGACAGAGGTCCCAGCAGAAATAAACCGTCATTCTGCCGCCAGGGTCTTTCTTTTTTTCTCGCAATCGCCTCCCCCCCCCTCCTCTTCTATGCCTGTCAGTTATTCTTTTATCACATAGCTGTGTTTTCAGTTAGCGAGAGCAATATATTATTAGCTCAGATTTTTGAGTGTAGTAAAATAGCGTTTTGTTAATGTAAAACATGAGCCTCTTTATTATCTGTCGAAAATTGATTTGGCATCCACCGCCGTGGGCTCGACTCGTCCTTGCATCAGAAACTTCGCCACGCTTTTGTTGCCAAGCGTGGAGAGACGTCCATTCATAGCTGCCACAGTCAGTGAGAATAAGTGACTGAAATGAATAAAGTGAATAAGTGGATAAAGGGCTACAATTTGCAGGTTTGAGTGGTGCTGAGGGCAATGAGCAGAGTGCAGAGGTAATTGCAGTCTGCTTGAACTGCAGGAGAGGATGGGAACTGTATGCGGATATGGATGAAACACATCTGACGTGTGTTTCTTAGTGTTTTGAGAACTTCCAGGGCTCTGTGTGGGAACCTCATGACGTTCTCTTTCAATCTAGACTAGTAGTTGCATGTTGTTGATCGATACAGGTTATTCGGTGGCCAATATGTTGCTGAGATATTCATGATGTTATTTAATGACAGCGTACTTTTTAAATAGCTGAAATGATATTGCCACTTGTATGACCAGTCAAAGCTTTGGACACATATGATGTTTTCTGTATTTACGTGAGATACTCCACATGATGGCCATTTTGACAACTGTGTCTGTATTTGACCATTCAGGCACAAAGAGAAGTGAATTGGGAATTGCGTGCTGTCTGAGAGAGCACTTCTGGTGTGTGTCATTCAACGCAATACCACACTGAGTTATTTTTTACTTAACTTACTGCTCATAATAACTTGATAAACTCAACTGAAGATCCTCCTTAAATGTACACACGTGTCTTTGACATCTTTGCGTCTGACTTGATCTCTTCCGCGCTCTCTAATATCACGCTTTCATTAACTGCAAGTTAATCGATAACGAATTGTGATTCGGATGATAATTTTGTTCTTCAAAATAGACTATGACGAGATCGGCTACCTTTTATTAGACCATTCTCGTGTGACAGAAGACTACTACTGGCTTTTATGATTACCTAGAACGAAGAAATACAGGACAAAACATAATTTTTTCAGAATAAGTATGGACACTAAAATACAGGACTGTCCCGCGGAAAACGAGACGTCTGGTCACCCTGCGCAAGTGGAAAGTACCACTTCTGTTAATTCGCCAAGCAGACACAGTTTTAATCTCAAAATGGACAAATGGCGTTCAATATCGGTCTATCACAAGTTTTGAATGTCTACTTTTTCTGGCCATGTTACATTCTGTTTATGTGATGTTGTTTTCACCAAACAAACTTTTTTTCAATGACAGAGTGTTGCTTGTGGACCAAACGCAAATCCCATGAGGACGTGTGTGACTTTAACCTACACGCTGCTAATGAGGGACACAGTGAAAAACACAGCAGTGTTGGTGGATAGCCAGTTAAAGCCATGTGTCTAGGTGCTGAGCCATATTGCGTGTGCCATCTTTCTCTGTTTCTCTCTCTTTCTCCCCACTTTTCAGCTGGCATCTGCTCATGCCAGTAAGCTGAGTGAGTCATTGACTTGAGAGTTGGACGAGCTTCATACTAGCGTTTGAGAGCACTAATCTCAGTATGAAAGGCCTTTTATTGAAAAATGCTCTAATTCTGCCTCTCTAGATAAGAAGTCAGTAAATAATTATTTACTGTTTGTTCAAAAGATGCTGAAAATTGCAGTTGCGCTCATAGTGTAATTACAAAACCTCCATTGTTCCTATTTCAATTATGATTGTCTGTTTGTAGATGAGGCACGAGAGGAGATTACAAGTGTTTTTTATGCGAGTTCCCCTGTGAGGTCTTACACTCTCACAGCCTTTACGGATTTATCCTTTTCCTTATTTTTTTTAAAAGTCTGGCAACAAGATACCACACAAATCTCTGCGATTTCAACGGATGCGTAACTGCAACCGTGAATCACTTTTATTGTTCCTCTACACTTGTTTTCTTCCTCTGCGCTTCATGCCAACGGGGCCTTATTTCAACAGATGGTTAAAACAGACGTTAAGATAAATCCATTTTGAAGAAGTGGACGAAAGGAAAAAAGTGACTTCCAATATAAACGCTGCATCTGTTTTATTGGTCAGTCCTTTTTTTCTCCTTTGACGCAAGACCATATTTTGAAATGGATCAGCAGATGGCTCCCGGCCCTTCCTATTTACTGCTGAAATGCTCCAGGAACGCATTATCTCACATTATAGCCACACTGTAAAACTAACAGTGCCCACTCGTCAGTGTCCACTTAAGCCAGCACGACTGGCATCAAAGTGGGTAGCTATAGTGTGAAATCACTTTCTTTTAAAGGTTACTGTCATCGGTAACTGATGATGGCATTTATGGTGCGTTTAAGAGGTGGAATGATTCATACATCTGTTGTAATCCAGAAATAACATCTCGGTTGGGTGTGCTGAGGAATGAGCCCAACGGAAGAGTGCAATCTCTTTAAACATCGGAGTGCACAGGTTGCTGTGTGCTGCGGTTGGTGGTTGGGTGGGTTGGTAACTCTTGAGTGAGCACAGACTGATGCAGGTCCCTTCAGCGCGCGACATTTGATGGGATGGAATGGAACGCTGGCACACCACCTGGCGCCGGCCAAGTTGGGCTCGGGAAAACAACTGCGCCTGGGGAGAAGCCTTGAAAAGTGAGGGCTCGGGGAGAGAGGGAACGAGACGGAGAGGAAGAAGGAGATCCAAAGGGACAGGCTTTGTTGCAGGGAGAATGAGCGGAATAAGTGTTGGGAATGAGTTCCAGGAGGGTGGGGGCATCCATACATCTTCCCTGACAAGCCGGCAGGGTTTGATGGGCCACGCTCTGTGCGCCGTTCCATCTGGCGTAGATGATTGCATGGTGCATCGGCGTGCACAAGTTCATAATGTATTCATACCAACGCAACACGCTCTCCCAGTTCACCCTCGGCCTCAGATACCTGAGACGGCATCTGAATTCCAATTATCCAAAGAGTCGATGTTCTCTCTCTCCCATTCTCACCATATTACTGACTTCATTATCTTTAATGAATGGTGGCTCTAAAGCGCAGCAGCTGGTTGTAATGCCACCTTCGTCATCTCTTTTCAAGGTGCTATCTGTCCCGCGAGATGTCTTCTGTAAAAGGTGCTCTCTATCTTTGCCTCCCTCACCTCATGATCCTGATCTGATGAACACGAGGCCACTAAAAGCAGCCGTCTTGTCAGCATTAGTACGCCACTTATTGGCTTCCTGTGGCTTTTGTACGTCATGCTTCACATTACTGGTCACAGCTTTTCTCAGAAGAGAAAAAAAAACAATTTTCCTATGGAGAGAAATCCTCCCTGAACTTCCTGCAAACACATATCTGTGGGGATTTGTGCATTGCTGCAGGCCCTACAGAAATATAAGGCTGAATCATCACAGCAGATTAGGTTTCACAAAGCTTCTAAACTAAGTCGCTAAGTGAATAAGCAAGTTTAGCTGGCATGTGGGAGGATGAATGTAGTTTCAGCTTTACCGTTTTCACAATGACACAAAAGCGGAGATGCACCTACCTGATTATGATTTTAAATTCATAACACGTTTGCACATGGGGAGGGCTGCTTCAGAAATATCCTAGGGTTTCTAATACGCAACAAGAAAATGAATGAGATTATTGGTGACCTTCTTTTTCCTCACGTACTGGATGTGTACACAGATGGCTGTTTTACCCACCCTGGAATGAGCCGAACATTACCACTTGTGCATTGAGTGATGTAAGAGACGTGTAAGTCGAGTTGTTGTGCATCAAACATGCGATTTTTATGAAAGGAGCATAAAAGACTGATGGATAAAAGATGATTTTTAAAGACTGATGTTGATAGCTAGAATACAAAAGTGCAGGCTTTAAATTAACGTGAAGCTTAATATTTGAAATCAGAAATGAACTTTGTCATTTTTCTGTTTAGTTTTGTATTTCTGTGTAATATTATGTAGATTGTATAATTTTAGGCTAATTGTCTCCATGAAACAGAGTTTGTTTCTTACTCAAATAGAAAAAGTAAAGAAAATGTGTAACATAATTCTATGTTTACAGAAGAGACTTTGAGACTTGAACACCTAGTTGCAAGAAAAAGTATGTGAATCGCTTGCAGAATCTGTGAAAATGTGAATAATTTTAACAAAATTAGAGATCATACAAAATGCATTATTTGTTATTTAGTGCTGTACTGAATAAGATATTGTACTTATTTTTTTACATATAGTCAAAGTTTGAATGTATTAAAATTACCCGTTCAAAAGTTTATGAACCATTGATTCTCAATACTGTGTGTCGTTCCCTGGATGACCCACGGCTGTTTTTGTGTTTTGTGATGGTTGTTCATGAGTCCCTTGTTTGTCCTGAGCAGTTCAACTGCCCAATGTTCTTCAGAAAAATCCTTCAGGTCCTGCGAATTATTCAGTCTTCCAGCATCTTTTGCATATTTGAACCCTCTCCAGCAGGGACTGTATGATTTTGAGATCCATCTTTTCAAACATTCACTGATGCTCCAGGAGGACGCATTAAGAGCCAGGGGGTGATAACTTTTGAACTGGATGAAGATGAATTTTTCTTATTTTGTTTAAATATACATTTTTAGTACTGCCCTTCAGAAGCAACAGAAGATACTTACATTTTTCTCGGAATACAATTTATCTTGATCTTCAAATTCAATAAGTTTTCACCCCCCGGCTCTTAATGCATCGTGTTTCCTTCTGGAGCATCAGTGAATGTTTCAACCTTTATTTATAGTTGTGTTTGAGTCCCTCAATTGTCCTCATTGTGAAAAGATGGATCTCAAAATCATACAGTCAATGCTGGAAAGGGTTTAAATATGCAAAAGATGCCGGAAAACGGAAGAATTTGCAGGACCTGGAGGATTGAAGAACTTTGTCAGTTTAACTGCTTAGGTCAAACAAGGGACTCATGAACAACCACCACAAAACAAACAAAAAACGGTGTGGATCATCCAGGGAATGTCACAGTATTGAGAATCAATGGTTCATAAACTTTTGAACGGGTCAATTTAGTAAATTCAGCTATGTTTTTTTCTTATGGACTATATGTAAACATTTTTTTTATGTAAAATAAAATGTCAAATATCTTATTCAGGACAGTACTAAATAAAAAATAACATGCATTTTGTATGATCTCTCTTATTTAGTTAAAATTATTCACATTTTCACAGATTCTGCAAGCGATTCACATACTTTTTCTTGCAACTGTATGTTGCAAACACTTGCTCAGGCGTGTTTATTATTATTATTATTCAATATAAATTCTCAGAAAATCATTAAATAGGCAAGATTATTCACCTTCGTAGAAGACTGTAGAAATTGACAGCATGCACAGCTGAGTGTTTAGATCATGGAGGTGAACTGACTAACTGACCCTGAAGGATGTGACTCAGTTCTGCACCAAATCATGCTGGTCTTTAAAAGTGGTTTCATAAAAATAGTGTGAAAGTTTGCAATTCCTCTTTGACTCCTGGTATTTGTTTGTGCATGCAAATGAGTGATATAAGCACAAAGATATAAGGAGAGCGGCTAGGAGAGCCAGTCACATCCTAGCAAGATATTCACTGCCACTGTCGGGTCATGAAAAATGACCAGGCGTGGAGTGAAGATGAGCGAGTCTGTGCTTTCTAATGCTCAGTTTGGTGTGCCGTTTAATGGTGATCCTTATTACTCGAGAGCTCTTTTGAAAAGCAATAAAAGACCTTGGCGAACAGGAAAATGGAAAGCACTTCATCGTCCTTCCTGGGAGCCACATTAAATCTCTTGCTGCATCAATATCCGTGGTGGCCCGCCTAATATTCATCTGTAACGCTCGTCTGCCAATTTCATGTTTTGAAAGGCCAGGTAACTGCCAAACAAATGCACTCTGTGCATTAACTCTGCGCAGATTAACTTTATGAAATCAAAGCAGGATGGATGTGCACTCTGGTATATTTTTGAGCCTGTTTAAAATGCAAAATTGCTTCTTTCCACTCCAAGAGGGAACTCATTTGAATTGAGTTATGCATCTCTTTTTTTCCCCCACAGCATATTTGCACAGTCTACCACTTTTAGGTGGGTTTAATGCTGCTCTTGTACAATACATTTTTATTGGCAATCCTTTTTGCTTCGACTAATAGGAGATAAAATATATAAAAAATTGTTCCTATGTACCCTGCACTCCATATTACGTATGTAACACCTAGCTTTTATTCCAACACTCTTAGTCTAATGGAAATAGTGAGATTATAATATAAATAGTAGAGAACACTTTTATCTGAATATGTTTTTTTTTTTCTCTTTTTCTTCAGATGGGTTTTTACAGTCATTGATTGTGCTTGATGTGGAATTCATCCATCCTGTCAGTATAAAAGTGAGATGTATTATGGTGATTATTATTTCACTCAAATACGGGATGACACATGCTATGGAAGTGCAATGCTTTTAAGTTGTCTGATGTGTAATAGTCCAGCAGGAAATGGTGAAGGAAATATGAAACTTAATGGATATGTTGTGCTGGAGGACTTGCAACATTCACACCACTTTCATATTTCACCTTACTTCCTGTGTTATCCAAGTGGTCCGAATCTTAGCGTGCATGTTGGCATGTCTGTGAACATGCACATGAATGTGTGCACAGATTACAGCCTATTCTATACCTCCTATCTTTCTGTTCGACAGGTAAGGAGAGATGATGAGGTTTAGACGCCACAGGGTTGTTTCTCTTTTCCCGATTCCCAATCCAATCCCAACTTTGACCCAGATGTTAATCCTCAATTACACATGTAGATCCACAAGCTGCTTTTTAGGTTGCCCTGGGCTGCTTCTGAGACCAAAGCCGAATAAAAGCCTTTCTCGTAGACCTTATCTGACTTGGACAATTAATATAATTTTCTCAATTTCATATGATATTTTTCCAATTATAACGATCTGACAGGCATATTGGTTTAGAATAGCTTTCGCACTAGTGCTTGGGCTATTTTATTCATTTCAGACTTGTACTGTGGCTCTCATAAATTATAGTGCCTGGACTTGTCACGTTGTTAACATTTCAAGGTAATAACTAACCCCATACTGAGATTTTAATGTTGAATCAAGCCACTTTGCTTTGCCTCGTCCCTTTCACTAACTCAAGAATCTTTCATCTCTATCATTGTGTTTTTGAATGAATATCATAGACAGAATGCAGAGTTGCCTTATTAGAAATAATGATGTCACATACCAGCATTGGTTTTTCTAAGTAGTCTATCCATCATCTCTTGATTCTTTATAATATTTGCTTTTTATTTTATCTATTTATTTTTTGACAATACAGATACAGAACTATTAATCAGCACAGGTGTAGGCGTGGAATAAAGACCACCACTGATTATTCTGTCATAAAAGGTTAGCTCAGGCTGCGATAGATGGATCTGTCCTTGTGTAATGTATAATGCTTGAGCTTTGTTTTTAGCTCGAGTGACTATGAATTTTGGAAAGGATTGAGAGTGCATGGGGAGCAAGTATGGGGCAGATTAAAGTCCCAATGAACCAGAAGTTGCAACTGATTTTATTTCAGTGCTGTGACATATTTCCAAGTGAAACGGAATATTGAATAGAGGGCAGAGTTTTACTTCAGCGCTCCACCTCTCCATCTCTCGCTCATTGCAAACTAACGGTTGGAGGGGAGTGGTTAAGGATATTCAAACCCAAGCCGTCAAACTGCCGTCATCTGAAAAGGGAACGCCATTCCAGACCGAAAGTTACTTTTCAGATTTTGATTAAAGATTACCACGGCATGGATTAATTGTTCACCCTACGACCTGTAATGTGTGCTAACAAAGTAAATATGGTCTTTTTTTCCTTTTTTTTTTAAGGTTGAGGTTTTGATTTCATGAGGACTTTAAGCCTGACATATATGTAGAGCCGTAGAGGTGCCTAAGGGATGGGAGCCATACGTGGCTGAAATTCCCACTCTTTTTATCTCTTCTGCTTTCCTGCTCAGACTATGGTCTAAGAGCACCCACCTTTCTTTTTAGATCATTCTGCCACTACATGGCCAGCAAGATGATAGCTGATAGTGAAACATCTTTAAAGGGAGGTATGGCCATTGTAAACTGGCTGTATTTATTCTTCTTCTGTGGAGTAAGACTTGCTGCGAAGAGAGTGGTGAGAGAAAGAGAAAGGGAAAGACAGGAGCCCCTGCTGTTATCAGAGTCAAGGGGACACCCAGGACAGTTGTAATCAGGAAAGTCAGGCTACATGTCCCAGACGTAGGGTGGCTGCTCGCCCTGACACACAATGTTCCCACAGCTGGTACAACGCGTACATGTCTGTCTATATAAAAGAAACAGAGAGAACGAGAGTGCAGATGGGTCAATACAGATGCTGATATTGTAAAACAACTAAAACGAGAGTGACTTTGCTATCATTAGTCTGATAGATAAGCAGGCTTTTAAGGTTCACTGTTATAGCAGCTAAAGGACACCGTGACCCCAGCGTTAGTCAAGACCTTCTGAAGTAAACGCTATCTAGATGTCATGTTGTGTGCTGTCATATCTAGGGTTTTGAAGACCTTCTCTGAACCAACTCTGACTAGTGTTATTTTAGTATTATTTATACTTTTATTTATTTCATTTCCTTTTCTTTTTTTTCATTTTTAGTTTAAGTTTTAGTAATTTTGTTATATGCTTTTGTCATTTTTATCTAATATTCAACTTATTTTATGCCAGTTAGTTGCCAAGGCAACATTTCACATTTTCGTTTAAGTTTTTCAGTTTAATATTTATATTTTATTTCAATTAACGAAAGCACTTTTTAATAGTTTTAGTTAAAAAATAGCAACACTGATGCTTTAAGCAATTAGAGAGAAGTAGGCAGGATGCTGCGTTAGACCAAACTTTAAGAAAGCATTACAGATGAGTAACATCTTTTAAAGATCTCTCCATCTCTACCAATTATCTTTTTGTCAAAACATAGAGATGCTAATCGGTCTTGTTAGATATTCCCCACAATCAGCTTTGCAAAATATTTTGCTTTTTAAAACCCTGTAGCATACTTCACATTTTAAGGAGCTATGAGCATAATATGAGCTATTGTTGTTCAAATTCTTAAGCACATGAATGATACTTCAAATCATGATTTTTGGATGCCTTGGCAACTATCTGACACAAAATAAATTGAACCCTAACCACATAGACATGCGTGATAATACCCAAGCACTATAACTGCGTGTTTTTCACATGCAAGAAAACGTACAGTAAAAATGTACTTATTTCTATTATTCTTAACCATAATCTACTGTAGAATGGGTTGACTGACTTTTTAATCTGGAAGAACAGGGTACTTTAGACATTACTTGTCTGTTGAAGGTGCTGGAGATCTCTGTGGGGTTCCTCCAGATTTCTGAAACGTTTTAATGAGAGTATTGCCGGTGTCTTTGATCATTAGGGAAATGGGGATGACAGCTGGAATTTGACTGGTGTTACTATCTATGAACTCTCTAAAGGCGTGTACCGTGTGTGTAGCTATGTGTGTATGTCTTACAGGAGCTCAGGTGCTGTGGAGAGGCAGCTGTTGGGATATCACTGAGGTCTCACAAGAACTGTTCCACTTTTTCTTTTGCAGATCGCACTGAGAAGCGCTCCACCATGCCCGACTCACCTGCTGATGTGAAAACACAGTCCAGGTTAACTCCCCCCACCATGCCTCCTCCCCCCACCACACAGGGAGCTCCCAGGACCAGCTCCTTCACCCCAACTGCATGTGAGTACTCATGCACAAAGGCTGCATATGAAATCGCATACTCTCTTGAGTAGGTACTTAGTTTGAATAAGTAATTACTTCATGACCGCTAAAAAAGTATGTTCTATATAGGGTGAATTCAGGGTGATTAGGACACTTTTGGCCATTGAGATGACTTGGAAAAAGTGTTGTGACGTACTACATTCGCCATGTTGGCATTGTCATGTGAACTACCAGTGTCAGTTACTTCGCTTCACTTAAATTCATAAATTCACACTTCAGAATCTCGTTGGAGGAAGTAGGTCTTCCGGGTACTTTTTGCCTACTCTTTTATGAGTACTGTGAATTTTGACATACTTCTTTTGTTCTTTTGTTTTTTTCGCCTACTATATAGTAGGGAAGTATGCAATTTCGGATGCAGCCAATGTGTTTGGCCTATACATCAACACCAAGACAGAAAACCAATGTGTCTGAATGGCACAGAAGTATAAATATTTATACTGAATCCAATTCTGTTCTTTCTTGAAAAGTGTGCATACCTAAATACATTTCAGCATCCAAACTCTTTTAACCAATCAGCCTAGCCAGATCGCTGCAGTACAGTTTTTTGCATTGGGTAGATGCATTATTTCATTGTGAAATAATGAAATTTGGACTTCCAATTAATCTTCCTGCATTTTACAGTTTGCAATGTGTCAGAATTGTTGACTAGTTGGTTTATAGGAGATGCTCTTACAGCAAGTTGTGTTTGTGTCCAATGGAGAGAAGTACAGGAGCTTTGACATTCCTGTCATATGCATATGTTGATTTTTGGGTGTGTAAATTATATGACAGCATTTATGGTTAGACCATATGCAACTGCTAGATCGGACGTGATGCAATCAAAACTTTTAGCGTGAGGTGAGAATTACCAATGTTTTTGCACTGCAATATACTTTAAATGCGATAATCGTACACAAATGGCAGATACAATGTGAATGCCAACTTAAATCATCCTAATTAATACAACTACTACTAATAGTGATTTATTTTATCCATATAACTCCTTTCTAATGCTCATGTTAAGAATGACATAACAGACCAAAGAATTCAAAAGTAAAGTGGTAAAATTATTAAAGTCTTTAAGGCCAACTGGTTGACTGGCCGTTCAGATAATCTTATAAAGAATATGTAGTTTTGCTCTCCCCTTATTACAGCCGATGTGAGTTCCCCTCGTCTTCTGACCTGCAGATTTTTTTTTTTTCTGCCCACTGGCTGATGCCACAAAGAGCATCACACATGGTGGCTCAGGGGAGCGCTGGAGTGGCTCACTATCAAAGCCGTCCGTGCCGCAGCCTCCCAGCACCATGTCAGTGTAATTGAGCAGTGGTGTGCCGTCAACAGCAGTAACACATTCCTCTCTCTGATGTTACATCCCTAAAAACAGATCAGTTGGACTCTGCAATTAGCGCTTATGAAAAAAGAGACAAAAAGCAAGCCGGGTCTGAAGCAATCCGGAGCCTTTTTAAAGGCAGACTCTAATTATACATTCTGAAGGTTTAACAAAGCAAGCGCTTTGATTTCCCCTCCATGTAATTGTTACCAGATGCAGCTCAAGTATCTCGTTTCTGTTCTGTTGGAGGGAGGCCAGGCAAACGAGGCTATCACGCAGCCTAATCTCATTAGAGAGACGTTGATTCCAAGCTGCATCCCTCCGCCGCGTATGTTTCTCATCTTGGCACGGGGGGCACTTGACCACATGTATTCTCCTCCTCTGGACTTAATATGTCTGATGTATGGAAGCAAGAAAGCATGGCTTCCTTCTCAAAGCTGCTGGGGCTGATTCAAAACAAATGTTCCGCTGTCACAAGAGCCTCGTTCAAGCACCGTCAGTCACATCGCCAATGTCATTTTTGACAAAGCAGCTTCTTTTTGAGGAATGTTCCTGGCAGTGCTTAATATGAATCTTTTGGGTTTCGATCATTCAATACGCTTGGGTTAAAAATAAATGCCAATGTTCTCTTTGTGCCATGTAGAAATAATATGTTTCTGTTTCACAGTAACGAATGGCACCAGTCACTCTCCCACTGCGCTGAACGGAGCTCCATCTCCACCCAATGGCTTCAGCAATGGGCCTTCATCGTCATCTTCGTCCTCACTGGCCAATCAACAGCTGCCACCGGCCTGTGGTGCAAGGCAGCTTAGCAAGCTCAAACGCTTCCTCACGACACTGCAGCAGTTCGGCAACGACATCTCACCCGAGATAGGAGAACGAGTGCGCACGCTAGTGCTGGGGCTTGTGGTGAGTCTGCAATCACATACATCCATGAACCTTCAAGCTCACATTCATCAGCCTCTGTTTTTGAGTGCAACGTCCACATCTCAAAATCCAATCAACAATTTATGAATTTAACCGTGCCCTCATTAGTTTTTTTCTCAATAAGCCATTACACTCGGATGTACGTCACAATACGGAAGAAAATATCTGGCGCTGCTTACGTTTCCTTTTTCATTTTCTAGCATAGTGTATTGTGTATATTCTGACTTTCTGCCTTTCATCATAGGAAATAAAGACTTGTCCAACAGCGATAAATCAAATGGAACACATCTGTTGCTAAGGATAGCAACATAACTGTGAAAAAAAAAGCGATCCACTTGACAAGATGTGCACCATAAGCTGTACCACAGCATTATTTTCATTAATATGTAGTTATGGAACAAACAATGGCAAAATAGCAGCCTGTACTAGAGGAGGGCTGCTTTAATTAGCCATTCCAAAGGAAAGCTCTTTTTTCAGCGGGTATTTGTTTATTTTTCGCTGTGTCTACACGCAGAGGCTTCCTTGTGTCCCCTTGGCTTCCATGGCTCTTTTTAATTCGCTCCCCACTCTGCCTTATTGAAAAGAGTGACACACTTAATTAGCGCCGCCGATGCTGGAGAAAAGCTCAGGAGGCTTTCTGGCTGTCAAAACAGGCCGCTGCAATCTGGCCGAACAGATGTAAGCCTAATGTAACAAAATTCAGGTCTGGGAAAAGAGAAGAGAAAAAAAAGCCTGTGTATTTTTCACGAATGTACGACTCCCCGCTCTCCTTCCCATCTTTCCTTCCGCTAGCTCTCTCGGAAAAAACATCTAGAAAATTGAAAATAATGTCCTATCAGTCTTATCAGTCTGTTAAAAGATGATGGAGCGGAGAGTAGGAGAAATTAGTCATTTCTCTTTTTTTTACACTGCCAAGTTTAACAAAGGTGAGATATGTGTCAGTTCGGTAGGGTGTTTTTTCACCCTAAGACATGTTTTTTCTTAAGCTGCATATCTTCTGTGTGCGTTATGATGTTTGTGCCATGTTTTATCTCGCAGAGCAAGCTGCATGGTGTAATACTGCATCTGTAGTTGTGTTATCCTACGTATTTGTGTCTGTTTGTTGATGCAATGATGATGTGGTCAGCGCGTGCACATGTAAAAGCCACCAGATCAAACTTCCCCATATGAGGCCTTTCACCACAGACATCCATATGCCTCCCATTACAGTCTTCAAATCATTCAATCTTCAGCAGGATATAGTTTTGCCTCCAATAAGTAATATTATCACTTAATGTTTTCCACATGTATTCATGCATGCACCGTATTTTTTCCTCTCTCCCTGCAGAACTCCACTCTAACCATTGAGGAATTCCATTCCAAACTGCAAGAAGCGACCAACTTCCCACTCCGACCTTTTGTCATCCCGTTTCTGAAGGTATTGCACAAGCAAGCAATCTGGAACACATTTAAACAACCGAGGCACAGATGTACATATTTCTCCCAGCTCTCGGTTTTTTTCATCCCTCGCTTTTAAATGGTCTAAATGGATACATGGTTTCCTCATGAGCAAAGAGGCATCAGGTTTCTTGGTCACTGGGACCTATTTTTTAATTTCTCTTTGGAAATGCATGATGTGAACCCACATTACTCAGTGTAACAGCACCATACGGGACCGTCCCACAGCACAATGTCTCTATTTATTCATATGTGTCGATGGACATCCTTGTTCGACCGTCGTTTTTCTCACACTCTGAATTTTGGAGGGCAGGGCACATCTGAAACCATTACCACAGTAAGACGATCTGTTGTCTGGGAGAACATCAACCTTTGCCCTCTCTGCCGCCCATTTGTCACTACGGCCCTTATTTCATTACAGTTAAATGTGTCTCTGGGCCTGTTTATGTTGGAGCACTTAACACGAACCGCTCAAATAAACACTCTGCATATTATTCTTTCGACTAAGGGAAGTATTTGAGTTACACATGACACATTTTTGTATCACATTATCGTGTTCGAGATTAAAGTGATTGTAGCCTGCGGAGCGAATGTATAATTTGTTAATTTATGACATATGTAGCAAATAGACATCAGCGCTTGATAGAGATTAAATTCTCATGAGCTTTGATCCATATGGTGACTGCTGTATCCATCCACCCTCAATCGTTAGCCATTCGTTTTCATCTGCTAGTAAGTGACAGCTATTACACACGACGCACCAACCTACCCATTCCCCTCCCTCTTTGTCTAACCTTCACCCCCTCCCCCTGTTTCCCATCTTTCTCTCGTGCTCTGCTTTCCTCCGTCTTCCTTTCCATAATAATAAAATAAGCGATCGGTGGAGATGGATCAAATCTGTGTTGTTTACTCCATTAGATGATGATGGAATGGGTCCGTCGGTTTTATGCGGCCTCCGTTCTCACGGCATGCCGTTTGAAAGCGTTTCATCTTGTCCACTGTGTGTCCTGGCCAGCTCTGTCGTGCAGAAATTGGTCCCATTAGGGGTTGCGCCGGTCGCTGACGGATGCAGAGAAGCATACAGGGACACTTCCCTGACTCACTCGCTCTCACACAACTTCACGCCATATGGTTACTGTATCATCCAGTCAGGAGGGGTGTTATCAAAGATGCAACTTGTGTTTTTTTTTCCCGCTCCCTCTCTCCCTCTCGTCTAATTTTAGTGGTTTTCCTCAAAGGAGCCTTTAATGACAAATACCATATGGCTGTGGGAACAGGGGCTTTTATAAGTGTGCAGAAGCGCAGCTGCAACAATGTGCATTAGCAGCATTTTTTCATTAGGCTAATGTTGTCTAGCGACCCTCCCGTCAGAGTTGGGTTTTGCGGGGAAGTGTTTACAGGAAGGGCAGCGTGCATCACGCTAATGATGTAATCTGAATTTGACGCCAGCTGACGGCCTTTGTGCTGATGGCTTTTGTTTATGATTTCTCCAAATGGATTCCTCATCAGATAAATTTGTAATATTTAGCCGCTGTTTTGTTCAGCAGGCTCCATAAAGCCTGTAAGCACATGTGTTCCTCTGCGGCTCTGTGCCTCATTGCTCAGAGACGTACTCAGCGTGACATAGTCGGCGCTTCACCACATGCTAGCAGTGCAGAGGAAGTGAGGATTACATATACATGGCGAACTGCTTTGTGGCTTGTGTTTGATATGCTGGTTTCCAAATAGCTGTGTGCTAATGGACCACACAGGAGCTGGAGAACACACTCAGACATAATCGAAGCGAACGTCAAATCGTTGCATGTTTATAAAGCTACTGGATTGTATTATAAAAAATACAATGATAAAATAGTTTTTACAGTCATTATCCAAAATGCTTTTATACAGTGTTGCACACAATGACAATTTGACTGTTTTATTAACATTTTTCTGATGAATAAACTTTTCTCATTTATTGTCTGGAAAATACACTGCAAAAATGATTTTCTCCCTCATTATTTTGTCTTGTTAAATATCTAAACTCCTTTAAAATCAAGATAAATTAAGATGAAAGCAAAATGATAATTCTATCTAAAAATAAAAATCTAAAAAAAAAACAATCCTATTTGGAAGACAAGTTAATTTTTTTACCCCACGGGCAGATATATTTTGTAACATTTTGATCATTTTTTCAGAAAACTTTATTCTTAAGTGATTTTGCTTCTCAAGCAAATATATGTTATAAGAATATTTAGATATTGATACCATAATGGAAAGCAAGACAAAAATACTGTAATGCACTGCGTGAGCAGCCGCTGTATGTGAACTGTCACTAACTATGAGGACCTCCATTTAATAAAAGTCTAAGGTCATTTAGGGTCAAAGCAATTTCACTGCCTCTGGTAATTATCACCATGAACTACTAACAGAACATTACCTCATACAGCTGGCGACCAAGAGGTCCTTTATAAACAATCCCAATCATTATCATCATTAAAATGAATCAAAATAACTTTTATCTATTTACATTTTTTGAATTTTACTTTTTGATTTTTGCCATTTAATCTGTATCATGACCAACGGCTAAAAAAATGTCCACGCTTCCTTTAAAGTCTATGCTTTCATTGTGTTTCGTTCAATATTCAATCAACGCACTGCTCCTAATTTTAGCCATTACATCACTAAAAAGGCACACTGTGGGAAGAATATTCCAGAGCTGAAAAGATGTCTGATTATAGTCTTAGATCACCGTCACAGGCCAGAGAGAAAGAAAGAAAACAGAAATGAAGAAAGCACAGAAAGAGAGAAAATAGACATCATCCTCCTACTAACACTAACACCTTGTGCTGTTTAGATGCGGCAATAGTCCAACTGTTGCTGGATGGGGAGTCACAAAAACCTTTCATCTGCCGTGAAAATGCTCCTCAGTGTGTCTTTGAAGTGGCGAGGCCTCCAAGTGCTTACGGAGAAAGCCAAGCCAGCTAGTAATCATGACGGAGAAGCAGAGGAAATGAGACAGAAAGAAAGCGAACGTTGCCCCCCCACCTCCAAACCATCTGCTTTGAAGATGTCACTTTCTATGTTGACCATGATTGCTCATATCAAGGGCCCAGGGCACTAATGCATGTTTCAGGTCACAATAGAGTGCTGCTCAAAACGGCGTGAGAGTGTCTTTATTTTGGAAGAATGTACCTGTAATAACAATAATGTGTAAACAAAAAATGGTGTTTAGAGCCTCTGGCTGTGGACCGCTTCATAGTGCTACATCTGCTCGGCTCAACCTGACCGCTATCTCCCCCTACAGGCCAACCTGCCACTACTGCAGAGGGAGTTGGTGCACTGTGCACGGCTGGCCAAGCAGAACCCGGCTCAGTATCTCGCCCAACATGAGCAGCTCCTGCTGGACACAAGCACCACGTCACCCGTCGACTCTTCTGAACTCTTGATGGATGTCAACGAGAACGGCAAGAGAAGAACGCCTGACAGGTGAGCTGAACTGTACATTTACATCATCAATCAGTCTTGTAGTTTGGTATTTAGCCAGTCACACCATATTTTAAATTGCCCCTACATAAAAAAAAAAAATTTATTTGCTTTGAGACAAAAAATGCTATTTATATGTATGCTTCTATAATTTACACAATTATAGATAAGATCAATTTCTGTTTTAAATGTAATATTACGGCACTGAATATTTAAAACAAATTAATTCATCTTTCCAAGGCTAACAGAAGTCAATATGATAGAATTCACAAAAACAATGTTCAATTCATCACATATAACCAAATGTTTAAGTTTACAAGAAATAAAAACACACAGTCAAAAAAAGTAAGTCTTTCTCAACACCGGCCTCAGGTCAGTGGGCCTTTTCTTATTGTTGAGCCCAGATAACGAAAGAAGATAGATAAATGTTTAAAGGAACAGAGCGACTTTTTGGGACTTTAGCTTATTCACTGTATCCCCCAGAGTTAGATACATAAGTCTATACATACCATTCTCATCTCCGTGCGTGCATTAACTCTTTCTGACGCACCCACCGCTAGCCTAGCTTAGCACAAAGACTGGAGGTAAATGGCTCCAGCTAGCCTACTGCTCAATAAATGACAAAATAACGTCAACATTTTCCTATTTACATGTTGTGATGTGTATTACATTGTGTACTAAGACTGACGGAAAATGAAAAGTTGCAATTTTTTTCTAGACCGATATGGCTAGGAACTGTTCTCTCATTCCTGCGTAATGATCAAGGAACTTTGTTGCCGTACTATGGGTGCAGCGGCGCAATGATATTACACAGCGCCTGGAAATAGGCAAACCTCTTGCACAGAGAGTGTGCTGGGGACTATTTTCAGGTGCTGTGTAATATCATTGCGCCGCTGCACCCATGGTACGGCAACAAAGTTCCTTGATCATTACGCAGGAGTTCCTAGCCATATCGGTCTAGAACTTTCATTTTCCGTCGATCTTAGTACACAATGTAACTATACATATCACAACATGTAAATAGGAAAATGTTGGCATTATTTAGTTAATGCACGCACAGAAATGAGAATGGTATGTATTGAATTATCTAACTCTGGGGGATTCCAAAAAGTCGGCGTGTTCCTTTAATAGAGCATTTGTTTGGTAGTGTGTGGACTTTAGGCACATAAATATATAGACTAGGAAACATGCTTGTAAAACAGCTGGAGGGATGTAGAAATGTTGCAGTAGGTTATGAGTGTCTATATTGTCATGCGTCATTTGGATTCTCATTCTTAAATGGAGCAGAACCTGGAGGAACCAGACACATCTGGAGAATGCAGGTAGACTCTTTGGAGACTTCCTGTTGAGATGAGCGAGAATTAGCACTGTAAAACCAAAGCAAATCTAGTCTGTGCACTGAGAGAAAAGATATAACCGCTTTTATATATAAGTTCACACCCAGGAGCTCAGAATTATTTCCCCTTTTCAGTGAAAAAACATCATTTTTAATATGCTATCTTATATGAATACATATCAGCTCAGGTCCCTGTGGTTATTAGAGAAGAATATACAGCTCTCTCTTTTTCTCTTTCTTTATTTCTATCTTTTTTTTTTATGTAATACCTGCATTTTTGCGTGAGCTCTAATGTATGGCTAGGTGAGCCTGGGGACATGGCTGATAACACATACAGATGAGACTCAGCTCAGATATGGCTGGCTAAGCGCTTCTGTTTCTGCTTAGCTCGGCTCAGCTCGACTCGACTCTCCACGCTCAGAATGAGGAGGTGCAAGAGAGAGAAAAAGCAATATTGGAATTTGAAAGGGAGCCATGCTGTCCTTAATCACGGAGTACAATATACGGTCACTTCAGTCTGATTAATATCAAAGGAATCAGGAAACTACGGCTACGGAGAGCAGCGCTCCCCACAATGCATTCTTAGTACGCTCTCCTCATTTAGAAGAGAAATGTGTGCCGAGACTTATTTGAATAAAATATTCCATTGTGCTGCATCACCCCTATATATATGAAAAGCAACAAAAAAAGGTGTTTTCAAAATGAGGTTCAGATTCAGTTCACAGCTTTCAGTGGTCCTCACAAGCGTGTCATAAATTGAGGCAATTTAAGACGTTACTTTGGATTTTAAAATGCTTACACCAAGGAATATCAGTGGGGTCTTACTTTAATTCACTACTGTAAAAAAAAAACGTTATAGGTCGGTATGTTTTTTTAGTTTTTAAAAAGTCCCTTTTGCTCACCAAGGCTGCATTTGTTTAATCAAAAATACAGTAAAACAGTTTTCTAGGTAATACTCTGAATTCCTTACCTATGTAATAAAATAAAATAAATTGCAACGTTTGTGGATGGAAAAAAGCAAGATGGAGAATCACTTGAAAATCACATACAGTACCTGAATGAGAGACACAAGTCCATGAAGAATGGATAGAATTAGAATTAGTATTAAAATGAATGAGACTGGGGTAAAATAAAGGCAGCTGTGTTTTAGAGGTGTGGGTGGAGGAGAGAGGTTGCTTTGAGGAGCATATGGACGGTGATGGATGCACATTAGCAGCTCATAAAAGCAGCTCATTAGGAAGTTCAGTCTCTTTCAGAGGTAACCGAGGGACGACCGCCTCACAACACACACACACAGTGACTCACACGAGTACCAGCATCTGCAAACACCTGGACCCGTGACACATGAAAGTGAAGGGCAGAGCAATGTGAAAGCCCCAGGGTTTAGGTACGCTGAAAGAGTCCTGTAAGTGCACATCTCTTATGGTCCTCATGTGCTCTGTCAAGACCTCCTTTTACAGACAACAAAGTGCTCGACGGACGCATAGTAGCTGCTTTTCTACTTAGCACATTAGATGACAGACTCTTACTGCCTTAGGAACAGTTTCACATTCTCCCTTGACCAACAGCGAAGGAAAGTACATTACACGAATGAACACACTGTCCTCAGAAGACGTCTCAATGCCAGACAGTGCCTGTCTCTTTGGAGTGGTTAAAATCTATCTATCTATCTATCTATCTATCTATCTATCTATCTATCTATCTATCTATCTATCTATCTATCTATCTATCTATCTATCTATCTATGATAACATTCTACACTAGTGTAACGTCAGTGCAACCCTTCTCCTTCCTCACTGTGGAATCTTCTTTCTCATTCCAGAACCAAAGAGAACGGCTTTGAGCGGGAGCCACTCCATCCCGAGCACCCCAACAAGAGGCCCTGCACTATAAGCCCCGGCCAGCGCTTCAGCCCCTCCAACGGGCTCTCCTACCAGCCCAACGGCCTGCCGCACCCCACCCCGCCCCCACCACAGCACTACCGTCTGGACGACATGGCCATCGCACACCACTACAGAGATTCCTACCGCCACCCCAACCACCGTGAGCTCCGCGACCGCCCTCGGCCTCTGGGTAAGTGAGGGCAGATTACAGCAGCGTTACTGTGCTATGAAAGATTGTTATATACGCCGCCTTTCACCAATGCCTCTTGCCCACAAAACTTTGTGAATAAAATATTCCATTTTGATGTGAGACTCCTACAAATTTTTCAAAGAAAATGAGGCTCAAATTGAATTACTCAGTTTAATAGACCTAAAAAATATAAAAAGTCACAGATAAAATACTTTTTTTTTTTTAGAGGAAAATGTGCACTTGATTAAACTGTATATTAAATAAATAATAACAATAATAAAATAATTACAATCTCAACAAAAATCTTTATATATATTTCAATATTTACATTTGAGAAAATAAGAAATGTGCATTTATTATTTTAAATACATTTTTCAAATTACAGCTTTTCTCCATTGGTTTGGCTCATTTCTTGAAACAGACATTACATTCTCAAAACAACATGGACAAATCTCCAAACCACTTGGCAATTGTTCACAACAGAATAGCATTTCTCATTCATTTCATCAAATTGCAAATGTCTAAGTACATGTCTCAATGTCTCAGTACATCTTTGCAAATGATTAAGTACAGGTAGCCTACATTTAGCACAGTTTGCAAGTGAATAGATCTTGTTGATCTAAACTGATTGTTTGATTCTCAGTCTAATGGTTGTTAGCTCCAAAACGTATCAGCGTCATTTCATTGTATAAGTCATCAAATGCACAATAGTCTGTTCAATTGTCAAAATTAGTCAAGAACATAATACCATGAATACCATATATGACTCCCTTGGAACATTTGATACATTTATTACAGCAATTGACAGTCAGGTGAAACTAGAACTTGACTAATGAAGGAGGACTTTCACACATCTCAGATGACCAATCAAACAGTATGTTTAGTTACCTGACAGGTGCTGTCCATGACTGGGAATGCTGCCAAACATATATGTGAAGAGCTTGACCATGCAGGACCAGTACAATTTCTGAACATGGAGGCACCTGGCCAAGTAAATGAACAAGGGCAACTGCCTGCTCAAGGAGGAGGAAGAGGAAAAGGAAGAGTGAGGATGAGAGGGGGAACCCGTGGAGGAAGAAGGGTAGAGAGGGGAAGGGGGGATAAGAGAGGTAGAGAGGGGGAGGGGGCAGAGAGGGGAAGGGGGCAGATAGGGGTAGAGAGGGGAAGGGGGTAGAGAGAGGTAGAGATGGGAAGGGGTAGAGAGGAGAAGAGGGGAAGGGGGTAGAGAGGGGTAGAGATGGGAAGGGGGTAGAGAGGAGAAGAGATGATTATATTTTTTTAGAGATTACCCAGATTATATCATTAGAAAGTGTTTAAGATTGAGAACAGCAGTGTGTGGACGAAGCATTTTGGGGGCATTGACTGTTTAAAAGAGACGGAAATTTAGTTTTGACACATGAGTGAACTGTTTTGGGAGAGGTATGAGCTTTTGCAAGTGAACCATGGTGTTGTGCCGAACCATCCACGTTATTTTGACAAAAGCACCAAAAGTGAACGTCCGGTCTGTTTCAAGAAATGAACCAAAGCAATTGAGAAGGATCTTTGCCATTTTCGTGGCACTGACTATTTATATGGAAAAGGAATTTAGTTTTGAAGCATGAGTGAACAGTTTTGGGAGAGATATTTGCTTTTGCAAGTGAGCTATAGTGTTGTGCTGAACTGTAAGAATTGCCAAATTATCTTACAATTTTGAAAATCTAATTTCTGTTTCAAGAAATGAGCCAAACCAATGGAGAAAAACTGTAATATAAAAGCAATATAAAAGCCCCATTCTCCAAGGCTGAGTTTGCCAATGCCTCAAATCCTCAAAAGTCCACTGCATGCCGCTCAGACTCTTAGAAGTTAAACCAGGCGAGGCTCAGTTGGATCAGGAACATAAACTTCTTTAAAAATGATTTGAGGTTTACATTAAGCCAACTCGCCATATCAGGTTTAAATGTGCTAAAAATACTCAAGCACGTTAGCTGGTGATATATGCACAAGATATGCATGAGCCTGACAGCTCTGGTGCGGTGTGGAGAGAGGGAGAGAGCGTGCCCGCAGGCAGCACGGGAGAGCGGAGTGAGGGATGAGAGCATGTGAGGAATGAAGAGTGTGTGAGCGATGGAGGATGTCAGGAAGCGGGTGAGCTATGGCTGTGAAACAGACGGGCACGACATGCCGCTGAGGGCAAGCAAGAGAAATGGAAAACCGAGGCCCAAATAGTAACACGGTTAACACTCGCTCTCTCTTTTTCTCTCGTTCTGTGTCAGGGATGCACGGCAGCACACGCCAGGAGGAAGTCATAGATCACAGGCTCACAGACAGAGAATGGGCAGAAGAGTGGAAGCACCTTGACCATGTAAGAAAAGTAATAACATTTTTTATTACTATCCAAAGTGTATGTGTGTGTGAGAGAGAGTGAGTGAGAAAGAATACAACATGAGAAGTGTGTTTGCTGGTACATTTCTGTGTGTTTGCATGTTTTTTTTGCTTTATCACAAAAGCACTTCTCCTAGACAGCAATGAGATTATATTGAGCTCAAATGGTGATTTCAAACTGTGCAAGATACCGAAGTCTGGAATAAAAAGTGAGAGATTTTAACTGAATGAAAACTTTTTTTTTTTAAGTTGGTCAGAGATAAAAAATTGTGAACAATTGCTTATTTTTGTCTGAAGAGTTTCACGAGAAACATCTGAGACAGTTGTAAAGTCTCCAGAGCTAAAAACCTCAGAGCATTAACTTTTTCTCAGGGGTTGGCATCAGTGTTTTAATGACTGTAAACATAAAGATATGTCAGTGAGTCAGTGTTCGATGCAAGCCTTTTAACATGATATTTTTATATCTAAATTTGGATATGTTGGAGATGTTGTGTTGGTAACACTCTGCCTGCATCTCCCCCACAGCTCCTGAACTGCATCATGGATATGGTGGAGAAGACACGTCGTTCGCTGACAGTGTTGCGGAGGTGTCAGGAGGCCGACCGGGAGGAGCTCAACTACTGGATCCGTCGTTACAGTGATGCTGAAGACCTTAAGAAGACCAGCAGCTCCAGCAGCAGTCAGTCCAGACAGCAGAGCCCCGCCAGCCAAGAAAGCAATCCTTTAGGTAACACATATTCAGCACAAGATGTGTGTATGAGATGTCTGTATCACCTGGAAAGCATCATGTCCTATTTCGTACATCTGTTTGATATTTCTGACCAGATTTACAGTCAATTGTCTTGATGACAATATAATGATCTAGCAGTTATTTTGACTGGGGAAAAATGCTGTCTATTGAGTTAATTGTAAATGAAGTGTCCTTTGTTTTCTCTTTTACAGATATCCATAGGGAGCTCCTTCACAGGCCAGTGTCTGGATATGTACCTGAAGAAATCTGGAAGAAAGCCGGTTAGCATGCTGTCTTTGTCATTTTTGTACACATACTCATAAGCACAGGTGGAAAATCAAAGCTAAATTATTCACACAGAGCTCTTTCAAAACATGTCTGTGATTTAAAAGCTCTCTGAAATTCAATCAGTCAGTCAGTTAGTTATTTGTATGCAGAACTGCAGAGTCAGGTGGGAACCTGGTCGGTGTCACACCAAACTCTGATTGTTTTCCTGAATCAGGGGAGGGGGAATTTAATGCACAACAAATGATTTATATATAATTGCAGGTTAACTTTTAAGCAAAATCATAGAAAATAGTAATGCACAAATAAAACAAATTAACCCATATTTATAAATAAATGAACAAATGATAAATAAAATATAAATAATAAAAAAATTTTTTTTAAAGATTTAATGCTTTTTAAAACATAGAATTGTTTCCCTTTCATGTACATTTGAGATGACAATAATTATAGCATTTTTTTTTAATTATTATTAGTTTTGTCACCATGCATTTACATTTAAAGCTGCACTATGTAACTTTTCCGTCCACTAGAGGTTGCCTATTCAAAACAAAGGCGTAGTTTGATGACGCCACGTTTGAACTTAGAATCTTGGGACATGTGGTCTTCACCTCACAGCCGGTGGAAAAGAATCGAGATAGGACTCGGGCAGAAATCATGTTCATGGATGTGATTATTAACGTTACTGTAGTATGACGCAGAGCAGGGCCGAGTGTTGTGGGAGCTGAGCAAGGCCGCTGGAGCGATTGTTAATAAGAAGAGCGAAACACATGCCTCGCGAGCAGTGGGACTGTTATTATGGCATAGTCGCCGGCGGGACTTTTATTATGTGACAGTCGCCGGCTCCTCTTCCACTTTTCTGGTCATGAGTATGAAGTAACGCAGCTCTGTTTATCATATTAGATACATCTGAGTGTGTTGAAAATGATGTTATGATGTTAATCTTTGCGTTCACTCAGCAGCTGCTATGACACTTGTTGCACACTGCAGTAAGAGTAAAGCGTTTCTGCAAAATAAAACCGGAAAACGAGGGTAACACAGATATGACGCAGTTGACAGGCGACTTCCTCAAATGTCCCGGTTCCTTGGTTAAAATGGCAATTTTCTCACGATTTGCAAATAGTTGGAAACATTTGGGATATTGTAAGTACTCAACTGAACAAAATAAATAACACTGGCCTAGTGGTTTTGGGATATTTTACTGAAAAAATGTTACATAGTGCACCTTTAAAACCAACATTTAAAAAAAATAACACTTGGAGTTTAGAAGGTCTAGGAGCTCTGGAGCGAGGCATTTTGTTTGACTCCTGTTATGTCCCTGAGTCGTGTGTTGGGCAGTTCAGTGATTGGCTTTCACTGGAAGCACCTCTACACATTCCAACAGTGATGTCAGATCATAAAGCTCTTTTATTGCTCTGGCTGAACAGGACACATAAGTGCTCCCAGCCTTTACAGCACTTCAGCACTCTTGCCATTAGCTCTGCAACAGGCTCTCCGCTCTCCACGGCACTCTGTTTTATCACAGCAGAGGAGCTGGTTAAAAGACGGATAAAGATATTAAAAGGCTTTGTTTAAAGAGCAGTTGATCTGTGTGAAATATGACAAGTGATGGATTCTGTAATAGCAGATTGTTTACCTTGGCTTCAGCTCGCTACTACACGACCAACACATCTGCTAAAGCAGTTTGTCTTCACTGTGCGGTCTTACCAAAGGCTTTATAAAAGCAAACAAACCTTGCCATGAAAATGACGTTACAGAAGAGACTCTAATAAGCTCGTTTCAGCTAATACATTGCATTTGCAACACAACGGCGGTGGTAACACCCTAAACAAATCACCGCTGATTGAAATTCCATCTGAATAGTCAAGTATAAATGCAGTAAAACATATCAGGGAATGTGGTGCATTTTCCGTGACCTCAGCCCATCAAGAGGACGACTCTGTGCACCAAACCACCATGGTTTTACAATTCAGTCCAGTCTTGATGAAACTGTCTCTGGCTCTATAATCCTTCATATTTAAGACTGGGGTCTGCACAACCACAGCCATCCATTTCTGCAAAACAAGAGACTGCCATGACAGTTTAGTCAATTATAATTCCTTAAGAATAGTCTTTTTCTAACCCAAGCTAAAAGTGTTTAAGAGTCAGCCTTAAAGCGGTCTTCACAAGTTGCCCCAACGTAAGAGGTGAATGTCCTTTTTTTTTTTTTTTTTGAAAGACAGTAGGTGATGAATATTCAAACCGTTTTCTCGCACAGTGCCATATCCTGATCTGCATGGTCCTTTGGGGGCGCAATTGAAATGCATAATTTAAATATAAATTGTCAGATTTGCATATGCAATTAGTCAGGCTGCAGCCTTGAACAATGAAAACAAACAAACACTAAAAATCCCTAGTCTGCTCTTGAGATGAGTTTTCCAGCCAGAAGTATTTACGGTTAATGGGATAACAATGTAAAAGTAGAGATAAAGTGCGAGTTCAAGCAAATACATTTATACTTCAGAGGGGGAAATATCAAGGATTACCTGTAATCTGTCTTGTGCACTACAGTAAAGTCTTTGGTTTGAGGCTAAACAAAAGCATTTTATTCTTGTTTATTTGTATTCAGCAAACACAGAAAGTCATCTGAGCACATTCAAATAATAATTGATGTTTCTAATTAATCCCCAGATTAATCTCTTCGCTGCTTTTGAACAAAACAAACCAATAGAATCAATTACACAACGTAAATATTGTTTTCAAAATGCACAATAATAAGTTGTTCTGTTACTTTGAATGAATAAATAATGTCAGATACTATTTTTTATTAGAGTTTGTATCTATTAATTTGAACTATTAGGCAATTGTATTTTAGAAGACAATTTTTAGCCGTGATATGTCATGTCAACAGTTCAACATGTGCAGTTGTTAATTTAATGAGCTATTTCTACTTGGTCTGACCCTTAAAATTGACTTGATGTAACACAATGTAGACAGGTTGATGAAGTAATTTAGAATAATGGCCCCACTTTATATTAGGTGGCCTTAACTACTATGTACTTGCATCAAAAAATAAGTACAATGTACTAACTGTGTTCATATTGTATTGCAAAACACTTTTGCTGATATTGAGGTGGGATACAGGTAAAGTTATGGACAGGTGTTGTGGTATGGGTAAGTTTAAGGGTAGGGTTAGGTGTAAGGGAAGTGTCAACAGTGTAATTACAAATGTAACTACAGAAATAAATCACAGATGTAAAATGTAAGTACAATGTAAAAACATGTATGTACACAATAAGTGCATTGTATCAAATGATTAATAAAAATATTAGTACATTGTAGTTAAGGCCACCTAATATAAAGAGGGTCCAAAATAATATTTGACTTTAATAAAACCAGTGAATTTTATTGTCACCACATATGTGACCCCGGACCACAAAACTCCTCATATAGGTCAATTTTTTTAAATTGAGATGTATACATCATCTGAAAGCTATTTGGAAATCGGGAATCTGAGGGTGAAAAAACAAAATCTAAATATTGAGAATATGGCCTTTAAAGTTGTCCAAATGAAGTCCTTAGCAATGCATATTATTACTAATAATACATTTTTAATATATTTACGGTAGGAAATGTACAAAATATCTTCATGGAACATGATCTTTACTTAATATCCTAATAATGTTTGGCATAAAATAAAAATAATATATCATTTTGACCCATACAATGTATTGTTGACTATTGCCACAAATATGCCCGTGCGACTTATGACTGGTTTTGTGATCCAGGGTCACATATGTTTTAGGTTACCTGAAAAAATCGATGGATTGTCTCATTTTCTGCAGTTTGCAGAGTTTATATGTGATCCATATATCGGAAATTCTTTTTGCACTATTTTCTGGATTTCGTTGCTGTGCCATGGACACTTAAAAGCACTATGCTCTTTCTTTCAGAAGAGGCTGTGAATGAGGTGAAGAGGCAGGCTATGTCTGAGCTGCAGAAAGCTGTGTCAGAGGCTGAGCGCAAGGCACACGAGATGATCAGCACAGAGCGAGCCAAGATGGAGCGCACGGTGGCCGAGGCCAAGAGGCAAGCAGCGGAGGACGCGCTGTCAGTCATCAACCAGCAGGAGGACTCTAGTGAGGTAACAGCTTGTACGCCTACCGCACATTGTTATTATATTAGTGAACAGCTGCAGCATTCACATTCTGCACAAGGTTTCATTGGGATGGTAATATATTCCATACTTTATTATATTTTGCATTCGATATTATCTTAGGGATTTTCTTATATTTTAAACGATTTGTACATTCCTGCTTTACTAGGTTGGGTAGTTTTATTTCCATGACTTACAATTGATCTCCTTAGTATGGAAATCTGTAGGAAAACATGGAGATCATATGAAAATCACAGGGGGAAGATAGAGTGTGTCCCAGATAATTCCTCATGCAGGCTGGTGTCACGCAGAGCCGAGGAATATAACATTGCATTTATCACCTCAGGCAGAGCGGTGCTTTTCCTCCACTAAATGAAACATGTGGACAGTTAAGGTGGTACTGATTTGGATGAGGGAAATTGGGAAGGGAGCGCCGAGTGTCTGTGCACAGCGGGGGTATGGCTCGTTTAATCAGTTAGCAGAGAAAGGCGGCACGCATCTGAGTTTAATTGCACGAGCCATGTTTATGCACGTCTCTCCGGAGGATTGCATCGGTAGCCGTTTATAACTCCGGCTTCTCGTCTCTGGGACACATTCGAGACTTTGTGATAATTGCTCTTATTTGGCCCGGAGACAAACGCAACGAGGCCACAGTGGTAACCTGAGTTTCTGTGTGATCTTTGAGGGTTTTGTAGTTAACCTGTTACAAATGTGTCCTCACATAGCACCATGTGGAACTGGGTAAAATGACTGCGTTTTTTTCCCCAGCCAGCTCATTATTTCCATGTTTTCAAAGCAGGGAGATCCAAAGAAAAATAAACCTGAATTCTCTATTTACACTTAAATTCAAATGGGAAATGTTTGCTGCTAATGAGCCGAGACTTTCGCTCACTTTTCTTAAAGGTCTGTGCATCTATTATTTCCTAATTGGGACAATACCCAAGGAAAGAAGTGCACGTTTTTTTTATTATATATCAGCTTAAACCTCCCTTCCCCCTCTTTCCCGTGCAGAGCTGCTGGAATTGTGGGCGCAAGGCAAGTGAGACCTGCAGCGGCTGCAACACGGCGCGTTACTGCGGTTCCTTCTGCCAGCACAAGGACTGGGAAAAGCACCACCACGTATGTGGCCAGACTCTGCAGGCACAGCAGCAAGGCGAGACCCCCACCACCGTCAGCTCCTCAGCCACCCCCAGCAGTGGAGCCGGCAGCCCAGCGGACACGCCGTCCGCCGCCACGCCCCGCTCGGCCACGCCCGGCACGCCCTCCACCATAGAGAACACGCCGCGCTAGAGTCCGAGCGGCCCGTTCCTGATGCCTCAGCAGACTGGGGACTGACTCACCTGCCTCACTCGCTCCAAAATGCTAAAGCTAGCACACTAACAAAGAAAGAAGACTGTACTTAGGGCGATCACCCACAGGAGGTCCATTTCGGGTCATATTGACTTGCCATGATAGAGAACGCAAAGATATTCTTTGTTTGAAATTCTCATTGTTCTTTTATTGTTACTA
Organism: Romanogobio albipinnatus; assembly: GCA_023566225.1. Taxonomy (NCBI): domain Eukaryota; kingdom Metazoa; phylum Chordata; class Actinopteri; order Cypriniformes; family Gobionidae; genus Romanogobio; species Romanogobio albipinnatus. Next base: position 15,654,882 of record CM042261.1, on the reverse strand, counting down.
CAGCTATTATCGATTACTGCTGGTAATGTCGTTTATTGTTGTTGTGGCTCTCTTGCATTCTTGTAAATAAGAAGACAAATGGAGTAGACAGCCGGGACCTCTTGATGAGTATATTTGACCTCCCCTTCATTTTGTTTTTGTCCGTTTTTTTCCTCCTCCGTTCTGTTCTCAAAGCTCTTTATCCAGTAGCTGGGATATGAAACTATTTGACCTCATAAAAAGACACTTTAAATGACAAAAACCAAGGAAATATTTCATAGCTGATGTAAGCAGAGACTCCGGATATTATTAGGACGGCGTTCCTTGTAAAGAAGACAACGAAAAAAAACATGCCGTGAAGGGCATCTGTGTCGGACGTGGTGGAGTAGACGGCGGACAGCGTTTCTGGCTCACGCACTGAACTCTGCAGATGTGCAGCAGATTGTGAAGGAACGCAGATGTTCGTCCCTCTTCTGCAAGATAATATCCAGGTCAATGGTCTGAGAAATAAAAAGCTGTTTCACTGAGGAATGTAGGGGCGAGGAGTGCCGGGCCCGTGCTGGATTTTGAGTACCACACGGCGTAATGAAGGATGCGCTCTGAGCCCCGATCCCAAATGCACTCCATCAGCTCCCAAAACAGGAAGTGAAGTCATCGGCCCACCAGAGCAGGACTGTCAGAACCTCACTGTGACAGCCGCTGGGAAACAAAGGGCTGAGAAATTACCCATAAATCACTGGCTATTGGAACCAGTCCAGAGCCCTTCTCCTGTCCTGCCTATCTCTAACCCCGCCATCAGTCCTCGTTCTGCTTCTTTTTGCCCTTCTAGATCTCATTGTGTTAAACACTTGTGTCCTGTGCTGTCTCCAATGGTTATTTATTGTACATGTGCTGGACAATTGTGACGACGCATTACTCGTTTAAACCACGGTCACAACTTTTTAGTCTTTCTAGGTGCAAAAAGGAAGAACGTATTTTCTCTTTTTTTCTCTCTCTTTCTCGCAAGCTGCTTTTCTATTTGTATGTGTTTGTGCTAGTCCCCTTGTAGTTCTCTAAGAAGAAAAAAAACACTTTTCCCATTGTCCTCGAAAGACAAACGCTATCTCTCAGAGCTGCTACTTCAGTCTCATTCAGATGTTTTTTCTGAGAACTAGCATGTTACATGGAATGCTAACATAAATGTTTTTGTACATGGGACGTACATAAATGTATTTGCACTGTCACGGTTTCTCTCGGCATGCTTCTTTTGGCAGTTTTTGTTTTCCATAGGGAGCCTCACTTCATAGGTTATCTTTGGAGTGCTTCGTTACATATCTGTGATTTTCTTTTCTTGTTAAAAAAATGGAGAAAATGTATGAAAAAAAGAGCAAAAAGAAAATGGAAAAAAGACAAAACAGAAGGATCACAATCTGCTTTTGTTAACATTTTTTTTCTAAACATTTTGCTTTGAATAGTTAAGGACAGTGCATGCACATGCATACTGAACGCTATGGTATATGTTGTTTTTGTTTTTTTTACAAAAAAGAAGAAAATGTACAAAAAAACAGACACTAAGAAACTAACTTTCCAAATGCAGAGGTGAAAAACAGACAGCTTTAACACTGCAGAGCACCAGGATACACAGTATTACAAAATAATTTACATGGAAGACAGCCAAAGACAGACATGAAGGACCAAAATCTGATTTTATCCAAGATTTAAACATGACAAAATAGACTCACTCAAATGCATTCTTGTTTTCTCGACGTGTTTATCCACATTGAGCGATGTTTCCATTTGAAAACCTTTAACTCTCCCCTGTCCAGAGCCAAGACCAGCCCTGTTCAGCTCGTAGGGAGGAGGAGCCACTCAAAACCATGTAGCAGTTCCTAAGAAAAGAGGGTTTCACGTGTGGATGAGGCGGTCCAAATGATTGAGCAATAACTGAAAAGATGGATCCCATATCTAGATCCTCCAGGGCTAGGTTTTCACAACCGTTTCATTGTCGTCTTTTTCCTTTCCGTATCATTCCTCGAAACGAATTTGTCACCCCAAAAGGCTACCTGCCCGACTGAAGCGAAGCTCTTCTCGTTCACTAACGGCACATAACCAAACCTTCAAGTGTTTCAGCTCGAGATAAAAAGCCATGTGAGAAACTAAGACTAAACGAAACAACCTCGTCAATGGCTTAAGAGGAAGAGGGGTCTAAATGAGCACTTAGCTGCACTCTGATGGCTCACGCCCTCCAAACCATGGTGCTAAACGCTGTGCATTTGACCTCTTAGGAGGAGGGGCTGGCCCTGGATGCACTCCCGGCCTCCTCCAGCATGCTACGGTTAAATAATCCAAAAAACAAAGGTGTAAGACACCTGTCCACATCTCCAGAGAACCTGCCAGCTAAGCTGTCTTGAAACACTAGTGTACTATTTTTGAAAAATACATACAGTTAGTGTAGTAACTTCGATCAGGGGGAACCTGAATAAAATAAGCACGGACAAAGCATTAAGAAACTCCTCCTTCCCACTCTAGTACGTCTGTTTTGCTACAACCTTTTTTCCTCGGTGGCAAAAAGTCTCACTCTACCTCTGACAGCACGTTAGGAGCACCAGTCGCCGAGCGGACACTGGTCTAGACAAACCAAATGGGCACATGAGAACAGGACTTAAACCCAAAGTTAAAAGCTCAAATAGCTGCAAACCATATCACTACTTGGTAACAATGCAGACCTCATGAGAAAAAAAAAAAACTTAAGAAATAGAATACGTAAAATAAAAAAACGGGAAAAAAAATGTTATGTTCATTTTAAGTTTGTCACACGTACAGATCACTTTGAGTCGACTCAAAGTAAAAAAAAAAAAAGAAAGATTGCAGAGTGTTGACTCCATTTGATATACACTATAATTCAATAAATGAGAAATGTGATATATTCCTATTGCCCTCCTCTTCTCCTGCACCCCCTTTCTCCCCGTTTATGTCTTCTGTTGTGAGACACTCTTGGCCGCTTGTCAATGTCATTTAGGTTTGTGTTAATGGGGGGTTCGCACCAAACGTGAGCGAAAAGTAATGGCTGGTGAATTTGCGCATGCCTTTTTTTGCCAGGTGTTCTTACGTTTTCTTTTCTTTTTTCTCCAGTTTGTAAAGTTAATTCATCTTTGGGATATTTAAGGAACAGTGGAAACTTAGTGAAATGGTGGGGTGGGTTCAGGACGGGCAGTCATAGGGTTCTTCGAAAATCTTTATTGTGAAAAAAAACTCATGAAAGTTGTTGTGCAATACTTAACGGAAACATGAACCACATGTTACAGGTGGGCTGGGAGGGTGTGGTCTCTCGTCACACCGTTTCAGTATACTCTAGGGTTTTTTCGAGTCTACTATGTCAGAACTGTGGTTTCTTGTTTAATCTGTTTTCTTTATTCTCTCGTTTTTGGGGGCTGTAGTAAATGGTCTGTCAGTCTGTGAATCTTTGCAGTATGATTCTGGTATTGTTGTACTCTTTACTGTGTAATAAATATGTTCATACCTGCATTGGAGACTGTGGATTTATTTTTATCTTTGTTTGACGTTGTTTAAAGTTTGTTTAAAATCAAAAGTACCTGTTGCATGTTACAGGACAGAATGCATTCTGTTTGGATGCATCATGTACAGTACATTAGCGTTTATTCATTTAGCAATTTAGAAAATGAGAAATCCAACAAAGTGGGGTTCAAGATTGTTCAGAGTATAGAGACTAGAATAGAGATATATGCCTATGTAAGAAATAAAGTAAAGAAAATATTATTATTATTTTTAAAATTACAGGATTCCCATGGTTATGTAAATCATTATGGCATAAAAAGTCAAAATTGAGATAGAAAACCTTATTTATGTGACTTAAAAATCCTGAATCCTTTAGTTACTATACTTGTTGTTTTTAAATAAATAAAAAAAAAATATATATATATATATATATTCTTAAATATATATATATGTTCTTAAAATATATATATATGTTCTTAAAATTTTGATGTGTTTCTATTTCTTTTTTTCTGTATTTTATTTGTATGTTCTTGTAAAAGCAAAAGCAAAAATGTTGAAATTTACATAATTTTGACTTTTTACTTCATATCTCAGAATTAACTTTTATGTAATAATTTAAAAAAAAAAAATTTCTTCATAATTTCAACTTTTTGTATCATATTGTTTCTGTCATAATTATTACTTTTCATCATATAATTTCAGCATTTTTTTCCTGTGATTGTTGTCAATCTTTGACTTGTCCTATAATCGTTTTTGTCATAATTATTACTTTTCATGTCAGTTATTTCTCATAATTTCTTGTCATTGACTTTTTATTTTATAATTATATCTTAGTATATCTCCATTTTCGTATTTTTTTCATAATTATGAATTTTAATGTCATAATTATGATTTACCAAGCATGATTTGGAATGACTGGAAGAGTCACGTTTATTGGTCAAACGGTGTGGGAATTATAGAGTTCTAAGCATTTCTAAACTCAATTCAAATGACCTTTTTACAACAAATGTGGCCAAAACTAAAGCTATACTGCAAGTATGAGACGTACTGTGAAAGGTTGAGTAAATTGTGATTTGATATGCATGTATACAAGAACCCAAAAGCTTGAAGTGAAAGGCTTAGGGTTTGAAAGGCCATTTGAAATGCCTGCTATACCCAACGTAAGTAGCCTTGGGAAGTGAAGAGTAAATGCTCTCTGAAGGGAAGCTATTAGTGTGGAAGGTCTGTATTTAAAGTGTCACTTAATGCCCATGTCCCCCTTTTTACATTTTACCTAATGTTGAAATGTTAATATGTGCAATATTCAGCCCACTTTGTCCTGAAATGTGACAGCAACATTGACGAGGCAACACATTTACCAGCAATTATCTTCGCCCCGGCCAAAGGCTTTACAAACGCCACGCCAAAATGAATCCTGGCGATTGCTCAGCCATTACAAAACCTTCAGAGAATCACACGACTCTACCAAGACGTCTACGCTTTTGTGAACCTCTTATGCCCCTTATCTGCTTTTATTACCATTTAAGAGATCATAAAGCTAAGGATAAGTTGAAACACTGTGATATTCCTGCCATTTACCACCTTTCGCGTTTTCAACTCGCGTTTTTTATCAAGTGCCGAGAATTGACAGACCCTCAATTAAGCGAGGTCCGGAGAACTGTTCTCCGCCGATAACAATACAAATGGATTCTCTCAAACAGAGAAAAACAGCTGTCTCTATTATTTGAATGCTTCACCTTTCCCCGCTCCATTAATTGGGTCTTTGATCACAGGCAGAGGTGCAGAGTGCCTGATAAGGAAAAGGTTATTAGTAAAGTAGCCCGGAGGACTGAGCCGCGGCCTAGCGCGGGCTGCGCGAGATGAGATAAGCCCATAATGCCTGTGTGTGCATGTGCTCGTGAGCGATAGGGCCTCCGTCTGCCCCCAAAACGCTCATGCGAGGAAAAGAGCAATACTCCGACGAGCTAATGCAGGATATAAATTCTGCTTCCAGGGATGGAACGCAGGATTAAACTCCATAAGTTCGCCTTTAAATGGTTTACATTTTTTGCCTCTGAATCAAACTGTGTCGCAGAATTTCACTGTGCTTTTTTGAACCCGATATGCGGCGAGGAATATTACTGTAGGCCTACAGTGACGGAGGAGAAAATAACGCTCTGCCTTTGAGAGTCGGGCGAGAGTGTCTCTTTGATATGCAGCCCAGCTAAATTTGAGGATTTAAATCTGATTTCATCTAAGCCTGTTTATAGTCCCATGTCCACGGATGAGGCGTTGAGTGATTCGAAACACCTCGTTGAGGAATCTTCGCGAAACTCACTTGTAATAGGTTTTTTTGCTCTGAAACCACAGAGGAATACAACTAGGGGGTACGAGAGCATATTAGGCCTGTTATGGTGGGGGCAAAGTGACTCTATGGAGAAAACATTTTTGATTAAATTACAGAACACAAGGTTATCTTACTCCAGCACATGCCTCACTGCCCCAGGCCTGGATAATCTGTTAATACCATTCAAGCATAATGACATTATTAAGGAAGTGGAGTACTGCATCTCCACACAGGCCTGAATGATGCATGTAGCCGACCCTCCATCATCCTAGACAGAAGATGTGGGCCGCGATGGAGGGAGGGAGAGAGAGGGAGAGAGAGAGAGAGAGAGAGAGAGAGAGAGAGAGAGAGAGAGAGAGGCTGCCTGTCAGTGACAAAAGTACTGCTTAAATGTCAGCTAATGGTTCCACGGCACCCTGCTGATGAACAGGGCAAAAAAGAAAAAAGAACAGAAAGATATCTACCGTTTATCTCCAGGGGCCAAAAAGCTCAAGCCTATATTTATCCGGTGAACAACACTGCTCTTTCTCACACCATCTTAAAATCTGCTACACAGAGAAAATGTGTAATTCATTATAGTTATTGGTGGACATATAAACTCTGGTTTCAAAAATGTGTAAATCTAGGATCTAAGATGAGTAAATAAGGACAACCGAGATCCCTGCAAGCAGGTGCCCCCAGAGCGGGTGCCAACTTTGTGTAAGTTTTGTTTTAGTTAGTAAAGCTTTAGTTAGGGCTCATAAGCGCTGAAGAATCCTTTGTTTTCAGTTAGTTTAGAGGGTGGGGATTAGTTGTTATTTTTGTTTAGCACCGCTCATTTTCTTTCTCATGGCTTATTTCAGTTATCATTTATTTTCTTTTTGCTCAATTGTACATAGTGTTAATATGTTTGTGTTCTTGGTGTTCATTTGTATAAATTATATTTCTGTTTTGTAAATAAGGCGAACCACCTGCTTTCAGTAATCTCAGTTGTCCTTGCGTCATTCACGCACAGTACTTCCCAGAGACCAAAATGATAACAGTGTTTTAATTTTACTATGTACCTCTATGCCATCAGGGGACGTAACAGTCATTGTCTGCGTCAACATGCAATTACACATGCAGACCGCTAGTAGGCAGTGTCCATGGGCATGTTGATGGTGTAACCCACAGTATCAAGGCAAAAGCAGAAGAAGAAGCAGCTTGTTGTGTATGGCTGGATCCCAAGGTAAAAACTAGAAGGGATACAGCTAATGCCACTGGGCATGCGCACATCAATATTGTGTCATTTAATTACTGTATTTGCATCTAGTATCGAGTGTCTGGGGGGTAACACACACAGCCAATCTCATGAATCTCTTAAATCTCTTAAATACCTACAGAGTAGCATTGCATCCTTCATATCTGAAAAAAGTATTTAGTTTTATTAGATAAGAAAAACAGATAAGCTGTACTGACTCTTTCCGAAAACAGCCGAACTCGTGGAGGAGTGCAGCGGGCTGAGAGACACACGCGCACACACAATACATTCGTGGCATTATCCCTCCCTGGATAACTTTCTATTCACTATTCGTTAGTGTTGTTTACATTATTTGCACTCATGCACCAATTGCCAACAAAACAGACATTAGATGCAGTTTCGACTCTTGACCGGGAACAAAAAAACACATCCACTGCATCTAATGTTTCCTCAATGCTGGGTTATTTGGGAATTCCCTCACAACCAAAAACAAACTTCTTTAGAGAAATTGTTGAAGTTGTCGTCTAAAAACAAAGCACTGCCGACGGCTCCCGTAACCCGAACAAAGCACGTTGATGGACGGAACGTCACATAAAACTCATTTCAAATTCCTTTCCAAACAGTCCTCAGTGTTGACTCTGAAAGACAAACTCTTTGTAAAATTAGTTTAAACAAATTACTAAAAAGAATTAAAAAACCCATTTGTGCAAATCAGACATCACAAATGTTTGTTTATGTGCAGCTTGTAAGGACAACTCAGCTCATCAAATTAATTAATCTATTTATTTTATGGTAATTCAGTTCCCTTTCGTTCAGTCACTACAATGTACGTTAGTGACTAACGAATGGGGGTTTCGCTTAGAAGCCAATTACCTTCGAGAATTTAAGAGCGCCCAATGGCAGTGCCAATGCCATGGGCATGCGGAATTTGCATGCGTAACTCTGCCCCACCTCGTGGGTATATAAGGAAGTACGCTGGCAACATCGCATTATGTTTCTGCTTTGGAGCCAAGAGGATCTCTTCACTCCTTCAAGCCTGATAACTGAGTCTTTGTCAGCCTTCGAGACGATCAGCTTTCCAGAGGCGTTGGTGTTACAGTGCATTCCAGCAATCGCATACTGCCTGCCTGCTGATCTGCGCAGTGGTCTGCTAGACGGCTGGTGTGTGGTCCCTGGGCGCCCTGGCATTTCTGCGAGGCTTCCTCTCACAAAAAGAGCTTGCACGTGACGCGTCCTTTTCAGGATGTCTCGTCCGTGTACTTCTGGGTGTGGCCGGTCGCTTTCCTCTTCCGATGGGCACAATCACTGCTTGGTATGCTTGGGCTTTCAGCATGCACAGGCAGCGTTTGTGGATGAGTCCCACTGCGGGAACATGACCATCGCAGTGTTGCGGTCGAGACTCCATGAGCTTCGTAATGAAGTGAGAGTCCCCTCTACCACACCCCGATATACTGAGTCCCAGAGGCCCAGTACTTCGGTTGCGATGCAACTGTGTCCACAGAGCGCTTCAACTTGGATCCTAAGCACCCCTCCAAAGCCTGTCGATTCACATCAACCTTGGTGGCGAAATCGCACAGAGCTGCGGGGCAGGCTGCCGCCTCTTTGCATGCCATGGCAATCCTTCAGGTCTACCAGGCCAGGATCCTCAAGGACATGCACGAGGGCAGAGTTGACCCGGGGCTCCTCGACGAGCTGCGTGCCGCCACCGACCTCGCTCTTCGGGCGACGAAGGTGACCGCACGCTCCCTGGGTCAAGTGATGTCCACAAATGTGGTCCAGGAGAGACATTTGTGGCTGAACCTGGCCGATATGCGGGACACCGAGCGAACCCAGTTCCTCGATGCCCCCATATCCCAGGCCGGCCTCTTCGGCGGGGCGGTTGAAAGCTTTGCCCAACAGTTTTCAGCCGCTCAGAAGCAGACTGAGGCTATCAAACATATACTGCCCCGGCGGCCAGCTGCTGCCTCCGCCCAGCCGCCGGCACAGTCGCCTCAGCCTGCTCCCCGCCGAGGACGCCCTCCTAAGGCTCCCGCCCCTCCCGCCCGGTCCAAGCAGCAGCCTTCACCCGGGCCGGGTCGTGGAGGTCGCCGTAGGAAGGCGTCCCAGTCCGCTCAGCCTGCCCCACACCCCGCTAAACGCCAGGCCAAGCGGCGCTCCTGAGACGGACAGCTCAGGGATGGGACATTCTTTCCAGGAGATGGTAGCAGGACCACTCCTTCCCCCGGTGGAGGGCCGGGGGAGAATCCTTTGTTCAGCTGCTGGCCCCCGGGTCAGCAGCACCCTAATTTGGTCAAAGAAAGAATTAACACTCCCATCCCTGAGCCACCAGAGATCGGTGATGACAATGCGCGCCACTCGCCACTCGCATCCCTCTCTGTCGCCAGCCTCCTGGCAGAGCAGACCCCAGTGGAACGTGCGTCCTTCCCTGGTCTCCTCTGTCAGGACGCAGCAGTTAACCGTGCCCCCGCACCGGGACGCCCAACAGCCTCCCATGTCCGAACCGGTAACACTGCCTCGCTGCCCCACACCGGGTACGTCTGTGGTCCGAATGACCCCGCTGGTGCAGTTCCTGGGAGTCTGGCTTCAGCTTCCGGGACTGTCCCGCTGGGTCGCGACGACCGTCAGGCGCGGCTACGCGATTCAGTCCTGCTTCCGGGGAGTCCGTCACACTTTGATCGGGGCCAATGCCCCCGTCATGCGTGCGGAGGTTGCCACCCTACTGGCGAAGGGTGCGATCGAACCTGTCCCTCCAGCCGAGATGAACTACGGGTTCTACAGCCCGTACTTCATTGTACCCAAAAAGACCGGTGGGTTACGACCGATCCTGGACCTGCGCATCTTGAACCGATACCTTCGCAGGCTTCCGTTCAAGATGTTGACGCCTACTTCTATGTCTCCATTCTACCTCGACACAGACCGTTCCTGCGGTTTGCTTTCGAGGGGCGGGCATATCAGTACGCGGTCCTCCCATTCGGGCTATCTCTGTCCCCTCGCGTCTTTACGAAGATTGCAGAGGCAGCCCTTGCACCCCTTCGGCAGCACGGGGTTCGCATCCTGAACTACCTCGACGACTGGCTCATAATGAGTCACTCTCGAGCGCAGGTGTGCGAACACAGAGATCTAGTGCTCCAGCACTTAGCCCGTCTGGGCCTTCGGGTCAACTGGGAGAAGAGCAAACTTTGCCCCGTGCAGAGGATCTCTTTTCTCGGTATGGATATCGACTCGGTCGCCATGTGCGCGCAGCTTACGAGCGAGCGCGCGCAGTCTCTGCTGACTTGCCTTCGTCAAATCGAGGGCGAGAGTGCGGTTCCACTGAAACGATTTCAGAGGCTCCTGGGGCATATGGCATCTGCAGCCGCGGTGACGCCGCTCGGATTGCTACATATGAGACCGCTTCAGCACTGGCTATGCGATCGAGTCCCGAGATGGGCATGGCGGTCTGGCACGCTCCGGGTACAAGTGACTCGGGCCTGCTTACCTCACTCTCAGACTCTCACCCCGTGGTCGAACCTCAGTTTTCTACGGACCAGAGAGTGCTTAGAACGAGTTTCCAGGCATGTTGTTGTATCAACAGTTGCCTCCGCCACGGGCTGGCATGCCATGTGCAATGGACAAGCAGCCGCAGGCTCCTGGACAGGACCCCAGCGCCTTCTGCATGTCAATTGCCTAGAGTTACTGGCAGTACGGTTCGCCCTGCACCGCTTCCGAGCGTTGCTGTGGGTTAAACATGTACTAGTCAGGACAGACAACACGGCCGTTGTAGCGTACATCAACCACCAGGGCGGTCTACGCTCCCGCCGTATGTCTCAACTCGCCCGCCATCTCGTTTTATGGAGTCAGAAGCATCTGAGGTCCCTTCATGCTGTCCACATCCCGGGAGTCCTGAACCGTGCAGCCGACGAGCTCTCACAGCTTTAGCCACTTCCTGGAGTATGGAGACTCCATCCCCATACGGTCCAGCTAATATGGGAACGGTTTGGCGACCCACAGGTAGACCTGTTTACCTCCCAGGACTCTTCCCATTGCTCCCTGTATTATTCCCTGACCGAGGGCACACTCGGCACGGATGCACTGGCGCACAGCTGGCCGCCGGGTCTACGCAAGTATGCGTTTCCCCCAGTGAGCCTTCTCGCACGGGTACTGTGCAAGATCAGGGAGGACAAGGAGCAGGTCATGTTGGTCGCCCCGTATTGGCACGGCCAGACCTGGTTCTCAGAACTGCTACTCCTTGCGACAGCCCCTCCCTGGCCTATTCCTCTGAGACGAGACCTTCTCACTCAGAGATGGGGCACCCTTTGGCACCCGCGTCCGGCGTTCTGGAAGCTCCACATGTGGCTTCTGGACGGGACGCCAACGGTTCCACCTGCGGTGGTCGCTACCATCACTACCATCACTGCCGTCTACACGGCACGCCTATGCGTTGAAGTGGAACCTCTTCGTCACCTGGTGTTCTTCCCGCCAAGAAGACCCCTGGAAATGCCTGATCGGGTCCGTGCTATCGTTTCTCCAGGAGGGGTTGGAGCGAAGGCTGTCTCCCTCCACCCTTAAAGTGTACGTGGCCGCAATATCTGCCCACCACGATCTCCTGGGGGCCAAAAAGGCAAGTCAGCACGACCTGATCATCAGGTTCCTGAGGGGAGCGAGGGACCTCTCAGTAGTTTTAAGTGCTCTGCAGAGGCCTCCCTTTGAGCCTTTGCGGTCGGTCGATATTAAGTTTCTGTCTATAAAGACGGCTCTGCTGACCGCATTGGCCTCTCTTAAGAGGGTAGGGGTCCTGCAGGCATTATTCGGTTGACGAAGCGTGCCTGGAGTTCGGACTGGGTAACTCTCATGTGATCCTGAGACCCTGGCCCGGATATGTGCCCAAGGTTCCCACTACTCCGTTCCGAGACCAGGTGGTGAACCTGCAAGCGCTGCCTTTGGAGGAGGCAGACCCAGCCTTGGCATTGCTCTGTCCAGTACATGCTCTCCGCGCCTATGTAGACAGCACGCAGTGTTTCAGGACCTCAGACCAGCTCTTTGTCTGTTATGGTGGAGAGCGGTAGGGAAGAGCTCTCTCAAAGCAGAGGCTGTCTCACTGGTTAGTGGACACCATTGTTTTGGCTTACCAACAGCAAGGTCGACCATGTCCCCTTGGGGTTAGGGCACACTCCACCCGGAGTGTGGCCTCCTCTTGGGCTCTAGCGCATGGCGCCTCGCTCACAGACATCTGCAGAGCTGCAGGCTGGGCGACACCTAACACATTCGCCAGATTCTATAATCTCAGAGTGGAGCCAGTGTCCGACTATGTACACGCCCCTACGGGTGGCCGGTAATGGACCAGGCTCAGGTGTCTTCGCTTGCTCGCCATTCCACTCCACGGACTGGATATGTGCGATTATTCTCCTCAGGAGAGCTCCCCGAGAGCCCTGAGTTCCTCCAGCACTGTCGACGCCGACATCAGTTCAGTCTGCCCTTTCGAACCCAGACCCTCATGTCCGGCCAGGTGCCCGTGTGCATGGTTCCCCTCCGGCGACCCCCACACGAGTATTTCCACCGTAAGCCTCCTCAGTGAGCAGGTGTCTTTCCCTTGGCAAGTCCCTGCCACCCCTAGGGTTAAAAATCCACCCTCTGGCTGGTACCCTAGAGTTCTTCCATATGCAGCCCTTAGCAGGTCATATGTGTATTTTCTAAGTCCTCCCTACGGGTAGGCACTTTGGAATATCCACACTGGAATATGCTTCCCAGTGTACCTTGGTATTCCTGTGATAAGTGGGAGTCCTTCGTCCATACTAGTCTTACGACAGGGTACTCACACTTACGCAGGGCACTGGAAGACAGCTGAGTGGCGCTGCTGTATTGGAACCCCCATTCGTTAGTAACTAATGTACGTCGTAGTGACTGAACAAAAGGGAACGTCTCGGTTACGTATGTAACCCTCGTTCCCTGAGGAGGGAACGGAGACGTACGTTTCCTTTGCCACGTCAGCTGTGCTGCTGGAATGCGGAGTTCAGTCTTGGCTCCTGCAGCAGTAACATAATGCGATGTTGCCAGCGTACTTCCTTATATACCCACGAGGTGGGGCGGAGTTATGCATGCAAATTCCGCATGCCCATGGCATTGGCACTGCCATTGGGCGCTGTTAAATTCTCAAAGGTAATTGGCTTCTAAGCGAAACCCCCATTCGTTAGTCACTAACGTACGTCTCCATTCCCTCCTCAGGGAACGAGGGTTACATACGTAACCGAGACGATTCACTGCATGAACACTTTGTGTAATATATACTGAGAGATTGTATGGAATATATTGAAATAAAAAAGAAACAGTAAATCAGTCTAGGGGTAACCCATATGCCCAAGCATATAAAAATGTAACCCCTCCGGTTCTACTCGCACTGCTCAGAGTGGAATTCAAACTGGTGTTTCCGGCATGAGAGTCTGGTGCACTGACAAGGATGCTAAAGACCGCAGCCTCTAGCGTCTACTTGTAACCAATCCGAGCGGGATTCGAACTCACCAGTGTCACCAGCATGGGAGGTGTGCACTAACAAGGATCCCATAGACTGCAGCCTCTAGCATTAGTCACCAGTGCGCTCTTAAAGCTAGGGGAGTGAAGTTTACTCGCACAGCTCTTTAATAGCTGGCCTCCGTTACATTCATCCCCCTAAACCTCACTCCCATCCGGGTCACGGCACCAATGTAACCCTTCCGGTTCTACTCGCACCACTCTGAGCAGGATTCGAACTGCTGTTTCCGACATGGGAGGTGAGCGCGCAACAACAAAAACACCATAAACTGCAGTCTCTAGCATCAGTTGCCAGTGCACTCTTAAAGCTAGGGGAGTGAGGTTTACTTGCACAGCTCTTCACTAGCTGGCCTCCGGTACACTCATCCCCCTAAACCTCACTCCCATCCGGGTCACGGCGCCAATGTAATTGGTCCTACTTGCACCCGCTCTGAGTGGGATTCAAATCCGCGTCACCGGCATGGGAGGCCACCCATGGACACCAACAAGGACACCATAGGCCACAGCCTCTAGCAACAGTCACCAGTGCTCCACTTAAAGCCAGGGAGCCAGTGAGGTTTACCTGTACAGCTCTTTACTAGATGGCCTCCGTTACACTCATCCCTAAACCTCACTCACATCTGGGTCATGGCACCATGGCAACTCTGAGCAGGATTCAAACAGCTTTTTCCAGCATGGGAGGCAGGCGCCCTAACAAAAACACTAATGACCGCAGCCTCTAGTGTCAGTCGCTAGTGCGCCTCTTGAGGCCAGAGGAGTGAGGTTTACCTGCACAGCTCTTCACTAGCTGGCCTCTGTTACAAACAACCACACATGAAGCATCACCTAGATCAGTATTTCTCAGTTCCAGTCTTCAGGACCAACCTTCCAGAATGATTTAGATGTCTCCCTATTTAACAACACTAACAAGCTGATTTGAGAAACAATGACCTAGATAGTGTGCATTAACGAGGACAGGTCAGGAGTGGAAACACACCTCTGGAAATGCAGTGATGAGACAGAACAGGAGAATCACCTGCAGGCCCCCTGAAACTGAACCTGAGCTGGTTTGCAAGAAAAGTGCCTACGTGCACACCGCCAGAAGCCCAGAGCTGTGGGTCTTACCCAGCTGAGATGACTGATGACTAATGAGAGTAGAGTGAGGACCAGGCCGACTGCTACCCACTGTGTGTTTAAAGCGTGATTGATGCTTTTCATGGCTCCCGAGCCCCCTCTTCACAGGAACAGCTTGCTCTAAACACACAGGGCAGCACTTGCTGACTTAAATACAAACTTTGTGTTTACGAGAGCCAGCCTAGTGCACAATAAAACTTTAGGAGGCATATGGAACCCACAACTTTTAGACCTCACTGGATGTGCTCTGCATACTGTCAGCTGGCTAGGCTTGAAACGAATGCAGCTGTGAAACAGGCACGTGGCTCATCCTATGACCTTGATGACGAATCAATGTAAAATGAAGACGTGTGGTTAAGGCCTTGGTAGTAATGTTTCTATCAAGTTTGGGGCCATTGAATCATCATAGTTCCCCACCAGGATTATGGCACTAGAAACGTCTGAATTCATGAAGTGGGACTGTGTGTTATCCATCATTCTGCTAATATAGTCTTCCACAGAGGATTTCTCATGTGAGATATCACACCAACACAATCCAGGCTGCCATCGTTGGAATACTGCAGCCAGCTGATACATTTTTGTAATCTGTTTTGTAAACTGTTTTGAGAAACACTGCTAAAGAGATCACAGCGGGCAAGTTTCAGAGTAAACAGAGATGCCATACACTGTGTTTTTCCAAGTGCTTATTATGTTGATAAATGGTTCCAAATAAATGTGGCTTTCAGTTTGCCAGCAAAAGGCAATACAGCGGAGCAGCTGGGTCAGGTGCTGCCTGACATATGTGTCCTCCTCTTTTGGAGCCAAATGTAAGTTTAATTGTAATATCTGAAGTAAGCTTTTATTATTTCTCTCATTCATTTTTAATAATATGTTTGGGACGATTATTATGCAATTATTAAACACGTACTTATTATACAAACAGTTAGTTCTGCAGCCTTCGAACAATGCTGAAGTGACTCTTTCTGCAGGTTACATCTTTAAGGCCCGTTCACACCAAGAACAATAATTATATTAGTTTATTTTACACATTCTGTTTATTATTATTGAGTGCTCCGGTTATGCCTTCTGTCGCTTTAAATGCTTGAGCTCTTTAAATTCTGGTGAATTCTGATTGGCTGTCAATGCTTTTATCGTTCATCAGCAGGAGAAAAAAAATTCAGGAAAGAAACAAGTTTAAATGTGTAACACATTAAATCATTAATGGAACAATTTGTTCAGAAATACTGATTCATTCAGATATTCATTCATTCATGCTGGGTAATAGAAAAATGGGAAATAGAAATCCCAGCCCAGTTTCAGTTAAATTTAAGTTTGTCTAAATTGTCTAAAACTCAAAACAATGAAACAATTCAGATTACTTAAAATGTGTCAGTTTTGTGAGCTCAAAAGAAAAAGAAAGTTGTAAATACTCATGAAGTTAATTAGTTTGAACTAATTTGTTTAATTTAAGTTTACGCTACTCAAACCAATTCATTATTTTGAGTGTTAGAGTTTAAGTTCTGGCATGAAACTCTAGATGGCGCAGGCTGATAGGTACTTAACTCATTTGGAAGCAATCACATCATTATCTACATCGCGCAGCTGATTGGTTGCTGTGGCATCAGCGGGCAATGAGACGTGGCTCAACATTCAAATACTGGTAGTGTTGCTGTTAGCAGTCTGCACCATGCTTTCAGAAACTCTTCACCTTCCTTAGCTCCACCTGTATAGATCTGCTATGGGGGGTTGTTTCATGTATGTTACATGTGCAGCATGTCTGTGAATGTATTGGCAGTAGCAAGTCTCGGTACTTGCTCTGAAGCAGCAGCAGCATAGCAGATCTATTATGCCAAGACCAAATACATTAACATTGCCATATCAATTTAGCCTAGAAATCTAGATGCACCCTAGCGGCAGCAAATGTAATTTGCAGCCAGGGTCGTCTAGCAACTCTCCGTAGACTTGCGAGCTTAAAAAAAAAAACTCTAGTCAGGCCAATCACATCGTGTATAGAGTCGGTGGGCGGGCTTAACATAATGACGGCAGAGTTGTGACGGTTCCGCATGAAATCCCTGCTACTTCCCTGCTAACAAAGAACGTTACAGCACTGAAGTCATTCTTAAAAAAGGAAGATGTGTTCTGAGTTTTGCCAACCGGATATGGCAAAAATTGAATCTATCAACTAGCTCCGCTGGTGGGAAAACACACGGGACTCAGCCACAACCCGCTTGTGATTGTTGTCTCACCACTGATGCATCAAAACGGCCAGCGGCGGGACTGGTTGTAGCGCTATCCTATTGCATGCAGAGGGAATTTGAAAGACAACCGTTTATCGCGCTTCTCGGATTGAGCCCTGCCAATGATGTGTTCCCAGACCAAACATCTTGATGTGGGTCTGGCTTGTCAGGCTAATATCCATTACCATTACCATGCCAATCTCTCCAAGAGTTGTCATGACAGAACTAATGTAAAGAATAACAAAGTGAAGTAAATGGTAAACCTATTAGTTCTACAAACCAGTGTTTGTAATAAATAAAATAATATGATAACATACCAGTTTGCAACATCAATCAGCATAATGGACTGTTTTTGTACAGCTAAAATAACTTGTGGCTAACACTGGAGTCCTCGCACCGCTCTTAAGTTTAAGGTGGATAGAGTGTGGGGTTGAATTTGAGAGCAAGTCAACCACAGGCCTACTTCAAAAGTAGAGTGAATTGGTTGGTCTTATATCCTCGTTGGATCCGTACTCAAGTTTCCTCTCTCACACACACGACTGCACTGATCACTTGAAATGGAGGATGTGAGAAATTCAGTGTGGCGAAGCTGGTGATGTGCCTTTCATTCCACCAAATAAACAACCAGAGAGAGGTCATAAATCAGTAGGGCTCCGTCTGGCCTCCCCCACCCCCATCCTTCTCCCTACTGAACGCACAGAGTAACGGCATGAGGAGCGAAAAGAGGAGGGAAGCAAATGAGAAATATAGAGCAAAAGAGAGCTAAGGTAGAAGAGAGAAAAAGCAAGAGAAGGATTGGAGGTGAATAAGTGCAGCTGACGGCCAGAGGAGTGACAGGACACACCTGAGCTCCTGCGCATGATTAATAGTGCTAGAGAGACACGCCGGTGTTAAGTACCCAGAGTTCCTGCGCAATTTATAGCTCCTGCCGCGCTCTTCCCCCCATCCTCATCGCTGCCGTCCCCCCACCATGGTCTTCCCCAGCTGTTCCACACCTGGACGTGGGCCCGGGAGAGAGATGAACCATCCATCTCTCACAGGCCACAGAGGGAGGGGTGAGGGAGCGCGAGCACCCAGCAGGTGCTCGATGGCGTTAGGATGGAGAGAAAGCATCAAAAACACGCAAAACAAAACACCATTGCAGGTAAACGCTGTTCGGGTCTCAATGCAGCAATCACGCATCTGCCGCATTTAAAATTAGCAAGCTCTCAAAGTCTGCTTATCAGGCCCCCAAATCATATTTCCTGCTGACAAGCGTCATAGCTCAGATTCCTATAGAGTCTCCGGGAAGCGAATAAACCGCCTCCCTCAGTCACACTTTGCTGAGATGTGATAAAAGTGGCCCCTGTTGGAATGGGAATCTGTATGGATGGCCGATGCTTCAAAATGTGGAATTGATTTTTCAGTAAATTAAATTTTTTATAGCCTTGAGACTTAAAATGCACCTTATCTTCACATGGGAATCCCACCCAAGACCCTCAGATGATTTGAAATCACACTGAAATATGTATCTGGGCTCTGGGCCCTCTAAAAAAGAAGGGGGAAAAAATTAATTTCAAGCTGCAAGATCATCGAGAGCAGATGAGCAAGACATGTCAAGATTGGCACAGTGTCGCCCTATTCACACTCATCTTGATCAATCCAGTGGCAGCGATGACACCTCTAACCCCTCGTGAGACAGACAGTCTCGTATGCCAGAATTCTTTCATCTTCACCTTCACGCGCATAGATGAATGATCTCATCCTCCAAAACCTCAGAGGGGAAAAACTACTGGATTTTTACATTTTCTAATGGAAATGTGAGTGGTACTGGTTCAGAACTAACTGGAACAGTCCTAGAGTGGTTGCTTAGTGGAAGTGTTATCATTAACTCTTTCTCCGCCAAACAGAATTCCCCGGGTTTCCGTGTCTTCACTATTATACGCAAGGGGCAATCTAATGAATGAGTACAGAATCTCCTGATCAAAACACAGGCGAAGAAGACGCAAAAAAACAAGCGATCATGTAATGTGTAAGCAGATGCATATGTAAAAGATGCAGATGTAAAATAACGTGATCATCAAAATTAAACAGCATATAAATTAAAATGTTACTGAATGAAATGTCGACCCAGAACGAGCTATAGGACTGTGCAAGCAGTAGGGGTGTTGATGGTCTTTGACAAAAACGTGATTTTCTCAGCTTTTTGCTCAAAATGTTGCTTTTTTTATGAAACTTACCCATATGTAAGTGTTGATAAAAAAAGGAATGCATGAAGCTTTTTTGTAAGCAGAGGGTCTGCTCTTTCTCAGATATTCATACAACAAATTTCTATGGGACATTACATTTTTGGGAAAATGATCAAAAACCTTGGCGGTGGCTGGCAACTTTTTTTAAAAATGCTGGTGGGGAAAGAGTTAACTAAAACTAAAATTTAATTAAAACATTTTCGTTAACTGAAATAAAAATACAACATAGGTGAAATTAGAAAACTGGGAAAAAAAGCAGCAGTCCGTAACTTTTTTTGGTTAAAATGATCCAAAATCAATTTTTGAGCAAGTACATAACCAGCCAGTGTTCAACACGATCTCCTTACCTTAGCCCGATTCACAACGGTAAACTTAATAATGTTATAATTTGCCTACCGTGGGAAATCCGCCGTTCATCTTTGCGTCTGTATACTGCAGCAAGTACTAAATCATGTATGTGGATGCTGCAGGTGGCAGAACATTTGTGGCCTCTTCTTACTGCAGCTGGAATGTAATTTAACTTGTCATTTTGATGGCGGCTTGTAATCCGGAAAGTTCAAAACGACAATCATCAGTGAAAACATTGGCATTGATAGACAACCGATTCTTCCACGTTGAGGAGCCATGCTGATGCACAATCCACGCAAAGAAGATTACTACGCAAATAACTGCAATTTCAGGGTTCAAACAGAGATGGCGACAAAGAGGTAAAACTTACAGACTGCAGCTTTAATCTAACTAAAATAAAATAATAAATAAAAATCGATATAAACTTTTAGTTTTTGTTGGAATTTTTGTTTATACAGGCCCTATGAAATGTAATGCTGCTCATTTAATTATCATTTAACACACTTGACTTTGGCCGCACAAAAAAAGAAAACTATGAAACACTGAAAAAACTCAAATGAATAACATTAGTTAAAACCAATGACAGCCAAACTAAATTAAAAGGACAAACTAATTATAAAATAGACCACTTGGCCTATAGGCTTTTTGTGGCGAATTATGGGAACTATCTCATTTTATCTTGTTTGAAAATGTCTGATTGGATAGAAACATGATTTAATACTTAAATCACCATGAAATGAAAATCCACTCTGTATGCTATAGATCTTACAGTGAACGATTCATATATGTTAAATATATGTAAAAAATAACCCTAACCCTACCTTGATTTTTTCTTTTTTGATAATCCATTACATACTCTTGGATGTACATCACATTACGGAAGAAAAGATGTTGTTTCATCTTTAAGGTCAGAGACTGAAAAAAATGTAATCATCATTTTTCATCGCATGTTTATTGTAAGAGATCAAAAGCTGTATTCCCACTGGTGAAGAAGGGATGCAGAACATACTGTGGCATACTTAGTATATCGTACCTGTAGGCAGTGTAGGTCTGCAGCTGTATTCAGCATTTGCCCTACGGATACAAGATAAATGTGTGACACTAGCCCATGTAAATGAGACTCTATGTGCCAACTAAACCATGTTCCATTCTCTCCCCTCGGGCGGATCGTAGCTGCACCCTCACATTCAATGTCATGGTTGCCTTAATCATGCAGATTTACTACCCTCTATAATTTCTTCAGCATTATACATCTTTGTTTTTCATACCCTGCACTTCCCTCCAGCAGTGAGTCGCTGGGCTCAGCAGTGAGATTTCCTCACCCTCCGTCCCGCAGCCATCCATCTACAATGACTGATGCCACCCAGATCTAAAACAAATGTTTGACCAAGCTGTTCCACTGTATTATTCAGCTGTGCGAAGAACCTGACACATTTGACATAACACATTTGCCCGTTTAATTATATAGATTCCAGATAAATATTTACAGACGGTCTGTAGCTTTTGTCTGTCTCAGCGAGAGTGATTTATTCGGATGTGCCGAGGAGGTTTCTGTCACCTTGACTGGCTTGGATTCATCAAGGATGGAACATGCTGGAATTTCCTTGTGCTGATTTTTCCTTTCCGCTGATCATTTGTGTGGCACACTTCAAGTTGGAATTTCAAGACCGCTGTATGGAGATGATAAGAATAAGGATACATTTTTAAGTCAGGATTGTTCCCTGCAGCATCTGATAATGAATGGTATCACATTCATGCTGGTTAGCCCAGTTTTTTGGGGAAATATTCTAACTAATTTTATCCATTTCTAGACATTCTGTGGAGTAGTTTGTACAAAATAAAAAATTTAAATAAATAATGTATAAATAAAAAATAATAACTAAATAATAATAATTAAACAAATACATAATACTACTAATTAAATAAATACATAATACTACTAATTCAAAATATAACTTAATAAATAAATATCAAACAAAGTATTAAACAAAGTTGCACAGCATATTAAGACTTATTTTCATAAAAAATATCTTGAAGTCTATCTTATTCCATTTTAGGCAAATATATAAAAAGGTTTTGTGAGGTTTATGCTTAAAACAAGAAAAACAATTTGCAAACCTTTTCTGTTTCACGGCAATTCGTACATATTTTACGAGGTGGCTAATTTGTACGACCTCACTCGTACGAATTTGTACGATTTTTGCTAAATTGTACGTATTTGACGAGTTGCCAAATTCGTATGAATTCGTACGAATGACCTACCTCAAACCCTGCTCCTAAACCTACCCGTCACTGGGGTTTAGACAAACCGTACAAATTCGTACAAGTGAGGTCGTACAAATTCATACGAATTAGCCACCTTGTAAAATACGTACGAATTGGTCGTGAGATAGTGTTGGATTTTTATCACAAGAAAATTGTAATCGTTTTTTTAGGATATTAAAGGTCCCGTTCTTCGTGATCCCATTGTTCAAACTTTAGTTAGTGTGTAATGTTGCTGTTAGAGCATAAATAATACCTGTAAAATTATAAAGCTCAAAGTTCAATGCCAAGCGAGATATTTTATTTAACAGAAGTTCCCTTTCAAAGCCTACAGCAAGCGGCCGGCTTGGACTACATCCTGGTACTTCCTTCATTAATTACGTCAGTCAGTAGAACAGTAGAACAGACTAACCTCCGCCCACAAGAATACGCAAAAAAGGGGGCGTGATCTTGTTGCTGTCCCACGTGGAGAAGAGGAAGTGTCGCGTGGAGAAAAGGAATTGTTGCGTTTGACTCTGTTTGTCGCCATGTCATCGAGACGCTGTTATTTTCATCCCAGAGTCAAATCACCTTTATTTGGCTTTCCCAGGGACGCTGTAGAGATCATTAAGCGCCTATATCTCCCGTTAAGAGGCGTGACCTTTCCGTGCAAGTTACGTGCGCTAAGCTGCTGTCGAATCACAACACAGGAACCGTGCCACGTTCGCTAAGCTGCGGTCAAATCACAACACGGGAAGCGCTGGCACAAGCAGAACTTTCGTTACGTATTTCTGAATGAGGGACTTCATAGAACAAGGGACTCATCAGCCGTTTTTAGAACAGTGAAAACAGCGGTATACAGATAAGTAAATTGTGTGAAAAATACTTTTTACACGCGAAACATGAACACGTTATATTGCACACTGTAAACACAATCAAAGCTTAAAAAAACACGAAGAACAGGACCTTTAATGCTGGCTTCACATTCAAATTTCGTACTTTTCACTTCTGAAGTCGTGATTACGAGAAATCATTTAAATCACAGGGCGTTCATGCCCAATTTTTTAACTAGGAAACTAGTATTTACGATAATTCTGATACATAAAGGCAGCATTAGATATTTTTACTGAAATACTGATTAAGATTTTTTTTCTTTTGCAGTGCAAGAGCTTTATCTGAAATAACCTGCAAACATGAGAACACTCATTAATCACATCATAACCTTTACTGTACATCAAAGAACGGCTGTTAAAGAAGGAACTTCAAAACCACTTCAATGGTGCTCAACCCTCCACCGTTCAGGACATAATAATACAAAAATTATTCAAATGATTCATTAGTCAAGTTTGCAATCAATCCATGTTGAAACAGTGACCTACTGGTGAGCATGTCATATTGAGTTGTGGTGCTCATGTAGGTGACAGAAGTTTGACACAGTTTGACATAGGCCTACCCTGTCCCCTATAATTATGTCATCTGTTGAGAAGTAATAAATTAAAGTGACAAAGAGAACAAAAAGTATTGAAAAAGGACCTGTCTTGGTCTACTCTGTTCTTAAGTGGTGTAATCATAAGAGATGTGGAATCATCAGCTCTCTAATATTATGCCTCAAAAATATGGCCAGTTCTTCTCACCGGAATTTATTTTTGCTTCTAGCTCCTAACTAGACAGTCTGAATATCAGTCTCAATGGGTCACAGTCTTCGTCGTCTCATTTTAGAAATGTTCCTTGCATTAACAGAGTGGTAGCATTAATGGGTGGGTTGAGGAGGTTGACTTAAGCCAGGTGCTTCAATTAGGCTGGCTATGTTCCAGCACATACGGCTGCAGTCCCGCCTGTCACCAGCATTCGGAGCGCTTTCCCTTCCACAAACACACCTGCTGGAGCAAACTCAGCCTTTCCATATGCCGCACTAGACTAGCACCATAAGATCTAATAGATTCATAATATGCATGTTCTATATTGAGAATCATTGAAAAAAAAAAAAACTGTCCTGGTTGAAAATATATGACTGTGGCTTACTGTGCAGTGAGAGAAAAAGGTAGATTGATATTATCTTTAAAGATACCATAGTATGCTACTATGTCTACTAGAATAGGTTTTCATGCTTGAATGTTCAAAAACATTATTTTTCATGCATTTTACATTGTTGCAGAACCTCCATTCCCAGTCTGTCAGTAATAGCGTGGTGCAGGTATGACATCACTTTGTAGGCCAAAACCATAAACTGTAAAAAAAATATGGACGTAGTGTCCGTGAGGTCACCCATAGGATTCTGAAGAGCAGTTTTGAAGCGTAAAGTAGGGACGAGCTGGCCGTTGCCATTTTGGCAGCGCCTCATCGTGCGTCACTCCCGGATAATAGAAAATGGGCAAAGAGGCGGGACGTGGGTGGAGCTGAGGTGACGCGATGACTAACAGACAGCAGATAAATGGCTATCCACCTGTCACTCAAAGTGGCCACGCCCTTAATTATGCAGAACTTTACGGCTTTATATAATGTAAACGAATGAGTCATAAAAAAATGTACCCCCCTCACAGTTGTCATGAAGGACAAAATTAGTCGTATAGATCAAAACCACAATTTGTACCCAGCTGTAAACATGGGACGGTTTAACATGGGACTCAATGAGATTCTGCTCCCTTCTGGAGCCTGTCTCTAGTGGCCAGTCGATGAATTGCAGTTTAAGTCACTTCCGTAAATGGGACTACAGACCGTCAGGTACGCCAAACAACAAAAAGTCCGCTTTTACAGCCTCATTATGCTTATAATTGTGCTCTTTAAACTATAACTAAAACGTTCTGGGAAAATGTTTTGAGATAAAAATGGTAAGATTTGTCGGAAACGTTGAAGTCGTGGAATCATGGTTTAGTTTGTTTATAGCCTACCTTTAGCTTTTTACTTCTGCATTTAGGCTTCAAAATTCATAAAAGTTGTGTTTTTGATCTTTGTAAGTGTTGTGTAAGTGTCATAACCTTTTGTTGATCACAGAGCTTGTTTTTTTGTGATAATCCAAAAGCCTATGGAAAAATCCTATTGAACCAGTGCGATGCTAATTGCCGGTAGTCCTACAAAGTGACATCATACCTGCACCACTCTATACTCTGTTTAGTTCCTGTCTCTATGAAGCCCCTCCTTCCAAAAAGCGCAGTGTGCTCTGATTGGTCGGCTGAACCAGTGTGTTGTGATTGGTCAACTGTGAATGGTCAACTTTGAGTGTGTTTCGAAAATGTCACGCCCCTTACCATAACCGTGAGCTTCAACACACTTCTAACGCAACTCAACTAGGCCTTGCCCTTATTTTTTGCGTAAGCCTTGGGCAGAAATTATTTAAATGAGGAATATCGTGATGTGTATGTTCCTGGAAGAAAACTCAATACTACAATCAAGGCATTTCAGGGAGTTCAGAAACAGTGCTTACTGATATAACTCCCTATGCAGACATTTTCTGTAAACTGTAAACAATCAAAATAATGAATTGGCTTGACTAGGGCATGCTTAAATTAAACAAATTAGTTACAAATTGACTTTTATGAGTATTCAGAACTTTCTTTTTCTTTTGAGTTCACGAAACTGACACATTTTAAGTAATCTGAATTGTTTCATTGTTTTGACTTTTATGAACTTCTTTCTTTTAATTTAAACAAACTTAAATTTACCTGAAACTGGGCTGGGATTTATATCATGTTGACGAGTGGAGCATGAGCTTGGTTTGAGAATAGATATATGTTATATGTTCTAAATTGCCGTACTCTTTCAGCAATTGCTATAGTATGCCAGTGTTAATTTCGTTGACAAATAATTCTCATCATAATTTTCGTCAATGACCTTTTTTTCACTGACGAAAACGAGACGATAACTAAATAAAAACTAGTGATGGATGACAAAAACTATAACGAAAATCAACTGTCATTTTCATCAACAAATAAAAACGAGACGAAAATGTTAGGGATGATTAGGGAAGAGATCCAGTCAGAACTGATGTAACAGATGCGCACATAGGATTTGAACGTGCTGATCTACAGGCTCACGCATCCCCAATCCAGCACTCCAGAGCGGCTCACAATCAATGAATAACACACATTTATGCCAGGCAATTGTTTATGAACTAATGCTGATGAATAATGACAATGTTTACTTTACAATGTTTATATAGTAATGTGTTTTAGACGGTTGTAACAATGCATATTTTATCACCTTATCTGAACTTGAATGAGCTCCTGCAACTGCAACTATATAGATATTTTTAAAAACAAACAAAAAAGTGAATTGAGCTCTTTTGTGTATTTTTAATGTCAAAAACAAAATTATGTCAAAATGTCAGTTCAAGTGACAGTCGGTTATGTAATACTTAAACACTTAATGTATTACAATTTAACTAAACTCATTAGATTTTAGGAGACTAAATCTACTGTAGATTTAATTGACTAAAATCTTATGATAGTTAGTCAACTAAAATCTAATGATATTTAGTCGACTAAAACTAGACTAAAACTAAAAACAATTCAGGTGACTAAAATATGACTAAAACTAAATGGCATTTTAGTCAAAAGTCTATGACTAAAACTAAATCAAAATATGCTGTCAAAATTAACACTGTAGTATGCTAATGTTATCGAAGCATTGTTACCAATTAGCATTTGTTGAATTAGCTAGTTATAAATGTCCACTACTAAAAATATGATTTTATATATATATATATATATATATATATATATATATATATATACACACACACACACTCACCTAAAGGATTATTAGGAACACCTGTTCAATTTCTCATTAATGCAATTATCTAATCAACCAATCACATGGCAGTTGCTTCAATGCATTTAGGGGTGTGGTCCTGGTCAAGACAATCTCCTGAACTCCAAACTGAATGTCAGAATGGGAAAGAAAGGTGATTTAAGCAATTTTGAGCGTGGCATGGATGTTGGTGCCAGACGGGCCGGTCTGAGTATTTCACAATCTGCTCAGTTACTGGGATTTTCGCGCACAACCATTTCTAGGGTTTACAAAGAATGGTATGAAAAGGGAAAAACATCCAGTATGCGGCAGTCCTGTGGGCGAAAATGCCTTGTTGATGCTAGAGGTCAGAGGATAATGGGCCGACTGATTCAAGCTGATAGAAGAGCAACTTTGACTGAAATAACCACTCGTTACAACCGATGTATGCAGCAAAGCATTTGTGAAGCCACAACACGCACAACCTTGAGGCGGATGGGCTACAACAGCAGAAGACCCCACAGGGTACCACTCATCTCCACTACAAATAGGAATAAGAAGCTACAATTTGCACAAGCTCTGAGTCTCGATTTCTGTTGAGACATTCAGATGGTAGAGTCAGAATTTGGCGTAAACAGAATGAGAACATGGATCCATCATGCCTTGTTACCACTGTGCAGGCTGGTGGTGGTGGTGTAATGGTGTGGGGGATGTTTTCTTGGCACACTTTAGGCCCCTTAGTGCCAATTGGGCATCTTTTAAATGCCACGGGTTACCTGAGCATTGTTTCTGACCATGTCCATCCCTTTATGACCACCATGTACCCATCCTCTGATGGCTACTTCCAGCAGCATAATGCACCATGTCACAAAGCTTGAATAATTTCAAATTGGTTTCTTGAACATGACAATGAGTTCACTGTACTAAAATGGCCACCACAGTCACCAGATCTCAACCCAATAGAGCATCTTTGGGATGTGGTGGAACGGGAGCTTCGTGCCCTGGGTGTGCATCCCACAAATCTCCATCAACTGCAAGATGCTATCCTATCAATATGGGCCAACATTTCTAACGAATGCTTTCAGCACCTTGTTGAATCAATGCCACGTAGAATTAAGGCAGTTCTGAAGGCGAAAGGGAGTCAAACACAGTATTAGTATGGTGTTCCTAATAATCCTTTAGGTGAGTGTATATATATATAGAGAGAGAGTCTCTTTTCACTCTTTCAAATGCATGGGAGAGATGAGCAGGCAAAAAAATCAAATATATGAATTAACTTACTTAAAATAGTCAAGAGCAATTCAAATGTATGAGTACACAATTGAAATTGAACTGCTTAATTAAACTTTACCTAATTTTTTTAGTTTTGCTAACTTATTCTAGTTTGTGGTGTAAGGAAAGTTGAAAATGTAAAAAAAAAAGAGTCCCTTTAATAGATCTGTTATGCATGTGATGTCAAAATCCTGTTGTCATTTTAAGTCTAATCATTAGTGCACATATGAGCCAGACATATGGCAATGTTATAGGGTAAATGTAACATATGACTGATGCTGTGGTGGGGAGTTACTGAATTAGAGAGCGAGAGAGAGAGAGAGAGAGATTAATGAATACAGCGGACACATTCCTCAAGGACGTTGCTCCTGTCCCTCCATATGAAACAGATGTTGAGCCGGTGGAGGTAGAATGCCACAAGCGCGGCATGTTCCAGAAAAATCCTGCGTGCAGATGCCTCTACCTGGGTCGTGCTGGTGTCAGCTGACTCTCACATTGAGCATGCTCCTCGGGCCATGTGAGCCATCCGGGAGTAATGGGGAAAACAGACTCATATTACTGAGACACAGACTGTAGACGGCACCTACACTGGGATGGTCAAGACATTATGCTGACTGGCAAAAATGACATACAACACTTCCATGAGCAAAGGAAACATTTATAACAAATGTAGTGCTATTTTTACAAAATGTAAAGGCTGAAGTCAACAACATTTGCAACAATTTTTTCATGTACGGTACTTTACAAAATGTAATAGAATAAAGGCCTGTACACACCAGGACAAATATCGCGCACTTATCGCCAGTTTTTTTCGAGACGTTTTTCGGAGCAACTTGAGCGTTCACACCAAGCGGCAACCTCCCGCTGTTTCTCTTGAAGCCAATTAAGACTTGAAGACTGGAAGTGACTTAAACTGCAATACATCGACTGGCCACTAGGGACATGATCCAGAAATGAGCAGAATCTTATTGAGCCCTATGTTAAAATGCCCAACTTTACAGCAGAAAAAAACATGTTTACAGCCTGGTACAAATTGTGGTTTTGGTCTATACTGCTAATTTTGCCCTTCATGACAACTGTGAGAGGGGTGAATTTTTTTATAACTCATTCATTTATATTATGTAAAGCCTTAAAGTCCTACATAATTAAGGGGCGTGGCCACTTTGAGTGACAGGTGGATAGCCATTTATCTGCTGTCTGTTAGTCATCGCATCACCTCAACTCCACCCATGTCCCGCCTCTTTGCCCATTTTCTATTATCCGGGAGTGACGCGCGATGGCGTGTTGCAACGGCCAGCTCGACCCTACTTTACGCTTCAAAACTGCTCTTCAGAATCCTATGGGTGACGTCACGGACACTTCATCCATATTTTTTTACAGTCTATGGTTCACACCCAAGCGATTTTCACTGGTGATGTGCCGAATGAACATGTAAATTCAGTAGATGGTGCTCCCGGAACACAAGGTTCTGACACTTGCTTGTCACGCAGAAGAAGAGAGACAGTGTTTACGTACTTGTCAAAACCATTCACACACTTTTTGCTAACTGGCAAGCAGAATTTACAGCTCATCTTCTTCTTTGTCTACTTACGTATCAATGTGTGCTCGGCAAGACCGTTTTGTGCTTGAGTGCCACCAAGTGGTGTTTTACTGTAACTTCGGCAGCTCCAGGCACGTGAAAAAAAGTGCCAATCTCATTGGTCTGCCATTTTTTAATGCGCCGCGTCAAAACAACAAAAACAAACCCAAGGCGTTTTTTTTTTTTAAATGCCGCTTTTACGCCTGCCGTTTTGCGCATTGGTGTGCACACTCACATTGGCGCCCTTTGTTTAACGTCGGCGATAAACACACACGAAAATCGTCCCGATGTGAACAGGCCTTAAGGCTTTTATGTTTCACAAGCATGGGGATTGAATATCTATTGACAATAATCTGGTCTTTTTTTGTATTGTGTGTGCACATATGATTTGTAGTGGGGATAAATGTATCCGCTTTGACTTTAAATGTGACAGTTCTAGGTGAAGGATATTCAAGGATAGAACAAAATAGGACTAGGCCATCCTGAAACACCACTGACATCCGCCTTTGAGGAGGTCAAATTTCACCCTCAAAAGCATTATGACGTTCCTCAGCGGTAACACTTCTTTTTGAAATCTATTGTTATTTGCTGTCATCACATTAATGTTAAGGATTAAATTACTATCGGCATGCGGTGGCTAAATAGCCTAATGCCTAAATAGACCAACAATTTACCAAAAAAAGGGGGAGGAAATCATGTAAATGAAAGATTACAAACCCAAAATTTTGAATTAGTTTGAATAATGTGCACTGACAATTATGCACAATGTTTAAAGCAATTCAGTTTTGATTTCATGTCTACTTTATATAGCAAGATGGACTTATAGCAGAGAATCATCATCCTAATAACTCAATGCTCATATCATCCTCAGTGTCTGTGCACACAATTTGCTGACCTTTTTTTCCCTTTTCCTTTTCTTTCAAGCAAGGCGCATCAAAGGATTGTTTGGTTCAGTGCATCCGCTGTAGTTTGTCTCAAATTACAAAACTTGAAAACCAACTTTCCGAGAAAAACAAAGCCTCTCAAAAGTATGAAAGAAGCCCAGGTTTATAATTCCCTATGGATAGTCTACAGTCATTATTGTGACTACTGAAACTCTCAAAGAGCACGAAACAAGATTAAAGCTAATTTTCTCTTTGAAGTTTTTTTGCTTCTTCTCTGTTTTCTTGCTCTTAACAACATGAGGTGTTTTTACACTTGGAAAAAGGGCCGAATGACCCAAAACTGCCACAGCGAAAGGGCCTTTCTGTGGCGCTCCAGCTAATGAGGAGAGACCCAATGATGGTATAGCCTCATCTTCACCTCAAAGCCTCTGCGCTTCACTCTGTCTAACACTTTCTTTCATATGTCGAGACAGAAAAACAAAGGCTTACATGGCTTGGATGCTTCTGAATGGACTGTCTTTTTCTTTCTTTTAAGGAAATCAATATACCAAAAGAAAAATGTTGCTGTGGAATAATATGAAACATTGGATGCACATTTTCTTTTAACACAGAGTTCTGGGTTTGATTTGGGTACAATTATATATAAGAATAAACGTGACAATATACAAAGCTTGACACTCATTCAGACCTTCAATCTTTTTGGGCTAAAGCAGTGCCTGAAATATCCTATTGTCAGTGTTTCATTATTTTCTGGTTACATTTTGGCACATCTCCAGCCCTCCTCAGCCATTTTGTTTAGTGTGGTATTCTCATCCTCTTGGATGCTTTCACAGGCTCTGCCTCAATGCTTTTCAATCCTGAGCTCTGTCGAGACGTGTACCAGAGAGGCACAGTGCCCCCTAGTGGCGCCTAGAAGGAGTGTGGCAGATTGATTGTGGAACCATCATGTTGACAACGCCTTGGTGCCATGCCAGCAGCTCAATAGGAGAGCCCTCATTCAGCATAAGATGCGAGACAATAGATTTCCCTGATTGGAGAGTGCTCTTCGTAGCTTGACAGTGGTTCACTGCGTGGTATTGAGTAGCTGTTTTTCCCCTTCTCAGAAGCAGTCCAATACACCAATCAATGATGCTAATTTTAATACTTGAACACAGAAGATAACAGGTCTGGTTGTAGGACTAAAAATCGACCCACACCAGTCATATGCAGAAGGGTAGGCCTATTCTCCCTAGAGATTTGGCATATCAGAGAAATGAAAGACAAGTATTGATGTATAAAAGTAATGATGTGATCATTTGCATCAAATATTGAGATAATAAAGATTTATAACGCCACCACTTTTAAATGAGTGAAGACAAAACCAGAAAAAGATTAAATGCATGTTTGAGCTGCTTTACCTGAAAGTAACATGCACAAAATATGTCTGCCATTGTTATGTTTTAAGATGCATAAACAAGGAACGTTTATAAAAGCTACTTAAATGTCCTAATTTAACTATGGCCTAATCCTGGCTTAATCTAAGCCCTGTCTGTGAAACTGGGCCTTTAAATAAGGGTGTAGATCGGTCACAATAATTATTTCAATTTTCATCTCTCTTGAGACAGTGTTCTTAAGTTCACCGAAAAATTGCAATTCTGTCATTGATGATTCACCCTCGTGTCATTCCAAACCCGTAAGACCTTTGCTCATCTTCGGAACACAAATGAAGATATTATTAATTAAATCCGAGAGGTTTCTGTCCCTCCATAGAGATCCAAGGCAACTTACACATTCAA
The DNA here is from genome assembly GCA_023566225.1 of Romanogobio albipinnatus. Classification (NCBI taxonomy): domain Eukaryota; kingdom Metazoa; phylum Chordata; class Actinopteri; order Cypriniformes; family Gobionidae; genus Romanogobio; species Romanogobio albipinnatus. The sequence continues at coordinate 15,622,978 of CM042261.1, read as the reverse complement.
GGAAAGCAGTAGGAAAGCAGCAGTTAAGAAAGCATCTGATCAGCGATATGAATATGTTTGCAGAAGCTCTGCCATTCACCATCATCATGCTGACCAAGAAGGTATTTAAAATGACTGTGTTATGACAATTTGATAATAAAGTAGGCTACACCTATATTTGAGACTATATAGATCTGGCTGTGACACACTGCCATTGCAGAATAGCTCTTTCAGCATTATTATCATATTATCACTTTATCGTGTGTATCATTTGTTTCATGTGTCATAGAACAAACGTCACATCCTTTTGATTTTCCCAGCAAAAACTTACCGAGTCCTTAACATAAAAATCAGTCCGCCAGGCTTACATAGACAACCTAGGAAGTCGGGGAGAGTCTCGTTTTTAAAGATTTGTCAAGCTGTTCACACGAGCAATAAAAAGGCGATTAATACATGGAAATTCTTTAAGTTTCTAAAAACATTACATTCAGCTTGCACTTAAGCATATTCATTAATAAGTACTCTTTTTAAAGTGTACTTGTTTTTTACAAGGACTGTTATGTTTAATAAAGTCCCCTTTTTGTGCTTTTGTATGAGCCAAGGTGACATAAAAAGAATTGTATAAATATATATAAAACAAATATATAGTCTCTTTTCACGCTTTCAAATGCATATTCCTACAATTAAACAGGGTCCAATTTTCTCAGCAGCACACAAGGACATTCAGGGCTAAAAAGATGGACCCGGGTGGGAGAGATGAGCAGGGATGCCTCAGGCAAAAGCACAATCAAAGCACTCTCTTTCCGGTTACTTGTGTGTAAGAGATTATGAAAGCAATATGGTGTGATGAAATCTTGTTTGGTTGATCTGCCAAAGTCCAATGTGACAATAAAGCCCTCTGAGTGGAATCTTATGAACAATTCATGTTGCGTAAGCTCGATATAGTAACTGCAGGTAAATAAAGTTAATACATCACGCAACCTATTACTGCTGATATTAAAGAGTGTAAACCCCTATTTTACATTATAAGTGATGCCGTGATGCATCGCGGTGAAATCTCTGAAACGGGTCAAATGAAACCCAATTAAAGAGATCTATTCTGTAACGTAGCTACTGAAGCGTTCTTAATGTGCACATGTTTGTGAGTAAGGGCTTGATAAGAGCTTAAATAGTCTGACAAAGGAGAAATGTAATAAAGCTCCAGCTTTCCAATAGATCATCCTGAGTGAATTTGCCAACATTACTCTTCCCGTTTCAAGGCTAGTAAATTAAAATTTATGCACACCTACTTTATCTTCCTTTACGTTCCCCATGAGGTGGCGGGGAGATATTCTCACCATAGGCAATATTCCCTTTCAGTAATTATATCAGTGTAGACTTCCTAATTAACATATGGCATACATGTTCAGAGTGTAGAGGCATAATGCTCTCAGTTCTCCACAGCGTCTCCCACTGTGTGATATTTTCTCCACTGACAGATATTCTGCATTGCTATTAATGTCAATCAAACAGATTCTCTCTATTCAGGCGGCACAAATGCTCACAAATAGGGAATCGGGCACACCAGACGTGTCGTGACATTCCCGCATCGTTGATGTATGAAAACAACAGTGGAGTGTTTGTGTGAAACGAGGTTAGCAAAACAAGAGGAAAGGCTGGGCTCTGTTTTAACAAAGTGGTCTGACAGAGGAGAGCTGCTCACGCGCATATACACATCCGCAAACACACACACACACGCACACTGACACCAGACAGGGCCCGAGGCGGTCCTGCTGCTCCAGGACCCCAACATCTGCTCTCTGGAATAATGCATGTTTCATTTCAGATGCTCCCTCTCTTTCTAAAATGGAGCGGTGATCTGCCTGTAATGCAAAGGCCACAGATCATGCGGTAAACTCTGCTCTGGTAGCCTCAAAGCTGTCCTCGGGCACTCACAATCCAGCTACAGAGATGGAGGAGACTGGTGCACCATTTGTTTCCAGTGCACTGAGTAATGGCTGCCACTGGGCTCTGCCACAAAGGCAGACTGTTTCAGTCTAGACACACAAAGAAATATCCAGGCTGGTGTGCTTCCTAATGTACACACACATGTAAATCAACACAAACAAATTAACAAAAGCCCCTCTAGCCTTTATGTATTTTAATCTTACAGTACGCACTATAAAAATATATTGTCGCATGTGTTCTCTTAATAATTGCCAAATGTCATTTAAAATATCAAGTCAAGTAAAATATGAGCTCTTAACATTGCCACACAACAAATAACTAACAATATACAAACGGTTTGTTCTGTTTCTTGAATTTGATTGGCCGAGCTTCAGCAAGTGCTGCTACAGTCTAACATCACCGGGACTTTACCACTCAGAGACAGTTTGTCAGTCTGTGCATCTAGTGATTGGGCTTTTTCAGTTCTTTTTGCTGTTTACAATTTGTCACTTTATTGGCATGATTGTGTACATTGCCAAAGCAATATGTTCAAGTCATGATAAGAAAAATAAATATACAATTTCATAATAACATATAAAAATAAAAAGGTGCTAAGGAAAGAATCAAATAAGATAAAAAAAATATATATATATATATGTATATATAAAATAAACATTTAACAAGATATTATATTACAATACTGTAGTACAATTGATCTTACTGATCAAGGCAGTAATTGGTTTCTGAGCGGCTGAAAATTAAAGTCTTCCCAGTAGCATCTGCATTTGATCCGTTTCTGAAGAACTAGGAAACATGTTTGAGAGTTTATAGAAGTGTTTTGCTCCCTCCTTTTACCACAGTGAAGGAGAAAGTGTGCATTTATGTCGACCACAACTGTGTCACATTGGCTGCGTCCGAAAATTAAAAAATGCTGCCTACGGAGAACGGAGGACACATTCGAAGGTAGGAAGTCATCAAGGCAAATCATCAAATCCAAAGTTAGCATCACTTCCTGACTCCTGAGATACCTTTATCTGATACATTTTTGAAGGCAGCATAGATGTATGCTTCACTGCCTTTGATATCCCACAATCCTGCCCTTTCCATTCTGTGACAGTTGTGTAAATGACAACGTTTATCACGTTTATCACTTTTGATGTTATTTCTAGCGAGAAATTACTAGTAATTAAATATTTGCTTAGTTATCACCAAAGCTAGTAGCTAAATGTATATTATTAAACCGTTACACTGCCTCAGAAGTTTGTGCGAAATCAGTTTCATGAGGTATCTTCATGCACAAATGCTGCCTGCAAAGTCATTGTCTGATAGGGCAGCAAAGCAAGTCTGCTGCATAAGTTTTCGGACACAGCCATTATCTTTCTCGTTACTCCTATAGGTGGTGTCAAGTGGGTGAGTCAAAGGATTCATTTGAAATGCTGATTCATTCAGAAATTAGACACCACTACGTTGTTACTCGGAAACGCAACATTTAATTCTGCTGTCGCTTCATTTAGAACTTCATTCACTCAAAAAAAAGAAAGTACTTTCACTGTTGTTAGTTGCACTCAAATCATCCTTGTTCACATTACTTAAAAACTCATGTAACTACATGAACTTAAATTTACTGAGTTGTTTCTACTAAAAATGAGTATTGTCAGTTTTACTTAATAAGTGTTCGTTCAATTGCTGAGTGAAACGAACAAACTGGGCAGTGAATCTGTAGTTCCCAGCATGCTTTGCAAGGCACTGCATTAGGAGAGTGCATTTAGGGATTAAAGTGTTATTTTATGTGTTTTTCAGTAAAGGGAAAGATTTTGTTAGTTTATGTTAGTGTTTAATGCCATTATGCAGAAGAGTGGTGCCATGTGTTTAGGCTGTGGGCACTCATATATACATTTACTGGATGGAATTCCTGCCCTCAATTAAATTAAGTTTGTCCAATGAGATATTTTTGCATTTTTTTTTTATTGTTGTTATTTAATAGTTTTCCACTTACACTTGTAGAGCAAATAGTTAATTCAATAAGGTAAATTAAATCGATAAATGTGTTCACCTTACATAATAAACTTTATTATTAAGTAAACTGCACATATAAATATTATGTAACAGTCTGTATTTACTCAAAGAAATTTTGTCAGCTTTACTTGAATTTATTTTGTTCATATAACTAAATTATTATTTGTACAAATGTATCAATATAGTTCCATGGAACCACTTGACGCTGCTTTTTTAAGTAAATTCTATAGGTCATTTTTTGGAGTGTTGGAAGAGCACAAATAGACAAGCTAAACAGAAATGTTTTCTAACAAGTTGTTGTCACATTAACAAAAGTGTATGTAGCGATGTATGAAGTTCCCACAGAAATAGCTTAAAGTAGCTTCTGTCTGTTGGTGCAATTCCCGATTGCGTGTATTCGTGACATTACGCGCCAGAGAAACCAGCGTCTTGCATCTTTAGAATTTTGTGTTTGAATTTTGCGGTAGCTCTGTATATTTCTATGGCATCGCAGTTGAAGACTGAAGGAGTAATTCGCTGGTGAAGTTTGGATTTACTTATTGTAGAGTTAACGAAACGTTTCAGCACTGCGCTAAAAAGGGGTGCAGCTACATAAGGTCTGGATTTCGCCTGCAATTTGCAGTAATTTTCAGTACAATGGCACTCAACCTTAACTGTTAAAATATAAAAAACATTAAATCAATATCACACTGAATTACTGTTCTGAATAGCAGTATAGCTGTGATTACCTATGGCCTTGTGCCATGCATTTGGATATTATCACTCTTGTTGTGATGCTGCTTAAACAGCATTAAAAAAAAAAACAGCTTTTTCTTTGAATAATCTTTTAATGGTAACCACTTCATTTATTCATGCATGCTGAGAGCCTGAAATAGGAAAGTAATCAGCAACATCCGTCAATATGAAATTGTTGGTTCAGACAACAATCCAAGGCTATTGGTCAAACAAATGTAGATTCAAAGTCGTTCAAATTTGTGAGTATTTCTGACTCAATAAAATTGCATGCTGGATCAAATGTAACTGGTTTTTCATCAGTGTGCCAAACCATGAACAAAAGATCATGAATAGACAAGAATATGTACTCTTGATGGTTTGCAAAGACAGTTGTGATGGTTCGGGAAGTGCTATATTGAGAGCCTTGTCTTTTGGTTAATTGATTTTGCAGACGTTTGAATACAATACAGTCTTATCGTGGCCGAGCGGGCGGCTCTCCTGATAGCTTTCTGCTTGTTGGTGCATTTGCCTCAAAGAAAGTAATTTAGTAACATCAGACTGAAACAGACTTGTTTACATTATCTCCTCTCCTCCTTTCACAGGGAGTCCATATACCATTTGTAAGGCACATTAACGCCCGCCAAGTGCACAATTGGAAATTGAGGCAACTGCTCTGGAATAATGGCTGAGCTTGACTGAGGGCTGTATAATAAATGACTGAGTCTCGTGGCACTTTTCAGTGGACATCCACACAGTCACCATTAGTTTCCTAAGTGCACTTTTCCCCGCACTTCTAAATTGATTGAAACAAAATGTCACAATTATGCCCTTTAGCTCAAGCTTTAATTATTCATCAATTAGCGTTTTTTTCTCCCCGCCTCTTTTTTTCTGAACTGATTTTTCATTCAGTTTGCAGAGATGTATGGTTCCCCTGCTGTTAACCAGTCCAAAGTCATTAGTTTCTGGCTTTGCAATTAAACCTGCTGCATTATTCATCAGGCCCAACTCGGTAGACTCTGCTCTGAGCTCAGGAGGCCTGCATGAGAAATTAATTTGGAGAGATGAAGTTTCCTCTCAGGTTAGAACAGATGCCATTGGCCCAAACAGAGGTATGGAGTGCGTTCACTGTAGGAAATTATAATGGCAAGCATAAAGCTATACTATAGAAAGGGCGAAAATACTAATGGAAAAAATATCAAAATTGGGAATAGCCTGTGGCGGAGTGCTTCCAATTACTTAAAAAAATAAACTCAGAGGGAAATGTATAACTACCTACAATACAAGTCATATTGTGCACTTAACTATTAAAATAGAACATTTCATTTTACAGTAATGAAAAAAAAAAATGCTTTAAATTTTTTTTATATGTAAAAAAGGAAAAAGATGTGCATTTTAATCTAATATAGAGGGATACTGATGTGCGTTATTGTGAGATTTATACAAAACAAATTATTCACTTCGGCAGATATCAATCTGACACCCAGATCAAAGTATGTCAGTGATCAAATGTTGCCATCTGCTGGTGCATTACAAGAACATCAAATATTCATTCTTATAATAAAAAGAGATTTAGATCATGATCAGTCAGATCAGTTAGGGTAAAATAAAAAGACATTTTTAATTTATAATCGTACAAGCCCATAGTATTGGTGGTCATCTCTGTTGAAGCAGTCGTAAGAGCACAGCAAAACTCTCACCGGAAAAGACTGTGAGCTTTTCATCCCCATGTGCTGTTCAAAGACAATACAACAGACTCATATTACTAAAGGACAGTCTAATGTTCTCTTGTACATTTATTGACGTGCAGTGTGGATAATGTCAAAAAAATTAGAAGAAGCAAGTAAAATATTGCCATTGTTGTTTTGCTAATATTCACTGTTAAGTTCAATTGTGACCCAGTTAATCTGTTGTAATGTTGTTTATATGTCTGGCGCATATTAAATAAATATAGGCCTGGTTTCACAGACAGGGCTTAGACTAAGCCAGGATTAGGCCTCAGTTCAATTAGGGCATTTAAGTAGCTTTTATAAACGTGCCTTAGGAAAAAACAATACTGGTATGCATCTTGAGACAAAACAAGGGCACTGACATATTTTAAAATAAGTTGCTTTCAGTTAAAACAGCTCAAACATGCATTTTAGTCTGGGACTATATCTTTAGCCTTGTCTGTGAAACCGTGGGATGATGTTCTAAACTGTCACCTAACATCCTGAGTGAAGCATGTCTTGTCAGTCTTTACTACAGCACCACTTTTTTGCATTTATTGCCACAGGCACTGAGTGCTGAACATTGGTGTTATGGTAAAGTGATATGCAGAATGAACTGATACCTTCTTGGTGTTGATGAACTGTACACACTCCAGCCAGGTGGTGAGGAAGGGCTGTGAGCACAGGCCACACTGGCCCCATTGAGACAGCATGTCCTGCAGCTCTGGGTACATTGGTAGATCTCTGGACATCACTGAGAACCTGTTAGTGCTTCCCTGGAGGATGAGCCTGGCTGAGAGTTCCTGAACACATTAAACCACAATCAGCACCAGTGTTATGTTATCTTAACAGTTAAATGTTATTCATTTTGGGCACATACAAGGTACCAGGGTTATTATAGTTAAGTTACTAAGACCGAATTTACATTACATGATTCAAGTGACCCACTTCCGATGTGACACAGATCGGATATGACCCACAAAAGTTGTGCGCAGTAAAAAAAAACACATGGATTCTGATATTCTCAGATCGGTTTCAGGCCTCATTCATACGTGGAAATAAATCTGAAATGAATCGAATATGTGCATTTGCATCTGCCATGTAAGAGGACAGATTGGATATTCCTGTCAATGTGAGTCATACATAATTGAAAAGTGACATTGACGGTGGTCGTGACTCTTTTCAATGCCCAGGCCGCAACAAAGGCTTCTTTTTTTCTCCACATTATAGGTAATGTTTTGCTGACCTTTAAAGCTTGTATTATCATTTCATCCATTTCAAATCATGCCGCTTTTCTTTTTTTTTCATCCTAAGCTTTTCCGGGTCAGTACATCTACCTTGGGTTGTTTCGCCGAGTGTATAGTGTAAATGCAGATATTGGATATGGGTCACTTTTAAAAGAAGTAAGTTAACAAACTACGGATATATTTAACAAAACAGAAGGGAATCGTGTAAATTTGGCCAAAGGGTGTGTTTTTCTTGGTTCCTTTGGTATGGAACCAAAAAAAGAAAATGACACATTGGTTTTAGGGTGGTTTTAAGATGTAAAAGATGAACTTATACTTTTACTGTTGTTTTTGTTTAGTTTAACTTGATGTGCTAATACAACTAAATCAAGAATGAATCAAAACTATATAGATCCATAAAAAAAAGAAAAAAGAAAATATCAAACAATAATAAAAATGTCAACATACAACAAAAGTACTAAAACTTGAACTAAATTTAAAATGAAAACGGGAAATATTCAAAATATTAATGAAAAATATAATAGTATCTCAATGATACTAAAATAACACTGCAAGGTACAACATGCCATAAATATGGTACAGCAGTACAAGGCATAGGCACTGACATTGTTCATCAACAATCACTCTTAAAAAAGTAATACAATAATAAAAACACAAGTTACTTTTAATGGAAGGACTTCTTTCTCTTGAATGGACTCCATCAGTGTGAATGGAACTAAACTGTTTCCTTCCAAAAACAGTTCCTCCAATGTAAGAAACTGGAACTAAACATTAAAGAGAAAAACATCATTAAAATATATATAAAAAGTTAATAATAAAGTTAATTGTGTATTTTAAGGGGCTGAGGTCCCACTAATTAGCATTTAGTATCAGCTATGCATTTCAATTTTAATCAGCTTATTTAAAGGATAAAAACATACACACACTCTGACATCATTATTATAAATAACAAAATATAATATAAAGAAACAACTGAAATGCTGGCTGGCAATTTGTCCAAATAGCTTACACCAACTGGAAACAAAGATAAACGATTTCCAGCAACATCTAAGATCTTCAGATGTTTCCAACCAAGAACACCCTAAGCAAAGAATGGACACATATTAAACTAATATAAATAAGAATGGGTTAAGTATGATGATAATCGCCACTCTTACCTCTGGTAGTTCTGTCAGGTTGTTTCGGGCCAAGTACAGCTTCCTCAGCTGTGATAAATTGTATAACTGCTGTGGTATTTGAGTCAGTTCATTATTAGTGAAGTTAATCTCAGTCAAACTCTCCATCAAGCCTAGTTCAGCTGGAATCTGCTGCAAATGATTGTCTGTGACACTGATGCTCTTTAGACTACACAGTCTGCAAATAATCAAGAAACATTTTAGAAATCAGATATCATGCATGATAATCAATTATCAAAGAAGGGGGGGAAAGTGTGTCAAAATGCCACCAGACATGATTCATCTTACTTTTTAATTTCTGCAGGAATGACTTTGATTCTGTTGTGGTTCAAATTGAGAAGCACAAGGTTTGGTAGACCCTCTGAAATACATAAAACAGTACTAAAACCCAGTTTGATAAAATATAATAAAATAAACGTGAATAAGAATTTGAACTTACCCAGCACCTCTGGTGACAAATGGCTGATTTTGTTCCCATATAAATAAAGTTTATTAAGATAACAGAGGTGTTTTAACACAGATGGAATCTCCTCAAGAACATTATTTCCCAGATTGAGCTCTGTCAACTTAAGATGCACATTAATACATGTACAATACAAACTGAAAACATTAAAAAATAATTACATTATCTACATCAAAATACTAGATTTTGGCTTTGCAATAATTCAGTTTCTAATTACAATGTTGTTGGTTAAAAGCGTTTGACCTGTATTTCTATTGCTCAACATTAGGTCACTCACAAATATGAATAAAAACTTTGCTAAAATGTTAAGTTATGAACATATTTGTTGGCTCTCTCACAGAATAATGATATATTTCATTTTTCATATTGTTAAATCGTAGGCTACTCACCTTCTGTAAACACATCAGTTCAGACGGCAGACTGGACAGACAATTATTATTCAACTTTAATACAACAATCCATGCCAGCCTCGCAAAAACTTCTGGAAGGTGTGTAATTTTGCTAGAACTCAAAGTAAGCGACTTTGATTTAGTTTTTAAAGCTCTGATAATCGAATCATTAGCCATTTCCCCACGTTTCTATGGAGATGCAAAGCAACTTGCCTGAGGCCACTGGCGCCGCCTGACGGCCTAAATGCCTATAACATTGGCGCCTCAATACTGACCACAGAAAACCAAGTTCGACGAATATTATACCAAATATAGCACATTAAACGTTTTTGTTTCAGTGAAAGGTTAACCTTCAGAAAATCTTGATTTTAAGCAGTAACCTTTAAACAAAATATAATGTAATGACATTGTATCACGCTTTTGAAAGTGTCCAAATAATATTAGCCTGTTGCTTAAGCGTCATAATTTTAAGGAATTTCACATTCTTTTTTTTAATGGGGTAAATCATGTAGTAAGAGGCTGCAAGCACAGCTAAATATGACATTTTTAGTCATAATACTTCATTCTCACGTGTTACACAGCACGTTTGAGCTTCCACAAAAACCAATGAAGTTCATTCTCTTGAGCTTCAGCATGAGGTTTGTTCTCACGAGTCAAGCAGGTTCGGTTGAGCTTCTGTTTATGTTGCGGATTAATGTTTATGTGTTAATAAAAGCCTAAATTAAATCTGTTTTAAAGCGATCAAGTCTCTAAAGAGATTTGGACTAAACCGCTCAATTCATATAGATCAGTTTTCCGATCTCTTTAAACATTTAAGCGTCAAAGTGGTAATTGCATAGCTGTCAATGGAGGGACAGAAAGCTCTCAGATTTCCTCAAAAAGATAATTTGTGTTCCAAAGATGAACGAAAGTCTTTCGGGTTTGGAATGACATGAGGGTAAATGACAGAATTTAAATTTCTAGGCGAACTATCCCTTTAAGATATATCAGTGCTTTCAGTTAAGACAGCTCCAACTTTTTTTTTTAGCCTGGGACTAATCTTTCCCTGGTCTGTGAAACCTGGCTCTAATGTGTTCTTTTGGCCAAAATCCACATTTTAAAGAGGGAGACTGTATTTGTCTAATGTGCTGTTTTAGGGATAGTTCACCCAAAAATGAAATTTCTGTAACCAAGCAGATCTCGGCAGCCATTGACTACTATAGTGGGGTGGAAAATAATATGGTAGTCAGTGGCTGCTGAGATCCGTTTGGTTACAAACATTCTTCCAAATATCTTCCTTTGTGCTCAGCAGAAGAAATTTATAAAGGTTTGGAACAACTTGAGGGCGAGTAAATGATGACAGAATTTTCCTTTTTGAATGAACTATCCCTTTAAACAGAAGCTTGTTGATGTTGATTGAAAGTTTTTTTTATTCAATGAAGCAAGCATGACCATGATCCAGCACCTCTTGGAGCAAATTACTTGCAGATATGCAGTTTTCCACGAATGACACAAAGCACATAGCAGTTTATTCATAAATAACACTGTCAAGCAGGGACTACTTCATTAAGCTTGTCCACTGCAACTGAAGTCACCAGCATGTGTTATTTCAGTATTTTCTATGAGCATCTTGACTGAACAATCTTATTTCTGCTCATCCTAGCAAAATGGAATCAAACTCCAGAAGGTCCATTTCTACGGGGTAATTATGCACAGATGCATATATTAATGCGTGTCAGTGACTGGTTCAGCCCTCTTCTTCATTTGCCACATCTTTCAGAGGCTCCACAGAGTTGTAGTGCTCACCAAGTCCATAAGCATGCCGCATATAACTGAAAGAGACAGTGAAACAAACTTTAGTACAACAGTAGGGATTGTACTTGTGCACAGAATATTATTTTAAAATAAATACAAATACAAATACAGAGTTATTTACATTAGTGTGATTGGTGGCTTGTTATATTCTTCACCAATAATAATAGAGGGGGATTCTGCCTGAATGACTTCTATCGGTAGCTGGAGGACCAGTGAAAGGGCTTTTAACTGTCATGGAGAAAATATAAAAATATTCAAACATAGGCAAATGGTGTATTATGACTTGTTAATGTTTGTTGATGGGATAAATGGCTGGGATTCTTACCTCTAACTGTCCACCCCAAGCAGCTGTGTCTGCAACATCATTGCAATATTTCTCAAACTCATCTAAAGTAAAAATTAGTATACAGTTACCAACAGAATCCATTCATATCATGTAACAAAACGCATTTGGCTTTATGACATACAGTACTTCTGCACATACATATACACCAAAAAAGTCAATGTTTGGATGTAAATAGGCAAATATTTAAGGGCCAATGATTGGATCATTATCCTGTTGTTAAGTCTGACCAGGGGCATAGCCATCTTTTCAGAAGTGAGGGGGACAGAAATATCAGGTGTAATACCATTTTTTTTTTCTGACCTTTGTCTAATTGACAGATTTAATTGATCTAATCTCTTGCTTTTAATTCAGTAAGATATCAAATACACTGCTGAACAATAACCACTAATATCTATAATGTTTTCCCTATATGTTATGCCAATTTTATGATTGGTGTATGTAGGCTACTACAAACACATGTGCATTAAGTCCCCATGGATTTAATGCTTTGTAAAAATAAAATTATATCACTGAATAAGGCAGAAAATATAAAGTACCTATCAAAAGTTTGGAAACATTACAATTATTACATTTTTTTGAAAGAAGTCTTCTGCTCACCAAGGCTGCATTTATTTAATAAAAAATTCTGTAAAAAAGTAATACAGTGAAATATTATCCCAATGTAAAGCAGCTGTGTGAATATATAGTAAAAAATAAAAAAATCTTTGTAATTTATTCCTGTGATCAAAGCTGAATTTATCATAATTACTCCAGTCTTCAGTGTCACATGATCTTTCAGAAATCATTTTAATATGTTCATTTGATGCTCAAGAAACATTTATGATTATTATCAATGTTGAAAACAGTTGTGCTGCTTCATTTATGTGGAAATCATGAAACTATTCAAACATTTGTGGTAAGATAAAAAAGAGAGAAATTAATACTTGTATTCATCAAACATGCATTAAATTGATCAAGTGGCATTTATAATATAACAAAAGATTTATACATGCTTTATTCAATGCAAATAAATGCTGTTCATTTAACTTTCTATTCATTAAAGAATCCTGAAAACTAAAATGCATCATGGTTTCCACAGCTGTTTTCAACAATGATTATAATCATAAATGTTTCTTTTTCATTAAATGATCATATTAGAATGATTTCAGAAGGATCATGTGATACTGAAGACTGGAGTAATGATGCTGAAAATTCAACTTTAATTACAGGAATAAATTACACTTTACTATATCATTACAAATTAAAACATCTATATGTGAATATATTTCGCAATATTAATGTTTTAACAGTATTTTTTATTAAATAAATGCAGCCTTGTCAAGCAGAAGATACTAAACATTAAAAAGGCTGTCAGTTAGCACTGCATTATTCATATTCTTTATTGTCAATAAATACCTTGAGATGGCTGGAAAAACACAAACCATATATTGTCGCAATCGTGTTTGTTGTCACGTTTCATCAGTCATAGCGATTCTTTTTATTCAGCTGTTGCTACAGCGCTGAATGCCTTTGGAACATGACAGGGTTTTACTTCTACGAATCAGTTTTGTTTTTTCTTTGAGAGCGCGCCCTATGGCTTCGAGTATGAATTGGAGTGTTGCACGAGACTCCATAGTGTTCAGATCGCATAATTTTTGGATACGAATAAAATGACAGGTCATGTATAGGTTATTTTGGGTCTTTGAATTTAAATCTAGATTTATTTACGTTGGCTTCTCCGTAAACGAACTTGCTTGTGTAACAGACGTAGGCCAGTAAGAGCGGTGCGACTAGACGCCGGTTCGAATCCCACACGGAGCGGGTCGACTAGGATCGGTGTGACCCGGTAAAAGTGCGGGGGACGAATGTACGTTTTATTAAAAGTTCGGGGGACATTCGCATCCTATTCTGCAGATGCACGTTGTAAGATTACTTTTATGTTGTCTATATCTGATTAATCTAATATAAGAAGCGTTTGGTTGAGTTTAATAAGCTAGCAAAGCGCTGCCGTTATACCGTCTGTTGTTCATTCTCTTATGTTTCCGCTCAAATGCATTAATGCTCGACATTATGGTTTAGAGGCGGTCATATTCTTTTTAGATAGAAATCTAAACCTTTCTCAGAATCGTTGATATTAGTAATGCAGCAGTACTATACTGTTCTCGAATTTTTTAACAGTAGACCTAGTTTATTTAAAGTTGTTTTTTTGTTATGAGTTCGAAAACGCGCAGTGATGTCTGTAAACACTTCGATCATGAATAATAAAATTAAGTGCATGATGTGCAGAGTCAATCTGTCAAAGCATTATAATGAGAACACGATTTTAATAAAATATTGTTTCTGTGTGCTTTCGTTGTCCGTGTATCAGCGTTGTTAAAGGTCCCATGGCATGAAATTTTCATTTTATGAGGTTTTTCAACATTAATATGAGTTCCCCTAGCCTGAATATTGTCCCCAAGTGGATAGAAATGTTGATCGGTGTAAACCCGAGTTCTGGCTGTCTCTCTCTGCCTTTGAGAAAATGACAGGCCAGACGAGCCAATCCTGAAGTCTCCTGGTTTGACGTCCAAGCAGGAACGGTTACCTCCCTTTCCTCCGCCCAGAGAATCTGGCACGCCCATGCAAACGCTCGAGAGATCATTCCTTGTGAACGAGTGAATGCTGGCAGTTTCTCAGTGTTTGGATGTACAAATGAAAACAGAAGTCTTTTTTCAGTTCCTTCTGATCTGTGATCAGTAATTTCTGATGTGTAGCTAATTATTTATTATTCGTGCACACAATGCGGCTTCTCTCTCTCCAGACAGAACGGTGTTTTCTATCTTGTGAGTCAGTGTTTTTGTACGTCCTCGTCGCGTCTACCGGTTCTAAAATGTGCATACAGTCATGAGTTTCTGCTCAACATCGGCCTCACACACGCCAAAGCTCGGGCTGCACTGGCCGTTGGCCTTCAACTTCCCCGACCCCCAGTACTGCATCTGGCCCACAGCGGAGGCACCAAACGCGGCGTGAGATTAAGCAGAAGGGGGGTAAGCGTGAGCATATTCGGGCTAGCCAGCCTAGCCACACAATAAACTGGATTACATTCGATTACTGCTGTTGTGTCTTTGTTTGCGCTGTGTACTCAACGCTGACGCTTTTATTTTATTTTAAAAATAATGCTATTATCAACACTTACTTTTAACTCGTTCATCTCGACAGCTGTAATGGTACTTTGCATGTGTTACAAAGTTGGTAATAATGATGAAGACGGACTCGGTGTGACTGGGACTCGTGTTTATTCAGAACTCTCAGATACAAACACAATAAACTCGCGCTGACTGACAGCGCTCTCATAACTCAGTAGGTACTATAAATAACTTTGTTAGCGATCGCTGAGCTCCGTCTCTGATACGTTAGTGATGTCCGGTTCGCGAACGATCTTTCTTTTGAACCCGTTCTTTTTAGTGAACCGAATCAGTTCACCAAATCGGACTGAATCGTTCTAAACGGTTTGCGTCTCCAGTCAGCGCTGATCCATAATTTACTAAAGTTACTAACTTTCTGACATGAGTGACAGTCCCTCCGACTAGAAATAGACTAATAACCTGAAGTATATGCTGTAACTACAACAGTTCAGACATGCTGAGAACTGATGTGAAGTGAACTCAGGTCCATCCGTCTCTCTGGCAGCAGCTCGTGCCTCGTAGACCAAGTTAAACCACGCCCCCTCCGCTCATTTAAAATACAAAGATGTCAGCCAATCACAACAGTGGGCGTTTTTACTGAAGTCTCACAGCAGACACGCCTCTTGAAGCAGGGCATTCAGCCACAGGGCAAACAGCAGTATTGAAAAAATGCCTTTTATTTCTAAATTATGACATTTTATGATGTAAAAGTCATACTAACAATATAAGTACACCTCAGGAAACATTATAAAATAATAGAAAAACGCCATGCCATGGGACCTTTAAGGGAAGAGTGCATTCAAAATGTTCCGTTTCAAACCATAGCCTGTAAAATCTAGCACGCTGAAGTTCATGTGCGCATTCACGTCCTTTTGTGTTGATTTAAGTTGTAATAGGTTCATATTAATCTTCATATTGATAAAGGGTGCGTTTGGTTGAGTTTATTAACCAGCTAGCAAGCTCTGCAGGGTGGTGTTATTTCACAGTTTCAGCTCAAAGGCAATGCTCGATATTATTGACTTGGTTATTTGAGACGGTCATTTTATAAAGATGTTTCTTTTTCAAAGACATTTATGCATCATAATCTAGCAGTTATTTTTTGTTTTATATGTTCATGTTTTCATGTCACGTTTGTATTTGTCAAAAACTATTTTCATAACAGTATTTTCATTATCTCAATGACGGACATGCCCCGTCCCCGAGTACTCGTTTTTGAGACCTATCGATGATCGAAATGAGAAATTGACAAAAATGCCCATCCCTAACATCATGGTTATAATTCCAGGATGACAATGTCACGATTCATCAGGCTCAAATTGTGAAAGAATGGTTAGGAGGGAGCTTGAAGAATCATTTTCACATATTAATTGGTTGGCACCTCTCCAGACCCAAAAATTCATTGAAAATCGTTGAGATGTGCTGGAGGAGATTTTACAGAGTGCTTGACTCTTGCATTGTCAATACAACATCTTGAACAAAAACTGATGCATCTCTGAAAATAAGTGTTGTGATGTAATTTCCATCAAGTTTTGGTCAAGATCTTGTATTATATAATTAAAATGTTTTTTATCAATATCTATCTATCTATCTATCTATCTATCTATCTATCTATCTATCTATCTATCTATCTATCTATCTATCTATCTATCTATCGAAGTGTATGGCAGATATTATGGCACTCACCTGCAGTGTACATGTCTCCTGAATTGGGGTCAGTGAGGAACGGCAGGAAGTCGTCTGTATGGCTCCTCATGTACTGAGCTGTTTGAGCACGAAGCTCTTTAAGGCTGAGAGTGCGGCCTCGCTCGTTCAGCTGATCCTCCACAGCACGGTACATGCAGTGACCGTCAGAGGAGATCTCTTTAATCTGCAGGTGCCTCTCCACCAGCTTCTGTCTCAGCTTCAGACCCTCCTGATGACGGGAGCCTGTGAGATTCTCCACTTCCGCTTCAGCGATCCGGACCTCCCGCTCTTTCTCAAGAGCAGCCTTTTTGTCCTGAAAAAAAAAAAAAGTAAGAATTTTCAAAATAGACTTAAAGGGTTAGTTCACCCAAAATTGAAATTTGTGTCACTAATTACTCACCCTCATGTCGTTCCAAACCCGTAAGACTTACATTCATCTTTTGAAACACACACATTAAGATATTTATGATGAAAACAGTGCAGTGTTTCCTAGTTCTACGGCAGAACGACTGCACATGCGTTGTGGTGCTCACGTGAACAGTGTCGGCCAATAGTAAGCCGGCGTTCTGGAAGTGTTGCGCTGTTTACACTGCGTCAACAGCGTAAGAATCTGACACAGGCAAGAAGAAACTGTTGAATAAAGTCAAATTTGTTTTTGCGCACACAAAAAGTATTCTCATATCTTCATAAAAATGAAGGTTGAAACACTGGAGTCACATGGACTATTTTAATGATGTTTTTACTTCCTTTCTGGGCCTTGAAATTGTTCATTAAATAGCTGTCTATGGAGGGGTCAGAGAGCTCTCGGATTTCAACAGAAATATCTTCATTTGTGTTCTGAAGATGAACAAAGGTCTTACGGGTTTGGAACGACATGAGAGTGAGTAATTAATGACAGAAATTTCATTTTTGGGAAAACTAACCCTTTAAGGACAGCCAGTCAGCTCCTTATTTGATAAAGAACTCACCCGTTTCTTCTGGGCTTTAGATGTCCGACTTTGCTTGCTCGATTCCGTATTTTCCTCATTATTTGCCAAACTCACAGAATCCAATGCATTTGAAACCTCCTCCACCTTGGAACAATCCATGATATCAGAATGAGTGAGCTGCAGTCATGTGTATCTAGTTGATGCATCTGGTTTCTAGGTAGGTTTTTTTAACATCATCATTTTACTTACAGAGGAAGAGTTCTGAAGTTGTTTGAGCTCATTTTCATGTTTTTGATTGAGTTCAGTCTCTAGTTTGACGATGTCTTCAGTCAGCTGTTTCCTCCTCTTCTTATCATTTTTGGGAACAGCATTTTTCATAGTTTGTATTTTTGCTATGACATGAAAAATGCATCAATATTTGGTATTGTGCACCCATTCAGTATCATGCAATGCATGTTGTGGTATTTCAAAGGGAAAGTTCTGAGTCATTAGTCTAATAATATTTATAGATGTAATAGTGACCTGTCACTTAAGTCTTACCTTGCAGGTCTTTCTTTTCCTTGCGATGCTGTTTGGCTAACAGCTCCTCTGCTGTCTCCACTGTCTCCATGTCAAAATCCACTAAATATTCAGAGCAATAAAATGTTTATAAAAAATTATTTAAACGATAAACATATTATTCGTTTCCATCAGTTTTACTTATTTTCCAACAAGGACTAAATTGCGGGTTCTACTGATAGAAATCAGTTGATTTTCAGTTAAATTGGACTGTGAGTCAAACGCATGGATTCGATGGGAACCATAGATGGGAACACAGAACCCGAACACATCCGGGAATTTCACATTTCAAAATAAAAGTCTAGAACGCTAGACCGTTTTCCTCGTTAATGGTATAAAATGTTAGAAAGAAAGAATATATAATCAATAACTTACACTAAATTAAACCAGTAATTTAAACAGTACCTTAAAACTGTGTTTTATTTTGCGTCTAATTGTTTATTCAATCTAATTTCTGGGTAAAATAAATTATTTTGAAAATTGTCAAAGTTGCAAGTGTTGCCATGACTGCTTATTATAAGCAATTTTCCGCTTCTTTATTACTAAAATTACGTATAAAAATAGACAGTCGTGGGTTGCGGTTTTTGAGGATTATTTCCAAAATATTTTGTATGCGGTTAGTCGCTTTAAACAGTCTGTGTTGCTTGTTTCCCCCATGGTTTTCCCAGTGAAAATTGAAATCTGGCAACACTGCGAGACGCAGCTAATCGAAAATGCTCGTTCGAACGACGTTCGTTACGACTGATCGACACATTATCCATTGGCTTATAATGTCTGACCTGCAATTCATGTTGACAGTTCTAGCATGCTGAATTTAATACCACAGATTAACTTCAATAAAAGATAATTTTGTAGTAGGAGCGAGGTTTCTGCAGCCTTGCAGGCAATGTTGGGAAGCCAAGGGATTCAACCTGTCACTCTGGTCTTCAATAACTCCAAGAACTGCTTTCTTCAGCTGTCATCAAACTTCGCCACTCATCTCTGTCTTCATGAGGTTCGTGTCGCTAGCTGCTTTATAATATATACACGCCAATTACTAGTCTGCAACTGTACTGTATGTTTACCTTCCATCATATATAATGTTTTGAAAGTCATGTATCACTAATGTGATGTCAGAACCAGATCCTGGAGCTGTCATGGGATGTTTCTGCACCCGTGTTCCTCAGCTGGATCAGGTCTTCAGGTCCAGAGGACAGAGTTGAGATCAGCAGACAGCTGGGAGAAAAACTTGGGCTCAAGGAGGGAGAACAGGTTTGACACTGGTTAAGATATGAAGTGATTTGATGAACGTGGATGGTAGTGAACGTGGAACTGTAGATCATTGATTCTCAACCATGGGGATGATTTAAAATAAGACAAAACAAGCATTCAAATAAAGCAACTAAAGTGATGGCATTTCATATTTTATTTTAGTTTTGTATGGAAAAAATGCACATATGCCTCGTGATTTATAGACTTGGGAAAAGTCAAGTACATTTTCTCCATGGGCATTTTTGTAGTTATGCCAAGCTTTAAAACATTTTAAGAGGTATAAATTACAGATATTTTTTTTTATAAATGCCTGTCGTTAATCCTTATCAATCAAATCATGAACAACTGGAAAAGTCATGAGGCCTTTGAATATTGCTTGAATATTATTGTAAACAGTGTATTGATGTGATATTGTATTCATAATTATCTTTTTAAATTGACAAATAAATATTGAGGTGGACAATGAGGGGCCTTGGAGTCAAAAAAGGTTGAGAACCACTGATGTAGATAACATGGTTGTGATGTGTTTTAGGGGTATCTGCGGCCATGTCATCAGGTGCAGTCAGTGCAGCAGGTGTTCGTAGAGCCTCTATCTCCAGATGACTGGGAGATCCTGGTGAGGCCATATTAGCATAATTTACCTCTGTCTTCTTATATTGATATATGTCCATTATGATGCATAGAAATCATGCATGATAAATAGAAATCACACATCTTTAAAAGCCTACTTGAAATCTAAATGGACCCTGTTTTCTTTCATAATGCACATTAGTGGTCTTATTTTGCACAATTCATTAGTGCATGTCATTCTGAAAAAATAAATAAAGTCCTTCGCAATTAACTTCAAATCTTGTTAAATTTTGGTATGAAACACCCACTTTTCATGACCCAATCAATTAAATATTACACATTGAACACCCTTTTTACTTAAAGTAAAATGGGTTGTGAATGCCCTTTCAGTCAAATTTTGATTGTATTTTGTTCCAGGAGCTGCACAGCATTGCTCTGGAACAGCGACTCCTAGATCAGATCCGAGTGGTCTTCAGTGACGGCGTGTTCCCAGTATGGGTGGACCAGCACACTGTCATCTATATCAGGATAGGTCAGTCAGCCCTATTTTAAAGGTCTGTCATATTGAAGTTATCGTTGGGTATGAACTGATTCTTGTACACTAATGATTCTTATATTTTTAGCATCCATATCTCCATCTGTTCCTTATGGTCGACTGGAGCAGTTCACTGAGCTCATCGTCTCTCCAAAACTACATCCAGGAAATGAACAACTCCACCAAACTCGATCAGTGGAGCCAAGCCAACATCTACATCACCAGAATGTTGATGCCACGTCTTCCTCCAGCTCAATCGTCCATCGGGAACCCCTCGATGATCGTCTGGAGAGTCAGAATGAAGGCCATTGGGGAGGTATAGCTGATCTGAAAAGCTTGTTTAGATACTTGTTTATAAGAGGATTTGAGCCGAAGGAGAATCTCGCAGTTCCGACAATTCCCACCATCCTGAAAGACTGTATCCTCAGAACATGTGGAACCCCTCCTAGCTCTGTCAGCCATTTAGGCTCATGTCCTGGAGATGTCCATATTCTGCCATGGAACCTGCAAGAACAAGAGAACTGGAATCCAGGACAGTCTGCCTTAACATACGGTAGACTTTCAAAGATCCTTTCTCCTAAAGAACTCAGGGAGAAAGTCAAGCAGGCCATGGAGAAGAAGAAAATCAGAGATGGACCTCGCAAAGGGAACGACGCAGAGGAATGTAAGGAGAACGCTGTTGTGGTCAGGATGCTTTGTCACAATATAAAAAGGCTGCAAGAAGTCCAGAAATTAAGTAAATGTGAAGAAATTTACTCTGGGAAGGTTTGGGTAAGTGATTACATTCAAGTTCAGTAATAATGTTTCATAGAAATATTCTTTATATTGTATTCAACCGATACAAGCACAAAATATAGGCTAATAATCGCTATAGTAAGGATATATTGTGCATCCCTAGTAAAAATCTAGTTACATTTTTTGTTGTTGTAGATTCCAAAGCTGCTGCAGAGGCGTTTGAGGATAGAGCCTCACTCAGCTGTGAGGATTCAGCCTTTGAAATCATTGCCAAGAGTAGCAGAAGCAGTCATGGTTCGTCCGTTACAACCGCTGGTGAGTTTGTCTTTCAGACCAATGTTTTATGTTGTCAGGTAATGCAAATATTGTATCATGAAGTTATTCCCTTTTTTTGTCTGCAGGCTGAAAGTGAAAAAGAAGAAGATATTCAGTCAGCATTCCTCAACTGGCTGCATGCTCAGAGCCATCAACCTTTGACCTGTCTGATCGGACGCTCCAATGTCATTCTCTTACCCTGTGCTGAAGGTGTGAAGAAGAACCATCAAAATGTATGTTTTCAATCATATTACAATTATTAGAGACTGTTCTGGGTTTTTCTCTTCTCAGGAAAAGAAGAGTTTGACCTGACTGTGCTAAAGCCAGAGCAACAGCAAGAGGATGAGATGTTCTTTCTGTCATCCAGTTTACTAAAGAAAACAGATGTGCAGGTATGAAGTCACATATTGTTTTTAGAAATTCATTTTCCTTCTCATGCATGCTCAACAAAACAACTCAATCTGTTTAGATGGTCAGAGAGCCGCAAGATTCTGACCACAGTGGCACTCATGATGATAATGAAGATCCGTATCTTGGCTTTCCCACCCTTAGCTCTCTTGGGTATGCTCGTTTTCTTTTTAAAAACTAAATATCAATGTATTTTTTTTAATATCCATTGATTGTTGAATCTGTTTGCCCAGTGGGGTAGAGGACATCAGCAGGTTTGCTTTGGAGCACATCTCTCACGCTCTAATGGGAGGTTCTCTGTCGCGGGAGCTTGTCTCCACAGGACGTGGACTGAGGGGTGGAGCTCTGCTCATCACAGGTGCAAAGGTAACCTTCACACACGTATGCAATGGCCCTTTCAAAGTCAGATGTGGGATACTTCTACTTATGCAAGTAATTGTTTTTGCAGGAGGAAGAAAATCAACAGAAAACATTAATTAGGATCATACCGATCAGGTTTGCTTACCATTCAAAAGCCTGTGGTCGGTTCCAGTGATGGCAAAGCTGAATTTTCAGCATCATGTCACATGATCCTTCAGAAATCAATCCAAATTACTGATTTGACCTTGAGGCATTTTTTTTTCAAAATTCTTTGAGAAATAGAAAGTTTAAGAGAACAACATTTATTTCATATAGAAATCTTTTGCAGCATTATACTGTACATAAATTTATTTACTGTCATATTTGGTCACTTCACTGCATCCTTACTGAATAATAGTATTAATGTATTTTAAAAATCTTACTGAACCCAAACTTTTGAATGGTAGTGTACATTTGCATCTCAATTTGGGGTGAAACATTTCTGCATGAATTATTAGTTCGATTTCAGGTGGCGTTCTTAGTAGGAATTTTGACATTTTACATTGTTGAATGGAGAAATGTCGCAATAACTCCCATCATGTACATTATGACTTTACATTGTTGTCAAATGTTGTGACTTTTTTGGAATTTGGAATTTAATTTATACTGTGAAAGTAATGAATGAATGAAAATAGGGTGTATGTGATAAATGTCCTGCTTTTCTCCGCAGGGCAGTGGAAAATCTTCTCTATCTAGAGCGCTGTGTCGAAAGGCCAGTGAAGAGTTGGATGCCCACATTCAAGTTGTGGACTGCAAGACACTGAAAGGTAGGCAAGAATATTAGACTGATCTGTTTTGCTGTGTATTCCAATTTTTGTCTTTTATCAATCATATTTCTCTAGCCTGAATGCCAGCCGAACTTAGCCCCACCCACAACATTTTAACTCGGGCAGCTCGGTCTGGACTTGATCCGTAGAGAAGTAATTATGCCCGAACAGAAACTGTTCGGACCAATGAAATTGTCAGGGCGGGCTTTAGACGATGATGGACAGATGATAAACAGTGACGTAATCATCCACGTCATCAAAGGCGCTTGCTTGGGTTGAATTTGTTCTAATCCTAAATGGAGAACTTGTTCGGATATGCATTCACCTTTACTATTTCTCTCAGAAATGATGATCGTAAGTACTCTGTGTATCCTTAAATTCTTTTTTTACAACACTGGCAAAGATCATTTACACTCATCTTTTTCTTCTAACGTAACTTATTCCAGCGTGCGTGCAGACAGGGTTGCCAAGTTTTTACAACAAAACCCGCCCAATCCCGATTGCTACTCAAAACTAGCCAAAAACAAGCCCAATAGCTTTCCGGGGGGGTTCTCCGGAAAAAAATGGCATTTGGGGGATAAAATATATGTTACTTTGGCAGGGCTGCCTGCTAAAATTCGCATTCCTAGGTCTGTATATCACATAATTGGGGTCACTTCAACCCGCGGACTTGGCAACACAGTGCAGTTGAGTTCTGTTGACATTTGACAACTAACGTTATGCGTAGCTCCGTTGCTCTGATTGGTTGTAGGTCTATCCAATTGAGGTCTTTCCTGGTTCGGTTGAAACACGCCCCATACTCACAGCCCAACGGAGCAGTATCAGACTCAAATTCTGACTAGAATTGAGTATGACGACGTCAGGCTAATATTTCTCGATATTATGAATTAATTTGTTAGGTAAGAGAGCAGACAAAATCAGACAGAGGTTGGAAGAGGTTTTCGAGCAGGCAGTTTGGAGACAACCCTCAGTGGTCCTGCTGGATGACTTGGATCACGTGACCGGTGCTGCGACCTCACCTGAGCACGAGCATGGACCAGAGGCCGTACTGCGGCAGCACATAGCACAGAGTAAGACATCATAACAGACGTGCCTGGCTCCACATGTATCTCTGTGAGGAATCATCTGATGGACATCTGTACTTTGCGTGTTCTCTTCAGGTCTGAGGGATTTGGTGGATGAGATGGTGGTGTGCTCCAGTCTCATAGCTCTGATGGTCACAGCACAGAGTGAACATTCTCTTCATCAGACTCTGACTGCGGTGCAGGGTTCACACTTCTTCCAAAGCTTCTGCAAGATCCAAACACCAGATCAGGTGGGTTCATGAAAATGCAATCTAGGACTGCACGATTTGGATGAAAAAATTGTGATTTTCCTTTGAAAAATTTCAATTGTGATTTAAAGGCACAATATATAAGATTTTTGGATTAAAATATAAAAAAAATATATATATATTTTGTTGACTTGTGTACTTACATTATCCCAGATGTTTCCAAGAATGTTTAAATCCAGAGAAATAAGCCTTTTTTACCAGGACATGGACCATGTCCGTGCATCAACTAGGGCTGTGCAATATTGAAGAAAAATGCGGTATTCGATACGATATTGCTTTAAGTGTGTAAAATCTATTTCTTTTCCCAACTGATATCTTTCACTTAAAGCATAACCGACTGTGTTTACATGAATACTCATCAAGACAGCCATTTTGATATAACTGTGTGTGTATTTGACAGTTTGAGTGTGTAACACGACAGGGGGGAAAAAACGGCTTGTGCGCACGTTGTGTCAGACAGCAGACAGCACGAGACTGTAAGGAGTTGTTTTACGCAAGTTATTGCGTTTAATAACTCTTTTTAACGTCAAGCAAGTCACTTAAGTAACAGTCATGTGCTCAGTCTATTCTCTGCTAATGCGTCAACCTAAAGCGTACACTTTTCACAATGTTGAAGTAGCCTACAAAAATCATTCAGATATTGCGTGCCCTTGGGATATGCATATTGCGATATGTACATTTGCGATATTTCGATAATTTAGATATATTGTGCTGCCCTAGCGTCAACTATCAATGACATCATACCTGCGTTACCCTCGATTTCCAGTTTTATTTTGTAGAAACCATGGAAACACCAGAGACGCTTTAATATATTATATGTTTTATTAGACAAGGAAACTACTGTTTGGATACATTTATTGATAGAAAACTAATCGTTGTATAGCTCAACACGTTTAGTCTTATTGTTTGAATCTTGTTTTCTTGATTTACCGCGAGTACAAATTTTTTACCATGACTAGCTTACTGCAGTGTGCAACAAATGTCTCATAGTAGCTGCCGAGCAAACACACAGAGTAACCTTAGTACATCATTTTCAACACAGTCAAATGTATCTAATATGATCAACTGCGCTGCATTACCCCACATATGCTTGACTGGAAGAATCGGAAGCAGTGACTGTGGCATAATAAAACATGAATCTCCCATGAATCCGCTCTCAATCTCTGCGTCATCAAGCTACGCCTTTGTTTTGAATAGGCGACCTCTAGTGGCGAAAAACTACATATTGTGCCTTTAAAATGTGATTTAAAAAGTTCCAGGGTTACTGTGCTAGGGCTGCACAATTTGGCCCAAAATTTTGTAATTATAAATATAATAAATATATTCAACAACAATAATTATTATTATCATTATTCCTAAATAACAATATTAAACAAAATTACTATTTTATTTCACTGTAACATAAACACTAAGTAATTAAGAAAAATAAATAATAATAATAATAACAATAATAACAATCATTTTAAACTTTAAAATGTAGAATACTTATATTGATGATATAATATATGATATTAATATATCTTCATTTTTATACTAAGCCATATCACAATTTCAGTTTTATTTAGAGGAATCATGCAGCCCTACTGCAATATAACAAAACAATTGGACTTGCGTTTCAAAGGTGGCTACACTGGTCACTTTTTAGAAGAGAAAGTCACTGTATTTGCTAAAGTTTGTGATATTCCAGTAATTGAATCCTTGTTATTGAACAAGCTGCAGTGAGGACCAGACTTTATGCCTATAGTGAAAAGTCTGACTACACAAGACTAGTTTTATTCCTATATGTTTTTTTTATGTCTGTAAAAAAAAATTTTTTCTCTTAATAGGCTCAAAGAGTTGAGATTCTGAGGTCTTTGACAGTTAAAAAGAACTTCCAAGACTGTCAAACTACTCTTGACCTTGAAAGTGTTGCCAAAGAAACAGAGGGGTTCATGGCACGAGACCTGAACCTGCTGCTCGAGAGGGCCATCCATGCCAACACTCTACACAGCAGAAACAATGGCAACTCTGAAGGCAAGCGCTTAATCTAGTTATACTTTTCTATGATTCAGCTGTTTTCTGAAATCTAAGTTTTCTGGTTCCACAGATTTGAGCTATAATGACTTCAGACAGGCCCTTCAGGGCTTCACCCCACCCTCCCTCTGGGGGGCTCAGCTGCAGACTCCAACCGGGGCCGGCATGGAGCGTATTGGGGGACTTCATCAGGCACGTCAGCTCCTGATGGACATCATACTGCTGCCAGCTAAGGTAAAGCAGCTTTTGTGCTCACAATGTCCATTTCAGAATGCAAATACAAAAATGTGTGCACAACCAAAACACAAATTGGGCTCAGGTGCAGGACAAAAAGATAACAATAAATGAACAAACAAAAATAATGTCCGCACACTGAAATTACAGCTCAAATTACAGCTTGTGTCTGATGAAGACCTGACTGGTTAATTTTGGGGGTTTCATTTCAGTATGTGGACATAATTTTTCTTTGTTCTTTTAAGTCTAAGACCACCTTTTCTAAATTAAAAAATCCTGTTTATGTGCAAGAAGATTTGGCAAATCAACTAGACTGGTCACAAAACTGTGTTAAAGGGATAGTTCACCAAAACATTTTAATTGCGGTCATCATTTACTCACCCTCAAGGTGTTCCAAACCTCTATGAGTTCCTTTCTTCTGTTGAACACACACAAAAAAAAGATATTTGAAAGAATGTTGGTGACTAAACAGTTAATTGCACCCATTAACTTCCATAGTAGGAAAAATACTATGGAAGTCAATGGGTGCCATCAACTGTCTGGTTACCAACATTCTTTCAAATATCTTCTTTTGTGGGTGATAATACCGGTGTATCTGTTGTATCAGTGTCATTAACTAAAACTAAAACTATTTTAAAAAATCAGTTTTTTTAAACAAAATTAATGTTAACTGAAATATAATAACATATAAAAAAAACAATCTAAATAAACTTAAACTACATGTTACATTTACATTTTTGCATTTGGCAGACGCTTTTATCCAAAGCGACTTACAGTGCCCTTATTACAGGGACAATCCCCCTGGAGCAACATGGAGTAAAGTGCCTTGCTCAAGGACACACTGGTGGTGACCACTGGGATCGAACCAGCAACCTTCTGCATATCAGTTCCATGGTTTAACCCACTGGACCACCAACTCCACAAACTAATAAATAAAAATGAATAAAAACTATATAGACAAGTTAAAAATACTAAAAGTTTAACACAAATTAATTTAAAACATAAACTATAAAGATCAAATCTAAAATGAACAAAAAACTGTAATAGTATATCAATGATAATAAAATGACAGTTATGTGAGTATAATAGTTTAAATCTGCTCATTGAAAATATTAATTCATCAATAAATTCAATTAACACATTCAATAAATTGATTTCTGCAACAGAAACCATTTACCAGTAATAATGACTGGGACAGACATAAAGTTTCCACAGTTTTTGACCAAAGAAATTCCATTATATATCCTATTCATGTGTAGCCTGGTCCTACCAGACTCTCGTACATTTAATTTGTACAGAGAGTCTGGCCACTCTCCATTGGCAAGCGTTAACTTCCTTGAAGGCGGGTACTCTGTTGAAGTTTAAAACTATTGGATCTGCCCAGAGCCACTCTGGATCTGGCATAACCAATCGCTAACTTTTGGTTGTGACAACATCAATGTCATTGTTCTCAGCCACTCCCTCTGTTCGCTGATTGGACCGGTTAAAATTTGACCGGAGAAAAACCCAGAGAATATACCGCAATCCCAGACTGAAGGAAAATGAAAATTGAGAGGAAGTACGTAGGAAGGCGGAGCCAGGCTAATTAATGGGTGGTTGAAGTAATAGTCTGATGTGTCATGTTGTGTCCAGTACCCGCTGCTCTTCTCCAGTCTGCCCATGCGTCAGTGCTCCGGTGTGCTGCTCTATGGTGCTCCTGGTACAGGCAAGACTTTACTGGCTGGAGCTGTGGCCAAAGAGAGTGGCATGAACTTCATCAGCATCAAGGTAAGGGAAAGTGTACAGTATGTGTATTGACATCAAATTTGAATGCTTTGATGTATTGTGATGTCTTATGTGTTTCTCCAGGGTCCCGAACTCCTCAGCAAGTATATTGGTGCCAGTGAGCAGGCAGTTAGAGATGTGTTTCAGAGGTCTGTCCGAATGCTCTTCTATATGAAATATAGTAACAGTTTACTAGAGTCGTCACCATATATGTGCCTGTGTTGCTGTAGGGCTCAACAAGCTAAGCCGTGCATATTGTTCTTTGATGAGTTTGACTCTCTGGCCCCTCGAAGAGGTCATGACAACACAGGGGTCACTGACCGTGTGGTTAATCAGCTACTTACTCAGCTGGATGGAGTGGAAGGACTGACAGGTACATCAGGACTGAAGATCAAACACTCACACTTTCACCTGGGTTCAACCTGAGGTTGTTCCGTTTTGACCTGCTTCATGGTCTCAGTTTGTTGATCTGTAAGTGGGTGACAAGTAAAATGTCCATGAACTTTTTTTTTCCCCCATTCAAAAGCAGATTTTAGGTTAAGGTTTATATATACACTATCATTCAGAAGTATGGGGTTGGTAAGATTTTCTTTTTGAAAGAAGTCTCTTGCATCAAGGCTGCATTTATGTATGTACAGTGAGGAATATAAGTATTTGAACACCCTGCTATTTGAACAGTTCTCCCATTTAGAAATCATGGAGGGGTCTGAAATTGTCATCGTAGGTGCATGTCCACTGTGAGAGACATAATCTAAAAAAAAAAATCCATAAATCACAATGTATGATCTTTTAACTATTTATTTGTATGATACAGCTGCAAATAAGTATTTGAACACCTGAGAAAATCAATGTTAATATTTGGTACAGTAGCCTTTGTTTGCAATTACAGAGGTCAACGTTTCCTGTAGTTTTTCAGCAGGTTTGCACACACTGCAGGAGGGATTTTGGCCCACTCCTCCACACAGATCTTCTCTAGATCAGTCAGGTTTCTGGCCTGTCGCTGAGAAACACAGAGTTTGAGCTCCCTCCAAAGATTCTCTATTGGGTTTAGGTCTGGAGACTGGCTAGGCCACGCCAGAACCTTGATATGCTTCTTACAGAGCCACTCCTTGGTTATCCTGGCTGTGTGATTCGGGTCATTGTCATGTTGGAAGACCCAGCCTCGACCCATCTTCAATTCTCTAACTGAGGGAAGGAGGTTGTTCCTCAAAATCTCGCAATACATGGCCCCGGTCATCCTCTCCTTAATACAGTGCAGTCGCCCTGTCCCATGTGCAGAAAAACACCCCCAAAGCATGATGCTACCACCCCCATGCTTCACAGTAGGGATGGTGTTCTTGGGATGGTACTCATCATTCTTCTTCCTCCAAACACGTTTAGTGGAATTATGACCAAAAAGTTCTATTTGGTCTCATCTGACCACATGACTTTCTCCCATGACTCCTCTGGATCATCCAAATGGTCATTGGCAAACTTAAGACGAGCCTTGACATGTGCTGGTTTAAGCAGGGGAACCTTCCGTGCCATGCATGATTTCAAACCATGACGTCTTAGTGTATTACCAACAGTAACCTTGAAAACGGTGGTCCCAGCTTTTTTCAGGTCATCGACCAGCTCCTCCCGTGTAGTTCTGGGCTGATTTCTCACCTTTCTTAGGATCATTGAGACCCCACGAGGTGAGATCTTGCATGGAGCCCCCAGTCCGAGGGAGATTGACAGTCATGTTTAGCTTGTTCCATTTTCTAATGATTGCTCCAACAGTGGACCTTTTTTCACCAAGCTGCTTGGCAATTTCCCCATAGCCCTTTCCAGCCTTGTGGAGGTGTACAATTTTGTCTCTAGTGTCTTTGGACAGCTCTTTGGTCTTGGCCATGTTAGTAGTTGGATTCTTACTGATTGTATGGGGTGGACAGGTGTCTTTATGCAGCTAACGACCTCAAACAGGTGCATCTAATTTAGGATAATAAATGGAGGTGGACATTTTAAAGGCAGACTAACAGGTCTTTGAGGGTCAGAATTCTAGCTGATAGACAGGTGTTCAAATACTTATTTGCAGCTGTATCATACAAATAAATAGTAAAAAATCCTATATTGTGATTTCTGGATTTTTTTTTTTAGATTATGTCTCTCACAGTGGACATGCACCTACGATGACAATTTCAGACCCCTCCATGATTTCCAATTGGGAGAACTTGCAAAATAGCAGGGTGTTCAAATACTTATTTTCCTCACTGTATATGTTAAAGTCACCAAGTTCCACGATTTTAAATCAACATTTTGCTCAGTAGTCCTGTAGTGTGACAAATTGATTTTTAAAAACAAAAGGTATTCTAATAAAAACTGTATAATTATATTACAACTGGGAAAAAAACTATAGTATATCACTGTTATCACACCACTGGACACTTGGAACTGCTTGAAATTAACTAACAAAGTGCTTCAGGTTAGCATGTAGTGTTCATTCGAGGACAATTGTGAGAAATTTCAGTTTCTTTCCTTTAATTCTGCTGTGGTCATCAATATCAGTAGATTAACTTAGATAAGTTATCTTGCTACCATCTAATTCTAAATTTAAAATACAATTTGTTTTCCCAAGCACAAAAACACCAAGACTGAGACTGTCGAGCAAAGCCGATTGTGTGACTTCAGAATTGTTATATGGGGTTGTTGTGAAATATCAGGAGTGTTTTTTGAAAGCTTGCATTGTTGTATTTGTGAGCTCTGAAGTCATTGCATATTTTCGTATTTCCAGGGGTGTATGTGTTGGCTGCCACCAGTCGTCCTGACCTAATTGATCCTGCTCTCTTGAGACCTGGGCGACTGGACAAGTCTCTCTACTGCCCTCCTCCTGATCGGGTCAGCATGTTGTCTGCCGCACATCGGTTTAAAGGAACACGCCGACTTTTTGGGACTTTAGCTTATTTACCGTATCCCTCAGAGTCCATACATACTATTGTCATCTCCGTGCGTGCCATAACTCTGTCTGACGCACCCACCGCTAGCCTAGCTTAGCACAAAGACTGGAGGTAAACGGCTCCAGCTAGCCTACTGCTCAATAAGTGACAAAATAACGCCAACATTTTCCTATTTACATGTTGCGATGTGTATAGTTACACCGTGTACTAAGACCGACGGAAAATGAAAAGTCGCGATTTTCTAGACCGGTATGGCTAGGGACTATTCTCTCATTCCTGCGTAATTATCAAGGAACTTTGTGCCGTACCATGGGTGCAGCGGTGCAATGATATTACGCAGCGCCTGAAAATAGGCTAACTTCCATCAACATAACCAACGTGACAACCTGCTTGTTTCCGTCGGTCTTAGTACACGATGTAACTACACACATCACAACATGTAAATAGGAAACTGTTGGCGTTATTTTGTCACTTATTGAGCAGTAGGCTAGCTGGAGCCATTTACCTCTAGTATTTGTGCTAAGCTAGGCTAGCGGTGGGTGCGTCAGACAGAGTTATGGCACGCACAGAGATGAGAATGGTATGTATGGACTTATCTAACGCTGGGGGATACAGTGAATAAGCTAAAGTCCCCAAAAGTCTGCGTGTTCCTTTAACATCTTTACACCTAAAAGATCTACAATATTAATTCACTGATACCTATCTGTCCTTCAGGAAGCACGGCTGGAGATCCTGAAGGCTTTGACTCATTCTGTGCCACTGGCTGCAGATGTGGACTTGGAGCAGATAGCTGTGGCAACAGAGCTATTCACTGGAGCCGACCTGAAGGCCCTTCTCTATAACGCTCAGCTAGAGGCGATCCATAGCAGCCTGGGGCCCAACCTTCTGCATGTATGTTACACACAAACTAAAACATTGACCCATACATATACAACCCTAGACTCATGATCAGTGGTTGAGCTACATGGGTCAGCGGCCAATGATCAATATATACACTAATGTTCAAAAGTTGTTTTTGAAAGAAGACTCTTATGCTTACCAAGACTACGTTTATTTGATCAAATACGGTAGAAACTGTATTATTGCAAAATATCATTACAAATTACAGTTAAAATTAAAGCTGCGAGCAGCGATGACGGGCTCAAGCCGGTGGCACCGCCACGCCGGTGGCATCAGCTTAAATGTGCATGGCAGGCAATATGCATTTAAACAGGAGAGCATTTTAAAAATCACTCGAATATGCCACATTTACTGCAGCAGCTGGTGCCATTATGACCATAAGCCACACCCATGATGTAATTTAAATATAGATGAATTGTAATGTCATAGGATCACATATAGGACCACATCTATGAGATCAATTACATTTAAATTAATTTCATGTCAGATGATGTCAAAGGTCAAATCATAATAGGCATTTAAAATGGGAAAACATAAAAGGACTACGTCAATGTCATCTGAATTCACCACATTAACTGCAGCAGTTGGTGCTGCTATGACCATGAACCACAACAGCCACATATATGAGATCAATTTAATTTAAATGAATTTCATGTCAGATGATGTCAAAGGTCAAATCGTAATGAGTTCAGAATACCATTCAAATGCTGATGTTGAATTATCATCATCAAGAGAGAAAGGCACACACACAAACTCACAGGGTGAGAGAGGGACCCCACACACACACACACCCAGGCTGAGCCTGAGAGGACTGAGAGAGAGGCACTCTGCACATTGAACAAGATTCACAAGATTTTAACAACAAAAATAAATAAAATCTAAATGGTGGGAGAAAGTTTTTTTCATTTCACTCTCTGAAAAAATTATTTTGAATATATTTGAAATCAATATGTGTGGTCCAATATAAAAAATAAATTACAAAATTAATAAATTAATAAATGGAGTCAAATCCCGGAAACAGCAAAGATGATTTTAATATCAGTGTCAGGTAAGATTAAGATGCGTGTCTACATTTTATGGAAGTTTATTATAAATAGCCACTTTTATAAAATCATGTGAAATTTATGTTTTAATACATTTATATTATATCAGTGTGCTGTGTAGTGTGCATAGTTTATCCTATGACATTAATGTGCATCATACGTTATCTTGGCAAACACATCACATGACGTTTTTATTTCAAGTGATAGTTATTTGTGATAGCCTGTATGAAAGGGTTAAATTATCATCATCAAAAGAGAAAGTCACACACCCACCCACACACACACACACACACACACACACACACACACACACACACACACACACACACACACACACACACACACACACACACACACACACACACACACACACACACACACACACACACACACACACACTCAGTGAGAAAGTGAGAGTGAGGGGGGGAGGGGAAGGAAAGGCAGAGGACATTGCATAGACTTAATGGTTTTTATACTGTACAAACTGTACATTCTATCCCCCTACACTACCCCTACTCCTAAACCTAGCATCACAGAAAACATTCTGCATTTTTACATTTTGAATAAAACATTGTTTAGAATGTTTTTAAAGCTAGACAGTGAATTAAAGCATTGAAAGTGACACACTTCCTGCTGCCAGTTGGTGGCCTGGCCACACACACACACACACACACACACACACACGCACAAACACACACACACGCACACACGCACAGACAAACCCCTTAGAGAGAAAGAGAGATGGGATTTTTTTATATCCTGCTTCAAAACTAATACAATGCTGCCATCTTGTGTTCATTGAGGGGCAGCACAGACACAGAATAGATTATTTAAAGAAATATTTTAAATAAATAAATATATTGATCTGAAAAGTAGTATAGTCATTTTAAATAAATCCAAGTTCAATTACTGAACATACAATTTATTGAAATCAAAAAATGATTTTACAAGATATGAGAGAATTTCTATTCCCCTTTTTTGTCCTTATTTAATCCCTCGCCATGGCAACACCGTTTGAGATATCCAATATTCGTTCGCATTTTAGCATCTTCTGTATCTTTGTTTCATGTTGACCGAGTTTGGTGGAGATTGAATAAATCGCCTACGAGGAGAACGTAAAAACTCAGACCCTGAATTATACAATTATTCACCTTCAAACCAAAATATCTGACTTCCTGTTGGTCGGAGCTAATGACTGTAAATTAGAAAGTTGTCCGGCTCGAAGAGAACAATATATGTACCGAGTTTGGTGACTGAAGATAAAACTAACCCCCCCACTTTTGTCAAAAGGTGGCGCTATAGAGCCCCTCATCCCCGCCCGTTTCTGAGGCTTTGCCAATGTGTACTGACTGACATCTCTGATGTGTGTGTTGAGTTTCAAGCAGTTTCAAGCATGCTAAGAGTCTCAAAAACAGCCAAAAACATTATTAAACTTTGACACGTTGCCATGGCAACAGTATTAGAAATTTCAGAAATCAATTTCATACGTCTCTATCTGTCATGTTTTCACATTATACTGATGAAGTTTGAAATAAATCGTGTGAAAATAAGATGGTGATTCAAAGCATTTTTGAAAGTGACACACTTCCTGCTGCCAGTTGGTGGCGCTATAACTTTGACTCACAAAAGTCATATCCATGTGATCGGCTTCTTACAACGAACACACAGCTGAAGTTTCATCTAAATCAGTCAATGTTTGCACAAGTTAAACCACACTTCCTGTTTCCCTTTTCTCGCCATAAATTCGTTGCTTCGCCACGGCCAAACCGTTCGAGATATCAAAAATCCGCTCGCAATTTAGCTTCCTGAATATGTTCACTTCATGCTGACCGAGTTTGGCACTGATCGAAACAATGGCCTCGGAGGAGTATATTAAATTCCAGAGCATGCGTTTTCCGAACAACCCAAAATAGCTCACTTCCTGTTGGGCGAAGTTTATGACTATGAGTGCGGAAGTTGTTCGCCCCGATGAGATCTATATGTGTACCGAGTTTCATACATATACGTGCAAGTGTGTTTGATATATAGACCAAATTTTAATAGGGGGCGCTGTTGAGCCCCCCTGCCACGCCCGGGTATCAGCTTCAGCCCGGCCCTGATGGCCGCAGATTCTGACGTATCTGCAAAGTTTCAAGAGTTTTTGAGTATGGTAAGGGCCCCAAAAGTGCCCATTTAGTCGATAAAATAATAATAATAATAATAATTAAAGCTGCGAGCAGCGATGACGGGCTCAAGCCGGTGGCACCGCCACGCCGGTGGCATCAGCTTAACTGTGCACTGCAGGTAATAGGCATTTAAAATGGGAAAACATAAAAGGACTATGTCAAAGTCATCTGAATTCACCACATTAACTGCAGTAGTTGGTGCTGCTATGACCACAAACCACATCTATGAGATCAATTAAATTTATATGAATTTCATGTCAGACTATGTCAAAGGTCAAATTGGAATGAGTTCAGAATACCATTCGAATGCTGATGTTGTTTTATTCTAACACTTCTCTTCATGTGTTTTTGAGCTACCTTAGCTACCGTTTGTGCACCAATCTTATGCACCATAAAGCGTGCTTTCATTTCAATATGGGTGGTCCAATAAAATTTTTTTTATAAAAAAATGTATAAATGGAGCCAAATCACAGAAACTGCAAAGATGATTTTAATATCAGTGTCAGGTAAGAGTAAGATGTGTGTCTACATTTTATGGAAGTTTATTATAAATAGCCACTTTTATAAAATCATGTGAAATTTATGTTTTAATACATTTATATTATATCAGTAAATAATTCATTTAAAGACATGTGCATCATACGTGATCTTGGCAAACACATCACATGATGTTTTTATTTCAAGTGATAGTTATTTGTGATAGCCTATATGAAAGGGTTAAATTATCATCATCAAGAGAGAAAGTCTCACACACACACACACACACACACAATGATAGAGTGAGAGTGAGGGGGGAGGGGAAGGACTGAGAGAAAGGCACACACACATAAACTCACAGGGTGAGAGAGAGACCCCCCCCCCCCCACACACACACACACACACACACAGAGAGAGTGATAGAGAGGGGGAAGGGGAAAGGCAGGCAGAGGGCATTCCATAGACTTAATGGTTTTTATACTGTACAAACTGTACATTCTATCCCCCTACACATCGCACACACAGACACACACACACACACACACACACAAACACACACACTACCCCTAAACCTACCATCACAGAAAACATTCTGCATTTTTACATTTTTATTAAAACATTGTTAAAACATCCCCGCCCGTTTCTGATGCTTTGCCCATGTGTACTGACTGACATCTCTGATGTGTGTGTTGAGATTCAAACTGCGTGTCACGTTTGGTTACAGTCAGTCAGCTGCTCGGTAAAGCTCACTCCAAGATGATATATTCCCGTTATAATACTTGATATGTAGATAAAATAATTTATCTTCCTGGAGTTTATCTAGCGGTTTCTGAACGATGTTGTGCTCCCTACCCGGGTGACAACACAAGGCATCACACGCACAATAACCGGAATTTAAAACTGTGAAGAAACCGACCGATATACATAGTAGACTAGGATTTGTGCGCTCAACGCTCATCGTCTCTTTATGCCGTGAACTTTTTAATGTGCACTCGCGGTGCACTGCGCCCTCTGACTCCATGTTGCTTTAAGCGCATCATTCTGCACCCGGGATGCGCATAAGCGCATTGTGCCACGCTTTCATATATTTTCATAGTTTTGTGCACTTAAAGATGATTAAAAAAAATCTTGTTCTCACGTATCTATCATATATTTGTTGCCCCTTTACAGAGCTGCACATTACGTTTACAATAAACTATAAATCTTGAAATGTTATATTATTTGTGTAGGCCCATATAATTATTTACATTCATATATAAATTAAATATAAATTGTTTTTTTTATCAATGTATTTAATAAGAACACAAAGTAATTTGTACCTTTTCATTAACATTTTTAGATTTTATAAAATTAGTCCAGAGATGTTTTTTAAAGAATTACTTTTTGTAATTGCAATTTTTTTTAACTATCCACTCACCTAATTTAATATATATTTTTGTCATAGCTTATGATTATATATTTTTATTTTATTGCTCAACAGTAGTTCTCATCGCCGATGAGGTCTTTAAATATTTTGAGAAGGTCTTAAAAAAGTCTTAAAAAGGTATTAAAATTTACTTCAGGATTCCTGCATATACCCTGCAATATGCATCATACGTGATCTT
This sequence comes from Romanogobio albipinnatus, assembly GCA_023566225.1. Taxonomy (NCBI): domain Eukaryota; kingdom Metazoa; phylum Chordata; class Actinopteri; order Cypriniformes; family Gobionidae; genus Romanogobio; species Romanogobio albipinnatus. Next base: position 15,585,482 of record CM042261.1, on the reverse strand, counting down.
GGCAAACACAGCACATGACGTTTTTATTTAAAATTAGAAAGTTTTAAATTAGTTAAATTAGATTAGTTAAATTAGAAATTTGTCCGGCTCGAGGAGAACAATATATGAGAGAGAGAGAGAGAGAGAGAGAGAGAGAGAGAGAAACCAGTTTTTTTTATATCCTGCTTCAAAACTAATACAATCCTGCCATCTTGTGTTCATTGAGGGGCACACACACAGAGACAGAATAGGTTATTGATAGAAATATTTTAAATAAATAAATATATTGATCTGAAAAATAGTACAGTCATTTTAAATTAATCTAAGTTCAATTACCAAACATACAATCTTAATTTAATTGAAATAAAAATATGATTTTACAAGATATGAGAGAATTTCTGTTCCCCTTTTTTGTCCTTATTTAATCCCTTGGCATGGGAACACCGTTTGAGATATCCAATATCCGTTCGCATTTTAGCATCTTCCGTATCTTTGTTTCACTTTGACAGAGTTTGGTGGAGATTGAATAAATCGCCTACGAGGAGAACGTGAAAACTCAGACCCTGAATTACACAAATATTCACCTTCAAACCAAAATATCTGACTTCCTGTTGGTCGAAGCTAATAACTGTAAATTAGAAAGTTGTCCGGCTCGAAGAGAACAATATATGTACCGAGTTTGGGGACTGAAGATAAAACTAACCCCCCCACTTTTGTCAAAAGGTGGCGCTATAGAGCCCCTCATCCCCGCCCGTTTCTGAGGCTTTGCCCATGTGTACTGACTGACATCTCTGATGTGTGTGTTAAGTTTCAAGCAGTTTCAAGCATGCTAAGAGTCTCAAAAACAGCCAAAAACATTATTAAACTTTGACACGTTGCCATGGCAACAGTACTTCAAATTTCAGGAATCCATTTCATATGTCTCTATCTGTCATGTTTTCACATTATACTGATGAAGTTTGAAGTCAATCGGGTGTAAATAAGACTGTGATTTAAAGCATTTTTGAAAGTGACACACTTCCTGCTGCCAGTTGGTGGCGCTATAACTTTGACTCACAAAAGTCATATCCATGTGATCGGCCTCTTACAACGAATACACAGCTGAAGTTTCATCCAAATCATTCAATGTTTGCACAAGTTATAACACACTTCCTGTTTCCCTTTTCTCGCCATAAATTCGTTGCTTCGCCACGGCCAAACCGTTTGAGATATCAAAAATCCGCTCGCAATTTAGCATCCTGAATATGTTCACTTCATGCTGACCGAGTTTGGCGATGATCGAAACAATGGCCTCGGAGGAGTATATTAAATTCCAGAGCATGGGTTTTCCGAACAACCCATTATAGCTCACTTCCTGTTGGGCTGACGCGTAACTTAGAGCACGAAAGTTGTTCGGCCCGATGAGGTCTATATGTGTACCGAGTTTCATACATGTACGTGCAAGTGTGTTTGATATATAGACCAAATTTTAATAGGGGGCGCTGTTGAGCCCCCCTGCCACGCCCGGGTATCAGCTTCAGACCGGCCCTGATGGCCGCAGATTCTGACGTATCTGCAAAGTTTCAAGAGTTTTTGAGCATGGTAAGGGCCCCAAAAGTGCCCATTTAGTCGATAAAAAAAATAATAATAATAATAATAATAATAACGAGCAGCGATGACGGGCTCAAGCCGGTGGCACCGCCACGCCGGTGGCATCAGCTTAACTGTGCATGGCAGGCAATATGCATTTAAACAGGAGAGCATTTTAAAAATCACTCGAATATGCCACATTTACTGCAGCAGCTGGTGCCATTATGACCATAAGCCACACCCATGATGTAATTTAAATATAGATTAATTGTAATGTCATAGGATCACATATAGGACCACATCTATGAGATCAATTACATTTAAATTAATTTCATGTCAGATGATGTCAAAGGTCAAATCATAATGAGTTCAGAATACCATATATTACATGTAGTAATTTACATGATTTATACTGCTGCCCCACAATTAAATAAATACTCAGGTGCAGACTCCATTGTCTCTAGAGACAGAAGGATGCCATAGAGTTTAAATGTAATTAAACTATTACAGTCTATGTAGTTGGTACAAAATAACAGATAACTCAGACCCTGAATTACACAAATATTCACCTTCAAACCAAAATATCTGACTTCCTGTTGGTCGGAGCTAATGGAGAGACAACAACCAATAAAACACAGAACTGCAACACAAACTGCCCAAACGAGGAGAAACGCGGATATTTGTAATACATTTAAGAGCACTCTCTGAACGAATGACACACATCAGTTTAACACAGAAAGAATAAAGCAGATACTTTTTGGCCAATTCTTCTTTGAATTGTCAGTTTATTTATTAATTTACATCATTGTCTTTTGTGTAGCAGAATAATCCATCGTGTCAGCGCGTTCGTGATCAGACATAGGCGGTTGTATCAGTGTAATCAGTGCATATACATTTCATTTTAATAAGACGTGATGAAATGTGCGCATACACGCTTCTGGTTCATGTCTAGAGCAGCCTTTCTCAAAGTGGGTGCCGCGGCACACTGGGGTGCCGCCTGACTGTGTCAGGGGTGCCGCCAAAAAATTACGTAGGCAAAAAAAAAAAAAAAAAATCTGAAATTTCATATATAAAATATATTTGAATTTACATAAATACATTCTTCTTCTTTTTAACCCTTTCGCACGTACGATCACACATTCACACATGTGATTAGACCGGCAGTGCATCACGTTCATTCAAATGTAAATTCAAATGTGCTTTCGCATTGGCTTGCACTGAGCCAGAGACAGGCGCGCTCAGACTTGTCATATATCACAACTTTTCAGTGTTTTCAGCCACATAATGTTTATTTTAGGTTTCATACATATACGTACTAAAAAAACTATACATTTAGAGTTTGTAAAATACACAATGATGAAAAATTAAGAGGCAATAATAATCCTTTCCATTATAATTAGTTTTATTCATGTCAGATACACATTGTGTAAGTAACTTTAAAGTTTACTCTATTCTTCTCCCAGTTCACCTGCCACTTACTTTTATGTATTTTGGGAGAAGTGGATGAATTCACGTCTTGTAAATCCAACAGATCCGATTTTCTGAACTGCGCCTGCGGCGGCGATGGCGGCGCCCATCGCGCATACAGCTCAACTAACGCGATCGTTTTAAAGGTGTTTAAACGACAAAACACTTCCTCTTGTATATATTTGACAATCGGAATATCAGATATTTCAGGCCATATCTAACAAATTTGTGAATATTTTGAATAAAAAAGGAAAAATGACATAAAAGTCTCTCATTGATTGTGGTCACCCCCACCCCCGGCTTGTGTGAGCGCGTATGTGCGCTGCATGCGCGCATGTAGATCTTTCTCCATTTCTCGTTGCAGATTATTTTTGTGTGTGTGTGGGTGTATGTGGGTGTGTGTGCATGCACATATGTCACGGATGAAAGCAAGCACTATATGGAAAAACATTCCTGCTCATCTCTGGTGCATGGAACATGGATCTTTTTCTTATCGTATTGTATCTGATTTTATTTATTTTTGTTATGTCTGCCACTTTTTATTTTATTTTAACTGCATCCTGCACTTCAGTTTAGTTCTTCTGGTCAGGTTTTGTTGTTGGGTTCTTGTATTGTGCGGTCCACCTCTTACGGTTTTATGGCATTTGTGTCTCTGATTAATTATTTTGTGAATTACTTTGCAAACCTGTGTTTTTAAAGGTGCTATAAAGTTGCTATAAAGTTGTTATTATTATTGTTATTTACAGTTCGTATTATGCTCTGTTCATTACTGTCCTGTCTAAATAAACAGGACATTTGCATTTAAATTTGGGTTATGCAGTGTTTTTAAATTATATTTTAAACTGGGGTGCCTTGAAATTTTATGCACTTTTGAAAGGTGCCCTGACTGAAAAAAGTTTGAGAAAGGCTGGTCTAGAGCACTATAGTATATGAAATATGTCCATAAAAAATGTAAACACGATCGCTCCGGTCTATATCAGTGCTATATGATCCATGTGGAGAACGCTGTTAATCTCATCAAGTTTGGTGGAGATTGAATAAATCGCCTACGAGGAGAACGTAAAAACTCAGACCCTGAATTATACAAATATTCCCCTTCAAATCAAAATATCTGACTTCCTGTTGGTTGGAGCTAATGACTGTAAATTAGAAAGTTGTCCGGCTCGAAGAGAACAATATATGTATGGGGACACATGAAATGTCTACAAATGTATGTCCTCAGAAACACACACACACACACACACACACACACACACACACACACACACACACAGAGAGAGAGAGACAGAGAGAGAGAGAGAGAGAGAGATAGACAGAGAGAGAGAGAGAGAGAGAGAGAGAGAGATAGACAGAGAGAGAGAGAGAGAGAGAGAGAGAGAGAGAGAGAGAGAGAGAGAGAGAGAGAGAGAGAGAGAGAGAGAGAGAGAGAGAGAGAAACAAGGTTTGTTTTTTTTTATCCTGCTTCAAAACTAACACAATGCTGCCATCTTGAAAAAAAATAAAAAGAAAAAGAATAATCCTTAGGGGAACAATAGGGCTCTACCGTTTGTGCACCAATCTTATGCACCACAAAGCGTGCTTTCATTTGAATATGGGTGGTCCAATAAAAAAATGTTAATAAAAAAATTTATAAATGGAGCCAAATCACAGAAACTGCAAAGATGATTTTAATATCAGTGTCAGGTAAGAGTAAGATGCGTGTCTACATTTTATGGAAGTTTATTATAAATAGTCACTTTTATAAAATCATGTGAAATTTATGTTTTAATACATTTATATTATATCAGTAAATAATTAATTTAAAGACATGTGCATCATACGTGATCTTGGCAAACACAGCACATGACGTTTTTATTTCAAGTGATAGTTATTTGTGATAGCCTATATGAAAGGGTTAAATTATCACCATCAAGAGAGAAAGTCACACACACACACACACACACACACACACACACACACACACACACACACACACACACACACACACACACACACACACACACACACACACACACACACACACACACACACACACAGACAAACCCCTTAGAGAGAAAGAGAGATGGGATTTTTTTATATCCTGCTTCAAAACTAACACAATGCTGCCATCTTGTGTTCATTGAGGGAAGGGCATCACAGGCACATTATTCAAAGAAATATTTATAAAAAATATATATATTCATCTGAAAAATAGTATAGTAATTTTAAATTAATCTAAGTTCAATTACCAAACATACAATCTTAATTTAATTGAAATCAAAATATGATTTTACAAGATATTAGACAATTTCTGTTCCCCTTTTTTGTCCTCATTTAATCCCTCGCCATGGCAACACCGTTTGAGATATCCAATATTCGTTCGCATTTTAGCATCTTCCGTATCTTTGTTTCATGTTGACCGAGTTTGGTGGAGATTGAATAAATCGCCTACGAGGAGAACGTAAAAACTCAGACCCTGAATTACACAAATATTCACCTTCAAACCAAAATATCTGACTTCCTGTTGGTCGGAGCTAATGACTGTAAATTCGAAAGTTGTCCGGCTCGAAGAGAACAATATATGTACCAAGTTTGGTGACTGAAGATAAAACTAACCCCCCCACTTTTGCCAAAAGGTGGCGCTATAGAGCCCCTCATCCCCGCCCGTTTCTGAGGCTTTGCCCTTGTGTACTGACTGACATCTCTGATGTGTGTGTTAAGTTTCAAGCAGTTTCAAGCATGCTAAGAGTCTCAAAAACAGCCAAAAACATTATTAAACTTTGACACGTTGCCATGGCAACAGTACTTCAAATTTCAGGAATCCATTTCATATGTCTCTATCTGTCATGTTTTCACATTATACTGATGAAGTTTGAAGTCAATCGGGTGTAAATAAGACTGTGATTTAAAGCATTTTTGAAAGTGACACACTTCCTGCTGCCAGTTGGTGGCGCTATAACTTTGACTCACAAAAGTCATATCCATGTGATCGGCCTCTTACAACGAACACACAGCTGAAGTTTCATCCAAATCATTCAATGTTTGCACAAGTTATAACACACTTCCTGTTTCCCTTTTCTCGCCATAAATTTGTTGCTTCGCCACGGCCAAACCGTTTGAGATATCAAAAATCCGCTCGCAATTTAGCATCCTGAATATGTTCACTTCATGCTGACCGAGTTTGGCAATGATCGAAACAATGGCCTCGGAGGAGTATATTAAATTCCAGAGCATGGGTTTTTCGAACAACCCATTATAGCTCACTTCCTGTTGGGCTGACACGTAACTTAGAGCACGAAAGTTGTTCGGCCCGATGAGGTCTATATGTGTACCGAGTTTCATACATGTACGTGCAAGTGTGTTTGATATATAGACCAAATTTTAATAGGGGGCGCTGTTGAGCCCCCCTGCCACGCCCGGGTATCAGCTTCAGCCCGGCCCTGATGGCCGCAGATTCTGACGTATCTGCAAAGTTTCAAGAGTTTTTGAGCATGGTAAGGGCCCCAAAAGTGCCCATTTAGTCGCTAAAAAAAATAATAATAATAATAATAATAATTAAAGCTGCGAGCAGCGATGACGGGCTCAAGCCGGTGGCACCGCCACGCCGGTGGCATCAGCTTAACTGTGCATGGCAGGCAATATGCATTTAAACAGGAGAGCATTTTAAAAATCACTCGAATATGCCACATTTACTGCAGCAGCTGGTGCCATTATGACCATAAGCCACACCCATGATGTAATTTAAATATAGATGAATTGTAATGTCATAGGATCACATATAGGACCACATCTAAGAGATCAATTACATTTAAATTAATTTCATGTCAGATGATGTCAAAGGTCAAATCATAATAGGCATTTAAAATGGGAAAACATAAAAGGACTACGTCAATGTCATCTGAATTCACCACATTAACTGCAGCAGTTGGTGCTGCTATGACCATGAACCACAACAGCCACATCTATGAGATCAATTAAATTTAAATGAATTTCATGTCAGATGATGTCAAAGGTCAAATCGTAATGAGTTCAGAATACCATTCAAATGCTGATGTTGAATTATCATCATCAAGAGAGAAAGGCACACACACAAACTCACAGGGTGAGAGAGGGACCCCACACACACACACACCCAGGCTGAGCCTGAGAGGACTGAGAGAGAGGCACTCTGCACATTGAACAAGATTCACAAGATTTTAACAACAAAAATAAATAAAATCTAAATGGTGGGAGAAAGTTTTTTTCATTTCACTCTCTGAAAAAATTATTTTGAATATATTTGAAATCAATATGTGTGGTCCAATATAAAAAATAAATTACAAAATTAATAAATTAATAAATGGAGTCAAATCACAGAAACAGCAAAGATGATTTTAATATCAGTGTCAGGTAAGAGTAAGATGCGTGTCTACATTTTATGGAAGTTTATTATAAATAGCCACTTTTATAAAATCATGTGAAATTTATGTTTTAATACATTTATATTATATCAGTGTGCTGTGTAGTGTGCATAGTTTATCCTATGACATTAATGTGCATCATACGTGATCTTGGCAAACACATCACATGACGTTTTTATTTCAAGTGATAGTTATTTGTGATAGCCTGTATGAAAGGGTTAAATTATCATCATCAAGAGAGAAAGTCACACACCCACCCACACACACACACACACACACACACACACACACACACACACACACACACACACACACACACACACACACACACACACACACACACACACACACACACACACTCAGTGAGAAAGTGAGAGTGAGGGGGGGAGGGGAAGGAAAGGCAGAGGACATTGCATAGACTTAATGGTTTTTATACTGTACAAACTGTACATTCTATCCCCCTACACTACCCCTACTCCTAAACCTAGCATCACAGAAAACATTCTGCATTTTTACATTTTGAATAAAACATTGTTTAGAATGTTTTTAAAGCTAGACAGTGAATTAAAGCATTTTTGAAAGTGACACACTTCCTGCTGCCAGTTGGTGGCCTGGCCACACACACACATACACACACACACACACACACACACACACACACACACACACACACACACACACACACACACACACACACACACACACGCACAGACAAACCCCTTAGAGAGAAAGAGAGATGGGATTTTTTTATATCCTGCTTCAAAACTAATACAATGCTGCCATCTTGTGTTCATTGAGGGGCAGCACAGACACAGAATAGATTATTTAAAAAAATATTTTAAATAAATAAATATATTGATCTGAAAAGTAGTATAGTCATTTTAAATAAATCCAAGTTCAATTACTGAACATACAATCTTAATTTATTGAAATCAAAAAATGATTTTACAAGATATGAGAGAATTTCTATTCCCCTTTTTTGTCCTTATTTAATCCCTCGCCATGGCAACACCGTTTGAGATATCCAATATTCGTTCGCATTTTAGCATCTTCTGTATCTTTGTTTCATGTTGACCGAGTTTGGTGGAGATTGAATAAATCGCCTACGAGGAGAACGTAAAAACTCAGACCCTGAATTATACAATTATTCACCTTCAAACCAAAATATCTGACTTCCTGTTGGTCGGAGCTAATGACTGTAAATTAGAAAGTTGTCCGGCTCGAAGAGAACAATATATGTACCGAGTTTGGTGACTGAAGATAAAACTAACCCCCCCACTTTTGTCAAAAGGTGGCGCTATAGAGCCCCTCATCCCCGCCCGTTTCTGAGGCTTTGCCAATGTGTACTGACTGACATCTCTGATGTGTGTGTTGAGTTTCAAGCAGTTTCAAGCATGCTAAGAGTCTCAAAAACAGCCAAAAACATTATTAAACTTTGACACGTTGCCATGGCAACAGTATTTGAAATTTCAGAAATCAATTTCATACGTCTCTATCTGTCATGTTTTCACATTATACTGATGAAGTTTGAAATAAATCGTGTGAAAATAAGATGGTGATTCAAAGCATTTTTGAAAGTGACACACTTCCTGCTGCCAGTTGGTGGCGCTATAACTTTGACTCACAAAAGTCCTTTCCATGTGATCGGCTTCTTACAACGAACACACAGCTGAAGTTTCATCTAAATCAGTCAATGTTTGCACAAGTTAAACCACACTTCCTGTTTCCCTTTTCTCGCCATAAATTCGTTGCTTCGCCACGGCCAAACCGTTCGAGATATCAAAAATCCGCTCGCAATTTAGCATCCTGAATATGTTCACTTCATGCTGACCGAGTTTGGCACTGATCGAAACAATGGCCTCGGAGGAGTATATTAAATTCCAGAGCATGCGTTTTCCGAACAACCCAAAATAGCTCACTTCCTGTTGGGCGAAGTTTATGACTATGAGTGCGGAAGTTGTTCGCCCCGATGAGATCTATATGTGTACCGAGTTTCATACATATACGTGCAAGTGTGTTTGATATATAGACCAAATTTTAATAGGGGGCGCTGTTGAGCCCCCCTGCCACGCCCGGGTATCAGCTTCAGCCCGGCCCTGATGGCCGCAGATTCTGACGTATCTGCAAAGTTTCAAGAGTTTTTGAGTATGGTAAGGGCCCCAAAAGTGCCCATTTAGTCGATAAAATAATAATAATAATAATAATAATTAAAGCTGCGAGCAGCGATGACGGGCTCAAGCCAGTGGCACCGCCACGGCGGTGGCATCAGCTTAACTGTGCATGGCAGGCAATATGCATTTAAACAGGAGAGCATTTTAAAAATCACTCGAATATGCCACATTTACTGCAGCAGCTGGTGCCATTATGACCATAAGCCACACCCATGATGTAATTTAAATATAGATGAATTGTAATGTCATAGGATCACATATAGGACCACATCTATGAGATCAATTACATTTAAATTAATTTCATGTCAGATGATGTCAAAGGTCAAATCATAATAGGCATTTAAAATGGGAAAACATAAAAGGACTACGTCAATGTCATCTGAATTCACCACATTAACTGCAGCAGTTGGTGCTGCTATGACCATGAACCACAACAGCCACATATATGAGATCAATTTAATTTAAATGAATTTCATGTCAGATGATGTCAAAGGTCAAATCGTAATGAGTTCAGAATACCATTCAAATGCTGATGTTGAATTATCATCATCAAGAGAGAAAGGCACACACACAAACTCACAGGGTGAGAGAGGGACCCCACACACACACACACCCAGGCTGAGCCTGAGAGGACTGAGAGAGAGGCACTCTGCACATTGAACAAGATTCACAAGATTTTAACAACAAAAATAAATAAAATCTAAATGGTGGGAGAAAGTTTTTTTCATTTCACTCTCTGAAAAAATTATTTTGAATATATTTGAAATCAATATGTGTGGTCCAATATAAAAAATAAATTACAAAATTAATAAATTAATAAATGGAGTCAAATCACAGAAACAGCAAAGATGATTTTAATATCAGTGTCAGGTAAGAGTAAGATGCGTGTCTACATTTTATGGAAGTTTATTATAAATAGCCACTTTTATAAAATCATGTGAAATTTATGTTTTAATACATTTATATTATATCAGTGTGCTGTGTAGTGTGCATAGTTTATCCTATGACATTAATGTGCATCATACGTTATCTTGGCAAACACATCACATGACGTTTTTATTTCAAGTGATAGTTATTTGTGATAGCCTGTATGAAAGGGTTAAATTATCATCATCAAAAGAGAAAGTCACACACCCACCCACACACACACACACACACACACACACACACACACACACACACACACACACACACACACACACACACACACACACACACACACACACACACACACACACACACACAGTGAGAAAGTGAGAGTGAGGGGGGGAGGGGAAGGAAAGGCAGAGGACATTGCATAGACTTAATGGTTTTTATACTGTACAAACTGTACATTTTATCCCCCTACACTACCCCTACTCCTAAACCTAGCATCACAGAAAACATTCTGCATTTTTACATTTTGAATAAAACATTGTTTAGAATGTTTTTAAAGCTAGACAGTGAATTAAAGCATTTTTGAAAGTGACACACTTCCTGCTGCCAGTTGGTGGCCTGGCCACACACACACACACACACACACACACACACAAACACTCACACACACACACGCACACACGCACAGACAAACCCCTTAGAGAGAAAGAGAGATGGGATTTTTTTATATCCTGCTTCAAAACTAATACAATGCTGCCATCTTGTGTTCATTGAGGGGTAGCACAGACACAGAATAGATTATTTAAAAAAATATTTTAAATAAATAAATATATTGATCTGAAAAGTAGTATAGTCATTTTAAATAAATCCAAGTTCAATTACTGAACATACAATCTTAATTTATTGAAATCAAAAAATGATTTTACAAGATATGAGAGAATTTCTATTCCCCTTTTTTGTCCTTATTTAATCCCTCGCCATGGCAACACCGTTTGAGATATCCAATATTCGTTCGCATTTTAGCATCTTCTGTATCTTTGTTTCATGTTGACCGAGTTTGGTGGAGATTGAATAAATCGCCTACGAGGAGAACATAAAAACTCAGACCCTGAATTATACAATTATTCACCTTCAAACCAAAATATCTGACTTCCTGTTGGTCGGAGCTAATGACTGTAAATTCGAAAGTTGTCCGGCTCGAAGAGAACAATATATGTACCGAGTTTGGTGACTGAAGATAAAACTAACCCCCCCACTTTTGTCAAAAGGTGGCGCTATAGAGCCCCTCATCCCCGCCCGTTTCTGAGGCTTTGCCAATGTGTACTGACTGACATCTCTGATGTGTGTGTTGAGTTTCAAGCAGTTTCAAGCATGCTAAGAGTCTCAAAAACAGCCAAAAACATTATTAAACTTTGACACGTTGCCATGGCAACAGTATTTGAAATTTCAGAAATCAATTTCATACGTCTCTATCTGTCATGTTTTCACATTATACTGATGAAGTTTGAAATAAATCGTGTGAAAATAAGATGGTGATTCAAAGCATTTTTGAAAGTGACACACTTCCTGCTGCCAGTTGGTGGCGCTATAACTTTGACTCACAAAAGTCATATCCATGTGATCGGCTTCTTACAACGAACACACAGCTGAAGTTTCATCTAAATCATTCAATGTTTGCACAAGTTAAACCACACTTCCTGTTTCCCTTTTCTCACCATAAATTCGTTGCTTCGCCACGGCCAAACCGTTCGAGATATCAAAAATCCGCTCGCAATTTAGCATCCTGAATATGTTCACTTCATGCTGACCGAGTTTGGCACTGATCGAAACAATGGCCTCGGAGGAGTATATTAAATTCCAGAGCATGCGTTTTCCGAACAACCCAAAATAGCTCACTTCCTGTTGGGCGAAGTTTATGACTATGAGTGCGGAAGTTGTTCGCCCCGATGAGATCTATATGTGTACCGAGTTTCATACATATACGTGCAAGTGTGTTTGATATATAGACCAAATTTTAATAGGAGGCGCTGTTGAGCCCCCCTGCCACGCCCGGGTATCAGCTTCAGCCCGGCCCTGATGGCCGCAGATTCTGACGTATCTGCAAAGTTTCAAGAGTTTTTGAGTATGGTAAGGGCCCCAAAAGTGCCCATTTAGTCGATAAAATAATAATAATAATAATAATAAGAAACCGAGGAAGAACAATAGGGCTCTGCGCCCTTTCAGGCTTGAGCCCTAATAATAAGAAACCGAGGAAGAACAATAGGGCTCTGCGCCCTTTCAGGCTTGAGCCCTAATAATAATAATAATAATAATCCTAAGGAAAACAATAGGGCTCTGCGCCCTTTCAGGCTTGAGCCCTAATAAGAAACCGAGGAAGAACAATAGGGCTCTGCGCCCTTTCAGGCTTGAGCCCTAATTAAAGCTGCGAGCAGCGATGACGGGCTCAAGCCGGTGGCACCGCCACGCCGGTGGCATCAGCTTAACTGTGCATGGCAGGCAATATGCATTTAAACAGGAGAGCATTTTAAAAATCACTCGAATATGCCACATTTACTGCAGCAGCTGGTGCCATTATGACCATAAGCCACTCCCATGATGTAATTTAAATATAGATGAATTGTAATGTCATAGGATCACATATAGGACCACATCTATGAGATCAATTACATTTAAATTAATTTCATGTCAGATGATGTCAAAGGTCAAATCATAATGAGTTCAGAATACCATACAATCTTAATTTAATTGAAATCAAAATATGATTTTACAAGATATGAGAGAATTTCTGTTCCCCTTTTTTGTCCTTATTTAATCCCTCGCCATGGCAACACCGTTTGAGATATCCAATATTCGTTCGCATTTTAGCATCTTCCATATCTTTGTTTCATGTTGACCGAGTTTGGTGGAGATTGAATAAATCGCCTACGAGGAGAACGTAAAAACTCAGACCCTGAATTATACAAATATTCCCCATCAAATCAAAATATCTGACTTCCTGTTGGTCGGAGCTAATGACTGTAAATTAGAAAGTTGTCCGGCTCGATATCCAATATTCGTTCGAATTTTAGCATCTTCCATATCTTTGTTTCATGTTGACCGAGTTTGGTGGAGATTGAATAAATCGCCTACGAGGAGAACGTGAAAACTCAGACCCTGAATTACACAAATATTCACCTTCAAACCAAAATATCTGACTTCCTGTTGGTCGGAGCTAATTACTGTAAATTAGAAAGTTGTCCGGCTCGATATCCAATATTCGTTCGAATTTTAGCATCTTCCATATCTTTGTTTCATGTTGACCGAGTTTGGTGGAGATTGAATAAATCGCCTACGAGGAGAACGTAAAAACAGAGAGAGAGAGACAGAGAGATAGACAGAGAGAGACAGACAAAGAGAGAGAGAGAGAGAGAGACAGACAAAGAGAGAGAGAGAGAGAGAGAGAGAGAGAGAGAGAGAGAGAGAGAGAGAGAGAGAGAGAGAGAGAGAGAGAGAGAGAGAGAGGGTATCTGCAGGTTTCACCAAGTCAAATTTAAGACTTTTTAAGACCTTTTCAAGACCATTATGAATTAAATTTAAGACCTATATCACGCAATTTTAAAAAAAAAAAACGTACAAAAGGAAATGCAGAATCACAAAATTACTTGCAAAGCAAATTAATTTATTCAAATTGAACAAAGTATTAGTAATCTTGCACTTCCTTATAGCTCAATCCCACCAGGATTAATATACAAACACACTACCGGTCTAAAGTCTGAGAACGGTAAGATTTTTAAATGTTTTTACATTCTGCTCACCAATGCTGCATTTATGTTATTAAAAATACAAAAAGCTGTAATATTGTGACAGTTCTGTTGTGACTGTTTTCTATGTGAATATATAGTAAAGTGTCATTTATTCCTGTGATCAAAGCTGAATTTATCATCATTACTCCAGTCTTCAGTGTCACATGATCCTTCACTAAATCACTAATCATTCTCATATGAGGATCTGATGATCAACAAACATTTATGTTTATTATCAGTGTTGAACACAGGTGTGTAAAACATTTTTTTTTGGATTCTTTGATGGATAAAAAAAAGTAAAAAAAAAAAAAAAAAAAGATTTCTGAAGGATTATGTGACTCTAAAGTCTGGAGCAATGATGCTGAAAATTCAGCTTTGAATCACAGAAATAAATTCTATTTAAGATATATATTGAAATATAGTTATTTTAAATAAAAAAATAAAAAAACATATTCACAATAATACTGTCTTTGCTGTATTTTGGATCAAATAAATGCAGCCTCGGTGAGCAGGAGAGACTTCTTTAAAAAACATTTTAAAAATCGAACCGTTCTCAAACTTTTGACCGGTAGTGTGTGTGTATGTATATACATTTTTTGTGAGATCAAAATTACTGATTTTGTGAAGTTATTTTCAGAAATGTGCATGTTTCTTTTTTTTTTTCATAATTAGGATGCCACATTTACCATATCATTATATTAGATGCACAATAGTCACACATGGCAATAAAACAAACAAAATGCATGAATCTTGTTTGACAATAGGACAAATAAATACAACTTAAATATACAGATACAAACAGTGCTTTAAGTTTAGGGCTACTGTTTGTTTTTCCCCGTTGTTGTTGTTTGATTAATACTAACGACACAGGCAGGAGGGGGTATAGGCTCGGCTATATTGGGTTGCTTTCACTTTAAGACCTACAGTAATGATGAGCCCATAGATATGGATATGTATGAATATGCCTAGATTCGGTTCACTCGCGCGAGCGCTGACCGGCGGCAAACGCCTGCAGAATCCGCGGCCAGTCTGACATCAGTCCGTGTGTCAGTAGCGAATGAGTTCGGGGTTTTCACCGCTTTTTAAACTCTTTGTTTAGTGCTATCGGGCATATCAAACTTTTATTTGGTCATTATACGAGATGGCAGGTGAGAAAGATTCGCCTTTGCTATCACGATCGCGTGAACTGGAAGAACTGGAGAACTGAAGCTGAAGAGGGGGGTTGACGGAAGTGGGCGTGTGTGTACTTTTATTTACTTTTGTTTTATACAAAATATTCAATCAACTATCACAAACTATACATCATTTGAAAGCTAAAACACTCAAGATTCATGTTCTGAACTTGTTTTTGCAATAAATAAACCAGAGAGGAAAGGGTTAAATGAAACGCTAAAGGACCGGCCATGTAAACATTAGCATAATATTAGCGATACTCATCTTTCATCTGCTGTCGTTCAGATCAGATCGGACGAATCCAATAAACACCCGCATACATCTCTGTGTAAGAGTCCACTCTTCAAAATGCATCCCACTTTTTAATCCAAAACAACGAAAAAATAGGGAAAAAACAAAAAATCCTTCGTTGTTTGCAAGGGAGTTTTGAGTTAGCGTAATCAATCATGTCCATTTTCAATGAAATATCGATTCTAATCCTTTTCTGGCAAACTCCCCCTGCTAGAATAGTCTCTCCCACGTATTATAAACCATCCCTCGTTTCTCTCCTCCAATCAGAGACTCTACTGGGATGCATCATAAAGAGGAAGCGCCTTACAGGCTTGGTGAGCTGTCAATCATTGCGCCCATGGTTTTCGTTGGATAAAGGCACTCGGTGCCCAGCCAATGCCTTTCCAACAAAGGTTTGATTGATGGACTTAGTAACCAATCAAAAGGCATTATCTTGCGCAGTTTACGTAAGTGGGCTTTGGTGAATACTGTTTGTGCGCAGTCTGCGCGTTCTCAATGGCGCAACTGCAGTGGAGCGCGCAGACTCTTACTGACGCTTCCCATCAGCTAAATGAGTTTTTTTACACTTTGTAATCTCTGTAAATAGTTGCTTTAGTTTTTCAGTAACTGTTTATCCATTATAATTAGCAGTTTATTGCAGATTTATTTGAATGAAAAACTACTCTTTACAATTACACATTTTTATGAAATAAATGGCCTTTTTGAAATTCGCCTAGACTTTTCTTGACATAAAAGCTCACAGAAGCTACATTACTGAGAGAATCATCCTCATATTTGAATCATGACATGATTAGACATTCAGTTTTATATTTAAGTTATTTTCAGGCTCTTAACATTAAATTATAATATTTTTTTCCCTAAGTAAAAAAAAAAAAAAAAAAAAAAACGTGAGTCACTTATACATGTATATTACTCTGTTCCCATATTACTTTGAGTTATTATGACTCTTGGGTAGCAACATTTCAAGTGTCTAGTTTAAAATAAGACCAGATTTATGAATATAGACCATAGGGTTTAAGAGCTGCAGACATTTTCATTTGGGTATGTCGTTTTCAAAGAATTCTCAAAAAATGGGGCACATGTTAAGAGGTTAAAGACAATTAAGACTTTTTAATATCCCGCGGGGACCCTGGAGAGAGAGAGAGAGAGAAACAAGGTTTTTTCTATCCTGCTTCAAAACTAACACAATGCTGCCATCTTCTGTTCATTGAGGGGAGGGCACACTGGCACATTAGATTATTTAAAGAAATATTTATAAAAAATATATATATTCATCTGAAAAATAGTATAGTAATTTTAAATAATCTAAGTTCAATTACCAAACATACAATCTTAATTTAATTGAAATCAAAATATGATTTTACAAGATATTAGACAATTTCTGTTCCCCTTTTTTGTCCTTATTTAATCCCTCGCCATGGCAACACCGTTTGAGATATCCAATATCCGTTCGCATTTTAGCATCTTCTGTATCTTTGTTTCATTTTGACAGAGTTTGGTGGAGATTGAATAAATCGCCTACGAGGAGAACGTAAAAACTCAGACCCTGAATTACACAAAAATTCACCTTCAAACCAAAATATCTGACTTCCTGTTGGTTGGAGCTAATGACTGTAAATTAGAAAGTTGTCCGGCTCGATGAGGTCTATATATATACTGAGTTTGGTGATTGTAGATGAAACGAAGCCCTTCACTTTTGTCAAAAGGTGGCGCTATAGAGCCCCTCATCCCCACTCGTTTCTGAGGCTTTGCCAATGTGTACTGACTGACATGTCTGATGTGTGTGTTGAGTTTCAAGCAGTTTCAAGCAATTTCAAGGATGCTAAGAGCCTCAGAACAGCCAAAAGATTATTAAACTTTGACACGTTGCCATGGCAACATTATTTAAAATTTTAGGAATCCATTCATATGTGTATATCTGCCATGTTTTCACATTATACTGATGAAGTTTGAAGTCACTCAGGTGAAAATAAGACCGTGATTTAAAGCATTTTTGAAAGTGACACACTTCCTGCTGCCAGTTGGTGGCGCTATCACTTTGACTCACAAAAGTCATATCCATGCGATCGGCTTCTTACAACGAACACACAGCTGAAGTTTCATCCAAATCAGTCAATGTTTGCACAAGTTATAACACACTTCCTGTTTCCCTTTTCTCGCCATAAATTCGTTGCTTCGCCACGGCCAAACCATTTGAGATATCAAAAATCCGCTCGCAATTTAGCATCCTGAATATGTTCACTTCATGCTGACCGAGTTTGGCGATGATCGAAACAATGGCCTCGGAGGAGTATATTAAATTCCAGAGCATGGGTTTTCCGAACAACCCATTATAGCTCACTTCCTGTTGGGCTGACACGTAACTTAGAGCACGAAAGTTGTTCGGCCCGATGAGGTCTATATGTGTACCGAGTTTCATATATGTACGTGCAAGTGTGTTTCATATATGGACCAAGTTTTCAGACCCCACCTTAGGGGGCGCTGTCGAGCCCCCCTGCCACGCCCGGGTACCAGCTTCAGCCCGGCTCTGATGGCCGCGCATTCCGACGTGTGTGCAAAGTTTCAAGAGTTTTCGAGCATGTTAAGTGCCCCAAAAGTACCCGAGAAGTCGAAAAAAAAAAAAAAAAAAAAAAAAAAAATAAATAATCCTTAGGGGAACAATAGGGCTCTGCGCCCTTTCAGGCTTGAGCCCTAATAATAATCCTAAGGAAAACAATAGGGCTCTGCGCCCTTTCAGGCTTGAGCCCTAATAATAATAAGAAACCGAGGAAGAACAATAGGGCTCTGCGCCCTTTCAGGCTTGAGCCCTAATAACTGTTTTCTATTTTAATATATTTTCAAATGTAATTTATTCCTGTGATGGCAAACCTAATTTTTCAGCAGCCATTACGTCTTCAGTGCCACATGATCCTTCAGAAATCATTCTGATTTCGTGTTCGAGAAACTTTTGTTATTACTATCAAAGTGGAAAATGGTTGTATGTCATATACAATCAAGACATGCACAAAGGGGTTGAAATTAACATTTACACACAATTCACTCAGTTTTTATATAAATAAAATAATCTGATTATCTCAAAATGGCCAGTAACTGGCCTGGTCGATATACAAGTCTATATTTACACTAGATATACAAATGAAATAAAAAGTTGTCAGTACATCAGTGCTAAATGTACAGCTTATGTGTGAATCAGACTCTCTCTGCTGTTTTATAGGATCTGGGCTCAGGGTCAGACAGTGATGTCAGCCTCTCCTCCCTGATCTTCCTGAACCATAGCAGCGGGTCAGATGACTCAGCTGGGGAGGGGGACGCTGGGCTGGAGCACTCTATGGTTCTGCTGGACCCCAGTGAACTCCCACCTGAGGACCCACGTCACAACATCTGGCGCCTTTACTTCGGTAGCTCCTTCGAGTCTGAACTGGATAACCAGTCTCTATCTGAATTGGTAAGACATTATATGTCATTCCAACTACTATGATAATTGAATGCTTTTGAGCTTCTTATGAGACTGTCACATTCTGTTTGCTCTGCTCCCAGAATTCCCAGTGCCTGTCTGGACCCAATTCTACTGCCCCCGACCTGACAGGGGCATCAATGAGGGATCCAAGCTCCTGTCGTGCCCCCTTTTTTATGTCCTGTCTGCAAGAGGGCTTTCAGGAACTGACCCACGAGCAGGCGGAACGCCTCCGAGCAGAAGTCGGCACCGTTAAGAATAGTTACCGCAAAAACACGGTCAGTTGCCTTCCTCATACATCATCCATTTATCCAGCCATCCATCAATTTAAATGACTAGTTTATCTGTCGTTATATCCATTTAGTTTACCCATCCATCCATCATCCATTTATCCAGTCATCATTCTATCTAGTTTTCCCATTCATCCCTCCATTATTATCTAATATTCCCATCCATCCATCTATTCAGTTTTCCTATCCATTGCTATATCCCTCTAGTTTTCCCATCCATACATCCATGATTCTGTCTATATAGTTTTCCCATCCATCAAGTTTTTCCATACATCCATAAAGTTTTCCCATCCATTACTATATCCCTCTAGTTTTCCCACCCATCCATCCATGATTATATCTATATAATTTACCCATCCATCCATCCATCCATCAATTCAGTTTTTCCTATCCATTGCTACATCCCTCTAGTTTTCCCACCCATCCATCCATCCAATCTATATAGTTTTCCCATACATCCATCTATTCAGTTTTCCTATCCATTGCTATATCGCTCTAGTTCTCCCATCCATCCATTTATGATTCCATCTATATAGTTTTCCCATCCAGCATTCTATCCATCAAGTTTTTCCCATACATCTATACGGTTTTCCCATCCATTACTATATCCCTCTAGTTTTCCCATCCATCTATCCATCTATACATCATTCTATTCATCTAGTTTTTCCAATCCTTCCAGTTTTCCCTTCCACTGCCTAATCCCTCTAGTCCAATCCATCCATGATTCTATCTATATAGTTTTCCCATCCATCCATCATTCTATTATGGTTTTTCCATCCATCCAGAAGACTGTGTTAGTGTGTAGCTGCTCAGTAGGTGAGACCTGCTGCTCTTCTGTGTTCATAGGATGAATCATCTCTGGTGCAGACTGGCCCCAGTAAGCCTGGCTCTCTCATATGCCAAACTCACCTGACCACCGCGTTGGCTAACACTAGAGCATCTGTCAGCAGAGAAGACTGGAGGAGATACACTGAACTGTGAGTGCACTGTTTTTACACATTTCAATTACACAATTTAGATCACTGCATTGCTGAATCACATTTGTGTTGGTTTTCTCCTTCCATTATGCAGATATGGGTCTTTCGGAGCCTCAAACGAAGGCAAGTCTCAGAGAACTGCTTCATTAAAAGCAGGTCAGCGGGTGACCTTGGCTTAATGAGAGCCTCGCATAGATTAATACAGCTCAGGGCATTAGAAGGCGAATTTGATCGACTCGGTTTGTATCACACATTCTGGGCTTTTCTACTCCTCGCCTCAAGAGCAAATGCATACTTGCAATGTTAAGTAGAGGGATGTATCAATAACTTGACTTGAATTCAGTAGCACTGAACAAATAATTTAAAGATAATTTTGAAGTTTATCAAGGGACGTATTTGCTAAATTTGCTTAGCTGCTGTAGGCAGTATAATGTAAAGAAAACAAATGTGTATATACATTAAATATGTAATTAATGAACTTTTTAATAAATGACAATTCTTCTTGGAATTATGATGCCTGTTTCATTTCTTCAGTGCCTCAGATACATTGCACATGCCTCAGTATAACTGAATATGGTGTATATCCAAAAGTGGTATTATTAATAGATAGTGAATAATTCATTTGAATGCTAGTTGGTGTTTTTTTTGTTACAATGTTGTTGCTGTCTCTCTAGCATCAATATCAAGGGATACTTACCATAACCAGTAGGTGGCAGTATATCCCCACTATCCAAAAGCCAATTGGTTTGTTGAAAATTCCTACATGGATACTTTTCAATCTGTATTCAAAGACCTGTGTGTCCTTCTCTTTGTAGAAGAGTAGAATATTCTATTTCATCAACCGTAAAGGCCTCTGGCTTATTCTGTGGATAACTGACATCTGCAGACCCCCAGGATCTGAGTTCTCCTAAATTGATTTTTCATTTTTTCATAGTCATTAGTCCCCCTTAGGACATGCCTTGGAGCTACAGCTGTCTCTGCACCTTTGATTATCATTAATGTTCCTAGCACATTCTCGGTTGAGTGCGAGTTGCATTTTCCTCTCACAAATCGTTAAGCTGAATCCAGAGTTGCCGCAAGACGCACCAC
Organism: Romanogobio albipinnatus; assembly: GCA_023566225.1. Lineage (NCBI taxonomy): Eukaryota > Metazoa > Chordata > Actinopteri > Cypriniformes > Gobionidae > Romanogobio > Romanogobio albipinnatus. The sequence continues at coordinate 15,563,985 of CM042261.1, read as the reverse complement.
GGCCTATACATATACAGCTTGATGCAGCAGTTTCTGCTGAGGTAAATATAGCCAGCCTTTGTTCTGGCCCCTGCTGTTAGTATTGAATAGGCTTACGCTAAGGAGCACGGAAGGCCCATTGAACCAAATCTCAGCCAAAACAGAATAAAAACAAGTGACATCATGGGACTAGAATAGAACAAGTCACGGTACTGGTGTAGTGGAAAAAAATTAAATGAAACAAGCAAAATTGCTCTCAGTAGGGTGCCGTGCATCAGTTCAGTCTGTAGATCCATCCTTTATTATACACTCAGGATAGTATCAGTATCAAGTATGAATCTATATTAACAAGTTGTGTTTTAAATTCTCAATCCAAGTACAACATTAACATAAAGAATAAATCAGTTAAAATGCCTTGTGGACTATCCAATGAATTAGGAAAGCAAACTATTCCTCCTCAGTACTACTATCTGTTGTTCCTCAGTTTATTCTCGATCCTTCCTCAAGCTGCTTATTGAAGCAAACTGTCAAAATCTGTCTGGTGTGAGAAGGGTTGTATTTTTCTACCCTCAGCAGTTGAGCTAACTGAACTGAGAGACCTAAAACACAGACTTTGAAACCATACCCCAGGCTGGTTAGATAGCTACTGTGAAAAGCATTGTGAAATTTCACTTATAATAAGACCCTCTTGGAAAGCTGAACCTTAGTTGCATGCTATTAAATGACTGGTTTACCAATAAATGTAAATTCTGTCATCATTCATTCAAACCTGTGTGGCTTTCTTCTGTGGAACACAAAAGAAGATATTTTGAAGAATGTCTTTAAAATGACAGTAGTGTCTGAAGAGTACTCACAAATGATGCAAAACTTGTGTGCTATAAGTCTTCAGAAGTCAGGAATGAGTGAACTGTTAATCTTTTCCATCCATCCATCCATCATCTTCCGCTTATCCGGGACCGGGTCGCCCAGACTTCCCTCTCCCTAGCCACTTCCAGCTCTTCCGGGGGAACCCAGAGGCGTTCCCAGGCCAGCCGGGAGACATAATCCCTCCAGTGTGTCCTAGGTCTTCCCCGGGGCCTCCTCCCAGTGGGACGTGCCCAGAACACCTCCCTGGGAAGGCGTCCAGGAGGCATCCGAAATAGATGCCCGAGCCACCTCAGCTGGCTCCACTCGATATGGAGGAGCAACGGCTCTACTCTGAGCTCCTCACCGAGTGGCCGAGCTTCTCACCCTATCTCTTAGGGAGCGCCCAGCCACCCTGCGGAGAAAGCTCATTTCGGCCGCCTGTATCCGGGATCTTGTCCTTTCGGTCATGACCCACAGCTCATGACCATAGGTGAGAGTAGGAACGTAGATTGACTGGTAAATCGAGAGCTTCGCCTTACAGCTCAGCTCCTTCTTCACCACGACAGACTGGTACATCGACCGCATTACTGCAGAAGCTGCAGCGATCCGTCTGTCAATCTCGGGTTCCATCCTTCCCTCACTCGTGAACAAGACCCCAAGATACCTGAACTCCTCCACTTGAGGCAGGAACTCTCCACCAACCTGAAGAGGGCAATCTTCTGAAGAATGTTAATCTTTTGCGACTGGATTATACCGATTCAACCGATTCATTGAAAAGACATGACTCTAATGAATCATTCGTTCAAATTCGCTAATTCTTTTTATGAAGGAGAGCTTTGATGATCAGTGAATAAGGACTTAAAGTGTCCCTATTATGGCATTTTAAAGGTTCCTATTTTTGTTTTGGGAGTAACAGGTTTACATGCATGCAAGGTCAAAAAACACTTTTTGGGTTGCACCAACAAGGATTAATCTTAAATATAGATTGAATCAAAGTTTATCTAATAATTCTGTTGCACCAAACTTTAAACCTCATTTAAATATAAGCAGGCTTACATTTAAACCATGACTTTAATCCTGGGCCCGGTTTTTCAAAAGGTTTAATCTGGATAAAATTGATCCGGATTTAGTAATCCTTTTTTTTGCGATCCGTGATCACGTAATCCAGTTTACTTTTGAGCCAGTTTTTCAAAGCAACATCGGATTGGATCAATCTGATCCGGATAGGAACTTTTCAGGATCACCAAATCTGGATAACCAGTGCTCAAACAGGATGGGTAGAATAGTAGACAACAAGTAGAATAGCCAGTGTGGGGTCAATATAAGTTTATTTTTATTTGAAATGAAAACACACACATTTAAAAAAAAAAAACTAAAAACAAGAAACCCCCCCCCCCCTCCCCCTCCAGCAGTCCGCTCATCTGAGACCTACAACACAAACACTATACATTGAGGATATGTATTGTCCTCTGTGCTGACAATGATGCACCTGAGCCCCTTGGAGACCCTAACCAACCTCCTGCATTCTGCCAGAACGAGCAAACAGGACGTGCAACAAGGGACGCAATAGTTAGACACTATTTCTGATTTGGATTTGTTTTGGATTTCAAAAATCAGTGATTGCCATTCTTTGCATTTTTTTTTGGTTATTCTGTAATCATTGCATGCATCACTACTAAATATTCTAAAAACAAAAATATTTTCAATTGTGATGAATATATATATCAATTAGTGACAGAATAAAATTTATTGTTTTTGGTCAATTTTGACAGCTGTGTGGGGGATTATTTTATGAGGCCAAACTCTTACTTTGCTGTAGGCCTATACTGAAAGGCTGAATACATTAAAGCCTACCTAATCTGATACGTTAATATGTTAAACCTAAACTGTAGCCTGACGGATGAACAAATAAAATTAAAACCTTATGAATAAATAGGATATCGTGTAAGATACTGCATGATCCAAATATAGTATTATTTGATACATTTTTTAAGTTTTCATTACATTTTGGGCATGAAATCCACGCTGAATCCACCCTTCTGATGGGATCAGTTTAATCCATATTTTTTGGATCAAAGTGATCCAAATCCTACAAAAAAGTTCTGAAAAACCCAAACTAAAGGTTTGATCCGGATCAAAACCAAGATTGGATTACGTGATCTAATCCGATTAGGTAATCCGTTTTTTCTTTTGAAAAACCCATTTTCAAGATTTGATCCAATCCGTTATCCAAAATCCTAGTGGATTACTTTTGAAAAACCGGGCCCTGGATTTATTTTCACAATAAACCTGGATTAACTTTAATCCTGTTGCTCCATCACTTTAAACTCAGATTTAAATCTCAATTATGGATTCATTTTAAACTTATATGTGAGGAGGTTTAAATAAAGTAAAGTGCACCTACAATTAAACTATGCGGATGATTGAACAGATAGAAACAGTGAGTGTGTCTTCAGGTTTCAGAGAGGTGTTTATTACAAATAAAAATTAAAAATAAAGCAAATTGAGCCGTTAGAGTGTGAATGTCATGGCGGCCCGTGAGTTTACATTATTGGCAAGTGAGTTAACCCAACACTTTAGCCTCTGAAATCAACACTTGACTTGTCTTGCTTATAAAATCCATATAAAACACTTAAAGCATCGTTTAAACGTTTAGCCTACTATCACCACCATCACAGTAAAAAGGCATTTTTGACAAGATGAGGCAGGCAGATCACAACGGCGCGCGCAAACGAAACGGGCTACACAATCTAAACAAATAATTAAAAAAACATGCTTGTTGTCTTACCTTAGGCTACACCTATCAATTCCCGTGCTATATGCACATGTAACGGAGTTCATGTCAACGAAAGCAACCGATAAGAGCATTTTATTCATCAGCTCATTTCAACATCAAAGTCCGCATTATGAGAACGAGCGACCTAAACACTGGTAAGAGCCTTTCCCTTTCGTTCAGTCACTACGACGTACGTTAGTGACTAACGAATGGGGGTTTCGCTTAGAAGCCAATTATCTTCGAGAATTCAACAGCGCCCAATGGCAGTGCCAATGCCATGGGCATGCGGAATTTGCATGCGTAACTCCGCCCCACCTCGTGGGTATATAAGGAAGTACGCTGGCAACATCGCATTATGTTTCTGCTTTGGAGCCAAGAGTATCTCTTCACTCCTTCAAGCCTGATCCTGAGTCTTCGACAAGCTTTGAGACGGGCAGCTTTCCAGAGGCGTTGGTGTTACGGCGCGTTCCAGTGATCATCATACTGCCTGCCTGCTGATCTGCGCAGTGGTCCGTCTGACAGCTGGTGTGTGGTCGCTGGGCACTTCGGCATTCTCTGCGAGGCTTTCCTCTCCTAAAAGAGCTTACACGTGACGCGTCCTTTTCAGGATGTCTCGTCCGTGTACTTCTGGGTGTGGCCGGTTGCTTTCCTCTTCCGATGGGCACAAACACTGTCTGGTATGTTTGGGCTTTCAGCATGCCCAGCAGGGTTTGTGGATGAGTCATGTTCCCACTGCGGGAATATGACCATCGCAGTGTTGCGGTCAAGACTCCATGACCTTTGTAAAGAAGTGAGAGTCCCCTCTACCACAACCCGATCTACTGAGTCCCAGAGGCCCAGTACTTCGGCTGGTGGTCAGGGTGACTTGACGGTTATGGTGTGGAACAAAGCCCCGACTCTCATGCCTCGGGCCACACCCCCGTCTTGCACACTGCAACCCGCGAGTGTTCAGACGCAGATCGCGGGGCCTGCTTCAGCCCCCCCGCGCATCTCGTTTGGCGCTCAGGAGGAGGATGCGATGTCGGTCACCGCATCACAAGGTGGGCTCGAGTCCTCTGAGGATGATGACTCGGCTGTGTTGCCGCCTTCGGGTGTTCCAGCATTGCCCGAGTCGGACCCAGAGCTGACAGCCATGCTGTCTCGGGCAGCCGCGAGCTTAGGGATAGAGTGGAACCCTCCGCCCTGTCCCGAACGCTCAAGGCTCGATGATTGGTTTTTGGGAGCGCGCGCTGACAACCGTCAGTCCCCGCCCCCAATACCTTTCTTTCCCGAGCTGCATGAGGAACTCGCGCGGTCCTGGAAGTCCCCGTTGTCTTCCCGTGACCGGTCAGCGACTTCCTCCGCCTTCTCCGCCCTCGATGGGGCGGCGGCTAAAGGGTACACTGGGGTCCCCCCAGTTGAACGTTCTGTTGCGATGCAACTGTGTCCTCAGAGCGCTTCAACTTGGCGCGGCGATCCAAAGCACCCCTCCAAAGCCTGTCGATTCACATCAACCTTGGTGGCGAAATCGCACAGAGCCGCGGGGCAGGCCGCCGCTTCTTTGCATGCCATGGCGATCCTCCAGGTCTACCAGGCCAGGATCCTCAAGGACATGCACGAGGGTGGAGTTGATCCGGGGCTCTTAAATGAGCTGCGTGCCGCCACCGACCTCGCTCTCCGGGCGACGAAGGTGACCGCACGCTCCCTGGGTCAAGTGATGTCCACAAACGTGGTCCAGGAGCATCACCTGTGGCTGAACCTGGCCGATATGCGGGACACCGAGCGAACCCGGTTCCTCGATGCCCCCATATCCCAGGCCGGCCTCTTCGGCGGGGCGGTTGAGGACTTTGCCCAACAGTTCTCAATCGCCCAGAAGCAGACTGAGGCTATAAAACACGTACTGCCCCGGCGGCCAGCTGCTGCCTCCACCCAGCCGCCGGCACAGTCGCCTCAGTCTGCTCCACGCCGAGGACGCCCTCCTAAGGCTTCTGCCCCTCCCACCCGGTCCAAGCAGCAGCCTTCACCCGGGCCGGGTCGCGGAGGAAGCCGTAGGAAGGCGTCCAAGTCCCCTCAGGCCGCCCCGCGCCCCGCTAAACGCCAGGCCAAGCGGAGCTCCTGAGACGGACGGCTCAGGGATGGGAAATTCTTTCGAGGAGATGGTAGCAGGACCACTCCTTCCCCCGGTGGAGGGCCGGGGGAGAATCCTTTGTTCAGCTGCTGGCCCACGGATTAGCAGCACCCTAATTCGGTCAAAGAAAGAATTAACACTCCCATCCCTGAGCCCACAGAGTCCGGTGATGACAGTGCGCGCCACCCACGGGTCCCGCCACTCGCATCCCACTCTGTCGCCAGCCTCCTGGCAGAGCAGACCCCAGTGGAACGTGCGTCCTTCCCTGGTCTCCTCTGTCAGGACGCAGCAGTCAACCGTGCCCCCGCACCGGGACGCCCCTCAGCCTCCCATGTCCGGGCCGGTGATGCTGCATCGCTGCAAGCCCACACCGGGTACGTCTGTGCTCCGAATGACCCCGCTGGCGCAGTTTCTGGGAGTCTGGCTTCAGCTTCCAGGGCTGTCCCGCTGGGTCGCGCGGACCATCAGGCGCGGCTACGCGATTCAGTTCGCGCAGGCTCCTCCCTGTTTCCGGGGAGTCCGTTCCACTATGATCGGGGCCAATGCCCCCGTCATGCGAGCGGAGATTGCCACCCTACTGGCGAAGGGTGCGATCGAACCTGTCCCTCCAGCCGAGATGAACTCCGGGTTTTACAGCCCGTACTTCATCGTACCCAAAAAGACCGGTGGGCTACGACCGATCCTGGACCTGCGCGTCTTGAACCGTTACCTTCACCGGTTTCCGTTCAAGATGTTGACAGCGAAACGCCTTTTCGAATGCGTTCGTCCAGACGATTGGTTTGCAGCGATCGACCTGAAGGACGCCTACTTCCATGTCTCCATTCTACCTCGACACAGACCGTTCCTACGGTTTGCTTTCGAGGGGCGGGCATATCAGTACGCAGTTCTACCATTCGGGCTATCTCTGTCCCCTCGCGTCTTTACGAAGATTGCCGAGGCAGCCCTTGCGCCCCTTCGGCAGCACAGGGTTCGCATCCTGAATTACCTCGACGACTGGCTCATACTGGGTCACTCTCGGGAGAAGGTTTGCGGACACAGAGATCTGGTGCTCCATCACCTAGCCCGTCTGGGCCTTCGGGTCAACTGGGAGAAGAGCAAACTTTGCCCCGCGCAGAGGATCTCTTTTCTCGGTATGGATATCGACTCGGTCGCCATGTGCGCACAGCTTTCGAGCGAGCGCGCGCAGTCTCTGCTGACTTCCCTTCGTCAACTCGAGGGCAAGAATGCGGTTCCACTGAAACTATTTCAGAGGCTCCTGGGGCATATGGCATCTGCAGCCGCGGTGACGCCACTCGGATTGCTTCATATGAGACCGCTTCAGCACTGGCTACGCGATCGAGTCCCGAGATGGGCATGGCGGTCTGGCACGCTCCGGGTACAAGTGACTCGGGCCTGCTTACAGACTCTCACCCCGTGGTCGAACCTCAAGTTTCTACGGACCGGAGTGTCCTTAGAACGAGTTTCCCAGCATACTGTTGTATCAACAGATGCGTCATCCACCGGGTGGGGTGCCATGTGCAATGGACAAGCAGCCGCGGGCTCCTGGACAGGACCCCAGCGCCTTCTGCATGTCAATTGCCTCGAGTTACTGGCAGTACGGTTCGCCCTGCACCGCTTCCGAGCGTTGCTGAGGGGTCAACATGTACTAGTCAGGACAGACAACACGGCCGTAGTAGCGTACATCAACCACCAGGGCGGTCTACGCTCCCGCCGTATGTCTCAACTCGCCCGCCATCTCATTCTATGGAGTCAGAAGCACCTGAGGTCCCTTCGTGCTGTCCACATCCCGGGAGAGTTGAACTGTGCAGCCGACGAGCTGTCACGGATTCAGCCTCTCCCCGGAGAGTGGAGACTCCATCCCCAGACGGTTCAGCTGATATGGGAACGGTTCGGCGACGCACAGGTAGACCTGTTTGCCTCCCAGGACTCTTCCCATTGCTCCCTGTATTATTCTCTGACCGAGGGCACCCTCGGCACGGATGCACTGACGCACAGCTGGCCGTCAGGGCTACACAAATATGCGTTTCCCCCAGTGAGCCTTCTTGCACGGGTACTGTGCAAGATCAGGGAGGACAAGGAGCAGGTCATTTTGGTCGCCCCGTATTGGCACGGCCAGACCTGGTTCTCAGAACTACTACTCCTTGCGACAGCCCCTCCCTGGCCTATCCCTCTGAGACCGGACCTTCTCTCTCAGAGACGGGGCACTCTTTGGCTCCGGCGTTCTGGAAGCTCCACGTGTGGCTTCTGGACGGGACGCGGCAGGTTTGAGTAGTCTTCCACCTGCGGTGGTCGCTACCATCACTTCCGCTAGAGCTGAGTCTACGCGACGTCTCTATGCGTTGAAGTGGAACCTCTTCGTCACATGGTGCTCTTCCCGCCAAGAAGACCCCTGGAAATGCCCGATCGGGTCTGTGCTATCGTTTCTCCAGGAGGGGGTGGAACGAAGGCTGTCTCCTTCCACCCTTAAAGTGTATGTGGCCGCAATATCTGCCTACCACGATCTCCTGGGGGACAAAAAGGTAAGTCAGCACGACCTGATCATCAGGTTCCTGAGGGGGGCGAGGAGACTGAATCCTCCTCGCTCTCCTCTCGTACCCTCTTGGGACCTCTCAGTAGTCTTAAGTGCTCTGCAGAGGCCTCCATTTGAGCCTTTGCGGTCAGCCGAGATTAAATTCTTGTCTATGAAGACGGCTCTGCTGACCGCATTGGCCTCGCTTAAGAGGGTCGGGGACCTGCAAGCATTTTCGGTTGACGAAGCGTGCCTAGAGTTCGGGCCGGCTAACTCTCACGTGATCCTGAGACCCCGGCCCGGATATGTGCCCAAGGTTCCTACCACTCCGTTCCGAGATCAGGTGGTGAACCTGCAAGCGCTGCCTTTGGAGGAGGCAGACCCAGCCTTGGCATTGCTCTGTCCAGTACGCGCTCTCCGCGCCTATGTAGACAGTACGCGATGTTTCAGGACCTCAGACCAGCTCTTTGTCTGTTATGGTGGAGAGCGGAAGGGAAGTGCTCTCTCGAAACAGAGGTTGTCTCACTGGATAGTGGACACCATTGTTTTGGCTTACCAGCAGCAAGGTCGACCATGTCCCCTTGGGGTTAGGGCACACTCCACCAGGAGTGTGGCCTCTTCTTGGGCTTTAGCGCATGGCGCCTCGCTAACAGACATCTGCAGAGCTGCAGGCTGGGCGACACCAAACACATTCGCCAGATTCTACAATCTCCGAGTGGAGCCAGTGTCCAACTATGTACTCGCCCCTACGGGTGGCCGGTAATGGGCCAGGCTCAGGTGTCTTCGCTTGCTCGCCATTCCACTCCACGGACTGGATACGTGCGATATTTTCCCTCAGGTGAGTTCCCCGAGAGCCCTGAGCTCCTCCAGCACTGCTTACGCCGACATCAGTTCAGTCTGCCCTTTCGAGCCCAGACCCTCATGTCCGGCCAGGTGCTCCGTGTGCATGGTTCCCCTCCGGCGACCCCCACACGAGTATTCCCACCGTAAGCCTCCTCAGCGAGCAGGTGTCTTTCCCTCGGCAAGTCCCTGCCACCCCTAGGGTTAAAAATCCACCTTCTTCCATATGCAGCCCTTAGCGGGTCATATGTGTATTCTTAAGTCCTCCCTACGGGTAGGCATCTTGGCATTCCCTCACTGGGATATGCTTCCCAGTGTACCTTGGTATTCCTGTGATAAGTGGGAGTCCTTCGTCCGTACTAGTCTTACGACAGGGTACTCTCACTTACGCAGGGCACTGGATGACGGCTGAGTGGCGTTGTTGTATTGGAACCCCCATTCGTTAGTCACTAACGTACGTCGTAGTGACTGAACGAAAGGGAACGTCTCGGTTACGTATGTAACCCTCGTTCCCTGAGGAGGGAACGGAGACGTACGTTTCCTCTGCCACGTCAGCCGTGCTGCCTGGAACGCGGAGTTCAGTCTTGGCTCCTGCAGCAGTAACATAATGCGATGTTGCCAGCGTACTTCCTTATATACCCACGAGGTGGGGCGGAGTTACGCATGCAAATTCCGCATGCCCATGGCATTGGCACTGCCATTGGGCGCTGTTGAATTCTCGAAGATAATTGGCTTCTAAGCGAAACCCCCATTCGTTAGTCACTAACGTACGTCTTCGTTCCCTCCTCAGGGAACGAGGGTTACATACGTAACCGAGACGTTAGTCTCATTAGTTTTAATGAAGATGATTGTGCTTTTGAGCATCTAAGACTTAGCTTATTTTCAGTTTCACTTGTGGCAGTTTGCGTGTTGGCTTGCTTTACTCATTTGCGGCGATGCGTGTTGCATAGCGCTGTCCAATAGCCTAAAAAGGCCCGAAGCTGTTAAGAACTGTAGGCTACATCAATACATTACAACAATTTTGTGCTATGGGCACTGCCACTGATACAGGCAGCGGAAGAGCCTATTTTACGGAGCTTGCTTCTGTTTTTCAAGCGTTTTTACGACATAAGATATCGTTATTACGACACAATTGAGTGGAAAAAATAATATGTTTGTGGCAGCAATGCTTCACCGTAAGATTGGTTTAAAAAAAAAAAGTGGTGCGTGCAAAAGGACTCATGACGAAATCTGGTGGGTACGCAACCCAAGCAAGCGCCTTTGATGACGTGGATGATTACGTCACTGTTTATCATCTGTCCATCATCATCTAAAGCCCGCCCTGACAATTTCATTGGTCCGAACAGTTTCTGTTCGGCCATAATTACTTCTCTACGGATCAAGTCCAGACCGAACCGCCCGAGTTAAAATGTTGTGGGTGGGGCTAAATTCGGCTGGCATCCAGGCTAGCAACCCACCCTCATTGTCTTGCATTTATTTTTACCTTATTTGCTCTCAAAGGATTCACTCAACGATTCATTTTTCCAAACCCCTCCATTGGATGACGCTAATCTGCGGTGAATGGTCAGATGACCCAGTCAGTTGTGATTGGTCTAAGGCACGAACGCATGTCGGAAACGGAACGCCTATCACCATTACTGGATTATGGCACTTTGTCAAGTGTTGAAAATATTTTTCAGTGCATGGCATCAATTTTACCTTACCAATTCGAGTCCCACGAGGAAACGATCAGAGTTGCTGATGAACCAGAAAGTCAATCGCAATCACGACTGGAGCAGGACCTTTCACAATAGTATGTGTGAATGTAGTTTATGGCACTTCAGGCCGATTGAACATGCAGCATCGGAGTAAGGCCCCGATCACACAGAACACGTTTTTGCAGCGAGAGGAGCCTTTATTTAAATAGATTTCTGTTGGCAGAGAGCGTTATGTGTGCTGCTTATGTGCCGCGGGCGCCTCGTGTTTTAGAAGGAACGCTCTGAGCGCTTGAAGTTGAAAAAAAAAATAAACTTTCATCATGTTTTTTTCTGTTGTCCAATCAAATGAATGGAGATGCGGGCCTTCCGTTGTGGTGACCGTCCATGACCGTCGACCAATAGGCCTAAAAGGCAGTGCAGTGCGCCTCGCGTTTTCTAACCTAAAAAACGCGCTCTGTGTGATCGGGTCCTAAAAATGTCTGAGAAGTGACGTGCTGTAATCTGATTAATCTCGCTGTCTGTCGCCATCTGTTAGTTCAGTGTGGCAAATTTATTTAGGTGCACGAGTGGAAACTGTATCAAAATGCCAAAAGGCCATATGCTTATGTTTCGTCTTGACGTCACAACGAAACGGCTTGGGATTCGTTTAAAAACGATTCATTTAATTGACTCAGAGTGGACTCTTACTTTTGAGAGACAATGATTTAATATGGACTGTGCACTTTCAGATTTAAAACTTTGCAGGATGTTTTGAGTCACTTATACACACTACATGAAAGGTAATTAAAAAAAAAAAATCCATAATGGGGCACTTTAAATTTCGATCTGTTCCTCGCACAAAGCTGCCATAACTTCAGAAGACGTTGAAAAAAGCGCACGAGTCATGTGGACAACTTTAAAGTTGCAGTTTTTAACTTCCTGAGGATTCAGTCACCACTTGTTTGAATAATGGAAAATACATTTTAATAATATGTATCCATCGAAGACAACGTAAAATAGAAAAACGCCAGTAAACAAAGGTGAGTAAGTAATATAAGTTGATACATAACGAGCTGTTCAGGATTATAGGTAAGTCCTCAATTTTCAGGAACGATGACGTCTTCACTAAACGCATCGAGGCCGGTTAGCTCAGTTGGTTAGAGCGTGGTGCTAATAACGCCAAGGTCGCGGGTTCGATCCCCGTACTGGCCAGCATACCCATTTTACGACATTCTAAATTAGTCGGTATATTTACCCGTATGTGTAAATACTATATATCTACGTATATAGTAATGTTAATTCCACCAACTTTGGTAGCACAGGTTTTTATAAAGGAATTTTGAAAGTGGGCTTCCCCTAATTATCTTCTGACACATTTACAAACCCGGGATTTTAGTGTAAATGAGTGCATCACATCCATAACATTGTGTTCTAAATGTTTATGGTTCTCTTTTTTTGTCAGCTAGTGGCAGCTAGTTTTTGTGTGTGGAAACTCTGCTCAAATGGCCTCATGGGATAGTAAATTCCATCGTGTTCGCACTTCACTTCACCTTCACTTCACCATCCCGCCAGAAGGAATATGTCATCCGGTGTTAGTCTATTTTTCTTTTTGATGTGTTGATGTGTCTTCTTATCTTACACCTTTAACCCTGTCGCTATGATTATTCAGGTAGTCAAATATTATAGCTATAGTCAAATAACTATAGTCAAATCTAGTGGTTAACGCTTGTGGTAGTTCTTTTTTGAGGTTTAGTTAAGGCAATAGTGACTGTAAAAGTAATAGTCTGTCTTACACTCTTTTCCTTTTTTTTTTTACTGTAGTCTTTGTCATTAGTCATCCGCTTGTGGTTGTAACACTTTCTCTTCACCCCTGTGTGCCCTCGTTGGCCTATGGCATTAGTTTTTTGCTACAAACATTAAGTCCAGGAACTTAATTTTTTTCAAATAAAATTGTTTTAACCTACAGTTGCCATATCAACACTATATAGAGGAAAAGAATTCGTAAAAATTAAAAAAATCTTTGGAAGATATCACAGGACATTTATTTAAACAGAGCAAAAGTAAATGTCTTACTTGCGTTAATTTTCCATCTCTTTTTTTTTGTGTTTATTTAAAATAAGACAAGTCTGATATTACTGTAATCTTATATCTGTTATTTAAGAGTTGATCTAGTTATTTAATGCTGATCTAACCAGCAGAAGACACGAGCAGGGTTTAAAACCCAGTTGCTTCAGGTTGTAACACTGCATTACATTGTGCTCCTATTAGAAATATGCTGTTATATTCTACACTTTTATGAATTCTATTGAGAAACCATGAGAAAAATATGAATAAAGACTGTGAATCAATGTTCATAAATGCTCAACTATTATTATTATGCTGTATCATTACTATGCTGTATAACTGCGTTTTGAGGTGTGTTGGTTGTCAAACTCAAAAATGAGTTTATTTTTAATTGAAAAAGTTATTAATTTGTATTTTATTGACAAACTATTTTAGTTTGTCATGGATATTTTTATTATTATATCATATTACATTTAAGCTGCCATAAGGTCATGTTACAATGTACCCCACCTATGGGGCATGTCACATTTCACTTCCATTCTTTCAGGGTAAATCAAGAAAAAAGAATACACTGTATTAATGAAACAAAACCACATAATGGTACTAGACGTGGGAAATTGATGTGGGAAAAAAATAAATACCGTACTCTGAACCCCAAGTGGATTTACACACTGAGAAAGTCAAAAAGCGTTAGGTTGTGCCCCGCTCTCCCCCATATCATTCAAGACATTTTATATTTAAGCATATATGGAATTACCTTAAAAGCAAGCAAAATAAAATGTCTTTGAAACTGGTAAATAGCAATATCAATATACTCTTTTATGAGTACTGCGAATTTGGAAATACTAGGCTACTCGTTGTCACATAGGCTACTGTTTTTCGCCTACTATATAGTAGGGAAGTATGTTCAAATGGAACACTATGTGAAATGGCATTCATATAATGTTATGTAATGAATGTAATGTATTTTTGATCATTTGAAACAATGTTTGGGACAGTTATAAAATTTTTGAACAAAAGCATCTCTCAATAGCCAAAAAATGAACATATTCTTGAAGCAGGAGATTCAAGATTCAAGAATGGAGTAATTGCATCTGTCAAAATGTTCAAATACAGCATGTGCTTGAAACCTTGCATGCTAATACATAGGTGAATTGTTGAGGTTGAAACAGGTGTTAAAGGAGGTTGCGGTGGCAGTGAGGAGGAGGAAGTCACTATAAATGCTAGAGTTACACTGACCAGCAGACTGCAGATTATTGCCACCCTGGCCCTGTTATTACCACACAGAGCTGTGAAGAACACTCCGGGACGCCCTGAGTCAGCAGTAATCCATGTTCCTAGTTGTGTAATAGGAGGAGTACGTGCATACACTTCTTCTGGAGACCACTACTTATGAAAGGTGGTTCCCACAACTTTATACAGAATATTTTAAGAAAAATATAAAATACAAACAAATATACACCGATCAGGCATAACATTATGACCTAATATTGTGTTGGTCCCGCTTTTGCTGCAAAATCCACCCTGACCCGTCGATGCATGGACTCCACTAGACTCCCCAAAGGTGTGCTGTGGTATGTGGCACCAAGATGTTAGCAGCAGATTCTTTAAGTCCTGTAAGTTGCGAGGTGGGGCCTCCATGCATCGGAATTGTTTGTTCAGCACATCCCACAGATGCACGAATGGATTGAGATCTGGGGAATTTGGAGGCCAAGGCAACACCTCAAACTCTGTTGTGCTCCTCAAACTATTCCTGAACCATTTTTACTTTGTGGCAGGACTCATTATCCTGCTGAGAGAGGCCACAGCCACCAGGGAATACCGTTTCCATGAAAGGGTGTGCATAGTCTACAAGGCTTAGGTAGGTGGTGCGTGTCAAGGTAACCTCCACATGGATGGTAGGAACCATGGTTTCCCAGCAGAACATTGCCCAAAGCATCACACTGCCTCCGCCAGCTTGCCTTCTTCCCATAGTGCATCCTGGTGTCATGTGTTCCCCAGGTAAGTGGCCACACCCACCCAGCCATCCACATGTAAAAGAAAACGTGATTCATTAGACCAGGGCACCTTCTTCCATTGCTCCATGGTCCAGTTCTGATGCTCATATGCCCACTGTTGGCGCTTTTGGTGGTGGACAGGGGTCCGCATGGGCACCCTGACTGTTTTGCCCCATACGCAACAAACTGCGATGCACTGTGTATTCTGACACCTTTCTATCAGAACCAGCATTAACTTCTTGAGCAATTTGAGCTACATTAGCTCGTCTGTTTGATCGGACCACCCGGCCTTTGCTCCCCACGTGCATCAATGAGCCTTGGGAAATGAGCCATGAACCTGTCACCAGCCTTCCTTGGACCACTTTTGATAGACACTGACCACTGCAGACCGGGAACATCCCACAAGAGCTGCAGTTTTGGAGATGCTCTGACCCAGTCGTCTAGCCATCCCAATTTGGCCCTAGTCAAACTCGCTCAAATCCTTACGCCTGCCCATTTTTCCTGCTTCGAACACATCAACTTGAACAAAATGTTCACTTGCTGCCTAATATATCCCACCCACTAACAGGTGCTGTGATGAAGAGATCATCAGTGTTATTCACTTCAACCAGTTTTATGCCTGATCGGTGTAAAAAGTATAATACATACAAACTAGGGGAGTCCATTACTGTTTCTGCAGGACCACCTTCCAGCAGAATTTAGTTCCAGCCTTAATTAAACCAGTTTAACTCGGTTTAACCTCTAGGAGCAGGACTGGTCATCCCTGATATAAAGTATGCAACATGATAAAGAAATGCTGAAACTAAAAGCTGAATTGGAATCCATCTTTAATGTAAACAGCAGGATGTTGCGTTCTTAAACCTATAACAAACATGAGGGGAGAAAAATCATAAATCATAACAATTATAATACCCACAATCTTAAATTAAATCATGAAAGTTCAAATGAAATTTGACGGCCCTGAAAAATAAAATTCCTTAACACACAGTAATGTATATAATACTGACTACTTGGCAGCAATCACGAATATCACAAAAGTTTATACCAGCTTACAAAAACAGAAGCTCAATATTGCTTTGGAATGTTACAGCAGTCTGCCATGAGTCTGGTTGATGTCAAGTGAAGGAAAGAGCTATATCTACATGCCTGCGCTATAGTCAGACAATGATAACAATGTACGCACAAAGCAGGTATGGTTTAAGACAAAAAAGGCAACCTCTTGCATGAAGCTGCCTATTTAATTTAACAGTCTACAGTATAAGAGGCATGAATGGGATACTTGGAGAAATCAAGAACAAACTTGGAGTTCGCTAGCAATATAGCTGCCGCTTGTTGGAGTGAGAAACATACCACAGTGAGTGCTGCATGCCACAATTCCCTAGATTTTTTTGCACACTCTACATGGAGCATCCCACTCCGAACAGCCAGAAATTATGATGGGACAAAAATTCTTGACATAACCATTTTTAAGCCAGAGCAGGTGGGCTGAGGAATGTAACTGTTTGAAGAGATGTCTGGAAATGACTGTGACAGGACTAGAGTAAGTTAGGACCTGAGGACCAGTTTGTGGTGGTTCTTCAACCAGACCAGATGGTTCATAGGCCTTGCAAGCCAAGTCCATTAAGTTCAGCAAATCCATTGTGATGAGGCGTACTAGAGAGCCAAGTTTTAGCAGGAAAGATTCTTTCTTCCAGTATGCATTTACGAAAAAATCAGTCAGTCCAGTGAAAGGGGATTAGTTGCAGTCATAAACAAAGTCATAATTGCTTGGCTCTTTGGGGATTGGGGGAGGAACTTCAGGGATCTGGATGTTCTCCAGGTCCAGGAGGCGGAGCTTCATTTCCATGTTGAGAAGAGTGTCCATGTCGGAGCGAGTGAACTCACTGGTCATCTCCTTCCCCAGCAGTGCATTCAGCCCATCTGTCCACACACCGTACTGAAAAACAGCCAGAAAACATGACATTAAAGACACAAAGTCCAAATCACACAAAGGAGGTGCAACAGCTACCACTTTGCAGCTTGCGGTTTCTGGTTGCTCACCTCGTGCTTATCAGGGGCAATGAAGTTTAGATACTCATCAGACTCGTAGAGGACAGAGAAAGCCAGCTCCAGCACCTCCTAAAGAAGGAAAGAGAATTGACACCGTCTGTCAAATGCTAATGGGGCTGCTGTGTTTGTGTGCCTCCTATTGCGTGACTTTTGCAGATCCTCTCCGAACATATTACGACAGCAGATGGTCCAATCTGTTGTGTGTGTGTTTGTATACAGGCCTCTCCTGCCGGGCACCAAGAGACAGCAGTAGGATGATCAGCAAAGGAAGTGCATCAATGCTTTACCTTAACAAGATACTTCAGTCTCATTAACTCAACTCTACACAGAAAATACGTCGAGTCATTTTTGGGGTAATTGCTGTCAAAATTCCAGTAAGAAAGGACTCCTTGTTCAATTGGCCAACAATCTAATCCTTTCCATGGCACATTTGAAATGAAGTCAGTGCACACAAATTAGGGTAGTGAGTAGTTGGCAGCCATTTTTGGTGTGGTGCCTGGAGAGCAACTGGGGGTTAAGGTGCCTTGCCATTTCCATTTCCTGCCGGTGTTGAGAATCGAACCTGCAACGTTTGGGTTACCAGTCTGACTCTCTAACCATTGGGCCACTACTGCTCTAAGGGTGCTTTTACACTTGGTTCGGTTGCCTGTACCGAACCAGAGTTCGATTGCTCCCCCCTTCACCCGTTGGACTGTGTTCATATTATATTATTTGGGTCCGTACTGGGGTGCGTTAGCGTCATCAAAGCAGCAGCTGTTTATCCCGTTGCAATGGTAACGACTGCAAGCGAGAAGGTGGCAAAATGCATAGCGTTGCTCACCTCACTTTTATATTTTTGGTTTTGAACCATTGGTTTTGTTACCAAAGCTTCAGTACGTAATGGCACTTGCGTCTATCTGCCGCGAATGTACAGCAAATACTCTAAAGAACGCTGAAGACGAGCAGAAATAAGATTTACAACTCTCTGCTTGCAGTACGTCAGGTACACACATTTTTATCAAATCATACGTCATTAATAGCGGTTCACTTCCGTGATTTAGTACGATTGCGTTCACATCACTACCGTTGTTCACATGAACCGTACCCCAGACCACCCTTTTTAAGCGGGTACGGTTCGCGGGTGCGCAAGACATCGTTCACATCATCCAAACGAATCGAGCCGATGGTCATTCAGGAGAAAGGCTAGATACTTCTAAACTATGAACTACATTGTTATCATTGGATGATAAACAAGACCATTACTGTTGAAGTGCTTCTTAGCATTTATAAAATTCTGCCATCACATAATCTCTAATTGTCTTAACTGGGTCAACTAACCTATAAAAAAAAAAAAAACAGCTTAAAGGATCATTGGATAAGAGCTACATCATTCACATCCAAAATGAGAGCAAACACAAACATTTCTGGCCCCTCACATCCCATCCACGTACAGATGAGTTTATAGACAATCAAGGCATCAGAATAGCACCGTCAGTTTTTTAACAGCTGATGAGGGAAGTGTTTTTCCAGAGAAATGTTGCTTAATGCAGCCGTCCGTAACTTTTTTGTGTTCAAGATTTACAAAAATTATTATAACATGAATGCATTTTCCAACCTGTGTTTTTATCTGACCCTGAATCATTACGGTAACCTTATAATAAGTGTTATATTGGGACTATTTCAGAGCAGTCTGGTAGGAACCACTGCGGAGGAGCACAGTACCTGCGTGACTCGCCAATAGGGCTGTCAACGAATATTCTAAATTCAAATATATATTCGAATAGTTAAAAAAAAAAACGAATTTCGATGGTGAAAATTAATATTCGAATAAAAAAATATTTAAAAAACGCCCACGGTAGTAGAGGCGTGGCTGTCTTCACACCGCACTCGCAAGCAATGCGTTGACAGGGCAAGAGTGGTGTGTGTGAAGAGCGGGAGGAGTGCATTCACACTGGCAGTGTTTGTCTCGCGCAGCTGAACCGCGGCTCTAGTATTGCAAATACATTATGTCACATTTTCCGGTGTTCTCCTCCGACCGCTGTCTGTCTCGTGCTTTGATTTATGATGGACAGCATATATCTGCTGCAAATGTGACCGTGTTCCCCTCTGTCTCATACACACATGATATATAACATGTTGTATATAAGTAGTTCACATGATAAATGTAACATTCAAGTGAAGATATGCTTCTAGTTTTAATCATTTAAACAGGCTTTTGAAGTTTGGGCAAGAACTTCTGGCAGTGTTGTGTTTTCGTGTATTTTATTTTCTCACAGCGCTGGATGTCATATGGTGATTGTGAAACACACGGGACACTTCACTACATGATTTCATGGTGAAATTTGTTATTTTCCATGTTAATCACGTCAGTTTTGATCAAGAAAAATCCACTGTGGCTTTAATCCAGCGTGAGCAGCGCGGCAAAAATAGACTCAGCGCCGAAACGATCAAGGCACTGCTGCTTCTGCTCTGCTCCTGCTACGCGCTGCCGCGCCGCCTCTGCGTGCGGTGTGAATGCTCTAATCTGTTAACATGGGCACCAAAAAAAATATGCGCTTACGCCCTGCTAACGCTGCTGAACGTTGACGGCGTCTTGCATAATGGCAGATGGCAGAAAGTGCAGAGCCCAACTCGACCGCAGCAGAGAAAGCGATTTTAACCACCCAAAATCTAAAAAGCTAAACAGTCACGTCTTGACACTTGCTTTGCATCGCCCGCCACAAGCTCTTTGTCTGCAACACGACAAGAAGCCATAACGGAGAAATTAATTTTGTTCATTTGTAAGGACATGAGACCGATCAGTGTTGTGGATGGGGCAATCTTCAGGGAGTTCTGTCAAGCAATGGAACCGAGGTACCATATCACTATTTAACATTAAACAGAAACATTACTAAAGTGTAGGCTACTGTAATTGATGAATAGATGTTGCATGAATAAAGGATAAATGCATTGCTTTCACTGATTTGATTATTTACCGTTTCATGTCAAGGAAAAGTTCCATGTTTACCACAGCACAGTTCGCTTGGAGCGTTCAATATGCTGTAAAACTTCAATTAATATTAGTAATATTTGTTTCAATCACTGAATGAAGCCTGCTATATTTGGGACAAGAGTCGCAACCTTAAATTGCCAGCACAAAACTCTTTATCAGCACTCAAAATGTGTTTTTTTTTATTTAAACCGTTATGCGCAGAGAGCGTGAGGGTAGGGGCGAGAGAGAGTGAGGTCCGCGGTCTTGGCCATTAGTTGATTTACTTGTTTTTGTAGGTAATACGTTGTCAAATATGTTTAAACTTAAATAAACTACCTATACAAGTATTTGTATGTCTCTTTGTATTAATATGTCCTGTTATTGACGTAATGCGTGTCATTGACAAAATGCACAACCAGATGTTCGAATAGTTCGAATATTCGTTTTTTTTTTTTTTTTTGAGGGAATATTCGAATGTCATTTTTGAGGAATTTTGACAGCCCTACTCGCCATAGACATAAACAGAGAGAAGTAGCTCCGGCTGCAATGTTCTTCCGCAAGACGCATGCAGTTCTGTTTATTAATTGCTAGAGAGCAAAAAGTTACGGACTGCAGCTTTAAAGAAAGTACATTGATACACATTGTTATTTTACAGTCAGTGTCATCAGGATGTGCCAAAAAGTTCCAGCTATACTTGATATCCTGTCTTCAAGTTTAATTAATTTGGTCAACAGGGAGTCGTTTTTTACAGTTGTGGCATAAATTTGACATTGTCTGCTTTGTTCTGTGGGAAGAAGAAAGGGTGAATTTGAAACTGAAGTGAGCTGATGTATCATTACTCACAAAGCTATAAGGCATAACTAATGCATCCTTTGTCACCAAGCCACACACCACTGCATCAAAGGAAAATTTGATCTTTTGATATTCAAGAGCGTTTTTGCTCACCTTGTTCTGCTTCAGAGCTCCCTTTTCCTTCATGTGCGGACAGTCTTTACCAGTGACAACAGCTTTGATGTCAGCCACAGGAACTGCCACAGGGAACAGAGAATAATTAATAAGACAGGGTGTGGCCATCTTAAATCCCATCTTTATAGAGTGAAGCTACTACACCATGGTCAGAATGCAGGCTGTACTCACGCTTGTCCTGTAGGGAATCATGGGGTACCTCTCCCTGAGGGCTCTCCTCCAAATCCCCATAGTGGAGAACTTTATGATTGGGCGACAATCGACAGTACCAGAACTTGTCTGTAAAGAAGCAGAGCAGTAGGTCAGTCTTCCACAGTGTAATGCTAACAAGTTGTCTTTTAATCTAGTACAATGCTTAATATTCTTTTCTTTGCAGATTGGGGTAAAGCTGTGACCGGCAATTCCCCACATTCTGATGCTTCCTGTGCCACACAAAAAGCAGACAAAAGTGATCACTGCCAGGACTGCTCACATTTAGCATAGAAGGCCATGGCTGGCACTCAACCCTGGTGCCTGAATCCAAATCCTAATAGCTGGGAATAGCAGTTTGGCAAATTAAAAAACATTGTGGGATGAAAGAGTGTCCTGCAGGGTGGCACTTCACAGGCTGCATACACACCCAAAGAGATCTGGAGTATGCTGGAAGCAGCTTGATCATCGTACTCTTTCTATAGCTACAAACCAGCTCAATGGGCTGTTTATCCACCACTACGAATGTGCAATGGATATTGCAGCCAACAGCCATTGTGAGCCCATTCTGAGATGTCAGAAGAGATACCACGTGCATGATGAAAAGGGGGCTTCCTTTGTACATGGCTTTCCTGAATTTCTATTCTAATTGATCAACGTGGATAAAAAAAGAAGTGATTTTTATTTAAGAGAAGCCTGATGAATGCTAGTGCTGTAGTGCCCTTTCCTCTGGCATCATGGATGCACTTAAACCTACATCTGGGACTAAGAACATAAGATCTCCTTAACCTTAAGATGACACTGCAACCCAGTCAACATCTATCAAATGTGCAAACTAGTGCATGGAAATCTAAAGTGAACAAACGCCTACTGTAACCAGGAAACAGGGTCAGAGCAAAAACATTTCATTCAAATCACTCAGAGTTGAACTCAATCTGCTCCAAATCTAAACCTGTAATTCTGATCATTTGTAACTAGGGTTGGAGCTAGATTCTGGATGCAGGATTGTTCGCTGTCTAAAAAAAGAACAAAAATCTAAAATGTTTCAGGGAATTAAAGGCAAAGAAGAATTCCATTTTAACATTATCCGGAAAGCTCAGCCTCAGGCAACTTCTGCAATACTTAAGATTCTAGCTTGAAACTGGACAGCTCATTTTGTCCACCATGAGAATAGGGCTCTGCTATGGGGGAACAATAGGGAATACAAATGTCAAATGTAGCACCTGTCACAGGGAAAATCCACAGGTGCACTTCATTCTGTCGTTTAAGAGCAGTCCTTAAAAGCTTGCTGAAAAGGTTTGTTGTTCATGGACAAAAGCAATGGTCTGACATTGGGTTATCTTGGTATTAAATGTATCTGAATTTTGGTAGCTTCATGTGGTCAGTGCCTCCTGTGTGGAACCTCATTCTAAAGATAGTATTAGGAAGTAGAAGATACGTGAATGTCATGGAGCAAGCTATTGAAATGGCGCATATACATTCAATGTGATTCAGACTTAAATGACATCATCACAAAGTTTACTATAACAATAATAAATGAAATATAGTAAGGATCTATCTATGTCTATAATGAAAAACTTGATGTACCGCCAAATACCACAAACGTGGACATGTGCAAAGGTAGATATTCAATGCTATTTCAATGAGTCACTGAACTATTGGTTACTAATAGGAATTCCTCCTTTACTGCGGTGTCATATCCTGCGTTCCGGACACCTTGGAACTTGGAATTCTCCTACATCCTACTTGAAAATATGTTGGGACAGATCGATCAAGCGCCATTCCACTTGTTTTCAGTGGAAGTGAAAATAACCAAATCAAATTTTGAGTTTCCAGGAATGCAGCTTGACTGGAATACTTTGGAAAATATTCAAACATTCCCACCCTGAATTTGATCTGATTTCAACTCTGTTCACATGAGCTTCTCTGTCTGCACTCACGTTGGTACTCACCATTTCATTTTTCAGCATAAAGCTTAACTCTGTTCAACTTCGTTGCATTAAGGCAAACTAGGGGTGTGCATGATTAGTCAAATATTCGATCTGTAATTATTATTCAAAAAATAAAAATACTATTTTTGCTGGCCGTAAATGCAGTGAAATCCAAAGCACGCAAACTAAATCTCACAGTTATTACTAAATGCACTGGGTGGCGCTGTGGAGCTTGTTAAAGGATTAGTTCACTTATTACTCCATGATGTACTCACCCTCAAGACATCCTAGGTGTATATGACTTTCTTCTTTCTGATGAACACAATCAGAGTTATATTAATAAATATCCGTATGTTTCCAAGCTTTATAAATGGCAGTGAACAGGGCTCAAAAAAGTGCATCCATCCATCCATCATAAATGTACTCCACACGGCTCCGGGGGGTTAATAAAGGCCTTCTGAAGTGAAGCAATGCGTTTATGTAAGAAAAATATCCATATTTAACAAAGTAAAATCCAGACCACCTTCCGTATTCAACTTACGAAAAAAGAGTAACTGACGTGACGCATGATGTAGGATGTAGTGCAAGCGTTTTTAAATATGGCTAACAAAAACCCGCCGATTCGCTTCAGAATGCCTTTATTAACCCCTCCACCCCCCGGAGCCGTGTGGAGTACGTTTATGATGGATGGATGCACTTTTTTGAGCTTAAAACTCGTGCATCACTACCATTATAAAGCTTTGAAACATCAGGATATTTATTAATGGCTTGAGGGTGAGTAATTTTCCTTTTAAAGTGAACTAATCCTTTAACAAGTTGATCGTATTTGATCACAGAATGTCGTTTTCTGCCTCTAGGCGCAACAAAGTTTTTTGTATTACTTTGAATAAAATTATTTTACTAAATAACGTAATAATTAAAAAATAATGTTAAACTTTATTTGAATAAACGAATATTTGAATATTCGTTTTTTTATGAGCCCAAATATTAAAATACAGTATTTTTGCAAAATGCCCATCCCTAAGACAAACCACTGGGAAATATTGACTTATCACATGTGTAATGCATATGTCAGTTAAATTTTAAGAGGGTGACATGCAAGTCATATTTTGTGCCTCCATCTTTTGACAGATAATAAAAGAGTTGATTGTGAACAACAACAACAAAAAAAGTTTAATTCACACAAATGAGGTTCATAATAGAAGAAAAGTATGTGAATAAAACAGGCAAAGTGTGACAATTCTCAAATAAATAGGAAAAAGTAAGAATGAGAGATCTAGTGGGTAAGTGGGGACACTAAGAGACAGAGAAAGGAAGAAAGGAGAAAGAGAGAGGAAGGCAGACAGATGCATAGAAAGAGACAGACAAGGTGTCACGTCTCAGAATGATCTAATCCTGTAGAAGTGTGAAGAGTGTTAAATTATCCAGGCTAACTGATAAAGCCTCCCTCTGAGCTCAGCAGACAGCCCTCCTCTTCAGCCAGCCCGCGTAAAAAGCGATATAACATTTGACGATCCTTCAACTCTCCAATCTGCGCCGTAAGCTTTATCACTCCCACTACTCAGCGCTTGTTTGAAATTGGCTCCATACTTCCGCTCTCTCAGCAACGGACAAGGCTATTTTTCACACTTGCTAAATCATGCTGTCGGTTTAATAATAGCACTCATAAATATATTATTCACGCGGCATATACGTTTCAGAGTGTTTATGTAAAATAGTTGGATAAAAATGATCGTGCAAGACATTCTAACATTACCAATTGTGACCAATGAGTGTCTCTGTAAATTCCTATAATTCCAAAGTTCTGTTTTTGAATGAGAAGCAGCCCAGTCAAGGTTACCAATAAAAGGCAGAATGGAGTAACCCCATTAAAAGAATCCGTTCACACACTTAAGATGAGCACAAGAAAGCTAGTGAACTAATTTAAGACATATCAGCTGAAAGTACATTCATTTTAGGGGTGAAAATGCTTACACTGTGTACTAGCCAGACACAATTACAGTGACATGCAAATTGTAAGGGGAAACTGAAGGAGAAAAGGCTGAGTTGTCCGCAGAGACACGGACACGGTGTTTGCATGCTAAGAACACGTGCATTTTCATTCATTTCGGTGCTGCTTCAGCAAACGGCATACTTTTTATGGTTCTCCTTAGGGAACCTTGAGGGATTTGTCATGCAGTATCCTATGTTTCTCTACTACCACAAGCAATCTCTCTCAGGCTTGCCAATGTTTAATGGATAATATGAGGTGGGGGGATTGCTGCTCAATGAATTTTCTGTGTGGGCGGGAAATGCAAAAAACAGAATCAAGCAACAGACAAAATGTAGTGTTGTTCATAGCTGCTGGTTAGGGCAGAAACTTGGATGAACAAGAAAGAGGCAGCTTTTATCGCTTTTTGTTTGTATCACTGTGTTGCTTTATGGGGTTTGAGTCTTTGGAGCCAAAAACTATTTGGAATCTTTATGGAATAAAAAAAGGTGTGTTTTTCTTACCCTGTCTCCTTCGGCTGCTGATCTTCCTGAAGCAGGTGCCCTCACACAGGCGATTGAGGCGTTGCTGTTTGATCAACTCCATGATCTCTGGCTGGATTTTCTCCCTAAGCTCCCTGGAGAAACATCAGACAAACACAGTTTAAAGTACTGATCCACCACTTTACACAAAGAAAGAGTCAAAAACATCATTGTCACATACAGACGTGGTGTTTAGACATTTCTTTGTACCACAAGTCAGGAAGAGCCAGGCAAACTTCCTTTTATCTTGTTGTTTGCTAATACTTGTTTAGCTGATTTAGATCTAAAGCTGAGAATTTTGCAATATTAATTAGCCATTTAAAGACTTCTCTAATGTCATTTAACCAATGAGTAATTTATCAGAATTTTTGATCACATTCTGTGGTAATGAATTGCTTATCCGTGTCTGATTTAAATTTTTATCATTTTTATGTTTAATTTTGTCAGGGATTACAAAGTAACCCTCCTCAAAATCATGTAAGTGGGCTTTTTTAATGAATAATAATTTATTAATTATTTAATTTAGCTACAATAACCTAGTTAATACCATAGTAACCATGTTTACTACTGTAAAAAATAAAGATAATAATACAAATAAAACCAAAATGTTTGTGAATAGCTAATGGGAAATGACTAATGGAATAAAACACTGTTCAAAAATGTGGGAGCCTTGTGTATACTGTCAAAAGCCAAGCTGACAAATTGATATGCCTGTTATAGTGAACAGGCTGAACCGTGTTACATATTTCACACTGATATAACATGAAATGATGAGCGATATTTCCAGCATTTCAGTTCAAACTAGCTCTGAAAGTTCAACACGGACATTTCCATCACTGTTATATTGCATGTTGATGTTATAGAATGTTCTCTGCGATTGTACATTCCAGCTCAAATGACACTACTGTAATGCAGTGGGTAATTTATTTAATGGAGTCTCCTCTTAGTTTAATTAGTTATGAACCATTTAAAGGCTTGCTTTCAATCATGAGTGGGACACAGGTGCAGTACACAAGGACCGAAACTGGCTGAGTCTGATTGTGGGAAATTAGTGCTTCAGATAACGGAACAGTTTCCAGTGACTCACAGGATGGGCCGGGATTGGAAATCCTCCTGGTTCATCCTTTCGGACTGGCGCAATTTGAGGATCTCGGTGTAGCTCAGATTTTGCAGACGACTTTTAAACTGATCCAGAGAGTTAGGCTTGATCGTGAGAGCACGAGTGATCTGTTCCTTCACCACCTGCATCACCTATAGCACATACAGATTTCATCATTTAGTACACCATTTTATGCATTCAGGAAGACAGACGTCTCATTCTTATATCTTGCTTTTACTTTAGTTAAGCTTTTGAATCAAACAAAGACAAAAGATCAGACCGTTGACTGAAACTGTTCACGACTATGACAGCACAAAGTCAGTATATCTAAGGACCTTATGCTTGCATGCCTGAAATTGGTTTTGTAGATGTTGACAGGTAGTTTACATGCTCGGTGTCTACATACATTCCCAAACAAAAGGTTTCTGAATAGACGAGGAAAAGAGTGAAAGTTGGACAACAAGGAAAATGTTGGGTTTTCATGGTATATGGAGACATTCCATAGACATAATGATTTTTATACTACACATTCTATTGTATATTCTATAAACTGTATATTATATCCCCTAACTCTAACCCTAAACCTACCCATCATAGAAAACTTTCTTCCATTTTAGGTTTTAAAAAAACATCAAAGTTTGATTTATGAGCAGTTTTCCTCATTGGGACCAAAAATTGTCCCCACAATGGGACACGGATTTCAGATAGTGTCATCTTTGTTGGGATATTTTGCAGGGTATACCTGAACCCCACACGCACGCACGCACGCACGCACACTGACAGCAAGATAATTCAATACATGTACGTTATTAGCAAACCCTTTCTTACCAAATCATCTTAAAACATAGTGTGCAAAAATCACATTACTGGCAAACGCCTGAACAGGCATTCACAAACTTATTAAGCTCTAAATGAGAAACTTCTAACACTGTCGATACAATATATCCTTGAACAAAGATCAGTTAATACCTACCCAAGATACTACTGTACATGCATCTTAAATGAGACTCCCTAATGCTTTTTTAACTACTGTCCTACAAAAGGCGAAACACAGTAACTGCCAACGATGGAACTGAATGGCTCCAGAGACTTTGAGCGTGAAAACTGATCAATTAAAAATGAAATCCAGTATTCTCTGAATCTCTGCACAGTTCAGCCAAACCCTTCTGATTTATAAAATGATAAATGGGATATCACAGATGTGCTCGAACACAAACTACAAGACTACAAGTCCTTATCAAGTGCTCAATTCGGGGCAGATCTAATGACTACAGGGTATGATCCTATAAATAAAATGTATTATACACATTTTTTGTGTAATAATAATAATAATAATAATAATAATACATTTTATTTATAGGATCCTTTTGCACACCTTACAAATCTTCCAAAAAACATCAATATAACAACAATTGACAAAGCATACTGAAATATACATTAGACACTGAAGAATAAGATATTGCTCAATACGTGTGCAATCATAAATAAGCCTGTTTAAATAAAGGAGTTTTAAGATGAGATTTAAAAGGGAAAAAAACTGTTACAAATGTCCAGGGGAAGGGAGTTCCACAACTAAAACTAAAAGCTCATTCTGTTCAGGCGAATGTTTGGTAAGACCAAAAAGATTGATAAAGAGGATCTGAGGGTACAGGCAGGAATATAAATTTGAAGAAGATCATATGAAGGAGCTAGATTATTAAGAGTCTTGTAGGTAAGGAGCAAGATTTTTTTAAATCAATTCAATATTTTACCAGAAGCCAGTGCAAGTGTTGAAGAACAGGAGAATTGTGCTCTATGGGAGGGTTCTAGAAATAATTAATGCAGCTGAATTCTGTACCAGCTGCAGTATATGTATAAATTTAGAAGGAAGACCAAAGAGAAGAGAACTGTAATAATCTATATAGCAGTGCTGTTGTTTGTCAGAAAAGGACAAAGACAGTTTGTGTTTCATAAATTAAAATACGCAGAATGAATAATATTATTAACGTGAGCTTCAAATATAGGGCGCTATCAAGGATGACACCCAGACTTTTAACCTAAATGGATGGAAAAACTATGGACTGATCAATAGGTCACAGAAGCTATCAGATTTCACCAGAGTAGTTTTTGTACCTACCAGGAGAATTTCAGTTTTACCACTATTGAGTTTAAGGAAATTTGATGAAAACGTTTTCTTTCAGCCAAGCAGCTGGACAGAGAAAGTGGAGGAAAGACAGAAGTAGGCATGAAAGAAAGGTAAAGCTGGGTGTCCATCAGCATAGCAGTGGAAATTAATATCGTACTTCCTAAAAATATGTCCATTGGGCAGTAAATAATTAATAAATAAAATAGGGCCCAAGACACTAGTGGAACTAGGGGAACACTAGTGGTAATTTGCAATGGCTTAGATCAGAAATGTAGTTGTACAAACTAAGTGCGACCAGAAAGATACGATCTAAACCAAGACAGACAGGTGCCCATAACTCAAAGGGAGACCAGTCTGTCTAGGAGGATGTTATGTGAGATTGTATCAAAGGCCACGCTCAGATCGAGCAAAATAAGTAAAGCCAGCTGACCAGAATGCACTGCCATAAGCAGATAGTTATTAACTTTGATAAGTGCGGTTTCCGTGCTATGAAGTGGACGGAAGCCAGATTTTTTTTGTTTTTTTGTTGTCTTAAAGGTAGTGCAAGACTTGTGCTGATAGTTTATTTCTAAAATATTAGAAAAGAGTGTAAGTTAGAAATAGGACGAAAATTGTCCAATTATTTGGAACAGCTCCTGTTTTAAGTATGGGAGTTATTGTAGAAGTTGAGATGAGGGAACAAGACCAAAAGACAATGATCTCAGTAATTAAAGAAGAAAAACAAACTTTAACCAAGTGTGTTGGAAGAGGATCGTGATGAAGTAAAACGTGATGTCTAGAGCAGACCAGTTTCGAGGCTTTGTTCTCGCAGGTATTGGTTCTTAGACTTAGAAAACTTTAATGTCCTCAGAGAGGCAATTTGTTATGCAGTACAGACATTATCCACATACCATAAATACTAAAAAATTTAATAAAATAATTTAAATACTTCACATATGTTCTCCAGTCATACCCCTCCCCATACTTTATTTGATTGGGTTATTGCCATTGGAATGAATTCGTTTTTTGCTCAGTTGGTTCTAACCTTAGGGTATCTAAGACATATCTAAGATATCTATGACCAGAAGGGAGAGGCTTGAACTCCACTGAAAGTGGATGGGTTGTATCCATGCTAACCTTATCTGCCTTCTGTGCCAATCTCGTCAGATATAGTTGGTACAGGTCTACCTGTTGTTTACCAATGATTTTTCCACAGGATTTAACAATCTTCCCCAATTTATTTCTGTGGGTGATTTTTGAATGTCCATACCACCACTGAAGAGCACGTATTATGAAGTTGCTCAGATGAAACTCTTCAAGTGGAGGCCAGCCAAGCACACGGTCATGAAAAGCATCTTGGGGATTACTGTTGAAGATTCAAATGCAAATAAACAGAAGCGACAGCCAGCAATGCTATGACAAGAATTCACCCATATGCAACACAAGAAGACAGCTTTCCTTTATCCTCAGATACAGAAACGGCCAGCTACAATAGAGCCACAGCTTTCCTGGTGATGTTTCAATAATGCACAGCTCGAAATCGCAAACAGGGGGTTGGTGTATGCACCGAGCCTTGGGCTACAGATCATATGCTGTGATTAGCTGGGGAGCACAGCAACGCATGAGTTGGGAGGCTGGAAACGAGTCCAGTAGCTATTCACGCATGCATCCCCTCCCAGTCACCCAGAGAAGCAGGTGCCGCTGGCTCGCACAGCAGGATTAGATGAAGTTTAATTAGTGATAAGATTGGGCCAAGGTCAAGGCCCCCTCCCAAATCACTAGGCTGATATGTCCGTGCTTGAAGAATGAGAGGAGTGATTGCTGGAGGAATAAACCAATACATCTCTATTCAAACAGCACAGTAAGGTTTAAAGGGGAGGGGGGTTTGACAGCTGCAGGAGGGGGACGAAGAAGCAAACATCTCCACTTGAAACAATCCCTTATGCCGGGGGAAGCAATTTTCGGAGCACATTTGCAGATTTTTCACGGTTCAAAATTAATTAATCCAAAGCGCTCTCTCAATTCCTTTTATCAGCCTCTTTAAATCAAGTCGTGATGGTTGAAATAGAAGCAGACCTTTTATTTGTGAGCACGAGGTGATATGGGGGAACAGTGGAATTTCAGCTGCTGATGTGGTGGGCGAAGATATTTATGAATAAAGCGGAAATGGACCTTTTTTTTTTTTGACAAATGCACGCAAGTGTGTCACAGCCTCAGCAAGAAGTGTGCGAGTCTTCAACTGCCCTGCCATGCTTATTGTCTTTCTCTCGCCTCTCCTCTCTCGAGCATCTAAATGCACAGAACACACTCGCCCACTGTGTGTCAGCCTGCAGATAATACAGAGTGACATACAGAAGAATGAAAGTGTGTGTATTTGTGCATGTTTGTGCGCTTGTGAGTTCAAAAATTGAAAGCGCTCTTAAGACCAATGCTGTTATTCTGCATTGGACTATATATTTTGAAACATCAGAGCTATTATACTCTCTAAGGCGCCTGCATTATTTAATACATTTGAATGTCAAAGCTATAATGCCATTGAACAAATATATTGCTTCCCTTAGGCACAACAAATTAGGGATTAATCTTAATATTAAAGTGTTTCTGAATCATCTTTGGAAAGTGAGTGGGCTTGTGGGATGATGCCAGTGCCATTAAAGGCCACGAAGAGAGTTGTGCTATGACACAAAGTAATATAATATATAATATAAAAAGGAAGAAAACACAAGCAGCTTTCGTATAATGCCGTCTTGGATTATACTGAGGAAACAGAAGTAAACAAATCCAGATTTTAGGGCCCTTGCAGACAAGAGCTGTAAAATATATTCATATCTCCTTCATACATTTTTATATCTGATAAACTGGCTGCTAAACAACTGAAAAAAAGATAACAAATGGATTTCCTGGATGATTAAATCCAGAAGAAAAAAAAAATCCTTTGGGGTCCAAACAAATGGCTATGATACACAAGCCAAATGTTAATGAGAAACAAACCAAATGTAGTTAACTAGGCTATTAAATGCATCAGTAAGACAAATAGTAATACATGTGCATTAGGTTTTCCTGTCTTTTTATAGTCAGATCTTAAGCAGTGCACTGCAACCAATGCGCATTCAAATGTGAAAACACGCACGCACACACACAAACTATTAGAAACCAATCCAGTATGAAAGTGATATGTGTTTGTTAAAGGTAGAACTTTTGAATTTACGTCTGCCTGGACTATACACAAACCAACCATTTAAAATGCAAAAACCACCATGACATTGGATGGTGTTACTCCATATATGACCCTTGAAAAGCACATTACTTCTAGTAACTTTAGTGGTCCACTCATTGGTTTACCAGCACCTTTTTTGTAGCTATGGCAGTTTGCTTACTTCCCTCATCCAGACAGCCAATCAAAGCACTGTTGTGCCTCCAATCAGGGGAGGCAAGATTTATCGCTCCTGTCCAATTTTAATTACAACTTTGCGCAGCTATCCATCATAAATTCACAGGTAGGCCTTTCTGTTTTACATACCAGCACATTATTAATAGTCATATTTTTTTCCTACCTGTAATTATACAAAAGCCGTTATTCAGATACATCAGAAGACTTTTTTATTGATTTAGGAAGATAAAATCACATATACGTTTATGAGCAGCTTTGCTATAAACAAAGCCTAGAAAAGGATTATCTTTATTCATGATCCTGACATTTTGTATGACTAATAAAACACAGGAACTGCCATGTGAAAACATTCTGCATGTAATGCTAAAGCGAACATCGGCGACAGCCAAAGGATTGTCTTAGTAAAACTTTACACTGTGTCCTAACCAGACACGATGCGGTAAAATTTCAGCGACAAGCAATTTGACGGTCTACACCAGACATGACATGACCACAAAAGCAGTCAAAAATCACAGCCAATCAGAAGAGCACATAGTACATAATCTAATCCATACATTATCAATCATTTTGTAACATCATTCAAATGTATACTGAGAGACTGATACAATCTTTGTCATGGAATACAGTTTTAACATTGATTTATTCTACAAATCTGAGGTAAATGATCCATTGTTGCTTTCAGTATGGCTATAAAGGTCACGCCAAATGATATTCAAACTCACACAGACCCTTTCAACTTTAAATAAAGTATATAATCAGTACCTGAGATAATCATTGTCATAGTTTGTTTCTAAAACAGAATCCTCTGATGACAGGGGTCAAGGCAGGTTAGGACAAATACTTATTAACACGGCAAAGATACCTTTCATCGCATGTGAGGTACATTTGGTTAAGACACAGTGTTATGATCAAACCCAAAACCTTTGTATTGTTATAGTTCACCAAAGACAAAGCTCCTTAATTAGCCCAGGAAGTCACATCAACAAAAAGGCAACAGTTTATAATAATCATTTACAACTTGTCAATCATTCAAATAGTGTTTAATAAACTTCAAATCTGAACTGGAAAAGAACAACTAATTTGCAGTACAGGCTGGTGGGAAGATATCTTGCACATGCCTCTGTCATCCCTCTTCGCATTCATTTTACTTGTTATGGTCCGTGGACCCAATGGGGTAATCAGGCATGAAAAAGAAAAGGGACATTTATCCATTCCACAATTGACACGGTAATTATGCCGTTTCCTCCCCCATAATGATTTTTATAACAGTTAATAATGATTCACATCAAAGAAATGGGTATTACTTCAAAGAAAACAAATAGATATCATTAACGGAAAAATCATTTGCTGGAAACACTGACCGCAAAGACCATGTGATGAATTTACATGCAGTACAGTCTGAAGTAATCTTTCATTAATGCTGGGGGTAAGCCTATGAATAACAAGTGGAGTAGACAAGGATAAAACACCTGTGCATGCATATGCATGCCAAGAGAGAGACCTGTAGTCTCGCATGCAATAGGATGCTACGGGTAGGCTCTGCACCCACTCTGGAAAAAAGCAGGAAGATCCATCGAATCTCTGGAGCAGGTTGCTGGACTCTTTCTGGGGTGTTGAGACGAATGACCTGGCACCTATTGATGTCACAGGATTGACCATGCAACCTGCAGTCATCTGTAGAGTGATGACACCTGTCAGGCTGCTTTGAGTGCTCCCTTTCCTCTGTCTGAAACTGATCATCTTGTGGTGCCTTTTTTAAATAGTAGTACATTCTCACAGAATAATCAGTGTTTTAAGTACCATAAGTGTGTAGCCTCCAATAGTTGCTGCAGTATTGAGGATGACCACACAGAGAAAGACACTCGAGCAAACATGGCCATGTACAGATGTAACGGACGTAGGCTAGCAAGAGCTGTGCATGTAAACCTCACTCTCATGGCCTCAAGAGGTACGCTAGCAGCTGCGGTCTTTAGTGTCCTTGTTAGCGTGCCCGCTTCCCACACCGGAGACCCCGGTTCGAATCCCGCTTGGAGCGGTTACATGTGACCCGGATGGGAGGTTTAGGGGGTGAGTGTAATGGACGTAGGCCAGTAAGAGCTGTGCATGTAAACCTCACACCCCTGGCCTCAAGAGGTGCGTTAGTGCTGCATCCTTGTTAACGCACCCGCCTCCCACACCGGAGACCCCGGTTTGAATCTCACTTGGAGCGGGTCAAGTAGGACCGGTTACACAGTCTCAACACGCAAGTGCTCTCTGACAAGGAAACGTCTCAGGATTTTAAAAAAGCACCCCGAAACGGAGTACTCTAGCAGGTGGCACTCAACTCTCTCAGGATCCAGCCACACACCCACTCCACTGGCAGGCGTAACTGTTTCTCCCTGGGCCAGCATGAAGCATGCTGAAAGCATGCAATGCATTAAGGTCACTTAAGGTCTCAGGAGACTCCGCTTATACTGTAGAGTAGCACTGCTTTTGTGTGCGAGAATGAAAAGGACAAAACAAAGTGAGAAAGAAGCGAATGGTGGCAGCAAGAAAGGAAAAGTAGGGAATAAGAAAGAAAGTATGAAAGGAAGGAATGAAGAAGGAAAGGACGGAAGCAAGAAAAAAGGGGAATGAAAGAAAGAAGGGAAAGATGGAATGATGAAGGATACATGAAGGGAAAAGAAAGAAAGAAAGAAAGAAAGAAAGAAAGAAAGAAAGAAAGAAAGAAAGAAAGAAAGAAAGAAAGAAAGAAAGAAAGAAAGAAAGAAAGAAAGAAAGAAAGAAAGAAAGAAAGAAAGAAAGAAAGAAAGAAAGAAAGAAAGAAAGAAAGAAAGAAAGAAAGAAAGAAAGAAAGAAAGAAAGAAAGAAAGAAAGAAAGAAAGAAATGAAGGAACAAAGGAAAGAGTGAAGATAGGAAAGAAGAAACAAAGCTCTGCAAGGGGAAGTAGGGAATTGTGGACCGGAGGCTTGGGTGCAGATGCTGAGCGAGACCAAACAACACCTCAAGACATCATTCATTTTATGAGATCTTGCAGATTTATGCTAAAAAAAAAAAAATGCAGCCTGTGATATTACCATAATCAATCAACGTTAGCAGCTAACTGACAGCCCATCACAGAATTCAGAAGTGCTGGGAGATTTTTTGTCTTTTTGATCCTCCAAAAAAGGTCAATCCAGTGAACATTGAACCGAAAAAGAAAAAAAAAAGAATTAACAAAGGCAAGGCCGTATACAAAAGGGATTAACTTCAATACAAGCTTTCCCTGTAAAAAGAGTAACCAAAAATGTGCAGATCTCACTACACGCCTATGTACACGTGGGATACATGCACAAATAGCTAAAACTTAATGAACAGCCACACAGCAACGAGAGCGACTAGAGGTCAATGTGCTACGGAGAAAGGAGTGATGGAGAAATGACACATTAAAGCGCTCATTCATAACAAGTACCCAAGGAGGGGCTGGGCTACAGAGGAGCGCAGGTTGGAGCGTTGGCTCTGGATCGCTTCCTCTTTAAATCGCAAGCTGAAATCTGCCTCTAACCTGATTACGACAAGCAGCTTCACACAAAGCCTGCTCCATCTGTGCGTCTGTTTTATCTCTCGTTTCCCGTCAGCATCCAGGCAAAATTGCAAATGACCCTTCATCCTTTTCATTCAGTCTACACCTGTTTTTTCCTCCATGCCATCTCTTCAGCAGTACTCACATGCCATTGTCACCTCCATGTTTGGGAGCGCGGATCCACGCTGGTCCAACCCAGCGTAGCAGAGATGAACCCTGACCAGGTGCAGGGACGATCGGATTGCCAGAAGGAAAATAAATAGGGGTGGCAGATGGTTCCTGGGTTATTTGTGCGTGTGTGTGTGCGTGTTTGTGCTGCTGCTGCTGATGAAAACAGACCAAGCTTTAGCCAAAGGTTGCTTTCGTCTGGCCGTTCATGCCCATCAGCACTCTGAAGTCTGAAAGCATCTCCAAGCAGCTCAGTTTATGTCCATTTCAGCGCTTAAGCCTGATTGGCCAGACACCACAGCTGCTTCATCCAATGGAGTTCCGGTAATATGGATCACGTGGTTTGTATACAAGGGAGGGCGTCTGAAGAGGGAGAGATTGGAAGGGGGAGGGGTGGGGGTTGTGCTATAGCTTAAACAGAGTAGCTACATCACTACTACTGTGCTTGGATGCATCGAAGTGGCCATTTTAAAGTCAGGTGTCATAGCTGTCTTCGTCAGAGCTGATTGGGTGGAGAAGACAGCTGTTTATGAACCAAAACACACACGCACACAATAGCTGTTCTATGTTATTGTGAAGCGGGAGGGGGAGTAATTAGAATGTGGTTGCCATGGAAACAGGCAAACCATTGCCCGTCAGTTTTTGTATTTTTTTTTTTTTAGCCCCAAGAGCATCGGTGAGAGCAGACCTGCCTCCTGCTTCTCATCTCCACACCTCTCTCACACACACACACACACACACACACACACACACACACACACACACACACACACACACACACACACACACACACACACACAGATGGGCAGACAATATTTACAGGATGTGACAGGCCTATCACGAAGACAGAGAGACAGTGGGGGAGGAGAAAAATAGCATGTGCGTATAAAAATGAGATGGTTGTGTGTGTGTGTGAGAAGAGGCAGAGGATGGTGAGGTGCAGTCATCCGAAAATGGTGGAGGTCCATCAATGCTGTATAGTGACAGTGAAGCCTCATAATCATTTTAACGCGTGTCTGACTGGACCCACCAAGACAAAAGCACAAAATGGAGGACAGAATAAAAGACATCAGCTCTCACAAGCCACAAAAACATCCACAGATTCAGAACCTAAATTTAGCTTGCATTAAAAGAAAATGTATTATATAAAATGCTACAATATTAAATATTAAAATGCTTTTAATGCTACAAAGTATGGCCTGAAGTCAGTTGCATGCATATTATGATATTACATTATATTATCCCTGTACATTATTCCTCACTATTTCACAAATTATTTCTATATACACCGATCAGGCATAACATTATGACCTATTCCTAATATTGTGTTGGGTCCCCCCTTTTTTCTGCCAAAACAGCCCTGACCCGTCGAGGGATGGACTCCACTAGACCCCTGAAGGTGTGCTGTGGTATGTGGCACCAAGATGTTAGCAGCAGATCCTTTAAGTCCTGTAAGTTGTGAGGTGGGGCATCCATGGATCTAACTTGTTTGTTCAGCACATCCTACAGATGCACAATTGGATTGAGATCTGGGGAATTTGGTGGCCATGTCAACACCTCAAACTCGTTGTTGTGCTCCTCAAACCATTCCTGAACCATTTTTGCTTTGTGGCAGGGTGCATTATCCTGCTAAAAGAGGCCACAGCCACCAGGGAATACCGTTTCCATGAAAGGGTGTACATGGTCTGCTACAATGCTTAGGTAGGTAGTATATGTCAAAGTAACATCCACGTGGATGGCAGAACCCAAGGTTTCCCAGTAGAACATTGCCCAAAGCAAGGCTTGCCTTCTTCCCATAATACATCCTGGTGCCATGTGTTCCCCAGGTAAGCGACGCACACGCACCCGGCCATTCGTGTGATGTAAAAGAAAACATGATTCATCAGATCA
The DNA here is from genome assembly GCA_023566225.1 of Romanogobio albipinnatus. Taxonomy (NCBI): domain Eukaryota; kingdom Metazoa; phylum Chordata; class Actinopteri; order Cypriniformes; family Gobionidae; genus Romanogobio; species Romanogobio albipinnatus. The sequence goes on along the minus strand of CM042261.1, from coordinate 15,526,401 downwards.
GGCCACCTTCTTCCATTGTACCGTGGTCCAGTTCTGATGCTCACTTGGACAGGGGTCAGCATGGACACCCTGACTGGTCTGCGGCTATGCAGCCCCATACGCAACAAACTGCGATGCACTGTGTATTCTGACACCTTTCTATCGAAACCAGCATTAACTTCTTGAGCAATTTGAGCTACAGTAGTTCGTCTGTTTGATCGGACCACCCGGGCCTTTGCTCCCCACGTGCATCAATGAGCCTTGGCTGCCCATGAGCCTGTCGCTGTTCCTTTCTTGGACCACTTTTGATAGATACTGACCACTGCAGACCGGGAACACCCCACAAGAGTTTTGCAGTTTTGGAGATTCTCTGACCCAGTCGTCTAGCCATCACAATTTGGCCCTTGTCAAACTCACTCAAATCCGTACGCTTGCCCATATTTTTCCTTTGAGGAAAACATTTACATAATATATCCCACCCACTAACAGGTGCCGTTATGAAGAGATAATCAGTGTTATTCACGTCATAATGTTATGCCTGATCGGTGTCAATGTATTGTTTTAAATAAATATATTTCAAGTGTGAAATAATGATTATGTACATTCTCATAATGTAAATGAACATTATTCCTCACAATTATTTTTTATTCAAACTAAATTCATAAATAAAATTAATAATAATAATAATGATAATTTAATACAAAAATAAAAGAAAGATAAAATATCAAAGCAAAGCCATGCATTTAAGAGCGCAACAAGAATGCAATGAGCTCAAGGGAGACAAAAGAAAAGACTTGGCCACCCTTTGAACTTCACAAAAATAACATGTTGGAAACATATTAACCTGGAGCAACGAGGTGTTATAAAATGTATACTAATTTATTAGAAGTGAGTATTCTATAGTATTAAAGATTTAAAGAGTTATTTATGTATTCTGGAGGGATACAAGACCAACCTGTAATTAACAACTGTCTCTTAAACTTTTAATACACTATAATACTTTAATTTTAAAACAATGCCAAAGTTAAGTCTGCTTGAGAAGGTGACATCTGAACAATGAAGCTGAGAGTTATTCCTCTAAGTCTGTATTAAGCTCCCACAAAGGTGGGTGGAGAGGTGGGTCTAATCTTCTTCAGTTCAATTAGGATTGTGTCAATACAAGACAAGTAAACACAACCCAGGGATGTCGAGACTTAGGTGTTAGACACATTCACTGCAAAAAATGCTTTTCTTACTTAGTATTTTTGTCTTGTTTTCAGTCTTACATTAATTAAATCTTACATTAAGAAGCATTTACTAGACAAGCAAAAGTTTTTGTCTGGTTTTGGGGGAAAATAACAAAAAATGAAGGGAGTTTTTGCTTAAAATAAGAAAAATAATCTGCCAATGGGGTAAGAAAAATTATCTTAATTCAAACAGAAAACAAGATTATTTTGTTTACCCCATTGGCAGATTATTTAGCTTATTTTAAGCAAAAACTCCCTTAATTTTGAGTTATTTCCCCCCAAAACAAGACAAAAACTTTTGCTTGTCTAGTAAATGCTTCTTAATGTAAGATTTTTTAGACATTTGGACTGAAAACAAGACAAAAATACTAAGTAAGAAAAGCATTTTTTGCAGTGTTTTTTCCCCGAAAAGAAAAAGGATTGACTAACTCCCACTGCCATTAAAGGGAACACAGGCAAGAATCACAGGCCACTAACGCAAACGTCATTCTATGAAACAACAGCTTGATAGGACTAAAGTTTTGATTAGTGCATTTCACCACCTCAAACTTCTCGCTACCATCAAAAGAACCTGAAACAAATCAATCTACCAACAGAAACTTTTCATCCCTCCAGTAAAAGTTTAGGACAGAGACTATCTCCATGCGTGCGCAACTGTCAGAAAGAAAGAATTGGGAGTTCTGATCACCAGATTAAACAGCAGTTTTATCTCTATATTCAGCAAGCCTATTTATAATAAGGCAGGAATACAGACAGTGGCAAAAGTAAGCACATTTTCTCAGATGTGCTGCTCATGTAAGAAAACAAAGAATCATGAATTTAATCAGTGTCCAGGGAGACATGCTCCAGGGAGATATTTTAAAAATGAGTTTTCATGTCCATGAATCTTAATTATGCTCAAATATACAGCTTTACACAAGTTGGTCTTTTATCCTAGCTACAACTCAGGGACAAGTTTGCTGTGTGATTATCATAATTACACAAACAACAGACTAGCAAATCTCAACCGCCTCTTTTAACAGAATTTTATTTTGCCTCTGCCAAGAGCTTGGAACAACCATCACCCCCTGCAAATGACAAAGTCCTGCGATTCCACGTAGTGTGAAGTAGTGATAGACCAATTATCTGATAAAGAGCTTGATTGGCCGATAAACTACTTTAAAATCTATCGACATACCTGCCAATGCACATGGAATAAAACATTTTCTTTTTTTACAAATTTGAGTAAATAATAATTGTAATATAAATTCTACATTTAAATTCAAATTGCATGAGAACAGTTAAATGCACAGTGTCTATTATGTTGTTCATATTAATTAAACTATAATAGTGACAAGATGCCTGTTAGGTACCTGAAAATGCATGATACCTCATTTGTATAGTAAGAATATAAAGAACCAGGCCAGATTGTCTGGATGAGTAACTTTCAGAAAGACTGTCTGAAAATTAATGAACATCTGAATCCACTCATACAATTATCACTCTCATCTGAGACAACGTCCCACTGAGTGAATCAACTGAGAATGGCTTCATTTGCATGTATTTACCTTGTCCCAAACTTCCCCCAAACTCCTAATCCACTCTCCTGGGAGATTTTGGGTATATTTGAATGTCAATTCTCACTATACAATATTATACGCGTTTAGTATCGTTTGAAATGTCTCAGTGCGAATGGTACACAAATCTCATAAGCACAGAAATACACAAGAAGTTAATAAGAGTTTTTAGAGCTTAGAGGTATTTTACTTGTGATGGTGGGTGTGGCTTTTCAATCAAATGGGAATTCGACTCAATTTAAATTCCCTTTGTTTTCATGCATTTCCATTTGAAACAGTTGTTGATCTGGTCTGAGTTATTTAAAGCGATGCAGCAATGAGTTCGGGGCTCAATACTATTAACAAGGTTGGCCCGTAACACAGAAAACGCTCTGTGTTACGTAATATTCAAAAGGTCAGGAAATCTTTCACTCTTTAAGCTATTTCGGAATATTTGATGTTATGTACAGGGAGTGCAGAATTATTAGGCAAGTTGTATTTTTGAGGATTCATTTTACAACATTAATAATTAAACAACAACCATGTTGTCAATGAACACAAAAAACTCATTAATATCAAAGCTGAATATTTTTGGAAGTGGTTTTTAGTTTTAGCTATTTTAGGGGGATATCTGTGTGTGCAGGTGACTATTACTGTGCATAATTATTAGGCAACTTTACAAAAAACTAATTTATACCCATTTCAATTATTTATTTTTACCAGTGAAACCAATATAACATCTCAACATTCACAAATATTCATTTCTGACATTCAAAAACCAAACAAAAACAAATCAGTGACCAATATAGCCACCTTTCTTTGCAAGGACACTCAAAAGCCTGCCATCCATGGATTCTGTCAGTGTTTTGATCTGTTCACCATCAACATTGCGTGCAGCAGCAACCACAGCCTCCCAGACACTGTTCAGAGAGGTGTACTGTTTTCCCTCCTTGTAAATCGCACATTTGATGATGGACCACAGGTTCTCAATGGGGTTCAGATCAGGTGAACAAGGAGGCCATATCATTAGATTTTCTTCTTTTATACCCTTTCTTGCCAGCCACGCTGTGGAGTACTTGGACGCGTGTGATGGAGCATTGTCCTGCATGAAAATCATGTTTTTCTTGAAGGATGCAGACTTCTTCCTGTACCACTGCTTGAAGAAGGTGTCTTCCAGAAACTGGCAGTAGGACTGGGAGTTGAGCTTGACTCCATCCTCAACCCGAAAAGGCCCCACAAGCTCATCTTTGATGATACCAGCCCAAACCAGTACTCCACCTCCACCTTGCTGGCGTCTGAGTCGGACTGGAGCTCTCTGCCCTTTTCCAATCCAGCCACGGGCCCATCCATCTGGCCCATCAAGACTCACTCTCATTTCATCAGTCCATAAAACCTTAGAAAAATCAGTCTTGAGATATTTCTTGGCCCAGTCTTGACGTTTCAGCTTGTGTGTCTTGTTCAGTGGTGGTCGACTTTCTGCCTTTCTTACCTTGGCCATGTCTCTGAGTATTGCACACCTTGTGCTTTTGGGCACTCCAGTGATGTTGCAGCTCTGAAATATGGCCAAACTGGTGGCAAGTGGCATCTTGGCAGCTGCACGCTTGACTTTTCTCAGTTCACGGGCAGTTATTTTGCGCCTTTTTCCACACGCTTCTTGCGACCCTGTTGACTATTTTGAATGAAACGCTTGATTGTTCGATGATCACGCTTCAGAAGCTTGGCTATTTTAAGACTGCTGCATCCCTCTGCAATATACCTCACTATTTTTGACTTTTCTGAGCCTGTCAAGTCCTTCTTTTGACCCATTTTGCCAAAGGAAAGGAAGTTGCCTAATAATTATGCACACCTGATATAGGGTGTTGATGTCATTAGACCACACCCCTTCTCATTACAGAGATGCACATCACCTAATATGCTTAATTGGTAGTAGGCTTTCCAGCCTATACAGCTTGGAGTAAGACAACATGCATAACGAGGATGATGTGGTCAAAATACTCATTTGCCTAATAATTCTGCACTCCCTGTATGAATTATCTTTGAATTGATTATGTAATTGGCATTATACATTTACCTGACTGTTAATAAAATTGTTACATTTTGATCCTTTCTGAATTACTCTGTAATTATTAACTATTTCCAGAACGGAACGATATAATTGCAATAAAGGGTTAAAATGATTAAATGTATGATTAACTATTAGATATAAATGACTAAACAACCAATTGGCATTCTCTTCTAAATTCGACAAATATGATAAATGGAGTCAGATAGAGAATATTATAATTAAATCCATTTTGCCCAGCTGAAACACGAACGCGCAAACAACCTTCGAGTCGCTATCGCTACCGATCCTTGGAGCGATTTCAGCGGCCTTACAGTATCTTTATTTTATTTCTTGTGAATAGTTTTATATGGATTTTTAGTTATAATTTTTATTATTTTCAATTGTCTTGAATAATTACTTGGAAAAAATAAAAACAGAAAACAGTTTTTTTTAAACGTGAAATACTGCTAACAAATTGGTATGGTTCCTTAACTGATACCAAATTTTACTGATATTGTTCGACTGCTGAAATTTTGGTTGTATGACAACCCTAGCATCGGCCAATCAAAAACCCTTATTGGTTGACCACTAATGTGAGGAGAACATGAGAGAACAACAGAAAGCTCAAGTAAGAGAAATGACGCTTTTCCACTGCATGATACGGCTTAGTACGGCTCACTTTTGGGGGGTTTCCTAGTACCTGGTACTTTTTTTTAGTACCACCTCGGTTGAGGTTCCAAGCGAGCTGTACCGATACTAAAATGTGATTTGTAAACACTGCAGATTACTGATTGGTCAGAGAGAATCGTCACTACCAGCACCATTGGATTTGCAACACAAGACCCCAATCCCACTAGATTTGAGCCAGCAACAGCACCGAAGTAAGTGAGCAGACGAGGGGGTGGCACTATAAAGATCAGTCTATAATCCCACCCACTTTGAAGTGGTACTAAACTGCAGTGGAAAAGCAAACCGAGCCAAAGTTAAGGCAAGGGGAGGCGAGTCAAGTCATAGCAGAATAACGTGAGGAAGAGGGAGATTGATGTACAATTAGACACAGGTGTAGGGTCTCAATCAAAGGGGCTGCTCTCACCTTATTGAAGTCCTCAGAAGTGGCTCTCATCTCTTTCCAGGTTTTGTTGAGTAGCTGGATACAGATGCAGAAGAACTCCTCAAACGAACGGTCATGGGTGAAAAACATGGGGTGGAAGTCATGGCAGTTCTCGCTGGCTGTGAACAAACAAATGGGACAAAGTGAGCATTTTGTTCATTGTCAAATGTTGCACCCCAATCCACCTGAGGAAAGTTGATTTATCAGGTAAAGCGTCAACATCCATATCGCATGACAAAGCAATGCCCTATATTTAGGTTGGTCTGCACTAGAGCCTCAAGAGAACTTCTGACTCTCCAACAAGGATTTTGATCTTTTAAGGAGGCTCACGTGTCTGCTTTCTTAGCCAGCTTCAGCCCTCACGTGGGCTTCTCATGCATTGATGCATCAGATATGGCTAGGAACGAATGGTGCTACATCACGACACATCTCTCTGAAAGAGGCTCTTGGCAGAGCAGACGATTATTCTCAAGCATGAGAAGCATTGGCTTGGCTCTCAGGACACCTACACATTTGAAATAAATGTGAACTATTGGTTAAAAATGCCTTTTTTATAGCTGTGTTTTCTTTCACTGCATTCCCCTGCCAGCCAGACACTGGTCTTAATTCAGAAATTCTAAAAAACCTTTCAGATTCTCAAGAACCTCTTCCAATCCCCCCAAAAACGACTGACATCATACTGTACTAATTTGTGTTACATTAATCTTGTGACTCCAGAGTTGGGGTCTTTATTTGTGGTCTTGGGACCCCTCAAGATCAAAAAAATGTGTTCTCTGGATTTCACTACTTAGTTTCTTGGTCTGGTCTGGGTTTTAAAACTGTCGTTGAGCATCTGACGGCCTAGTTTAGCAGTATGTTCCACACCGATGTCACTAGTTGGTGAGAGAGATCACTCTTTTTTTTGTGTACAATTTCCGATTTCCCTTTTTGAAAGACGAATACAGACTACTGCCACCTGGAGATTATGGAGAGTTATTTCCTCTCATGTAGACGCAGAATGATGTGTTATTTGGCTGCTGGGAGTGGTCTTTGCGATGTGTTCAAGCAGCCCACAAGCAGGGATGCGAGGTGACAACAGCTGGCTTTCATCACTGCCTTTACAGTCTCAGGTCTGGATCTTCCCAACAGAACAGCTGAATCCCAAGTTCGTCTTCTGTGAACAATTGCCTTACAAATGTTAAGGCACTTACTTTTAAAACTTTCTTACTTGTAAAGAAATCTACTTTATATCTACTTAATCCGGATACATTTGAATACAGCGCTTTTATCTCAAAACCCTCCCTGTCCACACTAGCATCTTCAAGGGTTTTCCAAAAGTTGATCATCCACATTGAAACATCTGCTCAAAATGCTCAAATCACCTTACTGCGCGTGCGTAAAACATAACCAAAGCTCACAAGAATAAAGTTCTCACTCTATTCTTTTGGCACAATCATAATTTTATTAGCGAAATATTCCACCACTCAGTGTTGCATTAAAATTTGCATGGTCTAAAACGCAATTGTCATTATGTTTGACAGCAATTATGAGTAAATCTTCAGTCATCTTTCCAGGAATGCAATATAAAGACTGTACAAAGGAACATTTCTCTTTAGCAACACTATGAAAGTATATAGCAGGCACAACAATGCCGGTAAAACCATAGATATCTATGGGTACAATATGCGTCACATGAATAAACATGCGTCATTGTTTTCAAATACCTCAGTTTTCACAGTCCACATTATCCACTTGATTGAGCGTTTTCAAAAAGCTCTGTCTTTGTTGACAAAAACGCCATCTTAATGTAGACGGAAGGCCAAAACGGAGAGAAAAAGATGCATTTTCTGTGGACAAGGCCATGGTATCCCATACTTTTGTACTTTTCTGAGCAATTCCAGAACTTCTTATCTTCACTTTTCTGTTTACCTTATGTCTAAGTCACTTTGAATAAAAGCGTCTGCTAAATTAATGTAAATGCACCTGGGTCTCGTTTTACAGTCAATAAATTCAACTTTTCTCTTTTCCAGTTCATTAAAATGCTTTCTGGACTGGCATGTCAAGGTGTCTAATCTTCGTCCGAGTCTCTGGGGTCTGATATTGGCCTGGTTCTTGGAGTTCTTGACTCCAAGTACTAGCTTCTTACTAGGCTTACAAGCACATAACCTATTACGTAACAGCAACATCGAGATGGCATATAGATGAATGTGATGTTGGCTGATTACCCTCATAAGAACGATAAGAGAGAGACTTGCTCTTCATCTCACCACTTCATAAATGATCCTCAAAGATTTCACCCTGGGATATTACTAAAGCAGGATTATGGATGGAGAGCTCTGTGATGATCTATCGTGTGAGATTAGTGCTTTATAAAAAAAAAAGCCTGAATCAAATCAGAATGGCTGCATGGGAAATTAAAGTCTGGGTGAGCGCTATAAAAACTGAAGGTGCCATTATTGTGTTTATAAACAGCAGCAGTCAAGGTGAAAATGAAACTGAGGCTTTCACCCTGAGGCGTCACGCACCTATGTGTATGTCAGCTACGCCACTTCAATACAAACACTACTCGAGTGGAATGGTGCTTTGAATGAGAGCCACTATTTGAGATTCTCATTTAGGGGAATTGAAGCTTCAGAGAACCTGCCAAAGCCCTGCAGAGGGCCAGTAATTGCATTGGCTTGGTCAAAATTGAAACTTCACAGCATAATGAATGATGCCTGAAGGTGCAATGGGGCATTCATTGAGAGTGACGTCATCTGACTGGTCAATCTGAGGCTCAATCCACCAGACCGCCCAAGCCACAGAGCCTGGTCCTTTGGGATGGCTCGAACTGATTCATTGTAATAGATCCTTCTCCTTCAGAAGTCGGAGGAGTTCAAGGGTGTGCTGAAGGGGAGGGCAGCACTATCAGCACCCACCTGCTGAGGAATGAAATGTCAGAGTCACTTTGGCTCTCGCCTAAGCCCTGAGTTCACAGGTTTGGACCGTATTAACAGTCTGATGCAACTCAAAAATTCTAGCTGGCAGTCACGCTGAATAGAAGAATCTCATTAAACCAGGATGTTCTCTCGTATTGTAACAAAAAAATCCTCAAAGACCTTTTATCTTCAAAGCCGTGTGATTAACACAATCCTTTCCTATTTGTCTAGATGTCAAAAGACTTTCTGCAAATATACACTGTTGTACACTAGGGGATCATTGGGGGGGAAATATAATATATATTATATATATATATATATATATATATATATATATATATATATATATATATATATATATACACACACACACCATACTTTGAATAATACATATTATATTTTATTAATTTTTTATTTAATGCAGCTTCAAAGTGATTAGTCACATGGCATTTGCAAACCAGGTGAGTGGCTCAAAAATGTCCCATGAGCAAAACAAAAAAAAAGAGACCGAATTCAGACACATACTTAAGGGGATCCTGCACCTGCCAAACAATAGGAATGTTCCTGCAGCTATTATAGACCTCCTTGTATCCATTATGTCCACACTCAAAAGCACGATTACATCATATAACGTCATTACATCATATTAGTCAGTTTCCCATGCCTGACACATAACTGAGGAGGCGGAGATATTATGTGCTTGGTGTGAGTATTAACATGGGCTTTATGCCCTCAGGCTAACAACCACAGCACAGTGCAAAGCTGCAGTGTAAATAGCTTACAATTCAACATGTCAACTGGTTAGTTTGGTAAACATAAGGGCTGTCAGACAAGCATTAAAACCTGTTGCATGACCTTAATCCATCAGCAGTCACATCTAACCTCCTGTACTCACTCCATGAGCCTGCCATGAATCAGCATCGTACCAGCTTTTCTCATAGAATCCTTCAACATTTGATGCCAGAGCATGAAAGGCCTGCCAAATGATTTTACAATTGGCTTTAGAATCAACACGCTTTTATTTCATATCACTGAATATAATCGGATCAATTCCCACAGTACGTGAAGTGTAAAGACTCAACACATGGAAGACTAACTGCAACAAACTCTTCATGATAATGATTCAACTTCAACTTGTGTATTGTTTATAGAGAAGTGATGTAATGGTGTGGCAATCTGCTGATCCCTCAAGGCAAATGACGAGCCACAATATGCAGAAGTGAATCATCTACGGCAGGCCAACAAAAAGGACAAGATATGTGGTCTGAACTATGTATAAGACACCACTGTGGAGGACATATGCGGCCACTTCATACAAGTTGTGTGAGGTAGACTGAACTCTGAGCAGTTGATGATGGAACAATAGCTCATCTTTGACAACACTAAGAGCTTCCACAACTTGAGCTAGGAAGCCTTATCCTCCAGAGTACAGACTTGTCTGGGTGGTCTTTCATGAAGACATACGATCTTCCCACGTACTAGGAATCTGCCCAGGAATTTTACCCATATGTCCATATCCTTGTGCATCGACAAGAAGGTCATAGGATTGTAGGACTGGCAGATGCCTTGGCCACCTCAGCGCCTGTCCAAATCTGACATGATCATCTCACTTCTTGATGTTCTGCCACAGATAATTATGGAAGACCAGATGCATCTTAGGGGAGAAAAACAGCGTACAAAGTAAACTAGCAAGTACAAGGCTGAAAGCCCCAAGGATGATATTCAAACATCACACAGAGAACAATGAGACATCAAGATGAGATGACAGCTGCGAGAGGTCATCTTCGAGGCAAGAGCTGTGATGAACTGACGAATGCACAGTGACAGATGCCACCCTGACTCTTCAGTGCAGAGAGAACACTCTTCAAGACAGAGAATCAAATAATCATTGCCATTAGACAAAGTACACCCTGTGACATCTCCAGAGGGAAATTAAGTCTAAAAAAATCTGGAAAGCCATCCGTTGGTTAAGCCAAAAGACTTGGTACTTACTTTTAACCCTGTAAACCCTGAATTTGTTTTTAAAATGACAGTTTATTGAACCTTTAGACAACTGTTTTTTATTTTTAAAAAATGTATCTGATTTTGTGGTTTTTGTAAGTATAAAGTATAAAAAATTTCTTATAAAAAATAAAAAACATGGCTAGTCAAGTAAACCTAAGTTGCTTCAGTCCAGAAACTGTTTATCTTGAACTGTTACTAACAATATAAAAGTGATTCTTACGTTTATTTTATTAAAAATACCCATGAACATAATAATTATTAACATAATAATAATTAAGAGGCCATAGAAATTTCTGTATCAAATTTGAAACGGTAGGCTTTATAAGGTTAAGATATTTAAGGTCCTTCTGCATCCAACCTTCTAAACCTCCAGTTACATTTCTTTAATTGGACAGAAAGAAAGAAAAATATTCAAAATGTATTTTTGTGTTCCGCAGGCTAAAGGTCAGTCAAACAGTATTGGACCAATATGAGGGACAGTGAATGATGACATAATTTACATTTTTGGATGAATCTCTAAGCAAATATTGGCTTTAAGAAGAATTGAGGGAGTATTACTTGGGACAGTTTTGCCAACATGACAACTGACATGTTGACATGTCGTTCACAAAACATGGCAGATGAGACCGCTGTCAGTCTAGTCATTTGTCTCATACTCAAACATCTTTCCACATATTTCGATCCTCAAACTATAATAGCCTACACATCAACAAATTATAATACATGCATGTCAATCAACTATCATAAATGCTCATCATTCCACAAATCATACATATTCACATACACTAATACACTGACTATTGATTTCCTTTGTAGATGAACATGACTAGCATCATTTCATCACACACACATACGCCACAGGATCTTTCTTGCTGTGTAATAAAAGCACAGCAGATGTTCTACTGAACCTGCACCTCTGGGTTTGAATGTGGGGGAGATGCTGACAGCAGCTGCATCTGTTCACTCATCTATTTTGCATGAGAAAACTTGACCACACCAATGGCACAGCTGTTTTATCGTCTTTTTTTATCCATTTTTATCCATTCATTCTATCCCGAAAAGACCTCCCAGCAGTCTGACACTTCATACAGTGTTCAGAAATTAACCATCAATTTTCGTCTCCAAGATTTGACAACTTTAAGCTCAACTTCTACAGGGAATCTATGGCAATAATGCAGGGGGTTTTCTGCAAAAGCACATGCAAATATGAGTTAAAAACAAAACGTTTTTTAAAGGTATAGTTCACTCATCGTTATGACTTTACAGATATTTTGAAAAATTCGATTGTCAAAAAGTATTTTTTAAATTTTGTGTGTTATATGTGATTAGGTATTCCCAAAATTTTGGGGACATTTTTTGGTCCCTATGAGCCAGCTTAAAACAGCTAATAAATCATATTAAATTATGTTTTCTGAAAATGTAAAAATTATTGCATTATTGCAAAATGCTAAGTTTACTGTGAGGGTTGTGTTTAGGGGTAGGGTTAAGGGATAAAATATACAGTTTGTGCAGCATAAAAACCATTATGTCTAAGAAAAGTCCCCATAAAATATAGCCTGTATGCCCGCCGAACTTAGCCCAGCCCCCAAAACTTTGAGGTCAGGAAGTTCGGTCTGGACTTGGATCCATTGTGGAGCAACTATGCTCGAACCAGAGCTGTTCGGACCAATCAAATTGTCAGGGCGGGCTTTATGACGATGGACAGATGCTCAACAGTAACGTAATCACGTCACCAAAGAGTGCTTGGGTTGAATTTGTTTACTAAACGGTGAACTTGTTCGTATATGCATTCACCTTGACTATTTCTCTCAAAAATTATGATCGTGTTGGTAAGTACTCTGTGTATCCTTAAATTCTTTTTACAACACCGGCAAAGGTCGTTTACACTCATCATCTTCTTCTTCTACTTCTTCCAGCGTGCGTGCAGTTTTGTTGACAACTATGCGTTGCTCAACATATACGTCACTTACTCCGTTGCTCTGATTGGTTGTAGGTCAAAAAATCAAAATCAAATCAAATCACTTTATTGTCACACAGCTATATGCACAAGTGCAACAGCAGGTGAAATTCTTGGTGCAGTTCCGAGCAACATAGCAGTCATGACATGACATGTACAACATTTAAAGCAGCATCAGATTGCACATCTGATGCGCCCACAATTACTCACAGCACAGTATACACTACAATAAACAATAAAAAGGTCTATGCAAATGAGTGCAGAGGCATTTTCTTTCCTGGTTCCAATACATATGAGTCTGGTATCAGACTCATATGTATGAGTATGATATGACGACGTCAGGCTACATAAAACATGGGAACCCAACGTTTTTTGGTCCATTCAAATGAAAGGCAATGGGGTTCAATGTTGTTTTGGACGCCACTAACTTTCACTATATAGACACAAACATTTTTCAAATAATCTTCTTTTGTGTTCCACTAAAGAATAAATAGAATACAGGTTTAAAACAACATGATAGTGGATTAACTACACTTTTAAGAAGGTAATATTCAACTTCTTTAGTTAAAAAGTGAAAGAAATGTTTCACCGTCCCTTCTTCCAAATTAAAATGTATTAAATTAAGTTCAAATGCACATCATAATGATATTCTAATGGCTCCTCTGCAATGTAAACATCAAAAAGTATGTAAATATACTGATATGGTACTATACAAATGATTATAGGCCAGACTTACAATGCAATACCCAATATAATGGTTTTTTTTTGGACAGCCTCTCTATTCACAAAGTGGTCTTCAGCCTCAAAAAGATACAAGACCCCTGATTTCAACTATTCTTGAACTCAACTATAAAATACTGCATGTAAGTGGTTCTTTTGAACCTCTTTGAGCTGCTAATGGGACCTTATAATATGAATCAGCCGCAGGGATCACTTCAAAGGCAGTGTACATTTCTATTTAACTCAACTTAGCTCTCTAGCGTCCATCATTCACTCCATGTAATTGCCCACACTGTGTGTATTTTTGTCAGCATTTGTGCATTGTGCCATGGTTTTATTACCGAATGCAGCTGAAGTGAATCTGAAGTACTTCAATAGTATGGGCTGTCAATGCCGACATCCATATACACTACCTTCGGTACAGAGAAGAGAAGGAGCCTCAGTGAGTACTGAAGCAGAAGATGTTCCTAGGAGAACATTTCCCACTAAACAAATACACTTCAGTAGTTAACAAGACATGCGGGAGCTCCACGTCAATATGCAGAAAGAAACACTTTTTTACCCATTGTATATTCTCTTCCGCTGCATTTCTTTAGCAAATAGAGCAAACAGAAGAATGGTGTGGTTTCATCCACAGACTTAAAGTGGATCCCTCAGGCATTACACAGGCTTGCCTAGGCATGGCGCCATGTGCCCATCTTAAAAGTGTGCCATATCTCAGTAGGGAGCTCATGATTGAGCAGCAGGATCTCAAGAACATCATCTTAGAGGTGTGAGATTATACGGACGGTTACAGGCAAGCCTATTCCTGATGCTGTTAACCCACACTTCGTCTGCGGGGAGCTGGGTGTATTAATGAAATCAAACGGCATTAACCTCCAGGTGATCTGACCGTGACATGCTCATTGTGATACGTTTTACAAATCATAATAGAAAACAAGGTCAAATTTGCAATCCATCTCTGATGGCATACACATGGTCCATACATACATTTAATGTGCACAATAAATACAATAAAGTAATGATTTAACTTAGAAAGCAAAAAAAAACTAATAATGTTTAACTATTTTTATTCTTTAAAAAATGTTTTAATTATTCTTAATATTTAATTTTTTTCTTAATTTATCTCAACTTTGATATACAGTACATCTCTCTTTTAGATTATAAAGGTATTTTTAAGAAATAAACGCTTTTATTCAGCAAAAAAAAAACATTTTTTAACATTTCCTGTTACAGAAGATTTTTATTTTTAAATAAATGCTGTTCTTTTGAACTTACTATTCATTAAAAAATACAAAAAAATGTATCATGGTTTCCACAAAAATATTGAGCAGCACAACTGTTTTCAACATTGATAATAATACAAATATTTCTTGAGCGCCAAATCGGGCATATTGTAATGATTAAGTGGCTCCTGAAAATTCAGCATTGCCATCACAGGAATAAATTATATTTTAAATATATTAAAGTAGAAAACAGTCATTTTAAATTATAAAAATATTATTTCACAATATACATTTTTTGTATTTTCAATCAAATAAATGTAGCCTCTGTAAGCACAAGAAACATTATTTATTACCATTATTTATTATTATTATTATTATTTAGCACCAACCCCAAACTTTTGAACAGTAATGTATATAGATTATAAATCTATATAATCTAAGAATCATTCATATTATTCCTCATACTTGGGATAAGGAGTTTGATCCATTGTTTTAAATTGCAAATGCAACTCGCTTTAGATGTAAAATGTAATTTTTAGGGCATTTGCTCATTGCTAAAACAATCCCGGTCAGATGTTACAACAGCATTCACCACGTTGGACATTTTTGCTACGTTTATGGCTTAGATGGTATGTAAAATGGATTTTTGTTTATTTACAAAGATGATGAATGTGCTGGTTTTCCTATATTCAATATACAGATTTTCAATATAGTTACTATATTTCAACTTAATAGTTGGGCAAATTATTCACAGTTCTGAGCCATCATTAGTATGTTAGTTGAGTCATAAGATGGAAACACACCACTCTCTTCACCCTGTAAAACTGCAATAACACCATAAATCCATAAGCAAGGACATTTCTGCCAGTAGCCATTTTGATTCTCCTCATAAATATTAGATACGCCTTTTTAAAGGCTGAAATAGGAAGCCATTGCGTGGCGTCTGACCACCGCAGATTCCATTAAAGCTTTTGCAGGAAAAACATGGACAGCTATAAAACTTTCAATACTTCTCTGAGAGGAGGTGAAGCAGGGACACCTGGATTCCTGATGAATAATTCATGACTGCTGACGGAAGTGCCAGTCGAACAGAAACTCTTGTACCAAAGCTAGATAAAACATATTTAAATGTGATGTGGGAAATGTCATTAACAAAAATTACCGGTAGGGGCAAATTGACAGGGTATTAAAAAATATTTCAGGAAGAATTGTTTGCCCGCAAAAGTGTATTGTGTCATTGTAATTGAAGGGAAATGATAGCCTAAAAGCTAACACAAGTGTTGTGAAATTCTAATGAACATAAAATAAGCAATCATCTGCAACACCATTGTGGTCTCCAGAGCTTTCACAGGTGTGACATGGCTTAGACCTCTTCCTGGATTGATGAGTACACAAACTGGCCCACATCACTGCTGAAGTTAGGACATCAAAGTGAATCATATGCACCAAAATAAGTGTCTATTTGTAGAAGACACCAAATGAGAAGAGTAGAGTGGGTAGTATGGCATAGTGGTTAAAGATGCGGCCCTTTAAGGTTCCCAAACATCCAAACAAGCCATTCTACACCCTTCACTGCCACGTCAACTCAAACATAGCATCTACCCTGCCTAAAGTCCGTAAGTGCACCATAAATTGCTTTGAACAAAAGTAACTGCCAAATGGAAACTTACTAAAAGAGTACGTGAAAGTGTTCTTCTCCTAGTTAAAACTGCAGTGTCCTCCATCAGCCCTTGCTTTAAAAGACACACATTACTTTTTAAATGAGGAATTACTTTAAGCTTTCTCAGCAAGTTCATTTAATTAAGTTTCCGATGACAGGATGGTGAAGCAATCTCCACTGAGAATATACTTGCCGTTCAATAACGCCCAAAAGCTGTCAGTGAGGTGGTGCTAATAACCTCTTTTCTGCTAACTTGAATCAGAATACCAAATGGAGTTTTTAAACAATAAAATGCTTTGCTGGCTGCTCATTACGCTCTCAATATTGTGCTTAATAAATGTGATGAATCACTTCAACTGTGCCACGGTAAATGGTGCGTGACTGAATATAGCCAGGGATTTACAGTTCTTTATGATTCCTCAGCACTCCAGAAAAGGATGAAAAGGAGACTCTTTGTCTTAGACCGGCCCTAAGGTTGAATTTACGGATGTGGGGGGCAGAAACTCATATCCAAATAAAATATCACTTGAAAATGTTTTTCTTTACTGTGAGATGTTTTTATTTGTAGGTTATTTATTTATTTATAATACTTATTATTATTATGATTTTTTTTTTTAATTCATTTGCTTTTATTTAATGTTAAGGGTTTAGGAAAAACTAACTTGAATTTTTTTGTTAGTAACTGGATATGCACTGGACATGAATAAAACCACCAACCATGCAGCTTGAACAATAAAATTGATAAAACGGAGAAAAAACAACAACCAACTAACATTGACAGACCTATCTAAGGACCAGGATGTTATGGGAATGGGCTCTTTGACACTATGGAACCATCCCATTTGAATTTGACCGATTTAAATTCTAATTCTTTATCGATTACCAGTTTTGATTTTTTTTTTAAAACAGAAAAAAAACGTTTGATATCTTTTCGCAAAACATTCTGTTGCAGCTGATTCCCATGAACAACATTCAGCAGCCTAAAGAACAACTAACTAATATACATTTCAAACATTATTTAAGACAAGTATACAGTCATTCATTATACAATAAGAACAAATAAGCAAATTAGCATAGCACAAATAAATAAAACTGAACAAAGTTCAGAAATTGAAATCAATGTAAAATAACACTGCATAGGTTTCTTTTTATAAATAAAATGACCATTAATCCTTATTAAAGTTATTCAGTCAAGATCTGTGAGTGATTTTCTTTTTCTTTTGCTCTTTGACGGCAGCAGGCGGCAGCAGGTTTATTAGGCTGCTGTCACTTTAAGACCTAATGCACGGATCACATGCATAATGCACTGTTACACGTGTACTTTCTTTCTCAACTATTTACGTTCACTTAAGACATAATTGACTGTGTTTAAGAGGATATTTTGACATAATTGAGTTCTCTTTTGCATCTTCTTTTGCTTGAACAGACAAATACACACAAAATTAAGTATTTGTGCACTTTGTGTGCTCTGGATGTGCCCAGCACAGAAACAGCAAGCTAGTGCCCAATTGAGTTCTCTTTCACATCATCTTGTGCTTGAATGGTTTAAAACCACATTAAAACGCGCACACCTCCATATATCTTATCTCTCTCTCTGCCACTTTCCATTACTCTTTCCTCTATGTGCAAGGTTATAAAAACCTAACAGAGTGTCCTGCTTTGAGTTTGAGTCAGAATAGTCTCAAACCTCATGCATTAGCTCAGATATTGTCGGTTGTTGCAGCCTCAACTTGAGACATAAAAGCAAGTCTTAAAAGCTCAGACACTGCAGAGGTGGAAGAGGGCAAACATTAGGCTCTTTACTTCATTAATTTATGAACTCCTCTACAATTATAAAGTCTAATGTTGCCTTTTATCTTCACTGCTTGCAACTGTTCAGTCTCAACAGGTGCAGAATAAAGACAAAGACAAAACAACAGCAAAAATGATTCTTTCAATAAAGAACCTCAATGAAGACATCTGACACATGCCAATTGTAAATAAGAAGACACTTACGAAGTTCTCCAACTTTGAGAATCTCACACAGCATCTTTGTCAGTTCAATACTACTGCGCCCGAATGGACACTCGTGTTTATCCTCACGACTGCTGTTCTCCAGTACAATCTGTAACATACACACAGAATTAAAGGGCAATAATGTCAACATTTTGTCTATTAATCTGTTAAAGCAAAATGCTTTGTAAGAAAATCTAATGAACAGTATGAACTACTTTTCATTTTTGTGTGCAACCTGGTTACCAACGATTGTCCCATTTTCAAAAAAATATGTAATATTTATTACAATTGTTACACCCATGAAATAAACTTGAGTTTTTCTACATAGAATCACTGTTCTTTCTTTTGGTATATTGTATGTTCAGATATTCATACAAAAAAATATTCTGGGGGCCATGAAACTTTTGTGAAAATAATCTAAAATGATAGCGCTGGCTGGCAACTTTAAGAAACTCCGGCAGGGAAAGAGTTAATATAATAAAAATGATCAAACAAATATTTAATTTATGGGAAATTCACACTCATCCATTAATCCATAACTACAAACCAACACTTGGTCAGAAAGATGATAGACTCTACTGAGTAATAGGTTAATTTAGGCTAAATTTGCAACCCCAGATCCTGTGATGACGGGGGGTTTCTTTTAAAGTGTCTTTATACTGCTAAGTGTTTGGGCATTGGGGTGTATACAGAGTACTGAGTGCATTTTAGTGTTTATCTGGGTATCGCTTGAATTTGTGAACAGCGATGAGCTGCAGAATCACAGCACGCAGTTGCAGAGGCCAGTGAAGTGGAACAGTACAGTTAAAGAGTAATGTGAGGAGACAAGGAATGTCCTCATTCAACACCACTTCACTTTCCTTATTCTATGTCTAAGTCTGAGTATGAATAGAGGGGTGGATGACGCATTTTAGAGGAGAATAAAAGACAGGGCTCGACAGTGCAAGCATCAGTTATGACTAAAAATATGTGTGTAAACTGTAAAATGCATTTTTTTTAAGAGCAAAAAAAAAAATCTATTTCATGATATTTAAGTTCATTAAAAGTCATAAAAAAGTGTCTTAACTTGTGTAACAAACATCTTAATTATTCTTTAATTTGGGGATGGAAAAACAGGAATCGCAATACAGCCTAATGTGGTTATAGAAATGTCAAAAGCCTATGATTTCATTAAATAAATATAAAAGCAGTTCGTAATCAACGAATAGGGCCTACTGCACATGCATGCCAATAGATTGCTTATGATCTACTGTTGATTAATAGTGACAATGTAAACTTTATGAAGTTTATATTGTAATCAGTGGTGGAGGAAGTACTGAATCTCAGTACTTAAGTGAAAGTACAAATAACCAGAGATATATTTACTTTAGTAAAGGTACCACAATGACAACCCTAGTTAAGTAAAAAAGTACCTGGTTTTAAATGTACTTTAAGTATTAAAAGTAAAAAACATTTTTAAACAGTATGGCCTGTGGCATTTTATTAAGTTAGTTTTGGGTTTATGTAATTGTGCTTACCATCTGTGGCCCAGTTTACATTCTGACTTACAATTCTGGTTATCTATCAGGGTGGTGATCCGCAGAGTTAAATATCATTATTCTGAAGCAATATTCTCATCAGTGTTCAATCAGCTTTGACGTATTTAAATCTGCATATTTTTACCTTTTATAAAGGGCATTTTTTCCCTAATCTTATTAAATATAGTATATGCTTCAGCTTTCCTTTTATATTCTTACATTTGATCAATAAATTAAATTAGAATAAGACACTATTACTATTATTGCACTCTTGGTCGTTTGATGTTTTTAACTGTATTATATGTTATAAATATAAAAACTCCACATTTTGAATTATTACGTGAATGAGTTTCTCTGTGTGAGCGCTGCTGATTTGTTTCCATTTCTCCTCCTGAGGCTGCGCGAGCGTCAACAGCAGTACCGTCAGTGCATTACATTATATATTATTCTGGACAAGAGGACAAGCGTTAATGTCGAGCCCTGAAACTAATCAGAAAATGTAACGAAAATGTAACGGAACGTTGTAGAAATGTAGGAGTCGAAAGTATAATAATTGCTGCAAAATGTAAAAAGTCCATTTTTATTAGCATTATGAGGTCAAATAAAGGATACATGCGGATGAATTGTTCATGAAACGATCTATAACATGCATCTACAAAACAGATGGTGAATTTCCATTTCATGCCAACTGTAATATGACCTTAATGTAAATGCATGACTCAGATCTGCAGGGGTGAGGTAACACTTGGCTTTAGAGGTGATAATTGAGCACTAGTCAGTTTATAAATAGAACATTAGAAAACAAATGAGAAATTAGAAATAAATATGCGGGGTTTTTTCGTTTCCTCACTTTTGCAAAGTGAGCGTGTCTTACCCTGATATAAGCATCCTGATGGTGCCTGGCGAAATAGAGCATGTTATCCAGAGCCAGCATCCCAGGAGGAATCTGAGTGAAGTCCACCGCAGGATTCACATGATTCTACACACACACACACACACACACACACACACACACAAACACAAGCATGATCGAGAGAAAAAACACACACTCCAGCCGTGACTCCATGACTCACATCGTAATCATGCCGAGAGGCTCGTATTGCATTTTGAGTAGTTGAGTCGAGATAAGACAAGTGTTAAATTGGTTCCACTGCTCGAACTGCTGAAAGAGTCTGTGATTCAGAAACAGGCCTGTATATCCCCGGTAGATGACAAAGACCCAGCAAGCTCTCTGCAAATGCTACAACTGCGATATCGGCTCCCTCTGCTCGACCGTCTACTTCAAACTAATCTGCGCTTTTCAGAAAATATGAGATGGTTGGCTTTGAGGATGAGGGCTCTGTGGCTGCCCGACTGGATTTAGGGTTGCCAATTATGCTGTGTTTGAAAGTTCTTGCTTTTGGATGGACCCTGGTGAGTCTGAGGCGCTGAATAGAGGAATCACAGAGTAAAAACATGGTTGATTACTAAAAGACAGAGAAACAAAAAAAGAGAAACCGAGACAGAGGGCATGTTTGGAAGGGCATACTACTAACTTAGTACATGTGTAGCTTGGAGTAGGAGTACTGTGCAAAAAAGCCATGCATGGAATAAATAAGCAGTATGTAACCAGAACTAAATTCTGTATCCCACAATGCAATATGCTCAACCTGACATTACATTTCAAATGAACCACAAGTAATACCAATATTTTTCTTAAATCGTTAGTTAATAGCATGTTAAATGAAGCAATACGAATAGCTGATAAAAAAATTATAATTTACAGATTTTAAAAGAAGTCTCTTCTGCTCACCAAGACTGTATTTATTTAATCAAAAGTATAGTAAAAACAGTAATATTGTGAAATTTAAAATAACTGTGTTCTACTCAATTTTCAGCATCATTACTCTAGGCCAGGGATGGGCAACTCCAGTCCTCGAGGGCCACTGTCCTGCAAAGTTTAGCTCCAACCCTGATAAAACTCACCTGCCTGTAGCCTTCTAGTAATCCTGAAGACATTGATTAGCTGGTTCAGGTGTGTTTGATTAGGGTTGGAGCTAAACTCTGCAGGACAGTGGCCCTCGAGGACTGGAGTTGCCCATCCCTGCTCTAGGCTTTAGTATGACATGATCCTTCAGATATCGTTCTAATATGCTGATTTGGTACTCAAGAAACATTTCTCATTATTGTATTATTACACTTGTCACATTTTGTGGAAACTGTGAACAAAAATCTAAAATATCAGATCCTTTAAGTTGTGAGGTGGGGCCTCCATGGATTGGACTTGTCAACACCTCAACACCTCAAACTCGTTGTTGTGCTCCTCAAACCATCCCTGAACCATTCTTGCTTCGTGGCAGGGTTAGGGTTAGGAAACCATACTGTTTCCATGAAAGGGTTTACATGGTCTGCAACAAGACTTAGGTAGGTGGTGCGTGTCAAAGTAACATCAACATCAACTTGGGCAGGACCCAAGGTTTCCCAGCAGAACATTGCCCAAAGCATCACACTGCCTCCGCCAGCTTGCCTTCTTAACCATAATCACAGAGCTAGGCTATAAATATTAACAAAAGTAATTAAAGTAGACCGTGGGTAATGTTACTTAACCAATTTGAAGCAGTTGTTGAACTTTTTTATATATAACTTAAGCCGGGTGCACACTGTGCGATTTTGGCCACAATTTTGAAATCCTAAAAGATTTCTTTAGCCTGGATGCCAGCCGAACTTAGCCCCGCCCACAACATTTTAACTCGGGCAGTTATCCGGGAAAAAAGGCATTTGGGGGGTAAAATATGTGTTATTTTGGCAGGGTAATTATCACATAATTAGGGTCGCTTTAACCCGCGGACTTGGCAACACAGTGCAGTTGAGTTCTGTTGACATTTGACAACTAGCGTTATGTGTCGCTCTGTTGCTCTGATTAGTTGAAGGTCTATCCAATTGAGGTCTTTCCTGGTTCGGTTAAAACACGCCCCATAATCACAGCCAAACAGAGCAGTATCAGACTCAAATTCTGACTAGAATTGAGTATGACGACGTCAGGCTAAGATTTTTCTGATCCTAGGCTAAAATCTGAACAGTCATGGACAGTGTACACCAATCAGGCATAACATTATGACCAAGTGAAGTGAATAACACTGATTATCTCTTCATCATGTCACCTGTTAGTGGGTGGGATATATTAGGCAGAACATTTTGTCCTCCAAGTTGATGTGTTAAAAGCAGGAAAAATGGGCAAGTGTTAGGTTTTGAGCAAGTTTGATAAAAATGTTGTGATGTTATTTCCATAAAGAGGTGCATCAATTTTTCAGGATTCATGCTCCCTCCCAACCCTTCTTTCACAATTTAGCCTGATGAAACTTGACATTGTCATCCTAGAATATGGCCATGATGTGTCTTCCTACATGTTTGTTTAAGAAATGAAAAGCTACACACTCCACAGAAGAACTGTTGCTAAACATACACTGAACAAAATTATAAACGCAACACTTTTGTTTTTGCCCCCATTTTTCATGAGCTGAACTCAAAGATCTAAGACTTTTTCTATGTAAACAAAAGGCCTATTTCTCTCAAATATTGTCCACAAATCTGTCTAAATCTGTGTTAGTGAGCACTTCTCCTTTGCTGAGATAATCCATCCACCTCAAAGGTGTGGCATATCAAGATGCTGATTAGACAGCATGAATATTGCACAGGTGTGCCTTAGGCTGGCCACAATAAAAGTGTTGCGTTTATAATTTTGTTTAGTGTATAACATGTTAGAAACGTAATAAATCACAGCAACAATAATCCAATCATAGCATTTGCCTATTTAAATCTAAACAGTGACTGGAGTATACAAAACCCTAATATTCCATTCTGAAAACAGTCAACCAGAGACAAAGTCCACTGGCAGCGCACACTACTTAAAAACACGTCTGTGGCGAGGGCACTGGAGACCAATTTCCCATCCATCAACGTGACAGTGCCCTGGGAGAGTTGAACACAGCCCTCATTAGCAACACTGTTGTCTTAACACATTCTGCACAGCTCCCTAACAGCAAACTCCATGCTTCGCCTAAAACACTGTAAAAATGATATCTAGACCCTCTGAGCTAGCTGTCATTTGACATTGGTGGCAAGGGAAACGTGTGTGTGTGTGTGTGTGTGATCTGAGGGTGTGTTAACACTACAGGAGGAGTTTAGGTCTTATCTTCAGACAGCACACGGCACTGTGAAAGGGGTCTTAGTGAACCTCAGAAGCTCACAGGGGCTTAGGAGCACTTGCCCCCTTCAGGCTACTGACCACAATATGCTTCTGAACATGGGCCTTTCTTGTTTCTACTCCTCTTCACATCTACCTTGGCCTCTCTTTCTCTCTCTTTCCTGCTGCTTTCATGTTCTCAAGCTGATACCAGGTTAAAAGTATAGTAGGCTCATCTTCACATTTATTTATTTATAAATATTAATAATAATAATTTTTTTATAAATATATTTATATAAAATTTTTTTTTTTTTTTTCACCCTTTTGATTATATTTGACTTACAGTGGGTTGCTAAAGACCAAAATAAAAAATGCCTCTTTTTTATTTTTGTAATTTATTAATTCTTATATTACAAATAATATTTTCAGCATTAAATCTGAGTGAAAAACTAGCAAAAATAAATAAATAATAATAATCTGAATATTTGCCAACAAAATAATAATAAATATATTTAATTCCTATTGCCCAGCCCTTGATGTTGCTGCTTGAAACATTTCTGACAAACTTGCATGAGAAAAAATATAGTGTCAAAATATGACAGATTGACTGGCGGCACGTCTGTCATCTGGGCATGTCTGATGAGGTGACCTGTTTGAGAGCGCTGGATATTTTGTTACAGTGAAATGTGTCAAACAAATTTGAATGCTCTGAGCTTAGCCGAGCCTCAATGGATTCAGACAATGCTTTGAACTATGCAATTATAGTGATTTTTTGGGGGGACAAACAGCTTTAGCGAAACAATTCCGGGTCATTGTTCATGAATTTCTTCATGCAGCTATGATTGATGCTTTATTACATTTTTGGAGCGTGCACCTAAATGAGACTTTCTCACTTGCACCCACATACTGAAATGTATCTTCACCATTGATTCTGAGTTTATTAAATAAGCGAGGACTACTATGAAAAACATTTAGATTTTTTTCCAGTACTCTCAATGTTTCCATCCACCTATTGTAATGTGCATTTTGGGATATCGCATTAAAAAAAACGCTGTATGGAAACGGCAAAATGCACAAATTCTAAAAACGCATGTAAAAATCTATGTGCTCAACTGAGTCAGATAAACTTTTTATCCAATAAGAAAACATGCGCTAAACTACGATGGAAACATTTACTGAATAAATTCCTTGATGCACTTAAAAAAAGACATAACTGGACCAACCAACAGAACGATCGATCTCGTTGCGTTTATGGTTGGTCTGAAATGCCTGAGCAAAGTCTATCGTCAAAGTGGTTCAGTATAATAACCTCCCTTATTTTATTCTTACACGACTGCATTCCCAAACAGCAGGCATCCGCCTCAGAAAGCAAGATAATGTGTTTATTGCGTTGCATCTGTGCACTCTGAAGCACAAGTAATTTATTATATACAAAATTATTATATTCAGTGGCTTTTCCTACTGCAGCAACTTCCATTTTTCTTAGTGATATTTTTCGCCAGTTTATCAGGAAATTACGATTTTGTTCTCAATGGATGGAAACAGTGCTTTATTCAAAGCACATATTAATGCCTTATTCTGCATGACCATATTCTACATCCCTTAATCTACCCAATACCTAAACTTAACAACAACCTTTCTAACTATTAATTAGTAGTAATTAGGAGTTCAATGAGGCAAATGTCATTCTTAGTTAGTTAATAGTGAGAATTGGAAGTCTAAAGTGTGACCTTATTCACAAATGCTTTATGCAATATTCAATTTTTTTCAACTTTGGATAGAAACATAGCTAATGTAATGTATGAAAACTTACGATGAAGCCCAGTTTTTTGTAGTCTCGTGTGTACATGGACTTGCGCTTCTCAATGCTGCCGCTGTTGTTAGACTCACACTCGACGTCAAAAGCAATCCTGCGCAGCTCGAAGATGATGTCCCTCTGAGCCTTCACAAACACAGGTATGAAATCATATTATTGCACAGCTCTCTGCAATACTTGATTCTGATCGTTCAATTGCAACATTCTGTCGTCAAACATAGTTATATAATGACTACTAAATGCTACAATAGGCCAACTGATTTTCTTAATAGTTACATGTTTCTCCTATCACTCCGGTCTCTTTCTTTCTCAACACAATAAAATAATTGAAACTCAAATCAATATGTCACGTCCATTTATTTATTTGGGAAGCAGCTGTAAAATAAACAGGACTGAACATTGTCTATAACTGTAATAACTGTTCAGTGATAGAGTTTTCACCTGGTCTTGAGGGTCCATCTTTGTCATCATGCGGTCCTCCAAAAGGTTAAAGGTCAAGACTTGTAGCACATAGAGCTGGTGTGCCATCTCATCATTTATGGGTTTGTTACTCCTGATCACATTCTGACAAATGAGAACGAGAATTTTAGACAGAGATTGAGAACATTTGACTGCTGTGGAGAGGGTATCATGACATTCATTTATGATTAGGGTTAATATATTATTAATATTACTGCAACTATTACCTCTACTGAATACTTGAAAAACATAATTTCCCTAGAATTCCCTGATATTTACAGTATGTTTTTTTGTTGTTGCATCAATTACATGAAAACAGAACCAGAGAGAGGGGTTTATGTTCAGATTGGCATACTGCCATATTACTCATACCATTTTGTAGTATGCATACAGTGCACTTACACTGAGGATGATTGAGCGCAGCTGCTTCTGAGCTAGAATGTGTGCCATCTCCTACAATCAAACAAAACACTGAGTCACCTTAAATCTCACACACTCATATACATTCACATAAACACACGCACACACACACACACACCTTCAATAACCTCCTTAAAAGGTATAGCTCAACAAAACATACGAAATAGCTCAGTCAAATACACCCTATTGCCAAAAGTATTGGGAACACCCCTCCAAATCATTGAATTCAGGTGTTCCAATCACTTCCATAGCCAAAGGTGTATAAAAATCAAGCACCTAGGCATGCAGACTGCTTCTACAAACATTTGTAAAAGAATGGGTCGCTTTCAGGAGCTCAGTGAATTCAAGCTGGGTACCGTGATAGGTTGCCATCTGTGCAATAAATCCATTCGAAAAAATGTCCTCACTACTAAATATTCGTCAGTCAACTCTTAGTGGTATTAAAACAAATGTGGAAGCAATTTGAAACAACAGCAACTCAGCCACAAAGTGGTAGACCTCCAAAATTTGTGTGGCCTTCAGGTTAGCTCAAGAACAGTGTGTAGAGAGCTTCATGGAATGGGTTTCCATGGCCGAGCAGCTGCATCCAAGCCTTACATCACCAAGTGCAATGCAAAGCATTAGATGCAGTGGTGTAAAGCACGCCGCCACTGGACTCTAGAGCAGTGGAGACGTGTTCTCTGGAGTGACGAATCACGCTTCTGTCTGGCAATCTGATGGACGAGTCCAGGAGAACAGTACTTGCCTGACTGTATTGTGCAAGTGTAAAGTTTGGTGGAAGGGGGATTATGGTGTGGGGTTGTTTTTCAGGGGTTGGGCTTGGCCCCTTAGTCAAGTGAAAGGAACTCTTAATGCTTCAGCATACCAAGACATTTTGGACAATTTCATGCTGCCTACTTTATGGGAACAGTTTGGGGATGGCCCCTTCCTGTTCCAACATAACTGCGCATCAGTGCACAAAGCAAGGTCCGTAAAGACATGGATGAGCGAGTTTGGTGTGGAGGAACTTGACTGGCCTGCACATCAACCCGATAGAACACCTTAGATGAATTAGAGCAGAGACTGTGAGCCAAGACTTCTCGTCCAACATCAGTGGCTGACCTCACAAATGCGCTTCTAGAAGAATGGTCAAAAATTCCCATAAACACACTCCTAAACCTTGTGGAAAGCCTTCTCAGAAGAATTTAAGCTGTTATAACTGCAAAGAGTGGGCCAACTCCATATTAAACCCTACAGATTAAGAATGGGATGTCATTAAAGTTCATGTGCATGTAAATGCAGGCGTCCCAAAACTTTTGACAATATAGTATATCAGTTAAATCCCCTACAGAGGGTTCACCTTAACTAGAGAGCACTTACTGTAAGAGGACAATCAAGGATGTTCACATTGTCCTCATCAAACTACCATTACGAGCACAGCAAGGGGAGGAAATAATGAGAGAATGAGACAGAAAAAGAGAAGAGAAAATAAGCGAGAGAAAGAGGCATTTTGTTAGTAGCACAGAAATGAATGGTCAGCAAAACAGACCTGGAGAAACTGTAAATTGACTTTTAGGATATGAGGCAGTTACATGAACCCGCTGTGACTCCGAAGACACTCTTACTTAAAGCTGCTGTAAGCAATTTTTTTTAATACTACACGTAAATTGTCCAACTGCCTGACAAATATCACAAAAATAGGTGTCCTGAGAAACCATACAGCCCTAAGCTCTGTAAACAGATAGCATGTTTTAGCCAATCAGAACACTGTCTGACTCTGTCTGTCAATTATTTTGCATGTTTAGGTTCTGCTGACGACAGGTTTCTTGACATATCTTTCAGAGGGGGTGTATGGTCATATGAATGAGGGGAGATCTAACTCAGTGGCTAAGTCTAAGGGACGTTAGCAAAGGTGGCTTGCGTTGCTTGCAACAGCTTCAACTGTTTTTCACAAAATATTTTTCGTTCACTTTAGTTTATCAATTAATAACTATGTCACTGTAAGTACTGATTACAAAAAAGAAAAGTGAACTATTAAGGTGTGGTCACATTAGTGAAATTCCACGGCCAAAAAAGGTCCTTCGTCTATTGTCGCACAGATCACAAGAAGCCACATTCAAACTAATCAGCTTTCTGGAAGTTAACGCAGAACATTTGAGTGACAGAAATTGTGTGGCGAAATCTTTCACTCTCACAAAATTCATGATCACGTTGATTCCTATTGAAATGACTGGATTTCAAACGTCAAAATTCACAGAACAACAGCAAATGTGACCGCACCTTTAAGGATTGTTGTCACACTCACTCTGTTGGCTATTAGCAATAACAGGCAATAGAGTTGAGGATGAAGGGAAATGAGCTGAGGTGAAAAACTAACACATTGGGCACTTACAAACACACAAACAGACACTCATGCACATTCAGGTACAAAATAACAAAATAATGTCAAATTAAGGTGACAAACTTGCATGACTTTTCACAAACAGCACTTCTTACACTGTGTCCTAACCAAGTTTCCAAATTTGTATGTTCGTACTGAAAACATAATGCAGCATGAAGTGACAGAATCTTAGCCGATAACAGCATATTTGAGGTTTAACATGCAGTGATGTGGAGTAATAATTTGGACAGATGAGGTTTCACAGAGTGCGGGGCTATCCAAGATAAATCCGAACAATTGACTAAATGTATTTAGCTCAGTCATGATAGTCCTTTACTTGCAATCTGCAGCCTCTGCTGATCCTGAAGCCAATGAGATTGCTTGCTCAACATTTAAATAGTCTGGTTTAGTGTTTGCTCCACCTCACAGCAGCTTGTCTGTGTATCTATTAGCAGTAGCAAGTCCATATTTGCAGCAATAATCGTCATCAGCATAAGCAGTAGCGTTGCAGATCTAGTCCACCAAGACCAAATACATTAACACTGCCATATTCAATAACATGCTTAAACTATTTTGAGTTGTCATGATTGAAATCATGTTTTGTGACGCTATTGACATTTGCATCTTGTTAGAACGGAAGATTTTGAAAAACACAGAAAGACATTAGGGTGATATTTTCTCACGTCTTGCCTGATGAAGACACAGTGTCATTATTTAGTCTAGACAACAACAAACAAATGCCTTTAAAATAAGCAGAAAGTGGGTTTGTGTGTGCTGTACCTGTCTCTTCTCCTCAGGGGCTTTGAGGAACAACGCATTAATCACTGCGATAGTGTAAGTCTGAATGTCCTGATCCGTCCTGTTGCCAGAGAGAGGGTAAAAAGCAACAAAAAAAATAGGAGAGCAACAATTAAAGGTATAGTTCACCAAAAAATTATCATCATTTACAACAAAAGCATACAGTAACAAAGCCCCAAAAGCTTGACGCCCAGACGTGCATATTCAAACTTGGCTGCATGCACTAGTAACAGTGCATTTTTGGAGTCACTACATGCTTTCATTATATGTAGAAGAATAAATGACAAATGAGTATGAAACAAATGGATAAACTTTTGAGTACAATATGATAACTACAATGATAAGTATATAATCAATAATCCCTGCTCCATACCCTTGCAGATGAGGGATGAGCTGGCCAATGGTGATTTCTTGAGCCACCTTCTGGTAGAGATCTTGACTGTTGAGCACCATTGATTCCAGGATGGCTAGAGACCTCTGGAGTACAGCAGTGTCAGATTTACACACATAGCTGGCGATCTGAGGATGAAATGACAAGTTAAAAAGGATAGAATGCATAAAAATGTGGATTTAAAATGTTTAAAGGCTAGAGTTCCATCAAAATAGAGCATGAACATGAACACAGTACGGTTTAGAGTCTTATTACATTTTTAATAATCAAACACTATTCAGCCAAAGCCCCAACTCAGTGGCAACTTAGTGAATTTTATTTATTTTATAATGTAAATTTATGTTAATGTATTATGTTAATTACACTTCTGGTTCTATCGTCCCAAAGTCAATGGGGGTTTTTAATTGTTTTTTGGTAAAAAAGCCTGAAATAGGATTTTTATATGTTAAAATAGATGTTAATACCCCCTTGAGTTTTTTTTTTTTTTCCCAAAAGATTTTACTTGTCTTGAAAAAGGTGGTTGCTAACAAGTGGCTGAATGGAAATACATAGGTTGTCGGGCACATTAAACGTCATCACGTCGAACATGTAAACTCCTCTACTTACTAGTCCGCTTTCACAGCTTCATTGTGTTTAGTCATGTTTTTGTTAACTATTCTAACTCAAGCTTTCAGGGAAACTGTTTTTAAAATAAATACTGAAAGAGTTGTGTTGATGTCGTGTTGTAGTTCATTACTTCTGCCAATTATTTACTTATTTAAGCTCCAAAATCCTTATTCAATATTCTCATGAGCAAAACAGGTAAGAATAATAATCTTTTCAGAGCTTATTTTCTGCAATAATCCAAAAGAAATCGAATGTTTTTTTTGTCATGGGAACAAAAATACATCACTGCACCCCACTCTTTGATACCCTATTCCTGGAAAACGCCAGAAACTTCTGGAAAAATACCCATGTGGACGCACCTTCTTGATGAAGGCCACAGAGAAGGTGTCCCAGGAGACAATGCCATGGTCCATGAGCTCCACGAAGGCCGTCAGTGTGAAGGAGAGCAGGTCACCGAAGCTATAAAAGACAAGACAACAGCCACTAGCCACGTCTCTACCGCTCACCTGCACTGAAAGAACAGCTAAGCCTCAGCAATAGTGAGTGAGAAGAGTCAAGTAGTGAAGCTGGCGAACAGGAGGACATGGAGTTAGCCTGTCCTTCAGAAGAGTTTGGCAGCAGGAGCGGCAGCAGTGGAATTACACTGGCAGAAATGTTCAGTGGTATCATGCAGCAGTTTGTTTGGGATATTATAGTTATGACGAATGGACACAATAGAATATGATAGGAATATTGCAGGTTAAATACAACTTAAAGGGATAGTTCATCTGAAAATTAACATTGTCATTATTTGTTCCAAACCTGAATTACTTTCTTACTTTTGTGGAACGAGTTATTTTAATATTTTATTAAATTGTTTGTCATTTTTTTTATATTTCTATATAGCTTTAAGATATTTATTGCAGTTTTAGTTTTAGTAATTTTAGTACTTCAACTTTATTTCAGTTAGTTTTCAAAGGCAACAATTCTTAATCTTTTCCATCTAATAATGAAATGTTACTTTAGCTTTATATCAGTTAACAAATTATTTTTTAATAGTTTTAGTTAACAATAGCAACATGGGTAAAACGCACAATTCTGTAAAATATCCCTTTTATGTTTAATGTCCATAAAAAGTCATACAGGTTTGGAACAAATTCCATAAAAAGCATCTGCAGCATACGGTTTATTAAATTAATTCTACAAAATAATTTGAGGAAAAAAAAAACAAAAAACAGGGCCTTTACTGGACAAACATACAGTCACTGATGCTGTCGTTAATAACTTAATTTGTATTAAACCTCAAATATTCCTTTAAGTAATAAGACAGGGGCTTAATTCATAGTAAAAAACTTATTTTAAACCAATTAGTGTCTACCTAAAAGCTAACTCGAATCCTCATTACGGGTGCTTCTCATTCGGAAGGCTGCGTCCTAGTTAGGCTGCATATCTCGGCTGACAAATCATCAAACTCTGTCAAAGGATATCTCAATTTAAATAATTTTTTGAAGGCAGCCTTCGTCTGTGTCCTGTTCTGCACACATCCCAATTCAAAATCAAGAGTTATCAGAAAATGAATCATCAGCTTGTCCACATTCACTATGTATTAAAGCATGTTTTCTTTTATTTTGTTGCAAATTAATCACGTAATGCTAAACTGTGCATAATGTAAACCACTGGGAGACCACAGATGGTTGTCATTACCTGTACTGCAATAACAGAAAGGCAGTTAAGATAAAAAAAAATTCTAATTATTATTTTAATAGTAGGCTATTTACGCGTCACTGGACGCAGCCTTCAGTTTGAGAAGCACCACAGCTTTACATTCAGATTTTTGGATTTAAATGAATAACACTGCCCCCTATCGTCACAAAAACCTCAGTTCATGCTTTTTCATTATTTCTAATAATGAAAATACAGGCGAAACATAAAGTTACCAAAAAAAGCCAGCTTTTGAGAAAAAAACTAGACAAAACAAAACTTTGGCCAAGACATCAGGGGCCTATACCGCGAAGCCAGGACACTTTCAATTTGACTACGACAGGAATAAAAGACAAGGATCATGCCAAATATTGCTCTCTAAGTCTTTTTCACCCATGGGAAAGGTATACAGTTTATTGCCATGACTTATAAAACAGTTTTTAATATGAGCTCTTAATCATACATTATGACTGGAAGCTTGTTTCCGCCAAAGAATAAAAAGAAAAGAAAAGGTAATTGTGACTTTTTATCTTTCTATTCTGACTTTCTCGCAATTGCAAGTTTACATAATGTGAGATATAAACTCTCAATTCTGAAAAAAAAAAGTCAGTCTTTCTTCCTCAGAATTGGACTATAACTTGCAATTGTGAGATATGTCTCACACTTCTGAAAAAAGTCATATGATCTCGCAAGTGTGAGAAAGTAAGAATTGCGAGTTTATATCACGCAATTCGGACTTTATAACACGCAATTGAGAGTGTATATCTTGCTATTCTGACTTCATAACATGCAATTGTGAGTTTATATTTTGCTATTCTGACTTCGTAACACAATTGTGAGTTTATATCAACATTATGTGATTAGGTAGCTGCTAACCAGTTAACATTCACTGCACACATTTGAGCAGTTAATAACATTAGTTTTCTGCTGCAAGTGGCAACACAAGACTAAACATCATCATTCAAAATACTATCAAAACTCCATTCCTGAGCCAGTGATAAACTCTTTGTACTCTGCTAAAAAAAAAAAAAAAAAAAGAGAGAGAGAGAGAGAGAGAGAGAGAGAGAGAGAGAGAGAGAGAGAGAGAGAGAGAGAGAGAGAGAGAGAGAGAGAGAGAGAGAGAACTTAAAAAAAATTAAAAAAAATTCAGGACATTATACATGCTCTCTAATGTTCCATGTGTTTTCCAGGACTGGAAAATGTATCATTCATTTTCCAGGTTTTCAATGTTTTCCAGGACGAGTGGGAACCCTGAGCCAGGTATGTTTCACTTTAGTTTGTGCCAATCCTGGGTTTTAGGAACCATTGAAGTGGCTCGGCTGTTAGTGGTATTCATCAGCATAGTAACTTGCGCTCCACGGCTAACCTGCTCCTGGACAGGTTAAGTTCTGGGTAAGAGATCTCAAACCGAAATTGGACCAATCAGCTGTGAGTGACATCTCTGAAGCAATAAAGTCGCTCCCCCAGTTACTCTTACTATGTAGTGGCCTTTCATTTGGAGCAAAAGCTTTTTAAATACAACATTTACTATAATGATGATTTATAAATTATGTATATAATTATTATACATAAGAAATTTTAGTTTAACCATTATTAAGCATTAGGTTTAAATTAATATAAATATATATGGATAATATGTAATATAAATACACATTATAATCAATAAAGATTTGAAAATGACTACATGTGAACTTACATATTCAAACCTCTGTATACATAGACCTTATTATCAACTGTATAACTTAACTTCAAAACTTGCACTGATATAGCAAGATATTTTTTTCTTGCTGTGTAAATGCGTTTATGTACGGTTCAAAATATTCTTGAATCTCTTAATCTTCGGGAGAAGAGGGATTTGAATAGCGACTCGGCAAAGCCCGAGTTGACAGAGAAAGTTGATGATCAGTGTCAACAACAACGCCTGACTGGATTGGTTTGGTTTTGTCAATTCAAAACTTATCCTGTAACCCTGAGTTTGTTCTACTACCTTCATGGTACGGGCCCCTGAAGTTACAAAAACATAAATACACATAATAACATGTCTAAAGTAACAGAACATTAAAGGCAGAAATGAAACAGGAATTACTTAAGTTGCCTGCGCTGAGCTCTGTGTTGAGTATTTATATAGCAGGGAGTTAATACAGCATTAGTTAGAACTCATAATAAAAAAACATTAGTTTGAATAGCAATTCATAAATGTACCACTGGGAGCAGGAAGTATTTGCAGCTGGAATTGGGCAAAACCCTACAAAAAATGTCCATGGTTGCACTAAGGGATGATAAAATACCACAAGGGGATATTTAGTGTTGAGTAAAGTAGTTTCTGGTTGTTTATGATAACCAATCATTTTAGAGGAATCCTGGGCAAAAGGATTTTAAGAAAAAGCAGTGTTTTGATCAATTACTTTGATACAATTATATGGAAATGTGAGAGATTCTTGTCGATGAGTGGGGGGGAAACGAAAAAAAAAAAGGTTCCCAAAAGTGATTAGTGCAAAAGTTTCCCCTAAAGCACCAATGTTGCCCAATACCACATGCAAAAGAAAGAAAGACAGCTGATTTGGTTACATGGAAATAATCATCCAAACAAAACCATAAAATCATTAGAAAAATGGTAGTGACTGCAGCAGTTGGCAAGTGTTCCCATCGCTTTGATTGGTTTTGAGCACTGAGACCAGAGCCCGATCATGCAGAGACTTGGCCCGAAGATTAGAGGGTAAGTGACAGGGGGGTTATCCAGCTCGAGGGGAGGGGCTTACCAGGGCTTCATTATCTTCTGTAGTTTCTGATACCGTCTGAAAAGATTTAAAAACTTTGACGTCAGGGAGACAGAAACACTTACATAGTCAGGGTCCAAATATTCCTTTATGAACCCATTATGACATTTACATTAGGAAAAGCTGTGGAAAACCCATTGTTATGCATGGTTACACAAGGTTTATAACAAAGTACGGTATATCTTAAACATCCAGTGAGGCATGAGCTGAGAGAAAAACATAGCTGAACATTAAAAAACAAAAACCTTTCTGAGAGACAAAGCATGCAAAGCAGAACTGTGGGAGAAGCACACTGCACACTGCTTCACACTCATTTAATGCACAACGTGTGCTTAACTCCCTGAGGTGGTTATGAGCAAGTGTGAAGGATTACCAAAAGTATCCATTACAAATCATCATACATTATATTGCATTCATTTATGACTCAAACGTGGCTCTTGTTTTCGCTCATGGTCCTGTCAGCAGGGCTATAATCCACATCTATCACTCGAGTTTGATCATTAAAGATGCTGTTTGCTGTGTCATTTCTGACCTAATGACTTGCACTGTATTTTTTAGAGGTTACATTTGTGACTGGAATTTGTGTTTACAGGTAGAAGGGTCTGAAAAAGGGTTGATTATGTATTTTACGCAGTTGTCAACTATAAATATAAGTGCAGACTGACTTGAAAATACTTTCACATGGCTGGAATAAATAGTCACATGATCAGGACTGTTTCCCTCTTTGGAAGATGATGGGCCCTATCATACACCTGGCGCATTGCGGTACGACACAAGTGTTTTTTGCTAGTGTCAGCCCAACGCAGTTATCATGCGCCACGTTGTTTAAATAGCAAATGTATTTGTGCCCATTGGTGCGCCCATGGGCGTGCTAGTGTTCAGCCTCATTGTTGGCGCGTTGCTATTTTAAGGCAACTGAAAACGTCTGCTCCATTGACTGAAACCTGGTCTAAAGTCAATAGTGCAGTATTTTGGGTGTTATTTAAAGGGTGCATTAGTAATATGCGCTTATAGGCGGGTGCACAACGCGCGTGCACACTCTATATATTACAAACACGCCAAATATTAAAAATAAAAGGATTACAATGTAAAAGATTATTATTGTGTACATAAAGATAAAAATGCCTACATGTCAATGGATACTAGTCATTGCATGTATCAGAATTACTTATTTGCACACTGTAAAAAAATATTGTTGGTTTAACTTTAAAAAAAGTAAGTAACCTGGTTGCCTTAAAAAAAGTGTAAGTTCATTGAAATTAAAAATTTGAGTTAATACAACGAAGGAAATTGGTTTAATAAATAGAAACTCAAAATAGTATTGTCTCTGAACCACATAAATTAAAGAAAATCATGAAAAATAGCACTATTTGGCATGTTTCACTGCATTATTACAAATTAAGCAATATGCTTACAAAATATTTTAATAATATTTGAATAAAGGGTGATGTCGATTCTCAAATGTTCATTGTATTAACTCTTTAATTTCAATGAACTCAAAATTAAGGCAACCAGGTAACTTACTTTTAAAATATTTTTTACAGTGCAGTAATAACGAATGAAATTATCACTTATTTAACCAATCGTGGAATTACACACATGCATTTAAATTGACTCGGCAGGTTGAGGGTGTCTATATTCTGCCACGTAAATAGCGAATCTGCCATGGTGCAAGCACAACTGGCTTTCAAAGGGAATGGGAGATGAGACTCTGGTTGGTTTATTGCACATTACGCCCAATACACACCCATTACTCAATAAGAGAATAGGGGCAACTCTTTTAGACCATGCGCGCAGACCATTTTTCCGGTCATTAAACTAGAAAAAGTGGATTCGGTGGATTTGAGGTCATCAAAGTGCACCTGCGCCGTGCTCTTTAGATCATGTGCTTAGATCATTAAAATAGGGCCCGATGCCTGTCTCAAAGCACCAAAAAACAAAAACAAAACATGTTAAAATGGTCAAAATTCTGATACAATGATCACATTTGGTGCATATAATATTTTAAAGGTCTATTAGTTTATTAATAATATTGCTCTGGCTCATACACTAATTGATCACAGGACATGTATACATGTTAGTGGTCACAAGTGGGAAAACATATTCATGATATGTTCATCAATCATGAGTGAAACATATTGACTCGTATTGAAATGACAGATTTCAAAGTATTGCTAGACTAAGTGAAGCAAACTAAAATGAAAACTAAATACACTCTAAAAAAGTTGGGTTAAAAATAACCCAAGTTGGGTTGAAAATGGACTAACCCAGCAATTGGGTTGTTTTAACCCAGCAATTGGGTTGTTTTAAGCAATCGTTTAATCCAGCCGCTGGGTTAAAACAACCCAACTGCTGGGTTAGTCCATTTTCAACCCAACTTGGGTTATTTTTAACCCAGCATTTTTTAGAGTGTATATTGCTTTATTCAGCATTTATTGATGGTTTATCACTTCTTTCCAATCAATTGCACAGAAGCGATAAACCATGAACACCTTAAATGTAATAAATAATAATGCAATAAATACAATAAATAATACAACAAACTTTGATTTCAACTTTTTGTTGGATCTTATTGAGCAACTGTGCAAATTTTCGGCATTTTCCCACAGGGTTACAATTGTGACCAAGAAAAAAAAATCTTTTGGGCATAATTTGGGATAAAATGGGTTAATAATCAACTGCTGTGTGTCTGACAAATATAATATGTTGATATGATCAACCTTCACTAGTAGCACAAGCTTAAAGACTTCCAAAATAATTTTTGATTTAGATTTATATCTAAAAACAGTGGTACTACTCGTTTTAAATGTAAAACATTTTAACATGCAAGTTACTTTCTGCATCTTTAACTGTTATCAACAACCTCAATCAGAGTGCTACTGTGGCGCATGGCCAGTAGAGGGAGCCACTGCACCACAAACCCTTCAACCGGCTACATTCATGGCCCATGATGTAAGAGTACTCGCTCCATACTCTCAAGAGTGCCGTCATGCTTAAGTCTTTTGAATAATCATCGCCTGGTCAGCGGCTAACAGGAATCCACGGCAAGAATGTGAAACAGTGTGTACTTGTGTGCATGTGCGTGTCCACTTGGATTCTTAATGGTATGAAAGGACTGCATAGAAACCCACACATAGGCTCTTTGAGGTCAGGAGCTGTTGACACAGAGCTGCTTTATATAAAACATACCCATGGAAATGATTTCCATGGTCAGCTCTTCAGCGTACCAAAATGTTGAAACACCTCAGCTGGCGGCGCAGAGCTCCGATAAGTAAAAACGCAGCTATTGATTCAGTGAAATAAAAACCAACATCCCAACGGCAGCCTAATTTCACTCAACCGACAGAGCACCAGAGGGAAATCACTTCTGCTCATGCAAGAAAATTAATGTATTGGGCAATTCATATAAATCTTCTTCTCCAACTACATGAAAAGAGCCATTGGATAGTATGACCTTGACAAATGGAGCAAGGACAGGCATAATTAAGTTAGCATGTAACAGAAAACAAAAGCCTGTGAAGTTGACCAGCCGTAGAGGAGACATCCAGTTTGATAAACAATCATGTTTTTTTGGTTGTTTTTAACCAGTTTTTTCCCCTCTAGCTGTCTTGAAAGAGTATACATCTTGCGCTTTTGTGTATCTTTTGGGGATTTTTATTCTTTTGCCTCCAAGTGTGTTTCTCAAGTCCCAGTTTTCTCCCTCCATGTTTCTGTTTTCTGTCTCTCTCCTAAGGCAGTTTGTGTCTGCTGGCAGAGCTCGGCCTCCTCATGGGACCGTCCGTATAAGAGTTGAAAAAGTGCCAGCTCAGCAAATAGTCTATCTCCGCTTTAACCTTCAACTGAGATGGTCAGGCCACACGACTGCTTTATAATCACGGAGGAGACAGGAGGAGGGAGGGAAATGTATACACTCATTTATTATTAATAGACCAGTGTCTGATATAAAATATATGCAGTTTTTTTAGATGATGCATCTCTGATGTGATTAGGTTGTGTTGTATTGGAAGGCACATTGTTTGTGTTCAGCTTCAAATAAAACACTACAAAGTGTGATCAAACACGACACCAGTGTCACAACATTGTGGCTTCAAACACAACACCACACAAAAGTGTGATCAAACGCAACACCACACACTCTCAGACATAACATTTAGGCCTCAAACACAACACAACACAACACAACAAAGTCTGACCAAATCACAACATCACACACTCTCAGATGCAACATTGTGGCCTCAAACACATCACACAAAAAAGTGTGATCAAACGCAACACCACGCGCTCTCAGACACAACATTGTGGCCTTAAACACAACACCACACAACAAAGTGTGATGAAACACAACACCACACACACACTCTCAGATGCTACATTGTGGTCTCAAACACAACACACACATGCTCTCAGATGCAACATTGTGGCCTCAAACACAACACCACACAACAAAGTGTGATCAAAAACAACACCACACAACAAAGTGTGATCAAAAACAACATCACACAAAAAAGTGTGATCAAACGCAACACCACGCGCTCTCAGACACAACATTGTGGCCTTAAACACAACACCACACAACAAAGTGTGATGAAACACAACACCACACACACACACTCTCAGATGCTACATAATGGCCTCAAACACAACACACACATGCTCTCAGATGCAACATTGTGACCTCAAACACAACACGCACACACACACACACTCAGATGCAACATTGTGGCCTCAAACACAACACACACATGCTCTCAGATGCAACATTGTGACCTCAAACACAACACGCACACACACACACACACATACTCAGATGCAACATTGTGGCCTCAAACGCAACACCACACAACAAAGTGTGATCAAACACAATAAAACACCACACACTCTCAGATGCTACATTGGGGCCTCAAACACAACACGCGCGCACACACACACACACACACACACACACACACTCAGATGCAACATTGTGGCCTCAAACACAACACACACATGCTCTCAGATGCAACATTGTGACCTCAAACACAACACGCACACACACACACACACACACACACTCAGATGCAACATTGTGGCCTCAAACGCAACACCACACAACAAAGTGTGATCAAACACAATAAAACACCACACACTCTCAGATGCTACATTTGGGGCCTCAAACACAACACGCACACACACACACACACTCAGATGCAACATTGTGGCCTCAAACACAACACACACACATGCTCTCAGATGCAACATTGTGGCCTCAAACACAACACGCACACACACACACACACACACACTCTCAGATGCTACATTGGGGCCTCAAACACAACACACACATGCTCTCAGATGCAACATTGTGGCCTCAAACGCAACACCACACAACAAAGTGTGATCAAACACAATAAAACACCACACACTCTCAGACACAACAGTGTGGTCTCAAACACAACACCACACAACAAAGTGTGATCAAACACAACACCACACAACAAAGTGTGATCAAACACAACACTACACACTCTCAGATGCTACATAATGGCCTCAAACACAACACACACATGCTCTCAGATGCAACATTGTGGCCTCAAACACAACACCACACAACAAAGTGTGATCAAACACAATACAACACCACACACTCTCAGACACAACACTGTGGCCTCAAACACAACACAACAAAGTGTGATCAAACAACACCACACACTCTCAGACGCAAACACTTTGGCCTCAAACAACACCACACAACAAAGTGTGATCAAACACCACCACACACTCTTGGACACAACATTGTGGCCTCAAACACAACATCACAAAAAAGTGTGATCAAACGCAACACCACACACTCTCAGACACAACATTGTGGCCTTAAACACACCACACAACAAAGTGTGATCAAACAACACCACACACTCTCAGATGCTACATTGTGGCCTCAAACACAACACACACATACTCTCAGATGCCACATTGTGGCCTCAAACACAACAAAGTGTGATCAAACACAACACCACTCAAAAAAAGTGTGATCAAACGCAACACCACACACTCTCAGACACAACATTGTGGTCTCAAACACAACACAACAAAGTGTGATCAAACACAACACACACATGCTCTCAGATGCAACATTGTGGCCTCAAACACAACACCACACAACAAAGTGTGATCAAACACAATACAACACCACACACTCTCAGACACAACACTGTGGCCTCAAACACAACACAACAAAGTGTGATCAAACAACACCACACACTCTCAGACGCAAACACTTTGGCCTCAAACAACACCACACAACAAAGTGTGATCAAACACCACCACACACTCTTGGACACAACATTGAGGCCTCAAACACAACACACACATGCTCTCAGATGCAACATTGTGGCCTCAAACACAACACCACACAACAAAGTGTGATCAAACACAATACAACACCACACACACTCTCAGACACAACACTGTGGCCTCAAATACAACACAACAAAGTGTGATCAAACACCACCACACACTCTTGGACACAACATTGTGGCATCAATCACAACAACACACACTCTCAGATGCAACATTGTGGCCTCAAACACAACATCACAAAAAAGCGTGATCAAACGCAACACCACGCACTCTCAGACACAACATTGTGGCCTCAAACACAACACCACACAACAAAGTGTGATCCAACACAACCCAACACCACCACACACTGCCCTCAGTGGTGAATTGTGTCTGAGAGCAAGTTGTTTTGTGTTAAAGGACATTTTGTTGTGCTTTGTTGTGTTTGAGGGCATACTGTTGTGTTGTTATGTGATTAAAAACACATTTTGTATTTGAGGGAACATTGTTATTTGTGCTGTGATTGAGGGCACTTTGTTGTGTTGGGTTACAAGCCACATTTTTGTGTTGTTTTGTGTTTTAAGGCATGTTGTGTTATGTTTGAAGGCTGTGTTGCGTTTTAGGGCACATGTATTATCGATGCCTTGTGTTTTTGTTCTCTTTGAGAATAATGCACTAGCTTTCAGAGTACATTATGAACCAGTTTGGAGCCGGTACGATAAGTCCCTTATGCTCACCAAGGCTACATCAATTTATAAAAATAATGAAACAGCAATATTGTTACAATTTAAAATAACTGTTTTCCATTTTATTTGCTAATTCCTTATTTCTTATTGTTGTGCCGCTTAATTTTGGTGGATGAGAATAAATTATATGGAAAGTCCAAAAGAACATCATTTATTTGCAATAGTAAAGACATGTATAATGTTACAAAAGATTTATTTAGTTTTGATCAATTTAATGCATTAATTTCTCGAACAAAAACATCTTACCGACCCCAAACTTTTGAAAGGTAGATTGTATCTGTCTACAAGTTTGGGATTTATTTGAAGTAGAGCTGCAACTAACGATTATTTTTTCTGTCGACTAATCTAACGATTATTTTTTCGATTAGTCGACTAATCTAACGGTTATTTTTCCAGGTTAATCTTATTATTCTTTTTTACTGATTATTGTATTTCAAAGAGGGTAGTGAATTTGTATATTATTTTAACATGAAATCAATGAATGATGACAATATTAATTGTATTTCAGGAAGGGTAGTGTACATAGTATGCCATTTTATAATGAAATATATGAACACAAGAAGCTTTTTAAACATAATATATAATGATACTATTCATCATAAAATGTATACAGAGTAGGCCTAATTAGGAAAAGTTGTTTACTATAGTAGTTGAGTATGATTTACTTATTGATTTGTGTCAATAGTAAACGAAAATGCACTTGTATTTATCTGCAAAAGGTTCACATACAGGAGCTTTCAGCATAGTGTTAATGTATAACTAGTCGTCTATTTTGAAGATACATGCGCATTAACAACGACTAAAGCTGACAGAAGTTGTTGCCCAAACTTCAAAGACACATTTAAATGATTAAAGCTAGAGGCATATCTTAACTTTAATGTTACTTTAATCATGCAAACTACCTATATACAGCATGTTTTTATGCATATGTGTTTGGGACAGAGGGGAACCGGGTCGCATTAACAGGAGATATATGCAGCCCATAATAAATAAAAGCACGAGACGTACTGGGGTCGGAGAAGAACCCCGGAAAATGTGACCGTCTGTTGCAATACACGCGCCACGGACCGGTTCAGCTGCGCGAGAGAACACTGGCAGCAGGGTTGCCATGTTTACACAACAAAACCCACCCATTCGTTACTCAAAACAAGCCCAATCGCGTTTCGGGGAGGTTCTCTGGTAAACATCGCGTTCGGAGGGTTAAATATGTGTGTTTTTTTGCTTCAACCCGCGGACATGAGACACAGCCCGCGGCAACAGTGTAGAAGTAGCCCAATTCCGCGGAAAGAAAGCGGACTTGGCAACACTGACTGGCAGTGTGAAAGCTCCCGCTCTCCACGCGCACAGCTCCTGCTCTGCCACCGCGCGCAGTGTGAAACCGGCGTTACAGAGCGAACAAAGCACAGTTTTATTCGGCTTCTGTTTAAAGTACTCCCACACTTTTGAATGTCGCGGTATGGCTTTATATGATAAATGATCATTTTCACTATGCCCGGGAGCAGAAGCCGCCATTATTCTAGATCTTCTGTTCCATTCTAGAACGTAAATAATGTGCCGCCGACGCGTCGACGCATTTCACGCACGTCGACGTATTTTCGTAGTCGACGTCATCGACGACGTCGACGCGTCGTTGCAGCCCTAATTTGAAGACTCCTATTGAACAACATCTCAGAATCTCACTGAGGCGTTTGAATGGGCTTCATCACGGCGTACAGTGCAAGTCACTTGCCGTGTCTTTATTCGGGTTTTAATTTTCTTAAGCCCTGCTAATGTAACAAACCAATGAGTGAATATCAAGAGCACTGTAATGAAAACTGAGAGACAGGAGGAAAGGCAGCCAGAGGAACAAAAACAGTTACTTACTCTGTGCCGCTCTCTACCATCTGTGTGAGCAGCGAGATGCCATCAAGGTTGATGAACTCCTGAGCAAAGGTGATGTCTCGTGAAGAGTTGGCCAGATCCTTCAGAGCGTCCAACTTCATGTCCATGCTGGACGACTGGATGCGCTCATGCAGCTGCTGGGCCATCTGGGCCTGTTACCATGGCCACAGAAGAGGCGTGTTAATGAGAGGGTGACTGATCGTCATGTAGGAGGTCAGGCCCTTTAGTCATACAACTCAAGGAAGACGCGAGACTACACTTCTCTAAATCACTGCATCGCTGATCCCACAATGATTCCCTAATTCAACAGTATTTACCATGCCGGTGTGTCAGGTTTAGTTTTACATTCTCCATTTATCCTAAAGATTCAACATGCTGGCATATCATATCCATTTCAATGTCAACGATTATTAATTATAAAATATTCTGTAAGTTAAATTCAAAATAAATTAAAAGCTAGTTTATTCAGAATCAATTTTCGCATTTGCAGTGGCCCTAAAAGTATTTGGACACTTAAGACACACTTAAAAAATAATAATAAATATCATTGTATTTGAGAAGTGTTATTAAATAACCAGTGTTATTTTAGTATAATTGTGATACTATCATAGTTTTTATTAATAATTTTAATTCGTT
This sequence comes from Romanogobio albipinnatus, assembly GCA_023566225.1. NCBI lineage: Eukaryota > Metazoa > Chordata > Actinopteri > Cypriniformes > Gobionidae > Romanogobio > Romanogobio albipinnatus. The sequence continues at coordinate 15,481,481 of CM042261.1, read as the reverse complement.
TTTATTCTTATATTTTAGGTTTTATTTTCAATTTTAGTTAGTTTCAGTAATTTTTTTTTTTTCAGTTTTAGTTTATTATTTTAGTTTGTTTATTTTATTTTTATATTTCATCTAGCTGAAATAAAATACGTTTTCATTTTATTTCAGATACAGTTTGTTTTAAGTAACAAAAATGTATTTTTAATGGTTTTAGTTTTAGTTACATAAAGTTTTTTTAGTTAACTAAAGTTTCCTTTACTATGGCAGTGTTCCTAAACTAAGCAAAATGCAGTAGACCAGATTTTTTAATTTGTCAAAATGATGAATTTTGATTTAAGTCACCTCTCTGATGTAAGTGTAATATCTGGATTTCCTGTAGCACAATTATAAAAATAGTTCTGAGTGAAGCAAAAACATAATTTGTTTACAGATATTAATGGTTGGTTTGATATTTAAAATAAATATACTAAATGCGGTGTTTAAGAAAGTCGTACACAAATAACGTAAAATAAACGATATAACAGCTTCTCTTGCCATATGTCCTCAAATAAGCAAGGAGTAAGCACATTTGGCGATAGAAATTATTGTAAAGGAGCATAACACCCGTTTCACACATACTCCGTTTGCAGTGCGTATGCGGTGTGTAATTTTTTCCGTACCCATGTTAACGGATTACAGCTTTCCCACTGCACGCGGATGCTGTCCGTCAGTCCATTCCAGGTGCGGCGATCGTTTCCGTACCAAGTCTATTTTTTGCTGTGCTGCACTGCTGAATTAAAGTGACAGCACATTGTTCGCATTAAAATAAACATGTACTGACGTGAAAATCTAGTAATTTTACCACAGATGCATATCATTTAAAATATACTCTGTTTCAAAGTCAACACATGGCTTTTTTTTTCTCAGGTAAAGCAAGGAAACAACACCTTACCTGGCATTTATGTTAAAAAAATTAATGGATAGCACTCGTACGTTCTTGGAGGTGGAAAACCAAGGTCTTTATGACCTGCTTTTAAAAGGGTTTAAAAACGAAAGAAAAGACGCGAGTCGGCTGTTTTTGTATAGCCTATTGTAAGTTTCTAATTTAAAATGTTTTTTAGGCTATAACCTATGTTTAAATGTTTTGCCACTTGTGTGAGATAAATCTAAAGTAGGCTACTATATAAATATAAAGTAATGAATTGAATTGAATAAAACGTTGTTTAAATGTACTACGTTAAAACGTGACATCTATGAAAGTGTAAACAAAGAGAATTGCAATTCTGACAAGCCATGTTCAGGTACAACTTTTGGATTTGAAAAAAAAAAAAAAAAAAATGAAATGCTGTGTTTGTGGTATACAACCGCGGATCAGTTGCGTGCTGCAAACACAGCATATATGAAAGCACAACAGCGCGTGCTGCTCCTGCACCGCATACGCACCGCAACACGCACTGCATACGGAGTATGTGTGAAACGGGCGTAAGCCCTGCACGTTCCGCCATGCTTTGTTTACATCTAGCTATCACAATTCCTTGCGCTCAGGCAGTTTGGCGTGACTTTGCCTGGAATGCTACAAAGTCACGAGTCGTGGTTTGAAGTTGTAACTTTTTGGGGCAACTGTTCCATTTCCATCTTTCTTCCATTCAAACTAAACTTGCATGCTTTGATTATCTTAAATAAAATTTTAAAAACTTTGATTGCACCAATGTAACTGAACACAGCATCATAATATGCTTCATCATGAACACTATTGCTTTCTTCTGTGAAACCTATCGAAACCAAACAGAGCACTGATGACTGTTTAATATCAGTGGTGGCTGGTGCAGAACATCACAGGAAGAGAAACAGCCATTGTTGTCAATGTGCTGGAGGGGACGGTTTCAAATGTCACAGACATCAGCTTTAAATATCATCATCCGCAAGCTGCAAATTCAGATGGGTCATAAGAAAAGCCGTTTCTGAACGAAATATCTATTCTAACGTAATGAGTTTTCCAAAACGACTACATTTTTATAACAAAGAGCCAAATCCAAACATTTTCTGTAACCGGCAGAGAGAAAATAATGACAGCTGGGCACATTTACGCATTGACAGGTCATGCAAGAATGTTTCTCAGCTGCTGCCTAACACTTTAGGAAGCTTTGGTAATATAACCTTTCACCCCTCACATCTGAAGGATTACAGGCCCCAGCTGGATAGGTCAGGGCTTCAGAGGATAAAGGCAGGTTCCTCCTGCTGATGTAACCTTTATATACAGTATGTATTTCTGGCATCTGTAAACTCAAATGTGCTACTCACAGCAGATGTAGTAAGCCGCAGAATGGAGCCGTTTTTGATGTTGTTGCGATTCTGTGTTAAAAAAGAGAAGAAGAGGTATTGTTTTAAGGATTGTTTTTAAAAAAGAAGGAGCTTGGCAATACAGCTTCTTTTCAAGATTTTGCATTGAACCTTTTCGGTGATGTAGAAGTTGGTCGAGTCAGCATTCTGCAGGGCAAAGGTTTCAGGGTTTGGCAAGTTCCATCTATAAGATTTAGAAAAACATCCAAGATTGCTATACAGTGATGTTTGCTTCTGTGTAACACAAACAATATCAGCATAATGCACATACCTGCAAACTCTTGACAGGCAAAAAAGGTGACAGGGGTCGGGGTGTTTTTCTTCAAAAAAATTATTGGAATTAACAGTTGAAACGGTTTTCAGAAAATTGTATATATTAAATAAGGAATAACTGTCAATGTGCCATTGATTTAATGTGGCCGTTACGCCCTGGGTGTGCATTATTTTTTTAAATAATTCAACAGCCCGGAGTCAATTATTCTGCTTATATTATGGTTACCACACCTCAAAGCATTGGTTTTTGTCCTTAAAATGCTCTTGTGTGTAGGACTGTTTTCTTATGCATCTAATCCCAAGTCTCCGTTGTTTTTAGAGCTAGTAACGGAGCTCCAAATCATTTTAGAGCTAGTAATGGAGGCTTCAGCCACTGACAGCAGACTAATGCAGTTATTACTAATGCAGTTATCTACTAATAGCGAAAGTGTAAGAACAGCGCAGTTATTTCCTCGCTAGTGAGAAATGTCATGTAGCTTTTTTAAGTAGTTAAACTATTTTACTGATACAATCGTTAGAGCAGCGCTGACATGTTTCCCTATTTTATGTGTGCGCGTTTGAGTGGGAGAGAGAGAGAGAGAGAGAGAGAGAGAGAGAGAGAGAGAGAGAGAGAGGAATAAAGAGTGTATGTGCTTTCTGTACTTAATAAAACATAATTTTGAGGCAAAAAACGTGGAAATGTTTTGTCGTTTTTATCCTGTTGTTTACTATATTTATTTGCTTGTTCAGTGTCGTTGTGGGTTTTAGTTATTTTGATATTGTAGGCTGTAAGGAAATAACTGAAATCATTTGGCGTAGTGATATGGAACTGTAATGTGGTCAAGACCTGCATGGAACTACTTTAGGCATGCATTTCCCTGAAAATGATTGCACACCTTAGAATGTTCACCAACCAATCAGATTCAAGCATTCACAGCTCCATAGAATAAATGATAATATTCTATATTATAATAGAACTATGCTGTTTAGGTAGCAACATTCTTTTTTTTTTTTTTTTTAAACCCACAAATGTCTACATTGTACAGTTTAGAATGTTACCAACTTTACAGTTCAAATAATGCAGGTTTTTTGACAAAAACAAAAAGGTTTATAAAATTATAAACCTCACATTTGAGCATAATTATGTATGTTATATATAATTGTATGAACCAAAATGGAAGACGAGCTGAATGCAAATTCATTCTCTGACAGTAGGTGGCAAAAGTTTATGGAAATGCAGAAATACAATGATTACCGTGGTTACCCCTGTACACAAAGCAGCGCCACATTTATAATCACTACTTTATAGACCTTATTCACAGCAGCGCCATCTTCTAATTTTCTCATTTTTAACGGGAATGAAAGCGAGGCTGTGAGGGATAGACGTACACCTCTTTAGTGGGTTGTACTGTTATTTCATGTGTTTTTGGATTGTTCTGCTGACGAAACTGCAAAAAAGAAAAAGTATGTGAACCACTTGCAGAATCTGTGAAAATGTGAATAATTTTAAACTAAATAAAAGAGATCATACAAAATGCATGTTATTTTTTATTTAGTACTATCCTGAATAAGATATTTTACATAAAAATGTTTATATATAGTCCACAAGACAAACAAAAAAAAGCAGAATTTATTAAAATAACCCCCGTTCAAAAGTTTATGAAGCATTAATTCTCAATACTATGTGTCATTACCTGGATGATCCACGGCTGTTTTTGTGTTTTGTGATGGTTGTTCACGAGTCCCATCTCAAAAAATTAGCATATCATGAAAAGGTTCTCTAAACGAGCTATTAACCTAATCATCTGAATCAACTAATTACACCTGGGATTCCTGAGGCTTTTAAAAACTCTCAGCCTGGTTCATTACTCAAAACCGCAATCATGGGTAAGACTGCCGACCTGACTGCTGTCCAGAAGGCCATCATTGACACCCTCAAGCAAGAGGGTAAGACACAGAAAGAAATTTCTGAACGAATAGGCTGTTCCCAGAGTGCTGTATCAAGGCACCTCAGTGGGAAGTCTGTGGGAAGGAAAAAGTGTGGCAAAAAACGCTGCACAACGAGAAGAGGTGACCGGACCCTGAGGAAGATTGTGGAGATGGACCGATTCCAGACCTTGGGGGACCTGCGGAAGCAGTGGACTGAGTCTGGAGTAGAAACATCCAGAGCCACCGTGCACAGGCGTGTGAAGGAAATGGGCTACAGGTGCCGCATTCCCCAGGTCAAGCCACTTTTGACCAAGAAACAGAGGCAGAAGCGCCTGACCTGGGCTACAGAGAAGCAGCACTGGACTGTTGCTCAGTGGTCCAAAGTACTTTTTTCGGATGAAAGCAAATTTTGCATGTCATTCGGAAATCAAGGAGTCAGAGTCTGGAGGAAGACTGGGGAGAAGGAAATGCCAAAATGCCTGAAGTCCAGTGTCAAGTACCCACAGTCAGTGATGGTGTGGGGTGCCATGTCAGCTGCTGGTGTTGGTCCACTGTGTTTTATCAAAGGCAGGGTCAATGCAGCTAGCTATCAGGAGATTTTGGAGCACTTCATGCTTCCATCTGCTGAAAAGCTTTATGGAGATGAAGATTTCATTTTTCAGCAAGACCTGGCACCTGCTCACAGTGCCAAAACCACTGGTAAATGGTTTACTGACCATGGTATTACTGTGCTCAATTGGCCTGCCAACTCTCCTGACCTGAACCCCATAGAGAATCTGAGGGATATTGTGAAGAGAAAAATGAGAGACGCAAGAGCCAACATTCTGGATGAGCTTAAGGCCGCTATCGAAGCATCCTGGGCCTCCATAACACCTCAGCAGTGCCACAGGCTGATCGCCTCCATGCCATGCCGCATTGAAGCAGTCATTTCTGCAAAAGGATTCCCGACCAAGTATTGAGTGCATAACTGAACATAATTATTTGAAGGTTGACTTTTTTTTGTATTAAAAACACTTTTCTTTTATTGGTCGTATGAAATATGCTAATTTTTTGAGATAGGAATTTTGGGTTTTCATGAGCTGGATGCCAAAATCATCAGTATTAAAACAATAAAAGACCTGAAATATTTCAGTTGGTGTGCAATGAATCTAAAATATATGAAAGTTTAATTTTTCTCATTACATTATGGAAAATAATCAACTTTATCACAATATGCTAATTTTTTGAGAAGGACCCGTATATAAAAAAGTATGTAAAATATCTTATTCAGGACAGTATAAATAAAAAAGTATGCATTTTCTATGATCTATTTTGTTAAAATTATTCACATTTTCACAGATTCTGCAAGTGATTCACATACTTTTTCTTGTAACTGTCTATTTTCAGGCAATGTCAGTACCCAAAACATCTGTAGACTATATGAGCTGTGTGATCTAGTATAAGTGATCTAGGAGCTTTATACAGCTATTTACAGCGGATGCCATTTAAAACACAATAAGTCTATCCCTCACAGCCTCGCTTTTATACCTGTCATGGCGTTGCTCTGAATAAAGGTCTATTAGGCATCATACAGAGGCAAGATAAAAAGAAAATGCCATTGAAACGGTTCCCTTCAGATATACATATAAATAAAATAAAATAAAAACTCCTCAGATTTGCACGAATCACGTGAATGGCCTATTTCAATGTAGGAATGATGAATTTTGCCAAAAAAAACACGAGTTTGCAGGTATGAATGTATTAAACTTAATAAAAAAAAAACCTTTAAATGTTTGTTACTTACCCATCACACACTTCTTTAATGATGGCTGAGAGAGGCTTTTTCTGCAGCAAACAAAACAAAAGAAAAAAGTATTTTACTCTCGTCTTAGAACTTATATCTACCTTATTTCTTTACAGCTAATAAAGATCCTCATACCCAATAAATCAGCTGCTTTCACATCAGTTTCTACAACTTTTGAGCAAACATTTGATGAAGTCAGAATAAAGATGAAAGATGAATGAGGAACTTTAGGGGGATTTATCCAAGGTTAGCCTTAATAGTTTTTAAAACACATCGTCTTCATCAGTCAGACATGCACTGCAGGGCCTTTTCTCTCACACGTTAAAGGAATAGTTCAGTGAAAATCCTATCATTATTTATTCACAATGTTGTTCCAAACCCATATGACTTATTCTTCATACAATTACTGGGGACTTGGGGTCCTTTGTTGGTGCTGTGTTTTCTGATATCAACAGCCGTGGTCATGTAATGTCATTGTATGGAAAGAAACGGGTTTAGAATGACATGAAGCAGAGTAAATATTGACAGAATTTACATGTCTAAAAAAAAAAAGCAAGCATGCACTTCTGTTACATATATATGCATGTATATACAAGGAGATCAGCTAACTGACCTGGTCAATCTCCATAAGTTTGGGAAAGGCCCCCGGCCACTCGATGGCCACCTTCACAATGTCTGCTGGGGGTGGCATGGCTGCGCTGATGGAGGATGTGGCCTCTCACTGCTGTCTGGCTGTCATCAAAGCCTGTAGAGGAAGACAGGGAGAGAGTGAGGGTCATACAATGCATACTAATTGATCAAATCTCTTTTTCAGAAAACTGATTAGTACAACGGGGGATGTCATACCAGTACTTTGTTAATAAGTACAGAGTTCCATCTCAACATTGTTTTATACAAACTGCATGCCAAGTCATACATTTTATCACTATGCAGATTTCCTTGAAAATCAAAACCATGATAATGGCATTGATAGTTCCATGGTCTACCAGCTGAGCTGATGAAATGTATTTGCATATTTAACTCTTTCCCGGCCATTGATGGAAATTGTCGTAATTTACGAGACAACGCTTCCCAGCTATTGACCGAATTTTCCGGCTTTCCGTGTTTTTACTGTTATACGGTAGGGGGTGCTATGACACATCTTCTGAAAGAGTACAGAATCTCTGTATCAAAACACAGGTGAAAAAGAAACAGAAACAAGCGATATCATATGTAAGCAGATGTATAAGTGAAATAACGTGATCATCAACATTAAACAGTATATAAATCAATACTGCCTAATGTTACTGAATTAAATGTCTATAGGCTATGGGCTATAGGACTGTGATGCTTTTGGGGTGTTGATGGACTCAATCTACTCCATCTATGTTTTGATCATCATTCTGAATCTGATCTGAAATGTAGTCTTTGACAAAAACGTGATTTTCGCTAGCCTAGAAATCTAGACGCACCCTAGTGGCAGCAAATCTAATTTGCAGCCAGGGTAGTCTAGCAACTCTCCGTTGGCTTGTGAGCTGGAAAAACCAAACTCTGGTCAGGCTAATCACATCGTGTATAGAGTCGGTGGGCGGGCTTAACATAATGACAGCAGAGTTGTGGCGGTTCCGCGTGCTACTCGTAAACAAAGAAGCTGGCAAACAGCGGCCTTTCGAATCGGCTTTGGCCATGACTCTGGAAGACTTGTTAAGCTTTTCTTTGACAAAAGAACGGCACTGAAGTCATTCTTAAAAAAGGAAGATGTGTTCGGAGGTTTGCCGACCGGATACAGCGCAAGTTTAATCTATCAACTAGCTCCGCTTCAACTTCTTCATTGCTCTGGTTGGTTGTAGCGCTATCCTATTGCCTGCAGAGGGAATTTGAAAAGACGTTTATCCCGCCCCTCGGATTGAGCCTTCCCAATGGTGAATCTTGATGTGGGTCTGGCTTGTCAGGCTAGATTTTCTCAGCTTTTTGCTCAAAATGTTGATTAAAAAAAAGAATGCATTAAGCTAGAATAAAACTTTTTCTGTGTGTTTGTTTAAAAGCAGAGACACAGTTCTTTCGTTTGATATAAAAACGCTGGCGGGAAAATAGTTAAAATATTTATATAAAAGTGCCCATATAAAAGTGTGAAGCTATGTTTTAGGTTTGGTTCTAGCTGCGAATGCCAATGAATGCAGATTTGTGACAAATGATTCAATACAACACTCAAGATCGCTTAATAATAAGCAGCACACTAACACATTATTGTAAACAATTATATAACATTCTCCTGATTATACTCTCACAAATGGGGGAAAATGGCTTAAAAAAACTACATTATATGACTAGTGTGGAAGTTGAATTATCAATTAAGTAAATTTCTGCTGTGCAATTAAATTTAATTACCATTTATAGTCATAAATGTTATCTATATGATCTTTTAACATCCGCCTTAAACATATATTTGGTAAAAAAGCATATTTGGGACATATCAGGACAGAGAGCTCTTTCTGTCACTAGATAACTTGCTGCTATTGTGCAAAAGCTGACACTGAGGAATTCTTCTGAAAAACCTTGAAAATGTATTTCAGCAATACAAAACTTCGACTGGTGCAGTCAGTGTGAAAGATCCACAAGAGTCTGAACAAGAACATTCTTCCTTTGTGACATCTGATACTTGACATTTTAATTTCTGCAGTAAGATCTACATACTTGCGTCTTCTAAACACTTTTATTATATTATGTCTGAACTTTGCTTTTAAACTAAAACAATGGAGATCTACTGACATCAGACAAATATATATATTATATAGCACCTATTCATCTCAATAAATCTTGGTGGTTTTAGCGTGAACAATTTAAAATTAAATAAGGTTATAAAATGACGTAAATCTACAGCAATAATGATCAAAAGCCTGACACATCTACAAGCTAAATAGATCCCCTACTAAACGGCCTATAAGGGTCTTCCCTAGGGGCCCCGGTCCTGGCACGAGATTTCTACTGGCCCTCCCACCACCCACAACCGACCCCTCACTCGTCATACCGGAATTTGCAATAATGCAATGACCAGTACACGGAGCCCAGTTTACCTAGAAATACCATTTATTGTCAATACTGTGGATGATCCTTTTTTTTCCCTCCTAAACAGGCAACGTGAACTGGGAGTTCCTTTCAAAATGCGGTAAATAACAGCATGAGCAACATATAACTTAATTTTCTTTTTCAACATCTTAAGACAATGTTCACAATTAATATTAGCAGTTGTCTTGCAGTTATTTCTGAAAAAAAAAATAAGATTAATATATATTTATTTAATCACAAAATCTGAATGTCCTGCGCCAATCGCGCCCATGTTGGGTTTAGGACAGGCTGACTAATTGATCACAGAAAACTTGAAACAAATCATGCTACCAGCATACTCAAGACAAACCAGGCTATGATAATTGATAAAAGGAGTTTATGAAAAAAATCTCTTATGCCCAACACAAGACACTAAAGAATATGTGTTGTGTAACTTGTGGTTTACGTTGCCTGTTTTAGGGTTAATATATTGGTCATGATGTGCTTTTTCCATCCAAATAAACAACAACAACATACTCAGTAGCTTCTTATGTAAAATCACAAAAATTATTTTGATAGAGGACCTTTACACGACTCTTAGAATTATGACATTTTTTCAACTGTACCTTTAAGACGTCTGTACTTAAATGACTTCTGCTATGATTGGCTTGCCTCAAAAGTCAACAGCGTTGTTTAGTGGGCCAAGTTGCTGAGTCATTGATGTAATACATTAATGTGCTCATGGTTATAACATCATAATGTTGACAATTTGACATGTTGACACATGGCTAATTTTTGCTATAAATGGTCTTGGTGGATTGCTGAGGGAGCTTTGTATTGTAATTAGTGTACATTGAACTCTTTATTTCAAAAGAGCAAGAGAAATGTTGTTTTCCATGATATGGACTATTGGCCGAAAGTGAGTGGACCATTTTCTTGCAGCCCATTTCCAATGGGACAGTGAAAAGCAAATTTCTCTCTCTAAAGCACATTAACAAATAAAGTAGTTTGCACTTTGAAGACAGGCTTTTTCTTTATAACTGTTAGTCGAACTAACAAAAGTTAATACTAGCTAAATTTTCCTTAAGTATCTGGCCAGCAAAATGTACTAAATGTAAATAATTGAAGTCTCATAAAAGGTAGAATAGAATTACAACAAAAACAATACACCCTCTCGAAGAAAAGGTTAGGTGAGCCTATAAAGAGAAACCGACATCCGCTAAAGCAATATGTAAATTATTTAGTACTCCTGACACTCTGGACAGTGCGGATCATCTTTGGTCCTTGTGGATAAACCCCGTTACATTTTTAATCCCCCGTTCCATAATGCATGGGGATGATTCTTGGAGAGAAAACAAGAACACACGCAGCCTGTGAAACAAGCATTCATTCAACCCATTCAAACAAGCTGCCATGTCACCCTGCCATGACTCATCCCATAATAATCTCCACAGACACTACCCTGGCTCTGTTGCTATGGCAGCTGTTCCATCAGAAGTTGCATCTTTCCAGGGTGGTTCGCTTGGAAATGTTTCATTCCTTGTAAGAAGTTTCCCCATTACAGATGGCATGACTTCAGCTGACAGAAGTCAATAAATCTCAGTAGCAGGTTTTATGTAAAGCTCTCGGCTGTCGTTCAAATGGACAGAAAAGCTACACTCTTGTTTGAAACTGAGTTTAATTTTTAATCCGTTGCTCTTATGTGATTTGAGATACTGCAAGCATAAATTGAGATAAAATTGAGAAGCTAAATTTAATGAGTCAAGGCAACTTTTGTACACAAGAGCACAAAACACTTTTTTCTACTGGCAAATAAAGAGTCTGTATCACCTGTGAACACACCACAATGCATACTAAAGATGTGTGTTGTTCACACTTCTTGGCATTGCTCTGTTAGTGCGGTTCATTTGAATAAGTGTGAACATACACTGCCATCCGAACCCTGGTGCAAGCGGACTGAGACCTACCTTTTCATTTCCAAACAAACTCGACTGAAATATGAATGCAACACGGACCAAAGACATCTAAACGAACCAAAAACAGAACACGAGGTCACAAGATGCGACCATAAAAATAAAAAAAAGAGAGAATGCTCAAGCATACCTGGTTCCTCTTGTCATAAGGAACTGCATTGCCCATTACAGTTGGGTACAGGAATGGGCCAAACCTAGCCTGATGTCGTCATACTCAATTCTAGTCAGAATTTGAGTCTGATACTGCTCCGTTGGGCTGTGATTATGGGGCGTGTTTCAACCGAACCAGGAAAGACCTCAATTGGATAGACCTACAACCAATCAGAGCAACGGAGCGATGATAGTTGTTAGTTGTCAAATGTTAACAGAACTCAACTGCAGTGTGTTGCCAAGTACGCAGGTTGAAGTGACCCCAATTATGTGATATACAGACCCAGGAATGCAAATTTTAGTAGGCAGCCCTGCCAAAATAACACATATTTTCATTGGTCCAAACAGTTTCTGTTCGGGCATAATTACTTCTCTACGGATCAAGTCCAGACCGAACAGCCCGAGTTAAAATGTGAGCGGGGCTAAGTTCGGCTGGCATCCAGGCTAGGCCAAACCACCATCTCCGTGCAGATGTTTATGTTATCTTTAGGTTCGGTGTTAAAAATTACAAATGTGAACACTAAGCCATTGGACTAAAATGTATACTTTTCCTTTTGGGTCTGGACTTGTATATAAATAACACGTTAAAATGATTTAACGCACCCAACCCAGACCTACGTAGCTCATCTTACATTTGATTTCATACAGTAGATTGGTGACGAACATGATGCAGGGCAATGCAGCCTATAGAATGCAGTTTGAAGGGTCCTAAAATTCAAGATGTCTCAACTAATGAGCGCAATATCACACAAGTGCTGTTTTTATCTCGAATAGCACAAGGGAAAATGTGATATTGATTTTATACAACAGTTCAATAAATAAGAATTTAAAGCTGCTGTCCGTAACTTTTTTTGTGTTCAAGATTTACAAAAATTATATAATGAGAATGTACAACATGAACCCATTTTCCAAACCGTGTTTTTGTCTTACCCTGAATCATTATGGTACACTTATAATAAGTGTTTATACTGGGACTATTTCAGACCGGTCTGGTAGGAACCGCTGCGGAGGAGCACATGGAACGTGACTTGCCATAGACATAAACGGAGAGAAGTAGCTCCGGCTGCAATGTTCTTCCGCAAGACGCATGCAGTTCTGTTTATTAACCGCTAGAGCGCAAAAAGTTATGGACTGCAGCTTTAATATTGAGTTATATTTTAGGCACAATATTGTCTGTTTTTGCTCAATTTTGCCAACGAAAATATTTCCTATAAAGCCAGAGCAGAACTGTTGTGCAACTGTTGTGAGAGTCTGAATGAATCCACTTTTTGAGCAAATCAATTGGGTTAAATGGCTGATTCATAAAGAAAGCCACTGGGTGTGTTCGACAACGTGGCACTGCGCAGACCGATCGATACGTGACATCAAAGTACCGCGAGGGTGATTCCAAAGCATACTCTCGAATTACTCTTGCAGTACTTTGATGTCTAATAAAAAAATGTATTAGATAAAATATTTCTTTCTAAAGCTACTTTTTGAAATGTCTATTTGATGCTTTTCTCATTTAACACAAAAATGACTAATTTCTCAGCCAAATTTGATGTGCAATTAATTACTTGGCACATCATGTAATTAATTACTATTAGATTAAAAATGTTAACCGCTTGACAGGCCTAATATACCTATCTATCCGTTCATCCATCCATCTACTTCTTATACGGCCTTCTAGGGTCATGGGAATGGAGCATATCCCAGTTTCTTTAGGCCAGAGGCAAGAGAAACCCTGGACAGATAGCCAGTCCATCACAGGGCTCACACACACATAAACAATCACACAATTTTGACTCTCCAATTCACCAAACCTGCATGACTTTGGACTATGGGGGAAACCGGAGAACGTGGAGGAAACCCACGAGCACCTACAAGCGGTTTTATTCCACACCGTATGTTGACATAACAGTAAAGCATGAAATGCTGGATATATGGATACAACCACAAAGCCAGTGGGACACGAGCAACAGCCATGTAAGGCTAAAGCATTCATTTCTTGTCTATCAAAAAGTTCTGCGAAACAAAAGCCCAACTGATGTGAAACAAATTAACATTTTTGATAGACATGGTTTCTTAAACCTACACAATAATGCTGATGAAAGGAACCGAGAAAACAGACTGACAGATGGGATTTGATTTCTTCAGAGGGCTTAATAGTCCAGTCAGATAAACAGGCAGGCCTAGAGATGTCTCTGTCTCTCTAATGGGGGGCAGGGAGGGACACACACAGCATCGCCTGCTCTTCCATTCCAATTCCTTCTGGAAAACTTGCTGAATTAATCAATCACTCTGGCCAGTGGCCACACCAGTTTCCGCGAAACATCCATCCTGTCTTTCTCATACGGCACATTAAAATAACATCGTTTTCCAGACATGCATCATAATGGTTTTGGACATGGTCAAATAAACCAAATTTCAGAAACTTCCACAGCTAAAATGTTTGATTTTATTCATATTACTGAGAAAGACAAAAATAGTGACGAAAGAAAATTTGAATTCGTGGATGAATATTTACCAAGTAATCCACTTCTTTTTTTTTGACGGGTCAAAATTACAATTGCTGAAAAATGTTAACATTTTTATTAATTTTTAAAATATGATTAATATTATTGGTAGGCATGTTCTATGCAATTGTTTTGATAGAGGGGAAACAAGATACATTTCTGGTTTCAACATTACTTGAAAAAGAAAAGAAAAATCAGCTGGTATTTAATATTCTGTCTTTCTTCATTTATATATTTCTTATGAAAAAAAAAAAGTTTATGAAAAATCAAAATACTTTTTTTTTTTAGCCGTGTACCTCTAGTTGAGTTGACAGGGCAGGACCCACATACAAATAGTAGTACCGTGTTTTATGACATGTACCATGTTATTATCATGTTTTTAGGACATGTACCATGGCAATACCATGTTGAGGACACATGCCAGCCCAGTACAATACCATGTTTCAAGGATATGTGCCATTAAAATATCATGTTTTTGAACATAAGCCATGGCAACACCATGATTCTTTGGACACATATCATGGCAATACCATGTTTTGGGACATGTGCCATGGTAATACCATGTTGTTTTAGCACAGGAACCATGGCAATAAAATATTGTAGGAAATGGTACATATCCTAATAATGACAATAGCATGATTTTGGATGTGTTTGGAATACCTGTCACATGTCTGTTTTGTTTGGACTTTCTGTTTGTATTCTGATTCGTTCATGTGTTCCTTTGTTCAGTTTCCCGCCACTCCTTTGTTACCATGGTTACCTTCATTATTAGTTTGTTCTGTTCAGATGTGTTTGTTTGTTACCTGGTTTATGTTCCTATATAAAGTTCTTCCTTTTCAGTCACTCCTTGTCCGTTCACCGTCTTGGTTAGTGTGTGTTGCTGCCTGATCATCTGTTTGCTAGAAGTACCATAAACCTTCATTTTGGACTTACTATCTTTGTCTGTGTTTGCCTTCCCGTGACCACCGTGACAGAACCATTGTAATACGTACCATGCTTTTGTTTACGCATTAGGTCAGCAGGCGGTCTTTTGTGGCTGTTCGAACGCATGAGCGTCTACACTATGAAAGCAAATGCGTTTTCGACTACCTCGGGAAAGTGGTTGAAAGCGGACAAGCTCAAAACATTTTAAACCCTGTTTATACCAGTATTTAGTAGGGCTGGGTATTGACACTTTTCACAATTCGATTACGATTCGATTTTTTTTATAATAATAAAAGTTATTGATGTCTTTCCACGGATTTCGGTTAGCTTTACTCTATCATTTAACACACTTTCAGATGAGCGTTCATGTTTATGTTCACGTGCGATCCGCGCTGCCATTTCTCTTGAGCTGAGCTGCGCCAGAGCGACAAAACGGTATTTATGTTTTTGAATTTCGTAATAAAATGGACGTAATTTAATATCTGATACTTTGTTTCATATCAATAGTAACAAAGCACAAAGATTATTGCGATTTCTTGGAGGGGAGGCGTGCTACAATGTTCCTTTCATCCATCAACTGAAAACAGGATGACTAATCGATTCTTGAGATTTAAGAATCGTTATCAGTTCGTAAAAATGAGAATCGATTAAAATCAAGAAATCAATATTTTTTACCCAGCCCTACATGTTATTATCATGTTTTTGGGACATGTACCATGGCAATACCATGCTGAGGACATATGCCAGTACAATATGTTTCACAGATATGAACCATTAAAATATGTTTTTGAACATATGGCAATACCATGATTCTTTGGACACATATCATGGCAATACCATGTTTTGGGACATGAACCATAGTAATACCATGTTTTAGGACATACCATGGTATTTTTATGTTTTAGGCCATGGTAATACCATGTTGTTTTAGCACAGGAACCATGGCAATACAATGTGTTGGGAAATGGTACATATCCTAAATTCACGATAATGACAATACCATATTTTTGGACACATACCATGGCAATACCATGATTTTGTTTACACATTAGGTCAGAAGTTGGAGAGCAGGTAGTCTTTTGTGGCTGTTTGAATGCATGAGCATCTACACTACGAATGCGTTTTTGACTTTTTTCATTTATACCTTTCTTATGAAAAAAACCTTTAAAAGTTTTAGCCAGGTAACCTGGTTGAGTTGACATGGCAGGACCCACATATACAAATGGTTTATACATGTTTTATGACATGTAACATGTTATTATCATGTTTTTAGGACATGATGGCAATACCATGTTGAGGACACATGCCAGTACAATACCATGTTTCACGCATATGCGTCATTAAAATATCATGTTTTTGAACACGAGCCATACCAAATACCATGATTCTTTGGACACGTATCATGGCAATACCATATTTTGGGGCATGAACCACCTCTGGAAGCGCAAAACATTTTAAACCCTGTTTACACCTGTATTCAGCATCGTCCACTTGTGATCAGATCGACAAAAAAACGCATCTTAAAACCAGGTGGAAACAGGGCCGTGAACAAATATCAGCAATAACAATAACTGCAGTAATAGCAGGCCACTCTGAAGCATAATTTCAAACCAAGCCAACATGATGTTTCATTAGTATTATTCAGAAATTATGTAAAGATCTAACTGCACTGTATACGACCCACAAGAAAACAAGCATGTGGTTGTCAGTGTGACGAGCCCAGTGCTGTTTAAATGTTAAGACTACACTCCTGCAGAGAGAACAACACTACCGATCTGAACAGCTGCAGTCCGTCAGTTGTAAGAAGAAAGTGAAAGAATGCTCAGAAGTTCACACTTTCACCAGGTTTCACTTCCCTGGATTGCCTACGTCCTGTATAGATTTCAAAAGAGCCTTCCAGTGATTCATCTGACACCTCTACAAAGGGCCCCAGAGCCCAGAGGGCCCACACGGTCAGGGGCTACAAAGGAGCGGCAAGCTTTATTTGTGCTGAGAAACAAAGACACGCAAGACAGCTACTGAGTTATTGCTACTCACGTTCTCTCTCTTTCACTGAGCCAGCCGGCTCTCATTTCTACCCTGCAGGTCTGACCTGTGCCATGTTGCTGCAAACCTTTGAGACTAAACCGTTTTGAGACACTTACGATATCTGGTGTATTTCTATTAGTTGCTATAGTAATTATGTAAATATCAGCATGACGCCAAGAGACAGTCTTATACATCAGCTGAGTGGAGCTGTCAGTGTGGAAGGAGAGGATGGGGAAAAATCGGAGACTTGGAATCTGCTCACATCTAACATGACACCTCGGCTCAGCGCTGAACTCACAAGAGTATGACGAACATACGCAACAGGCATTTTACACATTCATGCATGTATTGTGCAAAACCACTGACTCATTCACTATTCATAATGAATGTCACACCATTCACATGAGGAAAGTGTGAGTAAAAATGAGTGTATTCAGACACAGCTTCAGACAACACTGCACACTTTGTATGTTACACACGGGTCATATCCTGAAAGACCAAAACTACTCAGATCTGACCATTCAGACACAAAATAAGATAAAACACAATAAAATAAAGAATTGATGAATGTATGCATGCATGTATTTATTTATTATTAGTATTAGTATTATTATTATTATTATTATTATTATTATTATTAATAGTAATAAATTAATAGAGAAAAACCAAACTAACTATAATTAATAATAATAATAATAATAATATTTATAATAATAGATAAATATTTATTATATAAATAATAATAACAATAATTAATAATAAATGGAGCAATTCAAAGAGGGTCCTCTCACCATTATTATTATTATTAATAATAATAATAATAAATATAGCTGCAAGCAGCAATTGCGGGGCCAAGCCCAGAAGGCACCGCAAGGACAGTAAATAGCTCAAACAGCAAGTACAGCAGCACAGCAAGTTCTGTAGCACAACATTACACACAATTTTATAAATCTCTGGGTCTTGTGCCTGCAGTTTATCGTGTTGCGCCACTGGGCAGACATGCTTGCAAACAGCTGCCAAGGTTCCTTACTTAAAATGAGAATCAACTTAGAATGAAGTTTTTTTTGTAAAAAATGCACTGCATGTAATATTTAAAAAGTTCAGATTAGATCATTCTCAGAATCATTTAATGTCTGGAACAGAAGCAAATTTTAGAATTAACCAATTGACATGCTAAGCTAGCTAGTATAAAAACACAACCACAGGCAAGGTCAACTTCAGAGACAAATTTCTCAGGAACGGTAGTAACTATCAAGAATCCGTTCAGTCATTTATGTGCGGCTCAGTCCAAATATCATCGGAGCAAATTTTGGACAAAATTGGGCAAAAACTGAAGGAGGAGTAGCGAAAAAACTGTTTTCATTTGCGTCAATATGGTAGACACTCACATGTTGGGAAAATGACAAATGAGATATCGTTGAAATTGGCATAAACCAAGGAACATAATGACATAAAGAAATTCAATTTTGAACTTTGTTTTCAAAAGTTATAAGCCTTTTTGCAATAAAACCTTATATCTATGGAACACTATGTGGCGCTGTTCTGAAACTTCTAATGTATGTTCAGGACATGCTGTCGGTCATGCATACACATTTTTGTGCAGATATGTTAAATATTTTAAAAGATATTGCAATTTATGACAAAATCCAACATGGCGGACACAGGTTTCATCCGATCCTGGCATATCCGGTATCCACGGATTTGGCACGACACGAGGAATCCATAGACACCAAGATTATGATTTTCTGATAAAGCGTTCAGAAGTTATCAGCAGAAATAGAAATTTTCCATATCTCACGACCTGTAGGTGGCGCTGTTCCCAAATTTGGCATGGACCCCCAGATCATGGGTCCGATGAAACGTACCAAATTTTGTTTAGATTGTTCAAAGTTTGGCCGATATACAGTTTCAGAACCAATTTTGGGTCGACCTCTTCAAGTTTGAGACAGTATAACTTTTGAATAAAGATAAATAAAAAAAATCTGTTCAGTCATTTCTGTGCGGTCTTCTCTAAAGTTCATGTGAGCAAATTTTGGACAAAATTGGACACATTTTGAAGGAGGAGTAGCAAAAAAACTGAACACTGTACTTTTCAAAATGGCTGCTACTGTAATGGGTGGGGTTTTGATGTAAGATGATGAATGTGATCAGCATGATGAGAGGAATCAGGTGTACTAAGTTTCATTTTTCTACCTTAAAGGGTTCAAAAGTTATAACAATTTCAATGTTGAAATTTTGAACTGGTGGTGGCGCTATGGAGTTGGGTGTAGAGACTCCAAATATGGTCCAATTACTTTTCATGAGCATCTCTACAATGTTGCCAAATTTCATCATTTTCCTACTTACGGTTCATAGGGCTGCCATTGACTCCCATTCGGGAAAAATAATAATAAGAAGAAGAAAACTAACAATTCCAAGAGGGGCTACAGCCCCTTCGGGGCTTGGCCCCTAATAATAATAATAATAATAATAATAATAATAATAATAATAATAATAATAATAATAATAATAATAATAATAATAATAATAATAATAATAATAATAATAATAATAATAATAATAATATTTTTTTTAAATACTATTTTAGTAGTATATTATTACAAATGAAAATACTTATTAATAGATAAAAACAAAACACATATTAATACTACTACTCATTATAATTATAATAATGATGATGAATTAATTAATTAATCATTTTTATCTTAACAATAATAATAATAATACATCATAATAATAATAATCATAATAAACAAACGACAATAATAAAGGGAGCAATTCTAAGAGGGTCCTCGCACAATTGGTGTGCAGCCCCTAATTAATTAATTATTTATTCATCATCATTATTATTATCATTATTATTATTATTAATAATAATAAAAACAACTTTTTTAAATTTTATTTTTAGTAGTATTTTATTAAAAATGATAATACTTATTAATAGATAAAAACAAACACATCATATTAATATTAATACTACTGCTCATTATAATTATAATAATGATGATGAATTAATTAATCATTTTTATCCTAATAATAATAATAATAACCATAATAATAATCATAATAAACAAACAGAGCAATTCTAAGAGGGTCCTCGCACAATTGTTGCGCAGCCCCTAATTAATTAATTATTTATTCATCATCATCATTATTATTATTATTATTATTATTA
Source organism: Romanogobio albipinnatus (assembly GCA_023566225.1). Lineage (NCBI taxonomy): Eukaryota > Metazoa > Chordata > Actinopteri > Cypriniformes > Gobionidae > Romanogobio > Romanogobio albipinnatus. Next base: position 15,461,450 of record CM042261.1, on the reverse strand, counting down.
ATAATAATAATAATAATAATAATAACAACTTTTTTTAAATTGTATTTTTAGTAGTATTTTATTAAAAATGATAATTATTAATAGATGAAAACAAACACATCCTATTAATATTAATACTACTACTCATAATAATAATAATAATAATAATAATAATAATAATAATAATAATAATAATGATGAATGAATGAATAATTTGTATCCTAATAATAATAAATATTAATAAACAAACAACAATATTAATAAACTGAGAAATTCCAAGAGGGTCCTCACAGCATTGGTGGACCCTCATAATGAATTAAATTAATGAATTAGCAAATTAATTAATAATTTATAAGTCATTTATTAAATTAATTAATAATAGTAAAAAAAAGATGAATTTTTATTAAAAAAAATTCAAATTATATTATTAGTAGAAGGGGAGCGCGGGGCACAACCTAACGTGGGGTTAGTTGTAACACGCATGTTTTAACCCTTTCCACACAAGCCAGATTGACGAAACTTAGTGTATTTACTAGTTGCCATATCAACATTATTTAGAGAAACAACAGCGCCAACATTTTTTAAAAAATCTCTGGAAGATATTACTGAACATGTATTTAACCATAGCAAAAGTAAATTTCCTACTTAAGTTTAGTTTTCATCTCTGTTTTTTGTGTTTATTTAAAATAAGACAAATCTGATATTATTTTAATCTTATATTGGTTATTTAACAGTTGAGATGGTTCTTTAATGCTGATCTAACCAGCAGCAGACGCGAGCCAAGATTTAAATCCCAGTTGTGCAGATGGGGTGAGTTGCAACACTGCGTTACAATGAGCCCCCATTAGAAATATGCTATTATATTCTATACTTTTATGAATTCTTTTGAGAAACCATGAGAAAAGGGTAAATAATGATATGATTGAGAGTTCATGTTTAGAAGTTATGAATTATTATTATGTTTTTAATAGTGGTGAGCCGTTATCGGCGTTAACGTGCTGCGTTAACGCGAGACTCTTATCGGGCGATAAAAAAAATATCGCCGTTAATCTATTCTCAAAGTTGGGTTGGGAGCTGAGTCTATACTACGCAAGCCATGATGACTTTCACCTTGATATTTTAGCGCGGATGTATACCTAGCCGAATTGCACTGTAGGGGGCAAGAGAATGAGTCTTCGAACCTGTGTGTATGCTTACTAGTGTTGTCAAAAATAACCATATTTCGCTATGTATCGATACTGGAATATCTGAAACGATACAATACTCATTTTCTACAGTATCAATATCAGCTGCGCTCTCCTCTCCGACCGACAGGGAGTGACACGCGCCCGCCTCCTCTCATTTAGTCCGATTAATCCTCTGAACATTGCGAACGCGTGTTCTGCTGGACTTTTGTTAGTATTGGTGTGACCAGTCTGAATTTCGCGCGGGGTTGCTCATAATGTTAATTCTACTAATTCCTGCAGATTTCGCGCTGGCATCTGAAGCGCACACACACATACTGTAATAAAGCCGCTTCTGACATACAAGTGCAAAAATGAGCTCCTTTTTCCATTTTATTAATGGTCAAATACACTCAAAAATGTCTCACTGCCCATCTTGGTGAGTTTTAACATAAACACAGTCGTAACCAGCTCACAGGAACAGTGTTTGGGATCTGTGCGTGCGTCAGATCTTAAAGGGACAGAAGTTATTTATTATTCAAACTACAAAAAGACAAACCATCACTTACGAGCACACATATTCTGAATGCCTTCAATGAGTTCAAATGAGCCATTTTAATCTAGATTAATCTAGATTAAAAAAATTAATCTATGCCCACCACTAGTTTTTAACTATGCTGTATATCTGTATTTAGCGACGTGTTTGTTGTCAAACTCAAAAATATATATATTTTTAATGATTAAAAAATGCCATTATTTTATTTTAAAAAGTTAATAATTGTATTTTGTTGACAAAATACTTTAGTTTGTCTTGTATATTGTTTTGATTATATCAGGTAACATTTTAAGCTGTTATTTGGTCATGTTACATTGTGCCCCACCACGTTACAATGTACATTTCACTTCCATTCTTTCGGGATAAATCAAGAAAAAAGTATACACTGTATTAATGAAACAAAACCACATAATTGTACTAGACATGTGTGCAATTAATGGGGGAAAAAATAAATACTCTGAACCCCAAGTGGATTTACACAAACTGAGAAAGTCAAAAAGCGTTAGGTTGTGCCCCGCTCTCCCCTAGTAGCCTAGTAGTATTAATAATAATGACAATAATAATAATAATAATAATAAATGTTCATAGATTGAGACAAGAAAAGTTTGAAGTGCACAAACATGTACTGAAAAAATACTACAGTGAGGGTATTACATGGTATATTTTGATACCATGGTACTGAATGATTACCATAATCCTGGCCAAAATGTCTAAAACAATATGGAAGTGCCATGGTACATTTTCCTTACCATAATCTCTGTTTGGGAAACAATGAGAGATGAACCTCAGCCAAGAATGATGTTGTTTTGACATAAAACAGGCATTTTAAGTTACAATCAAACAAGAACTAACCGTTTCCTCTATTTAATACTAACAATGATCTGTTAAAAAGAGAAATATAGAGAATGTTTTTTTTCTTGGAAATATTTAGTTTGAATGTAGAAAGTCAAGAGATTCTGTGCTCGTTTCTTTCAGTCTGAGCCTCAGCAGACGCCTAGTGTCAAAAACAAGCCCTCTAAGTCTCATGCAGTAACCAGGATATCCTGTCACAGCTAAGCAACACATCTCCAGCTCCTCACTAGTACCTACAAGGAAACTACATTTTGTTTCTAGTAAAAATTACTCTATAGTGAAATTGTACATATGTTAATACAAACATCCACCCACAAAAAATAAGTATGTACTAAAAAATATGAATGCATTTTGTATGCACAGCGCAGTACAGTGTGGATAATGTCACTCAACGGGTCAAAAACATCTTCAAATCTTAATTACACGTCATTTAAAAGCACATTCTTAGTGTCTATGCCGGCCAATTGCCTTGCCTACCGGCTGGTTGAAGCGAAACGTTTCAACAATGAATTTAGATTTTCAAAAAGAAAAACGCAGCCTGGTTCACAGATAGATCTGCAGTGATATATTAGGGGTCGCAGAGCTGACCACAGTGGCCAAAGCCACACCCTGAGCGGCCTGGACTCATCCAAAAGCATAAAGAAACTTACCCGGAAACAACCGCAACAGCAGCTGGTCGAACAAGTCAATGTTTCCAGCTCTTTAAGCCGATTATTCTTCAGCAGTACAGTATGCTGCCTATGCACCGAGAAACATCATCAAACAAAAGATCTTCAAAATCAAGACTATGCCCGTATTTATCACACAACTTTACACAAACCTCGTCTTAACCAGTGAGAAAGACAGAGAGATAAAGAAAAAGAGGTGAAAGAGACGGAGGAAGTAGGCGTTCATCACAAGAAGAGGAAACTGCTGGGCCACGGTTACACGAAAAGGCGGCAAATTTCAAAGACGCAACACAACTGAAGACGTGAGGAGGAAACAGACCTACGGGCTCCTTGCTCGGCTTATCTGAGAGTTGAGAACAATAACAGGATATATGGAGACGCACTGATTGCTTGAGATAAAGCAATGATTTGGTGCATGTATTTAGAAGACATATAATCTGTGAAAATAAAGCTGTGTGGTCATTGGGTGATAGGAAGTAGTTTTAAAAGATACATATGTATGTCTGTAAAAGGAAATGAAAGAAATTATACTTTATGTAAAGATAATGAAACGTATTTTAGGACTATTATGATTTTTGTTGTACATTAACATGACTTTCATGGGACAACATTTCATTCATAATTCTCGTTACGGTTATAAAGAATTCGTAACAAATTCCTATAATACAGTAATAAAACCACGATTTTTTTTTTATAAATGCTGTTTACTAATTTAATTATATTTTTTTCCCCTTATTTTTGCATTAGAGTAATGAGAATAAGTGGAAATCTGGTCCTAAAAATAAAAATATATATATAAAATTAAAAGAAAACAAAAATATTTTTACAAATAATAATAAATATCAAATAAAATAAATTAGTATAATACAAATATATATAAAAATAATTAAAAAATAACAAAATATAAAATAAAATATAAGAAATATAAAATAAAAATATAAAAAATACAATGAAAATAAAACCAAATATAAAACAATAAAATTTCCCACTCAGCTAGGAATTTAATAAACACTTCTGCATCTCGATGAGTATCGGGCTAAATAATGTGATATGAAAGCAGTCCATTTCTGTTTCAAATGTATTTTTAAATAATGCCTTTGATTTTTCAAAAGAACTCACGCGTCCCCTGCAATACACGTGCGGCCCACATAAACAAAGTTGACACTGACACTGACTCATAGTGCCATGGAAACAAAAATTGAAAAACAACCCATCAAGCGGAAGAATAACATGCTCAGATTATGACTAGATGGGCAGAATGACATTCCCGGAAATTGATGCCTGGTGCAACACATAAATAGCTCTAATGATCAGTGTGCTAATTGTCACAATGGCACATTTGAAAAGATTAAAAAAGGAAACGAGCCCAAGAGCTGCTGATTACAGCATGGGCCCTCTCATTTCCCATATCTGCCCATCCTCACAATATATCAAGAAGCATGCTCTGTTGTTTCTGATGCAATAGCAGCAGCTGGGTGGCAAACTTAAGAACTGCTGCTAACATCTCATTAGCCATTAAAGGTTCAGGAGGATGATGGCTAAATTGGCTCATGTCAGTGAATGAGAAGGAGCATATGTCAGTTCCACCCATTGTGGGATCCTAGGGGCCGACCGGCCCTGCTCTCACAGCTGTTGAGGTGGCTCTGGGTTCCCTTGAGCTATGAATAGAGATCAGTGGAGAGCTGGTCAATGAAACATTTTGGGTCTGGCCTAGATTCATGCGTGGTCGGGTACATCAAACCATCGCTGTTTAGACTGACTGGTAAAATTGGTCAAGGTCTTTGAGACCAGCTAGAGAGAAAGAGAGACAAATGAGGAGAAAGAAAGAGAGCCACACATTTTTCCAGAAAATGAGCACATCGAAAATTAAACCGTGTCCTTTTGGGACATTTACTGTGATAAATGAATGGCAGCTCCACTTTCAATACAATGTTCAGATGTCCAGATGTTCTCTATTTAAAAAAAAAAGTGTCATGATGCACCAAAACGGAAATTAAAGTTTCATTCAGCCGAAAGCGAGTTGTATACAAGCATTTAAATTTGCATGCAAGTTATTATATCAACATTTTAATGATATAAATATCATTGTTTCTACTCCAATTTGTTGTTAAAATATAAATCAAATATTTGGCTAATAAAAACTTGTGTTTGTGAGATTTATTGAAACATTAAATAAATCAATATGTAATATAATGCATATATTTGGCAAGACATTGTTTCTAGCGACATGACATTTGTTTACAGGCCGATTTATTGACAACTTTCCATTGTTGAAACACTGATTGAGCGATTAAATGAGACATGATAAGTTGTAGTCTTTCAATCTACCTTCTGATGTTTATTCATATTTATTTCATGCTTTAACTAGAAGTAAAGCTGAAGAGATGGAACAGTTTACATGCGACCGTGCTGCTCCTTGAACTGAGGCACTACAGCGATCTTTCACACCAAAATTAAAAAAATATTTACAGAACTTGAAAGCTTAGACTGTTTCTTATCAAAAGTAACAAAATACAAATCATATTGTGATTATTGGGTGGCAAGCGCGGTACAAGTTACGTTAGAGAAGTTGTTCAAGCATCGACAGAAAACAATTTAGACTAAAAGATCTTGGTTCACCAAAATGAAGATCAGTTAAAAACGAGAAACGATATTGTCAACCCAGCCCTCACATACCCTCTTTAGTAGGTACTTCACAATCCTTAAAGGTCCCATGGCATTGCATTTTTCTATTATTTTATAATGTTTCCTGAGGTGTACTTATATTGTTAGTATGACTTTTACATCATAAAATGTCATAATTTAGAAATAAAAGGCATTTTTTCAATACTGCTGTTTGCCCTGTGGCTGAATGCCCTGCTTCAAGAGGCGTGTCTGCTGTGAGACTTCAGTAAAAACGCCCACTGTTGTGATTGGCTGACATATTTACATTTTAAATGAGCGGAGGGGGCGTGGTTTAACTTGGTCTACGAGGCACGAGCAGGCACGAGCTGCTGCCAGAGAGACGGATGGACCCGAGTTCACTTCACATCAGTTCTCAGCATGTCTGAACTGTTGTAGTTACAGCATATACTTCAGGTTATTAGTCTATTTCTAGTCGGAGGGACTGTCACTCATGTCCACTTGGGGACAATATTCAGGCTAGGGGAACTCATATTAATGTTGAAAAACCTCATAAAATGAAAATGTCATGCCATGGGACCTTTAAAAAGTGTTTTATATAGTATTAATGTTTGACAATGAACAAATTTTACTTCACAAAATTCCAAAGCATAATATTGTACTTTTTACTGCACTACGGTTCATATTGAATATCATTTAAAACTTAATGACATTAAAAATGTTGTACTTTCTTACTTTTACTCAAGTAATTTTTAAGTAAGAAAGTACTACATTTTTAAAGTAATTAAGTATTAAAAGGTAAAAAATGATTTATGAAATGTAATGCAGTAAAATGTATGATATTATGCTTTGGAATATAGTGAAGTAAAAGTAAAAATGAGTAAAATGATCCCACGTCGAATTTCAAGCCTTGTAACACCAACAATAGAGACAAACGAAACAAGTGATTCAGGGGAGGCGGGTTTGTTTATCAACTCGCTCTCGGAGAGATGAGAGAGTGAGTAAGCACAGCTTAGTTTTTTATTTCAGGTGTCTTTTTAAAAGACTTCAATTGAAAAATGTATATATTACATACAAAATTCAACCTGCAAAGTGGCTAGTAGGAGTGACTGCTGAAATCCACCCGCATTTGGCGGGTGTTGATGTCAAGCCCTGGAAGGGAAGTATAAGATTTCGGATGCAGCCCTAGTGTCCACACAGCCGACATGTTTACCTCTTCTTGTAGCTTATCCAAGATACGTGCACAAAGTAGAAATAGACCGAGTAAAACTGCACCGATGGAGAAACACGGAATAAACGCCACCATTTCTGTCATTGACTTCGGCTCTCCACAACCATTAGGCCGAAACCGAATATTTAGTTTTTGGTCTAATTTAAAGAATAATACACTTTAAAGATGAAACTTCAGGCATTATTTACACACCCTTCTATTGTAAAACCTGTATGACTTTCTTCTGTGGAACACAAAAGGAGACATAAAAGATTTTGCAGGAATGTTCATGCTGCTCTTTTGCAACAAAAGCATATTAAGACCAACTACTGTCAAGCTCCAAAAATGTCATGAATAAAAGCCCGATAAAAATAGTCCACTAGTACATATATTCAGCCATGAAAAACAAGCACACAAACTTCTCATCTCACCTTAAATCTAAAGTCTCCTGAACAGAGAAACAAACTCAATTGACCTAGAAGCAATGTTCCCGTCTTGGTGGTCGAGGAGCCAGCTGTCTCCTTGGAGATGCATGATGTGCTGTATTCCAATTAGCCCTTCCGTGTGTTTGGTACCTAAACCCCTCCCCAGGAGCAAAGAGACCCCCTACACGCTGTACTGCCTCTGACAAACCTGATTAAGTCACCCAATCCAGCCCTGGGAGATAGTTTGCCAAAAGCAGACACAGGCTGGTGGTACTCGTGAGCAGAGCTGCCAACCACCTTTGCACATGGAAACACTTGGTCTGGATTTATTCAGGCTCATCTCACTTTGGTAATTTAATCTGTTTTGCTGCTTTCAAACTTTTTTTAAAATCACTTGGTTTTGTAAAAAGATATTTTTTTGCACACAATCAAATACAAATACATGCACAACATACGTTTTTATGAGTTTCACATAGCAAAATATTTTTCAATTAAATCAATGAAGCATTCAAAGATCATTCATATACACCGCCCAGATTCAAATTCACTCTTTCCCTGATGTTGATTGAAATTTCTGTCCTTTATTTTACGACCCTTTTCCCTGCCATTGACGAAAATGTTCAGCTTTTCGTGTTTTCACTGTTATACAGTAGGGGGCGCTATAACACATCTTCTGAAACAGAATCTCCGGATCAAAACACAGGCGAAAAAGTAGCAGAAAGAGCGATAACATGCGTAGACAGATGCATATGTAAAATAACTCAATCACCGACATTAAACAGCATATAAATCAAAAGTGCCGAACGTTACCAAATTAAATGTCGAGTGAGGATGAGATATAGGGCTGTACAAACTTTAGCGGTGTTGATGGACTCAATATACTCCATCTATGTTTTGATCATCGTTCTAAATCCGATCTGGATGTAGTCTTTGACAAAAGCATGATTTTCTTAGGTTTTTGCTCAAAACTTCGCTTTTTTTATTAAACTTACCCACATTCAAGTGTTGATAAAAAAAAAAGAATACATGAAGCTAGAATAAAATGGGGTTTGGTTGTTTTTTCGGTTTAAAAGCAGAGGTTCTGTTATTTCTATTGATATACTGCATGTTCATATAACAAAATATTCTGGAGGCCATGAAAATGATACAAAATGCTGACAGGCTGGCAACGCTGCGGGGAGCTGGCAACGCTGGCGGGGAAAGAGTTAAAAGCACCAGTGCAGATGGGAAAAGATCCCAGCCGCCCATCCAAGCACTACTGCAATAATTGTAATCATCTTTAATCTACACAGAAAAATAGAGCTTTAAAAGAGGACAGTAACAGATGTACACTGCTGCAAGATTATATAAGATATGCATTTTCCCTCTTTTTAAACCATGAAAATCAATTTGTAGCTTTTCTTTTCTCCTTTACATTTCAATTCCAATAACAATGCAAAATCAAATAGCGCACTAAGAGATTATTCTGTGAATAGGATGAAATGCTATTATTTCCCAACTGTAATATTCCAGGAAAGAGTACTTTTAACTAAAGTTAACACTGAGAGAATGACTGTCTAAATTGAATGCAGCATAAGCTGAGAGTTTGGTCACAGTGACATTTTTTGTCAAGCGAAGTGGCTTTTTTAGGTTTAAAACTAGACTAGAGCATCTAAAAAAATAAAAATAAAAAAAGCCCTTACCTCTACAAAAGGTTTTGCGGACACAAGACAAGAGATGAAGGTGGGGAGAGCATGATTCAGTCACTGGCTGTGTGACCTGCTCACAGACTCTTTAACCAAGAAAACTCTAAACAGGTCAGACCCACGACAGCCAAAATACATGAGACACTGTTACCACATTCCCTCACTGAGAGAAGGGAAAACAGAAAGCTACCTGCAAATAGAAACGCCTTTCTCGCAACCCAATTACACTGCAAAAAATGCATTTATTATTATGGCTTCAAAAAACTAGAAGACAACAAATCCAACAAAAAAGCAGAATTCTACAGAGCCAAAAGGGACATGGGGGTGGAAAATATATGAGATGGGGGGTGGGGGGGGGGGATAATAAGTCAATGCTTTTGCGTTCTCACGCAAACGTTTTGCATTCCCCCCAGAAACTTTGCATTTGCTTGCAAAAACGTTTGCGTTCGCTTGCAAAAACCTTTTGCGTTCCACCTTCCCTTGCAAAACCTTTGCGTTCACCAAGCAGCAACCTCCCACAGTTTCTCTTGAAACCAATACGGAAGTGCCTTAAACTGCAATTCATCGACTGGCCGCTAGGGACAAGCTCCAGAAGGGAGCAGAATCTCATTGAGCCCTATGTTAAAATGGCCAAATTTACAGCAGAATAAAACATGTTTACAGCCTGGTACAATTTGTGGTTTTGGTCTATACTGCTAATTTTGCCCTTCATGACAACTGTGAGGGGGGGTGAATTTTTTTTATAACTCATTCGTTTACATTATATAAAGCATTAAAGTTCTGCATAATTAAGGGCGTGGCCACTTTGAGTGACAGGTGGATAGCCATTTATCTGCTGTCTGTTAGTCATCGCGTCACTTAAGCTCCGCCCACGTCCTGCCTTTTTGCCCATTTTCTGTTATCCGGGAGTGACGCGCTGCCAAGATTGCAACGGCCATCTCGTCCATACTTTGCGCTTCAGAACGGCTCATAAGAATCCTATGGGTGATGTCACGGACACTACATCCATATTTTTTTACAGTCTATGGCGTTCTCCCAAGAAACTTTGCGTTGGCTCTCAGAACCTTTACGTTTCCCAGAGAAACTTTGTGTTCACTTGCAAAACCCTTGTGTTCCCCGGAGAAACTTAGCATTCGCTTTCAAAACCTTTGTATTACCCTGAGAAACTTAGCGTTCGCTTGTAAAACCCTTTTATTCTCCGGAGAAACTTAGCATTCGCTCGCAAAACCTTTGCGTTCCCCGGAGAAACTTAGCATTCGCTCGCAAAACCTTTGCATTCCCCCGAGAAACTTTGCGTTCACTCACAAAACCTTTGCATTCCCCGGAGAAACGCAAAACTTTTGCGTTCCCCAGAGAAATTTAGCATTCGCTCGCAAAACCTTTGCCTTTCCCGGAGAAACTTTGCGTTCGCTCACAAAACCTTTGCATTCCCCGGAGAAACTTTGCGTTCACTCACAAAACCTTTGCATTCCCTGGAGAAACTTTGCGTTCACTCACAAAACCTTTGCATTCCCCGGAGAAACTTTGCGTTCACTCACAAAACCTTTGCATTCCCTGGAGAAACTTTGCGTTCACTCACAAAACCTTTGCATTCCCCGGAGAAACGCAAAACTTTTGCGTTCCCCAGAGAAATTTAGCATTCGCACGCAAAACCTTTGCCTTTCCCGGAGAAACTTTGCGTTCGCTCACAAAACCTTTGCGTTCCCCGGAGAAACTTTGCGTTCACTCACAAAACCTTTGCATTCCCTGGAGAAACTTTGCGTTCACTCACAAAACCTTTGCATTCCCCGGAGAAACTTTGCGTTCACTCGCAAAACCTTTGTGTTCCCAGAGGAACTTAGCATTCGCTTTCAAATCCTTTCCTTTCCCCCGAGAAACTCTGCGTTCGCTTCTAAACCTTTGCGTTCCCCCTCAAAATGTTGCATTCGCTCGCAAAATCTTTGCGTTCGCTTCTAAACCTTTGCGCTCCCCCGAGAAACTTTGCGTTCGCTTCTAAACCTTTGCGTTCCCCCGAGAAACTTTGCGTTCGCTTCTAAACCTTTCCGTTCCTCAGAGAAACTTTCCATTCACTTGCAAAACCTTTGCGTTCCCCCAAGAAATTTTGCATTCGCTTCCAAGCCTTTGTGTTCCCCTGAGAACATTTTTGTAAGGGAAAGCAAAACATGTGCGAGAGAACGCAAAAGCATTTGACAAATATTTTTTCCTCCAGCTCAATTTTTTCTCCTTCACCATGTCCCTTTAGAGTCTCCATAGAATTCCAATAATCGGCTGATAGATTTTGAAATAGATACACTAAATAATGAATAAAAAGTCAATGAGCAACTAGACAAACTATAATTATTAGTCAAATAAACTGTAGGAAGTTGATTATTTTGTGATCTACAGTTTCTGCAAGAATTGCCTTAGTGCACTAACATGAACCACTTCTGTTAAGTCACTTTGTGCACACATGCCAATGCACACAAACACTAAAAATCACCATGTTGACCAGCTCCCACCCCCTACACCACATCCCACAAAGTGAACTGGAACATTTAAATCAACCCTCACCTCATTACACTGGTTTCTCTGGATAAATTAAAACTAATTAGTAATGATGGGATGGGATGAAAGAAATTCAAGCTATTTCCCCAAACATCCCCACAAGATCCTGGCCAGTGCAGCTCTTGGATCTGATAGATGGCTAACAGACATAGCAGAGAGATTAAGAGAGGTTTTAGAGGCATTCAGCAGTCAGTGATGACTGAGGAGAAGCTCTGTATCAGGATTGCAACATCAGTTACTAATTCAGCCTCCAACACAACTTGGATCTCATACTGATGGCTGTAAATTTCACTGCAAGTGAACTGAAGCAAAGTGCACAAACACCAAAGCCAGTTTCCGATGCCTCTTGCAAATAAATGTTTGAAAACTGGTTCATGTATATACCTGAGGGAGCAGAGTGACAGCAGTATCCTGCAATATATACTAGCTATATAACAAAATTGTACAACTTTGTTTAATAATTATGCCCTTTGTACTTGACTCTTTTCCCGCCAGCATTTAATTTTTTAGTTACCAGCCAACGGCAGCATTTTTGATCATATTCACAAAAATGTCATGGCTTCCAGAATATTTTGCTGTATGAATAAGTAAAGAGTCAATATTTATATATATAAAAGTGTCTGCTTTTACAACAACAACAACAACATTTGATTTTAGCTACATTCATTCTTTTTTATCAACACTTGTGGATGAATGTGGATAAGTTTCATAATTATTATTTTTTTATTGACTTTTTTACTTTAGATAGTGTGTAATGCTGTTTGAGCATAAACAACATCTGCAAAGTTACAAAGCACAAATGTAAAGAGAGATATTTTTGTTTTACAGAAATTGCTTTTTAAGGATTACAACAAACAGCTGGTAGGGACTACAACGAGCTTCTTCCCGGGTTGGTGACATCACAAACCCTAATATTGACATAAACCCTGCCCCAGGGAATACACAACAAAGGGGGTGAGGCCATGTTGGGCTGCTTTAGAGAAGAGGAAGAGTTGTTGTGTTGAAGTAGAGCACATTTGGAAGTCTGCTCAAGCTGTCGCATCCGTTTTTTCACATTTATTGCAATACAGTACGTAACAATTGCAATAGCTATAAAAAAAAAAAAGTTATAACCGTATTTAAACTAAACTATATCTGTTCTATCTTCATGCAGCATATATTCTCTGGCTCTGAAGGCATTTTACAACAGTTCCCACACGAACTCCACATCAGCAACATAAAATGAATCAACTAACCACTAAACGACCACATCAACTAACCTCAGAAACGTCCTGTTGCATTCTACATGTTGTCTCTCCATCATTGTCCAACTCCGGTTTGAACATAAAAGGCTGAACATTTTCAGTGAGTGTCTGCGTAAGGTAATTGTAGCTGCTAACACAAGCTCTTGAAGCTCCGCCCTCTTCTAGAAAGAGGGGCCGGGAGCACCAGCTCATTTGCATTTAAAGGGACACAAAAACGGCATGTTTTTTCTCACCCTCAAAAAGTGACAATTTTACCATGCTATGAAAAATTATCTGTGGTTGTCTGGCTATCACCAGACCAAGCTCAATTTAAGATTGAAAATTAGTCTGGGGAGTCTGCTCTGTATTTTCTACTGCACAAGAGGCGTGATAAACGAGCATAATTCAAATGACTCTGTACACAATTGGATAGTCCTTCAACCAATCATCGCTTCTCTAACCGCCATCATCTTAAACCCGCCAACAGCATGCCAGGTGGATAAACCAATCCGTGATTGGTTCCTGTAAAAGTGTGACAGAAGCAGGATAAATGAATGTACAGGTTTCCAGCCTGAGCTGCAGGACGAAATCAAATCGCAGGCGGATCAGGCTGGGTTTACCCAGTCTAGATCTCTGGGGCATTTTGAGCTAAAACTTCACATACACACTCTGGAGACAGAGACATATTTTACAGCTTGTAAAAAGGGACATAATAGGACCCCTTTAAACAAAAGGCTGAGAAAAATCACATTTTTGTCAAAGACTTTGTCTGGATCGGATTCAGAACGATGTCCATCAACACATCTAAAGTTTGCACAGTCGTGTACTCTTCATAGGTTCAACTATTTATATCCACTCCTTCTGTGTCCGAAATCGCCCCCTATACCCTTAAATAGGCCAATATCTGAGGGGACAGCCATTTGTAGTGACGTCGGAAACCCTAGTGGACATTATTGAGTGCACTCATGCATCCCACAATGTACAACCGGTGTACAATCAACAGCTAGAGAATACCCATAATGCACTGTGAGAGTCGCACACCAAATAAATTCCTGCGTCTGACTAGAAAATGCCTGCAGCTGAATCATCCATCCATCCATCAAAACCGCTGGTTCAATGTGGCTACAGAGTAATATCATACAGGTAGAAATTATTTTTTAATTGATTATTAAATTGTTTATCTTTTGATCTTACTAACCAGTTTGCCAAGTTTCAAATAATTATTAAACAGCAAGCATAAACTATGCAAAAGCAGCAGCCCTTCCGGCAGACTCAGCGCCATATAACATATACCATATAACAGTGAAAACGTGTTTTTTGCTGGAAACACTTGTCAACGGTGCCAAACTGTTGTGTCATAAATGATGGAAAATCTTGTCAATGGTGGGGAAAGAGTTAATTATACTAATAATAATTAATGTATATCTAGAATAATTAATATTAGTATGTACCACACACACACACACACACACACACAAACAAACAACTCCCAATATATTATCCTAAACTTATCTTGATGTCAACAAATAAATCAATCAATCAAAAAAAATTGTGTCAATAAAACACAACATTGGGCCTGTTTGTTTTGTAAAAATACCTACAATTCAGGTCTCCTATAAATCTGTTAAGTTTGTACCACTAAATTAATTCGAATATTGTCACATGCTCATTGTAAATGTCTTATTTTTTTCAATATTAATCTATATATAAAATACAATAACTAATATAAAGCTTAATGGGGATGAGCTAATGGAATACAATCAATGAACATGTTTCATGAATGAGTTCTCTTCTCAGAAAGAGGAAGAGCCCGTGGGTGAATCCATGCTGAAAATGTGCCGCTGACCTCTGGCTGTTGTAAACATCACACAATGGTGGTCTCTGACCGTTTGACACCAGCGCTGATGGATAGACCCTGTTTGGGAAACCATGGGAACTGTGTTCATTTGTATGGTCTCTCACATGAAGATGGCCTCAGGCCGAGGAGATGGAAGAGGTGTGGGACTCTCCAGTGATAAGCACAAAACCTTTATTTAGCAGCAGCAGAGTCTAACTGTTACAACCACTGATGAATGTTAAACGCAGGCGATGCGCTGCCCTCAGGACCACTTACCATAGAGTGGGATGGAGTGGGCGGCATTGTTCATAAACTGTTCTTTCAGAAATAGTGAGCGCACTATATATAAAGTACTGAATTACACAAACACGTGGGTTATGAAACATGCTTTTCAATGAAAAACAAGCCTTAGATAATCCGAGTAAAGGAGAGCTTGTTTAACAATGCTTCACATCTTTCACTAACAAAAACTAAATACCAACATGTACCATGGTACAATCATGACGTTACGTGTTATGTTATATGTTGAGCAGATAATCAGCATACTAGAATGATTTCTGAAGGATCATGTGACACTGAAGACTGGAGATGCTGAAAATTCAGCTGTGTCATCACAGGAATGCATTGTATTTTAAAATATATTAAAATACAAAATAGTTATTTTAAATTGTAATAATATTTTACGATATTACTATTTTTACTGTATTTTGGGACAAATAAATGCAGCCTTGGTGAGCATAAATTACCTATGACTTATAAGCAACCTCAAACTTTTAAACAATATTACTATTATTATATGATATTACATTAAATAATTATATTATATTAATAAAAAAAATTACAATTGCCAAAAGTTCCATGGTACCTATAAACAATTAAATAGTAACACCCTAGAAACCACATGCACATAGCAACTTGAAAACTTTAATTAAAATTGCTGTGTGTTTTTTTTCACTGGAACTATTCAAAAGAGCACATGAAAGTTTGTTCCTCAGGATTAAGGATTTGTTCAAATCGCAACAGAATTAGTAATGGTATATTAACATCTGCAATGCATTTGGACACTTCCCAGAACTGGCATCCAAAACACAAGATCTCAGATTGCGCAATTGTGGAAGTAAAACAAAATACTTGTTTCCATGTTGGTTTTACAAAAGAAAAGGGAAGTGGAAGAACTTGTTTCCCCTGGCATATAAATAAATGGGAGGATGGATCCACAAAGGCTCTATTTGTGTCTGCCGAGGTGGGTCATGTCAACTGACTATTCTTGTCTGTTGAGATCATAAATTCCCTTTTCCAAAATCCCACTCATAAAAATTGACAGAAAAACACCTGAAAATGATGCATCATGCCAGCAGTAGATAAAACAGCCGTTGTGCTCTCTTGGAATGAGTGAAACATTTCAAACAGTTTGGTCACATGATTCTTTGATCATCTTGAGTATGTGCACAAAGAGTGACAGTTGAGGACAACAAAACCAAACTAAATTCTGGAGAAAAGATTATATTATTTGGACAGGTTTCAAAATGAACATTGTAAAGACTGTGTGAGCGGCTGTGTCGATGAAAAGGACCAAGCAAACACAATGCTAGAGCTACACTCACCTTGCTTCACTTTTGTAAAAAAAATAAAATAAAAATAAATACATCACAACACCTGAAACCAGGCTAATCCAGTCTTCTACAAACAGAAACTTAAATTAAAAATTTGCGTAAAAACAGGGTTAAAAATTAGAGTATCCCCCACTTTTTTTCCAGCAATGAATTCCCATGATTTTCCATGATGGACGGTTAGAGCCGATTGAATCATGGGCACGTAGCGCAACCTAAGTTTGAGTCCCACTAGGGATGAAACGATTACCGGTTTCACGATAAACCACGATAAAATTTAGTGACGGTTAGTAATATCGTTTAAAATGTAATTATCATTAAAACCGCGTGTGATTATCACGATTTTGAAACCTTGCGGTAAATCTTGTCCAGTCAGCGTTCTGGTTCTGTTTTTTGAATGAGAAGAAATGGCAGATGGCAGTGACAAGCGCCAGGAGATTTTTCAGACTTCTAAAAGGACCAAATCTGAGGTGTGGTCATATTTTGGCTTTTACAAAAGTCCTGAGGGAAACTTAATCGAAGATGGTCACCCTGTCTGCAGAACATGCCAGAAGAAAGTCGCTGTAATGGGGGAACACTTCAAAACTACGAACGCAACGCAAGTAGACTTTGACCTCAATACCAAAACTACGTCTGGGAAATAATAACGTGAAGCGAACGAACAAATTCAGACAAGACTAGGGTGACATTTAAGGGATAACAATCAGGGCTTGACATTAACAACCGCCATTTGCTGGTGTAACGTTATTATTTCAGCTGCACACTAGCCACTTTGGCGGTTTAACTTATTATGGTCTTCTCAAAAGCCATCTGTTATAACCGCGTTGCGCATTATAACCACTCACACGTGTTTCTATTGAGTTTATGAATGCAATGTCTTATAATCAGAGGCATTCAGATTAGCTAGAGTTTTGTTCAGAGCACGCTCTCACTCACTGAAATCTACACTCAAAGCAGAGATAAACGTGCAATGTACGCATGAGATTCACTAATCATACCGTGGTTGACTGTTTCTGTTCGATTTCAGCAGCGAAAATAGTTTCAAACAAACTAACAGCGCCTCTAAAGTTACATACAACATTGGTAACGTTATACACGTTTCAAACTTCACTAGCATTTGAAGAGAATGACAGTCATAAAACTGACTGTTAAGTGTTCATCTAGGTGTCAGGTATGATGCACACATTTTGATATTTAATAAAATAAACTGTCAAATCATATGGAAATATGGATATGCATTATTTCACTAGGATACCGTTTGGGCTCTTACACAAAATATGCTAGATTTAAATGCATCATTGCTGAACACTGATGAGAATATTGCTTGAGAATATATTTAGAGAGATAATATTAGAGATTATATTTACACCAAATTATTATTATTTATGCGTTGCTATTTGCGACGGACATTATAAAGAAGGAAATACCACAGAATAGAATCTATCTTAAAAAAGTGCATAGAGCTGCTTGATTTATTTGTTGTTTGTTAATTTTTAAATATAAAACTTGTTGAAATGTTTTAAGTGTGTGCATCTGTTCTTTTTGAACACTTTCATCTCATTTGAACAAAACCATGAAAATATTGATAACCGTGATAATTTGGGTCACTATAATCGTGATGTGAAATTTCCATACCGTTTCATCCCTAGTCCCAGTTCACGAACCTTTCCCAATCCTGCCCCCCTCTCTCTCACATTACTTCCTGTCCACTCGATTCTATCCTATCGCACAAAAAAAAATGCAAGAACACCAAAAATAAATCTTCCGCTCCCAAAATAATCTGTTTCACACAGATGTACATCACAACATGGAAGAAAAGATAACCTTGAATAATCTTAAAGAAACTTAAAACTAATCCCATTTCAGTTACAATAACAATTCACTGATATTTCCAGGTTTTCCATTAACATGGGAACCCTAAAAATAATTCCTGAACATTCTTCAGGTCTTCCATAAGACAGACCAATATATAGCCCCACCCCCAAACTAACGGCATTGGTTGAATCAATGTTGCTGTGTAGGGCCGATCAGGAAGCTCAAACAAGCAGAACAATGAATTGATAGTGAACTAAACCCATCAATGGTTCCCCATTGGTTCATCAATGGTCGTCTCTGCATATTAAGCTGGGATACGGGAAAGAACCTACCAAACACTGTACATATATTCTCTTGCCTTAACTTTATAGAAAGGGTTTGTGTTCCATTATGCCCCTTTTGTCAAAGCACTCCTGCTTTTCCACTAGTCTGAGATTTCATTAAGCTCAGATGCGTATATCAGAGCAGGAATGCAGCGGTCCACACCTGAGAATGAAGCATCTCTAAACAGCTCTAGATTATTCTGCTCTGAGCCTCTCAGACGAGAGGTGAATTCAGGACACGGATAACAGCAGGAGTCACAGACAACATGGAAAATAAACAGCAGCTGGACCAGCTCCATTTCACACAGTATCATAACATGAACAATCAGTCACTCGACGTAAAGATTAATGACATCCGCCAGTTTGCTAATGATGTGGGAGTTCCCAGGCTCTCTGCTGGAGGGGTCTGGAAGTATGCACACTTGACATCTGCAGTCTGATTCATCAGCATACTGTGATCTAGTATGAATGACACCACTCACTTATTTTCCCAAAAAATGATGTACACTCTGGTTAACTCATATAACTCATAACTCCTGTTTTCTGTCTGTGAGCTCCCTCTTTTGTTCTGACTGAAGGGATAACCGTATAGTGAGAGATCGCTCAAACATCCTCAGGCGCAAGTATGTGTGTTCTCTTTCTATGTGAAATAATATATACAGTTTGATTCAGCATGTTTGATGTGCATTCCCGATCTAGTTTTCAGTCCGCTAGCTTCCCTGTGCTGGTAAAACGGTGGGGTTGTTCTATGGAGGCGTGTTAAGGGCAGATTTTAGGGTAGCGCTGCGGAGCTACTGGTCCGATAGTGAAAACGCAACTTGATTTTGACCTTGCGGCTCGAGGTCCAAGGCTACTGTCCCCTCCCGGCACGCTCTGGCCCAACTAGGGATGAAATGGTATGAAAATTTCATATCACGATTATAGTGACCCAAATTATCACAATGATCAATATTATCACGGTTTTGTTCAAATGAGATCAAAAAGACCAGATGCACACACTGAAACCATTTCAACAAAATAAAACAAGCAGCTCTATGCACTTTAAGAAAGATTCTATTCTGTGGCATTTCCTTCCTTATAATGGCCATCGTCAATAGCAACTCATTATAACAACGGATGAACTCTCATTTCATTCAAATGCTACTTGTGTCTTGCGTCTCTGATTTTGATTGTATTGAAAATGAAATCAGAGGACTTTACTAGAGATGCACCGATTGCAATTTTCTTGGCCAATACCGATTTTGGTCGATTCCGATTTTCTTTCTAAGAACTATAATTGACAGCATAGGCCATACAAACAAAAATTCACTTTTTCTTCAAAGCAAAATTTTATTTTTATTATAAAATAAATGATTAAACATTACAACAGGATCTTCTCTCACTTGAACAACTCTCAAAAAATAAGTGTTTTGTGCCTGGAAAGAAGTAGAAATAACAAATAACTTAAAATAAGTTGCTTTATGAAACAAAACATTATAAATTGACCTTTTTCTCTTTTTTAATTCAGTACCAATACCATAAAACTTTTACAGTACCTCTGTACCAATTTCGGTACCACAGCTAAATGCTATTTTATAAATAATATATATATATATATATATTTTATTTATTTAACCATTAAAAAAAAAAAATGTATGAAGTTTATTATTTATGATGATAATCATTATAAGTAAATAATACATAAACATTTAAATGCTGTTTAAAAGTAAACATTGTTTATAAAAAAGATCAAGTGAAAAATAATCAACCATCTAGGCATAATTATTATTAGTAGAGATGTATTATTATTACATAGAGACATAGCTAAATCTACTGTAAGCTAATATATTTCTGTCAATTTCATTTATTTTTTTAAACCAAACTTTTATTTTGACGGGTTGCCGTGAAGAGCTTTGAGTGTCTGTGTTCACAGTTTTCTCAAATGAAATGGTAAATTCTCATGAAGTGACGGTTTATGCGTTCGGCTGGTCATCCAGCGCCATTCAAATTCCATAGTTTTCTTCGTAATTTCTTTGGTCTTTTCGCTGCTTATAACAAGGAAAGATAGGAGAGGCTGCTGACCTGTGGCTGGCTCTGAGCTCTGGCTAGCTTTAGCCGTTTTACCTTTACTACCTTCTTCAAACTGGGCAGTTCCACGGGGTGATGGAGTTTATAGTGTCTAATTAGGTTGGTCGTGTTGTGTGCTTTCCTGGTGGTTCCCCCGCGGTTTATTTTAACCTTTCAAGTTTTACAAATGGCATAATTAGTGTCTTCTTCGCTCACATTAAAAAACGTCTATGGCAATTACATGTTTGCATGCCTGTGAGCGAGCGTGGCTGTGACGTCAATGTCGCGGCCGCGCTCGTGTTCACAGCCGCATGTAGACACCGGATCGGCTCAAAATCGGAGACACGTGAGACTGATCGGCCGATCACCGATCAGCCGATTCCGATCCCTGGCCGATCAATCGGTGCATCTCTAGACTTTACTATTAATACTACTATAATTATCACTATAACTACTTGTGATCATCTTGTCTGGACGATTGTTATGTAGGCTACACTGTACAAAATGGATTATAAACAAGCAAGATTTAAAAGATTAATCTCAATTCAATATGCCCCGTAATTATTTATGTGGTAAAGAAAATCTGTTTAATACAACAAATATACATTATTATCCCTTAAATGTCACGCTGTCTTGTCTGAACTTGTTCGTTCGCCTTTGGCTCAAGCTTCACGTTATCATTTCCCAGTCGTAGTTTTTGTATTGAGGTCAAAGTCCACTTGCTTTGCGTTTGCAGATTTGAAGCGTTTCCCCCTATTACAGCGACATGCTCTGCAGACAGGGTGACCATCCTCGATTAAGTTTCCCTCAGGACTTTTGTAAAAGCCAAAATATGACCACACCTCAGATCTGGCCCGAAAAATCTCTCTGCGCTGTCACTGCCTTCTGCCATTTCTTCTCATTCAAAAAACAACATTGTGCGCTACGCCTGCACCGGACTGATGCTGACTGGACAGGATTTTGCGCAAGTTTTCAAAATCGCGATAATCAAACGCGATTTTAATGATAATTAAATTTTAAGCGATATTACTAACCATCAGTACATTTTACCATGGTTTATCGTGAAACTGGTAATCGTTCCATCCCTAGGCCCAACAGTGGTTAGCAAGCCCCACTAATAACACACATGCACATCTAGCAGGGATAAGTCTGCGAACCCAACAAGGCCACTATGACAAAGCAAATGACATACTAAACTCACTGTAAGGGGTTACGTTTCTACTAATTTTAGACCAGCAATTCTAGTTCTTACGCACTGAAAATATAGAGCAACATGTCACCGCAATCCCTGATGGGTTAATTTATCCTGAATTGAGACCTGCAAGAGCCTGGAACATTCTGTGATTGATTTGATGCTATTTTTACGCGCCCCACTTCAAAGATCTGGTTCAAATATACGGTCCATTTAAGTACAAGTACAGAAAGTCTTTTCGAGAAACGAGACTCGCTCTGTAATCCCCAGCACAAAACTACATGGCTTTACCCGACAATTTAACAGAAATTTTCTGCTAATATATCTCACCATTGGTGGAAAATATTCTGGAGAGCAATAAAAATAAACTCTCCAAGTTACACAAACAAAGTGTTTCAGGGTCAAAAGTAATGCCTTAACCTGCACTGAGCCGTGACAGGCAGGATTTTCTGAAGATCTCAAACCTGAAGGACTATCATTCAGCGGCAGTAAATTTTAAGCTTCCATAGCAAGCATTATAATATATATATACATAATTATCCCAAGCACTGTAATTTGGGCAATAATAGCGTGCTATGGAAACACTGCACGCTGTGGGAGTGCTGGCATAGATTATTGTCTGCTGGGCCTTCTAACCTTCAAAGCATCTTCCCCATAGCGTGCAGCCGTTCTGTAGAGTCGCCAGGCTGTTCCTGAACCTGAGGTGCCAATGAACGGCTGTGGTCTTAAATGATCCGGTTGGTGCCAGGCGGATGGGGAGGGGAACAAAGAGACACTGTGCTTAACACACATACATACACACACACACACACATATATATATACACACACAAAGCCAGCTGTCACTTACTCCTCACTAACCCCAGCTGTATCTGGTCTTTCACCAACCATCCCCCCCATCATCACAGACCAAGACCAAACACAGTCCTTTCCACTGTCCATTTTCAGGATCTTCTCCTCAGTCAAACCGCCTCCACTGGGAACGCCCATCGCAATACCAGCCTTCATTATGTGTGTGTACGAGTGTGTGTGCCCACACATGCTTTCATCTCTGGGCCTCAGCCCTACCCTACCCATTCATTGGGTTGCTTTGAGCTGTTATTCTTCATGGTGGTTATGTCACTCAGGAGGTCCTTCAATTGATGTAGATATATTATAGGCATGGGCATGGCTACCTTTTTTCCTTTTTGTTTGATTTTGGGACAATGACAAACAAGAATGTCCATGATAAAGAAAAGGAAAAACCTAATTAAACACTCACGGGTGGAATTTACGTTGTAATTTGCGGTACGGCTGTGGACCAGGAATCAATAGGCATGGGCAGACTGCAGGTCCAAGACTAATTTGACTCAATTCGATACATGTGCTTATTCAGTGGCCTAACTTTGTTTTAAAAAGTGGGTGGGACAGGAGTGTGTGTGTACGGGGGGAGAGGGAAAATGCTGGTTATATCAGAAATGTACAATAATAAATGCTCAAAAAAAATTAAGAGGTCCAGAAATCAATTTCAGTAGTACATTAAAGTTTAATTTATTGACACTAGGTTTAATGTGATCATTGCATCCTTACATCTACTGTAATACAATATACTGTTAGCTGCATAAGTATTTACATTAGTGTTGTCAAAAGTACCAACTTCTGTACCAAGTCGTAATGAAATTTAAAAAATGTGACCACACCAGCATTTCCTTCTAGCATTTTGAGCGCTGTTAAGCGGATTCTTAAACACCTCTGATTGGCCATTGTGTTCACATGCTCAACATATATGTATATGTATGGCTACAATGCGCTTACACAGATACACACTGGAGAGTTTGAAAGCAGGTGTCTTTCAGCGGATCCCGCCTGCTTTTAAATGCTCCCATGTGTATCTGTAAGTGCCTGGCCTAAGACGTCTATTTACAACATGCTTTTGAAGCGTTGATCATTGTAGCTAATCACAGACATTTATGTTGAGCTTGTGAACACAATGGCCTATCACAGACATTTATGTTGAGCTTGTGAACACAATGGCCAATCATAGACATATATGTTGAGCTTGTGAACACGATGGCCAATTAGAGGTGTTTATGAAACCATTCAACAACGCTTAAAAGAGGGAACATCCTTGCTGCGAGATAATGATATTTCAAAAAGTGGTGGGGACATTTCTCACCTTCAAATTACAAATAATGTTGAAGGTCCACATAGCACCCGGAAGTGCTGCACTGTGTTTACAATGTGAACAGCGTCGGAGACTGACACAGAAGAGAAGAAATTGTTGAATAAAGTTATTTAAAAAAAATTATTATTCTCGTCGCTTCATAAAATTAAGGTTGAACCTCTGTAGTCACATGGACTATTTTAACGATGTCTTTACTACCTTTGTGGGCCTTGAAAGTGGTTATTGCGTTGCTGTCTATGGAGGGTCAGAAAGCTCAAGGATTTCATCAAAAAAATTTATGAAATCCCTGGATTTTTTACTTGTTAGTTGTGTGAGAAAAACACAGACATGGCAGATTCAGATGGGATTAAAATCACAAAGTACATCTGTAGAACACAAATTTCCCTCTAACGTCCCCCTGAAAAACCAGTCCCGTCCGAATAGAGCTTAAAATGAACAATTAAAATATGCATCAGAAAATGACCTTCCTCTGTCTGCCACTGTTCTCAAAATGTTGAAGATTCTCTTATTACAGAATTGTTCATATTAAATCCATTACATCAGCGATAAAAGGCATGCTCAGGGTTTTGTTCTGGCCATGGAGAGAGTAATAACCCCTCTTGAATGTCATTATGATGCGATCAAACAGGAAAGAACATAATACTCATCTCTGGAAAAACATTCTACATGTCCGTTAGAGCAGGAAATAGATGAGCGCGCACCGTAGGCGGCACAGGAAGCAGCTCACCTGACTTTGTACTCAGAGTTCCTCTCCGCTGAGGGCGGATGTGCAGTTTTTTTGCTTTGTTTTGTTTTGTTTTTTTGGGGGGGGTTTTCAGATAAAGTGGCACTAACACGACTCTAGTTCATTCATTTAAAGAAGCAAAAATGCAACAATAAAAAGCCTGGCAACTGTTGTTTATATTATATTATATTATATTATATTATATTATATTATATTATATTATATTATATTATATTATATTATATTATATTATATTATATTATATTATATTAGACACTGGACAGAGGTAGATTTCTCACAAACATGCCTTAAAGAAACAGGCATGTCAGAGGTCAGACTCTGTGACAATGTCTACAGCAGGTGGTCAGAAAACAGATGCACCGCCTGCCAGAGTTCATAGCAGCCTGACAGAGAGTGAAACAAACTGATAGACTAAGAAGAGTGAGAGAGTGAGAGTGTGAGAGAGTGTGTGAGAGAGTGTGAGAGAGAAAGAGAGAAAGAGAGAAAGAGAGAAAAGAAAGAAACAGCAGAACAGTAGTGAAGAAAACCACCTGCAGAACATTCCTAGCAGAACAGTAGCACAGGTCAAGCATGTTTTCAGAGGAGACATTCCAGCACCTCCAAAAAAAATCTTCACAGTCTGTCTCCCTGAGCAGCCATTTGTCTTTCCAGATTAAGGCCCTGCAGAGGGGGGCGTACGGCCAACTTCAGCAAATGTGCGTATCTTCACAAGCCCCAGATTTTGATCAGTATGGCTGTAAATTCAGAGACGCAACCAACTAAAGTTCAAGCTCCAGTGCATTTAGATAACAGTTAGAGTATGTTATCCCTAAGATGAAATTCCAGACATCCATCACTTATAATTCACCAAATAAATTAAAATTCTGTCATCATTTACTCACCCTCAAGTTGTTCCAAACATGTATGAATTTCTTTCTTCTGTTGAAAACAAAAGAAGATATTTTGAAGATTATGGGTAACCAAACAGTAAATGGGGTCCGTCAATTGTTTGGTTACTGACATTCTTCAAAATATCTTCTTTTGTGTACAAGACGCATTTATTATTGATGGTCCATTGAATTACTGAAAATTGAAGCACTCCTCACAAGGTCAACCAATCAGGCACAAGCATTCAACAGTTTTATTATACTACTAGTATAATAATAGTAGTAGTTGTAGTAGTATCATATTTTTTTTTATTTAATTCACTTCAAATTAAACGTGTGAGGGAGCGTGAGGGAGTCGCCTGTCAATGGCGTCATCCGCATTACCCTCGGTTTCCGCGTTTACTGATGTAGAAACCATGACAACAGACGTGGACAACTGTGTAATGTCTAGCGGCACATTGTTGTAGTTTCATTCAAACCTTATGGACCATGGCAAGCAGACTTTGGAACAAAATGAGTAAACCAAAAGAGGACCAGTATCGACGTGGCACTTTCGAGATGGCGGGAGCTTTGCAACAAACTTCGACTTGACAGAGTGCATGTTCGTGCATGTGCTTTATTAGACAGATGAGCTTTATTGTGGCGCTGATATTGGTCTTTTATTAGTAATCGCGCCCTGCTTCATACCACAGTCATGTTAAAAAACATGAATGCATTCACTCACCCATAAACATTATTTCTCCATAAACATTATTAGATCCATCGGTATGACGACAAGTTCCATGATTCCACGCTCATTCACTGCGTCAATAATCTACGCCTTTGTTATTGATTTAAAGAGGTTAGCAACCCCTAGCAGCGAAAAAATACATATTGTAGCTTTAACAATATTTTAAATAAAATAAAATGAATAAAATAAAATGGCAATTAAATTAAATTGGTGGGTAAGGGTGTGATTAACTGACATTCAACAGATTAATAAAACGGAGACTGTGTAATGCTTTTAGATAAATAGCAAAAAAACAGTTTGTTATGCCTTTTGTTTCAATGAATTATAGCCAGGCCACCCTGGAATAAATTTAGAGTGATTTGAAGCGTCACACGAGAAATCATCCCCAAAGCGACTGCAAATCCAGAAAGTGCAGGATGGAAACCTATACATATTTCTATCGTGCTTCTGTTACAAATTTGCGGTGGCCAATCACAAACCAGCTTATCTACCTAGCGCACTATTGACGGGTTTAACACAATGACGGATTGAGAAGCGATGGATCGTTGGTCTGACTGGTTGAAGGACTATCCAAATGCGTACAGAATCATTTTAACTATGCCCGTTGATCACGCCTCTTGTGCAGTAGAAAATACAGAGAAGACTCCCCAGACCAATGTTCAATCTTAAAAGATTGAGCTTAGCCAGACAACCAACAAAGGTTCTTATATGTGAAACACTCTAGCTCTGCAAATTTGACTGCATCTAAACTGTAGTGTACACTCATCACTTTCTCAGGACATGCTCAAACTCTAAAGAGCAGCTTCATTTGTGTACATAGAGACACCCGCTGTTTACTGCTGCACGTTCACAATCACACAGTACAAGGGTCTCATCATCTCCGATAAGCACTCCAACAGTGAATAAAAATCCTTGCTAACACATTACAGCCTCCTAGCTTTATCAACAAAGCTTAAAGTCAAAGCCAGACAGCAATGACAAATTCAAATGTCCACCCTCCTCAAATTGCAACCAAATGCAGCCTGATACTGTCACAAAAGACACAGACTGTTCTTGGTGAAACACAAATCTTTATGATGAATCAGCCGTCTTTAAATGAAACCTTGTGAAGGATAAAAGAGCAACGTACAGTCTATCCACTTGACTCCTATAGCGCATGTCTGACACACCCAACACAAACATCTCCACTGGGGCTTGATGTAATTAGTCGTAATGACACTCATCAACAAGAAGAAAGCCAAAATGGGGGTGCAGTGTTTTCCTCTTTATGCAAACAAACATTCTAGGAATGGCAGGCACTACTGTTAGACCTCACTAAACCTGAGAGGGAACAAAAGACAGACAGAAAGACAAAGAAACCTTGAGCTTTCATGACAACAATGCTCTAGCATCCCGTCCAGACTTTCACTTCCACTTCCTCTCCCTCTCATCCATATGTCCAACATTTACATACTATGGCAGACTTATCCAAAATGACTTATACTGCATAGAGAGGATACATATTAGTGCATCCGTTACCTTGGAGGGTCAATGTCAATGACATACTGTATAAGAAAACGGGGGAAATAATTTTTCACATAATGGTTTTCAATTGCAACCAAAATGTTGAAGGTCCAAATCAATGCAATTTCAAAGTGCTTCGAAGGGCTTCAGAGGCTCCAGAGGCTCTTCGCGATCCCAGACGAGGAATAAGGTCTTATCTAACGAAACGATTGGTCATTTTCCAAAAAATAATAAAAAATGAATATACTTTTTAACCTAAATTGCTCATCTTACGATGCTCTGTGTCCGCCAGTGATTGCGCAATCACGGCGAAAACGTCACACAAGATGTAGGCAAAAGTACCGCCCCCGTATTTACAAAGTGCACATGTGAAGACTGATACAAACGCCCTTTCACAAAAAAAAGGTAAAGCAACGATGTCGTACGATTTTGAAGTTGAAGAGGGAGTGTTTTTTGGTAAAGGGCGTTTGTTGTCCTCGCACGTTTGGTTGGGGCGGTACTTCTGCCTACGTCTAGTGTGACGTTTTCGACGTGATTGCGCAATCACTGGTGGGTGGCCACAGAGCAGCGCAAGATGAGCAATTTAGGTTAAAAAGTATATTCATTTTTAATTATTTTTGGAAAATGACCAATCGTTTCGTCAGATAAGACCCTATTCCTCGATTGGGAGTCTCTGAAGCCCTTCGAAACTGCATTGATTTGGACCTTCAACATTTTGGTTGCAATTGAAAATCATTATGTGAAAAAAAATCCTGGAATGTTTTCCTCAAAAAACGTATTTTCTTTTCGACTGAAGAAAGAAAGATATGAACATCTTGGATGAGATGGGGGTGAGTAAAATATCAGGAAATTTTCATTTTTAAGTGAACTAATACTTTAATAATTTAATTTGTAGGTAGTGGGTGACCAACGAGGCTGTGATTAACTGACATTTCAAAACTGTTCCTGGGTCAGTGAGATATATACATTGAGGAGTTGCACCCCATTTTCACATTAAATTGTCACATGATGATGAAGAAAACATTTTTTAAAGGCAGTCCCTGTCATTTTTTTTACTTAATGCCCCCATTAAAAACATGTTGATCATAGAAGAGATCTATTCAAGTCATTGTATGTGAATGGTATTTTTTATATTTTTTATTAATAGATTCAGACAAAAAGAAGAAAAAAAAAGTTGCCATCAACACATTCTCACTCATCTCAATGCCAGTTACTCAGCAAACTAATTGACTTTGAAATCATGTCGTTTTGCACTTGCCTAGTTGATCCCAGAATCCCCATGAGCTAACAGTCTGACATGAAGCAAAACACCATAGATGATGGTGCAGGTCTGTGTTTACAGAGAGCCTGTGAATCAGTGCTATAGCAAACACAGCTAATCCAACAGCTCACAACAGGAACATGACAAATCTTAACCCAAGATGAAGTCCTGGCAAAGTAGATCAAGATGTAGGTTATAAGTGCTCAACTTTAAAGCCACATGATACACGTGGAGAGGATCAAAGCTGGATTTGTCTTGATCCCTACACATCAACACCGTTAATATTGTCATTACAGACCTCTTGCTCTTTTAATGGGCTATGTCTTGGATCAATGACGATAACGCCACCAGGATGCAGTTTGAAATGCTTGCCAGAGGGATAGAGAGGGAGCCGCCACATGTGACGGCTTTCCAAGAGAGAAAGTTTTTACTGCAAGTGCGCAGCTGGAGCGCACAGCTGGACTGAACGCAAGCGTGCAGCTGCAATGACCTGAGGCTCACAAAGACTATCTGTGCCCGCTCAGAGACAACGGACTGTGCCAAATCGGTACCAGCCGGGCCAGTTCAACCAAATGTTAGTACATACAAGTGGCACCACAGGATCACTGGCTTCCCGAGAGCACAGGTGCGAGGAAAAGCTTCAAAACCCGCCCAGTGTTGCTGGCACAGTCTAGAGATGACGCCCAGCCCAGAGGACACAGAGGACGTCCAGAAAAAAAGTCAAATCTAGTGTAAACACAAGGGACAGAATATCGAAAAATGTAGTCTAAACAAAGCTTTCTAAATGACCTGGTTTTAGTCTCACGTTGATATTCGTTATCCAAAGCAAGGAAGTAAGCAGAACAATTTCAACCTAAAATAAAAGCTATGACAGCATAACTGATTCTCTTTACACTTCCACCGACACTTATTAAGCGATTTTAACACCTTCATTTAAACCTGTCTGCTTCTGTAATTAATGTAATGCCAGAAGCAATAATTACATGCACTGCTACATTATCTGCTAAAGGAGGAAATTGATCTAGGCAGGCAATGCTGGGGGGCAGGCGGGGTGTTTATACCAATCAGATAATATCTGGTGTCACTAGGAACAAAAAAAAAGGAAGAAGAAAAATTGCATACTGTACACTGCAAACCCTAATGCTTGGTTTGAGTAGAGCCAACTCAAATTAAACAAATTAGTTAAATGAAATTAACTTTTATGAGTATATAGAACTTTAGAATTGTTTCATTGTTTTGAGTTTTATGAACTTGTTTCTTTTAATTTAGACAAACTTAAATTTAACTGAAACTGGGCTGGGATT
This sequence comes from Romanogobio albipinnatus, assembly GCA_023566225.1. NCBI lineage: Eukaryota > Metazoa > Chordata > Actinopteri > Cypriniformes > Gobionidae > Romanogobio > Romanogobio albipinnatus. The sequence goes on along the minus strand of CM042261.1, from coordinate 15,431,128 downwards.
TCTACTTCTCAGCATGCTTTTCCACAACACTCAAATGGTTGAGTAAATACTAAAATGAAGTGTTATATAATGGGGGGGGGGGGGGGTTTGTACAAGATTAATGTTAAGATTTAGTAGTGTTTCAGTAATGTTTTGTTAGGCTAGTTTAGAAGAGTTTCTGTTATGTTTTTAGGTTAATTTTTTTAGTTTTTTTGGTAGGGTTACCATCATGGTGACGAGTGGACCATGAGCTTAGTTTGAGAACAGATATTAAATGTCTTAAAGGGTTAGTTCACCCAAAAATTAAAATTATGTCATTAATTACTCACCCTCCTGTCGTTCGACACCCGTAAGACATTCGTTCATCTTCAGAACACAAATGATGATATTTTTGTTGAAAGCTGATGGCTGAGAAAGGCCTAAAAGGCACTAAAAACGTCGTTACAAAGTCCATCTCACTACAGTGGCTCTACAATAATTTTACGAAGCGACGGCAATAGTTTTTGTGCGGAAAAAAATTTTTTTTTATTCCACAAGTTCTTGTCTTCCTTGTCTGTCTCTGCCGTGAACTCACGAAGCACCACGACGCATGCGCGAGAATATGACGTAGAACCGGCGTTCGGGAATCCATGAAAATGCACACTTTAGTCCCATTCTGAGCTCTGCGCCGAGACCTAAAGCACGATCAATGTAGAATTCAACAGCTTAGATACGGCACGTCTTCCTCTGCTCGTTGTAAACAAATCTCCTCGCTTCTGGCTCACGTGTCCGAACGCCGGTTCTGCGTCATATTCTCGCGCATGCGTCGTGGTGCTTCGTGAGTTCACGGCAGAGACAGACAAGGAAGACAAGAACTTGTGGAATAAAGGCGTTATTTAGATTTTTTTTCCCGCACAAAAACTATTGCCGTCGCTTCGTAAAATTATTGTAGAGCCACTGTAGTGAGATGGACTTTGTAACGACGTTTTTAGTGCCTTTTATGGGTCTTGTGAGTGTAAATGTACTGAATGTCAATGGAGGCCTTTCTCAGCCATCAGCTTTCAACTAAAATATCTTCATTTGTGTTCCGAAGATGAACGAATGTCTTACGGGTGTCGAACGACATGAGGGTGAGTAATTAATGACATCATTTTAATTTTTGGGTGAACTAACCCTTTAAGCCCCGTTTCCACTGAAATTACCCGGAACAATTTGTACCAGGAACTTTTTATTTACAGGAACTTTTTTCCCCCAGACCTGCTACTGTCTGCGTTTCCACTGCGATCTAAAGTACCATGAAGGTTAGGCAAATTAGTCCGGTGATGTAGGACTGTGCGCGACTGCTCCTCCCAGTCAGCGATGGACAGTAATTCTTTTTTGCGCAACACTGTCTGCAGAAATAACAAGTGGAGGAGATTCAAGCAGCGCTGCTTTTGTTGGTTTACTAAAGAGGTCATTAACAAAATGGCGGAAAAGAGATGAGCACTGATAATAAAGCGTATTCTGAAAGCTCGTAAAGCTAGATTTAAAATAAGACAACGTGTTATTATCAGCTATTACGGATATTGACCGTAAGATTGCTGAGACGAACGCGCGCCATCGGACAGAAAGAGCAAGATATTTACTGAACGCAGAACGAACCGCGCAAAAGACTTTTAAAAATGCCGGTTGAAATAAAATGCTGTGTGAACTCAAACAATCAGCATGTTCAGCGCACAAGTCCCACTCCCCACTCCCACTTAATTTACCCGGAACTTCATTTAGACCCTGGTTCCTGCGGTCGAAACACACCGAGTACCACCCCAAAGTTCCTAGTTCCTGGGGAAAGTTCCTGCGGTGGAAACGCGGCTATATATTGCTGTACTCATTCAGCAAGTGCTATGCTAATGATATCAAAGTAATTGTGTTACCAATTAGCAAGGTAGCATTTATTGAATTAGCTAGTTAAAGCTAGCCAAATTTCCACTAGAAAGAATATTTAAATTGAGATTACATAATTTCATAAATTAAGTTAAGATCAATTAAAATGTATGAGTACAAAATAAAGATCTGCAAGTTCTGCTTGCTTAGATTTAAATGTAACTGTTTTTATTAAAGAAAATTTGAAATTTTATTCAGGAAGGACACATTAAACTGATTAAAAGTGACAGTAATGACATTTATAAATGGTACAAAAATGTTCTGTACTTGAAAGAATACTTTAAAAGTATGATTTATACAAAAATATTAAGCAGCACTGCTAACATTGATAATAATAATAAAAATTCTCGAGCAGCAAATCAGCATATTAGAATTATTACTGAAGAAAAAAAAAATTATATTGTATCTTTCATCAAAGAAACACAGCCTTGAACAAAAGAGAATTCTCTCACAAGCACTTAAAAATCATACTGAGACCAATTTTTTGAATGGTAGCATGTAGGCTATCTGCAAAAAATTTATTTTGGCAACATTTTGGAAAATTTTAGACCCTTTTCACAGACTGTGATGACACGTTTTAACGGTCATCAATACCGTAAATCCTGCAAAGTTTTTTGTTTTCATTTTTCTTTTTTTAAATGCATGTACATTTATAACACTAATATTTGTATTATATTACTTTTGCATCAAATTACAAAAAACAAGTTACCGATGCTTTGAGGGTGTTTCTAATATGGTGTCTATGGAAGTGATGGTAAAAATTAACATCTTTCTTTCTTTTCAGTGCCGTTATTAATCTCACACTATCTTTTCCCTCTTTTTGACAGCTGTGAAATCACTACTGTGAATTTTTCTTTTGTTATTTGAGCAAATGGGGACACAAAATATATTTAATGTATACTCTCATTCACCGCTATAAAAGTTAACCCAACTATGTCGACTTCCGCTCTGAGAAACCCGGAAATGTGAAAAGGGTCTATTGCGAATAAAGCTAACAGACATGGACAAAAAGCTACAAAACTCAAGTTTTGTTTTAAAGAGTTCTTTAAAACTAAAGTGTGTAATTTCTGCACTTGAAATTGCAAAAATAACGATTGTTTCCAAACAAGTTAACTAATTTCTATTAGTTAATCTTTTACAGCTAAAGCAACAGACCATGGGCCTCATTTATAAAGACGTGTCATGCATACCTGATCCTAAACAGGTAACAACGGTTTCTGCCTAAACCCCAATTTATTCCTTACTTTTGATGTAGGATAAAATCCATGGAATTTAGGATCAAATCCAACCAGACGTGGGTGCGTTTATAAATGAGGCACCAGACTCCTCAGTCGATTTTTTTCAAACTGTAAAAATGACAACATTTTCACGTAACAACCTCTGATGCAACTGGATTTTTCACATGTGCGTGGGTACGTGCAATAGTTTCTCTATATGAGCACACTGGAGATGCACTCGACTAGAAGAAGAGATGTTTGCCAACAAGATAAGAAAAAGCCGAAACTTCTCACTTATTTTGGTGCAAGGAAGATAAGAGAAGACAGGGACGAGCACATCAGACAAGGAAAAGTTAAGAATCCCCCTGAGTAAGCGAGTTTAGATGTGAGATAAGGGGACTAGGTGGTGAGAAGGCTATAAAGGGTGGAGAAGTGTGTGTGTGTGTGTGTGTGTGTGTGTGTGTGTGTGTGTGTGTGTGTGTGTGTGTGTGTGTGTGTAAAAAAAAAAAATCACTTGCAGTCAAGAACTCATCATAAATTGGCAAGGTTGCACTCAGAGGTGAGAGACTGAGAAACTGCAGAAAGTAATTTATATATACATGCCGCACTGGCCCGCACATGTGCAGAATTTCAATAAGCCGCTCGCACAGTGACTCCGTAAACTTCTGACTCTCTTAGAAAAACTCATCTGATCTCAGTTACTGCCTCTACCACACACAGACAATGATCCCCCCCCGACTCAACCCAGAAATGAGGACAATGAAAAGCAGAAAATAATTTCTTACATGACTTAAGATGCTTTCCCTCAAGAGTTTATGACGCAACAGTTTTAAAGAGAAGATAAGTAACTGAACGCATTGCACACGCTCATCAAATCGCTGAGGCTTAGCAGTACAAGTTCAGACACATTGTGCCATGGTGCTCATTTGGGCTCGAATCCGGCTCGCAACACTTCTCCTTACACGTTCTTCTCACTGAAAATGATGTGTCCTATTTCTCACTTACCCTACACTCTTAAAAATAAAGGTTCCAAAGGGTTTTTTACAAAGATGTCATTGAAGAGGTTACCAAAAAAACCTTTCAGTGAAAGTTTTTTAGAACCGTTATTTTCATAGTGTGAAGAACATTTTAATAATCAAATTATCTAAGGGGGGTTGATGCCTCCTCCTCCTCAGACCATAGTGAGGCCCACTCAGGGTCACTCTGGGTGGCGAGAGAATTCAATTTCCACCGCGGTGGATCTCTGGAAGTCTGGAAATTTCAGCTCCTGGAGCTCAGACCTCCAGGTGCTTAACAGCTGATGCCTAAGCCCACTTGGGCTCACTCTGGTCGGTCAGAGAGGTCAAATTTGACCATGATGGATCACAGGAACTCTGGTCTTAGAAAAATTTTAGCTCCTGGAGGTCTGAGCTCCAGGGGCTTCATGGCTGATGTCCAAGCCCTCTTGGGCTCACTCTGTTCGGTTCAGAACCTTTTTCCACTGTAAAGAATCTTTTGCGTAGTGGAAAGGTTCCATGGAGGTTAAAGGTTCTTCATGGAACCATCAATGCCAATAAAGAACCTTTATTTTTAAGAGCGTATATAACAACAACAAAAAAACATACACAGTGGCACCCAACAGACAGCATCTACAACCAAAAAGATGCATTTGACATTAATGTTGTGATGTGACTCAATTATTTCTGACCCAGAAAACACGCTACATCCTGCATAACATACACTGACTGGACATGCTTACGTTTTAAGACCAAGAGCGCATGCATGTGATCTAAAGGACCAATGGAGCAAGATGCTGAGCTCACACTTCCCTCAAGACACAAAAGTGACTCAACGACATGAGGATAAAGACTGTCACTGCAACAAAACACATTTTCATCTGGACTCCACACAACCCGCATGCATCAGAAATAGCCCTCAACTACAAAGTCAAGGAAATATATGCATGAAAAAGATGAAGACTGTGAGCTTCTGATAGTTTTTCAAATGAAAAGGAAGGAACCATTTCCTTCCCAGAGGGCATGGAAGTTTCTACTGCTTACAGATGTCACTTCTTCCTACATTTTTTCAAAGTTCTTCAAAATAAACCACAATAAATAAATACAATACAGAACTGCTGGTAGATAAAGTCTCATTTCAAGCTGCAATAACTAATTCAATGATAAAAAAATAAAAAAAGTAAAAATCTACAGAAGTGAATCTCTATGGTAGATGAACACCACCATCCTGAAATCACAGTAGAATTAAGAAGATTAATTTAATTTGAAGAAGATAAATATGGGAATATTATGACAGTTTGACACTTACAATTACAGAAGCAAAGAAATCACTACATTTTGATATTACTGCATGATTTTATAATGGTAATGCCGACTAAAGCACAACAAATGCACAAAAACAGTTAAATATATTAATAGAATGCTTCATATTTCAATCTGGGGTTTTTTGTGTGTTTGTGTATTGCTGTTATCCAGTGTCTTTTATATGTTTTCTTTGTAACTGTCAATTTTTGTATGAGTCATCTTAATAACACCAAGGCAACACAACTTCCTTTTATACATTTAAATTTTAAAGGGACCATTCATCCAAAAAAGAAAAAAAAAAAAGAAAAAAAAACCCATTGTTTACTACGTGCGTGGAACACAAAAGGAGATGTTAGGCAAAAGACAAACTGTCACGCTTCAGTCACCATTCACTTCCATGGCATCCTTTTTGCCTACAATGCAAGTAAGCAGTGACTGAGCTCCCTCTGTCTCACATCTCATTTTGTGTTCAACTGAAGAAAGAATATCATATGGGTTTGTAACGACTTGTAATATGCATTATAATAACGTCATAGGCAACAAAATGACAGAATTTGGTGATGTGTCCCTTTAAGTAAACATTATTTCACACACAGTCGCGTGCAACACAAATCCACGGAAAGTATTATTCCAAAGTCTATCAGGAGCTTTCGTTAAATAAATAAAATCGTTTAAATAAGTTTCAAAGAACATTAAAGCTTATGCTTTTCTATATTGCTGGTCTTTCCTAAAGAGACAATAGAGAAGTCATTGTGCAGAACTCTCTAATGCACCGTTCTCGACATAAACGGTATGAATTGTAAAAAAAATACAACCACTGATGTTCGACACACACTTTTGACCCCATAGAGCCCATGTTTTAATGCGTGTGTGGAATAAAACCCGCATGAAGTAAAGCACAGTCAGTCATGCACTGAGCTCTGTCAAACTCTCCACCCGCTGCGAGCTGTCTGTTCAATAGAGGGGCTATTCACGAATCACGATTGTCTTACAACTGCACACTACAGCGCTTAAACTTCAACCAGCAAGAATGAAACAGCACGAAGTGGCCTGTGCTCGCGCCGACAACAGATTATCATCAGGGGAATAGGCGACGCGTAATAAAACGTACAGACCTGAAGCGGCGAGCCGACTTTTCCTCCTTCCAGGGATTGATGTTTGGGAGTTTGTTGCAGTCGGTCGCTCCCTCCCTTTCTCTAGCGCACTAGAATGATAGTGCTGATGTTGTTTTCACTTCCTCTTTCCTCCTCCTCCCGGCTGCTCATTGGCTCCGCTTTTTCAGTCATCCACCAATAACAGCACAGTGAATCCTGATCATTCAATAGACCGATTAAAGAGCATCAGTGTACTTTCTCAGTCTGTGATGCCTGCTTTTGTTTCTTAATATAAAATAGTTTTCGGTATGATTTAAATGGATAGTTCACCCAAAAATGAAAATGTAGCCTACTCACCCTCAAGCCATCCTAGTGTGCAGGTGCTGGTCATATAATTAGAATATCATCAAAAAGTTGATTTATTTCACTAATTCCATTCAAAAAGTGAAACTTGTATATTATATTCATTCATTACACACAGACTGATACATTTTAAATGTTTATTTCTTTTAATTTTGATGATTATAACTGACAACTAAGGAAAATCCCAATTCAGTATCTCAAAAAATTAGATTACTTAAGATCAATACAAAGAAAGGATTTTTAGAAATCTTGGCCAACTGAAAAGTATGAACATGAAAAGTATGAGCATGTACAGCACTCAATACTTAGTTGGGGCTCCTTTTGCCTGAATTACTGCAGCAATGCAGCGTGGGATGGAGTCGATCAGTCTGTGGCACTGCTCAGGTGTTATGAGAGCCCAGGTTGCTCTGATAGTGGCCTTCAGCTCTTCTGCATTGTTGGGTCTGGCATATCGCATCTTCCTCTTCACAATACCCCATAGATTGTCTATGGAGTTAAGGTCAGGCGAGTTTGCTGGCCAATTTAAGAACAGGGATACCATGGTCCTTAAACCAGGTTCTGGTTGCTTTGGCGCTGTGTGCAGGTGCCAAGTCCTGTTGGTAATGAAATCTGCATCTCCATAAAGTTGGTCAGCAGTAGGAAGCATGAAGTGCTCTAAAACTTCCTGGTATACGGCTGCGTTGACCTTTGACCTCAGAAAACACAGTGGACCAACACCAGCAGATGACATGGCACCCCAAACCATCACTGACTGTGGAAACTTTACACTGGACCTCAAGCAACGTGGATTGTGTGCCTCTTCTCTCTTCCTCCAGACTCTGGGACCCTGATTTCCAAAGGAAATGCAACATTTACTTTCATCAGAGAACATAACTTTGGACCACTCCTTTTTGTCTTTAGCACAGGCGAGACGCTTCTGACGCCGTCTGTTGTTCAAGAGTGGCTTGACACAAGGAATGCGACAGCTGAAACCCATGTCTTGCATACGTCTGTGCGTAGTGGTTCTAGAAGCACTGACTCCAGCTCCAGTCCACTCTTTGTGAATCTCCCCCACATTTTTGAATAGGTTTTGTTTCACAATCCTCTCCAGGGTGCGGTTATCCCTATTGCTTGTACACTTTTTTCTACCACATCTTTTCCTTCCTTTCACCTCTCTATTAATGTGCTTGGACACAGAGCTCTGTGAACAGCCAGCCTTTCGTGCAATGACCTTTTGTGTCTTGCCCTCCTTGTGCAAGGTGTCAATTGTCATCTTTTGGACAACTGTCAAGTCAGCAGTCTTCCCCATGATTGTGTAGCCTACAGAACTAGACTGAGAGACCATTTAAAGCCTTTGCAGGTGTTTTGAGTTAATTAGCTGATTAGAGTGTGGCACCAGGTGTCTTCAATATTGAACCTTTTCACAATATTCTAATTTTCTGAGATACTGAATTTGGGATTTTCCTTAGTTGTCTGTTATAATCATCAAAATTAAAAGAAATAAACGTTTGAAATATATCAGTCTGTGTGTAATGAATGAATATAATATACAAGTTTCACTTGTTGAATGGAATTAGTGACATAAATCAACTTTTTGATGATATTCTAATTATATGACCAGCACCTGTATATGACGTGTTTCTAGATGTTTCTGACGAATACAATCGGAGTTGGGCTATATTTAAAAAATGCCCTGGCTAATCCTAGCTTTATAATAGTAGCAAGTGAATGGAGCACAACATTTTAAGCCCAAAAAAGTGCATCCATTATAAAAGTATTCCACATGGCTCCGGGGGGTTAATAAAGGAATTCTGAAGGGAAGTGATGCACTTTTGTAATATTTAAAACTTTATAAAGTAAAATATCTAGCTTTCGTCACACCGCCTTCCGTATTCATCTTAAGAAAAAATTGTAACAAACTGACGCAACGTATGACTAGGACGTTGCGTAAGCGTTTTGAACTGCGAGAGGTGTTACACTTTTTTTGTAATTTGAATACAGAAGGCTGGCAGAAACTAGATATTTTAGTTTACAACGTGTTAAATGTGGATATTTTTCTTACACAAACCCATCGATTCGCTTCAGAAGGCCTTTATTAAAGGATTAGTTCACTTCAAAATGGAGATGTCCTGCTATTTTACTCACCCCCATCTCATCCAAGATGTTCATGTCTTTCTTTCTTCAGTCGAAAAGACATTACTTTTTTTTTTGTAAAACATTCCAGGATTGTTCTTCACATAATGGTTTTCAATTGCAACCAAATGTTGAAGGTCCAAATCAATGCAGTTTCAAAGCACTTTGAAGGGCTTCAGAGACTCTGCGCCATCCCAGATGCGGAATAGGGTCTTATCTAGCAAAATAACTGTATTCGTCTGAAAGAAGAATGTCATATACACCTAGGATGGTTTAAGGGTGAGTGAATCATGGGGTAATTTTCATTTTTTGGGTGAACTATCCCTTTAAGTGCATAGTATAACAAGACATAGGGACATCCATAAAAAAGTTTTGTTAGGCCTATATATTTACCAAAGAACATTAACTAACATTACTACATTTTAAGGTGTTCAACAGATATATTCTGATGATAAGTAAGAAGTTTGTATTTTTTTAAAAGCCTGAATTAACGCCAGCAAGTCTTTATATACTGATAAGAAGAAAATAGGATTAAAACAGAACATCTTTGCTTGGCCATTAGTTTTCAGGGCATTGTTGGCATTTTGTAAATATCTGTCCCAATGTCCACACACACAGGCAATAGATTATCTGTCCCACATAAGGTGATGTATTAACCGCCCCGTGCTGACGTCATTTGCCTACTCCATTTTGATGATTAGATAGGGGATGTAATTCTATAAAAGCCTTTAAAGAATGTCTAGAGTTCTGTTGAGCAACGCACATGATGATTTAAAAGATTATGTAAACCAAAATCCAGTCTACATGCAATGTCACTGCGCTTCAGAACCATGAAAGCAGAGGTGATGTTACCTTTAGTGTGTCTCTATATAAAAACCATTATGCAAATAAACATCATGGGTCAATCTCTGCACCAGCTCTTCTCTGAATGCTGTGACATACTTTGGAATTGTTTTATTTGGAACTGGGTGAAATGATGAACAACTCTAGTTCTTTAGGAAATGAAACTGCTGAAAACCAAACCCATACTCTGCATCACAAAATCTTCACTGATGATTACATCACATGCACTGTCTGTGATATTTGATTCTGCTTTAATATACTTTAAAATTATATTTGTCTGAAATTCGCATAGTAAATAAATCAATGTAATTGGTGTATATGATGTTTTGTAATTAATTTTAATATTTTGTCATTTATTCTATTGTAAATTTAGTATGTACTGTGTATATTGCCAAAAGTATTGGGACACCCCTCAAATCACTTCCATGGCTAGAGGTGTATAAAATCAAACACCTAGGCATGCAGACGCTTCTACAAACATTTGTGAAAGAATGGGTCTCTCCCAGGAGCTCAGAGAATTCAAGCGGTGTACCGTGATAGGTTGCCACCTGTGCAATAAGTCCATTCGTGAAATTTCCTCTACTAAATATTCCACAGTCAACTGTTAGTGGTATTATAACAAAGTGGAAGCAACTGGGAACAACAGCAACTCAGCCACGAAGTGGTAGGCCACGTAAAATCACGCATGTGAACGCATGCTGAGGCGCACCGTGCGCAGAAGTCGACAACTTTCTGTCAATAGCTACAGACCTCCAAACTTTGTATGGCCTTCAGATTAGCTTAAGAACAGTGTGTAGAGAGCTTCATCAAATGGGTTTCCATGGCCGAGCAGCTGCATCCAAGCCTTACATCACCAAGTGCAATGCAAAGCATCAGATGCAGTGGTGTACAGCACGCCGCCACTGGACTCTAGAGCAGTGGAGACGTGTTCTCTGGAGTGATGAATCATGCTTCTGTCTGGCAATCTGATGGACCGAAGTCTGGGTTTGGCGGTTGCCAGGAGAACGGTACTTGCCTGACTGCATTGTGCCAAGTGTAAAGTTTGGTGGATGGGGGATTATTGTGTGGGGTTGTTTTTCAGGGGTTGGGCTTGGCCCCTTAGTTCCAGTGAAAGGAACTCTTAATGCTTCAACATACCAAGAATTGTGGGAACAGTTTGGGGATGGCCCCTTCCTGTTCCAACATAACTGCGCGTCAGTGCACAAAGCAAGGTCCGTAAAGACATGGATGAGCGAGTTTGGTGTGGAGGAACTTGACTGGCCTGCACCTCAACCCAATAGAACACCTTAGGGATGAATTAGAGCGGAGACTGCGAGCAAGGCCTTCTCGTCCAACATCAGTGACTGACCTCACAAATGCGCTTCTAGAAGAATGATTAAAAATTCCCATAAACAAACCTGTGGAAAGCTTTCCCAGAAGAGTTGAAGCTGTTATAACTGCAAAGGGTGGGCCAACTCCATATTAAACCCTATGGATGGAATGGAATGCCATTAAAGTCTATCTATCTATCTGCCTATCTATCTATCTATCTATCTATCTATCTTGTTTTATTTGTAATTGGTATATGTGATAATGTAATGAAATGTATATTTTTGTAGGCAAAACTGTTGTGCTGGAATTTTCTGTCACAAATTAACTTTAAATTACGCTCATCTTATCAGAGTAAATCAAAATGTTAAATCTATTTAAACTTAGTAATTCAGCAAAGCATTGAGCAGAACAGTGGGGAACTCATTTGTGAGATTCACGGCTTGTCAGAGAAAAAGGGAACATGTCTCACACACACGTTTCTACGGGCCCAGGCCAGATCAGAACAAAGGGAGATACAATGAAAAGAGAGGAAGTAAAAAGGATTAAAGGAAACATGAGAATCAAGCTTTTATTACCAGTATAAACACATTCTGAAGACGAACGCAATTAAGCTAACAACTTGAAAATCAAATAAAGCCCTGATAGCCAGTCATGTACTGTATTTTGAAGTTGATTTAATGTGTATATTATTAATATGAATATTTACGAATAATTCATTATTGTTTTTTTTAAAGCACACATTTAAATAGTCTCTAATTGAATCAGCATTATGAAGAGGTCCTTTGATGATGTGATGCACTCTTTATCTTGACACAAAATGGCACATGTACTCCTACGACAACCGCAGGGCACTGGATTTCAGCGACGGGATCAAAGCAAAAGCATCTTTTCCCTTCTCAATATGCCTTTCTGGTGATGTGAATGATGTGCAAACCATTGTTACCCATTCAAGAGGTGCTAATTGGCTGCACTTGCGTCCCACAGCCAGATGCAGAAGCCCCAAAGACTGATGGAAATAGGGGATGTGAATTCACACTTGCAATTTGAGTTACAAAATGCTCCAAGCTCTTTATGAAATATCAGATTACCACAAAAAGAAGCTGTAAACGCTGAAAAGTCATTGATTTATTCGCATGACATTTACGGACGTCACTGTTCACGGCAGCAGATGGCATGTATCATAAGCTCTCGTCAGTTGTTTTCACAATGACACATTCTCAAAATGTAAATCAACATGCATTCAGAAACTCTGTTTATTCAGACTTCAGTCCAATAAGCCCGAGGAACAAACAGTCTGGTAAGGAACAGCTATAGGAAATCGGATGAAGATGCACATATCCTAAGCATTCCATGCGACTGAGGGGATTAAATGCATCCATGCATTATTAAGCAGATCTGAAGATGGCCTGAGGAACTGATGGGAAGCCTCCTGTGTATATTCGATAGGGCTGACGCACTATTGCAGAGCTTCTATTAATGAGCACTGAGACACCCAGACCACTGGCCCCTGTTTCAGTCTGAGTCTGAGTCATCGCTAGCCTTGGCCTTGTGCTGCTTCTTTTTCTTCTTGTGTTTCTTCTTTTCTTTCTTCTTCTTCTCCTTTTTCTTCTTCTTCTTTCGGTTGTGATCGGAGGAGGCAGAGGAAGACGAGGTGGAGTCAGAGTCGGAGGTGGTGTCTTGAAGCAGCTGTTTCAACTGCTGGATCCTACAGTGAGGAGAAAAGACATCAAAATTATTTTCTATGCACAAAATTGTAATACGTAGACAAAAAAAGGCAAAGAAACTATAGATAGTGGATCTCAAAAACATTCAAAATGAAAAAATACATAATACAATTTTTTAAAATGAATTTAGTTTACAAATAATATATTTATAACAATATTTAATATTCATATGCATATATATCTCTCTCATATATATATATATATATATATATATATATATATATATATATATATATATAGAGAGAGAGAGAGAGAGAGAGAGAGAGAGAGAGAGAGAGAGAGAATATATATGCATATGAATATTAAATATTGTTATAAATATATTATTTGTAAACTAAATTCAATTTATGTGAGTGTGTGTGTTTTGAATATTTGTGTATATAATCATATATACACACACAAATAATATTTCTAACATTTATAATAATAACAAATAACAAATATATATATGGTAACACTTTACAATAAGGTTGTATTAGTTAACATTAATTAATGCATTAGTTAACATGAACTAACCATGAACAACACCTCTGTTCAGCATTAGTTAATCTTTGTTTAAGTTAGTTAATCAAAATCCAGCTGTTCATGTTTGTTGATGTTAGTTCACAGTGCATTAACTAATGTTAACAAGAATTTAATAATGCATTAGTAAATGTTGAAATTAACATTAACAAAGATAAATAAATGCTTTATAAGTGCAGTTCATTATTAGTTCATGTTAACTAATGTAGTTAACTAATGTTAAGTAATGAACCTTACACACACTCACGCATGTATATACATATTCAAAACACATTTATAATAGTATTTATTATACGCATATACATACATACATACATACATACATATATAAATAAAGTGTGTGTGTGTATAGAAGTATATATATTAAATATTATTGATAATATAAATGTTATAAATATTTGTGCATATAATCTTATATATACACAAATAATATTTACATACATATTTATTTGAATAATAAATTATATATTATAAATATGTGTATATAATCATATACACACAAATAATATTTCTAACATATAATAACAAATAATATGTATTTATATACATACACACACACACCACATTTTAATAACACACACACACACAATTATTTATTTTATTGTTATAAATAATATTTAATATATGTATATGCATATATAAACATACACGCACATATACTGTATGTATATATACACATTTTTTGGAATATTATAATAAATATCATATATAAAATGTATAATACTAATAATATTGAATATATTTATATACACATATAAATACATGCAAATAATATTTATATTAAATATCATAGTAAAAATAAAATGATCAAATACAAATAAATGATCAAATATAAATTAAATTTTATTTTATTATTTATGAACCGACATACATGAATAGAAAACGTTAATTTTATGCTTATGTATACATTTCAGTCATTATCTTTGCAATTCCTTTTTGTGGTGCTACTGGCACAGAAATTACACACTTCTCCTTTATTTAGAATATTTTTGATTTAGCTATTAACTTGGGCAACATAAGAGGAAGCAGCAAACACAAGCACCTTCTGACAGCCTGTGCCACACTGACCTGAAACTATTAACAATTCATCAGATCACTGCTGTTCAGAGGGTTCACATCCTTAAACAGAACCGCACAACCCCGTTTTAGCTTTGCTTTCATTCACTACACGCTGTGAAGACTGCATCAATTTGAAAGCGGCTGCTTTCTGACTTTCAACTTTTTTTTTTAACAAGCTACTCCTTGTTTTCCAACATCCTGCTGAAAAATTCAAATTGCCATTCTCAGGGGAATGTTTAGTAACAGTTCTGTGGCATAAATGTGGAGCTCAGCAATGTACGAACATAATAATCTGTCAAAACGGCCCACAATGAGTTTACATCCCACATAACGGTTTCTAATTACTCCCATGTAGCAAGAGCTCGTCACCACATAGCAGAAGATAATCACAGTGGAGTAAAGAGTTACGTAATTGTCTGCAACAGGGTTCTTTTGTTGAACTGACACAATTCATCAACACTGGCCTCTGAGAGACCTCAACACCAAATATTTTATTAATAAGCAGATCCAGCAGAGTCTGGACATTATTAAAAGCTCCTCATCTCATAGACACACACTACCTTTCAAAAGTTTGGGGTTAGTAAGAGTTTCTTTTTTATTAAGAAGCATTACATTGATAAAAAGTGACAGTAAAGACATTTATTATGCTACAAAAGATTTCCATTTCAAATAAATGCTGTTCTTTAGAACTTTCCCTTCATCAAAGAATGGAAAAATTCACACAAATAATGTTTCTTGAGCACTAAATCAGCATATTAGAATGATTTCTGAAGGATCATGTGACACTGATGACTTGAGTAATGATGCTGAAAATTCAGCTTTGCCATCACAGGAAAAGAAGTTCGATTTCAAAATATATTATATTTTCAGTTATTTGAAATTGTAATAAAATTTCACAAAAAAAATATTCCAAACTTTTGAACGGTACTGTACATCATATTGAATTGCTTTTAAACGTCATTTCAATACAACATGGACTGATAAAGTTTCCAAAACATATGATATTTGCATATGCACAGTTTCAATATTTAGGCTAGGCAAGGCAAGGCAAGGCAAGGCAAGTTTATTTGTATAGCACATTTCATACACAGTGGCAATTCAAAGTGCTTTACACAGAAATGAAGTTAAAATAGTCATAAGTGAATAAAATAAAAATAAAAAATATAGTATAACAGTTATAATAGGAATTAAAAGAAAAGAAAAAAAATTGAAAAAAATATATAAATAAAAAGTATAATTAACACTAAAAATATTTTTTTTTAAACATAATTAAAGTCTCCTCCATGAACTGCCACCTTAACGTGGTGGAGGGGGTTGAGTACCCGAATGACCCTAGGAGCTACGTTGTCCGGGGCTATATGCCCCTGGTAGGGTCTCCCAAGGCAAACAGGTCCTAGGTGATGGGTCAGACTAAGAGCAGTTCAAAAAACCCCTTATGATGACCAAAAAAAGGAGGACCGTGACGTCGCCCGGTACGGCGCAGCCGGGGCCCCACCCTGGAGCCAGGCCTGGGGTTGGGGCTCGTATGCGAGCGCCTGGTGGCCTGGCCTTCCCCCACGGGGTCCGGCCGGGCTCAGCCCACAGGAGCGACGTGGGGACACCGTCCCGTGGGCCCACCACTCACGGGAGGGGCCGTAAGGGGCCGGTGCAAAGTGAATCGGGCAGCAGTCGAGGAGGGCTCAGAGGAGGACTCGTCCATCACCCAAGCTGAAGTCACCGAGGTGGTCAAGAAACTCCTCGGTGGCAAGGCACCGTGGGTGGATGAGATCCGCCCTGAGTACCTCAAGTCTCTGGATGTTGTGGGGCTGTCTTGGCTGACACGCCTCTGCAGCATCGTGTGGCGGTCGGGGACAGTGCCTCTGGGATGGCAGAGCGGGATGGCGGTCCCTCTTTTTAAGAAGGGGGACCGGAGGGTGTGTTCCAACTATAGGGGGATCACACTTCTCAGCCTCCCCGGGAAAGTCTATGCCAGGGTACTGGAGAGGAGAATTCGGCCGATAGTGGAACCTCGGATTCAGGAGGAACAGTGTGGTTTTCGTCCCGGTCGTGGAACACTGGACCAGCTCTATACCCTCTATGGGGTGCTGGAGGGTTCATGGGAGTTTGCCCAACCAGTCCACATTTGTTTTGTGGATTTGGAGAAGGCATTCAACTGTGTCCCTCGCGGCGTCCTGTGGAGGGTGCTCTGGGAATATGGGGTCCGGGGTCCTTTGCTGAGGGCTGTCCGGTCCCTGTATGACCAAAGCAGGAGTTTGGTCCGCATTGCCGGCAGTAAGTCAGACTTGTTCCCGGTGCATGTTGGACTCCGGCAGGGCTGCCCTTTGTTGCCGGTTCTGTTCATAATTTTTATGGACAGAATTTCTAGGCGCAGCCAAGGGCCGGAGGGTGTCAGGTTTGGGGACCACACGGTTTCGTCTCTGCTCTTTGCAGATGACGTTGTCGTGTTGGCCCCTTATAACCAGGACCTTCAGCATGCACTGGGACGGTTTGCAGCCGAGTGTGAAGCGGCTGGGATGGGGATCAGCACCTCCAAATCCGAGGCCATGGTCCTCAGTCGGAAAAGGGTGGCTTGCCCACTTCAGGTTGGTGGAGAGTTCCTGCCTCAAGTGGAGGAGTTTAAGTATCTAGGGGTCTTGTTCACGAGTGAGGGGAGGATGGAACGGGAGATTGACAGACAAGCTTCTGCAGTAATGCGGTCAATGTACCGGTCTGTCGTGGTGAAGAAAGAGCTAAGCCGTAAGGCGAAGCTCTCGATTTACCGGTCAATCTACGTTCCTACTCTCACCTATGGTCATGAGCTTTGGGTCATGACCGAAAGGACAAGATCCCGGATACAGGTGGCCGAAATGAGCTTTCTCCGCAGGGTGGCTGGGCGCTCCCTTAGAGATAGGGTGAGAAGCTCAGTCACTCGGGAGGAACTCGGAGTAGAGCCGCTGCTCCTCCACATCGAGAGGTGACAGCTGAGGTGGCTCGGGCATCTGTTCCGGATGCCTCCTGAACGCCTTCCCGGGAAGGTGTTTTGGGCATGTCCAACCGGGAGGAGGCCCCGGGGAAGACCTAGGACACGCTGGAGGGACTATGTCTCCCGGCTGGCCTGGGAACGCCTCGGTGTCCCCCCGGAAGAGCTAGAGGAAGTGTCTAGGGAGAGGGAAGTCTGGGCATCTCTGCTTAGACTGCTGCCCCGGATAAAGCGGAGGAGGATGGATGGATGGATGGATGGATAATTAAAGTGCAAGCAGTTCGGACAGAGCACAGAGCTCATTCGGTCAAAGCATAAGATAAGGTGCAATCAGTCGGACGTACAGTGGCACAGCTCATTCAGTAAATGCACAGCTAAACAGATGTGTTTTGAGTCTGGATTTGAAAGTGGCTACTGTTGGAGCACATCTGATCTGTTCAGGAAGCTGGTTCCAGCTACGGCTGGCATAATAGCTAAAAGCAGACTCTCCTTGCTTTGAGTGAACCCTTGGTATTTCTAATTGACTTGATCCTGATGATCTGAGTGATCTGTTGGGTTTGTATTTAATCAGCATATCTGCAATGTATTGAGGTCCTAGGTCATTAAGTGACTTATATACAAGTAATAGTACTTTAAAATGTAACTGGAAGCCAGTGTAAAGACCTGAGAACTGGTGTGATATGGTCATATTTTCTGGTTCTGCTCAGGATCCTGGCAGCAGCGTTCTGTATGAGCTGCAGCTGTCTAATGGTCTTTTTGGGAAGGCCGGTGAGAAGACCATTACAATAGTCCACCCTGCTGGTGATAAAAGCATGAACGAGTTTCTCTAAGTCTTGCCTGGAAACAAAGCATCTAATTCTTGCAATATTTTTGAGATGATAGTAAGCTGATTTTGTTATTGCTTTGACATGACAACTGAAACTCAGGTCTGACTCCAAAATCACACCAAGATTCCTGACTTGATTTTTTGATTTTAGACCTTTAGCCTCAAGATATGCGTTCACCTTGCGAATTTCATCTTTGTTTCCAAATGTAGTGATTTCAGTTTTGTCTTTGTTTAACTGAAGAAAGTTGGCACATCCAACTTCATGTTAACTTCATCAATGCATTTGCTCAGAGAGTCAATGGGGCTGCAGTCATTAGGTGATAGGGCTAAGCAGATCTGGGTGTCGTCAGCATAGCTGTGGTAAGCCATTTTGTTAATTTTCATTATTTGGTTGAGTGGCAGCATATACAGGTTGAATAGGAGTGGTGCAAGAATTGACCCTTGTTGGACTCCGCATGTCATGGATGTCCACGCAGACTTATGGTCACCTATACTCACATAATAACCTCCCCCTTCTAAGTATGACCTGAACCATTTGAGGACCATTCCGGAAAGCCCAACCCAATTTTCTAGCCTGTCAAGAAGTATGTTGTGGTCAACAGTGTCGAATGCAGCACTGAGGTCGAGTAGTACCAGAATTGATGTTTTGCCTGTATCTGTATTGAGGCGAAAATCATTTATTATCTTTATGAGCGCTGTCTCTGTGCTGTGATGCGGTCGGAAACCA
The DNA here is from genome assembly GCA_023566225.1 of Romanogobio albipinnatus. NCBI lineage: Eukaryota > Metazoa > Chordata > Actinopteri > Cypriniformes > Gobionidae > Romanogobio > Romanogobio albipinnatus. The sequence goes on along the minus strand of CM042261.1, from coordinate 15,412,193 downwards.
GATTTAAACATTTAAAAACCTGACGTACCTTGTCTCTTTTTCATTGCGTTTGTTTTCTCGAATGATATCGTACATTGGATCCTCATGTGCCTGTGAAAGAATCACAGAAATAATATGAATGTTAATTAACAGTTCAGGCTCACCATGTCAAAAAAGTCTAACTAACTTGAAATGGAAGTAAAATATGTTATAGCTTTAGTTATAGTTATTTTTTATGTTGTTCTGTCAATATGGCAGTCGTCATGGACTTATTTGACTTACACCTAGTGGTTTGGATGCAACATCACACAAAAATAAGAGTTTAGATCATTTTTGATAATAGCCGAAGTAGCCGAAATAATTATTAACTGACCAAACTTCATAAATCACATGATGTCATAATCTGGGTAACAGACCAAATTACATATTCATAAATGTAAGTTTACTATTAAAAAAAACTCTAATTCATTCATGGTTTTGTTGACTGAAATGAGGCAGTATATAGACAGAATTAGACTCTTTGAATATGAAAGTAATTATTTAATATCTTTATACCAAACTGTGCTTTTATTCATATTTTTATATTATTACCCCCCTGACACCTTTTATTTTTGTATTTATTTTTGTAGCTTGAATAAAAGTGCATGTATAATGTTAAAGTTTATTCAATAAAAAAATAAAAACTACATGGCATGAGAGAGATAAAAAAAAAGCTTGGTTATATATCAATACAGGGCGGTAACCACCAAAGACATTGAGGGGGACAATTCCCCCCCCGAATAATTCGAAATGGCCAAATTCTTGATCCCGCACTGCTGTACTCCTTTACACACCGCTCTGTTTGTTGCTAGGATGACAAAAGTAAAATGTTACATGTTTTGGTCTAATAGCGCTTGTCACTGTCAGAATGAGTGAGATGGCCAATTAAGTCAAAGAAGGCGGGGTTTACTGTGCAAATTACAACACGACACTTTAGTTTTAGCAGTGAAAGAGTGCGTCGTAAGATGCAAGTAGCTAAACATTTAATATTTGACAACTGTTTTACGATAAAAATGTTCAGCGACCAACAATAATATCAAGTGATGCAAACTACTTTTTTTTTCTCAAACATTTTTTATGAAATTTCACCATTTTAACTGAATTTGATGTGACAAGAAACGTTTTGCATTTTTACATATCCGACAGATTAATAGGCCTGTCACAATAATCAATATATCGATATATCGCACTATATATGTACATGACCTCAATCATTTTTTGGGATGCAATATATCACGCATTATGTTTACATGATAATGAATGTCACCGACATTTCACTGGATTGTGCTGTCATCTTGTATGTTTTCTGTGACGGAGGCGAAAGTGGTTCTCGGGCAGTTCCTTCATACACAGGGCGGTGATCGACAGGTGAAAAAAAGGCACCATTTGAGGCGTTATAGTGTTTTCCTGACAACTACTGACAGTTTGGAATAATAAGCCCAAATGGACTCAATTTCAAATATAAATGTCAATGCAGAATGACGAGTGTTAAAGCCGTTTTCTCAAGGGAAAATTTACTATTTTATTTACTATTTATTAATTTTTTTTATTTAGGATAATATATTTTTTACCCTTAATTTCTAGGATCTAAAGAATTAAAAGGCTGTCATTTGAAAGTGTGTAGGTCTGCTTGCATTATTATTCTGTTATATTAGGATTATATATTCAGTGGCCAGGGGAAAAATTATTTCCTTTCATTTCATGTGCATTCAAGTTCAGCGTAATGTACAGTAGGGTTGTGCCGAAGGAGCGAAACCATCGTGACAATCGCCCCCCGCTGTAAGTCTTGCGAGTGCGACGCACAATCCTGGTCTCTTCTATACTTAACCTAAACACTTTGCAGGGATTGCTCTGTAAATTAAATTGAGAATATAACTGATGCATATCTGCTATTTTAAATACTGTAGTCTATGAGAGATGTGACGTGTGTTAGTCTGTGAAAATACATCAGTCAGACAGGCTACACAAATATTTATCTTGACAATCTTTTAGCCACTTGTCTTTTTTACACATCTTACTCTGCATTTAACTTAAACTATTTTATTTTGTACAAGAAAACAGCATAGCATAATAAATTATGTTATTGAAATATTGTAAAGTGGTCATTTGAACTACTTGAACAAACATTTAAAAAACAATATGCAAAATCAAAAGTGAATAGCTCCATAACGGATTGAGAAAAGTGTGCACATTAGTTGGGTTAGAAAAATAACTAAATTATAGTTTTTTTTCATTGGGGCTCCTCCCGTGTAGTTCTGGGCTGATTTCTCACCTTTCTTAGGATCATTGAGACCCCACGAGGTGAGATCTTGCATGGAGCCCCAGTCCGAGGGAGATTGACAGTCATGTTTATCTTCTTCCATTTTCTAATGATTGCTCCAACAGTGGACCTTTTTTCACCAAGCTGCTTGGCAATTTCCCCGTAGCCCTTTCCAGCCTTGTGGAGGTGTACAATTTTGTCTCTAGTGTCTTTGGACAGCTCTTTGGTCTTGGCCATGTTAGTAGTTGGATTCTTACTGATTGTATGGGGTGGACAGGTGTCTTTATGCAGCTAACAACCTCAAACAGGTGCATCTAATTTAGGATAATAAATGGAGGTGGACATTTTAAAGGCAGACTAACAGGTCTTTGAGGGTCAGAATTCTAGCTGATAGACAGGTGTTCAAATACTTATTTGCAGCTGTATCATATAAATAAATAGTTAAAAAATCATATATTGTGATTTCTGGATATTTTTTTTTAGATTATGTCTCTCACAGTGGACATGCACCTACGATGACAATTTCAGACCCCTCCATGATTTCCAAGTGGGAGAACTTGCAAAATAGCAGGGTGTTCAAATACTTATTTTCCTCACCGTATATGCAAGGCCAAAGTTTTTAATCAGGCTTTAAGCTAAGGCTACTGTACATGTTTTTAAATAAATCCTTGCAGCAGTGCAAAAAGTAGGCCACTTACCACTCTAAACTGCTCCAGTTTCTGGTTGCCTTTGATGAAGAAAGGACATTCTCTGTCTCCTGTTCTGTGGCCGTACTTCTTACATCTCCAGCCTACACACACAGTTTGAGCAATGATGTTTTATCAATGACCTTCATCAACACAGTAACATCTAAAATATCACTAAAAGTTACAGGCATCAATGTACTATTATTTTACTACTAAGCTTGTTTCCGCCAGAGTTTATATCTCGCAATTCTGACTTTTTTCGCTCACAATTCCGGATTTATATCTTAATTTCTAACTTTTTTCCTCATAATTCTGAGTTTATAACTCTTAATTCTGACTTTTTTCCTCATGATTCCTAGTTTGTATCTCACAATTCTGACTTTTGTCTTGCAAAAACAAGATTATAACTCGCAATTCTGACTTTTTTTCCCTTGCAATTCTGGGTTTATATCTTACAATTCTGACATTTTCTCACAATTCTGGGTTTATATGTTAAAATGTCTTACTTTTGTTCTCACAATTCTGAGTTTGTAACTCTCAGTTCTGACTTTTTCTCTTTTTAGATTGCGACTTTTTATCTCACAATTCAGACTTTTCTCAGAATTGTAAGATATAAACTCGGAATTGCAGGAAGAAAAAAAAATCATAATTATCAGATATAAACTCGCAATAAAAAAAGGTTATTGTGACTTTTTAATCTCACAATCAATACTTTTATCTTGCCATTCCAAATATGTAACTAGCAATTTCGAGAGAAAAAAGTCAGAATTGCGAGCTATAAGCTCAAAGTCAGAACTGCGAGCTATAAGCTCAAAGTCAGAACTGCGAGCTATAAACTCAAAGTCAGAACTGCGAGCTATAAGCTCAAAGTCAGAATTGCGAGAGAAAAAAAGTCACAATTTTTTATTACGTGGCAGAAAGAAGCTTCCATAAAAGACCTCTTTGTAACTACAAAATATCACAATTCTTTATTTTAATAAATATATCTGAAAGTTTGCTTACACTGCATGACCTTCACCTCTTTTCCCAGAGGCATCCACAGTCCTTTAGTGGGAGCGTGAGCCAAGAAGCTCCTGGCATCCTCATTCCCAGGGTCATCAGGAATACAGTCCTCTGGTTTGTAATCATCTTCCTGCAAAAACAGTTCTGTGTGTGTATTGCAAAATGCATACTCAAACTAATTTCTAATGTCTGATCTCTGATGACAAATTGTAAGAGGGCCAAAACAACTAGAGGTAACACTTTATTTTACAGTATCATTGTTATTATATTATTATGTTACTGTAAAGGCAACTAACCTTAAAACAAACACTATTCTAAACCCTCTATACATAGCAAGTACATGTTGTTAATTACTATTACTAAGTCCTTAATTATGTATACACTGTAACAATAGCACCTTAAAATAAAGTGTAACCCAACTAGCTCATGATAAGTCCGGAGCATTTAATGTCAACACTTCAATCCATGGCCAAACCTTGATGAATCCAGGAGGAGGATTTTCATAGCTGAAAGGAAAAAAATAAAATAACATTTATACATGACAAAGTGCAACAGAAATCCACAGCAGTTCAGATAATAAACAAATATATTATATAAGGATTAGCAAACGGATATTATGCAAATACTCACAAAGTCTCCACATGCTTGAGCTTCTGCACCTCTTGAATCAGTTTTCGGGTTTGGTTCTTGAATTTGTCTTCATCTTGTTTTGACTCCTTGTGTTTCTTTCGTTCATGTCTGTCCTCGTGACGCTCTCGGCTTCGTTTGCGATCTGACATTGTACATTCGTTGGGGATAATTTCTTCTAGAATCTAGAATCACATCTTATGTTCAAAAAGTTAATACTTTAGTAATGATGATTGTAAAGGCACATATAAACGTCTGTTTGACCACTTCCGGGTGAAAGTTCCTTTTCAAAATAAAAGGCCCCAAAAACCGGCATAGACATCTAAACGACATGGCGTCAAAGACAAACAAAAGATATATACAAAAATACATATAAAACAAATTATATAATTAAAGAATCATAATTTTAGTTGGAATTATCAGGAAAGATAAGCCCAAAGTGCTCAATGTACTTTCACTGTTACAGTAAAGTTTGTTTTATTTTTATTAAAAGAAACCGGGAGCGCCAAAGTATTAAGTTTATTAACCATGATTGATTTTGTGATTCCAGTTTTCTACAAGAGATACATACCGGTACATACATACATACTATATATTAGTGCTGTCAAATCGATTAATCGCGATGAATAGCATCCAGAATAAAAGTTTGTTTACATAATATTTGTGTTTAACTGTGTATAAATAAATACACACTCATTAATATATGTATATATAAAATATTTGTATTTATATAAAATATAAATTATATAAATATATATACATGCGAATATTTCTTAAATATATACATGAATGAGTGTGTATTTATATATACATAATTATACACAGTACACACACAATTATATAAACATACTTTTATTCTGGATGTGATTAATCGATTTGACAGTACTAATATATATATATATATATATATTACACACAATCTTAGGCACGTTAATATTTTCACACACAAAAATGGTTAAGACATTTTATATATATATAAATATACATGTAATTTTATATATATATATATATATATATATATATATATATATATATATTTAATTTTTTTTTATTATACAAAAGTATTTTAATGTCTTTTAAGAGGACTAAATAAAGACACAAATGTTATTTTACTTTTTATTGAAAGAAATATGTCAAAGATTAAACACCACAATTTAAATGTATCGAGAGGGAAAAATAAGTCAGTATGAAATATTTTTGGTCTTTTCTATTTAGTCTGAAGGCAAATAAGCCACCAAATGTAAACAACACAGCACAAATTTTATGAGCGTTAAAAACAGTCAATGTGTAAGCCAAGTGTAAAGACAATCCTTCTTTTAATGTCAGTGATCCAAACAATGGATACAAATGTTTGAATTCAAAGTGTACATTAAACATTAAACACACAACATATAGAAGTTATCTTTCTTGTAGAAAAAATAACAATATGTGGTATCATGAAAATAATAGCAAATAAAACAACTTTTAAAAAAAGTCACAGCATGGTTCTGTAGCACATCATACACTCTCCTCAAAGGAGATTTGTATTCCACTTGTCCAGATGGATCCAGAAACAGATTCTTAATAGAAGGAAAGGAAATGTTCTGTTCAATATAACCCAGTCCTTCAATATAAACCAGGCTATAATGACTCCTCCACTAGGTGGCATTGTAATACATGAGGAGAAGGGATTATCATTCTCATCATGAACTTTAGCAGCTCCTCTCAAAGTGGGCCAGAGTCTTTCATTTTCAACAATCCTGAGGTCTTCAGAGAGATGAGAGGAAGTCCTTCAGACCACCTTTCATACTCTGGTGTTTGTTTTCCAGCATAAGGATCTTTTTGAGGCGGGCGAAAGGTGACGACTTCGCACGGCTGGACTTTGATGATGAGCTGGTGTTTGAAGACACCGACCTGTGGAAAGAAAGCATTGAGTTAATGGTTTTGATATTTCTGTGATATGCAGTAGCATATATGTTCACTAAGAGTAGCTTACCTTGGTGTGCCACTTGGTGTTCTGTCCACTACAGATTTTGGAGTCGCCCTGTTGACTGACTGTGGAGTTCTGTGTTTACTCGCACTTCCTGGAGTACTTCGGTTCTGTGACAGAGTAGCCAAAAGCTCACGGTTCATTCCAGGTTTTCTGGACATCTTATTACAGGTGTGACACATTGCCATCTAAGAGAACAAAGTATATTAGTTAAATGATAAAATATGTTTCCAAGTCATCATCCAAATTGCCAATGCATTCCCTTCAATGATATATACACACACACACACACACACACACACACACACACACACACACACACACACACACACACACACACACACACACACACACACACACACACACACACACACAGGTTTCTGCAGGTTTCACCAAGTCAAATTTAAGACTTTTTAAGACCATTATGAATGAAATTTAAGACCTATAAATGAAATGCAGTCACAATTTATTCAAATTGAACAAATCGATAAACTTGCACGTCCTCATAGCTCAATCCCACCATGATTTCAAAACATTTTTTTTGTGATTTTTGAGATCAAAATGACTGAATTTGTGGTGGTACTTTCCAGAAATTTGCATTTGCATTTTTTCATAAACAGGATACCACATTTACCATAGTATGTTATGTATTATGTTAGATGCACAATAGTCACATGACAATAGAACAAACAAAATCCATAAATCTTGTTTATTTTTGTTACGAATAATGCAGGATCGAAATGCATGTTGATTTTTTTGTTGCATTTAGTAATCGCAAAAACACGAAAAACTGGAGGACTATTAGCTGAAGAATAAAATCCATTTTATGTGTCTGTGGTACAATCTGAAGGAAACTCCCATAACACGAAAGCTGATTGGCTGCAATATAAACTGCATGTTGGTCTCATTTGTAGTCGTAATACAGCAAGTTATATTTGGACAAGCAAAAGAAAGAACTACAACACCACGGAATTTAAAAAAGAAAATTTGAAACAGAAAAATCTAAAGTGCTGCGAGAGAATTTAAATGAGCATTAGAGGTAGCGTTACATGGACGTAGGAAAATTAAGACCCGTTTAAAATTATTTAAGACCTAGAACAGAATACTTTAGCATATTTAAGCCTACAATTTAGATTTTGAAATTCTAGACCTTTTTAAGACCCTGCAGAAACCCATATATTTTATATATATATAAGGGTAATATTAATATATATCAGGGTGATGACAAAATTAGTATATAAAATGCTTTATCATATTAAGGATAAATAAAATATACATGCTCTACATAGACAAAACACTGATGTTTTTAAAACCAAAAAATTTAAAATCAAAACAATCTGAAGAGAAGATAAAGGATGTCTGACATCAGATGTATTCTCGTGGATCTTAAAATTGATCCACAATTGATTGCTTCAGCATGAATAAGTTACTCAAATGTATTAAACATTTCTTCATGTGATTATACTGTTGTGCTAACAAGTTTTATACCATGATAGTAAGGTTTAGCAGACACTTGTGAGCACTTATCGCAGGTATTTCACACATTGTACATGAACGTGAGCTCTATATACAGCAAGGTACAGGCCAAAAGTACACCGAACACATGGCCGGAAGCCAGAAACTGGCACAGAAACTGGCACTAAATTAAGCCAACCACCCCTAGCATCTCCCGTCTACTGACACTTGACTATACAATCTTCTCCTTTATACTCTTTAATATACTGACATACACTTTATTTTATTCAGAAAGAATGCGTTAAAATGACCAATTTATTTATAATGTTACAAAAGATTCCCATTTCAAATGCAGTTCTTTTGAACATTCAAAGAATCCTAAAAAAGTATCTCGGTTTCCACAGAAATATTAAGCAGCAACTGTTTTCAACATTGATAATAAATGTTTTTGAGCAGCAAATCATAAAATAAAATGATTTCTGAAGGATCATGTGACACTGAAACTTTGCCATCATTAAAATATAAAACTTTGCAGCATTTTGAATTAAATAAATGCAGTTTTGGTGTAAATAAGACTTTCAAAAACATTTAAAAATCTTACAGATCCCAAACTTTTGAACCTAAGAATACACAAGAAAAACCTTTCAGTAGTTGAATCCTAAATCCTGAACATATTGTCATATTGTTGCACAGTATACAAATTAATCAAACTAAGAAACTCACAATATTCTGTGTGGAAACTGAACTCACCGACACAAAGGCTGCCATTGTTTGTTGAGGTAACAGGTGGCTAAGCTGAAATGTAGATGATTTGAGATGATCCAGGCATGTATGTGAGAACAGCTATGTTTACTACAGCACCCTTCATGTCTGGAGATATAAAGAGCAGGAAGGGCCAATCAGCTGCAGCGAGGGCGGAGTATGTCTGACTGACTCTTAACTCTGATTGGTTACTCAAAGAATGCTCTGTAGTGTCCGAACAATCCTTTATGGAATTCCTCAGAAACTTGAGCCAAGTCTTTAAAAAGTTCCACAATTATTATCAAATAATAAAGTGCTTTTAATTCTTCTGTATGTGTAGTACTGCATGTCTTGAATGGGAAGTGTGGGCTAAGTACACTTGGTTTGTATGAGAATTAATTAAAATATTTTCGCTTGTACAAAAGTCAATTTTATATTTTCATCTTATGAGGCTAAATAAATATATAAATCAATGCTTTGGTTAGTTTGGTCAGTGTTTTAGTCAAATAGCAAAGAGATTTAGGAGAACGTGATATCAAGATTACAGCTCAAATAGAAAACACCACATACTAGTCAACCACTGCTTTAAAAGTTGAGCGGTTTTCCATATAAAGACAGTAGACTCTGTCACATCCTTTAATCTCCATCACACAGCTCAATCCCGAAATAGATCATTCCCCATGATCAAAATCTGCCCATTAAACATGGTCATTAACACAATGCTCAAAACAAAGACGTCCGACACAGACGGGCTGGAAATTAATCCTTGGCCGGATTCAGAAGGAGGCGAGAGATATGGACATAGTAGAGATGTCATTCATAACCAGTTTCTATTCCCTTAAGGAAAGGGTTTCTGGGTCTCTGCTGTAGAGGCCATTTTAGGCTGACATGAATTTATATGCTGGTTAAAACGGTTAATTTGGTGGAGACTGTAGATTAAGGAATTCTTGCTGGTTAAGAAACCTGAAAATGGGACACCAATAAACCAGTAACTAAATTGTATGTGACAAAAAAAAAAAAAAAATCCAACAGAGGCAACTAAAATGACAAAGAAATCATTTTGATTCATAACTCAGATAGTAAAAATGAACAAAAACAAATAAAACTCTTGGTTACCAATGCTCTTCAAAATATGTTTTTTAGTGTCCCACAGAAGAAAGGACGCCATTATTTCTAGTTATGGAAGTTTGTTTCTGCCATGAAGAACATATCTCACAATTCTGACTTCCCCTGACACAATTATGATTTTATCTCACAATTCTGACTTTTTTTCCCTCACAATTACAATTTTAAAATCGCACAATTCTGACCCCATTCCCCACCCCCACCCCGACACAATTGTAGGGTTTGAGGGCGCACCAGACACAAATTAATCTTCAAGATGATTCGTTCAAACATAATTCCACACAAAACTCAACTCAACAATTTATGGCCTTAATTGAAGTGGACGCCGGTCAGTCTGCACCAAGCTGACAAAACCCCCAGCTGAGTACTTTATGGCCTGCAAACTTTGACAAACACCAAGATAACAGGCGGAGTTATTCGACTCCCAAGACAAAGAGTCAAACCAGATCTCTGTTTTCGCAATGACCTTTAAATGAGTGACACGGTTACAATCGACAGGAAAATCCACAAACTGTTGTTACATATAAACTACATCAAATCATTCAAAAGGATTGATAGTCGGACTTGCATGCAAACAGCCTTCGACTGCATAATTCTATATCATGTCTACAACCAATACACATGACCATTATGCATATATATATATATACACCTCACAATTCATGTAATGATTAACTATTGAACGAGTGAGTGAAAGGGTACCTTGCTTGGTATCATTTTGATTGAATGCTCATAATTCAGAAGATGAGTTGAATTAAATTTTTCTAGAATTTATTGTGCTCTTATAATAAGAAATGATGTCTAACTGTACTCTGCTTAAGAGCGGGAAGTTAGGAGACCAGAGATAACCGATCATTTATGGTGAGGGGTGGGGACACAGTCACCTCGGAACCAAAGATGATACCTAATTGGTCAGAACCCCTCCAGGAGGATGGGCAGACATTTTGAGTTTATAATCTCAGAACACGAACAAAGAGTTAGTTCAAGAATCAGTTCAAGGAGACATATAAGATGACGAGATAGACGATCGTGGCAAACCAAGATCCGAGAAAATGGGTTAACAGTTTCATTCAGCCCATCTAAATACTCGTCTCACTTTCGTTTCTTTTACTTTGTTTCTTTTCTTTCCATTGAGTCTCGTGTTCTAAGCTAAGTTTTGCCGCAACGTTTCGCTCGACGAACCTACAGCAGAGCGCGCTTTAACTTCAAACCTCTTCCCAATTGGCTTCCAAAGACGTCGATCAAAGACACAACAAGACCGTCGAATCAAAGAACCGGGGAACCCCTCTGCAGCCAGGACCAAAGAAAAGGGAATCCCCATTCAAAGACACGAGATACAAACGCAAGTAATACCTCCAGATTCTAACTGAACTGGTGCATTGATATCAAATTGAATAACCCTGCATAAGAAACGATAGAAGGGGTTAAATTAATGATTGATGGTTCATTTAGGTCATGTGTTGTAAATGCATATATTGCTAGAAACTTGGAATTTCATCACTTCACTCTCTTAAAACTCATTCTTTCCTCACTTTCTTCCTTTCTGCAACGTGTGTGAATGTGTGTGCGCGTGTGTTTGTGTTAGATATTCGTTTTATGTTTTAGAGTAATCAATAAAGTATCGTTTGTATTTAAATATAAGTGTTCTTGTGTTATGTGCTTGCAAATTTAATATCTTAAACTGCTGATCTATGTTACCTGGCTATTGTAGTGTCTCCCTACTGTGTGGATATTATATCCGCTGCAGAGTTAATAGTTACGGCCCGTTCAAATGAACGCTGGATGAGTAATTTGCTCGGCCGTAAAATAGTTGACTCTTTCAAAATTCCCAATTAATTAATTAATTAATTCATTCATTTGAGCTAAATTGACCTGTATCCCTTATACAGAGTCCTACACAATTACGATTTTATCTCACAATTTTGTCACAATTCTGAATTTTCCCCCCTCTCAATTATGATTTTTATCTCACAATTTTGTCACAATTATGAATTTTCCCCCTCTCAATTATGATTTTTATCTCACAATTTTGTCATAATTATGATTTTTTTTCCCTTTGCAATTATGATTTTATCTCACAATTTTGTCATATATCTGAATTTTTTCCCCTTGCAATTATGATTTTATCCCACAATTTTGTCATAATTCAGAATTTTTCCCCCAGACACAATTATAATTTTCTCTCACAATTCTAACTTTTGTTCCCCTCGCAATTATGATTTTTTTTCACAATTCTGACTTTACCCCCCCCCCCCCTCGCAATTATAATTCAGTTCAAAACAGTTCAGAATTTTTTCACAATTACAAATTTATCATATAATTCTGTTTCCCCCCCCCCCTCACAATTATGATTCTCACAATTCTGAATTCCCCCCTCACAATTATGATTTTCTCTCACAATTCTGACTTTTTTCCCCTCGCAATTACAATTTTATCTCATAATTCTGACTTTTCCCCTTCTCAAAATAATTTTTTTTTAACAATTCTGAATTTTCCCCCTCGCAATTATGATTTTATCTCACAACTCTGACTTTTTCCCCCTCACAATTACAAATTTATCTAATAATTCTGACTTTTCCCCCCTGACAATTATGATTATCACAATTATGAATTTTCCCCCTCACAATTATGATTCTCACAATTCTGACTTTTTCCCCCTCGCAAATGATTCTCAAAATTCTGACTTTATCCCCCTCACAATTATTATTTTATCTCATAATTCTGACTTTTTCCCCCTCACAATTACAAATTTATCTCATAATTCTGACTTTTTCCCCCTCACAATTATGATACTCACAATTCTGAATTTTCCCCCTCACAATTATGATTCTCATAATTCCGATTTCCCCCCCCCCCTCGCAATTATGATTTTATCTCACAATTCTGACTCCCCCCCCCCCCCCTCGCAATTATGATTTTATCTCACAATTCTGACTTTTCCCCCCTCACAATTACAATTTTATTGAAAGAAAAAAAGCTTCCATAAACCCTCAACTATAGGTCTATTAGGCAAGATATCCCATAATGCCTTCCAACATAAGCGTTTCATTTTCACATACAAATCAATTACTTCCTTTCTTCCGTGGAACACTAAAAAAGACATTTTGAAGAACGATGATAAACAGAGTTCCACCAATATATGACAGCGAGAATTCACAAGCCTTTATCAAGCTCGTTTATACTGGCAAAGACCTCACAGCTCCCTTGTGTGACACTGATGCAATCAGTCCACAGCAGCTGTCAAGAGAACGGAAACAAATAGGGAAAGCAAAACTGAGCTGGAATGACTGCATATAGATTAATCCAATGCCGGGTGAAGGGTCATGCGTGGAATAACAATACTGTCAGAGGTTTATTTTATTTCTAACCCTTCCATTAGGCCAAAATGAACACATGTACAGTCAGATCCAAAAGTTTGAGACCAACTTTCTCATTTAATAGTGAAAATTTGACCTGAGAAAAGTGTGTGAATTTCATCATGTCTTAAGCCACTGGCCTACAATTAATGATTGTATATGCGGAATGGTTAGTGTGGTCAGTGTTTTATTCATATATATATATATTTATATATATTTTACACGTGTTACTTTTGAGGTTTAATATAAGATTTTGAATATGGTCTCAGATTTTTGAGTCATAGATAACCTATATATTATCATAACAAGTGATAATGAATATTAAAAGTGAAATGTATGCAGGATCCATAAGCTTTGTTGATGTTTGTAAATGCCACAGACAAGCAGTTAAACTGAGCTTTTCACCGAGCCATCCCTAAACTTCTAAACATTTACTGACACTTTGCCTCTCACACACACATGCACACATCAGTCCAGCAGATGGGCTTGTGTTCTATTAATAGTCTAGGCTCCTGAAATACCCCCAACCAAGCAGCCACAAGCTGGGATAGACTGTCGGCTCTGACCTTCCTGCTGAGATTCTAGATGCCACAGCTACCCTTGATATGCAAGCCTGGCCAAGTTGTATGTATGTGTGTGTTCAGCTATTGATATGTAGAGACTCATCTGCTTTTCAGGGCGATCGATCTGTGGTTCGCCCATCCCCCTTGACCAAGCATGGAAAAGCTGTATCGCTGATTCTTTCCCTGAGGGGAAACAGGATGTAAAAAGCATAACCTGCATCAAACACAGGCTGGAAAAAGCCAAGGTTGCTGGCACAGATGCTTCCTAAAATGTTGAAAGATGCACATGCAACATCTGAGCTTTCTGTTGGACGTATGGAAACTTTCCAACTCAGAGGTGACAACAACAAAGGTACTTGAAATGCATGTGCAACCAAAGAGGCAGCACTGCATACAAATCTGCATAATATCCATCCTAAATAGTACATAAAATGTAATTAGTGGAATGTTGAAAATATTATGCCAAAGAATCTTTTGGCAAAGACGCTCAGATGGTGCACCACTTCCATTGGATTTTTAAAGTGGACACACAAACACTTTCGCATCAGAAAAGAAGTTACTTTTTACGAACGTTATCCAACTTTTTCAGTTGAAAAAAAAAAAAGAACAGTTTTTTGTTTGTTTTATGTAAATGTATGAACTTAATGGTGAAGTAATTATGAATTTAAAGTTAAAAGGGCCATGTAATGCCCTTTTATAAAGAACTTTTTTGAGTTCAACTTAAATAGGTTTTCATGCTTGAATGTTCAAAAACCACATTGGGTCTCATTCACTACCAATTGCGTGGATTATTTTGCATTTGTACGCACAGAACGTCTCATGAAAAATCTCTGGCTAATTCACCAAACATTCGTACACATGAATTTGTTCTTAACTTCGTTCTGATGTTAGTGAATTTGGAGTATTCTAAATGAGCGGCCACGTGCACAAGGTTAGTCATTTGCATAAAACACACCCAAACCATCTCCATATAAGGGCTTTCCGCACACACTTTCCTTACAGCCTTTCGTCACTCGTCAAACTTGCCGCTGTTTGCAGACACACTCTTGCCAGGATCGTCGAGCAATGCCAACTGTGCCATTTTCACCGGTTCTCACAATAAATACCTTTTATAAAGACCCAGATTATGATTATTTCATTAGCCAGCTGAACATACGCATATCTGCGTTATTCAGAGAAACCTCGCAGCTGAATCTATAATGCAGCTTTTCTTACTCTTTAACTGTATATGATGGAATGTGTTTCAAATTAAATTAAATTGTATTATTTTAACATTTTATTATATCATTTCTATATATGGATTATATAAATAATTATATATGCAACATGCATACAATATAATTATAGGATATGTTAGGATGAAATATAACTTCAACACGATTATAAGGACGTACAGTGTTTTTTGTGTGGTTTCAGTTGTTCCTATAATTTTTCATAAATTTATTATGAATTTTTGGTGAATCGTGATTTGTTCTTAAAGGGGTGGTAAAGCACTTTCTTTCGAAGGCTTGATTGTGTTTGTGGGGTGCACTGTAACATGTGTTCATGCTTCGTTTTTAAAAAATTGCATTATTTTTCATATATTTTACCTTTATTCTACACTGCTCTGTCCCTCCTTGTAAAAACGGTCTGATGGTTTCCGGGTTCTATGAAGCCGGTCCCTCAAAAATACGCAATGGGCTCAGATTGGTTGGCTGGCCCATTGTGTTGTAATTCGCTAACCGCCTAGTGCACGTTAGTCGGAAACGTCACGCCCCTTACCTTTACCGGTAGACTGTATTTTGGGTAGTATTAGAAACAATGGCGTCAATAAAACCATACCAATTTGAGCCTGAATCAGACCCAGACAATTTTAGTGAAGATGATCGAGCAGAACCTGTTCAGTCCTCAAGAGTAAAGACTGCGGATCTACAGTGATCGCTACTGAATGGCACTGTTACTTTTGTATTTTTAGAACGATTATAGCCAAATATCTGTCGCAAGAACTATTAACCCAAAACGAACACTAAACATTGGCTTTACTA
This sequence comes from Romanogobio albipinnatus, assembly GCA_023566225.1. Lineage (NCBI taxonomy): Eukaryota > Metazoa > Chordata > Actinopteri > Cypriniformes > Gobionidae > Romanogobio > Romanogobio albipinnatus. Next base: position 15,396,367 of record CM042261.1, on the reverse strand, counting down.
GTAGCCAAATCAAATACAGAACCATGTTTAGCATGCCTGTAGATAAACAATACATAAAAGCGCTAATCAAAGAATAATTTACACTAATTCCAAGTTCGCTGTTGAGATTTAAAAAAGTTTGTAACGTTAGGTGTTTGTCGGATAACGTTAAGTATGAATGAGCATTTAAAAAAACTGGTTTGCAGAGCCAAACAGTGTTGTCATTTGTTTACTTCCTTGCTACAACGTACAATTAACAATGCAAACTATTACAGGAAAACACATCGACGAAAAATAAATCATACTTACAGGTTGTGGCCCGTAAACAGCTTATGTTTTTAAATCCATCTTTCAGGACAAGCGGTTGTGCGAATCCTGCATTGAACTCGAAGATTGTGGAAGCTTTCCTCTGTAAAATGTGCAGCACAGAGAGCGAGATAACCATTGATCCCTAACTCCTCCGTCCCTAGGAAGGCTGAACAAAGTGGACGTGCAATCCGGATGAAAATAACAGCGTTTTCGTTGGCATTGCGCCAACAACACTCCAGCCAACTAACCAGATTTGCTGTTCACAGCCCACAGCACAGCAGATAGACGGCATGTTGCAATTCAGTCCTATAAATGGCGCCCGTGCCACTGTGTGATGTCACATTAAATCTAAGAATACCACAAAAACTCTTCTCCACAGCAATACAAAAATGGCCTCGCCCCCCCTTATTCTCGGAGGAGGGGTTTATGTAAATATTGGGACTGGTGATGTCAGCAACCCTGGAGGAATGTCTGTAGTCCCTACAACCGTTTGCCGTAGTCCTTAGAAATTGATTTCTTTAAAAGCAAATATCTCCCTTTGCTTTAAACTTTGAATGTTGTAACTTTGCAGATGTTGTTTATGCTCAAACAGCAACATTACACACTAGCTAAAGTTAGAAAAGTGAAATCGTGTTTTACCACCCCTTTAAAATCGCTTGTACACATTTCATGCACAAATTTGTGCGTACGCATACTATGTGAATGAGACCCATTCTTTTTCACATATTTTAAACCTCTCTTCCCAGTCTGTCAGTAACGATCTGTTTAGTTCCTGTTTTAGTGAAGCCCCACCTTTCAAAAAATGCAATGTGCCAAGCACGGCACCTGGCTTTTGTTGGTCCTGATTGGTCGGCTGGACTAGTGTGTGTTCAGAAATGTCATGTACCATAACCATGTATGGTACATACCATAAATATGTATCATAACCATGGGTTTCAACACACTACTAATGCAACTCAATCAGGCCCCACCCCGTTTTTTTGTGTATGCAGAGGGCAGGAATTATTTCAATGAGGAATAAAAACAAGACTACAATTGAGGCGTTTCAGGGAATTCAGAAACTGTGGTTAATGATATAGAGAATAACTCCCTTTGGAGTGACTTTGTGCTTAAATAGCAACATTACACACTAAAGAAAGTTGAAAATGTAAAAAAACAACAACAAAAAACATAATAGGTCGTCTTGAATTAATTTAGCTGTAGATGCGTACAGCATGCAACAAGAGCATCAAAAACTATTTCATGGTATAATATGTGCCAAAATGAGTCTTACTAGTACATACAGTATACAGTGAGGAAAATAAGTATTTGAACACCCTGCTATTTTGCAAGTTCTCCCACTTAGAAATCATGGAGGGGTCTGAAATTGTCATCGTAGGTGCATGTCCACTGTGAGAGACATAATCTAAAAAAAAAAAATCCAGAAATCACAATGTATGATTTTTTAAATATTTATTTGTATGATACAGCTGCAAATAAGTATTTGAACACCTGAGAAAATCAATGTTAATATTTGGTACAGTAGCCTTTGTTTGCAATTACAGAGGTCAAACGTTTCCTGTAGTTTTTCACCAGGTTTGCACACACTGCAGGAGGGATTTTGGCCCACTCCTCCACACAGATCTTCTCTAGATCAGTCAGGTTTCTGGCCTGTCGCTGAGAAACACGGAGTTTGAGCTCCCTCCAAAGATTCTCTATTGGGTTTAGGTCTGGAGACTGGCTAGGCCACGCCAGAACCTTGATATGCTTCTTACAGAGCCACTCCTTGGTTATCCTGGCTGTGTGCTTTGGGTCATTGTCATGTTGGAAGACCCAGCCTCGACCCATCTTCAATGCTTTAACTGAGGGAAGGAGGTTGTTCCCCAAAATCTCGCAATACATGCCCTGTCCCATGTGCAGAAAAACACCCCCAAAGCATGATGCTACCACCCCCATGCTTCACAGTAGGGATGGTGTTCTTGGGATGGTACTCATCATTCTACTTCCTCCAAACACGTTTAGTGGAATTATGACCAAAAAGTTATATTTTGGTCTCATCTGACCACATGACTTTCTCCCATGACTCCTCTGGATCATCCAAATGGTCATTGGCAAACTTAAGACGGGCCTTGACATGTACTGGTATATGCAGGGGAACCTTCCGTGCCATGCATGATTTCAAACCATGACGTCTTAGTGTATTACCAACAATAACCTTGGAAACGGTGGTCCCAGCTCTTTTCAGGTCATTGACCAGCTCCTCCCGTGTAGTTCTGGGCTGATTTCTCACCTTTCTTAGGATCATTGAGACCCCACGAGGTGAGATCTTGCATGGAGCCCCAGTCCGAGGGAGATTGACAAGTCATGTTTAGCTTCTTACATTTTCTAATGATTGCTCCAACAGTGGACCTTTTTTCACCAAGCTGCTTGGCAATTTCCCCGTAGCCCTTTCCAGCCTTGTGGAGGTGTAAAATTTTGTCTCTAGTGTCTTTGGACAGCTCTTTGGTCTTGGCCATGTTAGTAGTTGGATTCTTACTGATTGTATGGGGTGGACAGGTGTCTTTATGCAGCTAACGACCTCAAACAGGTACATCTAATTTAGGATAATAAATGGAGGTGGACATTTTAAAGGCAGACTAACAGGTCTTTGAGGGTCAGAATTCTAGCTGATAGACAGGTGTTCAAATACTTATTTTCAGCTGTATCATACAAATAAATAGTTTAAAAAAATCATATATTGTGATTTCTGGATTTTTTTTTTTAGATTGTGTCTCTCACAGTGGACATGCACCTACGATGACAATTTCAGACCCCTCCATGATTTCCAAGTGGGAGAACTTGCAAAATAGCAGGGTGTTCAAATACTTATTTTCCTCACTGTATATTTGTGTAAGCAAATTAAGATGCAACCCCAGATTCAGTTAAGAACAATCTATCAGGAGAACTTGAACTCTACACCATCTTTAATGCTCAGGTCCATGGTTATATTCAGTATCCACAAAGCATTTCAAAAGAGTAGAATTTCTGTCCATGCTAAATATTTTCTTCTAAAATACACTAGTGCACTCTGCATGTGTTCGGGAAGATGAAACAGGCATTAATCCAACTCTCACTCAGGCCAACAAGTAAATAAAATGATACATAAATAACTTTCTAAAGACCTGGCAGAGCTGTCACAAGCCACAGCCACAGCATGTCAAGCATGTCACTGTAAGAGACTGTGTGACTGACTGAGCCCCCAACTAACAACAAATACCACAATTCAACAGGCACCATCAACTCATTTAACCCCACTACAATGATTCATCCCAATCAGCATTTTAAAACAATGAACTTTTTATTCTTGATGCTTCGAAAGCTTAAAACGTCTGATGTTTAAAGCCACAGAAAAATATCCATCAGTGTGATATTAAGCAGCTGATATTTAAGTCACCATGAAATCAAAATGGACAATTATTATTTTTTATGGAATATTGCAGTATTTATTATGAATGATTTATCCATGCACATCATCTCTTCTCTTCACTGATGACGTGTTTACTTAGCCTAGAAATCTAGACGCACTCTAGCGGCAGCAAATGTAATTTGCAGCCAGGATCGTCTAGTAACTCTCCATTGGCTTGCGAGCATGAAAAACCAAACTCTAGTCAGGCCAATCACATTGTGTATAGAGTCGGTGGGCGTGCTTAACATAAAGCTGCTGATCCTGGCCTACAGCGGTCTTTCGAAGCGGCTTTGGCCACAACTCTGAAAGGCTTGGAGTTAAGCTTTTCTTTGAGAAAAGAACAAAGCACGGCACTGAAGTCATTCTTAAAAAAGGAACATGTATTCAGAGTTTTGCCGACCAGATACAGCAAAAGTTTAATCTATCAACTAGCTCCGCTGGTGGGAAAATGCATGGGACTCAGCCACAACCTGCTTGTGATTGTTGTCTCACCACTGATAGCGTTCTGGTTGTTTGTACCGCTATCCTATTGCGTGCAGAGGGAATTTGAAAGACAACCGTTAATCCCGCCCCTTGGATTGAGCCCTGCTAATGGTGTGTTCCCAGACCCAACATCTTGATGTGGGTCTGGCTTGTCAGGCTAGTGTTTACTAGGGGTGGGGGAAATAATCAATACAGCATAGTATCGCAATATTTTGTGTGGGGATATTGTATCGATACACAGATGCCATGTATCAATATTTTCAGGGAATGAATCTCGAGATTGTGGGTATTGTGCAAAATTTTACCCTATACTCCATGCTTATAATGCGGGAAATAATAATCATTTGAAATATTTCTTTAAGACTGTAATTTTTCAAACAGTGCATCTCTCTCTCTCTCTCTCTCTCAAGCTGCGCTGTGTATAAGAAGCGCGTTCTCGCATATTTATGAACATGGGCCGCTTGGTACACATTTATGTGTTAATTAACGATTCGACACAAAAATGCAAGCCAACTGCGTGCTGCAAAGCAACTAAACTTTTGCACATGACAAGCAAAGAAGCTGTCTATGATCATTTTTTTCTAATAAAACCTGTTACTTTTAACTTATTTTGATTACCAAATTCCAGACTGGAAGGACGATAATCAAACTGAGATGGTGGACGAGAACTATTAGTATTACAAATTTAATAAAAAATATTTTTATTTGTACACTACCATTCAATCATTTGGGGTTATGATTTTTTTTTTATCAGGTTTTTGAAAGAAGTTACAAGTCAACATTTGATTAAAAATACAGGAAAAAAACGTAATATTGTGACATATTACAATTTAAAACAACTGTTTTTAGTAAATAATTAAGTAATTGATTCTTGTGATGGCAACGCTGAATTTTCAGAATGTGTCACATGATCCTTCAGAATAGAATGATTTCATGCTGATTTGGTGCTCAAGTTCTACTTCTTATTCTTATTATTATCATCAGTGTTGAAAACAGCTTAATATTTTTGTGGAAGTTTGAAACCAAAATCTTTTGTAGCATTATAAATGTCTTTACTGTATCTTAATATTTTTGGAAACAGTGATACATTTTTTTTCAGGATGTCAGAATCGTGTTATACCTGCTAACCATTGCTGCCTACATAAAAGGGTTCCAAATCAGTCACTAATGAGGTTTGATGATTTGTTAGCATGCTGACTTAAAAGGCAACTGTCTGTGTAGGCAGTAACTTTTCTAATACTTTTTCTAATGCTTATAAATGTGATGCCATTAATCTAGAATGACAAATTATTCTTCATCTTAAAATAGATGTGATGCTATACTTATGTTCTATTCAATCTGACATCCTCTATTCAAAGCTGACAAACAGAGAAAGATGATATTCCATGACCTCCACAAAAGAGGTCACATTATTGCTTTGATAGTTCCCTAAATGCTCTGACCCTCACAGCTAAAAGACTGTCCACTTTAACTACGGTGGGAAAATACGAGACAGTTCATATAAATGAACTCTCCTGACATTGGCTCTCTATCAAGTTCATTATTCGTCTTGCCAGAATCTTCCACTCCTGCAGAGAAACGAATGCCAGAAATGTGTGCAGAATCTAGCAGTCTAACACCAACCACTCCACCCCCAGAACCACGAGTCTCATGCAGCAGAGAGCTATGCATCCGTGTACACCAGCACGTACACCTCCATAACATCCATGGCATCCGGTGCTTTTGAGGGTTAAATACTTCTACAAATAACCGCTTTTTAAAAAGAAACACCTCCAATCACACATTGACCAAGTCCCACTTCAGAAGAGCTTCAGAAAATGCAGCAGAGAGCTATGCATCCGTGTACACCAGCACGTACACCTCCATAACATCCATGACATCCGGTGCTTTTGAGGGTTAAATACTTCTATAAATAACCACATTTTAAAAAGAAACACCTCCAATCACACAGTGATCCAGTCCCACTTCCGAAGAGCTTCAGAAAATGAGCTTTTCCACTCTAAATCATCTTAAGTGGATCTTCCATGGCTTCAAATCAAAGTCATCCGAGGCTAAACAAATCACTATAAAAGGAGCGTTTCAGTGTCTGATTAATGGCTTTCTGCCAGATGAATGATGATTAACGTGATAGTCTGTAACCACAACTTTAAAAATAGAAACCATACTCCTTGCTAAATTTCCAAACATTTTAAAGTGTTAAATTGTACCCTACAGTCTTCCAAGAGTGCATCAGCAGTAAAGTGCACTCATATAGGCCATATACCAAAGTCAATGGGAAATGCTTTTAGGGCCGCATCAATGAGCCTGTCTGTGTCTACCGAAAGAGGAGCAGACAAAAAGATATATAAACAGGTATACACAGACACACAGAATGATTTTCCCAACCCTATCCAGATGGCAGAATCCCTGACCTTATTCAAGAAACAGCTGAAAACTCATCTCTTCCATCAGCACTTAACTGCATCCTGCTGAAAAGAAAGAAAGAAATGTCTTCCCCTATGCTTCCACCATTGATGAAGAATCGCTTGATGTATTCCTAAGATGCTTTGGATAATAGTGTCTGCTAAATGAATAAATGTAAATGTATTTTTCAAATAAATTTTTGAATACCACAGACTTTAAAGGGATAGTTCACCCAAAAATGAAAATTCTGTCATCATTTACTCACCCTCAAGTTGTTCCAAACCTGTATGAGTTTCTTTGTTCTGCTAAACACAAAAGAAGATATTTAGAAAAATGTTTGTAACCAAGCAGATAGAGTAACTATTGACTACCATAGTAGGAAAAAAAATACTATGGTAGTCAATGGTTGCTCTATCTGCTTGGTTACAAACATTCTTCTAAATATCTTCTTTTGTGTTCAGCAGAATAAAGAAACTCATACAGGTGAGGGTGAGTAAATGATGACAGAATTTTCATTTTTGGGTGAACTATCCCTTTAATATCATCTTGTCCTTCAAGGAAAAGGAAATAATTTTACAATAATGCAATTACAATGGATGTCTGGCAAGCAAGAGGGTTTAAAAATAGAAAAATTAGAGAAGTTGTAGTGCAGTGGACTGTGATCAGGATGCGAAAGAGCTGCTGGCTCATGGGGAGCCTAGTTTGAATCTGACCTGGGCCATGTCCCAATTCTGTTCCACCTTTTTCACCCATACTTCCCTTTCTCTACGCCACTATCCTATAAAACTAAAAAAGGCCCAATAATAAAATAGTCTTAAGATTCTGTAAGATTTTTTTAATGTTTTTAAAAGAAGTCTCTTTTGCTCACTAAGGTTCCATTTATTTGATTATAGTAAATACAGTAATATTATGAAATTATTACAATTAGAAATAACTATTTTCTATTTGAATATATTTTATATAGTAATTTATTTCTGTGATGGCAAAGCTGAATTTTCAGCATCATTACTCCTGTCTTCAGTCATTTTTATTTTATTTTATTATTATCAATGTTGAAATTTTTTTTTGTGGAAACCATGAAAGTTCAAAAGAACAGTGTTTATTTGAAATAAAGATCTTTTGTAATATTATAAATAGGGATGTAACAATATATTGCTATAGTGTGTATAGTTCACCCAAAATGAAAATTACTGTGTGAGAGAAAAAAAAGAAAAAAAAAAACAGTTTTAGTGTCAGTACTACATTAAAGTGGCCTACATTATTTAAATATATCTAGTCAGTGACAAGAGTGCAAGCATTTTCATCTAAAATAATTCGGTATTTTCAGCTTCAGAATCATGAACCATTTTTATTCAGTTGTCGGCTTTGTCCTGTGTATTGGGTTACCAGCACCAAGTCTAAGCCTATTCATTTCCACCCTCAAAATAACACCAAATTTAGCATTTTAAATGAACAGTACATTTGTTTGTTTTTTACCTTTTACCGTATTTCTTTGAGTATCGCAATAATATGGTATCAGGAGTTCAGTATTGTGATATGTATCGACTCGTGACATGAGGGTATCGATACACCCCTAATTATAAATGTCTTTACTGTCTCTTTTGATCAATTGAATGCATACTTGCTAATCTTTTGAACAGTGGTATGCATATATGGCAACATGGTGTTTGTCCTTTCTTGTTTATATTCATCTAATCTAATCTCAAGTACCTGTTCTTAAAACACTCAGGAAAGGGCAGAGAGGTAGAAATTGTGACAGCAAATAAAACTGAACTGAAGATGACATAAAACAGGTGGACTTGACCTCACCAGAGCATTGGAGGCCCTTTTAAACTTTCGGAGGACTACAGTCTGTTCGGTGCCGAGTCTCTTTCCTGCCGACTCCTTCTTCAGAAGTCTTCTGATCCTCGCGGTGGGCTTCCGCTTGGGCCGCAGACGCACGTGATGATTGTCCGGTTGTCGCCACTGGAAACAGACGGGGCAGATCAGAGACTCCGGCAGGGCAATGGCTGGAACGGTGGGAGAAATATAGATGAGGTTTTTTTGCATGGCAACCGGTTAAAATAAAACAGGTGATGCTATGCTCTATTCTGAGGACAGTTTGGAATTTTGGACTTTGGAAAACAGCTTTTCCAATATGTGGTCATCCTACCCCGCTGTCGGGCCATCTTTGAGGTCTGTGAAGGACGTAGGAATGGATTCATGTTTTACATGAGGAAATGTGGTCGGACTTACTGGGTTTAACTTGGGCTACGGTTCCTTTTCAAAACCAACTTTCTGTTCTGTTGCCTACAGGGTCTTATATAGACTTTGGGAACATATTAAAAGCTCTTTACAATGACATACAAGTCTATTAATATAAATAACAAAGCCATAACTTACCATAGCTCTGGTACAGTCTCCTGTAATAAAAAAGCAGTAAAAGTGTTAGTCTTTAAATCTCAGACTGTAAAAGAGTTAGACTCGAATACAGCAGCTTATGAATAATTTATGAGCTTGGCAGAGGTCTTGAGCCCAATCCAGTTTTTTGTACATCTTACAGACCTTATGCGCCAGAGAAACAGATACGCAGACATCTTTAGAATTTTGTGTTTTTGGGGTAGCTCTGTATATTTCTATGGCATCGCTGTTGAAGAGTAATTAGCTTGTGAAGTGGATTTACTTACTGTGGAGTTAACGAAAGCCATGAGCATGATCATGAGCATTGTAATGTTTGAAGCGGACGTCATAAATTAGGGATGGCTCGATACCACAATTTAATACCGTAGTATTGATATTGATATTAAATCGATACCACAGGGTCTGAATTTTGGCACAGGTATTGCACTCATTCTCATTCAAGGTTTCGCCTCTTTATTAATTAGTTTTGGGGCGTGTTGAGTGAGATTCAGCTGCTTTATCCTTTTTGTTCCTCTATGTTGTCACTTTTGCCGGTTTCATGTCAGTTTAGGTAGCACAAACCAGTAAATATACCAGAATTTTCCCAGTACCGGCATACTGCGCAATCCTATAACAAATGTCAGTAGACCCGGGAAGATTTTAAAATGAGCGGTTCATTCATAAATCCGTACAATCTTACCTTCATGCTGTGGAAATACAAACCGAAAGACAGAACAGAACAGAACACAACGAGCGCAGCACTGAAAAGGGGTGGGGCTACATACAAGTTCATAGATTCCAACATGCAGAGTGAAATCTCTGCAACAGACTATGAATAAAAAACAATGACTACCCAATGTTGTTGTCCAGTACATTTAATATCCTGTCAAATATGTATTTTCAAGAGACCTCGCTAAGAATTACAATGCGATTCCTTAAAACTCAAATACTGAGGTAACTGTGCTGTACACACATGCAGTCGGTGGCCTGAACTCATGACCATGGCTTCCCCAGGGGCTTTAATATCCCCCGAGACTTTGTGAGTGAGCACCCTATTTTTGGACATGGTGCTGTTCTTCCTACCTCCTTTATCTATGGCCCATAATCCTGTCTAAAATTAGTTCACATTGCTAAAAGCTGCCTGTTGTTATTGTGTGGCACGTGCATGGTTAGGGGGGTAGGGTCTTTTAATTATAATCATCTACGGTCCCATCTATAACTGTTTGTGATGCCACAGCGGATGTTTCACACAGTATTGATGGAAGGCTTGTTGGCAGCGGTGTAAGAGAATAAGGAAAAAATCCATCAAAAGGTGCCGACGACTTCGTCGGACAGAGGGTTAAAGAAAACGTAGCCCATTTAGTTTCATATAGTTAGGCTATGTCTAAATATTATAATCTTTTAATTTCATATGTTGATTATGAAAAATGAGCAGCATGAGTAAGGCACATAATCAGATGCGCATATGTCTGGGGACATGGATTTTGAGCACTTCATTGAATTGTGTTTTCTAGAAAGTCTTTCTTTAAAAAATATTTTGTTTTGTATAAATTGTATTTTAATTTTGATCAATGTTTAATCAACTATTTGCCTGTATATTTAATAAATAAAAAGCAAACCAAGATCATCTGGAATGGATTGACGTGCATATCTGTTTCCTCAGTCTTTGAACAAGGCTGAAACTATAGCGTCTTTCTGTTTTAATACATTTCTTGAATATATGTCTTAGTTACAGTAGGCCTATAGATAGTTATGATATTTGTGGTTGCACCGGGGTCCGTCATTATAAAGTTACGCCACTTTCCTTATTAGGAGACAATACAGATCAATCATTGATTTCTCAATGTTAAGTAGTCTCTTAATTTTTTCCAGAGCTGTATACAGTGAGGAAAATAAGTATTTGAACACCCTGCTATTTTGCAAGTTCTCCCACTTAGAAATCATGGAGGGGTCTGAAATTGTCATCGTAGGTGCATATCCACTGTGAGAGACATAATCTAAAAAAAAAAATCCAGAAATCACAATGTATGATTTTTTAACTATTTATTTGTATGATACAGCTGCAAATAAGTATTTGAACAGCTGAGAAAATCAATGTTAATATTTGGTACAGTAGCCTTTGTTTGCAATTACAGAGGTCAAATGTTTTTCCTGTAGTTTTGCACCAGGTTTGCACACACTGCAGGAGGGATTTTGGCCCACTCCTCCACACAGATCTTCTCAAGATCAGTCAGGTTTCTGGCCTGTCGCTGAGAAACACAGAGTTTGAGCTCCCTCCAAAGATTCTCTATTGGGTTTAGGCCTGGAGACTGGCTAGGCCACGCCAGAACCTTGAAAGAGTACCCAGCCTCGACCCATCTTCAATGCTCTAACTGAGGGAAGGAGGTTGTTCCCCAAAATCTCGCAATACATGGCCCCGGTCATCCTCTCCTTAATACAGTGCAGTCGCCCTGTCCCATGTGCAGAAAAACACCCCCAAAGCATGATGCTACCACTCCCATGCTTCACTGTAGGGATGGTGTTCTTGGGATGGTACTCATCATTCTTCTTCCTCCAAACACGTTTAGTGGAATTATGACCAAAAAGTTCTATTTTGGTCTCAACTGACCACATGACTTTCTCCCATGACTCCTCTGGATCATCCAAATGGTCATTGGCAAACTTAAGACGGGCCTTGACATGTGCTGGTTTAAGCAGGGGAACCTTCCGTGCCATGCATGATTTCAAACCATGACGTCTTAGTGTATTACCAACAGTAACCTTGGAAACGGTGGTCCCAGCTCTTTTCAGGTCATTGACCAGCTCGTGTAGTTCTGGGCTGATTTCTCACCTTTCTTAGGATCATTGAGACCCCACGAGTTGAGATCTTGCATGGAGCCCCAGTCCGAGGGAGATTGACAGTCATGTTTAGCTTCTTCCATTTTCTAATGATTGCTCCAACAGTGGACCTTTTTTCACCAAGCTGCTTGGCAATTTCCCCGTAGCCCTTTCCAGCCTTGTGGAGGTGTGCAATTTTGTCTCTAGTGTCTTTGGACAGCTCTTTGGTCTTGGCCATGTCAGTAGTTGGATTCTTACTGATTGTATGGGGTGGACAGGTGTCTTTATGCAGCTAACGACCTCAAACAGGTCAAAAGATGTCCCGGGTCACTAAAGACCCGAGGTATGCCTAAGGGTTAATTGCATTAAAGCCTGTTTATTTTCAAAAGGTTGTTTTGTTTATTTTAATTAGTTGTCTTTTTGACTGAAACACACACGCACACAAAAGCACTACTTCTTTTATTTATATATTTACCTTTGGATTAAAAAAAGTAATAGGCTAATGGTAATCTAATTAAATTAATGTACCTATTAATAATGCAGCTTCTTTTAAGTGCTCTCAGAACCTTTTCAATTAATTTATGTAATGTCTTACTGACTCCAATGTACTGTCTCAGCACGATTATATCAACAAAGACTAAACTCTACTCTAGCTAAATCACCTGTTATAAAAATCAAGAAAGAGAATAATGCCCCCATTACAGTCCACTGATAACTCTAGCAGACACATCTTATCCCTATCGATGAGCCTGGCAGCCAAAGGCTGTGCCTTATGAAGACACCAGTGGAAGATACTGAGAGTGAGCCTGACATTCAAGAGGGCTTAACTCAAGTGGTTTATAAATGAGAACATATCTCATGGCACGCATACTTTCAGAAAACAGATTACAGTAACTGACGTACATGAGAGTAGTGAGTCAGTGCAGATGTACCCTGAACTTGCCGATCACAACAAGCCGACTAACACTCAAAACATGCAGTGCGCTGACCCTGAACATGGGCTTGGGACGCATTTAATCTAAGAAAAACATGCCACAACCCAAGGCTACGCATCATTTATTTTCACTCACTCTGCTGTGAGAACACAGTCAGTACAAATCAATAAACCAGGTGATTCATAGCAGCATGAGAAATTTTAAATAAAACAAGCATCTTCAGAAAATCTTTCCTGGCCTCATTTTTCATTTGGCTTTTCACCATAACTCTCCTATAATAAATAAAGGAATCTATATTGATGACACTGATTATTTACACTTATATAACTGAAACGGTAATGCTGTTCAAGATCAATATAGGTTTCTCAATGGAAATCAGACATTCTTCATCAACTTTCAATATTAAAGGAACAAGTGTTTAATGAGGCTACACATGTAATTAACCTAACACACCGATTAAAAAAACTCTAATTTGACTAGCACACTGTTCAGCAAATGAGATTTGAGTGCATGTGTTTATTTCATCACCTTGATGGTGCATTTCAATTGCTATTATATCCACAAATACAAAAACATAAGGTGACTGGGAATGCACTTTTGAACACAATCACTAAAAAATTTTTACACTTCAAATTTCTGAGCTAACCACAAGATTTTATGAAAATTCACTGAAGAAATTACATAGAAAGCAACTATAATTCTCAATATGGAGTCATTCTTTATTCTCTAAAGAACAACATCCAACAATGGCATTAATGCAACTATTCAACATGAAATAATGGGGTTCACGACCTCACAGATACTGCAATTTTTTTAGAATCCATAAAACATTTATTCTTTGATTGTGTATTTACCCAATTGTTTTGGATTGATAAGAATATCTAATATTTAAATTCACAAAATAAAGATTTAACAATCTGGTAAGGATATATTTTTGTTATATAAAAATAAGAGTTTGGAGCAAAATTTGGTGATTAACATAACTAATAATTGTGTATGGAAAATACCATATACACAAACAGAAATGGACAAATAATAAACCTAACATATATACATATGCATACATACATACATACATACATATATATATATACACACACTTATTATATTGAGCTTGTATTGAGGCCCTAAAAGCTGTAAGAAATAAAGCAAAACGGACGTACAGAATCCTTTTCTTTTAGGAATGTTAGTAAGTTTTCCCCTGTATAGTATTTTTTATTCTCTGTTGTTTCCTTTGATGCTATTATGAATGTAATAGATAGGTAATAATTTAATACACTGTGATCATCTCTGTGTGCATGTTGTTTTTGTTCTTGTTATGCAATCATAATAAATAAATAAAAAACGAAATGCCTTCAAACGTAACAAAATGCATTAAGTGAAAATGAGGAGTAGCCCGCCACCTACTGGTGACTTCTTGACATTACAGCATATACAGTACAGCATGTTCAAAATCCACACAACTCATTAGAAATATAAATATGAACAGCTGATGAAAACTGAACTTTCATGAGAAACGTACATACTACTTACATGAAAAAGCGTGACTGTTCAGGGCAAATGTCTTTGTATAAAAGAGAAGCCTCGAAAAAAAACCTAACGTCGCTTTTGTTTTTCCAGGAAGGCATTTTTTATATCAGCCCAGCGTCCAAACCTATAACAAATGCTGCCTTATTAGATAATTCTGGTGTATAATAAAGGAAAGCGGAAAAGCTGTGTGTTTTCTCGGTCCAGCGTGACTACAGGAAACACACGAGTCTTTACTTAAAATTACCCACAATGCCGCAATGCGGGTGAGGAATTATGGGAGTGCGAGTTTTTTAGTGACGTGTAGCTGCGCACTGGTCATCTGTGATTGACTGCTCCAATAAAGCCCTAATAACATCATACATTGTCCTTTACTTACACTGTAGCTATTGCTAAGGGAGTGTATTTTATCGAGCGTTATACATTTACGGTTTATTTTAAGGTGACATTACTACATGTAGCCTACAGTTATAACAGAAGGCTAAATGATGCATAATAAGTAAAAAACCCTAAAGCAACCCTAACTCTAGTAGGCTTACATGTAGTTAATTTATATTACTCAGTATATATATATATATATATATATATATATATATATATATATATATATATATATATATATATATATATATATATATATATATATTTCAATTAAAATGATTTATTATTATTATTTACAATATTTATAGGCTATATATATATATATATATATATATATATATATATATATATATATATATATATATATATATATATATATATATATATATATACTGAGTATATAGCTACATATATATATATATATATATAGCCTATAAATATTGTAAATAATAATAATAAATCATTTTAATTGAAATCATATATAGCATAATATAATATTAATATATTGATTATTATTAGTATTATAATAATAATACTTTATTATTATTATTAATAATATATATCTGCATTTATTTAGATAAATAATAATAACATAAATAATGACAATAAGGAGTGTTATTAATAGTGTTATTATTTGTAAAATAATAATTATTAATAATGTTTGGTTAGTTTAAAAATGTCAACAATAATATAAAGTTTTCATCAGCATTACAGGGACATATCAAGGTCAAGATCTTAATCATTAATAATAATTAATAATCATTATTATTAATAATATTGAATAATTAATATATTGGTATAATAATCATCGTCATTTTAATAGCAACCATATATAGCACAATATAATATTAAAATATGGATTATTAATATGATTATGGTGGATTATTATAATAGTATAATAATTTATTATTAAAGCTCAGCATTTATTTGGACAAATAATAATAACATTAATAATGACAATAATGATTTTTGTAATTAATAGTATTATTAGCTTATTTGTAAAATAACAATTAGCCTATTATTAATAATATTTAGTTATTATAAAATTAACAATATGAGCTAATATAAAATAGTCTAATATAATATAGCTAATATAATATAATTGTTGTTGCCATTAATATCATTATCATTTTTCAAATATAAATTAAGATTTAAGATTTTAAGCGGCCAAAAGAAACCCCGCGAAAGATTTAGTTTGGACAGAAAGCTACACTCTAAAAAAAAAAGGTTCTATATAGCACCAAAAATGGTTCTTCGTCGTAATCATAGAGGAACCACTTTTGGTGCTATATAGCACCATATCTTAAAGGGTTAGTTCACCCAAAAATGAAAATTCTGTCATTAATTACTCACCCTCATGTCGTTCGACACCCGTAAGACATTCGTTCATCTTCGGAACACAAATGAAGATATTTTTGTTGAAAGCTGATGGCTGAGAAAGGCTTCAGATAGGCCTCCATAGGGATTCAGTACATTTGCACTCACAAGACCCATAAAAGGCACTAAAAACGTTGTTACAAAGTCCATCTCACTACAGTGACTCTACAATAATGTTATGAAGCGACGATAATAGTTTTTGAGCAAATAAAAAAATCAAAATAACGACTTTATTCCACAAGTTCTGTCTGCCTCGGCCGTGAACTCACGAAGCACCACGACGCATGCGCGAGAATATGACAGGGCCGGCGTTCGGGAATCCATGAAATACACACTTTAGTCCCATTTTGAGCACAACGCCTAGACCTAAAGCACGATCAATGTAGAATTCAACAGCTTAGATACGGCGCGTCTTCCTCTGCTCGTTGTAAACAAATCTCCTCCACGCTTCTGGGTCACGTGTCCGAACGCCGGTTTGCGTCATATTCTGGCGCATGCGTCGTGGTGCTTCGTGAGTTCACGACAGAGGAAGACAGAACTTGTAGAATAAAGTCGTTATTTTGATTATTTTTTTTCGCTCAAAAACTATTATCGTCGCTTCATCAAATCAAAATCAAATCAAATCAAATCACAGTGCAACAGCAGGTGAAATTCTTGGTGCAGTTCCGAGCAACATAGCAGTCATGACATGACATGTACAACATTTAAGCAACAACAGATTACACATCTGATGCGCACACAATTACTCACAGCACAGTAAACTCTACAATAAACAATAAATAATTTACACAATGTGAGTGTAGTTCTCACAGCTTTAAACAATATACACATACTTACAATATACATATACTTTAAACAATATACACTAAACATACACTAAACAATATACATTACGCTATAATAATAATAATAATATACAATGTATAGTATAAAATATTATTCACAGATTGAAAAATTGAAATCCAAAGTGCAATAGATGCTGTATGATAAATAAATGTGTATATAATGTGTGTGTATCTACAGTGGGTTGTGCTGAGTGATATTCTGTCAGTGTGTGTTATGATCCTGATGGATCAGGAGTTAAGTAGTCTGATTGCTTGTGGGAAGAAGCTGTTCTGGAGTCGGCTGGTGCGTGTTCTAATGCTGCGGTACCGTCTGCCTAATGGCAGCAGTGAGAGCAGCCCATGGTTCGGGTGGCTAGAGTCTCTGATGATCCTCTGAGCTCTCTTCACACACCGCCTGGCGTAAATGTCCTGGAGGGAGGGAAGCTCACCTCCGATGATGCAGCTGGCCGTGCGCACTACAATTTGCAGGGCCTTGCGGCTGCGGGCGGTACTGTTGCCGTACCAGGTGGTGATGCAGCCAGTCAGCAGGCTCTCTATGGTGCAGGTGTAGAAGCGTGTGAGGATGTGGCGGTTCATTCCAAACCTCCTCAGCCGTCGCAGGAAGAAAAGGCGCTGATGAGCCTTCTTCACAACAGCCTCGGAGTGGACGGACCATGAGAGTTCCTCTGTGATGTGGACACCGAGGAACTTGAAGCTGCTGACTCTCTCCACCGGTGCTCCATCGATGGTGATGGGGCGGTGTTCTCTCTCATTCCTCCTGAAGTCGACCACCAGCTCCTTGGTCTTGCTGACGTTGAGGGAGAGGTTGTGCTCCTGACACCACCGTGTCAGAGTGTGCACCTCCTCTCTGTAGGCCGTTTCATCATTGTCGGTGATAAGACCTACCACCGTCGTATCGTCAGCAAACTTGATGATGGTGTTGGAGCTGTGGGTTGCCACACAGTCATGTGTGTACAGGGAGTACAGGAGTGGGCTGAGAACACAGCCCTGAGGGGCTCCAGTGTTGAGAGTCAGTGGTGAGGAGATGTTACTGCCCATTCTGACCACCTGGCGTCTGTTTGACAGGAAGTCCAGGATCCAGCTGCATAACAGGCTGTTTAAGCCTAGAGCCCGGAGTTTAATGTCAAGTATGGAGGGCACAATGGTGTTGAATGCTGAGCTGTACATAACATTATTGTAGAGTCACTGTAGTGAGATGGACTTTGTAATGACGTTTTTAGTGCCTTTTATGGGTCTTGTGAGTGCAAATGTACTGAATCCCTATGGAGGCCTATCTGAAGCCTTTCTCAGCCATCAGCTTTCAACAAAAATATCTTCATTTGTGTTCCGAAGATGAACGAATGTCTTACGGGTGTCGAACGACATGAGGGTGAGTAATTAATGACAGAATTTTCATTTTTGGGTGAACTAACCCTTTAACATGTTCTGTATATGGCAGCGGTGCTATATAGCACCTTAGTCAAAGAACCGGTGAAGAACCTCTGAAGAACCGCTGAAGATCCACTGAAGCACCAAAATCGGTGCTATATAGCACTAAAAAAGGTTCCCCTATGATTACGAGCCAAGAACCATTTTTGGTGCCATATAGAACCTTTTTTTTAGAGTGTAGATTGTTTCAGAAAATTGTTTTTCCCGCAATTACTGTCGAGGGACTCGAGTAACCCATTTAACATTACACGAGGACGGACTTCGCTGCGTCGCTTATCACAGACCACAGGGAGGAGATCATCATCACACGTTCTCAGATGGCCCGCGGTGCTGCGTCGATGAAATTGGATATTTAAGGCAGCAGAGAAAGCAGTTCACGTTCACTCTCAGCGGGCACGCGGCCAGAGAGGGAGAGAGGAGAGAGGGTGCAGGCGCGCGCTCGGTCACCGCCTGACAGATAATATGAGACTATAGTGTGTGAACGAGGCTTCTTATAACGTGACCGAGAAGAGAACAAGGTACGGAATGACTGAGCCCTCGTTCAACGCGGATGGTTTTGAGGAGGATGACCGCGAGCGCTCACTTCAGTGCGTCGCCTTTCAGAAGAGCGCGTGTCGCTGAACTCCAGCTGCAGGTAGGCGCTTACAGCACTCGCACTTTTTACCGTTCCTAAACGTTTAATTGTGCTGCTACAAACTGCGTCTCGTAACTGTTTTTTTTATGTTATTATCACAACCACCATTTCTTAAATTATTCTTTCTGAATTTGTGTAATAGGCGATGGCTGTTATGGCTGCAACCAGCAAACGTTTTCCATTCATTTGCAGCAAAATGGTTCCTTTGTAGCTTAATTTCTCAATTCACTTCAATCCAGAATAGATAGGCATTATATTTATTAATTTATTTACTTCTTGGTTATCCTGCTGTCCTTGAACATGTTATTTGCATACGATGCAGACATTTGGCAGGGACATTCTTGACTTTGCTTATTGGAGCTCAAAATGTTGCATGTCAATGTCATTGAATGCAAAACTATGCAGGGGTTTGTGCCCTTCTTGCTCGATCAACCGTGTCTTTTTAAGTGAAGCAACCCGCTTAGTGGAGAATAAAGCCTTTCCCCTTTCACAGGTCCAAAGTCTTGAGGGGGATGAAGTGTGCTGTCAGCATACTGGAAACGCTAAACTGGCTTGTAGGAGGCAGAGAGCTGAGTGAGTCTCTCAACGAATATGTAATGCAACACCGACTCTGATTCTGCTGAGACCTGAGAATGAAGGCTCAGGAGGTGCAGAGGTCCGTGTGAGCCACTCTGTTAAAACTTGCAGTCCTCTTATATTTCTGTCACCGCACCCAAATGTAGATGCAAAGCGCCACATCTGCTGGGGAAATGATAGATGGATATGAGCGCAGGCAGTGAATTGGCACCGTGTTACTTGTCATATCATCCAGAAACAATTTTAGGATAGATAGTTGAATATTTTTTTACATAGTGATTCTCCTTCCCCAATTACTTTTGACAATGATGAAAATGTAGTTTAAACAATTCATTGAAGCCCCGGCTTTTCATCCGTATTGAAATGAAAAAACATGTTTCCTTGCTCTATTCAATCCTCCATTCTATCAGCAGGACAAAAATACACGTCCGCATTGAAGCTAAGTGTGGAAATACAATTTCTTTCATTGAATAGTTTTTGGAACAGAAAAATATTACAAGACTCTCATGGTAGCTGTGGTTGCCAGAAGTTCACTGTGAAAAGAACCGTGGTGCCTCTGGCTGTTACCCACACAAAGCCAAACACATCGTCAGGTTAATACGCAACACTAAAATGATGAAATAAACAGAAATGTAGCAATATTATTGAAATCATTAGTGATTTAGTGATTCTCTTTTAGTGAAATTGCATTAGAAAATGTATATAACATTTTTATTTTTAATAATATTTTACTGTAAAGTACATATATTGTCTTGATGAACATAATATAAATTTGAATTGTAAATTATATTTTGAATTTTTTTTAATTCAGCATTTTACAGTAAACGTATATACTGTCTGATTAGATCTGATATATTATGCCTTGGGCGGCAGTGGCTCAGTGGTTCATGTAGGTTGTCTACAAACCGGAAGGTTGGTGGTTCGATCCCCGGTTCCACCTGACCAAGTGTCGAGGTGTCCTTGAGCAAGACACCTAACCCCAGCTGCTCCCGACGAGCTGGATGGCGCCTTGCATGGCTGACACCGCCGTCGGTGTGTGAATGGGTGAATGTGAGGCAAGATGTAAAGCGCTTTGGATGGCCATTGGTCTGTTAAAAGCGCTATATAAATGCAGTCCATTTACCATTTACCATTATTGTCACTTAGTTATTCCATTAACACGTTTTAATGTAAAATTTAAAAAAGAAAAATATTTTTTTGTTGTTTATTTAGGGTGAATTCAGGTTGATAGGGACATTTTTTTGCCATTGAGACGACTGGGGAAAAGTGTCCCAATCAACCTGAATTCAGCAGACTGGAAGGGGAGATCGAAAAGGACCTTGAACTGGGACTCGAACTCGGGATGGGAGTGCAACTGCAGTATATGTGCATTTTTACAGTGACTTGTTTACACTCTCTCTTCTGAATAACCTTGGTTTATGAGATGATTTATCCTTTATTTGATCGGTTTTTTTTATTTTTTTTAAATATCATCAAACTTCCCTGGAGGTTTTTGTCTTAAAATACTGGGCGTGCTTAACCATTCACCAAAATGTTGGTGTTGCCTTGACCTCTAAACCAAAAGAAAAGTTATTCTAATATGTATCTCAAGGGACAACAGTGCCATTGTGATAGTGAAGAGAAAACCGCAGTGAGTAACATCCTAGCAGCTCTATGGGTGTTATGAGGGGTGTGATGGGTTTCTGAAAAGGGAAACAACACTCATGATGATATTGTTATTTTTTTCTTACTCAAGTAGAGTCTTCAAAACCACTAGAATATTTATGAGGAAAGAAATTATTTGTGCGGTATATGCCGCATCAAGCTAAATCAAAATCGGTTGAAACCATTCTCGAACCATAAAATGCAGTGTTGCAGCAAATATAGATATTGAGTTTGGGCTCTACAGAAATTCTAATACGCTTATTTTCAAATCTAAACTTTGATCATAATTCAATACCAGCTGAACAAGCAAAGCAAGATCTGATAAAGCGTTCCGACTAGGGTTGGGTACCGAAGTCTGTACTTTTAAGGGCACCGACCAAATTACGTCGGTACTACTGAGTACCAATTCACATTAAATCAATCGGTACCTGAGAACGCATCTGGTGATACAGACTAGTGTCTGTGAATATTTAACCGCAAAAAGACTATTTAAATACAAATCCTGCGTGTCTCTGTGCGAATGAATGCCGTAGAAGCACGGTTTACTGCACACACACTCACTATTGTGCTCACTATAACTATGACAGGCATGTTTCCATCGCTGCCGTCTCATATGAGGGCACGTCATCTCCAGAGCCACTGAGAGTCACTTTATGAGCATTTTACCGTTTCATTTGAGAAAAACTACCGTCATGTCACAAACACACAGAAACTCAAAGGTCTTCACCACGTCAAAATAAAAGTCTGGTTTATCTTTACAAATACATCACTGTTGTACAGTAGAATTTAGATAATACTAACACTAATTAATAATACTAACACTAATGTAATAATAATAATAATCCCAAAAATATTTTTTAAGTAATATATTAACACTTTTCTGTTTTAATTTTAACCGTATAAAGCTCAGTTGTGCAGCACTTTGTTTGATAAAAAAAGTTGAATTAAATTTAACGATAAATTCAATTAATGTCTTATGTCTTCATTTGACTACCAGAAAATACACAACACATCATTTGTGGGAAATCTTTTCATAGAAATTAAATTAAAAAAACAAAATGGTTATTTTTATTAATTAAATTTAAGTACCTAGTAGCCTACTATTTACTAGTAAATATTACAAACATCACAGACAATGGCAGACAGAGACAAGGGGCCCGTTCTTCGTACCTCGCTAACTCAGTTAGCCGGATTTGATTGTTGACGATTTGGCATGATCTTGGATTGTTTGGTTCTTCGACGCTCATCCTGGACTTGCTGTCATAGCAACAAGTCCGTAAGCTTAAACCTGCTCGCGAGCAGGCTTATTTCATGTAAACAGGATTAGATTGCATTTTGAGGTGATACTTAAAATCTGTCCCAGCCACTGCTACTTTATTACAAGAGTTCCTTACTGAACCAGGGGCAATAATAATCAATTTAAATAATAATAATATACAAATTTTAAATTGTATATGTATATGAGAATGTATATAATATTATAATGTTGTGTATAATACTATAGACACAGCCACTTGATTGAGCGATTTATTTGTGATGGAATAATTACTTTATAATTTTATTGGAGGTTTGCACACATGTTGTACAGTTAATCTGAGCCGTGCATTAATTTAAGTGATGACGGATATTATGGGATGCTTGATGCAGCGCAGGAGATGCAGAGAATTTGATCTTGACCCTTAATTTAAGTGATGATTGGGCGGCAGTGGCTCAGTGGTTCATGTAGGTTGTCTACAAACCGGAAGGTTGGTGGTTCGATCCCCGGTTCCACCTGACCAAGTGTCGAGGTGTCCTTGAGCAAGACACCTAACCCCAGCTGCTCCCGACGAGCTGGATGGCGCCTTGCATGGCTGACACCGCCGTCGGTGTGTGAATGGGTGAATGTGAGGCAAGATGTAAAGCGCTTTGGATGGCCATTGGTCTGTTAAAAGCGCTATATAAATGCAGTCCATTTACCATTTACCTTAAGAAACTTTAATAGTCACGTTACAAATCTGCTTCGAATTGAATTACAACATTGAAATAAAAATGTAAAGGGTGTACAAATACTGTATAAAATCGTGAATATAAATAATTGGTAATCATGTAAAAAAAACATTTATCATTGATCTATTATAACTTTTATGTTGGTTTGGTCGTTTGGCTGTTTCCTTATAAAGGTCCAGATATTCGTGTTTTTTTTGTGTGTGTGTGTGTAATTTGCCAAGTTTTTTGCCAGGTGGCTTTTTTAATTATATGATGTCATTACGTTGCTGTCTTGACGCCAGCCAATCGCTGCATTGCTGATCATGGTTTCGAGTATCGATGCATCTGCCCTCTTCAGGGAAAACAAGAACGCGCAGTGATCTTAGATCATTTAATCCAGATATTTAAATCCAATCCGCAAATTCGTTGGAAGAACCAAATTAGCCAGAGATCAGTTATCAGGATTAAAAGATTTGGGATCTGTCAAATCATCTCAGATGTATTAAGCGAGGTACGAAGAACGGGCCCCAGGGCAGCTCTGGCATAATGTCAATAACACTTCTATAAACGACTTACAGTTCTTTACAGTTATTGATGTAAACATCCCTAAAGTACCGAAAAAAGGTACCGTTGGGTACCTATAACGAGCTTCTGTGATCAAATCCATTTAATAAGCTCCCTTTTTACTCTGATTAAAACAGAATGTGTCCAGTGTTCTCCTCCTCAGTTCTATATGCTTCCCTTGGCCTGGTTGTTCAAAGACTGATTGAAGTAGAGTTCCTGTCACTAGACATTGCAAGATGGCTGAGCCTGGTACAGAAGAAGGATGTTTGTTGGGCTGTGGATTGCAGTGGGCTTGTTGAAAACTGGGCATCCATTGTTTCGCACACAGGAAGAACTGTTGTGGGACCAAGTACAATGGACCCTCATACTGACCCCAAGGTCATTGCCCACACTTTTGGACACAGCTCCACGTCGGCTTTATCATATAGGAAAGGGTCTTTAAAGCACGTCTCTGCACAGTCATTCACATTGACGTCGTCCTAAACGCTTCTCTGTGGGATTTGGCTATTGTTTTGGTGCGTACAGTACACCATTGTGGTCTTTTGAGGCAATAGGCACTTGCAAGGCTGAACACGTTTACGTTTCATTCTGTGCCGTCATTGTGTAAGTGGTTCTCATTAGCTTACATCAATTCTTTAATTACAATTTTCATTAATCGCCCGCAGCTCCCTCAGCAAACCATGAAGAGCCATTTAAATCCATTTCATCAAGGCACTGATAAAAAGCAATTCAGGTAAGCAAAGGAATGAATGCTTATAGATAGATGGCCTACTTTTTTAAAAAATAACTCTGCTTTATTGTGTGACAAATGTATGATTTAAATCACTACTTCACTTTTTGACATTTCCTATTTCCCATGTGCCATAATCCACACTCAGATTTGAAATTCTTTCAAATTTTCTTTTTCATTTTACAGTCCTTTTTCCTCTACAACGCCATACCGCGTTTCACAGAGCACATCTGAACTCTCAGGTCCGTATTATCTGATCTGGTCCAGACTGTATTTCACCATTTTGTCGGCACACAAGTTTTTCCTACCGGCTCTTCTTTCAGTTCACCTTGCCGGGTCGTCCTTGGACTGACTGCTAAAGCGTCACGTAGTGCGTCTCCCAGCAGTTTCAGAAGTAGGTTGGACCCATTTTCACACTAGGAGCTGCGAGATTTCACTGATTGCTGTCTTTCACCTTAATGGGAGAGGGAGATATAAGGATGTTGTAATTTGGAATATAAAAGGCGAGAGAATTAAATTGGTAACATTTTACAATAAGGTTGTATTAGTTAACATTAGTTAATGCATTAGCTATCATGAACTAACCATGAACAACACCTCTGTTCAGCATTAGTTCATCTTTGTTAACATTAGTTAATAAAAATCCAGCTGTTCATGGTTTGTTCATGCTAGTTCACAGTGCATTAACTAATGTTAACAAGATTTGAATAATGCATTAGTAAATGTTGAAATTAACATTAACAAAGATAAATAAATGCTTTATAAGTGCAGTTCATTATTAGTTCATGTTAACTAATGTAGTTAACTAATGTTAACTAACGAACCTTATTGTAAAGTGTTACCATTAAATTAATAGTTCACCCAAAAATGGTTCTGTCATTATTTATTCACTTTCCTGTCATTTCAAACCCATCAAAGCTTTGCCGTCATGTGCAAAAAGTACAGAATACCTAAGTTTATCATTATTTTATTATATATTATGAATAGTTTTTTTTATTATTATTATATATTTTTTCAAGAATGTTCATGCAGCTGGTTTTCCATGTAGCAAATATGACAGAAATGTCATTTAAAGTGCCCTATAATGCTATTTTAAAGGTTCCTAATTTTGTTTTGGAGGTCTCCTACAATAGATTTACATGCATCAAATTTCAAAAAACACTTTAATTTTCCTCATAATATACATTTAACATCACCTCATTTCTCAAAGAGTCTGAAAACAGTTAATTCGAAGATTCAGTCTCCTTTCCGAGAGCCTACTCTGCTCTGATCGGTCAAATGGCCCAGTCTGTTGTGATTGGTAGACTGCTTACAACGTAACACCCAATACCAATCTGAATTTCAGCTCCAGATCTTCCTCAGCGCTTCTATACACAGTGATATGGACAGTAACGATGGCATTGTTTTTTTCCGTATCAATTCGAGCCTGACGTGCATGCAAAGTGGATTCACAGTGCAGAAAACAGCGTCTTCTCAAATGTCGACAACACGAAACAAACTCTTCAAGTCTCAGCCACAACTACAGTGTTTGAGGGCGGGTCAAAGTGGCGTTGTTCATGGGCAGCCAATGAGGACCATATAGGCTGGCATTATGCAAATGTATTACATTGTCACGTGTAACAGGAAGTGAGACTACAATTAAGGCCAAGGACGATAACTATGAAGATAACGATAAAGATATAAGATTCTAAATATTAAAGAATAGCAGAGTTCACACCACAGCGATAACGTTAAAGGCACAGAGAAACGATATCGTTGGAATCACTTTCAGAACGATTTTTTTTCCAGCTGATGAACGATAAAAACATTGACAGCCAATCAGAATCCATCTTGGTATAACAAGCTCAAGCATTTAAAGTGACAGACAAGCACGCACTTAGAATAAACAGAACGATATCGTCTGCTGATGTGGACGCTAATATAGTTATCTTTATAGTTAACATTTTTGGTTTGAACCAGCCTTTATTGACGACTCGTTTCGGCAGTTCGGAATCGATTCTTTCTTTTAGAAGACAATGGGCCGCATTAATGAAACACGAGCAGAACGAAAAAAGCCGCTCTGACGTAAATGTTCATGTATTCACGAAAATGTTCGTATTTTCAAAATGTTAGTTGGTACGAAATAAATTTACACCTGCTCCCTACCACGTGTAAATGGTGCGTAAAACATTTGAACGTTCTGTGTTCAAACTGACGACATTGCTTTTTGATGCACTATGTACCATAATAATATTTCAAGACTTGATTTGCCCCGTTTTTTGTTTTTTTACTGTTCAACGTTGGGTAATAGGCAGCGCTCGTCACTGTCACTTTTTGCCCAGCCGTCCAATTACAGTGGAGGAGTTAATACTGATTTTTACTTCATTTTTTATATTCAGAAATATTCTTCAAAATGAGATACTAGTAACACATTATTGCCATGGATATTCTGTATCATATTCATAGCAATCAAAGTATCTCAAATGGAAAAACGCTGCCCTTGCAAAACGCTTTCATGCACCACCAGCTGGCCTTTATCAGAAGAGCACCAGGAATTTTTAGCTGGCTAAAATGCTTTAATGGACACATGATAATTTTAAGATTTATTGCTAGGCATATGACCAATTAGTCTCTTTAGCATTTATGCAATATACTGGAGCCAAACCTGAGAAAGAAGTCCAGATACCACAGCGTTCCTGCACACGTCATTTGCAGTTGTACCTCATGGGCGAATGAGCGTGCACGCGCGCCCTATTTGCGAACGTTTCGAATGTTTGGAACTCATTAATATACACATGTTTAACTACCGAATTCGTGGTATACGAAGCGTTTGTGAATCTGGAGGAGAGTTTTTGTAAATGTCTCAAATTGCTCAGAATTTGCTCATATATTTACAAAAGTTTCATGAATGAGGGCCAATAACTTTATTTGTTATGCACTTTGATCTTTAAAAATATAATAGGGGAACTGATTTTTTTATTTTTATTAATTTG
Source organism: Romanogobio albipinnatus (assembly GCA_023566225.1). Lineage (NCBI taxonomy): Eukaryota > Metazoa > Chordata > Actinopteri > Cypriniformes > Gobionidae > Romanogobio > Romanogobio albipinnatus. Next base: position 15,368,995 of record CM042261.1, on the reverse strand, counting down.
AATAAGTTATCATGGTACTTCAGGATAGTTAAAAGAATACCATGCTATATAAAACACATGGCATTAAATTTTTTCAATGCATTCTAAGCATAATCTGTATGCCGTGAATTACACATTTGTCACCAGCCCTTCTGTTTCTTCTACCTCTGGGATATACATAACTGTGATAAAAATGGAAATGCATTGCTCTAACTTTGCTGGATACCTGAGGAAGGCTCTCGAGAGATTCTCTGTCTTTGCTGGAAGGTGCCTTACGATGTCATTAACCTCACTTTAAGCAATTTGGGCCAGAGTGTCTGCGTTCCCCTGGCGTGGTCACACATGAGGGGTTGGGCTAGTCCGATATGAGATGAAACAGGAAAGTTATTTTCAGTGTTTGTGATGGATGTGGTATTCAAGACATGGAAGCGTTCTTTCTCTCTTTTTCTCTCCTTCTCACATACGCACCATTCTATATCTCTCCCCCTCATTTTCTCTGTCCTTTATACTCAGTCTGTGCCTCTTTATCTTTTTTTTGCAGTACGGCAGCAGAAGTGGGAGAGATGAAGGTGACCTGTGGCTGGGCCAGGGGCTGCAACACAGGACATGGGAGCTGCCTCTCACTCCCGCTCGTGTCTTGTGTTGCAGCCAGTGGAACAGTTGCACTGTCCACAGCAGAGACGGAACCATCTTGCCCCGGGGAACATTACACCATCTTCCAGTGGCTTCCTGTGAAATAATTTCTCTTCTCATCTTCTTCTGTAAGGAGAGTCGATAATAATGTGTAAGTTCCTGATTAAAAGACATAAGCGCTTATGTGCAAATAAACGGATATGTGCAAAGGAAAGGCAGAAAAGAAAACTCTTTTAACATTAAAAATGCAACTTACAATGATTTGAATACACCTCTTCTATGATGAACATGTTTTCAATTTCTGAAATAAAATTCATGCAGAATTTTTTTTTGTGGGGCATAAAGACAAAAATAATATCTCTCCTGAGAAAAAAACACTGTATAAATTCATAGAGTGAAAAGTACTTTGTAAGTACTAAAATTGTATTATTTCTTGAAAAAAAATTTGTAGTAATATTTTAAATATGATATACAGTATATTCTATTATATATCGCTTGTATATTTTTTTATATATATTACATATATGCTATTGTTAAGGGTTGGGGACAGTACGATTGTTCCTTTAAAATAAATTAATACATTTATTCAGCAAGGATGCATTAAATTGATCATAAGTGACAGTAAAAATATTTATAATGTTACAAAAGATTTAAGTTTCAAATAAATGCTGTTCTTTTGAACTTACTACTCATCAGGAATCGTGAAAAATATATCACGGTTTTCACAAAAAAACAGCACAACACAATATATTAAAATAGAACATGGTTATTTTAAATGAATAATATTCCAGGTATTATAAATGCAACCTTGGTAGGCATAAGAGACTTCAGTTTGGTGTAACCAACATGCAGGAAGCCATTTTGTTGTCATTTGACAAGAAAGCCATCATGTCAAATATTCATGATTGAAAAATAAACAAGTTTGTAGAAGAAAAAAACAAACACTTTAACTTTAAATAAAAAAAATAATGATGTACTCGACTATGTCTTAAATCCTATTTGTCATTGTCCTGAATTGAAATAGCAATTTCGTCCCCTTCAATAAGTGCAAACATTTCAAAATTGACAGAGCGAGAACATGTCAACACTGATGCACCTGTGTTTAGTTTAGGAAAGCATAAAATGCACACTCTGGCTGTCTGGTGCCTTATTAATAGCCTTTTATCTTCCTCAAGGTTATGAATGAATAACACAGATGAAGATGCTTGGCTATACTCCACACACACTCCACACATATATACAAACACACACAAAGGAGAAAAAAGCAGCCTCAGATGATCTATTTGCTGCCATGTGTAAATATTCGGATCATGTTGCCGCTCTGCCAACTGAGACCGGCCAGTGCTGAAGAAAGGCAGGCAGTGCTGCCCATTTAAACTTGTGAAATTAAGTAGTTTTCTGTCAGGGGTGCCACTTGATTGGAATCTAAATCCAACAGTAGCTTAGAGAGAATTGTTTGTGTCAAAGTCAAACGCATTGTGATGGGCTGAAATCTGAATGCAGCATGCAAGACAGGAGTGACTGTGCTTTTGTGGAATGGGCATAAAAGGAGAAGTTGTCAACAAACAATGCATACAATTTTTTATTTATAAGCTATATGCTTGCTTTTATTGTCATTTTTGACTGCATTTTATTTATTTAGATAAATAATTCTATATATATATCTATTAGTCTGCATCAGGCACTCAGCCCGGAGAACGTTCAACACAAGCCACAGCTGAAACAAAAGCCACATGTGACAAGCAGAGATCTGCATATCAAAGACTTTTCTGCTCAGTGTGAATCATGAATGCTCGTCTTTGCACCTGGCAGTTGACAGTATACATAGAGTCAGACTCGGAATGATTTACTGTGACAGATCGTGTAAGTAATGGGAACAACGGTTGGTTTTGTCATGCCCGTTCTCTTGATTAGCCTTGCAGCGTGGACTAGAAAACGAAGCGCTGTCATTGGTAGAGTCAGGTAGCTGGCTCGCTGCCATGCCCTTTAGATTTGTACTTAACCTGAGTAGCTGCATTTCATCAAACTGTGTCCAGGTGCTGGTGTGAATGCACAAAAAAGTCTCCGCTCAGCAGATCTATAAATCAATCCCTTTATCAGCGATATTCATCCGTATCTATTTACATATCCAAGGTCAGTATTGCATGTTAAGCTAGGGATCTTCAGAAGGAGCTCTGCTTTCTCAATACATCTTATTTTGACATTTACACGTTTATATCTCACAATTCTGAAATCTCTTTTGAAGAGTCCTGTTATAACCTTTTACAAGGTCTTGATTTTGTTTTTGGGGTGTACTAGCATATGCTTTTTCAAAAAACATTATTTTTCACATATTTTACATTATTACAGCACCTCTCTCCCCAGTCTGGCTCGAACGTGCTGTTTAGTTCCTGTTTTGATGAAGCCCCTCCTTCCAAAATTTGAAACGTGCTGTGATTGGTTAGCTGGCTCATTGTATTGGGATTGGCACCTCTGTCACGCCTCTTACCATAACCGCGAGTTCTACTCTGATGTATGCTTTAAGAATAGCAGCAATTTCAAACCAATTCAAGCCTGATTCAGACTTAAGAATGTTAGAAAACAAGAGGATCGTGCAGAGCGGATTTTATGCACGGATTTCACAGGACATTTCAAAATGGTATGTTTATACATTTTAGATGTTATACTAATCAATCACAAAACCATGGTTAATTTTGGGGCGGTGAACCACCTTAAAAGCGAAAGCTTACAAAAACTACAGTAAACACTATATCAAAACTAATGATGGCTCGCAGGCTAAAGCTTTGCCCTTTGTTTACATCATAGCAACTACATAAAACTTATAATTGAAACTGATATTAAGAAAACGTACAAATTGTGATCCACAAACAACAGATTGTCCCGATAAAATGAACTGCTCCATTTCAGGAGAAGCTTTTATGTTTATAGCATGCATTGTACTTTCTTATGTTCTGGAAGCTGTTCTCCGTAAAATGTGCAGCACACAGTCACAGATAAACATTAGGGTTATAAAGTTCAGGGACCGTGTTTAAAATAAATTTGAACTACTTGTCAGCGTTAGGAAGGTCAAACAAATGAGTTTTGGAAATGGGGTGGACAAAACAGTGTCTCTTTGACATAGCGACATAGTCTTCTCTAATGCAGCTCAACCAGGCCTCTTCCCCTTTTTTTGCCTTTTTGCGTATTCCTTGACAAATTCCTTCGCTTTTGCTCCAAACAAGCCGTTGGAAAGTGAATTCTGTCAAATAAAATATCTCCCATAGAGAGGACTTTGAGCTTTGTAACCTTGCAGATCTTTTTTCTGCTCGAACAGCAACATTACACACTAAAAAAAAAAAAAAAGCAAAGTAGATACCCTTTAATGGCGCCTAATTGTGTTATAAACTCGCAGTTCTGAGGGGAAAAATCAGAAATGCGAGATTTAAACTTGAATTTGGATATAAATTATTATCTAAAATGATCTTCTTAAATCCCTTTAAGAGTACATGTTTCTTAAAGGAACAGTCCAAAAATGAAAATTCTGTCATAATTTGCTCACCCTTGTGTTCTTTCAAACTTCCAACTCAAATTTTGAAGATTGCGCTGGTCCCTTTTTTCCATACAGTTGCATTCATGCTAATGAAATGTGAATTTTTGGCTTTATAGCAATAACTTCTTGTTTTTAGGAGTTTAACAGCCTGGAAAAATAATCGTTTCAAATAACAGTGGGAGAGAGTGATGAGGGTTATTAAAAAACATCTCTACTCCATTTGTTTCTATGATAGCTATCTCTTGTCAGAGAGTTAAGACCTTCTGGTGCACTAAAAAAGACTAAAGCATGAGAGAAAAAGGGAAGAAAGACTGGATGTCCTTGACAAAGCGCTGAGCATTTCAGATGTGTGGGTGAGTCTCAAAAAGAATTCAGCTGTGACAGCGCAGAGACAAGAGAGTTTTATTGCTACCTCTGTACGCTGAAGCAGAGCGCTTGAGTCAGCCTTTGATAACACAAACATCGCCCTGCGGTCTCTTCTGTGGGGCTTATGTTGGGAGAAATAATGGGCACTGATTTAGCCAAACAACACGCTATTGAACGGTATAATTTTGGCACACAAATTCTGTTATAAAAGCCAGGTGCTGTGAGTTTATAAAGGACAGACAAGAACTGTCTTGCTCATAACAGCAAAGCCTTTAACGGTCACCATGTAGGCAGTAAAACCGTGGATGGAACATGGAAAATGTAGAAAACTGCAATAAAGTATGTGCTATTATATGTGTAATGAAGTGACTTTCTTGTCCTAAACCTATCTAACCGGCTTTCATATCGACTGATCGTCCCAGTTGTCATCGTAAAATATTAAACACTCGGAGTGGAATGATGCCAGCGGGAGGTGCAGCGGAAATACGGGGAGGTGAAATGGAGGACAGGGAAACCAGACAAGGTGACTCTATCTCTGCCAGTCTCTTTCAGATTGCTTACTAGAGTTCTCTCTTCTCCATCATGGTTTATTCATTTCCCACCCCAGGGCAGGGAACACTTCTGTTAACAGCCGTGTCAAGAAATAAATATGCTTCGCGGCAAAAGTTTGGGTACTGAGCCAAAGAAGGGAGATGGTTGTAGTTGTGCTGATAGATAGGCCAAAGTGAACCACGGAATATGCTTCTATCTTTCTCCCATTACTAAAAATAAGCATGAAGATGAAAGACAGCATGTTGTTTTAATTAGCATACTAGCTACTACAGCTCGTCTATAGATCTTATGAGATTTAGTGTGCATCAAGGCCACTGAGCTTTGGCATTCAAGTGAACGAAAACGGTTCATTCTCAATATTGATTTTAATCCACTAGTTCATTCACGAACAAAACACTACTTGTCGAGACTAGTTCTGCACATCGCATACTATAGGTACATTTATAGTATGAATGTGTCTAGTGATTGAAATCTAGATGTACGGTCCTACATCCACCATGTTGTCATTGTCGTGACCTACGGCGTCAGTTGCATCACTTCACTCCCATTCACTAATCCCCTCCCATGGCCTCATGGGATAGTAAAGTTTCCATTGCGCACTTCAAAATCTGGCTGTAAATAGTAGGACACCCGGGTACTTTTCGCCTACTCTTTTATGAATACTATGAATCAGACATACTGTTGTGCTCACATACTGTTTTTGGCCTACTATACAGAATGGAAGTAGGCATATTCGGATGCAGTGAAATATTTCGAAGGCCCTATTTACACCTGGTATTAAGATTTTGGTGTTTTTGTTGATTAGATCACAACTAGACGAGTCAGACATACTTGTTTACGCCTGGTGTTTTAATCCGTCTCTTTTGTCCACTTTCAACCACTTCTGTCCTGATTTCTTCGAGGAGAGGGTCTATGTAAATGCATGGGTTTTTTCAAATCTTTCGATCTAATGGACAAAATAAGCTTGCGCAATTTACATATGAACTTGACGATTGACCGAAAAACACAGAGAGCAGTAGCTTTTCGTTTCTGCTCTTATAGCCTTGAGCTGTGTGTTAGACATCAGGAATGGAGAGAGAACATTGTGCTTGGTACATTTTACGTCTTCAAAATAAACTTGGGTCATCAGCTGACAAGATTTGAATCCCGTCTGGCTAGCACGCCTTTCCCATTATGTTTACGCGTTAGGTCAGTAGGCGGTCTTTTGTGGCTGTTCGAATGCATTCGACCACATTAAACTACGAAAGCCGTTTCAAAATGTTTTAGACCCCATTTACACCTGTATTTAATGTTGTCCACTTGTAATCTGATCAACCAAAATGCATCTTAATACCAGGTGTAAACAGGGCCTTAGAGTCTTGGAAGTGGGATCTTTTGACTTAGCAACCACAAAGCCACCCAGCTAGCTCAGAACTTTGGCTAACTTTCTGGCAAGGTTCATCATTCATGGAGCATTTTTTTCTGAAACATTTTAGCTTGATATTTGTCTAACATTTTTAAAATGTTAACTTGTTTAAGCATAATTCCCCAAATTCTTGCAGGATAATACAATGGAAGGCTTCCTTAATGTTCATATAATAAAGAAACATCTTTAAAAATTGACATCTTGAATGTTCAGGGAACATTACGAAATAACGTTTTCATAACTGTTGGTCCAGGCTGGTTTATGCGGGTTATTAGTGCTGGTCTAGCTGGTGGACCAGCATACTCATGCTGTTCTCAAGCTGGTGTTGAGTTGGTCCACCAGCACTTCAGCTTCCCATGCTGGGGACCAGCAAACCAGCATCCCATGCTTGTCTCAGCATGGAAAACCAGGATTTTCCAGCATGCCTAACAATCACTCAGAACACCTCAGCAACCGCACAACAAAGCTTTGGCAAACACTTAGATGAAAATGTGCTACAATCATTTTGCTGATGATGATTCACGTTTTTGTCAGAACGTTGTTGTCTTATGTAAACCCATAACGTTTTCCAGACTGATATTTGTGCGAGTGCTTGGGATGTTCGTTTGATAGCAAACAGCCATGAAAGCACCTCAGCATGCAGCAGCACTGAAGGATGTCATTGTACTCGCTTTTGATAAATGTGAGGGGGAGTGAAGCAAGGAACAATTCCAGCAGTGTTATCAGGAGCAAACAGGCAGAGTCACGGGCCCCCATCTGCAGGAACGAGATCACAGCCGTGTTGCTCGCCTTCCTTCACGAGCATGGACAGGCCGTGACTCATTCAACTGGCAGAGGGATGGTGATTCTCCAGAGCATCTTCTAGACTGCCGTCTTATTATTGATAAAGACAAGTGTCACTATTTAATCGCACCACATCCGCTCTTTCCTTATCATCATCCCATAAATCTAATGACTGTTTATACCATTTTATACACACACACATATGACATATGTAATATTTATCTAAAAAAAAATGATGCATATAAAAAGTGTAGAAGTGTATCATGTTATGTTGCTGTCACTGCTTCTAATTTTAACCAATTACCTATTTCACTTGACATCCTTTTTTAAAATTATTTCTAGCATCAAGATCCTTTTTAATGAAATGAATGTGACAGTTAAGCAACTCAGGAGCCCTTTATAGACTCTCAGTGGAACAAGATGGCCTCTTTCATTCACAGAGGACACCTAGCAAGGCTTCCTTTTAGCGTCATGCTTCATTCCATCTACTTTTTCACCCTTTGTCTATAATTCAGCACAAACAAACAGTTCTGGCTGTTGCCAGGATGCCGAGTTCAGGTTTCTGGGGTATTTGATAGGGGTTTAGGGGGGTCAATGGCTCAAGCGAACACACTGAGAGGACTGCTTTTGTTTCCATTTAAGACCCCTTCTGTGGTTTCTTTAACAAGAAGAAAGTAAAAATGTGGTAAAGTATGCTGAACCAATGTGCAATACTCTGAAACACAATAATCAGTGCTGACAAATGCGCACAAGCTTCCTCAGAAGATGTTGAGGTGATCCCAGCTAACAAATATATGCTCCAAGTATGTTAATGTTCCCATCATGAAAATGTTATTTCACAAGTTCACACTTGCATATAATCAAATAGAGTATTTGGCGTGCTGTCCAGGGGAGAGGGCTCCGAGCTCAGAATGTGGCCTGATCCCAGCGTTCTCCCCCCGTATCCCTGGCTGGGATAAGAGCAGATAAGAGTGAGAAATTGGGGAGGAGAAGGGGTGCTGGAGAACTGTCATGGGACAGAGGTGAGTCGGCTAATTAAATATAAAGGCCTCCTCACGCTGATTGGGTTGACTATCTGAACGTGCTCCTCCCGAATGTTGTTAATAAAACATAAGTTCTGAATGTTCACTGAATGTTTTTTAAATGTTTTTAAATGTTTTTTCTTGGTTATATGAATGCTAATGGAACTTTTTTGCAAACATCATGGGAACATTACTCCTGAATGTCCTCTGAAATTTGTAAAACAAGCAGTAACATTTAAAAAAGTTAGATTAATGTCCAACTAAAACGTTTCAGAAAAACGATGTAGAAATAGGCCTAATGTTTTTGTACTATTGTTTAGAAAACATTATTAAAGACCAGATAACTCTGAACGAATGTTCTATTAAAGGCACAGTATGTAAGTCTTCGCTTATTCAAAACAATAGGCATAGCTTGATGACGGCGCAAATGAGCGTGGAATCATGGGAGATTTCGTTTTCACTTCCACAGTTCAAAGCGATCCGACGGGAAATTATGTTCATGGATGAGCTATTGTATTAAAGTTTTATTAAGTGGTATGAAGCAGGGAGGAATGATGACCTGTGTAATTTGGGATTCCTACTCGAACCACTCAGAGCAGGTCTCCGGCGTGGGAGGCGGGAGCTCTAACAAGGACACCGCCTCTAGCGTCAGTCTGGTTTACACACACCGCTCTTACTGGTCCACATTACACCTGCATGGCACACCAGTCTCTAGTCCCATGAAGGAGCTTCGGAGCTTTTATTATGTTTATGTGCCACAGTCAGCCGCTGCCACTCCTTTTGTTTTGCTGTTTATGTTTATTTTTAAAGTTAAAATTTTAGTTTTATTAACATTACTGTGGTATGAAGCAGGGTGAGGCAGAGAGTCATACGGGAATGGAACAAGGTCGGTGGAGCGAATTCTAATGGCACCTGTGTAACGAGTCCTACTTGCCCCGCTCCAAACGGGATTCGAACCAGGGTCTCTGGTGTTGCAGGCGTGTGCACTAACAAGGAAAGTTAAGTTGAGTTGAGTTTAAGCTGTATAACAATGATTCGTTTTCTGTGGATAAAGGTATCCAAACAATTGCTCACCTGTCTAATAAAACACATAATACTGTATATTAAAGTCTTTGATGTTGGTTTCTATGGGAGTAAAACTGGAAATCGAGGTAAACATGGATATGACACAATGACAAGGGCCTTTACACTGATCAAAATCGTGGATTTCTCTGGATTTAAACATCGTTGGAAACATCTGGGATAATGTAAGTACACAAGTCAAAAATATAACATTGTTACATTTACCAGCGGAGGAGGAGGTAGAGGCCGTCTATGAATGCAAGAAGGCCAAGTACTCAAAGCTGGCTGCTGAGTGCTGGGAGGCTGGCTGGAAGACCACCATCTATTCAGTGGAGGTTGGATGCCGAGGCTACATGGGTCTGTCAACCACACGCCCTCTGAGGGACGCAGGAGTGACTGGAGGGAACCTAAAGAAGGCAACCAAAGAGTACCAAGACCCAGTCGCCACCAACTCACACAGGACAGAGCCAAAAGCAGAGACAAAGAAACCAACTACAAGAGGCAAGCTCAAATGTCCAAAGTCAAGCGAGACAGCGGCATGGCGAACACTGGACACTGACCTGGCCAAGACATTGAAGGGATTTTTGCAAGTAGGGGTGGAATCCAAGCTCAACCAGATTGGGGACATCCTATACCAGGCCTGCAAGAACAGGTTTGGCGAAGTGACCTCCAACCAGAGGACCGCCCAAAGAGAGAAGGGAAGGAGGGAAAAGGAGATTGACCACCTAGTGCGAAGGCGCCGACATCTACGGAAGAACTGGAGGAAGGCAATGCAGGCAGAGAAAGAGGGTCTGAAAGCCTTGTGGGAGGATGTCAGGCAAAGACTGTCCAGGCTTTTCTCTACCTAAGCCTGCACCTACGACTGCTGTGTTCAACATCATGCCCCCTAAGCTCAGTGAAATCAGGCAATCGTGGAGAACGCAAGGTTTTCATCAGCACCAAGCCCCAGCTGCCGCTTCAATCCATCAGTTTTGGGCTCTTGAGTTGAGAGAGTCCACTGACCAGGCTGTAAGGAACGCAAACCCCAAGGTTCTGACTGGCCGGAAGTGGAACGCTCAAACTGAGGTCGACCAAGCCGTCAGTCGTCTGCAACATCAAGAGATTGTTGGCAGAGTCCAGGCAAGAAGAGCAGGGCTAGGTGGGGAGAAGCACCACGGTTCTGGTCCAAGACCAACCACAAAGAGAGGAAGGAGATGGTGGTGGCGGAAGTGACAAGAATGGAAGAAGAGCACGACAAGATCAAGGCCGTTTCGCAGGGCCGACAGGGAAGCTGGACAACCTGGGAGGGAGTTGTCAACCGAAACATCACCTGGGCAGACCTGTGGAAGATCCCGCAGACATGGCTCAGCTTCCTCATCCGCTCAACCTACTATATGCTTCCCTGTCCTCTGAACCTTCACCAGTGGTTCGGGAGTGAGGAAGGCTGTGCACTCTGCAATACCCCAAAAGCAAGCCTCCTGCACATCTTGTCAGGCTGTAAGATCGCGCTCTCCCAGGGACACTACAGATGGCACCACAACCAGGTCCTAAGAAAGCTAGCCAAGGTGCTAGAGGGGCATCAACAGGGCAGCAAAGGGGTACCACCAGCAGAGAACCACAACCCCATTAGCTTTGTCACGGAAGATAGGTGAGAAGAAACATCAGATCGAGAAACACATAGGTCGTTTTCCCCAGACCAGGAGTGGAACATGCGAGTTGACCTCAATAGGCAGTTTGGTTTCCCGTTCGAGATCACTGCTACATCTCTCCGGCCCCACATAGTGGTGTGGTCCACCAAGGCAAAATCTGTACTCCTCATTGAGCTCAGGATACCAGCAGAGGAGGGGATGGAGACCACATACGAACGCAAGAAGGCCAAGTACTCAGAGCTGGCTGCTGAGTGCCGGGAGGCTGGCTGGAAAACCACCATCTATCCAGTGGAGGTTGGATGCCGAAGCTACATGGGGCTGTCAACCACACGCCTTTTGAGGGACACAGCTGGGGAAAGAACAACTAACCCAGACAAAAGCCACAGAATAACACCTATCAGCTGCAAGGGGTGACAGGGAGACGTCCCTATCACTGCTCCGCCACCAGGAGACGTTCCAGGATTAAAGGAGCAAAACGTTGGTGAATGGTGGTTCCTGGCTGATGACCCTGCAGCTGACCCGTGGGCACCGGAGTAGGTGCAACCGGCAGCAATGCCCTCAATTCCATCTACCTGTACATTTCACTGTTCTAGTTTTATTTTGGATTTTAATCAATAAATCTTACATATTGTGCCTTTAACATTATTGGAAGAACGTTTGTTATTAACATTTTGAGAGAACCTTGCCAAAGTTCTGAGAACGTTCCCTGTTAGCTGGGATCCTGGCCGCAGAATAATGGCATGGCACGCTGCCACCTGTAGCCCTGGAGGTACTCTGCCTGCTTGAGATTAAGGACGCCACAGCGACCTCAATGAGCCTTCCTTTAGAAGTGGAACACAGAATGATTATCAAACGTTTTGTTTTTATTTTATTAAAAATCATACAATGAAAGTGTTAACTATTAATATTCAAATGCCTATGAGTGTATCTGATCCCCTGGGAAATTCATATCACAGACATTCACCCTGACTGTGTCCTTCACCAAATAACTGTGACGATCCAAGTCACCAGGACTTTCTTGTTTATGAATCTTTTCCAGGCTCTGCAAAGTCACAACTTGTAATGTTATTCTGTGGGAGAATGAGCCAAACCTAATTTCCAAACTCCACAAGTTCAAACAAACAGAGTAAATCTTCAATAAGTTCATTAGCTGCAGACAGTGTTTTGAAGTCTGGCTATGATTTATTACGCTGTTAAATGCTTGCGCCCTTACATTTCCCAGCATATCTGATGGTATGTCAATAGACCTACGCCAAGGCTTAGATCTTAAAGCGGAATCTCCCCAGTGATAATGTACCTCGTGGTACCATCACAGAGAGGTACAAAATCACTTTCCAGAATACTCTCTGTTACTGTTCCTTGGTGGTGAAATTATCTTCCTAACCATATCTGGACAGCCTGACAATATTCAAGAAACAGCTGAAAACTCATCTCATCCATGATCACTTAACTGTATCCTGCTGGCTTTTTTATAAAATAAAAAGTCGTCTTTGATGCTTTCACTGTTTATTTTATCCCTTCCTACAAAATTATTGAATTCTAGTATGAATCACATGACTGTGTGATTGTTTTAACGTGTTGTCTTGTTACGTTTATTATAGTTTTATAATATTTTGAATTAGCTTTTATTTTTATATTTTTAGTTTATGTAAATATTTAGGAATTTTGTAAAGTGCTTTTGTCATTTTATTAGTTTTTTTAAATTGCCATTTACATTTTATTTTTATATCAGTTTTAATTCGTTTATTTTTTGTTTTTAATTAGTTTGTTTTTATTTTAGCTTCATTTCATTTAACAGAAATGTTTTTTTTTTATAATTTTAGTTTTATAATAACCCTGTTTCACATGAATGCCTAAAACTAATTTCCCCTTAGTGGGACAAATAAAGTATCATCATCATCATCATCATCATCATCATCATCATCATCAACATTATCATCATCATCTCTGTTCTAGTTTGTACTGCGATGTTTGAAACTTTGTAATGCTAGCACTTTTCATGTTATTGCCTCCTTGATATGAATCACTTGTACTCCTCATTTGTAAATTGCTTTGGATAATGAAATGTAAAAAAAATGATATACCATTAAACCTGTTTCCGATACATTATTTTACAGATCTGTAGAGTAAATGCACAACGGTGTGATTTTGGAGCACAACATCCTTTTGTTAAAAGGATTCTCATGGATCTCTAACAGATCAATTCTGCAAATGGAAGGTTTAGTCAAAAGAACACAGCATACCGGTACGCCAATTATAATAAATCTGTTTCATACAATAACCACTAGGTGACAGCCTTCACTTCATCAAGCTATTGTGGGAGACAGCCTCTTTCTGCAGACATATCGTGTGTGACAATATACACATTTAAACTGTAAGTTGATGGTGGTGGTGAAAATCTAGTCAGTTCTGTTTCTATTAAACATATAAGGCGACAATACTCAGTTGTGAATGAACTTTAGTGTGTGAAAGCACAGAAATGCATATAGACCTACACTGATATAGATGATTACAGGTTTAATTCAGTGTTGTTGCCCTTTATATTCAGAAACAGTGCACCTCAAGCAAGGTCTAGTACAACTCTGAACAGGCTTATTAAGTTTGTGCACTGAAGAAAATCAGTAATGTAAGACACATACAATGTGTGCGCCTATCTAGTAAAGGTTGCTGGAGATCTTATCGTGGAAATAGAACTCCCTCTCTTGCAACGAGTTCCCCTGAGACAAAAAAAGGAAAATCAATTGGTTTTGGCATAGACAGCAACACAACTGGCAAAATATCAAGCGCTAGCAGGTTCTTGGCAAATATAAAACCTCAAGGTGCAATCCAAAATGAAAACAGAAAAGGGGCTGTTCTAAACAATACTGGTATTGCTGAACATGAAGTACATCTGCAGACATAGCCTACATTATAACTTTCAATAATATTTAAGAAACACATATGTACATATCATTTTTGTATTGGAAAGGGTTAAAAACATAAGATCAGACAATATGTGATTTTTTAGGGCATACACAACAACAATGTACAAAAAACTAAAAAGTTTTACCTTTATGTTTGTTTGCTTTTTTGCATAAAGACAACAAACGATCCCCATTCACACGGATCCGTGAAAAAATGGCTAAAAACACTGTATTATGCATGCCAGGCAGTAGCTGGCGATGTCACTTTACAAAGAAACATGTCTAATGGTATTGTTTTCAAAAATGTGCACTTTGAGGGGCCGTTTACACAACCGGAAAACTTTTTACTACACTGTAAAAAATACTGTGCCCGTTTTACTCAATACAATTGAGGCCACTATTTGCATCAGTTTTTTGAGTATTTTAAACTCATTTTATTTGTGTTTATCCTACACTGTATCAAATTTAAGGCCTCTCCAATTCAAAATTTTCTAGTGAACGATCACATCTAAATTTTTCAATTGGCCAAATTTAATTTCTGTGAATTGAATTTGATCCATTGTGGCAACAGTCTGTTAACATGGGCTCAATTAGAAATAATATGTTGAGCCAATGGAAAAATTTAATTTACCAACACTGTAAAAAATTTCAGTGAATTGATACAATTGAATTCACAGAAATTAAATTTGGCCAACTAAACAATTTAGATGTGATCGGTCACTAGAAAATTTTGAATTGGAGAAATGTTTTACAGTGAAACTGGTCCAATTAATGTTTTAAATTGTAGTCACAATTGTTTATTTCTCACTGTGCCAAAAGACAAAAATGACTAAAAACATAGCCTAAATATATTAAGGAAAATACAGAACACAGACAACAGGGTTGACATTTTATCACATTACTTTATTAACAAGTAAATTCCAACACAGGATATTTGGTGAAAATACCTTATTTTCAATAAGGAAAAACTCTGAATACATTCAAGAAGTCTTCTGCATAACAGGATGTCTTAATGTGGTGACGAAAACACGGCAAAAAGAAAAACCTGTCCATCTTTAGTACATTGTTGTCATGTAAATGTAACCTGAAACTTTTCTCAGGACGGCGCAAAGCTCTTAAAAAGTTTTCTGTTTTTAGTTGAAAATGTTCTGGAGGCCTGAAAGCGCAAACTTTTGAAAACTGGTTTTTCAAAGTGCAAGTTTTTGAAAACGACAGCATTATTGTCTCCGGACGACGTGTTTCGTCTATAGGCGCATAGTGTTTCTTTACAATGTGACATCGCCAACTACTGGCCTGGCAGCATAATACAGCGTTTTTAGTCGTTTTCGCGGATCTTTGTGAACGAGGATTGTATTGACAACGTTGTCGCTAATACGCAAAAAAGGAAAAACTTGTCCATCTTTAGTACATTGTTGTCATGTAAAACTTACCCTAAAACTTTTCTCAGGATGGCCAAAATGCTTAAAAGGTTTTCTGTTTTTAGTTGAAAACGTAAACTTTTGAAAATGGGTTTCAAAGTACAAGTTTTGTTGTGGTCTGTGCGGAAAAAAAATCACTATCACACAATAGCTCTGAAATTAAGCATTGTGTCTTTAAAAGCAGTCACGCTTCACAAGCTCCAGATGGAGTCCGGTACTAGCAGGACATGTTGGGAAGGACACATCAATTCTTTCTAAAGAAAACAAACTGGGTGTGTACAGTGTTCAGAAATGTCACGGTTCATTACAGATAAGGATCTTACAAATGTCTTTTGTCACTGTAAGTGCATCGCAGTTCAAGTCACCAAGGCTCTCTTTACACACAGCAAGAAGAAAATGTTATTGAACCTTAAAGGGTTCTAGCAAGCGCTTCATATATAGAACCTTTGAAATGTTCCCACCATGGGATAATTTTACGGATTTAGTTTTTAATTCATTAATTTTGTTTTAATTCATTTTTTATTTTAATATTTTTTTATGAATCAATCAGTTCATAAATATACTTTATCAGTAAATAATCTGCTAAACATAAAAGTATTATTCAATAATTTAAGGTATTTCTCCTTTTTGGCATAAAATAAAATAAAATCATTAAATAAACTGTATTTTTGTCTTGTTTTCCAGTAAAAATATCTAAACATTCTTGAAAGAAAATTATTTTTCTGCAAATTGTGTGAGAAAGTCTCTGAAAGTGAGTCTATCTTCATTTATGTTCCCAATAGGCCTCATAATAGACCCTTTTCACAGACTGTGATGATGCGTTTTAACGGTCATCAGTATCGTAAATCCTGCAACGTTTTTTGTATTTTCATAAAAAAAAAAAAAAAAAAAAAAAAAAAAATTATATATATATATATATATATATATATATATACACACACATATATGTACATTTATAACACTAATACTTTGTATTTTATTACTTTTGCATCAAATTACAATAAAAAAAAGTTACCGCTGTTTAGTAATAGCGTCTATGGGAGTGATGGTAAAAATGAACATATTTCTCTCTTTTCACTGCCGTTATCAATCTCACTATTTTTTCCCTCTTTTTGAAAGTTGTGAAGTCACTACTGTGGCATTTGTCTTTTGCTATGTGAGCAAATGGGCACACAAATTTTTTTTTTTTGATGTATTCTCTAATTCACAGCTATAATATTTAAACCAACTATGACGACTTCCGCTCTGAGAAACCCGGAAATGTGAAAAGGGTCTAAACTCACTAAATGTTTTAAAACAATTCTATATGTTCATTGTTCCCTAAAAACATTATTATCTGATATTGATCAACTTTTACTGGAAGTGGAACTTGTACATGTTTTTTTTTAAATACATTAATTCAAGATGTTCTTTGAAAACTAGTTTTTAATAATTAGAAACTTTTACTAGCAAACAAGACAAAATGCTGACTAAGAAGATGATTTTTACAGTGTAACGTTATGAAAACATTGCATGGTAACATCTTGGCTGTAAATGCAGTGTCTCACCATTTGAATTATGTAGCATATAAAACTATCCGAGACATAGTTCTTAGTTTGATGGCTGCCTTGGGACAGATGAGCATGAGCATAAATGTTTCAGACAAGAGTTATACAGTGCATTGCCGGGGCAGCAGCTCGGCTTTCTGTTCAACATGCAGCTCTACACTGGCCAGCATGCAGTTCATGTTCCGCCCTTGTCAATAATTACTTCTGATCTAGATGATATGGTAACAGTAGTGATCCTGATGAGCAAAGAACATCAGGCATTGGTGGTTATATCCATGCATGCTGTGTCATGGAAAAAGTCTACTAATTAAAATATCTGCCTACATGAGCTGTTAAGTGTATTGTGTTTAATATATTTACATTGGTGGATAGTAACAATACTAATAGGATTGTGGCTTGTGTGCAGAACTGGAAATGATTTACAACAGGGCCCAGATATACCCGTTTCACATGCACCAATAGAAAGGTAATACTGAAGCACCCTATATTGTGTCCAGACACAGAGGGTCATTAACAGTCTAACCTTGAACATAAAAGTCTTGCCACGTTGCAGAATGGGAGTTTCTCTGCAAGTTGAGGGCGTCGTTGAGTCAACATTTGAAAGAATTACAACATGCTTACACATATTCTGAGCATCCTCCAACAACACATGAGCAAGGCTTAAATGGCAAGATTATGATTGTTTATACTTTTGTGTCATTTAATCGTTTTTTTGTTGTTGTTTTTTATGAAAGAAAACCCCCCTCTAACTGCTGTTTTCCTTTAGTAGGCCTTAGCATTGTGTTCAAATTCGTAACCAATGCACCAACTAGTTCTTATTTGTAAATTCTCTTTGACAATTCTTTTTTAATAAAAAAAGGTCAATTACTTTATCTTTATAGAGGCTGGTTTAAAAAGAGCATTTTCATTTGTCTGTGGATTTTCATGTGTTCACTCAAATCGATTAGATTTTGGAGCTTCACAACTTCATACACAATGTTATTCATATTAAAGGGCTAATCGATAATAAAACGTATTAAAGGGTTAGTTCACCCAAAAATGAAAATAATGTAATTTATTAGCCTACTCACCCTCATGCTGTTCCACGCCCGTAAGACCTCCGTTCATCTTCGGAAAACAAATGAAGATATTTTTGTTGAAATAAGTGAGGCCTCCATAGGGAGCAAAGCATGTACTAAAACATTTAAATCGGTCCATGTGAGTACAGTGGTTCAATGCTAATATTATAAAGCGACGATAATATTTTTGGTGCGCCAAAAAAAAAAAAACTAAATAACGACTTATATAGTGATAACCGATTTCAAAACACTGCTTCATGAAGCTTCGGAGTGTATCGAATTAGCGAGTCGAATCATGATTCGGATCGCATGTCTCAAACTGCTGAAATCACGTGACTTTGGCGCTCCGAACCACTGAAGCGACTGAATCTGATACACATTTTATAATAAAGAAGCGTTAACCCATTTGTGCCCAAATTTTTCGGAATGGTTGCATGCATATAGTCATGTTTATAGTATCATGTGAACATGTTCTGCATTTATTTTCCCCAGGTTTTTGTTTGTTTCCTTGAAAATCGTATTTCAATGTGCAACAAAAGTTGCTGGTGGGCAAATGTTTTATGCACCCCTTCAAGGAGGAGAACATTTGGCACCTAACTCAAAATAACTGCTTTCAACAGATCTTTATTCATAAACAAATGTATTATGTATAAAAGTCTAAAAACATTTGATGCAAACTCAAAAAAGCTGCATTTATCTTATAATCTTTTGAATATGAAAACACAACAAACAAGAAATACATTTGTCTTAAAGTGGTGGAACATAGTGCAGAATAAAGTGCAGCCATTAAGTTGCCCCAACAGGGCATTGTGTTTCAAAAAGTTAAATGAAAATAAATAAATAGAATGATGAAAAAATTACATCTATATAACAACAACATCAAAATAGTCCCATAGGATTTCATGGCTGACTGTAGTAGGTAATTTCATATAATAATGTAAATGTAAACTCATTACTTGTCTGAATGTCCGCATTATAATGGCATACATAAAAAGAATTAGGGTCCTTGACCAATTAGAATGAAACACATCCAAACCGGATGAAGGGGCCTCAATAATTTGGCCCTTACAAGACCAAAAGGGAGAAAAAGATCATCTACAGCAATTAATCCCGTGCTTTAACTCTTTATCTTTCCATTCTTCCTTTTGTGTGACTGAGTGACGTTTGGAAACTGGAAGGCCCATCCACCCATGGACAGCAGACACAGGGGTGGGACAGTAGAGCTGTGGAAAGATTGCTCTCTCATCTCCTCCTTTTGACAGATTTATTCCCTATCGAATAATGGTCTACTGTAGTAGAGATGTCAGTAAAAGGGTTACATTATGTTTTAGGTGGGATTATATTATGAAAGCAAAAAGCCAAAAATCTTGATTTATTAACCTATTAACACAGTATACCCCATTTCCCCATGCACTTACAAGTAATTTGCCCACCGGCAACTATAGGACTTTTGACTAAGTATTCATTTGGAAGATTCTAGAGACCTTCGTGACTTCATGATTATGTATATATAGGCTATATATATATATATATATATATATATATATATATATATATATATATATATATATATATATATATATATATATATATATATATATATATATATATATATATATATATATATATATATATCAACAAAAAATACTTATTAGTAACATGAAAATTTATTTGGGAGGGTTTGCCTTCGCCTTGCTTGCTGGAAGTAGGGGTAGGAAGTTGGCAGCCTCATGTGACAGGAAGGAAGATAATCTTTTGTTTTGTTTTTTTCCTCCTTGAAATACTTTATTTGGTTGTTTGCTTGCATGTCATTGAGACTAAAACATGGATAACATCTAGAAAAATACTTACAAAGGGAAAATGACAACTATACACTGCGGCAACTAGTTGCTGGAGGGCCTTAATGGGTTAATGTTAAAGAATCAAGATTTGGTACAAAATAAATAAAAAAAGATATATAATGAAATTGCATAACTGGACAAACAAATAAAAAATAAAGTATAGTTTATTCTTAAAAAACACTCAATTGCACAGTTGGACAGAAATATAAACATACAAAAAAATAAAGAAAGGTTGATTCTAAAAAAGAAAATTGCATGATTAGACAAAAACATATAGAGACAGACAGACAGACAGACAGACATGATAGATAGATAGATAGATAGATAGATAGATAGATAGATAGATAGATAGATAGATAGATAGATAGATAGATAGATAGATAGATAGATAGATAGATAGATAGATAGATAGATAGATAGATAGATAGATAGATAGATAGATAGATAGATAGATAGATAGATAGATAGATAGATAGATAGATAGATAACATTTTAAACATTCAAGTGTGAGTAAAATGACGCCCAGGGGCTCTTGAGTGTGCAGCTAATGCACGCACAGTGAACTCCAGCCTTCCCATAATGCTCTGGTCACGTGGCTCACTTTATGAAGCCAGACTGTCAAATCTGAAACTTCCTGGGGTGAGATTCAGTACACGCAAGACTATGGCATTTACTTCAGGCATGTAACTCGTCAAAAGATCGCGCGTTTGCAAAAACTCCAGCTACTTCCATCGATTAGCGTGAGCGGCAGTTGTGTGGAGTAGAGCGGGTTTGTTGTTTGAGGAGAATGTGTGTGTGCTGACAGTGACACGAGCGGCAAACGAGCAGCTCCTTATCTGACCAAGACCACGGCATGAAGAGATCAGGTAAGATCACCAGCTATTGAGTTAACGTTACACGAGTCTCGTGTGAGTATGTGTGTGTGCGCGCAATATGAATATGTTTTACATATTAACGAGACTTCAGTCAGAACACTGATACATTCGATGATGATGGTTAGTGAACCATTCACTCATGTTCTTACACGGAAAGTCACTGCTCGGTTGTATTTGGATTACATTTGACCTAGTGTTATATACAGTTCACATGTTATGTGTTAACCTACTTGTATAAATAGTTTGATGATGTCATGTGCTTCTGTTGCATCTTTACGAAGTGATCTCAGATTACTGTTTTGTGTGTGTGTGTGTGTGTGTGTGTGTGTGTGTGTGTGTGTGTGTGTGTGTGTGACTTCTTAAAAATACTCTAGTGGTACCATATGGTGCATTGATAATAATACCATAACCATGGTGTTTTGATGTATGCCCTGCCTTTGAATGATGACAATATTCATATAAAATAGTGTATTCATAATAATTCAAGCTCTCAAAGAATGCACTACCATGGTACATGCATCATGGTACCACCATGTTTTCAATTCTACTTTGGTATGTTTTTGTTAGTGTCTGGTGCTGGTCTGATTGTGCGAATGAAGGTGAGACAGTCAAAATTCAGTGCTTATTCGGCACTGCTACTTATTATTTTTCTATTATTTCTTCTTTCATTTTTTCCCCCCTTAATGTGTTATTTATCTGCCTAAACAAGCTAAACCAGTTGAGTAGCAATTCGACCAGGCTGGGTGGCCAGCTAAGACCAGGAAACCACTTTTTTTTTCATCAGGGTTGTCCAAAATCCTATATATTATTAGTACATTTGTATTAGTATAGTTTAATATATTATTAAATGTCCCAAAAATTATTTAGTGATGTTTTGATATGGGTCTGAGTGACAATTACTTACACAAAACAACAACCTGTAATAGAACTATAAATTTTATTTTAATCTATATGAAGTTCAAGTTCTGATGTTCTGGTTTGAGGACAGGTGGTTTTGGGGGGAGTGAGTGATAATGATAATTTAATGTCATAATTTTAATAAAGAGAAAATAGAAGGAAATGCTACATTTGTGTTAACAACAAGCAAATGATCATCACTGGTTCATTTCAAAGTGGGTGTTGGTATTTGAAAAAAAATATGGCAGGTTAAGTTGTAGGACGTGTTTTGAAAAAAAAAAAAAAATCTGACAAATGAATGAAAGCTGCAAATGGAGAGCACTTGTCTGACAAGTAAAGCTGGATATGTCAGTCATTTTGGGCTGTTACTAACTTTTTTACTGAGTAAATAGCGAGTCATCAAAGTCATATTCCAGTATACACATTAGCTTCCAGCAGGAATTGTAACACAGCTGTAGTCTATAACACAGATGTTCTGGCTTCTGATCCACAAGTAGCAGCAACATCCATCTTGCTGTAAACAGCATAATGACAATGTTCTGACTAAACCCTCCCTAGATGGCTGTACTAACAGTCTGGGTTGTCTCATTTTTCCCTGATTATACAGTACGCCAGTCCTTTCTCTCATCATTTACTCATGTTGTTCAAAACCTGTATGACTTCCTTTCTTTTGTGGAACATAAAGGGACAAGTTTAGCAGAATGTCCGAGCTTCTCTCTACCACACAATGAAAGTGGATGGCGACCAGTGGCTGTCAAGCTCCAAAATGGATTTAAAAAAAAAAAGCACTAAATATTACCCAGGCACCATAAACAAAGTCTTATGAAGTCATATTATAGTTTTGAAATGTAAGTTATTATTCACTGAAAATCTTGCTTTGACATCTGTGGCCACCATTCACTATATAGAAAATAACGGCTTGGACATTCTGCTGTGAATTTCTACTTTAGTGTAACATGGAAGAAACTAAAACAGGTTTCAAAAGACATAACACCGTGAAGTTTTTAAATGCTTTTGTGCACAAAACCAGTTTTTGAACCTCATAATTTAAAGGTAATAATGCTACAAAGGTGATACTCAAGTTTCTCAAGCCTAAAGAACTGCAATTCCTCAGCTTTCTCACATCTATCCAACCTATCAGGTTTAGTACGGAAGTTTTTACGGGTTCCCAGTCAAGGGTTCTTTCAGAGAGCTCTCCATTTTGTAATCCCAGAAAGCTTTTGTCCCTTGGCTTGTGACCAGTCTTTTGGAAAGGGGTCGCTACATCTTCAATAGATCTGAGCAGCAGAAGAAAACACTCTTTAATAAAGCTCTTTTCATAATTTTGATAGCCACTTTAAAGGATAAAAAATTATATAAATAATACATTTTAATAAATACTTGTGTTAAAAAATTGAAAAATATACTTTTATGATTGACTTAAAGGGATAGTTCTCCCTAAAATAAAATAAAATTCTGTCATTTACTCACCCTCAAGTTGTTCTAAACCTGTATGAGTTTCTTTCTTCTGTTGAACTCAAAAGAAGATATTTTGAAGAATGTTGGTAATCAAACAGATGCTGGTTCCTATTGATTTCCATATGAAAAGGGGGTCAGAGGATCAGAAACTGTCTGGTTACCAACATTCTTCAAAATATCTTATTTTGTGTTTAACAGATAGAAGAAAGAAACTTTTTAATGTTGGGTGACCTATCTTTTTAATTATTGCAACACATTTTGGGCAAAAAAAGATGTTTTATATTTATCTCTTAGAATTTTATGGTTATATTTATGACAACGTTTTGTAACATTTTTATGAGTAGGCCTAACTGTTTCATAACAGACAACATAAGATGTACAGTTAAACCTATACGTGTGTTACTATTTTTAAAAGTGCACACAGAAGTGGAAGCAATTTAAAGCAGTCACTTTTTGAGTGACAGGCATGTAAACTATGGAAAAACAATATTTATGGCACTCAGACAGGTATATTTTATCCAATTGTGTTGACAAGATAACATTTCTAGTTGCAACATTATTTGTGGTTCAGATATTCCTCTTTAGAAAAACAATTTACTCATGGAGCCGCATTAAGATCTCCATATCTCTGAGATTGTACCATATAGGGCCTTTAAAATGAAAATACCAAAATAAATGTTTATTTAAAACCAAAATCTAAAATGATATTAAGTTATCTTTAATACTTTTTGAGTTCCAGGCATGCAAACTTGGGGCAAAAAGCAACAGAAGTGCTTTTCCCCATTTTTGAACTGTCACCAATAGCATATAATGCAACAAAGATCGCTAAAGTAAACCGAGTTAACTAACCAGACCTACAAATCTCTGAGTAAAAACCAAAAAAATATGCTGCCATCTTGTCATTTTACCCCCCTGTAATTTGGCTCCAAATCTCGTGAAAATTGTCATGTTGATCCCCTTGACAAATTATAGTAGATTTTGGCTTTCATCGCTATTATGTTTGTCTTTCTTCTGAAAAAATATGAACAAAATTTGAGCCGGGGGAAGTTTCCAAAATTTGAATGACCCAATTGGTATTTATAGCATCTAGTTGGATATTCTGAGAATGTTCTGAGTTTGTTTTCATAGATCTTTCCCCCCCTTTTCGCTCAGCACGCATTCATACAGTAGTTAAGCCTGTATCTGCCATCAGCTGACAAACATTTTAACCACAGACTCCCAAATATTTGAAGTGCATTGATGGTCCATTTAGATTGTCATGTACAGTTTTGTTGCATTTATACATGTGCATATGCAACATTCATCATTAAATAAGGATGAAGTGTTGTAATTGAGGAGGATTACTGTCTCCGACTGTCTGTCTGTCACAAACGCTCTTTCAGCTAAATCCCTGCCTGCTGAAATATTAATGCAGCTCAATTATGTGATTACTCCGTTACCCTCAGTTGATGATGGATTGTCTGTATTCAACCCCTCAAATTCAGCTTCAGTGATTGGAGCTGGCGGTTAGCATGGGACTTTAGTCAAACAGCCTGGGATTAAAAAGGAAAAAACGACCCTGTTTGGTGACCCCGCACCTGCCCGACCCGTTATTCGACAGCAGCCCTAATTTAATTCCATCCCTGACCCAACCTGTTTGATATAACAACCTCGACCCGAACCCAAGCAATAAAACCACCATCATGCATTCTGAGTTGATGCATTTAAGAAAAATAGACACACAGCCCAACATGGTAATAAATAAAAGAAGGAAAGATGAGTATGTGCATTCGTCGTGTAAACAATACAAAAGTTTTGCACTTGCATCTACATCATGTGAACAATCTGCCCTTATAGGCTATTTTGAACAAATGTACATAAATCACTCCATAGGCTATACAGACGCTTCGAGATCTCTATAAATGAAAAGAACGTAGCCAAATATGAGCCTTTACTGTCGTATAATATTGAGGATATTTCTCGCGCAGAGCCTGAACACAAATAAGAATGGGACCGAATACCGAATTGAGTCTAAATAGTCTTGGCTGTTGGAGCCGCAGTCCACCAGTATCTATTGATTCCTCACCCGCGCCCTCACCGCAAAGGACCATGTAAATATTATTCCACCCATTACATCAAATATGCAGGACTGAATATGATGTTCCGCAAACATTTTTTTGGTTGCTGCTATTCATTATAATGTATCTGTTATTTTATTCTGAAATCATTATTAATGTATATTTTTCAGTAAAAAAAAGTTACATTTACAAATGTTCTTTTTTTTGTAAACAGTACAATTTTTCATTGACAAGGCTTTGTCTGTCCAATGTATCAGTCTATCACTAATCTGCACCTTCTCTTTTCTCTCTCGCCCTTCAGAAAGGTGGGAGTATAGGGCTCTTTGACTGGTGCTGTTAGTGGTGCTGGCTGCCAGATCATGAAGATCCGCTGGTCAAGGAAGGTGGCTCTCCTGGCCAAGGTCGGCTTCCTCATTTCTCTGCTGTGGCTCTTCTATCTCCTTATAGTCCCTTCTTCCCCGCCATCTCTGGCTGATAATGATGGTCAACGCGACATCCTCGTCCGTGACCTTCCATCTAATGAGGAGGAGGAGGACTCCGTCAACCTCCTGCGGCCTGTTAACGAGAAGCTAGCACCAGACCCCAACGCTCCAGGAGAATATGGCCGAGCCACTCGTTTGACCCTCAGCACTGAAGAGAAGAAAGAGGAGGAAGCCAGCATTGAGCGCTATGCCATCAACATCTTCATAAGCGACAAAATATCACTCCATCGCCATATTCAAGACAACCGGATGCACGAGTATGTCTGCCACTCCTTACCGTACCTCATTGCAATGGGCTCATTACACACCCACCTAGCAATGCCTAAAGGCTGGCCCACACTTAAAGGTTTTAAAAAATCATATTAGATTTTCAAAATGTGAGAGACCACAAACATGATGATAGTTGTGTGTTATCATGAATCTGTTAGTGTGTGGTGTGCGGTGCTGTCTTTTTCACATCGTGGCACTCCACGGTCCACGCACTATTAAATCTATTCGCAAACAACCAGTGTCCCAACACGTGAACACGGGGAAATCTTGCGAAATCCATCGCATTATCTTTCTGATTGGGTATCCTTTTGTTCCATGTGACAATCTACTACAGTGCGTGTACGTTTGTCATTAGGATTCCCCCCAACAACAGGATTTCTGATTGTAAATATTCAACATGTTGAATATTTACGATTTGAGATTGGTGAGGCTCCGACGTTCTTCTGAGCAGATTCAGTCACTCTTATCACGCATCACACCACAGGAAAATATGAAAAGATAATCTGTAGATCTATCAAGATTATCAAGACTACCTAGGATTGTCGGAAGGGGAGAATTGGGCCTAAAATCAGCCCTATTATCTTGTAGTGTGTGTGTGCCTTTAGGAACCTAATAGTAACAAGCTGAAAACATTTTAGTAGCTACTTAGAAGAACACCTAACAACAATTTAGCAACCACAAAGCAACATGCTAAAAACACTGTAAACAACATATTAACCGTATAGAAAAGTCCTGGCAACCACCTAGCAACACAGCAGCATCCATTCAGATCACCCAAGCAACCACACAACCAACTGCATCTTAGTAACTGTATTGCAAAGCCCTGGCAACCACCTAGCAACACCATGTCAACCACCCAGAACACCTAGCAACTACATAGCAGCATGCACCTAATGGTAAGGAAAAGCCTTGGAAACCACTTAGCAACACTTTAGCAAACATCCAGAAAACCGTAGTAACCGCACCGCACCGCAACATGCACCTTAGTAACTGTATAGAATAGTTCTAGCAACCATTACATTTACATTACATTACATTAAGTCATTTAGCAGACGCTTTTATCCAAAGCGACTTACAAATGAGTGCAATAGAAGCAACTAGGACAGTCAAGGGCAACAATATGCAAGTGCTGTAACAAGTCTCAATTAGTCTAGAACAGAACACATAGGACTTTGTTTATATATATATTTTTTTTATATATTGTTTAATATTATTAAATAGACAAACAGAAAATGAATAGAGTGATAAGTGCTATTCTTGATTGGTCAGGTGTTGCTGGAAAAGATGTGTTTTTAGATGTTTCTTGAAAATGGCCACAGACTCGGCTGCTCGAATTGAGATAGGCAGGTCATTCCACCAGGTGGGAACGGTCAAGCAAAAGGTCAGTGAGAGTGATTGAATGCCTCTTTGGGATGGCACCACAAGGCGTCGTTCATTTACAGAACGTAAGTTCCTGGCACCTAGCAACACCTTTGCGGCCATCCAGTACATCCTAACAACTTCATAGCAACATGTTAAAAACACTCAGAACACCTTAGTAACTGTATAGCAAAGCCCTGGTAACCACATAGCAACATCATGGCAGCCACCCAAAACACCTTACAACTGCATAGCAACATGCACCTTTATAACCGTATAGAAAAGCCCTGGTAACCACCAAGAACAAGCTAGGATCATGCTGGCGACTTTTGTTCAGGCTAACCGCACTCGCATGTTCTTGAGAAAATCCTCTGTGCTTGCCATTGCAATTATGTTTTTAGAGGCCTGTGGCAAATAAATTATATTATATTGCTTTACAAATAAATAGGAAATGTGCTTGTTTTCACCTCCAGAGGAATTGTAATAATGTCCTGAATTGTGATTTCTCAGGTGATTTATACACTTCAGTCCACCTCACCGGTTTACAGATGTTGTCTGTGTCCTGAAATGAATCCATTGCCTGCGGCCAGACAACACGAGAAAAAATGAACAACAATAGTAAATGGAGCTGCGCCGTTTTCTCAGAACGGCAGCGCTTTTGTATGAGAATAATTATTTCACGGCTCTTGTCACACAATAATGAGTAGGGTTCAAGGGCTCTGAAAAGAAAAAGTGTCCCTTTGGAAGAAGAGAAGTGAGACAAATTGGATGCGTTTCCGCCCCCCTGCAGTCTTTCAACTGCGCTCCGATTTCCACATCACAGGCTCTCCTGGTGATCACACACGGCAGGAGCACATTTCTTGGCATCAGCGGGGATTTTTATCTGTTAATGTGAAGTACTTTTGCTTGCTTTCTGAAATAACTTTTAGGCAAGTTAGTTCTTGTCAAAGACTTAAGCATTACTGCCAGAAATGTTGTGGTGGTTTTTTTTCTCTTTGGAGGGATAATGATTGTAAATGTGCACAAATGTTGTTGCTAGGGTTGCGACCTTCGGTGTGGCAAAATGAGGAACACCCCCCCCCCCCCCCCCTTCGTTACAAACAAAAAAACACAGCCAGACTTGAAGGACACAAATAAAGAATGAGACACAAACTGATTATTTCAACACCTTGACAGCTCAATGATATGAACCTGTGTGACCCTTTTATTTGATGAATTTTTAAAGAACTCTTATCAGGCTATGTCTGTGTGTCTTAAGTAGTCAGTCTGGAACCTATTGATCACTTTTAAGACACTTCTGCATGGGATGAATTTTTAATATTTAATTAATTTACTTAAATTAGGACTATATGTAATTGTTTGTCCCATTTTTATCTAAATAAAAAAATTGTCATAAATTGTATATGACAGGATTATGAAGCCTATAAATAAAAAATAATCTTAATAACATTCTAATAATAAAACCTTTATAATCTTAATCCCAATCTAAATAACATTATTTATAATATAAATGAATGATCTGTCTGATAATGTCTAAAAATAGAATAATCTGTTTACCAAGCTCTGATAATGTATGGAATGTTATATTAATAGATAGGCCTGTTAATATTTGATCCAAATTTAAAAACAATAGGTTTTTACAAGCCCTTTAGCAGCACAGTCCACCGTGAGCAACTGAAAATGCTTCTGTGCAGTTTTCCTTATACTAGACAAGGTCAGACCCATTGATAACTTTCCTCCCAACATGTGCATGTGATCTTGAGACTCCGTCGTTATGGAAATAAAATTTTTAACTAAAATGCATTCAAATGAGCTTGTCTACTACTTGTGAAATGTATTTCTTTTTATTTGCTATTAGTATTCTCCACACTGCAAAATGCTTATGTTTGTTGAGCTATGTGTAGTATTTATGGAAAATACGGGACAAATCACGCCCCCTATTGATTTGATATGAGGCGCATCATTCTACCTAAATACGGGGCAATCCCATATTTTACGTGACGTAGTTGCCATCCGTGAATGTAGAGTCTCTAAAGAGTTTGAAGAGTTCAAAGAACATAACGAAGTCCACATTTATTTGATCAAAAAAAGTAAAAAAATTAAAGTAATATTTTGAAATATTATTACAATTTAAAATCACTGTAGTCTCTTCAGTGTCACATTATCCTTCAGAAATCATTCTTATGTGCAGTTTTGGTGCTCAAGAAACATTTCTTCTTCTTATTATGAATCTTTATAAAACAGTTCCGCTGCTTAATATTTATTTGGAAACTGATAAAAAAAAAAATCAGGATTCTTTGAATAGAAAGTTCAAAAGAACAGTATTTGGAATAGAATGGAAATCTTTTGTAACATTATAAATGTCTTTGCTTTCACTTTTGGTCAAATTAATGTGTCCTTGTTGAATAGAAGTAATGTCTTTTCTTTTTTTTTTACTTTGTGTACATTACACATTAATGATGAGTATCTTGTAGCTTTGGAATCTGCATTTTTAAAGTCTCTGTCTTAAAGCTACACTGTGTAACTTTTTTAGTTTATTCTTAGCTAAAAACACTTAGTTCTTTCAAAAATATATGTGCTCATTAATGTATATTTACTTCTTTCAAGTAATAAAGTATTCTCGTAAGTTTATAATATGCCATTGAAAATACATACGGGTAAGGGGTTCGAATGGGGGTCGCCATGTTGCCCCTCCATCTTGAAAGTACATTAGCCAAAGAGGGACATACCCGTAAATTCAAGCTTCGCCTTTCGCGTTTTAACACTCTGTAACGAGTAGGAAAATAGTGTGGCCCCTTTAAGAGCGTTCGCCCGGTTGGAGCGCCTGCGTTCTGTGTGTGTGTGTGCACTGCGCCTCGAGCTCCCATGTGTGCAGATTATTTTCTGTCTTCTGTTGCTAACATTCATTTATTTTTGTTTTGTTGGGTAATGCTGTGGACGGAAGTGGAGTTTGTGCCGGACTCTTGTGGGGGGTTCCGTGGGGAATAAAGTGCGGGCTGTTTGATGTCAATCGCCTCCGCGTTTGCATCGACTCCAGTTGCGTTGAGTGTGCTATCCGTATTTTTCACCCGGACACACGCGTTACAACTCGATGGCGAATGTGAAGAGGGGATTGCTGGATCGAACTGGAAGCCATGTTAATATTGGACTAAATCGGCCACCGTAGGAGTTAAAACGAAATCGGAATTGGGAGGAAAAGAAACTAATATTTACTGGATGGTCATATACCTTTCCACCGCTAGATGGGGGAAAATATCACACAGTGTAGCTTTAAAGAGTTCAAGTTATTACTCAGAATGCTGTGAAAATGTCCCTGGCATGTCTGTTTGTCTCCCACTTCTCCTTCAGCTCTTTTTACTGAGAATCTGTCTCTGGATTTTGAATTGGAGAAAGTCAAACACAAAGAAAAGAGGAAAAACCTTCTTGTTTTACGAATTGAAAGTGACATTTTTAATAGACTCCAAATACACCTTTAAATCCGATTCCTTCACACCATTAATTGTCATGTGCAACATTATAAGCCGTCATTCATTCTGCAGGAAGAACATATGTCAGTTTCACAGAGCTGTGTCAGGTTTCTCTATGTTTTAGATGTTCACATTTGCACATTACAATATGTAGTGTGTGACTCGCAGGGGAAACTGTCTAAACCACACTATTTGAATAAATGCAGTTTGCTTAACCATCTGCTTAACCATCTAATTAACCTTTTTTCTTTTTTGCAATTCCAGATGCAAAGCAAAGAAGTACAACATTCGTCGTTTGCCTACAACATCAGTGGTCATAGCATTTTACAATGAGGCCTGGTCGACTTTACTCCGAACCATCCATAGCGTGCTGGAGACGACACCAGCCATCCTACTAAAGGAGGTCATACTTGTGGATGACTTCAGCGACAGAGGTGATGTGACACTTTCTAGACAGACTTCACTTTTTCAAATGTAAATTTCAATTATTTAAATCCATTTCCACTCTAGAGGAACATTTGTCTCATCCTGATTGGTCAGCAATTCCACCACCAAGTTATAGCAAAGAATATGTTGGAAGCATGGACTTTTTTTTTTTTTTACCTATTAGGTGCGACACTGATAGATGAATATTGATTCATTTAGCCGCACTGTTTTAAAGCACTGTCAAATCAAATTAATTGTGATTAATCACATCTAACATAATAGTTTTTGTTTATAAAAAGTGTGTGTGTGTGTGTGTGTGTGTGTGTGTGTGTGTGTGTGTGTGTGTGTGTGTGTGATTTTTTTTTTTTTAAACATTAATGATAGACATTCAACATTACAGTATAATTAAAAGCTATGTCAACCCATTATAATAAATGTTATTATCATATTTTCCTGTGGCCTGTCTAACAGGTAGGAAATGTACAGAAATTGAATAGTTAAAGGTAAAATAGAAGTTATCAAACTGTCTGCAATGCATAAATAATGAATTAAATATAGAATAACTACAATTTTCTCTGTTACCTTTGTTCTGTGATTTACATTAATGACCGATAGCATTAGTCGCTGCTGTCCCTTTAAGATCTGCCACTGCCGAACATGACGCGCATCTCATTTTCTCCACAACTCTTTTAAGTTCATTTAAGACGTTATTTAACTCATTTAAGACTGCTCTTGTGAGAATACTTGACAAAATTGCCATTTTGGCATAATTCTGTGTTATTGTTCAAGCGTGAAGAGAACTCGATTCTGGCAAATGTCTTTAAGACAAGAGCTGCGGCTCAATCAGCTCCCTGCTTCAGTAATCACTGATCAGGGAGTTGGCCACATTCATGAACACGATATACTGATTTACCACCTAGGAAACTAGGGAGCTGATTGAGACGCACCCAGGACATTCACAGACATTCTCTTTTGTTTTGTCATGTTGGAATGGTTTTAAAGCATCTGCACAAAGAGGGTGGTCATATAATGTAATGCTAGCTAAAAAAGATACTGTGTTAATTGCATATATATATATATATATATATATATATATATATATCACCGATCAGGTGAGCTGACAGGTGAAGTGAACACTGATTATCTCTTCATCACGGCACCTGTTAGTGGGTGGGATTTATTAGGCAGCAAGTGAACATTTTGTCAAAGTTGATGTGTAAGAAGCAGGAAAAATGGGCAGGCGTAAGGATTTGAGCGAGTTTGACAAGGGCCCAATTGTGATGACAAGACGACTGGGTCAGAGCATCTCCAAAACTGCAGCTCTTGTGGGGTTTTCCTGGTCTGCACTAGTCAGTATCTATCAAAAGTGGTCCAAGGAAGGAACAGTGGTGAACTGGTGACAGGGTCATGGCAGCCAAGGCTCATTGATGCACGTGGGCGAAGGCTGGCCCGTGTGGTCCGATCAAACAGATGAGGCATGTGCATCGCTTACCTGGGGAACACATGGCATCAGGATGCACTATGGGAAGAAGGCAAGCCGACGGAGGCTTTGGGAAATGTTCTGCTGGGAAACCTTGGGTGCTGCCATCCATGCGGATGTTACTTTGACACGCACCACCTACCTAAGCATTGTTGCAGACCATGTACACCCTTTCATGGAAACGGTATTCCCTGGTGGCTGTGGCCTATTTCAGCAGATAATGAGCCCTGCCACAAAGCAAAAATGGTTCAGGAATGGTTTGAGGAGCACGAGTTTGAGGTGTTGCCTTGGTCTCCAAATTCACCAGATCCAATCGAGCATCTGTGGGATGTGCTGAACAAACAAGTCCGATCCATGCAGGCCCAACCTCACAACTTACAGGACTTAAAGGATCTGCTGCTAACATCTTGGTGCCAGATACCGTAGCACACCTTCAGGGGTCTTGTGGAGTCCATGCCTCAACAGGTCAGGGCTGTTTTGGCAGCAAAAGGGGGACCAGCACCAATAATAGGACGGTGGTCATAATGTTATGCCTGATCGTTGTATATATAGACACATATATTACATAAACAAAAACTTTTATGGTAGATGTTATTAATCGCAATTAATTGATTTGACAGCATTACTATAAAGATAACTATAACTAATTACTTTAATAAGCCATTATTAAGGAATATTTGAGTAATATTTACTGTCCACACCAACGGACAATAACATTCTGTTTATTCTATCTACACTCTGCAGTTATGTTGTCTATCGCTTTAAATGCTCAAGCCAGGTGGATTCTGATTGGCTGTCAGTGTTTTTATCATTCATCAGGAAAAAAAACTGATTCCAAAAATATCGTTATCATTATAGTCGTGGTGTGGACTGCTCTATTCTCAGAGAATTAGAACTATTAATAAAACTATTTATCATTCTTGGTGTGAACTGGCTTTAACAAAACCTTATTACGTTTCATATTACTTTTATGTTTGTTTTGTAAAACTCAAGAATCTTTCAACATTTCTTATTTGCATTGAAATATTCTCACGCATTTGCCGATGTTTGTACATTTCACATTTCATAGTTATCATTCCATATGAGTTTTTATATTAGCTGAGATCCAAATGTGTCTACTAGTAAATCAATTGTTTCCTTGTGATTTGGACATTATTTGTTGGATCCATACATTTTTTTTTTAATTTTCCTTGCACAAATTACAGGCTATCTGAAGTCACAGCTAGCTCAGTATATCAGTAACCTGGAGCGTGTTCGTCTCATTCGCACCAAAAAAAGAGAAGGTCTGGTACGGGCACGGCTCATTGGCGCCACCTACGCTACAGGACACGTGCTCACCTTCCTGGACTGCCATTGTGAGTGTGTGCCTGGCTGGATCGAGCCACTGCTGGAGAGGTGTGACTTAAATTCAATTCAAATGTAGCATAGAAACACTCTTCAAATCCACAGTAACAGGTTTGTGAAGTGTTTTACAATACCAGGGAGATGCTAATTTTCTTTATCGTCTTTTGCCTCAGAATTGCTGAGAATGAGACCACCATCATATGTCCGGTGATCGACACCATTGACTGGAACACATTTGAGTTCTACATGCAGACAGATGAGCCGATGGTGGGCGGCTTTGACTGGAGGCTGACATTCCAATGGCATGCCGTCCCTGAAATCGATCGCAAGATACGCAAATCCAGAATTGACCCCATTAGGTTGGTTTCTTGTCAACTTTTCCAAGTCCAACTTTGCTGTGTGGTTTTCTTGGCAATTTAAGAAATGAATTCGTCACCCTCACCTGTATGTTGTTTCAAACCTGTTATTTATTCTATGGAACACAAAAGAAGAAATCTGACAATTTTACTGTATTTTACAATATTACTATTTATAGTCATTTATTTTTTGTTAGTTTATTGATCCAAATTGGATATTTATATCAGCTGGTTTGAACAGATTTAATTTAGGCTTTTATTCACATATAAACATTGATCAGCAATGACGTGTGAGAACAAAGCTCATTGGTTATTGTGGAGGCTCAAATGTGCAGTGTAACGCACGAGAATGAACCTCATTGGTTCTTGCAAAAGCTCAAACGTGCTGCGTAACACACGAGAATGAACCTCATTGGTTCTTGCAAAAGCTCAAACGTGCTGCGTAACACACGAGAATGAACCTCATTGGTTCGTGGGGAAGCTCAAACATGCTGCGTAACAGGAGAATGGACCTCATTGGTTCTTGCGGAAGCTCAAACGTGCTGCGTAACAGGAGAATGAACCTCATTGGTTCTTGCGGAAGCTCAAACGTGCTGCGTAACAGAAGAATGAACCTCATTGGTTCTTGCGGAAGCTCAAATGTGCTGCGGAGCAAGAGAATGAACCTCATTTGTTCTTGCATATCAAGCGAACATGCTTGAGCTTCATTTTACCATAAATGATGTGTGAGTTGATGAATGTTCATATGTGAATAAAAGCCTAAATTAAATCTGTCCATCATGCGCTCAATTAATATGGATTAGTTTTAAGATCTTGTTACTGTATGAACTTTGTGGACACAGTGGTAGTTGTGAAGACTGTCAGTAGAGGGACCGAAATCTCTCATTTTCTTTATTAAAATATCTTAATTTGTGTTTTAAAGATATCAATGATGACAGAATTTTCATTTTTGGGTGAACTATCCCTTAAATAGTCAATTTTCTTACTGTACATTTCTAATGTTATGTTGTCTAAATTCACTTGTAGCATTTCAACGATTGCTTTTAGTTTTTAGGGTTTTATTTTATATTTATTTTGACAAAATAGTATAGAAATGTAATTTTGGCTTTCAACTAGATTATCATAATCATACCAGAGTTT
Source organism: Romanogobio albipinnatus (assembly GCA_023566225.1). Lineage (NCBI taxonomy): Eukaryota > Metazoa > Chordata > Actinopteri > Cypriniformes > Gobionidae > Romanogobio > Romanogobio albipinnatus. The sequence continues at coordinate 15,333,658 of CM042261.1, read as the reverse complement.
TAATTCCTAAATGAAAGTCAAAATGATTTGGAATGACATGAGACTTTTTAATTGAACTATCCCTTTAAGACATTTCAATAAGTTTTCAGTAAAAACTTATTGAAAGTTATTTTCTCAAGGAAATGTATATTGTGTTGATTAAATTCAGATGCAGTGAATATACAGAATTTAATGTTCAGATCCAAGGGTACATTAAAATACTGTCCAGTCCTGTGTTAGATTTCTCTCCAGGCTCGTCCGAGGGCAGACCCACAGGCGCTCAACTGAAACTAAGAAGCACTTACCTGCTAGAAAGTTGGTGCTAGGGAATATCTCTGATGAAGTGCCAATGCTCTGCTTCTTCTCGCTTCACAGGTCTCCCACTATGGCAGGGGGCCTCTTTGCCGTCAGCAAGGCCTACTTTGAGTTTCTGGGCACTTACGACATGGGCATGGAGGTCTGGGGAGGAGAGAATCTGGAACTTTCTTTCCGGGTAAGACACCTGGATTTTGTATTCATGCTACCTATTGTACTGTAGATTTGCATAGGCTTCTCATCAGAGCTTGTCGACGGGCTCTTGGTAGCATGATAGACTGAGCATTTATAATTAGACATCTCTCATATTGGATTTCTTTTTTCAGCCTATACTTAGAAATTAAGATTGATAGTGTATACCATGGAGTAATCTTTTATGCATATGGAAACAGAATACAATCCTGTATCTTCTTGGGCTGTACGATGTTCATGTATAATTGATGTGCAGTGAATTGAAATATTAAAGCATGTGGGAAATAAATGATGGAAAATGCCTAAAAAAGAATTTGTTGGTGTCTCAACGGATCTAAAGCGCTGTTGTCATGTCATGTTTTATTTCTGACAGGCAGAACATTTCATTAAAATCAGATAATATAACTTTGTTTGCAGATAAAATATAGAGTTTGTGTGCAAAAAAAGTATGTGAGATGAGTCGAATCTCAGTAAATAAAAACAATGCTCTATTAAATGCTTTTGGGTAATTAGCTTTCATTTTAAAACTGAACTGTGATATTTTTTCAATGTTAAAATATTTTCTCATACCGTATTTTAATACGCAGAACTATAAATAAGTCAATCATAGGTTGATTTTCCCCAAAAAGAGCAAACATTGCTTTGTTTAAGCATCTGAACCATATTGGAAAAAAAAAGATATTTTTTGCCATGAATTATTACAATTACTTATTTAACCATTGAATTAAAAAAATGCATTATTTATATTTTTCGTAATTTATTAGTATTAATATTTATTAATGTTGTGACACTAGTAATACACATTATATACTTTTTTATTATTAATTAATAAGGTTGATTCAGTTTGCATTATTTGCTTTTTTTTTTATTACTTTTTAATAACATATTTGCTCAGTACTTCACCTTACCATTTTTAATATAGCAAAACCACCTACAATGTCTTTTTTTCAATTCAGTTTGATCAGCTATTTGAAATAACTTTTGCTTCATTTTAAACATATTTTGTTACAGGTGTGGCAGTGTGGAGGGTCTTTAGAAATTCACCCATGCTCCCATGTGGGTCATGTGTTCCCCAAGAAAGCGCCGTACTCCCGATCCAACTTCCTTCAGAACACGGTCCGTGCTGCGGAGGTTTGGATGGACTCTTACAAGCAGCACTTCTATAACCGAAACCCTCCAGCACGCAAGGTACACCTCCATCCATCCACCCATCACAACCTGTCAGTGGGCAGCACCTCTTAAACATCCTGTGGAGTTGCATAATCATAGGTGTACAGCCCTTGTGTTATTTTCTCTTTTAACTGCTTCAGCGTTTATCTAGAAAAGTGCTGTTCTTAAAATTGCTGGCGGACTCCTGAAGAGGAAAAAACTGAAAGAGATAAATGATGCTCAGGTTTTGCTTGAATGCGTCCGTTCTATCGGCTTACAATGTTTGTTCTTCCTTTGGCTGTCTTTGAAAGATACTAAAACTAGGCCAAACATATATTATATCACCCTGGCTGACATGAATGTGGCATGTAACTCCATATTACTTCTCAGAGAAATTACATTATTAATGATGCAGATCTGTGATCAAATAATAAATCATTATCTGGTAACCACGACACCAGATGCCATGAGTAAGAATGTTTGTCCTCTCTGTTTGGCTGTCACAAGTTGTTCGTTTACCCTCAGGTCTGAATGCGCAAACACCCTTTCTTCATACCCGTGTGAGGTGTTACTTAAATTAATATTATCCCGTTTACCTGACTGACTTTTGGTTCATTGGAAGTGTGTTGTGGCACTTTTTGTGTCAAGATTACAGGACAGCTTAGAGCACTTTAATGATATCAAACAAGAATGCCACGTAAGTACTTCCTCTAAGCTAGGGGTAGGGAACGTTGATCCTGGAGAGCCACTGCCCTGCGGAGTTTAGCTCCAACCTTAGTCAAACACACTTGAAAAAGCTAATCAAGGTCTTCATGATTACTAAGGTTACAGACAGGTGAGTGTTTTTTTCAGGGTTGGAGCTAAACTCCGCAGGGCAGTGACTCTCCGATCCCTACCCCTGGCTTAGAGGAAGTACTTGCGTGGCATTCTTGTTTGATATCATTGAAGTTACAACTAGAGTAAAGATACAAAAGTAAAATAAAGGGATAGTTCACCCAAAGATGAAAATTCTGCTGTCATTTACTCACCCTCATGTTGTTCTAAACCTGTATGAGTTTCTTTCTTCTGTTGAGCACAAAAGAAGATATTTTGAAGAATGTTGGTAATCAAACATTTTACGCTCCCATTGACTTCCATAGTAGGAAAAAAATGTATAATCTGTCTGGTTACCAACATTCTTTAAAATATCTTCTTTTGTGTTCAACAGAAGAAAGAAACGTCTCGGTTACGAATGTAACCCTAGTTCCCTGAGAACAGGGAACGAGACGCTGCATCAGCTGACGCTACCGGGAACGCCTCCAGCGTGACAGGTGCCTGCACTATTATCGAATCACGGCAATCCTATTGACCGGCGACAGCCTATGATGTCATCAATGTGCGACCAGGAAGTATATAAGGGCGCCTTGCCAACATGACACCGCTTTTCGTCTGAAGGGACTGTTTGGCAGGCAAGCCCTGAGGCATGGCAATGAGACGCAGCGTCTCGTTCCCTTTCGAAAGGGAACTCGCTCTGCGTCAGCTGACGCTACGGGCAACGATATACCCACGCCGCCATGCCGAAGGGAGTGCATGCCCACTGGCAGTGACAACTGTCAGGACAAGCAAATTCAACTGAAAGGCCTGAACCACTCCCCCTCTGGTCACATTAGGCTGTCAGTGACAGTGCTCCCTACGGTCAAAGCCCAAGCTATGAACCTGAGAAGGAACCTTCGCATACCACATGAAGTCCTACCCTGGCCGCTCGAAGGCCTGGAACCAGCCCATTCAACAGAATGGGTTCCTTTAAGGGAACGTGGCTAGGGGACCCGAGGGAACCTGCGCCAGTCACTCTTCGGGAAGAATTACACCGAATGCCACCAGGGAGGCCTGACCTAGCAACCTCTACGTGGACACGTAGGTTCGGTCAACCCTGTCTGTTAAGTACAGAGCCTCTGGTACTCGCCTCCGAAGAGACATCCCGCTAGGGTACTGCAAAATGGCAGTGTCCTCCACTTGCCGGACCTCAGAGATGGGTTATCCTGGGGAGCAGCGCTCAGCGAAGTGCTTTCTAACCCTTGCTAGCGAGGGGAGTTTAGCCGCTGGATCCTAGGATCTACCAAGCACTTATTTTAAAACGTGCTCAGGAGGCCGAACAGGCCTACAGGCTGATCCTAGCTGGGAGGCCTCGAGGGGCCTACAACCGACGGATCAGTGCCAAGCGGCTGTAAGCTCACAGAAGACTCTAACCTGAGAGGAGCTCCTAAGACTGCCTGGTAGGTAACCATGCTGTAGGTGACCTATGCAGTTCCCTGGTCCTGTAGGGACCGCATAGCAGCAGTGTCCTCTCGTCATGCTAGGGTATGAACACCGCCTTCAAGTGCTACCGGCTAGAGACCGGAGCCTGATAGCAGGTGACCACTAGCTGTCAGCGTAAAGCCAGTTATGTGTTCCCTCCTAGGGAACTCGTTCCCCAGGGAGGCCAGAAAGGGCCTCCACCTGGTAACCTGTGCTGACTGCTCGCGTCTCCAAACAGTGGAGCTCGCCCTCAGGGAGGCCTAATGAGGCCTACTACCCAATAGCAGTCGAGCTGGCCCTCAAGGTAGCTGGAAGATGGGACTCGCTCTGACAGGGAGGCCTAGTGAGGCCTACCACCTGATAGCCATCGGGTCTCGTTCCTTCAGGGAGGCTTGGGGAAGCCTGCCACCTGATAGCAGACCATGCTAGCTGTCCGAGTGTCCCGACTCCGGGGCTCGTCTCCAGGGAGGCCTGGCGAGGCCTACCACCTGGTAGTAAGACCTGTTAATGGTCCAGCTAGCTTGTCACAGTGACTGGAACCGGAAACCCCTCAGGGAGGCCTAGTGGGGGCCTACAACCTGTTCTAGCCATTCGTGCGAACCGTCAGAGATGACTGAGGTCCCGGAGCTTGCCGTTAGGGAGGCCCGCTGGGGCCTACCACCCAGAAGCGAATCTTCAGGGAGGCCTGGTGAAGCCTACTACCTGACAGCAATCCACTGCTGCTAGGTGTCCAGTGACTGAAGACCAGGAACGCGCCCTCAGGGGAGGCCAGGTTGAAGCCTACTACCCAATGGCAAATCCCACTGGGAAGCCCCGTGCAGCTTGCTACCTGTTAGCAACCCATGCTACCAACTGTTACCGAAACTGGGGACCGGGGAACGATCTCAGGGAGGCCCGGCGCCTACCACCTGATAGCAGAACGTGCTAGCCTCCAGGGAGGCCTAGTGAGGCCTACTACCTGCTAGCACTCCACGCTCACCGTCACAGAGAGTGGGAATTGGGAGCTCGCTCTCAGGGAGGCCTGGGAAGGCCTGCCACCTGATAGCAGAAGGTGCTAGCTGCCTGAGTATCCAAGCTCAGAGCTCACCTCCAGGGAGGCCTAGTGAGGCCTACTACCTGCTAGCACTCCACGCTCACTGCCACAGAGACTGGGAACCGGGCACTCGCCCTCAGGGAGGCCTAATGAGGCCTACCGTCTGCTAGTCTTTGGGCGTTCCTCCAGGGAGGCTTAATTAGGCCTGCCACCTGACGATAGGTGCACTTAGCTATAGCTCTACACTGTGACTGGATCTGTCCAGACTTTGATCAGGAACATGCCCTCAGGGGAGGACGGGTGAGGCCTACTCCCTACTAGCAACTCGTGCTAGCCATCCAGTGACTGGAGCCCGGGAGCGCCCCCTCAGGGGAGGTCAAGTGAGCCTGCTTACCCCACAGCAGGCCCTTAGGGAGGCCTGGTAGCGCCTACCACCTACTAGCAGCACGTGCCAGCCGTCGAGGGACTAATGCCCAGGAATACCCCCTTGGGGGAGACCGGGCAAGGCCTGCTACTCACAGCAGGCTCTCAGGGAGGCCTGGCGGGGCCTACTACCTGAGCCAGGTGACCCAAAAACGGGAGCCTACCCCACAGGGAGGCCTGGCAGGGCCTACCTCCAAATAGGAGGTCTGCAGATTCTATGAACCCTGCCGCGGTTAGAGGAAGGCTGGCTGCTGCACCCGGGCTGACGGTATCTGTCTGCTGCTGACGAAGAACTGGACATCCAGTTATCACCTGGGGATTCATCCCCAAGGAGGCCAAAGAGGGCCTACTAGTTGACGAGGTTTCTGCTGAAGTCGACATTGACGGAGAAAATCCTCCCAGGCCCACATGGGCCGAGACGTCGAGACTCTTGCAAGGAGGCCTGATGATGCCTACCACCTGTCCTGGAGTCTGCTGCCCAGACTGCCCAAGCTGGCTACTCACAACAAGCTGGCCTTCATACACTCGCACCTGGGGCGGACTCCATCCCAGAGGCTAGAGGGCCTCCGTGACGGCACAGTCTCATGGGCAGTGCCTGCAGACATGAACCTAATCACATTGCCAATAGCAGTGCACTCAGCGAACAAATGCTTCAAAATCCTCTAAAGCAAGGGGAGTACAACTTACGTCACCTGTTTCGGGGCGGCCGCCTTACTTTTTCATACAGCGGCCTGCCGATCATGCAAGGGCGTCAGCCATTGGCAATGCTCGGGCCTCAGGGGAGCAGCCGACCAAAACCGCCATGCAGAAGGTTGCGATGTTCAGCTCAACCCGAACCCTAAAGAAGGTGGAGCAGAAGACATAGAGCAAGGGTGAAAATATCATACAAATATGCAACCCATCGGCCGTGTCATCCTCCAGGATGAGGCGGCCACACAAGCTCTGGAAGGCGGGTTACAGCAAAATAAAGTCTAATCGCACACAAGCGAAAGATGCTTAACCCCGCCCCACGACCACTGGCAAAGTCGCTATCCCTGCTGCAACACCTAGACTGCATTACTAAATAACCAGAACGCAGAGAAGGGGGCGGGCCTTGGCCGGACGACTCTGTAATAAGAGGAGGCTGAATCAAGGATGCAGAAAACAAAGCACTGTTCTTATACTTAAAGGACAGGCCCGGGGCGACAATACCTGCCTTTAAAGCTACACTGTGTAACTTTTTTAGTTTATTCTTAGCTAAAAACACTTAGTTATTTCAAAAATATATGTGCTCATTAATGTATATTTACTTCTTTCAAGTAATAAAGTATTCTCGTAAGTTTATAATATGCCATTGAAAATACATACGGGTAAGGGGTTCGAATGGGGGTCGCCATGTTGCCCCTCCATCTTGAAAGTACATTAGCCAAAGAGGGACATACCCGTAAATTCAAGCTTCGCCGATCGCGTTTTAACACTCTGTAACGAGTAGAAAAATAGTGTGGCCCATTTAAGAGCGTTCGCCCCGGTTGGAGTGCCTGCGTTCTGTGTGTGTGTGTGTGTGTGTGTGTGCACTGCGCCTCGAGCTCCCATGTGTGCGGATTATTTTCTGTCTTCTGTTGCTAACATTCATTTATTTTTGTTTTGTTGGGTAATGCTGTGGACGGAAGTGGAGTTTGTGCCGGACTCTTGTGGGGGGTTCCGCGGGGAATAAAGTGCGGGCTGTTTGATGTCAATCGCCTCCAGTTGCGTTGAGTGAGCTATCCGTATTTTTCACCCGGACACACGCGTTACAACTCGATGGCGAATGTGAAGAGGGGATTGCTGGATCGAACTGGAAGCCATGTTAATCTTGGACTAAATCGGCCACCGTAGGAGTTAAAACGAAATCGGAATTGGGAGGAAAAGAAACTAATATTTACTGGATGGTCATATACCCTTTCACCGCTAGATGGGGGAAAATATCACACAGTGTAGCTTTAAAGGAAACACCCCCCCATCCTTAGCGAAGCCTAGGCCAAGTGGTGCAGCGCTAAGCCTGCACTAGATCTACTCAGGGCTCAGAAAAAAATATTATCACCCCTTATATAAACACAATGAGGCCCCGAAAATCCCATTCCCAAAGCCCCACAAGGCTGGGCGCAGATCTCACTACAGCTCGTGCAAAATTGCATACCCGGTCGTCGGCTACTTCACACTTTAAGCTAGGAAAAACACGACTCGCCCCCGCACACCACAAGCCCACGGGCAAGAGCGCAAATTCAGCTACCCACATTAGTGGGAGAGATAACACGGAGAGGCGGCTTTTCTCTACTAGCTAAAGTGAGGCAATCATACACAAACATATAATATTGCAAAAAAGATTGTTCTCAGCTTACTCACGGGGAGCTGCAGGCCCTGCGATGTCCAACGATGTTCCATATTCCTCCAAACCCTCTCAGGAGAGCGAAAGAGGGTCCTGAAAAACATAGTAAGAAATGTTTCACCCTTCTCGAGGGGGACTCACCACTTGCTCCTCCGGCGCTTCGAAGCATTCAGACAAAACAGTCCCTGAAGACGAAGAGCGGTGTCATGTTGGCAAGGTGTCCTTATATACTTCCTGTTCGCACCTTGATGACATCATAGGATGTCGCCGGTCAATAGGTTTGCCGTGATTCGATAGTAGTTCAGACACCTGTCACGCTGGAGGCGTTCCCCGTAGCGTCAGCTGACGCAGCGCGAGTTCCCTTTTGAAAGGGAACTCATACATGTTTGGAATATCAGTAAAGGTGGTTAAAAATAAAATGGATAATTTAATTCATCTTGTCATGCAAAAACAAACACATTAGCTTTGTCTTGAGGCCTGGGGCCGGTTGCATAAACCGTTAAGACTAGTCTTACAAGTTAGACATAATTTTTTTTCTTTAAGACTGTTCATCATTTTTTTTAAATCAGTTACATAAAAACATAGACTGACCTAATTTGATACGAAAAGTAAGACTGAATGCCACTTGCCTAACTGCTGGTGGCTCATACTAGATCTTAAGACACTGTCTTAACATAATGGCTTAGTTTATGCAACTGGCCCCTGATTTTGATTTGCTCTTGCAGGAATCTTATGGGGATATTTCTGAAAGGATTGTACTGAGAAAACGGCTTCAGTGTAAGAGTTTTGAATGGTACCTGCAGAACATCTATCCCGGCCTGCATGTGCCAGAGGACCGGCATGGATGGCACGGAGCGGTGAGAGACTAATCTAATCTAGTCGAAACAGTAACTCCAGAGGGAATTAGATTAGTGTCATATTCACTATTTTTCGCTGGGTTTATATCTGTCCTGAATCCTGGTGTAGGTGCGTAGTGTCGGAATCCACTCTGAATGTCTGGACTACAACGCCCCGGACCACAATCCCACAGGAGCTCACCTGTCCCTGTTTGGCTGCCATGGTCAGGGCGGTAATCAGGTAACTAACATCAATATCAACGTTTCTATGGACAAATCAATTATTGGGGAAAAAATAGCTATAACAAAATCCGTTCTTTCCATTTTCACAGTTTATTTTTAAATAATAAAAAGCATCAAAAAGTCTTTTAAAAGTATTTTTGGCTCTAGGCCTACATTGTTACTGCAAAATACAGGGAGTGCAGAATTATTAGGCAGATGAGTATTTTGACCACATCATCCTCGTTATGCATGTTGTCTTACTCCAAGCTGTATAGGCTGGAAAGCCTACTACCAATTAAGCATATTAGGTGATGTGCATCTCTGTAATGAGAAGGGGTGTGGTCTAATGACATCAACACCCTATATCAGGTGTGCATAATTATTAGGCAACTTCCTTTCCTTTGGCAAAATGGGTCAAAAGAAGGACTTGACAGGCTCAGAAAAGTCAAAAATAGTGAGATATATTGCAGAGGGATGCAGCAGTCTTAAAATAGCCAAGCTTCTGAAGCGTGATCATCGAACAATCAAGCGTTTCATTCAAAATAGTCAACAGGGTCGCAAGAAGCGTGTGGAAAAACCAAGGCGCAAAATAACTGCCCGTGAACTGAGAAAAGTCAAGCGTGCAGCTGCCAAGATGCCACTTGCCACCAGTTTGGCCATATTTCAGAGCTGCAACATCACTGGAGTGCCCAAAAGCACAAGGTGTGCAATACTGAGAGACATGACCAAGGTAAGAAAGGCAGAAAGTCGACCACCATTGAACAAGACACACAAGCTGAAACGTCAAGACTGGGCCAAGAAATATCTCAAGACTGATTTTTCTAAGGTTTTATGGACTGATGAAATGAGAGTGAGTCTTGATGGGCCAGATGGATGGGGCCGTGGCTGGATTGGTAAAGGGCAGAGAGCTCCAGTCCGACTCAGACGCCAGCAAGGTGGAGGTGGAGTACTGGTTTGGGCTGGTATCATCAAAGATGAGCTTGTGGGGCCTTTTCGGGTTGAGGATGGAGTCAAGCTCAACTCCCAGTCCTACTGCCAGTTTCTGGAAGACACCTTCTTCAAGCAGTGGTACAGGAAGAAGTATGTATCCTTCAAGAAAAACATGATTTTCATGCAGGACAATGCTCCATCCATGCTGTGGAGCCAAGTACTCCACAGCGTGGCTGGCAAGAAAGGGTATAAAAGAAGAAAATCTAATGATATGGCCTCCTTGTTCACCTGATCTGAACCCCATTGAGAACCTGTGGTCCATCATCAAATGTGCGATTTACAAGGAGGGAAAACAGTACACCTCTCTGAACAGTGTCTGGGAGGCTGTGGTTGCTGCTGCACGCAATGTTGATGGTGAACAGATCAAAACACTGACAGAATCCATGGATGGCAGGCTTTTGAGTGTCCTTGCAAAGAAAGGTGGCTATATTGGTCACTGATTTGTTTTTGTTTGGTTTTTGAATGTCAGAAATGTATATTTGTGAATGTTGAGATGTTATATTGGTTTCACTGGTAAAAATAAATAATTGAAATGGGTATAAATTTGTTTTTTGTTAAGTTGCCTAATAATTATGCACAGTAATAGTCACCTGCACACAGATATCCCCCTAAAATAGCTAAAACTAAAAACCACTTCCAAAAATATTCAGCTTTGATATTAATGAGTTTTTTGTGTTCATTGACAACATGGTTGTTGTTTAATTATTAATGTTGTAAAATTAATCCTCAAAAATACAACTTGCCTAATAATTCTGCACTCCCTGTACATTCATAAAAAAAATATTTTTTTAAATTTCCATTTATTTATGGTCTTTTAAAATATGCCCAAAAAATAAATGAATACTTAACTACTGCTTTGCCTATATTTACATAATATTTGTACTGTTTTAGGGGTTGTGCACACTTGGCAAGTTTGGGTCGATTAAATTGAACCCTGGTGCGATTGCTCTGTTACTGTGGTTCATTTGAATAAGTGTGAACACTGACATCTGCAGAGCGAAAAAAGCAGACCAAAACCGCTGAAAAGATGGCTCTCGTTACGCTTCCAAGCTAATTCTGGTGCGGTTCGAATGAAATATGAACGCAACGCAGACCGAAAACATAAAGATGAGACCCTAAAAAAAAGCAGTTATTACTTCACCACCTGCGTGACATCATTAACACACCCCAGCCCATTTAATAGCTTGCAGCCACAGATGTAGTCAAAAAAAATGTAACGCATGAGATCCTGCAGGAATCCTGAAAAACTTGACTCCACAACTGGTGCGATTTTCACAGTTCATGACGCAAGTAGGCTTTTTTTTCTTGACGAGAAATTCTCTGGTTAACACACAAGTCAATGGGATGGAATTAACTTTCTGACCCCGACATGCGCACTGCAAATTTTCCTGTGACGTGAACCGTGAAGGGGTCTATAAAGACTTAAAAAAAAAAAAGTTTTACTTTTTTATTATTATTAAAATAATATTTTTATTATTATTATATTATTATCAGGACCCGCAAATATTTCCCCTTTGCATTATTATACGTTATATTCAAGTCAAGTCAAGTCAACTTTATTTATATAGCGCTTTTAACAATGCAGATTGTTTCAAAGCAGCTTCACAGTGTTAAACAGCAAAATAATGCAACAGAATTTTATTCAGCTGTATAGCCATTCCGGAGAAAACGGTGATGTCATCAGTTTATTTCAATTATCATACAGTGACAGTGTGGGCTTCAGATCAGTAATTAGATCAGTAATTTAGTTTATATGGTTAATTTAGTTTAATAATTAGATATATTTGGATATTTAGTTGAAAAAATTAAGAAAAATTTACTGAAATGTAGTGTCCCCAACTGAGCAAGCCAAGCCAGAGGCAACAGTGGCAAGGAAACCAAAACCCCATCAGGTGACCTAATGGAGAAAAATAAACCTTGGGAGAAACCAGGCTCAGTCTGGGTGCCAGTTCTCCAATTAACAAACAGTGTATGATTATTATTCTGGCAACTTTACAGGTCAGAGGTCATAATAGATCGGAATATTCGAAAGATCAGAGGCAGCATTATATATAATTCAACATTATATATAGTTGTTGACTCGTTTAATGTAATAAAGTCACTGAAACTCTGTAAACTTTAAAGGGTAACTAAACCCTAAACTTTTTTTAGTTAATGATCAAGGTTAATTAAAAAAACGACATGATGGTGAGTACATGATGACAGAATTTATATTTGTGGTACATTTGTAAATTTGTGTTTGGGTGAATTATACCTTATAAATAGGCCTACTACAGCAATTTGAGCCTTGGATAAAACAACTCTATATCGCAAATTATATTGTTTCCATCAACGTTTAACGATATATCGTTACACCCCTATGTTTTAATGCAAAAATCTTACACATTGTGCCTTTAATACACACTACTTGACACCTATAAGTGGAATATGGTGGAGGAGAAAGAGTTTTCACATGTATCATTAATATGGCAAATTTGAATTTTAAGGAAGAGAACGAGATATGAGAATAGTCTCCCGCAGGGAGTTTACTCCACATTTTTAAAGCCGCTGTCTTACTCCACAGCCTGACATCTTCATTGGATTAAAGGGAGCTTTCTATTAATGCCAGAGCTATCGAGTAACTTTAAAAATCATTGCATTTCATGTCCAGTTACACATACGACAGCAGATGCAGGAGATCCATCAGACCCTCTTTGTTATGTTTGCAGCGAAACAAAGCTAGCTTTATTTGTGCTGAAACATAATCCATCCTGAGATGTGCTGCCCTTCTGAGGTTTGTCATTTATCTAGTATCACAGTTGAAGAAATGAACGAATTGCTGGGGATGTATATGTAATGGAAAGGGCAACCTGCAAATGTGTCCGGTGGCTTATGTCCCCGCTCTGCATCAAGGGGCTCTGAAGTAGCACCATGCGTGAGTGAAAATCCATGTTTCCACAGCCTGGGCTGAAAAGGAAACCTTAGCCACTTCTCCTCAAAGATAGACATCTGTATGAAATATATATGTGGATAATGAGAATAATGGTGACTGCAGTTTGAACCTGACAGAGGTCACATCTGTCCATCTGATAAACATTGGAGATTGATTATTTCACTGAATAGATCCGCCTTTTAGTTCCTTTCACCTTGTTTTTTTATTTATGATTCCAGCCTTTTAACCTTTCCCCTCAAAGGATATACTTCTTATCCTCTGCTTCGAGAAATTGTTTGCTAATGAATTATTAACCTGACTTTGATTAACAACATCCGTGCAAAGATCCGTATTTGTTACTTAAATGATATTTGCTGCAGAACATTTTTTGTTTTTCTAGAGGCATGGTTTTAGTGATTTTCAACATATATATTTGCTATGAATGGCTTAATAAGCTAATTTCTTAAAATATATTTAAATAGAAAACAGTTATTTTAAATTGCAATAATTTTACACAATATTGCTTTTTTACTGTATTTATTTTATCAAATTGGGGCTAGGTGAGCTTAAGACACTTGTTTCAAGAAAATTTAAAAATATACACTCTTGGGCAAAACAATTGTGTGCCAAGCCAAAAATGGCAAAATCTTTAGTGGTCTTTTAATGATTTTAATCAAAATTCACTGGTCAGAAAATTTAGAAAGAATTGCACAAATATTGTAGATAAACTTGGCACCAAATAGTGCACGTTTGGGTAAACTTGCAAACAGCTTTTTACAGGAAGAAGAACGTCCACTCAATGGTAATGGCTTCAAACAGTTCATGTGTTGTTGAAAATGTCCCCAAGTTTGTTTTGAGTTTAATATGAGACCAAATATTCATGATAGGTTTTAAATCTGGACTCTCACAAGGCCAAAACATGAGTCTGATGGACTTGTTCTCAAGCCATTTCTTGGTTGTCTTTGCAATTTGTGCAGGAGCATTGTCTTGTTGAAAAATAACATCTCTATATAACCTCTTTATAAAACAACTTTTCATTTATGGGAAGCAAGCTATTCTGCAACAGTCTCCTGTACTCCAAAGAATTAAAGGGGGAGTCTAATGCCATTTCATGCATTCTGACTTATTTACATTGTTAAAGAGTTGGATTTCCACGCTAAACATTGCCAGTTGAACGTATTTATGTGCCAAATACACTCCTTCCGGATTCGAATACGTTTCAGAAAGTCTTTTGGGAGTATGGGCCTGTGTGAGGTCATAATAGATGGAATTGCTTGTATGGGCACTTCTCCCGGATGAGTGCATGCAGAGCGCGTCCATCAACGAGCTTCGTTCGGGTTACGGAAGCCGTCGGCAGCGCTGTCATTTTGTTTTTAGACCACGAAATCAACAATGTCACTAAAGACGTGTGTTTCTGGTTGTGAGAGAAAGATAGCCTTGTTCCGCTTCCCAAATAACCCAGTGTTAAGGAAACAGTGGATGCAGTTTATTTTTCCAGAGCAGCAACGTTCTGCAAGTGTTTTTTTGTTCCCTGTCACGAGTCGAAACCGCACGCGGTGAGTGAAACTGCATCAAATGTCTGTGTTTTGTTGGCAATCGGCTGTAAGTGCATATAATGTAAACAACACAAACTTATAGTGCATCGAAAATTATCCAGGGAGGGATAAAACCAAGAATGTGTGTGTGTGTGCGCGCTCTCTCTTTAGCTCCGGCCACTGCACTCCTCCACAAGTTCGGCTGTTTTCGGGGAAAAAAAGGTACAGCGTATCTGTCTTTTGTAAATATGATAAAACTAAAGACTCTTAGGAGATATGAAGGATGCGATACTACTCTATAGGTAATCTAGATTAACATGAGTCTGGCTGAAACTGTGTGTGTTACCCCCCCACACCCTTAACCCCTTAAACCCGAAGTGTCCCAGCCCCGGGACACCCCCCCGCGAAAAAAATTTGCGGGGGGGTTACTAAGCAACTACTGAATGTAATAACATAAAATAGGTATCATTTTAAAGCTTAGAATCTCTTTTCAATGCATCTATCCATTTTGGGATACTCTAAACGAGCGCTGAGTTATTCATCTAAATCGGAGTGTACCGCCCGCGGGCGCCACCTAGCTGTGAAAAAATTAATTGTCATATATTTCAAAACTACTGCATTGATCAACACAAAATAGGTGTCATTTGAAAGCTGAGAGTCTAAACTTTAAAATGAATGTAGCCATTATGATTATCTCCAAAGTAGTGTTGAGTTATTTGCTGATAAAATGAAAAAAAAAAAAATCATAATTTATGGGGGGGGGGGATTATTATGTACTTCAATGTGTCAAAAACATCATACAGCTCAGATAGTCATGTGTCATATGTCATTTGAAAGGTCTCACTGAGTAGAACACAACAAGCCTAATTGTTTTGGGCTTTGACTGAATTTTCAGCGAGTTTTTGTCAGTTAAGTCCTGCAAGACCCATATGTAAATAATATACTGATGCGGCATTCACGTGCCGTTTTTCACTCGTCTCTTCATGAAACGTGGAAAATGGCACATCGTTATTTACAGCAGACTCTCACGATTAAAAAGAGACCAATGACACCATAATCCATCTCTTAGATCTTAAAATATCCCTCTTTAAAGTAGAACACAAACAAAACAGCACCAAGCCAATGAGCGGAGTAAAAGAAAGCAGTTGCTAACACTTGGCGTTTTCACTCATAACTTCATGAAACATGACCCGATCGTTAAAAATGACACATCCCTATTTACAGCAGACTCTCACGATTAAAAAGAGACCAATGATACCATAATCCGTCTTTTAGATCTTAAATTGGTGTATGTCACTCAGAAAACAACAGTTTTAAAAATGCTTTCGGGAGTCAAGGTCTGAACAAAAAGGCTACCTTTGTTCCAAATGCTGTAACTTTGGACTACTTTATGCTATCACCACAAAATTTGATCCAGATGTAGACCACATATAGGGGAACATCACCAAAAAAGAATTAACCTGCTACCGTATTGTCTTCCTGAGTTATTGCATGTAAAATAAGAAAAATATGAAAAATTATAAAAAAATAAAAAAAAAATTTGTCTTTTATCAGCAGTTTCTCAGCAATAGATTGTCCAAATGTAATACAATTTATATTTTCTAAAAATATAGAAAGTTTTCTAACACATGATATATACTTTTTGACTCTCCTTGTTGTAGTTTTGAAGTTATGAGTCTTTAAATCTGTGTATGTCATTCAGACAAAAAATCTCTAAAAATGCCTTCAGGGCTTAAGCGGTTAAATTACTTTTCACAATGAAGTATCTCCTCAATAACAGCAGTTAAAAAGGCTCCCTGCACAATGACACCTCTTCCTCCATGCTTCATGTGGTAGAGATGCATTTATTATATTTCTCACAGACCCTGCTCTGGAGCATCACCATGCAACTCATGTTTTACTGTGATTCATCATTCCACACACAACTCCCATATTCATCCAAGAACTTCATTCTGTCTTTGATGTTTTTCTGAGACAGCAATGGCTTTTTAAGACGTGCATTTGATTAAATTTAGCTAATTTCCTGACCAATAATTTGTAGTTAAGACAATTAAAAGCCATTTTTTGCCCAGGAGTTTATATAAAATATGTGTTGTTTAGGGTAATTGGGACAATTGTTTTTAGGATAATTAGACTTTTTAACACGTTTTGCCATTGAAAAAGTGTGTGTTCACTGCCCGGCCAAAGAAAAAGTCTGATTTAAGTAGGCAAATGCTTAAGAGTCTACGTTTGGATCGTTATTGCAATGATTATTATGTTTCTAGCAAGCATGTTATATTTTTTATTTTTCAAACCCCAATTGATGGAGTGTGTAGCTTTTCATTTCTTAAACAACCATATAGGAAGACACACAATGGCCATATTCCAGGATGACAATGTCAATATTCATCAGGCTTCAATTGTGAAAGAATGGTTGGGAGGGAGCATGAAGAATCATTTTCACTTGTGAATTGGGACCTCTTGAGTCCAGACCTTTTTAATGAATCCCTCTTGATGGAAATAAATGTTAATTCCATCAAGAGGTGCATCAGTTTTTGGTCAAGATCTTGTATTGGCAATGCAAGAGTCCAGCACTCTGTAAAGTCTCCTCAAGCACATCCTAAAGACTTTCAATGAATATAAGGTCTAGACTCAGAGGTGCCAATTCATGTGTGAAAATGTATTAAAATTGGACTCATTAATGACTTACCAACTCTAACACCTTCACCAACATGAAAACTCACAAGATATGTGCCGAATTACATTTCAAACTATTTTTTCTCTCCCCATCTCAGTATTTCGAGTACACATCTCAAAAGGAGATTCGGTTCAACTCTGTGACTGAGCTGTGTGCTGAAGTTCAGGATGGAATTACACACATAGGGATGAAGCATTGTCCACAAGACGGTGCTCCCAGACCTCCTGGCATCATGTGGGAGTTCAGAGACGTGAGTGTGTTCTCTTGTAGTTCAGTTTATCACTGGCGTGCCATCAGAAAACAGGAGGAGATAATAATACAATAAAAAACCTTGTTTGGCATGTTATTGTACTGTATATCAGATATGCTTTACTGTTGCATTTCCATGCCTAAAACGAATATTGTCTGGCAATTGTGTCTTTTCAGGATGGCAGCATATATAACCCTCATTCAAACATGTGTATCACGTCCTACCGCACAGAAAATGGCCGTACTGATATCCAGATGAGAAGTTGCTCTCCCGGAGACAAACACCAGCGCTGGAATTTCGAGTGACTTTAAACCTCATGTGAACTTAAATGTAAGTGCAATTATCAAAAGGAACGTCTCTTCCAGGTTGGCATTAAAAAAGGAACGAAGAACAGGCATAAAAATGGGACCCCTCCTCCATATGGTGCCTTTGCAAACCAAAGTGGACATATATTTGTAGTGCCAATTCTTGCGTTTCTTTGTTAGACGTTCAGTGTGCTATTACAAGTCTGAAGTGCATATTAGAACTGTTAATAACACATTGTAGCAAATTCAACCACCCAACGTAGCGTTGTGTTGCAGCATTTTTGTTTACATTGATGCACTATATGCTTTTAGTGAATCATTTTTAGACTCAGCAGTAGCTAATCTTTACATCTACTGCACAGATTTTATTTAATTGTACCAGAAGTGACTGATTTGAAAATGTTGTGAATGGGTTTGTCTTGATTGTTGTCTATTTGGTTTCCTAAGATATTTTTTGTGTCATTTTGTGACTGTTTTTCTTTTCTTATCTTTTTTTATATCACATGGGTGTTTAGGGTCTTTTCACCTTATTTTGTGCAAGTTGCATAGAGGATTTTATCACACTGGTGTTGATTTAAAACTGTACCAGCATCTAAAGTCTCACTGAAACTAACATCAGTGTTCAAATAGTTTGTTAATACGTACACTTCATTTTGAAGTAGATTACAGGGACTGCACTTCAGAGTCGGGGACAAAATATAAAGCAATTGTGGACCAAACATTTTTTCATTGTCCAAAACCGATTTTACCTTGCATTTAAGAACCAAGTTTTTCTCCACTACACACGTATCCACTTTATCTGTAAATGGTTTTCCTAGAAAAATGTATAGTAGGGGTGTAATGGTACACAGAAGTCACGGGTCGGTACAATAGAAAAAATGGTCACACTTTAGTTTAGGGTCCAATTCTCACTATTAAGTAAGTATTAAATATGGCTTTTGCCCAAGCGGCAACCTCCCGCAGTTTCTCTTGAAGCCAATAAGGAAGTGACTTAAACTGCAATTCATCGACTGACCACTAGGGACAAGCTCCAGAAGGGAGCAGAATCTCACTGAGCCCTATGTTAAAATGCCCAACTTTACAGCAGAATAAAACATGTTTACAGCCTGGTAAAAATTGTGGCTTTGGTCTATATGCCTAATTTTGCCATTCATGACAACTGTAAAGGGGGTGAATTTTTTTATAACTCATTTGTTTACATTATATAATGCCTTAAAGTTCTGCATAATTAAGGGCGTGGCCACTTTGAGTGACAGGTGGATAGCCATTTGTCTGCTGTCTGTTAGTCATCGCGTCACCTCAGCTCCACCCATGTCCCGCCTCTTTGCCCATTTTCTATTATCTGGGAGTGACGCGCGATGGCGCACTGCCAAGATGGCAACGCCAGCTCGTCCCTACTTTACTCTTCAAAACTGCTCTTCAGAATCCTGTGGATGACGTCATGAACATTACGTCCATATTTTTTTAAAGTCCATGCTTTTTGCCCCAATAAACCCCTAATTACTGGTTAGTAAGGTGGTTAAGTTTGGGTATGGGGAAGGATTAAGGGATGTAGAATATGATCATGCAGAATAAGGCATTAATATGTGCGTTATAAGTACTAATAAACAGCCAATATCCTAGTAATATGCATGCTAATAAGCAGCTAGTTAATAGTGAGAATTGGACCCTAAGCTAAAGAAAAAACACCAGGAAAAGCAACACATCCATAATACTAGGTTTCGTTTCATTTATTCGCACAGTTCTTCTTCTGCTCTTTTTCCTGTTGTGGTGGTTAACCATAGACTGAAAAATGGACGACACACCTTCACTCGCTTCCATTGTTGAAAAGCCATCAATATGGCGCTGACATCTTGCGCTGATTCGGGACCCTGTGCAGTAGTGAGTGTGAAGTGGAGCCGCAGTATCAAGGCTGCACCCTCACTGCCGCAGATTTGTACGGTTTACTGCAGAACAATTCATTATGTCGGTGTGAAATAAACAGTAATGGAAATGTAGAAATTAAAGTTGAAGCTCCAATTTCCTCCCGGAAAAAAGTCAGTTGGTGCCTCAGTGACTACTTCGCTCAGAGAAGCTGTCAATCACAGCTGTCAATATTGTCGTCACACTCCCGTTTTTATAGCATCAAATAACTAACTAAAACCAAACTTAATTGAAAAAAACAAATACCTATAATGACCTATACTGGGACCAGCTACCTGGGTCGCAATTGAAACGTTTTTTCAGGACTTCAAACTGCGTTTCATTACCGTACGTGCCTCCTTCTGGATTGGAGTGTGGATCGTCTATGACTTTATTCGGCGTCTGACTGCATGCACCGAACCGTTACACCCCTACTAGGTAATTTATTGACTCAACAGGAAGTGCCTCTTCAGCCTGGTTCCTTTCACAAAAGTGCTCATTTATCTTCACAAATCAGAGTATTATAGTACTTTACCATGATACTGGCCAAAGTGAAACATTCAGAAAATTGACTACGTGCTTTATTGCGGGTCTTCCAGCTTTCAAACATTCAAAACTCTGAGAATAAAGTATCATTAATTTTCTCACAGAACTATCGGTAAATATCTTGAAAATGACTTTACATGAATAACGCCTTTATTTTTGCACTAAAATGGATTTAAAATGGCAACATACTTTTTTAGGTCTCATCCTTTGTAATTGTCTGAATTAAATGGTTTAATGGGGATTGTGGGAAAGTGATCATGAAATTACTACTGATAAAGCACAGTTTGTGGTGATCATGTGTTTTGCTTATCGACTGTAATGAAGTATTTTTGGAATATGGAAAAAAGTGCAAAGTATTTTTGTCTGAATAAATTGAATTCAAGTTTTAAATGTTACATTTGTTGTGGTGGTTTGTTTATCTTGACTGTGTGACTTTCCCTTGCCTTTCTGTTGCTGTGCCATCTAGTGGTGGGGAAATGATTGAAATGCATGCAATGTAATGTTTACCTGATTTACACCCCCTTAAAATAAGGTGTACCCTGCACAGTTGTACGTTTGTGCCCTGAGCTTCTCGTATCAAGCAGATCATGAGGAAACCACAGGAGGTTCTGCCAAGTCAGGCAATAAAGTTTAATGGCACAATTTCCAGGTGTGCCACCCAATTACATAAATGAAGCTGGAGGTCACTGAACATTGCATCGTCGTGCTTATATCTACAGCACACATAAATTAGGCTGTATTTTCCCATATGACTTCTGGTTGGATCGTGGGCAGTTGATGCATGATGAATCCTCTCAAACTTCTTGCTGGTCCTCTGAGAATATCACAGCATTGAGTCCTTCGTGCCTAATTGCCATCTTACTCATCACATTTCCCTTAAAGGAACACGCCGACTTTTTGGGACTTTAGCTTAGTCCCCAGCACTCTCTCTGTGCAAGCAGGTTGTCATGTTGGTTATGTTGACGGAAGTTAGCCTATTTTCAGACGCTGTGTAATATAATTGCGCCTCTTCACTCATGGTGCGGCAGGAAAGTTACTTGATTGTTACGAATGAGATATAATTAGGAATGAGAGAATAGTTCCTAGCCATATCGGTCTATAAAAGCACAACTTTTCATTTTCCGTAGTACACGATGTAACTATACACATCGCAACATATAAATAGGAAAATGTTGGCGTTGTTTTGTCACTTATTGAGCAGTAGGCTAGCTGGAGCCGTTTACCGCCAGTCTTTGTGCTAAGCTAGGTTAGCGGTGGGTGCGTCAGACAGAGTTATGGCACGCACGGAGATGAGAATAGTATGTATGTACTTATCTAACTAAGCTAAAGTCCCAAAAAGTCGGCGTGTTCCTTTAAGGTCATGCAGTGGAAGTCCAAACAACTTGATTTTCTATTTGCTATTAAAGGATTAGTTCACTTCAAAATGTAAATTTACCCACCCCATCTCATCCAAGATGTTCATGTCTTTCTTTCTTCAGTCGAAAAGAAATTACTTTTTTTTTTTGAGGAAAACATTCCAGGATTTTTCTCCAAATAATGCATTTCAATGGCAGCCAACGGGTTGAAGGTCCAAATCAATGCAGTTTCAAAGGGCTTCAGAGGGCTCTGCATGATCCCAGCCAATCTAGCGAAACCATTGGCCATTAAAAAAAAACAAAAAAACATTTATATACTTTTTAACCTCCAATGCTCGACTTCGGTGTTGTTCTTCTTCACAACGTATGATGCCATCACGTCGGAAAGGTCACGGCCGTGACGTACGTGGAAGTACTGACCCAGTGCCGAAAAACTCCATCTTATGTTCTCCTCCAACTTAAAAATGGTTGTTTTACCTTTATTTTTTTAGGTTGTCTACTAACCAAAAGGTTGGTGGTTCTATCCCCGGTTCCACCTGACCAATTATCGAGGTGTCCATGAGCAAGACACCTAACCCCAGCTGCTCCCGATGAGCTGGACGGCGCCTTGCATGGTTAACAGCGCTGTCAGAGTATGAATGAGTGAATGAATGGGTGAATGTGAGGCAATGTGTAAAGCTCTTTGGTGGCCATGGGTCTGTTGAAAGCGCTATATAAATGCAGTCCTTTTACCATTTTTGTAAAGGGCGTTTGATTCAGTCTTTGCACGTTCGTTTTTAACACTGGGTCGGTACTTCCACGTACGTCACGTGCATGACGTTTCCGACGTGGTGACGTCATATGTCCTCAAGAAGAACAACACTGAAGTTGCAAAGTATATGAATGTTTTTTTTTTTTTTAAATCACAGATGGTTTCGCTAGATAAGACCCTGTTCCACAGCTGGGATCGTGCAGAGCCCTCTGAAGCCCTTTGAAACTGCATTGATTTGGACCTTCAACCCAATGGTTGCAATTTAAGTCCCTTATGTGGAGAAAAATCCTGGAATGTTTTCCTCAAAAAACGTGATTTCTTTTCGGCTGAAGAAAGAAAGACACAAACATCTTGGATGAGATGGGGGGTGAGTGAAATATCAGGAAATTTTCATTTTGAAGTGAACTAATCATTTTAAGTCACCATGAAATCTTTTTTTTTATTGCAGTATTTATTACAAGTGATTTTATCCATCATGTGCCCTCGTAATCCTTCGGTCTTGTAGTGACATCTCTTCTCTGACGATGTGTTCAGCGGCAGAACGAGAGTAGGACAACCTGTCACTCACATGAGATCGACCAATAGCAAATCAAGTACCGCCCTACGTTTTTTCTTGTTCGAGAAGCCACTTCACTCGGATACATATTACAATAGGGAAGAAAAGACTATCGCAGCTTCCGTTTCATGCTGACTTTAAAAGAACAGTCGATTACACAACCTTGATAATATGTGCAAAACTAATCTCGTAAAAACATTGTATAGTGTGCTGGTTTATATTGGGTGTTATGAATATATCAGCCTATATTTTACATGATGGCTGATTGGACATGTTAGAAAAACTATTCTACACGGCTCTGTGTTCATATGTGGCAACCTTGTGTGCAGTGTACCATAGATTATTACAACACTCTTTGGATCTTCTACAATAGGAATGTTCAATCCAAAAAGTGTGGCACTCAAATTACCATCTCACCTCTCTGACGGCCTAATCAATAATTAAACACATTCATTTGGGTAAACATATTTTGCTTGCTACATGGATCATCTTACATGTTTATTGTAAAATATTGCTTGTATGAAGTGAATGGATGTTGAAATTCATGTTAGGGGGAGGACAATCTTACAATCTAAAAACAATATTTGTTGGGTGTATATTAGAAAAACTGACTTATTAATACCAATATTTCTTGCAATTGTAATGAATGAATATACAGTAAAGTAGTGTCTATTGAAGGGAGTGGATTCTGAAATCATTTCGTTTTTTTTTTTACAAAATAAGAGGGATGATACAAAGTGCTTTATTTTTTATTTAGTACTGTCCTGAATAAGATATTGTACATAAAAAATGATTACATAGTCCACAAGACATACAAATAACTGAATTTATTAAAATGACCCGTTAAAAAGTTTATGAACCATTGATTCTCAATACTGTGTGTCGTTCCCTGGATGATCCACGGCTTTTTTTGTGTTTTGTGATGGTTGTTCATGAGTCCCTTGTTTGTCCTGCGCAGTTCAACTGCCCAAATGTTCTTCAGAAAAATCCTTAAGGTCCAGCATCTTTTGCATATTTGAACCCTGTCCAGCAATGACTGTAATATAATTTTTATTTTATTTTAGTACTGCCTTTCGGAAGCAACAGAATATACTTACATGTTTCCTGGAAGACGAATTTTGTACAATTTACCTTGATCTTCAAATGTACTTTCATTGTACTTTTTTTGTTTTTGTTTTTGTTTTTGTTTTGCTGCTATAGCCTACAGTGACAACCCTCAAATATGCAGAGTAACAGGAAAACTTTAGTTCATGGAATTCTTTTCTACATTTTTTCCAACATCTACAGGTTTACTTGAAACCAGTCTCTTTGGTTTAGCAGAATGTGCCCTCGGGGTAAATATGGATGATATGCATCTTAATACAGAGCTCCATTTTCATATCTGTATGGCTCTTATTTTAATTAAATCATTATAGAAAGTTTATACTTTTATCATAATATTTACCCAAATTATGTTCCTGGGACTCAAAAAAATGAACATGCTTAATTTCATGAACATTTAACTCATTTAATGTCCGGTACAATGAACGCTGGTTCTGACACTAGCGATATGCAGAGGATCATATTATGTTAATTCATTAATGCAAAAACATTATAAAAGCAACAATACATATGGCAGAAACTGTGAGGAAAAATGATGTCTACAGGAATGCACAAATAAATATTTTCATATGACATTAATCATAAGCCATTATTATTTAAATCATACATTTTTCTATGTATTGAGTAATGATGTGTGTGCACTTCCACAGGCTTGTGTGCATATCTTGGAATAACAGTGTTTATAGAGAGGACGTGCACTAACTGGATTTGGATTAGCGCTCTGTCACAGTGTGTGCCCCCTAAGACTCTCTGTGATTTGACCTGGATTTCTTTCTTTATGCCTCTTCCAGTTCTGCTGGCCTTATCTGACAAACAAGCCTGCTAATGTGATCACGCAAATCCCTCTTGCAGTGCTCAGACCTGTGGGACGTGCCACTATATGGCTGTGGCTCAAAACCAGTAATGTTGAGATAAATGTACAATATCTAAAAATATATATATTTTAAAAGTCTTCATTGTATTTCCCCAAAACTATTATTAAAAAAAATCTGCAGGTCCTACAATGGGGGAATTGATACCCCTCTGTTTTTTCCCCAAGAAATTGTGGTTCTTTATCAATAAATATGTAATTCCAAACAAAGTATGAAATTCTATTAAAAAATAATAAATCAATAATATTATCCCTTCAATGACTTTATTAGTAAGTTCAAGGAAGGGTTTTCTGTATGCTCTTTCTGTAAAGAGAATCGGATTCGGAATCAGAAACAACTTTAAAGTCATGAAATCAAAATCAGCCAACTTATTTTTTATTGCAGTAGTTCTATTTATTATAAATGAATTGTTCTATTGCTCTTGTAAAAACTCTCTAATTTACTAATTCCCTAACTTCTTAATTTAGAGGAATATTAGAAGTCTAATGAATTTATGATGTGATGTGCAGGGAATGGGGTAAATCATTATGATAATAAGTAGGCTACGGCAATATTCCATACAAATTTAAATGTTCAATTTTGATTTCACAGTGACTTTAATTATGACATAAGAAGTCATAATTATGACATACTAAGTCATAATTATGATATAAAAAAGTCGATATTACAGCATACTAAGTCATAATCGTAACATGTCATATGAGCAAAATCGAAATGATATGAAAAGTCAAAATTATGACAAGTCATGAATAGGCCTATGAGATCAAGATTAAAGTCGAAATATTATGATATAAAAAAATCGAAATTATGACTTTCTGGTAAAATGTCAACATTTCATGTAATAATACCTATTTTTTATGTCATAATTTCAATTTTTAACTTCATAATGGGTCTTTTTATATTATAATTTCAACATTTTATCTCATGTGGCGGAAATGGGCTTCCACAGAATGTAACAATTCCTGTTTTCAACTCCTCCCCCTGCAACCGGCTCTGCTCGCCCATGTCGATTACACACACACACACACACTTCAACAACAGTTGGTTTGCCACAGATAAAATGACCAAATGATCGCCTTGCTTGGATAGCCTAGTTTCCCCTTCACTGCAGTGGACTTTAAAATGAAATCTGGCACTTTGAAAACGATATCCTTTAACATGGGCGAACTTTTTCCCAACTTTTCGTGAGATTGAACTTTGGATGACAAACATTTTGAGGGAACCAGGGCGGACTAGAAGGACACATTATGGCAATATGTGGCAGACGAAGTCGGTCCAAGTTCATTCTGTACACTCTCGGTGCTTTTATAGTGGGATATTTAGTATTTCATAGAAACACGCAAAGTGATGTCGAGCTAACGGTTAGAAGAGAAGTGCCAGGCGAGCAGCGCGAAAATGTGGACGAAGATTTGCTGAAGAAACCTGTTTACGAGAAGCCTCCTTTAGATGTAAATGCTTTGGGAGAGATGGGTAGAGCTGTTAAACTAGACCTGACTGGAGAAGAGAAGCGAGAGGAGGAGGAGAGCATCAAAAAGCATCAGATAAACACTTATGTGAGCGATAAAATATCACTACACCGCAGACTGCCTGAAAGATGGAACCCTCTGTAAGTCTCTATGCTGTAACGTTTCATGAATGTTTGAAGTTTGTTTGATATTTGTCTCATATTCAGCCTCAATAGATCATTAACTCTTTGGTATAAGTGTATTAAATTGGTTTATTTGAATAGCACCAGAATGTAGAAGAGGATGCAACTCGTAGTTTGTTTAAATCCGCATCGATTAAATGAAATAGGGAAGTTGTAAATGCTTTTGTACACAGTCCCTATCTTTGCCCCCAGTGTTTAATATGCGATTACAGATAGAGAACGTCTACAAAGTACCAGAGGAGGAGAAAAACGTTCAATGTGGCTCCGTCACATCTAGAGGTGCAGTTTGCAGTTGGCCTTTACTCTCATATAAATTATACAACAAAAACACAAGCATAAAATCCAACGGTCATGTGTTGTTTTTAGTTGGTTTTGCTGAAAAAATGCTATTGAAATGTTAAAATAATAAATAAAATCCACAGCAGTCATCCTTTTTTTTCTTCTTTTTTTCTTCAGAACAAGGATCCATTTGTGGACCCCTAATTACAAAATGAATTAAAAAAAAAAAGTTTGAAGTCAAACAATTAATCAAATCCAAAGGGTTGCGTTATTATAACCAGCTGGAGTAGTGGTTCTCAACCTTTTTGACTCCAAGGCCAATATTCAAAGGCCCTCATAACTAAGCGGATAGGCTACCTCTTGCACTTCTGTTGTAATAAAACAAATGAACTAAAATATGTCAGTGAGTTTTAGATACATTTTCAGGCAGACATTCTGCAGCCTTGACGCTATCAGTCATCAGTTGGAAACAGACGCCTCAACCACCTGTGATGTGTGGCGGCAGCAGCCTGAGATCTCAGGAGAATGATTAAGCAAGTTTATTAAGGGTCATATTTATACACAAGATAAAGCCAAGTCTTCCATGATGTCCAAGCCATCCTCAAAGATCAACCCCTACCATATTTAGCATAAGAAATATAATAACAAGATAGGTCAGATGTTCAAATGTATGTGCATGTCTTGAGTTCCCGTTTGCGTGTGAGTGTATTAGGTGTGTTTATTGCCTAGAATTCTTTTCTTGTTTTGTCTAGGTGTGTCCATGATGTGCACACAACTAAACAAAGGTACACAAGGGCAGTCTTACACAAGACTAATCAAAGGTGCAGCCTGAGTAATAAGACCGTATCAACAGTCAGTTTAATGTTGTACATATAGCATTTTAATTAAAATATTATGTTAATATAACTCAATTTAAAGAATGAGGCCCCCTAGTGGGCCCCTGGTTGAGAACCACTGACCTAGAGGAACAGTCTGCAATTGGTTTTACCTAATCGCGTTAAACATGAATGTAAAATAACAAGCCAATTTATTCCCAAACAGTTATTTTATTTACTCTTTTTGGTCGTGTTTTTAATGTGTTTATTGTTTGCATCATATTTGTTTAATGGAGCCATTTTATAATGACCATTAGGCTTGAACAGATGCATCTGTGGTGGTTATTTTATTTATGTATTTTTACTTTTTAATTAATATTTTATTTATATATTTTATATACAATACAGTTATATTTTTATACCTGTACCTGTGCAGCACTTTGTGGTTTTATAATATAAAAATACATTTTTATACCATGTTTTGTGATGTGCTGTTGCTGTACTGTATGTGCTAATCTTATTGCCGATTTTGTAATTTCCCCTTGGGTATTAAGATCAAATAATCCTGCATAGTTACTGTGCATATGTATTTATTATACTACTGAATGCAGTCTGACGATGTACAGTAGCAAGCAAGACATTAACTAACAAGTTCTCTCTATTCAGATGTAAAAACCTGAAATATGACTACCTGAGCCTGCCTACGACATCGGTAGTGATAGCCTTCTACAATGAAGCCTGGTCCACACTACTGCGGACAGTGCACAGTGTCCTGGAAACCTCGCCTGACCGTCTGCTGACTGAAGTCATACTGGTGGATGACTACAGTGACCGAGGTATCAGTCTGAATGGAAACTTCTCATGCAGTCTTTGAGCATGTTATTGTCATAAAATCATATGTATTAAAAGTTAATCATACTAGGATGAACTTGATTTGGGACAGCCAGGAAGTAGGAACCACCAAGGACAACACAAACTACAAACATCCTAGTGGCAACTGCATAGCAAACAGCGAAATTAACTGCCATAGCTAACACTGCTACTGTAGCGTTTTGCATGTGCAAACACTACTCCCATTTTCTTCAGGATATTGTAATATTTAGTGAAGTCTGTTTGCTAAGTTTTAACTGAAGAATGGTGAACTTTTTAAAAGAAACCGTTGGGAATAGGGAACCGTTGATAACAATGGACCAGGGTTATTATCGTTAACTAAAACTGAAAGCATTAAAAACACTTATTATTAAAATAAAGCTAAAATAAAATATAAATATTAAAACTTAAACTAAAAATGTAAATGTTGTCTTGGCAATAAAATGAAATAAGTTTAAGTTGAAGCACTAAAATGTATAAAATAAATAAAACTAAAATGGAAAAAAAAAAATTAAACCTAAATGGCAATATTTAAAAAATAAAACGTAGAGAAATTACTTAATAATAATTATAATAATAATAATAAACATTTATTTGTATAGCAAACATGAAATGCAACTCAAAGTGCTTTACACGTATAAAAACAAATAATAGGAATACAAATTCACATAAAATCAATATAAAAAGATTAAACAGCAAGGTTGAAAATGTAAAATAAAGAAATTGGCAATACAATGTCATCTCAATATCAATGATGAAACCTTCACACCATATTATTCTGATATGCAACCTTAAAAAGATCCGTCTTAACTAGGGTTGGGCATCGAGAACCGGTTCTAAGTTGGAACCGTTTCAAAAATAACGATGCCATTGGAATCGTTTAGAAAATTTGTTTTCGATTCTGATCATCGATTCCAAACGCGCAAGTTTTGATTTCCATAGTGGCCACCGGATTCCCAGAAGTGCTTGCCGCGCCCGCTTGTTCTGTTTAGGTTCTGTTGCTGCCATGGAGCACAGTAAGCGGCGCTCAAAAGTGTGGCTTTATTTTACTTTTTTTTAAATCCTGGGTCGGCACAGTGCAACACATGTGACAAACTTATTTATTGCACGGGAGGATGCACTGCAGTTGAATACGGAGAAAGAAACCGTATTACTCAGTCAAAAGGCAGGCAGTCATGGCCTAGTGGTTAGGGAGTTAAACTGGTAACCCAAAGGTTGCTGGTTCGATTCCAGAACCGGTGGGAAATGACTGAGGTGCCCTTGAGCAAGGCACCTAACCCCTAATCGCTCCCCGGGCGCCACACAAGGCTGCCCGCTGCTCTGGGTGTTTGTATACACGTTTGCAGTGTGTGTGTGTTAACTACTCACTACTCTGCTCCTAATGTGTGTGCATTAACTGGATGGGTTAAATGCAGAGGTCAAATTCCAAATTCCAATGGTCACCATACTTGGCCGTCACTTTCACTTAAAAAAAAAAAAAAAACACGCTGTAACTCTGCGCGCGCTCCTGTGTGTGCGCACTCAGCCGTCAGCAGGCGCCGAATCGCAATCGAGAATCGAAAAGAACCGAAATCGAAAGTAAGAATCGGAATCAGAATCGTTCAAATCAAAACGATGCCCAACCCTAGTCTTAACCCGCCTTTTAAAAATATGAATGCTTGGAGCCTATTTCACTTCATTCGGTCACACTCATCACTTCATTTCACTTCATTACTTCATTTCACTTAATTAATTCCAAATATTTGGAGCATAGTGGCTAAAAGAAGTACCACCAGATCGTTTATGAATTACTGTATATTGTGACAGAAGATTAGAGCCAGGGTTCTCAACCCTGGTCCTCGAGGCCCACTGTCCTACAGAGTTTAGCTCCAACCTTGATCAAACTCACCTGCCTGTAGCTTTGTAGGTGTGTTTGATTAGGGTTGGAGCTAAACTCTGCAGGACAGTGGGCCTCGAGGACCAGGCTTGAGAATGCCTGCGCTAGGCTAGAGGACAAACAGTCTGAAATGTATAGAGGTGCCAGATTATGCAGTGTTTTATAAACCCATAAAATAAAACCAGTGTAATATGCTCTCTCCTTTATAATTTCATTAGTACTCTGGCAGCTGCATTTTGTATGAGTTGTAACTTCGCTATAGAGCCCTTAGGTAAGCCAGTGTATATAGCATTACAATGATCAAGATGAGAGAAGATAAAAGCATGAATGAGTTTTTTAGCATCATCCAGGGTTTAAAAAAAAACAATCTTGGCAATATTTCTCAGATGATAAAAGCAAGTTTTTGTCACTTTATTTATATGTAGGGATGCACCGAATGTTCGGCAACCAAAAATTGCACATTTGGTGTTCGGTGTTCGTGAAAAGACCGAATAAATTTTACAGCACAATGAGGTTTTTGATGACGCGATCAAATATAGCAACCAGCGCGTGTGAGAGAGGCGCGCACGCTTCTAAATGCAGCACGTCGGAAGTGTGGAAGCATAAAAAAGGCTTTAAAGTGTCCGAGAAAGATGCAGAAATGGCCGTTTGCAGACACTGTTCTGCTGAATTGTCTAAGCACCCTCAAATGCAAGCAAGAGCACCCTCAGTTGATACTGTATTAATATATTTACAAAAGCTCCAGTGCATATTTGTGTCTGTAGAACGTCAAATGTATCCATTTACAACGGGTTTCTGCAGCGGTGACATAGATGTTGACCTCTTGTACGCAATGGCCAATATGTTTTAAGTTAGTTAGACTCCACTCACTGCTCAAACTGCCATTCAGTGCCGAGTTATACAGGCTTGCAAAACCTCTCATGAACAAACAAACAAAATTTGATTATGATACCTGTAGGCATAATAGGCCAAATATAAGATAAGATGGCCAAATAAAAATATTTTTATTTTACTTTATTTTTTAAATTTTATATTGTGCTTTGTTTGTATAATGTCTGCTGGAATGCTAAAAATGTTCATTGTTAAATAAAAAAAATTTAATTGTAGTAAAAAAAAAAAAGTAATTTCTTTTAAAATAGTAAAAAAGCTAATTTATGCAAAAAAAAAAAAAATTGGCAAAATAAATGGAAAAAAAATGAAAAGTGTTTTATTATTATCCGGCTTCGGCCAAGAATTTACATTTCGGTGCATCCCTATTAATGAGACTTAAAAGTCAGGTCACAGTCCAAAATGACACCTAGGTTCCTTACTTCCTTCTTAGATTGTAGGGCTAAGGTACCCAATCCAGCTTCTATCCTCTCCCGCTCATGTTTTGGGCCCACAATGACAATTTCGGTATTTTCTTTGTTCAGTTTCAAAAGAATTGTGTTCATCCACTTTACAGTGCTGGTCAGACAGTGAGACAACCTCTCTAATACAACAGTGTCTCTGAACCCAACTGAAATGTATAGCTGTGTATCATCAGCATAAAAATGATAGTTCATGTCGTATTTCTGAATTATGCTGCCCAAAGGAACTTCAAATAAAATTGACATAAAAAAAAAAAAATTACATTAATAAAACTAAAATAACACTGCAATCGACAAATGTATTTATTTATATAATTATTATTATTGTATGTTTATTTATACATTTGCTAATTTTATTTATATATATATATATATATATATATATATATATATATATATATATATATATATATATATATATATATATATATATATATATATATATATATATATATATAATATATATACACACACACACAAAGTATAGTATAAATAAACATACAATAATAATAATTATATCAATGTTAAATTAATAAAAATATAAATAATGGCTTACTCAACGTATACTGTTTCTCTTAGGCTAATATTCAGGTTTCATGCATTTAACATTAACAAAGAACAAAACTAAGAAAAAAATCCTGGGAAAAAAAAAACTCTGGATGATAATATAATGTTTCTATTCTGTAAAGCACTTTTTAAACGTTGTTTTAAAAAGTAAATAATTAAGTATTTATTGGCCATTATTTAAGTTCGCTCTAGTCAAAGAACATAGAGGACACACTTCCCTGTTCACAAAAAATGTTTATAGAATTATAAATCAAGGTTTTGCATTCTTATCAATGAAATACCAAAGCAACAACATCATCTCAGCTCCACCCTGTGGTGAAACAGCAAGTTGTTCCTTAATGCAAAAGCCAATTAGCATATTCTTGTTCCCTTTAGGCCTGCAGCTGTCACTGAGCACTTCTCATAAATTTAACCCACAGATCATTTAAAGGAGCCTCTAGAGAATTACATCGCCACTATCAAAAAGGTGCGTCTGATCCGAGCAAGGAAGAGAGAGGGTTTGGTGCGTGCACGGCTCCTGGGAGCTTCCATTGCCACAGGAGACGTGCTGACCTTCCTCGATTGCCACTGTGAGTGCCATGAAGGCTGGTTGGAGCCTTTACTCCAAAGGTAAGACAGATAAACCCCTCTCTACAAACCCAAAACATGCAGTATTTTCAAAATTTGTGTATAAATTTGCTCTTTAACAATTATTATGCATTCGGCACAGTTTATGTTTACATAGCATTTTAATTTGCATAACAAAATTTGCATGCTTTTTCAAGTCAAAGCTAAGCAAAATATCACATCACAGTTTGTTTTATGAGAACTAATATTTATCTCCCCTTTTTTGTCTCTGAATCCTGTAGAATTAAGGATGAGCCTTCAGCTGTGGTGTGTCCAGTAATTGACGTCATTGACTGGAACACCTTCCAGTACCTGGGCAACCCTGGAGAGCCTCAGATCGGGGGATTTGATTGGCGATTGGTGTTCACGTGGCACAGTATCCCAGAACATGAGCAGAAACACAGAAGTTCTGCCACTGATGTTGTCAGGTCTGTGCTTCATGGTTGCACCTAAGCGGTAAAAAATGTGCAATACTAAAGGAAACAATTTTAATTTTTGGTCCCACTACAATTTAAAATACACTGCAACATGCCATTGATATGTCATTAGGTTTTGAGCTTTATTATGCATTGACTGATTCATGAGGGTTCAAATACGCTCAGCAGAGCAGTTCATTTTTCAAGTTTTTTGTGATTTTTATGGCTATATTTCAGGCACCAGAACTGTTTAGGTCAACATATGTGACCCTCGACCACAAAACCATTCATAAGTCGCACGTATATATATTATATATATATTTGTGGCAATAGCCAACAATACATTGTATGGGTCAAAATTATTGATTTTTCTTTTATGACAAAAATCTTTAGGATATTAAGTAAAGATCATGTTCCATGTACATATTTTGTAAATGTCCTACCGTAAATATATAAAAAATGTAACGTTAGTAGAAATTTGCATTGCTAAGGACAACATTGCTAAGTTGTCATTTGGACAACTTTAAAGGCGATTTTCTCAATATCTAGATTTTTTGCACCCCCAGATTATAGATTTTCAAATAGTTGTATCTCGGCCAAATATTGTCCTATCCTAACAAACCATACATAAATTAAAAGCTTATTTATTCATTAAAAAAATACCCTTTTTATGACTGGTTTTGTGGCCCAGGGTCACATGTTTGAACATGCTCTCTACTAATTAAATATCATACAACATTAAACCCTGCCTTTATGCTTTTCCTGGAAGGTAATGTAATTTTACTAGTAGACACAGAAATATTTCTGCATGTTGCTTTGATCCAGGTCTCCTACAATGGCTGGGGGTTTGTTTGCAGTCAGTAAGAAGTACTTCCTTTACCTGGGCACATATGACACAGGAATGGAGGTGTGGGGTGGAGAGAACCTGGAGTTCTCATTCAGAGTAAGTGCATTTTGTTGCTTTTTCTGTAACCTTTTCCTCTAGTTTCTCTCCAGGTTTTGGTTTCCTGAGGGAAGAAAGCCTTTGGGCAGATGGTCACAATCCTAGTTTGAAAACTGTGTGATGAGTCACACAAGGTTAGGACGTCGGTCAGCACCTTTATTATGTGTATGCCAGCTAGTATGATGACTAAAGCAACCTTCACTGTTTATGCAGCATTTACTTTCTCATAATTCCTCTGATTATTCAGCTCATCCCCTGAAGGATTCCGACACTGTTACATAGACAGTAATGGTTCATTTGTGTTTTAAGAGCCTTGAACGCCAGGGGCTGCATTTTAACCAGATTCTAGCAGGGAACGTCAATGACAGACCAGACTATCTATTCTCTGGATCAGTAGAACTCTTTTGGGGTTCAAGAAGGTGGATTGGTTTTTAGCGGTGTTCATCGCCACTGTAACTTATGCTACATGGCTAACATGCTCCGGAGCAGCTTTTATTTCTGGGTTAGAGATCGCAAACCCAAACTGGTCCAATGCTGTGAGTAAAGTGACATGTATCTGATGCAATAAAGCTACTGCCCCTGTATCTCTCGCTCCAAATTAAAGCAGTTTATAGTGAAAAGACAAAATTGCTCATCTTTTGCTGCTAATGCTTTATTATAGGCCTATTTATATTATATGAATTATAATTATTTTTGATTAATATAGTATATTCATTTAATTCATATATTCATTGACAAGTAATATTAAACTATGATTTTGTTAGAGTATAACAGTTTAGGACCCAAGATCAGTTATTAAAAATGAAGACCAGGAGTGGAATTAATTAAAGAAAAATGTACTGAAGAATAGTTTGCAGTTTCATCAGCAGAAGCCAGCTTCAAGTCTCACAAGGAGTTTGTAGCCCGCGCTCCCTCTCTACCAGCCTTTTGTACATACAATTTCTCAACAGTTGTACTGTTTTTAAGGTCTAGCCACTTCATTACTGCAGGTTGAATGATTGGCTAGGAGAAAATAGATAGTCATTGTCAGTTAATCAGATGCACGTCTCCATAGATCACTTGTTGACGCTTTCACCCCGGAATTTGGCACGTAGTGACCTTCCAGGTCTGGAGCAGGCACCAGCTTGTCCAGAAAAACAAGTCCCCCCATCTCCTAGGATGCCTGTAATCCACCTCCAATACTGATCTGTAACACAGAACACTGCGCGCATACACAGACACACAGTCTCTCCAAGGTTGGAGTTGATCGAGCTCCAGGTCTAACCAGAGCGTTTCCCGAAACACACTGATAACATGTGCTTTCTTTCAGTGAGAGGTACAGACAATACTACAGGCAATATTCATCTTGATTCTTTAGTGTTTCAGTAAAATGAAATATAAAATATAAAATGAAAGGCAAATCCATATTTCATATCTGGAAGCTAGCCTAAGTGAGTAAGCACTTTTACTGCACTCCTGGCAGGGCTGTAATCAACCAAAGAAAATCTTGGTTGACTGAAGTCCTGAAATTTTAGACTAAAAATGACGTTAGGAAAAAAAACATTAAATGAATTAGCTGCGCACTGTGCGCAGTACTTGGTGGCCTTGTTGTCTGCCTAAATGAATTATAAATAAACATAAAAAACTTGTAGGCTATTTGCAGTATATTAAATCGTTTTTGACATTTTTATTTTGGACTGAAATGAGTCTGATATACGAGTCTGTCGGCTCTGACAGCGTTGCATCACGTGCACCTGCGCAATATCATAGCCTATGATTTCCGAAAATATAGTACTATGTTGTCAACTAGTGATATCATCACATTATCTTTTGAGGAATATGCAACATAATTTAGACAATTGTTTTTGTCATATGTATTATAATAACTGACAGACAGTATCATTTCAGCCGCTCTGTGCAGCTCGAACATAGGATCAGCTCAGCTTTGCGGCTGAGACTCGAGTAGACTATTAACTTAAAGCTTTTACTCTTAAACATAAAAGGCATGTCCACTTTAATAAAAATAAACTAAATAAAGTGCATAACTGAAAAAAAAAGCATAGGCTCAAAACTAATACAAACAGTGGGCACAGCGCATCGCGCATTAGGCTCCAAATAAAAAATAAAATAATAAAGTGCCCAAATCCAATAAAAAATACTACAAATAAATTAGCAGTTTGCGCAATAATAAAAGGGACGGGGCAACCTAACACCGACAAGTTAGCTTACCGTTTTTAGGTGATATGACATGTTTGTCGTTGAGCTGTGATATGCAAACTGTTGCTTGCATTCGACTTTTTTCCCATTTTCTATTTAAAAAAAATGCTGCCACACTGCCGATGTCTTTGTTGACATGGTAGAAGAGGAATGACTAGGAAAACGCTCTCACAATTAAATAAATAATAGGCCTATACAGCAAATTAGCGTAGGCTACTTCAATCTGTCTCTATTTCTCCAGTGAGTTGGGCTAATCTAAAATAAGTGAAAACAAGGGGGGTGTTCTGAATACAGACTCTTACCTGTGAAACAGGGGTGCTCTGAAAACACCCCCATTAGCAATTAGTGCTCTCCACCTGATGAAATGAACGCGGCAAAACGTATCAACGTATCAACTAATAATTGACTGGGAGATTACAGCCCTACTGGCATGTTTAGGGGTGTGTGATACCTCCAAAATCCAAACACAAGACACATGTTCTGCTATCAAGTGTTTAGCGACACATCACACATCCCTAGGCCAGACCCTCAGTCACTCCTCAGAGACCAAATACAAACTTTAGGAAATGTATATGAAGAAACAAACAATCAGTGGTTCTATTGATTAAGTAATATCATAACTGGAAAGATTCATTAAAAATCATTACAATAATATAGGAGGAAAAATATTGATTAAAGCTTTTATTATAAATTTAATTAGGATATATTGGCAGTGGATTTCAGAATCCGCACCTTTCACTTTTAAATTCATATAAATATACATGCATTCATACATGCTTTTGCTTTTAAACAACGTGTATTCATTTAAGCTCTTTGTGAACCTATAATTATTAGGCATATTTCTTTGATTCACATCATGCATTGATATTTTCTTTCAGCAGCCAACTCAAACGTTCGCTTTTAATCACGCGATTAATTGCATGATAACGGCATGCAATTAATCTTCAGAAGAGAAGTAAATTGTGCCATCTCTCTCACGAGAAGTGAATCAAACTGACACTCTCAAACCTGTGTTGACAGAGAACGTTTATACCGAGCTTTGTGAGACCGCTGAACCTGTTATAAACCAGGTTGGATTGATCTAGATTTGTCATCTCTAAACCTACTCTGAAACTTTTGTTTGTTCAGCTAGCTTCATGCAACAGGCCTCAGGTGTGGAAAGCTCTATAGGCAGGAACCTTGACTCAAAATTGTTGAGTGCAGTGCATTATAAGATTGCCTTAAAGGAGAAGAAAGAAAGATTGTACAAAATGTGTATTTAAGCAGCGCAGTTTAAAGTGGGAAATGTAGTAATTTAGCACAATAAACAAATTTTGTTTCAAATTGCTTTCTAAAAACCGGTCAAATTAATCATGAATTGTTCATAGTTTTTAACCACAAGGAATCAAAATCTGCATATATTGTTTTTCGCAACCCTGACTACTGTCCTGCAGTACTACAAATTACGCCCCCTACTACAAGTTACGCCCCCCTACAACGAAATGGCCAATTATGGTGTAGTATAGCACTTTGGTGGTGGTTGAGGAGAGAACCCTAACATGATTGTAAAGTGCTTTCGGTGTACAGCAGTACATAGGAAATGCGCTATATAAATACCTCATTCATTCATTAGGGGATGTCATCAGAGGGTGAGTTCCAAGTGTCGTTTTTGCACCCTTGAAGGGCACTTCGGGAAGGGGACGCCATTTGTAGGGGCGTTCCAAACGAAAGTGAAAAACTGAATCCCTTCATGAAGTGCCCTTCCACATGTCCATTAGAGAAGGGTGCATGCGATGGAGACTTCAAGGAAGTCATTTTAGCTTTTATGGTCATGTAGTCTCGTGTAGCCAGACCTCCAGACTGACAGCAAAAGGTCTGGACTCCATCGCAGCTTTCATTGGTCAAGGACTGCCCAAGAGGACGTTTGACTGACATGTAACGCATGTTTTGTTCCACGTTTAGTGGCGTGAAAATGTAAAGTCGATGTCCCTGTAATAACAGACAGGCGCGTATCTATAAATTATTCATTCTTAAGCGTTGTTCAAGTTTACTGCAACAATGGAGCTGCGAACTTCACATACTTTTGAAAATCCAGCGTTTATTCGATCCTGGTAAGCGCTCATTGTCACAGTTGTAAACACGACAGCGTTCTTCTTCCACAATGGAGTTTGGAGTCGCAGCATTTGTTTCCAGGCAGACCGTTAAAGAACGCAACACGAGTGTCTCGTGGACATCATGTATAATTCAACCAATCAGATGATGACTTCGAAACTCCTGAAGTGTTTCCAGATAAGTGTGCCATATGCATCAGACATTCAGCCAACGTGGTGTGACGTCTGAGGCTGAGACTAATGGTCATGTGACATAGGGTGGCGAATCCTCAAGGTTCATTTTAAAGCTCAATGGCGGAAGAGTTTCAGTTAACGTATTAAACTGAATAAGTTATAATAATTCAAGCTTTGTTTTGTTTGTGATATATTACACACATTTTGTAATACATTTCATATGAAGTAAGTTTTGTAGGTAGTGTTTTGTAAATGTGTTTAACAGTAGCATAATTCAATTGCCTACAGTCAAGTGTGTCAAGTGTGCCTATGATGCCTAAAATGCTGCCTATGGATCATTGCGGATGGCTAATCAAATTTCTGTCTTGGTGGTGTGTTTCAGATCTGGCAGTGTGGAGGGAGTCTGGAAATCCATCCTTGCTCTCATGTGGGTCACGTGTTTCCAAAGAAAGCACCATATTCGAGAAACAAGGCCTTGGCCAACAGCGTGCGAGCGGCAGAAGTCTGGATGGATGGATACAAAGAAGTATATTACCACCGCAGCCCTCATGCACGTCTGGTACGCCTACTTGTGCGGCCTGTTGCATAACTCTGCTTTTGTTTGCTTGTCTGGTCTTTTTCAAAGAGTATGTTTATCACACCATCTATCCTTGAGATTAGTGGAAAATAGACTCATGTAGCCTTTGTGAACGATGCACGACTGCACGTATTCCTTGGCACAAACCTAGATATATCAACACAATCTGTTGATATGCTCTGAATGAATGACATTTAGCAGATGGGCTGAAACTCCTCAGGTGATATTCTCTGTGCTCAGTGTGAAATTACTACAATGAGAAGTGCCACCTCTTTCAGTCTGTGTTTGTCATTCACGGTCCCCACTGAGCCCTGTAGTTAAAGAGAGAGGTGCTCTTGGTGACAGATCAGGTGACTATTTTCTCTCTGAACCTTGGAGATGCTGCCAGGTTGGCACTGCCAACTCGAAATCTATCTGATGTGATGCCAGGCAGATAAAGCTCTCTCTCTCTTCAGGTATAAACCACAGGCAAACACTGGCCTTGCCAGTGTGGATCAGGTTTGACAACCTTCATACTCCGCTTCCACGCAAATTCGTAAGAGGATCACTCTCTGTTTCACCCTCCGAGTCTCACGGCATATTTTATTCATGGCCAAAATCTCTGTCGAATGAGCCAGAGTCCTAAAGATCAACAAAACGAGGCTCTGTGATGGATCTTGATGATCAGAAAGCTTAATTTGACAGCCGTTTGATTGACCGTGTAGCTGGATGGTACGTGCCTGCCTCAGGACTTTGTTGAGACTGAAGCCTGATCACAGACAGATCATCAATGTGTGTGATGTTGTGCCACCCGGCTGGCACTCACAGCAGGGCCGTACGTTATTGATGAATCACTATCAAGTTGGGTAATTAGAAGTGCGTTTCCTTTCATTCGTCTTTCCGCAGAGCTGCTGAACCTCTTCGACAGAGCTCTACTTCCAACAGATGTTCCTCATAAGGGATCATATCTCTGGCACCACTATGTGGACCATCACTCACCAGTAATTCTTGCCTGACAGGCGGTTATGATGGTATCCCCCCACAGCCACAAACATACAGGGGAACTTGGCCTTTATCAGTCTTGTTTGCTGAGGTGGGGTTGCAGCATTATTTTGCAAGAGGAGGTTGCAGCATGTAGAATTTTGGGGTATACCGCAGTGGGATGATTGCATCAGAATGCTTAAAAAACAAGATGACAAACTGTGATGTAGATGTTTGGTTTTATGTGATAATTTTGTGAAAACAGTTGATGTACTATAAAGAGAGAGTGTTGTAAACAGTCTGTTCATGTGGCATTTACTAAAGCCCCGATATACTTCAAGAAAAATCGAATCACAAACTGGTGTAATGTAATTTCAAACAAAATCAGGCCAAATGAAGTTTGTTTCAGGAGTTTGAAACTTTACTGGAAAAGTTTGTTCTGTCTGGTAAAGTCATATGCGTATGGAAGTCAATGCGGACCAGAAACTGGTTAAATTCCAAAGGTTGGTCCTCCTTCCTTCCTGGTGTTTTTACTTAATGAAGATTATTTAATCTGTATATTTTATGTTTAATGTATATTATGTATCACTGTACCTTATGCTATATTAGAGCAATTATTAACTTGTTTTCTTTGCTTGTTTTCAGGAAGCATATGGTGATGTGACGGAAAGACGGAAACTCCGAATGCGCCTTAGGTGTAAAGATTTTAAGTGGTTCTTGGAGAACATCTACCCTGACATTCAAGTCCCAGAGGACAGGCCTGGAATGTTTGGCATGGTGAGAAGAGGCAAACATCTTATATTTACATGCACGGCTTTGTAAACAGCAGAGTTCCAGAAGTAAAAATGCCATTATCCGCAGCTGTTAGCTGATTGTTTTGGTTTAAAGTTTACAATGCAAGCATAGTGTGACATGATGGAATGAGTTCACTTCCTTTACAATCAACAAAGCGAGTGGCGAAGTGTAGACTACATTCCAAATATGGGACTATTTCATTTAAAAAGTTGAACTAAACAGAGCTTTTGTTTAAAATGAAATATTAATTTCTATATAACTTTTCAGTCATATTATGCTGATAATATATTTTGTTAAAAAAAATTTATTAAATATGAAAAACTCGATTTTAGGACCCTATTGTTGGAATATTTATTTGTTTCTTCTCAATTGTAGCTCAAGAATAAAGGAAAGGTCAACTACTGCTTTGACTACAACCCACCTGATGATCATAATATGGTCGGTCACCGGGTCATTCTTTACCCGTGTCACGGCATGGGACAAAACCAGGTAACTTTCATTCTCTCAACTGTAATGACAGACATCCGTACTGCTCCAATTAGCATTCACCCAGAGGTATAAAGAGAACTATCGAAATATCGAAACTCGCTAACGGTCTAATCAGATTCAATGATCTATGCTAAGCTATGCTAAAAGTGCTACTGCCAAACCCGGAGGGATCGACTGAATGGATTCGAAAATGGTAAAACTCAAAACTGTTTAACTCTAGGGGAGTTGGAAAATGAGCCTATTTTCAAAAATAGTGCCGTGTTCCTTTAACATACAACAGATAATAAAATACTGTTACTTGCCTACTTTGCCCTAGACGTGCTGGTTTCAGCCTAATCACTGGCTGCAGCCATGTCCTCATCTCGTATATAAACACCTGCTAATGACATCATATTTGCCTAAGTAGCCCTGTTGACAAGTTTGGGTGAATAAGGGCAAAACACACAAGCTATAGTACCTTCAATGCCTTGGCGATGGCATATTTTACTGCATATTTTTCAAATTTAAATCAGTGAGGCATGCAAACATGAGTTGCACAGCTCTTAGACGGTAAGCTTTTCTTTGACTGTTTGCATTTTTAAGACTCTCAATCTTCTAACATTACACTCTGACAAACCGGCTGTGTTCAGAGGACACATTCCAAGGTAGGAAGGCATCAAGGCACGTCCGAATCTAATATTGACTTCACTTCCGGCAGCTTTTTTGGGGCGGCAGTGTCTCAGTGGTTCATGTAGGTTGTCTACAAACTGGAAGGTTGGTGGTTCAATCCCCGGTTCCACCTGACCAAGTGTCGAGGTGTCCATGAGCAAGACACCAAACCCCAGCTGCTCCCGACGAGGTGGATGGTGCTTTGCACGGCTGACGGTGTATGAATGGGTGAATGTGAGGCAAGATGTAAAGCGCTTTGGATGGCCATTGGTCTATGAAAGCGCTATATAAATGCAGTCCATTTTACCATTCCTGCCTCCTGAGAGCCCTTCATCTGATGGATTTTTGACCTTTTTGGCCTTTTGGCTCGTTTCCACTGAGCGGTACAGTTCGGTTCGGGTCGTAAGCCATGAATTCGGCGAGCATTTCCACTGCCAACAGTACCCTTTTTGATAGATGTGGTGTATGCCGGAAAGTAGTAATCAACGTCACTTGATAGGCGTGGTGTATGATGGCGCCTCTTGCGTTGTCGATCCCCCTGTCGCACGCCCAAGTGACGATTCTCTGTCAACCAATCAGCGTTCTGCAGTGAGTCTAGCTCCACCCTTTAGTACCGCACCACTGTGCTAGGTACCCCAACGGAAGGGTACTGAAAAAAGTGGTATGGTATTTTGGTACCAGTCACAACTTTTGACAGTGGAAACGCAAATAAATGCGTACCGTACCGCTCAGTGGGAAACGAGCCATTTGATATCCCACAATCCTGTGCGTTCCATTCTGTGACAATTGAGCTGGCGAAAAAAGATGCCGTCCGAAAGTTGCGTTTGCTGGTCAGTTTGTGTGTAAATGTACGTTTTCCACTTCTGATGTCATTTCTAGCGAGAAATTACTAATGTAGTAATTAAATATTTGTTTAGTTCTCACCAAAGCTCTCTCTATTTTGCTGTACATCATTAAAATGTTACGCTGGCTCAGAAGTCTGTCTGAAATCAGTTTTGTGAGGTGCCTTCATGCACAAATGCTGCCTTACAAGTCATTGTCTGATAAGGCAGCGAGGCAATGAGTCAGAAAATTTGGACGCAGCCACTGTATTGCTACCTATTGTTGCGGGTGTATTGTTGACATGTGAAAGTCTAGACCCTGAATATAAGACAAACCTGTTTTTTGTTTGTTTGTTTTTTAGATGTATTTCTAAGAAAAAAATATTGTCTTGTACTCGGAACAATACGGTACTTGTTCAAAAATGTAGTCAAGTAGAGAGTAGTTGCTAATATATTTGACACTCACTCAGTAAATTCCATTTACTCAAATACTTTACACCTCTGTGTTCACCGGCACACAGCCTATGCACAATACACAGAGATTGTAATGCGTCCTCAGGAATACACATGAAAGTGTGTCTCACAGCTGTAAGGTATTATTAAAATGGCATACAAATACACCCCAGTATATAGTGTGTTGTGTACTTCACAGCACGCTTGTTTTTAAAGCGACTTTAGCCGCCTGGCACAGCAGCGTGACTTCATTCGTCTCCTCCCTCTCTGTGGGGAGTAAGATGAGCCCTAGAGACTTATCAGTGCACAATTTCAGCTATGTTGATTTTAAGCTATGTACATTTGCGGTGTATTTGTATGCCATTTTAATTCTTCTGGATTTTAGTCTGTCTCAGTTTTTTCTGTTGGGGTCAGTAAGACTGTGTTCACACTAGACAAGAAAAAGTTGACGAGCACTTGTTTTAGAAAAAAAAAAAAGCTGGAAGCGTTTGCACAACAACAGTACAGCACAACAACACTCTTCTAATGAATTCTCTCTGTGAATACAAGAGACATGTTCTTATGTCTGGTTTAGTACATGTGGGTCAATCCTGTTAAGCAGTACCTTTTGAGACTTAAAGGGGACAGAGCACCCTTTTTCAAAGTTTTGAATTTGTTCTTTTAATGGAATATTTCGCAATATTACTG
Source organism: Romanogobio albipinnatus (assembly GCA_023566225.1). Lineage (NCBI taxonomy): Eukaryota > Metazoa > Chordata > Actinopteri > Cypriniformes > Gobionidae > Romanogobio > Romanogobio albipinnatus. Next base: position 15,289,881 of record CM042261.1, on the reverse strand, counting down.
TTTTTACTGTATTTTTGATTATATAAATGTAGCCTTGATGAACAGAGACGTCTTTCAAAAACAAACCTAATAAGATGAGAAGAAACATACCTGCAAAGCTACAGTACTGTGAAACGTTTTGAGTAAAAATGCTGTAAAGTGAGGATGCTTTCAAAAATTATGTCATAAATATATTTTATTTTTCAATTAACTTGTATTAACTAAATCAAATCAGTATTTGATGTGACCACCCTTTGCATTTTAAACAGCTTTTGTCCTAGGTACACTTGCACATAGCTTTGTACACTTTGCAGGTTGGTTTCTTTAAGCGTCCTTTAGACGTTGCTGCAGTTCTTCTGGATTTTAGTCTCAGTTTTTTCTGTTTCTTCATGTAATCACAGACAGACTCGATGATGGTGAGATCAGATCTCCGTGCGGAGCATACCAGCTGTTGTCAGACTCTTTGTGCATACAAAAATCTCAATGGATTATTACAATGAATGGCGAAACGAATGCTTGGAAATGTAAACTAATACACTACAGCAAAATATATAAACAACTGGTTTTAAACCATTTTTGGGGTGAAAATATTAACGTGCCTAAGACTTTTGCTTAGTACTCTACATTATTTGTGATATATAATTTTCAGTAATTTTACAGCATGCAATGTTTTGGAGAGAGAGACAGAATTCATCAAATCCATTACTAATAAGCTTTGTTGTTCTCCCGTCAAAAATTCATTTCATGTCAAATCAGTGTTCAATCACCAGTTTTTGTAGCCTGACAAGCCAGACCCCATTGGCAGGGCTCAATCTGAGGGGCGGGATAAACGGTTGTCTTTCAAATTCCCTCTGCACGCAATAGGATAGCGCTACAACCAACCAGAGCAACGAAGAAGGTGATGCGGAGCTAGTTGAGATTAAACTTTTGCCGTATCCGGTCGGCAAAACGCCAAACACATCTTCGTTTTTTTAAGAGTGACTTCAGTGCCGTTCTTTGTTCTTTTCTCAAAGAAAAGCTTAACAAGTCTTCCAGAGTCGTGGCCAAAGCCGATTCGAAAGACCGCTGTTCGCCAGCTTCTTTGTTTACGAGTAGCACGCGGAACCGCCGCAACTCTGCCTTCATTATGTTAAGCCCGCCCACCAACTCTATACGTGATGTGATTGGCCTGACTAGAGCTTGGTTTTTCCAGCTCGCAAGCCAACGGAGAGTTGCTAGACTACCCTGCAAATTGGATTTGCTGCCGCTAGGGTGCGTCTAGATTTCTAGGCTACGGTTTTTGGATATTACCAGACCCTGAATTTTGTTTTGGAAAATGGGGGGGAATTCCCCCCTTAGGTGATTCTTAAAGGTTTTTAAATGTTTTAAAATGACTGCTTTGATTTTATAATCTGTGTGGACTCATTTGCTCATACAACCTACATGCTAAAGTGAATGAATATTTGCGGGAATTTTCCGCATTATAAGCATGAGACCTGCGGGAATTAAAATTATGCGCAATACCCTTGCCAAAATGTTATTTTTTGATTTGAGAAAGAAAATAAATTAAGAAACTCCTGAAATATTTCTTAATACATTTGCCAGTTTTCATGTCTTTTAAAGTAATGAAATTATTTGTAGTTCGCATAATTGTGATATTACGATAAAAGAAAAAACTAATATTTTTTTGTGTTTTCCATCTTTAAAAAATTGTGATTAAATATTTTATCTAATAGATTAAGATAATATATGATATATGATTGACCTGTATATGCCTCTCTCTATCAGATATTTCAGTTTTTGGGTTTGTCTTTGATTCAGATTTAAATTGTTGATGTGATTGAGCTTCCTTTCTCGTTTTGTGACAGTTCTTCGAGTACTCCACACTCCAAGAGATCCGTTATAACACGAGGGATCCTGCAGGCTGTATCATAGCTGATCCCATATCCACATTCCTTACCATGCATCACTGCAGTAAACCCAGGGAACCTGTGCCTGAAGACCAGAAGTTTATATTCAGAGAGGTGAGATCTTTGAACACATCAGTACAAACAGTATACAAATGTAATTTTATTACAATTAATAACATTAATCCCAAATAATTGCATATACACTACTGTTTGGGGTCAGTAAGGCTGTGTTTACACTAGACAAGAAAAAGTTGACGAGCGCTTTTTTAGAAAAAAAAAAAAAAAAGCTGGAAGCGTTTGGTTCCAAATAGCAGCCGAGGGCGTCTTTTGTTGCTATTAGTTAAAAAAAAAGCTGGCAGCGTTTGGTTCCAAATAGCAGCCGAGGGCGTCTTTTGTTGCTATAACAACAGCCACAACAAGAGTGCTGTGTGGTGCAGAGATGCAAAATGTCTTGATGTCTCTGTAGTGGTTAAACATTAGTGTTAATTTCGTCAGACGAGACGAGACTAAATATGTTCGTTAACAACCTTTTTTTCCATGACGAAGACGAGACGATGACGAGACTGCACCAATGTCCAAAACCGCTGACTAAGACTAAATTAACATGCATTATTGTTGACGAAAAAGGACGAGACTAAAATGTTTTGCATAAAATAAAAACTAAGATAAAATCTCTCTTCATTTTCGTCTACAATCGTCTCTACTTTTTCTTAATGAGAGAATATTCAGCTGTTCAAAATATTGCGAGAATTTTAATTCAATAATATTTATTGAATATTTTGAGGAGATCTTTTGGTACTAAATACTATTTGTGCAATATTATGGTCCATTAATGACCACTTAAAATATTTTTCTTCTAATATTTTTCTTATTTATATTACAATTAGTGTATTAATTAAGGTTAAAATAGAGAATTCCACTGCAAAGAGGCAAATTAGAGCCATTTTGTGGCTGGAAAAATAAAACATTTCACTTGTAATGCCATTACCCACTGGGTGCCTGTATGGCTCTTTAATAAATATACATGTAGTCTAGTTGCTCAAAAAAGTATTGCAGATCATAAATGCTTACTTATTTGTGAAATTTTGAAATGTTAATAATAGTGAATAGTAAAGAATGCAAGCAAATATAATATAACCCCAAAAAAGTGTAAAATAGTGCTAAAAGGCAAACTTATTTTTCCTTATATGTACAGTAGGCTATATACATGAATTCATACTGAATCAAGATCGAAATCAATATTTGTGCCCATCGTCTCATAAGCTAATGCTGATTTTAGGCATCTACGCTGTAAATCAACCAGTTAGCTATGGTGTTGTGGCACATACATTATGCAGGTTATATATATTTTATGTAACTTATTTTGCCACAAAATATATCGAGTTTTCCTTTGACTAAAACTAGACTAAAATAACTAGAATTTTAGTCGACTAAAACTTGACTAAGATACCTTGAGTTGTCTTTTGACTAAAACTAGACTAAAATGACGAGACTTTTAGTCGACTAAAACTTGACTAACAAAAAAAGATATGTGAATGACTAAAACTAACAAGGGCATTTGGCACAAGACTAAGACTAAATTAAAAATAGGTGACAACATTAACCGTCTTGTGTGGATCTAACAGGCGATCTTTGGTCTCATGGATCTATTTGTTCCCTGGCAAATCGTTTAGGCTGAGGGCAAAGTGTCATTACTTGTAGCCTACTATCACTTTGCGTTTGGCTTTATTTCTTGTATAGCTTCTTATACCTTTTACTTATACTTTTATTATGGGTATTATTGATCATACATAAACTTGCATATAACAAATAGAGACTGGGTTGTTTTATGTCATATTTAATTTTATTACAGTGATTATCGTATGCACACTTGTCTGAACCACATATTAATGTTTAATATTGTTTTAAATGTAAACGAAAAGAGGCAGGGTTGTGTTTTATGACATATTTCGTTTTATTGTAGACTAAAATGTACATACAGAGATAACCGGCACCTTCTCCACTTTCAGGTCTTGCTACTCGCTTGTCATTGGTCAGCTGTCAAAAAGGCTCTTGACGTAGGGCGTTTTTATCAGAAAAGTTGAACTTTTTTCAACTTTAAAAGATGCGCTGATCTGCAGAAAAAGACCCGCTGAGCTGCAGAAAAAGACGTCGGCGTTGGCGTTTAAAAAAGCACTAATGACTTTTTTAAAAACACTGTTTAATTACTCCATAGGATTATAATGTAAAACAGACACTGGCAGCTTCGAAAAAGACGTCAAGTCATTTTACAGAAGACAGTTATTTTAAATCGTAATCATAATTCACAATATTACAATATTTGATCAAATAAATGCAGCATAAGGGACTTCTTTCAAAAACATTTAGAAATCTTACCAACCCCAAGCTTTTAAACAGTATTGTATTTGCTGATAAATGCCAGCACATAAAGATCATTTTAAGACATTTTTGTTGCATTTGATTCAACATTTCATATTCAACATTAGAATATTATTTATATTCATATAAATAAGCGGCACTATCAGAGGCCTTTAGTGATCAGCAGTTCACACTCAACGCATAATGGTTGCTTTATTATTTTCTGCTTTTTACAATTTTATAATGTATACATTTTTTTTTTGTACATACATTTATTAATTTTAAATAGACAGGTGTCATCTAGTGGTTTGGCAGTAAGTCAGGACAAGAATTGTACACACTAACATGCATGCTTTACAGCACCTCAAGCGTTCTTCAAAGCAAATAACAGGCCAAGTAAATGTCACATTAAAGCGTTACTTGAGAAAGTCATGGACAGGAAAAGGTTTCATTGTAGCTTGCGGTGTCATTTCAGAAGCAAGCCTCAGTGTGAACTCTTTGTCAGTACAGTGAGCACCTGAAGAGCAGCGTGACGACAGCAGGTTTCTCGCTAGACTGTGGGGAATTAGAGCAGGGAGCAAATGAAATGCTAGGGTTGGCTGAGCTTCCTGTTCTATTGGGCCAAAGGCCTTTATAGTATTTGAACAAACCCTTGACTGTAAGGGATAGTTCACCCTGAAATGAAAATAGTCATCTTTTACTCACCCTGCTGTTGTTCCAATGCCCTATGTCCTTCTATATTTTTCGGACCTCAAAAGGAGACATTTTGAAAAACGCCCTGCACGCGCTCCTCCATATAATGGCAGTGAATGGCGACCAGGCTAAAACTTTATAAAAAGGATACAAAGGTATCACGCAGTGATACAGTGAGACGCGCGCTATATATGGAAAGTGTTCAGGAGGCATACTATACATACTATTAGATTACTCTGCGTGTGTTCCTGTGAGTGTGTACGAGCCGTCAGCAGGCGCCAGCGCTCATGCTTACTATAACTCGCATTGTTGTCATGGCACCCAGGATAAGCACACACATGCACCATTTTGAGAAATCAGGCTCAAAAGAAACGAACACGACTCGCCTCTTGAGGTAACCTCTATGAGGCAAATAATAAGAAATAATACAATAATACTAATAATAATGTAAACCTCCTGAAGTGAATGTTGTGTACCGGTTGTCATGACAACATTGCGTGAGCGGCTGCTGACGGCTCGCACTCATCACAGAGTAACAGCCGTGCTCAGTATTTTGACTGAATAATAAGGTTTCTTTCTCGCAAAATTTATAGTATGCCTCCTGAACACTTTGCATATATGGCGCGCGTCTCACTGTATCATTGCGTGATCCTTTTGTATCCTTTTTGTAAAGTTTTAGCCTGGTCGCCATTCACTGTCATTATATGGAGGAGCGCGTGCAGGACGTTTATTTAAATTTCTGCTTTTGAGGTCTGAAAAAGATAGAAGGACATAGGGCATTGGAACAACAGTAGGGTGCATAAAAGATGGCTTTATTTTCATTGCAGGGTGAACTATCCCTTTAAACCTGGGCATCTAACTCTTCTCATAATCTTTGCATTTGCAGGATGGCTCTCTCTATCACGTTCAGACGCAGAAATGCATTGAGGCAGTGGACCGGACTGATAACGGGAACCCTGGCCCTGCTCTCCGCTCCTGCTCGGACTCGGCCTTCCAGAAGTGGTTCTTTGAAGAGAGAACATAGCAAAGGTTCTCTCTACACCTTTCACCTGCACTACAGTTAAAAGGGCGTTTCATATCAGCTGCTCCAACTCCACAGCAGTTTATTGAGCATTCCAGTTCCTCCACTTAGGATTGATAGTGCCTTCCTGACACAAGAGGTGCAACAGTACAGACTGTGATTAATGCATTAGATTTTAACAATTTTGCAGTGGATTAAAATTCATCGCTTATAATGGAGTCGTTCAGTTTGTAATCCTGAAACCTGAAGCGAGTGATCATTTTCGTGCCAATGAGTGTTCTCTGAAATTTCAAATGAGTTTTGGATTTATGAGTGAAATGTATGTGTAAACGTATATGGAGGAAAATAATATAACATATAACTACCGTTCAAAATTTTGGGTCAGTAAGATTTCATTAAACGAAATTAATGCTTTTTGTGAGCAAGGATGCATTCAATTGATCAAAATTTATAGACTTTATGTTAATTTATTTCAAATAAATGCTGTTCTTTCTATTCATCAAAGAATCCTGAAAAAAATATATATCACGGTTTATACAACAATATAGCCTGACGTCGTCATACTCAGATTCTAGTCAGAATAGGAGTCTGATACTGCTCCAATGGGCTGTGATTGTGGGGCGTTTCAACAGAACCAGGAAAGAAAATGCCTCTGCACTCAATTGGATAGACCTACAACCCATCAGAGCAACGGAGTAAGTGGCGTATTTTCAGTGACGCATAGTTGTCAACAAAACTCAACTGCACGCTAGTAGTGGGAAGTTCGGATCATTTTACTGACTCGGATCTTTGAATCTCGTTCAGCAAAATGAACAAATCTTTCAAGTCATTTCGTTCATTTCAGCAGAATCTAATTAAAATGTTACATGTTACATTTTTCAACACATTTAGTACTTTTGAAATAAAAAATAAACTATAAGCTAATGCAGCCATGGCCAAACTTTGAGAAAGAAATTATTAATTAATTGCTAGAGGCTTAATTGCTTCAGGCTGTATGCAGTCTGTTAGTTCACCTCACCTCCCGATCCAAATCGTTCTTTCTTTTGTCACCGTGACAGCCTCATATATGTAATACATGCGTCCGGAAACAGAAAAGATTAGTTAATCTCTCGGGTCATTCGTTCATCAAGTCCCAGCGCCATAGACAAGTCACCGGAAACAGATTTCAAGTCCTCATAGGCTTAATGCAGAAACCGAAATGATTAGTTCATCTCTCGAGTCTTCTCGTTCAAGTCGTTCGTTCTTTTTTTCACGTGACCGCTTCCCGGTTCAGTGTCTCGCAACATATACAACATTACAGTCGTATTATTGACTGCATGTTTTAATATATTTATTAATATAAAATCATCAGAAGATATGTGCAATAAACTTTTGTTATGCCTATCTGTTCTGACCAACCCATCTGTCCAGGCTTCATAGGAAAATTAATTATTTTACTAGCTAAAAAACTGAAATAAACAACAGGCAAAAAACTACGCACTTGTTTGTAAGGAAGGTTGTGAATTAACTAATTTCTGTATCCAAGCAACACGGCTGTCACTCACGTGACAAAAGAACGAGACTCGAGAGATGAACTGTTTCTGCATTCAGCCTATGGGGACTTGAACGAGAAGACTCGAGAGATGAACTAATCTTTTCTGTTTCCTGTACAGAACATATGGGATGTTGCGCGTGCGCGGTCAACACAAAATGAACGAATCACTCTATGAAACAACTCGTTGTTCTCGAGTCATATAAAAAATTAGTTCAAAATGAACGAATCGTTCATGAACGAGACATCACTACTGCACGCACGCTGGAAGAAGTAGAAGAAGATGAGTGTAAATGATCTTTTCCAGTGTTTTAAAAAAGAATTTAAGGATACACGGAGTACTTAGCAACACGATTATCATTTTTGAGAGAAATAGTAAAGGTGAATGCATATACGAACAAGTTCTCCGTTTAGGATTGGAACTAATTCAACCCAAGTGCTCTTTGGTGACATGGACGATTACGTTACTGTCCATCATCATAAAGCCCGCCCTGACAATTTGATTGGTCCGAACAGCTCTGGTTCAAGCATAGTTGCTTCACAACGGATCAAGTCCAGACCTAACTTCCCAACCTCAAATGTTGTGGGCGGGGCTAAGATCGGCTGCCGTCCAAGCTAACAACAATATTAAGCCGCACAACTGTTTTCAACATTGATAATAAGAAATGTTTCTTGTGCATCAAATCAGCATATTAGAATGATTTCTGAAGGATCATGCGACACGAAAAACTGGAGTAAGGATTCTGTAAACGTTGCTTTGTATCACAGGAATACATTAATACATTTTAAAATATACAAATAGAGAAGTTATTTTAAATTGTAATAATGTTTCAAAATATTACTGTTTTTACTGTAGTTTAGATTAAATAAATGCAGCCTTGGTGAGCATGAGCATGACTTCAGAAAACATTTTTAAAAATCTCTCCAAACTTTTGAACGTTAGTGTGTTGTATAATAAAATGTAAAAGTCTTAAAACCACAGACTTAATTTTAATCATAAATCCAAAACTGCCTTTCCTAAAGCCCGCAGGAAGTTCCAGAGCGAACCCACGGTGAATTAGTCTTCCAGACTGGCCTGCACATAGACATCATCACTGAACACATCCATTTCTCTGCAAGATGTAAACACTGTATTTATCATATCATTTTACAGAAGGTAATTTGAGTTATTTTAATCGGTCAGAGCTGCCAGCCCCATCTGCTGGTGTCTTAACCTCCCCTGCTATTCTGCAAAGTAGCTTCTATTAGAATCTTTCGACGTGACATTTTCGAGTGACTAGCATTTTATCTCCTCCTCTGTGATCTGGTACCTGGTGTTACTCAGATCTCGCTCGCACTTAGAGCCTCTTGGCAGCTTCGTCGTGGTTTTATTTTTTAAATTGAGGTTAGGCTCAGATAAGCAGCAGTGCTGCCAATGATGCCATTCTCTTTCCAACCACTAGATGGTGCCAAACCCCCCGTTTTACACCATGTCATCCATGTTGTAACATCAGCTCATATTTACAGTACATGTCTGTCATTTCAGTAGCCCACTATGCAGTGTGAGATGCTAGGCTACACTCTTTATACGCCATTACGGTGATTGTTACCTGTATTTGAAAGAGTATGGCAGTCTACCTCTAGTCATTTACCTGCTGTATGTGATTGTTGGGCATTTGAAGGGGACAAAGCAGAGCTGGACGTCACAGCAAATACTAGATTGTAGTGGCCAAAGTTTAGATTATGTGGTCAGTTTTGAGTACACAAAATGTATCCGTAAAATAACAGAAAAAGTGCTGGCAACTTGTTACCCGGATATTATCCAGTAATTTTACCGACATTTCCGTTAACCCTAAAACACAATGTGATGAAGTTCAAAATACAGGAAAAAAACCTGTGCAAAATAAATATGGTCAAATTAATACTGTACATTGTTCCCTGTTTTTATGGATTTTTTAGAGTGATGTGGATATAAATGTCTTTAAATTATGGCCATCTGTGGGTCAGTTTCCCATGCTGAATGAGCGTTTCTGTCAGGCTAATGTCATTTGTCATGAATTTGTTTGATGTATCTTTCTCAATTATTTATTACTTAAGTACAAGTGTGGTGCAGGGATGACGTTTTTTTGTAGGCCAACTGGGACGTTAGCATCACGTTGGTTCCCTCGACAAAAACCCAATAGGATTTTTCCATTGGCTTTGGATTATTGCAGAAAATAAGTTCTGTGACTAAAAAAAACCCTTATGATTCTTATATGTTTAAATGCTTATTTCAAGCATATAAACAAAAACCCTGACTTCAGGACGATGGAACCAGAAATCCTAAAATGCGAACTCGTTCGTCAGTCCTGCACCACTTGAGATTGCTGGTATGTTTAAAAACAGGCTTTTTTTTGTCAGATATTAACTTTCTGTCATCATTTACTCACCCTTATGTCGTTCCAAACCTGCATGAGTTTCTTCTTTGGATCACAAAAGAAGATATTTTGAAGAATGTACATGCTGCTATTTCCCCAAAAAAGGCACTTTAAAAATATCATGAAAGTGGTCCATACAAGTCGTGCACTATATTCTTCTGGAGTCATGTGAAAGTTGTGTGTGAAGAATGGGCACAATTTAAAGTAGTTATTGAATGAAAATCACCATTCTCTTTCATTTTATGAAATAAAAGCAGCGGTGGCATTCTAAATATATCTTTTTGTGCTCCACAAAGGAAAATGTGACTTAAAGGTGAGTAAATAAAGACAAATGTTTTATTTGTAAGATATTTAACAAGTTTTAAGTGACTTACAAAGTGTTCAAAAGAGGGCCATTTTTCTAAAATACGGGTGAGTGGAAAGTTTTCTTTGGTGAGGTTTATGTAACTTTTTTTTTTTTTTTTTGCTTTAATCTATAAGGTTATGGGCTAACTTATCATTGTCATGAGGAGAATTGGTTTACTGATGTGATTCTCTGATATGAGCTCAATACTGGACAGATGTTTCCAGGGCCTCAATAGATAAGAAGGTGATTGATTATAGAGATTGATTATATGATGATTATAAAATGAGAAACCATTATGTTTGAAGCAGTAGGGTTTTTCCGGACTATCAAAGCCTCAGAATTGACAATGGGTTTGTTTGATGAGGCCAAAAAGATGTATGGATGGCCCTATTGAGATCATTTTGTCTACATGGTCATTTTATTGCATCCTCCATACAATGGAAGTACAAAACACAAACAAGTATGCATTCTCTAGATAAATGTGGTTTAAACCCCCTGGTATTGTTCATTTGGGACTCACACTTGTGTTGTTCGCGGTCAAAAGTGACCGAACACCAGAAATAAATAAAAAAATCTCAATAAAATCAATGTAATATATTTTTGTTCAATAATATTTTTTCTTTTGTATTTTGAGAGAATTTCATGGTACTAATTAATATTTATACGATAATTATTTAAAAAAATTCCCATTGAAATTTTTTTTCAACTAAAGCAGTATTTCATGTTAAAATATGGACAATGCCTTTAAAATCAAAATTTTGAAGGCAGATTAGGGGCATCTGGTGCTAGTAAAAAAAGAAAAACGTATATAATGCCGTTGTGTAATCACTAGCTTTATATAAAAAGGCTTATACATTTTCTTGTTGTTTTTAGACATACTTCTTTTTATTAAGTTGGATATATATTTAGACATTCTCAAAGACTACTTTTGGTGAAGGTTTCGATGTATTTAGTTTGAAATGTTGATTTGAAGTGTCAGTTTTTGCATTTATTTTACTAGTCACACCTGAACACAGAGAAAGGCATTTTGTTACGTATAAACATTAAAATTCAACAAAAATGTAACAAAACTTAACAGGGATGCCGATTATTATTCAGAGCTCAATCTACCTGATTTCAACCTCTTATGAGTTTTCTGGAACTTGCTATATTGTTACAGCCATACCAGTTAATTTGTGTGTTTGTATAATAGTGTTGTGTGTGTGTGTTTGAGTGGGTTAGTCTGTATTGTACTCTTGATGTTTTAGAGTGTAACCTATTTGCTGTCCAATTTTTTACTGCATTGTGGCTGAATTATTGATTTTATTTCACACATTTGCAAAACTTGCTTTGTTACAATCACACCAGTTCATATACTGTATGTGTGTGTCTATTTTTCTTCATCGTGACTGATTTGTAGATTGTACACACAAAAATGATCTGTATTTTCGCATTTTTGCCCATTTCCGATTCATTTCCTATGGTGGTAATTTTTGACCACGAACAACACAAGAGTGCCTTTTTTTACAACCATTTGGCTTTTTCAAATGAAGTCCATGCTTTTTGTGGTCACATATCAACTGCCACAAAAGTCACATTCAAGAGTTTCATTCCATTCCGATGAAGTAGGGTTAAAGTTAATATGCAGTTTGATCTTCAAACATGCCCAACACTGACACCCAACCCCAAAAAATGAATGGCCAAAAAAGTGCTGTTGGTTACAGCGGCAGTGAGTATGCACTTTTCTTGAAATAATGAATGATTTCTAATTTCATTTTGCTTTCCATTTAATTTAGCTAAAGGCAGAATGTTTTGAAACCATATCTATGCTGGAAGGAAAATTCAGGTAATTTTATGCTGTTATGTAAGTGACCTTAACATCAGAAATGAAGGTATTTTTGAAAATGCATTAATTATGGGTACTAAAATGTCTTATCTCTGGCTAAAGGTGAACTCAGTTTTGTTTATTATGCTAGGATATTTATGTTATTTGCAGTCAGCAATGATTAATTTATTCCGCAAACTTTCTGAAACAAGATGAGTAGTATTTAATGGTCATGTGATCTCAACATGAGCTGACCCACTCCATGTAAAATAACATGGCAACTGATATGATTTCAGTTTTCATCTCATGTGATGTACTTTATTTATACAAAAGTACTGTTCATATTTTGTGCGAAACGTTTTAGTGAGGAAGAAAATGATCGAGTGCACCTTTTAATTGTAATGAAAAACTTTTTTGCTCTAACGTAAAATTGATTTCATGTTTGACTTTTTACACATTAAAGCCATTGAATAACATCCCAACGTGTCTATCTTTCTTCACCAACAACCGGCAACCTCTGCCAATCTTTTTTCCCACTGTATTGCACACTCCCATCTCTCCAGCAAGCATTTGCTTTCGTATTCTGGCACGTCACTCGTGTTACTGCGGAGAATAATAAATGGCAAACTTTCTCCTTCATAAAGCGCTAATCTCGTTCTCCCTGTGAATGCGTGTTTGTTCTTTCCGTTTATGATGGAGTCACAGTTGCAGAAAGACGATGGAGGTGTCATTGGCAGCCCGGCTGACTGGCTTGAAGATGTGCAGCTGAGCATGAGGAAGCGCTCATGCCAAGATGCTCCTCACTATGCGCTCTGCCCCGCAGTCATTCTCAATTACTCATTCATGATGTGCGTCTGTTTGATATTTCATACTGTTTGTGGGCTTCTTTTGTATGGTGTCATCTGCCTCGCTCTCTGGGTGCAGGATGGGATTAGTTTGGAACACTCCGTCAGGCTTTAGGAAAAACAGGGTCATGGAATGAAGCTTTGGAAGCCGTCAGATCACACCAGCACCGCTGCCAGAGAGGCGTTAGATGTGCCTTCCCTGTGAATCGGTGTGGAGAACCTTATTTTCGTCTCGCTGAAGCTGCACAACTTCTTTTTCTTTGGCAACGGCGTCCGTGTTGGTGTACTGTAGTCCTCTGCAAATGGGATTACGACCACGTCACTTTTTCGCTTTATAAAAGGCCATTAAATATTGAAATGATCTCTATGTTGAAAACGGCTCTCACCTCCTTGTGATGCGTTTGGGATCTTAGATATGAAGGCAGCTTGCTCGCCCACATCCCATGTGTTGCTTGACAAGGTCTCTCTGTACACCCGAGCATCTCTTTTCAGAGATGGAAATAAGCTTGATTTGGCAAAGTGAGATGAGAGAGACTCTGACAGATACACACTATCGTTCTCTCAACACACTGTCTGTTCAACTGGCTTGTGTTGTCGAACAAATGACTGGAAAAGCCTGTGAACGACTGATTTCACCACATTTGCATTACTTCAGGTTTTCAGTGGGGTTGCATTGCAAAGTCACGTTTAGCATTAATGTTCAACACCCTTTCAGGCGGTGAAGCTGAGCGTACTGTAGCATGTGAACCTCTTTTAATTTGTTCCCTGCCATTGATAGAAATTTCCCTCCTTAAAGGGTTAGTTCACCCAAAAATGAAAATTCTGTCATTAATTGCTCACCCTCATATTGTTCCAAACCCGTAAGACCTTCGTTCTTCTTCGGAATGCAAATTAAGATATTTTTTTGATGAAATCCGAAAGCTTTCTGTCCCCCATAGGCAGCAACGCAATTACCACTTTCAATGCCCAGAAAAGTTAGCCTGGCTCCGCCCTCCTACGTACTTCCGCTCAATTTTCATTTTTCTTCAGTACTCCGTCTGGGACTGCTATATAATCTTAGGTTTTCTCCGAACAAATTTTTACTGGTCCAATCAGCGAACAGAGGTCTGAGAACGTTGACGTTGATGTCGTGCGATAGTTTGAGTTGTAGTTCAGTAATGGCGGCGGAGAAAAATGCGAGCGAAGCCATTCGGTCCGTTGTAGCACCGCTGCCAAATATCCAGAAAAGAGTTTTGTTGGTGGCCATGATGTTGTGTCCTGGGAAAAGTCTGATTTTCCAGCTTTTAATTTTTTTATTTTGAATAAATCACCATCCGAATGCACAAGGATTTATCGCTGAGGTGGCTGCACATTTATTTTTACGGACTTCCATGTGAGAAATAAAGGCGAACGGCGCATGACATGCGTCACGACCAAACGTTAGCGATTGGTTATGGCAGATCCAGAGTGGCTCTTGGCAGATCCAATAGTTTTAAACTTCAACAGATGAAATGTACGAGAGTCTGGTAAGACCAGGCAACAGGAAAAATAATAAAGACATTTACATTCACATTTATGCATTTAGCAGACGCTTTTATCCAAAGCGACTTACAGTGCACTTATTACAGGGACAATCCCCCTGGAGCAACGTGGAGTAAAGTGCCTTGCTCAAGGACACACTGGTGGTGACCGCTGGGATCGAACCAGCAACTTTCTGCATATCAGTTCAATGGTTTAACCCACTGGACCACCATCTGGACATCAAGAAAGACATCGGAGAATGACACGGAAGAGAAGAAATTGTTGAATAAAGTCATTCTTTTTGTTTGCGCCTCTGCCTTCATCTTCAGGCAGGAAATGCAGAGTCCGGACCCTCAGATTGCTAGCTACGGACGGGGCCTATGCCAATATACTTTATCGCTTGCTGGGTTGTTAATAAATGGATTATTGTCACAGTATTTAATCTCCCGAGTCTTTCTGGCAGAACTGTAAATTGTAGGGCTGCAACTATCGATTCTTTTTGTAATCGATTAATCTAGCACTTAATTGATCGATTAATCGGATAAAAATTTGTTTGCATTTTTTTAAACAACCAAAACAAATAATAATAACATATACAAATAATGTATCTACAAATACTATTTGCACCTCAGTATTGTTGTACATGTGAGTAAATGATGACAGAATTAAAATTTTTGGGTGAACTATCCCTTTAAATGATTAAACTACAGAAAGCGATCAAAGAACACTCTCTTTATAATGTTCGGATCTGTCAATCTGCACACTTGCCCAAACTGCCATAATAACGAATGACACAACGAGGCTCTTACTGTATTCATATCGACATCGTGTTTGCTGTTAGTTGCGGTTGAGAGCATTTTGTGAGAGAAATAACGTTGCAATGACGAGATCGCTGCATTCACGCGATCAACAAGACTGCTCATCCCTGCAGCCGTTCATGTGATGGAAAAAGATCTAAAAATAATGCTATAATCAACACTTTGACGATTTTGTTCATCTCGGCGGCTGTGATGGTAAAAAAAAAGTGGTTTAGAGGGGTTCTAATATGGGGTTCCACATGTTCAACAACTCGGTACAATAAAACTTTCTCAGCTATATTTCCCCAGCTCTCCGTCTCTCTGCTCCACGAGTGCTTAGTCCGTCTCTCTCTCTCTGGACTGGCAGTGCTTGCAGAGTCAGACAGTGCCTCGCAAAACCACACCCCCTCCGCCACATAATCTAATACTCATTTCAAATGCAAAGATGTCAGCCAATCACAACAGTGGGCGTTTTCACTGAAGGTTCACATCAGACACGCCCCTTGAAACAGAGCATTCAAGCCAGAGGGCTAATATCAGTATAGAAAAAATGCCTTTTATTTCTAAATTATGACTTTTTTAATGTAAAAACCATACTAACAATATAAGTACACCTCAGGAAATATATAAAAAAATAAAATAAAAAAATCCATGCCATGGGATCTTTAAGCCTTATGCTTTACTGACTACTGGTGTAAATACAATTTGGTGTAAAAAACAACAACAACCCGGCAGCAGCACAACAGCATTATCCAACGACTACTGCTAATTAAACGGAATACAGCGCTTAAAAATGACCCACGTTTTTCTGCTACATGAGCCATCCTGTGAACGCTTACAAAATGATTGACAGGCTGAGTGCACCTCAAAGCCTTTTCATTCACTATACCGATTCTGACCGCGACCCGCTGTCCTATTATGTTTTTACTGTACCAGAGACAGCCGTGACATTTCAGGATAACGAATTCAGCGATCTCTGTCAGGTATAGGGATATTTTGAGTGCTGTTTCATTAAAAAAAAGTCACTAAACATCTGCTGTAATCATAGTTAGAACCTTAGGCTGTTCTGGTTTCCACGGTAACACTAAACAATCTTTTAAATAATAACAGGGATGGATACTGTTGCTTTTCTAATGTAACTGATTCGGCAGTTGTTGAATGGTGAATTTGAAAAATATGATGGGAGATTGTTTTGAAGGACATTAAAGGTAAGAGTCTAGTTGTATTTGAGCTATTACGTGTTTACATCCAGGTTTGCTTTGTTGTGGCCTGCAGTAAGAGGTTATGCCTCTTCTCCAAGCTATTTGAGAATTACTATTGGGGTTATTATGTATAATCTAACTTTAGTTGCGTCTCTTTCTGCCTCTCTCCTGCTATTTTCTCAAATTGAGGGCTGTATCCTTTTGAAATCAGTTTATTGCACTTCCCCAGAATTAGAGTAATTCACACCATTTGTGTCTAAGCCAATATTTTCATATGCTCCAGTCACAGTGGCATTTGTCTCTTTGGGAACCACAGACAATTACCTCATTTGATTTATTTACGGACAATTGCATTTATCCGTCTCAGTTGTTTGTTTCTCCTCTCAAGTCATCTTTCAAAGGGTCCATGTGCAATAACCAGCCTCCGAATCACTGCCATGACGGACACTGATGCCAGACAATCTGCAAGGGAAGGTAACTTTGTCATCCTTGTCTGTTCCTTTATGATTTGAGGTGACAGAATGTTGCCCATACTAGACGTACAGACTCTGAGAGTGAATTGATTAGATTATCTTCACTAAAGCCTTGAGCACATCAGTATGGAAGGTGCCTGCTGCTCTTCACAAAGTCACAGAAGCACAACTGAGAATCCAGTAATGTTACCATTTGTTTTGTCCTTTGTTTTTTGTCATTGAAGTATTAAGGTTATTCAGTTGAAAATTTAAAGGGACCATATCATGTTTTTCCTTTATAATATTAGTTTTTGATCCTTATAATTAAATTAATAAGCTATACATGTAAGACTTTAATGTGAACACTCTCTTTACATATGACATGATAACTTAGTTTGGGGTCATTAACAGTCAGTGACAGTAAAGACATTTATGTTGTTACAAAATATTTATTTTTCTTCTAACAAAATGCTGTTCTTATTTTTCTTCTAACAAATGCTGTTCTCAAAGTATCTTGAAAAAATATGTATCATTGGTTCCACAAAAATATTAAGCAGCACAACTGTTTTTAACATTGTTAATAATAAGAAATGTCTCTTGAGCAGCAAATCATCATATTAGAATGATTTCTGAAGGATTATGTGATTCAGAGACAGGAGTAATGATGCTGAAAATTCAGCTTTGCCAACACAGATAAATTGCATTATAAAATAGCTATATCTATCTATCTATCTATCTATCTATCTATCTATCTATCTATCTATCTATCTATCTATCTATCTATCTATCTATCTATCTATCTATCTATCTATCTATCTATCTATCTATCTATCTATCTATCTATCTATCTATCTATCTATCTATCTATCTATCTATCTATCTATCTATCTATCTATCTATCTATCTATCTATCTATCTATCTATCTATCTAAAGTCTATAAAAGTGCATCTATCCATCATATAACTGCTCCACACAGCTCCGGGGGGGGTTAATAAAGGCCTTCTGAAGCAAAGTGGTGCATTTGTGTAAGAAGAATATCCATATTTAAAAATGTATAGACTAAAATAACTAGCTTCCGGTGGTCAGCGGTACGCAAGTCGACTTATGGTGAAAGAGTAACCCTTGAACCCTTGACACGTGCGTATTGACGAACAGAGGAGAATTTCGATATAAGAGAAGAGGGGCTTGAGTTTGTTGCCCAGCCCTATCCGCAAAGAGGCGATGCTCCTGTACATCGTGTCAGGGGTTACTCTTTTAGCGCAAGCCGACTTGCGTACCGTTGACCGCCGGAAGTTAGTTATTTTTATTTAAATATGGATATTTTTCTTACACAAACGTGCCACTTTGCTTCAGAAGGCCTTTATTAACCCCCCGGAGCCGTGTGGAGCGGTTTTATGATGGATAGATGCACCTTTATGGACTTCAAAAATGACCCATCAAGTCAATGCCATTATAAAGCTGGGAAGAGCCAGAACATTTTTAATATAACTCAGATTGTATTCGTCTGAAAGAAGAATGTCATATACACCTAGGATGACTTGAGGGTGAGTAAATCATGGGCTAATTTTCATTTTTGGGTGAACTAACCCTTTAAGTATGGGATAATGTACATACAACTGGTTTTTAACACCTGGCAGGGTGATCAGGACCCTGATGCAAAAGCTGCCATGGAATGAACTATAAAGTTAGGCATAATTGCACAATTCTGACAATTACGAGTTTACATCTAGCAATTCTTACTTTTTTCCTCAGAATTAGCCTACGTGATATAAACTCGCAGTTGCGTGCTAGTCTGAAATGCGTGATATAAACAATTCTGACTTTGTAACTCACAATTGCGACTATATTACAAGTCTTTTTTTCCCATCAGAATTGGACTTTATAATTCTCAATTGCGAGTTAATATCTCACAATTCTGAAAAAATAAGAATTACTTGCAATAGTGTGAAAAAAGTCTAAATTGCGAGGGGGTTGGAGTCAGAATTGCGAGTTTATTTTGCCAGCGGACACAAAGTCTCTCAGGGGAATGCAAAACCTTTGCAAGCGAAAGCAGTTTCTTGGCCAAAGCAAAAGCATTAAAATATATTTTTTCCTCCATTCTCATAATTTTTTCATCACCATGTCCCTTTAGGTGCTCCGTACTAAACAATCATGCAGTTGAGCACTTCAACCGTACCTATATAGGTCTAATATTAATACTGAAGTCTTCATTTCTGGCACGTTCGATATGTGATACAAGATGCAAGAAGAGGCGGTCTCAAATACCTGGATGAGTGATCATTATACAGCGTTTCCATTATCAGGGAATAAATAAAATAAAATTGTTTTATTACTTTCGTCCCGGTTTTCCCCTAAATGACCTCAGAATGTCTTGACTGACCAATCAGAATCAAGCATTTCAGAGAGTTGTGTAATAAATTGTAATAATATTTCACAAAGCTTCTGTTTTTAATGTATTTTTGATCAAATAAATGCAGCCTTGGGGTCAAATGTAGCTTGTGCCGATCCATCCTTCAATAACAGCCTCTTTGCAACAACTTTTTGTTAAAGGTGCAGTGTGGGATTTTTAGCGGCATCTAGCGGTGAGGTTGTGAATTGTATCCCCCTCCCTTTCGGAGCACATAGAGAAGCTACGGGGGCCGACACAGGACAAAAATGTAATCGGAGAGAGCAGAGAGTGACTAGCGCTCTGTAGAGAAGTTTGTTCGTTTAGGGCTACTCTAGAAACATGATGGCGCAAAATGTCTCATTCTGAGGCAATAAAAACATAACGGTACATTACGTAAGGTCTTTATACTCCACTGAAAACAGTTATGTATATTTTATATTGCATTTATGTCAATAGATCCTTATAAATACTCACACTGCACCTTTAAAGGGATGGTTCACCCAAAAATGAACATTCTGTCATTGTTTACTCACCCTCAAGTTGTTCCAAACCTGTATGAGTTTATTTGTTCCTGACTATTTTTTTTCCTACTATGGTAGTCAAATGCTGCTGAGATCTGCTTGGTTACAAACATTCTTCCTAATATCTTGTACAGCAGAACAAAGACATTTATACAGCTTTGGAACAACTTGAGGGTGAGTAAATTAATACAGAATTTTAATTTTTGGGTGAACTATCCCTTTAATTATTGAGGAGTTTAGGAATAATTTTAGCCTACCTATATCTTACTCCATCCTTAGTACCTCACCTTACCTCAGCGATTCAGAGTGAGCTGGTTTTGTAGCTTTGTGTTAGTAAATGCTCTGGTTGGACTAAAGAGGAAGTTTTCAGTTGTTTTCAAAAGTTGAGGATTTCCAAAGTTGAGAGAAATTCAATTTCTCACGATTTGACCTCTTTTAGCAGGATCAAACCCAGTTTGGTGACACTTTATGGGATTTTAAGTTGATAGTTATGTTGTTGTTGGAGTCTTTCTTTGTATTACATCAGATTTATTGATTTGCAGTGCAACTCATATCCGCTCTTACCATTTCAACATGTAGAAAGGAAATTGTCTGTAGTATGTAATCACAGTGACTGAGGGGCCATCAATCGTGGGAAAAGCATATATCTTAGATTTATTTACAGACTTGTTAAAGGTCAAAATGAATTAAACCCATTTTTCACCATTTTTGTGTTCTTTCAAAAATGTTTGACCTTTCGGTTTAAATGCTGATCTTTTTTTTCCTCTTGTCACAGATTATTTGCCAATGTCTGTTAGTGTTCAAGGACAAGAATAAACCCTAAAAAAAATTTTTATGTTTTATTTTTTGTTTTTTTTTACATCGAGGTCAGAAGAGCCTTGCAGACTTTGCAAGGGTGCCGTCCAAAAGCATGGAGAGACCTGATGTTAAAGCCAGACGATCTAAGTTCCTCCCAAGGCTATACAGCATAAAGCATGGTCACCTTCAAGCCGTCACCAGAAAACCTGACCTCAGGTTCTGCACTGAAATCAAAGACCTTCAAAACTCAGGACTAAACGCTTGTTTTATCCAAACTGTAACGGCGACAAAAGTGGTTTGTGGGATTAAAAGGTATAAGTGCTCAGGCTGTCTGTGCTACTACAGTGAGCTGGAGCAGCTGATGGCACACATAAAGCAGGGCTGGATAGAAGGCTACAGCTGCAGAACGTTCTACCAGAAGCTGAAGGACATGCAGGACTGTAGGGAGTTACTGACCGTACATGAAGAAGCAGCAGCATCTTCTGAAAGCGACCCTCAGAGGCAGAGCCCCGGAGATGAAAAGTTTGACATGATCCTCAGGTGGCTGCAGGATGTAACAATATAACTACAGTGAACGAAGGAGATAGAATGATTGTCTGAAGTCATGACAAGATGTTGGCAAGGATTTCATTAAACCTTTTTTTTTTTTCAATTTGGATTTCCTGAGAAATTTTGTTGAATGTCTTGGTTTATTTTCCCTAAACAATAGCCCTTTTCGGACGGTAACTGTTTCTCGTGGGGGGCAAGTCAGTGGTTTTATTGCCGTCCGAATTAGGAATCCAGTGTTTTTCTCCCACCAACCACGTAAAAATCCCCGGCCGAATGACCCACTGTTTTTTTGACAAACACCAAGGTTGTGTGGTAATGAAGGACATTTTCACACTTGAACGTTTGCACCAAGGTCCGAACCAAAGTTCATGTTTTGATACATTTGGTTAGTTTTGGTTTGGTTTCACATTGCAATTATGCGAGCGCACTAAAAAACTTTACAAGACATACTTGCGTCCTGTCGTCATCGTCTATGTGGGCTGCATCCTGACATTGATTGGTTTGTAAACGGACGTGCGTCTGACGAATGAATGAACAGACGCATATCGTTGCCACCAGTGCACATTGCTTGACTATTTATTTTTGTTTCGTTTAAAAGTAGACATTTCAAGCTGAGTTTCGGTTTATTTATGAGACATGAGCAATGCAAGTGACCGCTCCGTGCCTCCATGTCACAATTGTTGTCTCCTATAGCCTATTTGCGTCTTATTTATTAAATCCAGTAGGGTTGGGTACCGAACTCAGTACTTTTAAGGGCACCGTCCGAATTACGTCGGTATTACCGAGTACCGATTCACATTAAATCAATCGGTACCAAATTTCGGTACCTGAGAACACATCTGGTGATATAGACTAGTGTCTGTAAATATTAAACCACAAAAAGACTATTTAAATCCGAATCCTGCGTGTCTCTGCGCAAATGAATGCCATAGGACACGCGGTTTACCACTCACATACATATACACACACTCTCACTCACTCAGAATCACTCGTGACGGTTGCATGTTTCCATTTTTCTGCAGTCTCATATGAGGACATGAACGCATGAACGTCATCTCCAGAGTCACTGAGAGTCACTTTATGAGCATTTTACCGTTTCATTTGATAAAAACTAGTCATGTCAGAAACGCACAGAAACTCAAAGGTCTTCACGGTAACCCGTCAAAATAAAAGTCTGGTTTATCTTGACAAACATATTACTGTTGTACAGTAGAATACAAAGTAAAAAGTCTCAGTGTAATAATAATACTAACACTAATGTAATAATAATACACTATCAAAACTTTCTTTAAGTAATAAATTACACATTTTTTAACTGTATAAAGCTCAGTTGTTCAGCACTTTTGTTTGACGAAAAAAGTTTAATTAAATTAAAAGATAAATAAAATGAATGTCTTACGTCTTCATTTGATTACCAGAAAATACACAACACATCATTTGTGGGAAATCTGAATAGAAATTAAATTAAAAAGAAAAAATAATATGGTTGTTATTATGAATTAAATCAAGTACCTAGTAGCGTACTATTTACTAGTAAATATTGCAGTATACAAACATCACAGACAATGGCAGACAGAGACCAGGGCAGCTCTGGCATAATGTCAACAACACTTCTTTAAACGACTTACAGGTTCTTTACGGTTATTGATGTAAACATCCCTAAAGTACCGGAAAAAGGTACCGTTGGGTACCGGTACAGAATTTTTAGGTACCGGTACCGATACCGGTTAAAATGTTTACCCAACCCTAAAATCCAGGCAATTGGCTGATGAAACATTGATTAAAATTAAGATACAATTTATACAAAACGAAATTCACTTTAAAGAAACAATTCACTACAAAACAAAACTTAATGAAGTGGTCAAAATCATTTCTGATGATGCCGCAAAAGGACGATTTCACTGTAAGGGGACTCGCGGTGTATGTAGATAGAAATGGCTCATTCTGAGGTAATAAAAACATAACGGTACATTATGTAAGGTCTTTATACTCCACTGAAAACATAGTTATGTATATTATATTGCATTTCTGTCAATAGATCCTTATAAATTCTACACTCTGCACCTTTAAAGGGATGGTTCACCCAAAAAATGAACATTCTGTCATCATTTACTCACCCTCAAGTTGTTCCAAACCTGTATGAGTTTCTTTGTTCTGCTGAACAGAAAAGAAGATATTTAGAAGAATGTTTGTAACCAAGAAGATAGAGCAACCATTGACTAACATTGTATTTTTTTCCCTACTATGTTAATCAATGGTTGCTCCATCAGCTTGTTTACAAACATTCTGCAAAATATCTTCCTTTGTGTTCAGCAGAACAAAGAAACTCATACAGGTTTGGAACAATTTGAGGGTGAGTAAATGATGACAGAATTTTCATTTTTGGGTGAACTATCCCTTTAATCAGGGTGCATCAAAACCTAAAAATATCCACCACAGCTTTAGGTATTTGATGCTGCATCAATATTTAAAATGATTCGGAGACAATTACTCGCACCTTAAGCAATATTACCGGTTCCTATTTAAGATGTTTCTGAGAAGTGGAGAAAATTCCATGATGACGGTGATGAGCACAGTCACAACACATATCACACTTGTATGGAATCTGCTCATCTTTCCATCCCAGAACGAATGCTCATGGCATTTCCTGTCAAAACACGCATGTTTCATTCTGGGAAGGGGAAAAATCTAGTCAACACATGTAAAACAGCTGAGGTTGGTTAATTTCAGACTATCCATCCATCCGTCCGTCTGTCTGTTTTTCATACATCCATCATTATATCTATCTAATTTATCTGTCCGTTCATCCATCCACCCATTCATCTTCATATTTATCTAATTCTCCCATCCATTATTATATCTAATTTTCCCATCTGTCCATCCATCCATTATTATATTTCTCTAATTTTCCCCTCCATCCATTATTATATCTAATTTACTCATCCATCCATCATTATATCTATCTAATTTTCCCATCCATCCATTATTATATCTATCTAATTTACCCATACATCCATCATTATATCGATCTTATTTTTCCCATCCATCCATTATTATATCTAATTTACCCATCCATCCATCATTATATCTATCTAATTTTTCCCATCCATCCATTATTATATCTATCTAATTTACCCATCCATCCATCATTATATCTAATTTTCTCATCCATCCATTATTATATTTATCTAATTTACCCATCCATCCATCCATCCATCATTATATCTATCTAATTTTTCCTATCGATCCATCATTATATCAAATTTTTCCCATCCATCCATTATTATATCTAATTTACCAATCCATCCATCATTATATCTATCTAATTTTTCCCATCCATCCATTATTATATCTATCTAATTTACCCATCCATCCATCATTATATCTATCTAATTTTTCCCCTCCATCCATTATATCTAATTTACCCATCCATCCATCATTATATCTATCTAATTTTTCCCATCCATCCATCATTATATCTATCAAAATTTTCCCATCCATCCATTATTATATCTATCAAATTTTTCCATCCATCCATCATTATATCTAATTTTCTCATCCATCCATTATTATATTTATCTAATTTACCCATCCATCCATCCATCCATCCATCCACCCATCCATCCATCCATCCATCATTATATCTATCTAATTTTTCCTATCGATCCATCATTATATCAAATTTTTCCCATCCATCCATCATTATATCTAATTTACCAATCCATCCATCATTATATCTATCTTATTTTTCCCATCCATCCATCATTATATCTATCAAATTTTTCCCATCCATCCATTATTATATCTATCAAATTTTTCCATCCATCCATCATTATATCTAATTTTCTCATCCATCCATTATTATATTTATCTAATTTACCCATCCATCCATCCATCCATCCATCCATCATTATATCTATCTAATTTTTCCTATCGATCCATCATTATATCAAATTTTTCCCATCCATCCATCATTATATCTAATTTACCAATCCATCCATCATTATATCTATCTAATTTTTCCCATCCATCCATCATTATATCTATCAAATTTTTCCCATCCATCCATCATTATATCTATCTCATTTTTCCCATCCATCCATCATTATATCTATCAAATTTTTCCCATCCATCCATTATTATATCTATCTAATTTTTCCCATCCATCCATTATTATATCTGTCTAATTTTCCATCCATCCATTCATCCTTCCATCATTATATTTCTCTAATTATCCATCAATCCATCATTATATTTATCTAATTTTTCCCTTCCATCATCCATCCATCTAATTGTCCCATCCCTCCCCCATTATATTTATATAATTATCCCATCCATCATTATATCTAATTTTCTCCATCCATTCATCCTTCTATCATTATATTTCTCTAATTTCTAAATCAATCTATCTATCTATCTATCTATCTATCTATCTATCTATCTATCTATCTATCTATCTATCTATCTATCTATCTATCTATCTATCTATCTATCTATCTATCTATCTATCTATCTATCTATCTATCTATCTATCTATCTATCTATCATCCATCATTATATTTCTCTAATTATCCCATCCATCATTAAATCAAATTTTTCCATTTATCCATCCATTATTATATCTATCTAATGTTCCCATCCATCCATCCATCGCGACACGATGGATGATAAAAGATATTTGGGATGTGTCAGGCAAAGTAAAAGGAGTGTCCTCTGACAGTTTTTATTTTGTGGTGGGAGACTGAAGCACAAGTGCTTTCAAAGCTGTTTTACAAAGCATTCATGTGTCACTCATAGCTTGCACATGACAGCCACCTTAAAAGATTTGAAGAGATCCACTGCTGACAGGCATGGTGGCATCACTGTAAAACCCTCATCTATTTTTTTGTCAGGAGTACAATCTTTTTGTTGTCGGATTTCATAGATTACATATTCTCTCTTTTGTGAATGTCAAGGATTCCTCAAATTCCAAGGGAGATACTGCTTAGACATTTGCATGTGTGCTAAACCCAATGTTTAGGTATTGGCGCTATAGGGCATCCTGTCTTTCTCTGACAGGACGGCTGGTGTTTCCTGCCACAATAGATTGGTCGGCTGTCTCTGCAGTAGGTGAGTGGTCTGTGAAGAGATTGTGTGCAGGGGGTGCCGGTGTCTTGCCAAGAAACCGACCTTTTCAAAGAGGCAATCGATGAGGCCCAGCACCAGGGCTCCGGAACATTCACGCCTGTCAGGTGGGTGGGAGGAAGTTCATACAGACAGCGGTGGCGTGCTAATTGCTCAGGGTTGCTGGCACCCCCACTGTTTGGGTGCAGATGGTGAGGGTCTGTGTCCCTGTGGTGTCCACACTAGCCATAGGAGGGCTACAGTCTTGCCAAAGCATGCTTAACTCCATATGAGACCACACCTACAACTGACACTCTGTTAGCAACCACTGGATCAGAAGCTTAGACTGTAGATTAAATACGATTTCTTTAGAAAATGTGGAAAACTCACTGTCGCTGTACTGGAGTTTTGTGGGTGGTTGCTAGCAGAGCTTTACTTAACTTCACTGTATCACTGTGGTTAGTGGTTTTCCAAAGTTACTAAGTGAATTTTCACTGCCCACAATTTTTACATTAATAACATGGGGAAAAACTGCCATATAGATATATGTATCTCATTTATAATAGATAATTTTATAATAATAATATTATAATAATATATAATTTGGCAGCAGGTATATTAGGTCACTTTAAGACCTGATGCACAGATCCATTATACTGTTACACATGCATTTTCTTTCTCAACTGTTTACATTCACTTAAAACATAACTGACTGTGTTTACACAAATAATCGCCAAGACCGGAATTTTGGCATTATTTTGTGTATTTGACTGTTTAAGTGCAATAAGCAGCGAAAAATAACAGAATTTAGTACTGAGAGGCGGCTTTATGTGCACGCACTTTGGGTGTGAGAACAAAATCTGAGGGAATGAGTAAAATTATGCGCAACACACAGAAATTCAAGCACTGTAACCATCAATATTCATCTAGAGCAAATTAAATGAGTGAGTAAGGAAGCACACCTAGTGTAACTATTCTGCGGAAAATTTGTATTGAAAGCGATTGATATTTCAGTATCGATATGTATCGAAAAATTTATATTATATTTCACAACACTACATTACACTTAGTTTATTGTTTCAGATGCCTTTTTAAAAGACTAGATTTGAAAAATGTATATATTATATATAAAATTGAACCCGCCAAAGTGACTGCTAAAATCCACCCACATTTTTTGGGTGTTAATGTCAAGCCCTGGTTGCCAAGGCATTGATATGTGGTTGCTAGTTGGCTGCTAATCGGTTTACTAGCCCAAGTCAATAAAAAAAAAAAACACACATCCTAAAGTCTCTGGCTGCATCCAAAAACACATACTCTTTGAGTAGGTAATTAGTAATTACTTTGCAACTGTTCTATATAGTATGAACGTTTAGTATGAAAATAATCCGGACATACTACATTTGCCATGTTGTCATTGTGACCTACAGCATCAGTTGTGTTGCTTCACTGCCATTCACAACTCCTTTCCCGTGGCCTCATTATAGTAAAGTGTCGATTGGATGCGCATCTTCAGAAGTCATCCTGGTACTGTTCCCCTTTTATGAGTACTGTGAATTTGGACATATACTATTCATTTCACATACTGTTTTTTTGAATTTGTAAGTTTTCAGACAAATCGCATGTGCAAATCTGACAAAATTTTCGTGTTGGTGTGAACAGGATTTGAGTCTACAGAATTAATTCTGGCCACTTAGCAAAGTAATAGCAGATTTTTATTTTAACATTCCTCATGATATGAGCTATTCATGTCCGTACTAGATCTTACAGCCACCTTTGATAGATCATGATGTACTTTGGTGTTTAAAGCGTTTAATTGGTGTCAATGGTTCATTTTATATCTTAAAAACAGGTCCTTTTCTGTAACGTTGGGTAAATTTTCCTCCTCTTCAGTTCCTATTATTAGCGGCGTACCTCTGGGCTCCATTCTGGGACCGCTCCACTTTAACTTACAAACAGTATGTGTCCGTTGGGGAATATTATTAGAGGGCACAATGTCTCGTTTCATTTATATGCTAATAATACACAGTTGTGCATACCATTGAAAGCTAGTGATCCCATTCAACCATTGTTTGATTGTCTTGACGATGTTAAGAAACGGTTAACAAATAACTTTCACCAATTTCATGAGGACAAAATAGATCCCCCCATTTTGGTCCCCCAAAATTGTAGCCTAAAAATCTAGACGCACCCTAGCGGCAGCAAATGTAATTTGCAGCCAGGGTCGTCTAGCAACTCTCTGTTGGCTTGTGAGCTGGAAAAACCAAACTCTGGTCAGGCCCATCACATCGTGCATAGAGTTGGTGGGCGGGCTTAACATAATGACGGCAGAATTGCGGCGGTTCTGCGTGCTACTTGTAAACAAAGAAGCTGGCGAACAGCGGCCTTTCGAATTGGCTTTGGCCATGACTCTGGAAGACTTGGAGTTAAGCTTTTCTTTGAGAAAAGAACAAAGAACGGCACTGAAGTCACTCTTAAAAAAGGAAGATGTGTTCTAAGTTTTGCTGACCAGATACGGCGAAAGTTTAATCTATCAACTAGCACCGCATCACCTTCTTCGTTGCTCTGGTTGGTTGTAGCGCTAACCTATTGCGTGCATTGGGAATTTGAAAGACAACCGTTTATCCCGCCCCTCGGATTGAGCCCTGCCAATGGTGTGTTCCCAGGGGGCGCACACACACACGCACATACACGTGACACTCGCTCGCTGTCTTTGTTGTCTCTGCCATGTCACTATATGAGGACACGAACACATAAACCGTCACTCCATGAGAAAACTGTCATATAATGTACACATACACTCAAAGTCACAGCAATCCGTCAAAATAAAAGTTTGATTTAACGTGAAGAAATTGACAGAATATATTAGGCTTGTAGTTGTCATTGTTGCCAATTTTAACACATTTGTGTGTTGTACCAGTTGACAAGCTTTAAAAATTGTCTAAACATGTATTCTTCATTTGTTCTTTCATGATTGTCTAGTTTTACAGTAGGCTATGCACAGGATAAATTATAAGAATAACCCAGCAAGAATAACCCAGAATAGCAAATCCATTAGACTAATGGTAAAAATTGACTACATTTTGGGTTTTCTCAACAGACCAGCCTGCTGGGTTAAAATGCCACTGGGTTAATTTAACCCAGCATGTGTTCTGTCCAATATTTACCTAGCGGTGGGTTGCCAATTGGGTTGTTTTTAACCCAGCCATTTTTAGAGTGTGAGCATGTGATCATTTCCGCTCAATTTCTTCCCAGGTTAGGAACCTTGTCGTCATCTTGGACTTAAGAATTATGCTTTAAATTTGGTCATTAAGAATAGTTTTGATCAATTACGGATTATTTCCTAATTTAAAACATTTTTGTCTTTCCAAGATTTGGAGAAGGTTATTCATGCTTTTATCACATCACGTTTAGATTATTGTAATTCATTGTACTTGGGTCTTCCTCAGTCAACTCTTGCTCGCCTCCAGATGGTTCATTTTCAGCTGCAAGGCTGTTGACCAGGGCAAAGAAATATGACCATGTCACCCCAATTATAGTATTGCTCCATTGGCTCAATTCAATTTCAATTCACTTTATTGTCACACAGCTATATACACAAGTGCAACAGCAGGTGAAATTCTTGGTGCAGTTCCGAGCAACATAGCAGTCACGACATGACATGTACAACATTTAAGCAACAACAGATTACACATCTGATGCGCACACAATTACTCACAGCACAGTAAACTCTACAATAAACAATAAATAATTTACACAATGTGAGTGTAGTTCTCACAGCTTTAGCCAATATACACATACTTACAATATACATATACTTTAAACAATATACACTAAACATACATTAAACAGTATACATTAAGCTATAATAATAATAATAATATACAATGTACAGTATACATTATTATTCACAGTAGAGATCCAATTATGTACAATAGGTGCTATATGATAAATGATAAATAATAAATGATACATAAATGTGTATATAATGTGTGTGTATCTACAGTGGGTTGTGCGGAGTGATATTCTGTCCAGTGTGTGTTATGATCCTGATGGATCAGGAGTTAAGTAGTCTGATTGCTTGTGGGAAGAAGCTGTTCTGAAGTCGGCTGGTGCGTGTTCTAATGCTGCGGTACCGTCTGCCTGATGGCAGCAGTGAGAGCAGCCCATGGTTCGGGTGGCTAGAGTCTCTGATGATCCTCTGAGCTCTCTTCACACACCGCCTGGCGTAAATGTCCTGGAGGGAGGGAAGCTCACCTCCGATGATGCAGCTGGCCGTGCGCACTACCCTTTGCAGGGCTTTGCGGCTGCGGGCGGTACTGTTGCCGTACCAGGTGGTGATGCAGCCAGTCAGCAGGCTCTCGATGGTGCTGCTGTAGAAGCGTGTGAGGATGTGGCGGTTCATTCCAAACCTCCTCAGCCGTCGCAGGAAGAAAAGGCGCTGATGAGCCTTCTTCACAACGGCCTCGGTGTGGACGGACCATGAGAGTTCCTCTGTGATGTGGACACCGAGGAACTTGAAGCTGCTGACTCTCTCCACCGGTGCTCCATCGATGGTGATGGGGCGGTGTTCTCTCTCATTCCTCCTGAAGTCGACCACCAGCTCCTTGGTCTTGCTGACGTTGAGGGAGAGGTTGTGCTCCTGACACCACCGTGTCAGAGTGTGCACCTCCTCTCTGTAGGCCGTTTCATCATTGTCGGTGATAAGACCTACCACCGTCGTATCGTCAGCAAACTTGATGATGGTGTTGGAGCTGTGGGTAGCCACACAGTCATGTGTGTACAGGGAGTACAGGAGTGGGCTGAGAACACAACCCTGAGGGGCTCCAGTGTTGAGAGTCAGTGGTCCATTTTAGGATCCAGTTTAAAATTCTGTTGTTTTTTAAAGCTCTTAATGATCAAACTACTTCGTATCTCAAAGATCTTGGTAACACTTTACAATAAGGTTGTATTAGTTAACATTAATTACTGCATTAGTTAACATGAACTAACCATGAACAACACCTCTGTTCAGCATTAGTTAATCTTTGTTAACATGAGTTCATCAAAATACAGCTGTTCATGTTTGTTCATGTTAGTTCACAGTGCATTAACTAATGTTAACAAGATTTTAATAATGCATTAGTAAATGTTGAAATTAACATTAACAAAGATAAATAAATGCTTTATAAGTGCAGTTCATTATTAGTTCATGTTAACTAATGTAGTGTTACCAAGATCTTCTTCTTTCACATTCATCTAGCAGATCTTTAAGATCTTCTGATAGATTTCTTTTGTATGTCCCTCGATCCCAATTAAAAACTAAGGGTGATAGAGGTTTCAGTCGCTGCCCCTCGCTTATGGAATCAATTGCCACTGGCTAACTGCCTTGTACCTTCTATTATCATTTTTATGAAGAGGCTGAAAACGTTTCTTTTGTCCCAGGTGTAATAATTTCTTTACTCTGTTCTGCACTTTGGTCAGCTTTTCTGTGTTTAAATGTGCTTTATAAATAAAATGTACTTACTTGTCATGAATGTGGTGTGGCCCTACTCTTAAGAATGAGCAATAGAATTAGTGAAGTTTAGCAAGCACCACTAACCAGATTCAACTACACTGTAGTTATTATTCATGACATCTTTTCATTCATAACAGGAATGTTTATATATATATATTTTTTCTTTTTGTTGCAAAAATAGATAAATAGTATAAACCTGTGAATATATTGAAGGGGTTGAGGTTCGTGGTCTGCTTTAGTGATCAAACACTGTACTATTGCTCTTGTGCCATGGTCCTCTTTGGTATGTAAATTAATCTTCTACGGCTTTCTTCATTCAAGCCCTAAGTGGTGATGTGGGGTCTCCATTTGAGGAAATGGAGGGAGTCACTGGAATCAAGGCAGACATTTTGTATAGTCTGTAAAATGCTTCTACTGAGAATTCATTGAATATTAATTTTATTATATATATATATATATATATGCAATATACGCTATACCGTGCCAACCATCACATACTTCTGTAATTCACAGATCTAAGCCATGTGAATACTTGACTCCATCTGTCAAGTTTTTCCATATCACTTTAGGCTTCTGGGCTTGTGAATCTGTATTACTGTATATGTGATGAGGTGAGAAGGATAGTGGCAGTTTTCCTGGTAGTTGGGCTTCTTCTCCTAATGAGAGAAGTCTGCATCATTATTGATTGACCTGGTCACTGGATGCGTGTCTCAGAATCTTAATGGGATGATGGGGTGGCGTGCTGAGGAAAGGAAGAACGTGCCAGCAGCAGGCAAACGCTAAAATGTGTGTGGGCAACAGGAGAGGGGAAATGAGTACAATTGTGTGCATGTGTGGATGAGACAGTTCTTTTAAGAGGTTTTCTGTACAAATCTTGTTTCAGGTAAAAGATTGGGTTAATTAGTCCTTTTGCAATTGGGTTGTTAGCTTTTTATTGCCTATCTGGCCAGATCATTAAGTATGAATGAAAGACCAAGTTTCTCTTGCATCTGGCACAACTTTAGCTTTATTTATTTATTGTTTGTTTACTTATTTTTTTATTTACTTATATTACTTATTTATTTAACAAAATGGCAGTTGTATATACAGCAAATATAACAGCAGTTTGTATATGTAAAATTTTGTAAAGAAATTAATGCCTTTTTATTGGAATGTCTATGTACACCAGGTGCAAATAGCGCGGCGTGTTGGCAAGCGCTATTTACACTAGCTCCGCCAAGCAATGCCTGGTAGGGCCACACAAGATTAAAAAAGACACACATTTCAATATCTTTAGTGGTGTAGTCAGTAGAGCGTAAGGTCCACAGAACTAGGTTTTGACGCGACCGATCCAGGTTCTAATCCGCCTTTTGCTGAGCTCGCTCTTCTACATTTTCCCATCACATATCACATCAGAAAAGCATTTACTTTCAATAAAAATGAAGAAATTTTTCTTAAAGTGCCTAATGAAATGTTTAATAATAATTAAAGTATTTATTGGGTAGTGTAGAGTTAAGGGTAGGTGTAGGGAGGGCTTTTATTTTCCCATTAAGGCGGCATCCATTTAATAATTTTAATAAATATAATAATTTATACACACTGTTATTGTTGCATCCTGTTAATGTACAACAATACTGAGGTGCAAAAAGTATGTATATCTGCCAAAATAAAGTATAATTAGCGTCTAATTAATTACTATTTACCATTTTGCAAAGACCTGCTACTTTTACATGGTGTAAATAGAATAGTAAATAAATCACTATTTTCACTTTCAGCAAGGATGCATTAAATTAATCAAAATTGCATTTATAAGACATTGCAAAATATATTCTAATAAATGCTGCTTTTTAAACTTTATATTCATCAACAACAAAAAATCCGGAAAATAATGTATCACTGTTTTCACAAAAACATAAGCAACTTTTTTTTTAAACATTGATAATAATAATGTTTCTTGAGCAGCAAATCAGCATATTAGTATGATTTCCGAAGGATCATGTGACACTGAAGACTGGAGTAATAATGCTGAAAGCCCACAGGAATTAATTAATTTTTGCAATGTAATATTTCACAGTATTACTGTTTAACTAGCCTAGAAATCTAGACGCACCCTAGCGGCAGCAAATCTAATTTTCCGCGAGTGTAGTCTAGCAACTCTCGGTAGACCTGCGAGCTGGAAAAACCAAACTCTGGTCAGGCCAATCACATTGTGTATAGAGTCGGTGGGCGGGCTTAACATAATGACGGCACGTCACGGCAGAGATGCGGAGGTTCTACATGTTACTTGTAAACAAAGAAGCTGGCGAACAGCGGTCTTTCGAATCGGCTTTGGCCGCGACTCTGGAAGACTTGGAGTTAAGCTTTTCTTTGAGAAAAGGACAAAGAACGGCACTGAAGTCATTCTTAAGAAAAGAAGATGTGTTCGGAGTTTTGCCGACTAGATACTAAGTCTAATCTATGAACTAACGTTAGCTCCGCTTCACCTTCTTCTTTGCTCTGGTTGGTTGTGGCTCTCATGGCTCTATCAAATTGCGTGCAGAGGGAATTTGAAAGACAACCGTTTATCCCGCCCCTCGGATTGAGCCCTGCTAATGGTGAGTTTCCAGACCCAACATCTTGATGTCGGTCTGGCTTGTCAGGCTAGTGTTTAACTATATTTTTGATCAAATAAATGCAGCCATGGTATGTATAAGAGAATTCTTTCAAAAACATAAAAAAACTTTATATACCTGTGTGTGTGTGTGTGTGTGTGTGTGTATATATATATATATATATTTTGTTTATTATCATATATTAACTTTATCACCAACCAAATTAAATGTATTTTCGTCATGCATGTCATTAGGCATTCCAGGATTTCTATTAATGTAAAACAGAAAAGGATATCTTAATGCACTTTCTGTCTGAGTCTGCTCCACTCTCCTCAGCGCACCAGGACTCTATAATCAATCCATACTGCTAAGTGTTTCAAATTGTCATTAACCTTGTCTATGTAATTTCATTCCAGTCATTTAAGTCAGATGCCCTTTCTGGAACAAACATTCCTTCTCCTTGTATTCAACTCATTCCATAACTCTGGTCCTGGAGCAAAACTCCAGTGTAAGGGGAAGGACATCCATGGTGCATGTGTGGTAGGCTTCATTAGTGTGCGTGGAATGCAGGTTTATCGGAGAAACAACTGCATTCAAGTGCTGCACAATTAGGCATGGAGGAACAAATAATGAAAACGAGCTACAGGAGCGATAACAAATGCATCCCAATTCAGAGGCTGCATCGTTTGAAGGCTGCATTTGAAGATCGAATGGGTCACAGCGACTTGATGAAGGATGTCTCAATTTGAACAAAATGCGTCCTTCTTTCCCTGAGCTACAATAAAATAGAATGAGTGTGGATCATTCGCAGCATAGC
Source organism: Romanogobio albipinnatus (assembly GCA_023566225.1). Lineage (NCBI taxonomy): Eukaryota > Metazoa > Chordata > Actinopteri > Cypriniformes > Gobionidae > Romanogobio > Romanogobio albipinnatus. The sequence goes on along the minus strand of CM042261.1, from coordinate 15,254,826 downwards.
CTATCCCAAAATTCATTGCGCACCAGTGACAACTGGATTTTTATGTGAGAAAATGCAGAATTTTACTTTTTGGGGGTAAGTATTGGGCTTTATTTTACTCTAATAATTTTAAAGCAGTTCAAATGTTGACATATCTTACAAAGATGCGATTTTATAAATGGTTTTATACCAAGGGTGTCCAAACCTGCTCCTGGAGCACTGCACTGTCCTTTGCACTGTCCTGCAAAGTTTAGTTCCAACTTGCCTCAACACACCTGCCTGGAAGTTTCTAGTATCCCTAGTAAAACCTTGATTAGCTGGTTTAGGTATGTTTAATTGGTGGATAGTGGGCCTCTAAGGAACAGGATTGGACAACCCTGGTTTATAGAGGGTATGCACGTGATGTCGCCATCGACTGGAGATTGACTGTATAAATAGATTTGACAAGAAATCTGAGGTATATTTTTACAGACTGCAGAAAAGCTACAGAAAAGAAGCAAATGGATCGCTGCAGTTCACAGAATCAACAGGACTCCAGGATCATTTTGTGTCAATATGCTGAATTTTGAAGTAAAATCATAGCCTATATATTGTATTGCTATATATTGTATTGACAACTCATCAATTCAATATTTGCCATCTTATATTCTGCATAATGTTATGTTTTTAAATAAACCCTGACAAAAAAAGGTTTAGTTTACAAGTTTTAGGGCTGGACGATATGATGATATATATAGCATTGATAAGTGATCACCTGGATTTAGACCTAGCTATATTGTAAGCTATTATAGCTTTATTTTCCCGGCATCGAAATCAGGCACATATAAATGTCAGGAAACACGATTCCTGGCTGCATGTCAATATCTATGGATCACTGGATATTTGGTAAGTTGTACGTAACACTCTATTGAGTCCAACCTTTAGTTTAAACTGATAATCGTTCGTTTTACTCACATTTTCACAGTTTCCCGTATTAAATCCGGTCATAGAACAGGCTCTTTTGCCACTCAGTCCAGATGAGGGGTTGTATTCCAACGTCAATGCATACCCTCTATACTCTTTATTGGCGCTGTCCCAAATGACACACTTCATGTGCACTTGCAGTCTTGTGGACTTAGTGGCCACTGCATGTGCATGTATGTTAAGTCCAGAAGACAATAGGGTGTCCGTTTTTTATTTTATGTTTTAGGTGCTCGCGGGCGCCCCCTTTAAGTCCCTCGATATGTGCCCTCAATGTGCTTTTCGCAGCAGGCGTCTACCCAGTCAAAGCTGCATTACATCACGAAAGTATGAACTCAGAGGAAGATCGCGAGGGCTTAGGGTTCCATTTGGGACGGGGCCATTATGTATGGACCAAAATCAACATATTTAGAGCGTTGTTTTGTTTTCAGACAGTTGATTATCACTTTCAAAAAAGTCCAGTACACACGTTACTGCAGCTCGCCAACTGCAGCTGTCACAGTTGCTAGGCACCAAAGAACAATCCCTATAGGCTAGACCATCACATTTGAAAAAGTTTGGTTCGACCTTCCCACACTTTGAAGGCGTAGCCTTCGAAAGATGGAGCCCCTGAATTGAGACGCAGCTATAGAAATATGCAATACAGAACCATAGACTAATCACCCTACCTTATTTTTCTGGTAAACGTTTTGAAATACAGAGTAGAATGTATTTTGTAAAAGAGTTTGTACAGTTTTACATCTCATACGCCAAATACTACATATTAGATGTCAGTATGTTGTACCTTTCAGAATCTTTGCAAGCATACAAAAACGAATGTGTGCGACCAAACTTTTTGCACCATACAAGTACATAAAATTACTAATGAGATCCTTTTGCTTATCCACACAAAGGTAGTGCTTTTTATCAGTCTGCTCCTGATGTTGAGCTGTTCCAAACAAGCAGTAATTTACCAGAGGCCTACGAGTTATTTACCTGCCTTCCTGCACTGCAACTCCCCCTTGTGTTTCAGCCTTTGTTGATTCCACACATGGCTTGCTTCAATAGCATCTTGTTTGCAGAGACGGCAGAAGCTAAATCTGCTCGATTTGAGAGCTGTAGGGTAAACAAACAAAGTATTTTGGTTGAAGGTCACAGATGTAACTTAAATAAAATAAAAATTGATGGGAAACATATATTCAGCATTTTGAGGTGAGATACGGCCGTGTGTGCTGTAAAAGTGACAAATATGATTAGCAGGTAGGGTCTGAATACTCGACTCACTATAATAATTTCATGCTCATACAATATGAATCCAGTGTCTTTGCTGGTGTGGCCATGGCCCTGAGGGGATTTCAGCTCCTTTTGTCGCAAGCCATCGTAGTTTTTTTCTTCTTTCTTTTCTCAGCCCTAGCTTGACTGATTCTGAATACAAAGAGAAAACCGCAGATCTGGAGATGGAGCCCATGATTTGCGGTAGGCTTTGGAGTTTGTATTTGGAGCAGGGAGACTCAAGGAGGATGACCTGATGCCAGGAGGGCTGATGGAGAGATATGTGGCGTGACCTGGATGGATGCAGGGTTAATTGTCCAGAACCGACAGCCATCGTGAGTGACTGGGGATCACACGACTCACTTCGACATGCCATGTGAAGCTTTTGAGGCTTGTGACATTCGTGGTGTATTTCAGGAGCCTTCAGGATAGTCACATCACGGCTGGATTTGAGTCCCAACAAACCAGCTCAGACCTGTCATCATTCAGCTGGCTGGAAAAGTCTTGGGAAATACTGATTTCTTTTACTGGAATGGTTCAGGTGAATTAAAAAAAATATTAAAAAAACAAGCAAAAAATCTGCCATAATTTAGTTTTGAAGCCATATGATTACACTGCAAGAGAAATGTCAAAGACGCGTGGGATTGCATGTATTGTGCATAATTGTACTCATTCTCGCAGATTTTTTTCTCACACCCAAAGTGTACACACATAAAGCCGCCTCTTAGTACTAAATTGAGTTCTTTTTCACTGCATATTGCGCTTAAACAGTCAAATACAAACAAAATAATGTCCAATTGTCGGTGTTGGCGAGTATTCACACAAGTGAACGTAAACAGTTGAGAAAGAAAACGCATGTGTAACAGTATAATGGATTCGTGCGTCAGGTCTTAAAGTGACAGCAGCCTAATATACCTGCTGCCAAATTATGAGATGATAATAAAGATATCTAAATAATAGGGGTGTAACGTTACACAAAACTGACGGTTCGGTACATTGTTTACAAGCTGCTTGACATCTTTCCGCGGTTGAAACACTGACTGAGCGATTACACGACATATGATACGTTTTAGTAAGTGTTAATGTATCCTCAACATACCTTAAGATATTAATTCATGTTTATTCTTCTGGAAGAGATGATCGAGTTATATACAGTGATCAGTCGTCACATTTATCGTTTGAATTTCGTGATGAAATGGACTGAATACTTAATATGTTCGAGTGGGAACTAGGATTGAAGTGTGTTCCGCGCTTAAAACAAGCCGACTGTTAACTGTTAAAGATTGCATTCGGAACCGTTCGGTACCCACGCGCACCGAACCGAGAGCCCTGTACCGAAACGGTTCGGTACGAATACGTGTACCGTTACACCCCTACTAAATAACAGTTTTTCCCCATGGTATCGGTGTCAAAATTGTGGCCAGTGAAAATGTGTGGCTAGCAACTTTGGAAAAACACTAGCTACAGTAGCTGGTGAGCAAAAAAAAGTTAATGCCAATGTAACCCCTCCTGTTTGCACCTCACTCCAGGTGGGACTCAAACCAGGGTCCGCCGGCATGAGAGTCAGACGCTCTAACAAGGAGGCTAAAGGCTGCAACTTCTAGCGTCAGTCGCCAGAGCATCTCTTGAGATCAGAGGAGTGAGGTTTACTTTCGCAGTGACTACTAGCTGGCCTCTGTTACACCAAGCCCTCAATTGAGATCATTTTGCTCCATTTTTAAAATCCAATGATTTAATTGGCTCACATTGACATCCAATTACACGTTTATTGCTTCTATAAAAAGAACCCATTATGCTTTTTGAACATTTCCAACTTTCTTTAGTGTGTAATGTTGCTGTTTGAGCATGAAAAAGGTATGCAAAATTACAAAGCACAAAGTCTCCTCCAAAGGGAGTTATTTAAATAATTCCTGGCCAATAACATCAAAGCATGACAACCTATTCTAGTAGACCCCTAAAAGAGCATAACATGCCTCTTTAAGTTTAAAGCTTAAAACTTAAAGCTTATTTTCTGCAAAAATCCAAAAGTCAATGGAAAATCCTAGTTGTTTTTTGTCAAGGAAACTTCTGGGTTGGCCTACAAAAATACTCCATCACTGCAGGTCTCCAATGCTCTCCTGTACATCAGCTAGTGCTTCAAACTCCAATCCAGTAGGTGGCAGAAAAGCACCTTTTTTGTTTGTTTGCCAACCACCATTAACACCAGTAGAAGTGAACATCTCCGCTAACTGCTGGACAGAAGATTAAAAACATATAGAATGTTTTATTGTTTTTCTTTCTTTCTATTTATTTATTCAGTTTATTATTTTCTAACTCGTTTACTATTTTTACAAAAACATTGTATATGCCTCTGCTCAGAACAAGCGAGACAGTAATTCTATAAACAGCATACATCTATAAACAGCAGAATGCAAAAATGGCAGTGTTGGCAAAGAAATAAGTGTTGTTCCCTTCTATTTTAAGCAGCTTGAAACAGGGTGAGCCTTCAGTGCATTCACTAATGAACAGAGCATCTGTTTGCTCAAACACATACAGGTCGAAGGCTCAGTATGCTGAAACAGCACTGAGACACATTTACAACGTCCTCTGGCTCCCTCTGTGCATGAGTTGCTGGGAAAATGAGTTGTCTGCGAATTCATCTGCCTCAACCTGAAGTCTCGATTTCGGACAGGATATTGCTCACATTAAGGACAGCCAAGCATCTCTCTGAGTGCAGTGGAAGAGTGGAAGTCTCTTACTGATGCATGGTGAACCTTGCAGGTGATGGATGTGACAGGGAGTTGGACTCTACTGGAACTCTCCACAGACACTTAACCATATTGATCAGGTTGTTTGTTGGGGGTTGTTGCTGTACAGTCAGTAGGGAAGCAGGCCTCAGGAGGTAGTCAATCCCCCTCCGACAAGAGAAAGGTGGGGCCAGAAATTAGAGAGCTTTTATTTTACTTGACAAAAGAGCCATAGAGGATGATATAGGGACTGTAATACTGTTCTTTTGAACTTTCGATTCATCCTAGAATCCACACTTCATTAAACAGCAGAGCCATTTTCAACTAATAATAAGAAGCAGAAAAAGAAGAAAATGTTTCTTGAGCACCAAATCAGCATACTAAATATTGATATGATGGCCTATAAGACTAATGGCCTCTGAAAACGGAGCTTTGCCATTACAGAAACAATAAATAATGTAAAATATAATGAAATAGAAAAATTCTAATATTTGACTTTTTTATCAAATTAATGTAACATTAATTTTAACATAAAATTTGGATTATATACACATAAATTAAACTTTTGATATATTATACTTTGATATCATTTAATATAATTCAATTATAATTCGTCACAAGGCAGGACAAGTGAAAAGTACAAAAAAGCTAAAAGGTGATTAAGATGTTGACTTGAAAAAAGTAAGTCATGCACAGTTCTGAGATCAGTATCACAAAATCTTTCAGCGGTGCAAAAATCTTGGATTATTAACACGCTAGGAAATGTTTGCCCTGAAAGTCTGAAACTAAGCATTCTTCTAAATCTTAATTCTGACCTATTTGTGGTAGGAAACTCTCTTTCTTTCCAACAATTTAATCCTTAATCTCTATATAATCTAGAGAGAACAGTAGGGAAAGAATCTCCAAGCAGGATAAATGAAACAGCTAAGAGAGAAGTGTCATTATTTTAGGGTTAGTCCATCACAGTTTTGACACATGATTGTCAATAGAAATATTTATGTCAAGATACACAAAAAAGTCCATGAACCATCCTTATATTTTAAGGTATTTTTCATGCCAGAAGTTGTTTGCCTCAGTCGGCTTGTGTAAAGGACTGTGCTCTGGATGTAATAATAGGCCTACGCATTTGTACATTTTCTCTTAAATCTATTGACAACACAACTGAATTATTGTGCTGTATGAATTGAGTTTACCTCCATATGGAATATACATTTCATACAGCCTGATATAAATGCGGTGAGAATCAATCATACAGTAGTTGGTATGCATGGGATTCACAAAACGGGGACTTCTGACTCACAAAGCAGAAGCAATACGACAACCCTGAAACCATCCCAACTCCATTTGCCTTCCAGAAACAAATATGAACAATTGCACCTTTTTACCCACAGAAACACATCACAGCATATGGACCCCTTTTCAACAGATCACTAAGACTCAACAAGCTGTTTATACTGTGATTAGTCTTGTACTGGTATTTTTCAAGGTCAACAGCATTCATGTTCTGCTCTCTAATAAAGTGTTCCTAAAAGTGTGTATTATTTGTCCCCGTGAAACGACTTCTCTTGGGCACAGGCCTGCTCTGGAAGTGCAAAAGCTGCAGTCTCAGAGCTCAAAAAGGGTTGAAAGCTCTGAGAGCATAGAAGTTAATCACTGCAATTTCAATTCCAATTTTGGTGAGAGACTTGAGGGACCTTCCCCAGAGACGGAAGCTGTCTTACCGGTGGAATCGCAGAGTAAAGGTATGAGGCCTACAGAATGGCTTTAGCTGCTCATAGAGTATTCACTAGAGCACGGCTGCTGAAATTTGAGCCTGTGCCGAGCAAAATTTCGTTTTTTTTTGTTTTTTTTTACCCAGAATGAAACTGCTCAGGGGACACTTGAGTGTGTAAAAAAGAGCTATAGTGCTATAAAGGGCATCTTGTTAATGCTACTTTTGTTCAAAATAAAAAATAAACAAAAGATTTATCAATACATGATCAATCCTATAGTGACTATAGTGAGCCTGCTATAAGTGTTATATTTTAGACCTGACAGGATGGTTTTCACTGGAAATTGCGTACATATGTCACTCGACTGTGTGTGACTCGTCATATCCATAAATAGAGTAATATTGATCCACGATGCTCATTTTGCCAAGTACACACAGAAACTGTCTATCATTTATTTTGGTCATCTTTCTATGCTGAACAACTTTGGAAAAATATTGACACATTTATTAAAGATAATATCCAGCATGATATATCCATAATTTTTAAAGACATTATTTTTGGATACTTTGATTCTGACCCTACTAAAAATAATGCTTGCTTTGTTATACATTTAATTTATCTTCTTTGCTCATTTTATATCCATAAATGTAAGTTTACCAACAACAAACCGTTTTTTTTTGTTTTTGAAAGAGTATAAAATGTATCTTAATACAGTTACATCTTCAGTAATAGGAAAGCAAGTAGAATGTCTTCAATTTGTAAGGACTTTAATTTGTACAATATTGTATTACAAATTAGTATAATTTATTAAACAATAATAAAGTAATTAAATTATTAGTATTTTATTATTCTGATGACATTGAACATATTGTTAATACGTTTTGTATATTGTATACAAAGTTGCATATCATAAATGTCATCTCTGTAGGCCTATTTTTTCAATAAAAAAAGAAAAATCTGTAAATAGAGTAGGCAGTGGCATAGGTTAGTTGTCACAACGAGCGAGAAAGTTTGGCATGAAATAAAACGAGAGCTCGTAATAAATCGAGAATTGACACCAGTTTGGCTTTTCGGTAGGCTAATGGTGAGAACTGAGGGATTTTAAATGTTGTAAAAGGGACGCAGAGAGGCTGTTTTTATTACTCAACAGGTGAGTGAGGTATTTTATTGAATATATAAACTGTCATATGCTATATGGCTCTCTAACAGAGTTCATTGTAAAGTATTATTTATTTTGAAGAGTCGTTTCATTATGGTTGTTGTAGGGCTGTGCTGGAATTTATTTTCAAAGAAGTAGGGCCTACTGTGATTATTAATTGGTAAAGCTAGCTAGTTCTAAGTCGGCTTGAGGTCCTTCACATCTAAACTGGTTCTATATGTAAAAGGGTTAGTTCACCCAAAAATGAAAATAATGTAATTTATTTACTCACCCTCATGCCGTTCCACACCCGTAAGACATCCGTTTATCTTCGGAACACAAATTAAGATATATTTGTTGAAATCCGATGGCTCAATGAGGCCTCCATAGGGAGCAAAGCAATTTACACTCTCAAGATCCATTAATGTACTAAAAACGTTTCAAGAGTTAATGATATTCAGTGGTTCGGAACGCCAAAGTCACGTTATTTCAGCAATTTGGCGGTTTGACACGAGATCCGAATCATGAATCGACTCGCTGATTCGATACGCTCCGAAGCTTCATCGGTTATCACTCTAATATAAGTTGTTATTTAGGTTTTTTTGGCGCAGCAAAAATATTATCGTCGCTTTATACTATTAATACTGAACCCCTGTACTCACATGGACCGTTTTAAATATGTTTTTAGTACATTAATTGATCTTGAGAGTGTAAATTGCTTTGCTCCCTAATTGCTTTGCTCCCTATTTTTGTTGAAATCCAAAATATCTTCATTTGTGTTCCGAAGATGAACGGAGGTCTTACGGGTGTGTAACGGCATGAGGGTGAGTAATAAATTACATTATTTAAATTTTTGGGTGAACTAACCCTTTAAGCCTAGAATGTTTTATGAGCAGTAAATGAGAAAGAACCATATTCATCCGCACAGGGACGCAGACTCAGAGCCGAAGCACAACAAAACAATGTTCTTCCGCAAAATGCATGCAGTTGTGTTTTTTAACCGCTAGAGGACCAAAAGTTAGTGTTCCTTTTAATTTGATTAAATACAAAAACTTTTTTTTTTTTCATTTTAAAGTCTTTTCGGCCCACAAATGTTGCTTTTTAAATAAAGTAAAAACAGTAACAATTTTTAAATATAATTTTTTTTATGGCAAAGCTGAATTTTCAGCATCATTACTCCAGTCTTCAGTGTCTCATGATCCTTTAGAAATCATTCTAATATGATTGATTTTGCAGCTCAAGAAACATTTCTTATTATTATCAATGTCCAAAACAGTTGTGCTGCTTTTTTTGAAAACCGTGATACAATTTTTCAGGATTATTTGATCAATAGAAAGTTCAAAAGAACAATATTTATTCGAAATAGAAATATTTTGTAGCATTACAAATGCATTTACTGACACTTTTGATCAATGTAATGCATCCTTGCTAAATAAAAGCAATCATTTCTTTAAAAAAACTTTTTAAACTTTACATTTTCCTAATTCTATTATTCTGTAAAAGAGACATGCCATAAATCAAATCTTTTAATGAATATTTGTTGAAACGATCATCACTTACAGATAATCTGATAACATTGTATGATCCAATTTCCTTAATGCATGGCTAGACTTGGAGAGATCTTGTGGCATACTTCATAAGGATAAATTTTTCATTTTCGCTGTTTTGAATATCTGACATTCAAAATTCAGGGTGTGCATCCAGCAGGAATGCATTGTCAGTGCAGCACTGAAGAATGTCCTCAGGCCGTCCCATTAATCTCTATTAAGTGGAGACATGTCAGACAGGACTGTGTGTGTGTGTGTGTGGCGAGTCGGCAGATAGCTGTGTGTTCACCTGCATCAAGTGTGGACTTCACAGGATCTTCGGGGCATAAATGAATCCAAGTTCTTAGAGACGTCACTACAAAGATGAAATTAAGATGTATAAGTTAATATAACAAAGAATAATTGTGCATCTATGTTATTTTCCATCTATATAATAAACACTGTACAATTAGACTATTGTCTAACAATATACACTGATCAGGCAAATAATTATGAATTATTCCTAATATTGTATTGGTCCCCCTTTTGCTGCCAAAACAGCCCTGACCCGTCGAGGCATGGACTCCACTAGACCCCTGAAGGTGTGCTGTGGTATCTGGCACCAAGATGTTAGCAGCAGATCCTTTAAGTCATGTAAGTTGTGAGGTGGGGCCTCCATGGATCGGACTTGTGTGTTCAGCACATCCCACAGATGCTTGATTGGCTTGAGATCTGGTGAATTTGGAGGCCATGTCAACACCTCAAACTCGTTGTTGTGCTCCTCAAACCATTCCTGAACCATTTTTGCTTTGTGGCAGGACGCATTATCCTGCTGAGAGAGGCCACAGTTACCAGGGAATACCGTTTCCATGAAAGGGTGTACATGGTCTGCAACAATGCTTAGGTAGGTGGTACGTGTCAAAGTAACCTCCACATACGGCCTCCGCCGGCTTGCCTTCTTCCCCTAGTGCATCCTGGTGCCATGTGTTCCCCAGGTAAGCGACGCACACGCACCCAGCCATCCACGAGATGTAAAAGAAAACGTGATTCATCAGACCAGGCCACCTTCTTCCATTGTGCCGTGGTCCAGTTCTGATGCTCACGTGCCAACGCGCATTCATCGGTGGACAGGGGTCAGCATGGACACCCTGACTGGTCTGCGGCTATGCAGCCCCATGCATAACAAACTGCGATGCACTGTGTATTCTGACACCTTTCTATCAGAACCAGCATTAACTTCTTGAGCAATTTGAGCTACAGTAGCTCGTCTGTTTGATCGGACCACCACTGTTCCTTTATTTTTAAAGGAATTCGTACTTTTACTCAGCAAGGATGCATTCAATCGATTAAACGTGACAGTAAAGACTTTTACAGATACAAAAGATGTATATTTCAAATAAATTCAGTTTTTCTGAACTTTCCTCAAAGAATCTTTAACAACATGAAAGTATTAAGCAGCACAACTGTTTTCGACATGGATAATAATAAGAAATATTTTTTGAGCACCAAATCAGCATATTAGAATGATTTCTGAAGGATCGTTAGGTATTTTAAATATATATATATATATATAGTATACACTCACCTAAAGGATTATTAGGAACACCATACTAATACTGTGTTTGACTCCCTTTCGCCTTCAGAACTGCCTTAATTCTACGTGGCATTGATTCAACAAGGTGCTGAAAGCATTCTTTAGAAATGTTGGCCCATATTGATAGGATAGCATCTTGCAGTTGATGGAGATTTGTGGGATGCACATCCAGGGCACGAAGCTCCCGTTCCACCACATCCCAAACATGGACATGGTCAGAAACAATGCTCAGGTAGGCCGTGGCATTTAAACGATGCCCAATTGGCACTAAGGGGCCTAAAGTGTGCCAAGAAAACATCCCCCACACCATTACACCACCACCACCAGCCTGCACAGTGGTAACAAGGCATGATGGATCCATGTTCTCATTCTGTTTACGCCAAATTCTGACTCTACCATCTGAATGTCTCAACAGAAATCGAGACTCATCAGACCAGGCAACATTTATCCAGTCTTCGACTGTCCAATTTTGGTGAGCTTGTGCAAATTGTAGCCTCTTTTTCCTATTTGTAGTGGAGATGAGTGGTACCCGGTGGGGTCTTCTGCTGTTGTAGCCCATCCGCCTCAAGGTTGTGCGTGTTGTGGCTTCACAAATGCTTTGCTGCATACCTCGGTTGTAACAAGTGGTTATTTCAGTCAAAGTTGCTCTTCTATCAGCTTGAATCAGTCGGCCCATTCTCCTCTGACCTCTAGCATCAACAAGGCATTTTCGCCCACAGGACTGCCGCATACTGGATGTTTTTCCCTTTTCACGCCATTCTTTGTAAACCCTAGAAATGGTTGTGCGTGAAAATCCCAGTAACTGAGCAGATTGTGAAATACTCAGACCGGCCCGTCTGGCACCAACAACCATGCCACGCTCAAAATTGCTTAAATCACCTTTCTTTCCCATTCTGACATTCAGTTTGGAGTTCAGGAGATTGTCTTGACCAGGACCACACCCCTAAATGCATTGAAGCAACTGCCATGTGATTGGTTGATTAGATAATTGCATTAATGAGAAATTGAACAGGTGTTCCTAATAATCCTTTAGGTGAGTATATATATATATATATATATATATATATATATATATATATATATATATATATATATATATATATATATATATATATATATATATATATATATATATATACACACACATATATTATATAAAACAGTTATTTTAAATAATTAGTAATAATTGACTTGATCATCCCTTGGCTTGATCTTCCCACTTTCTGTGTGTCCTTGTATTTTAAACCACCACATTTGTGCTTGAGTTTCTTAATCATATTCTCTAGCAGAAAGGAGGGAGGTGTCTCGCACAAAGCAAACAGATGGGACAACAACTTGACCTATTTCTTCATCTAGAAATCACACAACAGAAAGTAATACACAGACAGTGGTGAACGAAGCCAGTAAGCCTAAGTATAGGGTCTAAGGTCTTACTGCTTGAACCAGTAAGATAAGAGCCCTCAGTTTAACAATACGCTGATGGTGCACTCCGGTGCTGGGCTGTTTTTATGATTTATCATTTTAGGACTGTATGGTACTCATATTTATAGCACTCTTATCATTTGTATCATACTTGCGTAATGGAGTCAGGGCTCTACTATGATGCAGTAAATTGCATGGTCTCTCTCTCTCTCTATTTAAACGTTTTCACCATTCTTACTAAAATAGTCCTGCTGATGTGACAATTCAAATTTTATAAGTATTAATATTCACATAATATTTACTCTATGTACGATTAAAAAGAATCAGAAATGTACGTTTAAGTACAGCATGTCATACTGCAGGGCACATGTGAAAATGTGAATGCACCAAAAACAATATGATAAATGTATCAGGCTACGTCCAGAATTATAATTATTCTACACGCCTGAATACCTACAGAACACACTTCATTAACGGTCGAGTTTAAGTAAGTTCTCAGTACACAAAAACGTATAATTTACAATCATTTAAATGCATTTGTAGTATGCTGCTTTTCTGTTTCTTGCTTGCTAATTTTGTGTAAAACATATTTAGATAACAACTGTTGAAACTGATAATATTAACATATGTTAATTCAAGCTGGGGTTAGCCTGACATATGAAAGTTGGTTCTTTTCAGCACCTCGGACAGTAACATTAAAATTGGCCTAATCTCGCGTGTCTTCAGTCAGAGGTGACTTCCGGCGAGAAGCATGATCATTATTACTGTGGTGAAATTTGCTGCCTGTTATTGTTTCCATAGCAAAACAGATCTAGATAAACTCTAAATACCCGAGAGGCGCATATTTTAATCTCAGTTAGAATTGATGCGCAATAACTTGAGAGAAAAGTGAACTTTATTCACATACAGGGCTGTTATAGCTAGGTGGCAGTGTTTATTTTTTGCTGTCGATGGCCAGAAAAACAACGTGAAATATGATTTGACTTTATTGGAAGGTGTCAACTCTTTGCGCAAGGGTGAATCTTTAAAACTAGCTTATGTGACACTCGACGCCGCTCCTGTTATGTTTATGTTGTGAATACATATTTTAAAAAGCAGTCTATTGGGCTCAGGTGGGCAATTTACCTGACATATTACCTCAGAGGAGACCACATCGAACGCGTTACGAGTGAACGGCTCCCTTGTCGGTCGGTCTGTCGGTCGTTTGTTTTTTGCTCGCCGTGGAGAATGTTTTCTGCCTGTGTCGCGCGCGCTCACACACGCGCGCACGCATACATGCACAGCGCAGCCAGCGCGCGAAAGAAGTGAAGCGCATCCGCAGAAGCAGCAGCTTCGGAGTCGCACGGATATCCTCACTCGGATTGCTTTTACATACCAGGGCTCGCCCTCCGCCACCTCACCTATGCGCTTTCCACATAGGGATGCAACTCCTCAACTGCTTTGGAATATATTCAGCTGTTACATTTACATTCGCAATAGCGGTTGACTCAAATCAGAGCGCGCGCACCTCTGCGTAACGCACAGGCGGTTGATTGTAATGTGCGCATTCGGTGGTCTATTGGAGGTGAAAGGAAAGATTGGGTCGGATAGGATTTGATAAGGACCTGTGCGGAACACTAACAGGGGAAGCAGCTCGGTTTATAACCCCTGCGACTGGACACCCTCTGGTTTTACGCATCATTTCTACTCTCGAGATCGAGGGCGCGTGAGCCTGTACTATTGCATATCATGTCTTTTCTCTTTGACTGATCGCAGCATCCAAGAGGAACCTAAAGACTGCGATGCCAGGACAGTGAGAAGGTGGATCTCAGTAGTTCGGTAGCATGGCTCCGTCCCGGAGGGACTGCAGATGTGGCATGATCTTTCTGTCGGGATGCCTACTCCTGTCCGTCTGGGGATTTCAACCTGCATTGGCGAAGGTTTGCAACGATTACACAAGGCACGGCCTGGACAACAACTGGTACATGAGGGATGGTGAGAAGTTGCCCATCATGGTCCTGATGCCGATGAATGAATCAGCGCTGATGAGCGGCATCAGCCAAGGCATCGAGCCGGCCGTTCAGCTGGCCATCCAGCACATCCGCGAGTCCAGGCAGTACTCCTTCTCACTCATCACCAAAATCTACGACACGGAGGTAAATGCTTGCGTTGTGTGCGTTCGGCGCGCGCTCATGTGGAAAACGCGATTTTTGGGGGGTTTGTGCAATGCCCAGCGATTGTTTTCTATCAGATGTTTGGACGAGGATCAAGTTTTGTTAGTGAAGTGTACAGGTGTTGCATAGTTTGCATGAGCTGCGCACGTGCCTTAAGTGCTGCATGGTTTTTTTTTTTTACAACATTGATCAGGTACCTTCTGAAAATCTGTTTTTCATGAATAGATCAGTATTTTCATCTTGTCTGTGGTTTGTGGCTGTTTTATTCAGCCATCTCAGGTCTGCATCTGTTAGAAATTCATCTGAAAGCTGGTTCACAAACCTGTTAATTCACGTAAACTCTACACAAAACAGAATGACTATTTTCTTAAGATCCGTTTTTAAACCCTACCGAAAAACCAGCCTACGATGGTCTGCTGGTCTTAGCTGTATTAGGCTGGTCTCCTAGCCAGACCAACTGATGCCCAAGAGCAAATAGACCTGCCTGAAGAGACCAGCTAAAACCAACAAAGTATTTTAGGCGGTTTTAAGATGTTTTTTTCCACCCAGCAGTGTTGGTTTTCCTGTTTTTAACTGTCTTTTTTCTCTACTTGACCCAAGGTATTCAAGGTTTACATTTAATTTACTTCATACTAATTTTAATTATCAGTAATACCAAATGGAACGAACATTTATTGATTAGTAAATGGATGTAAATTGTAACCTATAACAACGATCTTTTAATATGACATCATTGTTTATAGTTCTGCAGCACTGATAACATATATTGTCATTTTGCCTTGGTTGATGAAAACTCAATACATCTAAGTGACTAACTTGTTAAAGGGTATATAACACACACAGTTTCAGCCAGTCTCATGTTAATAATCTAGAGTACCTATAGAGTAGTATTGCATCCTTCATAATCTCCGAAGAGTGTTTAGTTTTATCATATTTATAAAAGACAGATACGCTGTACCAATTCTTTCCGAAAACAGCCGAGCTTGTGCAGATGTGCGTGCAGTGGGATAAGCCAAAGAAACACAAGCACATACACGCAAAATACATCATGGCATTATCCCTGGAGAACTTTCGATTCACTATTAGTCGTGTTGTTCACATTATATGAATTTACGCCACGCCGATTGGCAACAAAACAGACATTTGATGCAGTTTCACTCACCGCCTGTGGTGGTGTAGAACTCTGTTGCTGCTTCGGAAAAACAAACTGCATCCACTGTTTTCTTAACACTGTTTTTTTTTTGGGAAGCTGAACAAGGTTATCTTTCCCTCACAACCAGAAACACACTTCTTTAGTGACATTGTTGATTTTCGTGGTCTAAAAACAAAATGACAGAGCTGCCGACGGTTTCCGTAACCTGAACGAAGCTCGTTGATGGGTGCGCTCTTGCTCTCGCTCGGGTTGATGTGCATCCGTGAGAATTGCCCATACAAGGAATTCCGCCCTTTATGACGTCATCCAGGGCCATACTCGAAAACGTTCCGAAAGTTATTAGAATCCTCAGGGATGTATTTGGCACAGAAATACTCCGTCATACGTCCAACTCGTTTTTTATTTATTTTGGCCATGCTTAGCATGAGAATCCAACTCTTAAACGGTGTAAATATATGTCAGAATGCATGAAATACCATTAGACCCCCCCCTTTAGCTGATTTAAAAAGGTCAGACCCAATAAATAACACTGTGGGCAAAGAGTATGCCCACAGGACATTCTTTTAAAAAAGTGTATAATAAATGACATGCTCTTATTGTTTTTTGTGTGTGACAGTAACTACAGAGGAAATGTGAAAATTACTCCTTTGTGCACAAGGCACTTTTTGGCATCTCACTATCTGCTATTTGTGGTGGTGTGATAACCTGGGGAGATGAGAAGCTAATCAATCAGTATTTATCACCATATTTCATATGTGTTACAACAGGGAAATTAAAAAGCGCGGGAAAATGGGTGTTCTGTTTGCGTAATTATTGAAGTGTAAATTACCAAGGCGTTACAATCTCTGTGGAAGCTATCTCACTAGGTTTAAAACGGAATGTCGCTACGTGATCTCTCTGCACATGCTTTAAGCTGAACCATTGGAGATGAAGGTCCATGACCTCTGATGTCAGGTGAAGCTTTAGCAATCTATTGTGCATTGATTGTCATATTGATTTACCAGCATTTTGTTAAACAAAACTCTTTCTTCCAACAAACACACATTGTTGCTGTCCTTGCTTTGATTTGGACATGATGAATTCATGCATCTGAAAGACTTTCGGTAATATTCTTTTACACTCTCCGTAACAGTCATAATGAGCTAAATATATCAGTAGTTGGCAGCTTTTTTTTTTACAGCAGCACGATGAACAGATTTCAGTTCTGACATCCGTAGATCTAACATGTAATTTAACGAGATCTAAGAAGTAATCGTGCATGCATGCATTAATGTATTTATGTAAATGAGAATAGGCCACTAGAACATTTGGTGTGTATGCAAGGGTGAATGACAGACTCATCACTGGCGTTTGTACGTTAAAAACTCTTTTAAAGCCAGGTTATTTAGAAAATCTCATTTTATAACTTAAGGCTTAAAGGGATAGTTCACCCAAAAATGGAAATTAGATTTACTTACCCTCAAGTCATCCTAGGTGTATTTGACATTCTTCTTTCAGTTATATAAAAAAATATCCAGGCTAATCCAAGCTTTATAAGAGCATAAGTTTTAAAATCCATAAAAGTGCATCTATCCATCATAAAAGTGCTCAACACGGCTCTGGGGGTTAATAAACGCTGGAACGCCACACTCTAAAAAAAAAAAAAGGTTCTATATGGCACCAAAAATGGTTCTTGGCTCGTAATCATAGGGGAACCTTTTTTAGTGGTATATAGCACCAATTTTGGTGCTTCAGTGGTTCTTCAGCGGTTCTTCAGAGGTTCTTCAGCTGTTCTTTGACTAAGGTGCTATATAGCACCGCTAACTAAGGTGCTATACACCGCTACCATATACATAACATGTTGAGATATGGTGCTATATAGCACCAAAAGTGGTTCCTCTATGATTACGACGAAGAACCATTTTTTGGTGCCATATAGAACCTTTTTTTTTTAGAGTGCAGTCTCTTGTGAACACACGTATGACAGTTAGTGTAAGTTAGATATTACAGTTTGTAAAATTTAAAAAATTGATCTTTTTCTTACACAAATGCTTCAGAAGGTCTTTGTTAACCCCTGGAGCCGTGTGAGGCACTTTTATGGACTTCAAAACAGAAACAGCCATTCTCTTCCTTTATAAAGCTTGGATTAGCCAGGATATTTTTTAATAAAACCCGTCTGAAAGAAGAACGTCATATACACCTACGATGACTTGAGGGAGAGTAAATCATGGGGTAATTTTCATTTTTGGGTGAACTGTCCCTTTAAAGGTCTGGGCCCGTATTCATGAACAATCTTAATGCAAAGAGTAGCTCCTTGTGACGAATGGCAGGCGTTTCGTCTTATAATTAAAGAAAAAATCCTAGTAAAGAAGAAAGTCATTCAGAAAGCAGTCTTTAGGTCCAAAATTGTTAGGAGTACGGACAAGGACTTTTAAGAGGCTTCTAAACAGTTTCTTTAGCAGAGGAGAAAATGGACGAAACGCAAATAGGGAGAAGAAATATGTTGCACACAATGCATGAGTGAGTTAATAAGACACTACACATTAGATTGTGCAGGGATCATGTTTGTGACCGGTCTTATTAGAGACACGCTAACATCTCAGACACAGCACAGAAATGCCATAGCGGCAGAAATGGAAGTAATCACTACATTTACATATTTGGCTACTGGAAAAATGCAACTATGCAGCAGTGATGATTTGGGTCTGTTACAACCTTCTATAAGCAAAGTGATCACACAGCCTTATTGGGTCGCTGTTCCTTTCCTATCAAATACATTAAGTTCAACATTAACAGCATGGTTAATAATTTTTATTTTATTTTATTATTTTATTACAATATATTATGTGAGAGATAGAGAAAGAGAGTAAGGTAAAGCAGGAAAAATGACGGCTGTAATTTCAAAGTGAAGGTTTATATAGACTCTATACTTAAAAGCGCTCTTTTTTCCTTCTTGGACAACCAACCAATCACAGTCTTCAAAAGACTGTCATACGTAGCAACGGGGTCAGCCTGCATCCTCACTAAGATAAAAGTTTTTGTATTTTCCTCACTCCGAGTTGCTCTCAGATCGGTCCTAAATCACTCTTAAGCTAAGAGTCCTATGTAGAAGTTTTAAAGGTAAATTAGGAGCTTTCTGAGAGGATTCTTAGAAGCTTTAAGAATACGGGCCTGATGTCCATAATATATTCTAACATATCTGTTTTAGTTACTTTACAAGTCCTCCTCCCTCCCCATTATTCAACTGTCTGCTTTTAGTAAGGATGTCGGTACAGTGGTTTTTATCTAGATATCACGGTGCTTGCTAAATCTAACCCTCACATAAAACTGTTAGTATCAAGAGAATAAAGCGTTTTGGCTGATTTATGAACCTCTCAATAGTGATGACCACTTTAGATGTCGTCACAAGATATTTTACGACATGTTTCATTGTATTTGTGGCGTCAATTTTCAAACATTTGGCCATCAAGTCAAGCCAAACCTGTGTATACACAACACTTGCAAACAGCAAACAAAGCAAACAGTAGTAGCAGTGTGTATGCATGCAAGGATTTAACAGGACAGATGTAAGTAATCAGTCCCAGAGCAGAGGCTCTTTATCCCTTTATCCCCTTTCAACGCATCCCCAGGCAGGCAGAACCCATCCGCTCGCCCGTGCCTGGGTGCTGCTGGCCGTGCCCACAGCGCTTAGCCTTTCACAGATCCACTTGAAAGATCTGGAGTGAAATTAAAGAGAGAAGCCCACGTAACATTTGCACTGCGAAAGACCCCCCTCAGTATCTTCAGTGGACTGGAGATCATTAGTTGTACTAAAGGTCATGGTTTGGTCTTAGATCATCCAGACAGCAGGGATGCCCATCGTTTTTGTAGGGGTCCACTTTCATCTGTGGTAAATGATATTGTTTGCCTTGAGTTGTTTTCATCCACCAAAATAGTGAGCAAGCCACATATAGAAATAGAAAAAAGCATTGATGTACTTTTATTGTGCAATTATCCTGAAAAGGGCTCAACTCTTGTCTGTTGTAGTGGTTATTTACCTCCACAGTCATATATCTTTGAGGTCTGTTCGACTCTGCAGTTTCTCCTTCATGGAAGTGTTTTTTTTTCTTCTTCTTTGCGATAATTGATATAAATGTGGATTCAATACTTCACATTTAGAGAAATTAATTTGCTTCAGACTAAACCGCTATATTCCTTATTGCTCTGATGGAGGCATGAGAGGCTCTGACTTGAACAATTGCCCCTCAAAGTGTTTCAGCAAAAGAAAAGAGGAAAAAGATCCCAGACCAGCCGTTTAGTTCCCATTGTAAAGCTCTGTGACTAGTGATTAGTTCACCCAAAATTCTGTTATCATTTATTCACAAACCCGTAAAACTTTCGTTCATCTTCGAAACACTATTGAAATATGAGAGATTCCTATCTCTCCAATGACAGCTACACAACTACCACTTTGATGCTTCAAAAAGCTCATAAAGAGATCGTAAAACTCATCCATATGAATTGAGCGGTTTAGTCAAAATGTTCTGAAGAGACTCAATCGCTTTATATGATGAACAGATTGAATTTAGGCTTTTATTCACATATGAACATTCATCAACTCACACATCAGTTGTGGTAAACAGAACCTCAAGCATATTTGCTTGACGTGCGAGAAACAATGAGGGTCATTCTTGTGTTAGGCAGCACGTTTGAGCTTCCACAGGAAACAATGAGGTTCATTTTCGTGTTTCGCAGCTCGTTTGAGTAGTGCTGGGTGGTATGAGCAACAATTTATTTCACTGTATTTTTCTAAATTACAACGGTTTCGTGGTATATGACGGTATTTTCTTTTCCTTTGCATGACCGGGTGTTAACCACATTTTCTACTGATTGAGAGAGGAAATACTGCAGTAGATTGACTAAAATGCCCTATTTTACTGTCATGATGAGTGAATATTGTAGAAATATTCCACACTAGAATTAATACAGGTTTGCAAAGCCCCACAAAATGATGCTGTAGGAAGACAACAACCAATAAAACACAGACCTGCAACACACTCATTACAGACACATGAATATTAAAATATGACCATAGAGAGAAAAAAAATGAGTTGAGGGCACCTTAAGCATTTTAAAAATCTAACCCTATATAACAACAAACTGCCAAAACGAGGGAGAGACGCAGAAGAACATTTAAAAGGTCTAATGATATTTTCAATACATTAAAGAGCACCACAGTCTCTGAACAAATGACACATGTAAGTTTAACACAGAAAGAATAAAGCAGTTACTTTTTTGCCCATCCTTCTTTGAATTGTCAGTCTATTAACTTACATCATTGTCTTCGGTGTAGCAGAATAATCCATTGTGTCATCTCGGTCGTGATCAGACGTATGGCTGTATCAGTGTCCTTGTTTGCACATATATATATAATTTGAAAAGACATGATGAAATATGTGCGCATACACGCTGCTGGTTCATGTTTAGAGCACTAGAGTATATGAAATATGTCCATTAAAAACATAAAAACACGCTCGCTCCGGTCTGTATATGATCCATGTGGTGAGCGTTGTTAATCTAATCGCGGCTCTCCGCGCAGGAACCGCTTACTTGCGTGCGCCGCATGTTCTTTGCTGTAATCATAGGCTGTAATGTGATCTTAGCTGTGTCCTCACTACAGTGCAACAGTGAATAGGGACCTCTCTCAAACAGTCACACTGCACCGCGTTCCGAACTTTGTTTAAGCAACATATACCGTAATTGCGGTATAATCAAAATAATTATTAATAAACACTGGTATTCGGTATGAACCGGTATACCGCCCAGCACTACGTTTGAGCTTCCGCAAGAACCAATGAGGTTTGTTCTTACGCATCAAGCAAGTACGGTCGAGCTTCTGTTTATGTTCGCTGATTAGTGTTTAAATGCGAATAAATGCCTAAATTCAATCGGTTCATCATAGTAAGGGATCCTCAAGGGATCAAGAAAATTTGGACTAAACTGCTCGATTCATATGGATTAGGCAAGGGCTTTCATATGTGCTTGACAAGTGGGCTTGACTCTATTGAAGTGATAATCTTGACCTCCTTGAGCCCAGCTCATACTACCACCCTGGTGTCATGCATTCAGATATCACTGGAGCTTACGCCTCACGGAGGAGCAAATGCATCTTGTCAGATTTGCACACTGAGTGCAGGGACCCTTGCAGAGCTCTGAGCCCTTGCCATACATTTCTGTTATTCTCAAAAGACCAAAAGCCTCAAGCTTATGTAAAGCATCTTGTCGTGTTGTCGCAACGAGTTAAATTTTTTCTAAAAAGTATTGCCATAATAGCTTATATTCAATTAAACTGTAATGTGTCTTAAGATGTTTGTGAACATCTATACCACAGTTTTTCTAGCAAAGTATTATATAAACTAATACAGTGCGTGAATAATTATTATGCAAGTTAATTCATAATCTTAATAACTGCTATTGATTTTGTATTTAATAATTTATAAGTGATATATAGTTGTTAAGGAAGGCTGGAAGTGAAGACGCCTTATATTGAGGTGTGATTCATTAATAAGCAGGTTTCCTTATACATTTAAAATGGGCCAAAAAGAGATTTAACTCGCACTGAAAAGTCAAAAATTATTAAAAGCTTATGAGAAGGATGCAATACTAATGCAATACTAGAACTTGCTAAATTAAGGCGTGGCCAATGGGCAACTCATTGGTTCAGCAGGGTCATTCAAAAACTGGCCAAGAAGAAAAGATGCATGTTAAGGCCCTTTCACACTGAACGCGTAAACGAAAAAGCGAGGCGGAAAAGCGAATTTTTCGCGTGCGAATAGTTCGCGTCAAAACCATTCACATCAGCCACGACGCGAGTTTGCGATGTCTGTGACGTTTCAGAGCTCCAACATTCCAAAACATTCGCGGCGACAGTAAACATGGACACTTCATCATCCAGTGAAGACGAACTTTTCATTTTATTTAAAAGACCAAATAGAAGCCTACAACAGCACAGCACTATACAACGACAAATAACTAACACACAACATACTCACAGTCATGATAGCCGAGTTGGCTGGCAATGCTACGCCACACATTATCTTTTAAATCGGTGTCCTTATAGTTTTTGTTTGTTTTATCAAACAAAACGGGATGCGTCGACACACAAGCTATCAGAAGATCAGTCATTGTTGCTGTGACGTCACCTTTGTTTCCGTGTTTGTGATTGGTTGAAGCCCTTTCCGTCTCCGCGAAAGTAAAAAAAAATCGACATTGAAGCGGAAAAAAAAAATGTCGTTTTTTCGCCACAGCACATTCGCGTTTGGTGTGGAAGCACCCATTGCACATACAGCTGATCGAAAAATAAAACCATCGCGCGAATTATTCGCGCGTCAAAATCGCGTTCAGTGTGAAAGGGCCTTTAACTACAAAAAATTTAATTAAGGGGGTTAGTTCACCCAAAAAGGAAAATTCTGTCATTAATTACTCACCCCCATGTCATTCCAAACCCTTAAGACCTTCATTCATCTTATTCACTATTCAGTTTGTTGGGCTATTCACAAAGTACAGCGCTTCTGGGTTTTCTGGTGTGGTGCTTACATGAATCGCATAGGAGACTGGCACGGAAGAGAAGAGATTGTTGAATAAAGTTGTTATTTTTGTTTGTTTTTGCGCACAAAATAGTATTCTCGTCCCTTCATAACATTAAGGTTGAACCACTGTATTCACATGGGCGATTTGAACGATTTCTTTCTGGGCCTGGGGTCAGAAAGCTCTCAGATTGAGTCAAAAATATCTTAATTTGTGTTTGGAACGACAAGAGGGTGAGTAATTAATGACAGGATTTTCATTTTTGGGTGAACTATACCTTTAAGGAGAAGAATTAGGTGTGAAACCATCAGGAATCCTTTAGTCTCCAGTGCCACCATTTTCTCGAACTGCAACCTAACTGGAGTCTCCAGAAGTACAAGGCATCAGGTCCTCAGAGACTTTGCTATAGTAAAGAATCCTGAAATATGACCCACACATAATAAGAATGACAAGCTGAAGTGTTGTGAAATACATGAAGATTGTTTATAGACAACCTATCTGTCTGAAGGCTTTGTAGACGGATAGGTTGAGAGTGACTCTTGAGGGACCAGCACCAGTTCAAGTCAGACAACAGCTGCGGTGGCGAGGCTATGAGCTGCTACTAACAATGAGCAAGACGGACCTTTCATGGTAGGAGATGGACTTCAAATCAACTCCCAAACCTTACGTCCAGGTTCTGGAAGATAAATTCTTTAAACAGTGGTATGAGAGGATGTTGTGCTGGTCCTTCTGTCTGTAAAGCCTATAAAAAACACTCTTCATGTATTTCACAACACTTCAGCTTGTGATTCTTATTATGCGTGGGTCATATTTCAGGATTCTTTACCTTAGCAAAGTCCCTGAGGACCTGATACCGTGCACTTCTAGGGACTATATATGCACAAAATTAAATTAATAATAATAGGGATGCACCGAAAGGAAAATTCTTGGCCGAAACCGAAAACCGAAAAAGAGGAAACCAAGGCCGAAAACCGAAACACCGAAAGAAATTATGCCAATTATTAGTACCATTGCATTTATGGCTATGACTGTGTACTAACTTTACTAAAAATCAAGGCATTGCAATTGCATAAATTAATATTGGAAGTTTCAAAGAATAAATCAATTACAAATTATGCCAATATTTATTTAGCACATTGCAACAATGCACAGTATAAAATAAAATTCAAACTAAAATGTTTAACTTGACCCCACTCATTTGTACATTAAATAATAATGTACAGGCCAACAGAAAGGTTTTAAAATTAAATGTTCTCATAAAAACAAAGTGCATTTAGGTCAAGTGCATTTTAAATTTTTCTCTGTAGGACCACTACAAGAAAGTGCATTCAGAACAAGTGCAACTGATTAAAGATACAACTATTTTCTCTGTAGGCCTTTAACATAATAGTGTATCAAAACATAGACTGCCATAGCCCATATGTTAACTGTAGAATAGGGGTGTAACGGTACACAAAACTGACGGTTCGGTACGGGTTCGGTACAGCAGTTTTACAAAATGGCTTTTTATTTATTTTTATTGTTTTACTGAAGAAAAAAAAAGTATCTGTCCTTAAATGAATTAAATTATAACTAAAAGTGTATTGAAGATATTTCTGTAAATTATATAGGGAGCCCTTACTTGCACATTAATATTAAAGGTTAACAACAGAGCCCAAACTATTAGCCGTAATTCAGGTGCTATTTATTTTTAGGTCTAATTATCAACACTCAAATGTAAACTTGTAAACTTCACATAAGGCAGTTTTTGCAATAACTTCTAAATCTAATTATAAAATAGTTTTTTATCCAATTCGTTGTTGAAATCTAATAATTTATACACAGTGTCTGTCATTTTCATGACAGGTTTATTTAAACATAGGCTGCATTAAATAATCAAGACATCACTAACAGGTTCAGTAGAATATAATGAATATAACGGCTAATATAGATCATATATTTCGTGAAAGAGTTGATTTCTCTAGTGAATATGATTCTGTGGACACTGAATGACTCCTGAGGTAAATGTGATGCTAACGTTACATGACATTGTTTAGTTTACAGCTGTTATATTGACGTCTTTCCGCCGTTGAAACACTGATTGAGCGATTACACCACATATGATAGCCTACATGACAGTAAGTTGTAATGTATCCTCAACACACCTTAGATGTTCATTCATGTTTATTCTTAAGGAAGAGATGATCGATCACAGATGATCGCGTCCACACGCGCCCGCTGCCGCTTGAACTGTGATGTGATCAGTGATGCCACATTAAAGAGCGTCAAAACGGCATTTATCGTTTGAATTTTGTGATACATGTTGATCGATGTTGGTGTGAGAACTCGGATTGAAGTGTGTTCCGCGCTTAAAACATGCCCACTGTTAAAGATTGCATTCGGAAACCGTCTGGTTTCACAGTGAAGTCTGGTCCTCTACTCATCGAGAATATGAGCTGCTGCACAGCTCTCGCTGTCAGTGCTTGTGCATGGAGCAGACGTGGGTGTTTCTCAGATATACTGAAATACGTACACACCTCAGACATGTTGTTTCAGACAAGCACGTGCAGGTTGTGGTTTCTGTTTGCGTCATCACAACATTTCGGCCGTGTTGTTTCGGTGATAAAAGTCTTTACTTTTAATGGCCCATAAGTATAAAATATACTTTTGGGCCATTTTCGGCCGAAAATATTCGGTGGCCGAATATTCGGTGCATCCCTAAATAATAATATATGGAACAGTGTAGAGTAGGGATTCTCCGATCAGGATTTTTGCAGTCGATACCGAGTACCGATTTCTTGTCATGGTGATCGGCTGATACCGATCCTGATTCCAATGCTTCACTGATTTGTAAGCTCTCTGATCACCGTTAATCTTTTTTCAGATAAAAAAAATACTATAGATGTTGCCTTTATTATATTTTTGTTACGTGTTTATGGTAATGTAATGTAACTATTGTTTTAACAGGGTACTAAATAATCACAAAAATTATTAATCATACAGTGAACATTTTAATATGCCTTTAAAATGGGGTTTCTGCATAACACTATGCATATCAGGATACTTAATATAAGGAAAAAAAATGGAGCAGTCTTATGCAGCCCACAAGGTTTATTTAAACATTGTCCAATAGTAAAATGTTGAGACAAAATAAACATTTGATCTCCTAAAATGGAGAAGTCTGATGTAACTTAAACATTGTCCAATAAAATGCTCCTCCACACGAGATTCCTTTGGAACATACACGGCAAAAAGCTAATTTTTCATCGTTTCTCTTAACGTCATAGTAATTCCACACCGTTGATGACATGACTGCAGCGCCAAATCATTTAAGTCCCCACGCGCCATGGGCTGACGAGAGCTCACCGGACACCCTCTCTCGGGGCGAACCCATTCCAGGGCGCCCTGTCCTTCAAAAAAAAAAAGAGAGCTCTTCCCGGGGCTCTCGTCAGCTTCTCCAGGTTGTACAGGTCGTTTACATTACCGGGGGCGGAAGCCATCGCCCCTCCCTTCTGAACGGCGTTCACCCATCCCTTAGGACCGACTGACCCATGTTCAACTGCTGTTCACATGGGACCCTTTTCCACTTCGGCCTTCAAGCTCTCGTTTTAATATTTGCTACTACCCCACGCGTCATGTACATCATCATGTGCTGACGTCATCAAATTGCGAACGGTTCATGAGATCGGCCAAGTTTAGTGAGTACCGATCGAGTCATAAATTATGATTATCGGCCGATGCCAATCGATCGGAGCATCCCTAGTGTACAGTCCTTGTTACATAGGTTACATATACCTACTGTAACAGTAAATTACGCTTCATTACATGCAACTAACTCTAAACCAAACCATACCATAATCCTAACCCTAACCTCATAGTAATTACTATACCATACAACCATATTGTAATTAGTATTACTCAGTACATAAATGTATAATTACTATACACTTTTTTTTACACCTAACAGACTTCCATTGGATCCTGTGATTTTATTTTGTTTAGGGACACATTACAGCATTTATGAGCTCTGTAGTCGTGTCATCCTGCGCTTTTTGTCACCATTCATGTATAATGAGACTATGTGGACTGGACATCAACTGCATCCCTGCGACTGCTCTACTGACTAAAGAGAAAATGAGCACTAAAGTGAGGTTTAAATTGAGCATGTCCCTATAGAGGCCTTCATTTATCACACAGTGAGGGAGAATAACAGAGACATTGGAGCCTGAATTCAGTCTTTTGTCAAGCTCATGCTGTGATTCTATGGGTTCAAACTGCTGCAGCTGTGTGCTTTTTTTTGTTTTGCATGCTGATAAACAGGGCCTGTGCTATATACTTTAGAGGTCAGGAGGTCATGTGTCTAAATGATGAGTCATGTGGGTTGACCTGCTTTATAATTTAATGCATTTTAGCTGATGTGTTACTTCACTTATTAAGCATATTTTTTGGTTTAACTAGTCTGTGTTTGTTGTTTGATTGTAAAACAGGTGTCTAATTGCTGACCTTTTAGTGAGTCACACTCATAGCCAGCAGTTATTCTAGTCTTTTTCTTTTCTGCCTCTCCCTGACCTAGTCGGTCACATTTCAAGGACTCAGGTCACCATGCAGTATGATGCTGAAAAGGTTTTTAAGCACAATTACATGGTATTTGCTGTCAAAGTAGGCAGGTCAGGCAGCCAGGTTTGTTTCAATCCCATTAGCCACTCTTTTATTCAAAATGTAAAGAGACACATTACTATTAAGATGCATCAAGATGCTTGCGTGAGTGAACTTGACCTTCATCCTTCATGTCCCAGTCAAAAAGCCTTCTCAACAGTGGTCCAGTCAATTTCTGATGGATAAAAGTCAACCTATTTTTTCTGCAATGAATATCATGATGAATAAGTAATGTATTACAAAGTTAATGGCTTGTGAATGCCATTACATGTTGACTTAAGAATATTTTGTTGTATGAATATCTGAAAATGCAGTATATCAAAAGAAAGAACAGAGCCTCTGCTTTTAAACAAAAATGTTGCAGTCTTTTTTTATCAACACTTGGATGTGGGTAAGTTTCATAAAATAATGAGAAAATCGTGATTTTGTCAAAGACTACATCCAGATCAGATTCAGAATGATGATCAAAACATAGATGGAGTAGATCGAGTCCATCAACACCCCCAAAGCGTCACAGTCCTATAGCTCGTCCTGGGTCGACATTTCATTTAGTAACATTAGGCAGTTTTTATTTATATGATGTTTAATGTTGATGATCGCGTTATTTTACATATGCATATGATTACATATGCTGTTGCTTTTTCTGCATCTTCTTCGTCTGTGTTTTGTTCAGGAGATTCAGTACTCTTTCAGAGGGTGCGTAACATTGAAAATATGGAAAGCCAAAAACTGGGGGAAGCGTTTTCTCATGAAAGACGAGATAACTCGTTTTTGTGACCAAACATGTTTAGGGTTAACGTGCACTGCAGTTAGTAAACATGGCGTTTATCGTTTTTTGCAATTATTAACTCTATTTTTGCTAAATGACATATTTTAGTGATGGAGATTACCTGAGTTGAGTTGTGTTTGACAGATGCTTTATTTTTGTTTAGAAAAGTACAAAATGCACCAGTTCCTTAATATTTAGGGTTGGTACACATGGACATGCTCATTCCGACACATTTCGCAGCTGTTTTTAACCGTTTCATCCGTTTCTTTGATTGTCTGGCTGGCTAAATTTGTAAGCGCTTCAAAAGGTACTGGACTTGTACCATAAATGCAAAACAAATGTTTGACCAGTGATTGTTTCTGCTGCTGAAGGCAGTGAGGAGAGGGACTGATTGGATGCCAGAAGAGGAGAACTGGGGGTGGGGATGTTTCAAAGCTGATTTCTCTCACTGCCCTCCAAAACGCTGTGGGAAAAATGGACCCAGCTTGAGTCTGGCTCCTGGTTGAAACTGAACTGATGAACGTCAGTCCTCGACCCTCCCACGCAGTTATTTTGAGTGTGGTTTGTCTGAACAGCACGTCTGAATGCATGAGATTCATCTTAAGAAAACGGATTAGTGTGCGTTCTACATTTTTATCATTTGTAGACTATAAACTGTGTACTAGCGTTTTTGTATTTCGAGATAGATATAAGCACTGATCTGTGTGCTTTTTCATAATGATATTGCATGCAAATAAATGGACAGTATGAAAAACACCTGTATATTAATTTGACACTGTTTCTAACTGCAAAGAAACTGAAAGAGAGGATTTAGTTTTGTCTTTAGAGATTGGCCAAATGCCATGTGAATGCTGTCTTTCTCCAGGGGCGAGCGCTGAGTAATAAGCGTAAAGTTTGCCCTTGTCAGTCCTCTAATTACATTAAATCCTGTGTAATTCCTGGACAGCAAAGAAGGAGCCAATGATGCACAGACAAAATGCTTGTGTGTCTGTGTATGTGCATAAATGGTGTAAGCAAGCCCATGGGATGTGTGTCTCTTGGGATGAACGGATGGTCTGGTCACAGCTGTGCAATGTGGTGGTCCACAGGCAGATTTGGCAAGTACCACTGCAAATCCACTGCTCACACATTCATCCAGTCATTCTCACTCACACATTTAGTACACTGTGAACCGTGCTGATTCAGTTTTAGACCACATTCAGTTTTAGAGTTTTTCCTCAAAGATCAATTTTAAAAATTAACAGACTTTACAGTTTAGGGTCCAATTCTCACTATTAACTAACTATTAACTAAGACGTCTGCCTCCTAATTACTTTTAAACTCCTAATTACTGCTTATTAATAGTTAGTAAGGTAGTTGTTAGGTTTAGGTATTGGGTAGTATTAAGGGATGCAGAAATAGGCATTAATAAGTATATAAACAGCCAATATCCTACTCCTAGTAAAATGAATGCTAATAAGCAAATAGTTAAAGGTGCAATATGTAAGATGTTTGCTGTAAAATATCCATTAACCACTAGGCCAGTGTAATATATTTTGTTCAGTTGAGTACTTACAATATCCTCAATGTTTCCAACTATTTGTAAATCGTGAGAAAATTGCGATTCTAACTAAGGAACTGGGTGTAGAAGTGTGAAGGAGTCTCCTGTCAATGGCGTCATACCCGCTTTACCCTCGGTTTCCGCTTTTACTGCCGTAGAAACCATGGCAAAAGACGTGGACAACTGCGTAAAGTCCGTAACGCTGTAGTTTTGTTCAAACATTATAACAAAATGAGAAATCAAAGAGGACCAGTATCGACGTGGCGTTTTCGAGATGGCGAGAGCTTTGCAACAAACTTCGACTTGACATTGACAGAGATGCTGTTCGAACATGTGTTTTATTAGACAGGTGAGCAAATGTACATAAAATGAATCAATGTTATGTAGCTCAACACGATGAAATATTAGAATATCATCAGTATGATGTTCAAATATTGATGTAGCTCACTGCTAGTCTCATGAACAAACTGATTTGTAGGCTACTTGAAAGTTTTGAAAAAGTTTTTGTTTTTTAAAAACTTTTTGAAAAAGTTCAACAGGTTCATAAACAAAATCTGTTTACTTGACACATGGAGATGTCTTTCATTATCATGTCCATTCACATTCTATTATTGCTAAGAAATGCAAAGCCTGAGTGTTAGGTTCCTCTGTTTTTTTTCTCCAGCCATATAGTATGTCTTTAGTGGGTTGATCCTTAAATGGACAATCTCATAGGCCATTGAGCACAGAGCGGTATGTGGTGCCTGATGGATGGGGGTGGATTGTAGAGAAAAAGAAGGCCAGCCTCTTACTAATGAAGTATTACTGGAAAGCTGCTATCCACAGGCCTCTGTGGTAATGGTGCCGTTTCCTCATTTATTAAACCCAAAAAACTCTCTTGCCCAAAATTGCTCAAGGGCTTGACATGTCAACCCTTCACACCCAGGTATGGATGCAGTGGATAGCTGAGCTGATTTAATAAGTTATACTGTTCAGTGCAGGGCAAACTCAACTGGTAGAGTTACATGCCTCTTAAAATTTGAGGTTGAATCATGTGTGTGTTGTTCACAAACACTCTTAAGGGCAACTTGAATCCAAATTTAGGTCCTCTACAGTTAAGGTCCTCAATGTTTCCTGTACTTCAGTCAGTGGTGCTCTTGAATCTACAGCATCTACAGCAAAATAATTATTGTTTTACTGAATTGTGTGAGCTTGTAGTATGAATTGAATGCAATGGGATAAAAAGAGTACTGCGAAATAATCGCTAAAAACGTTTTTTTTTTTTTATGAATCAAAAACATACACTGATCAGCATAGTCCGATTCACAAACAATTGACTATTTTGAGCCGGATATTTTTAGTCAGTTGAAACATACAGCGTGACCAGTGTAGTCTGATTCACAAATAAATTATTATTTTGAGCTGTATTTCTTTTTTTTTTATGAATCAGAAACATACACTGTGATCAGCATAGTCCGATTCACAAACATTTGACTATTTTGAGCCGGATATTTTAGTCAGTCAAAACATACAGCGTGACCAGCTTCAAAAACATATAACTTGACCAGTGTAGTGCGCTTTTAAGAACAAATTACCTTTAAGAACTGAATCTTCTAGTGATTTCATTACATAAGAAACACAAACTAACAAGTTTCAGAATCCTTCACTGAATGAATTCACTGAATCAACATCTACCACACTTAATTAACTACAAGTTATAATTCTTATCAGAGACATTAAGGATGTTTTGTGGATCGGATTTTTCATTTCCCACTTTTTCAGTCACCTTCACGTACAAATGAGATTGGAGACCACTGTGATTGGATTCAGGTGAATTCTGGTGAATTCTCCTCCACTTCTGCCTTGAGAAATGGTCTGCCATTCAAATGCCCCCTCTGCTCATATTGATTTGATGACTAGAGATAAAGTAATGGCAGGATGCCTGCAGTTTCTTGGGCTTTGGCCAAGGACACAGAACACCAACAGTTTTGGCAAGTTCATCATCACAAAGCTCTCGGCATACTGCATCGCACAACTGGGAGGGAGAAGTTCTGAGCAAAAAGCACTGAACCATAAGCTAAACATATCGCCTGTCTCACAGTATATAATTACACAAAATGGTGGGATGAATAATTGCAAAGACGCCGTGTAGATGGGCTTCTGACAACATTTAACAAAGTCCTGAAAAGGCGGACAGGCTGGTTCAATGTAGCCCATATGTGAACAGGCTGTATTAAACGGAGGAGTAAAGTCCTGAGGGTGCGTTTGAGGCTGAGAACCTCTTACCCTTTATTATTACTGACACGGATCAAGTTTTTGGCCAGATTACGCCCCACATGAACAGATTTTCTTCAGTTTAGCATGATTGATATGTGAAATGAAACAGACTATGGTTCTGCTGGTAGATGGATGTTGTCTATTTCTGTAATCTAATAGAAGTGATTGTTATTTCATTACTGAATGTGTCCTGGATCATCTCAGACCATAAAATGCTTCACAAAGAGATTGGGTGCTTACTTCATATTAATTCTGCTTCATATTCCAGATGTCTGCCTGGCAAGTATACGGTGTTATGGTTTTCCTTGTTTTCTTCATCAGTGAGAACACTTTAGATAAGATTAACTGTAATGGCAACTTCCTGGAACCATCAGTGACCCATTAGAACAATTGTAGAGCATATTTTGCTCAATGCAAGTTCTATTCAAGATTACTGCAGTATCTAAAGTGATTCTAATACAACAATCATCTTTTGACCCAAGAAACATAGTTACATTGATAGTTGGTCATGAGAAAGCCTAGTCTGTGTTTTGTTGAAACAGAAGTAGCAGCAGAACTTTTTTCTGTATTGTGACACATTCAAGTAAAATATACTGTCCAATTTTTTTTAAAGTAAGATGGGACTTGGTTCCATCCGTCAGATGTTGATTGGATGCAGGAGAAATTACTATTTTAACCAAGGAACCGGGACGTGTGAGCTATGCGTTTGAGGGAGTCGCCTGTCGATTTGCGTCATATCTGCGTTACCCTCGGTTTCCAGTTTTATTTAGCCGAAACGCTGTACTCTCACTGCAGTGTGAACAAGTGTCATAACAGCTGCCGAGCGAACGTCATAACTTCCTTTTCAACACACTCAAATATATCTAATACGATAAACAGAGTTGCGTTACCTCATACTCATGACTGGAAAAGAAGAAGTGGCGCCGGCGACTGTGTCATAATAAAAGTCCCGCCGGCGACTATGCCATAATAACAGTCCCGCTCTTCAATCGCTCCTGCGGCCTTGCTCAGCTCCTCAACACTCGGTCCTGCTCTGCTTCATACTACAGTAATGTTAATAATCGCATCCATGAACATGATTTCTGCCCGAGTCCTATCCTGACTCTTTTCCACCGGCTGTGAGGTGAAGACCACATGTCCCAAGATTCTGCGCTCAAACGTGGCGTCATCAAACTACGCCTTTGTTTTGAACAGATGAACTCTAGTGGACGGAAAAGTTACATAGTGTAGCTTTAAGCTTTAATCGCCCCTTTGAGGTTGGAATACTTTTCCAGATGTTTTTAGAGATACAATTTTATTGAACCTGGAATATTAATACGTTCATGTTTTGAAAGATTACAACAAGATTACTATCTTGATAAATCCTTTTTCTCAGAAACTGCAGCAGTTAGTTGGGCTCTGTAGTTTTTCCTTTAGTTTCCAAAATGTACTCTGTGTCCTGAAGGCAACAGGTGAGAGAGCAGCAATTAGTAAGCTAGAATAACACTGAATGTCTAACAAATGAGCTCTCTCTCCCACAGACTCAAACAATCTGTGTTCAGAGCCCCAAACCTTTTTGTCCGCAAACATCACAATAGTGCGTTTTCATTTAACCACAGTTATCACGCAGATAAGGCTTAACAATCACCGGTGGCGACCTGTTGCCCCCGAGCCTCTTCGTGTGAAATAAATGAGCGAGTCTCAAATTTACTAGATCATTGCTTCTCAGATGTATGAATCAGAATTATACATGCTCCCCTGTGGTTGTTTGGATCTGCCGTCTACATAAATATTATTTATGTGCTCGGGCACTGGACTCTTCTGCTCTGTTGACTCTCCCTCACGCAGGGGATCTCTATTGATTTCTGCCTGTCCTTTATGCCTGCATTTTGAACTGTATGAATTAGCATTTCTCCTCCACTCTCTGTTTTATCTGCACACACCGCTTTGAAGTGGAAATACCCTAAGGACGAGAAGCACCAATAAATGCAACATCAATAAATGGTCACGTTTTGTGTTATTCCGTTAAGGTGCGCACAAATAAAACAATTATGCAACGACAAAGAACGAAGGAAAGCTGTGACGAGTGAAATGTAGAGTTCATTCAGACCAGTGCTGTGTCATTTCTTCCACTGAGAATGGACAGTTTGGCCCATTGTGACGCTGACAACCTGGAAAATGGATTCTCTCACTCTTACCGCCGTGATTAAATAGCGGTTGATAAGATTGCTGTGAGGATGGTCATTTTTCTGCTGCCCTTTTGAGAGAGATTGTTATGGGAGTGGAGAGATCTAAACCCTTGTTTCTCTTTCTTTGATAGAGGGCAAATGTAAATGTCAGTTATGTCAAGCAGCGGAAAGGTCTAGAAGCCTGGGAGAAACTGCTAAATGAGTTCTGACAGCAGAGGAGGGCCTGAAAATTCAGCCAAGGAACGCAAATACATACAAATCATGTGCAGCCCAAAAGTGTTCATCAGTTCAGCTCTTATGATCAGTTATTAACTGATCCAAAACCTAGTGAGCTGCCTATTGACATTTAAGGCCAACATACACTAGCGTTTGGGGTCAGTGCATAAAAAAAGAATACTTTTATTCAGCAAGGATGTGTTTAATTGATCAAAAGTGACAGTAAAGACATTTATTATGTTATAATTTCTATTTCAAGTAAATGCTGTTCTTTTAAACTTTGTACTCATCAAAGAATCCTGAAACAAATGCTGCAGAGTTTCCAAGAAATATTAAGCAGCACAACTGTTTAAAGCATTTATAATAAGAGAAAATGTTTCTTGAGCATCAAATCAGCATATTAGAATGATTTCTGAAGGATCATGTAACACTGAAGACTGGAGTAATGATGCTGAAAATTCAGTTTTACCATCACAGGAATAAATGATTTTTTTTTAAATGTATTGATATTACAGAATCTTTCATATCATCTTAAAGATATCTGTATAATTTCCCTTTTACCATGTTATAGATAAATGTAAGATCCCTTAACCCTACTCCCAAACCTAAACCATACCCATTTTATACAGAATATAAAAAGAATAAAGCGTAATGGACAGAGATGTGTGGAAATTACTATTTTACTAAAATTGCAATTTTAGTAACAATATAACATTAAAAAGATATTTTGAGCCACTAATTCTACTTCTACCCCTAAACCTGCCCATAACCAAAATGTCAAAAGTGGTACCAAAAGTCATTCAAATGACGATGTGTTGCAGTCGCAGTCCTCTCTGGCAGTATATAATAGTTTTGTATGAGGAACAGAGCAGAATTTAGGTTATTAATCCATGAATATGTTAATCTGTCTTCACTCTGTGAAGGCACACATTTTCCAATTTCAAATGTACATCGACTGAAACACAACGTCACAATCTGTGGCGAAGCAGGCGAGAGCAAATGAGCATTTGATATCACTGCCATAAAACATGTCATAACGCTTCTTGAGGGCATAATATTTTCATTTTAATTCATCATAAAGAGCGCAGGATTTGACGTTTAGGGTCACTGCTGAGAATGGAGATGAATATCACTAGGTAAACGGTTGAATTTGGATCTGTTCCTCGCAAACCTATGGATTCTAAAGATTTGTATTACAGCTAACAATTGTCGACGCTGTATAGGAGAAAAAAATGCCTTTTGTGTCTCAAGGCAAACAAATAAAATATTACAAAATGGTTAAATGATTACAGAAATGTTTATTACAGAAATGGTATTATTTCATACCAAGTAGAGGATCAACTGCTTTTAATTAATGCAACTGAAAACATGTAATTAATAATATAATTTAATACAATAAGATCAAAACATTAATGCCACAATTTTGTCAATACATCAATATTAGTTTCTGTGTGTATGAAAATGCAAGTAAATGTACATGTGGTAGAACTACACTTTACGTAAAAATACACACGTGTTCTCGTGAGATCACACTGTAAATGTTGCTTTAGCTGTGATGAAATTGGTTTTAGCTGGTAAGTAGTTGGTGATTTGGCTGTTTTAACTCAAAAGCAGGACTTCCATTCCTACATCTGCCATATTGAGTGAGAGCAGTCCTATAAGATGTGTTTCATAGCATACTCCATGTGTTAGTCAATGTGAATAGCAGCACTTATTTCTAGATTTGCTATATATTATAGTTCCTTAACCCTCCTATTATCTTTGGGGTTAATTTGACCCCATTCAATGTTTAACATCTGTAAATACACGATTGACGATTTTTTTGCTTCAGATTGAATTACTTTTCCTAATTTAATGGGGACAACTCTGTACACATAACATTAACATGATGATATTTTACCAATGTCCTGTACACATTTTGTAGCATTGGTGTTCTTTAGGGACAATTTGACCCCTGGCTCTTTTAGCTAGCTATATAAAACATAAGAAATATCAACATTTTATACACATTTGTTTTGGTTGTTTTATTGAGGTCACTATAACATGCTATAATTTTATATATTCAATATAATATTCAAACAACTTCCCTCTATTTTAGGGCTCTAACCGTAATCATACCTGTCGTATTGCGAGAACCACTAGTAGTTCACGCTATTATGGTCCCGCTCCCCACTTGAACGACAGGGTAGACACTAGACATAGTGCTGCTAATCTCATTAAAATGGTTCCAGGGCCCACCAGACATGCTGTCAGCCAGAAAGGACCTGAGACATAAACGTTTGTAAAAAAAAAAAAAAAAAAAAATCATATTCTGGAGGTTTAAATTGCTGGGGTCAAATTGACCCCAGTGGGGAAAAAATTGACCAGATTTGAGGGTAACAGAGGGTTAATACACAGCAGTTATCATTGAAATAAGCAAAGGAAATAACAGATAAACAAATAAATACAGTAAATAATGTTCCTTTATTTTAGTCATCAGGCTTATTATGAACAAATGCTATGCTCAGGCACCGTCAACATGATGAAAACTTATTAGACTTGGTTGGACTAATTACTCAATTAAATTGAATTAATGGCTGCTCTTGAAGGGATTTGAATCCTTTAACAGGATTGCACACCTATTGTAAATAACATTTAGATATTTATCTTATTTCCTAATTGCTTGTTATATTTAATGAGAATATGTGAAGCTCATCTTATCATATCATATGGTCATCAGACATGCCGGAGCTTGTCTTGAAACATCTTGACTGCTACACCTGTGGTGCCACATGTGCTCTATTTTTCCACTAGCATGGGCGACGATGTGCCTGAGAGAAAGATGTTTAACATGCTGCCTCTCTAACAGACCTTTGAGGCCAACCCAAAAATAAATTCTGCTATCACCCCTGCCAGACTTATCTGGTACAATGCGGTTATTCCCACAGAAAAGGAACAGGGACAATGTTAGGACCTATTTAATTCATTTATTCATGAGTGTAATTGAAATATTAACACGGGCGGCAGACGGCGGAGGTTTGGCGCTGGGACCCGAGTCTTCACTCGGCACTCTGCTCTGAATATTTTATTTAGATGCTCTGCTCGTGGCTTCACAGCACAGGTTAATCTATTCACCATTCTGTCACACATGGGACCCTTGTACTGCTGTCATTAAAGTCCCACACAAGATGTCTAATAATGATCCTTATTAGCGCAATAAAAGAAACGACTTTTCCGAAATTTACATTTTCCTCCTTGTTTTGTGTGTAATTGCAAAGAGGACTCATTTCCCACCCTAATAACGATAGAGGGAAAATCTTGTTGAAGCTAAATGCTTAATCTTCTGAATACAGAGTAGGAGGGCTTTTGGTTGGGAGGGATTTTTTTGGGTGATGTATTATGAGCAAGCTCATTGCAGTGTGCATGCCCACACATTCGGCTAATTTTACCCAAGTGTGTGTGGGGCTTTCGGTTAAAAAAACACACGCACCAGCCAGGTTTTGTTCTGTGCGTAAATGGGTCTGTCTTGAACGTGGATGTGTAGATGTCGAGAATAAGGGTCGGATCAAATGGAGACGCATAGGGGGAGTTTACCAAGATGCTCTCTTGCCATGTGCTCCTGCTGTCACATGTCGTTGCCACGGCAGCAGTGAGGAAAACACCCCCCACTGGGACGCGAGGCCTGTGCTGAGGCGTCGAGCTGGCACTCTTTCTCTCTCCTCGGGCTTTATCAAAGGGAAATACTGAAACACAGGGAGATGGAGCTGCCACTAACCATCAGAGTCGCAGCCGTGCCACATTAAAAAGGGAGACTTCATACATGTCTGCAGGAACATGGGCCAGGGAGGGGATGGGATATTTTGCTGTATGTGTTTGTGTGCGTGTTAGGGGTTAGTGTGTAATGCATCACCGTGGCCCATGTGACTCCTCAGGTCTGATAGCATCCGTAGGGCCTGTGGACATGTTCCTACAGGAGTCATGGTTCACACTTCATACTGTTTTCCTGCCTCCCTCCCCCACAGAGCGCCACAGCTCTGAATGCATGTCCGTAACCATGTGTTTTACGCTGCGTGTGCTCTTTGACTTCCGTTGACATGGGCAGCTTTTGCCCATAGCTGGATTATTGGTTTGTTTGTATCGATTTAAAGCAAAATACATTTGTTTTAAACTTGAATTTATCATGTGAAGACTGTAAAAACGGAATGTTTTATACAAGTCTTCAGCCTGC
This sequence comes from Romanogobio albipinnatus, assembly GCA_023566225.1. Lineage (NCBI taxonomy): Eukaryota > Metazoa > Chordata > Actinopteri > Cypriniformes > Gobionidae > Romanogobio > Romanogobio albipinnatus. The sequence goes on along the minus strand of CM042261.1, from coordinate 15,215,876 downwards.
TGTTTGAAAGTATGTAAAAGGAAATGCCTCTATCTAGGCAAGCTTAATTTCATGCATTGTTGCATTTCGAAATGTCAGAATGCAGTAGTACAATGCAAGTGTTTCATTCAAGGGGTGTTTTACAACCCGTTCTCACTCCCAGGGCGTCGAAAAACGAAGCATGCTCAAGTGCCTTCCGCGTCGCAACGAAGACGCTAAAGGCACCCCTAGGCGTCACTATATCGACGCGCTGAGTGCTCCATTGATTTCAGTTGTTTACCCAATGCGTCAGATCAAGACGCATTTTATTCTTTGCATTTGTAAAAGCATACATGATTTTATTAATATTTTATTAATATTTAAAGGTTACTTTTATATTTTGGAGCAGCTAACCCAACTCCTACCCTAAACCTACCCACTCCTAAACAATATAACACACACAACAGGCAAATACAAGTACAGTCACAGGTATTTATTGCAAAAACTTACCAACAACAGTATAAAAGTATTAACTCATGTTGCATTCCAAGTCTTCTGAAGTCACACAATGTCTTCATGTAAAGAACAGAGTTGATCTTAATGTTTTAATCGCTGAGATGATGATCCCGCCGCGCCCTTAACGCACTCATTCATATCTCATTCAAATAATGCACACGCCTCTTTACCATGACGCATTCGGTCACAAGACACACAAGAACCAATTAAATTTTACAATCAAAGCTGACGTAATGACGCAATTAGTCACGAGACATACGAGAGCCAATGAAATTTCACTATGAAAACTGACGTAACGGGCGGCAATATTTGAAATAGTTTGTGTTCGTGATCTTCTGCGGATGGAGACGCTGATCGCTTTTGGGGATTTCCTTCACACAAATCAATCGCTTGGCCTCGGAATATTTGTATTTTTTTAATAAATTGTGCATGCAGTCGACTCTGACTGTTATATCTGCGTTTTATACCACACAAATGGGTAGGTTTAGGGATGGAATAGGGTTGGGTTACATGTTAGAACGTGTCTAGATAGCGTAAATGAAATGATGCTGGCTGATTATATTGAGAATTACAGTCCAACATGTCATAATGGCAAAATCATAACCCAATATATGATCTGCATGACGATAACGTTCCCATGCCCAACGCGTCTGTTTCTGACGCCGAAGGTTTCTCATTGAAATGAATGGAGCACTCAGCACGTCGATATAGTGACGCCTAGGGGTGCCTTTAGCGTCTTTATTGTGATGCGGAAAGCACTTGACCATGCTTCGTTTTTCGACGCTTTGGGAGTGAGAACGGGTTGTGTTTTAGCAGGTATTGATGCAACTGACAAAAAAATATTGTATGATAAAAAAAACAACTTATTTACGTTTATTAATTTAGAAAAGAAATTGAGTCAACATTAAAAGACTGAAGTTAAAAACATGTTCGCATGTAGCACTACATTGTTCTACTGTGCTCAGTTTTCTCAGCTGCTGTTATGATGTTGCAACAGTTTGAAGAGAATCATTCTGAGCAAGGTTCACTGTAAAAAAAGTTGCTGCCTTAAATGTTTAAGTACAATCAACTTAGTCATTTCAACTTAAATTACATTAAACTTACTTGATTTCAACTGAAAATGAGTTAAATCTTGTATAAATGATAAAAAAAGTTAAAGCAATGTAAAAACATATGAAGAATTAATTTTGCAAAACAGGTTTAGATATCATGTTTTTTTATTGTGCATTTTAAGTAATATCAATCAAACTGCAGTTAAGTTGTTTTGATTAAGTAATAACAAAAAAAAATGTAACAAAATTTGAAGTTAATTGAAAGTATGTTTTTTTTATATATATTAAAAGTTTGTTTTTTTTAGCAAAAGCAGATAACTCCACATTTCATGTTCAACAAAACCAAGTAATTGCTTTGTAATTGCATTTAAAACACACGTGTGCACACAGATGTGCACACTAGGGCTGGGCGATATGGCCAAAAAATTATCTCGATTTCATATCAGTCGATATCGATAATTATCATGAAATGTAAACTATTTATTTCTTTCAAATTTAAAGGCAGATTTTTGCTCCTAATTGAAAGTTATAGAAACCAGACTGTTAATTGTGGTTTTAAACTTCTCTTTATTGTCAGAATATGACAAACACTTCATGTTTTTGAATTCCTTACATTTTTCCAGTCATATTTCCTTAAACAAATTTCTTAATAGAAAAAAATGTATGTCTTAGTTTCTGCATGTGCTAACGGGTGATATTGTTTCTAGTCATGAAACAGGTTTATGTCGCCTGATTTTGGCATATCTTTAGCTGCAGTATTGAGAGTATCTAAACAGAGTTTATTAAGCAGAACCAGGAAGTGAGCAGATGTGGTGAGTATCAGAAGTGTAAGTCCAGTAGAATGGTGATGACAATGGGTGATACTGTACTTTCTTGATACTGACTTGGGCTTGTTGCGTAGGAGACTGGTGAGTGGACTGGCGATGGAACTGTAAAGATGGATGAAACGACGATAGAAGTTGGCAAAGCCGAGGAATCTCTGGAGTTCTTTGACTGGACGGGGTTGGCCAGGACCGGATGGCTTCCACCTTCCCATTGTCCATCCGGATGCCACTGCGGTCGATGTTGTAGCCGAGAAACTGCACTGAGGGCTGATGGAACGAACATTTCTCTGCTTTGAGGTAGAGCTGGAAGCTCCTCAGGCGTTGGAGGACCTCCGCAACGTGGTGGCGTTGTTCGGCCAGGCTCCGGGAGTAGATCAGGATGTCGTCGATGTAGACCAGCACAAACTTGTGGAGATACTCCCGGAGCACCTCGTGGATGAAATCCTGGAATACGGAGCCTGTCCATTGTTGGCGAGTCCATAGGGCATCACAAGATATTCGTAGTGGCCGGTGGGCGTGACAAAGGCAGTCTTCCACTCGTCCCCCTCACGTATTCGGATGAGGTTGTACGCGCTGCGGAGGTCCAACTTCGTGAACACAGTGGCACCACGGAGATGTTCCAGGGCAGCTGGGACGAGAGGAAGGGGGTACCTGAACTTGACTGTTATGTTGTTGAGTGCTCGGTAGTTGATGCAGGGCCGCAAGCCTCCGTCCTTCTTTGCCAAGAAGAAAAAACTTGAAGCAGCAGGGGAAATAGATGGACGGATGCAACCTTGCTCCAGTACCTCCTTGATATAATCCTCCATGGCCTTCTCCTCCGGGAGTGAGAGGGGATAGATCTTTCCTTTGGGCACTGGTTCACCTGGCAGTAGATCGATGGCACAGTCCCATGGTCGATGGGGAGGCAGCTTGGATGGGATGGGAAGCAGTCCGGGAAACAGCTGTCACCCCACTTCAAGACCTCTCCTGTCTTCCAGGAGATGACTGGGTTATGCTGCTCTAAACATGGGCGCCCTAAGATGATGTCAGCGGTGGATTCCTCCAGAACCAGCAGATGTAGTCGCTCCATGTGGAGGATTCCCACTTGCACTCCGATGGGGCCCACGGAGCGACTAACCTGCCTCCGACTGAGGGGTTTCCCGGTTATCGACTGGATCTGGTAGATGGTCGGAGTAGCAGTCGTGCGGAGCTTGAGCTGGCGGCAGAGGGTGCCCGAGATGAAGTTCCCGGCTGACCCAGAGTCGAGGAGGGAAGTTACTGGAAGGGAGATACCAGCAGCAGTAAGGTTTACAGTAATGGTGAGTGGCTTCATCTTATTAAGGGAAGGAATGATTGCACTCACCATGGGACGTGGAGGATGGACTGGGCATTCGGAGATGTAATGCCCAGGTAGACCACAGTATAAACAGAGATTTTGGGTCAGCCACCTCTGCCGCTCAGCCACTGTCAGACGGGAATTTTCCAGTTGCATAGCTTCGGAGGCTGGTTCTGGAGGGCTGACACCATCTGGTCGGCGGAGGAAAGGAGAGAATGACGGCTGGCCCTGGTGTTCTTCAATACACGACTGCATATTGAGTGGCGAAGCGAATGGAGAGTAGGATGAAACGTCCAAGCCCGATGGTGTCCTCGTATGCAGCGAGATGTAGCCGCACCCGAGGATCCAGACTCTGTCGGTAGGTCGTGATCAGGGATTGCTCATTCCATCCACTGGCAGCAGCGAGGGTCCGAAACTGGAGGGCATACTCATTTACAGATAATGTACCTTGTTTCAGGTGGTAGAGTTGTTCACCGATCGTCGAATCCCAAGACGGTTTTCCAAAGACCTCCTTAAAGTGTGCGATGAACCCGGACAGGGTCTGGATCACAGGACTGTCATTGGACCACAGAGATTCCGCCCATCGCGCTTTACCAGATAGCTGCGAGGTGATGAACGCCACTTTGGTGCGATCATGTGGGTACAGGTGCGGCTGCATCTCCAGGACCAGCGAACATTGAAGCAGAAATCCGTTGCAATCCTCCGCCGAACCAGAGAAGGGCGCTGGTCTGGCCATGGGACTGGCGCACTCGGGGGGCGAAGAAGCGGTGGTGTTATTCCCGGAAGTGCTCGCTGGTGAAGGTGCAGGTGTGCTGGAGGGAAGAGCTCGCCGAACAGCGTCGACGAGCTCCTTGAAGGGATCCGGGGTGCTCATCCTGGTGCTGTGCGGTGTTGGTCCGGTCTTCTGTTACAAACAGAGGTGACACGGAGAACAGATGGCAGATGTAAACAGAGTATATTAAGCAGAACCAGGAAGTGAGCAGATGTGGTGAGTATCAGAAGTGTAAGTCCAGTAGAATGGTGATGACAATGGGTGATACTGTACTTTCTTGATTGTAGGTCGACTTGGAGAACAGGACGATGGAGCGATGGGGCCAGGGAGCCAGGAGACGAGACGAGACGAGGAGACACTCAGGAGACTTGGGAGAACAGGTAGGTAATACAGGTGAGTCCGTGGAAGCAAGCATTAGAGTGAGCATGTGAAAACGAGACCGGACAGTGACTGAGTGAATGCATGGGGCTTAAGTGCAGGTGGTGATTGCAGTGATAATGATGTGCAGGTGTGTGTGATCAGTATTCGGGTGACTGTGAGCGCTGTGTCTGGGAGAGGGTGGAGCCTGGCGTTCTTGTGACACTGACTGGCTGTTGTCGCATTTATTTCTGCTGTGTGATTGGGTGTTAGAGTAATCTATATCAAGTAAAAATGCCCAGAGCTTATCATCGTTATCGACATACATTTTTTATCGCGATTCGATATGATATTGTTTATCGGCCCAGCCCTAGTGCACACACATACTAACAGATGGGCACACACATACACAGACACAAGTGCGCTAACTCGCACACACACATAAGGACAACCAAGCGTTCAGCATTTAAGACGTGTATGGTGTACAAGGAGTTATAAATCGAAAATTATCGAAATTATAAATCCTCGACCACTTTTAGTCAGCTTTGACGAAACTCTCCTCAGCTAGTGCGTCTTTTCTAAGTGACTAGCAGCCTTGTCACCTGACTGGAATACGGCGCACTGATTCGCTAAAACAAACTTATCGGCTTGTGTTCACAAACAGCAAGGGTCCTTATCGGCTTTTGCTGGAAAAGTGAACTTGCGATGCCTAGACAGTGGACAATACCGGCTTTTGTGGCCAAACATGTTTAGGGTTCAGAACGTGCTATATGTGGAGAATAACGCACGGCAGTCAGTTCATTTTTTTTAAACATGCCGTTTATTGGTTTTTGCAAAGGAACTCTTGTTGTCATAACTTATTGATCATGATATTTTTTTACAGTGTAGTTAATCTGTCAATATGTTTATACCTGACCACACCTAAACTACTTTAACTACTATAACTACTTAAAATAACACACAAACGTTCATTAATGTTAGAGTAATGGAGAGTATAAAGGGTCCTAAATACAGGCTGGGATCTTCACCGTTGGTGACCACATCTCTGGTAAAGGTTAGAAAGAATTAAACACGCCACAGGAGCCTGCAAAGACCAGGCAATTAGTCAGCATGCCCTTTTCACATCGGCAAAACAAGGTGAATTTACACCTAATGCAGCAGGTCTGTGTTGTTATATGACACTTAAGGCAGGGACAGTTGACAAAAATGTTCAAACTGTATAAACAGTTGACGATCAAAGAGGTCTGCCTTTATCAACATTGCTTAACAGTACATGTACAGTAGTAATGAGTCTAAGTTCATTACATGATTTAGTTTTCGGACTGGTGAGCCTCAGTGATATTATTTATTATTTGTCACTATGCCGAAGCTTGCCTGCTGATGTAAAATTGAGTCAAAGGAGGACTAGAAGATAACGTCTGGATAAGACACGAGACAGGCAGAAAGTTATTGGCTGTAGCAGTTGCAGGGCAGGACTATGTTATTAAGAAGACTTGCATACTGAAGGTCATAATGCCCTCGGTGCAGTACAGCATGTTTGAACTCTGTCAGTGACCTTTTAATTCTGATATGTTCCTTCAATCTCAAGAGCGTAAAAAAATCTTAGATTTTCTGCTTTCTGAAGGACAAGAATTTATGCTCGTTCAAAATGAGCAATGTGCAGTACAGACTGTTACAAGGATTTTAAAATTTAATATTTTATACATACAGAAACACTAGCATTCAAAAGTTTGGGGTCGGTAAGACTTTTAAATGTTTTTGAAATAAGTCTCTTATGCTCACTGATTTATTTGATCAGAAACAGTAATGTTGTGAAATATTTTGACATGTGTGCCTTGCAGCATACCAGCATCCAAAACTTGCCACCCCCCAAACCGGAATTTCAGTGAAGTTGACCTTGAAGCATTCATTTAGACTCTTATAAAGCTTTATGGCTTCTATCTAGCAGGAACATTTCCTCAGAAATGACCATTGATCCCAGATGGTGACCTTTTCATAGATAGCAGCGACTGCAGTCGCCATCCCCAAAAAGCCGGAAACAGGCAACCCACAAGAGGTAGAAGATACAACATTTTGTATCTGCTCTGATCTAATTCACTGTGATGTGGTTAAGCCTTTTTCTTCTGTTGAGCTAAATATTGTGCTCCTGGGTCCTCCCCAAAGGGCGAGTGATTAATGGCGCAGGAGAATGGGGAATGGGAGATGGGGAAACAGTACAGGCTGTTATCTTATGGCTAGCTCAATGTCTTGATCGGATAGCTCCATTCATTTGGAGCCCTATTCACTCACGGTACTGTATATTTATTTTTAGTCTAATTCGCACAAATCTTCTGCCTTAGTTCCGCTGCTCGTGTGTGCTTTATAGTATAAGTACAGAACCCTTCTCCTGCCTGCAGCGGTTTTCTTTCTCAGGAAAGCCCTCTCTTTTCTAAATAACCATGCTTGATGACTGCACCTCCAGTTCCGGTTTCACATTAGCTAATGTGATCTTACAGTCATTTTGTCTGTATATTATTCTCGGTGGACTTTATTTCAAGAACGTGTGCTCAGGACTTGGATATTATTTGGAACAAAAGGATAATACAATTAGTAAACTACACTGTAAAAAGTAAATATGTAGTCAATAAGTAGTCATTTCTATATAAAACCTTTATTATCTAACCTTGTAGTGTTGCAAATGACTGATATATAAGAATATATTTGTGATATCACACTGTTTAATTTAAAGATAGTTAATAACACATCTATAACTTTGCTAAAATAAAATGTATATGTAGGGTGAATTCAGGGTGATTGGGACACTTTTTGCCATTGAGATGACTTGGTAAAAGTGTCCCAATCAACCTGAATTTACCATATTTTACATATTTACTAAATGGTTAATTGGAATATATATTCAAACTTGATAAAAAAATGTATAAAGACCCTGCACATGACATGCCGGGAAAATAATTCATGGCCACAAATGAGCAATTAATTCCCACGATTTACTACATCAGCACGATTAACTAATTTGTTCCCTCGTTTTAAGTAAATTGTGCACAATATAATAATTTGTTCCCTCATTGGCCTGTCCTGGACACAGTTTCCCATGATCCTCCCTGTCCCACACCTGAACTCACTCCGTCATCATCTCTCCCGCTCTCCCCGGATTCCCTGCACCTGGTCTTTGTCGTTTACACTCCCTTTATATTGGACTCACTTCTCTGCACTTCTTGTCCGTTTTTATATGTTGTTATGTTTGCTTATGGTGTTTGGTTGCTGTTTTGTTCCCGTGTTAAATAAACCCGTCTCTTGTGGAAGTTCCGATTCTGCCTCATTCCTGCTGCAACCTACATCTGTGACAGCAGGGCCCACGACGATATACATATTTTTTGCTGTATGTCATGTGCAGTGCTCCATAGATTTATACTTCAGATCTTGTTGATTCTGTAATCCTATTATAATATTTTTCTGAATTTTTTAAAAACATGAATAAAAAGGGTGGGGAAAACTGTAGCCAACAGTGCTCTCAGTAATCTGGTAAATCTGTGTGCACTGACTAAAATCGTCAGTTTATGCTGCGTTCACGCCATGTCGTAATGGTAATTGACCTATCGTTAAGCCCCACCCCCCTTAGTTACTGTTGCTAACTCAGACAAACAAACGGAGTTGCTAATTGTCTTTACAATGACAGCGGTAAGTGTGAAAACGTTATCCCACCTTGTTTTTGGACACAGAATGTAGCGGACCCCCTCAGATTGATGGCGAAACTTAACTGATGGTTTATGAAGTTTATTGCATCACTCTAAAAAAATCACCGTAAGAGCTGAACAAACAAAGCATAAGAAGTGCGCATTAATGTCTCATTCACAAACTCTCTCTCTACGTTGCGTTATCATTAACATACACAGCAAATTATAAAAAAATACTCATACAACTAACAGTAAACAAACATATACAGACCTTATGCCTTTTCGGGGGTGCTAATAAACTATCTTTGTATCTGAAAACAACTCCAATAAACTGTGAGTGCGAGCTCTCCCTTTCATTACCCGTTTTGCTCTGTAGACTATAATACCCATCAAATAGAAGTCCCTCCATAGTAGGACAGATAATGTAGATGTTAAACATATCTAAACTCACAGAAACAAATTAGAAGATAAATCGCAATAAAGCCTGTGACACAGAAGGACCACCTCTCGTCAAGGAGCATTCAAGTGGGACTTAAATATGCCATGGAGGGATATATAAAAGATTTTGAAATAAATATGCTGGGAGATTAATTTGGAAGCGATGGTTTACAGATCACAATGCAAACGGGAGAAGCCTCATGTTATGTTCGTCACGAACGCAGATGGCAACATCCAGGATCAACACTGTTCATGTACCGCAGGGTAAAATTAAATTAATTTACATTTAACCATCTTAATATGGAGAGATGCACTGAAATGTAGACATTCATTTATGTGTTTTTGACCTACACTGTTAACGTTAAATGACGTGAGAACAGTCACTTCAGTTCAGTTTGTATGTTAGCAGGGACTCACTAACTTTAATCGTAACTTAATGAGAGTATGACACCCAGAAAATACAGTAGCCCAGACACGTTTTATTTTTGTAGCATAAACACCATCAAACTGATGAGAGCTTTGGCTTTTCCAATGTTTCTCTATGGCGCTGAAACCTAAAGATGTCCGAGTTCCGGTCCCACGTGCAACTGATACTCAACTGCCATTGGCTTATCTGCGTTCGAGGGGAGGGGCTTACCGTTAGGTCAATTACGAGATGGCAACTCTGTGTTTTTATTTCTATGTCAATACTATCAACGCCAAAATTAATCTACAGCAGTCCACCTGTACAAGAGTTCTGTAAGTTGTTGTAATGTTATGTGCTTTGAGACATCTCATGCTTTCAAAGCTAACTTGCTATTGCTAGCCTCTCCAAAATTGCCTACCCTACCTTTAAGTGATTGCATGTGTCACTCAGATTTTTGTACAATAAACAATATAAAGTATATACAATGATAACATATTTGCATTGCATTAATTTAATAAATCACTTTGATCACTTTGTTGTGATAGCTTTGCAATGAATAACTAGTTATATTATCACGACGAGCTGAATCCAGTCATGAATGACAGGGCAGCGCTCAGACTTATGCTTACCTATGTTTGCAATTCCCCAGCCCAGGACCCCTGACCCCTGCAGTGAAAAGTAGGACACAGAGACCCACCTGATCATATGCCAGTGTGCAGGGCAGAGCGGTTCCACACGAGTGCATCATGAGACAGGAAGCTCTGCTGACACTTGCACGGAGAAGAGAGAGGGCTCTGCGTCAGGAGTAGCTTTTAGATTCGAGGCTTGCTGCAGGACTTTAAGATTTCATAGTAAGTTGTTAATGCTGTAGCCCCAAGTGTCTCTCTCGCTGACTTATTCATTACGGATAACCAACACAAGCACTGTGGAGTTCTGGCCCTTTCTCTCTTTTTGGAAACTGGTGACTTCTTCAAGGCTCAAAATGAAAACTTTTCTTTCACCTATTGGGTTTTGCTCACAAAGGAGTAGTGTGGCTCTGCTGACCAAGTAGTATTTGTCCAATATGAGCGAGGCTAATATAATGTTCGACAGCAAATATTTCAAGATATCTTCAGGGAGTATTGAAAGTAGAAACTCTTTGCAGCCTATTTCTGTTTTTGAAATCTATTTTCACTGTCCCTTTCTCTCTCTCTCTCTCTCTCTCTCTCTCTCTCTCTCTCTCTCTCTCTCTCTCTCTCTCTCTCTGAGTTTTTTTGTGCTGATTTTAGGTGAAAAACTGAAATTTTGCAGCCTGGATTTAATGAATTTGTGTTGTAATGACTGGTGTTCCGTTTCTGTGGAGCTTCCTTCAGAATTTTGCAGGCGCAGATTCCATGAGGGTCTGGTGATTAGTAATATTGCAGCTCTGTGTGGCTTGGTTCATCTGGGGAATTGTTTTCATTATGAGTGCGTTTTGAGGATGGGTGTGACGCTCACACAAATGTCCATTAGAGCAGCAGCAGGCCTGCTGGAGACTGTTACACCTAGAAGAGCCACTATGGAGGACAAATGAAGAAATTAATTAACAATGTATTAATTAAAAAATAAAAATGTGAATAAATAGATCTCTTTACTTACCTAAAAATAAATGTACATAAATAGTCAACTATTTAATTTTTTATTTATAACATTTTAGTTTAGAATTATTACATTGATAATTGATTTTCATACTGTAAGAAAAAAAATAGAAGAACAGAAAAGGTACTGGTTATTTTCTGCCAAAACATATCCAAGACATATGGAAATATGACAAATTCCTTCTTATTGATTCGGGTCACATGTCACTCTTCCGCCGGAACTTGTGTACGGCCGTTACCGGAAGCCAGTGATTTATAGTTTATAAAGTTATAAATATGGATATTTTTCATACAAAAATGCATTGCTTCAGAAGGCCTTTATTAACCACCTGGAGCCATATAGATTACTTTTATGATGGATGGATGCACTTTTTGGGGCTTCAAAATCTATGGTAACATTCACTCCCATTATAAAGCTTGGAAGACCCAGGATATTTTTTAATATAACTCTGATTGGATTTGGCTGAAAGAAGAAAGTCATGTACAGCTAGGATGGCTTGAGGGTGAGTAAATTATGGGGTAATTTTCAATTTTGGGTGAACAAACCCTTTAACACAGAACACTCAACCCTATTTTGATGGAATTTGTGTTTAGAGTGTTGTGTTTTACTGCACAGTCACATGACAGAAGTCATTGAGAACACTTAAAGGTATAGTTCACCCAAAAATGAAAATTAGCCCATGATTTACTCACCCTCAAGTCATCCTAGGTGTATATGACATTCTTCTTTGAGACTAATAAAATCAGAGTTACAGTGAGGAAAATAAGTATTTGAACACCCTCAAAATCATGGAGGGGTCTGAAATTGTCATCGTAGGTGCATGTCCACTGTGAGAGACATAACCTAAAAAAAAAATCCAGAAATCACAATATATGATTTTTTAACTATTTATTTGTATGATACAGCTGCAAATAAGTATTTGCACACCTGTCTATCAGCTAGAATTCTGACCCTCAAAGACCTGTTAGTCTGCCTTTAAAATGTCCACTTCCACTCCATTTATTATCCTAAATTAGATGCACCTGTTTGAGGTCGTTAGCTGCATAAAGACACCTGTCCACCCCATACAATCAGTAAGAATCCAACTAATAACATGGCCAAGACCAAAGAGCTGTCCAAAGACACTAGAGACGAAATTGTACACCTCCACAAGGCTGGAAAATGGCTACGGGGAAATTGCCAAGCAGCTTGGTGAAAAAAGGACCACTGTTGGAGCAATCATTAGAAAATGTAAGAAGCTAAACATGACTGTCAATCTCCCTCAGAATGGGGCTCCATGCAAGATCTCACCTCGTGGGGTCTCAATGATCCTAAGAAAGGTGAGAAATCAGCCCAGAACTACACGGGAGGAGCTGGTCAATGACCTGAAAAGAGCTGGGACCAACGTTTCCAAGGTTACTGTTGGTAATACACTAAGACGTCATGGTTTGAAATCATGCATGGCACGGAAGGTTCCCCTGCTTAAACCAGCACATGTCAAGGCCCGTCTTAAGTTTGCCAATTACCATTTGGATGATCCAGAGGAGTCATGGGAGAAAGTCATGTGGTCAGATGAGACCAAAATATAACTTTTTGGTCAAAATTCCACTAAACGTGTTTGGAGAAAGAAGAATGTTGAGTACCATCCCAAGAACACCATCCCTACTGTGAAGCATGGGGGTGGTAGCATCATGCTTTGGGGGTGTTTTTCTGCACATGGGACAGGGCGACTGCACTGTATTAAGGAGAGGATGACCGGGGCCATGTATTGCGAGATTTTGGGGAACAACCTCCTTTCCTCAGTTAGAGCATTGAAGAAGGGTCGAGGCTGGGTCTTCCAATATGACAATGACCCGAAGCACACAGCCAGGATAACCAAGGAGTGGCTCTGTAAGAAGCATATCAAGGTTCTGGCGTGGCCTAGCCAGTCTCCAGACCTAAACCCAATAGAGAATCTTTGGAGGGAGCTCAAACTGCTTCTCAGCGACAGGCCAGAAACCTGACTGATCTAGAGAAGATCTGTGTGGAGGAGTGGGCCAAAATCCCTGCAGTGTGTGCAAACCTGGTGAAAAACTACAGGAAACGTTTGACCTCTGTAATTGCAAACAAAGGCTACTGTACCAAATATTAACATTGATTTTTTTCAGGTGTTCAAATACTTATTTGCAGCTGTATCATACAAATAAATAGTTCAAAAATCATACATTGTGATTTCTGGATTTTTTTTTTAGATTATGTCTCTCACAGTAGACATGCACCTACGATGACAATTTCAGACCCCTCCATGATTTCTAAGTGGGAGAGCTTGCAAAATAGCAGGGTGTTCAAATAATTATTTTCCTCACTGTATATTAAAAAAAGTCCTGGGTCTTTTAAAAAAAAAAATCACTTACTGCTTTTGACTGTAGTATTTCTTACTTCTGTTACAGTAGATAGACCTACCTGAAAAACTTGTCTACTTGTTACTTTACTAAATGTATATAACAGAAATTTTAGCCATGTTTCTGTGTGAGTTTTATGTGACCTAATTCTGTTTGGTCTAAGAGATTTCTTTACCCGTTTTTATCATCCACCAGGTTAAAAAAAGTCTGATTGCTTTCTAACAGCACACCTCTCCTCAACAAGTAGCATGATTTGATGTATCAGTAATATCTGTAGCACAAATGGTATGGAACGTGGTTAGGGGTCAGTTAAAATCACTATCCATATGTATGAATGAGCACCTAGTTAGTACGAAATAAGATTCAAAGATTGATAGTCAAAGTCAAACTCTTCTTTTTATATCTGGGATGGTTCTTTGGCTCCATCCCATAAAACAGATGAGGTCCTGTCTAATTAAGGTCAAATGAAGGATACGCCTTAAACCAAATCCAGTACCTGATAAACATCAGTCAGTCAGTCAGTGTGACTTGAACGTGAGATTCCTAAATAATAAGAGACAGAGATGTTTGGGCACATTGCTTTTTTTCCCGTCCTCTGTTCGACCTCTGAATGCAGGAACTCCAAATGAATGGAGCCCAGTGAGGTTGTGCATTTGATGTTTTGTGCGTCTGTAGTCTTGCCTGCAACCATTTCTATTATGATGGGCACAAATGCAGGCAGTTGTGGTTGCTGTGTTTGTGAAAAGCCTTACATTGATACTCTTTTGCTTAGTAGAGAGTACTGTAGGTATGACGTTATAGATTTTTAACAGGGTGGAACAAAAGACCATGTGTACTTTATGGCCACACAGAGACAGGAATTAAAGAAAGAACCAGATTTTTACTTTTTCAAAATTGAATGTGTCAGCTCAGGTACTTCCTTCAGTGTAAGTTTATAGGATTTTTGCCTGTTTTAACATCTGCCAGATTGTGGGATAACTTTGAAAAGTAATATCACACCTCTCTTCAACAAGACATATGATTTAAGGCATTGAGTTTAGTACTTAAGATGTGGTCACATTAGCAATTTTTAGGAGGAAAATGGTCCATTGTCAACAGTGTAGATTACACAGAATTCACTTTCAAACCAAGCAGCTTTCTGTTGGTCAATGTGGTGAATTTGACCAAATATGTGTTGGGATATTTTCGCCCTTACACGACACTCTAGATTATGCAGATACCTTTTGAAATGATTGGATTTTGGCAATGCTAAATGTGACCACACCTTTAGGGTTTGAGCAATTAGGAGCAATAATAATAGTAATACTCGCCTTATATGGAAGCCCTAAGAAGCCATGAATTATTACTGTTTTCTGTATTGATTTCTCATCTTGATTGATCTTGAGAAAAAACTGTTGCCTCTGGCTTGGCGTGCTCAGTTGGGGACACTAAAATTTTTCAACTAAACATCGAAATAAATCTAATTAATAAACTAAATGAACCATATAATAATGAACCATATATTACTGATCTAATTATTGATCTAAAGCCCACACTGTCACGGTATGGAAATTTAAACTGATGACATCAAATGACTATACAGCTTCATAAAATTATGCTGCATTATTTTCCTGTTTAACACTGTAAAGCTGCTTTGGAACAATCTGCATTGTTAAAAGCGCTATATAAATAAAGTTGACTTGACTTGACTTGAGAAACAACTTTTGTTATGCAACATTTCAAGAAAACTTTTATGTCAAGATCATGAAAATGAAAGGGTTAGTTCACCCAAAAATGAAAATAATTTAATTTATTAGTCACCCTCATGCCATTCCACACCCGTAAGACCTCCGTTCATATTCAGAACACAAATTAAGATATTTTTGTTGAAATCCGATGGCTTTGTGAGGCTTGCATAGCCATGACATTTCCTCTCTCAAGATCCATTAATATACTAAAAACATATTTAAATCAGTTCATGTGAGTACAGTGGTTCAATATTAATATTACAAAGTGACGAGAATATTTTTGGTGCGCCAAAAAAACTAAATAACGACTTATATAGTGATGGCCGATTTCAAAACACTTCTTCAAACAAGCTTTGGAGCGTTATGAATCAGCGTATCGAATCAGCGGTCATCGCTATATAAAGTCGTTATTTCGTTTTTTTGGCGCACCAAAAATATTCTTGTCGCTTTATAATATTATAATATATTCACTTAAATAAGTTTTAAGTACATTAATGGATCTTGAGAGAGGAAATGTCATTGCTGGCTATGCAGGCCTCACTGAGCCATCGGATTTCAACAAAAATATCTTAATTTGTGTTCCGAAGATGAACAGAGGTCTTACAGGTGTGGAGCGGCATGAGGGTGAGTAATAAATGACATTATTTTCATTTTTGGGTGAACTAACCCTTTAAATGCATAGTCCACCGAGAAATTTCTATTACCAGTCACTGATCCACATGTTGTCCGAAACCTGAATGACTTTCTTCTGTGGGACACAAAAAGAGATAATATTTAAGAATGTTGGTAACTAAACTGTTTTGGTTCCAATTTCCCCACTTCCATTGTACTTTTTGTCCATATAATTAAATTCACTGAGAACAGAAACTGTTAGGTTACCATCATTCTTTTAAAACGTTGCTTTCATTTTTGGGTGAACTATCCCTTTAAGTAAAGACTTTGAGGAAAAAATATGAAGAAATCTTGAGAAATATTTCTTGAGAAGAAATACGGGACAAAACATGTTTTTTTTAATTATTCGGGACACTAAAAATAGAGCAGAAATATGGGACTGTCCTGGGGAAAACGGGATGTCTGCTCACCCTATGTATAACCTCGTAGGACTACCTTAATGCCTCTAATACCATTTTTAGAATGCAGCTCACATCTCAGCTATTTAAAAGTATTTGGTATATGCTTTTCTAGTTTAGGCTTTCCTCTGTCTGCTCTCGTCTCTCAGCGTTTTGAGGGTTTCATTGAGGCACCTGAATGTGAAGAACAGCATTGTAACAGTATGTCGAATGTGAGAATTGGCCGCTTACGGCGGCGCGTGTTTTGGCTTCCCGAGGTTTCCCACTGTCTGACACCAAGAGGCCAGAGGGAGAAGCTCCCGTGAGAGAAACACAACTACTCCAAGCACTTGCCTTCAATTTAAAACATTGTCATTTAAAAAAGTGCACCGTTTATGAATTTCAGCTGCAGTGTAACCATGGAAACAACTCAGACTTGAGCAGGAAAACCAGTATTGTGTTTAATAACAGACACACACACACACAAACATACAGGCATGTTTACACTCCTACATACAACCATTGGGGCTTTCTTAGTTAGCAACAAAATTGTGTGTTGTTGATGTGTAGCGCTTCTTAACACAGTTGGATCATTTAACCCTGCAACAGGTATACTGTTGCTATAGCAACAGCCTGCTAATTCTAACCCTCTCAAATTCCACAAATGTGCCAAACATCAAATAGTGCATACTACATTTGTGACCCTTTCCTCCCCTACTGATGATGAAACGAGCTGTAAGTTGTCAGGGGTTGCTCCTCTTCAACGATCTTCTGCACACTTTGTTCTTCTGCAGATAGAAACATTATTTTTCACTTCCTCTCTCTTTTTACATCAATCTGTGGCTCATGCTGGAGTGCTTTAATGATTAGCGTCCTTATTAAAATGAGGTGGCTGATGGTGGAGAGAGAGAGAGAGAGAGAGAGAGAGAGAGAGAGAGAGAGAGAGATATAGAAGACTGATAAAAGACTGACAGCCCAAAGCCCTGAGACGAGGCAGTGTGGAACTGGAAGAGAAGGAGGAAGTCATTCAAAAGGAGAGAAAGAAAGACCGAGAAACACAGAGATCTCAGCATCGTTTCTCTGGGCGCCTGCTTTCTCCTGTGCCCACGCTCTTCCTCCCACATCATGCGCATGCAGTTCTAACCTCTCCCTGCGATTTCTCTCACTCTCTCAATCACCATCTCTCTCTCTCTCTCTCTCTCTCCTTATCTCTCGTTCCTCTCCTCCTCACAGATACTTCACT
Source organism: Romanogobio albipinnatus (assembly GCA_023566225.1). Taxonomy (NCBI): domain Eukaryota; kingdom Metazoa; phylum Chordata; class Actinopteri; order Cypriniformes; family Gobionidae; genus Romanogobio; species Romanogobio albipinnatus. The sequence goes on along the minus strand of CM042261.1, from coordinate 15,198,568 downwards.
AGAGCATGCTGCGTGCCCGCCATTACTGAAATGTACAAATATGCTTATATTCCTCCACATAAACCATTAGGGGTTCATGGCTATAGTGGTGCAGGTATGACGGCACTTTGTAGGCCATTCAGCAGTTAGCATCACACTGGCTCCCTCAAGAAAAACCCAATAGGATTTTCCCATAGGCTTTTGAATTATCACAAAAAAACAAGCTCTGTGATCCACAAGTTTATGATACTTGCACGTTTTGTCCATCAAGATAATTTACACAGATGAACATAACTTTTATGAATTTTGAAGCCTAAATGCAGAAGTAAAAAGCTAAAGCTAGGCTATAAACAAACTACATGACTTCAACGTCACCATCACTAAGCTTCAGCTTTGATCTAAAAATGTTCCCAGAAAGTTTGAGTATGAATAGTTTATGAGAGCACAATTATAAGCATAATGAGGCTGTAAAAGTGGACTAAGCTTACCTGATGATGTTAAATCTCCCCGACAGCCTCTGTAGTCCCATTTAGCCACTTGTTAGCAATTGACTTTTTCCAAGACAAATAACAGCTTCAACAAAATCACGAGTGGGGTAATACTGATGTATTTTTATCAGCAAATTAACCAAAATGAATCCCGTTAAAAAAAAAACATTGACTTCAGAGCGATGGAACCGGAAGTGCTAAATTTAGGGCTGTTCAACAATTAATCACGACTAATCACATCCAAAATAAAAGTTTGTATTTACATAATATATGTGTGCGTGTGCTGTGTATAATTATTATATATATTTGAATACACATGCATACATGTATATATTTAAGAAATAGTTGCATGTATTTACTGTATATATATTTATATAATTTATATTATATTTAAATATTTTATATATAAATATAATTTGTTTTTCTTAAATATACACATGCATGTGTGTCTATTTATATATACATAATAATTAGTCACAGCACACACAGATATATTATGTAAATACAACATTTTGGATGCGATTAGTCACGATTAATCGTTTAACAGCCCTAGCTAAAATGCTAACTCATTTCCGTGTTTTGGCCTACAAAGTGTCATAACTGCACCATTCTATAGGGATGCACCGAAAGGAAAACTCTGGGCTGAAAATAAATAATCAATTAATGAATCAAACTTATTTAATAATCAGCAAACTAAACTAAAACTGAGTTGTACAAATGTTTAAATTGCACACAAGGAACTTTTTATATCAACTTTTTAATAACAGAATTGTTTCTACTAAAGTTGTATAAACATTTAAACGATAATAAACTGTGATAACTTGTTTTCATGACAGATTTATTCAAACATACATTAAATAATGAAGACATCACAAACAGGTTAAGTAAAAATATAATGAATGAATAATACAGTGCATATATTTATCAAAATGCTTTTCCCTAGAGTTTTTTTTAGTAGCTATCTAATGAGTTTATTGACATTGAATAGCTTGGGTTAAATGTAACATTAAGCGCTACATTTACCATTATATAGCCTACTAGCTGTTTTATTGACGTTTTCCCCTTGTTGAAGCACTGATAGAGCGATTACATAAGACAGAATTTATTTCGGGAAGTTGTAATGTATCTTTTATCATACCTTCTGATGTTCACCCATGTTTATTTCGTCCTGTAGTAAAGAGGAGATGAGATGATCGGTTCGCGTGCACTTGAACTGAAGCAGCTACAGCGATTTGAGCGCTAAAATGTCATTTATCGTTTGAATTTCGTAATAAAATTGACAGAATTTCAAGACTTTATATTAAAAGTAACAATGCACAAAGATGTTTTGCGTGGCAGGCACTAAACAAATGTTTAGTGAAGTTTTGTTCATGCTGCGCATCAACAGAAAACGGCACAGACTAAAAGATTTTAGATTTAAGACACCATATCATTACCGCATAAAATCAAGAAATTAATATTTCTGTCCACTGTCACAACTGTTGTAGCTTATCTATGTTGTGTGTACGAGATAGATGCTGAACACAGTCAAAACTTGTCTTCGGAGAAGCACAAATTAAACTGTTTCGGTCACTGATTTTCGCCCTCCAAAATGATATATTATTATGATATATTATGATATATATTATTAAAAAATGTAAAACATACAATTTTCTGTACAGTTCAGCTCAGCTGTGTTGGGTGTCAAGAATTCATATTCTATAAATCTCTTATGGCTTATGCATAGATTATGTCTACATTATTAAAATAATGGGGTCGAATGTATGTACATGTGTTTTGCAGTGTAGGTGTATTGCAGAGCTGTGCAAAAATCAAATATAAGGAATATCCTCATCAGATCTCCAGGGGGAGACAGAAGGGCAAGAGAGAGAGAGAGACAGAAGGGCAAGAGAGAGAGAGAGAGAGAGAGAGAGAGAGAGAGAGAGAGAGAGAGAGAGAGAGAGAGAGAGAGAGAGAGAGAGACACCCTTAAAATCTATTTTATTTACAATAAATATTTCACAACATGATCAAAAAAAAAACACAAAAAAAAACATACACTTCCATTTTTATATTACTCCAAAACTTAATTGGTAACCTTGCCCTTCATTGGGCTGACACAGCACACCTTCTGTTCCCCACAGCAAAAAAAACTTCTCAACATCATTTACCATTTTATAGAATGCAAACTCCAGCATCAAACGTCCCCTTACAAAACCTTTTAACATATGCACTGGATCTACTGCACTTAAATTAAGAGTCCTGTTTTTCCTGGTTAACCAAATGGCCATTTTTGCTTTACCAAAAATAAAATTCAATATTACTACTTTTTGTTTTTTTGAAACATTATATTTAGGCCCACATATAAATAAACCATTAGTAAACAAAAAACCTAACCTTTGACAAACATCTTTTAACAAACAAAAAAGTTCACTTAGTCTTGAACATTCAACAAAGAGATGATTTACTGTTTCAGATTCCCCACAAAAACTACAATCTACACTATGCAAAGGATTCAGATGTGCTTTGTATCTGTTTGTAGCTATAGCCCAATGTACAATCCGCCACTGAAAATCAGCCAGTCTTTTTTTAATAGGCTTCTTGTACAGGGACCTCCAACTACCTTTCAGGGAAGATCCTTGCTCAGTTACACCAATCCATTTTGACTCTTTCACTTTGTCCAGAGCTCTTAGAATATCTCTTAAAATGCAAATCTTCTGCTGTAATCCACTTGTTGTCAATCTTTAAATGTCCAATTTTTGAAATTCCGTCTTTTATCAGATTATTACGAAGAGTGTGAATTCAGTAGCTCAATAGACAAAAGTCCATTAAAAAACAAAGGTTCTTCCAAAGTACAGACATTAACTCTTTCCACAGAAAAAATCTGCCACACTTGTAAAGCTGAAACATAAAAGGTTGTAAGTCCGTTAAGGTCCATATTCTTCAAGTTCATTAAAAACAGATGCCTGTCAAGACCCAAACGACCAACCCTCCTCAAGAGGGCACATGCCACTTCCATCCAGTTCTGGTCTTGATAATAAAGAAACCTTTGGACAGTCTTTAGATGAAAAGCCGCAAACCTGGATTTCAATTCAATTAGGCCTTGTCCTCCCTCATGAACAGGTAAATACAAAACTGCTTCTTTCGTCCAGTGCATTCCGGAGCAAAAAAAATTAACAAGAACTCTCTGGATATCCACAAAAAAAATCCATTGGTGGATCCAAGACATTTAGCCTGTGCCACAGGGTCGATGCAACTAAATTGTTAATCAGCAGCACCCTTCCCTTATAGGATAGCTGAGGCAGCAACCAGTTCCATCTAGACAACTTAGCACATACTTTATCCTTTACATTCTCCCAATTCTTTTTTTAAAACTCCTCACTTCCTAAATAAATCCCTAAAAATTTAAATCCAATTTTTCCCCATTTTACATTTCCAGGAATAACTGGCAAGACCTCCGTTGAATGTTCATGACACCACAAAGCTTCCGTTTTACTCCAATTTAACTTTGCAGAAGATGCCTTTTCATATACATGAAGACACTTCTCAATTGTATTTACATATTTTTGATTCTTTACAAATACAGTGATATCATCTGCATATGCTGTCAATTTCATTTCATTATGAACACTGCTTCATACACATAAACCAGACACATTCTTCCTAAATAAACACAACAGAGGTTCAACTGCTATAGCATACAACTGTCCAGACAAAGGACATCCCTGTCTGATTCCTCTTTGCAGTTGTATTGGTGGACTTAAACCTCCTCCAATTTTTACTAAGCATGAAGCATTTGTATACAAAGTCTTAATCCGAGAAAGAAACACATCACCACAACCAAAAGCTTTAAGTGTTTTAAACAAATAATCATGATCAACACGATCAAATGCCTTCTCTTGATCTAATGATAGAAGACCTAAATTAATCTCATTTAATTTACAATAATCCAGTAAATCTCTCACTAGAAAAATGTTATCATAAATTGTTCTATCTGGAAAACAGTATGATTGGTCTTTATGAATAATATCACTCAAAATACACTTCAACCTATTAACCAAAAGCTTTGCCAAAATTGTATAGTCTGTAGTAAGTATGGAAACGGGTCTCCAGTTCTTTATGAGACTTATGTCTCCTTTTTTGGGAATAAGAACAAGAACAGCTCTCTGACAGCTCCTGGGAAGATTTTGTTCACCATAGCATTTCTGAACAACCTCATAAAAGTCTTTACCTATAATTCCCCACATGACTTTATAGAATTCCACCGGCAGACCGTCAATACCTGGTGCACAACCAGGTTTCATCTGTTGTACCGCTTCAGTCAATTCTTGAAAAGAAAAAACACTGTCCAAGTTTGCACGTTGTTTTCCATCAATAGTAGGAAGTTGATCTAACAAGTCCAAAGTGCTCTGTGCATCAACCTCTTCAGCTCTAAAAAGTTCTGAATAAAAGTCCACAGCAATTTTCCTCATCTTTTTTGGGTCAGTTGTTTTAGACCCATCTGGGAATGTCAGACAATGCATTACACTCTGTTTTTTTTACACCCTGACTTTTTCAAGATTAAAAAATATGCTGTTGGTGCATCCATATCCTGTACCGACAAAAAACGTGACCTTATAAGTGCTCCCTTAGCTTGCACTTGTAGTAGAGAGTCAAGAGTATTCTTTTTCTCACTTAAGTTCCCCACCATCACAGTATCTGGTTGCAGCACCACCTTAGATGTAATCTGTGCTATTTCTTTTTCTAATTCACAGATTTTTTCCTTAATCTTTGTTGTAGAGAAAGAAGAAAACTGTTGACAAAATATTCTAATTTGTGTTTTTTCCCAACTCCCACCGATTAATTAAGTTTTTCATATTCACCTTTCTGAGAAACCCAAAACTCCCAAAAACATTTAAATCTTTCAATAAAGTCTTTCTCCTGTAACAACCGTATATTCATTTTCCATTATGGACTTTTACACTGCGTCTGTGACAGAGTCAGATTACAAGAAACAAAATGATGGCCTGAAAAACAAACTGGTACAATATTCACTGCCACAATCCTATTATTAGTCTTTTTACAAACATATAATCTATCCAATCTAGCAGCACTTATTCTGTCTTGTGAGATTTTTATCCAAGTATATTGTTTAACTTTTAGATTCCTCTCACGCCATACATCCAACAACTCATTTTGAATAAGTACGTTTTTTAAAAAGATGATTCAAAATCTGGTTCAGTATTATTCCTATCTAGAGTAAAACCAACTGTACAATTCCAGTCACCTCCTATTATTAGAAAATCATCTGAATTTACGTTTTTCAATTAATCACTCAGTTTTTTAAATATAATTATTCTATCTGCACTTCTGTTTGGAGCATAAACATTAACAAATATAAAGGTATATTCATCAATCTTTGCCCTTACAACAAGAAGGCGACCTTTTTCCAATTCTTCTTTTAACAATATATCTACATTAAGGTAAGATGAAAAAAATATAGCCACCCCAGCACTTAAGTTTGTTCCATGACTTAAAGCGTAACTGCCCTCCCAACACAATCCCCAATCTGTCTCATTACTCTCATCGCTGTGAGTTTCTTGTAAAAACGTTACATGTGAATCTTTAAGCTTAAGAAACTCTGTTAATAAGCCTCTTTTTTCTCTATTCCTCACACCATTTACATTTAAAGAACTAACTCTTAAAATTGTCATGCCAAATGAGGGGAAAAGAAACAAGAATGAAAAAAGGAAATAGGTAAGAGCAGCACCCATAGCCATGTGAACCTATTTATTCTTTTTCTTTCCTTTTAAACTTTTATGAACTACTGTAGCCAGTTTTTTCAAAATAAATCTTTTTTGTTTCGATATAACATCACAACCGACACTTTTCTGAACACTCATAACTGACTTCAAGAATTTGACAGCATCAGGAAAAAACTTCAGAACATCTACTTTCTGCCCTTTTGTTTGATCCAGAAAGACATTAATTTCTTCTGCTGTATACAAATCTCCAGATGATTGACTCAACTCAAAATCAGAAACTTCTGAACAACTGTCACTATCACATCTTGATTCATCCACACACACTTCATGAGTTTGTGTGCCCATATAATCTTGGTAAAAGTGGTAAACGGATTTGGCGTGCTGTCTGCTATAGAGGGGCTCGGAGAGGATATTCTACCCGAGCTCCGATTGCCCCCCTATAACAGGAAAAAATTGTTCAAAAGGGAGGAGCCGGGGAGGAGGAGGGATGCTGCAAGAACTAACAATGGGAAGAGGTAAGCTGCTGGTTTTATACCTTGGAATTAATTGGAAGATTAGATGGGCGTACTTCCTCACGGAATTACGTTTAGTAACTTCACGTCATCAACACTCTCAACAAACTGTAAACCACTTCCACTAGCCTTTTCCATGTCATTATCATTACTGCACAAAAGGCTCTGTTCAGCTCCATCTGAAACACCAAGCACTTTCGAAAGAGAAACAACACTCACCTCTGATCTTGACATTGACTCCTCGTCTGACTCCACCTGTCCTTCTGAAAACTGTATGTTCCCAAGGGAATGAGTACATCCACTATCAGTTGGACTTTCATCATGAGTCTCCTCTGGGGTTTTTTTTCGTTTCGCAATTTTTTTTATTTTTTTTCGGTTGTGCAAACGTTTCCTTTATCAGCGTAGGTCTTTTTTCGATTTTGTCACTAGTTATTCCGCGATCCGACTGATTTCTCGTTTCATTGTTTTCAGACTCGGCACTTTTCTCCTCATTTTGTTTTCTATGAGAACAGAATAATTTTCACTCTCTACAAGCACATTCACAAACTTCTCTTCTACCAAAAACACGACAACGGCCTTGTTCATTCTAGACGCTGAAATAATTTTATCATGACCAACAACATTGCCCATAGCCATAAGTACATCTTCCACAGTACAAACTTGGTCAGGAAAACACTTGCATCCATTTCCAATGGAGAACACCGTCATTCCCTCATTAGAAGGGGAGGCCATGCTTAACCTCCACAAATGGAAACTACCAATGAAATATTCTTACCAAATCGCTATTAGTTTCTTAACTAAGGTGAGAAAAAAAATCCATAAAGTATAGATTAAAGGAAAAAGATAAAGTTCAATCAATCAATCAACTCTCACACTCCTCACTACACCAAACACACGCATGCGCAAGAGAGAGAGAGAGAGAGAGAGAGAGAGAGAATGGAGGAAAAAAGGTGGTGTAGAGTGAAAAATAAATTGTGAGACTCAGTACAGAATGATGGAAGAGATACAAAATCATGTTCCCATACTGTCACTTCAAATCTTCATCTAAAGCCAGACACTTTCTGCACCCCCATCTCTCTCTCTCTTTCTCCTCTTTGTTTTAAAAACTAATTTCTTTGCTTCTCACACTATACATTTTTTTTCTAGCAACACACACAGACAGCTGAAGGTGTATTCATTGTATTCAAATTGCTGTGGACTTTTTTTTAGGTGTATTCACACCCCTCTCACCCCCTTATCCCGTGTTGCTCAGGGGAATATGCCGTTGCGGTTTGCGATGCATGCCGACGTGAGGCTGAACGAGGAGAGTGGTTGACATGTCCCAGAGTTCTTTGCTTCAATTCCAAATGTTCTCAGTCTCCACTGGTCTGTTCTGTACACAGCAGGCTTCACCTGTCTAACCCAGCCCAACTCTCTAATGCTCAAACTGTCAAAACTAAGGAACTCTGTGCAAATAGCAAACCAACGTCAACACCTTGTATAAGCTTGCATGCCCAAAATATGAAAATAAAAAATGGTTTCTTTCACTCGCATCTAAAAGCATAAATTATGGGAAAATGTGGATGCCATGAAATAGATTAGGTTACAACTGTCACAAATATCCAGATATTTTATTTGTTAGATTATTTACCGTTTTACATGCTGCTCAGTACTTTACAAAACTATAAATTTGCTGTTTTATTAAAATTTGTCGTTTATAATGGCTTCTAATATGGCTTAACAGGTCAGTAGTGGATGTACACTGAAAAGAGAATATATATATATATATATATATGTATCAGACCGATCAGGCATAACATTATGACCTAATATTCCTAATATTGTGTTGGTTCCCCTTTTGCTGCCAAAACAGCCCTGTTCCTTGGTCCAGTTCTGATGCTCACATGCCCACTGTTGGTGCTTTCGGTATTGGACAGGGGTCAGCATGGGCACCCTGACTGGTCTGCGGGCAATGCAGCTCCATACACAACAAACTGCGATGCATTGTGTATTCTGAGACCTTTCTATCAGAACCAGCATTAACTTCTTGAGCAATTTGAGCTACTACAGTAGCTTGTCTGTTTGAACGGACCACACAGGCCAGCCTCCGCTCCCCACGTGCATCATTGAGCCTTGGCTGCCCATGACCCTGTCGCCGGTTCACCACTGTTCCTTCCTTGGACCACTTTTGATAGATACTGACCACTGCAGACTGAGAACACCGTTCACTTGTTCACTTGCTGCCTTATATATCCTACCCACTAACAGGTGGTGATGAAGAGGTATGTATTTCTGTTTGTCTTTAGTGCTGTATATTTCTTGCAGCAAAGAGGATATTTCAAATGTTGACTTATGCATTTTATATTCCATCTACTTAATCCAACTGCAAACAGTGTAAATTATACATCTGCACATCTTTCCCCTGGGCTGCAGAGCTGCGCAAAACCTGTGCCTGTTAGGATTCAAAATGTGGAGGCTCGTACGGACGGCCATGCTATTTCAGTACTCTTGTAGTGTAGGTTGTGTGTATATCAGAACAGGGAGAGAGCAGGAGTAAAGCAGTACAACACTGTTTTTGTGTGTATGTGGTGTGTGTGTGTGTGTGTGTGTGTGTGTGTGTGTGTGGACAGAGTTGGCTGCCGAATGGCCAGTGGGTTCAGTCAGAGGAGATGCACTGTCTCTGCCCCGCTGATATGTCTTGGCTGCTCACCAATGCCCAGCACTAACGAAACACAAGAGCCCTTAAGAGTTAACAGTATATACTTCCTTCACCAAAGTCATGTATTAGACTTTGTTCTAGTTATGGCTGTCTATATACTTTCTAAAGTTGCCATAACTGATTATTATTATTAACAAATCCTCTGGCTCTGTGGGCTTGTCATCATAGTACTCTAGTTAGATCACCTTCGCATACAGCATAAAAGAGTGATTATGTAATCCAGTGAGAGGCTGTAGTTACATCGTATCGTGCGTAGAGCAGGCATAGTGAGCTCAGAGAGAGGCAGGACTTGTTTCCCCCCCCCCACTCAGCCTGTCAAGAGTGTTTGGGGTAACACATTACAAGTAACGTGTAATCAGATGACTTTTTCATGTAACTAGTAACGCATGACTTTTCAATTTACAACAAAATTTGTATTTTTCCAAATACGTAACACAAGTTACTTTGTTTTCCCATTTATTGACTGACACCTCTTCTGTCCCCATGTTGAGAGAAATCGTGAGTGAGGTACAGAGGCGTTGTGTGCTCTGTGTGAACACGATGGTTATTGTAGTTCTAGACTAAATGTGAGCATGCATTTACTCATCACGCTTGCACAAGAACAGATTCAATATTCCTCAAAATGATTAAACACAGTGTATGCAAACTTGCAATAATTAAATGTTAAATTACACAAATATACTTTATGTATTTAATCTCACTTTATTAACCCAGTTGCCACAGTGTATAGTTGTCATTTTCCCTTTGTAAGTATTTTTCTAGATAGTATCCATGTTTTATATCTCAATGACATGCAAGAAAACAACCAAATAAAGGATTTCAAGAGAAAAAAAAACGTAAGTATTAACTTCCTTCCTGTCACATGAGACTGCCAACTTCCTACCCCTACTTCCAGGAAGCATAACGAAGGCAAACCCTCCCAAACAAAGGTTATTTCCATGTTACTAATAAGTATTTTTTGTTGACATATATATGTATATATATATACACTCACCTAAATAAATATTAGGAACACCATACTAATACTGTGTTTGACCCCCTTTTGCCTTCAGAACTGCCTTAATTCTATGTGGCTGGTGCTGAAAGCATTCTTTAGAAATGTTGGCCCATATTGATAGGATAGCATCTTGCAGTAGGATAGCATCTTGCACATCCAGGGCACGAAGCTCCCGTTCCACCACATCCCAAACATGGACATGGTCAGAAACAATGCTCAGGTAGGCCGTGGCATTTAAACGATGCCCAATTGGCACTAAGGGTGCCCCTTACATCCCCCACACCATTACACCACCACCACCAGCCTGCACAGTGGTAACAAGGCATGATGGATCCATGTTCTCATTCTGTTTACGCCAAATTCTGACTCTACCATCTGAATGTCTCAACAGAAATCGAGACTCATCAGACCAGGCAACATTTATCCAATCTTCAACTGTCCAATTTTGGTGAGCTTGTGCAAATTGTAGCCTCTTTTTCCTATTTGTAGTGGAGATGAGTGGTACCCGGTGGGGTCTTCTGCTGTTGTAGCCCATCCGCCTCAAGGTTGTGCGTGTTGTGGCTTCACAAATGCTTTGCTGCATACCTCGGTTGTAACAAGTGGTTATTTCAGTCAAAGTTGCTCTTCTATCAGCTTGAATCAGTCGGCCCATTCTCCTCTGACCTCTAGCATCAACAAGGCATTTTCACCCACAGGACTGCCGCATACTGGATGTTTTTCCCTTTTCACACCATTCTTTGTAAACCCTAGAAATGGTTGTGCGTGAAAATCCCAGTAACTGAGCAGATTGTGAAATACTCAGACCGGCCCGTCTGGCACCAACAACCATGCCACGCTCAAAATTGCTTAAATCACCTTTCTTTCCCTTTCTGACATTCAGTTTGGAGTTCAGGAGATTGTCTTGACCAGGACCACACCCCTAAATGCATTGAAGCAACTGCCATGTGATTGGTTGATTAGATAATTGCATTAATGAGAAATTGAACAGGTGTTCCTAATAATCCTTTAGGTGAGTGTATATCTACATAATCTTGAAGGTCTCTAGAATCACCCAAACAAAACAAATCTAACAACAGATCTATAGTTTTTTGTATACTTAGTCAAAAGTCCAAGCGGCAACTATAGTTGACGGTGTGCAAATGACTTGTTAGTACATATAATGGGGAAATGGGGTATACTGTGTTAACAGGTTAATAAAGCAAGATTTTTTGTTTAGTCTTGTTTAGTGCTTTTTGCTTCCATATTATCCCACCTAAAACATTAACCCTTTAACTGACAGGGTCCCCGCGGGATATTAAAAAGTCTTAAATGTCTTTAAATTCAAAATCAAAATTTTAAGGCCTTAAAAGTCTTAAATTCGCTGAAGTATTGAGTTCTAGGTCTTAAATAATTTTAAACGGGTCTTAATTTTCCTAAGTCCATGTAACGCTACTCCATTGCTCATTGAAATGCTCCCGCAATGTTTTAGAGAGAGAGAGAGAGAGAGAGAGAGAGAGAGAGAGAGAGAGAGAGAGAGAGAGAGAGAGAGAGAGAGAGAGAGAGAGAGAGAGAGAGAGAGAGAGAGAGAGAGTGTGTGTGTGTGTTGTTAGTTCGTTTTTTCGTTAGTGAGAGACCAACATGCATCTTATATAGCAGCCAATCAGCTTTCATGTTATTGGCGCGAGGCTCTTTCTGATTGTACCACAGACGCATCAAACGGATTTTATTCTTGAGCTTCAGTTCTCCAGTTCTTCCAGTTCACGCGATCGTGATAGCAAAGGCGAATCTTTCTCACCTGCCATCTCGTATAATGACCAAATAAAAGTTTGATATGCCCGATAGCACTAAACAAAGAGTTTAAAAAGCGGTGAAAACCCCGAACTCATTCGCTACTGACACACGGACTGATGTCAGACTGGCCGCGGATTCTGCAGGCGTTTGCCGCCGGTCAGCGCTCGCGCGAGTGAACCGAATCTAGGCATATTCATACATATCCATATCTATGGGCTCATCGTTACTGTAGGTCTTAAAGTGAAAGCAACCCAATATAGCCGAGCCTATACCCCCTCCTGCCTGTGTCGTTAGTATTAATCAAACAACAACAACGGGGAAAAACAAACAGTAGCCCTAAACTTAAAGCACTGTTTGTATCTGTATATTTAAGTTGTATTTATTTGTCCTATTGTCAAACAAGATTCATGCATTTTGTTTGTTTTATTGCCATGTGTGACTATTGTGCATCTAATATAATGATATGGTAAATGTGGCATCCTAATTATGAAAAAAAAAAGAAACATGCACATTTCTGAAAATGACCATCACAAAATCAGTAATTTTGATCTCACAAAAAATGTATATACATACACACACACTACCGGTCAAAAGTTTGAGAACGGTTCGATTTTTAAAATGTTTTTTAAAGAAGTCTCTCCTGCTCACCGAGGCTGCATTTATTTGATCCAAAATACAGCAAAGACAGTATTATTGTGAATATGTTTTTTTTATTTTTATATTTAAAATAACTATATTTCAATATATATCTTAAATAGAATTTATTTCTGTGATTCAAAGCTGAATTTTCAGCATCATTGCTCCAGACTTTAGAGTCACATAATCCTTCAGAAATCTTTTTTTTTTTTTTACTTTTTTTTATCCATCAAAGAATCCAAAAAAAATGTTTTACACAACTGTGTTCAACACTGATAATAAACATAAATGTTTGTTGATCATCAGATCCTCATATGAGAATGATTAGTGATTTAGTGAAGGATCATGTGACACTGAAGACTGGAGTAATGATGTTAAATTCAGCTTTGATCACAGGAATAAATGACACTTTACTATATATTCACATAGAAAACAGTCACAACAGAACTGTCACAATATTACAGCTTTTTGTATTTTTAATAACATAAATGCAGCATTGGTGAGCAGAATGTAAAAACATTTAAAAATCTTACCGTTCTCAGACTTTAGACCGGTAGTGTGTTTGTATATTAATCCTGGTGGGATTGAGCTATGAGGAAGTGCAAGATTACTAATACTTTGTTCAATTTGAATAAATTAATTTGCTTTGCAAGTAATTTTGTGATTCTGCATTTCCTTTTGTACGTTTTTTTTTTAAAATTGCGTGATATAGGTCTTAAATTTAATTCATAATGGTCTTGAAAAGGTCTTAAAAAGTCTTAAATTTGACTTGGTGAAACCTGCAGATACCCTGACTGAAATCTCTACTGTACAGTAGACCTTAATTTGATGGGGAAAAATATCATATTTTATGATATTATGTCTTGTAAGGGCCAGTTTGGAATGGATGTGTTTCATTCTAATTGGTCAAGGACCCCAATTCATTTTATGACTAGTTGCTTACGATTCCATTATAATGTGGAAATTTTGACAATTGAATACTATGGGACTATTTATTTATTTAGGTTACATAGATGTAATTTTTTCGTCATTATATTAATTTATTTTCATTTAACTTTTTGATACACAACTTAATGGCTGCACTTTGTTCTGCACTATGTTCCACCACTTTAAGACAAATGTATTTGTCGTTTGTCGTGTTTTCATATTCAGCAGATTATAAGATAGATGCAGCTTTTTTGAGTTTGCATCGAATGTTCTTCGACTTTTATACATAATACATTTGTTTATGAATAAAGATTGATCTGATGAAAAAGGAGTTATTTTGAGTTAGATGCCAAATGTTTTCCTCCTAGTCAAATTTGACATTGAAGGGCTGCATACAAAATATTTACATTTATTGCTGATATTAGAGTGTTAAAGATTTCTTCTCCTGCGTCATATTCTTCTGCCATCCAGAATGGCAGCACAGCATTCGTTTCACTTTTGGTGTGAAAGGACCTTTGCATTTGCCAAAAATATATATATATTTTTTCAAATTAAAAAACAAGCAAGTCCAGCCCAGATTAGAAAAAATAACGCAAAATAAAGGTAAAGCATTACTTTCCATAAAAAAGTTCAAATGCAATTAGTTACTTTTTAGGGAGTAACGGAATATAGTAATACATTAGTTTTAAAAGTAACTTTCCCCAACACTGCCTGTAAATCTAACAGTTGTGGGATCTGGTGGTGGCTTGGAGCCCAATGTGTGATCAGGCATCACTTCACTTCCACCTGCTGATCACTTCCTGTTTGAGTTATGAAGTTCTGTTTCCTTTAAGTCGAAGCGACTAGCAGTTCCTACCTTCATTGATAGCCATTCAGAAGTATCAGCATGAATGGGTATGCTAACATATTTGAACTTTCTCCAGGTATTGTAGTCCAAAACTACTAATAAGTGACAGAATAAATGTAAATCTGTAAACCGAGTTGACATGACATGGCTGACAGTAATGTGTTGTGTGGCATCATATCATGACACCATATGTCATCAGAACCTGCTGATTAAATCCTTGATCCCTTGCTGGGCAACAGGACTACAACACAGAGAGGTCAGTTTCCAAGCTTTCCAAGGCCTGCTGTCAGAATATTTCCAAAGACCAATGCCATTGTCTCCATAGGCCATGCATGTGACCTCTGTGGTTCTCACCAGTTGAGTTTCGGAAAACGACATACAAAAGTAGCATTTAGTCTTGCATTACTCAGGAAGAGATCGGTATAGCAGGAAATGAGGAAGTGGTTCTATGAAATTTCTCCAGTGAGATGAGAGGATTCTGGGTAGGATAACATAATGAAATCCGACCTGCTCCGGTATATACAAGGCCCTGTTCTTTCCTGGTTTAGCTTCTGCTGTAATCAAGACTCAACTGGCTCACTTCGTCAAATATTAATCTGAAAGCGGAGAGTCAGTGGTCGCAGCTGTACGCTTATATACAGTACGCTTGAGAGCTCTGTGTTTGTAGTGTATGGAGCAGAGATATTATTATAATTTGGAAGGTGACCCTGAGAAGGTGGCGGAAACACTTCAAAATAACTGCAAAATAGGACGCTGTAATTAGACCCACGTTAATTTTGCATTTGAGTTAAGCCGGTAGCTGTTTCCCTGCCTGCATAGCTTTGCTGTGTTTATTCGGCGTAGGCTATGCGAGAAAACAGCACATGAACAATTAAGCCATCAAAAAGTCAGTAGTCAAGCATATGTGTGCTGTAGACTGATACATGTTTTATGATATATGAAAGGGAGTCGCTAAAAGGCTCTGTGACCTACTTAGGTTGTTGATTCCACGCATGCTTCTTGACATGCTTCAGAAACACAAAGAATGAAGATTCAGATAGCAGTCAGCCATTTTGGCTCCAAATGGTGTCCCTGAGAAAATGTCTTACTAATCATCTCTCTTTTGTCTCACTGTCTTAACAACTGACCTAGACTGCACGGAAGGTCTTGTATAATGAGGTGTTTCTATTTTCATGCTGATTCTTTTTTTAACTTGGAAAGTTTGTTCATTCCAGGAGGGAGGAAACAGACTACATGGTCTCGCTGCATGCCTGTGTACACAGTTTCCTTAGTCTTTTGTATTGTTCTCAAGGCAAACCTGAACTCGTTGGAATAGTTCACTCGTCACTCCAAATCCAGAGTTTCTTCTGTGGAACACAAAAGATCATACATATAAAAAAGCAGACCAAGATTTAAGTTATTTACAAAAAAATCCTGTACACCTCCTTGATCTCATTCATTTTTCTGCATATGCAGTACATTGCAATTAGTTATAAGACGTGATAACCAATGGCATTTGTTGTATTTGACGTCAAACATGGTGTGAATTTTGAACATGTGGGAACACAGAAGTGATTTGGGATCTAGTGATTTTTAATTTTATTTTACAGTACGTGCACATACATGTGCTTACAGTGTACCTAAGAAAGTACTAAGTAATATGAGGTAACTACATGGGTTAAGGTTAGGTTTAGTCGTAAGTAAAGGGTTAGTACCTAGATATTAGCCAGTTATTGTAATTAATAAGTACTGTATGCGGAACAGGACTGTAAAATTTTCAGTAAATACTGGTAAAGGCAGCATTTATACTGCAGATCTTGATGCCCAATTCCGATTTGTTGATTGCATTTACATTATCAGTTGGCAAAACAACCCAAGGTAGACGTACTGATCGGGAAAAGCTTAGGCCGAAAAGGAAATAAAAACGCACGATTTGCAATGGACGAAATGACAATACAAGCTTTTGCGTTCTGCACCATCTTTAAAGGTCAGCAAAACATGTCACTTAAGGCGTAGAATAAAAGAGAAGAGCCCTTGTTGCAGCCTGGGCATTGAAAAGAGTCATGTGATCATGGTTGGTGTCCACCTGAGTTGACGTCATTTGCCACTTTTTCAATGACGCACGACTCGCATTGACAGGGAAAGATCAGATCTGTCCGCTTACATGACAGACACAAATGTACGTATCCAATTCATATATATATTTCCATATATGAATGAGGCCTGAAAACGATCTGAGAATATCAGAGTCCAAGTCCATGGGTCATAAATGTAATTTTTTTAAATTTTCGGAATTTGAACCCATTACACTTAACATGTAATGTAAATGTGGCCATAATTTCAGGACGTTTATCACATAAAACAGTTGAAAAGTACAGTATAATATAGTACTTATAGTACTTTTCCTCCCTGGTCACAATATGCTGTTGTTTTAAAGTTCCCGGAGTCAAATCACCTTTGTTTGGCTTTCGCAGGGACGCTGTAGAGATCATTAAGCGCATATATCTCCCGTTAAGAGGCGTGACATTTCCACGTTCGCTAAGCTGCTGTCCAATCACAACACGGGAACCGCTGGCACAATCAGAACTCGTTATGTATTTCTGAAGGAGGGACTTCATAGAATAAAGGAAGTCATCAGCCGTTTTTAGGACAATGAAAGCAGCGGTATACAGATAAGTAAATTGTGTTAAAAATACTGTTTTTTTTTACACGCGAAACATGAACACATGTTATATTGCACACTGTAAACACAATCAAAGCTTCAAAAAAACACGAAGAACGGGACCTTTAAAAAGAACGGCATAACACCCTTCTTTTGCATTCCATGCAAGAAAGAAGGCAGAGGTGGGTAGTAACGAATTACATTTACTTCTTTACATTTACTTGAGTAAATTGTTTGGGTAACTTGTACTTTTAGAGTATATTTAAAGATGGGTACTTTTACTCTTACTCAAGTACATTTCTTGTGAAAAAACTGTACTTTTACTTAGTTACATTCGGTGGCGTTCCTCCGCTACTGTCAAATGGTAATAATTATATTATATATATTTTTTAATAAGTTAATATGACTTTCGCAAGTCTCGCAAAACGTTGGAGAGGCTACTTCGCGAGAGGTGGCTACGCATCACCCGCTTATAATTAGCGCGCGTTTAGTCAGAAGATGATGGCCGAAGCAGAGGAAGATGTGTGTGAGCTGAGGCAGATCACCCGTGGCTTCAAGTTCAGTCTATGTTTTCACTCCAAGATGTCAAAAAAAATAGTTTCATAATGTGTGTGCTGTGCACCAAAACGAACTGACATCTCAGCATACAAGAATTCCACCCTGAAAAAACATGTAGCGGTAAGTGTCACAATGATGCCTATATTTGAACACTATGGCAATTTGGTAACTATGGGAAATTTTCCCTTATTGTAATACTATTTCACACACTGTCTGAGTGTTTTCCTCATATGCGCAAGCATAATCGTTTGAATCCTCCAAACAACACACGTCCACGAACAAACATTCACATCTGCACATTTACATACTGTATCCTTTTTTTACACAAAACGAAACAAATTGAATAGTCTAATGTGACGTCTTGCATGTACATTTAAATTTACATTTATGCATTTGGCAGACGCTTTTATCCAAAGCGACTTACAGTGCCCTTATTACAGGGACAATCCCCCTGGTGCATATATACATATACACTCACCTAAAGGATTATTAGGAACACCTGTTCAATTTCTCATTAATGCAATTATCTAATCAACCAATCACATGGCAGTTGCTTCAATGCATTTAGGGGTGTGGTCCTGGTCAAGACAATCTCCTGAACTCCAAACTGAATGTCAGATTGGGAAAGAAAGGTGATTTAAGCAATTTTGAGCGTGGCATGGTTGTTGGTGCCAGACGGGCCGGTCTGAGTATTTCACAATCTGCTCAGTTACTTTTGTCTCTAGTGTCTTTGGACAGCTCTTTGGTCTTGGCCATGTTAGTAGTTGGATTCTTACTGATTGTATGGGGTGGACAGGTGTCTTTATGCAGCTAACGACCTCAAACAGGTGCATCTAATTTAGGATAATAAATGGAGTGGAGGTGGACATTTTAAAGGCAGACTAACAGGTCTTTGAGGGTCAGAATTCTAGCTGATAGACAGGTGTTCAAATACTTATTTGCAGCTGTATCATACAAATAAATAGTAAAAAAAATCATACATTGTGATTTCGGAATTTTTTTTTTTTGATTATGTCTCTCACAGTGGACATGCACCTACGATGACAATTTCAGACCCCTCCATGATTTCTAAGTGGGAGATCTTGCAAAATAGCAGGGTGTTCAAATACTTATTTTCCTCACTGTATATATATATATATATATATATATATATAATTATTATTATTATTATTATTTTTTATTATTAACTAACGTTAACAAAGATTAACTAATGCTAATGTTCATGTTTAGTTCATGTTAACTAATGCATTAACTAATGTTAACTAATACAACATTTTGTGTTACCGAGAGGTGTGTAAAAGCTCTCCAAGTAGTCTGAAATTCAGGGTTTTCGCTTTTTATCAATCAGATCGAAAGTAACTAGTAACTAGCTACTTGAGTAGTTTTTTCATCGAATACTTTTTTACTCTTACTCAAGTAAATATTACGATTGTTACTTTTACTTGAGTAAATATTTCCGTAAGTACTTGTACTTTTACTTGAGTACAGATTTTGGCTACTCTACCCACCTCTGCTTACAGGTTTAGAGCGACATGAGAGTGAGTAAATAATAACAAAATGTTCGGTTTTAAGTGAGCTGTCCCTTTAAAAAAGTGATACATTTTAAATCACCATTTCTAAACAATATTCCATTCGTCCATTCCAGTCGACTTAAATGAGCAGCTGACTGGCAGTGTAAGAGAAGTAAAATGTTAAAACTGACTAACCTTCCCTTTAATTTCTCTAAAGATTCAGGCTCCCTGCTCATTCCCTGTAGTCATGGCAACGCTGTGTCTGACATCAGCTCTTCAAATGAGTATTTTCTGCCTGCTTCTGCCGCAGCATTTGTATGGTCACTTGTTTGGTGTACAATGGTCTCGACTGTACAGTTACCTTGATTAAATGCACCACCAAAAAGAAAAGGGAGTAAGCCCTACTATTTGAATAGATGTTTGAAGCATAAGAGGGTTTAATGCTTTTCTCTTTATCCATTTTTCTATTCAGTTCAGCCTACAGTGCTTATGAGGTCAAATGCTTTTGCTTATTATTTCCTTCGGAGAGACAAATCAGTCTTTTCCTGCAAGTTTGTCAGCTACAGGCTACAATAAAGAGCAATTAACTTTGTGACCTACTGGGGGAAAATAATGCCATAGTGATTTTTCCTGCATAAATGAATTTAAATGATTAGATATTTATTTTGTTAACTCCAAATTAGACCCCGTACTAGTGTGTGCAAGCATATGTATGTAAAATGTAAAGCTCCTCAGACAACCTCAAGGGCACTAATTATTAAGTGGGATATCTTGTGCTGAGCTGTCTTCTTTATGATAATGTCAATTAAGACAGCAAGTTCACATATGATCTGGCTCGGTGTTTCATTTACGGTTAACATCCCATTTTTGCTGGCCACCTGGTCCGTGGATAAAGCTGTGCTCCTTTGTTAACCGATTGGTGATTGCCGAGGGTCATTGTTGGCTGTCTGTAAACACGCAGGTTAATGCATCAGTGTTCATGGTGTCGGCTTTGTGCCACACAATCAGAGCTGGGCTGCAGCACTCAAAAGCTCTCCATTTGAACAGGCACTCCAGCATTGCGCATCACAATGCCGCTGCATAATTCTCCTTCAGAGCATCAGCAGGCTGCGCTTCATTTCCCTGCCCTCTGACTGAAGGCACGCCACCAGGAACACTTCTTACCACAAACACATTGTGGAGGAGAAGCCATTTCCTCTCTCTTCTGTTGTAAGCACAAGTGATGTGCCGTCATGAAGGACAAGTCTTTTTGGCAAGAATTGCATGAAACATTGCATTGCTAATGCAGAAGGACAGTGTCAGTCTATATATATATATATATATATATATATATATATATATATATATATATATATATATATATATATATATATATATATATATATATATATATATATAAATATATAGGGTTGGGCATCGAGAACCGGTTCAAACTTGGAACCATTTAAAAAATAACGATGCCATTGAAATAGTTTAGAAATTTTGTTTTCGATACCGATCATCGGTTCCAAACGCGCAAGTTTTGGTTTCCATAGTGGCCACCAGATTTCCGGAAGTGCTTGTCGGGCCCGTTTGTTCTATTGCAGCCATGGAGCACGGTAAGCGGTGCTCAAAAGTGTGGCTTTATTTCACTTTTTAAAAAAAGCCTGGGTCAGCACAGTGCAACACATGTGACAAACTTATTTATTGCACGGGAGGATGCACTACAAATATGTTGTGTATAAATTAACGAGTGTAGTGTGTTTGACATGCTGCGCAGGTCCACTGTCCTCCTCGGGCAACCCTGCGCTAACCAACGTTATTAAAGGGATAGTTCACCCTGAAATGAAAATAAAGCCTGCTTTTACTTACCCTGATGTTTTCCCAGTGCCCTATGTCCTATGAAATAAAATAAAAAAATAGTCCTGCACGCGCTCCTTCCTATTATGGCAGTGAATGGCGATCAGCTAAAACATTACAAAAAATAAACTAATGTATCACGCAATGATACAGGGAGACGCGCGCCATATATGGAAAGTGTTCAGGGGGCACACTATAAGGTTTTGCGAGAAAGAACCCGTATTATTCAGTCAAAACACTGAGCTCGGCCGTTAGCCTACTCTGAGTGCGCTCCTGTGTGTGCACACTATGAGCCGTCAGTAGCCGCCGGCGCTCATGCCTACTATAACTCGCACTGTCGTCATTGCACCCAGGATAAGCACACACACATGCACCATTTTGAAAAATCAGGCTCAATAGAAACAAACGCGACTCTCGTCTTTTCTATAACATATATGATAAGAAATAATACTAATAATATAACCTCCTTAAGTAAATGTTGTGTACCGTTGTCATGACAATATTGCATGAGGCTACTGACGGCTTGGAGTGCGCACACACAGGATCACGCACATTTGAACAGCAGCAGGGCGAGTAAAAGATGGCTTTATTTTCATTTCAGGGGGAACTAACATTATCCCACCGCGTCACAATCAGGTAAGTGATTCTAGTGTAATAACAAAGCCCTTGACCAAATTGCGAATTGTGGTGAAAAACAACGTTACTGAAATTATTTTTTCCCCCTCGTAGATAAATGTAGCTTTACGCAAATTGCCCCGCTATTAGCAGTCCTAATATGACTGCTGCTAATGCTATTGTTAAACCGGTGGAGACTCGGTGTGAAACTCCATTCACCTTTGCAGCAAAGCAGGTGAAAATGCCAGCGGAGAAAGTCAAAATAAAATTTTCCTCTGTGAAATGAGCCTGTGCCTCCACCCCTCAAAGAATCGGAATCGAGAATCGAAAAGAACCAAAATCGAAACTAAGAATCGGAATCGGAATCAGAATCAGAATCGTTCAAATCAAAACGATGCCCAACCCTATATATATATATATATATATATATATATATATATATATATATATATATATATATATATATACATACAGGTGCTGGTCATATAATTAGATATAATTTATTTCACTAATTCCATTCAAAAAGTGAAACTTGTTTATTATATTCATTCATTACACACAGACTGATATATTTTAAATGTTTATTTCTTTTAATTTTGATGATTATAACTGACAACTAAGGAAAATCCCAAATTCAGTATCTCAGAAAATTAGAATATTACTTAAGACCAATACAAAGAAAGGATTTTTAGAAATCTTGGTCAACTGAAAAGTATGAACATGAAAAGTATGAGTATGTACAGCACTCAATACTTGGGGCTCCTTTTGCCTGAATTACTGCAGCAATGCGGCGTGACATGGAGTCGATCAGTCTGTGGCACTGCTCAGGTGTTATGAGAGCCCAGGTTGCACTGATAGTGGCCTTCAGCTCTTCTGCATTGTTGGGTCTGGCATATCGCATCTTCCTCTTTACAATACCCCATAGGTTTTCTATGGGGTTAAGGTCAGGCGAGTTTGCTGGCCAATTAAGAACAGGGATACCATGGTCCTTAAACCAGGTACTGGTTGCTTTGGCACTGTGTGCAGGTGCCAAGTCCTGTTGGAAAATGCAATCTACATCTCCATAAAGTTGGTCAGCAACA
Organism: Romanogobio albipinnatus; assembly: GCA_023566225.1. NCBI lineage: Eukaryota > Metazoa > Chordata > Actinopteri > Cypriniformes > Gobionidae > Romanogobio > Romanogobio albipinnatus. The sequence continues at coordinate 15,175,746 of CM042261.1, read as the reverse complement.
GGAAGCATGAAGTGCTCTTAAACTTCCTGGTATACGACTGCGTTGACCTTGGACCTCAGAAAACACAGTGGACCAACACCAGCAGATGACATGGCACCCCAAACCATCACTGACTGTGGAAACTTTACACTGGACCTCAAGCAACGTGGATTGTGTGCCTCTCCTCTCTTCCACCAGACTCTGGGACCCTGATTTCCAAAGGAAATGCAAAATTGACTTTCATCAGAGAACATAACTTTGGACCACTCAGCAGCAGTCCAGTCCTTTTTGTCTTTAGCCCAGGTGAGACGCTTCTGACGCTGTCTGTTGTTCAAAAGTGGCTTGACACAAGGAATGCGACAGCTGAAACCCATGTCTTGCATACGTCTGTGCGTAATGTGCGAATCTCCCCCACATTTTTGAGTGGGTTTTGTTTTACAATCCTCTCCAGGGTGCGGTTATCCCTATTGCTTGTACACGTTTTTCTACTACATCTTTTCCTTCCCTTCACCTCTCTATTAATGTGCTTGGACACAGAGCTCTGTGAACAGCCAGCCTCTTTTGCAATGACCTTTTGTGTCTTGCCCTCCTTGTGCAAGGTGTCAATGGTCGTCTTTTGGACAACTGTCAAGTTAGCAGTCTTCCCCATGATTGTGTAGTAGTGTTGTCACGATACTGGAATTTCTAACTTCGATACGATACCTAAAAAAGTATTGATATTTGATACCATTTTCGATACCACAGGGAAAATAAACGCTTTTATACTGTCAAATAGATATTTTTTATATAATTTAGTTTTTTGTCCATCTATTGAAAATCTAGTCCTCTCTCGTCCTCCACAGTTGTCGTTCCTCCTTTATACTCCTGGCACGCAGCTGGCGCTCATCATCACTAATGACCGCGGCCTCGTCCTGCTCTCACGGTCCCTCAGCCTCGCTGCTTGCCACAGTATGATAATACTATTATATTTTGAAAAAAAAAAACCTTTTTATTTTTATATACATTTTCAACATTTTCAAACCTAAAATCAGCATGCTTTTATTTTGGTAAGTATATGCACTGCCGGTTTTAGCACTGCCGAGGCTGGATCCCAAATGGCACCCTAAACCCTCATGATCTTCCTCTGAGTCTACACTCTTGTGATGTAATACCGCTTTTCCTGCCGGAGATAGTTCTTTGCGTAGTGCGCAAACTTGTGGGCTCAGCTGAAGTGCGCATTAAGGGTGCATAACGGCCGCAAAAGGGGGTGCTCGCGAGCTTAATGGCTCGGACTTAATGGACATGCGCACACATGGCAGCCTTTATAGTCCACAAGATCGAAAGTGCATAGAAGTGTGCCATTTGGGATCCAGCCCGAGTGAAGCCCGTCAATGGCTGGGTCCAAATTGGCACCTTAAACCCTCACGGTCTTCCTCTGGGTCTGCACTTTCGTGACGTAATGCCTCTTTGACTGCCAGACAAGGGGGCGCCCGTGAGCACCCTTCTGAAACCTAAAATGATGAATGGGACATCCTACGGTCTTGCTGGTTTTGCTAGTTTCAACCCGACACAGTTATCATTTTCACATTCAGCGCCACTTGTTTAAATAGCAAATGCAATGTGCCCATCTTGTCACCCATGGGTGTGCTTGTCTGAAAACGAGGTGTGTTCAGGGCGCATTGTTGGCGGGTTGCTATTTTGAGGCAACTGAAAACGACTGCTCCATTGACCAACAAAAACCTGGTCTAGACCATAGACTGTAAAAAAAATATGGATGTAGTGTCTGTGACGTCACCCATAGGATTCTAATGAGAAGTTTTGAAGCGCAAAGTATGGACAGCGCGTAATCGTGCGTCACTCCCTGATAACAGAAAATGGGCAAAGAGGAAGTGGCCACGCCCTTAATTATGCAGAACTTTAATGCTTTATAGAATGGTAACGAATGAGTTATAAAAAAATTCATCCCCCTCACAGTTGTCATGAAGGGCAAAATTAGCCGTATAGACCAAAACCACAATTTGTACCTGGCTGTAAACATGTTTTAAACTGCTGTAAAGTTGGGCATTTTAACATGGGGCTCAATGAGATTCTGCTCCCTTCTGGAGCCTGTCCCTGGTGGCCAGTCGATGAATTTCAGTATATGTCACGTCCGTATTTGCTTCAAGAGAAACTGCGGGAGGTTGCCGCTTGGTCTAGACTCAATAGTGCAGTATTTTGTGTGTTATTTAAAACCTATAGGCGCATTTAACCAATCGTACCAATATACACATGTATTTAAACTGACTTGGCAGGTTGAGGGTGTCTATATTCCGCCATGTAAATAGCAATTCTGCCATGTTGCAAGCGCAACTGGCTTTCAAAGGGAATGGGAGATGAGACTCTGATTGGTTTATTGAACGTTGCCCACAACCAGTGTTGGGCACGTTACTTTAAAAAAGTAATTAGTTATAGTTACTAGTTACTTCTTACAAATAGTAACTGAGTTAGTAACTGAGTTACATCATTATAAAAGTAACTAATTACCAGGGAAAGTAATTACTGCGTTACTTTTTTTTTGTCAAAAGTTCAAATATGTCAAATAACTTGGATGCCCCCAATTTAAATATGTTAAATGAATGAATTAGACACTAAACATTGTACATTAATGTACACTATTGTAATGTTGCTGTGGGACAATGTGAGAGACACCTATCAAATTCAATATATTGTAAATATTATCAGTAGACCTACTATAGTGTAAATATTATCAGTACTTTACTACTCCTCTGGTAGTGGAGCTCACGTTATCGCCTGGGTTTTTAGCCGCTCATGTTGTGGCTGTGATGATGTGAGGAGCTTCATTAGATTAGAATTACTTGCCACCGACGTGGAGAGACTCTCTTCCTGGGCATAAGTTGCACGTCACATAAACATTCTTACCTTTCACCTCAACGAGGGAAGAGTAGCGCTTATACTTCCAGTTTGCGAAAGCTACCTTTGAAGTCGGACTTGCCATCGCTGACTGTGTATATGCGTGTGCGACTGTGCGTCATAGGTGTGTGTGTGTGTGTGTGTGTGTGTGTGTGTGGACTCAACCTATCAACCTCAACCTTGTCTCCCACCCACCAATCATCATCAGTTATGTGTACCACGCGCGCGCGCGCACACACACACACACACGTTGCAGGTCCGACTGACAGAGAGCCTGTTCGGATGAAAACCGCTTCAGTGAGCTCAATTATAGTAACGCCGCATTTTTTTTCTCAGTAACGCTAACGGCGTTGCAACATTGGGAAAAGTAATTAATTAGATTACTCCGTTACTGAAAAATTAACGCCGTTAGTAACGCCGTTATACTTAAACGCCGTTACTCCCAACACTGCCCACAACACACCCATGTCGCCTTAAGAGACTAGGTACAACCCTTTTAGACCATGCGCCTGGAGTGCAGACCGATTTTTCCGTCGTTGAACTAGCAAAAGTGGATTCGGACACGCCCTAAATGCATCTGCACCATGCACTTCAGACCATGCGCTCAGATTGTTGAAATAGGGCACAGTAACTTCTAAACTACTTTAGCTAATTAACTAGCTTCAGTATTACTCATTTTATGTTAACAAAATAAACAATTGTCTTTAAAATATTTTCTCTACAAAAATAATATGCCATTTTAGTAAAATGGGTGACAATTGATAAATATATGAAATTATGAAATACTGACTTGTGAAACAGTTCATTCAGTGAAGGGTTTGTCATACTCATAGTCTTATTGAACGATTCTTAAAAAAACTCTTGTGTATCGGACTACACTGGTCATGCTTTATATTAGTTTTTTGCTTGCAACACTGGATAGTATTTTTGTGCACTGTAGGAAACACTGACTTTATGCCTTTGTGTGTCCCTCTTTGTTTCAAATTGTCCATATGCCTTTCTAGTGTTTACATCTGAGGATTGTCACAAGGATATTAACAGTGTGAGTACAATCGCCATGGAACGATTTTGGAGCTGATTAAATGGAGTTATGTTGGACAGAGGCAGGACATTGTTGTCACAGGACTCCAAATAATGTGAGTCTCAGAACAGACTTTAATATGACCATGTCACTCAGCCGTCCACCCTTTGCTCTGCTCCATGTCCAAGAGCAGTCAGGTTGATGAATGGTGCACATTACTCTGAGCATTATGGGTTGGAGCAGATGGCTGCATACATGGGCCTTGAGCGAGAGGAGTATTTTACCCCTGTTTACCCAGCGGTTGGACCGATTGTCTCATAGAATGACCAGCACATGCTTTAGAGTCTGCATTTCCCCGTCGGAAGCCGCAGCATCATTAAATCCCGCCAGAGAAACACGGCTCTATCAGACATCTCATTGATTTCATGCATGAGGATCTGCTGTATGTGTATATCATCGCTCCCAAAACATTTTTCTCTTCTCTTTCAGGATGCTTAATGGCCTCAGCCATGGCACCAGTTGTAATGACAAATAAATGGAAGCGGTATGAGCGTTTAGGGTGAGGCTTAGGCTCAAAAATGGGTTTTCTGTTCAGACAGGGAGTGGTAGTCTAAGTAATAACCTGTCGCAAGCAGAGCAATGGATCAACAGCACGTTAGCTGTCAGCAAGGAGGAACATACAAGTCCTGGGTTACTCAGGGTCTCTGCAATGCATCTCTTTGTGGCAGCTAGGAAGATAATACAGTTGTGTTCACAACTCTTGGCATCTTCAGCTTTAAATGTACTCTAGAAATCGCCTTCCCTGGAAAGAATGAATGTATGAACGTATTAATCATGGACTTATGCACTGACTGCATTTCATTTTATCACATTTGTATATATTACCACTTCGGAGGAAGAGATTTTAGTCTGAAGGGCAGTTTTTCAGGCCATGGGACTGCTTTAGGGAAGTACTGCGAAGAATGGACTTCTGGGAAAGGGAACTAGATGGCGTTCCACTTACAGGAACTGTAGAGGGCCGAACGCAGGCTGGTCTTTTATCCCGGCCTGATGCTGTACCGAGCGCCACATCACCACAATTATCCAAAATGGCAGTAATTATCCCCGCCTCCCCTCCCTGGCTCTCCAGAGGAGACATCCTGGGGAGAATGGAGGACCTCAGGCCAAGAAATAATTAACTTGATAATGGCCTTCCTTTCCACAGCCATCCTTCTCGCTCTGTCTCTTTACACATTTCCACCAATTACAAAGATATATTGTTTTAAGCCTTCTTCATAACAGTATACTAATAGCTCTCCTTACAGTTTGTTTGTATACAGTGTCGTTCATCTTCAGTTGGGAACCTTTGAAAATCTTTGAGTCTGAAAATATCTCGATGTCACAGCGATGAAACTTGCTTGATGCTAGTGTTCATGTAAATTATTCGTCAACGACCCTTTTTCACGGACGAAAACGAGACGATAACTAAATAAAAAACAGTTTTGGATGACAAAAACTATGTCGAAAACCTACTGTTATTTTCGTCAATGAATAAAAACGAGACGAAAATGTCAGGGAGAGATGTTTAGGGAAGATATCAGTCAGTACTAATGTCCTGTGTAATATGCACACATTTGAATTGTAACGTGCTGATCTAACAGCGGGAAAATGCGGGAGGTTCAGAGCAGGTTCAATCAATGCATAGCGCACATTTATGCCAGGTAATTATTTATGACCTAATGCTGATGAATAATGACAATGTTTACTTTACGATGTTAATATAGTAATGTGTTTTAGACTGTTGTAACAATGCATATTTTATCTCCCTCATCTGAACTTGAATGAGCAGCCTGCAACTGCAATAGTAAGGCACATACATTTCAAAATAAGAGTCAATGTGTATTTCGAGCTTAAAAGTCACACATATATACGTTTTTGGTTACACAATAAACTGTATTTAATTTCATCCCCACTTGATTCATAGTCAGGAGGAAAGACTAAGAATAGTATTTGACACATTATTCAATAAAGTATCAGGGTTATAATAGTTAACTAAAACCATTAAAAAATCCTCATTACTTGAAATTAAATAAATGTTAACTGAAATAAAAAATAAATAAACTTAAACTTAATTGAAGCTTTAGCTTAACCTAAAATATTAACTAAAAAAGAATTACAAAATTATAAAAAAAAAAAGATTTTTTTGTTGTTGTATTTTTGCGCATGAACGGTCAAAAACACAACTATGTCAAAATTCAAGTAACAGTCGGTTATGTAATGCTTAAATGCTCAATTAATACATTACAATTTAACTAAACTCATTAGATTGTAGTCGACTAAATCTACTGTAGATTTAGTCGTTAGTCGACTAAAATCTCATGATATTTAGTCGACTAAAACTAGACTAAAACTTAAAATTCAGGTGACTAAAATATGACTAAAAGTAAATGGCATTTTAGTCAAAAGACTATGACTAAAATGAAATCAAAATTTGCTGTCAAAATTAATTTCCCCATTTTTCATCCCTTAACCAAGTCGTTGTATAAGATTTGTGCCATATAACAAGGGGCCCCCTGACAAGTGCAAACCACTAATAATGGTTCAGTGCACTCAAAACAATATGGATTTTACAGTTCATGACCAATCTGGGCTGATCCGGAGATGTTTAGTCCCCAGTCTTCTGGAAAAGCATGGCAGTTATTCAACACTAGTCTTGGCTCAGCCCCCTCAAGCACTACTATTTACCACCAAAGTTCACAAGTGTGTCATGATAGTGCTTAAGCTGCTACATTACATGTGTGGTGTTTGCTTCACTCGGTAGCACCAGGTTTTTGCCAACATGCTGAGAAAAAGACAAAGGTCAATATTTAAATGTTTTAAAATATCAGAATATATTTTAACTTTTTGACAAGGTTAGTGTAAGTTGTAAAATGGCAAGGGGTGCAACTCCTCCCAAAATGTAATGATTTTTATGAATTTAATAATTGAAGATATTTGTAAGAACAATACTTTTTACCTTGAAAAAATATAAAAAAATATTTTAATAAATGGTGATAAAGATGTGTGCACTCACATGTATTTAAGATATGAGGAAATATGTTATTCGTTTTTCCTGAGGGTTACATCACACGACATAAATTGGAATGATTTGAGTCATTAAATTGAAACTTTTTCTTGAAAATGGCATGGAATTTTAACAAAACCATTAGAAACTAACGTATTTGGCACATGTGTTTTAAACTGTTGTTTTATTTATCTTGGATATTCTTATTTATCTTGGACATCATATTAAGCCGGGTGTACTGTGCGATTTTGGCCACGATTTGGCCGTCTGAGACAAATTTTGCAAATCCGAAAAGAATTCTCTGATCCTAGGCTGAAATCTGAAGTCTTTGATCGTTAGTTTGACATGTTCATCGGCAGCCGATTAACGACCGCTGCTATCAAATTTTATCTCAGACGAAATTGTGGCAGTGTCAGAAGATTTGGCGCTCAATCCTGCAGTGTGACTTCTGCTACGACGACCGTCAAATTATCTTTGTTTTTCAAGACAAACTATGACCAAAATGAGCGCTAGAGATTTCTTTGTAGCTACCATTTCAATCCCTCGTGTAATGCACGTCACTGTCACAGAACACATCATTGATTGATGATATAAAACTCTGGATGTGTTTTCTTGCATTTGTCCGTTTTTAGCGCGCCTTGATTATCGTACAGTCTGACATTAATGACAACTGAGATCTTACAGTGTGACATGGCTTACAGTGGGGATCATGTTCATACAGTCTGACAAGGAACAATCGTAAAGGACTTTATAAATTTATAAATCGCACCCGGCTTTTACCAATTTCTAGACCATAGCTTTACACATCTAGGGCCAGATTTACTCCCAATTTATATTTACTGCCATCCTGAACGATATTGCCAGCGCAAACTCTCTTTTGGAGAAAAAACTCCAAAAGCCAAGGGATTTACTAAAGACACGCTGTGAAAAATTAGTGCTGAAAAGGCGTGGACGCAGTTATTTTTGTTGACCTTATTTCATATGCATTTGTAGGAGTTTCCCTTTCAGATGCAAAATTTATGGGAGGAGACTTTAAATGAATCACGCAATGCAATTTTGCGGCTAGTAAATTTACTGGTTTTGCGCCATTAAAAGCATGTCTTTAACCAGACGCTAATTTGCACTCTTCTTGGTTGATTGCTTTGGTCATTATGGAAATAATCCGGCTGCTTCTGTGTTCTTTAATTTGGGTGTCATCAGTAGATAACACGCAGAACTTTCCACTTCCTGCGCTATTATGGTATTGCGCTCTCGCGCTAATTTGCCTTGTTTAGTAAATCTGTCACTAGTCTTTGATTAGTTGTGCAGTTTACCAACATGACAAAAAAATTTGAATATTCACTGGATGACTAGCTTTGGTCTTGTGGTGTGCTCTTGGTATTAGTCAATCAATGCGCCCTCTCAGCTACTCCAGCGTGCACAAATGTTACAAATTCATGGTACTTGGTTCAGTTTCATGTGACACAAAGGTGTGAACATCTCAAGCAAAAATTCCCACAGCAAGCAATGGTGCTGGTTTACTGTCACAAATGTCCAAAAGCCCAAGCCACTTGTCTTGGGGTCTTAAAAATCGAGGTGGATTTATGCGCGTGAGTGGAGCTCGATGGATCCCTGAGCCCGGTGAAGGGGAACAAATGCACAGGGCTGTTTTTGCCCTCATGCCTGTGTGCTCTAGATGCGATGGGAGATAAAGCCCTTGGGTTTTGGACAGGAACAGCGTACATGACCCTCATTGTAGGCCCTTTGATCTCACTACTGTACTTGCTGCACCCAGACATAAGGTAAATTAGGACTCTTAAGCAGTTGATAGAATGGACTAAACCATATAGCCTTATTTTACAATAAACATCAAGGATAAACTGCACATTTGTTATGAACAAAGAATCCATAATAGCAGTGCAGTGAATAATAGCCTTATTTTGAAATTGTATCCATTTGAACCATGTTTCCTGTTTTAGAAGTCTTTGTAAGATAGACATCTTGGCAGTAGTTTGATTTGGGTGATGACGGTGTTGGCGGCTGGGATTAGACCGGTTCCTGCTTTGGAGGGTGCATAACAGTCAGCATCTTCACGACTGCCATGCTGATCTCTTCCCGCTGTATGCTTTTAAACAATGAAATTGGACATAATGGCAGCATTGATTTGATTTCTCCTGCTTAACTCTTGATGTGCAATGCTGAGTTTGAAAAGGTCTTAGGGCGTCGTTTCTTAAAGACAAATAGGAAGGGGAAAGATTTTGGAGGGGCTTGGCATTCTCGGATAATCACTTTTAGGACTTTAGGATATTAAGCGGTATCACATCAACATATTGATTTAATATTCTCTTATGTAGCTCTTTATTTATGTATCTCCAAAGACTTTATATATAGAAAAAAGGCACACTCGATAGATGGATGTGTGTGTGTGTGTGCATTTAAAACAATTTGTTTTTTTTGCTTGAGTACTTGTCCGATAAATTGAGCAGAGTACTTTTGTAGATTGGAGTGCAACTGGAGTAAGTTCTTATCGTATCTCATAGTTTTTACAGCATCCTGATCCTATGCAATGATTGCTGCATTTTCAAGATTGTGTGTCAGTTTTTGAAAGCAAAAACACATCCTGTGTGCACATTTTCACATTTTACCTGATCACAAATCTAAGAAAATAAAATTCTAATAAACATATGCACTGGTATGTTTATGTTGTGGTATTTCAATGATAAAACCTGCATCTTATTGGCCTTACACATGCAGTACTGTTAAATGCTTTATGCATTTGGATCTTGTATGTCATGTAGGCTATTTATTTTCATCCATAATAGCTGTGTCCCAGTTTATCACTTCATATCCCCTATATAGTGCATGGTGTGGCGCTCATAATATAGTGAAGAGTAAACAAGTGAGTGATTTCGTACACAGTAAATTCCACTGACCAGTCACATATATTTATGGCGAGTGTTTTAAGGAAATAAAACATTTTATGGAGCAATAAATGCCATTTGTTAGTTTTATTAGCTATCATTTACATACATGCTTAAATCAGTCTTCACACAAAATACGATCTTTATAATAATCACCTGAGAGATGCTGAATGCTTGTGCTGGCACATTCCACATTGCTTGTTTGTGGTTGGAAAATGGCCTTACATAAAGTTGACTGTTGTTCCACTTACTTTGTGAAATAGTTCCATAATGCAAAATGAAAAATGTGATATTTTCTTCAAACCCTGTTTCAGCAGCCCTTACCACAAGATTAATTTGTGCTGTAAGCACATGTATTTGTGTAAAACGTTAACCTATGAACGTCAAACCACAGACAGTTTTTTTTATTCCAGAAAGTGGTTTTATTAACAATAGAAAAGCTGGGAGTAAAAAAATTGAACTCCATAACATGAGAAGGTTTCAGATAAGTATTCCATGACCATTGATAAGATGACAGGCCAATGAAAGGCCGTTACCGGGTAGAATCAGGGAGAAAGGGTCAGTGAATGTAGAAAGAAAATCGAATATGGGCCGTCATCGGCATGCAGGCTATTGAATGGAAGATGACAAAACTGTTTTCTGATTGATTTCTTCTCCCTTCAGTTGTATGCACATGCACTTTTGGTCATTTTTTTGTGCGTGTCATTAAGCCTCTTTAGAAGGAGCAGACTCCATGAGACATTCTGCTCCTCATTTGCTCTCTCTCTTTATATCCCCCCCCCCCCCCTCCCCTCTCTCTCTCTCTGAAGTCTTCAGGTTGCATACTTGGGTGCAGTAATTTGCCATTGACTGGCGACAGGTGCAGCTGCTGCCGTTGCCACTGTTAACAAGCCGTTTCATCATGGTTAGCTTGCCGTGATTATCCCTTGTTGTCGCCACAATACCTCGGGTGGCCATTTTATGATGCTGAAGATGTCAGAGGAAATAGTTTCATTAATAATCCTTAGCCGACTGTCCTTTCCGAGTCATTTGCTTCTGCAATTGCACATTTATGTGTCCTCTTCTATTTATTTATCCCCCATCAGATTAGAGCTGTATGATTCTTGATAAATTGAGAATCACGATTTTTTGTTTCTAACAGAGATCACGATTCTACAACGATTCTCGTTGCAAATTGTTGTTGTTAAATTCATTTGAATGAATTATTTAAAAAAAAAAATAGTTTGAATGAATAATTCAATGACTCACTCATATACACTTCAGCTGTTTCATTAAAGGTGCATGTAAAACATTTTTATTTTTATAGTGTTTTATATTTTGTTCAGTTGAGTACTTACAATATTCCAAATGTTTCCAACTATTTGTAAATCGTGAGAAATTGCTATTTTAACCAAGGAACCGGGACGTGTGAGAGAGTCGCCTGTCGATGGCATCATATCTGCGTTATCCTTGGTTTCCGGTTTTATTTTGCAGAAACACTTTACACTTACTGCAGTATAGGGCTGTGCAATATGGACAGTATAATCATATTGCAATTTTTTTTAAAATTAATATTGCAATTGTGATTTTATTTGCGATTTTGGAAATTGTTTTTGCTTTTTCAAACATGCCAGTGTAAGTGCATAATAGGCTTGGGCGATGTCTCCTAAATTGGCAGATGACGATGTTTACAATAAAACATTGTGATGGACAATGATATCGTCGTTTTTTTATTAATACAAATATATAATTTACTATATCTGTATTTTACTATCTCTTTACATAAATACTATTTTCTACTTAACAACTATATAATTTTGTTATTTTACTAACCCAAATAATGACTCATCCGCGCTAGGTTGCACGTGAGGGAAAAAAGTAGCTTCCTTCCACTTAAGAAGAGTGCACTTTTTATTTTAATATATCTCTTTACATAACTACTATTTTCTACTTCAAAACTATAATTTTGTTACTAACCCAGTGTTTTGTATGTTAATGCTGTTTTACGTGAATAATACCGAGTGAAGCACAAAGCTTTGTTTACAAAGGAAATAAATTTGCAGTCATGAATGGATTCATGCCGAATGAGAGAGGTAGGCTGAGCCCAAATTAAGATTTGTCAGCTTTTTTATTCTGTTTTGCGATTTCCGTGAATTTTAACAATATGCCTAACGTTAGTCCATTTTATCCCACATGGACATCTCGTTTCTTTTCTCAAATCTTCACTCGCGTCGCACCCATTTTCGCAAGGAATTATAAATGTTTCTTCCTTTCGTTTGTTTATAATTAAGTCTATTATACCCATTCACGTCCTTTACTGTGGGAAAGGAGAAAAACACTGTAGGACGAATAGGCTATCTTTTTACTTAATTTTATTTAACACAGTTTGTGCTTATTATTAGACTTGGTAATGCGCGTCAAGTTTATTTGAATGGCGCATTTCACACACACAGGCCATTTTACTTTCGTTTTCTCTGGCAGTGAATAATCAAACATAGCTTAAATGTCTTGACCCTGTGGAAGATAAAATTCGCTCTTCAGAACTTTTACAAGTGTTGCTTTGCAACATCAGGAGAACACATGAAGACGAAGATATTTGAGAAGGTGTCTACAGCTCGTGTTTCATCTCACGCAGAGCGGTATATGACGTATCTTTGAGGGGAAATGAAATTTTTTTTTTAACTAATATTTAATTTTCTTATATTCTTTAGGTTACCATTATTTACTGATAATCGTTTAAATGTTTTACAGGCTGTGGTGTGTTGTTTCACTGACGGAAGTGTTGAAATAAACACGCATGCTTATACTTATAAAATGGATGTTTGAGCCTCGTTTATTATTTCCAAATGTAGGCTATATCTGCATTATTTAAAATAGAATATATGCATTAGTTATATTCTCAATTTAATTTACAGAGCAATCCCTACAAAGTTTTTAGTTTAACTATAGAAGAGGATTAGTGTGCGTTGCACTCACAACAAGACTCGCAATGGGGGGCGTGGCATCACGATGGTGGCGCTCCATTGTGATGTCAGTCAGCCATCATATCATCCATCGGCACAACCCTAGTGCATAACATAACATTTCACAATGAAATAACATTATTAACAACAGTTTTAATAGCTTGATAAACACAACTGTAATAAACTTTAAAACAGACAACATAAAATAAATGAAGGTTAACTAACCTACATTCCAGTCATAACAATCAATAAACTTCAAAACCGTTAAACTTATATACAGCTTCATCATTCTGCTGGACCACATATCTGTGGTCGTGGCGTAGTAAATGTGTTTTTATGTTATTGTTCACTAGTAACATTTGTTTCATTAAAAGCAAATAAATACAGTGCCTTCTAAAATTTGTTTACAGATTATTTTTGACCGCATTACAGTTCTGAATATCATTTAAATATGTTGCTTTGGAATTATATTCATTGTGAAATGTGGAAAAAACTGAATATGAAATAAATATTTCAAAAATCTGCTTTGGCATTAGTGGCAATATAAAAGCTAATATAAAAGCTAATTATTCAAGGGTGTAGTTTTGGTACAGTCTATGGGTTGAACATCAGCTTATTGGTATTAGCTGGCAAAAAAATTACTACAGCAAACAAAAATGAGGTCTGAGTTTCACAAATAAAAACGTCTCGGTTACGTATGTAACCCTCGTTCCCTGAAGGAGGGAACGGAGACGTACGTCGGAACTGACCGACGAATTGGGATCTGTCTTCAGAGACCAATCTACTTCGAGTGTATAGAAACGAGCCAATAAACATTGGCATGTGGTTCACGCACCGCCCCGCAGCGCGGGTATAAAACACGGAAGTGAACAACGCATACCGCTTTTACAACTGAGGAGCCCAGATGTGACTCGGGCCTGCAGCTGAAGCACAGCACCTTCAGGGAACGAGGGTTACATACGCAACCGAGACGTTCCCTTTCAGTCGATCATGTTCGACGTACGTTGGAACTGACCGACGAATTGGGATCCCTACAAAAACGCCAGGGTGCTGGCCCTTCCAGGGCCCTGCTTAAGCTCACTGGGTGCTCCCAGTTGGAGCAGCAGACAGGGCTTAAGGCAGGGAGGTCCGACACTGCTGTTTCTGCAAGACCCACTCAGCGTGACTATTGGATAACGCTGGGAAAGCGTGCCCGTCTCGGGAGATGGTACGCTGTGGAGCCACGTCCTCCGGAGGAAGAGAGGTAGAGAATACTCATAAAGACTAAACGATCTGGGTAGTAACAACATATGGCAGTCTCTGGGGTGGATCCAACCTGGTCCCAGGGGGGGGGGGAGAACACACCCAGAGACGACAGAGCGGGCTCTGTCAAGGGAAAGACACAGGGCTAGCCGAGTAGGGTAGCTGGTACCGTGGAGAATACACATATGGGGTCGCCGTGAGGGAACCGCACATATGGACCCAGCCTAACACACACGTTCCACAAGCATACGGGTGCAGGCCTGGCGCAACGTCTGACACCGAAGGGGGGACGGAGGAGCTCGACAGGGTTCACCATTTTGGGGAACACAACTGGAGAAGATAAACGCACGTATCCGGCCATCGGCGGGAGTGGCGTAGCAAGCCGACACAGGAACGGATACTTCGCATCTACCGGCCGTTGGAGGCGAGTACACGGGAAGAAACCGGTTCCACACGGAGGCTATAAAATCTAGCGAACGTGTTAGGTGTCGCCCAGCCCGCAGCTCTACAGATGTCTGTCAGCGAGGCGCCTTGAGCCAGCACTTAGAAGTGCTGAAGCACTAAGGGAGATGACTGCGGCTCACAGCAGTCCGAATGCAAGCCTGAACGAAACGCCCAGCCAACCAACACAGGAACAACTGTATGTTGCAGCGACCACTCGCTGACTCGTGCCGTCACACCGGCACCCAGGTAAGAGAGCGATCCTCCTGGAGACTCATTTAAAGACTCTTCGCAGAAACAGCTTGATACAGCAAACTGTTCGGCTCCGAAGTTAAAAAACGGTATGCGTTCTTCACTTCCGTGTTTTATACCCGCTCTGCGGGGCGGTGCGTGAACCGCATGCTAAGGTTTATTGACTCGTTTATATACACTCGAAGTAGATTGGTCTCTGAAGACAGATCCCAATTCGTTGGTCAGTTCCGACGTATGTCGAACGTGACCGACTGAAAGGGAAACGAAGACAAGCTGAATGAAAATGTAAATCCACCCTCTGTCAGTAGGTGGCGTTTATAGAACAAGAGAAATAGAGCCGTTTCCCCGGTAACCTCAGAAAACAAAGCAGTGCTGAGTTTCTAAAACACTGTACACGGAGAGAAGAAGAAAAGAAAATGACATCAACTCTTTTCTCAAGGCAGTCATTTCCCTTCAGAGATACATTAATAGAATTCATTCCTACTTTAATTCATAGACTAATTTCCCTCAGCCATCGCTTGTAAAGGTTGTAAAACCTCTTACTTCTTTCTGTAAAGAAATTTGCACTGCATGCTGTGTCTGCATGGAACCGTTGCTTACTTACTGTTGCATAAGTCAAACTAACTACACAATTTTTTTTTTTTTTACTATAGCATGATAGGAACTAGGGGTGCACCGATCCGATATTAGGATCGGATATCGGCCGCGATACTGACAAAATAGCTGGATCGGTGATCGGATGTGTTTTTTTTCGTCGCAGCAGAACCTATGTCATTCGTCAGCTTCACGTGTGTCGCATGCTAGAAGCAACACGGAGCGAGCCAGAGAGTCCAGTGTGGAGGAGATATTTCACGCTTGCCACGCCAACTAGTTCGTCGGCTGTTTGCAATGTCTGCAAAGTAACTTAAATGTTTCGAGGGGAGGTGGTATTACTGAAAAGTCAGGGTCTTTCCTGCATTGAAAATTTTTTGGCGGCCACCAAAGCCTAATTTGATGAGTTATTATGATTTACGATTGATGTAGAATAGATGCTGCGCTTGTGACTGAGTGACAGAGAGAGAGAACGATCAGAGAGCTCCTCCCCCACGCACACTCTCTGGGTCTTCAAAATAATCAGTGTTAGCTGTTAGCTCTCTCATATTTCACATATTAATCCAAATCAAAAGGTCGGAAGACCGAAACCATGTCGCACGTGACACATTCGGACAATTTTGTCCTTGAATTATCGCTGGTTGTGAATTGCGCTCAAAAAATGTTGACTCTTCTCTGACCAGCTGACATAAAGCATACTTTTAATAAGCGGGAGACAAATTATATTCAGTTATGAAGTGTTTTCTTTGTGTTGACATCTTTCGCGATGTTCTAACAGACGGGATTCGCACACAATGTCTGCTAATGTCCGATTCGTGACCTGATGACTCCTTTGAACCGAATCATTTTAACGACTGGTTAGAACAACTGATCTGTCCAACACTGAACTCATGAATCAGTTTATTAATTTACTCAGAACGCATCTGAAATGAGAACACAAGTGTGCTTACCCAATTTAGCAAGAGTGGGTAGTAAGAATTATTTTCTGTTGACAATGTGTTGTAAAATAAATAGGCCTAGCCTACAATCATGTAGACAGGAGTGAGGTGAAACCAGAACAAAGTTATTAGCTAGCGGATAATTTTTATTAAATTGCATATGGCAGAAAATTAGACTATTTGTTAATTTGTAATGCTACTTTTTAATATTGATATGATTATATACCAAAACAATTATCTGTAGTGTAAAAAATGTTTGGTAACTGTCAGATTACTATTGTATGTTTGACCAATACACTGTTTTTTGTTTCCACTGCTACATTTTATTTATTTAAAGAAGTTTGATTACATTCTATTTTAGATTTGAATGCACAATTGTTTTTTAAATAAATAAGAATTCAACACTTTACATACATCTGTTATTTTTTCTTAGTTATGTTTAGATAGTAAAGTCTGGTGCCTTTAGTCTCTACAAGGAAGGTATAAGGTGGAAGATATACAGTTTATTATAAATTCAACAATAGTATCGGATCGGTATCGGGTATCGACAGATACACAAAGCCCAGGCATCGGTATGGGTATCGGGACTGAAAAAGTCGGATCGGTGCAACCCTACGCGCAAATCTCATCACCCTTTTGATACGTTGATAATCTGTCTGTTCAGTTCGTACAGGAACTTATCGCTTATAAAAGCTCCGAACGCATGGTGCATATCAGTCATTAATAGCCTAATTCACTCACCACCATATTTCTCATGCTGTGTCCGCTGCAGTGAGAGAACTGCGGTGTGCTGCTGCTGAGTGAGCTCAGATTGGGTAACATCCTAAACATCCACACAAGAACGTTGTAGTATTCTGAATTAAAATATAAAGAAATAAATAAAATTGCAGCCTTATGCAGTTTAGAAATCGCATTGCACAGCCCTACTGCAGTGTGCAACAAGTGTCATAGCAGCCACCGAGCAAACGCACAGTAACATCATAACATAATTTTCAACACACTCAGATGTATCTAATATGATAAACAGAGCTGCGTTACATCATACTCATGACCGGGAAAGCGGAAATGGTGCCGGCGACTGTGGCATAATAAAAGTCCCGCTGCTCACAAACCTGCCGTCATCAAACAACGCCTTTGTTATGAACAGGCAACCTCTAGCGGACGGAAAAGTTACATAGTGCACCTTTAACAAAATAATTCGTGTTTTTGAATAAACCTCTTGAATTAATGATTCAATGATAAATAATTGAACTTGTTGCCACCTAGTGGTGTAACAATGTAATTGATACAGTTGTTATTTGAAGCATCAAGTTACTTTCAAGAGGTGATTTGTTTGCTATACATTAGAACTATAAACTTTTATCCCAGTACTTATGTGAATCTTTGTAATAGAAATAACAATACTGTGTGATTGAAAAGACTATTTGTAAAGCTGTTTCATAGCTAAACATGACAACTTCTCTGGATCAGCGGCAGCACCAACGCACATTTGAACGTTCAAGTGAGACTTTGTCAAAGGTCAAAGACACAGGCGAATCATTGTCATTTAGGAATAGGAACACGTGGGTGTTTGAATCGAGATTGAGATCTATTAACGATGAAGCATGTTGCTCTACATCAGATATAAACAGCAAATGAGCAAATTAAGCTGGTGAATGAGCTGACTAAAGCATGTTTGTTTATAGTTTTGTTCATAGAGATGCAGTCAAATATATAATATGTAAATTCAGTTGTCCTAATTACTAATGCTTCCATAAATAACCAGTTCGTTATAGTGAGTATTTCCTGAGGGTACTAGTACCCTAGAACATGTTTTTCCAGGAGGATGTATTTGGTGTGTTCAGTAAGCATCCCCTGAATCTACACATAATCGTTGCTTCAGAGCTTGAGGTCTGGCTTTATACTTTTTTCTCCTAATCTACTGAAGGTCTAGAGTCCGGTCACAGGAGAGATGATGTGTCAACAGCAGTAAGTCTTGTGGTCACTGTGCTGGCCTGACTTACCATGCTAATGGCTTGAATGACAGGACTTTGGGGCACAATCCTATAAACACAGACTTGCCCTCTGCCATACTCCTGTTGAGAAGCCTGCCCAGCTGCGGCTCGTCTGTATGGGCAGGCGGGGCAGAGGCCCAACAAATTATTCATCCAAACATAGACCTCTATATACACTGAATTAATAATAAATTATGAATGTGTTCAGGTTTCTGCAACAAATATGTTTCAGCTTATCTAGACTATTTAAGGATTCGGCAGGCATGTATCATGATACTAAGCAAGGAAGCCAGCTCTACAGTGCCCCACAAATTTCCAATGTAAATCTGTGGTGAAAAATGGAACTGCAGCGCGCTCTCATAGCCTGCATCTCAATATGCATTCTATCCATCCTAAATAGTATGTGACATTAGTAATGTTCAATACTATTTAGGGTGAATAGTATGCTATTTTCACTTTTATTTTCACTTTACCTTACGTAAACCTCGCTCCAGAACAAAGCGCTATCAGTCCGCTTCAGCTATGTGTCTTCATCAGGTCAGTAACTAGTTGGCATGTCTGTTCTTCCAATGTGGAATTACTCACATTACTCATGTGAATAGCCTTTAGTTCTGTTGTGTTTGTTTTATGTTTGTTCTGAGAATTGACATGACTTTGTTTTCTTCACTGGAATTCTTACACAACTTTCGGATGCAATAAATACTAATATTAAGGCAATTCTAAGATGGCATTCTATGTGTTTGTCATGTATACTTAAGTCTGTCAATCACCAGAGCGCCACCCTCAGACTGAATAATGCAAGGACATTAGAATTCTGCCAAAAGTCTGTCCAGCGATTAGGGTATAAAGCTTACAAATTGTTTATCAATAAACTAGTGCTAAGGCCCGGAATCTGCCCTACCTAAATTTATGGTCAGGAGCCGCTACTGCCTGCCAAAGAGAATCGTTTGATTACAAAAATCCAAAATTGATCCAGATAGTTAAAGGAATGTTGCAGCTTCAGCATTTGTGGCATACAAAGAAAACCACAGAATTCTTTTTTTTAACCCAGGCACTTAAAATGGCACTAAACAGAACAACCCACGTAAACAGTGACAGTATGATTTTTTTTAACCTTGACATGAAACGGGGATTTTCGAAAGGGGGTTATTTAATGATAATTATAGCTGACTGTACTATAAATCACACTTTATACACATATACTTAGGAAATGCATAAATACATGTACATTAAATTTTGATTTGAGTCGAAATTATTTTATCAGCTTACTTGTAGAGATTGTTACAAGACAGAACAGATTCTCAAATGAGCATCAGTTTTGTTCATGTTAATGTTTTTAGTAACTGGAATAAAGTTAAAAATAAAACAAAAAATAAATATTAGATGAAAAACTTTAAAAGTTACTTAAAAAAGTTAATTGTCACCTTTGGCAGTAACTGATTTTTTAGTTTAAGTACTAAAATGACTGCAACTAAATCAATATAAATTAAAGCTAAATATTATATATAATATTAAATTAATTATTTTAAATTAACATTATATATATATATATATATATATATATATATTATTTTATTTATTTTTTTATCATATATATACAGTATATTTATCTGTTTGAGTAAAATGAACATTTTTGATCAGTAGTTTATAGAATTACATAAACACATATATATGTGTGTATATATATAAATAATAAATCCAGAGAAAATGCTAATTTTGCAGTGGTCTTTTAATTTTTTTTCCAGATATACACATTCTGTACATTCTGTTGAAATCCAGAATATTCCTTTAAAGAACCGTCAGTGACTAAATCCACTGCTGTTATGTTGTTAAAATGTTTTTACAAGTTATGGTGGCCTATTGTTGTGAAGTCTGTCAGTCTGACACCAGCTCTGCCAGATCCAAAATTAAGCCCTTGAACGTCACCTCTGAATACTGATTAATAGCCCCCATGATTTTAGCAACCAATCCATACTATATCTATCAATACGGGCCTTGCTTTCTCCTTCATTTAGTGTTCAAAGTGAGGAGTGTGTTCCCATGACAACATGGTCAAAGCCAGCTTGGCAGATTGTGGATGTGCGCCTTATAAGGCAAACAACCACATTGTGATTGTTGGTATTCAAATGTGCCTTAATTTCAGTGCAGAATGTGTTTCAGTCACATGAGCACCACAATTTCTTGGTCAATTACCTCACATCTCATTCAGCTCGAATGTTCAGGAATGGTATTTGTATCTAGAGCTTCATTACAGACTGAATGATCATAGGTATGCTTGAAGACAACATTCTTGGTCAGTAGGTTGAAATAAAGCATACATTGACTGTTGATGATGATGTGTCTAGGTAAATGTTGTTGCACTGATTCATCTTCACAGTAGTCCTTAATTGGTCGGGCGCTTACCCGTTCATCACTTATTACATCATATTTCACCCCTGAAAACTTTCATTTCTACACCTGCTGTAATCGCATCTTGTTGGAAAACAGACAATTTTTCGTTAAACAGGGCCTGCTTTGCCCAGTGTTTTCATGGTTACTGATGACCAGAATTAAGTGAATATGGAGGAAATATGCAAATGAGATCTTTTAAAAGCCTGCTGTTTTATTCAGCATTATGAACAGCATCACTTCAATCGACTCACCCTGCAGTGCCTCATCTCATATTCCTGCTCTTCATACGCCACATTCTATTTTCAACACTTCTATTTCTGACGTTGAATCTCACTGGCTAGTGAATACTACCAAGTGCGATGGAGTGTCAGAAATAGAGATGTACGTCTGTTGTATCATCATTGGTTGTTGGCCAGAAATAGCCACCACATAAATGCTCTAATAAAGGCATACTGGAAACAGAAGCGTCATGCTTGTTCAACCTGATGGGTCGTGTTCCAGCTCAGATTTTTTAACAGTAGATTCTGAATAGAACTTTGGGCTGTGATGATTTAAGCTATTGGCTGACACCTCTAAATTTGGCCTGTCCAATCTAGTTGCTTTTTTCAACACATAATTTGTTTTCAACTAAAAAACAGTCATCATTTACTAGAGATGCTCCGATCAGCATTTTTGGGGCCGATCACCGATTACCGATCACCAAGATCATGATCTGCCGATTGCCGATCACTGCCGATCACAGAATGGCAGGGGAATGGCAATCTTTTATAATCTTGCAGAGTTTGCACCATTTGTAGAAATGAAACTAACTCTAAATTAACTGAGTCAAGATCTTGAAGAACCACCAAGTGTTTATTTTAGAAAATGAGATAACTTAAGTAGGCCACCTTTCCCAAATAAAAATATATAATAAATGTATATAATTATCTCACCTAAATATTTGATCATGCAGTGCATTTTTGTTTTTAAAAACAAATTTTCAGGTAGGTCTAACATCAGTATTGAGATAAGAAATACTAAAGACATTTAATAAGAAATCAAATGTAAATTAATATTAGTCTTCCCTGAATATGTTAAATTAGATTAATCCTTACACTTAAGGTTGCAAAAGTTAGTCATTCAAGAGCAGTGAGTGTCATAAAGGCTAACCAAGCAACACAAGACAGAGAAACTCAGAGACAGCAGTAGTTTATTCGACATCTGTCCCTTTAAGAGCGAACACGGATACGGTTACAGCTGCACAAACGTTCACTCGCGAGTCACGACGGGGTTTACGTGCATACTTGTCAAGACGGTCATTTAGTACATACATTTGTGTGTATCTGACCATTTCAGCCAAGCCACCAAGCTTTTTGTGAGATGGCCTGTGTGTGTGTGTGTGCGCGCTCACGGTCTGGAGAGCGCGCGAGTGCTGAGCGGTTTGAACACTGGCAAGACTTAAAAATAAACGCAAATGATAAACTTTAGTGACGATGCGACACTGACTCGATTGTGCAAAGTGGCAAATCCTGTGTCAACTGTGCAGCGCGATTTTAGTGCAGATGCGATGCGCTGATGTGAAGCGATTTGAGCTTGCCTTTATGAGAGGGAGAGAGAGAGCGCGCGCACGCGGTGATTCACGCGCGCTGTTTGTGAACTTACATTCCACAGAAAGTTTTAAAATGACTGCGTAAGTTATTTAATATAGAAATATGAATTGTACCTCACCTTCAGCATTATAATTATTTTACCCGCGCTGGAAAGAGAAAGAGAAGGTGTCGCTGCATATCATGCCCCCTAGCTCTCACGGCAAGTGCGGGTTTATGTGTCGTCAGCATGAGATCGGTTCATGAGATCGGCCTTTTTGGAGACCGCCGATCAACCATTTCAAAGCGATTATCGGCCGATCGAGATCGGTTGCCGATCAATCGGAGCACCCCTATCATTTACACATTTTCCCTGGTTTCACAGACAAGGCTTAAGCCTAGTCCCAGACTAAAATGCATGTTTGAGCTGTTTTAACTGAAAGCAACTTGCACTGACTTATCTTAAAATATGTCAGTGCCATTGTTTTGTCTCAAGATGCACACCAGTAATGTTTTTTTCAGAGTGTGTGCACGCTGCGGCCGTTAGCGTGACACTAACTTGAAACCAGACTTTATTTGCCCCAATGGAAAGCTTATTTACACTGTCTGAATCATTCCCTATCCCCTATATAGTGCACTGTGCCATTCACCATAGAAAATATTAAGTGACCGATTTCAGCCACAGCTTTAGCGTCTATTTAAAATGTAGGGGACTGGACCCTTTAGATTCTAGAGAGCATTTGATTGGACAAAAAAATCTGATGAAAAAATCTGTGATGTCATCAAAATCGTTGATGCATATTGGCGGAAGTGAGAGACTGTAAGTTTTGAATGCTTATAGCTTCTAAATGCAAATTTGTTCATTGTTTTGGAGCACACTACTAGCTTATAGATAACTTTAAGGCAAACATATTCATACTAAAAGCCAAAAAACCGCTATTTTAATTTCATGGGGAACCAAAGGCCTCATCCTGGCTGAATCTAAACCCTGTCTGTGAAACTCTGCCTTATGTTGCTCCAGACTTTTCTTTTTTATGACTTTTCCTGTGGAACACGAAAGGAGTATTTATCAAAATATCAAAGCTTACTCATTTACACACTACAAAAATACATTAGCCCCCGATTTCACAGACAAACTAAAAGGTGTGTTTGTGCTGTTTTAAGTGAAATCACTTAAAATATGTCAGTTCCATTGTTTTGTCTCAAGATGCACACCAGTTATGTTTTTATCTAAGGCGAGTTTATAAAAACTACTGAAACGTCCTAATCCTAAAGCCTTACCGTGGCTTAATATAACCCCTGTCTGTGAAACCAGGCCTGAATCTTAAAACAAAATATGTTCTTTGGTTAAAACAAGACAAGAAGGCGCTTTAGCAAGCAAGGTGAAAAGGCAAGAGGAAATTCTTGACCGGGCCACTGTGTGTAGTGTTGAGACATTTCTGGTTACGACCAGGATTGAGTCAGGTCAAGCCGACTGCTGTTAATTGACCTTCGGAAGTGTTTACTAGGGGCTGAAATATCATTACCAACATCAGAAAATCAAAGATAAAACAGTTAGGGGCTCACATCACAATCAATAGCCCTGCTACATCTTTTATTTCCTTCAGCACATCTACAGAGCCAAGCGCGTTGCCATAGTGATATGAAATAGGCGCATAGTTCCGCAGCAGTAGGGCTCTCCTGTACATCAGACCATGTTTTCACATTCAGAAATTCAATATCCATTTTTTCTATCCTCCATTTACACTCTTCCATTACATCATGTTATGGAAGAAACATGCATTGGATTTTTGGTTGTGCAATATATGGTTGTACTTGAGGAATATATATCAAGAAAAAAGCTCTCAAGATTGAAACCTACTTTTAAGTGAATGAATTAAGAGCCTGCTGATGTCATTGGCATTACTATTCTATGTACAGTATATTTAGAAACTTAATTTTCCTTTTCCCCTCCCTTTCTCTTTCTTCAGTGTGACAATGCAAAGGGATTGCGGGCCTTCTTTGATGCAATCTGCTACGGTCCGAAACATTTGATGATCTTTGGAGGCGTGTGTCCATCGGTGACTTCAATCATCGCTGAATCGTTGGAGGGGTGGAACCTTGTGCAGGTTTGTGCAACAGCCAAGATCTGCTTCATAAAATCTGCAGTGTGATTATTCACTTGCATATCATTTACAATTCTCTTTTTCCCTCGAAATGCCATGCTACTCTGAGAGAGTTTACATACTTGAAGAATTCATGCCATACATCTACGCTAATGATTTCCTCTGTGACATAAATAAATATGAAAGGTTCAAATAATCTTCAAATTCATCCTAAATCAAAAGGTTGGCAAATCCAGGCCAGAAATGTAATCCCAATGCTGATAAAAACTGGAAAAACGGGTAAACTTCCCAGAGACCTCTGTCTTGAGCAGACCCGAGGGGGTGTTTAGTGTGTTAATACTGTGATTTTAAGAGGAAGTCAGTGTTCGGTTACTCTAAGCCTATCTCCCCCTCTTGTTTGCAATATCTAGTGATATCTGTAATCTGTGTATTAGCATATCATCGACAAAAGTAGTACACTCAGGTTGCCACCGGCACACATGGCCCGAGGAAGTAATGTAGTTAAAATGTCTCTAATGTGAGGCATGGAGGACAATAAAAGAATTCCACTAAGGAATCTCCTCCGGGCTCCTACGCTTTCACTTTTGTGTTGGCAGATGTGTGGTCAGCCAGCCTCTAAGCCAGCTGACATTTCACCAAGAGACCCTGGCAATTTTCCAAAACTGTCCCACAAAAGTGGCCAATTTCCATGAGAGGAACAGAAATTTGCAATAACTTATATCGTTCCAAGTAGGAAAAAAAGGGGGCAAAAAGCCAAAAGAGCTGAGAATTGATTTAATACGTGATTTTAAGGCGAGGATGTCATTATTCTTGTTTTCCCACATAATGTTAGAAATTAGAATGAACTTTGTTGCTCCAAAATAGTCATAATATATATATATTTTATGACCATGTTTCACTCTCTCTTAGATTTAAACAGACAGTTTTTGGGGGGGCTTTGGCTTTTCCAGCATGTTAACCTTGTTGTTACCTCAGTGGGACGGCCGGGCAGGCCAGATCTTGAAGTACTGACTATTACCCCTTTTCCACCAAAGCAGTGCTAGAGCTAGATCGGAGCCAGAGTCTAGTTTAAAATCGGTTCTTTGTGTTTCCACACCCAAAGCCCCAGCTCCGCACCAGGAAAAGTGGTTCTTAAGTAGCACCAAAACATTGCTGGGCTAGAACAGGGCTAGAAGTAAGAACCGATTACGTCAGGCGCTTGGGGCAGGGTCAACAAGACGAACACAGACTTGAGATCCGCCATTGTTGAAATAGCAGCTAATGGAGCTAACAGCTGCTGCTCGTTTGTAATCTCCGTCTATACAAATTACGGCGAACTGCACGAATGCGTTGGATTCGCTGTGTTTTCGTTGTGTTTTAATGCCAATGTAGGATCGTAAAGCCATGTGAATCAATAGTAACGCAACGTTTGCATTGTTGATAGAAGGCTTGTTCGCAGCGGTGCTGTGCAGAGACCTATCGCCGTATGATAACGAGTCCAGCGAGAGCACACGACTCCTTATGTTTTTTTTATTTATATTATACATGGATCGGTCTGCGCAGCGCCGATGCATCTCGAACAAGCCTGGTTTCTCGCTAGCGTTGCTGAGAAAGATGAGACGTATACAGTGACGTAAGACCTGGCTCTGTTGTGGCTCTCAAGCCTGTGGAAAAGCAAACGGTTCTTAGCAGGCTCCTCAGTTGAACCAACTATGAACTGGGACTAGCTCTGGCTCCGATCTAGCTCTAGCACTGCCTTGGTGGAAAAGGGGTATATGTGCGGTTGGCACTTAAATGCGGATGGTCCTGTGTTCATCTGATGTCAGAAAGTTTCAGAAGTTCTGAATGAGTTTTTTGTGCAGCTTAGATATTAATAAATATCTCCAAAAATAGCTTGGAGTTATTTTTCATAGTGTTATGAACTCTTTTATGGCAAAGATTGATTACTTTGTTGATGTGGATCAATTAGTGTAAAAAAACAAAAAAAGTAATACATTAAAGGTGCAGTAAGCAATTTTGGTAAACGCTGTTGATATTTGAAATCACCAAAACAAACACACCCCTACCTAAAAGGATCACTCCCCTATCTTGATGTCCCGCCCCCACATTCACGTACACGCTATGTGACACAGGCAACGACTATAGGCCAATTTATACTTATGCGTCGAGTGCACGCAGAGGGTACGGCGTACCCTACGCATAGACGCGTTGGATACGCCGTACCCTACGCCGTACCCTGACGCGCACCTCTCCAAAAATGTAACAGCGCGTCAATTCTACGCGGACCGCAAGCGCTGTGATTGGTCTGCCAGAACCCTTCCCTCAGGTCAATAAATAAATAAAAAATCTGCGATAGGAGTGTGTGTGTGTGTGTGTGTGTGTGTGTGTGTGTGTGTGTGTGTGTGTCCAGAAATTGGATGACAGTTCCTTACGTCTGCTATAACACAATATTTTGCAGTCCAGCGATTCTTTATGGTAGTAAATAAATACATAGATCCGCTGAGTATAGTTTATTTATTTTCTCATTAAAACCAAAGATGTTAATCAGTAATTGTATATCAAGAACAGGGACACATTAGGGTATATTTCGTGAATGAAGTCTCCGCAACAGCACCGCTGCTGAAAACAGCGGCCACGAGCTCAGCATGATTTCACAAACACATTCCAGCGCCAGATCGCCTTATTTAACTTTACTAATCAACTAGAGATGCTTAATTTGCTTTAGATACAACAACTCAAGCTGCAAGAAAAGCCGCTCTCTCACTGCTGCTGATACTCCGACATGAATGTACAGATTCTCCACACGAAGCTGCTTCTTCATCGGCTGTTCTCTTGATTACACCAACATGCCCGAGGACACTGCCTACTAGCGTCTGCATGTGTAACTGCACATTGACGCAGACAACAGCGCAGAAGTATAAATGCTCACGACGGCGTCGGCTACGCGCGTAGCCTACGGCGTACACTACGGCGTACACTCGACGCAGAAGTATAAATTGGCCTTATGGCAGAGTCTGCTGTGCCTGCCGCCTGAGGGTATGATGTCACCAATAAGTGAAAGCAATTTGTATTACTATGATAATTCAGGTCAAATGTCTAATTGTTATTTAGCTCCTTTACTCCTGGCAAAGTCATCCCTTCCATCCCAAAAAACAAACACCCTTTTCATGAACAGCTCCTTACATAACAAGTCCAAGGAACTAATATATTACAAATGTGACAAGAATAAGAGGTTATAGTGATCACTAAAAGGAGAACCAAAAGAAAAAAAACATATATTAGGAGTATCTATTTTTTCGGACACACTATGAGAGCCGATGCTTGAAATGGGTAGTGGAGGTGGTTTAGACATTCCAGGCTTATAATAATAATAATAATAATAATAATAATAATAATAATAACTAGAGGTATTGTTTTAGAGATTCCAAAATTGGTGTGGTTAATACTGGGACTGTCCTCTATCTGTGTGCCAAATTTCATAACTTTCCCGCATGCGGTTCTATGGGCTGCCATAGACTTTCGGCGGAATAATAATAATAAGAAGAAATCTAACGATTTCAATAGGTGCCTCCGCACCTTCGGTGCTTGGCCCCTAATAATGATCAAACAAGAAAAGGTGACACACAAGTATTTATTAAAGTAACAGACAGTATAGTTCTGTGAAAACCCCGCAAACCCAATGTTACTCACGTATCGAGAAGAAATAAAGCAACCTCGGCGTCCATTTTAAGGACTTCCCGCTCCTTAAGGTCTTTCCAGCGCTGGAAAGCTTCTCGGATATTAACACGCATCCTACCTCTTGCCTGATCGTAGCCCTTATTCTTAAAGTAATATTCCCCTGGCCTTTTCCTCTTTTGTACTTTCTCTGCCATCACTCTCTTTCTAAAGTCTGCTATTGTCTGTCTTGTGCACTGAACTCTCTCTCCTCCCCCATCATGAGATTTTTCAAAAACCGCTTAGGCCGCGTGTCCACCAAAGCATTTTTATCCAGCTGAAAACGCTAGGCGCTCTGCTGAAAACGCCTCTCTGTGGGCGCTTGAGAGCGTTTTGGCAGCGCAACGTTTTTTTCAGTTGAGACTCTTTGTTTGTTATGATACGGAATATCCGCGGAAGTGTTACTAGTATCTCATTTCACAGTTTTTTTCTGTATTGATTCTATATAAAAATGCGGATACAATGTTAAGTATTTGTTTTAAATTATTTTGTTCCGTTATTATACTGCTTGTTTTCATCTGTTGACGTTGTACAGTACAAGCAGAATGTGGCGGTTGGTCGGTGTTCTATTTGTCCCGCCCCTCCTCATTGGACGGCTGGGTGAAAAGTGACAGTGATGAGCGCTGCGTTTTACTCAAAGTTGAACATTCTTCAACTCTCGGCGACCAGTTAAAAACGCTGAACGCTCAGCGCTTGAGCGTGAAATACTCGCTCAGCGTCTCGTTACGCTACTGGCGTTCTAAAAAACTTGCCGCTCCCATTGAAAACAATGGAATACGCCAGCCAGCTGCGTGAAAAAACGCTTTGGTGGACACACTGCCTTACAGCTTACAGCTTACATACATTAAGGGGTTCAACAGCTTGTTACTGAGGCTGTACCCATAAAGGGACAACTTTTTATCTTATGTACCCCTAAAAAGTGTAGGGTATATTATTACAACTCTGAGGCACTAAAATGCATCTTTTAGGGGTAGATAAGGTTGTTCCCTTGAAGGAAAATGCTGACTTTTTGGGACTTTATCTTATTCACCGTATCCCCCAGAGTTAGATACTGTAAGTCCATACATACCATTCTCATCTCTCTGTCTGACGCACCCACCGCTAGCCTAGCTTAACACAAAGACTGGAGGTAAACGGCTCCATCTAGCCTACTGCTCAATAAGTGACAAAATAACGCCAACATTTTTTCTTTTTACATCTTGTGATGTGTATAGTTACATTGTGTATTAAGACCGATGGAAAATTTAAAGTTGCAATTTTCTAGACAGATATGGCTAGGAACTATTCTCTCATTCCTGCATAATAATCAAGGAACTTTGTGCCGTACCATGATATTACGCAGCGCCTGAAAATAGGCTAACTTCTGTCAACATAACAAACGTGACAACCTGCTTGCACAGAGAGAGTGCTTGGGACTATTTTCAGGCGCTGCGTAATATCATTGCGCCGCTGCACCCATGGTACGGCAGGAAAGTTCCTTGATTATTACGTAGGAATGAGAGAATAATTCCTAGCCATATCGGTCTAGAATATCGCACATTTTTATTTTCCGTCGGTCTTAGTACACGATGTAACTATACGGTGAATAAGCTAAAGTCTCAAAAAGTTGGCGTGTTCCTTTACTGTAAAGCTACACTGTGTGATATTTTCCCCCATCTAGCGGTGAAAAGGTATATGACCATCCAGTAAATATTAGTTTCTGTTCCTTCCAATTCCGATTTCGTTTTAACTCCTATGGTGGCCGATTTAGTCCAAAATTAACATGGCTTCCAGTTCAATCCAGCAATCCCCCTCTTCACATTCGACACGGTGCCACCGAGTGTTAAAACGCGAAAGGCGAAGCTTGAATTTACGGGTATGTCCCTCTTTGGCTAATGTACTTTCAAGATGGATGGGCAACATGGCGACCCCCATTCGAACCCCTTACCCGTATGTATTTTCAATGGCATATTATAAACTTACGAGAATACTTTATTACTTGAAAGAAGTAAATATACATTAATGAGCACATATATTTTTGAAAGAACTAAGTGTTTTTAGCTAAGAATATACTAAAAAAGTTACACAGTGTAGCTTTAATGTTCTGCCCCAATGACAAGCTGTTGTACCCCTATATTAAAAGGTACAATTTTTGCACAGTGAATGGAAAAATTCTCTAATTAATGTATTTGTGATCTTAGACTGGTCTTGCCTTCCTGAAGATAAGCTTACAGAAGTCCTAATTTGTGGACTAATCTCCCATTAACCCCAGATGAGTAGATCTCTAATTAGCCAGGGTGATGGGAAGCGAACACATCCACAATGGGATTAGCAGTGACAGGCCTCAGAAAGGCTTTTATATGACAAAATAAAACAAAGAAAGAGAAGTATGTAAAGTATGGGATAATGAAAATCCGAAGGACAAAGATGAAAACGGGACAGCAGGTCCAGGGGTCTGGGGTCACTTCATGTATTCAATGCTGAAATCTCTTCGGTGGTGAGGAAAAGCAGTTTTATGGTGGCAGTGACGAGGCAATAAGCACCAGGTGCACCTCATTACGCTCTTCTAGCAGCGTTTCCATTTCCGCGCCCCTCCTCTTGGCCGTACTGTGGCATTATTAAGCTGGATGGAGAACAGCAGAGGGGGGCCAGAACTCTGGCGGCTGGAGATTTCTCAGTCACACCTGCTGATCCGTTTCACAAGAGCATTGGAAACTTTCTTTCTATTCTTCAGCTTCCTCAAAAGCACATCTTTCCTCTTCAACGCTAAGATTCTGTACCTTTAGTGTTCATTTAAGGAATGTGTTTAATGAGAATGGGAAATGGCGGCTGGTTGATGGATTGTGTAATTATATTTAATGAAGGCATCAGACGCTTCTGAGAGCCAAAAATTAGAGCGGCAGCGAACACGGTTGTGTTTTCACCAAAGAAATTATATGCACGTGTTTGAACCTCCAGAGATGTGCCAACATGCAAACAGCCCTAGAGTAAACTTTTGACCTCAAGAGCCATTGAAATCTGTTAGGATGTCAGTTTCCACAGGCATCCCTCTCCTGCGTACTGTGTAATTAAACAGTGCTGAGCTTCCTTTGTGCTTCTCAAATCATCACTTGGCATTCAGTGGATCTGAATGGCTCCTCTGTTATGAAGTGGCTTACATCAGTGCTTGCAATGTGCAGAGATATTAACATGACTCGAGTGCTTTGAATCAAATTGAATGTCACCCAGACTGTGAGAGAATGATTATTTTGAGCCGAGACATTCCTTTCTCCCTAAGTGCTCGGATGATATTGTACCCTCGTGCAATATGCATCTTTTGTAGCAGGGGAAACGATAAACAGGAGAGAATGTCATTTTCTGTTATGTGACTAATAGGGAGGCCTTATTGCAAGCCGGACTCACAGGTGCTGTTTGTGAAGTTATTATACTGTTAAAGTAGTCCCCGTTCTAGCGCTGATGCGCTCACAACATCGTAATAAAAGTGATTAGATGAGATAACGCATATTGCATATATTGATATGCAATGCCAAGATGCAATTAGACATTTAGTTGCATAAGTAACTGCAAACCTCCCTTGATAGAGAATACCTGCTGGAAAGAACAATCACAAATTAGATCTTATTAATGTCTCAGATGCTTCATCTCAAATGGAAAGCGAAAGGAGGCTTCTGCTGAAATTTCACAAGAGATAGCAACACATTTGATTTAATTGCTAGAAGGGCCGTAGCTAGGGAATTCTGGGCCCCCTGAAAAAACATGTGGGCCTCCAACACCTCTCACTCATTTCATATACAGTATGTATATATATATGGTAACTAGGGGTGGCACGGTTCACAAAACCCACGGTTTGGTTCGTATCAAGGTTTTAGGGTCCCGGTTTTCAGTTCTGTACGGTTCTTGTTGTTGTTCTTTTTAATCGTTAACACTCCAGAAATTTACTTCAACATATGGTATATATGGCTTAATCATCCACAATTTAGGATACAGTATTAAAAATTGTTATATCAAGTTGTTTCCTAACTGGATGTCTACCGAGACCGACACATTGGCATAACATTTTTCATGTTAATCATATCAATTTTGATCAGAACAATGCACTGTGGCTTTAATTCAGCTGACCTGATTAACAAATTTCACCATGAAGTGTCCCGTGTGTTTCACAATCACCATATGACATCCAGCGCTGTGAAAAAATAACATAAAATACACGAAAACACAGCACTGCCAGTGTGTGTATGCGCAACGGGCACGTGCGGCGCGGCTCCCGCTCTCCGCATTGCATCTGCCCTGCTATACGATGCTAGCGCATCCTCCAACTCCGGGCAGCCTTCCTTATCTCTCCCACTTTCATTTCTACATGTGACGTGACCTGCAGCACTCCAGTTTTACTTTACTGTATGTCCATACACACCTCTTATTTCGCGCGATAAGGACACCCACTGTCTGAGGTAACATACGGGCACGAGGATACATTGCGCATGCGCGAACCGTGCAACGCACACACTCCGAACCGAGACAAGCGAACCGAATGGTTCGGTTTTTTTCCATGTACCGTGCCACCCCTAATGGTAACGGTAGGTCTATAAGATATGGGCATGGATATGCCATACACATAATAAAGATTTCTTGCAAAATAACTAACCGGATATAAATAAATAAATGCAAATAAGGATATTTTTGTATATAAATATTATAAAAATAAAAAAAATGGCATTAAGCGATTAATAACTTAGTTTACATCAAGCAATTATGCAAGACAACAAAAGACAAGAAATTGATAAAATAATGAAAATTGAAAAGTAGGCATACCAGCAATATAATAGGCCTATAAAATGTATATCCAGTCAGTCTGGTGTCTAACAGCTGAGATAAATATTCAGAAATTAAAAAGGATGCAGTCAAATGTAAAAAAAAAAAAAAGAAGTCTGGTGAAGATAATGTGCTATTTTATTAAATAAAGCTAATAAATGTATCCATCAATAGCAGTGAGTTGTATTCGTGTTTTCTTGACAGTTGTATTCTTTTGTTAAAAATATCACATCAGCAGCTGGCAAGTCTGTAATCCTTGTGACAAGCATATTTTTCTGCATGTTTTACAAATCAAAAAACGAAATAATTCCGCAAAAAGATGGGGACTCTGAGCATGTAATCGTTCAGGCGGTGCATGCCGCGCAGGTATACAGAGATGTTGACAGCACCGGATTGGGCAGGCAGCGTCCTAAGCCTCAAAAGAGAGTACACTTTCATGAATACATTTCTTAAAATATATTAACTTGTAAAATGTAATATTAAAATGTAAATTAAATTCAAATAAAAATTGTACTTCACATGCTTTAGTTTTAGTATGTTAGTCAACACATCAAAATCAGCACATTTAATAAATGAATTACATTGACAAAGTTTTATTAAAACATATTAATTTTAAAATGTATTTAAACTTTAAACTTAACATTATTACAGTTGACTTTTTAAAAGTTCACCTGTTCACCATTACAAAAATATTTAAATACATGACAGTTTCAATAGAAATTACATTAAATGAGGTCTTATTGTACTATAAATACTTTGTAGTTAGGGCTGTCAAGCAATTAATCGCAATTAATCACATCCAAAATAAAAGTTTGTATTTACATAATATATGATTGTGTACTGTGTATAATTATTATGTATATTTGAATACACACACACACACACACACACACACACACACACACACACACACACACACACACACACACACACACACACACACACACACACACACACACACACACACACACACACACACACACACACACACACACACACACTTAAGAAATATTTGCATGTAAACAGGGAGTGCAGAATTATTAGGCAAATGAGTATTTTGACCACATCATCCTCGTTATGCATGTTGTCTTACTCCAAACTGTATAGGCTGGAAAGCCTACTACCAATTAAGCATATTAGGTGAAGTGCATCTCTGTAATGAGAAGGGGTGTGGTCTAATGACATCAACACCCTATATCAGGTGTGCATAATTATTAGGCAACTTCCTTTCCTTTGGCAAAATGGGTCAAAAGAAGAACTTGACAGGCTCAGAAAAGTCAAAAATAGTGAGATATATTGCAGAGGGATGCAGCAGTCTTAAAATAGCCAAGCTTCTGAAGCGTGATCATCGAACAATCAAGCGTTTCATTCAAAATAGTCAACAGGGTCGCAAGAAGCGTGTGGAAAAACCAAGGCGCAAAATAACTGCCCGTGAACTGAGAAAAGTCAAGCGTGCAGCTGCCAAGATGCCACTTGCCACCAGTTTGGCCATATTTCAGAGCTGCAACATCACTGGAGTGCCCAAAAGCACAAGGTGTGCAATACTCAGAGACATGGCCAAGGTAAGAAAGGCAGAAAGTCGACCACCACTGAACAAGACACACAAGCTGAAACGTCAAGACTGGGCCAAGAAATATCTCAAGACTGATTTTTCTAAGGTTTTATGGACTGATGAAATGAGAGTGAGTCTTGATGGGCCAGATGGATGGGCCCGTGGCTGGATTGGTAAAGGGCAGAGAGCTCCAGTCCGACCCAGACGCCAGCAAGGTGGAGGTGGAGTACTGGTTTGGGCTGGTATCATCAAAGATGAGCTTGTGGGGCCTTTTCGGGTTGAGGATGGAGTCAAGCTCAACTCCCAGTCCTACTGCCAGTTTCTGGAAGACACCTTCTTCAAGCAGTGGTACAGGAAGAAGTCTGCATCCTTCAAGAAAAACATGATTTTCATGCAGGACAATGCTCCATCACACGCGTCCAAGTACTCCACAGCGTGGCTGGCAAGAAAGGGTATAAAAGAAGAAAATCTAATGATATGGCCTCCTTGTTCACCTGATCTGAACCCCATTGAGAACCTGTGGTCCATCATCAAATGTGCGATTTACAAGGAGGGAAAACAGTACACCTCTCTGAACAGTGTCTGGGAGGCTGTGGTTGCTGCTGCACGCAATGTTGATGGTGAACAGATCAAAACACTGACAGAATCCATGGATGGCAGGCTTTTGAGTGTCCTTGCAAAGAAAGGTGGCTATATTGGTCACTGATTTGTTTTTGTTTGGTTTTTGAATGTCAGAAATGTATATTTGTGAATGTTGAGATGTTATATTGGTTTCACTGGTAAAAATAAATAATTGAAATGGGTATAAATTTGTTTTTTGTTAAGTTGCCTAATAATTATGCACAGTAATAGTCACCTGCACACACAGATATCCCCCTAAAATAGCTAAAACTAAAAACTACTTCCAAAAATATTCAGCTTTGATATTAATGAGTTTTTTGTGTTCATTGACAACATGGTTGTTGTTTAATTATTAATGTTGTAAAATTAATCCTCAAAAATACAAGTTGCCTAATAATTCTGCACTCCCTGTATACTGTTGCCTATAAATATTTATATAGTGTATTTTATATATAAATATTTTATATATATAAATATAACAAATATGTCTTAAATATAAACATGTGTTTGTATTTATATATATATAATTCTACACACAGTACACACACTTATATTATGTGAAAACAAACTTATCTTATTTTGGATGTGATTCATCGTTTGACAGCAATATTTGCAGTACACTCAAAGGCAATAGAAGTAATTATGTAATTACATATAAAGATGTACTTAAGTCCTACTTAAGTGGGTCAAAAAATAACTCTTTAAGTTCAACTAATTACATTTATAAATTTCAAATAGAATACATTTTCATTGAATTGTCAATCTACATGCAATTAGGTGTCTGAAAACATTACATTCAGTTCACACTTTTTAATATCCTTTTAAAGTATATTATTTTTATAATAAGTACTTAAAAAAATAAATCAGAAGGGAAGAGTTTTTGAATTGATTTCCATATAAAACATTTCTCATCAAACTTTATAGATTTATACTCTTACTGTGTGTAAAAAAAATGCATTTTTCATTTCTCCAAAGAGATCTGAATTCTGAGACATGAAGTTTTTCATGGGATATTTTTGTAAAGACAACATGGAGGTGCTGCTGTCAAAAGTGTCATTATTAGGGCCAGAGTACCGATGGTGTGAGGACCCTAATGTAATTGCTCTGACTATTATATTTCACATTTTCGAGCGCCTAAACATGCTGGAAAACTCATTAAAACTTTGCACACACGTGAGAAGTGGTGAAAATTTACGTCTGATATGGGTTTCAGAATTAGGTGTGGCAAAATGGCTCGATAGCGCCACCTACAAAATTTCAATTAAGCTACATTATGCACAATTGATTCTACTTAAGTAAAGTACAGATAAGTGAAAGATTTACTTAAGTAAAGTAACAAAGTATTTGTACTTCGTTACATTCCACCACTGAAGCTCGCCCACCAACTCTATACACGATGTGATTGGCCTGACCAGAGTTTGGATTTTCCAGCTCGCAAGCCAACGGAAAGTTGCTAGATTACCCTGGCTGCAAATTAGATTTGCTACCGCTAGGGTGCGTCGAGATTTCTAGACTACGTGTCCGTGGTAGCCTGACAAATTTTGATGTCCGATCTGCCCCAAACTTCATGTTTTATCAGAGTCCTGGCCTGAAGACATCTACCTGTCAATATTCAGTTACAGTCATAGCGCCACCTGCAGGCAACAGGAAATTTCATGTTTTACACTGTGATTAACTCCTCAAAGAGATTTAACCAGAACAACATCATATTTGGTCAGTCTAATCTTAAGGCCTTAGCGATGTTAAATTGCAAAGATCTTGAGTTTTCGTTGAAAGGCGTGTCCGTGGCGGCCTGACAAAATCTGATGTTTCGCCATGAAACAGGAAGCTGTTGTAAGTCAAGCATACAATGTCCGATCTGCCCCAAACTTCACATGTTTGATAAGAGTCCTGGCCCGAAGACATCTAGTTGCCAATATTCAGTTAGTCATAGCGCCGCCTATGGGCAACAGGAAATGGCATGCTTTACACTGTAATTCACTCCCAGAAACACATTTAAATATGCCGTAAAGTCCGAAACATGCTAGAAACACATTAAATCATGCAACACTTGGCTAAGTGCTGATGTATGCGATTAACGCCACGAAACAGGAAGTTGTTGTAACTCAGGCACACAATGTCCAATCTGCCCCAAACTTCACATGTTTGAAAAGTTCCCTGGCCTGAAGACATATACACGCCAAAAGTTTGTTATAGTCATAGCACCACCAGCTGGTAGCAGGAAGTGTGGCAAATACAAATGACTGACGTAGTCCTCCTATTTTTATATACTTAAATGCATATTGCCCACGGTGCTCTAGTTTCCTAAAGCCACCGGGTGGCGGTGGCACGGGTGCGAGGGCCCTTTCATCGCTGCTTGCAGCTTTAATTTGGAGTTGGAGTTGTGGCTAAGTGGTTTGCATATTGCTCTCACATGTTTAACTATGACGCTAATATGCAAGTTTGAATCTAGCTGATCTTATTCCCGCCTGTTCTCCTCAAAAATTGTTGTTCTCTCCACTCCCCTATAAAATATTACTAAAGCTAAAAGTGAAGTAAAGTAATGAAGTTAATGTCTGTCAGTAGCATCTGCTAGATTTGCTAGGCTGATAAATTCGTCATGCTTGCGTTGATGAAAATCTGTGCCATCACAGCCACAAAATTAGGCCAAGAGAAGTATAAATAGACAGCGTTTCTATGATTTAGAGCTGTTTACATGGGCGTTTCCTCTTGTGCTTGCATTATTCTTGGTATTGTTGAGATCCAAGCAGTCTTTGAGCCTGTCAGCCTCTCATCTGCTCCCAGCCGAGCATGTGCCAGAACCAGACTGCTGTCGACGTGCTTCAGCAGACGCCGTCTTCCTCTTTGACGTCAACTACAGGAGTGAGAAGAACAGCCAACTCCCAAAGCTGTTTACATATGGCCGCTTCTCAGACTGACAGAGAGAGGTTAGCACACAAAGTTAATGTGAGGCCTACAACTATAGGGACGCATGCTGTATTGAGAGAATTGATCCTCACATTTGAAAATCGACCATTTAAAGTAGTGGTGTTTTAATTTATGTATCATGAAAATGAATATGTAGCTGCATAGGACAGGAACTATTTCTCTTTCTGCTCATTTGAACACAAGCAGAAATGCTAAAAGACACAAGCATTCACGAACAGCACTCGACAAAGCATTTTATGAATGATGCAAATAATAAATATTTTTAGTATTTTATGTATATGTTTTGTATGATATTTTATTTTTATATTATTTATGCTTTTATTACATTATTTATAATATAATATAATTTATATATTATTTATATTTTATTATTAGACAACTTATTATTTATGATAATAACAAAATTATTTTATGATAATAGTGTTTTTTAATAAGGTTCTTGATCATTTTCTGTAGTTATTTTTAAATTATAAACATAAAAGTTTCAACTGTTTCCACAAAAATAATAAGCAACAACTGTTTTGAACAATAATTAATACAAAGAAAATGTAAGTTCCAAATCCGATGTTCCAAATCTGATAATTAGAATGATTTCTGAAAGATCATATGACACTAAAGACTGAAGTAATTATGCTGAAAATTTAGCTTTGACAGGAATAAATTGCATTTTAAAATATATTCAAATAGAAAACAGTTATTTTAAATTGTAATAATGTCTCCCAATATTACCATTTCTACTGTATTTTTGATCAAATAAATGCAGCCGGAGAAGAAGAGTCTTTAAAAAACCGCCCCCAAACTTTTCGATGGTACTGTAAACAGAAGTCTAATCGTTAATTATTCTTATTACATAAAAAAATTATGATTTTCAAATGCATTGTTAAATGGCCATAATTACCTCTTTTATGTTCAGGATTGGCAAAAACAAAACAAACAACAACAACAAAAAACATTTAATAGAAGCATTGTTAGAGGAGATATTGGCTTTGATAGAACTTGGTATTGGATCAAAAAGATTTTTCATTTTTAGAGTCTGGGAATATGCACAAATGACAGCTTTTCTGAGTATTAAAACTGGCAGGCCAGACAGACAATGTGTCATAAGCATTTAGATTCTCTCTTTGAAGAATATTTACAAAAATGTCACCTGCCTTTTCGCATTTGCTGGGAGCTGGAAATAAAAGAAGCCGGCAGTTTTGTTGAATAACTGGAATATTTCAGATGCTCCAACCTTAATTAATTTAACTTGAAACAATGCAGGCAATGATCATTAGTCCATGTCAAACATGATGCCAGCTCAGTGTTGAACCAGTGAGATTCCTGCTCTGAGCACTGAAGAAATCAAATTGTGCAGACACACATATACACACCTCTCACATTTCGCTGTGGGTGTTGCCGTGATCGGTTTGTGGGTACCATCTGCCCTCAGATTTATGTAACAACTGATCCACAAGCAGCTCTCACACATCCTGATTGTGACTCATGTCCCATGATGCCCCAGAATGGTACAGTATTAGTGAGAGGTTCACACTCTCCCTGCCCGCTTTGTTCATTGAGGCCTAATCGAAACGTGTGAGAGGAGGAAACGAAAACTACCTGAAGGAAGATACTGGCAGGGAAAAAATGCACAAAAGAAAGAAATTTAATCTCTGGTTCCATATGATAATCTTGTTGCTATTTAAAGGGCCATGAAACCCCAAAACACTTTTTTGAGACATGCACAGATATGTACAGGCTGCACATCGCTGAAAACACTAAAAGCAGTGGAAATTGGTTATTTTTGAGCAATTTCGTTCTTTCGGGTTGAAAAGCATCAGTCAAAAAATCTGATACAGACTGGAGTGAGCCCAATTCAAGTTTTTAATGGACATATTTCATATACTGTAGTGCTCTAAACATGGACCAGCAGCGTGTATGCGCACCTATTTAATCACATCTTCTTCGAATTAAATATATGTGCAAAAAAGGACACTGATACAACCGTATTTCTGATCATGAACGCGATGACACGATGGATTGTTCTGATACACAGAAGACGATGATGTAGACTGACAATTCAAAGATGAATGGGCAAAAAAGTAACTATGCCTTTATTCTTTCTGTGTTAAACTGCCGTGTGTGGTTTGTTACTGACTGTAGTGCTGTTAAATGTACTGAAAATATTATTAGACATTTTTAAATGTTCTTCCGCGTTTCTCCCTCATTTTGTCAATTTGTTGTCATATAGGGTTAGATTTTTAAAATGTATCAATGTCCCCTCAACTCTCTGTGTGCCTTTTTTCTCTATGTGTGGTCATATTTTAAAGGTCCCGTTCTTCGTGATCCCATTGTTCAAACTTTAGTTAGTGTGTAATGTTGCTGTTAGAGCATAAATAATACCTGTAAAATTATAAAGCTCAAAGTTCAATGCCAAGCGAGATATTTTATTTAACAGAAGTTCCCTTTCAAAGCCTACAGCGAACGGCTGGCTTGGACTACATCCTGGTACTTCCTTCATAAATGACGTCAGTAGAACAGTAGAACAGACTAACCTCCGCCCATAAGAATACACGAAAAAAGGGGGCGTGGTCTTGTTGCTGTCCCACGTGGAGAAGAGGACGTGTCGCGTGGAGAAAAGGAATTGTTGCGTTTGAGTGTGTTTGTCGCCATGTCGTCGAGACGCTGTTATTTTCATCCCGGAGTAAAATCACCTTTGTTTGGCTTTCCCAGGGACGCTGTAGAGATCATTAAGCGCATATATATCTCCCGTTAAGAGGCGTGACCTTTCCACGTGCGCTAAGCTGCTGTCGAATCACAACACAGGAACCGCGACACGTTCGCTAAGGTGCTGTCAAATCACAACACGGGAACCGCTGGCACAATCAGAACTCGTTACGTATTTCTGAAGGAGGGACTTCATAGAATAAAGGAAGTCATCAGCCGTTTTCAGGACAGTGAATACAGCGGTATACAGATAAGTAAATTGTGTTAAAAATACAGTTTTTTTTTACACGCGAAACATGAACACATGTTATATTGCACACTGTAAACACAATCAAAGCTTCAAAAAAACACGAAGAACGGGACCTTTAATATTCACGTGTCTGTATAATGAGGTCTGTTTTATTGGTTGTTGTCACCCCTCTTCGCCCTCTTTACATGACTTCTTGCAACTCTGAGGTGTGAACGACCAGGCCAAAACGGGGGTTTCATGACACTTTAAAGGGTTCATGATTAAAGAAATCACATTTTCCTTGATCTTTTGACATATAAAGCAAGTCATTGTACTATAAAAAATCAAATCAAAACTTTCAAAACAGCTTTATATTGAAACCGAGATCAGAAAACAACTGGATTTTGTCTAGTGCTATCAATTGATTAAAATATATTTTTCTGTAATTAATCGCAAATAATCACACCTACCATAAAAAATTATAATATATTTTTATATTGTAATAATTTCACATTTAATCTCCAAATTAATGTAGAAAAAAAATAAAGACAGTATATTTTTAATATTTGATCCAAAAGGAAATATACAGAAATTGAATATTAAAGTTATCAAACACTTCACAGTCTATTAAATATGAATTAAATATATTACATACATTAAATATAGATTATTCCTTATTAAAGTTTAATTTAATACATTTTCTGCTATTAATATCCATATACAGTGAAGATTTTTGTCATTTTGTTACTTTTTCTATAAATCATTTCCAGTACATTATCATTCCCACCGCAGATATGTGATAGAAATTACATTCAGTGAAATTTGTTTTGAACATTTTAAAAAGTATATAATGCCATAATTATTTAATTTTGTTATTTTTCCTATGCTTAGATTTTATGAATATATTGTATTTATTTTTGTATTGTTCTTTTACCTGTCGGACACCCAGACTTTCAATTTTAAACTTTGAATAATTAATTAACATTATTATTAATATTATTGTTATTGTTGTTGGTGGTGTATAATAATATCCCAGACTTTCAACTTTAAACTATGAATTATCAATTTAAAAAGTTATTATTATTATTATTATTATTATTATTATTATTATTAATGATATAGATTTGTAATAATAATGATAACAATAGCAAATTTTGAATGATAATTCATAGTTAAAAATTTTAGGTGTGGGTCTGGAACATGGGTAAGAAACAATAAACATCTATAAAATCTATACATAAAAATACATGCAAAATTAGCCAAATTAAATAATAATGGCTTGGGAAAACTGCCCGAGGTTGAAGAAACATAGATGTTGTACGTGCCACTCTTCATTATTAAATGAATGGAGGATTTGGCATGCAGCTAAAGATCTTTGCCAACCAGTCTTGGAAGTGTTCTGGTCCAAAAGTGGACCGGCTTTGTCGATCAATTAGTTGTTAGTGGTGAATATTTCATTATCCGCAAGTTATATGCCCATTATAGATCATGTGTGCCAGAAAGGGGTTTTATTGCACAATAAACCTTTCAAAGCATAATGTGTTGGATCCTGCTTCCCTGTTTTTGAGAAATAATGGCTTCTCTTATAATTTAGAGCATCTACCATCACAGATGTCGATTGCTCTG
The DNA here is from genome assembly GCA_023566225.1 of Romanogobio albipinnatus. Lineage (NCBI taxonomy): Eukaryota > Metazoa > Chordata > Actinopteri > Cypriniformes > Gobionidae > Romanogobio > Romanogobio albipinnatus. Next base: position 15,133,313 of record CM042261.1, on the reverse strand, counting down.
TTGGACTAAAACTAAATGCAGGCCTGAAAAACGGCCTCTGCTGGGTGTGAGGGAAAAAAATGTTTGCCATCTCTGTGTTCACTTAGTGAACAGCTTTGTAATTTCTTAGTCACAAGCAGCCTTGATTCAACATTGATCAATATCCAATGAGAGACTGAATGTGATCAAATGTAGCGCAGCAAGGATTAGGAACAACCCGGCAATTTATATGTGACCCGTGCTGGCAAAATGAGTCGCAATGAGCAAATTTTCAAAAAATGACTTAGCTACACCTGTTTGAAGTCGATAGAGAATTTTGAGAAAAATCGAGTTAAAGTTTTCTGAAGGTTTCAAAACAAAATCACCTAGCAACCATACCTTAAAATCCCTGGGAATAACACCAAATTTGACAACACCAAGTCAACACCAAATCTATAGGAAAAATATAGATTCACCTTTTTTTTTTCCACGATACCACAATTGTTTGATTAACATAAATGAAACGGACAGACCTACTGTAAAGACCTACTGACCATGGAACTAAAATAATGTAACATGTTTTTTTCCCAACAGTTAACAAAATGTTCAACATAAGACATAGCAGATAATGTTTGCGTGAATACTCGCCAAGACAAATATTTAGAAATACTGTAATTCTGTGTATATGTGTATATCGGTATCACACGATGTCTGAGGCGTCTTTGTGCGCATGCGTTGGATCTGTCAGTCAGCGTGAGTGAGAGATTGTTTTCATGGACAAAGGAAGGGTACCCCTCTCCGAAAACGTACAAATAAACAATACTTTTAGATGTTTAATTGCTATTTAGTGCATTGGGTTCGCTTGATGAAGGCTTAATGAACTAATTTTTTTTGGTGAAAACCTCAAAATCAAAATTTTTCGCTTGTTTTGTCTGTAGCTCGAAATTATCCCTGTGAACACTGTACAGCATCAGTTGTTCTGTTCTCCCTCCTCTGATAAGCTCAGAATAAGTGATGGTTGCTGTCCGCTCTCTCTTCCTTTCTTTTGCACCATCACTGTTTTATTCTTTTGCAAAAGTAAAGCTGCAATTCCTCTGAGTGCCATAGTAAACTCCTAAATAAAACATGTGCTGGTGCTGTGTGCTGCTCAGCTAACGTCAAACCCTTTCTTGTTCACTATCCATTTTTCATGGGCTCCAAGTTGAATAAAAAAAAAAAAATCACAGGTTGGGCTGTTTGCAGGGGTGCTGGAATGAGATGAGCATGACCTAAATGAAGGACTGAGCAACCAAATCTACACCTAAAACAGTCAGTTTTCAACATGGGTCAAGTGTCAACTTCATTTTTATTACACAAGTGGATATGTTGTGCTTGATGAATCTTGTCAAGCATGGAATAACAGCCAGTTATGAATATTAAATGAGATTAAAACGTGCCAACTCTTGGCTCCTCAAACTCAAATGATTTCACTTCCTCTTTGTTATGCACTTTTACAGTTGGTCGACAGGTTCAAGTTGGTCTCATGGATTCGCCGCATTGACCAACAGAAAGCTGCTTGGTTTGAAAGTGACTTCTGTGTGAGCTTTTTTGCCTGGTAAATTTCACAGAAATGTGACCACACCTTTATTCTAAGGATGATTTTACTGTTTCTCTCAGGCTGTTTGATTCAGACCACAGGGACAGAAGAGATACTCTGAAGAAAGCCAATTAGTGTGCGCTTTTACACTACGCACATTTCCCGCTCACAAACACAAGATTTGCCTCAGAGCCACTGTATTGTTCTCACAAACGCCTTTGCTTATTTTCTATGTTATTTGTTATTTCTGCATGTTAAACGAACCAGTCTAATGGCTTAAAGACTGTTGTTAACATAGCTTGCTGTTGCATAACTAGTAATTTGTCGCTCACTAGTGAAAACAGGACTGAATACATGTTTTTGTGGAACAGGTCAATGGAAGGTACGGAATAGTTTTTTGTCTCAGATCTGAGTAGGAAGCGTTGTAGACTAGCGTTTAGTATATGGTTCCAGGTGCATTGCACTGTGGTGCTGAAAATCAAGTGTAGCGTCTGTTCTGGCAACGTTAGTCAAGCTCGCATCAGCTGACTGTCAGCTGATCACGTCTACCTATATGAATACGATGTCTATCACAGCATACATATATAAGCTCCAGAGCTACATTAATGATATCTGCAATACATTATGTTGGTTCTGTTTACCCTAAGCGGGGTTATTGCTGCTCTCCCTGCTCTTATCCATGTTAGGCTGCATGTAAGCGCAGGGAGTTCTTGCTCAGGACAGAACCATACCGCCAATCCAAACTGTATGCTAATAATCAATCAATCATCTTTGACGATAGTGGTCCTGACAGAATTGGAGAATTTGGTTTGAATCAGGTTTGAATCTGGACTGTATAATGTCCTTGTTCCAAAGGTGCTGCCCTGTATTTGTTTTTCAATAAACATGTAGTTACAAGTGTTGTAGTCGAGACCGGTTAATTTGAGTCAGGATCAAGAATGAGACTAGAAGAGGATAAAGTCCTAATCAAGACCGAAACCAAGTCAAGACAGAGTCCACATGCTCTCGAGACTATGGCTGCATCCGAAATCGCATACTTCCCTACTATATATAGTAGGCGAAAAACAGTATGTGACAAAAGAAGTATGTTCGAATTCACAGTACTCATAAAAGAGTAGGCAAAAAGTATCCGGGAGACCTACTTCTTTCAGCGAGATTCTGAAGTGTGCATATGATGGACACTTTACTATCCCATTGGAGAGAATTTATGAATGGAAATGAAGTGACGCAACTGACACTGGTAGGTCATGTGATAATGACAACATGGTGAATGTAGTCCAGATTGCATTCATACTACACACATTCATACTATATAGACCACATACAGTAGACCACTGTATAGAACACACTCAAGAGAGTATGTGATTTCTGACACAGCCAATGTCAATGATTTCGGACACAAGAATCAGGAAGACCATGAAAATATGGTCTTGGCAGTGTTGTTATAGTTAACAAAAATTTTAAACTATCAAAAGTAGTTTTTGTGGCCCCACTTTATATTAGGGTGGCCTTAACTACTATGTACTTACATCAAAAAATAAGTACAATGTACTAACTGTGTTCATATTGTGTTGCAAAAAAAACCCTTTTCTGATATTGAGGTGGGATACAGGTAAAGTTATGGACAGGTGTGGTGGTATGGGTAAGTTTAAGGGTAGGGTTAGTTGTAAGGGAAGTGTCAACAGTGTAATTACAAATGTAATTACATGAAGGTATTTTTAAAAAGGTAAGTACAATGTAAAAACATTTACGTACACAATAAGTGCAATGTATCAAATGATTAATTGAAATGTTAGTACATAGTAGTTAAGGCCACCTAATATAAAGTGGGTCCGTTTTTGTTCATTGAAATAGCACTGAAAAGAACGATATAAATATTCAATGAAAAACTTTGAAAAAGAGAAATTTTGCCTTGTTAAATAACTGACATAAAATAAAGTATTAAAATCACTATGACAGAATGACAAGAGCACAAAACAAAATTACTTAAACTAAAATTTTAATTTAAACTATTAAATTAAAATACAAAATATTAAGAAATACTATATATTAGGGGTGTAACGATACACCTATGCCACGGTTCGGTTCATGTCACGGTTTTGGAGCCACGGTCCGGTTCGGTTTGGTTCTGTTTGCTGTGGAGCCATGGTTCATGGTGGGCACCAGCAGTAATAACACTAGATTCACTTTTAACAACAGCAATAATTTAACTTTATGCATTGGCTTCATGTTTTCTTTAGAGCAGTTAGCATACCTGAGTAAACTGTAGACTAGTCAGAAATAATCTACTCATTTTACCATTTACCATAATGTTAAAAAAAGCACATTTATTTCATAAAAATTTATGACACACACAAGTAATGTCCCACTGTAACCTATTAATAAACACATTAATTGTATGAATTTGACTAATACTGATGAATAAATAGGCCTATAAGTTAAAGATATTAAATAGCAGTTTTTGTTAATACTATAAAGTAGCCACCGCACTAATTTAAAAATAAACAAAGAAAACAAAGTGAAAATAAAGTGGCATTTTGTGGTTATGGAAACAACAGTTACCATGGCGAATACACAATACTTCATGAACTGTTAATGACACATGGAAACTGCTCCTGATAAACAGAATGAACATCATACCTGCATGCCTTCCCAGCTCACACACATCGAACCAGTTACGTGATTTATTGGTACTTTACTTTTATTTCATGACTTAGAAAATTGACATCGCAACGTTGCATGCTCGTAGTTTGTTTCTCTTGCGTTTATAATATGTGCCGTGATAGAGCGTGTAACTAAAGAGTGTGCGCTACGAGTGCAGTAAACGGCTGACAGGACAGCTGAGGTGAGAGAGATTTTTTTATTTTGTAACAAGATACGAAAATGACGATGTTGCTGGGACTCCAACTAAGGTAGCATTTTGCCTACCCGAGTAAGTTAAATGAGAAAACTCTTTGTCCTTCCACTATGCAGCTAAGTGACGTGACATCCACTTGGAAGACAAAAGTTAGTGTATACTTGTAAAAAATGTCAAGGAAGAAAAATAATGTTGTTGTGGCATAAGGTGAATGAGAGCTGGGCTGTGGTAGCAGGGGACGGGGTGCGCTCGGTTCGACATGAGAGGATCGCGGTTCGAACCGTGGGTGGTGTATCGCGGTTTTTCGGTTCGGTTTGAATATCGTTACACCCCTACTATATATATAAAATACTTTGGTGTCAAACCAAAATTTATTCAGACGCCTTCAACATTTTCTCACATTATCACAGTTTATTCGCTGTAGTTTAAAAATGGTAATAAAATATGACAAGAAATTCATCTTGATAATGTCAGTGCCATGGTACTTCCCACAAAGGATAGAGACAAGGATGCGTAGGTTCAAATAAAGATATTTACTTAAGCACAACTAGATCAAACCCAACAGTGTGCACAATACACAAACAATACCAGACAGGGAACTGACAGGAACAGGAAGCTTAAGTGGAGTGGAGTGGAGCTGATGAAGTTGAACGATGGCAGGTGTGCATGATTGAGGAGTGTGTTCAGGTGGAGCAAGTGAAAAACTAGAAAGTGACGAATGAAACTAAATAAAGCAGAAGAACAACCAAAACAGACATAACTCTGACAGTCAGATAACTTTGATAGAAAGGTATGTAATGGATTACAATCAACCAATCCGCTGTCAGCTGTTAAATTTAAGTTCACAATTAGATGATACCAATTTAGGTCAAACAATGACCAAGCAGTGCTTAATTTTGTTCAGTCTGTGGTGTAAAAGGTTGCATTAGCGATTAAAGTAAAAAACACTTAAGCAAAACATGGTCAGGTCAACGTGTTTGAATAATTGTGGTCCCAAATTTGTATCAATTATACTGGTAGTCCACTGTATGAAGAATTGTTGGGTATAATATGTCACAGTTTACTTTATTTTGCTATATTCACTTATAAATGAACTATAAATGAAATTATATAACTATAATTTTTAGTTTTACTGTAAGTACATAAATAATGCTAAAATAACACTGGTTCCTGGACAATAACCAGGACAATTCAAATCAAGCCTCAAGTCTGAGCCCAAGACCATATTTTGGTCCTCTCATGGACTCGACCCATAGACTTCTGGGTAGGGTTGCACCAGCCGTTCGGAAGTTCTTTCTTAAATTGGAACGTAAAGTCCACACTAGAAGCTTAGTAGCTACTAGCTAGTTTGTAACTAATGCTGCGTTCCAGGAACATTTTTGAGCCCGTAAGTTACGACTTCAAACCACAACTTTGTAGCGTTCCAGGCAAAGTCACGCCAAACTGCCTGAGTGCAAGGAATTGTGATAGCTAGATGTAAACAAAGCATGGCGGACCGTGCAGGGCTCATGCTCATTTACAATCATTTCTATCGCCAAAGGTGTTTACTCCTTTGCTTATTTGAAGGAAACGGATGGGAAAAAATGGCTCATAAGGCAAGAGAAGCTGTTATACCTTTTATTTTACGTTATTTGTAAATTCCCACCGCATCCGTAGGGGCTGCCATTGTTGTTTCTCGCGGGCTATGTGATGTCAGAGCACGTAACTGGGATTACATTGATCTAGTACAAGTTCACGGGTGGGAAGTCACGGGTTTGACAGGAAAAACACAGGTTACGGGTTACCTGGAATGAAGCATAACACTGTACTTTATTCCATTGCATCATTTGTTCTTAAGGCAGAATGTAGCTAGTAGGTCATAAGCTCAATGTGTAGGTGCATAATATGATGTTTACATGACGTTTACCCTCAGTATTCCTTCAAAAACGTAAGCAGAAGTTGTGTCGAAATGCTGTGAATTTCAGTTTATCCTGCATTGTAACTTCTTTTACCTCACGTAACTAGCCATAAAATAGTTTCCATTAAATACGAGACTACTTGATTCATGAATAACATAAGTGTTTTATATGTTGGCTAATTAAAATGATTTAATTAACCTGGTGCACCTGGACCCTTCGGCCTTCACTCAGACTGAAATGAGCTGGTCTTGACTACAACACTGCCTGTTTGTGGCAATTATGTAAGTAACATGGGTTGCTAATGCCTTCATTTGAAGGTTTGGTACAAAATATCAGAGTAGACAGGAACGAGAAAGTGCTCGTAGATTGTACATATGTGAGCTGCACTGTATCTGCAGGCGCTCCCAGCAGTGAGATCTCGCTGTGAGTTTGCACTCAGTCTGAGAGCAGTGTGTCCAGTTTACACTCATTAGCCACATTAGCAGCCTCCCCGCTGTGCCGCCCTGCTCTCTGTTCTCAATACGACAGCATTTACCCTAAACTACGACATTGCAATCACACAAATGAGTATTATATACATGACTGGTTATTGTGATGATTACATGGCCGCCTGTGCTCTGTAAAACAACAGAAGGATGTACCACATGAACAACATTCTGTGTCTAATCAAAAGGCATTTCATATGAAGGCAACGGTTTTCAAGCCTTTTTCTTGAGGCCACTGATGATTGTCTGACTGTGTTTAGATAATGTATTATTAAAATGTAAGTGCAGTAGACATGGATGAAAGATCCGGTCTCATACTTTTTCAGCCTTGTTCTAGTATTGAATTAATTTCTTTCTGGCTTTGAGACTTTTCTTTATTTAGGTCACATTTTCTGCACCACTTTGAAGAGCTGGGCTATGAATTATTTACTGGTGGGAAAAGGGCTTTGAACAAGGAAATACCATGATGAAGGGATCCTGTGATTATTGCCTTTCCAAAATAAATGTGCTTTAATTACACAAAATGGAATGTGTTTACTGTCATGTGATCTGTTATCCCTTTCTGGGCACAGTGCTTGTAGGCACGTCAGTTACAGTCTTATCATTTTTTTATTTTTATTATTTATGTAATGGGCATTTATTTACACAAAATAGCATAGGATGAAATAAATATGGGGGGACTTTATACATAATAAATAAATCATTTAAAATTATATTATAAATCATACTAGATTTTTTTGAAAGTCTGAAATTCGAAGTTCAGAAAGTTTCCTGTGATGGGTTGGTTTAGGTTTATTGGTATAGGTTCAGTTGGATGGGACAGAATGAACAGTTTGTAAAGTATAAAAATCATTATGTCTATGGAATGTCCCCCAAAAATATGTATCTTTGTGAGGATCTATATATATTCTTTCTCTTTCTGAATCATGCAGAAGATATATTCAAATGACTAAGCTGGTGATGTAACATTGTAGACAGCACAAGGAGGAACATGTACAAGTCACAGCTCACTGTCTCCATGCTGTGAATCAAAAAGAGAGAGAGATAGAAAGAAAGTGTTTTGTTTTAAAGCAACTACATTAAGACCCCAGTCTCCAGTGCACCAGCAAGATACAATTAATTTCACACTGCTGTGCAAATTAGGGGCTCTTTAAGTATCCTCTGAGCATACTTTCAGTGCTTTATTAGTGCCTCTTCTTAAAAAAGAAATGTTTTCATTACAAATCAATCACCTTAGCTCTGTTCCAAAACCTAGTGAGCTGCCTAGTCATCATAGACAGCATCCTAACAGTCATGGAACCTCTTATGTGCACATTAGCTTTGTGCGAAAGACTTCATTCACTGTTGATTTCAGTAGAGTTTGATGTTAGCATGTTGCTAAGCTAACAGCACAGCACAGTACATACATATAAAACAACTATTTGGCTATATGCTACTCATTTTTATTGCACTGAATCATTTTTTGAATACTTTTTGGTTAAGTTCAAATCAAATATTGGTCTTTGTCAGACACGTGGGTTTGTTGTGTGTGACGTCACCGTGGCGCCATCTTTGAGGTATCGCTACTGACTGACTCGTATTGAAGATATTATTAGAGTAGAGGTAACAAATAAATAACTCGCAAAACTGGAGAAGCAAAAGAAAAATGAGAAAAAGCCGTACCGTGATTAACTCAATAAAGATGCTATAGGGACCGTTATTTGGAAGAATTGTTATCCTTTCAGAACATAGATCCATATGAGCTGACTGAAATAAGTTGGCACGCTGATCCCGCATTGCTACCTCCATTCTCATACCTCGACATTGTCAACTATCTTGTTTATGGGATAAGCGCATATGCCAATGAACAATTTCAAAACTATAAATCTCTTGAAGCCCACGGACATTTACATTCCGAAGGACTGCGACAACACAGTAGTATCAGCAAAGCTGGGCTTGCTGTAATGATAATGATGTCACGTTAACTGTATAATTCATTAATGATTAAGGATGGCCTTTTAATTATTTAATAACCTTTTCGTGCATTTTTGTTCTTTATTGTATCAATCACACAAACCAAAATGCCTAACACAATAAAACGTCTCGGCTTATGACTATAACCCTTGTTCCCTTTCGAGGGAACTCGAACTGTGTTCAAGAAACTTTGGCAAGTTGCAGTTCGAGTTCCCTCGAAAGGGAATGTCTCGGGTTATGACTATAACACTTGTTCCCTGAGAAAGGGAATGAGAACTGCTTCTCGCTAAAGTGTCTTGGACACAGTTCGAGTGCTCTCGAAAGGGAACAGAAACAATGTTAAATGTAAGTAGAATTTAATAGTGTATTTTATTAAAGTACATTCGAAGATATGTTTGCAAAGGTGTTGTCGCACCGCTGCAACCCAGGCCATCGGACGCCGCGTTACGTCTGCTACATGCTGTCCATGTCCTTTCTTCAAAGTGGGAAAGCTAAAAAACCTTTCCCTGTTGTTTAGTTTTGACCCTTTCTGTCATGAGACTTACCATTGCAGCCTATCACACAACACGAACGGACCATTTTATCACTGAAAAGAAATTAATCAAAAACACAACTCTAACAACAGAACCCCACAGCATTGATACCTTACAATTGCGGCTCCACCCATAATGCACTTCGGTTCTCACGAGTGTGACATTGCATTGTGAATATTGCAGTGTTTATTATAAATTATTTATCCGTGCACATCGCAATTTTTTTCCATTTGGGTGTTTTCGTGATCTTTAATCAAAATAACTTCCCCTCCCTCTTGCAGCGACCCCTTTTCACTTCTCTGATGACGTCTTTACTGGCGTGAGGGCGGGACAACCTGTCATTCACATGAGATGAACCAATAGCAAACCCTAACCATCCAATCAATTTCCGATGGACAAAATCAAGTCCCGCCCTATATTTGTTCTTGTTCGAGAAGCAGTTTTACTCAGATATACGGCACAATAGGGAAGAAAAGACTATTGCAACCTCCATTTCATAACAACTTGTCTGTTCAAAATGTCTGAAGGAAGCAAACAATGTTGCAATTTGAGTAAATTTTATCTTGCCATCATTCACAGGAAGTCAACTCTTTTTTTCGTACATATTAGTGTGCTGCTCCAGATAGCAGAGATGATTTTGCAACAATTATACACCGCATTGTCTTGCAGCAAACAGATCCATTTTCACACCCTGTGGCTACTGGGCTACTGTGTCAGTAGATCTTTGAGCCTGAGCCTGTTACAGTGCTGGACGTGTTTGTGAAAAGGGCCCCAGATGGGTTTGGGCATATGACAATGTGTTGACTCATGTCTGCTGGGGAAACAGCGACCTGTGGTCATTGGAATGCATTGGCCTCATTCACGCTGCGGGTACTGGTGTCATCATTCACCTCTGAATGCCAGTTCCTCACAGTGCCAGGGCCACCATCTGATGCAAGATTGGAGTTTGAAGGTCAAAAGCTTCACCAAATTTATTTTCACATCCTACAGTGAGTTTGAGGATGTTTCTAAAACTGAGCATTTTAATCATTGATTTTGACAGAAAATAATCTTGCAGTTTGAACATTTTAAAATAATGAAGGCAAATCAGACTTTGGAGGTGTTGAAAAGGCAACAGTGTAATGTGATCTCATTAGTGTTCATGGATATGTACAGTACATTTAACTAAACTGAAATACTGTTAAATACAAAATCAACATATGCACTGCTTGTATGCACAGTATGTGTGCATATAGAAGGGTTTCTAACATCAGTTCAAGTTAAATATAATAATTAACTAATATTTTTTTTCAAGATTGTTTGATTAATAGAAAGTTCAAAAGAACAGCATTTATTTGAAATATAATTTTATGTAACAATGAAAGTCTTTACTGTCACTTTTTAATCAATTTCATGCATCCTTGCTGAATTAAAAAAAAAAAAAAAAAATTCTGACCAGAAAACTTTTAAACAGTTGTTTATGTACAGTATAGATATATTAAAGATTCTTCAACCTATTCCATTGGCTAAGACAACATTTTATGGGTAAGGTATTCTCTGCCTGATTACAAATGATAGAAAATCGTTGTGCAAATTACATATACCTGAATCTAAAAACAATTACTTTTCCTTTGTTTTTAAACAAAGGTCTTTGGTTAGCAACCTGACAGTGCCAACTGGTCAGAAATAGCCCTATGTGCTATAAGTTTCCATCAGACATTAGGGGCTTTCGCACCATCAGGGTGACTAGCCACCAGGGTGGTTTCCCGAGAATGTCTCGGTTACATATGTAACCCTCGTTCCCTGAAGGAGTGAATGGAGACGCCACGTTGGAGTACCGACGAATAGGAATCTCGCTTGCGAGAGCCAATCTACTTCGAGTGTAACTAAAAGAGCCAATGCACATTTGGCATGCAATGATTGCACCAGGTGCTCATGCCACGCCGTGCGGGTATAGATGAGACACAGGTGATTGCATCAAATCAGCCTTTTGCTGAGGAGCCGAGTAGGTAGACAGGGACCCCAGCAGGGTACAGAGGACATGGCGACTGGACGTGGCCGTTCCCTCCTTCAGGGAACGAGGGTTACATACGTAACCGAGATGTTCCCATTCAGTCGGTCACTCTCGACGCCACGTCGAAGTACCGACGAATAGGAATCCCTACCAAAGCGGTATGGCCTCTGCCCCCATCCAGTGCCCTTTGTGAGCCGCCTGAGCTCTCTTACCTGATGAGACAGGGCTCACACACACAGTCCATCACTGCTGTTCCGCATGACCCGCTTAGTGATTATTTGATAACACTGGGAAAGCGTGCCCTAGAGAAGGGATGCTGCAGAGCCCACATCGTCCCCCGAAAGAGTTATGTGGAGTACAATGCTGAGCCGTAGCCCGCAACGGAGGAGGGGGCTCAGTCCCACTGATGGGAAGGCTCTCCCAAGTGAAAGACACGGGCTTCCCAAGGAACGACCGTGGAAAGATATATGGGATCCCCGCAGGGTCACTCATATAACCCGAGCCCAATAGCGGTTCTCAAGGATTCAGCGGCAAGGGGCCTGATGCCAGACGTTCCGACACGTCCGGCACAGAGAGTGATGGAGGACTCACAGAGTTTGCTTCTGGAGAATAAGAGCGCTGGAGCGCAGCAAGCCGACAAGAGCCAGGGCCTCTCAGTGCTTCTACCCGTTTGAGGTGAGAACACAGGAGGAGACCGGCTCTACACAGGCTATAGAATCTAGCGAACATGTTGGGTGTCGCCCTGCCCGCAGCTCTACAGATGTCTGACAGCGCCCAGGAGGATGCAACACTTCTAGTAGAGTGTGCTCGGATCCTAAGCCGACAGGGCACACCTTGTGCTTGGTAAGCCAAGGTGATGGCATTCACTATCCAGTGGGCCATCCTCTGCTTGGAGACAGCCTTTCCCTTATGCTGGCCTTCCCGAAGGAGTCCCCTGCGCCGACACGTCATCTCCCGAAATATCTGACCCTCCCTCCGATGCAGAGATGGACATCTGGTCCTCGAGAGGAGCCCCGAAGGATACGGATGTACACGCCTCGTGGATGGCCCACCACGTTCCAACGGCAGCTCTACTGGCTGCTGAGTGCGAGAGGGATGTGGAATGAGGGTTCCCCGGGGGTTGGTTCCCTGGGGTAAGGTCCCTCACTGTAACCCTCAGATCACCGGCGCTACTGCCTGAAGTAACCCTCTGTGGAGGGTTAGAACGAGGCAGAGGCACGGGGACTCCACCCCTTGCGAGATGGAGTCTTTACCGCAACTCCGAGATGGTCATGGTCAAAATCCTTCCAACAATAGTTCTAGGAACTATGAAAAGGTTCCTCCAGTGTGAAAGCTCTTATTTAAGAAGGGGGCAGGATCTTGCATGACATTGGCGATTCCAGACAGTTTTTTAGAAAGAGCACAGATGATAGTAACACTTTATTTCAATGGTCCACTTTACTTCACTGGTCTACTACATGTCAATGAACTCTTGTTAGAGTATTAGTAAACTGTGAGTAGACTGTTAGGTTCGGGTTAGCTGTTAAGGTTCAGGTTAGTAGAATAAGTTGATGTACTTGCAAAGTTACTTACAGTCAGAAAAATCTGTTGGGGGAGCATCAAAATAAAGTGTTAGCAGATATTAACCAGTCTAATAATCTACTAATCTAGTCTACTAATATTCTAAAAAAAAGAGTTACTTATAGTTAGAATGTATAAAGTGGACCATCGAACAAAAGTGTAACCAGATGATTCATAAACGTTTGTATGATGTCTCTGACGTTGTACTTACTACTGCAGTTTATGCTTTAGAAACTGTCCATACTTTGATACTGTACGTACATAAAAAATGGCATAAGAATAATTACAAATGCTAAAAAACTAGAAAGTGCACATCCAGAGAACTGCCAAGGCGGATTTTGTCTGCTAAATATACATAGATCTATCCTCAGATGCAGAGCGACACAGCAGTGATGACCACAGTATACTGGCAATTACTAATGACTTTCAGCCCACACACTCAACAGACTAATTCTAGATCATTCTTTTCCTTCCATGACTACCCATTAGACTCACTGTAGAGGAGATTGAAGGAATGGACTCTTGGGAAAACAGGCAAGGCAAACAGCTTGATTGCAATCAAAAAAAAAAAAAACCTCTTTAAACTCTCATGCAAAAAACATCTCAGAGAACTTTTTGGAAAACAAGCTGAGATTTAGTGAAGGGATGGACTTCAAAGTGCAGATCCATTACAATCCATTAAAAAAGTGCTTTTGCTGGATCGAAACCGAGGATCAATAAAAGCCAGTTAAATGTCTGACACAGCTCACTAATATCTGTAACATAAACTCCTATTCAGAGGAAGAGCGAGAGTGAGAAAAGGCAAAATTGTATTATAATGGAAGAGTCCACTCCACACCCTGAGCACACACACACCGCCCACCTCTCAGCCTTCATGCTGTATCTGAATGTAAAACACACACGCGTTCACAATTATCATGCTGGATTTTCACGGCATAGCATCCGAGGCTAATACCTGCATGCTTTCCACCCCCCCACCCCCCACGAGGGAATCAGGGTAGGAAATGCTGTGATGGGTTATTACCAGACGGAATTCACACTGTAATACCTTGAATGGCACCATTCTTTTCTTAATTTCATTTCCATTCTTTCCCTTTTCTGGTTGTTTGCGTCTGAACAGATTTATTCTGCTTATCAATGTGGTTCAAAGCAATAAACAGTGAATGAAGTTCTCAGCTATGCAAACTACTACATTTGTACTTTAATATTATGTGCATGTATTGCATTTATGCTTTATGGGCCAAGAAAGTTTCAAATAAACAGTGTTTAGTGAACAGTACATGGAGAAAGAGAAACATTACTCTATCTCATTTTTGACAAAAAGATGCAATGTCATTACTTATTGTCGTGTGTAGTTTACAGCTGTCTTTATGGTCCATTTAGACTATGTTTGGAGACTATTTAATGGACAATTTAGCCCACCTCTCTGCTGTGTCACTCAGGCTAATGATATACGTTTAGATGTTTATATGCTGTACATTTGCACTTCAGTCGACAGCATGTGGAAATGTTATCATCCTTAACTGTCACAGGCAAATGTTTTGCCCGGAATAACACTTTACCGCAGTGCACATGAAATCTTATTTGAGAGGGCAGAACACTTGGGCCCGTCTTGACTCGGTGAAGTGCACCTGGGGTAACAGTCGGAAAAAAATAGACTCAAAAACCGTGTTCCATTTTGTCATGCATTTATGCAAGCAGTTTTTGCTTGATTGTTTTGCCTGTAAGTGTTCAGAAGGTTTCTATTGTCTGGCTATCAGGTAAATGCAAAAGTCATAATGGTTGATAAACATTTATCAAGCAAAAAGTAGATTCTGCAAAGTAAGCTTACATCCTGCCATGATATTTTCTGTTTCAATGGTGTAATGGAGTGTATATTTTGTTCTTGTAGGAATTAGCAGGTTAGAATCACAAATTAGATCTTTTTAACTCTTTTTGCACACCAGAGTATTGTTTTTTAAGTTGCCATGCAGCGCCATCATTTTTGCTTATTGATTTTGAATATTTTGTTATATGAAAATGTAAACAGTATATATCAAAAGAAAAAAACAGCAAAGAATTGTAATTTTATTTTAGCTTCATTCATTCTTTTTTTTATCAACACTTGAATGTGGGTACACTTAAGCAAAAATTGTGTTTTTGTCAAAGACTATGTCCGGATTGTATTCAGAACGATGACCAAAACATAGATGGAGTAGATTGAGTGCACAGTCCTATAACTCATCCTGGGTCGGGATTTTATTCAGTAACATTAGGCCGTTTTGTTTTATATGCAGTTAAATGTTTGATGATCGCATTATTTCACATATGCATCTGCTTACATATGCTATCACTTGTTTCTGCTTCTTTTTTCCCTGTGTTTTTATTCCGATATTATGTACTCTTACAGAAGATGTGTAAAAGCGCCCTCTACCATATTACAGTGAAAACACGGAAAGCTGGAAAATTCCATCAATGGCGGGGAAAGAGTTAATGAGAAAATGGTGACTGTACCAGAAGGCATGTGACTCTCCCAATCATCTGCCGCTTATTTACACTTAAGTCTCGAGAAAACAAAAAAGCACCATGCCAAGAAAACACCAACTGTCAAAAAGAATTTGGATGAATTGCTGGAGCAGAGCTTAACGCTGTTGAAGGTATCACTATTTCACTGCTGTCCCACAGGAAAAGTGCTCAGGAAAGCTGTGTGACTAGAGAGAACACACAAGTGTCTCATATTACAGTGCCTAAAATTAGGTTTTGATGGTTTTAGATCAAATGTGCCAGTTCTAGTACACCAACAGCATGATTACACAGCTGTGTCAGTCCATGCAGCCGTGATTGTGTTCACAGCAGCTGTCACTCTTGTAGTGTTGACATAGTTGATGAAGATGAGATCTGATGGGAAGAGTCAGAAGAGGCGACCCTCTTGTGGTCAACATGAAATCCAAATGGACTCTGTTTACCTCATTACATGCTCGTGATTTTATTGTGAACGTCTTTATAATTGTGCATAAAAAATTGCTCTGAAACAATATCCTGTTTCACTCTGAAATCATATTATGGAAGTAAAATGGGTTGCAAACACCATGTTGATTTTAAAAGGGTCATGAACTGCATTGTTTCATTGATTTATAATGCTTCCTGGGGTGCACTTATAATGTTAGTATGATTTACATCAATCATTTAGAAATAATAGGCATTTTTCCTACCCTGATTTTAGCCCTCTGATTTGAATGCTCTGTTTGAAGGGGTCTGTCTGCTGTGAGACTTTAGTGTAAACGCCCACTGCTGCGATTGGCTAACATCTTTGCATATGAAATAAGTATTACATGTGGAACTCGCTTAAAAACTTTTAGCACATTTGTACTATTGCAGCTCTCAAGATTATCTAATCATGAAAATTGTTGATTATAGCATTGTATTTAGATCTATAGCATTATATTTAGATCGTGGCATGAAAGGTTGCAGTGTTGAGCATTGTAGCCAATCACAGACATGTTCAGCACTTGGATGCGGGGATCTCGTCATTGCAGCTCGATTTTGAATGCTCAACTGAGACATTTACAGTATTAAAAATAAATAACCACATTCCTGGTATTAGAATCCTTTGGATGGTAATTTTATTGTTAGTTCAGTGATCCAGTATCGCTCTTCTCTCCTCGTCATCTCACTAACACGTCAGTGGGTGGGGCCAAAGTTGCAATGATGAAGTAGGTGTTGATCTTCTGCAGACGCAGTCTTTGCACATTCCACAACGAGTCGTTCTCTGGGCTTGGTTTCAATAAAAGCTGTTTTGGACTAACAAGGACTTTTTCAGTTCTGAAACTTACAGGATATTCTTATAGTATGATGACCTCTTATATGTCAAAATCGAAAAAAAATCTCAATTCATGAAGTCTTTAACAACAAAATATCATCACAGGTTTGAATCACAGTTTTAGTTCGATTTCCAGGGAATGAAAGAACTGATAAAATGTGTACCTTGAAAGCATTTGCCAAAGGCGTATATTTGAATGAAATCTCTGAGTTTTGGTGGCAACTGTGCTATTTTAGTATTATTTATATACTAGTATTTATTTTGAAATATTTTATTTTAGCTTTATTTCAATTAACAAAAATAATAGTTTTAGCTTTAATTAACAATAACAACACTGGATTGCAAAGGTTTGTATCTTAACCTAAAGTTTCTGTTTGCCCCATCTCATTTGTTTTCTTTTTTCATGTAGTTTTAATCTTTTGGTTTGTTATTTCTGGATTAAGACATTCAAAGCAATGAAAACAACATTCAAACAAGACATGATTAGCAAAAATTGTAAGCTACAGTTTTGTAATTTCTCTGAGCACTTTGTGTTTTCTGCAGCAGCGATTCACCAACTACTCCCTTATCTGTTTGCCTTATTAGCGCTAATATGTTGCTACACTTTGTTAAACAGAAAATTACAGCAAATGTACCATGGTGGTTCAGGAAGATAATATAGTGTGTGCCGAGACTTTAGATAAGATAAGTGGTCCCACAGATATTAAGCATTATCATATTGAAATTTACTTTTGGAGATTTGTAGTGTGGCACAAGCATGTTCCGTCATGCCACAGGCTCCAAGAGAAGTGCATGTGGTGTGGACGGTGTCATACGTTTATTATTCATGTTTGAAAACGCACTCCCCTGAGTCACACAAGGATAGTCTACTGCCAGATGTACAATCAGAAGTTCCCAGGTTTTATCTGCATGATAGATATGTGAATTGAGAGTTCCAGAAAAATTACACAAGGGGCCTCTTAAATGCAGTTAAAAATATAAACAGGGAGATGCAAGGATGGTGCAGTCCTGTTTTAAATTTTAATAAAAACCTTTTAGCAGGATGAAGCAAGTGAATCTAGTTCCAGAAAATGGCCTTGGAGACAAAAGAAAAGCGGCTCATTACAAAACTGGCTGCTGCATCATCCCAAACCACACTCGTACACGTAAGCATGCACATGCATGCACAAATGCGCATCCCTGACCCGACGGCTGGTGGAAAGTGGGACGGGATGTTCCAGAGATAAGGTTTCTCTCAGTTCACTGCGGCCCCCTTGAAATAGTGCGTCCTCTCGGTCCCAAATCTAAGCACTCAAACCACTAAATACTTAAAATAGTCACATTAGAGAGACCATATGATGAGAAGAGAAGTATACATTTTAGGACAGGAAACGGAAAAGCTTTTCCATGCTATACCTTGCTAGACAATTGTGTCTATTTCTGGGCACACTAAAGCGCTCTAGACAGGTAGGTGCTGCACACTTTGCATTCAGCTCTGGATGAGAGTTTTTAACTGTCCTGACAGGATGTAGTAGTATGGCTAGAATACTTTATACTTCATTGTCTCAGAATGTTTTGGATTTTAATAATTGAAAAATTGCACAATTGTAAAGCTGACAGACAGGCCTTCAACATCAAATTCACACGTAAACACAGTATTATGCCAAACTAGCAGTGCTGTGGACTAGTAGTTAGCACATTTGGTGCTCATGTGGGAATTGCAGTTTTTTTTTTCCTCTTTTCTCTCTCGTATAATACATATTTTTTGGTACGGTCTCTGTTAATAAAAAGTGGCAAAAATATTTCATGTATGTAGGTAAAATAGCTAATCTCACTATATGATAATAATAATAATTTGTTACATTTATATAGCACTTTTCTAGGCACTCAAAGCGCTTTACATAGAAGGGGGAATCTCCTCAACCTCCACCAATGTGCAGCATCCACCTGGATGATGCGACGGCAGCCATATTGCGCCAGAACGCCCACCACACACCAGCTTATTGGTGGAGAGGAGACTTAATGATGAAGCCAATCGTGTAGGGCTGTCAAAATGTCTAAAAAGTTCAATTCTTTCTTAAATATTAGCAAAATTCAAATTATATTCGAATTCTAAAGGCAATATTTAAATGTTAGAGGGAAAAAGTACCGTATGGTCTCCTATGGCCACAAGAGGGCGCAAGCAAGCGCAACAAGCAAATGTAAACCAAATCAAGCATCGCATATTTTATTGAAATGAAATGACATTCACTTTTTACAGTGCATTAACTTTTTTTAAACAATTGTTATTAAATAAAATATAATTTAATTAATGAGCATGTAAGGAAAATTAGGTAACAAAAGTGCATAAAACTGCAAGTGCATCAGTAACCTGAGAAAACACGCTTCAACAGGCAACGTAATGTGGACACAAAATAGCAAACGGACATTCAGAAACAATCCATTTCCAATCACTAAACATCTACATATTTTTGGTGAAAAACTCCAAACAGTCAACTTGGCCTGCAGCGAGTGCTGAGCGTTTTTTGCTGAGGTATGATCAAGTATCTTTGCCAGCTGCGCAATATGTGGATACATAAGGTTATACCGCATGATTTTGCCACCAACTGAGAGGATTTTCGTCAGCAGGAAGCGTATCTTCTTTTTCATTTATATCCATCTCATGCTCCAAAGCCCTGATTGTCTTCTTCTGCACTGCTCTGAGTCTGACTGAATACACCGTTGAACAGGTTGCCCATTTTTTTATGCCTTTTTACAGCGGCGGCGAGCTGTACTGGATAAACACACTGCGTCAGTTACGTCATCATCATGTCTCGCGTGCCTCTACCAAAAACTTGAATGCACAGGTTTTGCATTCAGATGTAAAAAAATTTTTTTTTAATTTGACGAATAATCGAAATTCAAATTTTTTTTTGGACAGCCCTACAATCGTGTGTATATATATATATATATATATATATATATATATATATATATATATATATATATATAGTGAGGAAAATAAGTATTTGAACACCCTGCTATTTTGCAAGTTCTCCCACTTAGAAATCATGGGGGGGTCTGAAATTGTCATCATAGGTGCATGTCCACTGTGAGACATAATCTAAAAAAAATCCAGAAATCACAATGTATGATTTTTTAACAATTTATTTGTATGATACAGCTGCAAATAAGTATTTGAACACCTGAGAAAATCAATGTTAATATTTGGTACAGTAGCCTTTGTTTGCAATTACAGAGGTCAAACGTTTCCTGTAGTTTTGCACCAGGTTTGCACACACTGCAGGAGGGATTTTGGCCCACTCCTCCACACAGATCTTCTCTAGATCAGTTAGGTTTCTGGCCTGTCGCTGAGAAACACGGAGTTTGAGCTCCCTCCAAAGATTCTCTATTGGGTTTAGGTCGGAGACTGGCTAGGCCATGCCAGAACCTTGATATGCTTCTTACAGAGCCACTCCTTGGTTATCCTGGCTGTGTGCTTTGGGTCATTGTCATGTTGGAAGACCCAGCCTCGACCCATCTTCAATGCTCTAACTGAGGGAAGGAGGTTGTTCCCCGAAATCTCGCAATACATGGCCCCGGTCATCCTCTCCTTAATACAGTGCAGTCGCCCTGTCTCATGTGCAGAAAAACACCCCCAAAGCATGATGCTACCACCCCCATGCTTCACAGTAGGGATGGTGTTCTTGGGCTGGTACTCATCATACTCAAACACGTTTAGTGGAATTATGACCAAAAAGATCTATTTTGGTCTCATCTGACCACATGACTTTCTCCTATGACTCCTCTGGATCATCCAAATGGTCATTGGCAAACTTAAGACGGGCCTTGACATGTGCTGGTTTAAGCAGGGGAACCTTCCGTGCCATGCATGAGTTCAAACCATGACGTCTTAGTGTATTACCAACAGTAACCTTGGAAACGGTGGTCCCAGCTCTTTTCAGGTCATTGACCAGCTCCTCCCGTGTAGTTCTGGGCTGATTTCTCACCTTTCTTAGGATCATTGAGACCCCACGAGGTGAGATCTTGCATGGAGCCCCAGTCCGAGGGAGATTGACAGTCATGTTTATCTTCTTCCATTTTCTAATGATTGCTCCAACAGTGGACCTTTTTTCACCAAGCTGCTTGGCAATTTCCCAGTAGCCCTTTCCAGCCTTGTGGAGGTGTACAATTTTGTCTCTAGTGTCTTTGGACAGCTCTTTGGTCTTGGCCATGTTAGTAGTTGGATTCTTACTGATTGTATGGGGTGGACAGGTATATTTATGCAGCTAACGACCTCAAACAAGTGCATCCAATTTAGGATAATAAATGGAGTGGAGGTGGACATTTTAAAGGCAGACTAACAGGTCTTTGAGGGTCAGAATTCTAGCTGATAGACAGGTGTTCAAATACTTATTTGCAGCTGTATCATACAAATAAATAGTTAAAAAATCATATATTGTGATATCTGGATTTTTTTATTTAGATTATGTCTCTCACAGTGGACATGCACCTACGATGACAATTTCAGACCCCTCCATGATTTCCAAGTGGGAGAACTTGCAAAATAGCAGGGTGTTCAAATACTTATGTTCCTCACTGTATATATATGGGGATGATTAGGAGGCAATGATGGACAGGGGCCAATGGCCAGGATGCTGGGGTTACACCCCTACTCTTTATCAA
Source organism: Romanogobio albipinnatus (assembly GCA_023566225.1). Lineage (NCBI taxonomy): Eukaryota > Metazoa > Chordata > Actinopteri > Cypriniformes > Gobionidae > Romanogobio > Romanogobio albipinnatus. The sequence goes on along the minus strand of CM042261.1, from coordinate 15,112,057 downwards.
AGGACATCCTGGAGTTTTTAATGACCACAGAGAGTCAGGACCTCGGTTTAACGTCTTATCCGAAGGACGGTGCTTGTTACAGTATAGTGTCCCCATCACTATACTGGGGTGTTAGGACCCACACAGACCACAGGGTGAGCACCCCCTGCTGACCTTACTAACACCTCTACCAGCAGCAACCTAGTTTTCCCAGTTGGTCTCCCATCCAGGTACTGACCAGGCTCAGCCCTGCTTAACTTCAGTGGGAAACCAGTCTTAGGCTACAGGGTGATATGGCTGCTGGATATGCTGGATGACCAGTTGACCATCGTGACCTTGACTATCAACATCATGAACATTGTTACATCAACGTTTATGTACTGTAAATAGCAGTTAGGGAATGCTTGAGGATAAGCCTTGGCTTATAGATATATTGATTGGTCATTGTTTTAGAATAATTAAAAGATTTCATATCTCACTGTTTTTTTTCCCTGTGGATTTCTGCTGACACAATCTGCTATCGCATTGGCCAGGTCCCTAGGATAAATCACTACACAATGTTATTGATCCCAGATCAGTCCTGTATAATAGCCCCATGGGTGTGTCTGGGGGGGAAAACTAATGAACAGAAAGAACCGCTATGAAGAAATGTATGTTTTTGTCTTTTTCTCTCTGTTGAAGCTGAAAGTGGTACTTGCTGAAAGCCTCTTTAGATTAAATAAATCATAAGATCACATGCCTGATATCCACTGAGTGGCTCCAGACATGGTTATTCATGCAGTTGTCAGAGCGGTTTATTGCATTTATATCACTATCTCTTAAATGACACAAAAATACAAGATAGACCTTTCATGAAGTCAATGCTGTGTTTTTGTACAGATATGTTTTCCTGATAATCTTTGGCAAACAGGCAGCTTTTAAGCTACATGTCGTAAACAATTTGGACTTTTTCTAGTGATGTACAGTGGCCCCAAAAAGTACCTGAACACTTAAACCGTAAAACGTATGAATATTATCATGCTTAAGTTAATATGACCTACATTTTAGGTAGATACAGTAGTACTTTTGCTCGAGTTCGTTCCAAACAAAGCCTCAGCAGAAACGTTAGTGTCTTCTAGGAACAAACTGCAGTGTTTTGTTATTGAATGAATCAGCCATTTTGAACTAATTGATCTAATGAATGATTCAACATTTCACTCCTAAAGGCAGTCTCTTGCTTTGTTCCTGAATGAATCAGTTGAATGAATGACTCAGTGACTCATTAAGACATTGGCTTATGCTGCCTTCACTCATCATTTCCATACTTCATACTTCTGAAGTCGTGATTACGAGCTCATCCCATTCAAATTTTGACTTGAGAGGGCATTCATGTGCATTTTTTTTTTAACTAGGAAACTAATATTTACGATAATTCCGATAGCACATGGAGGCAGCATTAATACTTTTAAAGTATCTTTAATTTTCTAATCATTTCATATTTATTTATTAAAACATTTATTTTTAAAAACTCAACTCATAGTACACTGTAAAAAAAGTCTGTAAACTAGAGCACAATGTACTGTATAAATATGAAGGAATTTTCGGTATTGTTTTTTACAGGTGTTTTACCTGTATTTTGAATTAAACATTGCATTAGTTCCGTAAATTTACTGGATAATGTCCTGGCAGAAATTTACCAGTACATTTTCCGTTTTTATTTTTTACAGTGTATTATTTATGCAACTATAATTGCACTGTAAATGCATTCATTGAACCTCTGAGCTGCGTTAGAGTCTGTGTAAATACAAAAAATATTTCAGCTTGTGTGCCCCTTTTGCAGTGGATTTTGGATTTTGTTGAAACTGATTTAATTTTATTGGTAACAGCTCTATAGTGTCTAAGATTAGGCATACATTTAATAAAGTTAAACTGAAGAAAAGAGGTATATGCTCCTAGGATTCAATTTAAGGGGAAAAGTATCAGCTCTTAATGGAAGTTAATGGCTGTTACTATTGTTTTAGCATTTAAAGCTAACAAACTTCTTTTTCTGAAATGCTGTATTTCTTTAAAGTAAATTCCATGTTTGGTTATTTAATACAAAGTGTATTTTCTATCCCAAATATTTTTGGGAGCACTGTAGGCCTATATTGCAAAATCATTTTTTAGAAAGAGCTAAAATCCACATTCACATTGATGTCCGTCTCATAGCCTGTTAATTTACATTCATATGAATGTCTGCTTGCATTTATTTCTCCACTTTACCGCTGAAGATGTGGAGCTGCTTCAGGTCCATTATATCCTGTCACACATCCACCCAGCATGCATGTGGGAGAGAGCAGCAATTTGATTGGCTGCGTTACTTGATATTTGCTGTTTGATAGGTTAGCAGTGGCAGGTCATGGCTTCCTGCGGTGGATCCTGTGCATTTTTAAAGAGACCCACTGATTTACCAGCAAGACTTCCTTTTCTTTCTGTTGGGAAATGCACACAAACAGGCAGCCTGACCTTTAGCAGCAATAAACACAATTAAAAATGAATAAGAAGATAATTGAAAGTAACCCACACTTTACTTGAAAGATTAAAACCCGAACCAACAAACCCGAGTTGAAAACTCGCAAGAAAGCTGTTGACATTTCCTTTAGCGTCTCATTTAAAGATCACAATACAAATGTCCCAGATATGATGAAGTCGCTAGCGCTACCCTTTAAGCCCTATTTAATTAGCGTTTCTGTATCCCTGCTACAGCAGATAAAACTTGTTGAAAAGAACTTCCTGAGACTCTCCATCCTTGCACAGTAATCCACACCTTCCCATTACTCTGCCGGAGTGAAGTATTTATTTTTGCGATCGACTGCTCTGTATGAATTTCCCTCCATACAAACACACCCCTCCCTCCACATCGCATTAATCAGAGTGACTGAGCGCCAGTGCTATTTGAGGCTAATGCAATGCGGACACTCGGGCCCATCTCTCAGTTCCTTTGGTCTGTCCACCATCCCCGTTCTCTCCTTCCTTCTCCATGCCGCCTCTGGTTAAATTTCAAGGATGAGTAGCCAGAAGGCCGGACTGAATAATGCAGTCTGTGGCAGTTGCTGCATAAGCAGAAGCCATTAGCTTCCCTTCTGCATTCCCTCACGTTGCTGATTCAAAAACAATTAGCTCCAGGATTCCAGTTTCTCCACGAGTATCAGCAGAGCCCGCGGCCATCGATTGCGTCATTCGTTATAAGCACTCAGGGAAGCGCTTCCTGTTTTTTTCTTTATTAATTACCACGTCTGTGCGACTGCTCTTTCTCTACACTGGCGGTGAGGAAAAATAAGAGGAAACAGATCAAAAGTAAACAGAACGCAATGTAGTCTTTCTATAAAACATTTATCTCGTCTGTACACACCGTATTTGGCAGCTCTCTTTGGCCTCAACGGTCAGTGGTTTGATATAGTGCATGTCAGAAAAAAGCCTAACCTCTTCAGCTCTCTTGGGCTTTGCCAAAGCTTCTCATCTTATCACACACCCTTTGCAGGGACTGCACTTTATCCGCTAACACCTCAGACGGCATGCTCAATGGTGCTACTAAGGGTCAACTTCAAGGGCCCCTGGATGGCTATTTCATTTTAATGACAAGATGTTTGGCTACGTTCAGGGCCAACACGCCATGCCAATGTTCAGAATGAGTTATTCAGTGGTTGATGGGTCAATAACAAAGTGTCCAAAATAAGATAAAAGTAAAAATCTTTGAAAGATCTTTTTTAAAACACATGTGCCACTATGCTGTTGCTTTTTCCCACTATTTTTAAGCGAAACGTAGCAAAACTAAATAAAAATATCATAAAATAAAAGAAACACATATATAATAATAATAATAATAATAGTAGTCAATAATATATAATAATAAAATATATAATAAAATAAGGTGAAAAGTTTCTCTTTTAAAAAATAAATAAAAGGATTTTTAATTAAACAATCAAAAACATATTCATCAAAGAAGGGGTCTATTCAATATGTATTTTTGAATAAAATAATAGATCCAGACAAAATTAGGAAACAATGTCATTGACCCTTACTCTGAAATTGTTAGCATTGTTCCTGCCAGTTCTGAATATGTGATAACTATGTTTATTGTTGGGACACAATACGGGTCATTAACACTTACAGTTTAGCACTTTGGACTTTTATTGTGAAATAAATTATTACATTTCAGCATAATAAATATACATGTGTTTGATGCTGGCAGACCCAAATGCCAATTTCACACAGTGTAGACACGAAGGCTGAAATACATTAAGCTCTCTTAATTTGATGTACAGGGTTGACTCTTGTGCAGTTAATCTAATAATCTTTTAATCACTTTCCCTCTGTATACAAGCGTCTCTGGAGGAGTAAAGCAAACTCAACCCATTCAGACCTCACGCCGTTCACGTGACGGGCGATTTCTCAGCATGGACACAACTCTGACCTAGGCCATGTCCTGCTCCAGAAGAGTGATGGGATTTTAAATATTTACATCTTCTCTGTGAACTTGAGAGCACCTGCCCCCTAAGGTCTGGGCGAATTAAAAAAGCAGCTCAAAGTCCGCTGCCTCTTTGAAGCTTGAATAACTGTAGTAAAGACTCTTTTGTTCAGATAGGCTGGTTTCTGATACTATCTGAGGCCCTTCTGTGAAAAAAGAAACTAATTGGAGGTTAGTATTCTTTGGAAGTATTCTTTGGCCGTCCATGTTCAGCGACAGACCGCGGCCTGTCTGCGTGATGTAATTTTCGTCATCAGGAGGGTCCAAGCCCATTTTTTTGTGTCCGTGCGGATGGTGCGCGCACAACAGAGACAGAAGAGTCTATTAGTTGGCAATACGCACAGTGGTGATGTACTGTGCACTGGTCTAAAAAGAGTGTGAAAAGAGTGATACAAAATCAGTTTTTCTGTCTGTCTGTCTCTCCTTCTCTCCGTTTGTCTGTCTGTCTAATGTTCTATATCATTTTTAGCTATCATTCTACATCCTGTCTGAATATACTGTATATCTTAATATCTATCTGTATTCAATGTTTGTTGATGTTGAATTGTGTCTCACTTATATGAATGTGGATTTCAGTTTATTTGAATTGTATTCAGATTTGAACAGCATTTCTCCATCCTGTTTGCTACCTCAAATCAAATTGAGGAATTCAAAAGGCATATTCTTAGTTCAATTCTGAATGGCGCACAACCCCGTAGCGCATGTTGCCGGCCTTTGATATGTTCCGTTGGTGGGAAAATTGAGAAGTCATTATTGACTGAGCAGTCTTGGGTTAATTAATTTCTATTCTGTTTTCTTCATTCAACTCTTCTCCTTGTTCTGAGCCAAACAATCCCTTCATATCGCTCTATTATGACCACGCCATACCCCTGTGAGAGGAAGTGATGTTTATAGGTGACTGCTCATGCCCACCGTGCCCTGCGAGCAAATAACAAGAGAGGTGGGGGAACGTACAATTGATGAGGGATGGAAAGAAGATTATCTGTGGCGTGATTAGGGTTTGAATGATGGTTACCGTGCAGCTGGAAACCTCAAATTTATATCACAGCTAGAAGACACTCTCACAGGCTCTGAATCCACAGAGCATAAACCATTGTATTCAATGTCCTTTAATTCCAGACTGTCTAAAACAAACAGGCTGTTACAGACAGATGTGCGCTAGAGTGGGAGCCTGATGGCGCGTCTCACATTGAGAGTCCTTGGCGCCAGTATGCCACAGATGAGCTCGGATACCCTGATAGGACAACAGGATCCATTGGAAGCCCGGTCACGTCAGCGGCGAAGCAGGCTAACACGACGTAATCACGGACTGCCGATGAGCCCCACGGATGAGGAAGTGCAGGTGTCTGCCTCAGCTGGGCTGGGTGTCGGCCTCCAAGATATGCCATCTCTCTGAGCACACTTCACCTCCCCCCCACCATTTCCCCTTGAAAAACACACACAAGAGTGCTTGTGTCCACTCTCAGCCCATCATCTTAACCACATCACCCGCTTCAATCTGGTGTCTAGAGAACGCCGGGAATTGGCCTCAATTTTGAAGGGCAGAAAAGTGCAGAATCCGAATGTAAAATCCACAAATACCAGTTGAGACAGATGGTAACACTTTACAATAAGGTCCCATTAGTTAACTTTAGTTAAGGCATTAAAGGGATAGTTTGCCCAAAAAATAAAATTCTGTCATCATTTACTCACTCTCAGGTTGTTCTTGTATGAGTTTCGTTCTTCTGTTGAACATAAAAATAAGATATTTTGAAGAATGTTGGTAACCAGACAGTTGCCAGTAGCCATTGACTTCCATAGTACTATGGAAGTATTTAGTGCAGAAAGTAATGCCAAGTTCAGACTGCACGATTTTCAAACTTGTCGGATCACTGCTCTATTCACACTGCATGACTATCTGGGGTAGCATACTGCTGTGTTCACACTGCACGATGAATCGGCGACGGGGTTTCACACTGCATGACTTCACACAATAAGAAGACTCACCGACAACTCTCTCTGGTGCGCAAACTACGATTCACAACCAAACACACGCGAGATGTGTCAAGTAAACAACGCAAGATCACATGTGCGTCAGACCGGAGTTCTCACATGAGACTGGAATTGTTATTAAAAATTATAAACTGCAGAAAGTTTGCGATCCAAATAGTCTGTGCACTGATTTGCAGCGAAAAGGAGAAAAAGAAAAAAGATTATTAGATTAGATTAGATTCAACTTTATTGTCATTACACAAGTACAAGTACAAGGCAACAAAATGCAGTTTAGGTCTAACCAGAAGTGCAATAGCAGCAAGTGCAGGATATACAGTGGTTGCGTAAGTGCAGGACATGGAAATGTACTGAATATATATAAATATGTATAAATAGAGAGATGGTTATTACTATAAACAGAACTGAATTTACAGGTGAATATGTAGTGAATAAATATACAGATGGCTATTACTATAAACAGAATTTACAGGTGAATATGTACTATGAATATAATATACAGATGGCTATTACTATAAATAGAATTTTACAGATAGAGGTATACAATAATATGTTAGGCTAATATGAGGAATATAGCAGTGGATTAAGGTAGTGCAATACATTATGGACAGAGCTATCCGAAAGAAAGTGTAAAAGTGCAGTGGAAAGTGGTTGCATATTACAGTTAGAAGTACGGTGCATAAATACAGTCGGCAGTGCAAATGAGCATAATCCAGTTAAGATATGGTGGTGCAAAATGCATAAGTAAACAGTTGTTACTGTAATAAACAGTCGGTAGTGCAAATAACAAAGTGAAGGCAGATGTGAGGTAGGAGAGTTAGCATATTATGGCGTAAAAAATGGTTGGGGAGACACAGGGAGCAATGATAGTGTTGCGGCTGGTCAAGCAAATGTGTGTGCTTTTTTCTGTTTGATATAATTGTAAATATATCTATTAAAATACTGATATTCTGGTCTATAACTCCTTACTGAATCTCCCGCTGCCCAGTATCTTGCTCTCTCATTGGCTGTCGATCATCGCCGATGTATTTTTCAGTCAAAACTCATTTCACACAGCAGGAGTTTGAATCGCCGACAGGTCCAGATATTTAGCATGGCAAATATCTCACGGGCCTCAGCGTATTTGATAATACACACTGCGCGATAGTCACTCGCGTGAACAAGCACCGATTTACCTATGATTTTGGGCATTTGTAGGAGATTTCGCACAACCTTTCAGCTAGTCAAAATCGGGGCTAAAGTCGGGCAGTGTGAACTCAGCATAAGTCTAGAATTACTGAAGACTCGTTTTAGACAGTTAGACAATAACTATTTATCATGCACTTTGATCTTCAGATCTTTGCAGACCTTTTACATTCACAAACAGTTATGTAACACACTGCATAAAAGGTAATATTCAAAAAAGCATAATGGGGCACTTTAAATAATACTTATACAACTTAATTTAACTTCAGTTTAACTCCATTAAATAATATACATATTTATACTGTATATATAATAAATGATAAATGCAAACAGCTGAGGATCAAAACGTCGCAGCTTGGAGTTTTTTCCAAATGATTTTCAACTCGTCTTTTGTCGCCGCACACTGTTGCTCGCGCCGATTGTGTCTGCCACAGGGCTAAACTTTCATGCCTAGCAGAATCACAGAAAACATTCCTTTTCTTCTTCTGAAGAAAGCGAGACTATTTCGAGAATGTGTCTGGGCTTGGGGGAACATTGGTTTCTCAGGTTGACAGGCAGAGTCATTTCCCTGGTGAGGAGATATTTCAAGAAGCTTGGCACACCGCGGTGTCTTCAGATGGCAGGCTGAGGCTCTGTTGAATAGGGAGCTGCTGAAGCAACTGGGCCATAAGCTCTGGAGACAGAATGGGGGTTGTAGTCCTAATGAAGTCTGTCTTTTACTGACATGCTCTTTGCACAGTGGTATTTCCTTTGTCAATTGTGGTTTTCCCCTCATTGTGACCTTAAAAGAGGACATTCCATTTTTATGTAGCAAAGGTACTCTGACATCAACAGACTCAAACAGTACAAGAGTTTGTGCTGTACGATTGTGTCAAAATTGTAATACTATAAATATTAAAAAAGTGATAATAAAATAATAAATATATGTGTATAGTCAGTAGCTGTTTCCATCCATCTATTTTTATGCACATTTTGGGATATCGCATCAAGAAATGTGAATGGAATGCTGATGCGCATAAATTCTAAAAATGCGCATAAAAAACGAATGCGCTCGTTTGAGTCAGATAAATGTTCTATCCGATACGAAAACATGCGCATAAACTACGATGGAAATGCATTTACCGAATAAATTCCTCAATGAGCATAAAAAAAAATCATGTGACTTTCGCGATGGAACAGCATAACTGTGCTAACCAGCGGAAAAATCTTCTCTGAGATTCAAATAATTTAATATATACGATAATGATTATATATGGTGGCTTCTCCTATGTTTCGTAGTGATTTTTTTATCGGTAGTTTATCAGGAAGTGACGATTATGTTCTCTTCGACTCACTGAATGGAAACTGTACTTTATTCGCAAAAGTGATAAAATAAAAATAAAAAACCTGATTCATTCAACGAGTGACTGGCTGTGTCCAAAACTGCATACTCTCTTGAGTTGGTACTTATTTTGAATGAGTAATTACTTCACGACTGCTAAAAAGTGCATTCTATATAGTATCAATTTGTGTAGTATGAATGTAATCTAGACGTACTACATTCACCATGTTGTCATTTATCATGTGACCTACCAGCATCAGTTGTGTCGTTTCACTGCCATTCACAAATCCACTCCCGTGGCCTCATTATGTAAAGCCCTTTGAGTACCCAGAAAAATGCTACATAACGAATAATTTTTGCCTCCTCTTTTGTGAGTACTGTAAATTCAGAGATACTACTCTTGTCACAAACTGTTTTTTGCTTACTATATAGTATAGGGAAGTGCTCGATTTCGGATGCAGCCACTGATTTCACGAGTCACTGAATCATTCATTCATCAGATTAATTTAAAAACGCTGATTTATCTATGAACTGATTGATTTCACAAGTGAGTCATTGAATACTATTGAAAGCTGTTTTGCTTTGGCAGAGCAAAAACAGAGAAAGTAACAAGCAATATTGTATCTAAAATGTAAGTTTCTCTTTTTTTTGTTACTCAACTAAGTTGTCAACTAAGAAGTTACTCAAGTTCTTATTAATTCAACTGTTGTATAAAAGTGTGATATTGCTTACATATGTAGGCTGTGTGTGTGTGTGTGTGTGTGTGTGTATACACACTACACACATGCATGCATGTTAAACAGCTATTATATCGCATTCCGTTCAAAACAATTCCTATCAAGCAATATTTCAGCGAAATGGTCATCAGCAGGAGTCCCATTGGTTTGGTGTGTGTGGTGTGTAGAGCTTGACACAAACATATAGTGAATGAATGAGTGTGGCTCTTAATGTTTCTCATTAAATGCCCAAGGGAATGAAGTTTAGACTTCATCGACCATCACCTGCTCTAACTTAGTGTTTCATCACACAGTGTGGCATACAGGAGAAACACGCCTCCTACTGAGGGACAGAATTCAAGAGAGTGAACATGCCCCTAGCTTTGAAAGACTGATACGCTAGAGAACATGCAGAAGTTAGACTATTGCCTGAATACAATAGCTAGTCCTACTAGAATAGTCCATTCAATCCTCCATTCAATTCAAGCAATGTAAGCTTGTACTGCTGCTCTCAAGATGGGTCCCACCGCCTTAGGGGATGCTGTGCCACATATGGGTACTTGAAGGACTGAAGTATCTAGATGAAGTTGGGTTTGAGGTAATGTAGCCATCTGGTAGTGCAGGAAGATGATAACATCATTCATCCAGCCATAGACTGTGCTTTTTGTCTTTGAGCGCTTTCGTGAGAGGTGTGAATGCTTTAGGGAAGACATCTCAGAGCTGTTGAAAGAACCGGGACACTTATGAAACTGTGACAGACAGATACATTTACAAAACTAAAACAGCTTTTTACATTATGACTCTGAAATGAGTCATAATAAGTTTTTGATACATCAGAAAAGCAGAACTTAATATTTGGTACAGAAACTTTTGTTTGCAATTACAGAGATCATACGTTTCCTGTAGTTCTTGACCAGGTTTGCACACACTGCAGCAGGGATTTTGGCCCACTCCTCCATACAGACCTTCTCCAGATTTCGGGGCTGACGCTGGGCAATACGGACTTTCAGCTCCCTCCAAAGATTTTCTATTGGGTTCAGGTCTGAAGACTGCCTAGGCCACTCCAGGACCTTGAGATGCTTCTTACGGAGCCACTCCTTAGTTGCCCTGGCTGTGTGTTTTGGTTGTTGTCATGCTGGAAGACCCAGCCACGACCCATCTTCAATGCTCTTACTGAGGGAAGGAGATTGTTGGCCACGATCTCACGATACATGGCCCCGTCCATCCTCCCCTCAATTTGGTGCAGTCGTCCTGTCCCTTTTGCATAAAATCATCACAAACTCATCCTTCTTCTTCCTCCAAACACGGCGAGTGGAGTTTAGACCAAAAAGCTCTATTTTTGTCTCATCAGACCACATGACCTTCTCCCATTCCTCCTCTGGATCATTCAGATGGTCATTGGCAAACTTCAGACAGGCCTGGACATTCGCTGGCTTGAGCAGGGGGACCTTGCGTGCGCTGCAGGATTTTAATCCATGACGGCGTAGTGTGTTACTAATGGTTTTCTTTGAGACTGCACTCTAAAAAAAAAAAGTTCTATATGGCACCAAAAATGGTTCTTCGTCGTAATCATAGAGGAACCACTTTTGTGCTATATAGCACCATATCTTAACAAGTTCTGCATATGGTAGCGATGCTATATAGCACCTTAGTTAGCGCTGCTATATAGCACCTTAGACAAAGAACCGGTGAAGAAACTCTGAAGAACCGCTGAAGAACCTCTGAAGAACCGCTGAAGAACCACTGAAGCACCAAAATTGGTGCTATATAGCACTTAAAAAGGTTCCCCTATGATTACGAGCCAAGAACCATTTTTGGTGCCATATAGAACCTTTTTTTTAGAGTGTGTGGTCCCAGCTCTCTCCAGGTCATTGACCAGGTCCTGTTGTGTAGTTCTGGGCTGATCCCTCACCTTCCTCATGATCATTGATGCCCCACGAGGTGAGATCTTGCATGTTTTGACGTCATCTTGAACTTTTTCCATTTTCTAATAATTGCGCCAAGAGTTGTTGCCTTCTCACCAAGCTGCTTGCCTATTGTCCTGTAGCCCATCCCAGCCTTGTGCAGGTCTACAATTTTATTCCTGATGTCCTTACACAGCTCTCTGGTTTTGGCCATTGTGGAGAGGTTGGAGTCTGTGGACAGGTGTCTTTTATACAGGTAACGAGTTTAAACAGGTGCAGTTAATACAGGTAATGAGTGGAGAACAGGAGGGCTTCTTAAAGAAAAGCTAACAGGCCTGTCATCATCATAATCATACAATGTGATTTTCAGGATTTTAGATTCCGTCTCTCACAGTTGAAGTGTATCTATGATAAAAATTACAGACCTCTACATGCTTTGTAAGTAGGAAAACCTGCAAAATCGGCAGTGTATCAAATACTTATTCTCCCCACTGTATCTAAAACCACTGGAAATATATTAACTTCTCACTTTATTATTTGCATTGAAATGTTATTGGGGGGGGGGTATCTACTTATGTATCCACTTAATCGTTGATTTTTCCTTCAGTGTCTGAAGGGAATTGACAGATTGAAGGCGGTGAGGACAGAGAAATGACTAGAACAAGAGATATTGATAAAAGTAAGGAAATAAATTGTGAAGTAGTGAGGGAGGGAGACGCATGGTAGGAGTTTGTGTGATTGCCCAGAGTTTAGCACAAAGTCGATAACCCTGCAAAACCTAATCACAATGTGTCTGCAGATTCAGATCAGTGTGATCAATTCTGTAGGGGCCGCAGTCACAGCGGCTGCAGGAAAATAAAATGCTTTATGTGGGGAGAATCCTTGAGTTTTTCATCTCCTATGCTAGAATTCTCCTCACTTCTTTCTTCTTTATTTTCTCTTTCTTGCCATATCTCTCTTACATCTTATGGTGTTACACCGATTAGTGGATTAGTTATTCCGCTAGTCGCTGTGTCGAATCTGTGGTGACAAGTCATGGATCAATTGACAGTTAAATCAGGGGTAAGTTCTGTCAGGTCAAGTGTAAATTGAATCTTTTGGGAATATATAAATTATTTGAATTTCAAAAATAAGAACATACACTATCATTCAAAGGTTCGGGGGTGGTTAGATTTAAAAAACATTTTTTAAAGAAAATTCTCTTTTACTCACCAAGACTGCATTTAGTTGATCCAAAAATACATGTACAGTAAAACAGTAATATTGTGCATTATTATTAACATTTAAAGTAGCTGTTTTACATTTAATATATTTTAAAATAAATATATTCCTGTGATGGCAAAGCTGAATTTTCAGCATCATTACTCAATCATTTTAATATGCTGATTTGGTTAATCATTTCTTATTATTATCAATATCTAAAAAGTTGCGCTGCTTAATTGTTTTGTGAAAACTGTGATTCATTTGATGAATAAAAAGATCAAAAGAATGATATCTATTTGAGACAAACATATTTTGTAAGATTATAAATGTCTCTATTGTTATTTTTGATCAACTTAATGCATCCTTGCTGAATTTAGATTTTTTAGAAGAAAATAATATTTTTCTGTACCAACTTTGAATGGTACTGTTAGAGAAAACAATTTACTAACCTCAGTCGAAAATTAAACTTTAAAGCACAATATTTGCATGTTCAGAATCCAGACAAATTTCTATTCATAATATTTGAATTTTGTGAAAAAAATATTTTGCAGTAATATTTTAATAGTATTTTATATAGTGACCAAACCACTGACCAGTATTCCAACTTTAGCTTTAAGCTTTTGACACACTTTGCCTCAGAGCTACCATTTTTAGAACACTTCATTCAATAAATAATGGCTAATCTTTAGCCAAATAATTTATGTATTTTTATAAATAGACAATTCACCAACATGCTGTACCTGATGTATATTTTTAGGCCTGGGTTTCCTTTTAAATGCAATATAGAAAATTTTCTTTCTTAAGATATTGTCATGAACAGGGAAACAGCAAAGACTTATTTTGCTGCACATTGTGAGTCATTTACATAAGGCAAACACTAGCAAGCCAACAAGTTGGCTATATTTCTGGAACAAAGAGTAGTTGTAACAAAATGAGTTGCTGTGCAAGTACATAATCTTGTTAATAACAACTGTTTTCTCACAAAGACAATAGAAACTCTGAGAAGAGGTTTAGCCTGTTGCCTGGAGAATTATTTTTTGGTATTTCACTTTGTTATAATGTCATCCATGTCCTCAGTCTTTTAAATGAAATGCAGTTTCCAGGACATCACACATGAAGTCTTAGGTCTGTTGGCTGACACTGTGTGAACGTCTACAGTTTTTATATCAGTCGCCTTCCACCCAGATTTAAGGTGTCAACATTGATTAGGCTGGATGGGCAGTGGGCTTCTCTGTTATCAGGCTCTCAAAGCTTTACCATGTACCAGATCTCTCACTATCAAAAAATCTCTTTAGTAGTTGCTAAGTCTAAATCCTTTGTGGATGTGATGGAACTTTACACAGGATTTAACTGGCAGAAGTAACTGATGTGGCTGAAATGTAGGTTAGGTGGGCAATATATTCAGAATAGCATATACTGTAACTCATATTACTTCTGCAGTATGTTTTTGGAGTTTGTGCAGCTTCCTCATAGTTGGTACATGTTTAACATTAGTGTTGCTTTCATCAACGAAAATTATGACTAAATACCGTCGTCAACGAACCTTTATCACGTGAGGTAAACGAGACGGGACACAACTAAAATGCTGGTCATGTGACGATGACTATAATTAAATGTATAATGCAATATTATTGACGAATAAAAACGAGACTAAATGTGGTTTACAAAATAAAATGTTTCGTTGACTAAAATGAGATGAGACGAAATGTTAAAAACATAATTTCGCTTCGTTTAGTCACGTTATTATTATTATTATTATTATTTTGCAGTATTTCTGTGTCTCACTTCAGGGGTTACATCAGGTCGCACTGCACAGACACAGGTGACGTCACTTCCTCAAGCCCCATTCGCAGCATTATTTAGAAGATGCAGCAAGAAAAAACCTCCACGAACCTTAAGACACTTCTAACATGTTTGGTTGGTAAAATAAATATGTTGTAAATTCAAATCAGAGCGTCTTCTGTGTCTGGAATGGATGTATTCTTGAGTCTATATGGTAACAATAATATAATAAGATAACCTTGTTTGAAATTGAGTTTGGCTAAAAGAAAATGTAGGTTTTGTCTATACTACTAGGTACTTATACTCTATTGGGTTAAATAGAATTGCATTACTAAAAAGAGACTAAAATATAATTTTCATTGACTAAAACTAGACTAAATGTCGTCAGTTTTCATCAACTAAAACTAGACAAAAATAGTCATGGATAATTCTGACTAAAATAAGACTAAAATGCTCAGATTTTTTGTCGACTGAAGCTTGACTAGACTAAAAAGAGTATGAACGTGACTAAAGCTAATAAAAACTAAAATGACAGCTTGACACAAAGACTAGACTAAAACTAAAATTAAAACAGGCCACCAAAAACAACACTATTGAATATGTGAATTTTCACAGTTGTTGTTCGTTCATCATTGGCTCTCACAAGAACAAACAGGTCAAAGGACCATGCCAACACGTGGGATGTAGTATACGTATCTGGTGTCATGCAAGAATCAATCGTCCTACAGGCTCATTGGAAATATGTGTCTTTGGCAAGAAAAATGTTTTGCAAAATGATATTATGTTGCTTCTTGTGCGTTTCATAGTGAAATATACAATGAGTGATGCTAAAAGCCTTTTCAGTTTTATTTGAAACAAATGAAATTGAATTTGGCAAGGTTTACGTATCTGATCGGTTTGGAAATGAAATGTCAGATAAGTGGAAATAAAAGAATAAATAACGTACCCTGAACCTAACCGATAGTGTTAACAAAAGCAAATATGAGAAAAAGCATTTGCTGAAGCAACCATGCCATTTTAGCTTGCTTCTACACGTCTTTGAACTCTTTTATTGTGACTTATACCGATCACTTAGCATCCCTAGTGCAATGGTGTACCAGGTGAGCTATCAAGCCAGTTTACTATGTCAGAAAAGCCATGAAGCTGGTTATGTGATGCAAATGTCAAAATGTATTAGGGTGTGTTCACATTTGTAGTTCAGTTTGCTTGGTTCGTTTGGTCTGGACCGAAACAAAACCTGTAGTCCTGGTCTGCTTAGCGCTCACATTGGCATTTTAACACTGAACCTAAAGGCATAGGGATATGTTCACAACCTGATTGGTCGGCTTTTATTATGCATATTTTGTGACCGAACATCCAGAGCGATGCTGTGTGCTGGGCTAAATGCACTCCTTGTATGTGCGTAGCCTACATATGATGGTATTTTGACCAGCTGAGAACTCGTGAAGAGCTTATAAAATGTGTAAAGGAGTCAAAACAGCGGCAGGAATCCCTCCGTCACACAAACAAAGAGGACACGCATTTCTGATGTCTGTACCGAACTGTGACGGGCAACATCGTGACTTTGACCACCAGAAAAAACAGGAATGCTTGACATTCTTTTCATTTTTAGGGTTGCATCTTGTGACATCATGTCCGGTTACATGTGTTTGGTCCATGTTGCATTAATATATCAGTCGAACCACACCAGAGTTTGTTTGTAAGCATAACGAGAGCCATCTTTTCAGCAGTTTCGTCCGCGTGTTTGGTGCGCACCAGGGTTCAGATGGCAGCGGTCACACTTTTTCAAATGAACAGCACACAGAGCAATCACACCAGGGTTCGTTTTAATCTAACCAAATGTACCAAAAGTGTGAACACACCCTTAGTTTACAAATCATGCACTATGGTAAAAGCATTTTGAGGTCCTACATAGTATTTTGCGAGGAACCCTGCAAAAATATGTTTTTATAAGTCAATAATCTGCCCCATAATAATAATAATTTGTGTGAAAAGGAAAAGTATTCAGAAGGAAATTCTGCGATATTGCTATATGTTTTTGAATAGTCATTACAAACATTTAGGGGTCAACGGGTGATTCGATTCTGCAGCTGGATCAAATCTGCCAGACACCAGGAATGGATTGATACTGCACACCTGCAGTTTTTTACGGAATTTAGTACATACTTTGTAAACACAAGGCATTGGACACAACTATCTTCTTGAAAACAAGAGGCAAATTGATCAATACATGAAATCCACTTCCTTTTTGGACCGTTTTGATGAAAATGTAGACCAACAGTGATGATGTGGCTTCAGGTGTGTCCAATCAAGCGCAGCCAGCAACATATTTCTAAAACACTCCTTTAGTGCTCCTTTTTAGCTGGCTGGGAGGGACGATGGAGAAGTGGGTGGAGGTTTCACTATCTCTCATGATTCATTGTTGAATATTTCATAGAAAACGCTCTCACGATCCCTGCAGTGAACCTCATCAGCTTCTCTCCGCCCTTTTCAGCTTGTGCTCACTGCCTCAGCAGCCATGCAAATTCCCGTCTTCATCTCCTAAAATAAAGCTCTCCAGAGCCCCTCACTCAACCATGCAGCAGGTCTTACATAATTACTCAGCCTGTCAGTAGCATCGCCGGGCACTGTGTAAGGTTACATCACTAATGCAAAATGTGAAGATCATTTAGATGGCCCACCTCACATTTCCAGAGTCTGACTGTTTTACTTCCATTGATTTGTCTGATGTGTCACCAGAAGTGTCTGGTTTTTCAGTTAAGTGGATTTTAAATGGCAACTTAAAAAAACAAGCTTATTTTGAAAATAATATTTAAAGTTGGCATGAAACTGAAATTGATATTTGTCTTTTCTTCTCTATTGAGATGTATATTTAAGTGAAATGGCTTCTCGGACAGGAAGAAAAACTAGTGCGAGACCTGATTTTGTCTACTGTGTATTGATTGGGTTGTTTGTAACAGGAGGGAAGGAATTATTGGCTGCATCCGAAATCGCATACTTCCCTACTATATATAGTAGGCGATCTAAACAGTACGTGACAAAAAAAAGTATGTCCGAATTCACAGTATTTATAAAAGAGTAGGTGAAAAAGTACCCGGATTACCTACTTCTTCCGGCGAGATTCTGAATTGTGCTTACAATGGACACTTTACTTTCACATGAGGCCACGGGAGAGGATTTGGGAATACCAGTGAAGCGACGCAACTAACCCTGGTAGGTCACATGATAATGACAACATGGCGAATGTAGTCCAGATTGCATTCATACTACACACATTCATACTATATAGAACTAAGGGTGTGAACCTACACTGGTCTCACGGTTCGGTTCGATTACGATTATCATGCCATCGGTTCGGTTCGATTCGATATCACAATGCATTGACGATGCACTGCATCCTCATGTATACAATTTTGTCAGTCAGTTATATGAACTGAACCTTTAATTTTACCTGCTCAAAGAAAACACGCTTCGTGAATGTATCAAACAAAACTCAAGTCTGGGCACAGATGACAACAGGAGCGTTTAGAACAAATACACAAAGTACTAAAAGCACTCTCTCCTATTGCGGTCATATCTGTTGTTTTTGTTGACGTGAACTCCAGTAAATCTGTATATAGTGCGGGAATTGAAGAATAGATTTATTTCCGTTTTGCGGAGATATATTTATGTGCCCAAGTGTAAATGAAATTGTTTTGATAAATCAGATAGCTTTGATTAACACACAGCCCATGTGTTCCCCAGGTCGGGCTTACCAGGTTGTTCATAAAAGCCGAAATGTGCCCAGATGTCGGCTTTTAAAGTTGTTGGAGCATATTAATTAGGCCTCATCATCCTTGCCTGCATCACCTCTATATAGAACACACTTTTTTAGCAGCTCTGAAGTAATTATTATTCAAAATAAGTACCTATAGTTGTAGTTATTTTCCCCTAGTAACTTCCCCACTTGATCATGTTTTATCTGGTCTAAGGTACCAAGTGAGACTGGTACCACCACTGTTGACCCCCTAGTAAAGGAAAAAAATTGCATGATTATCATAATTGCAAAATTAAACAATGTTTTTTGACATACAATGGAAGCACAGTGGCTTTTAGCTTTTCCAGTAGAGCATATGGATGAAGTGTAAACTCTCAGAGGTGGAAATTGTAAAGATCATGTGTCAGAAATAGTTAGTGATATCACTTCCCCTTCACAGATCCTCACATTCTCACCTCTGTATGCAAAACAAAACACCCTGAAAGGCCAATTCTTGCTGCTAACAGTGACGCCACAAGTCTATATATTAAAATAGATTAATTATAAACACAAGCACATGGGAAAAAAGGAACATTTATTGAATGAATTCATGACCATTCTTTGAATCTGAGCACCACCTTCCTATAAGCACACAAGCATATGTACGTTTCACATCGGGGCTCAGGTTAAGCATCTGTCTGCACGCTGAGTGACACACAAACCAAACGTAGACCTCCGTCGCGCTGTAATAATCCAACCGGCATAATCCACGGCGCCGAGGCCTGAGCACGTGGCTGGGAAGTGAAGGCAACATAAGTGCCTGGGTTAGATATTACATTTATACATTATTCATGTGGAAGCTGCTGCTCACAAGGATTTTGGCATGGCATTTCCTTTGAAGCTGTCTCCACCAAAGCTGATTAGTAATGTGTTGATTTTTTTTATTTTTTCCCTGGTCAACATTTAAAAGCCCATTGACGTTGGAATTTCCATGATCTAACTGTAGAGAGGTTTGTATGCTAGAGTACTATTGGAGTGGGTGGTATGACCAAAATCTAGCATGGTATGAGGCTTTTTATATCACAGTAACAGTTCAATGCCATATTGTAATGGGTTTTGTAAGTTATTTTTTGGTACTTAAACCCCAGGATGTTTTATATATTTCGTAAGCATGTAGTAATGTCTATTTTTGTAGAAAAGTATTGCAGAATACATCAGCACAACCCAGCTGTCCCATCAAGATAAGGACTTCCTCATTTGCTCACTTGTTTATTGATTTCCTGATATTCTCCCGTATGAATCGTGACCCAGCAGTGAGGCGCGAGTATGTAAAACACAGCTGTTGATTGGCGGAGTGTTTGTTGTCAGGATGTTTGTTTTCTTGACAGGACCGCTTAAAAACGTATTTGCTTTATCGACAGAATATATTTGCGGTTGTTGGAGTGAGAAAACTGGCCCACTGCCCTCTTTATTACAGCTAAAACACTTAACTATTATTCTCTGACTACATGGAATAGTATAATACAGAGTCATTTGATGCTTTTTACTACTTGTACTACTACTATAAATATTTCAGAAATTATTATGAATATTTCAAGTAATTAAAGAGAATTCGAAATGAAACTGCATTGTTTTATTGTTTTATAATGTTTCCTGGGGTGCACTTATAATGTTAGTATAATTTTTACATCAGAAATTGTCATAATTTAGAAACAAAAGGCGTTTTTCCTACCTTAATTTTTAGCCCTCTGTTTGAAGGGGTGTGACTGCTGTCACACAATGCTGTGATTGGCTAACATATTTGCATATGAAATAGCTGAGTACTCTCTCGAAAACTTTTAGCACGTTTTTACTATTACAGCTCTCAAGGTTAACTAATTGTGAAAAGTATTGATTATAGCATTATATTTAGATCTATGGCATTATATTTAGATCGTGGCATGAAAGGTTGCCGTGATGAGCATTGTAGCTGATCACAGACATGTTGAGCGCATGTATGCAGCGATCTCGTCATCTCTCACGAATGCTTTCATCATAACTAACAGTGCAAACACAATGTTAATAAGAGATTTGTTTATTATAATGGGAGTTTTGGTGAGAGTCCAGAACTCAGTCACTGATAAACTCGCACTATTTGATTGACAGCTCCAGCGATTGTAAAGGAAGTGTTCATTGATCGCTTTCTATACATAATTTAATCACAGTTTAAAAAACATATTATTTTCATCCTACTAATGGCGCTTTTCCATTACCAGTACCAGCTCAACTTGACTCGACTCGTCTCGGCTCGGCTCGCTTTTCGCTCCGTTTTCCATTGCAGATAATACCTCCACAATACCTTTCGTTCCTCGTTGCTCCATCAAGCTCTTGCTGGATCCTCTCTTCGGCAACCAAACAAAGGAAACCTCCTTGTTTGACCACGGCGTATTCTTCCGAGTTGCCATAATAGTAATGGGTATATCACGCAATCTCTGGCCAAACTATTTAAAAATGGCGGGGTTATTCCATAGACCGTAAAAAAATATTCAGGATACTCCGTCTGGTGCATGCAGTGATGACGCAGTGAATAGTGCCGATTCTCTCTGACCAATCAGCAGTCTGCCGTGTTTTCACGTCACATTTTAGTATCGCCTCAGCTCGCTCAGAACCTCGCCGGAGGTGATACGGAAAAATGTACCTGGAAGCAGGTACAGGTACAACTTTTACATAGTGGAAAACCAAACAAAGGCGAGTCAAGTCGAGTCGAGGCGAGCTGGTACTGTGTAGTGGAAAAGCACCATAAGAGAAACAATATGAAGTTGACCGTTTGTTTTACTGACACATAGTCAAAGAACATCTGAACATGAATCATTACATATCAGATATCACTGGTCACAGATCAGGCATTAAAATTAACACAGTTACTTACATGTTGTCGCATTACTGTCGAGAAATTGTGACTGATTTACCAAGGAATGCACAGTGAAATGTAACAAATACAAATAAATAATGCTCTGCTGAGACAATCACATTGTTGATAATAAATAACCACATTCCTAGCATTAGGATTCTTTTTGAAGGTAATGTTATTTTTAGTCCACTGGTTCAGTATCGCTCTTCTCTCCTTGTCAAAGTTGCGATGATGAAGTAGTTGATTTTCTTCTGCAGAGGCGGTCTTTCACCGTTATAGATAGGCACATATTCCACAATGAGTAATTCACTGGATAAAAGCTGTTTTTGGCCTAAGTTTGGACTACGTTTCTACCATTTAATATGATTTGAGCCACTTTCAATTTCTGACTTTAACCATCAAATCAATTTCAAAATCCAATTTGTATGTGATATCTGGTCATCTGACCAATATTCACATTTACAGTTATATGTTAATGCTTCTCTTAATTCTGAATTATTTCAGGGCAGGTAGGTATTGTTTCTCCTAGACAGCAATGAGATTAAATGACGATCAAATGAGACTTTTGTCATTATTACTCAAGTCATTATTTCCTCACCCGTTTCAAACCTTTTTCTGTGAAATATAAAATATATTTTGAGAAATGTCTGGTTTGTGTGCGTACAATGGAAGTCAATGGGAACCAAAACTGTTTAATTAGTAAATGATTGCTGAAATATCCCTTTAGTTTCCTTTTACTCTTACTCTTCATTTTATTCTTCCAGTAATATTCTCTGGAGATAACTTAATAATGTCTCAAATTGTGCAAAAAATGTCCAATCACAAATATTAGGATCAGAAATATTTAGAAAAACTTTTTCCTTACTTGCTCCCCGAAGTAATTTTATAGGACTATATTTTATGAACAATTCTCTTTATTTTTTTCTAAGGAATCTTTGGCGCAACACTTGAGAGACACGTGATGCTTGACTGAAACCTACTGTAATTGACACTTCCATTAGATCTCCTGAGGTGTGAAAGAAGTATGAGATAGAGTGCTATGCATTTTTTTGCAGAATAATAAAAAATAAAATAAAAACATGAAAGACCTTGTCAAATTGTAATGAATCCCAGACGTAGTTTGGTTAGGTGCCTCTCGTGACACATCCAGATGAACTCTAGACAGATCTTTCGCAATTGATGGACTGTAAATTTAATTACTACAGCTAAAAGGAATGTGTAATGTGTCGTAAGGGCTGTCCCGATCTCCATGACATTAGAAATGAAAATGGAGGATTACGTTTTTTTGTGAATGGAGGGAGGAAATGGGTCTGCCAGTTATATTGATTTCAATGGAGCACTTCTACGGATGTATAACCAATTACTGTCTGAGCCTCAGAGACTTGGACAAGTCATTGTAACTTCTCAAGCACGCATTATATGCAATTGCCCACTAATGCAAAATCTTAGCACACTTCAGTGCTACCTAAGAAGAAAAAGAGAGCTCAAAAGCCCTCTGTACTTCCTGTCTGATCAAATTGAGCCAGGAAATATCTGATTTCAACCAGCATGATTTCACGTTACCTTACACTGACTCATACTCTTGTCAATGCCCCTCTTTTTCAAATTTAAAATATCATCAGGCTTCTGCAGTCAAGCTTTATGGATTCATTTCTATTTGGTTGTGTTTACTCATTCCTTCTTTATTCTGCCTTCATCAACAATTTAATTGGACGAGGGAAAAGCAAGCGTTCAAGCAAACTGAGCCAAATAGCCTCAAGTGAAGATTCCCCTGTTTCTGCCTCCTAATGTTTCTTTGGCAAATGAATTAAGAGAGAGAGGACGAGAGAAAGAGAAATCCTTTACAGCATAGTCCATATGAACAACACATAGGCTCAGTTCCAAAACCTAGTGAGCTGCCTTGCTGCCTACTCAAGCAGCTGCCTTCTAAGACAGCATCCTAACTGTAAAAGAACTTCATAAGTAAATCGATGTGTCATACATATAGGGCCCTATTTTAAGGAGTGCATGGTCTAAAGAGCATGGCGCAGGTGGCATTTAGAGTGTGTCCGAATCCACTTTTGCTAGTTAAATGACGGACAAAACGGTCTGTGCCTGGCACATGGTCCAAAAGGTTTGTACCTAGTTTGTGTTTTGGGTGAAACGTGCAATAAACCAATCAGAGTGTAATCTCCCATTCCCTTTAAAAGCCAGTTGCTCTTGCACCATGGCGGCTTCGCTATTTACACGGCAGAAATACCGAATGCTTCTCCAGAGAGGAATCTTTTATTTGTAATATTTTTAATAATAAAAATGCTTGTGTGCTGCTGCGTAGGTCTGTGTGTGTAATAAGCAGAGTGTGCACGCGTTGTGTACACTTCACAATTCACACATTACTAACGCAGCCTTTAAATAACACAATAATACTGCTCTATTGACTTTAGACCAGTTTTCAGTTGCCTCAAAATAGCAATTGAACAAACCTCGTTTTCAGACCAGCACGCCCATGGGCACACAGATGGGCGCAAGTGCATTTGCTATTTAAGCAACGTGGCACTGGACGTGAAAATGATAACTGCGTCAGGCTTAAACTAGCATAAAACACTTGCGTCATGCCTGACGTCGCATTGCGCCGGGTGTATGATGAGATGGTACTAGCATGTTGCTAAGCTAAGAATGTGATACCCTAATTAGCTTAAATATACATATTACACGATTTTAGGTAAACCTGTGATTTTATCTTTTTTTTAAATCTATACTTAATGAAATTTGAAATGAATGAAATTCTTAAACAAACTTTGTTCTCTGTCCTCAACTATTTTACATTTGTTCCCAATTTTTCAAAGTGAATTCTATTGTCTTTTACATTCAAAATAATACACTATAATTAAGCACACTTTATTTTCAAGAAAACACAGCAGGGAAACGATGCAAAAATTGCTTTAAAAAACACTAGGTGATTTATTTGAGACTACACTAACTTTCTGAAATTCATACACTAGTTGGCAAAGTACAGAGTTTGTCGCAATGCATTCTGGGAACAGCAGTGTGTATGTGATTCTGCGTTCTGGAACATTATAGAAGGAATACCATGAATTATAAATGACAAGAATGAAACTGGTGAAAATAAACATTGATAAATAGATTTTTAGTCTGGTATGCCAGATCCATAAGACATGGAGATGAAAACATTACTCTCTCTTTTCTCTCTCTCTTAATCTTGATTGGTGGGTTAGGGGCTGCAGGAGGGTTTTTGCTCGGAAATATCCTGCTCAGCACAGAGAGATAGCAGCGCATGCATTGTAATCCTCTCCCTCCCTGTTGGAAGGAGTGACGAGGAGAAGAAAAAGAATAATAATGGTTTCTACAGTTCAGCATCTGCTCATTAATCTTTCATACAGCCTGATCTGCCAGCAGCGGCAACGCAGCGAGATTTCGGGTTACGCTATCAAATCTCAATTTATAAATAGAGAGAGTTATAGAGAGCGTGATGGAACACAATCATTCATCTCTCTTTGAGTGTGCTGCTTTCATTTTTTACATCTGTTCAAGGGTCAGTGTTTCTATTGCACTGATAACAGGTAATTTGATAAACTGCTGAAAACCACTGGCATGATCAATAGAGAAAACATGAATACACTTTTCGCTAATCCTGAAAGTTAGTCTTTGAAGAACGATTACATTTGAGCTCGTTTTTTAAAACTTTGTGGCTACTTACAGCTAATTATTCAAACTCATTACATTTTTCCTTTTGCTTTCTAGACCATAGGGTGAATTCAAAGTTGAATGACCTTTGAAACAATGCAATGTTCGTTGTAGTGACATTTTGTAACATATTAAACGTTGATATGTGTGAGAGTTTAATGTGCACAACTTTAAGACATTTAAAGGGTTGATGTTCCTGAAGTGTAAGCACAGTGGCTCTATGAATCCATTGCTCTATTTGTTAGTTAGAGCATCCCAACTAGCAAGACACTGCAACACTTGTTCAACCAATGGACCCTTTTCACAGACTGTGATGCATTTCCACAGATATTAACAGCGTAAATCTGGCAACATATTACCTTGGCATTAAATTACAGAAAACTTGTTAAAACTGCTCTTCTGACTAATGTAATCAACCTCTCTCAGTCTTTTCCCTCTTTTGTAAAGTCATAGAAACACAATAGCTTCAGAGATCCCTGGAAATGTGAAAAGGCTCCATGATGTGAGTTTAGGGCAGGACTTTCTGTTTGTCTGAGCAATGCTAGACAAGGGGGAGTGTTCCAAACCTGTATGACTTTCTTACAATAAAAGTCAATGTGGTACCAAAAAACATCAGACCCCATTGGCTTTAATTGTAAACTATCCATTTAAGTTGTGATTGGAAGTACTCAAGTACTGAAGGTTTTAGCTAGGTATCCAAACCATTTATGTTTATCAAACCTCTCAAGTTCAAGTCTCCTTGTCTTTTCAGCAGCAGCCAGATTCCCAGGGGATTTTTTTTCACCCCCAATTCAATATTTATATTTTTCTTCCTATATTTCGAGCACCGCGAACAGTGATCATATTGTGCCTGGTACAGTATTTGCTCTGCTGGCGTATCTCTGTTCTGTCTTCGGCTTGTCCCATCTCTGGCCTGTGTTATCATCCTGCTTATAGACTTAATATTTCTGCACAAATTGCATTTTGCGAAAACGATTGCAATGCAGTTTGTGTGCATGTCTATAGGAGATCGACCAAAATAAAACTTAAAACCGATTTATGGCCGTTCGACCGGTGCATCTCTAAAGGTG
Organism: Romanogobio albipinnatus; assembly: GCA_023566225.1. Classification (NCBI taxonomy): domain Eukaryota; kingdom Metazoa; phylum Chordata; class Actinopteri; order Cypriniformes; family Gobionidae; genus Romanogobio; species Romanogobio albipinnatus. The sequence continues at coordinate 15,086,112 of CM042261.1, read as the reverse complement.
ATTATAATGGGATTCAAAACCGTAAGACCTGCAGGTCATGCAGCAGATCAATAAGCTGATGAAATGAGGGCTCCTTAGCCCCTCTCTTTGTGCGCAGAGGGAATACTATCCTCATCTTCCAGGAAACTTGGGAGTCTGAAGGACACCTGAGTCACATGATCAATATCCCTGGCTGTTTAACCAGGTCATACGCTTTTACTCCCTCTCCTTCCTTTTCATCCAGAAGAGCACTGGTGACAGCTAACTCTCCCTATTGATTAATGTTGCAGCTCGTCAAATCACCCATTCCAGACACGCACGGGAAAACACAATGCCACAGATGAATTGCCCTGCTGAGAGAAGAGGCTAGGCCAGCCCGGCATATTTATGCCTCACTCTGAGCGCTGTGGATCATTGTTCGACATTTTGTCTCTCTCTCTCTCTAACTGTTGTATTGCAGATGCAGATTTTCTTTCTTGCTTCATTACAGTTTGCACTGGCTCTGTTGACTGTGACAGTATGGAGAAACCAGAATAGTGGCAGGGCCACAATTTAGATGTGTAAAAATACAACATGGACCTTAAGATGAATGAAAAGATAGTAAGACTTGGTCACCGTCATGTTCCTGGATCATCATATTTTGTTGATCCTGGAACAACATTCCTGTCCGAAAATATTGTCCTAACATTATCCTTACCCCTAAACCTAACTCTTACCCCTGTTGTAGAAGCACCTAACCTTGGTTTTAAGCCTAAACTTGACCACTTTAAACTTCTCCCTCAAATCTGATTGGTTGATTGGAATGTTGTTCCAGGATCAACAAAGATGTTGATCCAGGAACATGTTGCACTTGGTGAAATCACGTTCACCAGTAAGACTCTGACATCCTTTGACTTTGTAAAGATACAAACACTTGTTCAAGTTGACATGAATTCAGCTCTGGCCTGGTCAGCTTTATTTGTCTTGGGTCACATGGAAGCACAGTTTTGTGACAATTTGGAATGCTTTTAAAATTACAATTTAATCCCTGAATTTGGATTGAATTTGAGGATGCAGAAAAATGCATATATTTCTTTATGTTTAGTTTTCATGAATTAATCAAATGCATGTTATACACAGCACATGGGGTACTTCCAGAAAGATTAGATGCTATTTATAATCAGTGTCTTAATTGCCACCGAAATAGAACTGTAGAAATCACAGTTTCCACAAAAAATGTTAAGTAGCAGAACTGTTTTCAATATTGATAATAAGAAAATTGAAAATAATCAGCAAATCATTATAATGATTTCTAAAGGATCATGTGACACTGAATATTCAGCGTTGCCATCACTGGAATAAATTGCATTTTAAAATATATTACAATAGAAAGTAGTTATTATAAATTGTAATAATATTTCACAATATTACTGTTTGTTTGTTTGTTTTTTAAATAAATGCAGCTTTAGTCAATATAAGAGACTTCATTCAAATCCATAAAACCTTTTGAACGGCAGTGTACACTGATATTTATATATCTTACATTTAATTGATCAACTTTTCATGCACTATGAAGGAAAAACACTTAATTTCCCAGAATGCTCTATATTATTCACTAATGAAATCCTGTCATTCCAATCAACTTCCAGTGTGATATTTTGTGGGGCATTTCTGTCCATTTCAACTCTTCAGTTGAATTCATAATAGTTTAATTTTGCACAGCTCTTCCTGGAAATCCAAATCATTGGGATATTGACCCCACTGGCCTGATCCATAATCCAGCTTTGGACTGTAGTTAGGAGTAAAATGAATATCTGCTATAACCTCAGATAATGCTAGTTAAATAGTCTTGTGGTTATTTATATCATACCCAGATCTGATCTCCAGCCTGTTATAAGAATTAACATGGCACGAGTGAGACAGGGATTTGGGGAAATTCACCTTCTGTTATTTCACTATGAATGAATAACCAAGAACTCACTTAGGGCTTCCACAGATTTCATATACCAAAACAACTTAAACATTTGTTTGTATCCCATGTAGCCTCTGAAAGCAAGCGCTTCTAATCCTGATATATTTCTTTATGCATTGATATGCAGCAATGAATTATGGATGAAAGGAAAGCTCTTGAACATGGCGCTGTGTTTCTCACCAACATAAAAAGCGCCGTGCCCTCTCACCCCGTCACATGCGCACAATGTCGGTGGGAAATAATGGTGGCGAAATGCAGGGCGAGGGTTGGTCATTTCTGTTGTGACAGGCATCTAAACAACCTGCTGGATGGATTGCGGTAATTGGGGTTAAATGCCCTCAATTAGCAATGCATTGGCAGAGTTGCGCCGCTCGCTCCTCTATTCTATCTCTCCGTCGCTCCTGCGGGAGGGGAGAGGAGAGGAGGGGAGGAGGGGGGCAGGTACAGGTGTGAGACTCAGCAGACTCACTCATGTGGCGCTAACGCTCGCAGCGGTGTGGAGAATGAAGCGGCGGCTCCCTTACAAAATCGATTGCCATATCATCATTGGGTCCACATGCTGGGCAGGAGGGGGTGATATGGCTGCAGATGGTGGAAAGGGAGAGGCATCTTTTCAACGGTGCCCTCTAATGGGTTTTTCTCTGTGTGAGAGTGTGTGTGTTTTGCCTCTGCTACTTATGAGAGAGAGAGCTTTTATAATCATTGGCCACTATCATGGCTAGAGATGCCAGCGTGAGATTGATTATGAGACTGACTCACTTCGACTTTGATAGTTTTACTATAGTGTCAAACCAAAAGGTGTCGGTGAGTAACAGCTTCAATAACCTCCAAATATGTGGGTAATTGTTTTTGTTGCTCATTAGATGAATATTTTCTGGTCATGACGCAAGGTTCTGGGCAGAGATTAACATTTACATTACAGTGCTACGGAATGAATAAAATGGATGTGCACAATAACACACACAAACACACACTAATTGTCAAACCAATAAGTTCCATGTCAGTTACTTATCTTGTTATTCGCAATTTAGCCGATGATTTTCATGCAACTGGCAGCATAATTGAACGGACAGCATGGTTTCAAGAGGAGTTTTTCATTACCGTTTTTTTGGGGCGAAAGTCACATGAGCTCCTCAGCTCAATGATTGTGTTTAAATAGAATATTCCAATATTAAATGGAATTTGGTGATATTTTACGTTGTGTAAGCATTATGTAAATGTAGTTGCCATAGCCATACTAAGATATTTCAGTTTTAAAAACACACAACATACTATATAGCTGACATATATCCACTATCACCGTTCAAAAGTTTGGGGTCTGCAAGATTTTTTTGAAAAAAAATATTTGTTTCCTATTTTTAAATATTTTAAATTGTACTTTATTCCTGTGATGGCAAAGCTGAGTTTTGAGCATCATTACTCAAGTCTTCAGTGTCACATGATCCTTTAGAAATCATTCTAATATGCTGATTTGGTTGTCAAGAACCTTTAGTGAAAACCTTGTAGATTTTTTTCAAGATGAACAAAGTTCAAAAGAACAACATTTATTTGTAATAGAATATTTTTGTAACATTTTATAACAACAAGCTCTGGCATAACAGGTAATACGCCTGATATTTCCTAAATGCCTTTATGAATTAGTCTCTTGAAACACAATTGGCGAGTCTAGGGTGTATATTATGCTTTAATGAGCTGGGTATGTGTGTGTACCAGCATAGCATTCCTCATGAGCAGCAGATCGTGCTGAGCTTTCATGCCGAGTGCCAAATGCTTCTCTTGAATACTGAATATCAAACGCATCCTTTGTGTGGACTTCATGATCCTCAGCAGCTGATTAAACCTCTTCCCCTGTGTGAATATCCCCACCATGAATATCAGACCGGTAATGACGTAAACAGGATTTATCCTCTTCGTGTTGACTTTGTCTTGTATATCTATGTGCGAGGATGCCTTGGAAAGCCACCTGCCCTCATTATGGCAAATATTGGAATAGAAATGGACCTTGGATTACCCCTCTAATCATGTGTTATTGATGTCCCACTGAAGCCCTGCTTCTATCTTACCAAGTCCCTTGACAAGGCCCAGGTCAATGAACATAGCAATAGAGATGATTAACATTTCATATATATTTATCAGTGTTGCAGTTCGGCTGCATGATACACTAATATTCAAAAGTTTGGGGTAAGTATTGTATAATTGAGCATCAAATCAGCATATTAGAATGATTTAATTGAAAAGTTATTTCAAATTGTAATAATGTATTATTTAACAAGATTACTTTTTTTACCCTAACCCTCAAAATAATTAATTGATTTGAGTAGGGTAAATTGAAATGAAATAATTTCGTTCAATCAAAAGTTTTATGAGTATATAGAACTTTTCTTTTTGAGTTCACAAAACGGACACATTTTAAGTAATATGAATTGTTTCATTGTTTTGTCATCCTTTGAATTTAAACAAACTTAAATTTAACTGAAACTGGGCTGAGATTGCTATTTCCCAGCATTCTTTACCATGACACTCGAAGAGAGTAAATGCTAAAATTGTTGTTTTAAAGTAGTTTTTTGTGCAAGATTAATGTTAAATTGGATATTTAGTAGTGTTTAATGTTTAGTTATGATAATTTAGAAGAGTCTCTGTTATGTTAGGGGTTATGTGGGTTACCATTGTGGTGACAAGTGGAGCATGAGCTTAATTTGAGAACAGGTATGTCGAACGTTCAGCAGTGCAAGTAATGAATGCAGTACTCATTCAACAGTTGCGACGCTCTGCTAATGCTATCAAAGCATTGTTACCAATTAGTAAGTTAGCATTTATTGAATTAGTTAGTTAAAGCTAGCCAAGTTGCCACTACTAAAAATATTTAAGTTGATATTACATGATAATTAATTAAATAGTTTTAAGTTAGCTTACTTAAATATTTCAAATTAATAGAAATGAAAATGCTAGAGTTCTAGTTGTGCTTACTTAAACTTTGAATTTCTTAACTTAAAAATTTTGATGTAACTGATTCTCAATTTGTATGAGTTTTGCCAACTTCTTCGGTTATACAGAGTACAGTTGGAACATTCCAGGACAGGATGAATTGTTTCAGATTATGGAAACGGTAAATAATGAGCAAGAATCCATCATGGTCTCTGAGGAACATTTTGTTTGTGAGTACTCTGTTATTGATGATTGGGCCTATGAGAATGAGGATCGGAGGGTGAGAACCTGAGTCTTCCCAGTTGCTGTCTGCTTTAAAAACTCCCTTTAACTAATTGGGCCTCCTTTGACCCTGAGATCCGGTTTACTTGCTGCTAGTTCCTCCCTAGAGATACATCCTGACGTTATTGGTTCATTTTTTTAAGGTATTCTGGTCATGGAAAACACCATGCCTTATGCCTGAAAATGCCCTCTCTTTTTTCCACTACTTTGTACTCGCTTTAATACTGTGGCTGTTGGTATCAGGGTATCTGAGCAGTGCAGAGTTGCAGGATTTTGCCTGGAGCAAGAGGCATTTTGTTTGAAAGTCAGAGCAGAAACTTTCTCTCTCACTTGTAAGATTGTTCCAGTGCTGCTTCATCATGAGCATAACATGTTAATGGCAACTTTATGTATCTAAACAATACTGAATCAAATTATTTTTAATTGAGTCTAATTGACTATTGAATCAAATAGGCTTTTGAATTTGATAAATTTGCTTTTAAATCAAATCAAAACCCAGTAAATTATGACTCGAATCACTGTCAACCCAAATAGTCATATCTTAACTGATTATTAGTAGTTGTTTTTCAGTGTTTTTCTTGAACTCTTAATAAATGTAGCTTTTTCATCGAATTAATCTGTAACCTTTTGTGTCTACAGACGTTGTGTCTTTTAAACTGCAGTTGGATTTAACCAGATGGTGATTTATTCATATTCTTAATGGAAAGGTTTCATACATGCATTACACGTTATTTAATGTTCCTACAGTGTTGGTTAGTAACATACATTCTTATTGTGTGTGGGTAAGGAGGAGATTGCTGTAGTGACTAAGTTTTATACATTTTATACGTCTATATTGCTTTCTCTAGCCTTTACAGTCATGTATATTTATGTATATAAATAACCAATTGATGCATATTTTATGTATTTTAAAAAGCAGAAACAGCGTTTATTTGATCAAAATGATTGTTGTCAACGAATTGGATCATTGGATATTGACTAAATATCATCAATACATTTTGGCTTTAATAAGATTTCCCTAAGAAATAGACAAAAATGAACATGATGTCCTCCATGATTCCTATTCTTTCTGACAACAATTCACTCGCAATTACGACTTCAGAAATGGGACATAGGAAATCTCTGATAGCATGTGAAGGCAGCATTAGTTGTTAATTATTAATACAATAAAATAATAAATAAAGTAGAGCTGCAACTAACGATTATTTTTTCTGTCGACTAATCTAACGATTATTTTTTCCGATTAGTCGACTAATCTAACGATTATTTTTCCAGATTAATCTTATTATTCTTTTTTACTGATTATTGTATTTCAAAGAGGGTAGTGAATTTGTATATTATTTTAACATGAAATCAATGAATGATGACAATATTAATTGTATTTCAGGAAGGGTAGTGTACATAGTATGCCGTTTTATAATGAAATATATGAACACAAGAAGCTTTTTAAACATAATATATAATGATACTATTCATCATAAAATGTATACAGAGTAGGCCTAATTAGGAAAAGTTGTTTACTATAGTAGTTGAGTATGATTTACTTATTGATTTGTGTCAGTAGTAAACGAAAATGCACTTGTATTTATCTGCAAAAGGTTCACATACAGGAGCTTTCAGCATAGTGTTAATGTATAACTAGTCGTCTATTTTGAAGATACATGTGCATAAACAACGACTAAAACTGCCAGAAGTTTTTGCCCAAACTTCAAAGACACATTTAAATGATTAAAGCTAGAGGCATATCTTAACTGTAATGTTACTTTAATCATGTAAACTACCTATATACAGCATGTTATTATGCATATGTGTTTGGGACAGAGCGGAACCAGGTCGCATATACAGGAGATATATGCAGCCCATAATAAATAAAAGCACGAGACGTACTGGGGTCGGAGAAGAACCCAGGAAAATGTGACCGTCTGTTGCAATACACGCGTGGCGCGTTCAGCTGCGCGAGAGAACACTGGCAGCAGGGTTGCCAGGTTTACACAACAAAACCCACCCATTCGTTACTCAAAACTAGCCCAAAACAAGCCCAATCGCGTTTCGGGGAGGTTCTCTGGTAAACATCGCGTTCGGGGGGTTAAATATGTGTGTTTTTTTGCTTCAACCCGCGGACATGAGACACAGCCCGCGGCAACAGTGTAGAAGTAGCCCAATTCCGCGGAAAAAAGCGGACTTGGCAACACTGACTGCAGTGTGAAAGCTCCTGCTCTGCCACCGCGTGCAGTGTGAAACCGGCGTTACAGAGCGAACAAAGCACAGTTTTATTCGGCTTCTGTTTAAAGTACTCCCACACTTTTGAATGTCGCGGTCTGGCTTTATATGATAAATGATCATTTTCACTATGCCCGGGAGCAGAAGCTGCCATTATTCTAGATCTTCTGTTCCATTCTAGAACGTAAATAATGTGCCGCCGACGCGTCGACGCATTTCACGCACATTTCGTTGCAGCCCTAAAATAAAGTTTGTTCATTGCAAAAAAACTTCGCTTGAGAATTGTAATTGCCAGTGCTTTAAGGGACTGAGCAGTTTCCCTTGAGCTCTTTTGAGTATAATAGTGGCTTATTGGCTGCTCTTCAGGATTTTTGGTTACTGGTTAATTATGGGTTCTTCACCAGGATTTCACCTAATAATTTTTTTTCCCCCAATGAAGTAGAAATCATAATGACTTTTACAGAAGCATGTCCAGTTGCCTAACAACCTCAGAGCTCTTGGTAGGTCTGGTCAATATGTTTTCTCTGTGGAGAAAATGAATGGCATTTTTATTACCAGAACCAACTGTTAGACTGTATTGGAAAGCATGTTTCAGGTTCGATTTCAGAGGGATGAACATGTGAACGGAGACATTATTTACTATTAAGTAAAGATAACGTCATGTGGACAACCATGGCTGCATTTCGCTGATCTTTTCCATTTCCAGTCAGCTTACAAAGAGCAACGAAGCTAAGCTCATTGCAAGTCGATGGCAGCGTTGCTGAGAACAATGTTGTGCAGTGTTGTCAATATTTCATTCTGCAAGGCCACAGTCTCTCGAATTGGCTAGAAAACCTTAATGAGAATGAAATGGTGTCTATTGACTCAGGCAGCCAGAGTATCAAGAGAGTCAGCTACACTAGACCTCACTCAGTTAGGCTGTGCTCCCAGAATTCAAAATGCCTTATTTTCTGCCTCACCATTCTTTTATTTCTTCAATATCTCCCTCTGTTATGTCTTGCTCACTCACTCGCTCACTTCCACGCACCACAAGCATTTTGTCCGTTAAGGCAGGGTAGCTGTTGCCTCCTCAGAAAACTGTTTGGGACGATAATTAACAATGAAGATAAAGATGGGACGATAATTAACAATACAGTAAACTAGATTAAAGCAGTTAGTAGTAACAGATAAAGCGGCTCTATTATTATAGTTATCTTTTTTGTATTCATTTTCACATTTCACATTCAAAAGTTTGGGGTCAGTAAGGTTTTTTTTCTAAAGAAATTAATACTTTTATTCAGCAAGGACACAATAACTTGATCGAAAGTGACAGTAAAGACATTAATTATGTTACAAATTAATTATATTTCAAATAAATTCTGTTCTTTAACTTTCTATTCATCAAAATATCCTGGATATATACATGCAAATCAGCATATTAGAAGGATTTCTAAATGATCATGTGACACTGAAGACTGGAGTAATGATGCTGAAAATTCAGCTTTGCCATCACAGGAATAAATTATATTTTAAAATATATCAGAATTAAAACTGTTTTTTAATGTGTAATACTATTTCACAATATTATTTACTATATATTTGGTAAATAAATGCAGCCTTGGTGAGCAAAAGAGACTTCTCACAAAAACATTTTTAAAAATCCTACTGACCCCAAACTTTTGAAAGTTAGGGTATTTAGATTACAACTTTTCAATAATGATCATTTAACCATACAGAATATTATTGAATAGTATAGGGTTGTTGCTTGATGGGAGTGTAAGGTAAATGGAATGGCTTTTGGAGATTTTACCACACATCTTTCCTCTCAAACTTTATTTATCCTGTTCACCTTTAGAGTATCAAAGTCATCTGGTATTTTTCTGGAGTACAAATTCCCATGTCCCCTTTATTGGACTTATTAGGTGAGCACTGTGACCTTCCAGTCCCAGGCTGTGGAGCTGAGAGGTGTGACAGGCAGTGACTCCTCTGTGCAGTTTTAATTAACACTGGCACTGGGAGATTGATGGAAAGAAGACGCGGGTTGTCGGCACGGCTTTATCTCTGGCAGGGGGTGGCAATTAAAACTCTGTGGCGACGCAAGCAACAGGATGAAGAGACAGGAGAGAGCAGGATTAGGAGACCAATAGGATTTCACCTGCCTTAGACACACGGCAAGACGTATAACGCTGCTGAAGAGTTTGTTTGAATGAAATGTGTTTTGTGAAGTGAAAATGTTGTTTGATCCTTTTGGTATAGCATGTGGTTATTTTACTCGTGGTTTACATGTGGTTATTTTAGATGTGCATAAATGCATTCTTCGAGAATTCCGGAATGAGAGTGAATGTGAAGTACACACTTCCCTTATACTGTGATGTAAAGAGAGCTTGCATTTAGATAAGATGCTTGAAGGTTGAATATCACCTGGAGATGCCAGGCCTCCTGCTGCTAAGGATCTATGTGGGATGGAGAGAGGCTAATTTTGTGTGATAACTTCTCTCATGGTGAGAAAGCGAGTGCTCAGACTGATCATGTGCTCTACAGGAAGTGATGCATTAGATGTCATTACATAGAGTTCACAGAGCAGCTGGCTTGAGTTCAGAGAGATGCTTTAAAGGTGCAGTTCAGACTATTTAAAGGTAATGCTTTAAATGTTAACATTCTTTCTCCTATCCAGGTTTAATATGCAGAGACGGCTGTAAGTATAAGCCATGCGTGGGTTGAGTCTACTGAAAAGTGTCACTGGGTGCTTCTCATTTCTTAATTGTGCACATTTGTTTCCTGTCCTTGTGTCTTAGCTGTTCCCTCTTAAGATGTAAGTGTGCAGGGATGAAATGCAAGGAGGGAAGTACTGAAGCAAGATGTATTTGTAAAATTAGAGATGCACCAATATGCAAGTTTCTTGTCAGCATGAAATGTAAATTAATTCTATCCATTTTCTAAATGCATGTTATTGATCTTATTGCGAAGAATTCATCCATGCATATGTTGCAGTAAGTTTTAAAAAAAGACCTCCATGTTTAATCAAAATTACAATCTTCCAGTGAATTGACTGAGTTCTCTCTGGTGACATATGCTTGCCTTTTCCAATCATTTAGTCCACCTAAAGCCATCCCTTTCTTACAATCGACTGTAAACTCGCTTTCAGATCTGCCTCCATTCAATCAAGCTACAAATGGATAGCAGCAAGTCCACGTCATACTTTGTATTTAGGCTTTAAAATGAATACAAATTATAGCTTTAAAAAAAGTTATATAAAAGGACAGCTAGTAAGAGCTGTGGGAGCAAACTAATGCTAGAGGCTTGTTGGCGCACCCACCTCCCATGCCGGAAACGCTCATGTGGTCGAATGCGTTTGAACAGCCACAAAAGACAGTCTACTCTCACCTACTGACCTAACGCATAAACATTACGAGAAGTGCACTAGCCAGACAGGATTTAAACTTTCTCTGCTGAAGACCCAAATTTGGTTTGAAGATGAAAAACGTACCAAGCACAATGTTCCCTCACCATTCCTGATTTCTAACACACACTCGCAGCGTTTGGTGTGGTCTTGAGGCTATCAGAGCAGAAGCAAAAGCTGCTTTTTGTATGTTTTTCAGTCATCTCCAGTTGCGTTCATGTGTACATTTCGCAAGCTTTTTTTGTCCATTAGATTGAAAGATCTGGAAAAAATCCATACATTTACAGTACCCGCCCATAGACCCTCCCCTCAAAGAAATCAGGAGAGAAGTGGTTGAAAGTGGACAAAAGAGACAATGGGCCCTATTTTAACGATCTGAAACGCAAGTGTCAAAGCGCAAAGCGCAAGTAACTTTGTGGGCGGGTCTCGGCGCTGTTGCTATTTTCCCGGCGGGATAAATGGCTCTTGCGCCCGGCGCAAATCTAAAATGGGTTGGTCTGAAGTAGCTTCATTATTCATAGGTGTGGTTTGGGCGTAACGTGAATAAACCAATCAGAGCGTCATCCAACATTCCCTTTAAAAGCAGGTGCGCAAGTTCCATTATGGATTGCTATTATTATGGCGTATTTACCAGGCGCACGCCAGGAGCGGTTCACAGCCGAGGAGACTGATGTTCTTGTAAGAGCAGTGAAAGACAGAGAAGTTGTGTTGTATGGGGATGGGAGAAACCCACCCAAAATAGCGTTGGTTAAATAAATAATTAGCCTGAATAATTTGTAAGCTAGATTTATGCCTATTTTTTCACATCTTCGTGGCACACCACAATGATTTCCGTCATCTCATGTGTTAATATTTTTTTAGTGTAACAATTTATGATTTGCAAAAATAACTGTTGCATCTGTGTAGATTACATGAGCAAAGTGTATGCGCGTTGTGCACGCTATGGTCAAGCATGCGCCCTTAAAATAGCATAATGAACAACGCGCAACGCGCCACTGACTTTAGACTAGGTTTTTTCTGGTCAGTGGCGCAATTGTTTAATGGAACAGCAAAATAGCACCAGGGATTGTTTGCGCCGGAACACGCCTCCTTTTTTGCGCTGAACCGCCCAGGGAGCGCAAGTTCATTCACTAGTTTAGCGACGTGCTTCTGTGGAGGGAAAAGCGCGCTTTGCGCGGGTGCAAAATAGGAATGACACATGCGTCGGTGTACAAAGTCAATTGCGCTGGGTGCAAGATAGGGCCCAATAGATTACAGTCTACTTGTGATCCGATTGACCAATCTTAACACCAGGTGTAAACAATGCCTAAGTTAAGTTGGTCATAGAGTAAGTGTTGCACCTCTTTCTTTTTAAACAATGCACAAGTATTGACATTCTGACAAGTACCAGCAAGCCAAACTTATAAATGGATGATATTAAAAATCTAAAAATACTTTGTTTAAAAAAGGTTTTTAAGTATATTTAGTGATCACAACATAATAATGCACAGTATGAAAGATGGGTATATTCATTTTAAAATGGACTATAAAACTCATCTTTCGTTCTTCTTAGGCTTCGCATCCTCACAGCATTTAGAGAATTGATAAATCTCTCATGATGCTGGACTTCGATTGATTTCCAGGTTACGGGCTGGAGGATGGAGGAGCGAGAAATGAGGAAGCATCAATTAGACTATTGAGAACCAGTCACTGGGGCGCTATCAAAATATTGCTCTGTGTACTTGAGCAGTCCAGCTAGCACAAAAAAGCAACATTGGTTTAACCAATGGCATGAGTTTGGGGGCTGGACTGTCTTTTTTCTCTCGCCAATGGCTGATGGGGGTGGTGTTCAAGAAACTCGTCTAGAAACAGTTGCAGGGTCCGAAATCGAATACTTATAGTATATGAAATACAGTATGCCAACAAAGCAGTATGTCTGAATAAATAGTTTTCGAAAAACAAGGACAAAAAGGCAAAAAGTACCCGACTGACTTATTACTATCCCACAAGGCCACGGGAGAGGAGTTGTGAATGCCGGTGAAGCGACACAACTGGCGGTGTAGGTCACATAACAGTGACAACATGGTGGATGTAGAATTCCATTCATAATACACATATTCATACTATATAGAACAGTCAAAACTACTTTTCTACAAATGTAATGTAGTACATACTATATAGTATATGATTTCAGACACAATGAGTCATTATTTTTGTCAAGGAGTCGGTGGATGGTGGATGCTGAAACTACACCATGTGGGGTCAATATATTTCTGTGACTCGTCAGTTTCTTTTGAATATGAAGATTTTAGGTTTATTTATTATCCTAAAAGAGGTTTTAAAAGCAAAACACAATGTTGAACTATCCCTCATCTTTTTTCAGTCCTTGTGGAGAGAACGTGGTTGTATGTGAGTGCGTTATGCTCTGACTTTTCCCTTGTGAGGATGGAGCATTTAGCATGTAGGCTAGTCTACGCTAAACAAAGATTAGAGCAACCTCCAAGAGACCCCTTAATGCTCAGTGAGTCCCATAGGTGCATTTGGATTTAGTGGCACTAGCATGATAAAAAAATCCTTAATTGGCAGCACTAATCTGTGTGTTTTGAACAACAAGCACTTCATTGAGCTGAGATGAGTGACAGGGTGATGTGGCATGACTCTTATTCTGCAGTTGGCCATTGATGTGAAAGCAGGATTAAACTCTGATAGAGGCTGTAAATCTGCTAATATGCTGCACAAGAACAAATTGCTTCTTAGGTTTGTTAGATATTCAACTCTTTGATCTCTCATTTGTGAAGAGAGGGTTGAGCTTTTTGTACATTTGCACAGTACATTTGAATTCACATTTTTTTCACGTTCACTTTGGTTTAAGCAGTACATAGAGATGTTTAGAGATAGACATTTTGTTTTTGCCCCCATTTTTCATGAGCTGAACTCAAAGACTCAAAGACGTGTTCTATGTACACAAAAGGCCTATTTCTCTCAAATATTGTTCACAAATCTGTCTAAATCTGTGTTAGTGAGCACTTCTCCTTTTATTGTGGCCAGCCTAAGGCACACCTGTGCAATAATCATGCTGTCTAATCAGCATCTTGTTATGCCACACCTGTGAGGTGGATGGATTATCTCGGCAAAGGAGAAGTGCTCACCAACACAGATTTAGACAGATTTGTGAACAATATTTTGTGTACATAGAAAAAGTTCAGCTCGTGAAAAATGGGGGCAAAAACAAAAGTGTTGCTTTTATAATTTTGTTCAGTGTATATAAACAATATAGAGAACAGGCATTCATTTTGAATTATTTTTCTCGTTGTCAAAAAGACCCTCCCATTAGATTTGAAACACAATACTTAGTAAAAACATAAATTACCATTAAAAATGTTGGGGTCTGTAAGAATTCAATGATTTTTAAAGTCACATATTTTGTGAGGTACTTTACACTTTTTTTCGGATAGCTTCTGTCCATACATATTTTGTGTGCTCCTCAACACCACCAAAACGAAGGAGCTCATCGTGGACTTCAGGAAAGAGTCAAGAGGCACACACGACACCATCCACATCAATGGAATGGCTGTTGAGCGTGTCTCCAGTTTCAAGTTCCTGAGGATCCACATCTCGGCGGACATGTCGTGGACAACCAACACTTCCAACCTGGTCAAGAAGGCTCACCAGCGCATTTTCTTCCTGAGGACACTGAGGAAGAATCAGCTCTCCTCGGCTATCCTGGTGAACTTCTATCGCTGCACAATAGAAAGCATCCTGACCAACTGTGTCGCAGTTTGGTATGGGAGCTGCTCTGTTGCGGAGAGCAAGGCACTGCAGCGGGTGGTGAAAACTGGCCAGTGCATCACAGGGACTCCACTACCTGCCATCGAGCACATCCAGAGGAAACGCTGTCTGCATCGAGCTCGCAGCATCCTTAAGGACTCCTCTCACCCAGCCCACAGACTGTTTTCTCTCCTGCCCTCCGACAGGCATCTCAGATGCCTCCGGACCAGGACCAGCAGCCTAAAGAACAGTTTTTTCCCCAGAGCTGTCGCTTTATTGAACTCTAACCCTCGCTGATCCACTCCCCTCATATACTGCCAACTCTCCTCTCCCCCTCACATCTGCCTTCACTTGTTATTTGCACTACTGGAAAAACTGTTTACTTATGCATCTTGCACTACCATACCTTAATTGGATTATGCTCATTTGCACTGCCGACTGTATTCACAGTACCACTGTTTACATTTGCATTTTGCACCGTACTTCTAACTGTAATATGCAATCACTTCCACTGCACTTTACACTTTTTTTCGGATAGCTTCTGTCCATACTTCATTGCACTACCTTAATCCACTGCCATATTCCTCATCTTAGCCTAACATATTGTATACCTCTATCTGTACAATTCTGTTTATAGTAATAGCCATCTGTATATTATATTATACTCATAGTACATATTCACCTGTAAATTCTGTTTATAGTAATAGCCATCTGTATATTTATTCATTGTACATATTCACCTGTAAATAACCATCTCTCTCTCTCTCTCTCTCTCTCTCTCTCTCTCTCTCTCTCTCTCTCTCTCTCTATATATATATATATATATATATATATATATATATATATATATATATATATATATATATATATACTTCTGGTTAGACCTAAACTGCATTTTGTTGCCTTGTACCTGTACTTGTGTAATGACAATAAAGTTGAATCTAATCTAATATGCTCAGTAAGGCTGCATTCATTTGATCAAAAATAGCCTACAGTAAAACCAGTGATATTGTGAAATATATTACAATTTATAATAATTTGTTTTAATTTGAATATTAAAATGCAAATTATTCCTGTAATGGAGTTTTCAGTGTAGCCCAGATTTTAAAATTACTTAAAGGGACAGTTCACTCAAAAATTAAACTTCAACATATATTTATTTTCTGTTACACAAAAGTTATTGAGCAGAATGACTGAGTTAATTTTCATACGATGAATGCAAATAGGAACTTGGGCTGTCTAAGGTCTAAAAGGACAAGTTCCTGTCTTCTGTGGAACATCGAATAAGGCATTTTGAAGAAAGTTTAAACTGTTTTTGCCCATATAATTGAAGTCGATAAGGTCCAAAACAACATTGTAACCCATACATTTTTATTGTACAGTCAAAAACAACAACAACGACAACAACATTCAGACATTTTTCAAAATATCTTTTGTGTTCCACAGAGGAAAGAAACAACATGAGTGTGTTAAATGATAACATACATTTCATTTCCAGGAAACCGTCCCTTTAAGTGCTTTTAATTGAATGTACTAGCTTTGACAGGCGTGACTTCACTGTCCTGTGAAGATTGGCTTCTTCTTTCAAGATTGTCAGTGAGGAAATAGCTTTTTTGAGGCAGGTCTGAAAAGGCCAAAACCAGACCAATCTAGATACGGTCTATTTATGAGTTAATGCACACTTGGCTTCAAAGAGAACCACAGAATACTAACCTGTGTCATTATCAGGAATGGTAATGTCTTATCTTTTCAGCTCTGCAATTAACCCTACCTTGATTAACATCAATAACTCTCTTAGAGGACACAAAATCATTATATTAGATTACTTCAATCCATCACAATCCCCTTTTATTTGCTCATACCCATATTAAAAAGAAAAATGGATGTTCAGCTCACCCTCCTTCCTCTTGAAACACAGAGCAGCTGGTGTGATTATGTCAGTTCTGATGTCAGCTGTCAGCTATAGCTTTAGTTCACACATTTCCCATATAATATAATAGTGTAAATAAATCCCACCCAAATCTGTCTGTTCCCTTGTCTAAATATTCACAGGTCTAAATGTTTCTAACAGGGTTTAATGGGATTCGTTGAAATATAGACTGTTGTTATTCACAAGTTCTCTGGCTGTCAGGGTGTGTACACACCAGCACACTATTGTGAGTTGAGGAAAATAATTAAGAGAGTTTTTTTCTTCACTGTATGTACTTGCTTGTATCCGTAAGGAGGTTCAACTCGGGTAAATTTGTGATAATGTGTCATATGATGTTCACTTTAAGGCGAAATGAGTGCCTGATGAATCCCTTTGTGTTTAGGTGAAACACAGTTCACCTAAAAATTAACCATTTACTCACCCTCATGTTGTTCTTTGGAAGATAAAAAGCTATATTTGATGACATAATTTTTATTTTGGGATGCACAATCCCTTTAAGCATTGACGACATCAAGCAAATCAAAAGATTAAGGTAAAATGGTCACTTATAAGGTTCCATCATGATGGTTAGAGTGCTAGTGCTAGTAGGTAGAAGGCATCAATGCATCTTATATACATTACAACTTATAGTTATATATTATACTTATATATTACATACATCTATAATTATAAATAACTGCATACAAACACTGCATTCACGTAAAATGATATATACTACCACATTGTTCTGAATACAGCTGCAAATAAGTATTTGAACACCTGAGAAAATCAATGTTAATATTTGGTACAGTAGCTTTTGTTTGCAATTACAGAGCTCAAACGTTTCCTGTAGTTTTTCAGCAGGTTTGCACACACTGCAGGAGGGATTTTGGCCCACTCCTCCACACAGATCTTCTCTAGATCAGTCAGGTTTCTGGCCTGTCGCTGAGAAACTCAGAGTTTGAGCTCCCTCCAAAGATTCTCTATTGGGTTTAGGTCTGGAGACTGGCTAGGCCACGCCAGAACCTTGATATGCTTCTTACAGAGCCACTCCTTGGTTATCCTGGCTGTGTGCTTCGGGTCATTGTCATGTTGGAAGACCCAGCCTCGACCCATCTTCAATGCTCTAACTGAGGGAAGGAGGTTGTTCCCCAAAATCTCGCAATACATAGCCCCGGTCATCCTCTCCTTAATACAGTGCAGTCGCCCTGTCCCATGTGCAGAAAATCACCCCCAAAGCATGATGCTACCACCCCCATGCTTCACAGTAGGGATGGTGTTCTTGGGATGGTACTTATCATTCTTCTTCCTCCAAACACGTTTAGTGGAATTATGACCAAAAAGTTATATTTTGGTCTCATCTGACCAAATGACTTTCTCCCATGACTCCTCTGGATCATCCAAATGGTCATTGGCAAACTTAAGACGGGCCTTGACATGTGCTGGTTTAAGCAGGGGAACCTTCCGTGCCATGCATGATTTCAAACCATGACGTCTTAGTGTATTACCAACAGTAACCTTGGAAACGGTGGTCCCAGCTCTTTTCAGGTCATTGACCAGCTCCTCCCGTGTAGTTCTGGGCTGATTTCTCACCTTTCTTAGGATCATTGAGACCCCACGAGGTGAGATCTTGCATGGAGCCCCAGTCCGAGGGAGATTGACAGTCATGTTTAGCTTCTTACATTTTCTAATGATTGCTCCAACAGTGGACCTTTTTTCACCAAGCTGCTTGGAAATTTCCCCGTAGCCCTTTCCAGCCTTGTGGAGGTGTACAATTTTGTCTCTAGTGTCTTTGGACAGCTCTTTAGTCTTAGTAGTTGGATTCTTACTGATTGTATGGGGTGGACAGGTGTCTTTATGCAGCTAACGACCTCAAACAGGTGCATCTAATTTAGGATAATAAATGGAGTGGAGGTGGACATTTTAAAGGCAGACTAACAGGTCTTTGAGGGTCAGAATTCTAGCTGATAGACAGGTGTTCAAATACTTATTTGCAGCTGTATCATACAAATGAATAGTTAAAAAATCATACATTGTGATTTCTGGATTTTTTTTTTTTAGATTATGTCTCTCACAGTGGACATGCACCTACGATGACAATTTCAGACCCCTTCATGATTTCCAAATTGGAGAACTAGCAAAATTAGAGGGTGTTCAAATACTTATTTTCCTCACTGTAAATACTGTTCGGTTTCTCGCAAAAAACGATCGTTTTGTGTCTTAAGACATCAATGTGTCGCCACGAGCCGCATGGGTTAAGCAAATAAACATAAACATTTTGTTTTTGGGGGAACTATCCCTTTTAGGCACTTAAAAGGGTTAGTTCACCCAGAAATGAAAATTCTGTCATTAATTACTCACCCTCATTTTGATGAAATCGGAGAGCTCTCTGACCCCTCCGTAGACAGCCTACGCAATTGCAACTTTGACTCTTCAGAAAGTTCATGAAGATATCGTAAAACGAATCCATATGAATTGAGTGGTTTAGTCCACATTTTCTGAAGGGACTCGGTCACTTTGTATGATGAACAGATTGAATTTAGGCTTTTACTCACATATGAACTCAACCAAACTTGAATAATGTGCAAGAACAAACCTCATGCTGAAGCTCAAACGTGCTGCGTAACCAATGAGGTTCATTCTTGTGTGTTACGCAGCACGTTTGTTCTTGCACGTCATTCGTTTGTTTGAGCTTCTTTTTATGTTCGCTGATCAATATTTATGTGAGGAAAAGCCTAAATTCAGTCTTCATCATAAAAAGCGATCTCTTCAGAAAATTTGGACTAAACCACTCAATTCATATAATTATTTTTAGCATCTCTTTATGAACTTTTTGAAGCGTCAAAGTTGCAATTGTGTGGCTGTCTATGGAGAGTCAGAAAGCTCTCAGATTTCATCAAAAAGATCTTCATTTGTGTTCTGAAGATGAACAAAGGTCTTACGGGTTTGGAATGACATGAGGGTGAGTTTTTAATGACAGAATTTTCATTTTTGGGTGAACCAGCCCATTAAGGGTGGGTTGCACGAATAAGGATTAAGCATCTTTGGCCTGGCATCGGTTCACCCTCTGCCTATGCTGCATGATCAGCCCTTTAATTCTAATGGGTTTTCTATGTATTTAATCTTTAAAATAAAGTGGTGCAACACAACTCGATTTAAAATCAAATCCATATCAACAAATCCTTAACTCGTGTTAAACTTTGCTTAATTTAGTGTTTTTCACATTAGGCGTTTTAGAATGTCCCGATGTTTTTAGAGATTTAAATACTGCAGAAGGTGTTGTATATGGATAACAAGTGCCAAAAACTTGCATCTTGTTCCCATAATTTTGTTTTTAAAATGGAAAATTGAGCTGCAGTTCTACGGCTGTTTTGCCCTCCAGGCCTCCGCAACGTCACATGACTGAAAACTATGAATTATTGACATGTAAAAGTCTAGACCCTGCATATAAGACCACCCCATTTATATATATATATATATATGTATGTCTTATATTCAGCACAATGCATAGCAAATCTCAACTACCTTATTTTTTATTTCATCACAAAATTGAACATCATGTTTTTTTGTAAAGCTACTTTGAAACAATGTGTATTGTGAAAAGCGCTATACAAATAATTTCGACTTGACTGGAACAGAGCCTGAATCTTGTATCTTGAGCCTCCTTGTATCAGAAAGTAGACCTAACAAGCTGTATTTAGACCATGTTCCCTTCAGAACTGTGTTCATGTGATCACGTCACCACTTCATTCACCAGAGGGGCCACAAATGAGATGAGATGAGAAACTGTTCACATAGCTTGCCAGAGGTCAGGGGTCACGGCCAATGCACACTCCAGAGCAAAAGTCAATTCCATTTCATCCTCAATTCTATTCACAGGAAAAGTAATTTAGTTGATCCAATCCCAAGCAAAGGACTGTCCTATTCCGAGTTCATTTTCAGGTAAAACCCTGATGTAGACAAGAATTTAATAGAACTTGTCACATTTTTATATTGAGGTGCCTTCTTGTGCTCTTGAAATGCAGTTTACTCTGTTAGTACTATATGCAAATTGCTGCTTAAATCACCTGCAAATTCAACAAGCCATCCATATAAATTCTCACAAAAACATCAACATGTAGCTTTTGAATTATTACATTTCCATTCACTATTCAGTTTAGATTTTTTTGCCTTGCCTTGCAATGAAAATTTCACAGAATTGAATGTGCAACCGCGTACCCGACAGACATTTTATGACTGTAAGCAAAGAGTGCGCTCCTTTAACAAGTATAAGACGGCTTTTGCTATTTGAACTCAAAGCATTTCCATATGTTTATCTCTGAGAGACTAACAACCCTCAGGATGTATTATAACCGGAGGAACATTTGTTAATCTACTGACGGGAGCACTGGCAAAAAAATCATACCATGATGTTCTTGGCTTGTTTTTCACTCCAGCTGAGGCTTAAAATGCTCTGCCTGGTGTTTGACAACATTAAAGAGGGCATGTTTTGAGCAAAAAAGTCTTCAAAAGTGTGAAGCCTCTTTTAAACGGTCTCCTTTTTGAAAGCTCAAAAGATTTAAACATGCTTAGCATGCAATACTTGAACAGTATATAGAAGCGTTTTAAAAGAATATTATTAATATTTGTGTATCTTGAGGCAGAGGAGAGCTAGCCTGGTCTTACCAGACTCTCGTACATTTCATTTGTACATAGAGTCTGGCCACTCTCCATTGACAAGCGTTTACTTCCTTGAAGGCAGGAACTCTGTTGAAGTTTAAAACTATTGGAAGAGTCACTCTGGATCTGCCTAACCAATCGCTAACGTTTGGTCGTGACGTATGTCACGTGCCGTTCGCCTTTGTTTCTCACAGTGTCAGTGATAAAACCTTGTGCATTCAGATTGTTATTTATTCACGGTGGAGAGGAGAGTTTTGTGATCGGAACTGCTCTCGTGGTGCATATCTCGTGCAATCATAACATGTATATGCTGTAAATGCTGTAAATAAAATGTCATATGCTTGGTATGATAAGAAAAAATTATGCCGTAAATAACAGCCCAATTCAAATGTTTACGTGCTTTTCTTCTTTTATTTTTTGAGCGGTGATTAAATATTTTGCTCTTGTAAACACTTGCCAGCATTTAAAGAAATACAAGTCTAGAAATGCATCCAAATTATAGCGCACGCAACTGCACGGTGCTCTGCAGGGGTCTAAAAAGGATATAAACAGTGAATTTTGAAGTGATATATTCTTGAAAACTCAGAGATGTGGATTCCGACAGCAATTACATTACCAGACGACCTTGGTGTTTCTCAAAAGCAGTCGGTAATTCAGACTGGGTTTTTCTCGTGGGTGGTGGGAGACGGACGGCTTCAGCAACTCCTTCACCACTAACGGAGTGAGCAGAACAATACTTTTCCCGGACCACAACATCATGGCCACCAACAAAACTCAGCAGTGATTGTTCTTGCTCCGTGTAACGGAGTTCGTTTGTTCCGGGAAGAAGGAGGTGGGAACCGGCGAACGTTTAACAACTTTTAATCAAATAATAAACACAAAATGAAAGTAAAAGCGGCAGCCCCTCACGGACGATTGCCGCGCACATACATAACAAAACGTAAACAAAACAACTTAAAATCCAGGCCAGGTCCTCTCTTGTCCTTCACCGGTGTCGCTTGTCCTTATATGCCTCCGTGCTCCCTCATGAGAGGACTCGCGGTGTGTCTCATTCTCAATCACACACACCGATCTCGCTCACTCATCCACCTCGCCACACACCGGCTTTAACTGGCTTTAACATTCTGGACATCGTCAGCGGTGCCATACACTCGCATCTTTCACCGCCGCCATTACTGAACTACAACTCAAACTAGCACACAACATCAACGTCATTGCTCTCAGCCACACCCTCTGTTCACTGATTGGACCGGTAAAAAATTGTTCGGGAGAAAACCTAAGCACATACAGCAGTCCCAGACGGAGTACTGAAGGAAAATACGTAGGAGGAAGTACGTAGGAGGGCGGAGCCAGGCTAGAGGAGAGCTAGATGGAGCAGAAATCCTCAATGAAGCGGTGTAAGAGAGTTTCAGACCATTCACTTGCTCACCTTACTTTCCAATGATTGGTTGATCGTGTACATGATAATATGCCTTGCATATGTAAACATTTGGGTATGTTGCATACGTCACCAAGGGTAAAAGGGTTTTGTCAAAATTGGTAGTGTTAATCCTGGAAACATCAGTTAAAATGGGTTAAAAACTCTGCCATAATTTCCCAGAAAAAGAAGTTGGAGCTAGAGCTGTCACAGTTACATTATAGCTGTAAAAGTCCCAGCTATTACAAATTACAACTATTTAAAAATGAAAAAAAAAAAAAATATATATATATATAGTTTTGTTTGGTTTTTAAGGTTAAATGTTTAATTTAAATTATGAATAAATTTTTCTGATACTTATGAATATTGCTCAAATTTAGCTAGAAATAAAATATATACAGTAATATTATATATTAATATTATATTTTTTTTTGTATATGTTGGCAGTGCAAGTCAAATTCTGAACTACTGGCCCGAATACTTATTGTTGCCCTATGGAGTGCAAACACAAAATGTAATGCTTATGCATCTTAATACACACTTACATCCGCAAGCTGATATGCTGAGTTTGACCATCAGCAGTACAAACGTTCATGTCTCCACTCACCACAGGCACTCACCAAAGGTGTGAGAGCCGTCTTTTTATAGAGACGTGTAAGTGTGTTGATTCATTCACACCTACAATGAAGACTCCTGGAGTCCTGGCACACTGGCTATATGGGCCGGCCATTTGCCTTCGATCCAACATGCTGCAGAAAGCTGAACGTGAACACAATCTCAGTCCAAATACGCCATAGTGCTCTGTTACACTTAAAGGGATAGTTTACCCCAATTTTTTTTATTCTGTCATCATTTACTCACCCTCAAGTTGTTCCAAACTAACCAAACATTGACGGACCCCACTGACTTCCATAGTATGGGAAAAAATACTATGGAAGTCAATGGGGTCAACTGTTTGGTTACCCATATTCTTCAAAATATCATCTTTTGTTTTTTTAGCCGAAGAAAGAAATTCATACAGGTTTGGAACAACTTGAGTGTGAGTAAATGATGACAGAATAAAAAAAATATGACAGAATATTCATTTTTAGGTGAACTATCCCTTTAATAAAAAGCTATTACATTTTTTTATAAGACTTCACAGTATCCTGTGATGTTGCACACCTTTGTCTTGTGATTATTTATTTATTTAGTTTAGTAGATTTTGATCTTTCAAACAGATAAAAGCTGTACTTATAGGCCTACATAGAAAATTGCAACTGAACAGATTTATCTTGATGAGACTTTGGCTAAACTCAATCTTATTCTTTTTCAGCTTTCTTTTGCGGCCACAACTCCTGTCCTGGCAGACAGGAAAAAGTATCCAAATTTCTTCAGGACGGTCCCGTCAGACAACGCTGTGAACCCCGCTGTGGTGAAGTTTCTCAACTTTTACAACTGGAGCAGAGTGGGAACCCTGACCCAGGATGTTCAGCGCTTTTCTGAGGTATGTTGAGAAAAATAACCTGCCCTCTTTCTGAATGTATCTTGAATCATGATGTTGTGGCTCAGTCTTCAATCTAAAATGTTAACAATGTTTGTGGAGAGTAAATATTATGTTTTATGTCCTTAATCTTGGAACGACTAGTGTTGTCAAAAGTACCGACTTCGTTACCAAGAACACAGGGATCCGCTGATAAAAGCCTGCATTCAAATGCTCCCGTGTGTATCTGTGTAAGCGCTTAGTGCTTACAACATGTTTCTGAAGCGTTGATCATTGTAGCCAATCACAGACGTATCTGTTGAGCGCATGAACACAATGGCCGATCAGAGGTGTTTAAGAATGCTCAAAATACTAGTGGACAATGCTGGTATTGTCACATTTTTTAAATGTCAGTACCAACTTGGTACCGAAGTCGGTACTTTTGACAACACTAGGAGAAACTAAATGTTGTGAATTTAGCACAATGGAAGAGAATGGAACCAATCCGTAAATGTTAAAATACTCTCTGATTTTAATAGTATAGCCACAAGATATAGACAGTATGCATGTTAAGATTTTAGCGTGAATAAAGTCCCTCACTTGCCTTTTCTGTGTAGTTATATCCAATATTACAGTTTTTTTTTTTTTTTTTTTCTTGTGACATCTTAAAACCCTAAAACAGCCATAATAATATCAAGAACAACTTTCCAGCTCAAATATTAAATTTTGACTGTTGTGAACCGGCGACAGAGTCATGGGCGGCCAAGGCTCATTGATGCATGTGGGTAGCGAAGGCTGGCCTGTGTGGTCTGATCAAACAGACAAGCTACTGTAGCTTAAATTGCTCAAGAAGTTAAAGGATTAGTTCACTTTTAAATAAACTTTTGCTAATAATTTATTCACCCCCATGTCATCCAAGATGTCCATGTCTTTCTTTCTGCAGTCGAAAAGAAATTAAGATTTTTGATGAAAACATTCCAGAATTTTTCTCCATATAATGGACTTCAATGGGCTCCAAACGGTTCAAGGTCCAAATGACAGTTTCAGTACAGCTTCAAAGGGCTTTAAACGATACCAGACGATGAATAAGGGTCTTATCTAGCGAAACGATCAGTTTCTGCGAGAAGCCGAGCAGTATTTATGCTATTATTTTACCTCTTATCAGACAAACGTGATCATCTCTGAGCTCTGAGCTCAACTTCCTCTAAGTGAGGTCAAAATACGAGCATGGTCATAGATATTTCGATCGTAGATGCCTCATTCTATTGATCCGTGCAACGCTAATGAGGTATCTAGGTATACATCAGTCCCAAAAGTCCCAAAAGGTCTGCGTGTTCCTTTCAAAAGAAAGGTACATGTCTTTTTGTGGTATTCAACTTTATATGCCAATTTGCATTGAAGCAAGTTAACTTGTATTGAAGCAACCCAATATATTCCTTTAACTGATGCCTTCTCATTGGAAAATGAAGTATTGTAGAGGTATAGCGATATTATATTGATCCACATAACCAGCTTCACCTGCCCACTATGTTTTGGAAGAGTGCTTCTCAGAAATATAAGCATTGTTTTCTGTTTGAGTGTGGGTGTGTATCATTTCCCCTCTGTTTGTATTCCATATGAATAGACCCAGTAAGATTTCCCTGTGGAATTCAGTGTGGATCTCATTTCAATGACAGAGCTAAACGTAGATGGAATTGATTGGTTGAGACATTTATACATCACATGATCAGGAGTCGTGTCGTGTGTGTTTGTGTGTTTATTGTAAGCCTCTGGAAATTCCTTCCTCCAATGGGACATGTAGCTGAAACCCTCTAGGGGCAGAGAGACATTAGCGTCTCTTTCTCACACGAGTGCTCCATAGTAACCGTATGCTGTCAGAGTTCAAAGTATTCCTCAGGTGATAGATCTAAAACCTGGATCATTATTACAGATCCACCTAGCCATGGATCAGTGGTACTGCTAGTGCTAGTAAATCCTGCTGCTATGAGAACTATCGCTGACACTGCAGTTTTTCTTTGCTGATAGAAACGTGTGGGGAAAAGGTTCAAGCCGTATTAATTATTATTTATTGTGCAAAAAATTAATTGAGTTTTGTTCAGTCAGTTCACACCAATATATTACATTAGCTGATCTATTTGTGATGCTAGCCTACTATAGGACTTGTTTAAAATCAGGGAAGTTATCCTAAATAAACAATTTTGTTACAATTTATGAGACGAAGCTGACATACTATGCTTGTAACATAGAGTAACGGGTGAATTATGGAAAGACGATGTTCAAGTTAAAGGCTGCCTTTGATTTTGACTCATTTTGAAAAAGTTTTCAGAAATATCGGATAAAACGCAGGGACACGGCTGTAAATTATTAACCAAGCTCTAAACGATTTTTTTTTTTTTTTTTTTTACAATATTTGCAAATGGAAATATGTAGCAAACAAGATAAATGCCTTCCAGGTGGGTCAAAAATGCAGTGATTAAAAATGTTTGTAGCACTGTATTTGAAGATTGATGTCTAATTAATAATATTTTCTTTTACCATTGCAAATAGGACTCCCGAACAGCATTATAGTTCTGTGATATATTATTCACACTTTTATTGACTAAAATACAAACATTTACCAAGAGTAATGCAATATGTATTCATTATTTATAGCCTACATGCTGTAGATAAATTATTTTGCCACATTTTTATTTCATTTTATGGGAAACCAGGTTTCTTGTGCACTCTTAAAGCAAGTGCCATATCTGTGATACTTTATTCAAGATTTTTTTTATATTAATCTTATCCTTTTGTCAGGACATAGTGGTTATATTTAAAAGATACACATTTCTGTTTTTTCGAAAGTTTAACACACATATGTATGAAACATGTTGCAGTTTGAGGACAGATGAGTTTATGGAAATGGCTAATTTGTATTAATCAACCTATTAAGCAAATTTACTAAGTCTTGATTTTGTTTTTTGGGTCTACTAGAATATGTTTTCATGCTTGATTTGTTCAAATTAAGTATTGTATTATATTTAATATTAGGGATAATGAGGAATACTTTGAACTCTGACAGCATACGTTTACTTATATTAAACATTATTTTCCTCATATTTTATATTATTTTAGCACCACTCTTCACCACTCGTCAGTAACGCTCTGTTTAGTTCCTGTCTCTGTGAAGCCCCTCCTACCGATTGGTCAGCTGGACCAGTGTGTTGTGATTGGTCAACCTCTTTGAGTGTGTTTTGGAAATGTCATTGTGTCGTGCATGTTTCTGGAAAAAAAACCTAAGACTACACAGTCGAGGCGTTTCGGGGAGTAAGCACTTTTTTTTCAGAAACAGTGCTTACTGATATAGACAGAGAATAACTCCCTTTGGAGTGGACCTTTTTTGCTCAAACAACAGCATTATATACTTAAGAAAGTTGAAAATGTAAAAAAGGCATAGGATCTTAATAGGATCCCTTTAAGAACATTCTAGTGAAAGACTCAGATTAATGAAAAAAATAAAACATTTACATTTTTTAATTGAATGTTGGGTAAAGTTGCCTGGCCCCGCTTTATATTAGGTGGCCTTAAGTACTAAGTACTTACATCAAAAAATAAGTACAATGTACTTACTGAAGTGAGATACGGGTAGGGTTAGGGACAGGTGTGGTGGTATGGGTAAGTTTAAGGGTAGGGTTAGGTGTAAGGGAAGTGTCAACTGTGTAATTACAAATGTAACTACAGAAATTAATTACAGATGTAATTACATGCAGGTATTTTTAAAAATGTACGTACAATGTCAAAACATGTATGTACACAATAAGTACATTGTATCAAATGATTAATTAAAATGTTAGTACATAGTAGTTAAGGCCACCTAATATAAAGTGGGTCCAGTTGCCTTATGTCTCAAGAATCTGCATATTTATTTATAAATAAATAAGTGAATAAATAAATAAGCAACGCTCTGTATCTGAATGACTGAACAGCATTGTGCTCTTGCCTTTGGAGAGGTAAGGAGCTCCAGGGAGAGTTGTGCAAGGTGTAAATCCTTTTATCTTTGCCTCTGGATGGAGTTGCTGACACAGACACTGAGGAAGAGCTTGATCCCATCATCAGCCTGCCTGAGGAGGGCACTGAAAGCCTGATTAGCATGCCAGTGTCACGCTCTCTCACCCTCAGCGGTGCCGTATCGCAGGAGAGCTGCCTGCGCTGTGTGATGTGACATTTCAGGAGGAGGTGCATCTGTTGTGTCACACAAATTAGGAGGTGTGGATCTAGAACCTCACTTGCTGGCCTTTTCTTGGAGACTTGGGTTGACCGGGGGTTGCTGGTGTCACAGAGGATTAATAATATTCATCTCAAAAGCAGAAGTGCTTCAGTCTAATTGCAAATATGGAAATCCTTCGTTTAATACCAGGAATAAACAAAGAGATTTTCATTTGCATGTGTGTGCTTTGTGCATGAATGCTCTGGTTTTCTATCTCAGCTTGTTCCAGTGAAGTAATTTAGCACCTGTCCTGTCTGCTGCTTGATATCGGACACATTGCAGGAGGCTGTCAGTGTTTTGCCTGAGTGTCTATCAATAAGTGGATTAAAGGCTGTTCACACTCCAGCATGAATCACACTCCAGTATGCTGTTTTACAGATTAAGACCCAATCCCCTTTTTATGTGGTAAAAGATTAGATGACTTTGGCCCCCGATGAGGAATTAAACCCATTTGTCAGGCCTCGCACGTTGAGTAGGATTGTGTCCGTTTGTGTGTATCTACACATAAATTGCTGTCCATTTACAGTAGGTGTCTGTGAGGTGTCGAAGGGTGACACCTCTGTCCATCTTTCATATTTGCCTCTCATATCTGTCTCTCACATATCTATCTATCTATCTATCTATCTATCTATCTATCTATCTATCTATCTATCTATCTATCTATCTATCTATCTATCTATCTATCTATCTATCTATCTATCTATCTATCTATCTATCTATCTATCTATCTATCTATCTATCTATCTATCTATCTATCTGTCTGTCTGTCTGTCTGTCTGTCTGTCTGTCTGTCTGTCTCACTGTCTGTCTGTCTGTCTGTCTCACTGTCTGTCTGTCTGTCTGTCTGGAGTACGAATAAAGGCTAAAGTCTCCTTTATTATAAACAATGTATTTTTATGAAATGCAGTTTTATATTAGCCTGGATGCCAGCCGAACTTAGCCACGCCCACAACATTTGAGGTCGGGAAGTTCGGTCTGGACTTGATCCGTTGTGGATCAATTATGCTCGAACCAGAGCTGTTTGTCCAATCAAATTGTCAGGGCGGGCTTTGTACGATGATGGACAGATGATCAACAGCCCACGTCATCAAAGACTGATTGGGTTGAATTTGTCCTAATCCTAAACGGAGAACTTGTTCGTATATGCATTCACCTTTACTTTTTCGCTCTAAAATGATGATTGTGTTGCTAAGTACTCCGTGTATCCTTAAATTATTTTTACAACACCGGCAAAGATCGTTTATGCTCATCTTCTCCTTCTACTTCTTCCAGCGTGCCTGCAGTTCTATCCAATTGAGGGCAAAGGCATTTTCTTTCCTGGTTCGGTTGAAACACGCCTCATAATCATAGCCCAATGGAGCAGTATCAGACTAATATTCTAACTAGAATCTGAGTATGACGACGTCAGGCTAGTTTTATATATGAAAAACACAATTGTATATTTGCATTTGTGACCTTGGACCACAAAACCAACGTCATAAGGGGACATTTTTTGTAATTGAGATTTATCTAAATTAAGCTTAAAGATAAATAAGCTTTCTATTGATGTATGGTTTGTTAGGATAGGACAATATTTGGCAGAGATACAACTATTTGGAAATCTGGAATCTGAGGCTGCAAAAAAGTCTAAATATGTCTTACTTAAATTAAGGAAAAAATTATATTTCTTATAAAACTGTATTTTATGTATATATTAACAGTTTTTATTTTATTTTATATAATTTTTTCAGAAAATGGCCAAAATGAATGGCATGTAAACCAAGAAAAATTAATGATGATATTAATGTCGTATTAAGGTACTGTATATGTTATCATATGAAATCATATTCAGATCAAATACACATTCCCTACATCTGAATTTCCTGAAAGTATTTAATCCTTTGCCTGCGTCCCATCCAGGATACAGCAGTAATTAAAAGCAAATGTTTACAGATATTTTGGTCTGTGTGACTATCCCACTTGCGTCAGACCAAAGGTTCTTCATCTCTCGCACTCTCTTCTCTCTCTCTCTCTCTTTTTCTCTCTCTCTCTCTCTCTCTCTAAATGTGTGAAAATGAAGCGAGAAAGCGAGTGTTTTAAGCAGGTCACCATATGGTTTCTCTACTGTACATGCACTGTCCTCTTTTATACCAAGGTGCTCCATTAGTGACCCATTGGACACACTCCAGCAGCTTCAGTAATGGGGCTCTTTTCAGGTGTACACGTGTGTGTGTGTGTGTGTGTGTGTGTGTGTGTGTGTGTGTGTGTGTGTGTGTGTGTGTGTGTGTGTGTGTGTGTGTGTGTGTGTGTGTGTGTGTGTGTGTGTGTGTGTGTGTGTGTGTGTGTGTGTGTGTGTGTGTGTGTGTGTGTGTGTCTGTGTCTGTGTCTGTGTATCTGTGTGTGTGTAATGAAGTTTCTGCTTGTTTGATTACTGATTAAACATTCAGGCAACACAAGCACAATCGGCTGGCTCAGCCGAGCTAATTGCATTCCCTAAGGAGATGATCCAAGCACAAGTAGTCCAATCCTCCTTTCACGGATCGGACCTCATGAGCAGTCCTATATCTGTGCGCATCAGCCTGTGTGCATGCGTTGGCCATTGTGTTGTGCTTTGTGCCTGTTCGCGTCTGTTTCAGTTTAAAGGCTCATTAAAACCTGTGCTATAAATAGATGCATATGTTCCCTTGGCCGCAGCGGTGCATTAAACGTGTTAGCTTTTTCTCACTCTTCGACTGCATTGTGTCTGGCCTATCCTGATGCGTTCGCTGCTCCTGGAGGACGCGGGAATCCCGACGCTACTGCACAATCCAGTATAGACTTGTCCACAGTTACATCAGGCTGAATGTGTCTTTCTCTCACATCTGTCCCACAGAACACAGGTGCATGAGGCCAGTGGGAGTATTTCAAAACAAAAATAACACATGGACAAAGATTAGTGCACATAGGACATCTGTCTTTAAGCATCAAGGGTCTCTTTTCTTGTCTTTTCTTGTTGTGAGTGTCCAGGGTTTCATGAAGAGGAAAAATGCACATGTATGTTTGGGGACAAGCTTGCAGAAGCTTCCCATGGGAATGTCCTCAAAGGTAAAATTATAAATATTTTTTAGGGTTAGGAGTAGTAGGCTAACATAATAATTAGGGTTATAATTAGCAAATTTGGTATATGTGTTAATAAATATTGTTAATATGTTAACATGGTCACCTTTTGACAACCTTAAAAATACATTTGGTAAAGTATTGTTTTTTCTCAAATTTTCTTAAAGACACTTCTGTCCTTTTCCTGTTCTCACTAGTATGGCAATCACAAGTAAGCAACCCGAAACATCCTAGCAACACTCTAGCGACTGCCTATGACACCCTAGCAACCACAAGGCAATGTGCTAAAACCTCTCTAACACTAGCAATGTGCTTAAAACCATTCAAAATATCTTGGCAGCCACATAGCAACACCCTGACCAATTATTCTAGTATTGTGTAAAAACTTAGTTAACACGATTCAAAATCAGACTATTTCAAAAATAGCTCAATTGAAAAGAAATCTCTGAGCAGTCTCTTCTATTCTAAGTTGAAATAATGTTAGTTTGCATCCTCAGTGCCCATATACAGATGAGATTTGTCAGTGGTGGGTTACATTATCAGGCCACTGTCCTCTGTCAGACCTCATTGTGCCGTCAGCATCATAGAGAAGATCCCGGCTGACACGCACACACCTTTCTATACATCTCCAAATGCAGCCAATCACAGACTTGTGGCGCTCGGCCGCACGGGGACCTGAGCAGCGTGGAAAATGTGGCTGATGATGGACTGCTGTGGGTTTAGAAAAAGAGGGAAAAATAAGGCAGTGACACAACAAACTGTGACCCATGCTAGTCCTGTTAATTCATCATCTACAGGCCTGGCAGCTCTAAAGAAACTATGTTACTGCTTGGTTCAAGATGACTGGTGGATATATGTGATGCCGTGAAGAACAGGATCACTTTTGGAAAGTGGGGAGTGTGGCTAATGCTGAGGCTAAAGCTAATGCTAATACCAAATATTTCAATAATTCAGACCGCTTTTTTTCGGGCTTAAACTAGCAAAAGTGGATTCGGACCAGTGTTAATTTTGAAAGCAAATTTTGATTTAGTTTTAGTCATAGTATTTTGACTAAAATGCCATTTAGTTTTAGTCATATTTTAGTCACCTGAATTGTTTTTAGTTTTAGTCTAGTTTTAGTCGACTAAATATCATAAGATTTTAGTCGACTAAATCTACAGTAGATTTAGTATCCTAAAATCGAATGAGTTTAGTTAAATTGTAATACATTAAGCATTTAAGCATTACATTATCGACTGTCACTTGAACTGACATTTTGACATAATTTTGTTTTTGACATTAAAAATACACGAAAGAGAGCTCAATTCACTTTTTTGTTTGTTTTTTAAAAACATCTATATAGTTTTTATAACTTTGTATTTCTGTTTTAGTTAGTAGGCCATATCAGGTTAAGCTAAAGCTTCAAATAAGTGTTTTTTTTTTTCAGTTAACATTTATTTAATTTCAAGTAATGGTTTTAAAACGGTTTTAGTTAACTATTATAACCCTGATACTTTGATACTTTATTGAATATGTGTCAAATACTGGTCTTTCCTCCTGACTATGAATTAAATGGGTACAGTTTATTGTGTAACCAAAAACGAATATATAATGCGTGACTTTTAATTACAAACAAGCTCGAAATACAAATTGACTCTTATTTTGAAATGTATGTGCCTTACTATTGCAGTTGCAGGAGCTCATTCAAATTATTCGTCAATGAAATTAACACTGATTCAGACATGCCCTAAGTGCACCTGCTCCATGCGCTTCAGCCCATGCCCTCAGATCGGTAAAATAGGGACCATATAGTTCATCATAACATCATAATATACATCATATAAATAATTATCCTCCTATATTGCTAAATGTATCCAATTTTTCATATCAACAGAAAAAATGCTCGTGCACGTGAGTGACCATCACACGGTGTGAATAATCAAAGACGCAATCAGAGAGACTCGCCGACGCCCGTGAGATATTTGCCATGCTAAATATCTGGACCTGTCGGCTCCTGTTAAAACTCCTGCTGTGTAAAATGTGTTCTGACTGAAAATTATATCGGCGATGACCGACAGCCAATGAGAGAGCCAGAGACTGGGCAGCGGGAGGTTCGGGGAGGAGTTATGGACCAGAATATCAGTATTTTAATAGATATATTTACAATGATATCAAACAGAAACAAAGCACACAAATTTGCTTGACCAGCCACAACAGCAGCACAGTGCAAAATTATTTATTTACCTCCAACTCTCTTTGCAAAACACTATCATTGCTCCCTGTGTCTCCAACCATTTCCTCCGCCATAATCTTTTTTCTTTTTCTCCTTTTCGCAGCAAATCAGCGCACAGACTATTTGGATCGCAAGCTTTCTGCAGTCTATATTTTAATAACAATTCCAGTCTCACGCGAGAACTCCAGTCTGACGCACATGTGATCTCGCGTTGTTTCCTTGTCATTTCTTGCGTGTGTTTTGGTTGTGAAATGTAGTTTGCGGACGCGACAGAGCTGTCGGCGATTCTTCCTCTTGTTCAGTCATGCAATGTAAAACCCCCTGTCGCCGACGACGTGCAGTGTGAACACAGCAGTGACTGAATGCTACCACAGGTCATAGTCATGCAGTGTGAATCGAGCAGTGATCCGACGAGTTTGAACATTTTGCAGTCTGAACTCGGCAGCCGATTTCAAACCATGTATTTTTTTCACTGCTGTTTTAAGGAGAAAATACTCAGCAATGGTTTTGACTTATGCATTTGCACATGGTTTGTCTTAAAGCACAAGTATATGTATATATATATATATATTTTAGGGGTGGCACGGTACATGGAAAAAAACCGAACCGTTCGGTTCGCTTGTCTCGGTTCGGTGTGTGTGCGTCGCACGGTTCGTGCATGCGCAATGTATCCTTGTGCCCGTATGTTACCTCAGACAGTGGATGTGCTTTTCGCACGAAATAAGAGGTGTGTGTGGACAGTAAAGTAAAAGTGGAGTGCTGCAGGTCACGTCACATGTAGAAATGAAAGTGGGAGAGATAAGGAAGGCTGCCCGGAGTTGGAGGATGCGCTAGCATCGTAGATGCAGTGCGAGAGCGGGTGCCGCGCCGCGCGTGCCCGTTGAGCAGACATACACTGGCAGGTTTGTCTCGCGAGTCGCGCACCTGAACTACGGCTCGTGTATTGCAAATACAGGCAAATATTGTCCATTCTGTCACATTTTCCGGTGTTCTCCTCCGACCCCTATCTGTCTCGTGCTTTGATTTATGATGGGCAACATATATATATCTGCTGCAAGACCGTGTTCCCCTCTGTCTCATACACACATTCATATGTTGTATATAAGTAATTCACATGATAAATGTAACATTTAAAAGTTAAGATATGCTTCTAGTTCTAATAATTTAAACATGCCTTTGAAGTTTGGGCAAAAACTTCTGGCAGTGTTGTGTTTTCGTGTATTTTATGTAATTTTTTCACAGCGCTGGATGTCATATGGTGATTGTGAAACACACGGGACACTTCATGGTGAAATTTGTTAATCAGGTCAGCTGAATTAAAGCCACAGTGCATTGTTCTGATCAAAATTGACATGATTAACATGAAAAATGTTACGCCAATGTGTCGGACTCGGTAGACAGCCAGTTAGGAAACAACTTGATATAACAATTTTTAATACTGAATCCTAATTAGATTAGATTAGATTAGATTCAACTTTATTGTCATTACACAAGTAAAAGTACAAGGCAACAAAATGCAGTTTAGGTCTAACCAGAAGTGCAATAGCAGCAAGTGCAGGATATACAGTGGTTGCGTCAGTGCAGGACATGGAAATGTACTGAATATATATAAATATGTATATATAGAGACGGTTATTACTATAAACAGAATTGTGGATGATTAAGCTATATATCATAATGCTGAAGTAAATAAAAAACAACAACAACAAGAACCGTACAGAACCGAAAACCGTGACCCTAAAACCGTGATACGAACCGAACCGTGGGTTTTGTGAACCGTGCCACCCCTAATATATATATATATATATATATATATATATATATATATATATATATATATATATATATATATATATATATATAGATGGCTCATTAGCAGCCGTTTCAATGGGCTGCTATACATAAGCCATCTACCATATTGGAACTGTCAAAGCCAGTCCGTGGACTCTGAATTTCAGAGTAAGCTGACTCAGTGTCTGCAACCATAGTTAGGCACATGTATGAATATCTATACATGAAATAGTCTTCAGCAGATGATTATGCTAAACTAACACAATACAACAAGACAAAGGCGTCAGCTAACACAACATTACCATAGTTACCATAGTAAAAGTAAAAAGATTAAAAGTAGGCCTACCATAGTAAAAACATGTAATATTGAGTTAATACATACAAAAACACAAACCAACACATTCTCACCTGTGAAAGTTTATTCCATTTCTTTGGGAATTTAAATCTCGGCGGTTTCACAGTGAGAAGCTGCGCAATGTTGTGGCATCTTTGCTTTGATTCTTACTGTGAGTGACGACATGTTGACCGCTGTAAGGTGCCGGGCTCACCAATGTGTCTGGAGTGGTCGAATGTGGAATCTATATGTATACATATCAATGTTAAAGTATATTAAAAACACCACGTAGACATATAAACAACATTAAAACTTGATTTTCACCACAGGGGGTAAATAAATGATAAATAGGTTGTGTTGAAATCTGGACTGCGGTCTCTTTGGAAAATCTTAAACTGTGGGCATTGAGGGCATACCCAGTTTGTGTATCTAGGTGAGATGGAGAATAATGTTGGGTTTATGGTAAATTAGCCTCCAGAGCTTCTTGACACCCAGTATTGTGCACTTGTGTCTCTCTACTTGATTCATGCGGCTTCCTGTTTACCGCTTTTCTCTGGGTTCATTTGACAGGTCAGTGCATAAATGCATTATGTATTTCACATCACATCATGCTCATTTCTCCTCAGCTTTAGGACAGCTCTCAAATCCCATAATCCTTTGGAGCTCCTTTACTACAGTCCCCACCCTGACTCTCTTTCCTCCTGCTTAAATCAGGTGGTCTCTTGTGCTCACACACAAGCACACACTTGTGTATTGCATATACATGCACATGAGATCCACATACGCATACACCCACACAAAAAAACACACACACACTTGCTCATGTGGAAAGGGGTTTCCAGGATCTGCCAGAATTAAGCCACAAATATGCTCAACGCATCAGTAATCAAGACAATGTGGATCAGCCAGGCTTTTCAGGTAACGTCTGGCAGAATGAGTTCAGGTTTCTGTCACAATCTGACACCGTTTACTCCTGGTTTTAACAGGTGTCTCGGCTGATCACAAGTAGTCAGCCGAGACAGATCGACAGATCTTAAAAAGTGTTTAAACAGGTTTACATCTGTATATTACATATATCAAATTAGCAAATTTTGCTGGACGATAAATTGGCCAAGAAATTATTTTGATAAACGATAATAGACCATTTTCATCTAAAATAATGATAATGGCATAATAATGCAGGTACACATTTTCAGAGATCAATAAACTTTTATTTCTAAAGACTATTTAGCACTGAAAACGGAAAGAATTTTAAATATCCACAATAAATGAACAAAACAACCTCACTCTCAGTCTGTTAACAAAAAAATGCACTTGAATAAACAGCTGGGAAACCTGCAACAGATGATTGTGTGTAGTGCTGGGAATCGATTTAAAAAAAATTACTTTTAGTTACGTTTTTAATGTTTTGATATTGTAATAATTTCAGTTACTCTCCAAATGAATGTAGAAACAATTTATTGACAGCATATTTGAATGTGTTTTAATATGTTTTTATGAATGAAGGCCATCACTGATATCTCTATGTAACATTAATGACGTTACATTACAGTATAACTGAAAGATACCAATTTCAACATTTATTAGGCTTTTTAAAAAAAACAATTTTTAATTTAAGTGAACTTAAAACAATCTTTACATAACCCCATTATAATAAATATTATTTTACCTGTGCCTTCCCTGTTAGACATACACAGAAATTTAATAGTTATCAAACACCTTTCTTAACTGCATAAATAATAAATGAAATATAGATTAATCATCATTAAAGCTATAATATTCTCTGTTCCCATTGTTCTTTAATGAACATTAATGACAGGCATCATCAGTGCTCCTGTCACTTTAAGAACAGCCGTTGCCGAACATGACACGGATCTCACGCGCTGTCACGCACATCTCATTTCCTCACAACTCTTTAAGTTCATTTAAGACGTTATTTAACAAATTTAAGACTCCTAATATGAGAATACTCAAAATTCCCTGTGTTGTTGTTGTTGTTTGTTCAAGAGCAAAAGAGAACTCAATGTGAGCATGAGACTGACGCGAGTGTGTCCGAGTGTCCCTTGATTATCTGACATGAGACGCAGCCACACAGACAGGACACTGACACACACACACACACACACACACACACACACACACACACACACACACACACACACACACACACACACACACACAGACAGGACATTGGCGTATTCTCTTGTGTCTTGTCGCTCTTAGAAGCATTTACATGTATAAGAGCATGATCATATAATGTATGAGTTTCAAACAACACGTATGGAGTGAGATGCTGAAAAAAGCCATGAATCAACAGTCTTGATATGTATGCCTGTATTTAAGATGTTTAAAGATAAAGCTTCTCTAAGAGTTTTACCCTGTACCGTTCAGTACTTTTGACCTTTTACAGCACAGCGTACTCTGGTTACAGCCCATGTTTGAGTGAGTGTATTTTTGGGTAATGTGTGTGACCCACGTCTTGTTGATGGGTTGGAATTTTTGCAGTAAGTGGTTTTGAGTGTGTGAAAAAATCCCTTTCTTAACACCCTTTGTGTTACACGGGCGCTCAATATAGCATAGTACATGCTTTGATTCTCACGCCATCAATCTTTGTGGAGGGCGGAAGGTATTGAGACTTTATATGCAAGGGACTGGTCCATTTTCCAAAAGCATGCATGGACAAGGATGGATGAAGTCTGTGGGGAGCAGAGCTGGTTGGAGTCATGTTTTATCCAAAGCCCAGTGGGACCCTTTGAGGAAAGATTTCCACGGAAGCTCCAGGCTGATTGGGATGCAGGGGGAGCGTCAGATCGGCAGGAGATTAGAGTGAATTGAGACATGTATCAGAGGAAGGGAGTGCTGCCTTTGATTGGGTACTTTTCTGGGTGGTTCACCATCCACAAACCCTGCTTTCATTCAGTTCTCTTTCATTTCTAGTTCCCTCTCTTACTCATTCTCCCTCTCTGACAGGTGCGGAATGATTTGACCAATGAGCTGGAGAAGGCAGACATCCAGATTGCAGACACTGAGAGTTTCTCTAATGATCCCTGTGTGAATGTGAAGAAACTAAAGGTAAGGATGCTTACAGGCCTCACTGAGAAAACATGAATAGCTCACAGCCCACGATGTGTATAAATGGATTTGAAATGGATTTCTTAGATGTAACTTTATGTGTTGAATTACTGGAAATTATTACTCCACTCGCTTGGAAGTCACCAGAGTTCAAATTCAGCTTTGGGCAACTCCCAGTCCTATTATCAAATACCACTGTTTTGTTTTGTTTTTTAACTGACAAAAAAAATAATTCTTGTTTTGAGCATAAATATAACATTTTGTGTTTAAACTGAAAATAAAAATAAATAACAAATTAAAAATGCGTCTGATTTTAACAATAAGATAAATTATGAATAAAAAAAAAATTAGACAAATTATGAAATTTAATAAGACAATTTATTCCCCCTGAGAAAACCATTTATGCCATTTATGTATTTAAAAAAATTTTTTCTTTTTTTATAGATTTTTTAAAAAAAAACATTAATTATAGACATTCAACATTACAGTATAACTGAAAACTATCAATTTCAACATTTATTAAGCTTTAAACAAACGTTTAAGTTTTCTAAGTGAACTTAAAACAATCTTCACATAAACCCATTATAATAAATGTCATATTTACCTGTGGACTTCTTACCTAAATATACAGAAATTGAGTTATCAAACACTTTACAGTCTTCACTGCATAAATGATACAATTAAATATAGATTAATCCTAAAGCTACAATTTTCTGTTACCTTTGTTCTTTGATTAGCATTAATGGTCACAGCAACTGATTTATTATGATTCTGTCACTTTAAGACCTGCCGCTGCCGAACATGACGCAACTCATATTCAATTTAATTTGAGACATTATTTAACTAATTTAAGATTGCTCTTATGAGGAAAATCGACAAAACGGACATACATAATTCTGTGTGTTATTGTTTGTTTAAGCGCGAAAGAGAACTCAATACTGGCATGCGTCTTTCTGTCCACACAAGTCGTGTGCATATACATGTTAATTATATGCTAATGAGTTGTGGTGTCATTGTTTTAACCATTACGGGTATAGCTTTGGATGACTCTTGAAGATAATACTGAAATGTTTTCTTAGTCATTATCATAAACAAATACAGTGGCATGAATACATTTATTTGGGTCTGTGTATGATTTGAATAGCCATTGTTCCATTGTTCCATTGTTGTCTGCTGCTTCTCTTACTTTGCAATATCCAACTAAAGGTTTGTTCCCACCTTTTTTTGCTGAGTCATTTTTTTTTCACCGTGAAACTATTATGATTTCTATTACCTTCCTGACTTAGTACCTCCATTATCGCAATTCCCCAAATGGCAAAGAACTGCTGAAGAACTGTTTCTTTAAATTTTGCACGCTCAGACTTTTCACCAGTTGACAGCGCCTCTGTAAATTTGACATTATATTTCACATTGAAACACATTGAGTCTGGGACGGCAGTCGCCCTTGTTACATTATATATAAACAAATTGTTGAGACTTTTGAAACGAACATCTGCTATGCTACCCTTCGCTATGCAAATGTGGGAAAGTCTGGCAACCATGCTCTTGATAAAAGCAAAGCGAGTGGTGACTGATGTCCTGGGGCAGCCTGGCATGGATCCATCCTCCTTTTTGACTGGGTGGAAGAAGCTTGTGTCTGCCAG
This sequence comes from Romanogobio albipinnatus, assembly GCA_023566225.1. Classification (NCBI taxonomy): domain Eukaryota; kingdom Metazoa; phylum Chordata; class Actinopteri; order Cypriniformes; family Gobionidae; genus Romanogobio; species Romanogobio albipinnatus. The sequence goes on along the minus strand of CM042261.1, from coordinate 15,045,809 downwards.
GACTCCAAGACAGCTGGAGCCACTTACACAGCTGGAGGGATTCAGGTTAAGTGCCCATGCCGTCGGGAGCGGCAGCAGGCTTTGTAACGGCTGCTGATTGTGAAGCAAGAAGCGCCTGACCCAAGCAGTCGGCCCTGAAAAGGGATGCGGGAGTATTTCACACAATAGCTCCAAAATCTCAGCATGTTCTTTGGCACCACTGCAGAGGGTGGTTTTGTGGCAAATGAGACAGTCTCAAGGAAACCGTTTGCCACAAGCCACACATTCACTTTCAAACAGCGTTTGAATGCGGTCCCATTGCGAACGCCGTTTATGTCACTATAGTCGAGTTTAGAGCAGGTCTGGGATCAGTTTTAACATTATTTTTTCTCTTCTGTTTGAACATGATAGTTTTCATCTTGAGCAGCTCATTAGTTGTGCATGTTAAATGCTCTTCCCGTAGCCTCCTGCTTGAGGATAACATCCCAAGAGGAAAAAGCAAAAAAAAAATGGATTCAGAGATGATTCTTAAAGTCGCTGGTGGGCATTTCAATATCCTGGCAGCTGTGACACATCTTTTGATGGATGGGGCTGCGGCGACCCTCAAACAAGGCTGTCTGACTTCCACCTGAAATTTTCATTGGCATTTGCTAGAATCAAGGGCAATTAAGAGGGTAGAGAGGGATTTTATTAGATCCGGATGCACAGAATGAGAAAAAAGGTACTTAATAACCTCAAGAATATGCCGGTTTATATATTGAAGTATTAGCATAGCCTTTAGCACACGACAGATGCGTACAGATCATTTTCATGGATTCAGTCTTGGCTTCATGGTCTCAGTGGTCCTTTGCAAAGATATCCTGCTCTAGTGATGGATTGATCTTCATGATACAGAACTGAAGGAGGTGGAAACACAATGCTGAATTATTTACAGACTCAATCATGCAATGAATGCTGGTTATAGATACAGATATTGTGTATAGATACACTATTGTGCTTTTAATACATTTGGTCTTTATGTCTAACCTAGCAAAGCTACATGAATAGCCTGCTTGCTTTTTTGTGAAAGAACAGACAAAAACAATATGGAAGAGATGGATACTGGAAATTTGACCAAGCTGGATTTGAAATTTGGTGATTTCCATACACTGGAGCCACATTTCCTTGAATGCAAAATGTATCATTTATTCTCCAAATGTATTTGCAATCTGTTTGTTTGAGAGGCCCAATTGTGAGTGGCCTAATAATATTTCAACCAATAGCATGAGTGGGGCCGGACTACCTTTTTCAGACAATGACAGATGGGAAGAGTGTTTGAAATCAGTCGAAAACTGCAGTACTGTTTGGTGCTTCTAGTTGTGCAGATATTAAACACTTTACCTGTAATTTCAGAAGTGGTTGCTTTTATTCGTCTAATTTTTATATTGTTTTATGTTTATTTTTGTGCATTTTATTTCATGTAATTATTGTGGAATAATTCCTGGGTTAAGGATACAGTTTTGTGGTTACCGGCACACTTAGAATCGTTTTAACTGTGATATACTGTACATTTCACCATTATATCTGTTATATTTAAATCGTTTTATTATTTAGCCATTAAAGGGTTAGCTTGCCCAAAAATGAAAATTATGTCATTAAATACTTACCCTCATGTCATTCCAAACCCGTAAGACTTTCGTTCATCTTCGGAACACAAATTAAGATATTTTTGATGAAATCTGAGAGCTTTCTGACCCATCATGGACAGCTATGTCAAAACCACTGTCAAGGCCCAGAAAGGTATCGCTTCATAACAATAAAGTTGAACCACTGTAGTCACATGGACTATTTTAACAATGTCTTTCTGGACCTTGAAAGTGGTAATGGTCTTGCAGTCTATGGGGGGTCAGAAAGCTCTCGGATTTCATCAAAAATATCTTAATGTGTCCTGAAGATGAATGAAGGTCTCACAGGTTCAGAACGACAAGTAATAATGACGGCAATTTCATTTTTGGGTGAACTAACACTTTAATGGCTAAATAATAATAAGATTTGAATATAACAGATATAATGGTGAAATGTACAGTATGTAATTTTGGGTGAACTAACTCTTTAACTACCCTTTTAATTCTGTTCTCTGTCCCCTCTCTGTAGGATAATGACGTTCGGATCATCATCGGTCAGTTTGATGAGAATCTGGCCGCTAAGGTCTTCTGCTGTGTAAGTTAGACAAACTTAGTCACCATAACATGCACCGCCAGCCTCAGACTTACTGCAAAGACCTTTTTGGATTGCTGAAATGTTTATATTTCTTTAATATAACAGTACATTTTCCACAGAAAAGTTTAACTGTGTCAGCATACGGTCACAATGCAGTTTGCTTAACAGTTCTTTTTTTTTTTTTTAAACGAGATGACTGTTGAGTCCCTGATCTTGTGTGTGTGTGCTCCAGGCTTATAACCTGAACATGTATGGCAGTAAGTATCAGTGGATCATCCCAGGATGGTATCAGGGGAACTGGTGGGAGCAGGCAAACTCCACAAACTGCACCACTAAGAAGCTGCTGACAGCCATGGAGGGTTATATCAGCGTGGACTTTGAGCCCCTCAGTGCCAAACAGATAAAAGGAATATCGGGAAGAGTGAGTGTCTGCAATGCAATGCATCTCACATGTTATGGAGGACATTTCTGATTTCTCACAGACAAAAAATTCTACCATGTGCAATAGGAAAAATGTATACATTGAAATTTCTGTTTCAATAATTTCTCAATATTAGCTTTCCTCAATTTGTCATATTGAAATGAGTAGCTTAGACCAGGGGTTTTCAAACTTGTTGATGCCAAGGACCCCCAAATATGATGAATCCCCTTCCAAAAATCCATCTATTTTTATGTACAAAAAAACATTTAAACTGTTAGATAAATAGTAAGGGTGACATTATACATACAACATATTGTTTACCAACTTAAATTGGCTATTAATGTTGGATGTATAAACCTGAAAAAAACATTTTCCATTAAAAATTATTTGTATAAGCAACTAACAAATGTATGTAAGCAGCTTACGTACTGCGTTAAGAATACCGCATTACAACCCCGGTGAGCAAGATAAAGGGGACTATAGTGAGAAATACAAACTAAAGATACAAAGCAAACATATACAACTCTGTAATGTATACTGCAAGAAAGGAGAGAAACATTTAGAAATGAAACAGATAGAATATTCAGTAGACTTTATTCATTTTTGCTTTGTCTTTTTATTCTCTGAAATTTTCTGGGGACCCCTTAGAACCTTCTGGAGGACCCCAGTTTGAAAACCCCTGGCTTAGACCAGGATGTCCAGGCTGGTTTATGTTGTTTTTCTTGATCAGTTGTTGGTAGTCTTGATCTTTTTAACAAATACATATATATTTAAAAATATGATGTTGCGTATATTCATGGTTATTGAAGATGCAAGGAAGATATTGCTTGTTTATTAAATTTTAAATTAAATTTAAACATTGTTACAAAAATAATCTATTTCAAATAAATTATGTTCTTTGAACTTTCTGTTCATCAAAGAATCCTCAAAAAATGTATTTTGGTTTCCACAAAAGAAAAAAAGTTTTTAAAATTGATAGTATTAAGAAATGTTTCTTGAGCAGCAAATCAGCATATTAGAATAATTTCTAAAGGATCATGTGACACTGGGGACTGGAGTAAATTCAGCTTTGCCATTACAGGAATAAATTACATTTTATAATATATTAAAATAGAAAATCGTTATTTCAAATTCTAAATAATATTTCACAATATTACTACTTTGACTGTATATTCATCAAATAAATGCCACCTTTGTGAGAATAAGAGACTTTTACTAGATTGTTACACCAATTGACAATTGACTTTTTTAATTAAAATCAATGTTAAAGTCCCAATGAACCGGAAGTTGCAACTAATTTTACTTCAGCGCAACTCCTCTCCACCTCTCGCTCATAGCAGACTAACGGTTGGAGAGTGGTTAAGGATATTCAAACCCAAGCGGTAAAACTGACATCATCTGAGAAGGGACGCCATTCCATTCCCAGTTACTTTTCATTTTTTGATTAAAGATTACCACAGCTAACAATTTTTTCTGTGTATTAACTTGCACTGATTTTTTTGTTCACCCTAAGACCAGTAATGTTTGCTAACAAATAATGTAATTTCATGAGGACTTTAAGTAGAAGACTGTATGAATGGTTTTAAAAAATGGACACAAATATTAGGTTTCTAAGAACCTGGTACAGGTTTTTAAAAATATTTCTCCTTTTTATCATCTTGGGCATTCTTATTTGTGAATCAGACAAGTTTTGAAGCAGCACTGCTTTATCTGTCTGTCTTCAGACACCGCAGGAGTATGCGAGGGAGTACAACCGGGAGCGAGAGCAGAAAGGAGTGGAACCCAGCAAGTTCCACGGCTTTGCCTACGATGGCATCTGGGTGATTGCGAAGACCCTCACACGCGTCATGGAGCTCCTCAGACACAAGGAGAAGCACGACATGTACCACAACTTCACGGTGGATGACCGAGAGGTGGGCAAGATGGTCCTGGACGTGATGAACGAAACCAACTTCTTTGGAGTGACGGTAAGTTTATGATAACAGATGATCTACAGTTTTGCTTGGGTCCAAGCGCAGTGTTTGGTTGGCCTCTTTACAATTCTGCAACATGTTCCCACGATATAGGCATGTCACTTTTTATTGAGCCATCATTTTGCTGTATAACTGCCTGTGAGAGGCTGAGGGGAGGGCAAACATTTAAGAATGCATCTTTGGATTAGAGGCTAGTAATGCTGAACATGCGATGCCGCTGACAGAATGAGAACCAGATAAGAGGTAGGGAGATATTTGGTATGCAGGGAGTGTCCTGTCTGCAGACATCACTGAATGTGTTTGTTTATGAGAACACACTGCTGCAGGCTGCCAAAAGAGAGAATCACAGAGCGCAAAAAGAAGGCAAGTCAGCAAATCTAAAGGCACGTGCTGAAGCTGAACCGACCTGTCTCTCTAAAAAACCAGAAGGAGTTTTGATATTGCAGTAAATGCTGTTGGTTTGGGAATGAATAGGGGTTAATGGGCATTTTGGGTTTTAGTACAGTATGTCCTCCAGCCCTCCATCTTCAGCTTTTAGCAGTTATCTCTCATGTGTAGCAGAGTATGTTTTATGTTTGCTCAGGCTGCTAACAAACAATGCATGTGCCGCGAGACCTCGGCGCAGAAGCTTAATGGAGAGGAAGGAAAAACAAACAACACACATAAAAAAGAAAATACTGCTGGAAAACCAGTGGAGATATGAGCAGAAAAAGCAAACAAGAGCATTCGGTCTTTCTACCTCCTTTTAGATAGGGATGCACAATATATCGGTACCATAATGTTTATTGGCCGACATACAAGAATTAATTCATTGGTATCAGCCGGTATTGTATATTTAATTGTTCATATATCCTCTATTTATACATTTAGATTACTTTTGCCATCATTTAACATTCACTTAAAGTCCTTAAAATGCAATATTTAGCAAATCTTCAGGGTTGGAAAGATGGATGCGATTCCTTTTAGCTGTTTGACACGTTTAATAAACACAGTTCCCTTTCGTTCAGTCACTCTGAGTAACGTCAGTGACTGACGAATGGGGGTTTCGCTTAGAAGCCAATCGCCTTTGAGCTCTAACTAAACGAGCCAATGGCATGAAAATGCCATGGGTCTGCGGAATTTACATAACGCAAGCCCGTCCAACCGCGTGGGTATAAAGGGCGTCGCATAGCATCGCATAGCAATCTCGCATTATGTTTCTGCTTCAGAGCCGACATTACAGCCTGAGCGTGTTTACCTCTTTCAAGACGAGCAGCTCCCCAGAGTGTTGGTGTGACGGCGCATTCCAGCGAGACTCGTATTCCTGTCTGATCTGTGCAGTGATTAGCACAGCGTGCGTTTCTCCCTGGGCGCTTCAGCATCTCTGCGCAGCAAAAACTCCTCACAAAAAGATCGCAAGTGGCACGTCTTTTTCAAGATGGCTCGCCCTTGCAACGTTTCTGTGGGTTCAGCAATGGACATGCTGCCGCGGGTTCCTGGAGAGGACCCCAGTGCACATGGCAAGTCAATTGCCCCAAGTTGCTGGCCGTACGTCTTGTACGTCTTGCACCGCTTCCGAGCCCTGCTGAAGGACAAGCACATACTGGTCTGTACAGACAACACGGCGACAGTAGCGTATATCAACCGACAAGGTGGTCTACGCTCCTGTCGGATGTCGCAACTCGCCCGCCATCTCATCCTATGGAGTCAGAAGCATCTGAGGTCGCTTCGTGCAGTTCACATCCTGGGAGAACAGAATCATGCAGCCGACGAGCTGTCACGTGTTCAGACGCTGCCGGGGGAATGGCGTCTCCATCCCCAGTCAGTTCAGCTGATTTGGGAACAGTTCGGGGACGCCCAGATAGATGTTTACCTCCCACGACTCTTCCCATTGCCGCTGGTATTACTCCCTGACCGAGGGGACTCTCGGCACGGAGTCAGATAAAAGGAATATCGGATATACTTGCCTGCGCAAGTATGCGTTCCCCGCAGTGAGCCTTCTCAGACAGGTCTTGTGCAAGATCAGGGAGGACAAGGAGCAGGTCCTCATGGTCGCCCCGTATTGGCCCAGCCAGACCTGGTTCTCGGAACTGGTTCTCCTTGCGACAGCCCCTCCCTGGCCTATTCCTCTGAGACAGGATCTTCTGACTCAGAGACCCTATGGCACCCGCGTCCCGACCTGTGGAACCTACACGTGTGGGTCCTGGACGGGACGCGGCAGTTTTGAGTACCCTACCACCTCAGGTGGTGGCTACCATCACTTCCGCTAGGGCCTCGTCTACGAGACAGGCCTATGCTTTGAAGTGGAACCTCTTCGTCACCTGGTGCTCTTCTCGCCAAGAAGACTCCAGGAAATGCCCGATCGGGTCCGTGCTCTCCTTCCTCCAAGAAGGGTTGGAGCGAAGGCTGTCTCCCTCCACCCTGAAGGTTTATGTGGCCGCTATATCGGCCCATCATGACCTAGTGGATTCCAAAACGGTTGGAACGCTCCTGGTTGCATTGGCCTCCATCAAGAGGGTAGGGGACCTGCAGGCATTTTCGATTGACGAAGCGTGCCTGGAATTCGGGCCGGCCGATTCTCACGTGATCCTGAGACCCTGCCCCTGATACGTGACCAAGGTTCCCACCACTCCCTTTAGGGACCAGGTGGTGAACCTGCAAGCGCTGCCGTTGGAGGAGGCAGACCCAGCCTTGGCACTGCTCTGTCCAGTACGCGCCCTTCGCGTTTACGTAGACCGGACGCAGTGTTTCAGGACCTCAGACCAGCTCTTTGTCTGTTACGGTGGGCGGCAGAAAGGGAAGGCCCTCTCCAAGCAGAGGTTGTCCCACTGGATAGTGGACACCATTGTCCTGGCTTACCAGGTTCAAGGCATGCCATTGTAACGGAGGCCAGCTAGTAGTTGCTGTGCGAGTAAACCTCACTCCTCTAATCTCAAGAGATGCTCTAGCAACTGACGCTAGAGGTTGCAGCCTTTAGCCTCCTTGTTAGAGCGTCCGACTCTCATGCCGGCGGACCCGGGTTCGAGTCCCGCTTGGAGCGGGGCGGTTCGAACTGGAGGGGTTACATTGGTGCCGTGACCCGGATGGGAGTGAGGTTTAGGGGGGTGAGTGTAACGGAGGCCAGCTAGTAGTTGCTGTGCGAGTAAACCTCACTCCTCTAATCTCAAGAGATGCTCTAGCAACTGACGCTAGAGGTTGCAGCCTTTAGCCTCCTTGTTAGAGCGTCCACCTCTCATGCCGGCGGACCCGGGTTCGAGTCCCGCTTGGAGCGGGGCGGTTCGAACAGGAGGGGTTACACCATGCCCCATTGGGGTGAGAGCACACTCCACTAGGAGTGTTGCCTCCTCTTGGGCTTTAGCGCGTGGCGCCTCGCTGACAGACATTTGTAGGGCTGCAGGCTGGGCGACACCTAACACTTTCGCCAGGTTTTATAACCTCCGATTGGAGCCTGTGTCCACTCGTGTACTCGCCCTAAGTGGCCAGTAACTGGACAGGCTCAGGTGTCGTCGCTTGCTGCGCCATTCCACTCCATGGACTGGATACGTGCGCTATTCTACTCAGGTGAGCTTCTCAGCAGGCCCTGAGCTCCTCCAGCACTTATGATGTCGACGCCAGAGTGTTTGCCAGAGTGGTCAGCTTTCGTGTTCGACTAGGTGCCGTCGTGTGCATGGTTCCCCCGTCGGGTAACCCCCACATGTGTCTCTCCACGGTAAGTCTCTCTGAGCACGTGTCTTCCCTTTGCAAGACACCTTGCCACGCCTGGGGTTTAAAATGTTTTCCACCTGCGGCTGGATACCCCGGGTTACTCCATATGCAGTTCCTTGTAAAGGTCATATGTGTATTTGGTAAGCCCCCCCCCCCCCCCCCCCCTTAGGGTAGGCATTGTGTTGCATTTCTTCACGTGGGATATGCTTCCCAGTGTACATTGGTATTCCTGTGTTAGTGCAGTCCTTCGTCCGTTTACGACAGGGAGCTCGCACTACGCAGGGCACTGGAAGACACCCGAGTGGCGTGATTGAATTGGGACCCCCATTCGTCAGTCACTGACGTTACTCGGGGTGACTGAACGAAAGGGAACGGAGACGTAACGTTCCTCAGCCACTTCAGCTGTACTGCTGGAACGGCCGGCCGCTCAGGCTTCGGCTCTTCAGCAGGTAACATAATGCAAGATTGTTATGCGACGCCCTTTATACCCACACGGTTGGGCGGGCTTGCATTATGCAAATTCCGCAGACCCATGGCATTTTCATGCCATTGGCTCGTTTAGTTAGAGCTCAAAGGCGATTGGCTTCTAAGCGAAACCCCCATTCGTCAGTCACTTACGTTACGTCTCCATTCCCTCTCTCAGGGAACAATGGTTACATACATAACCGAGACGTTATCGCAGCTTTTTTCAATTCCTGAAGTAGCTATACTAATGTCTGTTCCACATTCTATGGCTAGCTGTATAGTAAATGATCAATCTATTTGCAACTATGATTACTACTTTTATTAATAATTAGCAGCCTTTTAAAGGAATCGTTAATTCACCCAAAAATCTCACCCTCATGTTGTTACAAAGCTGTATGAGTTTCTTTTTTCTGTTGAACACAAAATAAGATATTTAGAAGAATGTTAGTAATCAAAAAGTTGACTGTAGCCAACTGTAGAAAGGAAGGTTGGAAAAAACTATGGAAGTCATCTTTCTAGTTACCAAAATTCTTTATAATATCTTCCATACAGGTTTGGAATAACTTTAGGTGATGACAAACTGATCTCTTTGATATCATGCATCACTATCTATAGGTGATGTTTTAGTGGCTGATCCGATGGACACGCACCATTCATGATCTCAGATTCTAATTTAAAATGGAAAAAAAAAACTTCTTCCCATCAAAGCTGAATGATTGCAGAGAATCTTCTAGAACACAATCCCATAAAACTAGATAGCAGTCTGACTGCAACAGATTTAGTGGTCCCACAAGGATCAGGTTTGTCTCTTACCGATGGCTGGGTTTTTGTCCAACAGAACCGGCTGTTCTAGCTTCTCCGTCAGAGTCCTCTGAGGAGAGCTATCGATTGAGTGCCAGCATGCCTCAGGAAGTAAAACATTATCTTAGAGAAGTCTCTGTGGATCATTTTGAGTGACAAGTAATGGTGTGCTGCTTTCATTTGGTTAAGAGAACTGATGGTACATTTTAGAAGCAAACATACCATTCAAAATTTTGAGGTCAGTAATTAAGAAATTAATACTTTTTAGGTTGCATTATATTGATCAAACGTTACAGTAAAGACATTTATAATGTTACAAAAGATTTGTATTTCAAATAAGTTCTGTTCTTTTGAATTTTCTATTCATCAAAGAATCCTGGAATGAGATGATCACTATTTCCACACAAAAAAACAACAACATTAAGCAGCACAACTGCTTACATTTCAATAAGAACAGGAAACATTTCTTCTAAAACTTATTCATTTAAGTTTTATAATATTGTAAAATCTGAAAATAGATTGTTGCTCTGCAGATGTGGGCTGTGGCAGCAAAGCCCTTGTTTACAAAATCTCAAAGCACGGTCATTGCTTTGCCAATAGAAGGTTGATATCTCTTTGTATATGTGTGTGCGCGGGATATTTAAGGGCCAAACTGCCAAATCTGCAGTCTGCTATTATAAGTGGCTGTTTGGTCTGTTCGACAGCGACATCATCATTTGCTTCATCACCTTCATCACCTCCACCCACAACCCCCTTTTTCAGGCCTGAGGGTGCCTTTCACACCTGTGTGATCTCCATAAGACCCCCTGTGCCCGGCCTGTCCACACCTCTGCACAGACTCTCTCTCTCTCTCACTCTCTCTCACGTGTGCACACACACATGCACACACACCGATAAAGGTGCCATCAACATGTTTGATCCATCATCCCACACCTGCAGCGCAACACAATCTATTTTCAGCTTTTCTAATGTTATGTTCAGTCTAAACAAAGAAACTGAGAAAGAGTGTGAAAACTGAGGAAAAATCTTCATTGATTTCGAAAAACCTTACAATTACTATTACAGTTTTTCAGTCTTGCTTTTCAGTCTTAAAGGGATAGTTCACCCAAAAAATTTAATTCTGTCACCATTTTCTGACCCACATGTAACCATTCAAATGACTTTCTTTCCTCTGTTTTATAAATGTAATAATCAAAATGATGCTCCTGAAAAACAAAATATGACCATAGTATTGTCTCCACAATGTCACAAAAATGGCATCCTGCTCAGCATATCAATCAAAAATTAGGTTTTGGAAACTATGAAGTATATGTAAATTACCACAGGCCTTGTTTCAGAGTGTAAATTTCATTCGACAAGGAGTACTGCAGTTCACATTATATATTGTTGTTTACACACATAACTCTGAATTGCAGCTTTAATGTTTTGTGAAGGCGAGCATTTTCCAGCACGCCCACATCAGAGCTTCTAAACAAAGAATCGTATCGCTCTGGGATCGGAGCCTGCTCTACACTTCAAAGACAGCCATTTTTAGAGATATGATCAATTGTGAGTTGCCTCCCATGGTTTTAATGGGCTTCTAATTATTGCCATGGTAATGCAGTATGCCTCTCACCTGTTATTTTACTGGGCCGAGTGATCCCAAATCCTTTTAAATGGCTCATTAGGCAGTTCCGGGGGCCGACAGACAGCAAACTGCATTTACACTTTTCCTTTTTAGGACATAATGAGCAAATTAGATAATATTTTGATCCAGTGATGGAGCTATTTATGTGAAAATGCTATATACTCATGTGCGTTTTGATCAGATATCCGTGATTAACCTGCAAGGTCTGATGAGGTTTCACGTTAAATTTGAATGCACGATTTTGCTGGAAACTTTACTTCTTCTGTTAATGATTGTGTTTTGTAACTGGGTAAAGGGATTTATTATTTATATACTTAATATTAATTTGTTTCTTCCCCTTAAGAAGATGCATATAATCCAAAGTTTCTTAAAATGCTCTTGACGATCTCTCAAGGGCACAAGAAGGATAATATATATTTAATAGTATATTTACTTTTAACAATATTAACCACATGCTACAGCAATACATTTATTTATTTATTTATAAAAATAAAAAAAAAGCAATATAAGACTTGTTATATTTTTATATTTATATTTATTTATTTATTTTTGTATTTGTGAACCAGTAAAGCATCCCAGTTCTCCTCAGCTGGCTTAACCTGACAACCATCTCAGACCTCCATGTGGTCCTTTAATTGAACAAATCAATAGTGCTGCTTTTAATTATGTTTGCCTCAAGAACTCAATCAATTCACAGATCTTTAAACTAATAAATGGGCCTAAAAACAAGCACTGTGCCAGACTTCAAGCTATACACTCCCAATTTGTTGCTGTGCCAAGAGTGAAGGATATGGCAACAAGATGGAAAATCGATCTTTGTAAAATATATCTGTTCAACTTGGATCATGTGCCGTGATATTAATCATCCTAGCTGTGCAATCAAGACTTCTGCAAACTGTCCATTTACACTTGATAAGCAGCTCTTGTGAAGGTTGTTCGCTGTGTGTTTTTTTGCAGGGTCAGGTGATGTTCAGGAATGGGGAACGCATGGGAACCATAAAATTCACCCAGTTTCAAGGTAAGTCCATTAGATGGACATTTTTCATGGTTAACAATCCTTTTTATAGGAAATTTGGGATCAAATTCAGGTCCTTCAGCCAATGTTGATCTTTCTCCGTCTAAAATGAACATCTCAATCCATGCCAGTGTCATTTCGTAGAAAATTTGTGACACATATCTCAGTGTGACGTTGAGTCAAAGCTTGTGCCATACATCATGTAGATGGTCGGTGTGCACAGCGGCAGCTTTGGTGCCGTCCTGTAGTTTAATGGGGGTCTGAGAATTCCCCTGCCTGGCCCTCTGATGTGATTAATCCAGTGTGTGTGTGTGTGTGTGTGTGTTTCCTGAGGGCAAGGGAGATTAACTCTGGTTTGTGGGATTTAATCTTGGAGCAGGGATTCCCCCCTCACACCCCACGGCAGCTGCAGGCCAGCGTTCCCCACCCTCTTCAGTCTTATCTGCTTCGGCACAGAGGCATCCCTCCCATAGTGTGTTACATCACCTCTTCTGACTGTATTTGTGAGCAGGCCGCAGGATCGGAGGCTTGTTTGGCTGAGGGGTGATTGAACTGTCTGTCAATATGAAGGCGAATGGCAGTCAGGGATAAATAATGAAAAAAAGAAAGGAGAAGCTGTTATCAGCAGCGCCCTAGAGAGCATCTTCTTCTACACTGAGAACAATCACAACTCACTCCGTCTCAAAGCGCATACTTGCTTTGGGCTCCTTCTTTCTTTGGCTTTCTCACTCTATTACTCTGCTTTCTCTTCATTGCTCGCTCACTCACGCTCATATTCAATCAGTCAGTCACTTTCTCACTCATTTGTTCACTCACTCATACTCATCATTTATGCATTTACTCATGCGTTCACATTCTCAATCACTGTATTGTCTCTTTCACGCATTTGTTTGTTCATTCACTCACACATTTATATTCTTGACTCACAAATGTACAATTTTTGGATCAATTTATCCAAAAAGCACAAATACAATGTTATATATTTTGTTGACTTGTGTACTTCCATTATCCCAAATGTTTCCAAGAATGTTTAAATCCAGAGAAATAAGCTATTTTAACCAGGACACGGACTCTGTCTGTGTTTCGCCTATCAATGACATCATACCTGCGTTACCCTCGATTTCCATGAAAACGTGTTTTATTAGACAGGTGAGCAACTGTTTGGATACATTCATTGACAGAAAACTAATAATTGTTTTATTGTTTAATCTAAATCTCGTTTTTTTGATTTACCGCGAATACCATTGTAGTAATGTTCGTTCGTATGGGAAGAAGGAGGCGGGAACCGGCGGACATTCAAACAAGTTTAATACAAAATAAAATGGCGGCGGCAGCCCCTCACGGACAACTGCCGCCTACATACAAACACAAATGAACACAAAATAAAATGGCGGCGGCAGCCCCTCACGGCCGACTGCCGCCTACATACAAAAACAAAACGTAAATAAAACACAAAGCAAAATCCAGGCCTGGTCCTCTCTCATCCTTCACTGTCGTTGCTCCTCCTTTATACTCCCGTCACTCCTCCGTGAGCCACGAGACTGCTGCAGCGCGCAGCTGGCACCCATCTTCAATGATGAGCGCGGCCTCGTCCCGTTCTCACGGTACCTCAGCCTCGCTGCCCGCCACAACCATGTTTTACCATGCCTAATATCGATCTAGCTTACTACATTGTGCAACACATATCTCATAGTAGCTGCTGAGCAAACACGCAGAGTAGCATTATAACATAACTTTCAACACACAGCACTGCGTTACCCCATATATGCATTAGCGGAAGAAGCAGAAGCTGGTGTCTGCGGTATAATAAAAGGTCTGCGAAATCAAGGAGTCATCAAGCTATGCCTTTGTTTTGAAGGCGACCTCTAGCGGCGAAAAATACATATTGTGGCTTTAAGGCTGGAAATTGGAATGCATAACAAAATTAACAGATCTGAACGACTGAAGATCACACACTACCAGACTTTCACAACTAAAGGCCAATTCACACTGCACCGACAGACACCAACCAATGCGGACAATCAGTATTACCAGATTACAGTATGTCACTTCTCAGACAGTCCACGACCCACAAAGCATTGATTCAGCAGGTTCTATCGATGAAAACAAGCTCTGACGATTGCCAACAGGTATTACACTGATCCGATAAAACCACCCGACAAAGTGTCTGTTGCCGTCTGTTGGTGCAGTACATGCAGAAACATGTACCTTGTTTGATATACTCTGACTGGATGATTCATTGTTTCATGCTAAAAAATCTGAATCTGTGCCCATTATCACTATGTAACCACTCTGACTGTTGAAAATCTACAGATAGCCTCTGACTTTCAGAAACTGGTGTCAAAACATCTAAACTGTACATTTTCACAAAAAATCTGCGCAAATCTGTGCAAAATGTGTGTAGTGTATTCCAGCCTTTAGTCATTCATTCACTCACTTTCTTGCTTGTTCACTGAGTCACTTTATTCATTAACTTACAGTATTTTCAGTCACTCACTGACTAACACATTGACCCAATCTCTATATCATTCACACTAAAATCATTCACACTAAAATGACTTCTTAATGAGTTTTTAATTAGGCCTTTTTACTTGTTTTCCAGTTTAAAAAACATCCCTGAAACAAGACATATTTGTTGAGAATTTCATTCACGTTTTTTTAACATCATTAATCATCATTAATACAAATGTATTGTATCTTACTGTACAACTTTGTAGATATTTGAACTGGAAAATAAGCCACAAATGTGTTAGGAATATGATTTTTGCAGCTAACACTTGGGTGGTTTGCTAATTCCCTCAGATTTCCCTGTTTTTTTCTGGATTCCACTCATTTCCAACCTCTCTCTCTCTCTCTCTCTCTCTCTCTCTCTCTCTCTCTCTCTCTCTCTCTCTCTCTCTCTCTCTCTCTCTCTCTCTATCCCTCACTGTTAAAGGATAGGAAAGATAGCCCAGGCTGAATATTTAAAGACGTGCTGATCCGCAATTGAGCCTGCCATCCATCTTTAGAGTCCTAGTCTGTCAGCTCCTATATCACACCTACTGCCACCACACACCAAACCATCTGGACAGGACACTTAGAGCCATTTCTTAACCTAGTTAAGTGGCAATCACCTCCTGTCAAGGTTGTGTTCTGGCCAAACTATTTCTTTCTCATTGTTTTTTTGAAAAAGACTTGCCTTATCAATATTTAAGTCTTTATAAGTCATTACAGTTGATAACTAATAACTGAATGCTGTCCATCAGTTTAAATGTTTGTGGTCTTTGTAGTGTCCCATTGATCAGATAAGTACCTCAATGATGATGTTCGCTGCATGGAGCTCTGACAGGACCTGATTATTCACAGTCAATGATTCACCTGACACAGCAAGACCACCTAGGGCACAAAACTTAATCAAATGTCAGATTAAAGGAGGTCCATTAGTAATAGTACTAGTTAATCTTGTTATTCACATTAAAGCTTGGCCGAGTTGAACCCACAGCAGTTATATGTGAAAACCTGAGACCATCAGATGAATAGCATTGAGTAGGATGTGTGCTGGCATCTCAGTTCATAATTACAGTACATGTTTGGTAATAGCAGTAAGGAAACATATACTTCCAGGAGCTGAATAATAAATATCTTATTTCCAATGTTCTCTTTTTTTAAGTTAGTTTTCATCTCAAGGAGGAATAAATTTTTCCCTGCAAGTGTGACAATCAATACACAAGTAGTGTTGAAGCGCACACCAGGGAGAAATCATCTCGGTTACGTATGGTAACCCTTGTTCCCTGAAGGAGGGAACGGAGACGTACGTCGGACGTCACCGACGAATTGGGATCACTTCAGGGAGCCCCTATCAGCTTTGAGATATAGAGAACAGGCCAATGGGCCATTGGCTTGCGAGATTTACATCTCGCAGTCCGCCCCGCGCCGCGGGTATAAACAGGAAGCGAGAGCGAATGCACGCTGTTTTTCACTGAGGAGCCGAACTTAGTGACTCGGCCATGCAGTGATGGTACAGCAACTGTGGCGACGGGACGTACGTCTCCGTTCCCTCCTTCAGGGAATGAGGGTTACCATACGTAACCGAGACGTTCCCTTTCAGTCGTCACGTTCGACGTACGTCGGACGTCACCAACGAATTGGGATCCCTTTGGAAAACGCCACAGTTACTACCACTTCCAGCGCCCAGAGATGAGCCCCTCAGACCCCGTCTGTTAGCGGGCGGGGAAAATCATGCAGAGAGAGTCAAAAAAGCCTCTGTTCCTCAAGACCCATTCAGCTGACTTTATTGGATAACGCTGGGAAAGCGTGCCCGTGCAGGCCGCTGCGGAAGCCACATCATGCCGTGGGCAGCACAACATACGGAAGTCCCAGGGGTGGCCCCGGCCAATTAAAGGCGGGGAACAAAACCTTCCTGAGACGGCAGAGCGGACTTTGCCGAGGGAAAGACACGGGCTCGCCGTAGGGAGCCGTACCGTGGAAAAATACACACATGGGACCCCCGTGGGGGTCACAACATATGGAACCCAGCCTAACACCCGTTCCACCAATGCATACGAGTGTTAGACCTGGCGTCGGACGCTCCGCCACATCCGACTGCCGCGGGTAACGGAGGACTCAACAGGGTTCGCCGTTCTGGGGAACTCAACTAGAGCGGTTAGCGCACGCATCCGGTCCCTAAGGAGGGGAATGGCACAGCAAGCCAACACAAGAACGGGCACTCCGGTGTTACTGACTATGGGAAGTGAGCACACAGGAAGATACTGGCTCTACACGAAGGCTATAAAATCTAGCGAACGTGTTAGATGTCGCCCAGCCCGCAGCTCTGCAAATATCTGACAGCGAGGCGCCGCAAGCCAGTGCCCAGGAAGAATTCATACGCCAAGACGATGGCATCCACTATCCAGTGGGCCATCCTCTACTTGGAGACAGCCTTTCCCTTCTGCTGTCCTCCGTAACAGACGAAGAGCTGCTCTGAGGTCCTGAAGCTTTGCGTTCTGTCCACGTAAGTCCGGAGAGCACAGACAGGACAGAGAAAAGCTAGGGCTGGGTCTGCCTCCTCCGAAGGCAGCGCTTGCAGGCTCACCACTTGGTCCCGGAAGGGAGTAATGGGAACCTTGGGCACATATCCAGGCCGGGGTCTCATGATCACATGAGAGTTACCAGGCCCGAATTCCAGGCACAATTCGTCGACCGAAAATGCTTGCAGGTCCCCTACTCTCTTGATGGAGGCCAATGCAGTCAGGAGAACTGTCTTCAACTGCTGACTGCAAAGGCTCAAAGGGCGCTCTCTGCAGTGCGGTTAGCACCAGAGACAAGTCCCAAGAGGGTATAGAGGGAGGGCGAGGCGGATTTAGTCTCCTCGCCCACCTCAGGAACCTGACGATCAGATTGTGCTTACCTAAGGACTTTCCATCTACTAGATCATGATTAGCGGCGATAGCGGCAACATTGACTTGAGGGAGACAGCCTTCGCTCCAACCCATCTTGTAGGAAGGAAAGCACGGAACTGATCGAACATCTTCGGGGGTCTTCTCGGCGAGAAGAGCACCAATCGACGAACAGGTTACACTTCAACGCATAGAGGCGCCTCGTAGAGGGGGCTCTGGCGGAAGTGATGGTGTCAACTACCACTTGCAGTAGGTCACCTAGAACCTCCACGTCACGTCCAGGGACCATACATGGAGTTTCCAGAGGTCCGGACGCGGGTGCCAAGGGTTCCGCGTCTCTGAGTCAGGAGGTCCTTCCTCAGAGG
Organism: Romanogobio albipinnatus; assembly: GCA_023566225.1. Lineage (NCBI taxonomy): Eukaryota > Metazoa > Chordata > Actinopteri > Cypriniformes > Gobionidae > Romanogobio > Romanogobio albipinnatus. The sequence continues at coordinate 15,027,905 of CM042261.1, read as the reverse complement.
AATGGGCCCAGGAGGTGCTGTCGCGAGGAGCACTAGTTCCGGGAACCAAGTCCGGTTGGGCCAATATGGAGCGACCAACAGGACTTGCTCCTCGTCCTCCCTGACCTTGCACAGTGTCTGTGCGAGAAGGCTCACTGGGGGAAAACACATTTGCGTAGGCCCCGGGGCCGGCTGTGTACCAGGGCATCCGAGCCGAGGGTCACCTCGGTCAGGGAATAGAACCACTGGCAATGGGTCGTGTCCGGGGCGGCAAACAGGTTTACCTGTGCGGACCAGAAGCGACTCCATATCAGCTGGACCACCTGGGGATGGAGTCTCCACTCTCCCGGGAGCACTGGCTGTCGTGAGAGCTCGTCGGCTGCACGATTGAGCAGGCCCGCAATGTGAATGGCACAAAGCGACCTCAGATGCTTCTGACTCCATAAGAGGAGATGGCGGGTGAGTTGTTACATGCGACGGGAGCGTAGACCACCCTGTTTGTTGATGTACACAACGGCCGCAGAGTTTTTCCGTACGGACCAGAACGTGCTTGCCTCTGAGCGGCACTTTGAAGCGGCTGAGTGCAAGATGAACTGCTAACAACTCGAGGCAATTGATATGCCATTGCAGTTGAGACCCCAACCAAGCCCGAAACTGCAAGCCCGTTGTACGTGGCACCCAAGTCGGTGGATGAGGCATCCTTGGAGACAACAGCATGCCTGGACACTTGTTCTAGGGGAATTCCCGCCCGTAGAAAAGACGGGTCCGACCACGGGCTGAAGGTTTGGTGGCACCTCGGAGTCACTTGGATGCGGAGGGTCCGCTGTGCCACGCCCATCTCGGTATTCGGTTATGTAGCCAGCGTTGAAGCGGTCTCATATGAAGCAATCTGAGCGGCGTTACTGCGGCTGCCATATGCCCCAGAAATGGCCTCTGTCGAGGGAGAATCGAGACATGAAAGTACGCGTCCTTCAGGTCGATCACAGCAAACCAATCTTGGGGACGGATGCACCTGAAGATGCGTTTCTGCGTTAGCATTCTGAACGGCAGCCTGTGAAGGAACCAGTTCAAGAACCGCAGATCCAAGATCGGCCGTAACCCGCCGCCTTTCTTGGGTACAATGAAGTACGTGTTGTAGAACCCGGACCTCATATCGGCTGGAGGGACCGGCTCTACCGCATCCTTCGCCAGTAGGACTGCGATTTCCGCCCGGAGCACGGGGGCACCCTTCTTCACTACTGTCATGAAGTGAACGCCCCTGAACTTGGGGGGACGCCGGGTAGCCGAGTCTGATGATACGGAGGAGGGCTGGGAAGCGCTAGCCAGGCTCCTAGAGACCGTGCAAGGGGGATCAATGGCACCACAGACGTACCCGCAGCGGGGCAGCGAAGCGGCATGCAGGGATCCGACTCGGACGGCATGGGGGTGGTCCGGAGTGGGGTCTGAGTGTGCTGTGCAACACTACCTGCTTCCGCTGAGGGGGTATGTGAGTGTGGGAAGGCCGCTTGTGTGCATTCCCACAGCTGGCACCAGAGGCTGACAAGGCATGGGAGCGTTGTACACCGCCAAACGCACTCTCCAAATGAAGGATGGGCTGAGCGTGGCAAGGCCTTGTGGCGTTGCACACGGTCTGCCTCACCTCCTTCCTCAGCGGGGAACAAGAACGGCGAGGCATAGCGTCGCGCACTGTTGTCCACGCGCAGCTGAGAAGAGGGGAATGAAAGTGGCGAGGCTTTGTAGCGTCACACACTGCCATTCTCGCCCTCTTGTGGGGAGGGGAATGAGAGCGGCAAGGCTTTGTAGCGTCACACGCTGCCATTCCTGAACTCCCGAGACCCAGAGGTATTGGAACTGCTCTTGGTTTTTTTTTTTTTTTTTTTGGGTACCACTGGCTGTTTTTAACACCAGTGGCGGAACAGAATTACTAATGGTTTTCCACCCGGCCCTCCTCCGGGGGAAGAACAGTTCCTAACCAAATCCGGGTCAATGTTATTTCTGGACCAGGGTGGACATCGTCTAGCCAAGGGCCAGCGCTGTGCGCAGCTCAACCTCGGCTCAGAACTACCCTCGTGCACTAAGAAGGGCGGAGGTGCCTGCCAGTGGCACTGTTTGGTGCACCAGAAAAGAGACTAGATCGGGGTATAAGCGAAGGGACTCAACCCTGTTTGAGGTATCATAGTCTCAACCACGCATCGGAGGCGCCGAGTGACACGCACTGGGTAGCCGTGGCAACCCACGGTGTCACCCGGCAGCTAGACGGCACACGGCGTGCTGAACACTCAAACCCTCACGCGGAAGGCGAGATGAACAGCGCATCGACGGGATCCCGTTCCCCTGATAGAACATGGATCACCCACGAACACAGTCTCAACATGTTTATGCGAGAGGGATCGTGGCCGTCAGGACAGGAAACAACCGCATCCAGAAACGCACAATTGGAATGACGTCTTGAAAAAGACGCAGTGTCACACCCGTGTTGCTCTTTTGTGAGGAAACTCTCTTTCAACAGTGCTGAAGCACCCAGGGGAAGACCTCGGCAGCACACAGGAGGTAAGTGCAGTCCTGTGTCTGCACTCACTGAAACAAACGCCCTCACCAAACCGACAGTTGCTGTGAGAACAGCAGTTTGTTATGCTGATGCAGGAGTGAGCACGCGATCGTGCTGATTGTGCCTTTTCGCCAACACAAAGTGTCCTTCTCGTTCTCTGGAGCATCTCTCTTGTAGATAAGCTCTCTTTTAGAAAAGCAGTCTTGCTTCATCAACGCCGTTCGGCTCTGAAGTGAATGACAGTGTGCATTCGCTCTCACTTCCTGTTTATACCCGTGGCGCGGGGCGGAGCGCGAGATGCAAATCTCGCACGCCAATGGCCCATTGGCCTGTTCTCTATATCTCGGAGCTGATAGGGGCTCCCTGAAGTGATCCCAATTCGTCTGTGACGTCCGACGTACGTCGAATGTGACCGACTGAAAGGGAAATTGAGTTTTAAGATGGCTTTTGGAATAGACTTTGCCTTATATTTGGCTTCTGAGAGTAAGTCTTGTTCTGCTGGGGATGTATTGACACTAAGCTTTATTTTATTGCATCTTTGGATACAAAACCTCAAGTTGTTCCTAACCAACCATCTGTTTTCATCTCTAATACCTAGTTCAGTTAGCAATAACAAAGACAAAATGAAAAAGATCCATTACGATGATAAATCCCCCATCCATGAAAGGAAGGAAAACACAGCATACTAGAATGATTTCTGAAGGATCATGCGACAGGAAGACTGGAGTAATGACTGCTGAAAAAACAACTTTTCTATCACAGGAATTAATTGCATGTTAAAATAGAAATTAGAACTATTTAAATAGAAATTCTATTTAAATAGAAAGTCGTTGTAATAATGTTTCACAATATTGCTGTTTTTACTGTATTTTTGATCAAATAAATGCAGCTTTCGTGAACATAAGAGATTTTCAAAAACAAAAAAAATCTAAGCTTTTGTTTATATCGTCATATTTTGATAAATACGATCATATTTTATATTGGAGAAGCTTTCCAAAATATATAGTTATCTAAATTAGTTATTAGTATTAGTTATCAACTGTAATGACTTATAAAGACTTAAATATTGATAGAGAGACCTTACGGAGCGGGAAGTCCTGAAAACGGACGCAGAGGTTGCTTTATTTCTTCTCGATACGTGAGTAACGTTGGTTTTGCTGTGTTTCGCAGAACTAATATATGCGGTCTGTTGCTTTAATATATACTGTACTTGTGTGTGTCGCTTGTTTGTTCATTTGCATTATTATTATTATTAGCCTGGGACGTCTAAAGCTCCTCCACTGCCGTTTCAAGCATCGGGTCCCGAAGTGTGTCCGAAAAGTGAGATTACATACTGCTACTATATTTTTTTTCTTTTGCTATAACCCCTTAATCTTGTCACAATTGTAATATATTAGTTACCTGGACTATTACGTTATGTAGGGAGCTGTTCATGAAAACAGTGATTGTTTTTTAGGATGGAAAGGATGACTTTGCCAGGAGTAGAGAAGCTAAATAACAATTAGACATTTGACCTGAATTATCATAGTAATACAAATTGCTTTCACTTATTGGTGACATCATACCCTCAGGCGGCAGGCACAGCAGACTCTGCCATAGATGTTGCCTGTGTCGCATGTTTGTGAATGTAGGGGTGGAGGCATCAAGATAGGGGTGGGAATGGGTGTGTTTGTTTTGGTGATTTCAACTATCAAAAGCGTTTACCAGAAGTCGCTTACAGCACCTTTATAGGACATTTTTGTCAAAGCAAAAAAGTGTGTAAAAATTCACATTGCGTCCTTGTTAGAAAAGCTAAGTTAGTCATGATGTCAATGTTTCAAAACATTGTTTTTGCAGACTGTCTAATCAGGTGCCTTTTAATTGATGTGCAAATGCGTGAGGTTGCAATTTACATACTTTTCAGGTCAACATCGCCCTGAGCATTTTGAGACAATATGTTGGGCAGGTTCTGCAGTGGAGCGCACAGAAACTAAATTTACTGACTATTGTCTTGTTTCTCTCGGGGAGCCGCCAGCTTTGAACACAATGCTCTTATTGCTGCCATTCTCTTGTTCTTGCTCTCTTTCACAGAGGGTCAAGAGGTGAAGGTGGGCGAGTACAACGCCATTGCAGATGTACTGGACCTTATCAACAACACCATCAAGTTCCAAGGTAGGAAAAGCCCAGTTTGTGTGTGTTTGCGGGTCAGCGTTTGAGTGAGAGAGAGACAGAAGGTTCACATGCCTGCCAATGTTGTGTACTCACTGTTCCGTGTGTGGTGATCTGAATAATTCAACAGTTATTTTTCTGTTTGTCCACATTGACATTCTTTGTTTGTTTTTTTCCCCCCTTATTCTCTGGATATTTCTTTTTTCAAACTGCCTCTGAGGAACACAGTGCCACTGAAAGATGTTTTATTGTCTTACTTTAATGGAACTTGTTAAGAGGGAATCTGAAAGAAGCATACTTAACTCTTTCCCTGCCATTGATGAGATTTTCCATCATTTATGACAAAACACTTCCCCATACATAATAACATACAGTTATTCCAGCAAACCGTGTTCCCTTTCGTTCAGTCACTACGACATAACGTTAGTGACTAACGAATGGGGGTTTCACTTAGAAGCCAATTACCTTCGAGGAATTTAACAGCGCCCAATGGCAGTGCCAATGCCATGGGCATGCGGAATTTGCAGGCGTAACTCCGCCCCACATCGTGGGTATATAAGGAAGTACGCTGGCAACATCGCATTATGTTTCTGCTTTGGAGCCAAGAGCAGGGAGAGAGGAGAGAGAGTCCCCTCTGCCACACCCCAATCTACCGACTCCGAGAGAGGTGGTACTTTGGCTGGTGGCCAGGGTGACCTGAGGGCGGTGCCGTGGTATTAAGAACCCCAACGATCATTCCTCGGGCCACGCCCCCCTCTCACACATCGCTTCCCGTGAGTGCTGGACTGAAGTGGCGGGACCGTCTCTGACGCCCCGTTCGTTTCGTTCACTCTCCAGATAGCAGCGAGATGTCGATCGCCGCATCTCAAGCTAGAGTCCTTTGGGGATGACGATTAGGCTGCACTCCGCCTTCTGGTGTGTCAGCACTGCCGGATCTGACCTAGAGTTGACAGCCATGTTATCTCGGCAGCCGCGAGCCTCGGGCTGGTGTGGAACTCCACCCTGTCACGAGTGCTCGTGGTTGCGCGATTGGTTTTGGGGGCGGCACCTGACAGCTGTTGGGCCCCGCCCCCAATGCCTTTCGCTCCCGAGATGCATGAGGAGATCACGCGGTCCTGGAAGTGCACTCGATGGGTACACTAGGGTCCTCCCACTGTTGAACACTCTGTTGCGCACTATGGTGTCCACGGAGGGCTTCGACGTGGCGTGACTATCCTAAGCACCCCACCCCCCCAAGCCTGTGGGCTCGTCTACTTCGGTGGCGTGGTCCTGCAGAGCTACGGGGCAGGCCGCCGCCCCTTTGCACATGCACGAGGGTGGAGCCGACCCAGGGCTCTTCAATGAGTTGTGTGCCGCCACTGATCCCGCCCCCTGGGGCGGTGAAGGTGGCCACACGTTCCCTGGGTCGGGCGATGTCCACAGCTGTGGTCCGGGAGAAACACCTGGCCTTACCTGGTGATGTCATCCCAGGCTGGCTTCTTCGGCGGCGTGGCTGAGAACTGCGCCCAACGGTTCTCGGCCGCCCGAAAGCAGACTGAGGCTGTAACACGTACTGCCCCGGCGGCCAGCTGCTGCACTCAGCCGCCGGCTCAGTCGCCTCAGTCCGCTCGCCGCCGAGGGTGCCCTCCCGCCCGGCCCCAGCAGCAGCCTTCACCTGGGCCGCGCTGTTGAGGTGGTTGCAGGATGACGCCCAGTCTGCTCCACAGCCTGACTAAACACCAGGCTGGAGGTGGACAACTCAGAGATGGGTTCCAGTTCTTTCCAGGGGATGGTGGCAGGGCCTCTCCTTCCCCCGGTGGAGGGCTGGGGAAAAATCCTTCCGCTGCTGGCCCCCGGGCTAGCAGCGCTTGGAAAAAACTCATGTTCCTGTGATGTGCGCCTCCGGGCCGTGCCACTCTCGTCCCTCTCTCTCGCCAGCCTCCTCTCAGAGCAGACCCCAGTGGAACATGCATCCTTCCCTGGTCTCCTCTGTCAGGACGCAGCTGCTGACTGTGCCCCCACACCGGGACGCTACGCCTCCCACGTCTGGGCTAGTCACGCTGCCTCGCTGCCCCACCTGGGGTACGTCTGTGGTTCGAGTGACCCTGCTGGTCAGTTCCTGGGAGCCTGGCTACAGCTTCTGGGACTGTCCACTGGGTCGCGAAGACCATTAGGCTCGGCTACGCGATTTGGTTCGCGCAGGCTCCTCCCCGCTTCTGGGGAGTCCGCCCGCCATGATGGGGCCTAATGCCCCAGTCATGCGTGCGGAGGTTGCCACCCTACTGGCGAAGGGTGCGATCGAGCCTGTCCCTCCAGCCGAAATGAAGTCCGGCTTCTCAGCCCTTGCTTCATTGTACCCTAGAAAACCGGTGGGTTATGGCCAATCCTGGATCTGCCCGTCTTGAACCGATCCCTTCACAGGCTTCCGTTCAGGATGTTGGCGGCAAACGCCTTCTCGAATGTGTTCATCCAGTAGATTGGTTTGCAGCAGTCGACCTGAAGGACGCCTACTTCCATGTCTCCTTCCTACCTCGACACAGACCGTTCCTATGGTTTGCTTTCGAGGGGCGGGCATATCAGTATGCGGTCCTCCCATTCGGGCTAGCTCTGTCCCCTCGCGTCTTCACAAAGATTGTCGAGACAGCCCTTGCGCCGCTCAGGCAGCACGGGGTTCGCATCCTAAACTTCCTCGATGACTGGCTCATAATGAGTCACTCTCGAGCGCAGGTTTGCGAACACAGAGACCTAGTGCTCCAGCACTTAGCCCATCTGGGCCTTTGGGTCAACTGGGAGAAGAGCAAGCTTTGCCCCGTGCAGAGGATCTGTTTTCTCGGTATGGATATCGACTCGGTCGCCATGTGCGCGCAGCTTACGAGCAACCGCGTGCAGTCTCTGCTGACTTGTCTCTGTCAAATCGAGAGCAAGAGTGCGGTTCCACTGAGACTATTTCAGAGGCTCCTGGGGCATATGGCATCTGCAGCCGCGGTGACGCCGCTCGGATTGCTACATATGAGACCGCTGGCTTCGCGATCGAGTCCCGAGATGGGCATGTCGGTCTGGCACGCTCCGGGTCCTAGTCACTCGTTCCTGCTTACAGACGTTCACCCCGTGGTCGAACCTCAGTTTTCTACGGGCTGGTGTGCCCTTAGAACGAGTTTCCAGGCATGTTGTTGTATCAACAGATGCCTCTGCCACGGGCTGGGGTGCCATGTGCAATGGACAAGCAGCCGCGGGCTCCTGGACAGGACCCAGCGCCTTCTGCATGTCAAATGCCTCGAGTTGCTGGCAGTACGGTGCGCCCTGCACCGCTTCCGAGCATTGCTGAGGGGTCAACATGTACTAGTCAGGCAACATGTACTAGTCAGGCAACTAGGAGAGACAACACGGCCTGTGTCTCAACTCGCCCACCATCTCGTTCTATGGAGTCAGAAGCATCTGAGGTCCCTTCGTGCCGTCAAGCTCTCACGGTTTCAGCCACTTCCTGGAGAATGGAGACTCCATCCCCAGACGGTCCAGCTGATTTGGGAACAGTTCGGCGACGCACAGGTAGATCTGTTTGCCTCCCACGACTCTTCCCATTGCAGCCTGTTCTATTCCTTGACCGAGGGCACACTCGGCACGGATGCATTGGCGCACAGCCTGCCGCGGGGCCTGCGCAAATATGCGTTCCCCCCAGTGAGCCTTCTCGCACAAGTACTGTGCAAGATCAGGGAGGACAAGGAGCAGGTCATGTTGGTCGCCCCGTTCTGGCACGGCCAGACCTGGTTCTCAGAACTGCTACTCCTTGCGACAGCCCCTCCCTGGCCTATCCCTCTGAGGAAGGACCTCCTCACTCAGAGACGGGGCACCCGCGTCCCGGATTTTGGAAGCTCCGATGTGTGGCTCCTGGACGGGACACGGCACCTGCGGTGGTAGCTACCATCACTTCCGCTAGGGCAGAGTCCACGCGACATGCCTATGCGTTGAAGTGGAACCTCTTCGTCACCTGGTGTTCTTCCCGCCAAGACGACCCCTGGAAATGCCCGATTGGGTCCGTGCTCTCGTTCCTCCAAGAGGGGTTGGAGCGAAGGCTGTCTCCCTCCACCCTTAAAGTTTATGTGGCCGCAATATCTCTTGGGGGACAAAAAGGTAAGTCAGCACGACCTGGTCATCAGGTTCCTGAGGGGAGCCAGGAGACTACATCCTCCTCGCTCTCCCCTCGTACCCTCTTGGGACCTCTCAGTAGTCTTGAGTGCTCTGCAGAGGTCTCCCTTTGAGCCTTTGCGGTCAGTTGATATTAAGTTCTTGTCTATGAAGACAGCTCTTCTGACCGCATTGGCCTCCGTCAAGAAGGTAGGGGACTTGCAGGCATTTTCGGTTGACGAAGAGTGCCTGGAATTCGGGCCGGCTAACTCTCATGTGATCCTGAGACCCCGGCCTGGATATGTGCCCAAGGTTCCCACCACTCCGTTCAGAGACCAGGTGGTGAACCTGCAAGCGCTGCCTTTGGAGGAGGCAGACCCAGCCTTGGCACTGCTCTGTCCAGTACGCACCCTCCGCTCTTTGCTCTCAGCTCTTTGTCTGTTATGGTGGAGAGCGGAAGGGAAGAGCTCTCTCAAAGCAGAGGTTGTCTCACTGGATAGTGGACACCATTGTTTTGGCTTACCAGCAGCAAGGTCGACCATGTCCCCTTGGGGTTAGGGCCCACTCCACTGGAGTGTGGCCTCCTCTTGGGCTCTAGCGCATGGCGCAAAAGAAAAAGATCTGCGTAAACCAAAAGGAGTGGATAGAAGTTGTTTATGTGCAAGCAAGCTAATGTGATCCCCAAACATGCAACAGCATATAACTGGAAAAAGAAAAGAAAAAACTGGTAACTGTAGTAAACCCTTGATGTGGTGTAGGAAGGAAGAAGACGGGGTCGGCTTGACTGAGACTGCACTTTATTGATCTTTACGATCCTCAATACTTGTACATGCGCTCGGCGCATTCAACTCAATCTCATAAACTTTTCCAATCACTCGTCGTTCAAACTCCAAACTCTCTCTCAGCATATAGCCTCAGCCGTGTGTGCGTGTCAGTCCCAGTCCTGAGCTCTCTCTCCTTTCTCTCTCCCGACCGCTGCTTTTACGGTCTCTCCACGCCAATTACTGGAACGAGAGACAGGTGTTAGTGATCTGCACTTGACCTACTTACTCACCGCTCGTCTCCGCGGTCTCTCTCTCCCGCTACAAACTTCGCAGAACCACGCCTCCTCCGCCACAGTAACACTTTAGTTTAGGGTTCAATTATCACTATTAACTAGTTGCTTTTTAACATATTACTAGGGTATTTGCAGTTTATTAGAACTTATAAAGCACATATTAAAGGGTTAGTTCACCCAAAAATGACAATTAGCCCATGATTTACTCACCCTGAAGTCATCCTAGGTGTATGACATTCTTCTTTCAGATGAATAAAATCAGAGTTATATTAAAATGTCCTGGCTAATCCAAGCTTTATAATGTCATTAATTGTTTCTCTATTTTTGAAGTCCGTAAAAAATGACCTTCTGAAGTATTAATAAGCAGTAATTAGGAGTTTATTGAGGCAAATGTCATAGTTAATAGCGAGAATTGGTCCCTAATATAAAGTGTGACCAAAAAACTGCTACTGTAAACGTTACTGAGAAAAATGTCAAAATCAGTTATATGACTGCATGGGCGTCGGAACCATTGTATGTGACAAGACCCACCCACTTTTTACGATCAATGATATTGGACCCACTTACTTTTATCGTCTCTAACATTCAGCACATGTCTGTTTACCTACCCCTAATCGATAAACACTTATTAGTAAACACATGTTAGACGCTTTATTTCCACTTTTCTAATATTTTCGTAATTTTTATTGAAAATAAATGCCTTTCCGATCTGATTTGTGATGGGAAAAGGAAGAAGATTGAGTTCGGCGAAAGGCGGATTCGAACCGCAGGTCGACTTGAGTCAAAACTAGATGCCGAGCGTCTTACCCCTACACTACTGCCACTCTCAATGATATGGCGATTCCCGTAACTTTGTCTTTCCGAACTATTCACTTAGTAAGCAAAGCGGTATATTTGTACTTATTTGCATCTACTCCAGTAAAAAAAATTCTGAGGACCCACCCACATTTTTTTTGCTTCCGACGCCCATGTATGACTGTGTTGATAGACTCGGTCTATGTTTTGATCATCATTCTGAATCCAATCCGGACAAAGTCTTTTGACAAAAACATGATTTTCTCAGCTTTTTGCTTGAAATGTTATTTGATTAAACATACCCTCAAAAAGACTGAATGAAGCTAGAATAAAATGTTTTAGGCTGTGTTCTTTATTTTGATACTGTGTACATATTCATACAACAAAATATTCTGGGGGCCATGAAATATTTGTGTATGATATGATCAAAAATGCTGGCGCTGGCTGGCAACTTAAAAATAATACTCTGGCGGGAAAAGAGTTAAGAGGGGAAAAATGTCCAAACATTCACCCCAGCTGAGTTTGTTTTCCAACTGAAAAAGAGTCTAAACCATTTGCTTTTGAGCTAATAGCTGTAAAGCCTCACAGTTGTGCATGAAAACACCAAGGTTGTCAAGATACCAGCTTTGTTCATGCAAAGTCACGCAAACAACTCTTGACTCATTTTTGTGACTCATTTGGTTTAAGTGCTCGACTGTCTTTCAACTTCTCATTATGATAAGATCTAATCGCATCTTACATCACGATCACCATTTTTAAACCCATCCACAAATATTATTATGTAACACTGTGCAGAAAAAAAGAGATAATTCTGTATGTCACATGTGTGGCATTTTAAAACCTTAGTCATTTAAATTACACAGGAGCGTCTTCCTAGGAAATGTTGAAAGCTTTCTCTGAGGTGGCATTCTTAGAGATGACTTCAAGAGTAACTGACTGTGAACCATCATGACTCTCGTAGGTGTTGAACCGCCGAAGGATCGGACGTTTGTGCGTCTGCAGCGCCGGCAAATAAACGTCCCCCTCTACAGCATCCTGTCTACCATCACTATCCTGGGCATGCTCATGGCAGGAGCCTTCCTCTTCTTTAACATCAAAAACCGCAACCACAGGTCAGGGCTGAGCGAGACTATGACAGGAAAATGTCTCTGAGACCACACTGAATATCTGGGATCTTTTGTTTCATGCGGAAATCAGTTTTAGGATATTGAAAAATGTAAAATAGAAAAGTTATAAATAAGATGATTGGAAAAACAATTAATGAACACCAAATCAGCATATTAGAATGATTTCTGAAGGAGCATGTGACACTGAAGACTGGAGTAATGAATCTGAAAATTCAGCTTTGTGGTCACAGGAATGCATTACATTTTAAAATATATTATTCAGATTTTGGATGTGCACAAATATTTTGTATTCTTGATTCCCAGAAGATGCTCTTTATTTCAGTCTTTTATTTAAATTATTATTTTTGATCATATAAATTGCAATGGGACATTTTGCATTAAAATAATTGAGCATTTTTTTAAATAATGCCATATAAAAGCATTTTTACTAGTGTTTTCAGACGTTTGGATCCAACAGTATATGATACAGTCATGGGTGTAGGTGCACATTTAATTGCAGTAGTTAATAATAAATGAAATGTGAATATTTAATGTATCGGATGTGTGCTTCCCTCCATCTGCAGACTGATCAAAATGTCGAGTCCCTATATGAACAACCTGATCATTCTGGGTGGCCTGCTGTCGTACGCCTCCATTTTCCTCTTTGGTCTGGATGGATCTTTTGTGTCAGACAAGGAGTTTGAGACTCTCTGTACTGTGAGTAGTGACTGATTTCTGCAAATCTGATATGAATATGGTTAGACCATGGGTTAGTTGTCACATTTTTCTCAGTGTTCTCAGGTTACATTTATGTACTGTAATGGATAAATTGTCACAATGATAAGCAAATGTGATGAAATTTGAATTTTAGTTTGAAGGAAATCGTTACTATTTTGTTTTAAACCAACATGCCAAACCAGTGCTAGAGAAAACAAGCATTTGTGCAACTGGATATCTGACTCAAAACCTTTTCGAGATTACGATAACTTCCCCTGTGCCAAATTCCCCTGTGACAACTGTCCCTGGTCTCCTCTATATTTGAATCTGAACACTTTTCACCTCTACTCAGGCTGTTTCACCGAACTGAGTAAGCAGGATTGGATATGTCTCGTCACGCCTCTACTGTCTGTTTGCATGTGACCATAATCCACCTTTTAATTACAAGGCTTTGGCTACTGCAGTAACTTAAGTCACAGGGGAAATAGCTCACAGATGTGTTGAGCAGGGCACATGCTACCTGCCTGAGACCGGCTCTGTTCTCTCCGGCCTGTTGAAGATTTGAATTGCTATATTAAGGATGGGGTGAAATTGGGTAACTAGTGAATGCTATTTGATTAAATATATTACGTACTACTCAAGGGGGCGGAGTTTGGGATTTCTCATACATACCCACAAAAAGAATGAATGAAGTTAGGATAAAATGTTTTATGCTCTGTTCTTTCTTTTGATATATTCACTATTTACATATTCATACAACAAAATATTCTGGGGGCCATGAAATATTTGCGTATGATATGATCAAAAATGCTGGCGCTGGCTGGCAACTTAAAAATAATACTCTGGCGGGAAAAGAGTTAAGGGAAAAAATGTCCAAACACTTTATTTTGCAAATGAAAAAGAGTCTAAACCATTTGCTTTTGAGCTAATAGCTTTTAAGCCTGAAATTAATTATTATATTTTCAATCAATTAGAAATTAATAGTATTTTTAATTAAAGTTTTCTTTACCAATAAATACAACAAGTTACAACAATTAAATTTAGGTTGATAAACAATAATATGTGACCATTTTTACAGCTGCAACTCGATGACAACTATAAATTCATAATCACATTTGCTGGATGATTGATTTGATTATGGTTTTCAATCCCTTGATTTATGTGTCCAATATGATCATAGTCACAGTTTCAATATGTATTTGGTGACTTAAAGTGATAGTTCACCCAAAAATTTAAATTCTGTCATCATTTAGTCAAGTTCAATTTGTTCCAAACCTGTACACATTTTCTTTGTTCTGCTGAACACAAAGGAAGATATTTGGAAGAATGTTTGTAACCAAGCAGATCTCGGCAGTCATTGACTACAAGCCTGAAAAGCCAGACCTACATCAAGATGTTGGGTCTGGGAACTCACCATTGGCAGGGCTCAATCCAAGGGGCGGGATAAACGGTTGTCTTTCAAATTCCCTCTGCATGCAATAGGATAGCGCTACAACCAACCAGAGCAACGAAGAAGGTGAAGCGAATCTAGTTGATAGATTAAACTTTCGCCGTATCTGGTCGGAAAAACTCTGAACACATCTTCCTTTTTTAATAATGACTTCAGTGCCGTTCTTTGTTCTTTTCCCAAAGAAAAGCTTAACTCCAAGTCTTCCAGAGTTTTCAAGTAGCATGCGGAACCGCCGCAATTCTTCCGTCATTATGTTAAGCTCGCCCACCGACTCTATACACGATGTGATTAGCCTGACCACAGTTTAGTTTTTCCAGCTCGCAAGCCAACGGAGAGTTGCTAGACTACCCTGGCTGCAAATAAGATTTGCTGCTGCTAGGGTGCGTCTAGATTTCTAGGCTAATTGACTACCATAGTAGGGGAAAAATACTATGGTCAATAGTATGGCCAATGGCTGCTGAGATCTGCTTGGTTACATACATTCTTCCAAATATATTCCTTTGTGTTCAGCAGAAGAAAGACATTTTTGGGTGAACTATCCCTTTAATATATTTCAGTAGAATCCACAGCAACACTCAATACATCACATAAAATCAAAACTCAACGAAACAAGATGTAGTGACAGCGCAGCAGTTCTTTAAACTGTCCTGAAACTCTCAAACTTTGTCCCCGGGCCATCCTTATCGTTGAGTCCTGCCTTATACATGCTGAGAATTACTTTCCCAGATGAGCTCAGAATAAAGAACACTAGATCTGTAAGAAAGAGTGAGAGAGAGAAGATGAAGTGAGGACAAAGAGGGAAAAAATGCCTCAGGAACTTCTACAACTTCACAGAATTCACTACACACTCTGCCACCCAATTTGCTTTCTGATAGTAGAAGTGGGATCACTATATTTTATGGTTTTGCTCTTTCTGCTGCTTGGTATTCTATAGACTGATGTCACAGTCCAATCTTGCTTTTTCCAGTGCCTAAATTATAAGAACTTTTGGTTTGTAACAAGCTTGTTTTACTTTCTCATTTATCGTTTTTAGGTCCGTACATGGATCCTCATTGTGGGTTACACAACAGCGTTTGGCGCCATGTTTGCGAAGACCTGGAGAGTGCACGCCATCTTCAAGAATGTAAAGATGAAGAAGAAGGTGAGAAATATACTTTCAAAACATTTCAGATACGACATAACACATATCTTAAAGTAAACCTCACAAAGCGACAATACAGGTCAAGGTCACAATGGCTCATGACACTAGCGAAAATAAATATATTGTTTCAAATTATTATTATCACTATCAATACAAATTATTCCATTCAAAAGTTTGGGGTTGGTAATTTTGAAAAAACTTTCTCATACTCACCAAGGAATACAGTAAAACAGTAATATTGTGAAATATTATTACAATTTTAAATAACTGTTTTCTATTGTACTATATTTTTAAAAATGTAATTTATCCCTGTGATGGCAAAGCTGAATTTTCAGCATCATTTCTCCAGTCTTCAGTCTCATGATCCTTCAGAAATCATTCTAATATGCTGGTTTGCTGCTCATGAAACATTTATTATTATACATTTGTGCTGCTTAATATGAGACCATGATACATTTTGTATAATGGTATATTTTGTCATCTGCCGTATAATGTTCACATTTCAGTACAGTTTTATGGTGAGATTTCTATATATTATAAGTTATAAGAATTATATAAACTTGATGAAATTATACTGCAGTTTATACATGGATGTTGGAATGGAAATGTAGATATTTGAAGAAGGCGAGACAGGTTCCATGCTTAAAGCATCGTGGGAAAGCAACGTTGCCACTAGGCTGTCAGCTGTCTCATTTTTCAACTGCCAAAAAGCTAAAATATAGAAATGCTCTCCTCACTGAAGGTCAGTTTGCGGTCTCCATGCTCAGTTTCCTGACATATCCAGAATCAGCCAGAACTGCTAGTGCTAACCAATGAATCTCTGATCTCTTCTAAAGAACAGTGTCTTCCTGCTCCGCTGGACACGGTCTTCACAAGTCTGCATGTGAATTTCCTCCGCAAGAAAAAGCATCACACTATGGCGAATAGTGCAGTGGGTTTCTTTTGAACTGTAGCTACGCACAAGCGCATCCATGCAGGTCTTTAACACAACAGATTTGTGCATGCACACTGACCTCTTTTCATACGCTCTTTCTCTCCCTGCTCTTGTTTTTCAATGCAGCGTAAGAATGTGGCGAGCGAGGCAGCTGATACTGTATGACAGTGCTGTAAAGGATGGCTAGCCACAGCTCCAGCACCCTGCTGGCCATCTTTATTTATAGAGCTCACAGCCTACTTCCACTGCTGCAGTCAGAATCAGTGGGATGATTTCAAGAAGAATATATACAGAAACAGAGAGTAAGACAGAGGGTGATAAACAATGCTGCAGGTAAACTTGGTTACTGAGAGAACTCGGCATACTGTTACAGTACTTTAGTATTATTTATAGGGATTTCCTAAGCCAATCTCAAGGATTGGTATCAGGCCGATTAAGCATTTTTTTAACTGATCAGTATCAGCTATCCTAAGCCCGATCCTTTATTTCAAGTCAGCTGTCAAGCAGGTGTCATGCCAGTATGCACTATGCACCTTCAACTGGGCTTGCCAGCTGCCATTAAAATGAAATGAAGAAGCTTAAATGTCTGTGCATGATGTGCGAGAACCAATGAGTCTGTTCTAACCAAGTGTGCCACACGAGTCCTGAAAAGTGAAGCCAAAGCTTCTCGATTGCCCCCAGGTGACTGGATGCAGTATAGGTCATAAACCCCGCCCTCTCCATGAAATGTAATGGGACGTAGACCAACTAAACAATCAAATAAATGGTTTCCAAAGATGGTTTCTGTCATTTAGGCAGTTTTTATCAAGTTGATGTTAGTGTTCGTTCTTTAAATAAGTTTGGTTTTAGTTAGTTATTTGATGCTGTAAAATAAGACATTATGATTGACAGCTGAGATTGACAGCTTCTCTGAGCGAAGTAGTCACTGAGGCACCAAAGGACATTTTCGGGAACTTCGGGAAGAGTTTGGAGCTTTAACTTTCATTTCTACATTTCCATAACTGTTTATTTCACAAAAAGTTGTTGATTAGGCGGGAGTGTGGGCGGGACCCTGATATCGCAGGTCCACTTTGCGCTGACTACTGAGCAGACTCGAGATCCAAGATGTCAGCTCTATATTTGGACACTGGCGGCCTATCTTACTTCAACGGAAGACAGTGAACGCGCGTCGTCTATCTTTTTTTACAGTCTATGGTTCTAACGCGTTACACATGCACGTTCAAGCTTCCGTGTTTAGCATATTTTATGCAAATTATATATAATAAAGGATTATTATTTCTATAAATATAATTACTGTAGTAATTGTTATATTGGAATTACTCTGTAGTGATAGATGCCCCTTTTTTACATTTGTGCTCCTGCCTTGAGAAACTCTGCACATCCCTATATACATTGGATCGATTTTCACAATAAAAACAAAATGTTGTGCTTTTTGCAAAATAAAGAAATCTAGGGGCCCCAAAAGAGCTCAAAATCCTAGGGGTTAATGTACTTGAGGTGCACTAGGCAAGGCAACATATCTCATTTTCATTATAATTTTTGATTTTAAAAATAGTTTTAGATTTATTCTTGGTTAACAGTAATGTCGCAAAGACTGAGTTTGTTTCATGTTGATTACCACAGATTAGAGGTCTTCTCGGGTCCTAAAATCTGTACCCGACCCGAATAGACCCACATCACCTCTTAGCATCCACCTAGTTTTTTTAAAAGAAAAACCCCATCCGAGACGAGTTTTACCAATCATTTTTTTCTAACCCGACTGGACCCGAATGTAAAAAGCAGCGGTGTCTGCACAGCCTGCAGATCTGCACCTCAGTAGCAAGTGGGGACTTTTTCAACCAGGGATGACACAGTCCAAAATCAGAGACGACAAATAAGTAACACCACAGCAGGTATAGATTTAAAAGTATGCCCATCTTCCTACCTTATTTGTAGATTAAATTAGTTATGTTTTTAACCCATGTTGCCAGATAATGTTTTATACAGATTTTCACACATAATTTTGTTTGAGGAAAAACATGAAAATTGTTGATTATTTTGTCCTCAACTGCATTTAGATGGTTTTCTGTAATCGATCTGACAACAGTACTCATTTTGCCGCTCGGATGAGCATTTCCAAGTAGATAAACTGCTCATAAGCATAATGTTTCACATCAAATGACAAGGACATTCGGTAACACTTTATTTTGATAGTCCACTTTAGACATTCTACTAACTATAAGTAATTTTGCAACTACATGACAACTAGCTCTCATTAGAGTATTAGTAGACTGTTAGGTTAGGGTAAGGGTTAGTAGAATAAGTTGACATGTAGTTGTTACTTATAATCAGTAGAATGTCAAAATCTTTTATTTCTATTTAAGGAAATACATTTTATTTTCTGTTTTCCCTGATAACGGACTTCCAAACAAAGGTTTATGTGATGTAGGAGTATGTGATGTAATTCCAGCTTGATACATTGCATGTCAGTTATTTCCCTGGTGTCTCCTCTTTAGTTGCACTTTCACACTCAATTAGCAGTTCTTAACTGGACCCACTGCATATAAATACATTCAGAGACAGGTAATGCCCAGGCTCCGGGCTTTAATTCCCTCCGGCACTTCAGTGTGCAGGAAGCTGGCAGCGAGCTGACTCCCGCTCCACACAGTGATGGACTGCTGGGCTTTGGCACTCTAAAGCGATGGCTGCTGTCAGGACTGTGTTTTGTGAGTGTGCATGTGGGTGTGCCATCTCTTTATCAAGCTGAGAAGCAGTCTCACAGTATGTGACTCCGCAGACAGCCCGTCGCAAATCAGCCGCCGTTCAATGCGGGTCCGATGGTCCGAGCGGTCTGTTACAGTCTCTCTCTCTGGGCGCAGTGAGGGCTGTGTCAATCACCTCTGTGGACCGTGCATCTTCCGGACTTAAATCTAAGCTCTAGAAACAAAGGGCGATGGAGCAGATACACACACAAATGCGTATGCACACATACAGCGCACAGTGATGTTTGCTTCATGGTCGCTTTTTTTATGCAATTATATTGGGACTGAAAACAACAACAACAACAAAAACCTTATCATGAAAGCATTAAAAAATCCAGAGAGCTGAGTTATGGACAAATCATTCAGATCAATTTATTCAGTTCTAAAGAGCTATTCTTTCATGAATCAGTTAACAAAAGTTCTCTTACGAGAGGTTCTCTCGTATTGCGTAAGTTCCTTACGCTACGGGAAAGTATTCTTTCTTCGAGATTTCTGAAAAACCCAAAATTATCCTTAATTTTGTAACATTGTCAACGCAGTGCGGCAGCCTGGCAGACCATAGCAGGCTATTCCAGCGTGCTATTGGCTGCTCTGCTGGCAACTGCAGCAGCCTATCGGTGAGCCCGCGTGACGTGGCGACCAATGAGGGCGCTTCGCGCCCACCTGGCTTCATTTGCCTACAGGTGGGGTGTGGCCACGTGTATATAAGCAGGGCTCACGGGCTGCATATTCGATTTTCTTTTCTTCAGCGAAGCCCTTCGCATCGCTGGATCTGGAACCCGCCGCCGTGACCGCGCAGACAAGCAAGCAGAGGACAGCGCCTGAGGAAGCCGGCAGCATCGCGCCACCTTCAGCCATCCGTGCCTGCTCTGCTATCCGGCAGCCCATATCCTTTACGCTCAAAAGTGTTGTCGCCGCTGCGTCACACTTTTTCACAAAAAGAGCCGAGCGTTGATACAAATGTCTCGTTCCACCTGCGGCTCGTGTCACGCGCAGCTCAGCTCCGGGGACCGCCACGTGATCTGCGCTCTCTGCCTGGGCCGTGATCACGCCGCCGCCGCACTCCTCGCCGGCGGATGCCAAGAGTGCGAAGAACTGACGATGTCGACCCTGCGGGCTCGACTCGTCCTGTTCGATGATGATATCCCTCCAGTCCCTGCCACGCCGCGCAGAAAGAAGCGCCGCTCGCAGCGGATTCCGGAGTTCGCCGAGAGAAGCTCGCCGGAACCTTTCCCGCCCGCTTCACTCTCGCCTTCCCCGCCCCCACCCCAGGCCGCCATTTCTGTTGCCGCCTCCGGGGATGAGGCGGATGCGGCCGCGGAACGCGCCGACAGCTGCTCCATCATGGCTTCCGACAGCGAGGACTGGTCTTCCGCGTCCTCTTCAGTCCGGGGCTCCGGACTCTCTCGAGCGGGTGAGGACGCCGAACTTTTGCGCCTTCTCACCCGGGCCGTCGAGCAGCTAGGCCTCGAATGGGCCCCGCCCAAGGTGGCAGCGCCGAACCGACTTGACGGATGCTTCCTAAACAGTCGCCGCCGTGCGCCCACCTCCAGGACTGCACCCTTTCTGCCGGAGCTTCACGAGGAGCTCGCAAAGTCCTGGAACGCGCCATTCTCCGCGAGGGTCTCGTCTCAGGCTTCTTCGACGCTCTCACAAGTTGACGGCGCGGCCGAGAAAGGCTACAACGCTATCCCTCCGGTGGAAGAGGCGGTCGCAGCGCACCTTTGCCCGCCTTCTGGTTGGCGCTCAAAGGCTGCCCTCCCGTCTAAGGCCTGCAGAGTGACGTCATCGCTGATCGGCCGCGCTTTCGCTGCCTCCGGTCAAGCTGCGTCCGCTCTGCACTCTATGGCCGTGCTGCAAATCCTCCAAGCTAATCTCCTCCGCGACCTGGACGAGAAATGCTGTGACGCTGAGTTAATCACGGATTTGCGAAGCGCGACGGATCTCTCCCTTCGCGCCACCAAGACCGCAGCACAGGCCCTCGGACGCTCTATGGCCTCCCTCACGGTAGCTGAGCGCCACCTCTGGCTCACGCTCGCGGACATGCGAGAAACTTCCTTCCTAAATGCCCCGCTCTCCCCGTCTGGGCTCTTTGGACCAGCGGTCAAGGGGATCGTCGACCGTTTCTCCGAAGTGCAGAAAACGACGCAGGCCATGAACCTTTTCCTGCCTCGACGCCCCGGCGCTAGCAATAGCTCCGCTGCTCGCCGTCCTCGTGACCAGCCAGCAACGAGCTCCGCGCAGCGCCCAGCACGGCCCCCTTCGTCTCAGCGAAGACCGAGCGGCCGCCCCAGATCGCGCTCTTCCAGCCGTGGTAAGCCGCCTCCACCTCGGGGCCCCCGGCCTAGGATCGCGCTGAAGCCCGAGCCTCCAAAGTCCTCCTAGCCAGAGGCAAGAAACGACGGTTAAGTCCCGCCGCGGCCGGACCACCGTCAAAACTCTCTTTCCTGTCAGCCCCCACCACTGTGGCTGCTGCAGATGGATTTCACGCAGCCAACGAGCCGGCAAAAATGCCTTCTCGCCTGTCAATAACCGCCGTTTTTACGGCGAACCAGAGAAATCACAAAAGTTGCATTATTTCTGGTTGCACGGCTCACGCCGTATGTGTTTCAAATGCAGTAAATGTGCCCACATTTCTGTGTTCACCCCTGCACACAAGCACTATAAACCCTGTGTCCCCCACTCACATAAAGCGGCCACCGGCCGCTCGAGTGCTAGAGTTAGGTCACGTGTCCGCTTGTTTGCGTCCACGACTAACCACCACACGCGCTGTCACACAGCCACTCTTAACCGGTCATGTTCCACGCGTAAGAGTTGTGCCCGCTCAAACGCGCTCACACATTTTCGCGAACATTATGCCTCAGGCGCCACGCGCCGCGCCACACACCATTTGTTTCCCGCCCAGGGTGGCCGGAGCGATGAGTGTAGGGCCGCACACAAGCCACTCCCCGCTCGAAGCGGCAGAGATGCAGTGTGTAGGGCGGCCAGCCATCGCGAGCGATCGGCTGGCCCACAGCACAGAGAGCGCGCGCACTGCGCCCGCCCCTCCTATACAGGCCGTCAAACCCGCGAAGCGCGGCGTTTCGAGCCCGGAGGCCGTTCTATCCCGTGTGGCGCACGCAAGAGCGTGGGAAGCCATTCCAGGTGTATCAGAATGGGTGCTGAAAACAGTGAAGCACGGCTACACTCTGCAGTTCGCTTGCCGCCCTCCGCGCTTCTGTGCGCGTACAGAGACGAGAGTGAGCGAGGAAGTAGCACATCTACTTCGAGCAGAAATAGCCACGCTGCTGTGCAAAGGGGCTATAGAACCGGTTCCCCATTCTATGAGCAAGTCAGGCTTTTACAGCCGGTATTTTCTCGTGCCAAAAAGGGATGGGTCGCTCAGACCGATTCTGGATCTGAGGCGTCTGAACAAAGCTCTTATGAAAAGATCGTTCAAGATGCTCACGACCAAGCAGATCCTCGCGCATATTCGCCCGAGAGACTGGCTAATCTCCCTAGATTTGAAAGATGCATATTTTCAAATCAAGATAACGCCGCGTCACAGGCCATTCTTACGATTCGCCTTCGACGGCCAGGCTTATCAATACACCGTCCTCCCGTTCGGCCTGTCACTAGCACCCCGTACATTTACGAAGTGCATGGACGCGGCCCTCGCTCCTCTGAGAAATCGAGGGATGCGAGTATTGAACTATCTGGACGATTGGCTCATCCTGGCGCAGTCGGAGGCCGAGCTCCTCGCCCACAGGGCAATGCTGCTCAGCCATCTGGACAGCCTAGGGCTCATGGTCAATTGGACCAAGAGCTCATTAGTGCCCACGCAATCAACCTCATTCCTGGGTTTGAATCTGGACACTGTGGCAATGTCAGCCCGCCTGTCACCCCATCGCGCGCGCCAAGTTCGGCGCATGGCTGCGTACTTCCGGCCGGGCAAAATCGCACCTCTAAAGCTTTTTCAGAGGATGCTGGGACGTATGGCCTCAGCTGCGGCTGTGCTCCAGCTGGGCTTAATGCGCATGCGCCCGCTGCAATGCTGGTTAAACGCCCGAGTGCCTCACAGAGCCTGGGCGTCCGGTGGCTTCAGGATCAGAGTGACTCAGGGCTGCGTGTCAGCCCTAGAGCCCTGGTTAGTAGCCGACTGGTACCAGAGGGGAGTGACGATGGGAGCCATCTCACACCGCAAGGTCATCTCGACGGACGCCTCCACCACGGGTTGGGGCGCCGTTTTCGAGGGCAGATCAGCCTCGGGCCTTTGGTCGAGCGAGGAAAAACTCCTACACATAAACTGTTTGGAGATGATAGCGGTAGAGAACGCGCTCAGGCAGTTTCTCCCGCTTATACGAGGACACCATGTGTTAGTCCGGTCGGACAACACCACAGTGGTGTCCTACGTGAACCGGCAGGGCGGTGTCAGGTCCAGAGGTCTGGGCAATCTGACAGAACGCCTGCTCGTGTGGGCACACAGCTCGCTGCGCTCGCTGAGAGCTGCGCACGTGCCGGGCCACCTCAATGTGGGCCCGGACAAGCTGTCCAGGGGCCTCATTCTCCCAGGAGAATGGTCCCTGCACCCCCAGACAGTCCAGCTGGTATGGCGCCTGTTCGGCAGAGCGGAGCTCGACCTCTTTGCAACAAAAGAGAACGCCCGCTGCCCGACGTTTCTGTCCAAAAGCGAGGATGCGCTGTCCCAAACTTGGCCCAGCCTCCCGCTGTATGCTTTCCCGCCGATCTCCCTATTGCCCCAGGTCATAGCGAAAATCAGGGAAATGCGCCGTCCGGTGCTCCTTATAGCACCGCGCTGGGAGAACCAGATTTGGTACCCAGAGCTGGTGAAGCTGTCGCACTCACCCCCCTGGCCAGTTCCGCTGAGAGCAGACCTTCTCTCTCAAGCAGGAGGGTCAGTTTGGCATCCCCATCCAGAGCGATGGTCTCTGCATGTATGGGTGACCAACGGATACCCGTTGACCTGCCCGAAGGGGTTATGAACACGATTTCACACTCTAGAGCCCCCTCGACGAGGCGGTTATATAGTTCTAAGTGGTCGGTGTTCACCGAGTGGTGTGTTTCCAAGGGATTGGACCCACAGCAATGTGGGGTCCAGCGGGTGCTCTCCTTCCTCCAAGAGCTTTTGGAACGGGGCAGGTCCCCTTCCACGCTCAAAGTGTATGTGGCGGCTATAGCAGCGTTCGCTCAGACGACGCTAGGTAGCACGCTAGGAAGGAACGAGCTCATCATCCGTTTCCTCAGAGGAGCCAGACGGATGAATCCCCCGCGGCCCCCGTCGGTTCCTATATGGGATCTGGCCTTGGTCCTAGAGGCCCTGAAGGCTCATCCCTTTGAACCGCTCGAGACTGTGGAACCAAGGTTCCTTTCGCTAAAAACCGCGTTTCTGATAGCTCTGGCTTCAGTGAAACGCGTGGGGGATCTACACGCGCTCTCAGTGAGCCCGACGTGTATGGAGTTCGGTCCTAATGACTCTAAGGTCATTCTCAGACCGAGGCATGGTTATGTCCCCAAAGCGATCGGCACTCCCTTCAGGGCGCAGATTATCTCCCTCTCGGCTCTGCCAGCATCCGATGAGGGGGACGGTGGCAATTTCCTCTGCCCTGTCAGGGCATTGAGGGTTTATGTCACACGCTCCGCCGCCTTCAGGCGTTCTGAGCAGCTATTTGTTTCGTTTGGCGGGCGCACTAAAGGTCTCGCCTCCTCGAAACAGACCCTGTCCAGGTGGATAGTGGACGCGATTGCAGCTGCATACGCTTCCAAACACCTGCAGTGCCCGCTAGGTGTCAGAGCACACTCCACCAGAGGCATGGCCTCTTCGTGGGCTTGGGCCAGAGGGATTTCCATCCACGATATCTGTATGGCGGCAGGCTGGGCCTCCCCGTCTACGTTCGTGAGATTTTACAATCTGGAAGTTCCTGCCTTACAGGCGAAAGTGTTATCAGTTCAATAGGGCTGTTGGTTCTGCCCAGTGGTTCTGCGCAGACATAGCTCACATACTGGTAGTAAGTTTGGTACTAGGCTCATTGTGAATTTGAAGGAGACCGGCGGTGCCGTTCCCTCATTTACGAGACGAGCTGTTGTGAGTTTGAAGGTGACCGGCGGTGCCGTTACCTCACTCATATAACAAGATATTGTGAATTTGAAGGCGACCGGCGTTGCCGCTCCCTCATTCATGAGACAAGGTGTGGTGAATTTGAAGGAGACCGGCAGGTGCCGTTCCCTCATTCATGGGACAGGGTGTTGTAACCACCCGTCGTAACCACCCGTCAGTTCGAATGAAGTGTCTGTATATGTGGTGGCCCGTTTTCCTTACCGGCCACCCTGCCCGAGCAGTGTTATGGTCCCCGGTTCCCTGGGATACATATGCTGTATGCGAGGCGCGCACGGCGTTGACAATATGTTCCCGTAGCGTAAGGAACTTACGCAATACGAGAGAACCTCTCGTAAGAGAACGATACTCGGTTACTTAACGTAACCTCGGTTCTCTCTAGAAGAGGGAACGAGTATTGCGTTCCTTGCCGTGCGCCCCGCGGGCTTTTACGCTTCAGAACTACGAAAACCGAATATGCAGCCCGTGAGCCCTGCTTATATACACGTGGCCACGCCCCACCTGTAGGCAAATGAAGCCAGGTGGGCGCGAAGCGCCCTCATTGGTCGCCACGTCACGCGGGCTCACCGATAGGCTGCTGCAGTTGCCAGCAGAGCAGCCAATAGCACGCTGGAATAGCCTGCTATGGTCTGCCAGGCTGCCGCACTGCGTTGACAATGTTACAAAATTAAGGATAATTTTGGGTTTTTCAGAAATCTCGAAGAAAGAATACTTTCCCGTAGCGTAAGGAACTTACGCAATACTCGTTCCCTCTTCTAGAGAGAACCGAGGTTACGTTAAGTAACCGAGTATCGTTATATGGCATCGGAACAGTGTTATTTTAGTATCAATGCTATATTATTATAATTTTTATTTATATTTTATTTATATTTTGAATTATTAATATTTTCTTTTTTTTGCTAAATTTTAAATAGTTTTAGTAATTTTTTTGTGTTTTGTCATTGTTATTAATTTTTTAATATGACTACAGTAGTTTGCATTTTTATTTAGTACTGTACTTTAGTTTTAGTTGCTTCATATTTAACTAAATGAAAATGAGAAATGTTGCCTTGGGAACTTGCTTAAATAAAATATATTTTTTTATATTTTATTTTTATTTTAGATTAACATATATTTCAATTAATACTTTTTATTATTATGATTTAGTTTTAGTTAAAGGTGCACTATGTCATAATATCCAAAAACCACTAGGCCAGTGTTATATATTTTGTTCAGTTGAGTACTTTCAATATCCCAAATGTTTCCAACTATTTGTAAATCATAAGAAAATTGCTATTTTAACCAGGGAACCGGAACGTGTGAGGACGTCACCTGTAAAATTGTGTAATCAAATATCTGCGTTACCCTCTGTGTCCGCCGGTTTTATTTTGCAGAAACGCTTACTGCAGTGTGCAACAAGTGTCATAGCAGCTGCGAGCGAACGCACAGAGTAAAGCCATAATATAATTTTCAACACACTCAGATGTATCTAATATGATAAACAGAGCTGCGTTACATCATACTCATGACCGGAAAAGCGAAAGTGGCGACTGTGGCATAATAAAGGTCCAGTTAAATATACAGTTAGACTATTGGGTGCAGAATAAGTTAAAATATTCATTTTATGGCATAAACCTACATACACACCCTGCATCATGCATCATTCAGACTGCATTATGGAACATACAGTGTCACAAATAGATAGCATCAGAGATGTGTGCATCTGTAAATTCAATCAGACACAAGCACATGATGGCCTGCATAACTTAGACTGAGCACAAACACAATCTGACACTAATGCACCACATGCTCTTGTAGACCTGCAGCAATAATCTTGTACAAACGGTGAGCAATTTGAACTGTGAATACGAAAGCTTAAATAGAGCCATTGGGTCTTAAAACCAAATGTTCTTTGTTTATAAGCTCGTTATTAGCCAGTCCTTCCAGAAAAATTCAGCTTTTTTTGTGATTGTTGCGGGCAAAAGTCCTTGATTATGCGGCATGTTTTCTTAAAAAATGCGATGGAAAATGCGGGATATTTATGCAATTTTATGCGATGAAATTGCGGGAACTTGCAAAAACTGCGGTTTGATGAAAAAGAGAAAAAAAAGCACTACATCACAGAAAGTGCTGGGAATATTTAAGTTCCCATCTAATTTTATTGAAGACCTTAATAAACACATGGCTCAAATTTACAAAACATTGAGTCAGACATGTTCTGTAGCTTTACAAAAGGAATATGCTACAACTTCTGAAAAAATTAATAAATAACTTCCTGTTTTACAGAGGTAGCTATACAAAACAGACATTTGAGTGCTTCCAATGCACAAAGTGCAATCTCTTAAAGGGTTAGTTCATCCAAAAATTAAAATTCTGTCATTAATGACTTCCCCTCATGTCGTTGGACACCCGTAAGACCTCCGTTCATCTTCGGAACACAAATGAAGATATTTTAGTTGAATTCCGATGGCTCAGAAAGGCCTCCATTGGCACAATGTACACTCCCAAGACCCAAAGACGTCGTTACAAAATCCATCTCACTACAGTGGTTCTACAATAACTTTATGATGCGACAATAATAGTTATTGTGTGCAAAAAAAACTAAATAACGACTTATATAGTGATGACCGATTTCAAAACACAGCATCATGATGCTATGAATCAGCGAGTCGATTCATGATTCAGATCGCGTGTCAAACTGCTGAAATACGAGACTTTGGCAATCCAAACCTCTGAATGAACTCACTGATTCATAACGCTTCAAAGCTTCATGATGCTGTGTTTTGAAATCGGTCAACACACCGGGAAACTGTTTTGCGCGGTCTTTTGCTGTTATTTTTGTTGGCAAATGGGAATTTGCGTTCTTCATCATGGTTTCACCGATATCTATGGTTTCTCCACGGGGGTTTGCAGCTTTTCGATGACGTTCGCGTCAGTTAATTACGTCACTTCAAAACGTTCCCATGGCAATAGGCGGAAATGGCGGCTCTTGTGTGAAGTAAGCGAACAATTTTCAACTTTCTGCTAATATATATGACTTTTTTGCAACGAAAATGCGGGGATTATGAAATCATGCTAGCCCCGCATATTTTGCACGCGGAAATAGGCAATTTATGCGGCGAAAGTGCGGCGTATTTGAAAAAATGCGGCCCCCGCATAAATATGCAGACTTTGGCTGATTATGCATTAAATCATGCGATTGCATAATCACGTTTTTCTGGAGGGACTGATTAGCGGCTACAAGTGTGTCATTCTTTTGATGTTGAAGTCTCAATGAAATGGCTTTTAGTATGAATATGTTAGTCTTACTGTTATCTATAAGCTAGTGTGCTCCAAAACAATAGCAAAATTTGCATTTAGAAGATATAAGCATTCAAAACTTCACTGATCAGTGATTTTGATGACACCACTCTGCACTTTAGCTTCTCATCAGATTTTCTGTCCAATCAAATGCTCTCTAGAATCTACAGCGTCCCGCCCCCTAAATAGATGCTGAAGCTGCGGCTAAAATTGACTTGTTCACATATTTACTAATTTCTACATGTTGAATAGTACATAGTGCACTATATAGGGGACAGGGAATGATTCAGACAGTGTAAATATGCTTTCCATCAGGGCGAATGAAGTCTGGTTTCACGTTAGTGTCACATGAACCGCCACAGAGCGCACACAATCTGCTCTGGTCCAAAGACACGATGGAACAGAGAGGATCATATGCGTGAGTCGGCGCAGACCAAAAAACGTATCGAACCATTTGAATTCTGCACAGAATGCTATATTTTAAAGCGATATGGAGGAGATTAGGTGGAGAAATGGTTCGAGATTAGGAGGAAACTGCGGCTTTACCAAGCTCAACGTCTCTGGCCGAACTGTGATATAAATGAAACACTATTGGCTATTTTAAAAAAGGAGAGGGACTGTTCGATATGGCCTGCCCTGTCTTTCTGTTTCAGTGGCACTTCAGTGGGACTTTAAAGCACTAATTCCCAGTTTAATGTGCACCGATGTCTACATTTAGGCCATACAGTATGTGTCAGTGTTTGTTTAAAGGGATAGTTTAGCAAAAAATGTAATTACCAATGGCAGATGGGGGTGAAAAGTAGATTTTGGGAAACAGTTATTTTTATTTATTATACCTATAAACTAGACAGAGTCTTCTGGGAATAATTTGCAATTATTGTGTATTTTGAGTGTATATTTACAATTATTTCAAATAATTGGCAGAGAGTATTTACACTAACTCCGCCCATCTTCCTGGTTAGGCCAGAAAGAATGACAAAAGAAACCACTCCAGCAACCGGTAGAGTGGTGCAGAATATAAGGACTATACATTTAGGGTTTGACGTCAAATTGAAATTTGATGTGGTGTTCTCGCATTGATCAGACAGCAATACACTAAGTAAGGTCCCAATAAATCAGCATTCATTTATGATTTTAGTACATATAATAATATACACTGTTGTTATTATTGCATACTGTTTTATAATGTACTACAATACACTACGGTGCAAGTAGTATCTGACACTATTTGCAGTAAGTATGAATAGCATCTAACACTATTTACAGTTAGTGCAAAGAAAATGCTACTATTTTTACTTAGTAAATAATAAATAAAAAAATGCTATTTGCACTTAGTGCCTTACTCTGCCTTCCTTTTTAAGGTCAAGTTCTACAGTATTTGTAGCCATAAAATGTGGAGTGGGGGATTTTAGGACTGCTGTTAGTTTTTGATCCATCATCGCCATCCATTTGCTGAGATAAAAGGAGATTTTGTGCAATAAAGTGAAGTTCTATGGTCATATGGCCTTTCAGTAATTGTGCTAATGCATCTTGGAGCATCATGATCCTGTGTTATTTCAAATGTCTGGCCATTTAATGAAACCATCAACCTCTGTTTGATTGTAGATAAAGAGCATCCATTCTGATAGAATTCAGCATGGCGCTCAATGGTCATAGAGTAACTCACCACCTCCTTGTTTCCCACGACGCAAGGTTTTGGCTATTGGTAAGCCATCAAAAGACATCAGATCAAAACGAGTTAGCAATTCTATTTCTGAATCATGGAAGAATTTGTTCGTTCCCGCCGTCTGAATACACTCGGGCCTCCTCGTGGTGACCTTTCCTTTGATTTGGGTTCTGTTCAGGTCAACCACTGTTAAATAGAAGAAAAGAGAAAGAGATCAGACAGGAGCAACGCTTTCATCCACAAAGGTTCAGAATGCGAGAGAAGATCGTGTGTTTGAATTGAGCGAACAGCCCATTGATGGTTCCTGCCCATCTCTGCCTCTTTCTCATCCCTTAATCACCTCGTCCATTGCTTTTCTTTTTTTTTCTCTTCCAGATTATCAAGGACCAGAAGCTCTTTATCATCGTGGGTGGGATGTTGCTGATTGATTTGTGCATCCTCATATGCTGGCAGATCGTGGATCCCCTGAAGAGAACTGTGGAAGAGTACAGCTTGGAGGCGAGTCTGATTGCTTATTATTAATGTTGTATGTAACGATTCAGCAGAATCCCTTGACCGGGTAGTAATGGTTAATCAATCCCAACTAAATCATAGTCACAGGAAGCTGGGATCATCGGGGAGTACGTAGCAGCCAAGGTTTTATTACCATCTGCGTTATTTTTGGTTCAGGAAGTGAGACGCCCTGCCCCCACATCCACGGCGGTTGGGGACGTAGGCCAGCTGGAATATGGGACATTGGCACAATTGCTTGAAAAAAAATGCACTTGGACGAGCCCGTCCCATGCTGACACACATAAGGAGAAGTGTGTGATTGAGCCGGGCTTCAAAATAGGCTGGACATTTTGAACGTCTGCTTGCTTTAGTCATGTGCATTTAGTCATGTGCGTTCATGGACTTTAGTCAGACGCTGTCGCAAATGATTGGATGTGTTTAGCTGGAAGCAAAGCTAAAATGGACAATATCAGACCTGATCGTGTAGTGGATTGCTATGAAAGTTACCTTGATTTGTGTGGGTGTTTTTACGTAAAGGGATAGTTCACCTAAAAATTTACATTCTCTTATAATTTATGTAATTCCAAACCCATAAGACTTTGGTTAATCATTGAAACATAAACAAAGTTATTTATACATGAGAAGTTTCTGTTCCTCCACTGAAAGTCCAAGTAACCAAAACTTTGAAGTAGTGTTGTAGAACTCAAGACTTTGGTTCACCCAAAAGTGAAAATTCTGTCATTAATTACTTACCCTCATGTCGTTGGACACAACAGAACACATCTTCGGAACACAAATGAAGATATTTTAGTTGAAATCCGATGGCTCAGAAAGGCCTCCGTTGGCACAATGCACTGTACACTCTCAAGACCCATAAAAGGTACTAAAGACGTCGTTACAAAGTCAATCTCACTACAGTGGTTCTACAATAACTTTATAAAGTGACGAGAATAGTTTTTGTGCGCAAAAAAACCTAAATAACGACTTGTATAGTGATGACCGATTTCAAAACAATGCAAATCATGAAGCTTCGAATGAATCATGATTCAGATCGCGTGTCAAACCGCCAAACTACTGAAATCACGTGACTTTGGCGATCCAAACCGCTAAATCGACTCACTGATTCATAAATTCATTTTCGGGTTGGAACTAACCCTTTAAGACCATTTTTGGTCTCAACCACATTTGTACTCGGCCTTGTCTCGGTCTCAGACTTAGAAGACTCTGGATTTAGTTTCAAGACTGGTCAAGACCACAACCGCTGGGATATTACTAAATTGCCGGTGCATTGTCTGATTTATTTATTAACATCATTAATGTGACTGGATTTAAAACTGCCTGCTTCAGATACAAACAATAACTTATTCAAAATTTGATTTATTTATTGTGCCGGATCAGAAATTAATGAGGGATTGTGTCAAAAATGTCACCAAAACTAATACAAATACTCACAAAATTCAAGATATTGTTGCAAAAATGTACTTATATGAGATCTGGATTTTTATATTATACCGTGATATAATTAAGCAATATCACAAGAGCAAGAGAGCTGTTTTCACAAATTTACCAATTCAGATGCATCTTCTGTACCAAGAAGTTCAAAGATGAATTTTGTTGTTAAAAATGTCATTTTATTGGTAACAGCTCTATATAGTGTCTTATTCTAATTATATTTATTGATTAAAAATAAGTAATTTCTCATGCGGTAATGTGGATCGCTGGTCTGGTCTTGGTCTTGACTCTGTCTTGCCCTGCCCTGGTTTTAGTTTTGCCTTGGTCTCAACCCCTCAAAGTCTTGAGCCCCGTTTCCACCAAAATTTCCCGGAACAATTTTTAAAAACACTGATACTAAAGCGTATTCTGAAAGCTCGTAAAGCTAGATTTAAAATAAGACAATGTATGTTATAATCAGCTATTACGGACATTGACCGTGCGATTGTTGAGACAACGTGTGCCATCGGACAGAAAGAGCAAGACTGATATTTACTGAACGCAGAACCTCGAACCTCAACCTTTTAAAAATTTCGGTTGAAATAAAATGCTGTGTGAGCTCAACCGATCAGCATATTCAGCGCCAAGTCCCACCCCCGAAAGTTCCGGAACTTTGAAAACGTACTACATCGCAAGCAGGGCCGTTTGGAGGGGAAAAATGTACCCGGAACTTTATTTAGACACTGGTTCCTGCGTCGAAACACACCGAGTACCACCCCAAAGTTCCTAGTTCATGGGGAAAGTTCCTGCGGTGGAAACGTGGCTTTGGTCTTGTCTTGGTCTCAACTCTCGGATTAGGTGGTCTTGACTACAACGCTACTTTGAAGATCCAAAAAGGTCATAAAGGCATCGTAAAATTAATCCATATGATTTGAGCAGTTTAATCCGAGTCTTATAAAGTGATATGTCCCCTTTATATAATTAACAGATTTAATTTAGTCTTTTATTTACGTCTAAACCTCGATCGACTCACATACACAGATCGCATTTTACGGTTAACATAGAAGCTCGAACGTGTGATGCACAACAACCAACCAATGAGGTTTGTTCTAACAAGTTTGTTTGTTATCTGTATGTGTGTTTATATGTGAATAAAAGCCTAAATTAAAACTCCTCATCATATCTCTGTAAAAGACTTGGATTCAACCCCTCGATTCATATGGATTCATTTTACAATGCCTTTATGACCATTTTGGTTACCTGGAATTGGAGGGACAGAAACCTCTCAGGATTCATTAAAAATATATCTTACATTATGTTTCGAAGATTAACCAAAGCCTTAAGGGTTTGGACTGACATAAGGATGAGTAAATGATGACAGATTTTGGGTGAACTACCCTTTTAAAGTCAGGTTTACAATGGCGTGCTCTCCTTTCCATCTGTCTGTCAATTCCTGAGGTGTATGATCCCTGTGCTTAGTGTGTTAAAGAGTGAAAGGCTTGGCGACTAACAGGCGATGTGGCTGAGTGGACTTTGCCGTCACACCGATGGAATCATGGCCGCCGTCTCCCTGGAGAACTCTCGGCAGGGAGATTAGCGCAGATTGATTGGTGCTAGGAAAAGGCCCATTAACTTTCCCATCACTCTAGGGTGTTAGACAAGCTTCTCCTTCTTCTTCTTCCCCATCCTCTACTGTATATGTAGTTACTTCAGGCCATAAGCGTTTCTGAGAGGTCAAAGAATTGGGAATGGACAATGTATTTGGGCTTCAAGCAAGCCATTTAATAGCCGTTCACATCAACAGCAATTTTAGCAATAAAACGTTTAAAAGTCATTAATTTTCATTGAAAGTTGGCCACCTGATACCAGTATTCAGTGACTGGCTCTCTGGGGATGCAACAAAGTTGAGCAAACAGTGAAGCTTGAATGATGTTGTTGAGTTTTGTAGGCATGACTATTAGTACCCAGCAGTACAGCAATTTAGCAGCCTCTAACAGTTGAATCCCTGTCAGTGTGAATGCAACTTTTTAAAGAATCGCTGCATAACTTTTGGGTCAGTAAAAAGCCATTGCTGACTGCTGTAGGACACTGAGTGTGTGTTTATTTAACATTAAGTAATGTCTGTTCTGTGAGGCTGGGGACAATTACAGTGGACAGTCTGTCAGGGACGTGAAACGGAGGGATGTAAACAGATCTGAGTGCAGCGGACAGCATTGATGTGAGCTGCTAACTTCTGTGTTTAGAGATTCACTCGCTGCTCTGCTGAAAACCGGCTCAGTTTCTGCTTCCTCTGATCCAGATTAAGTAACTTTGCAGACATTTGTAAAAAGTCAAAAACTGTGCCATATGTGCTGCATTATGACAAAGAAAAACATGCAGAAGATTTTTAAAGTTTTAAACCTGTTCTTTATTCAAGTATATGAGGGTGGTTGACATGACATGTCCAACAATGCCCTGCAGTATGACATGCTTTACTTCTTCCAGAACTATTTTAAGCAATCGTTTTTAATTCATGTCAATTTTTATAGTAGTCATATTATTGAAAGACTACAAGTGCTATTTGAA
Organism: Romanogobio albipinnatus; assembly: GCA_023566225.1. Classification (NCBI taxonomy): domain Eukaryota; kingdom Metazoa; phylum Chordata; class Actinopteri; order Cypriniformes; family Gobionidae; genus Romanogobio; species Romanogobio albipinnatus. The sequence goes on along the minus strand of CM042261.1, from coordinate 14,993,643 downwards.
CTTTTAAAAATGTTTTTCTCACACTGCATTTCTCAAAACTATTTATGTGTGAACAGCAAAATCATTTTTAACATGAAATTACAACTTTTATTCAGCAGTGGTGCATTACATTGATCAAAAGTAACAGTAAAGACATAATTTAGGACTTAAATTTAGGAACTATGCATTTGAATTTCATATAAATGTTCCGTTTGTTTGGATTACACAGGTTTTAAATTAAAAAGTGAATAAACTTAATATGATGCATATTTGCCAGTCATAATTGAAACGGATAAGATTTGCATCTATTTGATTTTATTTTATTAATCATATTTTCAAAATGCATTTACTCAAATTGCTTAAGATCAGCATTGTGAAAACCATTTCAATTATTCAGTTGAAATAAAAGAGTATGAACATTAAACTCTGGCTACCTCTAGACCAAGCAATAATCAATTAAATGTATGACATTGAAACAAATTTGATTTATTGATGATAAATATATAAACCTTGTTATTGTGTATTTAAAACATATTCAGTTTATTAGTAGCCTACTGTTACCTTTACCCGTTTCATGTGTGTATCATAAACTTGCAAGACATTAAGCTTATATCTATATGTTAAAATTATTTAATCCAGATTAATGGAAGGTCATATGTAATTTAATACGTAAATCTTAAATTTAGGCCTAAATATTTTTTGAGTGAAGACTGGAATAATTTCAGCTTTGCCATCACAGGAATCAATCGAAGTGAACATTTTAAATGTAATGTTTCACAATATTGCTGTATTTTGAGCACTTCATTCAAAAACACTTGAAAAAATCTATAGAGCATAAATCTATAGATCTATGAACCGTTACAATATCTGTAAAACTGATCCTAAACTGTTGATGTTAAAAAGAAAAAAAATGGACATGTTATTTGTCAACTACCCACAAACAGAATACGGCATTGGATCAGAACATATTAGCTTGGAATGAACCTTAAATAGATTGCCAAACAAAATGTTTCTCCTTGTGGATATTGGTTTGTGTTCTGGAACAGAGAGAGAGAGAGAGTGAGAGCGCAAGTATAATGTAGATCCTGAGTGTTTCTCTGTTCTGATGAAGGACAAACTGTGGAGGAGCTGATTAGCATTCAGCAGGTTTCTCCTGCAACACTCACCGTTCTCGTTCCTGTTCTCGTGTCGACGCTGCAGCAAGCAGTATTGCAGTGTGGCATTGCCATGGCAACAGCCAAGGTTTCTGACACCCATAAACCGGTGCTGTCATTGCTGATCCCCAAGACAAAAATACAGGGAAAGGTTTTGGACAGGCGCTGTAATGACAGATACCTGCAAATGCACGCACATGATGACATGTATGTAGAATTTGTGTAAGATGTAAGTTAAACTAAAAAAATGCTAAAATGTTGAGTACCTTGAGATGCTCCTGTTCTCATAATCCAACAATGTGTCAAGCATATAGTACTTTTACTTTTAAGAGCGAATTCACAAAACACTTTTGCCACTTTTGCATGCAATATTCCAGCACGAAAAACCCACGTCTTATTCAATTACCACCCACAATACAGTTTAACCAGCTGCAAAATGGGCTGAAATAGTGCTGTACTGTGAATTTTTAAATTAAGCCAATGTCATACTTTTTTTCAGCACAAACATACCTGCTTTCTATGTAAATTAGGCTCGTTATTGCATCTTATTCACAAAAGTCAGCTCTATTTACAGTACCTGCTGTAGTTAAAGGTGAGCTATTCTTTGCCATAGAAAGCAGACGGTAAACCGAATGCTTTTTAAAAGAGACATTTCAGTACATTTTTTTTATCAATCATGGCAGCAGTAATTCGTCAAATCATGATGATGGATGAAATGATGGAGAACAGCATTATAACCAGACGTGTTTCCAGATTTCTGAACACAGAGAAACACAGGAACACGCTCATATAAAATTAGGGACTCTCTCATGTCTTACTGCTCACTTGCTTGTTCAGTTTTCCTAAGTGAAAGTGAGCTGTCTGTCAAATTGTCTGAAGTGTTCCAATCACAGTTTTTCCTCACTCGCTGTGTCAGACTGAGGACAGGTAGACAGCCGCGAGTCACCGGGTCTTTTCATGTGCAAATGCCTATTTTAAGAGGAACCTTTAATGCAGGAAATAATTGGTCAAAACATGTGCGCTTTGATTATGGACTGATTCAGATGCATGTCTGGAGTGTGATGGGATCTGATGTGACACTACAGCTAGAATGATCCACTATGTTGGCAGGGGACAATTCTAATGAATAAACACGCATATTCTAGCAATTGTGTGGACATTTCATTGACTTATAGTGAGATAATGTCCTTCTATCCACTAAATCAGTTATTCTCAGTGGTGGATTTGCTTTTATGAACCACATTTTACATGAGACATGTAAATATGATAAGTGGCTCAAATACTATTTATAAATATACAAATGTAAACATAAAACCACCATCCAATCCATCCATCCTATCTATCATCCATCAGTCTGTCATTTTCCTTTTTTACTTAAATTTTATAAGAAAAAAATATTAACATGGTTTTAAACATGACTTATGTGAAAAGGGCAACTTTTTAAATGCATACATTTTGTGAAAGTTTCTCTTAAATTCTTGTGGTTTCATTCACCACACAAACCATATTGCGTTTTTGGGCCAGATTTACTAACCAATTGTGGTAGATTGCATTGGTCATTATAATAATAATACTTTGTTACATTTATATAGTGCTTTTCTGGGTACTCAAATCACTTTACATATGGAAGGGGGAATCTCCTCAACCACCACCAATGTGCAGCATCCACCTGGGCAAATTTGGCCAGGATGCCGAGGTAACACCCCTACTCTTTTTCCGAAGGAAATCCTGGGATTTTTTATGACCACAGAGAGTTAGGATCTCGGTTTAATGTCTCATCCGAAGGACGGTACTTGTTACAGTATAGTGTCCCCACACAGACCACAGGGTGAGTGCCCCCTGCTGGCCTCACTAACACATCTTCCAGCAGCTACCTTGTTTTCCCAGGAGGTCTCCCATCCAGATATTGACCAGGCTTAATACCTAGCTTCAGTGGGAAACCAGTCTTGGGTAGATCACGAGCAGAACTTTCCACTCCTATCGGCGTTTTTTTGGAATTGCGCTCTCACTCTGATTTGCCCTGTTTAGTAAATCTGGCCCTTAGCATGTTTAATAAACAGTAGCATATTTGCTGGCTGGTCCCCAAACATTTGGTGCCCACAATGTAGGCAAAAGAAGCACAAGAAAAGAAAATCAACTTGTGAACCAATGGCGTTTGTACTTGCATAGCCAGGATTTATTTATATTTTCTCTGCTCTTTTTTTATAACAGGTATGCATCTTTAAAACTATCAACAATGTGGGTGGGCCACTATATGTTTTACAGACCCTTGAACAATATTATTTTATTAGGAGTGTGTTCAGTAATCTGAAAGGCCTTGTAGGTTTCCTTATGTTAAATGGCTGTGGTTTGTGCAGAAATCAATGGCTCAACAAAACAAACTGGGCCATTTAGGGCTGAAAAGCCACCCACCTCACTCCTCCATTGATCAAGTGTGAGGAACAGGGAAAACCTCGCATTCAGGAGCAGTGGGATCATGTGGACATGGTTATTGTCTGCCGTACACATCAGTCATTTTGGCAGGAGTTAGTTGGGGCTCTGTTTATGGTGCCATAGATGTATACAGTATTTGTAGTAGACAAGAGATGATTGATGGTGGCTTATTGAGTGTATATGCATCATAATCCTGAATGAGTCTTTGTTGAATGTCTAATGTGACAGGTCCTACTGGTTGTGTGCATTTTGGGCCTTACCGCTAAGCTTTATGAAATCCAGTTTGCTCCTCATGATCCAAGAAAGTGTCTCTCTCTCTCTCCATCTCGCTTAAATCATCCTGTCTTCCCATTGTCTGTCGCATTCATATGGTCTGGATAAGCAGACTCTTTCTCTCGGCTCACTGTTGCTATGCGACTGCTGATTGAGCATAAGGGGGATGCAATTTACCAATTAGAGGTCTTCTAAATTAAAGACAGTGTCAAGGGTTCCTGTACTTAGAAAGGAGTGCTGTCCATCAGGGCCATCTGATGTACAGATTGTTAAGGGCCTGAGACCCATGCCGCTGAATATGATGTTGTTTATTCAGCTATTTCACTGACTTGCTGATGGGGTAAATTCAGGTCACTTTGGTCACTTTTGATGTCTCAATGGCAAAACGGAGCCTAGTTTATCTCAATTTCACCATGGAGGTAATGTATAATTTAATGGATAACTGCATACTGTACACTACCTTTCAAAAGTTTGGGGTTGGTAAAACATTTGAAAGGGTCATGAACTGATTTTTTTATTTTATTTTATAATGTTCTCTGAGGTCCACTTATAATGTTATCAAGATTTTTTACATTAAAAAACATCCTAATTTAGAAGTAATAGTTATAATTGACAGGATAACTTGCAGTGTTTCGTGTAAAAGGAATTATGAATGAATGTACCATAGTTTGTCGCGCTGTCGTTCTTGTAGGCTATTCATTGTTCATCATTTTCGATAAAGTAAAAAACGTATACATTGACAGCAATAGTTTTGTTGCTTTTGTTCATTATTACAGCGAATGGTTTCAAATAAAACAGTAACAAAGGCACCTGTTGTCTTCCATATCCGATAATCCAACACATTAACTCCATAAATGCCAAAGAAAAGGAACAGCAAATCGCAACTATGAAGACTATTCAGTTTGACTGCAGCGCTACATTATTACAGTATTACTCAGTACATATCAAACTTTCTGTAACAGACAAAGCAATAGTGAAAAAGCACTGTTACTCAAACTTGTGTGTAGTGTGGCATCCAATGTAGGTCTACATCATCTTTTATTTTTAGTCTCCCAGATAAATCTGCTTCGAATGGTGTCTTGTTTAAAAACTAACCTGCAAAAATGAAGCGAACAAACAATCAGTATCTTACTGACGCGATCTGACGTTCATCCACGCTTTCTTAATGTTAGAATCACATGGGTGGCAATGCAAAGACTGTGTTTTTCCGCACTAGAGGCGTCTCTATCGGTTTGTTGCTGGAGTAATCATGTGCTTGTGTCCGTCTCGTATTTACTACTACATGACATGCGCCAATCAGTGGGCGGGGCCAAAGAGCCAATGATGTTGAAGCAGGCGTTGATCTTTCTCAGTGGCAGTCTTTCGTCGCACTATGACGTAATAATGTGGCAAAATCCGAAACCCCATTATTTCCTGTCTTAATGCTACTAGATCAAATAAATTTATGAATTTTAAAAAATCTGCATTCTTGAGAAATATAGAGAACTCTTAACTCTCCTTAACTCTCCTTTTTCTCTTGCTCTCTTCTGGTCCTGAACAGACACTCTCAATCACGGCCCCAGACAGATCCATTACACTCAACTCTACAGCTCCTCACAAAGAAGAAAATCCATTAGTCTGTGTGTGTGTGCGTGTGCGTGTGTGTGTGTGTGTGTGTGTGTGTGTGTGTGTGTGTGTGTGTGTGTGTGTGTGTGTGTGTTTGAGAGTTAGAGAGAGAATAAGAGGGCACGTAATAGAAAGAAAAATGGTGAGAGAAACGCATAGCTGCAGTATCTCTGTGTCCTCCATGTGCCTCCACTACAGTTGTTGTAAGCATTGTCAGCACACAGATGTGTGTGTGTGTGTGTGTGTGTGTGTGTGTGTGTGTGTGTGTGTGTGTGTGTGTGTGTGTGTGTGTGTGTGTGTGTGTGTGTGTGTGTGTGTGTGTGTGTGTGTGTGTGTGTGTGTGTGTGTGTGTGTGTGTTCTTGTTTACCCTGCGTTGAAAGGACACAAAGATAGTAAAATGATAGACTTTTGACATTTAGTCGGGCCCCACGAGTAAAAGAGCTTATAAATCGTAGAAATGACGTTTTTTGAAAGTTTGAAAGTTTTCTGTGAAGGATAGGTTTAGGGGTAGGTTTAGTGTATGGGGATAGAATACAGTTTGTATAGTATAAAAACCATTACGTTTATGGAGAGTCTACATAAACATATAAAAACAAGTTTGTTTGTGTGTGTGTGTGTGTGTGTGTGTGTGTGTGTGTGTGTGTGTGTGTGTGTGTGTGTGTGTGTGTGTGTGTGTGTGTGTGTGTGTGTGTGTGTGTGTGTGTGTGTGTGTGTGTGTGTGTGTGTGTGTGTGTGTGTGTGTGTGTGTGTGTGTGTGTGTGTGTGTGTGTGTGTGTGTGTGTGTGTGTGTTCATGTTTTTCTATCCCGGTGGGGACTTCAACTAGACTGGTTAAACCCAGCCTGATCTGCCGGCGATTTGATTTCGCCCTGCAACTCAGTCTGGAAACCTGTACATTAATTTCTACTGCTTCACTTTTGCGGGAACCAATCACAGACTGGCTTATCCACCTGGCGCGCTATTGGCGGGTTTAACATGATGACGGATAGAGAAGCGATGGGTCATTGCCAATTGATCACGCCTCTTGTGGTCTTATTGGTTGAAGGACTATCCAATTACGTACTGAGTCATTTGAATTTTGCTCATTTATCACGCCTCTTGTGGTCTGATTGGTTGAAGGACTAGTAGAAAATGTGCAGTAGAAAATACATAGCAGAAATACACTCTCCAGACCAATATTCAATCTTAAATTGAGCTTGGTCTGGTGATAGCCAGACAAGGCTTCAACCTGAATGCACTCTGAAAAAGGAAAATTATAGTTTAGTATTATAACATTTTGGAAAAATCCATACTTAATTTCGACAACAATTCAGTAATTATAATGATTTTGAATACTTATTTTTTTGATAATGATACTTTTTCACAGACCTTAAGTGAACAAAACAGTTTCATTTCAAATCAGACATGAGATTATCTGCATGCTTATTGTGCAGCAAGTGTATTAGAAACATTTGTCTTTACGTTACATCAGCACAACTTTGGGAAAATACAATTTAATTTGCTGTGGTGCAGCATGATGTGAGGTGATGAAATTTTGCTTTTGGGCCCATTAAATACAAATGATTGACACAGGTGGGTCTTTCCGTGCTACTATTTAGAAAGCGTTAAGTAAATGTGTGTTTATAATACATTTAAAAAAATATGTTGGCATAGGGCTCTGGCTGCTGTTCATCAGTGTGTGGTGGAGTGAGGGCAGCATTCTTCCCCCTTTTGTGCACATCTTTCTTGCTGCATCAGCAGTGCAGTGGCAGGATGCATACAGATGCCGAGTGCACAGCAGCATCAACCCTTGAGTCCTTGAGGAGATGCTTTTCTCTCCTCGTCTCATGGGGAAAAGGCGAAGCTCGAGGCAGATCTCTTCCATAAACTCACCTGCTACGGATATGCACTATATTGAGCAAGATGGAACAGAGCAACGGTGTCATGTCTGGGTAACTTCACGCTATCGCGTGTGACATCGATCACCCTCCCCCGTCCCCCGAGGCATCCGGGACTCCGCAGCCTCAAGGCTCTGCTAATTAAACCTTCGGCAGTGGCAGGGGAGCTGGCTGGGTGCCAACCCACCTGGGCATAATGACGCACACAGCTGGTGACACGAACCAGAGAGCAGCACTCATACGATCTGCCCTCTCTGAGTCACAGCAGATCTTATGAAAAGGTGTTTGCTCACGGTCTCCTTAGTTGCTGGTGGCCACCATCCCTTGAGGCCAATGCTGCAAAGAGACATCTATGTATTCATCCATACATCATATGATTGTAAATAACACTGGTAGCGTTGGAGTTTGGCTGTTGGTTGCTTTATTTGGCTACTATGATGAATGGGATGTCAGGTTGATTTGTGATCCTGTCTGCTGCATCGTCCGATTATATTTGCTTTGGATTTGGAAACAGTCCACAGTTCTCTGGAAATGGCAGTCTGGGTAAGATGTTTTGTAGAGGGTTTAGATGCGGACCTTGGGGTTTTATTGCTCTGATTTATGGCCGTAATCTGAGCTTCATAATTAGTAGCCTTGAAATGATATGTGATATTCTTTGAAATGTTAGTGGCGCTTGTTAAGGCACACTGAACACTAACCCTAAGTATTAAACTTTGGCATGCAACTCATCTCACAGCGGGCATGAATGATACCTTAAATCAAGTGGCTTGTTGTGAAAAGTGGGCCATTACTTTTCGAAGCGAATGACCTTATAATTTTCACCTGGCAGACCATAAAACAAGCAAAAACCTGTAGAGTACACCTATGTACAATGGAGGGACCTGAACAATAGCTAGAGACCAGAATATCACAGAGCCAGGCTCTTCATCTCCGGTCCGGCAGAATCCAACCCTGAGCAAACTCACCTGCCTGATAGTGTCCCTCCAGAACTGAAGTCGAAGAGCTGTCATAGAGACTTGGGGCTAGTTAACAACACCCTAGAGCAGGGGTCTCAAACTCATTTTACCTGGGGGCCGCTGGAGGTAGACTCTGGGTCAGGCTGGGCCACATCAAGTGTTACACATAAAAAGTGTTTCAAGTATTCCAAAAAAAAGTAGCACAACTGATTCAATCTTCTCAATCTTTATTATTAACAGTTCTTCAACATGAATGTTTCTTCTGAACATGAACTGTTCCTCTGAATTTGAACTAAATTTAGCCTATAGAAATTAAATCATGTAATATGAAATAATGAATGATTTTAATTTTATTTTAAATAATAGACTAATGCACAGCAAGGCCGTAACAGGTCAAATGGAACAGTGAGCGAAATTCTAGGTCTAATTCTAGTTGGGAAATAATCTTTTTGGGACTATTTGTAAACAATATTTGCATTCATTTGTGTCAAATATATTATTAGTCCCGATATTCTTTGCATGAGTGAATGAATAAATACATAGATCCGTGATTTACTTACGAATTCTCTAGTGGTCTGGTGGTAGAATTTTTGTCAACCGTGTCAAAGGTTCCGGGTTCTAATCTGCTCTCATATAGTTTTTCTTCATTAAAATCAAAGATGTTCATCAATGATTGTATAATAAGACCATGGACACGTTTGCATTTTGTTTTGTGATTTCACCGGAAAGAATAGAGTCTCTCTCAGCAACGGCATTAAGCGATAGATTGATGCGCTCGTCTGTTTGTGAAGACTGAGCAGTGTGCATGAGCCAAAAGAGAACGTTAACCCCGCCTACTTTGATTAGATTGGCCATCTCAATCATTTTGACATTGACGAGCACTGTTAGACCACATTCGTTTCAACTGTCTGATCAGCTTCCGCGAGTTTGAGACCCCTGCCCTAAAGACTATGCAGAACCATTCTGAACACCCTGGTATCACCATGCATAGAAAGGCCCTATCAATCTTCCAGAACAATCTAGCATTGTGGTGGAGGGTTTTTCACACTCACATTTTCTACAGAAGATGCAAAAATCTAGTTTATTTGTACAATCCCCAGTCCAAGATAGAGAAAATGAAAATTTGCTGCTCAAACACACTCATAATCTATCAGCAGCTGTGAGGGGAACGTGTGTTCCCCTTCGAGGGAACTCGCACTGCGTCATCGTGTGATGACACTCTGGGAACGCCCTCAGCGTTACGCATCTGAAGTATGAATGAAATCAAGCCAATCTGATTGGTGGTGCGTCATGACGTAGTAGATGACGGCATACCCGGAAGATACAAAGGGACGCTGATGCAAACACACGGCAGCTTTTTGCTCTTCAGCTGAAGCGCTCTGTGTTTTTGTCTAAAAATCTGTCTATTTGGTGTTGTTTGTCTACCAACGTTGAAAGTGATGGCCCAGTTTAAGAGATGTGTGCCTCCGTGTCCGCGTTTCATTTCGGGCACGGACACACATCTTATGTGTGTGCAATGCCTGGGCGTGCAGCATGCTAGAGCGGCTCTCGAGGGAGCCGCTTGTAGCGAGTGTGATCAGCTGCCGCTCAGGGTGTTGCGCTCACGGCTGGCCGTGTTCGATGAGACCGGCCAAGCCCGCGATCCCCAGGGATCTGGGCCCGCCGCTGCCGAGGCACGGCGGCGCCGCAGATCATGGGGATCGCAACGGGACCTCGCGACGGGATATGGGACTGCTGAGGCACTTTCCCTATCCTCGTCCGAGGATTCCGATGTTCTCCCGCCCCGTGCGGAAGCCCGCGATGCGGCTTCTTCCCACGAGGCGGAGAACCCGATGCTTCAGCTGTCCGGCTCCGAGGAGTCGGATGGGCGGAGCATCGAGGCGGGTGACGTGGAAGCTCAGCCATCGCGTCACGCACCCGCTCAGGAGGAGCTAGTGGAGGTTTTGACCCGCGCTGTGGCCAAATTAAGCATTGAATGGCCACAGGAAGAGCCTGAAATCCAGCCACCCAGTAAGCTGGATGAAAGGTTCTTCAAGCGTGGGTCTCAACCTCCACGCCGGGGCCTGCCATTTTTTCAGGATCTGCACAATGAGTTGTGTAGATCCTGGGAAAAACCCTACTCGGCCAGACTTTCCACCCCTCAAGCACTCGAATTTGGGAATGTGCTGGGGGCGGCCGAGCGGGGTTATGGGACGCTGCCTCGGGTGGAGGATGCTCTCGCGAGCTACCTCTCTCCCGAGGCCGCTAAGTCCCTCAAGGCCCCGGTGCTACCCACCAAGCCATGCCGGGACACTTCGGCGCTGGTGGGTAGGGCTTACATGGCGGCTGGGCGGGCTGGTAGTTGTCTGCACACTATGGCGGTGTTGCAGGCCTATCAGGCCGACCTCCTCAAGGAGCTGGATGAGGGGGAGGGTCCGTCTCCGGACGACATCCTAGAGCTGCGGAAGGCCACCGATTTGTCTCTCCGGATCACCAAGGAGACGGCCCGCAACATCGGCCGCTCCATGGCTGGTCTGGTGGTCGCGGAGAGACATCTCTGGCTAAACCTGTCGGGGATGAGAGAGAGAGAGAAACATTTTCTCCTCGATTCCCCGATTTCGCCTTCTGGCCTCTTCGGCGGCGCGGTTAACACCGTTGTCGAGAGGTTCCAGGAGGTGAAAAAACAGGCGGCGGCCTTCCAGCAGTACCTCCCTCGCCGTTCTGGCTCCTCGGGGAAGGCTGTCCAGCAAGGGCAGCCTCAGCCGTCAGGTAGCTCCTCCTCGCACCGACAGGTGCAAAAGGAGAGCGTCGCTTCTCGCGCCCCTCCTGAGGGAGCTTGGCAAAAGAGGCGGCGCTCTCGTGGTAAGCCTTCGGAGCCTAGGGTCGATCTGAGGACCGTCCTTCAGGCGAAGAAGGCTGCCTCAAAGCGGTCCTAGCTGCGGCTGGACCGCTGAGAGCTGTCCCCCCCGGGGTGGAGCGACCGAGGTCGTTTTCCCCCCGGAGCTCTCGGGAGATCAGTGTTGGGATCCTGCCGTCCATGACGCTTCAGGCCTCACTGGTTTCCCGCGCGCGCTCACTGCCTTCGTCGCCTCCGAAAGGACTTGCGACCGGCCAGCGAGCGTGTGCACCCATAGAGCTCCGTTCTCGGCTTCTCCCTGCCGGTCAGCCGCTTCAGGGGGTCGAGAACGAGTCTCATTTAACACCCGAGACCAGCCTCGAGAGGCTGGTTCCCTTAGTAGATTATCTCGGCGCGTGGTCTCGCCTTCCGAGTGTGTCTACTTGGGTCCTGCGGACTGTAGAACGGGGTTACAGGCTTCAGTTCGGTTCCCCTCCCCCGAAGTTTCAGGGAGTGGTCCAGACTGTGGTCGGCCCCGAGCAGGTTCGGGTTATGGAACAGGAAGTACGAGCCCTGTTAGCCAAGGAAGCCATAGAGCGGGTTCCTCTGGCAGACAGGGAGTCCGGGTTCTACAGCCGGTACTTCATTGTTCCCAAGAAGGATGGGGGGTTGCGTCCAATAATAGATCTCAGGCTCTTGAATCGGTCTCTGAGGAGATACAGGTTCAAGATGCTCACAATTCCAGCCATCGTGAGTCAGATCCAGTCCGAGGACTGGTTTGTCACGATAGATCTAAAGGACGCATACTTCCATATTTCCATCCTTCAATGTCACAGGAAGTTCCTGAGGTTCGCTTTCGGGGGCGAAGCGTACCAATATCGGGTTCTTCCCTTCGGCCTGGCACTCTCCCCTCGCACCTTTACGAAGTGTATGGATGCAGCACTGGCTCCTCTGAGACTCCAGGGCATCCGTATACTCAATTACATCGACGACTGGCTCATTTTGGCCAGGTCGCGCGAGATGGCAGTTCGGCATCGAGATGTCGTTCTGGCCCATATAAGGTGCTTGGGGCTGAGACTCAACACGAAGAAGAGCGTGTTGACGCCCTCCCAGCGGACTACGTTCCTGGGAGTCGTATGGGACTCCACGTCGATGCGGGCTCAGTTGTCCCCCGCGCGCGTGGAGTCCATACTGGCGATGGTCTCAAGAGTGAAGCCAGGCCGCAGCCTCACTGTGAAGCAGTTTCAGAGACTGCTGGGACTCATGGCAGCAGCAGCCAACGTGATACCTTTTGGCCTGCTGCACATGAGACCCCTACAGTGGTGGCTGAGGGCCAAGGGGTTTTCCCCGAGGGGAAATCCGTTTCGTATGATCAGGGTAACGCGCAAATGCCTTCGTTCCCTCGTCATATGGCGGAAACCTTGGTTCCTGTCCCAGGGGCCAGTGTTGGGAGCGTCATGTTGCCGGAGAGCCGTTTCAACAGACGCCTCCCTCACTGGCTGGGGCGCGGTCATGGACGGCCGCTTTGCGAGAGGTCTGTGGGAGACCCGGCATTCTTCATGGCACATCAACTGCCTGGAGATGCTGGCGGTCTACAAAGCTCTCAGGAGCTTTTACCCGGACCTCCGCGGCCACCATGTCCTGATACGCTCGGACAACACTTCAGTTGTCGCGTATCTCAACCACCAGGGGGGTTTGAGGTCGCGCCCTCTGTGCAGACTGGCGCATCAAATCCTCCTGTGGTCCCAGGGGAAATTATCGTCTCTCAGAGCGATGTATATCCCCGGGGACCAGAATCAGGGAGCAGACGTCCTGTCGAGGCAGGGGCTGAGGCCCGGGGAATGGCGGCTCCACCCGGAGGTGGTGGAGACCATGTGCGAGAGGTTTGGCCCAGTGGAAGTGGACCTGTTCGCGTCTCGAGAGACGTCTCACTGTCCACTGTGGTTCTCTCTCAAGGATCCGGCCCCGTTAGGGCTGGACGCCATGGTGCAGACGTGGCCGAGGCTCAGTCTGTACGCTTTTCCCCCGATCGCTCTGCTCCCGGGAGTTCTGGAGCGGGTCCGCCGGGAGGGCATCAGCCTACTCTTAGTAGCACCCCGGTGGCCCACTCGAGCATGGTTCTCGGACATTATAGCTCTGCTAGACGGCTCTCCATGGCAGATCCCTCTGAGGAGGGATCTGCTCTCGCAGGCAGGGGGCACAATATTTCACCCCCGGCCGGAGTTATGGAGCCTCTGGGTCTGGCCCCTGAGGGGGCTCAGTACCTAGAGGCGGGCCTGTCAGCAGAGGTAGTCGAGACCTTGCTCAGCTCTAGAGCTCCCTCAACCAGGAGGCTGTACAACCTCAAGTGGAACGTCTTTTCCACTTGGTGTAGAGAGCGTGAGGTGGACCCAGTTAACTGCCCAGTGGCTTCAGTGCTGGAGTTCCTCCAAGATCGCTTCTCTTATGGTCTTACCCCGTCCACCCTGAAGGTGTACGTGGCTGCCCTTGGGGCTTTCCACGCACCTCTAGGTGATGGACCCTTGGGGAAGCACCCTCTGGTTGTACAGTTCCTCCGTGGGGCCCGGAGGATGAGGCCGGCGGCTCATTCCAGGGTCCCGACCTGGGACCTGGCGGTGGTACTTGAAGGGCTGGCCGAGGCCCCCTTCGAGCCACTGGAGCAGGCTGAGCCGAAGAGCCTGACCCTCAAGGTGGCCTTTCTCCTTGCCATTACCTCGCTCAAGAGGGTGGGAGATCTCCAGGCCTTGGCGGTTACGCCAACTTGCCTGGAGTTTGCCCCTGGCGGGGTTAAGGCCATCTTGCACCCTAGACCGGGGTATATACCCAAGGTGCCATCGCAGGTGGTTCGGTCTTTGGTTCTTCAGGCTTTCCATCCTCCTCCCCACCTGACGGCGGAAGAGGGGAGACTTCACCTGCTCTGTCCCGTCAGAGCACTTAAGATCTACCTGGAGAAGTCTTCCCAATGGAGAAGGTCAGATCAATTGTTGGTGTGCTTTGGCTCACCCAAGAGAGGGCTGCCTGCGTCTACTCAGACGATCAGTAACTGGATCGTCCAGGCTATAGCCACAGCTTATAGGGTGCGCAATCTGCCTTCACCCATGGCTGTGAGGGCTCATTCCACCAGGAGCATGGCCTCCTCGGTGGCCCTCCTCTCTGGTGCCTCGCTTCAAGAGGTTTGCGAGGCGGCCGGGTGGGCCACTCCGCACACCTTCATTCGTTTTTATAGTCTGCACCTTCCGGCGACGCCTGGTGCTAGAGTGCTTGCGTCTTAAGTGTGCCTGGTCTTCAGCTTCACACTAAGACGTGGGTGATGTCGGTGTGGCATAGTGGGTATTAACGTTCCCAGAGTGTCATCACACGATGACGCAGTGCGAGTTCCCTCGAAGGGGAACGTCTCGGGTTATGTATATAACCCTTGTTCCCCGAGAAGGGAACGAGACACTGCGTCTCGTCGCCACACCCATCACGGTCAGAGCGCTCGCTTCATCGCGGTAAAGCTGCCGTGTGTTTGCATCAGCGTCCCTTTGTATCTTCCGGGTATGCCGTCATCTACTACGTCATGACGCACCACCAATCAGATTGGCTTGATTTCATTCATACTTCAGATGCGTAACGCTGAGGGCGTTCCCAGAGTGTCATCACACGATGACGCAGTGTCTCGTTCCCTTCTCGGGGAACAAGGGTTATATACATAACCCGAGACGTTTCTTTGTGCCCCACAGTTCATTACACGGTATTACATTTACGAGGCCTTAAGACTCAGATGTGTGCAGTGGCGGCTGGTGCTTATCCAGAGTGGAGAAGCACAGATGTCGCTTATCAGTTTGAAATTTAGTTCCTCCCAAAAGCTGCTTCGCAAACTGCCACTGAACTGGTTTTATTGAAAAGTTTTGACCAGGCTCAAAACTGCAGTATTTTTTAAATGCCAGTAGGCAAGAGACAAGATTTTGAACTCCAAGCTAAATGTTAAAGCAACAAAACAGCATCTGTATCTTTGAGCAAGTGTTTTTATTTTCAGACACTGTAAGTCAGGCACCTGACTTCATTGGCGACACATGCTGAATTTCACAAGAGCACTCTTGTTTGTGGGATTTACCTTACAGTAAACATTTCTTCACAATCTATCACAATATACGTTTGAGTGAAACCTATGCAGTCTTAAAGCAATCACTGCATGCGATCAGCCTAATAACTCCCTAAAAACAACAACACTTTAGTTTAGGTTGCTTATTATTAGCATGCATATTATTAGGATATTGGCTGTTATAAAGCACATATTAATGCCTTATTCTGCATGATCATATTCTATATCCCTTAATCCTACCCAATACTTAAACTTAACCTCAACTACCTTACTAATTGTTAATAAGCAGCAATTTGGAGTTTGTTTAGGCAAACGTCATAGTTAATAAAGTGTGACCAAACAATCTAACAGCATTGCAAGGGAACTCACCGCACATCAAAAATAACCTGTAGCTCAAAACAATGGAGGGACCTGAGCCATATCTAGAATATCAACTACGGTCCCTAACTAGGGCCTCCTGAATACCTTTTGTAGCTTGTTCAGGAGTGTTTGGAGACGGAACTAAACCGCAGGATAGTGGGCCTCCAAAGTTGCGGAGCCCTGTCATAGATATTTTGGGCCAATAAGCAATACCCTAGCAACCATCCAGAACATCACAGCAATCTGTGTATGTCTGAAAACTAACAGTGTTTTTATTTTCAAACACTGTAAGTCAAGTACCTCATCGTTTCATTGGTGGAACATACTGAAACTCACAGTAGCATCACAATTGTAGCACTTGTTTGTGGGATTTTGCTTAAATAATTTCCAATGGAACTGTGCTACCGATGTAGCATCGCAGGGAACTCAATGCACATCACAGATGGAAATCTCAGTGTGGTGGGAACCTCGTCTACTGTCTCTGCCCAGAGTGCCTCAGCTTCCTGCTCTTATCGCCATCGGTCTGCTGCGGAGGCCTCCATCCTCTCTGCGGTCCGGAAACCGAGAGATTTGAGAGCGAGAGTGAGGAGGAGGGGAAGGAAAGAGCCCTCAGGATCAATACGCACACAAGCACTGAAGGAAAGACATGGTGTGAGTGGAGATGTAAACCATATGGCACTATTAAACCCTACACCAGTCACTTAGTGCAGCAGGCCGTGGGAGTCCGTACACGAGTCTGCTCTCTCCCCCGCGTTCTCCTCGACACACTCATGCACGGATGCCTTCTTAATCACCGCTCCTCACCCCGCCCTCCTGCCCTGTCCCGCACAGAGCCTCTGTCCTTCAGGACATGTTTAGCCTGAGATTTCATGCTTCCGCGATCCACACCGCAGGTGCCCGCCGAACATATTTAACCCCGCCTTTGTCCCCAGTTACAGCTCTCTGCTGCGTGAGGAGGCAGTAATAACGCTATTGTGATTACCCTGCCGAATCCCTTGTTAGGAAAGCTGTGAAATCAAGTGTGTTTTCTGCTCATGGAACGCACACACACACTCGCACGCACGCGGAACGAAGGTACACAGCAGGTGATCTCCAAGTGAGCTGCAAAACTGCACGAGGTGGGAATAAAGTAGGTAAATGAGATGTTAAAGGAGAAGGAGAGACATGAGGAATGAGAGAAGAGGGGAGATGGAGTGGAGGGAGGCCTCGCCGACTGCAGGCGCAGCCCCCATACCCCTCCTCCCCTGACCACCATCTGCACATTCATTAACCTGCATGCCACAACAGACTGCTGCGATGGGTCGGGCCAATCAGTGTGTGTGTGTGTGTGTGAGAATGTGCTTGTTTCTGCTCATCTTCCAATTCTGTAATTAAGATTGTATCTCTGTAAATATTTCAAAACAACAAAGAAAGACTGTGTTTTAATGGTTTTGCATGATGTCAGAGGGGTTTTGGCTGGTTATTATGACTTAACTATTATTATGACTTATTGAAGTGCTGAATTGTGATTAGTCTTTTCTTCCATAATTCATTTTGTGTTGGTAGAGATGTTTGTGTTAAACAAGTGGGCAGGGCAAAGGAGACATCAGAGAGGTCTGTGGCCCTTGATGCCCTTCACATGCACAGCTCCACGGGGCCAAACCAAGGCCACATCAAAGGGCTTCAAAGGGCCTCTGAAGCAAACACCTATTAATAACGTATTGTAACCCAGGCAACCAGCTTTTTATAAGACAGTAGTTTACATTTGTTACATATATGTAATTTTCTATTTATGAATTATTTTTCTTTTGATTTTGATTCACATGGCCTTTCTAAACCTGTTCAACGTGTGTGAATGTGGGAGATTTTCAGTTTATTAGCCGTTATAGGTAAGTAACTAAAAGAATAACAAAGTGCATTAAATGGTAAAACTATTTGCCCTACGGCCAGTGTGTATATGATTATGATAATAAATGAAAATAAAATGATAAATACCAGTTTGCAACATCAAGCAGCAAAACGGACTGGTTCATTCACAAACTGGTCGAAGTTCACAAAGCGCGTGCTCTGACGTTAAAATAAGTTGGATATGTTGCTTAACCACCAAACACAAAACAGTGGACACTTGGAATTGTTGTCGTATTGTTTACACTGAGGCCTTCCTCAAGGTAGCACTCAAATAAAATAAAATAAAACATTTTTTTGGCATATTAGAGACATTTATGCACTAGACATTATACTTATTTATATCTTAATTCATTCAAAGGATACAATTAGCTCTGTAAATTGATTCTTAAAAAAACTATACTTGCTACTACCATTGAATTGAAAAAACACAGTAAAAAGTATAAGAAATATTCAATTATAATTGAAACCTGACTTGTCCACCTTATTTTTAACGTAAGAGTGGGCATGGCCATTTGTAAATTGAATGTGTCTGGCTTCTGGTGTCATCTGCTTCCATTTTTTTTAGCTATAGAAAATAGCTTGTTGTCGCAATTGGACCCTGGTATTTCTTACCATATTATTTTAATGTGTTGTCGTTATTATGAACACACTAGTTTGTAGCGCAAATAGTTGTACCATTTACTGCACTTTGTTATTCTAAGCAGCTAATGAATTGGAAGTCTTGTAAATGCACAGAATATAGCTTATATTCCCGTTTCAAAATAATGTGTAAAGAGACCAGTTTTACCCATAGACAGTAAAAGAAATGGACACAGCGACCCCATAGGCTTCAACGGGGAAAGTGAAGTCAATTAGAAGCACTCACTTCCTGATGGCTGAGTGTACTGCGCAGCCTCAGACTGAGCTTGAAGATGTAGAAGTGACGTGAGCAACCTGTCTGACAGTTGTAAGTCTTCTAGTAGTTGTGCAAAGTCAAATCTGAATCACGTTGTTGAAATATTTTGTCGCGTTGCTTTTGGCTCTCCATGGGCTTCTTTACATGCTTCACCCTTGTCTTTATTGGACTTTATGCCTCCACGTCCCCCCGATTGCCTCATAGACAGTAAAAGATTGCTTGCGAGCTTCTCCTTCTGTCTATACGTTAATTTCTCTACTATGCGACTGAGTCGCATGGTTATGACACAATCGTTAGCCTATTTTTTACAAAAATGGCTTCTACTGGGCGATAGTAAGGTAAAGGAGCCTTTTATACATTGTCGTGTTTCTTTAGAAATAAACAATGGACAAATGGAGTCTTTAAATGCCTCAGATGTAAAGTTATTTGCTTAACATCCCATGATTCCAAAATGAATGGGAGTCAATGGGGTGCTAACAGCAGGTAATGGCTTGGTTAGCAATGGCTACCCCTATGGAAGGTACGCTTTCCGGGTGCTGGATTACCCCCTTGGTTTTACTGCTTATCTTGTGGGAATGAAAAGCTGTGGGTTTTAATTCTAATGGTTTAGCATCTCGCCCTCTGCTGGTGTGGATGAGCAATGCTGTGTAAGCAGTGATGTAGTACTGTAACTTTGCCCCTTTTAGGGGGAACAGTTCGGACATAGGGGGCGTTTTAAACGTCACCATTTTAAACTAAAAAGTGGCAACTTTTTATGCGTTTTGGCCATTCGTTTACAGGACAACAGGGTTTTGGGGGCCTGAAAATGTGCACGTCTTGAAAAAATATACCGTTAATGTCTCAGTGTAAACTACAAAAATGTGAATTCGTGAAAACGGTGATGTCATGCGCATTACGTATAGACTGTAAACAAATTTCTAAAGTGCATTTTTGAAGCGTAAAGTCGGCCATTGCCATCTTGGCAGTGTGTCACCACACATCACTCCCGGATAACAGAAAATGGGCAAAGAGGCGGGACGTGGATGGAACTGAGGTGATGTGATGGCTAACAGACAGCAGACAAAAGGCAATCCACCTGTCACTCAAGTGGCCACGCCCTTAATTATGCAGAACTTTATGGCTTAATATAATAAAAAAATTCACCCCCCTCACAGTTGTCATGAAGGGCAAAATTAGCTATATAGACCAAAACCACAATTTGTACCAGGCGCTGTAAATGTTTTTTTCCGCTGTAAAGTTGGGCATTTTAACATGGGGCTCAATGAGATTCTGCTCCCTTTTGGAGCCTGTCCCTGGTGGCCAGTCGATGAATTGCAGTTTAAGTCACAACTTTATCATGGCCGGTTCCGCACTTACTTTCGAATGTCCATGGGATAGTTTGCATCTGCATCTGAAGAGGCAAACCACAAACTTCAGGAACCAATCGATCTGGAGCAGCTATGTTTCCAATTGAGTCACAATGTAAACATTTAAGTGCCACAGACATACTGACGGAAACACGTTCACTTTCCATAGTCGTGGAAAAAAATCAACGAGTTTTAACTCAAAAGGTTATGTTATCGTTGGCTATAGCCTACAGTGGGTAAACACAGCTGCAGCTGTACAGCTGTAACTACATCTACAGTTGTACAGCATCTCATGAGAAATGCGATACCTAGGAGAGGTTGATGTTGATTGAATAGCTAATGACATCAACTGGACATTTCGTGACCTTTTTTTCCCTGTATGTGATTGGTTGAAGCCTTTTCTGTCACTGCGAGTGTTCGATCGACATCGAAGCAATAAAAAAAAATTAAAAAAACGTCGTTTTTTTCGCCGCAGCACGTTTGGTGGGGAAGCACTCATTACACAAACAGCTGATCAAAAAATAAAACCATCGCTCTAATTATTTGCGCGTCAAAATCACGCCCAGTGTTAAAGGGCCTTAATACAGCGTTTTTAGTTAGCGTTTTCGCGTATCCGACGGGGATCGTTTTGACAACGTTGTCATCTGTATGCAAAAAAAAGAAAAGGACATCATTGTCATGTAAATGTACCTATATTTATAAGATTATATAGTATAAGATTAAAGCAGCACTAGGTAACTTTTGCTCTCGGGGTCCCCCTACAGTTGGGAAACAGTATTGCCCTCTGTTACTGTTGTAAACTCTGTCATCCTACATCAGGGGATTCATAGCACGTGCATTTGTTGACATGGCAACTATGATAGCCCTGAACACTGCAGTTCACGTGCAGGTGTTCTGCTTGCGTTGTGTGTGAAATGTCTTCATCCCAAGTACAGTGGCATATGTTTCAGCATGTCATATGAATATAATTTCATGGGTTTAATTTTTTTTTTCAAACGCCAAATGATCGCGATGCTCACGTTTACAAGCCAGCGTCATTATAGTAGTCTAGTCTATTGATTACTGTTTTACAGAATCTATATGATACTTCAATTCAATGTTTGAGTGGTAGGTAATAACCATATATCGTCAGTATAATATCAAGCTACCATAGATGAATCTTCAAATTTGAAAAGTCGATTTGCATTATAGCTTGAGGCAAGACAAATAAACAAATATCACAGACATGTTAGGTATTGTAACGAGTAGGAAAATAGTGTGGCCCCTTTAAGAGCGTTCGCCCCCGGTTGGAGCGCCTGCGTTCTGTGTGTGTGTGTGTGTGTGTGTGTGAACACTGCGCCTCGAGCTCTCATGTGTGCGGATTATTTTCTGTCTTCTGTTGCAAACATTCATTTATTTTTGTTTTGTTGGGTAATGCTGTGGACGGAAGTGGAGTTTGTGCCGGACTCTTGTGGGGGTTCCGCGGGGAATAAAGTGCGGGCTGTTTGATGCCAATCGCCTCCGTGTTTGCATCGACTCCAGTTGCGTTGAGTGAGCTATCCGTATTTTTCACCCGGACACACGCGTTACAGTATCCTAAAATATGATTTTGTACGTCTTATGTATTTACTTGCGAGAATGTAGCCCCTACCAAACGTGTACATGCCGTTTAGACATAGGCTTACATAGGCTAACCCTAACCCTCGCACGTCCGAATTTAAGGAAGTGACGTATATGCCGTAAAGCAGTCGAATTTTGTAGTTCTTTTTTTTCTCGGGTTACTACCCGAAACCCGAAGTTTAAAAGTACGATTAAAAACGATACAGAGCCCGTCAGGCTATGGCAGACGTGTCATTCAACCTATTGTAAGTCAATGTATCATCACAAGAGACTTGAAAATATATTATCACGGTTGAAAAGTTACCTAGTGCTGCTTTAAAGGAAGGATGGATGTGCTGTGGAGAATCACACGTTAGAGCAGAAGATCAAATTTTATTTTTGTATATGGTCAGTTTTGGATTTTTTTTTTCTTCAAATAACAGCCATGATCAGGAGTTGGATGGAGAGAATGGTCCCAAAACACCCGCACACACTGTAATGATCACATCAGAGCTTGACAAGTATTGATTCTGACTGTAATTTGTTCCACACTGCCATCTCAATATGGCCCATCCTTATCTACTGAATGCTTGAATGGGCAATTTGAATTTGTTCGCTTTTGCTATGATGATTGAAATCATATAATGCATAGACTTGAATGTTGCAGGTACACTGTTAAAGAGTGTATTTTCTCTTTATCAGTATGCTCTCTTATGCAATCACACAGACTGTCTGCCCGTTCCTCCTCCCCGCTCTCATCAGCTCTGAGATCTCGACAGACTTGGCCTGCAATCAGACCAGCTGTAACGAATTTATACTCTGCAGTGGGATTCGTTCCTTTTGGGATCCAGATCCAATGGTGCTGCTCGGTGCACACGGTGCACGTTGCTTGTCAGATTGTACAATATTGCCCCAGTGCAATCTTGTAAAAGCCAAGGCGATCTCTGCAGCATCGATGTCATTTATGTCAGACTGTACCTTATGCAAAAGGATATTTCACACAAAAATAACAAATTCCATCATCATTTACTCACTCTCATGCTGTTCTAAATTTGTATAACTTTCTTATGTTGTATTGGACCCCATTGCTTTTCATTGTATGTCAAAGGAACACTAAACAATGAATGATTTGGCTGTACAATGAAATAAATCTTAAAAACACTGCTGACAGGGTACATTATGGGCAAGGTTCAGAGTTTTTCCTCTATTTGCTGATGCTACTTTGTGTTGTGACGTTTGTCTCTTTAAGATTTCATGAGGAATTAGCTTGGAGAACACATGTATTTTTAATCATTCTGACTGGCGCCAGGATACACTCTCCAGGATCGTTCAGATCCACTTGCAGGAACTTTTTGATTAACCTATTTAATGGCCTTGTTTTCTGACATTGTCTTTTTTTGCTATATTTGTGTTCTTTTTGCCCTGAAAATTATCATACAGAACAAACTCCTTACACAAGACTCTCTCTCTCTCTCTCTCTCTCTCTCTCTCTCTCTCTCTCTCTCTCTCTCTCTCTCTCTCCTCTCTCTCTCTCTCTCTCTCTCTCTCTCTCTCTCTCTCTCTCTCTCTCTCTCTCTCTCTCTCTCTCTCTCTCTCTCTCTCTCTCTCTCCTCTCTCTCTCTCTCTCTCTCTCTCTCTCTCTCTCTCTCTCTCTCTCTCTCTCTCTGTGTTTCTCTCCAGTCTTAATATGAAGCCATGTGTTGAAGCTCACACCCCCAAAATGGTTCTGTATGTGTAAGAGAGGCTGATTTGAAGCGTGGGTCGATAGCGCTGGCACCGCACAGACCTCCCGAGCCAGATAACTCAGCCACAAACAGCTCTTCATTACTCTCATAAGACTCGAGTCTCCATGAGAATGAAATGTGTCATTTGGCTGATATGAGAGGCAGGTGCTGCAGCCCGATCTGAGGGATTGGATCGATGGGCTGCAGGTGGTCCATCATTACCGCAGGACTCCAAATGAGCAGATTTTTTTTTAGATTTTTTTTAGAGAAATTGTTAGATAATTTATACAATGCCGTAGGAGTGAAATACACTGGGGTCTGAAAGTCTGAGACCACACTGAAAATCTGAGATCATCGTTCATTATTTATTTAAACGTGTTTTTGGAAGGAATTCGAACGGGGGAAAAGAACAAATTTGAAATTAAAGAATGAAAAGAGAAATAATATTATGAAGTAAAACATATTCATTAGTTCATGCAAAAAAATCTGTGATTTTCTTTGATTTAAACCTGAAAATAAGGATTTTTAATGTTAAAGGAATGTTAAAATAAACAAATAAAACAAAACGTTTATGCACCAAATACTAAGAATTTTGAAATTAATTTTGATTCCTCTTTTCAATTAAATTAGTATGATAAATATTAATTAAAAAAGGAAATAGAAGCATTTTTACTAGTGATCTGAGACTTTCTCTCTAGTTTTAACCCTGTAAAGCCTGACAAAAACGAAAAACAAAAAACTAATGAAACAGTTATATTGAACCTTAAGATAAAATATGAAAAAAGAGAAAAATCTAAAAGTTTGAATTTGTGGGGGGGTTTTATGGAGCATCATATCTAATTGAATAGGTCAGACTTTTATGGCTCATATAGTATGATATAGGAAAATATAGAGCTCTTTCTTGAGGATTAAAAACACCTCAACTTGATTCATAGTGAGCAAAAATGTGCAATTTGGTGCAGTTGCTGATAATCATATGGCCAAAAAGTAAGATGAAATCCTGATTGTTTGTAATGTATATTAAGGGATTTAACATGTAGCAGATTACTTACAAAAAATACATATACATTTTTGTTTACATTTTTTTAGTTTAATTTTAGTCACCATATCTCCCAATAATATGTCAGAGTAAGATGATATTTCATCACATAGTGATGTGATCAAAGCTCTGTAGTTTTCATTCTTGGGGAATGTAATTCAATTATGATTGAGAGATGTACAAATAAAGATTCCTCAAAACCTTATTTGCATATTTGATATTTTTGTTTTAATATGGTTATTTGCATATTCCAAGCATATTGATATTTATATTTTAGCATGATTTTTCTAAAAAGAAAAATAATAATAATGTATGGATGATCAAGTAACCTAAGTTGTTTCAGTTCAGTAAATGCTCATCTTGGAAAATTAGAAACAATATTAGGTCAAAATCTGCTAAGGGATAATTCATTCTAATAAATCATGTAAAAATTTATAATCTGTTATTTCAGCATATTATTACATCAGCATATGAGACAGGGACTCATCTCAAGATGACAGTTCATCTATTTGCAAAAATATGAAAAAAGATAAGTCAAAAATAGAAAATTATTGAAAATATTAAAATCAGGAATGTCAGAATCAGAATGACTTTGTGCATAAAAAAGTGAGTTTGTGCATAAAAAATTTCACTCGGTTGCCTGATCATTCTGTTTCATTTTCAGTGAGTGAAGAAGAAATGTATAGTCACGTACGTTATCATCTCTATCGATTCTCTGAAAGCGGTAACACATTCAAAACATTCGATAGTGTGGGTTTTCCAGGAAATGCGTGTATACTCACTGGACCTCTGCTTCTCACAAACACTGCCGTGTATTGTGCACATTATTTTTTATTATCTAATTATGTGGATTTGAAAACCGATGGATTGTAAGATAATAATTATTTATTTCTTAGCTGGCAAGTATTCAGTGAAGTGATTGATGCCCATGAGTTTAGTCAATGTTTTTAGCTCTAATATGCCAACTGTATTTAATGGACGTGATAATGTGCATGAGGGGTGAATTCTCTTTGATTTATGGCTAATTATAAAACCTGCTGAAAAACCTTTTGTGAAGTTCATCATACTTATTCTACTGAATGAAGTTTATTTCGTAGCATAAATAAATTACATGTTACTCAGAGACTGGCATGTTTGACTTGTCAAAAACATTAAATTCAGCTGTCACAAATTCAATGACTTTTGAAAATCAAGGTTTTGTTATTTTTTACCAGAAAAGGAGTGGTTTTGATGCACTAAGTTGTTTTATTGTCTCTTGTAACAAAAATCTTTTATTTCAACCCATTAAAATGCTGCAGATTTCACAGCAAAACGATACAAAAAGGCGTTTTATATAAAGTATAAACTATCAATCAGATGACATAAGGCACGTAGTAGATTGTGTACAACCGATTTTTTAAGAGAAAAATCATGTTGATAATTTATAGGCCTTAGGTATTGCATATCAAATACGATACAGAAGCTTCCTATCAGAATAAGGACAGACATGTGGCTCAATTGCTTGAGTTCCAGAACTTTTCTCAGTATGTGAATGCTTTTAAACTCAAACCTCTCTAGCACCCCTGATGGCTGATTACCGCCTGTGGCGCGGGCCTGTGGCACCGGTCTGCCGACTGACACTGTTTTCAGTCTGAGCAGCTGAGACCCGATAACAAACCAGCTCTGACCATCTGACAGTAAGACAGGCTGCCTGGCAGCCGGATGGACTCGAGCCCCCCTTCTTTCGTTTTCAACTGCACCCCCTGACACCCTGCCAGCCCACAGACTGGAGAGCGTCCAGCAGAGAGTCAGGCGAACATCAGTGCCCACTGCACAATACGTGCACACACAGAAAAATATGCCAATGCACACTCTTTCACACCTGCAAAAAACTGACAGGTACACGTGTGCACGCATACACATTCAGAACATACTCCACAAGTCATGATCTTAAGTCATGTGGCACTGTCACCAGCGTGACTAACGTGAATGCAAATGGAGTGTGAGTGAAAGAAACGAGTATAAAATGAGAAGACATCCCGTCATATGCATAATTGCATGTGTGGAGCGTGACTGCGGGATTATTTCATTGGCGGGCTGTGCAGTTTGATGTATCATAAGGAGTGAAGTTGAGAGACCCGTTATCACTGTTGAGCAGAACATTTCAACAGACTTGGAACTGAGCTGCTCGTTTGTATCCATGGAAACAAATTAATAGAGTTCCATACTATTAATCATTAAGTCATTTGTCAGGCTAAGATCTCTTTTGTCTCTATTTTTCTCCCGTTCTCTTTCTTGTGCGCACACGCTGAATAGATGAATTTAAAACATGAGCATCTCACAAACTTGTTTTTGATAGGCTGAGATGTTCACAATGCGTTAACTGCTAAAACACAGTCTTTTCCTCTTCATGATGTTCGACAACATCACATTTCTGTCTTCTTACTGTGAGATTTACTCGACTCATCAGAATGCGAAAGAAACAGTCCTTCCAAAGGTCCTTCCCTTTCCCTGTTCCTCTTAGTTAAAGAGACAGATTGCTGGCCTCTCGGCTCATATAAAGTGGGCCGATGGGAGGGGAGCGTGGCTGCTGCTCAGAGAAATGCGAATGGGCTGCTCCTATTTGAACATGCTTCCAAATGCAGAGGGGTAGAAGCCAAGCGTGTGTATCCGCTTTTATTTTTTATCTTTGAGTCCCTCTGAAGTCAGTGCAAAGTATTTGGCTCAAATGGCCATCTACAATCACAATAATCCAATTTGGCACTGAGGCAAGCTAGAGAACAAAAACCAAGTCTTGTCCACATCCTGACAATGTGTAGTAGGCAGAAAAGAGCAGTTTGGTATGGCAGTGCATCATTAGCCCTGAAGCCAGTGAATTTCATTGACACATAAATAATCCAGCCTACTGGGCTACATGAGACTATTAGAAAAGTCCCTGACGTCGTTCACTATTCAGTCACCAATATGTTTCAATATGCAATATGTTTGGCGTAACATATACAATATGCATTATTTATTTCAATAATATGCTTTGATATAATATGCAATTATTTATTTTAAATAATAGTGAGAACTGAAAAATCGCTTAAGGAGCGTTGACAGCTGATGTAATTTACAGTAAGCGCTGATTGATTTTCCTATTATGGTTGGTTTTATTCAGTCTTTGATCATACTTAATGCCCATATATATTCCAGGTGTTCTTTTTGGTTCTTCGCTTAGTAAAGAAAACATCTTCCTTTACAAAAATTAACCATGGTTTTATTATAGTAAAAGTAGAGTAACCATTTGTATAACTACAGTTGTACTACAAATACCATGGTTAAACTATGGTTAGTGTTGCTAAACCATGGTTAATTTGTGGCACCTACAATAACCGTAGGTGCGCTCCATTCGACCGTAAGTGGACTGCAAAGTGGACTTCACAGGGTATTCCGCCATCTTAAATAAGATTCCAATCCGAAGGGAGCTAACATGTTTAGTTCAAAGGGCACTGCAAACGGTGTAGGGAATAAGGGAACATCGATACATCACTTCACAGGAAGTGGAGAGCAAAAATCACCCAACTCATTGTGTGGAGCGATGGAGTTTACGTATGCATTTGAGTATTCATAAATATTGTTATTATTATACAGAGTATTTATGAATGGTTATGGCAATTAATGTTACATTTGCATATTGTATGAATATGTAAACAAAGTAAAAGAAGCAGCTGAGGCGCTGTCAATTTTCTGTTCTTTTTTCTTTATTTACCTCAGGATTGTTTACTATGCAGCTGCGCGTGCTATGAGACTGCTACAATTATTAAGACCATTATTAAGAACACATTTATACAGTTCCCCAAATCAAAATTTATTTTCATATTGAATGACAGTTAAAATACAGCTTCAAATCTGTTTATAGTCAATTAAATATACACTCACCTAAAGGATTATTAGGAACACCTGTTCAATTTCTCATTAATGCAATTATCTAATCAACCAATCACATGGCAGTTGCTTCAATGCATTTAGGGGTGTGGTCCTGGTCAAGACAATCTCCTGAACTCCAAACTGAATGTCAGAAAGGGAAAGAAAGGGGATTTAAGCAATTTTGAGCGTGGCATGGTTGTTGGTGCCAGACGGGCTGGTCTGAGTATTTCAGAATCTGCTCAGTTACTGGGATTTTCACGCACAACCATTTCTAGGGTTTACAAAGAATGGTGTGAAAAGGGAAAAACATCCAGTATGCGGCAGTCCTGTGGGCGAAAATGCCTTGTTGATGCTAGAGGTCAGAGGAGAATGGGCCGACTGATTCAAGCTGATAGAAGAGCAACTTTGACTGAAATAACCACTCGTTACAACCGAGGTATGCAGCAAAGCATTTGTGAAGCCGCAACACGCACAACCTTGAGGCGGATGGGCTACAATAGCAGAAGACCCTACCAGGTACCACTCATCTCCACTACAAATAGGAAAAAGAGGCTACAGTTTGCACAAGCTCACCAAAATTGGACAGTCGAAGACTGGAAAAATGTTGCCTGGTCTGATGAGTCTCGATTTCTGTTGAGACATTCAGATAGTAGAGTCAGAATTTGGCGTAAACAGAATGAGAACATGGATCCATCATGCCTTGTTACCACTGTGCAGGCTGGTGGTGGTGGTTTAATGGTGTGGGGGATGTTTTCTTGGCACACTTTAGACCCCTTAGTGCCAATTGGGCATTGTTTAAATGCCACGGCCTACCTGAGCATTGTTTCTGACCATGTCCATCCCTTTATGACCACCATGTACCCATCCTCTGATGGCTACTTCCAGCAGAATAATGCACCATGTCACAAAGCTCGAATCATTTTAAATTGGTTTCTTGAACATGACAATGAGTTCACTGTATTAAAATGGCCCCCACAGTCACCAGATCTCAACCCAATAGAGCATCTTTGGGATGTGGTGGAACGGGAGCTTCGTGCCCTGGATGTGCATCCCACAAATCTCCATCAACTGCAAGATGCTATCCTATCAATATGGGCCAACATTTCTAAAGAATGCTTTCAGCACCTTGTTGAATCAATGCCACGTAGAATTAAGGCAGTTCTGACGGCGAAAGGTGGTCAAACACAGTATTAGTATGGTGTTCCTAATAATCCTTTATGTGAGTGTACAGTAATCTATGTAATAAACTAATAATAGTAAATAAACTACTAATAGTAAAACTAATAGACTAATACAATGTTTTGATCATATTTATTAGATCGATACTTACTGTGTGTTTTGTGTGAGTATATACAGTATATATATATATATATATATATATATATATATAGAGGACTATTATATAATTTTAAATTTGAAAGTAACGTAAATTACGATATTTGTTTGCGTTATGTCATAATCTGCGTGACCCTGTCGTTGCCTTTCTTTGATGACGTTGCAGGGCCTTCCAAATTAGCGATTATTGTCAGCAAAGTTATTGTTTACTTCACCTGATATACCTTGCTAAGGGAGAAGGGATCAGTGAACACTGCACAGGAAACCCTTCGATTGGAACGTCACCATGTTTTTCATTTTCATAAGGGTGGTTATAGTGATGTGGATGTGTTAAGCTCTGCTATTTTGCTCTCCAATCAAGTCAGGTCACGTTTTTTTAATATAGCACTATACAATAGATTGTGTTCAAGTGAGCAGCTTACAGTATTCAAAGAAAAAAAATGTGTTGCTTTCAATTAAAAACTCTCCAGTGTGTTCTTATTTTTACGCCTGACATTGATCGTCTGAACAAAAGAAATGACCTGGAGAAGAAGGTGGATCCTCCTTGCACACCTGCCTATTACAAATTATTATCATCACCATAGACCAATGGTAGTTGAAGGTGTTTACCAGCCAGAGCCAACTTTTCCAAGTTTTTAAAGTTTGCTTTGGCAAGCTGTTTCAAACTACCAAAACATTTCAGCCTGATTTTGTTCAAAATGCCATCACACCAGTTTATCCATCCATCTATCCATCTGTCCGTCCATGTTTTCATTTACTATATTCTTGCTCTAGCAGCATGTTGTTGAGGTCCTAAGACACTACATATCTTTATCATATGACTCTTCAAAGTTGTCATGCAGCTCGCAGCTTTAGGGTTGCCTTGGAGAACAGACAAATGGAAGAAAGATGCAGTCACATGATCACACTTGCAGTGTTTCCCTGCTTGAGGGCCATATCAGGTGACTTGGCCCTGAAGACAAGGATGCATCACATATATGTTATGATAGGTGTTAACATGGTAATTGTGAGGTGCGGATGGAGTCAACAGTTTTAATAGAGCGAGCAGATGCCCACCCAATCAGAATTAAGGCAAAGATAGCATTGGTCTGTTTTTATGATTTGTGCTTTGATTAAAAGCAATCTGAAGCGAGCTGTGTGATGAAGGGCTGTAGAATACTCCAACCAATCAAAAAAATAACACCAGAAAATTGCAGCTAATATTTTATTAGCAAACAGCAATGGCGTGTTATACACTCACAGGGCGGCTTTCAGAAAACCAGATGCTGACAATCACACGAGTGACAACAGACAGAAATATTTGCGTGCTATCAGGGTGCAGATTACGGGGAGCTTAATATATATTCATGAATATGTTTATTTGTAAATATGAACATTTCTATAGCTGACTTTAAAGTGTCATTTGTTTGTCACTAAAATGGGTTATACCATTGCAACTGGCTTTATGCACAGCTGCATTACTTCCTGAACTTCAGCCAGCTCCTTTGTTTCCTGTCTGCCATTATTGGACAAACTGATTAATCCAGGTGTGCCTGACCTCTGTGGTCACAACAACAATAATCAGACATACCTGGATTAATCAGTTTGTGCAATAATGGCAGACAGGAAACAAAGGAGCTGGCTGAAGTTCAGGAAGTAGTGCAGCTGTGCATAAAGCCAATTACCTGAGCAGTTGTATTAAATATGGTAGAAAACCTTTGGTCATCTATCTATCTATCTATCTATCTATCTATCTATCTATCTATCTATCTATCTATCTATCTATCTATCTATCTATCTATCTATCTATCTATCTATCTATCTATCTATCTATCTATCTATCTCTCTCTCTCTCTCTCTCTCTCTCTCTCTCTCTCTCTACATGTGTATATATATATATATATATATATATATATATATATATATAGAGAGAGAGAGAGAGAGAGAGAGAGAAAGAGAGAGAACTGGACCTGGTTAGTATGATATTTAGAGGACCTTTTTGGGCCCCTCTTGGGACTGTAAGTGATATTTGTGTGTGTGTGTGTGTGTGTGTGTGTGTGTGTGTGTGTGTGTGTGCGTGCGTGCGTGCGTGCGTGCGTGCGTGCGTGCGTGCGTGCGTGCGTGCGTGCGTGCGTGCGTGCGTGCGTGCGTGCGTGCGTGCGTGCGCGTGCGTGTGTGTGCCTTTTTGGTATTACACCATCACGGCATATAAAATATTTTTAAAATACATGGAGACTTGATTCAGCTGGTTGAATCTGCTCTAAAACAGTATTTGAGAAATGTTATTTATTGACCAGTGACCTTATCAGTCTTACTCATGAATACTATAGAGCAAAAGTCTCCTGCTGTTAAGCAGCCCATCTGTACTTTCTATAGTCTGCATAATACAGCCCAGTACACATCACAACACAGGCCTCTCGTAGAAACTGAGCCTCCAAGGACTCAATTACTGCTCTCTCGGCTAGCAACGACAGGGATATGATGTGCATGCACACGTTTGAGTCTGCCAGAGGCAGAAAAGGAGAAAAAAAGAAAGACTTTTGTCTCACTGCTGGAAGTATAGCTTTTTATGAATCACAAGCTTTGGCTTAACTTTCATAAAACTAAATTCTGTATTAAATTCAACTACAGCAGGACCAGCCTAACAGATCTTGACAGTAGCCGTGCACATAATAATCGACAAATTTGTTAATACAACCGGGAACATTCAGTATCTTGTACGAAATTAACATCATCAAAAGATATCACGTTCACTCTGAGCTTTATAATCATGTTTAATTAATGTTAACACAAGGGGTAATATCCTGGACAGGACGTGCACCTCAATGGAGTCAATGGAGGCGAGGTAAACTGAGAACAAGAGAAAATGAGGTGCGGATGATCCTAGGAATGATTAAGTAAATGAGACACAAGTGGGACTTTACCTTGAGGATTAGATCACATGGTGTTTGAAGTGTGCTGGCAGTTTGTTTAATGTGAAGTGCACTGTGTCGGTTCAGACCTCACATGCAGTGGATTACCGCCGCCCATTTTGAACTTACTATTTCACCAATAGGTTCAAAGAGCTCTTAAAGGTATAGTTCACCCAATAATGACAATTAGCCCATGATTTACTCACCCTCAAGTCATCCTAGGTGTATATGACATTCTTCTTTCAGACGAATACAATTAAAGTTATATTAAAAAGTCCAGGCTAATCAAAGCATTATTATAGCAGTAATAGTTGCTCTGTTTTTGAAGTCCATTAAAAAATACATCTGTCCGTCGAAAAATGTGATCCACACGGCTCTGGGGTGTTAATAAAGGCCTTCTGAAGCGAATCGATTAGTTTGTGTAAGAAAAATATCCATATTTAAAACTTTATCAAGTAAAGTTCCAGCCGATCGCCTTCCGTGGAAAAGTGTTGAAAGTGCCATCTCACAATTCAAGATGCGTACATGACGTCATGACGAGCGTACCTGGTTGCATTTGTCTTTCGATCGGCATAGGCACTTTCAACACTTTTTCCATAAATTGCTTCAGAAGGCCTTTATTAAAGGGATAGTTCACCCAAAAATGAAATTTCTGTCATCATTTACTCACCTTCAAGTTGTTCCAAACCTGTATGAGTTTCTTTATTCTGCTGAACACAAAAGAAGATAGAGTGAAGAATGTTTGTAACAAAGTAGAGAGAGCAACTATTTACTACCATAGTATTTTTTCCCCTACTATGGTAGTCAATAGTTGCTCTCTCTGCTTTGTTACAATTATTCTTCAAAATATCTTTGTTGGTGTTCAGCTGAATAAAGAAACTCATACAGGTTTGGAACAACTTGAAGGTGAGTAAATGATGACAGGAATACAATTTTTGGGTGAACTATCCCTTTAACACCCGGAGCCGCGTGGAGCACGTTATTCGACAGAGAGATGCATTTTTAATGGACTTCAAAAACAGAGCAACTATTACTGCTATTATAATGCTTGGATTAACCTGGACTTTTTTAATATAACTCAGATTTTATTCGTCTGAAAGAAGAATGTAATATATACACCTAGGATTGAGGGTGAGTAAATCATGGGATAATTTTCATTTTTGGGTGAACTATCCCTTTACATAAATTTCACTGGAAGGACATTTTTGTTGGTAATTATATGGATGTTTCTTCAGCTACATACATGTACTTTTATGCCCCAGAGTTGATTTGACTTCTTTTTATGTTCTTTAAAAAGATTAAAAATATCTTCAGTGTGTATCTAGCCTACATAAAGTGCTAGCTATGAATTAAATGGTCCTATTTTGCATTTTTTTACATGTTCAACTTTCTTTAGTGTGTAATGTTGCTGTTTGAGCATGAAAAAGGTCTGCAAAGTAACAAAGAAAACAGTCCACTCCAAAGGGAGTTATTCTCTATCTCTCAGTGCACACTGTTTCTGAACTCTCTGAAATGCCTCGATTGCAGTCTTGAGTTTTCTTCCAGAAACGTACATGACACAATATTTCTTATTTAAATAATTCCTGCCCAAGGCATAAGCAAAAAAAAGGGGATGAGGCCTGGTTGAGTTGCATTACTAGTGGGTTGAAACTCACGGTTATGGTAAGGAGCGTGACATTTCCGAAACACCCTCGAAGCAGCTGACCAATTACAATACGCAAGTTCAGCCGACCAATCAGAGCACACTGCACTTTTTGGGAGGAGGGGCTTCATAGAGACCAGAACAAAACGGAGCGTTACAGACAGACTGGGAAGAGAGGTGCTGCAACAATGTAAAATATGAGAAAAAGAATGTTTTTAGAGCATTCAAGCATGAAAACAAACTCAAGACTTTAAGCCATATTTCCAGTATGCTATGCTTGCAATATTATGGGAAGTCAGCCATTTCATTCCAAAAATATTTCATTTCTTCATTCAACTATCATTCCCATCACCGAATGTGAACACAATACAGAACTTGAGATGTGGTGTATTTATAAACTCTGTTGGTCATGGTTAGAGGACATTCAAACAAACACCCATCTACTCTTTTCCATGCCCTGATGTCCATGATACAGAAAGGTGCTTGTGGCTTCAGTAATCATAGGGGCAGCAGAGTGCACTATGATGGAAAGCGGCCATCCTCCATCACTCACAGTTTGCTATGCCTGCCCTCATGGAGGAAAAAAACAGCAGTCCTAATGAGTTATCAGGACTGATGGCTTATCATGTGTGGGACCTCTCTGTGTCCTTGACTCAACAAGGATGTATAGACGACCTGAGTCACAAATCTCGACTGTCCCCTGGAAAAGAAAACATGCTGTAAGCGTAATGGCCTTCCAATAATTTTGTGAGTGTGTGTGAGTGTATGCGAGTGTTTGTGTGTCCGTGACCGTAATACTGAGAGCGCATCTGTGTGCATACCTCAATATAATCCCAGTAGTCACCAGATTCAAATGTTTGCCCATGCGTGAGCTCTAATAACGTTTGACAGCGAGCACTCGAACTCCATTTATGAAGGTTGTTATTCGCAAATTAGCTGCATGTTCATAAGTGAGTGTGTTTGTGTAGGGCGAAGGGTGCGCGGTACAGCAGTCACGTGACGGCAACATAGTGAAAGTCATTTGCATCGGAGACTCACGGAGAGCGAGCAGATGGGAGTTGTGATTAAAACCGAGATATTCTGGAGCATTAGATTAAAGAATGATGTCAATAAAAAGCATTTTAGGCTGCAATAACAAAAGCAATCTGAAACATGCCACTGCACGTTCTCATTTGCATATTTAAATGCGTGTGATGTTCGGGG
This sequence comes from Romanogobio albipinnatus, assembly GCA_023566225.1. Lineage (NCBI taxonomy): Eukaryota > Metazoa > Chordata > Actinopteri > Cypriniformes > Gobionidae > Romanogobio > Romanogobio albipinnatus. The sequence continues at coordinate 14,958,679 of CM042261.1, read as the reverse complement.
TTTGATTCCTGGTCTAATGATGCATTTAGCCCGTAATGAATCAGTGATGGCAGCTCCCAGGCTCAGCCGCAGGGACTGCAGCAGGGCCACTTTGAAGTCACTGCATTTGAAGTGAAGTTTAGAGCAGTGGACTCCAAAAATAAGCACACACCAGAGGGAGACAGATCTGCAAAGCCTCAGCGTGCAGCTGCAGGTTCATCCTCAAACTGGAGCAGGTAGATGTAACCCTGGAGGAGCCACAAAGAGATGCTTTTGCCCTCAGTCAGCAGTCAGGAAAGTGCGAAATATGGTCCAAAACTTACATTTGCCACACCTGCGTGATCAGAGAAAGTAGCAAGATAAAATATTGCTTACCAGACATGGAAGTATATTTTGGATTGCAATAATATATTTCAAATCAAAGCTGTTCTTTCTATTCATTAATGAATCCTGAAAAAAATCCACAAAAATATTAAGCAGCACAACCGTTTTCAACATTGATAATTATGCACCAAATCAGCATATTAGAATGATATCTGAAGGATATCTGAAGACGGAGTAATGATGCTGAAAATTCAGCTTTGCCATCATAGAAATAAACTGATATCATTTAATAATTGAGGAATGAATTGAGAAATTTAATCAGATAAATGCAGACTTGGTGAGCATAAGAGACAAGTAAAACAAAAGTAAGAATTTAAAAAATGCTGCGGACCCTAAACTTTTATAGTATATAATATAGAATTTAGGTTTTTACATTTTTTTATAGCATGCTGTGCAGGCCAATATGAGATGAGGCAAGCTGTCACAAATCATAAATTTGTTCTTCTTGCAATGAATATTCCACATTGTGCCACATGCTAGATAAATTGTTTTCGAATTGAATTGCTCATGTGAGGTTATTCTATCATTTTTATTTCATTTAGATCATGTATTATGTTGCAGTTGTGGTTTACATTGCTAAAGTAACTCTGTGTTATTTACTGACCAGAGCCAATTTATACTTGTATTTGGTTCTTGGTGAGTGTTGGTTTTAAACCATGGTGCTAAACCTTGTTCCTTGATATGTGTCATGGCTTTGTTGTGGATTAGGTCAGTGAAGTATCGCTCAAATTGACCTTAAGATTAGATGGCTGAATAATTGACTTAACTTCTTGTTAAACAACTCTCAGCTCCATTGAACGAAATCTGCCTCTTCATACTACATTTAAGCAGTGGCACACAGCCGCCAAGAGATCACAGGATGTAATGTAAAAGGATTACTACAGATAAGAGATTGTGGTCACAAGAAGCCATGTCAGAGAGAAATAGACGAATGACTGACCCGTCCAAATGAGCATTGTAACTATTATTTCTATTAAACAAGAGCTTAGCTCAAAATCAAAGGTCTTAGAAACAGACTGGATAATAGAAATCTCATTCATGCTGTACAAAACTATCAATGGAATAAAATATATGCTCATGGAGAAAGGACTGAGGCAAAGTACCCTGAAGTCCTTGACACTCTCTCTCTTTCACTCTCCTGTCATTTAAGGTTGATTCATTTTTTCATGCTCAAATTGAGATACACAGAGGACAGGATCACACCATGTAAACTTTAATGCCTAGGTCTTCAACCCTGCTCCTGGGGACCCAATGTCCTGCAGAGTTTAGCTACAATCCTAATCAAATACACCCGTGTAACAGAGTTGTAAACCTCACTCCCTGGCCTCAAGAGCCACTAGGGAATGACGCATGCTGGAAATGCGCTTTCGAATCCCGTTTGGAGTGGGTCGAGAAGGACCGGTTACACCTGACCCAGCTAATAAAGGTCTTTAGGATTGCTTGAAAAATCGCAGGCCAGGTTTGTCAAAAAGCATCCACAGGGACAGCCTATGGTGTGTGCTCCGTGCATATGAGATTTCACAACAGATTATCCTTCTTATCAAGAGTTTCCACACTAACTTCACATGCAAAGTAGGAAACAGCAGTCACAGTTTCAAAGTGAAGACAGGAGTCAGACAAGGATGCGTAATATCAGCAATGCTCTTCAACATGACCATCGACTGGATGATGCAACAGACAACCAATGGCCAAACAAGAGAAATAAGATGGACTCTCTTCTCAACACTGGAAGATCTGGACTTTGCTGACGACCTGGCGCTGCTTTCACATACCCACCAACACAAAAATATCTTGTCTTAGCACCTATGCATCTTCAAGTAGGCTTGAAGATCAGCAAGAAGAAAATAATGGTGATGACACTGAACACCCCAACCCCTCACCAGTCCAAGTAGAAGGAACATATCTACCCACAACTGAGGAGTTTGTTTACCTGGGCAGGACCATTCGACAAAATAGCACCCACACTAAACTGAGACTACCAGAGCTGCGTCCTTTCCACCCTACTTTGCGGCTCTGAATGTTGGAGAATGACAGAGAAAGACTTTACCAAATTTACCAAACCTTCCACATAAAGAACCTCCGGAAAATTCTGCAAAACTTTTGGCCCAAAACCAACACTGATCAAAACTACTCACCCAATGCAAGCAAGAAAGTATGGACACCATCATCATGAGAAGGCGATGGAGATGGATTGGACACGTCATCCGGAGGGAACAAGATGACATTGACCAGATTGCCCTCTTCTGGACACTAGAGGAAAGAGAAAGAGAGGAAGACCCTAGAACACCTGGCGTCAAACAGTGGAAGCAGAACTGAAGGCCCTGAACCACACCTGGGGTACCATTCAGAAGCTGGCACAAAACAGATAGGAGTGGCAAACTTTTGTTGCCACTGGGCATAAAGGGCCCTAAAGAAGAAGCAAGCTGAAGCAGATGGAAATCAAATTTGAAGGACAGTGGGTCTCTCCAGGAGCAGGGTTGAAGACCCTAATTTTGTGTAATGCATTAACCAATTAAGCAGTGAGATAATGTACAATAAAACACAATTGTTCAAATATTTCGATTTTTTTTTTATTTAGTTTAAACTTTTATTTAGCAATGATGTATTAAATTGTTTTAAAGAAATGACAGTAAAGACATTTTAAAATATTACAACAACAAAAAAATTATTTCACATAAATGCTGTTCTTTTGTAGCCTGACGTCGTCATACTCATATCATACGTGTCTGATACTTCTCCATTGGGCTGTGATTATGAGGCGTGTTTCAACCGAACCAGAAAAGAAAATGCCTCTGCACTCAATTGGATATACATACAACCAATCAGAGCAAAGGAGCGACGCTCCTGTCAACAAAACTCAACTGCACACACGCTGGAAGAAGTAGAAGAAGAAGATGAGTGTAAACAATCTTTTTAAGGATACACAGAGTACTTACCAACCCGATCATAATTTTTGAGAGAAATAGTAAAGGTGAATGCATATACGAACAAGTTCTCCATTTAGGATTAGAACGAATTCAACCCAAGTGCTCTTTGGTGACATGGACGATTACCGTCCATCATCGTATAAAGCCTACCCTGACAATTTGATTGGTCCGAACAGCTCTGGTTCGAGCATAGTTGCTCCACAACGGATCAAGTCCAGACTGAACTTCCTGACCTCAAATGTTGTGGGTGGGGCTAAGTTCGGCTGGCATCCTGGCTAGTTCTTTTGAACTCTCTATCAATGAATCTTGAAAAAAGCATGTCAACACTTTCAACATTACAACAATAATAAGAAGAAATATTTACTGAGCACCAAATCAGCATATTCTTATTTACAAGTCAATGATATACTAAAAACGGAAACGTTTTTTTGCGTACAGATGACAACATTGTCAAAACAATCCTGTTCACATACGGAAAAGGCTGTATTGTACATGCCTAACCAGTAGTTGGCGATGTCACTTTGTAAAGAAACAATACGAGCCTGCAGACTGGACACGTAATACATAGTTTACACGGAGACAATATCGGTATAGTTTCCAAAAACTTTGCAAAAACAGCATTGTTATGTAAATGAAGAGACAAAAGGCATAAAAAAGTTTTTTGTTTTTAGTTGAAAACTGTATTGTGAAAACGGCTTAAAGATCATGTACTGGAGTAATGTCCTCAGGGGGAAAAAAATAGAAAATTATTTTAAGTTGTAATCATATTTCACCAAACTGGACCAAACCTATACATTTTAAATAAGCATTTAATTTTATTTAAATATGTATTTAATTAGTAAGCTAAGCTTTAATAATACATTTGTAAGTGAAAAGTATCTGTATACTGCCCCTTCCGTATCTAAACCTGCTGCTGTATACTGTACTAATACACACTGAATGGCTGTCTGTTTGCAGTTCTCAGTGTCCATATGGTTCATTCCAGCCTATAAACTGTGATTTAATTCTCTCTTCTCAGCTGACTGTGTCCCTCTTGTCTCCGTCTCTCCACAGACAATCTGTCAGTCACACATCCTTCCAGCTTCCAGTGAACAATTACATTAGACGCCTAATGCAGTGAGAAATATCTGAGCACCCAGCACTCTCTTTAAACCCAACCCACCGACTGTTGCCCGGCAACACCACACAGCTCGACTAACGACAGCTCAGGCTATGATGAAATCAGAGCTCTGGTTGTTGTGCAGTTAGAAATAAGCAGTTTATTTAAGTTTTAAAGTTCAGTTCTGGGTTTTTGAGGTCAGATGGAACACTTGAATGTTTAACAGAGAAGTAAAAGCATTATTGTGTTACTTTCAGTGTGGGGAAATATATTATTCTCAGTAAACTAGTGGTCAAGTTGCAGTTGGGCAATTTTCTTTATTTCTACCTCAGTACTTCTACCTCGCCCTTTTGCTATTTCTTTGGTTGCTATTGTAGAAGCACTTTATCACATCAACAATTTTCGCAGACTGTATATCATCAGCAGTTCCTTTCTGATCTGTTCTCTCGCTGAGTTTAAAAATTGTCTGACAGTGTGTCTTCTAGGATTCATCACATCATGGAATTTGTCGTTTATAAATAGAACTTCTTGTGTTGGCTGGCCCACTTTACTGGCACCATCACTTTGTAAAGATCTTCTGAGCTGTGAGCTCCTTAATGCCTTAACTCAAATCACGCAGATAGAGCCCCACAAGAGGAGGATGAAAGCCGGGGGTGTTACGTTTTGTGACTAAACTGGGGAAAAATCGGCAAGACTTAGGAATGCGTTTGGAGGTTGGATCCCTGTGTATCTTTGTGTCCGGGTTGTTGCATGGCAAGCTTAAGGTTTTTCAAAATGGGGCAGCAGAAAGTGGGTTAGAGCTTGGCTACTTTTAGATTTTGAGGGGAACTCAGTTGAGATCTTCTCTCTTTTGCAGACCTCCTTCATGAGTCCAGTCCTGACCTGTCTTGCATATCAGGACTGTAAATATCTTGATCAATATCAAGTAATCAATGTCTGACCCATAAAGAGTTATTGGTAATCATTAACTCTCAAGTGGCATCCTGCAGAGGTGACTATATTATTGTTCCTATCTCTGTGAAAGTCCATTAAGGTTGATCTCCCATGGGAGATTAAGTGATCCCATTTCCTGTAATGCCTTCCGCCTCAGTATTAGTTTATTAGTTTAATTTACTTCTAAATCTAAATGCAAATCTACTTAATAAGTTTACTTAATGTCAACCCCAAGTCAACCTTCATATTAACGTATTTAAAGTCAATTCAAAATAAGCCTGGGCTCAGTATTTTGTTATTGTTGTTAGTGACAAAGGTGTTTTTTAAGCCAGGATTATTTCCACTCATTGGTTTCCACACTGTGTCTCCACAGGCAGATCCTCAGGGACGAGACATCGCAATCCGTCCCTTCCTGGAGCACTGCGAGAACACGCACATGACCATTTGGCTGGGGATTGTCTATGCCTACAAAGGCCTCCTTATGGTGAGTGAGAACATTTTAGAGAGCATCAACATGATCGCCATCTGCTCCCGCAGACAACAGAGTCGGAATATTCTGCCACTTCCTTCTACATTTGGGAAATTATAATACATACCTCGCTGTCATGAAAATACATTTGCAATACTAGATTCTGAGTCACTTGTGTTACATCAGGAAATACAAATACCATACAGTTATCTAATGTTCATGACCCACCAATAACCAATATTATAACAGTGTTAACAAACACAAATTAGAGTACTTGTATATTTATTAGGGAACAATATTGTCTTTTATCAAATTGCTGCTACTTTATGAAAGCTATAAATCAAAATGGAAAAAATCTAAGCCACGTGAGGTCTACATAACTATGATTGTACCCCTGGTTAAGGGGGTTTTAGGCTTAAGAACAGCTCTTACAGTGATGAAATCAACACACCCACTTATTGCTTTATTATCAGTCTTTGTTTACACTAAACCAAAGTCTACAACCAAAACTTACTGCAAAAAAGAATGATTCTCAAATAGGGGGCTTTAGCAAAAGAGTGCAATAATAAAATAAGTAAATAATAAAAATAAAAAAAACATTTCAACAACTTTCATTTTATTTAAGTGTCCCACGGTCTTCCCTATTTATCAGTTTAAATTGTCGGCTTTGGCTTGGCTTGCTCAAATGGGGACACTCAATTTTCAACTAAATATTCAAATAAATTTCCAACTGAAATACTGATCTGCCCGCATATTTTGTCACTATATGAAAATTGAAATGAGCTGATGACATCACCGTTTTCTCCAGAGCGACTGTTCAGCCGAATCAAATTCTGTTTAACACTGTGAAGCTGCTTTGAAACAATCGGCAATGTAAAAAGTGCTATATAAATAAAGGTGACTCGAACAAGAAGGGAACAAACACCACTTTAATTTACAGTCCGCAGATTCATACTTACCCTGTAACTTCCTGGATAATTACCCCTTAATTAAAAAATACTTACAGTATAAATAATGTGTTAATTTTCCTGATAGTTACCCCTTTATTCCCTCAATATTACATATTGTTCCTTTATACCTATACGCACTTACTTTATAGTTACACTATAATTACCGAAAATTATGCTGTAAATTCTCTTTACTTGCGCAGTACTTTCCAGGCCGTAATCTAAAGCGTTACCAGAAACTCTGCTGTAAACTTTTACCCTGTTCGGTAACACTTTATAATAAATACACGCTATAAAGCATTAGTTAAGCATTAGTAAATAGTTAATTCATCATTTGTAAAGCATTAATAGACATTACTAAGCAGTTTATAAATACAGCTGTAAATGCTTTATTCTTGATTCATAAGCATATCTATAATGTGTTTAATAATTGTATTTTCATATTTTATAGTTATAGTTGTTAGTGGTTCATAAGATCATTTAGAAAGTGTAAGTAAAGGATTAATAAACTATTTAAATATACATTTATACATCTTATTATTTAGACATATAGTAATAGTTACTCAGTGTGTTAATAAATGCTTTATTAACATATATTTCTACTGTAATTCATGATTAATTCAGGTAGTTATAAAACATTTAGTAGTTGTCAGTTAACTATTTTTGTGAGCTCATCTAAAGTGAGGACTATTTATGCCTCGTAAAGCTTTTACAAAGGAGATTTAACTGGTATTTCCTTCCGGAAATGCATATCTAGCGAATTCACTGACTGGATTTTGATACATTGTACCCCTAGGAGGAGATATAATGTGAGTAAGATTGCTCTTTCCAATTAACCTCACTTTAAATTACTGGTAGGTGCCCCAGGAACCAAAATGCCCCAGGTCAGTTAATTGCCCATAGCACAGACCATTATCTCAGAGTCAATGGTGGCAAAATCCTCAAATAAAAATCTACCCTTTGACTCACTTTGTGCTCTGTGGAAATGATTTGTCCTCTTGTTCTAGCTGCTGTAATAGCGGCAGGTGGTTCAGTTGACTGGCAGGCCATTACCTCTGTTTTTACCCTGCCCTACAGTAGACGATCCATGTCAAAGTTCAGCTGTGGACCACAGAGTATCTCTTCCTGTTTCTTTCGTCTCTCTAGAAACTATAGGTGTAGTTTTGGGGGGAGGTCGATGTTAAATCGAAGCTGAAACGTATTTAGAATCATCAAATCATAATAGTGGACACGTGCAAATGCCATCACGTTCACATTCTCTTATAAGTGAAATTTCAGAAAACGTCCTCTACCTTCCTCCTGTCATGTTTGAAAACCTGCTGCTAAATCAGCACAGCTTCACTAACAACTGACGTGTTCCAGTAGAACTAAAGAAGGAAGAGAAAATTAGAGGGTGAACAAGAGTGAGACGTGCTGCGATTGGATTAGGATTGAATAGGTTTGAGGCGAGTGGGTGCAGAATCAAATCTCAGAGTGTGTGTCATTAAGTTAGCTGAGTCATATTTCTCAGAATTCACTCTAGTGTCACACAAAGGTGCTTTGATTACTGCTCTGACTTCCTGAGAGTTGGACAGGTGTTGTTAGCTGCCTTTAGAGGCATTAGGGTGCTAAATAAGTCAGACACAGTTCATTCTCACTGGCTTTATGATTCATCACTGTAAACTGAGGACTGCACACTGTGATGAAGGCGAAAATGAATGTCTTAAGATGTCACTGCTCTTATACCTGTAATAATTAATTGCACTTTTCTCTTTGTCTAGTTGTTTGGGTGTTTTTTGGCCTGGGAGACCAGAAACGTGAGCATTCCAGCCCTGAACGACAGCAAGTACATCGGTATGAGTGTGTATAATGTGGGCATCATGTGCATCATTGGGGCAGCAGTGTCCTTTCTGACCCGAGATCAGCCTAATGTGCAGTTCTGCATCGTGGCACTGGTCATCATCTTCTGCAGCACCATCACGCTGTGTCTGGTTTTTGTGCCAAAGGTAAGTACTGCAACGTACAGCCCGATCCAGCCCTATGGGGAAAGAATTGTAGAGGTCAGCGAAAGCCACATTCTGGCATTTGATTTGTGCAAATCCCTAGCAAGTTCACCTGAAAATAATTGAGAACAGTGCTTACTTTGCATCCCCTGGAGCACCCTGGAAATGAACACACTGAAATTTGAAAGACTACAAAGATTCAAACTCTATCTCTAAACAAATACATCCCAAGAATAATCGATGCCAAAAGATCTCAACAGTATATCCTTGTTCTCTCTCTTTTGTTAGTTTGTCACAATGCGAACAAACCCGGATGCTGCCACACAAAACCGGAGGTTAAAGTTCACCCAGAACCAGAAGAAGGAAGATTCCAAGACTTCCACCTCAGTAACCAGTGTTAACCAGGCCAACACTTCCCGTCTGGATGGACTACAGACAGACAACCACCGCCTCCGAATGAGAATTACAGAGGTGATGGAAGTTTCTCCGATTTCAATCCTCGATTCCTAGAATGACAGTGTACTTTAAACAGTAATTCAAATACTGCTAGATATGACTAATATGCCACTACACAGATTAAAGGGGTCATATTTCTTTTATAATATAATTTTTCCCCCCTAAATTACAGGTGCTGGTCATATAATTAGAATATCATCAAAAAGTTGATTTAGATTAGATTAGATTAGATTCAACTTTATTGTCATTACACAAGTACAAGTACAAGGCAACGAAATGCAGTTTAGGTCTAACCAGAAGTGCAATAGCAGCAAGTGCAGGATATACAGTGGTTGCGTAAGTGCAGGACATGGAAATGTACTGAATATATATAAAGACGGTTATTACTATAAACAGAACTGAATTTACAGGTGAATATGTACAGTGAATAAATATACAGATGGCTATTACTATAAACAGAATTTCCAGGTGAATATGTACTATGAATATAATATAGAGATGGCTATTACTTTAAACAGAATTTTACAGATAGAGGTATACAATAATATGTTAGGCTAATATGAGGAATATAGCAGTGGATTAAGGTAGTGCAATACATTATGGACAGAGCTATCCGAAAAAAAGTGTAAAAGTGCAGTGGAAAGTGGTTGCATATTACAGTTAGAAGTACGGTGCAAAATGCAAATGTAAACATTGGTACTATAAATACAGTCGGCAGTGCAAATGAGCATAATCCAGTTAAGATATGGTGGTGCAAAATGCATAAGTAAACAGTTGTTACTGTAATAAACAGTCGGTAGTGCAAATAAAGTGTAGGCAGATGTGAGGTAGGAGAGTTAGCAGATTTATTTATGACTGATATATGACTGATATATTTCAAACGTTTATTTCTTTTAATTTTGATGATTATAACTAGAGATGCACCGGTACCACTTTTTTTCAGACCAAGTACAAGTACAAGTACTTACATTTGGGTACTTGCCGATCCCGAGTACTGATACGAGTACTTAATAATACCATTACAGTTCTTATAACAATGTTTTATTTTCATCAGATGTTTTTCACTTTCTGACTGTAACAAAGTAAATACACAAATTGATGCTGTTGCTGACATTTTAATATTCAACTTGGTGTTTTCCTAAACAAACATGGCACTGCTGCCCATTTCACATAAATGTAACCTGTAACATTCTTGTGGATTCCAGTACCACACAACATAGTAGCAGAACAACTGAATTAAATTATTATGTTATCATAGCCATACAGCCCTTTTCGGAAAAGTGAGAGGCAGGTTCTTTTTGTTGAAAAGAAGCTTCTCTGCATTATCAGCTATGAGTCTGTTTCTGTTTTAATCTACAATGTGTGACACTGAGCTAACTTAGGGAACTAACTAACTTTAAACTTGCTTAGGATTGTTATACTACCGGGGTTAGGCTAGTCATTGCGCACATCTCTACTAAACAGCCCTTCACTTTCAGCACTCACTACCGAGAGGTATCTGCTTCACGAGCGGTTAAGCTTGGTTTATACTCGCCGCGTCCGCACTAGCGCTCGGGTGCGCGCGGCAAAAATGAAGCCATATTATGGCAGTTGTGCGCTTTGAGAGCGCGAGACCCCTTTGCACTTGGCACCGCGGTGTGCAGGTGTGCGCAGCGAATTATGTAACTTTCCGTGCGGCTCCACATTCGAAGATGCATTGCCATAAAGTGGTATCGGGTGCGGTTTTATCGGGGTAGTTTTACGAGTACGAGTACTTCACAACAGTATCGGACCGACACCAGAATACTGGTATCGGTATTGGTGCATCCCTAATTATGACAGACAACTAAGGAAAATCCCAAATTCAGTATCAGAAAATTAGAATATTGTGAAAAGGTTCAATAATGAAGACACCTGGTGCCACACTCTAATCAGCTAATGAACTCAAAACACCTGCAAAGGCTTTAAATGGTCTCTCAGTCTAGTTCTGTAGGCTACACAAACATGGAGAAGACTGTGACTTGACAGTTGTCCAAAAGACGCCAATTGACACCTTGCACAAGGAGTACAAGACACAAAAGGTCACTTCAAAAGAAGTAGAAAAAAGTGTACAAGCAATAGGGATAACCGCACCCTGGAGAGGATTGTGAAACAAAACCCATTCAAAAATGTGGGGGAGATTCACAAAGAGTGGACTGCAGCTGGAGTCAGTGCTACAAGAACCACTACGCACAGACGTATGCAAGACATGGGTTTCAGCTGTCGCATTCCTTGTGTCAAGCCACTCTTGAACAACAAACAGCGTCAGAAGCGTCTCACCTGGGCTAAAGACAAAAAGGAAAAAAAGTGATCCAAAGTTGTTCTCTGATGAAAGTAAATTTTGCATTTCCTTTGGAAATCAGGGTCCCAGAGTCTGGAGGGAGAGAGAAGAGGCACACAATCCACGTTGTTTGAGGTCCAGTGTAAAGTTTCCACAGTCAGTGATGGTTTGGGGTGCCATGTCATCTGCTGGTGTTGGTCCACTGTGTTTTCTGAGGTCAAAGGTCAACGCAGCCATATACCAGGAAGTTTTAGAGCACTTCATGCTTCCTGCTGCTGACCAACTTTATGGAGATGCAGATTTCATTACCAACAGGACTTGGCACCTGCACACAGTGCCAAAGCAACCAGTACCTGGTTTAAGGACCATGGTATCCCGTAATTGGCCAGCAAACTCGCCTGACCTTAACCCCATAGAAAATCTATGGGGTATTGTGAAGAGGAAGATGCGATATGCCAGACCCAACAATGCAGAAGAGCTGAAGGCCACTATCAGAGCAACCTGGGCTCTCATAACACCTGAGCAGTGCCACAGACTGATCGACTCCATCCCACGCCGCATTGCTGCAGTAATTCAGGCAAAAGGAGCCCCAATTAAGTATTGAGTGCTGGATATGCTCATACTTTTCATGTTCATACTTTTCAGTTGGCCAAGATTTCTAAAAATCCTTTCTTTGTATTGGTCTTAAGTAATATTCTAATTTTCTGAGATACTGAATTTGGGATTTTCCTTAGTTGTCAGTTATAATCATCAAAATTAAAAGAAATAAACATTTAAAATATATCAGTCTGTGTGTAATGAATGAATATAATATGCAAGTTTCACTTTTTGAATGGAATTAGTGAAATAAATCAACTTTTTGATGATATTCTAATTATATGACCAGCACCTGTATATATTAATAACAAATGATGTGAAGAAAAATAACTAATACAGGCATACAACAAATCTTTTAAGCAAATCAAAATACACTACCCCAAAATACAGTGGGGAGAACAAGTATTTGATACACTGCCGATTTTGCAGGTTTGCCCACTTACAAAGCATGTAGAAGTCTGTCGTTTTTATCATAGGTACTCTTCAACTGCGAGTGACGGAATCTAAAACAAAAATCCAGAAAATCCCATTGTATGATTTTTAAGTAATTCATGTGCATTTTATTGCATTACATAAGTATTTGATACATCAGAAAAGCAGAACATAATATTTGGTACAGAAACTTTGGTTGCAATTACAGAGATCATACGTTTCCTGTAGTTCTTGACCAGGTTTGCACACACTGCAGCAGGGATTTTGGCCCACTCCTCCATACAGACCTTCTCCAGATCCTTCAGGCAATACAGACTTTCAGCTCCCTCCAAATTTTCTATTAGGTTCAGGTCTGAAGACTGGCTAGGCCACTCCAGGACCATGGGATGCTTACGGAGCCACTCCTTAGTTGCCCTGGCTGTGTGTTTCGGGTCGTTGTCATGCTTGAAGATCCAGCCACGACCCATCTTACTGAGGGAAGGAGGTTGTTGGCCAAGATCTCGCGATACATGACCCCATCCATCCTCCCCTCAATATGGTGCAGTCGTCCTGTCCCATTTGCAGAAAAGCATCCCCAAAGAATGATGTTTCCACCTCCATGCTTCACGGTTGGGATGGTGTTCTTGGGGTTGTACTCATCCTTTTTCTTCCTCTAAACACGGCGAGTGGAGTCTATTTTTGCCTTCTCCCAATCCTCCTTTGGATCATCCAGATGGTCATTGGCAAACTTCAGACGGGCCTGGACATGCGCTGGCTTGAGCAGGGGGACCTTGCGTGTGCTGACGGATTTTAATCCATGACGGCGTAGCGTGTTACTAATGGTTTTCTTTGAGACTGTGGACCCAGCTCTCTTCAGATCATTGACCAGGTCCTGCTGTGTAGTTCTGGGCTGATCCCTCACCTTCCTCATGATCATTGATGCCCCACAAGTTGAGATCTTGCATGGTGCCCCAGACCAAGGGAGATTGACGTCATCTTGAACTTCTTCCATTTTCTAATAATTGCGCCAAGAGTTGTTGCCTTCTCACCAAGCTGCTTGCCTATTGTCCTGTAACCCATCCCAGCCTTGTGCAGGTCTACAATTTCATCCCTGATGTCCTTACACAGGTCTTGGCCATTGTGCAGAGGTTGGAGTCTGTTTGATTGAGTGTGTGGACAGGTGTCTTTTATACAGGTAACGAGTTCAAACAGGTGCAGTTAATACAGGTAATAAGTGGAGAACAGGAGGGCTTCTTAAAGAAAACAGGTCTGTGAGAGTTGGAATTCTTACTGGTTGGTAGGTGATCAAATACTTATGTGATGCAATAAAATGCAAATTAATTATTTAAAAATCATACAATGTGATTTTCTGGATTTTTGATTCCGTCTCTCACAGTTGAAGTGTATCTATGATAAAAAATTACAGACCTCTACATGCTTTGTAAGTAGGAAAACCTGCAAAATCAGCAGTGTATCAAATACTTGTTCTCCCCACTTTATATATTAGATTAAGTATAAATATATGTTAAGACTAATTATATTTAAATAATAAATAATTACATTGAGACTAATAGATATTTTGGGGAGCAACAGGTATGTAGTTTTGCTTTCAATAAATCAATAGATGTTTTCATTACTGAAAGTATTTTACAGTAATGAAATATACAACTGTTATTTTGTAATAAAAAATAAATCAAATGAATGTGTAATATAAATTAAATTACTGGTAACTCTTTACAAAAAGGTTTCATTTGTTAACATTAGTTAAGTGCGTTAGTTAACATGAACTAATAATGAAAAACACTTCCAAAGCATTTACTAATCTTAGATATTGTTCATTTCAACAGTTACTAATACATTATTAAATCAAGTTAATATTATTTCACGGACTCAAGCTAACATGAACTAACAATGAACAGTTGTATTTTTCTTAGCTAATTTAAACAAATATTAATAAATACTATAACAAATGCATTGCCCTTTGTTAGTTCATGTATTACTAATGTGACCTTATTATAAAGTGCTACCAAATTTTTGAATTTGTGTTACAGCTGGATAAGGAACTGGAAGAGGTTACCATGCAACTCCAGGACACACCAGAAAAGACTCCATACATTAAACAAAACCATTACCAAGATGTCAACAATATCCTGAGCATACGCAACTTCACTGACGGCAAAGGTAAGAGAAGTGGATATCAAACCTTGTGTTCCTCACCTGTCGATCACACACAACTGTCAGTCATGACTTATTTCAGTATGTGTGACTCTTTCCCTCTGTTACTGTCTCCCAGAGAAAAATAACAATTTATTGGAGTGTTATACGTTTTTCACCCCGAAACATGTCAACCTGAAGTGTGATATAAGGTGCAAGTTCTGACTCAGCATCTTCTTCAGCTGACATCCACCACTGACATCCTGATGGTAAGGCAGCATTCTGAACATTATGCCTTTGTTTTCAGATGGAGATAAATCTCTGAAGAACCACTTAGAGCAGAAACCCCAGGCTCAGTGGGGATCCATGGATCCTTCTAGGATAAGCAGAGGTCCACTAGAAGACATCAACTCACCAGAACAGTGAGTTCACATACCGCCATGCACTGTAGACCCAAAAAGTTTCAGGACACCTACAAATCTATGAACAAAATATCAGTCCAAGTTTTTATTAAGATATTAGGATATAAGCTGACTTTCCAGACATTCGACAAAAGATTTGTTAGACAAGGACAGTATTAAGACAAAAGTATGAATGCACATGCCACTTGGTTAAATATTTTGCTTTCTAATGGCATAAAATTCATTTATAAGTCTTTGATTTTCACTATCCACCTTATTTTACAACACTGAAGTATTTTTTTTTCTTCTGATTTACTAGCCACTATAGGTACATAATTAGAAGAATAACAAAGTGCGGTAAATGGTAAAACTATTAGTGCTAAAAACCAGTGTTTTTATGATTATGATAATATATTAAAATAATATTGAACAAATACCAGTTTTCAACATCAAGCAGCATAACGGATTATACTACAATAATCTGGAAGCGAATGACACCGGAAGCCTTGCACGTTGAAGTTACCAATGGCCACGGCCACTCTTGCTTTAAAATCAAGGTGAACAGCATACATTGTTATATGGACTCATTTACAGGGAGATGAGAAATAATACAGACATCAGGAAGAAAAAATATAAATGAAAGCAAGTAGAGAGAGAGGGGGGGGGGGGGTGGGGGGTTACATAACGTGTGATTTCTAGTGAGAGCTGAAGGCACTGGACCCTGAAAATAGACAAGAGAGTAGAATTAGAGAACTACAGACCGTCCCGGCACATGAATGTTTGATCGCACAGAGGAGGGATTGTGCACTGTCACTGTTCATCAAACACACATACACACATAGACTCATATACTTACCCCAGTAGCTGATGGTGTCTTGGCCTTGCAAAATAACCACCTCTGCCTTGGGAATATGCAGTGAGTAATTTATTGTGCAGGTTCTCTGTGTCTGCAGTAAAGAATAAACAAATACATATTTAGTTTAATAGCACATGGCATAAAGAGTTTTTTTTTTTTTTTTTTGCAAGTGAACCGGCAACATCTGACTAATCGATGTTAATTATATCTAAACACAGAAGACATTTTCCTTAATAGATGTATGAAATTAATATTTAATTGAAAGTAATAACTCAAAGAGACTCCAATCATAAAACCAATCATGAAAGGTGTGGTGTATGCACTTTATATAACTGCCATTTGGCTTCTGTAATTGATTTCAATGGCTTCAGCCTCTTGAGGTGTAGTTTGAATCTAACACCTAGACACGGGTATGAAATGGACTTTATATCAGGTGATCCACACAGCCAGTAACATACTGGATTGATGACACCACAAGAATGAGCACAGTCCCAAACCAGTGGTTAATCCTGACTATCCTGAGACAAGGAAAAATGAAAGGAACAGTTGAGTTTTACCGTTTTCTAATCCATTCAGCCAATCTCCAGGTCTGGCACTAGCACTTTTAGCATAGCTTAGCATAGATCACTGAATCTGATTAGACGGTTAGCATCTCACTCAAAAATGAACAAAGTGTTTCAATATTTTTCCTATTTAAAACTTGACTCTTCTCTAGTTACATCATGTACTAAGACAGACGGAAAATGAAGGGCAATATGGCTAGAAACTATTCTCTCATTCCTGCTTAATAATCAAGGAACTTTGCTGCCGTACCATGGGTGCAGTGGCGCAATGTTATTACACAGCGCCTGAAAATAGGCTAACTTCCGTAAACATAATCAACTGGACAACCTGCTTGCACAGCGCGAGTGCCTTGTAACCATGGAGACATTTGTGAGAGACGATTTAGAAGATATTTAATTTGGTGCAGATCCTGAACCGTATCTGTTTGAACAGGAATACACTGAAGATTAGTTTGTCACTTTGGTTATGTGGAATAAGAATATAGTTCCAAGCCATATCGGCCTAGAAAATCGTAACTTTTCATTTTCTGTCGGTCTTAGTACACGATGTAACTACAGAGGAGTCAAGTTTTAAATAGGAAAAATATCGAAACTCTTTGGTCATTTTTTTGAGCGAGATGCTAACGGTCTAATCAGATTCAGTGATCTATGCTAAGCTATGCTAAAAGTGCTACTGCCAGTGGAATGGATTCGAAAACAGTAAAACTCAACTGTTTAACTCAAGGGGAGTTGGAAAATTTGCCTATTTTCACAAATAGTGGCATGTTCCTTTAAGTCCATTTTCAAGTGCCCACCAAAAAATAAAAATATTTGTACTCTTGTAAACATTTACTGTAATGTAATTTAATATGTGTAATTTCATTGTTGCTGTCAAAAAATGGAGAAAGATGCTTTATACGTTACTTTTCAAAAGTTTGGGTTCAAGGTTTTTTTTTTTGTCTGCAAGGGCTCATTAAAAGTATCAAAAGTGAGAGTAAAGACTTTTATAATGTTGTAATATATATGATATATATTATATTATAATAAATTATTTCTATTTTTAAAGGGGTTTTTAGAGATGTCTAGGCATCAAGTTTTACGCCAAAATATTAAGAATGACAACTGTTAATAATAAGATTATTGATAATAATAAGATTTCAGAGGGATCGTGTGACACTGTTTTCAATTCAGCTTTGCCATCTGAGGAATAAATTACATTTTAAAACTTTTGTAGATATTTTGTTTTTACTGTAGAAAACTCTTCTTTTAGATTTGTAAAAATATTTCACATTTTGATTGTATTTTTTCAAATCAAATAAATGCAGCTTTGGTGAGCATAAGAGGTAAAAAAAAATCGTACTGGCCCCAAACTTTTAAATGGTAGTGTAGGTCCAGATGGTGTAGTTATGGGGTACTACAGGGGTCAAGCTAACCAGCTAAACCTTGAACCCTTGATTAAAACCGAAACATGATATACCTGTACGTGGCAAAGTCACTGCTGCTTTAAATGTGCTTTGTGATATAATAGATGCACTTCTGTTACATGCATACAAGAGTTCTTCCCTACTATTGAACACACATTTACTAAAGAGCATTACAGAAAATGAGGAATTAAGTATTTTATGTATAATAACCATTTTCATCTGTGTGCTTTGTGTTCACAGCATACAGCGCAGGCTGTCCCTGCAGCTGCCGATCCTGCATCACGCTTATCTACCCTCCATAGGAGGGGTGGACGCAAGCTGCAGCAGTCCCACGAGCAGCCCGGCCTCTAGCCCGCGCCACAGACACATGCCCCCCTCCTACAGGGTTATGGTGTCCGGCCTGTGAGCCTTACCACTGCCCTGCACTGCACTCCGAGGAAGCGATCAGCT
Source organism: Romanogobio albipinnatus (assembly GCA_023566225.1). NCBI lineage: Eukaryota > Metazoa > Chordata > Actinopteri > Cypriniformes > Gobionidae > Romanogobio > Romanogobio albipinnatus. The sequence goes on along the minus strand of CM042261.1, from coordinate 14,940,369 downwards.
TTTTTTAAAAGACAGACTGAGCAATATCAGCAGTTAACAGAAGCGTGTGAGCAACCCGGGGTGGGGGGTTCAACTCTTCATCCGTCCGTGACTCCCCCTTCCACCATCCATGGCCACATCAGAGCAGAACTGATCTTTCAGGCTAGGAGGGAGGTGACCGGAGGTTCTCACACAGCAACCCAACCCAGACTCCCATAATCTATGTCCCGTCACCTCCCGTTCCTAACTCGATGGACTCAACGTCCCACACACCCCCCACCCCAAACAGCAGCGTGGATCAACAGAGGACAGGAGCTGTAGCCTTAGCTGCTAAAAAAGAGATGCTTCCGCCGGCAGCCTTTCTACAAAATATGTGCACATTGGTTCTGCTGAAACTTGCGGGAAAGGGGCAGCAGAAGTGACCGAGGACGACTCCTCTTTATTCAACACGTCAACAGCCATGTAAATACCATATTTGAACTTCAAAGTGAGCTTTGAATATGCTGTGAAATGAATTATTCTGATGAGGCCTGGTGCTCCGTAGAACTTTACAAACAGTCGACGAACCAGGAACAGACACATACGACGTTGCAAACCAGTCTGAATTTGTTGTATTGCTTCAGTGTCCCAATGGTGTGAAAAAGTGGTTAATGGTACATAAGACTATTAGTGTCTCGATTTTTTGCTAAAATAACAAGGGAGTGTTTCAGGGTAACGCGGGCCACCTGTTCTCACCTGGATCGAACGCGTACCACACATTGTTTTTCTTCAAAAACAGCTTGCATCATGTAGGCCTGTCCTGGTAACAGAGTATCGAAAGTACAACTTCGGTTTATCGCAAGTAGTTTCACATTAGAGGTCGCGCAACTGCGACCTCGAAAGAGCCACAGGTTCAGCTGAAACCGGCGATTTTAGAGAGTCAGTCTTCCATTACAGCCAAGCAAGTCGATCCTGCATACCGGGACTGAAACAAGCAGATGCAGCCCCATGCTTCGGATGTACAATAGCCGTCATGTGACCGGCGGTTACAGAACAAGAAGACTCACAAATTGCGATAATAACAGGGAAGTGGTACTCCATGCAGAGCAAAACCAAAATATCCTCACAGAAAGCTGCGAGGTTACACAAAAGAAGCGGTCCACACAGCAAGACAGAAGAACGATATTGTATTAAACAGCGGGACTGAAAAATTAGCACAAGTGTAATTAACTTAATAAGTCGAGTCACGTAAGAACAAAGCCTCGTTTTGACTTTCTGGTGCAGTCTCTAAGTTTACCCTCCCTATGTTTATTTCTTGTTTGTTTTGTTTCTTTGGGTTGGTGAAAAAAAAACCAACACGTGTGAATCCTCTACGGTTGTAGCTTGGGTTAAAAGGGCTCGGGTTGAGGGGAGAAATGTTGGAGTTCCGCCCCAGTCGCAGAGTGACATTGTGAAAAATATCAGCTGGCTCTTGGCAACAGTGAAATTACCTCATAGTTGCTATAGAAATGTTACTGTGCAGTGAACTTTGCACAATGTCTTGCAGATATAGGGAGCATCAGCTAGAGCTGGTGTCATACTTCTTTTGTAAATCTGGAAATGTAATCAAAATATGAATTATCGGAAATAAGCTACGTATCATTCATATCAAAGGCAAGAGTTTGTTTCGGCTGATATCTCACCGTCGGTGTCTTGGTTTTAGTTTCTGTCAGATTTGTTACTGTACGTGTGTGCCTGTCGTCTTACGGGAGCCTAATGGACCGAATCGTGTCGACCGGATGACGAAAACAGTGACAACACATATAGTCAATGCATCGAGAATTTCTTTAACTTGTGACTTCTTTCTGTATGGCTGTTATCTGCTAATAACGAAACATTCATAGGTATTTATCGTCTCAACTTTTCGGGGAAAAAAGAGGAGACTGAAAGAACAACAGTGGTTGTCATAGTACCTCACGCTCACTGATGTGTCACGATAACAAAGACCTTTAAATACAACAACACAGATACGCAAAAATCCCACAATGCCACGGGAGCTTGTCTTAGTATGACGGCCAAGACCCCTACTGACGTTTCTAATACATTTACATTTATGCATTTAGCAGACGCTTTTATCCAAAGCGACTTACAACTCATCATATATTCTAATACACAATGAGTTTTTCAGGACACGGAGGGGATTGTCTACATTTTGACTTTTGCAGCACATGACTCTGAATGAGTTTTCATTCGGACTACAATCAGCTCTTGTTTCAAGTTCATTTCAACATTGTCATTTATTCTTCAATGTCTTTATGATATGTTGTTTGGCACGTTCAACAGTCAGTCTCCCACTATATGAAACATCTTTGGCACATGTGAACATCACATTTAATGTTCTATATTAGAGAATAATCTAAAACTTTGAGAGAATGGTGTACACTGGACGTTACAAAAACAATATATCCAATTTATTAACATACTGGCTTTATTTGTTGTTTCTCATCGCCTTTTAGCCTCCTGTTAAAATATGTTATGGTAATACTCCACAATAACTTTCATTAGCCTAATATGACAAACAAAATGCTAAAGGTGTTCATAAAATATTGTAACTTCAAAATATTTTAACAGAAGGATGGAGGGTGGAAGGATAAGCAACAATGAAGCTCAGTGAATCAGTAGAAGTAAAAGGGCTAGCTCACATTTACATAATGTATTTCTTTTCTTTTTTTTACAGTATATGACATATCTGACATGTAGTAACAGGATACGGTCAATACTGTCATTACAACCTTTTACAAACGGATTACTAATTAAATGCATAATTTCATACAACCTAATATCATAAAATGGGTAGATTCTCATGCTGAAATCCACTAGTCCTATTTGATCTTCAAGCTGCTGGAGCCTCAATTATAAAATGTTGTGTAGAAATTGTCCTACATTTGACCTTACCGTCATTTCTCAAATGTGCACACACGTGATTTACAAAATGAAAGTACTTCCAGATGTGAAATCTATAAATCGCAAATGTTCTTAAAATTGTGCACAGCTGAATGGTTTCAGATCTTCCCCATGTAAAAGAGCACCAGTCAACGTCCAAATCCTTTACTTGAGAATGGCGGGCGGTGAGAATTGCTACGATTTCAAAATACCAGTATGCTGACTCTCTGCCACAAGGAAAAGTGCGTCCGTCTGCATAGAACCTGACTGGCTTAGCAATTATTTTCTATGGAAGCTTGTTTCTGCCACAGAATAAGATAATTGCAACTTTTTATCATACAATGCTGACTTTTTGCAAATTTAAATCTCATAATTCAGGAAAAAAAAAATCTCAAAATTAATATAAAGTTGCAATTGCGAGATATAGACTTTTTCTCACAATTTTGACTTTATAACTCGCAATTGCAAAAACTCGTAATTCTGAGGAAGTCAGAATTGTGAAATAAACTCGCAATTCTGAAAAAAAAGAGTAAATTCTTACTTTATAAAGGCCCTTTCACACCGGACGCGTAACGAAAAAGCGAAGCGGAAAAACGAATATTTTGTGTGCGAATAGTTCGCGTCAAAACCATTCACATCAGCCGCGACACGAGTTTGCGACGTCTGTGACATTTCAGAGCTCCAACATTCCAAAACATTCACGGCGACAGCTGAGAAAACACGGACACTTCCTCATCCAGTGAAGACGAGCTTTTCATTTTATTTAAAGGTCCCGTTCTTCGTGTTTTTTTGAAGCTTTGATTGTGTTTACAGTGTGCAATATAACGTGTTCATGTTTCGCGTGTAAAAAAACAGAGTATTTTTCGCACAATTTACTTATCTGTACACCGCTGTTTTCACTGTCCTAAAAACGGGCTGATGACTTCCTTGTTCTATGAAGTCCCTCCTTCAGAAATACGTAACGAGTTCTGATTGTGCCAGCGGTTCCCGTGTTGTGATTTGACAGCAGCTTAGCGCACATGGCACGGTTCCTGTGTTGTGATTCGACAGCAGCTTAGCGCACGTGGAAATGTCACGCCTCTTAACGGGAGATATATGCTCTCTATATATGCTTAATGATCTCTACAGCTTCCCTGGGAAAGCCAAACAAAGGTGATTTGACTCCGGGATGAAAATAACAGCGTCTCGACGACATGGCGACAAACACACTCAAACGCACCACTTCCTTTTCTCCACGCGACCGTCCTCTTCTCCACGTGGGACAGCAACAAGACCACGCCCCCTTTTTTGCGTATTCTTGTGGGCGGAGGTTAGTCTGTTCTACTGTTCTACTGACTGATGTAATTAATGAAGGAAGTACCAGGATGTAGTCCAAACCAGCCGTTCGCTGTAGGCTTTGAAAGGGAACTTCTGTTAAATAAAATATCTCGCTTGGCATTGAACTTTGAGCTTTATAATTTTACAGGTATTATTTATGCTCTAACAGCAACATTACACACTAACTAAAGTTTGAACAATGGGATCACGAAGAACGGGACCTTTAAAAGACCGAAAAGAAGGTTTTGGGTGCACTCAGTCTAAAGAACAGAGAGTCTGAAGGGGAGTATGCTAATCTTGTACATGAGCTAAAACTTTATTATGGCCGGTTCGTGGGACAATTGGCTTTATGCACAGCTGCACTACTTCCTGAACTTTTTACATTATTGGACAAACTGATTAATCCAGGTGTGTCTGATTATTGCTGTTGTGACTACAGAGGTCAGGCACACCTGGATTAATCAGTTTGTCCAATAATGGCAGACAGGAAACAAAGGAGCTGGCTGAAGTTCAGGAAGTAGTGCAGCTGTGCATAAAGCCAATTTGAGGAGCTCCTCCAGAGACAGTAGCACCGCATCTGACGAGATAAACCACACACTTCAGGAACCAATCGATCCGGAGCAGCTATGTTTCCAGTTGAGTCACAATGTGAACATTTAAGTGCCACAGTTGTACTGACGGAAACACGTTCACTTTCCAGTCGCGGACACAAATACATTAGAAAAAAATCAACGAGTTTTAACTCAAAAGGTTATGTTATCGTTGTCTGCAACTGTACAGCTGTAACTACAACTACAGCTGTAATCTCGTGATAAATGCGATACCTGGCAAAGGTTAATGTTGATTGAATAGCTAATGACATCAACTAGACATTTCGTGACCTTTGTTTCCTTGTATGTGATTGGTTGAAACTGAAAAAACCCCAACACATTGACGTTCGGTGTGGAAGCACTCATTACACAAACAGCTGATCAAAAAATAAAACCATCGCACGAAATATTCACGCGTCACACGTCTAGTGTGAAAAGACCTTAACTCACAATTGCGACTTTATAAAACGCAATTGCGAAATTATAACTTGCAACTGTGACTGTATATCACACAATTCTAAGTAAAAAAGTACGAATTGTGAGAGGTAAACTCGCAATTCGGAGAGTTTATATCTCAATTCTGAGAAAATAATTCAGAATTGCGAGATATAAACTTGCAATTGTGAGAAAAAGTTAATCTCGCAATTCTGACATTTGAACTCGCAATTGCAACTTTATATCAATTTTGAGGGAAAAAGTCTGAATTATGAGATGTAAACTCACAATTGTGATAAAAATAAAAAAAAGTCAGCATTGTATGATAATAATTACCTTTTTTTTTCATGGCGGAAACGAGCTTTCATACTTTTCCACGTCAAAGACCGTTCTTGTGAATATGAACGTTGGCGTGGATTTTAGCGTAGCCTACGCACACTTGAAGTTTAAATCTGTGCGTCAGCACGTTTTATAAATGAGGACCCTGCTACTGAGGTTTTCAATGGTTTAAAACTTCCAGGCATAAACAGGAACTTTAGTATTCAAATAATAAAAAAATCATCCAAAAGAGCAACTCAGATATATATTTTAATACTAGTTAAGTGGGATGTTTACACGTGATCCAGCCAAACATCTGCTCAAGGAGAGGGCATGATTCAGTACTCTAGTTTAAAATCATAATGATGACCATAATATTAATTGAGGCTACAGAAGCCTGATGACATGTAATTATTAAGAGATTATCAAGAGATTCTTATTCAGAGTAATCATATGGTAAAGTATGTATACATAAAGAATGTATTAGATTGATTAAAAAAAGAATTATTTATTTTTTAATCTTTCTTGCATGGTATCCTATGCATACATTATAGATTTAATTTTGCAAATAATTTAACTCAATCATTTCTGACAAATGCACAATTATAATAATTATGAAAGTGGCAATAATTAGCTCATTCTAACTGTATAGATACGTATATTTGCAGTATGTTCTTGGTGGTACATTAAGCTGGAAGACAGAATCATATCCAAAATATGTTTTACTTTTAGTGTGTAATTATGACACTAATGTTGACATTGCACAGAAATATTGCCATGGAGATCATGCTTCTCAGAACAACCCTAACGACTGTCTTACACTATGAAGTGTACTAAAACAAACATGAAGACATACCATGCACCACAAACTGTTCTTTTTACAATGGAAAGGTAAGCACTGGTCTGTCTATGTGAACATGTCATTACCGTTATGGGAAAAGTGAATTTGTGACAGTCTCGTTTTAAAGAAATCACTGGAAAAACACAAAAACTGAATAAAGAGCTTTATATGATTTTTATTTGGATATGTTCTATACTGTGGATTCAAAGAAATCACTGTGTGTGTGCATGTGTCTGTGAATCAAGCGAAACACAAGGTTAACCCGCTATTGAAAATGCATCATGGTCTATTGAGTGCACATCTGGTTGTTTAGGACCGTCTTGGCAATAACCTTGGAAATGAAGTGAAGAGCTGATTTGTTGGTTACTTAAATCTGTGATGTTACCTTAAAAAACTGAAAATGATCTAAGTGTTGTGTTCTTCTAAAGCAAGAAAACACTCATTTGTGCAAGGAGATTCATGAATTTAGTCTACAAGACTTGTGAAAACTGTTGGGCTGGACTCCATTCTGGTGTGAACTGGTCTATCTTTGCATCATGTAACAAACAATAGCAAGGCCTTGTCATCACCCCAGGAGAATGAACAACCACTTCTAATGTATATAATGTAAACAACTTATTTTTTTCTGTAGAGGTACAATACAATGATAGTGGGGGGTGTTACAAATGACGTTAAAAAGACAGAATGTTAGCAGTGAGCGTGTATGTCTGTTTGCCACTGTGTGAAAACGTGCTGTCTACAAGTTTACACATCGCTATACAAAATATTTATTCTGTACTGGAAGACTTACCGCTTTTTTTTTTTTTGGTCCTTTTGCTTTATTTTATTTGTTTTATTTGTCATCTCTTTTGAGTTCACAAAACTCATCACTGCCCATCAAGAACAAAAAAAAAAAAAAAAAAAGAGGAACTCCACAAATCTGTTGTTTTGTTTTTCTATACAGTGCTTTTTGGAAGTGTACACTTGTGTGCTCCACTGCTGTACCGTCCCGTGTGTTTGCACTGGCACACACACAGGAGCGCTTGAACAAATCAAAGTGGATGTGTTCATTTCATATTTCTTGTACCCTTAAACTGCATGGAAATCATAACATTTTTAATAAATTATTGCAAAAAAATGTTTTATTAATAAAATAATTAAAATTATTCTATTTTCATTATTTATCAAGCACCTCATTTGAAATTAACAGGAAATTTACACAAAATACGTATTTACACGAATACGTAAAAGCTCTGTAATTTACTCACCTTCATGTTGGTCCAAACCTATACGACTTTCTTCAGATCCCTTTATTATGAACTGTTGTTGTATAGGGAAAAGACAAGAAGAATTTACGTTCTTCAAAATGTGTCATGTTAAAAAACAGAAACTGTACATTTGTGATCATTCAGTTATTAATAGATCTACCGGTATTAGTAGTGTGAGATGTTTGTTTTGACAGGAATTACACGTATTTTACAGTATAGTTGTCCTCTACTAAAATGTTTTTGGAAAGATGTTTCGACAACTGGCGTACAATCCATTGAACACACCTCTATCCTCACAGCCTCATTTTTTCATTTTCCTATCAAAATATTAAATATGGCGCTACTAACCAAATAAATGTTGACAAGAATTGAGTTGAAAGTATCTTACCTGTAATTAAAGCTTCAGCTAGGAACAAGTCGATAGCGGTCGATAGGCCTGGTTTCTCTTGAGACTCGCCTGCTTCAGAGAATAGTTAAAGGATTAGTTCACTTTAAAATGAAAATTACCCCATGATTTACTCACCCTCAAGCCATCCTAGGTGTATATGACTTTCTACTTTCTGATGAACACAACCGGAGTTATATTAACAAATATCCTGACACTTCCAGGCTTTAGAATGGCAGTGACAGGGTCCATATTTAAAACTTTATAAAGTAAAATATCTAGCTTCCTCCAGACCACCTTCAGTATTCAACTTGCGCAGAAAGTGTAATGCCTCTCGCAGTTCAAAATGCTTACGGTACACTCTAGTAATATGTTGCGCCAGTTACGCTTTTTCCATAAGTTGAATACGGAAGGTGGTCTGGCGGAGGCTAGATATTTTTCTTACAAATCCCCATCAATTCACTTCAGAATGCCTTTATTAACCCCCCGGAGCCGTGTGGAGTATGTTTATGAAGGATGGATGTGCTTTTTTGAGCTCAGTTCAAACTCAATGGACCCCTTCACTGCCATTATACACCAATCAGGCATAACATTATGACCTAACTGTGTTGGTCCCCCTTTTGCTGCCAAAACAGCCCTGACCGGTCGAGGCGTGGACTCCACTAGACCCCTGAAGGTGTGCTGTGGTATCTGGCACCAAGATGTTAGCAGCAGATCCTGTAAAGTTCTGTAAGTTACGAGGTGGGGCCTCCATGGATCGTACTGTTCAGCACATACCACAAATGATCGATTGGATTGAGATCTGGGGTATTTGGAGGCCAAGTCAAGACCTCAAACTTGTTCTCCTCAAACCTTTCCTGAACCATAGGGTAATTTTCATTTTAAAGTGAACTACTCCTTTAACGATATGCTAAAGCTCACCTGCTCATTGATGTGATTGGATACAAGGTAGTTTGTGACGTAAAACACACCAGCAACCAGCAAAAATACTCAGCTTTGGTGTTGACATGAATTTGCACATGGTTTGTCTGAAAGCACCACATACAAACAACATTAAAGGGGTCATATGATGTGATTTCTTGTTTTCCTTTCTCTTAAGTGTTGTGTAGCTGTTTGTGCGTATAAGATCTGCAGAGTTACAGTCTCAAACCCAAAGAGATATTCTTTATAAAAGTTAAAGGGATAGTTCACCCAAAAATGAAAATCCTGTCATCATTCACTCACCTTCAAGTTGTTACAAAGCTGTATGAGTTTCTTTGTTCTGTTGAACACAAAAGAAGATAGAGTGAAGAATGTTTGTAACAAAGCAGATATTGACTACCATAGTATTTTTTTGGGAATGGGAGAAAGTGCAACGCCCAATATGAGGAATTAGCCTCGCCTATGAAAGAGCCATTTATTGATTAGTAAAGTCATCGCATCACTGCAGCTACCAGCTCCGGTTGCTATAGAAACAGGCAGTGTTCTGAGACGCACGCTAGGACTGCGCATGTGCGCTTTGTCCAGCGTGAAAAATGCAGTTTTTGTCATGATTTGAGAGTTTAAAAACAACATTTACGAGACAGTTGTCAGATTTCATTGGTGATTTAAAATATGAAATGTAGTCGTAAGCTTGGCGAACTGTTTTGGAGAATTTGATATTTCCCCAAAGAGATAGGAGCTGCAAAGATGGCCGCCGAGTGAAATGACTTGTCTTACAGGGATGTATGCTGCCTTCACGTGCTATCGGAAATTTGATAATTCCCACTTCTGAAGTCATGATTACGAGCTCCTAGCATTCAAGTTTCAAAATGGGAGGGCGTTCATGTGCAATTTTCACATAGCAAACTCGTATTTACAATAATTCCGAGAGCATGTGAAGGCAGCATTAGATACAGCATTGCTTATTCCAGACCGTTGGAACTTGGATGCTGAGATTGACCAATATCAATTAAACATTCCAGAGAGCCACATACATAGGCATGAGTAAATGATGACAACTTGTTTTTGAGTGAACTTTCTCTTTAAATGACTGCACACTGAGCTTTTCAATGAGGCCATGTTTTGATTCCTCTCACACACTTTTACACAAGCATAAAACAGAAACACAGAAAGGCCAGGCGGATGAATGAGTGCTTCTGTACATTCAGTATAATGAATTATTGAGCGTGCAGGGACTTCATGCCAAACTAGATGGTGGAGAATGAAGCCTTCATGTCACAGTCAGCTTTCCCATTCCATCAAGTGCTCAAATATTTAACATGTCAGTAGCTACTAGACAGGACACAGAACACCTTTTCAATTTCACAACAGCACAACACAGATGGGCCCGCAGATGTCCTCAAATAGCACACAGCGAATTACATCAATGGAACAGATAAAGTTTAGAATTGTTAAAGTTTACCACAGAAAATCATTTTGACTCATGGGAAGGTTTTCCACTAGATGTTGAAAACGGCTTGGGATTGGTAACGTATGACTTAACAGTCCTCGTTTCAAGGTGTTCATGTCTGAGTTTATGAATCTATTAATGTGTGTAGCTGAAATAACAAAAACCCTTTCCAGGTGTTCTTGGACAGTACAGGGTTTACCGTCATGACAAGTTAGCAAATCGCATAACCTTGCAAAAACTCAAGTTACAATGTTTAAGTTTTGCGACTCCACTTCCAAAACAGTCAGTGTTTGGAAGTAGGGTTCATTAGAAATACTTGCTTGTGTCCGTTTCTGGTGTTCTTGTACATATAATCGAAAATGTACAGGGTTTGCCGTCATGACAGGTTGACAAATTGCAAATAATCTCGCGAAAACCAAGTTAGTGATTCTGTTACATCATATTAACATAATGTTTAAGTCTTGCAGCTATACTTCCAAAAGTACTTTCTGAGTATTTTTAGCACTGCTGCAGTGTCTAAATTATTTTCTGTGGTAAACTAAGCATGTCAAAGATGCAAGTTGAATTGAAGCCAGAAAACATTACTTTAATGTCTCACAAGTATGAATGTCATTGGTTTCAATAAAGGACACACGAAAAGGAGCACATTTCCTAAATTAAACACACTATTTCTCATGCAAGTGATTCACGCCTGGTAAGTCTGTGGCCCTCACGGCTCATTGTACATCTTATCCGAATGCTCATCTGTCCTTCAGGCACTGGAAACAAGAGGATGTTTCCGGATTTTCTATTCTCTTACCGTCACTTACGGCTGTAGGTTATTACAAGAGGATTTGCCGTTCATGGAATGTGGGCGCTTTAAACAGCCAATAAAAGAATTATAGTTGGCTTGAGATAAATCACTCCTGTGACATTTCATTACTAGAAAAGAGACATTTATTGTAATACAAAGCAAGTGTTTTTTATACATCATAAATAGTACATTAGTTTGTGTTTACAGGTCATAATAGTGCTGAAAATCCAAGAACAAAAGCTGATTTAAGGGAATGAGAACTGCTCCTAGCATCCCCCATGAAAAACAGCGTTTATAGCAGCGCATTCAAGCCCGCTGACAAATTCACAACAGATCAGGCGACTGTAGTTCATTCATACTGTATATCAGCTGGACACACTGCAGATTACCCAGAGCGCACGTGAAGTTACAGTTCTGATATTTTGATGTTGAAGATCTTGACGAAATTGTCGGCACCAGCGCTGGCTAGCTGGACCCAAGCTCGCTCTTCGTTCATCTCCTGCCCGCCATGGCTTGCCCGGCCCGGCCTTGGCCTCCAGCGAAGCCTCTTCACCACCAGCGTGTGAGACTGACTGTGATGAGTGGTCAAGAAAAGCCACAAGCATAAATGGACGTTGATTCAAGGCAACACAAATCACCCCTGTCTGGATGTTTCACTTCAGCTCTGCCTGTCCAAATACTTCAATGGGTAATAATAATGGCCAATTAAAAAAATAATACAGGTAGACGAATAAACACACAAATCGATCTTGCTTTTCAGAACTCACAGCAATGCATGGCAAATGTTCAACTTCTTGAGCTTGTAAGGTGAGTGACTTCTGGGTAAAGGCCAATTTATACTTCTGCGTCGAGTGTACGCCGTAGTGTACGCCGTAGGCTACGCGCGTAGCCGACGCCGTCGTGAGCATTTATACTTCTGCGCTGTTGTCTGCGTCAATGTGCAGTTACACATGCAGACGCTAGTAGGCAGTGTCCTCGGGCATGTTGGTGTAATCAAGAGAACAGCCGAAGAAGAAGCTGCTTGTTGTGTAGCATCTGTACATTCATGTCGGAGTATCAGCAGCAGTGAGAGAGCGGCTTTTCTTGCAGCTTGAGTTGTTGTATCTAATACAAATTAAGCATCTCTAGTTGATTAGTAAAGTTAAATAAGGCGATCTGGCGCTGGAATGTGTTTGTGAAATCAGGCGGAGCTCGTGGCGCTGTTTTCAGCAGCGGTAGCTCGAGCAATCGATTGCTGTTGCGGAGACTTCATTCACGAAATATACCCTAATGTGTCCCTGTTCTTGATATACAATTACTGATTAACATCTTCGGTTTTAATGAGAAAATAAATAAACTATACTCAGCGGATCTATGTATTTATTTACTACCATTAAGAATCGCTGGACTGCAAAATATTGTGTTATAGCAGACGTAAGGAACTATCATCCAATTTCTGGACACACACACACACTCCTATCGCAGATTTTTTATTTATTTATTGACCTGAGGGAAGGGTTCTGGCAGACCAATCACAGCGCTTGCGGTCCGCGTAGAATTGACGCGTTGTTACATTTTTGGAGAGGTGCGCGTCAGGCTACGGCGTAGGGTACGGCGTAACCAACGCGTCTATGCGTAGGGTACGCCGTACCCTCTGCGTGCACTCGACGCAGAAGTATAAATTGGCCTTACGAGATACGTGTAAGTGCCTACACACACAGTTTATCAATTACACCTACAGAAAGAGAGTTTAGCCAGTTGGGACTCAATCCGCTGTGGGGGAGAGAGAGAGATAGCTAGCTGGAGAGCTCGGTGCAAACAGAATGCACAACACAGCCTGGCCTCTCTCCGACACCTCATTCTCTCTCTTCACGGATCAATGCGGAACCTGCCCACGGGAGCCCCCATATCAACCTGAAGCTTCTCCCGAGCAGCGTGGGCCAGCTCAGATACATGCGGCCCTTTTGTTGTCAATTACACCAGCAGCACTGGTCTCTGGGAGAAGGTACGACCGTCTTGTTTAACTTGAGATCATGTCTCTGAGAAGGTTAAAGGAAGACTGAGAAACTGTCTCGGAAATTATTTTTAGGTGCTTTTTAAGCATTTCAACAGGATAATGTGCTTAACTATTTTGGCTAGACAGCTTTGAAGAACCTGCTCACCGTTGTTAAATTTTCTGTTGACTTCACAATTTATGGGACAATTTTTTATTCTTCATAAATGCTTTTTTTGTAGGGCTGGACAATTTGGCCACAAAATTATAGGCATCTTTACACAGCAAACGCGACACAGAAAGTGTTAGAAATAAATGTAAAAATAATGAAATAATAAACAATGAAATAAAATAAAAAAAATACGGAATTTTAAATTAATTTCCTCTGCGTGCTATACATATAGGTGCTTTGATTGTCATAATTCTGTACTGATAGGCTATTGTAGGCTACGGTATAGTTATTTTATATTTCTTAATACAATTGTGACCGATGGAACAAAAAGAAATGATGAATTATTACACCGGGTAACGATAGATCACCGCAGGATTAAAAGTGGTCAAAAGTTTTTTCAAAGAGCTAGAAAGTCACTTTGGAGCAGTCACAACAAATGAACAATGATAGCGTTTCAGGTAGGACAGCAGATATATCAGAAAATGTAACATAAAAATGCACAATCACAGTGACGGCGACTGGGATAAGCATTTACCGTATCTGAGGGAAATGTTGCAGCGCGTTCAAAGGAAGGTCTCGTCAAAGGAAGATTACAAATGGCGGACGCCAATTTATTACACACGACGACTGTTTTTGAGGTGGGTTGCTTGACGATGTGAGCACATGACTCTTTTACTTCAATGATAGACATTTTTTTTTTATTTGCCTAAAACATATGAAGCTATTCCTATACGTTTTGTCATGACAATGGCGGCACAAGTTCACGTTAATTTACACTGAATCAAAGCCGTTTCAGCATCGCCTTTGATTCTAGGGGCTGAGGTGGGTCTGCTTTTATGCGGTATTCCGTCTTTACACATAATTTTGAGCAGACACAGAGCCACTTTAGAGCCGCTGTGTAAAGATGCCTTATGATTACATATCAATAAAATATAATAATAATTATATTATCATATTATATTATAATTATATTATCATAAATATTATGATTATTATTACTGAATTTGTGTCTCTGTGTCGCCATCTCTGTTTGAAACATGCAATTGTAGTTATTCACCGCACCGGTGTGGATACTGTACTTCAGAATCACAGATTCTACGATCTTAACCTAAATAAGAATTTTCACTGGAAAATGTCATCTGAAGAAGTAAGTAACATGTATGCCACTTTTGGGAACAAAGCATTACAATAAATCATGCTACCAACAGTGATTAAATCTAACGATCGCTCGTATAACATCAAACCGGGCAAATTATTATTATTGTTATACGTTGTTCTCAAATTGTTAATGTTAACAGCATTAGCATTGCTTGACTACGTATTTAGTGTGTATTAGTGTTACCTGTAGATTTGCATTACTGTACAGTGTAATCTTTTGCTTTTGACTACGGGCGAATCTCCAGTTGTCACTGATGATGTCATTTGGGCCTTTCTAGATTACAATCCGCCATCAAAATGATACGTATTCCAGCTGCTGTGAGAAAAGGCTATAAATGATCCGCCGAAGAACATGCGGTCCGCTCCTCACATGCGTTACTACTACTAGCCGGACTCTTTCTTTATGTATACAGACGTATACGGATTTGTGGGTGCAGATTCTGTGCAGGCCTGTCAATTACACATACTTTTAAACTCACTATTGCATTTCAAGGGTATAAAAAAGTGGAGATAAAAATATGAGCAGGAAAAAGGATACCAAGCATCAGTTTCTCCACATCTGCTCCAGTCTGATCCAGAAGACACATCCTCTGATGGCCTCCATTTATACAGCAAAATCTTCCCATTCTCTAGACCTACAGCCAGCAAATAACTACACATAAACAAGTAGAATTAAGCATTTGTCCCAGACACATGACACTAATTCTAATGATGGTGTCACAAAGTATATGGTTACCTCTGGTCTGAACAGAGATATGGGCAGATGGACACGGCAGTGGCTGAATCTCCAACATCCAGAACAGAGGAGCAGGGAGTCACGCTTACACCCTCACACTCACCGACACCAGGACCCCAGATGATTATCTACAAACACACACAAGGTCAAATGTCAACTTACAGTAGGTCTGTCTTTAAAAATTTAGAAGTTATCATTAAAAATACATTTCTCTATGGGGAAAATGAATGGACTTCTGGACTGTTGCACTCTATATTACCCGCTTTAACTATTTTAGTTTTCTACAATGGTATATTGGTTACTAAAAACTTGCTTAATGCAGCATCCACACCACTATGTGGCCGGACAATTTCAAAACAACTTCCAGATTGACTAGCGCAACAATTGCTGAGTGCACAGTTAAACTGGACCTACCTTCTTGTCTCGACTTGATGTCACAAAGTACTTGCTGTCAGAGCTCCAGTCACATGACCAAATGATGCGTGTGTGAACCGCTGTGTCCTTGCTAGTGCTTGCGTAGAGAGAAAAGCTTGTCTCTGGAAGAGATAAAAATTGGTAAGACGTAAAAGACAAAAAATGTGACGTATCAGTACTAACTTAACACAAAATAGTAAAATGTAGTAACATTTAGACTCTGTGCTTGCTCTAATTTCTAGACTGAATTTGTGGTCCCCTACAGTCCAGCTATCAAGATCATCATACTCTGGTGATGCCACTTTGCCCAGCGCCATGCATGACACCGTTGCACCGTCATGCTGACCTGTTCTCTGATCATCTGTGACACTGACTAACCTCTCCACGTCTGCAGCATACAGGCTGTGAGTAATACCAGTCTCAACGAGAACGGACTGCGGCATGCCTCTGCCTCGGACGCATCAGAAAATGGAGAAACAAAAACAGACGCTCCTCTGGTTATCTTGTGTCAACAGTGATTTAGCCGTGTTCTGTATGCTCAGAATACACGTGAAGAATGCACCACGGTCATTGGGTGGCGCTAGACAACTCTTGCTCAACGGCAGGAGAATCTTAGTGGGCGAACATCTGAAGTCTGCAAACTCAGTGTTGACAAAGAGAAATGGAGGAAGGTAAAAGCTGTCGATGAGTCAGGAGGCTATAAACCCTGGAGGAAGCTGTCCGTTAGCATTCACATTCATCTTATTGAACATTACTTCTGAGGGGTTTTATGTAGGGTTGTACGATTAATCAAAAGCAAAATCACAACATGGCTTAGTGTGGTTATCAAATCGCTGTGAGTTTGGGTCACTAATAATGTGCATTTGGGAATGCAATATGCACCATCCACCTTCCCAAACTTGTAATGAGAAGCACTTGTAAACCGGCTGTTGTCAACAAAAGAAGTGTTTTAAGTGCTCCCTGCGGTTTTCACCAAATTAAAACCTCATTGGTTTAATGATTGAAAATAAAGAAATTAAGGCAGCCATAGATATTAGTATTGTGATTTTACAGTTGTACTGTAAAAAAATAATAATAATAATTTGTCTTGGGGGGGGGGGGGGGGGGGTCACAAATAATGTGACTTATTTACACAATTAAAAAGTTGGATTCTCATGCTAAGCATGGCCAAAATTTCAAAAAACGAGTTGGACGTATGACAAAGTATTTCTGTTCTGTGTGTATTTCTTCAGTATTCTAACAAGTTTCGGAAAGTTTTTTCCGAATATGGCACTGTGACGGCATAAAGGGCGTAATTGCTAGTATGGGCACTTCTCCCGGATGAGTTCGTGCACACATCAACCCGAGCGAAAGCAACAATGAGCTTCGTTCAGGTAACAGAAACCGTCGGCAGCTCTGTCATTTTGTTTTTAGACCACGAAAATCAACACTAAAGAAGTGTGTTTTTGGTTATGATGGAAAGATAACCATGTTCAGCTTCCCAAAAAACCCAGTGTTAAGGAAACAGTGGATGCAGTTTGTTTTTCCAGAGCAGAAACGGAGTTCCTTGACGCGAGTCGAAACCGCAGGCGGTGAGTGAAACTGCATCAAATGTTTTGTTGGCAATCGGCTCATAAGTGCATATAATGTGAACAACACGAACGTATAGTGAATCGAAAGTTATCCAGGGATAATGCCGTGATGTATTTTGTGTGTGCGTGCGCTCGTGACTCTTTGGCTCCAAACTGCACACTTGCACAAGCTCGGCTGTTTTCGGAAAGCATCGGTACAGCGTATCTGTCTTTTATAAATATGATAAAACTAAAGACTCTTCAGAGATATGAAGGATGCAATACTACTCTATAGGTACTCAAGATTAACATGAGACTGGCAGCAACTGTGTGTTGTGTACCCTTTAAATACTACATTTTTTATATTACAGTGAATTTCTTATTTTGTTTAATATTTTTATTTTTTAATTATTATTATTATTATTTTTGCCAAATTGTGCAGTCCTACAAACTAGCACAGCAAACCAGGAGCTAAAACTTTATTTAATCTATTATTATTACTATAGTGGTTTTCTTAAATACAGTGAATAATATAGTAATATGTATTATTTTGTTTAATATCTTTTATTTAATAATACAATTATTAATTACAATAATAATAATAAAATATATTATTATTAATATTATATAGTCATAATAACATTTAAGCCACTAAAATGATGGCCAAATTATTGGCCATGGGTTTGCTCACCTGTATCAGGGTTTCCACGTCTCCATAGCGACCAGGTGCGGTCTCGAGAAACAGCTAGCAGAAGGCGTCCATTGGGGGAGAACGCCATCTGAGTGACGGTCAGGCTGTGGCAGGGCAGTGACTGAAGCTGTTTCCAGGAAGTTGTGCTCCACAGGAGAATGGAAGCATGCTCTGGTTTAGAGGCCTGTGGCATAAAGACACATCTAGATCTGTCACAACCACACTCAAAAACAAAACAAAAAATCACATTTTCAGCAGAGCTTGTCCTCTTTCTCTAAACCTCAACCCCCTCCTACATGAAGCGGACGCAGCTCAGCCAGCACTGCTAGAGGATAAACCTCATGTACGCAGCAAAGTCATCTGAGCCTGCAGAACTTCCATTTCAGCCCGCCATCAGCCCCATTGAATAAACCTCACAGTCTCCGCTCGAGCATGAACAATGGCAGGTGACACACAGAATGTGCTTTCATTCGGAAGGGCTTTGTGTGCGATCAGCGTGGGTTTGGCAGAACCACGGGGCCAGACCAGGACACAAACCAATGATCTCCCTTCAACTGTCTCAGAATGTGTGTCACGGAGGCCGGAGGGCACGTAGGACTGGTTACCAACCCTGGTCATAAGAGTTCAATGCGTTTTTAATACGATATGCGGCTCATTACATCGAAGAGAAGGAAAATTAACTTGCACGTGGACATCAGGGGCTAAACTGACACGAGCTTGTTAAAAAGGCAAATTACTAAAATATTTAAAACCACTTAAGCATCGGTGCAGCTTCATGCATGCATGCTTTTCTGTGTCCTGTTATTACAGTCCACTGCTACATTTGTGTGACACTAATGACCATCTGTTCACCCGTGTGATTGTACCTTACATGCCGAGGCGATCACCGTCTTCGCAGAATCGGATGCCAGACAAAACATCTCAAAGCCGTGCCCGTACCTGCGGAGAGGGTGACACGGAGAGAGGATATGTTAATGAGGGCTCTGTCAGTACCTGCTCACCATGACAGGTTCAGAGAGACAGTCGGGGCGGTGCTTCAAACACGACGGATGATTTGTGTGTCAGGGATGCCGTGCGCTCTCTCCTGTGCTTATGGGAGTGGATGAAAGCTGTGCGCTCTGGCAGCCATTAGCAGATCTGCTTAGTAATTTCCAGCACTGGATGAATAGCTCGTGAAGCCAGGCTGTCAAAGCCTTCAGCTGCTTACAGCTGTGTATGAGTTTACCCAGTGCCGCCTGTGTAGCAGGGAAACTGACTTTCAATTCTTATGAGCAAATTGAAATAATGCAAGTCTGTACATTTCAATTGATTTTAAATGCCTTGGGGAAAATGTATATTTAATTGTGAAAAATACTAATAATAATTTATCAAATCTTGTTTTGAATAATACACCCATTATTCCCACCAACCACAGCAAAAAGCCACTAAGCAACCAATTCTGTAATACACTGCCTACAGTTTCAGCAAACGTCAGTGCCGTGTGTCATTTTAAAGGAACACTCCACTTTTTTGGAAAATAGGCTCACTTTCCAACTCTCCTGGAGTTAAACAGTTGAGTTTTACCATTTTCAAATCCATTCAGCCGACCTCCGGGTCTGGCAGTAGCACTTTTAGCATAGCTTAGCATAGATAATTGAATCTGATTAGACCGTTAGCATCTAGCTCAAAAATGAACAAATATTATGCAGTGCCTGAAAATAGTCCCCAGAACGCTGCCTGTGCAAGCAGGTTGTCCGGTTGGTTATGTTTACGGAAGTTAGCCTATTTTCAGGCTCTGCGTAATATCATTGCACCACTGCACCCATGGTACAGCAGCAAAGTTCCTTGATTATTATTAAGCAGGAATGAGAGTATAGTTCCTAGTCATATCGGCCTAGAAAATCCCAACTTGTAATTTTCCGTCGGTCTTAGTACACCGAAATAACTACAGAAGAGTCAAGTTTTAAATAGGAAAAATATCGAAACTCGTTGGTCATTTATTTGAGCGAGATGCTAACGGTCTAATCAGATTCAGTGATCTATGCTAAGCTATGCTAAAAGTGCTACTGCCAGACCCGGAGATCGGCTGAATGGATTCGAAAACGGTAAAACTCAACTGGTTAACTCTCGGGGAGTTTGGAAAATGAGCCTATTTAAAAAAAAAGTGGAGTGTTCTATTCGGTGGCATCATTCTGTGCTAACAAAAGCATAGGAAACTAAAATACCATTCTATGCTATATGCAAGTAAGCAAACACAGGCACAAATGCTTGGCTAATGCAAATGCCCCTTCACATTGCTGTGGCGATAACAAACCTCAGACAGAGACTTCAAATGTCTGTGCCATTAAACTGGATGCCATTCAGATAGCTACCTCTAAACACTTCAAGCAAATCTGCAGCAAACTGTTTGTTGTTTTTTAACTGAAACTATTGAAATAAAGCTGAATTGAAATTAAATTGAATATTGCTTGTTGCTTTGGCAACTAACTGAAATAAGTTTAAGTTAAAATATATTACAACGAGTAAAACTAAAACTGAAAAATAAATAAATAAAGCTAAATAGAAAGATTAAAAAACTAATAAAAATGACAAAAGCATATAACAAAATCACTAAAACAAAATTTAAAATAAAAACTGATAATATAAAACTACTAAATATATTACTAAAGAATAAATACAATAAAAGTGTATAAATAATATTAAAATGACATTAAACTGTTGCTCCAATACAGCAGTGGACCTGAAATACTTAAAGGTGTAGTGTGTAGTATTTATGAGGATCTATTTACAGAAATGCAATATAATATACATAACTATTTTTTCAGTGGAGTATAAAGACCTTACATAATGAACTGCTATGTTTTTATTGCCTTAGAATGAGCCATTTCTATCTCCATACACCGCAGCGGGTCCCCTTACAGTGAATTCAATATTGTGCGCCACCATGTTTCTACAGTAGCCCTAAACGGACAAACTGCTCCACAGACATATTCAACATTAATAATTTATGTTTTGATTGCTTTGGTTGCCTAATGATTATTTTAATTACCATTGTTCAAAAATCCATACATTAAACAATTGTTAAATACCAGTCCTACATATCAGTTATTAGACATTTAAAAATAATTGCTACAGGTT
Organism: Romanogobio albipinnatus; assembly: GCA_023566225.1. Taxonomy (NCBI): domain Eukaryota; kingdom Metazoa; phylum Chordata; class Actinopteri; order Cypriniformes; family Gobionidae; genus Romanogobio; species Romanogobio albipinnatus. Next base: position 14,919,382 of record CM042261.1, on the reverse strand, counting down.
GTTAATTAAAAAATATATATCATTAATAATAATATTAGACAATCTCAAGTTCATGCGAACACCTGCAATAACAACCTTTGCAAAAGGCATTGAGAAAGCAACCATGACACACCATCGAACTTGCATACAGTACGTTTCGTGCCTTAGTTTCACTGTAGGAAGTTGAAGAGAGAAAGAAAAAAGACCTTTTAATTAACAATTCTGTCTTTTCTTGTTTAGTGTCAACATACAGGACAAATGGTTGTTCTTGCGAGCTCTAAATACCTATTACGCTGCATTATTTATGTCACACAAGCTGTTTAAACAACAATGCGGTGCAGCACTAGTGCCTGCTACAAAACAGCCAATGAGGACAGTAGCACACAAATGAGAATTGATGGGAAACTCACAGCTTCTGTACCTCTGGCCACAGTGTGTTCTGCAAGAGGTCGTCCTCTGTCGGAGGCTCTGGCAATACACACACACACACACACACACACACACACACACACACACACACACACACACACACAATATATAAACGTAGTTATTATGAGAAATGAGTAGACGGTAGACCTATAGACAGTATTTTTTAAAAGGCTCATCTTTTCATTTAGCAACAGATACACAGCCGAGCAACTTCCTCAAAGCTGTTTGGAACAGCAGCTTTATCTACAATTTTCAATGGCCGTTAGCTTTACGACATGCTGTAAATCAAATTTAGCTCTCTTTGTGCAAGCCTGAAATAATATTGTCTCATTTAGATACACAGACACTTATGCAACACATGCCCCAATTGAAATGGAATTGAGACCAGGCGTTTTTTTTTTTTTCATCCCTGGTTTGCAGTTTTATTTTAATTATTTTCCTCTCTGCCCCTCCAGAAGAAGCGAGATGGAGAGAGTGGTATTATTCCATTAACAACTATGTGTCCGCCTCATTGCGCTCCCCATTGCCCAGAGTCATCAATATTTTAACTTTGCAATTATATAAGCCTTCTTTCTAATTATGATTCCAGATTAAGGAGCTTTTTCAATCAAATTGACAACGTTTGCTACTGTTTGCCCGGAGCAAGAGAGGCATAAACCCCCCTTGCTTCAACACTCACCCTCCACCCATCCCCCCCTATACTGTAATAACATTTGTGTCCAATATCTCTGATTCATGCCCCAGATACATTAATAAACCAGAGAAAACAGACTTTAATAACTGCTTGTCACAAATGTAGTGTTTTCTAGGAGTAACTCAGGAATTGACAACTTACAGTGTCTAACTGGTGGTGTTAGTCTCACAAGCTTTTGATTATTGCCATTAAGCCTAGTGTATATTATATTTTGTATTGGCAAAGAACTGCCTACTTAGAGAAAAAGAGGTAATTTGACTGAAACCTGAAAGTTTGTTTTACTATGCAACATAACCCACAATTTGAGAAACAGTGTATAAAATAAAGAGTGTATAAAAATGTAAATACCCGCGAGTTTGAGAGGTTGAAAGTAGGACTCTTTATATTGGTCGGACATGCTATTGAAATTTTCAGTGTCCTGTTGAGGGCTCTGAGATGCGAGGTCACCTGTAAACACATCAGACGACACAGTAAAGGTTAGCAACAGCCTCACCACTCTCTTGGGATCAGCCCAATGCAAATTCTCCAGAGGCCAACGATTTCAAAGGGTTCATACCTTGAAAAACTGCCTTGTTGGACAGGCCAAGGGCAGGAGTGCTGGCTCCCTCTGGGAGGTCTGCTATATCCTGAAGACCCAGGAGAAAGGGATACACTATAAAAAATCTCTATATAACTTTTTTCATATTATATTAATAACCAGTCCTTCCAGAAAAATGCTGATTTTTTTTGTGATTGTTGAGGGCAAAAATCTTTTTTCGGCATGTTTTCTTAAAAAATGCGATGGAATATGCGGGATATTTATGCAATTTTATGCGATGAAATTGCAGATACTAAAAGTGATTCCCCCAACACCTGTTCTCACTAGGCTACTACCTCAATGTAAAGAGTATTTTCTTATTACTTCCTATGATAAGCAAGCATACCACATCGCAGAAAGTGCAGGGAATATTTAAGTTCTCATCTTGTTTTATTTCAGACCTTAATAAACACATGGCTCACATTGATGAGTCATTGATGAGTCAAACAAGTTCTGTAGCTTTACAAAAGGAACATGCTACAACTTCTGTAAAAATGAATAAATAAAATATAAAAAAATTAAATGTTTGCTTCCTGTTTTACAGAGGTTGCTATACAAAATATTCTGTAGCTATTCTGTTAAAATAAGTGCTTCCAATACACAAAGTGCAATCTCTTACTGTAACATAAATTGACATACTACTAATATCCTTACAACTGTAAGGTTTTTGCAACTAGTATGATTTAACCCACTGGTAACAAAAAAGTGCAATCTTACAACTGTAAAGTTGTCATGTAACACACCGGGAAACTGCTTTGCGCGGTCTTTTGCACTTTGCAGGTTTGCAGCTTTTCGAAGATGTTCACGTCGCGTAATTACGTCACTTCATAACGTTCCCATGGCAATATGGGGAAATGGCTACTCGTGTGACATTTTCAAAATTTTTCAACTTTGTACTAAGATATATGTGACTTTTGCAATGAAAATGCTGGGAATCCTGCAAGCCCCGCATATTTTGCATGCGGAAATTGGCAATTTATACAGCGAAAGTGCGGCGTATTTGAAAAAAATGCGGCCCCGCATAAATATGCGGACTTTGGCTGATTATGCATTGAATTATGCGATCGCATAATCGCGTTTTTCTGGAGGGACTGAATAACTGGTAACATTCTGTCTGAAACGCAAATGACTCTATATTAACTTTTTTATTGAACTGTTGTATAAAAGCAAAATCAGTCACGTTGAAAATTATTGCAATCACGCTGTTTGTGTCTGTATACAAGCACGACTGTGTTTGGCAGCATGACACACAAGATCAACCTGAATGGAGAATGCCATTTATGTCGTCTCATTTACAATAACCTCAAGTTACAGAAAATGAAACTCATTTAGCTATATATCTGAGAGCATATGCATAAACATTAGGATTAAGATAATGGAAAAAATGTGAGACTCGTCTTAAAATCTCTTGATGATCTAAGCCAGTGCAAAGAGTAATTAAAACCAAGGTTTTTATTTGACGTAACTAATTAAAGTTTGAAGATGAGATGATTCTAAGTACTTACATTACAGCCCAGCAGTTTCTCCAGAGAGGTGCATGATATGTTAGCCAAGTTCTCCACGAAATTCCGTGTAGCCTTGAACACCCGCAGGACCTTCTCGTCAGCACCGGACACAAACTGAAAACGCCCAACCATAGTCAGACACTGCATGTCGTAACCGTGAATCTGCGGCCTTGAGATCTCGTGCCAAGTAATCTGCAAACACAGAAAGCATTGATCAACCTTAAAAATCTTCACCAAAATCAACTGACAATATATGATCAATCAAAAATCAATGGATTGAAGAGCTGACAGTCATTTCAACCTGTGAGCTTCCTTTTCTTGTCCAGGGTGTAAAGAGTCTAGTGGTTTGGTCTGATCCAACAGTGATGATAAACTCTCCCTCGGGGTCCCAGCTCAAGTCCTGCACTGCATTAAAGTGACCCGAAATGACCACACTAGGCCTCCATTCTCCCTGTGCAAGACATAAATCTCCATATTCATGCACACCATTTACTATAAATCATAATAGACTTGTATTTCGAGTCAAATACAAGAGTTTTTTTTATTAGGTAAAAAGTAATGTCTGCATAAAGAGCTTGTTACTGAAGGATGTCTGACCTGGCTTCCGTCACAGTGCCAGAGGTGCAGCGCTCCGTGAAAGGCATGAGCCAAAATCATAGAGCCGTCTGGACTCATCTGGCATCCATAGAAACCCAGGGTGTTTCCTCCAACTTCCCCAACACGTACCTTAATGAGGGGTCATTACAAGAAAGAATGGAGAAACAATGATTATTTAACCTATCCATATTCTAGTGTATAACATCAAAACTGAAAAGGTTGTAACTACTTAAAACGGTCTTTTAAATGAAAAGGATTGATTTTATTTGTTCTATCCAAAACAACTTATTACACAATATCTCTGGAAAAACCTAGGGTTAAACAATTTGTTCAAGGACACAATCGTGGACTGGTCACCCCTTGAAGAACCCCAACATTTTGGTTACCCAAACTATTACTTCATTATTTTTGTTCTCTGTTGTTTTACCTTATGTCCAGATGTTTGATTCAATCACTGGTTCCCCATATGACATATTCTGGACACATATTCACTATTCAAAAAGGGCACTTTTCATTCTCTTGACAAACTAAACTGTGAATGAAATTTGTGTATATGAAATTAATGATATAGATGATATAGAGCATGATCTATTCAATCATACATGTCATACTAACAAGAACCAATGCTTTTAATGTTGCTTTTAATGTTGAGAGCGGTAATTCCAACCACACAAAGTTGCAATGCTGTTCACGAATGTTCATTGGAAATATGGTTTCGGGAAGCACCAAATTATTAAACTATGTAGGTAACAACAAAACTTTCGTATGTGGCTAGTGGTTTTCCAAAGTTACTAGCCACAATTTTGACTGATACCATGATGAAAAACTGCAATATAGATATTTTTATTATTATCTCATAATGTGGCAGCAGGTTTTATTAGGCTGATGTTACTTTTGAGACCTGACGCATTATACTGTTGCACATGCGTTTTCTTTCTCAACTGTTTACGTTCACTTAAAGCAGCACTAGGTAACTTTTCAACCTTCATAATATATTTTCAAGACTCTTGTGATGATACATCGACTTACAATAGGTTGAATGACACGTCTGCCAGAGCCTGACGGGCTCTGTATCGTTTTTAATCGTACTTTTAAACTTCGGGTTTCGGGTAGTAACCCGAGAAAAAAAAGAACTACAAAATTCGACTGCTTTACGGCATATACGTCACTTCCTTAAATTCGGACGTGCGAGGGTTAGGGTTAGCCTATGTCTAAACGGCATGTACACGTTTGGTAGGGGCTACATTCTCGGGGCTACAAAATCACATTTTAGGATACTGTAACGCGTGTGTGAAAAATACGGGTGAAAAATACGGATAGCTCACTCAATGCAACTGGAGTCGATGCAAACACGGAGGCGATTGACATCAAATAGCCCGCACTTTATTCCCCGTGGAACCCCCACAAGAGTCCGGCACAAACTCCACTTCCGTCCACAGCATTACCCAACAAAACAAAAATAAATGAATGTTTGCAACAGAAGACAGAAAATAATCCTCACACATGGGAGCTCGAGGCGCAGTGTTCACACACACACACACACACACACACACACACACACACACACACACAGAACGCAGGTGCTCCAACCGGGGGTGAACGCTCTTAAAGGGGCCACACTATTTTCCTACTCGTTACAATACCTAACATGTCTGTGATATTTGTTTATTTGTCTTGCCTCAAGCTATAATGCAAATCGACTTTTCAAATTTGAAGATTCATCTATGGTAGCTTGATATTATATTGTCGATATATGGTTATTACCTACCACTCAAACATTGAATTGAAGTATCATATAGATTCTGTAAAATGGTAACCAATAGACTAGACTACTATAACGACGCTGGCATGTAAACATGAGCATCGCGATCATTTGGCGTTTAAAAAAAAAAATTAAACCCATGAAATTATATTCATATGTCATGCTGAAACATTTGCCACTGTACCTGGGATGAAGACATTTCACACAAGCAGAACACCTGCACGTGAACTGCAGTGTTCAGGGCTATCATAGTTGTCATGTCAACAAATGCACGTGCTATGCATCCCCTGATGTAGGATGACAGAGTTTACGACAGTAACAGAGGACAATACTGTTTCCCAACTGTAGGGGGACCCCGAGAGCAAAAGTTACCTAGTGCTGCTTTAAAACATAACTGACTGTGTTTACGTGAATACTCACCAAGACCAGCATTTTTTAATTTTTTAGTGTGTATTTGAAGAAGAAAAAAATCAATTTAGTACTGAGAGGCGGCTTTATGTGTGCTTACTTTGGGTGTGAGCACAAAGTGAGTAATACTGCTAGAATAAAGTAAAAAATATGCACAATACACGCAACCCCTCTGCGAAATTCAAGCCCTGTAACACCAACAAAATAAATCCAGAGCAAATGAAACGAGTGAGTGAGGGGAGGTGGGTTTGTGTGTCAACTCGCTGTCGGAGAGATGAGAGAGCGGGAAATCGCAGCTGGTATCTATTCTATGACAAATGAGTACTGGAAGAATTTAAGATATGTATCGAAAAACACTACATTGCACCTTTTTCAAAGACTATAATTGAAAGAAAATGTTTTTGTTATATATAAAATTTAACACGCAAACATGGTTAGTAGGAGTGACTTCATTACGCGCTCCACTCTGAAATCCTGTCTGAAGTGGTTATAAACTGTTTTTGGGGTTATCTGTTCCTTTGATTATAAGGAGAGAGTAGCATTATGTTGCAGCTGTTAAGTTATTTGTAAGTTAATTGCCTGGGGTGGTTAAAATTCAATCCCAAAGAGCAAATTTATAGGAAAACAAAAACCTGGGAACTACACTCTGTGCTCTCCATCATGTTCTTGATGGTGAGTGTTGGATAAGAGAGGCCTTTGCTGGTGTCACGGCCACTGATAAACCGGCTGGTCAAGCAGGCCGCTAATTAGCAGTCATGAATCCTGAGCAATCGGAGTTGAGAGTCTACAGCTGTGCTCCATCTCCGTTAAGTAACAGTCTGAGGACACCAATTAATCAGGCCGACAAGCGAAAAGCACAATGTATGCAAAGAGGAGAATATTAAATGAGAAATAAATCGTGTTTGCTTCCTTTGAATGCATTAATGTGATGTTGAACGTAATCACGCACACATTAAATCAAATATGAGCCTCGGAAAGCTGGGAGACAAAATGGTCACATGAAGAATGAATCAGTGTAAACTCCCCTGACTGGGCTGGGCTATGAATACCAAAGCACTGTAATTGTTTTTCAGCAAACTGTAGCACGGCTTGCCCTCTGCATGGCCCGTGTCTAACATGCTTAATGTTGCTCGAGTGTCTCACGGTAATAGGGGAAGTGAGTCGTGCAGCAGAGCAAGCGGTAACATTGAATAAAACAAGATAATTAGTCATGATTATGCCATCAGCGATAACCTGCCTCTACTTTTATTTATGGTTGTGTGCAAGCAAAGACTGATACTCCAGCCTCAACATCTGCATTGCCAATACACACTCAGAGAGGTGCAGAAATTATTTTGTGATTTGATCACACTTTCAGCTGTGAAAAGGAGGTATGAAAATTTCAGTTGACAGCCATCACAATGGTGTATCCTGTTGACCTTGAGCAGGACAAGACATTTCCAACAGCCTTGTTAAGAGCAGCGGTGATCCCTGGCGTTCAGGGGTGTCACCGCTTGTCATGCCCAGCAGAGCATGTCTCAAAGATATTGCCAGATCAGATGGCTAGCTTAAGCTCTTCATCAAAACGACAACACTAGACGGACAAATCAGCCTTCTAACGTTGAGATTTTAACACTGCCACAAGACATGCAGGACAGTTCGAAAAGGGCCACGTTGGCTGGAAAACACGGATTCAAAACGAAATCCACAAACCACCAAATGGTAAGGGTTATCGACGTTCCAGTTTACACCAATAGAGAGACATTTGACATGCCCTTCACAGGCGTATCCTATGGAGTGAATATGGCGGAACTAATGACTGCGATAAAGAGAGCCCTTCACTTTGAATGACACAGATCTCTGCGAGCCATTCTGGAAAGAGTGATGCAACATTAACCAGATTGATTTTGAATTCCATCCACATGGCTACTCGTATATCACGGCCAAATCTCATGGGTAAAATGTGCAATCACTCTTGTTTAGGGATGGAACACTGATATGGATCTGTGGCATAATGTGTGTTGTAACACAACCACAGAGTTTGGGATGGGATTGGTACAAAAGGAAACAGTCTTGAGGTTGATATTCTGGAAATGAACAGCACCTCAGTACTACATCAGGTCACATGTGAGTGATGTGGCCTACAAGTTAAAGATCTGGGCTGGAACAACGCCAAGGCAGCAGATTTGATTCCCAGAGAATACACATTTGAATAAACGTTAAAAAATATGAATACACTTTGGACAGGACCAATGAGAAATGGGTACATGTAGGTTTGAAGCCCACCAGAAGCAATCCATGAACTATCAGCGTTATGCCTTTGAAAGGTACTTAGTGCAGGCTGTTCCAAGGTGATTGAATAAGTATACTGCAAGTCACTGTGGATAAAAGCGTTTGCTAAATGACTACTTGGATTATCTTGCACTTTATCTTACAGGATAAAGGTAATCGCTACCGGACAAACTAAAGCTTTACTCAGTTTTATTCCTGTATAGATGAGAGATTCATGAGGCTGAAAGTGGGCAATGCAACAATGATGGACACTGAGTGCAGCTCAATAGTACGCCAATTCTAGGAGGTGTGTGTGTGGGTCATGAGGTCTAGAGGTTAAAGATCTTGGCAACTCATCCATTCTCCTTTCTGGTCTATCAGAGAAAATAAACCATTAGCACAACACTAATGGCTCACAGAGTCTCAGTCTCACAATACAGTTATTGTTTGATTTGAGTTATTAAAAATGAGAACTAAAATGCAAATTACAAACAATAGGACAAATACAGCAGTAAAAAACATTACAGGAATTGAATAATCAAATGTAAATATAAAACACCGCATTGACTTCACTCAATGTATTATTAAATATAAACTAGTCTTATTAAAGACGCAAAAGTTATTTAGTCGAGGGCAGTGATGGATTTTTGTCTTTTGTTGTTTGATTAACATTAATGACAGCCTGCAACAGGAATTAGGCTGTCATTTCAAGCATGTTTCTTTATCACTCTAAAGATTAAATATCTTTAAGTAGTACTGTGCTATGTAGACATATTACATTTACACAATATAAACTATATAGCAAAATCTCTAAAGATAGAATCATCGATATAAACTTTTGATATGCTATATAAAAAGTATACTGGAAGTCACTGTGGATAAAAGCGTTTGCTAAATGACTACTATCTTGCACTTTATCTTACAAGATAAAGGTAATCACTACCGGACAAAAACTAATGCTTTACTCATAGTTTCATTCCTGTATAGATGCCCAGCCCTAAACAAAGCTAATGTGAATTTAATCAAAGAACAGCAGCAAAAACAATCAGTAAATAAAGTGAGATTAAGTCAATAAAACGCATCTGGCTTTTTACATTTATTATGTAATTGTTGGAGATTTGCACAAAGTTCGGTGTTTGTATTTCCTTGTGCATTTTAATTTATTTTGAGAAATATAAGCAAGACACAGAGCACTGTTGCAGAAATCTACCTTCGTCCAATGTCTTCTTGAAAAGTAAAATGATAATGAATTGTATATTAAATTATTTTTAAAAATTAATTAATAATTAAGCTTATATTATCGACCCGGCATGTTTTATCCTCTGCAAAAATAATAATAACTCTACACACTCAGAAAACTGTTGTTTGTCATCAGCTAAATGTTTACTCTTGGTGTGAATTGCTCCCCAGGAATCCATTGCATCTATTCAAAATCTATTTTGACAAATCTTTATGTTTACTGTGAAAGGACCATTATATGCCACATCCCTATCGGTTTTTGTTTTGTTTTTTTCCACGTGCATAAATGCACATATTAATCACCATTTATGAAGACAAATAATATCTGTTTATTCAGTTACTTATCCCTTAACCGGAGCTGAAGCTGGAGTAAAAGTAGGGGATCAGAAGGTGGAAATCAGAAAGGATGTATGAAAACCCACATTTATTTCCTTTGTTTCTGTGAATCTGTCAGTACAAAGGCTCTCATCCACATCTGATAACCCAGTTCACACCTACCTCATATCGTATGCCCTTTACGACTCAATACAGAAGACATCAAATAATGGATGTGGATTAACCCCACTGCATCCAGGACAGGTACAACACAAGACCTGAAATCAACCTCTTTCTTCTTACAACTACAGCTCACCGACTTTCATTTTTAATTGGACATGCCTTAGTATGACAAAACACATGCATCATCATACCACAATGCTCCAAGTGTCAGAAACAGAAGCCAATGATCTGAGCCCAGAGACCTTTGTCTGTATGCCAAGATCAAAGTGAGAACCTCTTATTAATCAACCACAAAGCCATTCCTGTTATCTGCTACCTGCGGCTATGCCAATCAAAACATTTTATTACAACAGATTTTTTTTCCCCAGATTTAAGGTTACATGAGGTATCGCCATCCCATTTCTTTGAGGAACTCACCAATTATTCACAGTCCCTCACACAGATGGAAGAGAACAAGCTTATCTGTGCAATTCTCAGTGTGTGGGTCATATTTGACGCAGTTAGCAGACAATGGGCATATGTTTCCTTCCCTGTGTAACATAGCAGATGAACTTGTGCAGCAATTCCTGCCCCTGCTGCGGATTCTAGACATTCATAACTGGGAAGCAGAGATTGTATGAAGTATAGGACAGAAAGTACCTCAGGATGGGGTTATTTCTTTCCAGGAGCTTGATTTGTATGCAAGAGTTTTAAAAAAACAGTGGAGTGAGGTCATTGATGTAGGGGCTGGATGGCATCTGTGCATTGTGCACCCGCCTATAGGCTCATTTTACTAACGTGCCCTATAAATAACACAAAAAAGACTGCGCTATTGTTTTTAGACCAGGTTTTTGTTGGTCAGTGGTGCAGTCGTTTTCAGTTGCCTCAAAATAGCAATGCGCCTGAACACACCTCGTTTTCAGACCAGCACGCTCATGGGCGAACAGATGGGTGCGAGTGCATTTGCCATTTAAACAACATAACTGTGTCGGGCTGAAACTAGCAAAAAACACTCGCAACGCGCATGGTGTCGCATTGCGCCAGGTGTCTATTTTATTCGTTTATAAGGCTATTTATTCTGGCTTTTATAATAAATTTTTATGATTATATTATTTATTTTATTAATTGACGCCATTTTCATTTATCATGTATACCAGCAGCCATATCACCCTGTAGCCCAAGACTGGTTTCCCACTGAAATTAAGCAGGGCTGAGCCTGGTCAGTACCTGGATGGGAGACCAACTGGGAAAACTAGGTCGCTGTTGGTAGAGGTGTTAGTGAGGCCAACAGGGGGTGCTCACCCTGTAGTCTGTGTGGGTCCTAACGCCCCGGTATAGTGATGGGGACACTATACTGTAACAAGCACCGTCCTTCGGATGAGACGTTAAACCGAGGTCCTGACTCTCTGTGGTCATTAAAAATCCCAGGATGTCCTTCGATAAAAGAGTAGGGGTGTACCCCGGCATCCTGGCCAAATTTGCCAATTGGCCCCTGTCCATCATGGCCTCCTAATCATCCCCATATATATATATATATATATATATATATATATATATATATATATATATATATATATATATATATAAGATTGGCTTCCTCACTCTGTCTCCTCTCCACCAACAAGCTGATGTGTGGTGGGTGGGTGTTCTGGCGCAATATGGCTGCCGTCGCATCATCCAGGTGGATGCTGCACATGGGTGGTGGTTGAGGAGATTCCCCCCTTCTATGTAAAGCGCTTTGAGTGCCTAGAAAAGCGCTATATAAATGTAACAAATTATTAATTATTATCTTTGTTATATTTTGTTTTATCAACATCTCATCTCATCTAATTTTTTAAATTGTATTCCATCCTAACATTTTATTATGAACTATTGTAGTGTTATTTTCGTGGCTTGTATTGTGTCATTTGCTCATGTTTGCAAAGCACTTTGAATTGCATTGGATTTGTTTGACAGGTGCTATATATAAATAATAAATAACAAAATGTTAAATAACAGCGATGCACACTGTGGTTTAAAACAGTGGTTCTCAATTGGTTTGGCCATGGGGCCCACATTTTCCCATGGTCATTAAGCCGTGAACCAAATTTTGATGACACAAACAGCTACGGATACATTAGGCTGCTGTCCCTTTAAGACGAATGTGCGGACCTAATATAAAATACATGCATCCGTTTCATTTCTCAATTGTTTACGACACATAACCGACTGTGTTTACGACTGTGCTCCTCTTTTGCACATCCTGCACTGATGCATAGTTGATGTTTCTATTTTTATTTTCCTAAATACATTTTTTTTTTTAAGTATATTTATGCTCATTGCTCATAGTAAACCCACGTTACTTGGCAATAAAGGTGATTCTGATTCTAAAAGGTGTATCACTACATAATGTCTTCCAATCCACCTTTTAACTTTTTTTTCCCAATTACAGTATTTATTAAGTAGTAAACAAGGTGACTTTACCAGATCCACCCACATGCCTGAATCCTCCTCTGGCCCCCATAAGATCATGGTCTTGTCCACTGAGGCAGACAGCAGCTTCAAGGGCTGTTCCACTGAGTCACCTGCAGGGGGAGACAACAAGTAACAAAACAGAGGCAGAGATGGGATAAATACAAAAAAGGCAATACAAACAAAATAATACAATGTCAAAAAGTAAATAATTTCACAGCACATTACAGTGAAATTAAGACACAAAATCAAATGAAAACATTCAAAGAATACCTTTGACACATGGAGGTTGCCAGTGAATTCCATAAACCCAGTTTTCATGTCCAGCCAAGACCGTTTCAAGAGTCACAGCAAATTCTAGAGCACAAAGATAGAGAAAGAATCAAACATAAGTTAGTATAGTAATACACTATGTCTTTATTTAAGGGGCAGATTATTATCCTTACACAGTTTTCTTTACTTATGAAATAAAGTCTTGCGAGTACATTTTTGTCTTTAGGTCCTGGCAAGCTAATTCTTGGACTCTGATTACAAAACAATATACGCAATCCTTGATTTTGAGTATCTAAAGACCAAGATATGGTTTCAAAAATGTTTAAAAAATTCAACTCAACAATAACCAATTTCTCTAAGTCATCACACAACTAAATGACAATCCCGCAAAGCCTCGAGCCTCACCATCTCCAGACACTTGAAAGACGTTCTCCGTCATTTTGATAATAGCATCAGTCTGATGGTCTGGTTCAACCGTAGTCTTGGCAAACAGTCTCCACACTCTGATCAGACAGTCCTGTGAACAGCTGGCTAGCCAGAGCTCTCCATCTACACATTCAGCAGTTGAAACACAAGTAAAAAAACAAAGCAGTATGTGAGGCCTTCCTGCGTATATATTTCAGCAAGCGCATGTTTTATGCATGCGCTGGGCCTTAGGACAGTTCGTTTTATACCCTTGGATTATTTTTACTCCCACTATCTTATCATATTAATTAAATGGGTCTTTGATTTGGATGGGACACATATCTTTTTAATAAATAGCCAATAAAATAATGATTTAGTTTACATCTTTTAGTTAGCAAGTAGAAACTGAATAGCCAATTTGGTCAACTTCTGGTAGGTAGCTGGACAGGAGGGACAGTCTACAAAGCATTCTGTTGGAGTTGTCAATATTTGTTTTCCCAGAAGGCTGTAAAATTTTAAATGTTTATCGGTTAATATCTTAGCATCAAAGCTAGGATTACCTCAAAGCTAGGGCTGTAACGATTTGACCAAAAATAAAACCTTGATTAATTGAACATTTTACCTCGATTACCAATAATGAACGATTATTTTGCTTTTTTTTTTGCTTTCCATTTTTTGCCCTCATAAGGTTTTGAGTAAGTTCCTGATAAGGAAACGGTTCACTTTCAGCAGTTATTGTCTATGGGGCAGATTTCTGCTTGTTGTACATCAGATACAGATAAATTACAGTAGGCCTACATTACATTTATTTGAATGCATTAATGAGAGAGTGATTGTGTGTGTGAATTACTCATACCATCTCTATTCATTCATTAAGAAGCTGTGGTTTGTGCTTACTTCAAAGGTATTAAAATATATGCCTTAAACGGTTTAGTTTCTAAGCTACTTTAGTGACTTTACTTAAGTCACAGGACAGCGTTTCTGCGCTGCTCTCTGCGCGCGATCTTCACGTGATGTGCAAGCTTCTGTCTGAGTGTTCGTTTGTCACAATATATCAGGCATTAGTTCAACATAATACACATCTGATGGTCTAAAATCGCTTTAATGTTCAAACTGGCAGGCCTTAAAACACATACAAAGGACAAAGCTTTGTGAGGACGCAGGTGAAAGAGGTCTGCCCGCAGAGACGCGACATGGCTCGGCTCTCTGTGTCACAGAAAAAAGCTGAGCACTGAACGGATACGTTTTCCGTATTGTTGTTTTTGAATAGTGCACAATCGCTTTAAATGTTCAAACTGGCAAGCCTTTAAACGCATTTACTTGACAAACTTTATGAGGACGAAAGTGAAAGTGATCTGGCTTCAGGGCTTGCGCGCACCTTCTCTGTGTGTGTGTGTGTCAGCGCGTAAGCTATAAGAACGGCAATTAACTTACCTGTATAAACTGTGTAAAACATGCAGTTACTATAGTGATTCTGGGCATCTATAAACAAAGATAACTGCTCCTGCATCTCTCTGTGTGCCTGCAAACTGCACTTGATGTGACTGATGGGGCGGAGTCACGTGACAAAAACCGAAATAACCGGCATGGGAAAAATACGTCGGTTAGAGGTTCTGAATTTCGGTTTCGATTATTTTTCGATTAATTGTACAGCTCTACTCAAAGCTAACAGACATTTACTAACGTCAAAAGTTTGGGGTTGGTATGTTTTTTTAAATGTCTTGGATTTATTTGATAAAAAAAAAAACTGAGCACTGAGGCTGAATTTTCAGCATCATTACTCCAATCTTCAGTGTCACATGATCCTCCAGAAATCATTCTAACATGCTGATTTGATGGTCCAGAAACATTTCTTATTATCGGTGTTGAAAACACTTTTTTTGGAACCCGTGATATATTTTTCAGGATTCTTTGATGAAGAGAAAGTTCAAAAGAACAGCATTTATTTGAAATATAAATCTTTTGTAACATTAAAAATATATATCTTTTGATCAATTTAAGCACCCTTGCCGACTACAAGTATTAATGTCCTTTAATAAATTGTTGTAACCATTCTGAAGGACTAGAGGCTACAAAGGTTAAATTTAGTTTTTGTGGTGTCTTGAATTATCAAGGTCCTAAAACAGGCTTCATTTTAACCAGCCTAAATATAATACTTTCTTCCTAAGCACATTTCTTCCATTCAGAAGTTCTACCTTTAGTGGCCCACTCCACACATCGGACCCAATCCTCATGTCCTGTCAGCGTCAGAAGCCTCTGAAACTAAACACAACCACAGATAACATCCACACATTCATAAGCCATGCAAAATATGAACAGATTTTACAGCATTAATATAAAGTAAAGACATCTCAGCCTTACCTGTCCACTGAGCTGCACGTACAGGTGAACTTTGCTGTCATCTCCTCCACAGGCGAGTACTGGAACTGCAAGAGATGTAATTATCCTCATTCACACGAGGCAGACAAGTGACTAAGTCTATTCACGGAATCTAGAAGTAAAATACAGCTACAGTTCAGACGTGAATAATGTAAGAGGTAGGCTAACGTTGCCCCGGGACATATTTAAAGCACAGAATGAGATTTTAACCTGTGATAGGGATGGACAAGACTGCAAATCAACATGGAGCAGCAGGCGCAGCTTACCTCTGCTGCCTGGCAACAGCACCAAGGAGACATCCATCATGAAACCGCTCCCAAAATATACCGTCTGGAGGCATTCAGCTAATGAAGAGAACAGAAACACCACACATGAGAATGAACCGGTCTAACTCGTAATGAATCCTTATTAAAAAAAAACAACGTATTATTTTAAAGTAGGCTATTAACAATCCCAAAAATGTATCGATATAAGACCAATTACCCAGAAAACATAATAATGCACTCAAAAGTAGTTTGGGTTCTGCGTGACAGCTCATTACACTACTGTCAATTGAATGTCAGAGGAATGATGCAATTCATCATCATCGTGTGACTCAAAAGTGTCAAAACAATACAGAAATATTGCATTTACCCGACCGTATACGGCTTTCACACACCACACGCACTCTGCAAAGAATTAATCACAAACTTTGGTCCCTGAAATATCACTCTCTTTCTGAACAGAAAGAATGGGCATCAGAAAGAAAGCAGAGATTTCATTCATAGTTTGAGCAATTCATTTTTTAAATCTTAATCTTCACTGTTCTTTAGGGAGAGAGATAAAGTTAAGACAAATTTCCTTCATGATTAGCCTCTTCTTATTAAGTAAATGTGGCTTGTCTAAAGTCACTAAATGCATGACATGTTCACATATACTAGAACATACATGTAAATATATACAAATACACTACCATTCAAAAGATTGGGGTTAGTAGGTTGAAAAAAGTATCTTATGCTCACCATGGCTGCATTTATTTGATCAAAAAATACAGAAATAACTATTATAAATATTTTTACAATTCAAAATAACTGTTTTATATTTTAATGTATTTTAAAATGTAATTTATTCCTGTGATGACAAAGCTATTTCTCCAGTCTTCAGTGTCACATCATCTTCAGAAATCATTCTAACATGCTGATTTGCTACTTAAGAAACATTTCTTATTATTATCAATGCTGAAAACAGTATTCAGGATTATTAAAAACAACAGAATTTAAGTAGTTAAGAGTCAACATTTTATAATGTTACAAAATATTTTTGTCAATCCTTGCTGACTAAAAGTATTAATTTCTTTCTTTTTTTTACTTACTGACTCCAAACATTTAAAGCTACACTGTGTAACTTTTTTAGTTTATTCTTAGCTAAAAACACTTAGTTCTTTCAAAAATATATGTGCTCATTAATGTATATTTACTTCTTTCAAGTAATAAAGTATTCTCGTAAGTTTATAATATGCCATTGAAAATACATACGGGTAAGGGGTTCGAATGGGGGTCGCCATGTTGCCCCTCCATCTTGAAAGTACATTAGCCAAAGAGGGACATACCCGTAAATTCAAGCTTCGCCTTTTGCATTTTAACACTTGATGGCACCGTGTCGAATGTGAAGAGGGGGATTGCTTGAGACTGCTACAATGTAAACTTTGCCTTACGCTAGTGATGTCGTACAATATACAGAATAACGATAGCACTGATAAAAGTTACTTCACTAAGATTAGCTTGCATTCGTCTGGGAACCTGATAGCTGATGTTAGCAATGAAATGGTAAATAAATTACGAAAACGTAAAACTATTATTCATTTTACATTCATTTTACATAGATGTCATAACCTACATGTTAACTGACAAATTAAATAACTGCAAATTATACGTTTTCTAAAGTAACCTCATCACTTGAAGGAACACTAATGGACGAGGTCGAACTGGAAGCCATGTTAATCTTGGACTAAATCAGCCACCGTAGGAGTTAAAAGGAAATCGGAATTGGGAGGAACAGAAACTAATATTTACTGGATGGTCATATACCTTTTCACCGCTAGATGGGGGAAAATATCACACAGTGTAGCTTTAAAGGGATAGCTCACCCAAAAATTAAAATTCTATCATTAATTACTCACCCTCATGTCATTCCAAACCCTTGAGAATGAATTGAGTGGTTTAGTCCATATTTTCTGAAGAGACTCGATCACTTTATATGATAAACAGATTGAATTTAAGCTTTTATTCACATATAAACATTCATCATAAAACATAAACATAGGCTCAACCAAACCTGCCTCTTGCTGAAGCTCAAACGTGCTGCGTAACACACGAGAATGAACCTCATTGGTTCTTGCACAACAAGCGAACATATTTGAGCTTCTGTTTACCACAACTGATGTGTGATTTGATGAATGTTTATGTGAAAGAAAGCCTAAATTCAATCTGTTCATCAAATAAAGTGATCAAGTCTCTTCAGAAGATTTGGACTGCACCGCTCGATTCATATGGATTAGTTTTACGATCGCTTTATGAACTTTTCGAAGTGTCAAAGTGGTAATTGCATAGCTGTCAACGGAGGGACAGAAATCTCTCAGATTTCTACAAAAAGATCTCCATTTGTGTTCCGAAGATGAACGAACATCTTAGAGGTTTGGAATGACATGAGGGTGAGTAATGAATGACAGAATCCTCATTTTTGAGTGAACTAACCCTTTAAATGATAAGGTGCATCAAATAAAACAGATATTTAGATATTTATTTCTGTTTGTTGTACTATTTAATTTCTGTTGTTCTTGGCTGCTGACATCCATAGCAAATTCTACTTTATCTCTCAATGATGACAAATAAATTCAATTGATTTTGAACGATATGCAATGAATACTTATTATCATTTACATGAACCGACCAGCAGATGTCAGGCTTGGAGAATATGAAAAATCCTCAAACACTTAAAGGGGTACTTCAGCGCTGGGAAGATGAATGTGTATTTAAACTGGGTCATTTATGTAGCAGAAATGTGAAATTATTTTTGAATTTGGTGCCTTCTAGACTGAGAAAAGACAGAAAATGTATTTTTGTCTCATGTGGATGAAAGACAACAACTCCCAGAATGCACTTGCTTCGCTACCCAACGAGGCCACTCCCAAAGCCACGGCCACTGGTTATCACTTGCCCACATTGACACTGCCCCCCCGTCGTTTTGATTTTCATAGTAATAAAATAATTTCGTTCAGTAATAGAATAGACACTACGATTAAAAACTGAACGTGTCTTTTCAATAAAGTGTGAGTATTTTTTCCAGAAATAAAATGCATAATTCTCTCGTCTCAGGGACATGAGGGGGGAAAGTACAATGATTCCAATATACTACTGGTTCTACTGATACAAAGATTAATGCTAATCGCTGAAGTAACCCTTTAATAAAAAAAACTGCATTAATAGATTGAGTACTTTAAGTGTACCGAACTGAAAGCTCACTTCTTATCTTACCTGTATCAGAGGTGCACGTCCAGAGTTTAACAGTGGAATCAGATGATGCTGAGGCCACCAGTAAGTGAGAGGAGGACAGAGACACGGCGTCCACTGCACACACAGAACCTGAGTGTCCTGAACACACTACACATGCTGTGAACTGAGCAGAAGAGAGACAAACTCAATTCCAATCACTAGCCACATCCACAGGGCTGTTACCGTGCAATTATTAGTGTTAATATAAGGAAGCTTTTATGATTATCCATTTACAGATAAACATAACAGAAGATTACAAATTTGATGTTACTTCACAGAATATCTATAATTGACACAGCTGGGTCATTCCAGTTCTGCAGGTCATTTTGGCCTTTTATCATACTGATTTTGGCATTTTTATCAAAATGATTAAAATTTTTACAAGCAAATTTTGGCTTGTTTTCCCAACAACAAATATGGCATTTCTTGGAGCACATCTTTACGATGCCACAGACCCCCAAACGTGATCATCCTTTTATAAAAACACAATTTATACATTGAAAATGTGTGTATATATATATATATATATATATATATATATATATATATATATATATATATATATATATATATATATATATATATACACACACAATCTATTTAATCGATTTATAACTTAATTTTTTAAAAGTTATAAATCGATTAAATAGATTGTGTGTATGTATGTATATATATATGTATGTATATATATATATATATATATATATATATATATATATATATATATATATATATATATATATATGTATGTATATATATATATATATATATATATATATCAATTCATTTTAATCTAATTTAATTATTTTCTTTCTTATTATTTATTTTTTACTGTTTTTCTCTAGACTTTTCCACAGACCCCATCACACCCTTGTGGAATTCTTTTTTTAATGGCAACATCAGTTCAAAACAAAGTAGTGAATTTATGTAAAATTCACCTTTATGTTCACATTATTTAAGTGTTATTGCAAAAATGAAATTTTATATAGATAGATAGATAGTTGATTTAATATTGTAATGTTTTTTAATATATTAAGAATATATAATGAAAAAATTAAAATGTACTGCATAACAAATGACCCAATTCTGTTGTAAGCATAAGCATAAGTTTATTGTTATTGTAAACACATACCTTCCCATCCTGCTTCTCCCAAACAATAACATTATTATCTGACCCACCAGACACCAGCTGGGTTTCCAGACCTACAGAAACAGACAGCTTACATTTCTACAAGTTCCTTTGTTTTTATTATGTCTGACAGTGACAGAAAGTTGAAAAATAATGTCTATGCATAAAGATAATGTATTAATGATGGTTGAAGTCAAAGACTTACTGCAATCTTGTTTATGAACCCACTGGACAGCATTCACCCTTCCAGTATGTTTATTAAGCAACTCGACAATCCTTATTTCCTGATGACAATTAATAATAAATAAAACCAGGGTGAAACAAACCTTTCACAGCATCAGTGACCCGTCAGAGATTTTATTTGACAGTTCACCAGACACTGCTTTATCAGAATGAACACTTACATAGCTTTGAGTTTCAAGCTTGCACATAATTGCATTAAAGAATCGGAACATGTAAGTGCAAGTGCATAATGTAACTCTTAAGTGTAATAATAATATGACTAACAGCACTAAATGAAGTGAATAATCATTCAGACGGTACCTGCGGATTATAAAGGGCAACTGAATTGCATGTCCCAAATGCGATGAGACCTCCTCTGCCCCATGA
The DNA here is from genome assembly GCA_023566225.1 of Romanogobio albipinnatus. Classification (NCBI taxonomy): domain Eukaryota; kingdom Metazoa; phylum Chordata; class Actinopteri; order Cypriniformes; family Gobionidae; genus Romanogobio; species Romanogobio albipinnatus. The sequence goes on along the minus strand of CM042261.1, from coordinate 14,898,689 downwards.
CACAACATTAGGAGTGCGATTAGCACAACAAGAAACATGACATGTGTCCATTACAGGCGCTGCCATCTTCGACGCTGCTGTGTGTTACAATTAAAAAGAACCGGGAGAATATACCATGATAGTAGTTCCTGAAAGAGTTAGTAGAAATATGTTTTATATGATAATAATGTTGAATGCGATTGAATAACATGGTATACATTTATGAGCAGATAAAGTAAACGTGCACGACACAGTGATGCAAAACACAGGCATACACCACAACTTAGTGTAACCTGATGTACACTCAGAGCGGACGTGTTTTTTGTGTAGCTTGATTTGTCGTCCGCCTTCAAGCGTCTCTGTTTGGATCTGACCAGACTGTGTCTACCTCTCTAAAGGTTTTTTTCTTTTCTTTTTGAGATAATCGCCGTTTTAAGCGGTGGATATTGTTATGGAAGACAGTGAAAAGAAAGCCCCATCAGTAATCGATCGATACTTCACCCGCTGGTATAGAACAGGTCCGTCATTGGGGTTTGTCTGCTGTTATCAAATTATATAAACTCAATGCATGTTCAGATTAGCATTTTGAAGCGTGATTTTCTTTCAATATATATAGAGTATACCTTTGAAAGATGTTGATTAATTACTGTGTTGGTGTTGTAGATCTGAAGGGAAAAGTATGTGAGGATCACTGCATTCTACAGCACTCCAACAGGTAGATATTCATTTTTAAATTAATAATAGTGTTTCTTCAACTACTTACACTTTTACAGGGTTCATTTTTTATATTTATTTTTCTTTTTGTTATACACCGTATACATAAACATGCATTTTAAGTTATAATTCAAATATGTACATAAATTCCAGACTTCCAGTCTTAAACTATTAAAATACATCAAAAACCATTTATTGTATGAAATTGTTTATATACTCCTCTTTTTTTTCTTCTTCAGAAATTACAGTTGCTACATATAGTTGTACACTGAATATACACAATCTGAGATATGGATTGAAATGACACCATATTGGAAATGTTCATGTCTACTTTATTAGTCCACAGGGCTATAAGTGTCCATTATCTCTAAATTCCCCTTTGCTTTGAAACATTGTTTTCTTCTCATCAGAATATGCGTCATCACACTTGCAGAGTCTCATCCTGTCCTTCAGAATGGACGAAAAATCAAAAACATAAACTACCAGATCAGTGATGGATGCAGCCGTCTGAAGAACAAGGTGTCTGGAAAGTCAAAGCGAGTGAGTACCTTTGACTTTAATGATTGTGATTGATTAGTTCTATATCTTAATTTACACTTTCCCTGAACATTATGAATATGTATAATTTATTCTGCAGGGTGGTCAGTTCCTGACAGAGTTTGCACCACTGTGTAGAATAACGTGTACAGATGAACATGAGTACACCATTTTCAGGTCTGTCATACAGAGTGCCACTAGATGTATATCACATTCAGTTTCTATAATCATAAAATGCTCTCAATTCAACCTATTTGTTCACAGCTGTATCAGAGGACGTCTCCTAGAAGTAAATGAAGCCATTCTGAACACGCCAGATCTGTTATTGGAAAAGGTGAGCATCTGTATACATCATAACTCGCAGTAAATCACATGGAAAATCTCCTTTTTTCAAAGTAAAGACCTCACGCGTGACTTGTGCGTTCATTCTTTTTGGCACAGCCTTCCACAGAAGGATACATTGCGGTTATATTACCTAAATTTGAAGAGAGTAAGAGTGTCACCGAGGGCCTTCTGTCCAGAGAACAATATGAGGAGGTTCTCACGAAAAGAAACCAACAAGAAAGCCTCGCTGAGATCAACTTGCACTTTGAAGCTGCTGACTGCTGAGTCTCCTTTGAAGAATAATTGCTTCAAGCAGGTGAGAACGCCAATGGCATCATAGCTGTGTGCCACTTACATTTCAAGAAGACGTCTTGAGAAAATGACGACTTGAAGGAACGAATACCTGTCTGCTGGATCCAGAACAGTCATGGATTTCACAGAGTTGCATTTTGTTGGACCATTATTCATGAGATGCATAAAAATGCCATTGTCATGGTTATTGTTTAGTTTTTAGTTTGTTTCATTAAGAACTATTTTCATTTGAGGAGGAACAAGTCTATATCCTGACACATTATTTTTCTTCTGGATGCTAATAAACTGCTTATAACACTGGAGATCATTATAGTTTTGAGCAAATGCTAAATAAAGGAACAGCTCCCTTCTGGGCGGATTCCCATTGAACCGACTCTCATATGTTCATTTTTTTGCACCGTTCTAATGCGATGATCAATTTTACACACATTACCCCAAACTAAGGTCAGTGCTTTTAAAACAATTACCAGTGTTATCTAATGGTTTATTATTTTATTTACTTCCTGGAACAGCTTTATATGGGCAATCATGTAACTGTTACATAGGTATTTTATTTATATTACGATGAATATAACAGTTATATGATGTCTTCTAGTATTCACCCAGTAGTACTGAGGGTGTTAGCCTGGAGAGCGTTGCAGAGTTATATATGTGTGCAAGTGCAGAAGCAGTGGTAGAGTTAATTTTGAGGTCAAAGAGATAAGGAGGATGAGACTGCTCTACATATCACTGTACAGATAACTTATGCTCAAAGTAGAGAACATGCATTAAAGCAACTTTATAAATTATAAGTAGCATGCAGGAAGTATGTTGCCGTTAAGAGAAGTGATTCCAATAAGTGAAGAGGAACTTGCCAAATGCAGAGGAGAACAACACAAACTTTTTAAAGGAGCATTCTCAGTCTGAATGACCTCACTTGGGGAGGTCACAATTTATCTTTAAATATCTGCGACGACTCGGATGCTGCTTCGTGACCACCTGGAGAGTCCCCGGCACCATCGCTGATATTGCCTTGACCTTAAAACATTTTGATATTTGTACTTCAACATAGAGTATTTGTAGAATACTCATACTGCTAGAGAAACCAATTGTAATCAATACATTTACTTTTTTTTGTTAAAACAAAGTCTGCCTCCCAAGGCATTGATTTATGACGTTGAGCCAGAACAGACCATGGAGAAGTCTTCTGTCCGATTGTAAGTATTTTAAAGTGCTTATAATTTAGGTCAAAATCAAAAATTATGCACCATAAAACAGCCATGTGAACGTAATTTTCCCAAACAAGATTTTGCACTTTTTATACAGATAACAAATTATGTACATCACAAGCAAAATGTACACTGATATAGTGATTCATATTTGTATTCAGCAAGGATGCATTAAATTGATCAAAAGCTAAAGTACTGGCATTTATTATGTTACAAAATGTTTTCAACATTTATAATAAATGTTTCTTGACAGCAAATCAGCATATTAGAATGATTTCTAAAGGACCATGTGACACTGAAAATTCATTTATTCTATCACGGGAATAAATTACAGGGAGTGCAGAATTATTAGGCAAATGAGTATTTTGACCACATCATCCTCGTTATGCATGTTGTCTTACTCCAAGCTGTATAGGCTGGAAAGCCTACTACCAATTAAGCATATTAGGTGATGTGCATCTCTGTAATGAGAAGGGGTGTGGTCTAATGACATCAACACCCTATATCAGGTGTGCATAATTATTAGGCAACTTCCTTTCCTTTGGCAAAATGGGTCAAAAGAAGGACTTGACAGGCTCAGAAAAGTCAGAAATAGTGAGATATATTGCAGAGGGATGCAGCAGTCTTAAAATAGCCAAGCTTCTGAAGCGTGATCATCGAACAATCAAGCGTTTCATTCAAAATAGTCAACAGGGTCGCAAGAAGCGTGTGGAAAAACCAAGGCGCAAAATAACTGCCCGTGAACTGAGAAAAGTCAAGCGTGCAGCTGCCAAGATGCCACTTGCCACCAGTTTGGCCATATTTCAGAGCTGCAACATCACTGGAGTGCCCAAAAGCACAAGGTGTGCAATACTCAGAGACATTGCCAAGGTAAGAAAGGCAGAAAGTCGACCACCACTGAACAAGACACACAAGCTGAAACGTCAAGACTGGGCCAAGAAATATCTCAAGACTGATTTTTCTAAGGTTTTATGGACAGATGAAATGAGAGTGAGTCTTGATGGGCCCGTGGCTGGATTGGTAAAGGGCAGAGAGCTCCAGTCCGACTCAGACGCCAGCAAGGTGGAGGTGGAGTACTGGTTTGGGCTGGTATCATCAAAGATGAGCTTGTGGGGCCTTTTCGGGTTGAGGATGGAGTCAAGCTCAACTCCCAGTCCTACTGCCAGTTTCTGGAAGACACCTTCTTCAAGCAGTGGTACAGGAAGAAGTCTGCATCCTTCAAGAAAAACATGATTTTCATGCAGGACAATGCTCCATCACACGCGTCCAAGTACTCCACAGCGTGGCTGGCAAGAAAGGGTATAAAAGAAGAAAATCTAATGATATGGCCTCCTTGTTCACCTGATCTGAACCCCATTGAGAACCTGTGGTCCATCATCAAATGTGCGATTTACAAGGAGGGAAAACAGTACACCTCTCTGAACAGTGTCTGGGAGGCTGTGGTTGCTGCTGCACGCAATGTTGATGGTGAACAGATCAAAACACTGACAGAATCCATGGATGGCAGGCTTTTGAGTGTCCTTGCAAAGAAAGGTGGCTATATTGGTCACTGATTTGTTTTTGTTTGGTTTTTGAATGTCAGAAATGTATATTTGTGAATGTTGAGATGTTATATTGGTTTCACTGGTAAAAATAAATAATTGAAATGGGTATAAATTTGTTTTTTGTTAAGTTGCCTAATAATTATGCACAGTAATAGTCACCTGCACACACAGATATCCCCCTAAAATAGCTAAAACTAAAAACTACTTCCAAAAATATTCAGCTTTGATATTAATGAGTTTGTGTTCATTGACAACATGGTTGTTGTTTAATTATTAATGTTGTAAAATTAATCCTCAAAAATACAACTTGCCTAATAATTCTGCACTCCCTGTATATTAAACTTACTGAAACTAGTGTATGTAAACATGTATTTTCAATAGGATTGTGTCTATAGCTGAATGTGTACCCAACAAGAGAAACAGTTTTGAAGTTAGTATGTACTTTTAATAAATGTGTTAATTGAGGAGAATAAGTACTTCATTATGAACATGTTTCAATAGATACATTGGATGACCTTAGTTGGGAGAAATGTGTAAAACTGAATAAGTAAAATGTCATGCTTTGTGCATAAATAAATCACCCAGTCATTAATATTTTAAGAAAAATAACATATATTTAGATTTTTTTTCTGATTTAACAATCATTCAATGGTCCAACACTAATACAACTCGAGGTCATAGCTGCACAATCATCTCTAAAGCTTATGGTTTGACTGACTGTAGTATAAATCAGAGGAACATTTTAGCAAAGTAGGCCTATCAATTAGAATTGGTGTGTGAATGGAATCCCAATTCTGAAGAGCCTTTTAATCTGTGCCATACTAAAAGTTGCTCTCCAGTACACGGCAGCCTAAACTATTGATTTATATACCGTTTTCACTCTAACCTTTTAGGTTGATATACCAAAGCTTGTCTTACATTGTTAGGATTGAAGTAAAAATAGAAATCACAGTGACCTACAAGGCAGTCAATACAAGGCTGTAACTCCTACAAAAGTAAACTTAAAGAGACAGTTCAGCCGAAAATGAAAACCACTCATCATTTACTCACCCTCATGTCGTTCCAAACCTGTTTGATCTTCTGTGGAACATAAAAGAAGATATTTTGAAATGTTTCAACTGTTTTTGTCCATACAACAACCCCATTGACTTTCATCATATGGATAAAAAAAAGTTTTTTTGAAACGTCAAAATATCAAAGTCATACAGGTTTGGAACGACATGAGGGTGAGTAAATTTAGTAAACATTTAGGGCGAATTGTCTCTAAAAGTTTTCATTAACATCCTTCAGAAATGCCTCTGTGTAAAGTAACTTTCCTTGCTGTAAACTGTCAAACAGAACACCAAGATGCTAATTTCTCAAAGTAATATCCAGTTGTGTCTTACAGCCTTGAGCAGACTGCCGTGTGGCAAGACCAGTGTAGGAAGATGATTAAAACTGGATATATTTGGCATCAACTTGTACATGAGGCAGTTATGTTAAATACAGTTTTTTTGCATCAAAACTTTATCACATACACCTCAATGTTGGCTTATCACGAGAAACGCTGTCGAATATTGTTTCGGTTAAAACCGTAGCTTATTTACCAGCCATTACACTTGAAACAGTTGCATAATGACTTCAACACATGCAATGAAGGGTATTTCTTCCATATTTTTTGGTATCTGGAATGAGCCTGGTAACACTAACGCTATCGTACACCACAAAGCGAATGGGCAGAATCACAAAGAATGGCACATTGTGAGCGAGAGCCAGTGCATTCCCATGCACTGTGTGTGCGAGTACAGGCAGGATCGCCTTTGGTTTTCAGAGCTATTTGCTCTCCAGGAATGTTAGACTGGCCATGTGCTGCTCCAGGGATTTGACCCCAAAGCCGTTGGAGCCTTTGCCGTTCAGAGTTTCCTCGCTGACGACGGGCGTGCTCAGCTGCTTCTCTCTCCAGTGCTGAGGAGATGCCAGGCAACTGCATTCTGATTTACACTGGAATTAAAGGTAGAAGGTAAAGTTAAATACAACCATGCTAGGACTTGATCATATACACTTTTTAAAGTCACCATGAAAAATTGAATCGCCGTAATTATTGCAAATTATTTATCCATGTACATCATTGTTTTAGTTTTTTTTATTCACGTGCCCTCGTAATCCCTCCCTCTTACAGCGACATCTCTTCTCTGACGACGTGTTTATTGGCATGAGGGCGGGACAACCTGTCACTCACATGTGATAACAGCAATAGCAAACCACAACGATCCAATCAATTCCCAATGGACAAAATCAAGCCCCGTCATACATTGTTCCTTGTTTGAAAAGTCGTTTCACACGGAAATACTTCACAATAGGGAATAAAACTATCACGTCACAACTTCTGTTTAATGTTGAATTTTAAATGAATTGTAGAACATTACATAATAGTTGATGCACAATATGTCAGTTTATTTACAGATTTTTAAATTGATTAGTAAAATTCAATATTGTATATTTAAAGTGCCCATATTAAGCTTTTTTTTTAATATCTCAAATAAATATATTCTGATATGTCGAAACGAGTTTGTCTGCAATTCCAGTCTCACTTCCTGTTACATACCTACGTAACAATGTAACAAAAGTGCATAACGTCACCCTATGGTCTTCATTGGCTGCCTGTGAATAACGCACTCAACCACTTGTAGTAGTTATAACTGAGACTGGAACGGTTTGGTTGGTCAACATGTCAGAAAGATGCTGTTTTCTGTGCTGCGAAAGCAAATCTACTTTGCATGCACTTCCAAAAAATGAGGATTCGGGTTTGAATAGAATCCCATCATTACTGTATGAAATTAAGATATTTTGTTTTCAGACTCTGAGAAATGAGCTGATGTGCAGTGTATATTATGAGAAAATTAAAGTGTTGTTTTAATTTTTATCTTTGATGCATGTAAATCTATTGTAGGAAATATCCGAAACAATATTATGAAACTTTAAAATAGCATAACTATGCAAGTTCCTTTCCTCTATTTTTACATTATGATTACCCTTTTCATCATCTAATACTCTTTATAAAATTGTAAAATGTAATCAGCCAGAATTTGCATCTCTTATAATAACATAGTAGTGTTACACTGTGTCCTAAATTGGCAAAATAGGATCCTTTACATGTCAGTTTTTGTCCTGTCCAGCCACAACCAATGTTAAAATTTAGGTTGATACCGATTAAGCTGATAAGCTGTCTCATTATGGCTGATAGATAAATTATATAATAAATGGCCAATATTAAAAATACTAAAAACTAAACTCAATAAGTTTTAATGTTATTTAAAATGAGTACATTTGATTTAAAATTATTTAAAACAAATTAAGTGAATTTAGCATCCAAAAATTGTAATTTCTGAAAATGTATCCATATACTTTGACATTCAACAGTGTTATTGAATTCGTTTTTAAAGCTTAACTATAAGTTTGTATTAGATGATGAATCTAAATATATATGTACATGAGAAAATATAATTACATATACAATATCAACCGATACAAATAAATTTGAAAAATTAATCCCAGATCTTCATGTTGCTACCAACCTTTCTGATGAGCTTATTACAGATCGGCAGTAAGTAGACCACCACTGTCAAGATGCCTTTGGTATTCTGTATGGATGAGTCGACCTGAACAAGACAAGAAACAGATGTATCATTAGCTACCCAAAATAAAAACAACATGTTAACAAATACAACATGGCTGCTTGTTGTTGAGCTATCATTTTGCAGCAACAACAATCTCTACATTTCTGACAGGTGATTTGTGGAACAGACTGGTTCACATATAATTGTTTTTTTCAAAATAATATGCTTGGAAACCATGCGAGGGCGAGGCATGCTGGGAGATTCTGATTGAGCTTGTTTTTCCGGCGATCGTTTTCTTGGTTCCACAGCACGACACAAGCATAGCCTCTATAAACCTATTTAAACCTGCCTTTGGCTGTGACCTTTGCTTTATCAAAACAGAAGGATGACCCTAGACGGCATGCCATTTTATCAGGTTAAATGGAGTCACGAAATAGAGTAAGGTCATGGTCATTGCAGGAGAAACAGATTATCAAATCATACGTGGCAGTGACCTGTGACTATAAACTTTGTATTGTTGTCTTTAAATGCCTATACTAAGATTAAGATTAATCTTCTAATTAAATTTAATTACTGGATTGAATTGACAAGTCAAACCAACAAAATCCTTATTTATGCCTCATCTGCTCCATTCACTGATTCACAAGTACAGGCCTGCTGTTACATTGCATTACCTTCTGAAAGATGGCGTTTTTCCCCTGAACCGGAGTTTTGGCACAGACCTGAAGCTGTTGACATGCGGTTGACAGCTTCTCAGTCTCAGATATAATAAGCATTCGGTCTTCATCCAGCAGCTATAACACAGACACAATATATTCCCATAACATTTAAAGTACTGCCAGATCACATGAGAGATGATAAGTCTAAACTCGAACACTTTTTACATTAGATCAAGTTTTTTATTATTCCCTTTAAAAATGCAAAAGTGTTAACATGGCAGGCTAAATAGGACAACTAACAATTTTACTAAATAAAAAATATATATGATATATATAAACTGAGCTATCTCTCTCTCTATTATGTTTTATTTATACTGTTATTTATACTATCTTTTTTTATGACCCTCTTCAGGGATTCCTGAGGCAAGGACAAATTTAACAATCTAATAGCCCTAATTGGGACTTGCACTAAAACTGCATTACAGGTTTGCCAAAGTGAAGTAATTGCTGAATTTGAAATGATGGATAAATAAGTGGACGTAAGCAATTTGTATAAGCTGTACTCTGCTCTCAGCTGGGGAAATGCATTGTGGGTCAGGCATGTTTGAGATTATTAATCAAACCGTGTGGTGTACCACAGGTGTCAGGCTCTGTGATTATGGATGTGTGGCCCCTGTCCGCCCCAGCCGGAGCATGGGTTAACTAACACTGATAGCCATGTCTCTGCGGTCCCAATGAGATGGATGGCAGTCATTACAGTCCTTTATTTACAGGCATCTAATTAAACTGTGGTACATAAGGGTCTGGTGGGAACGCCGGGTGCGTTACCTGTGTGGAGAGAGAGTGGAGGATGGGGCACAGCTGGAGACCTTGGTCTGACAACACCTGGAAAAAAATCCATAATGTAAGATTTAAATAAATTGTATGAACGGGATTTTGAAATAAAGTGGTTAAAAATCACTCAAATCACTTTTTGTTTTTTTACAAAAGAAACCTAAAAAAAATGAATAGTACAAATATATTTGTACTAAAAGATGTACACTGGCACAAAAGATGTACACTGGCACAAGATTATACATTTTCAGTGGCCTGAAACGTTTATTCTATATAAGACTGTTGCATTGTGTCTTATATAAAATAAAATTTTCAGGCCACTGAAAAGTGGCCTGAAACTGAACATGGTGGCAGCCATGTTGAGATCACATGACCCTCCGAATACTATCAAAGTCACTTCCGATGAAAGTCACATTTATTTGCATTGCCTCACCAAGCAGCTAATACAGGCATCCGAGACCAGACTTGAATGAGGAAATCCTGAAATCTCAAAAACTCTCACGTCACATGTAAACAAAATATTTCAAATCAGCAACATAATCTGTCATTACCCACCCCAATAGTTTCTTATGCTCAAATAAAAAGCTTATATTTAGGTTGGTCCAGTCAATGCACATGTGCAGTGCATGTCTCATAACACTGACTTTTTCTATGGCAACCGGAGCTTCTAACAGCAGAGACACCATGACCAATTGCCAACTGGCTGTTTTATTTAAAACACAACAAGACTTATTCCGCCATATTTCACGTTGCACATTCTACCATTCATAGTATAAGTGCAACATCTCTGTATATCTAAAGTCTTTGATACTATTCACTTAATTTCATCAGTATAAACTCCAATATCACTTCTGTTGTGCATCGCACTAATATTCAGGAGGACTGACGTCTGACGTCAAATAATTACCAGGAGATTATTTTCTGAGCGGGTCGGATCTTTAAAAACTGGTCGTTACTATAGCAATGCTATACATCAAAATTGATCCATGTAAGAAAAATACCATAATTACCACAGCAAAATACTTAATCGCTATATTAAATCTCCTCTTTATGCTCTTGTACAGTCTTTGAGAACAAATCAAATCAGGTAACACTCATTCAAAATGGCATATGTACTATAGAGGTATCCTACTATGTTTTAATGAATGGTTGCCGCTGTTTTGACTATTTTTACATGACAACAAACAAAATTGAGATAAGTTTGAGACTTTAAATTATGAGTTTCCAAGTTGTAATTGAGTTTGGCGTGATCTGTTTACTAGTGAAGTCAACAGTGAAGTGAAAAAAGGCCATAAAAAGAGGTACATAGATGTATTAAAGTTCCCCTATTAAGCTATTTTAAAGATTCCTAATTTTGTTTCGGAGGTCTCCTACAATAGATTTACATGCATCCAAGGTCACTCATTTTCTTACAATATACATTATAGCATCAGCTCTATTCTCATAGTGTTTGAAATGTTTTGAACAAGAATTTCGTCTCTCTAAACCCCTCCTTTCCGCGAGCCTACTCTGCTCTGATTGGTCAGACGAACCAGTCTGTTGTGATTGATCTACAGTTTTCAGCGCATGTCGGAAACCAAACACTCATTAGCATATCTGAATTTCAGCTCTGGAGGCTTCCTCAGCATTTGTATATAAACAGGGATACAAACACTAAGGATGGTGTCGGTTTTACCATATCAATTTGAGTCCTTGTCCTTTGGAAGTGCATGCAAAGTGGATTTGCTTTTGCAACGCAGAAAACAGCGTCTTCCCGACATGTTGAAAACACAAACCAAACTCATCCAGGTCTCAGCTACAACTACAGTGTTTGAGGGCGGGTCAAAATAGACGTTGTTCACGGGTGACCAAAGAAGACCATAGGCTGGCATTATGCAAATTTGTTACCAAACCTACATAAGTTCATACAGGAAGTAAGACTGGAATTATTGACAACTTGTTTCAGGCAGTTCAAAATCTGTTCTTTATTTTGGGAGGCAATAACTCCAATTATTGTGCACATTGATCTTTTTACATTCACAAATAGCTATATTATAAACTAAATGAAAGGTAATATCTGAAAAAGCATAATGGGGCACTTTAAGAGAACTTTGCAGTGCTGTTCTACTGCGGCGTTGCCCAGGTAAGCTTGCTCTGTGAGATAAGAGGTTGTTAAGAGGAAGGTGGTGTGTTTGGGTGGAGGCCAGCGTACAATAATAGAAAGACACACTGCCCATTCAGCATTTCCTCCCTATTCACAGCACACAACCTGCACTGGATCACAGTATCTCACAGACAAATGACAGCTGGCCCTTCTAATAATATATTGATCCATCTTTTTCAGGGGACTCATTGCTCTTAATGACACCTTGAACAGATTCAATTAAAAAGAGAGAGTGAATGCTACCTTACCTCAGCTTGGTGAAATAGATCCAAAGTTGTCTTTAGCAGGCCTTCCCCCCTTAATCACAGACGGCAAAACAGCAGAGAGTTAATAAAACGTCCTTAAAGATCCATAAAAAAATTGATTGTGTATGTTGACAGAAAGAGCAGATTAACAACAACATGGTTTTGTTAATACATTTTTCATAAAGCTTAAACTCTCCAGCACGCTGTACTTCATTTCCTGTGTAATATACAGTACTACTCGAACCAATCTTAGAATCTGACTATGAAGTCTATGAAAAGGGAGTTACCTGGTGAAGAGGTACATTGAATACGCCATGCTGGATATGATCTGACACAGTCGAACCATCTCATGGTCCTGCTCGTCCCAGCGCTCCACCTCTGAGTCCACATCTGAGGTGAGGAGACACAGTTCCAGCCCCAACTTAGCAATGGTGGTTTGCTCCTGAATAGATCAACGTTAGAAGACTTGTCAGATCATGACCACAATGATAGACAAGTGAATATTGATGAATTACAAAACGTTTCATTAAAAATATGTATGTTGCACACAAAGGTTACGTTAACTGAAAATAGACTGGGGGACAGATGGGAATGAGGGTGCTGTAACCGCATGAGTTGTGTCATCGTTAACGAAAACTAACTTCTTATTGTTAATGTTAAACTAAAACGATTAAAAACTGTTTTCAGCATTTGAAATAAAGCATATATAAATATTAGATGAAAAGCTTAAACTTAAAAACCTTTCCAACTAGCTGAAATAAAAATAAGAAAAAATAAAAACTAATAAAAATGACAAGAGCACATCAAATTATTCACACTTAAAACTAAAATTTTAATGAAACTGAAAATATATAAGTTAAAGCAAATTTAAAATATTAATAAGTACTATAATAGTATAAAAATAGTATATAAATATAAATAATATAAAAAATAACTGCATGTCATCTTGTAAGACTAAAAGTGTTATAGATTTGAAGTTTTGACTTTTTAAATTAAATATTTTTGTGACAACATTCAAAAATAAAACAAAAAAAAATATCTTTTATCACACTTACACTAATCAGTTTTCCATTTTAGTTCTTTAAATCTTAATTAACTTCCATTGTAGCTTATGTTTTGTCAAGTCCGGGTCATTACAGACTCTGAATGTAGAATTATAGAAAATGATTGGGTTTTGGGGGTCGCGGATTGAAAATGCGAAGATTGTAATCTACAATGGAATGGCAAACCGCTGTATAATTTGCAGGACAAAAATTACAAATATAGTCAAGAATAGTGCATGTCAGAAAATGTTCAACCCAGTCAATTTACATTAATCCAACTTCTGGTCACAGATAATATTTTATTTGGAGAAATTGTACCTCAGCATCAAGTTTGGCAGCCTTGACCGTCTTCAGGTTAGCAGAGTGTTTCTAGAGAATAGATGAATCAGTAACTATAAGGAAAGATATGGTAAGAGAAATTTGTAATAAAATCATAATTACTTGTGGGACTCACCCCTGGTCTTGGAAGAGACAGATATGTTTTCTTATCACCTAAAATGAGGTAGACATTTTCTGTATTAAGACCAAAAATATCTACAACATTAAAATGTGCAAACAGAACCCTATAAAAAATAAAACTTGGTTCAAATGTATGTCTAGCCTGAAAATGGCTGTGGATTATGATGTGGATGAACAGATAACAAAGGCATGATCTTGGGGGGGTGACAGTTTGTGTTGGGAAATATCTTGGTTGGCACTGATGATGACTGGGAGTCTCTCATCTGGAACAAAACATCTCCCCAGGCACCGGGTTTCTGTCATGTTACTGATGCCTTCCTTCAAACTTTGACAAATATTGTTGCTACATAAAGCTTTTTATGCGCTGCCGTGAGAAAACCACAGTTTCACTCAGAAGAGTCGACATCGCTCGAACACATCCTTGAGCGGTATGTCCAGATACAGATGAGCGAAAGGACTTTCACAGACCTGTAATCTTGGTGGGACCACTGTAGTATGCCCATAACCTTGCCTACAGAGATTTATCCATCCTCTATTCAATTACCTCATGTGAGGGATGTGGATGCAGTGTAAATGTCAAACCCGCACATCTTTAGCGGCTGGAAAAGATAGCAATCTGGCCATGAGGAAAAAGACTATTAAAAACTGTTATCGCTGCCGAGCCCATAGGCATAAACAAATGCACTTGTGCACCTGAAATCACCCTTGAAGCAAGATTACAATACTGTAGTATGTACTGTGGTAAATGCAGATAACATAAAAGACATAAGGGCGCTTCATATCTTAGGCTGGAAGAAGTTGCAAGAAGGCTTCGTTCGAGTTTGTAGTCCTATAAGACTGAACAGCTTGACTGACGCACCTCTGCGGCCCTCAAACACATCACTGATCTCTTTCAGTAAGATGCCCATGTCGCACAGCTGGGACTCCCAAGCCTCGCAAAACACATCCAGGTTTTCTTTGGCTATCTTGCTTGTGGGGTGCAGAGCAAGGGTCTGTGCCGCTGAGATGATCTGAGAGGAGAAATTGGAAGGAAACAGCACTCTATTTTCAAGATCTTTCTCACCACTTTTAAATACATGACTGTTCAAAATGTTGGGGTCAGTAAGATTTTCTTATAGAAATTATTAGACTTTATTCTGCAAGGACAGATTAAATTGATCAAAAGGAACAGAAAAGATATCTTTAAGCCTTGTGCAGTCTTCGTTTGGGAATTACACTTTGGGGTCTCCACAGACCCCAGGCAACAAAATGTAGAACAAATGTTACTCTGTTTATTAATGTTTTTACTCAACATCTGTTGGAGTATTTATAATAATTTTTACATTTATATAAATAAATAAATACATATTTTTAAAATGGATTTTCACACAAAATCAGTTTTTTATGTAAAATTCACTTTATAAAAGACCCAAATTTCTAACTTTCATTTGTGTGGATAACATGGATAATTTGACATGGTTTAGTGTAGTTTATATTTGCTCATCTTTTGGAAAATACAGTAAAAAAAAAAAAAAAACCAGTAAACTTTGACTTTTACCAGTAAATGGCTGCAGAACTTCACTATTGCTATGTGCTATTTGACTGACTGAAAGATTCATATCTATTCATATATATTCTTCAGTTGGATTCATATCTAAATGTTATGAAATCACAATTATAAAAATTAAAATTTATTAATTTATTTAGTCAAAGTTTAGCGTTTGTTTTGTACTGAAAAAAATATTTTTTTCAATGATGTTACATTATGATTGGAATCAAACCTGAACAAGAGAAAAGTTGGAGTCTTTAGAGTTTATCATTTATTTCATACATCAGATTTTATTATAATTCTACAAATTTAATCTACACTTCAGTTACTAACTGTAACAGAACAGAAATTAACAGGTATATTACATTTTGAGTAAAAAATACACAACATGAACATTAAAATGCAATGAACTGAACAGCAATAACAAATGTATTCCTGTGTGTGCGTGCGTGCGAGCATGATCATTTTGCATTGTGGATGTTTTATGCATTGTTGGAAGTGTGCCACTTCATTTCTGTATGCGTGTTCTGTGTTGTTTCTGTTTTTGAGGATGAATTTTGTCCATTTTCTAAACAGGGTCTCCAGAGACCCCGAAGACTTTTTTTGTCACACGAACATAAAAACAGATATCAATTCATTTTTTTATTTGTAGATCTAGAGAGTGTTGACAACCGTACGAGGTCTCATGCCATTTGGACAAAGGGAACATTTGTTTTACATTTGAGCAAACGTCCTTTGGGGTCCGAAAAGACCCCGAAGACTGGAGTTAATGTTACAAAAGATCTCTATTTCAAATAAATGCTGTTCTTTTAAGCTTCCTATTCAAAGAATCCTGAAAAAAATTAAGCAAAATTAATTGATGTTTTCAACACCGATAAGAAATGTTGGTAACACTTTACAATAAGGTTGTATTAGTTAACATTAGTTAATGCATTAGTTAACATGAACTAACCATGAACAACACCTCTGTTCAGCATTAGTTAATCTTTGTTAACGTTAATTCATAAAAATACAGCTGTTCATGTTAGTTCACAGTGCTTTTACTAATGTTACTAATTTTAATAATGCATTAGTAAATGTCCAAATTAACATTAACAAGGATAAATAAATGCTTTATAAGTGCAGTTCATTATTAGTTCATGTTAACTAATGTAGTTGACGAATGTTAACTAATGAACCTTATTGTAAAGTGTTACCGAAATGTTTCTTGAGCAACAAATCAGCTTATTAGAATGCTTTTCTGAATCATGTGACAGTGAAGACTGGAGTAATGGCTGCTGATTTTTTTTTATTCCATCACAGGAATAAATTACATTTTAAAATATATTAAAATAGAAAGCAGTTATTTTAAATAGTAATATTTCATAATATTAATATTTTCACTGTATTTTGATCAAATAAATGCAGCCTTGCTGTGCATGAGACTGCTTTCAAAAACAAAACTTTTGAACTGTAATGTAATTTTTGATGTGACTGCATAATTTGACTCCTGTGCAACATCAGAATTTAAATATTCATCGTTGGTTTCTCACCAGTGTCCCACAGCATAAATGCACCATCTAACTCTGTCGGCAACTGCATGATTATGATTTACAGCTTACTGGGAGGACGTTTCAAAAAACAAACACAGCGAAGCAGAGCTCGTCTCCGCTGAGGGTGTGGATTCAGCTGGTAATTACCTGTGGCTTTTGGAATTACTGATAAAGCAACTCATTATCATGCACCCCTGAAGCTGCCGCTCTCCTGCTGTGTTCTTATTGGCTGCCTGATCTTTAGGCCTCATCATTATTGGCTGGTGAGTGAGGTCGCCCTCTCTAAGAACACTCATTCCTGCATGCAATCAGATATGCTAATGAAGCGTGCTGATTAAATGCACTGCAAATATACTCGGTTAAATATTACATTCTGCATATTGGCCAAACCTAACCTTTTCCTTTTCATTTCATTTGTTAATTAATGTTTGTATTGAAAAGGGAAACAAATAAGACTCGATCAGCAAAGATGATTTCAATGCATGCTTTAGTTTTTCCATTCAGCTCTGTGCGCTGAAGATGCATTTTAATTGCCATTTCTTGCTATTTCATGCCTGTGTGTGTCTAAGTGTGTTTGCGTCTGCTGTTTTTTATAATCAGAGCAGCAAAGTCAACAACAGAGCACAAAATGTTTCAAATAAGCATTGTTGATTTGTGAAAAATAAGCACTAACTGAGGCAAATAACAATCTTTAGTTCTTTTATTAACAAAATCTATATTGTGTAAGTCTCTGAAAGCCTTGCCAAATAACATATCTAGCTGAGATGCCAGATTCCTACCGTTATAACAAACAACTTCTCTTTTGTTTACCTGCGGACCAATGACACGGAAAGTTTCCTCAGCGTGAACACAGGTGATCTCCAATGGCTCGGTCCCCGAAATGTGGCAGAGCAACCGACAAGTCTGAAATCAGATTAAATGGCACCACATTAAATTGAAACCTATAGACGGTTTCAACGACAACAACATAAACAAACGTTACTGCGCATGCGCGCTTTTGTGGCCCAAACTTAACTTCCGGTAGTCGTCCGCAAAGAATCAATAACAACAGAGGCTGCGTTATCTTTCTTATGCGCTATCATGTCTCATTTTAATTGGGCAGCATTATCTTAATTTACATGTTTTTATTGTTTCAGCATGTTTATAATAATTAATCTCCCATTTCTGTCTGCAATATAGAGTGGAGAAACGCCCCCCTTAAAGGTTAGTTCACCCTAAAATATAAATTCATACATTAATTACTCACCCTCATGTCGACCCCAAACCGTAAGACCGTAGAGAAGAAGAGAAATATCTTAAATTGTGTTCCGAAGATGAACGAAGGTCTTACAGGTTTGGAACGACATGAGGGAGAGTAATAATGACAGAATTAAAATTTTTGGGTGAACTAACCCTTTAAGGACCGTGTAATGCCGTTTTCTGTACAGTAGCCTATCTATAAATGCTTCAATCATGCAATGCATCGGAATAACATGTTTCTTTGTTTCATAACATAAGATTAACGTTGGGAAAGTTAACTTGTAGATAAAGTACCCTATTTGAGATTGATTGTAAATGAATGCATCACAAAAAAAAAATCCCGTGCTCTATTGCCATTAATAGAGGAGAAAGCGAAAGTTGTTTTGCACTCCATGATAAAGGCACATTTAAATATTTTGCGGGAAAGATAAATCCGATCAGTTATCCAGATGGCAACCACTTGATGTGAACAAATGTAAACTCGCCGTGTCCTGACTGACTGATGATCACCGTGCTCGCATATTAATGCCAAGTGTAAACGCAGCCAGAATAAGTTCCTCTAGAGTAGATTATTTCTGATAACAAGCAAAATAAATAACAAGTAAATTACATTAGACATACAGTCTAAATTACATTAGACGCTGTTCTCGTATGCTGGATATTTATGAAGCATTAAGGCTTTTTGGTGAGTCGCACACACTGTTTTTGCGCTGGTGTCATATTCTCTCTGCTTGACCGATAATATTTATATCATGTTATCAAAGAATAGTACGTCAAAAATGTGTTTCTACTGAGTAGTGCGCCATACTATCCCCTTGCCAGACCGATAAACAAACACAGACCGGAAGTTAACTTAGGGCCAGGCATTTGAGCTATTTATGGAAAGTTAATTAATGCACGTGTTGGTTTTATCGGTCCTATTTATTGTATTCATCGATTTGTTTTAACTCTTGTTCTTAATAATCTTGTGTATTATTTATTAATCATGGTAAGACAAGAGTTAATTTTACAAAAATGGTATGTTCTAATTAGCAAGCGGCAAAATGTGAATATATAAGGCAGCCGTCACTAGAGGATGGGAGACGGATCATGATTTTGAGATTTTAACCAGGTTATTTAAAGCACTGATTGAACGTATAGAAACTATGTCCTCAAATGTATGTATTGTAAATGTACTGTATTAGTACACAGCAGTGTAAGCCTGTTTTTATTTCTCTTAAAAGTATTTATTTGCATATTTTGGACTCCAACATTCGCGTCCATTTTTACATCCAGCTTTGATTCTCCTGGTGACCGCTCAGGTCTCTATCACACACAACAATGTAAATCAGCCCTGATATTACATTGGTGCCTTCTGAAATGTTTTAAAAGTAAATTACTTCATAATAAAATCATGTTAAATAGTGTTGCTCACCTCCACCAGCTGCTCTTTGTGTTCGGTGAGTGTGCCGGCATAGTCAGCCACAGCCTCCAGGTTTCCATCCCCGCCTGAGGCCTTCAGGGCCTGCAGCACCAGATGATCTGAATGCAGCTTCAGCAGTTCAGTGGCCCTCCCCACTGCCACCTTATGAAGCTAAACAGAAAGAATAATACAATAATGTGGGCTGACCAGTGTTTCATAAAGAATTCCCCCAAGCATTGGTATCAACTCTTTCCCCATTATCGATGGAAATTTACAGCTTTCAGAGGCGCTATTACATTTCTTCTGAAAGAGTACTGAATCTCCGGATAAACACACAGAGAAAAAGAAGCAGAAACAAGCGATATCATATGTAAGCAGATGCATTTGGAAAATAACACGATCATCAACATTAAATATCAAAACTGCATAATGTTACTGAATGAAATGTCAACCCAGGATGAGTTATAGGACTGTGATGCATTGGGGGTGTTGATGGACTCGATCTACTCCATCCATGTTTTGATCATCGTTCTGAATCCAATCTGGATGTAGTCTTTGACAATAACATGATTTTTTTCAGTTTTTTTAATGAACACTTTTTTATGAATCTAGAATAAAACAGGTGTTTTTGTTTAAAAGTAGAAGATCAGTTCTTTCTTTTGATATGTTGTATATTCAGATATTCATACAACAAAATATTCTGCGGGCCATGAAACATTTGGAAAATGATCAAAAAAAATTTTCCCCAAAAACAGTGGTGGGAAAAGACTTAATTACATGCTAAACAGGACAATATTGTTTTAGCAACATACTTAAATGTTTTTTGTTCAAAATAGTTATTACAAACTCAGTAGTGAATGTTTAAACGTTTCAATTGTTATATGAACAACCAGTCAGCAACTGCACTGATTCAATAATAATAATAATAATAATACATTAAAATAAAGAACATTTAAAGGTGCACTATGTAACTTTTTTTTTGTTCAAAATGAAAAAACATCATCAATACACCATCAATCTATTTTTTAGGCAGAGCATGATGCTTGCTTTTCACGGGAAATTGCGTACTTGCGTCACTCGCCCATGCATGTCTCGTCATAGCCGTAAATAGAGGAAAGTTATATTATTATATTAATTAATAATTGCATTTTTTTCTCTCTTTCCCAGATCCATCAACTAGAGGGTCTTATTTGCATAATCCCTGTCTACAAATAAAGTTGAATATAATTTCTGTTATGTGACAATAAAAAAGCAATTGTTTCATAAAGCGGTTTTCATTTCGAGTCATCCTCAAATCTGTCAATCATCATATTGGATTCAGTAAATTATTTATTTAACTGAGAACTCATAAGAGTCATTTGTTCATGAATCAGACTACAGTGGCCCAATTTGTTTTTGCACGTTTAGAGAATGCAATAGAAAGATATGTAGTCTTTATTCCGAATAGGGATGCACGATATATCGGCAACATATCGTTATCGGCCGATAAATGATTATTTTTGATGTTATCGTTATCGGTCCAATAAGAAAATTTGACCGATATATTCGAGCCGATAGATAATGTATTATTTCCTTCAGCTGAGACAGACGCGCTGTCCACCATGATGGGTTTGAATTGCTCTAAATATGATTGGAATCACTTCGAAAAGGAAAATACAGTTATGTGCAACATGTGCGGTGCAAGTCTAACATATAATCTACATAAAATGATAATGATAATGAGAATAAGGCTGTAAAAGAGCGTTGTGTTTCAGCGCGTTTGTTGAGGGAAGAGCGCGCCCACGGAGTTACACCTTTATGACAAGCACAGTCAAGTTCGCTTGTGCATTCACAGCCTTTTGTGCCATTGTAAGTTGTAATATTATATTTATTATGCTGTGTATATAATCTCATATAGGATGCGTTTGGTTGAGTTAATTAACGATGCAGTAAAGCACTTCATTGTACCGGTCTTAGCTTCAGTGTGCATTTCAAACAGAAATGCACAGCATTCATAACTACTGGGACTGTCCTATACATAACACTGTAATGAGAATATTTTTGTTATAAAACGTTGTGAATTCTCTGGGTTTAGTTGTTGTGTTTCAGTGCACTGTTGTGGGAAGCGTCCACAACGCATTCTGACCAGCACAGTCAAGTTCGCTTGTGCATCCGCGTCATTTTAAGCATATGAAAGTCGTAATATTACGTTTTTGTAGTATAAACATCTGATTAATGTCATATAGGATGCGTTTCGTTAAGTAAATAACCCGCAGTGCTTCATTGTATCATCTTCAGTTTCAGCGCGCGCTCTCAAACAGGGGAAGAGCATCCACAGGAGTTATAAGCCTTCACCTATGTGTGATTGTGCAAATATAAGTTGTAATATTATATTTATTTTGTATAAATTATCTGATTGTTCTCATATATGATGCGTTTAGTTGTTAATTAACCTTCTAAGCGCTTCAGTTTACGGTTGTTCGTTCATTCTCTCCAGCTTCAGCGTGTGCTCTCAAACAGCAACATTATAACATAACATAATAGACTAGACTAATATTAAAGATGTTTACTATTACTGTAATATTAAACATATTTTTTCAAAAACACAGAAGCGTTATTTTTTATAACTAGCACTTTTATTGTTCTCGTATCATTTCCATCAACAATCCGGTTTGATTAAAACCATTTCCTTATTGTCTGTGCGGAGGTTATTTCATGCACTTGCATTCTGATTCTTTATTATGCAGCCTAAGCAATGCTGTCCAATAACTTGTTATCATTATTTAGGTATATTATTTTTATTTTTTAGGCAATATAATTTTTGGTAACATTTTACAAATAAGGTCTCATTTGTTAATGCATTAACTAACACGAACAAACAGAGAGCAATAACCTTTGTTAATGTTAGTAATAAAATGTTTGTGTTTATTAACAGTCCATTCACAGTGCATTACCTAATGTTAACACACAACTTTGGGTCTGAATATGTTGAGATTAACATGAACTAAGATGAACAAATCCTGTTGAAGTATTGTTCATTCATTGTTGGTTAACTAATACTAACAAAAATTAAACCTTATTGTAAAGTGTTAACATTTTTTTTAATATAAAGTAAGTTGGCCATAGGAGTGTAAAATTAATTTGAAAAGGTAAGGAATCTTACACTGGTTCAAATAGGCTACTGTAGTGTATAGGTTTGATTTATGTTGAAGTGTTTGGGACATGGCTTTTAATGGTGAGCCTTTTGTTTTTGTAATCAGGCTCTCAGAGTTTATTAAAATTTGTATCTAGATTTATCGGCCAATATATCGGTTATCGGCTTTCAAATATAAAGAATTATCGGTTATCGGTATCGGCCAAAATGTTCATATCGGTGCATCCCTAATTCTGAACTCATGACATTCAATTCAAATGCAAATGTACAACTTGAGCAAATATGAGTTGTTGTGGCACAATAAATTCAGCAGAGGCGCTATAGAAAACACTGCAATGGAAAGATTCTTTTATATGCTTTGGCTCATGGGATTCAATCCCTGTGCATAGCTTGTCACAAGAATCTCACCTCTCGCCTGAGATCACTGACACTCTGACAAGTCTTCAAAATAGAGAGCTCCATCTCATCCGTGGCCTCTTTGGCTTTAAGCAATTGCTGCTGGAAGGGAAGAGAAACAGTAACAAAGATGGAGAGGGAACTTAACACACTGCAAACAGAATGATTTTCAACCAACCAAATGTGCACCAGCAATGTTGAAGAGCCTGTCAAGTTTCAACACAAGTGTCAGTGTGGTTCAAGCAGCCTGAAAGATGGACTTTGTAAGACATGACAGCCTTTATCTGTGGTTTTCTCTACAGAGGACAGGCAGACAGGTGGGTGGGATTGCTTTCAGACGGGATTACTGTGGGGTGTCAACACAAACACGGCACACAAGCTGTGCGAATATTTAAAGTGTTCTCATCTTCGTGCTTTATTCTGAGATATCACACTGGGGCTGCAACAGTCATTGCACTTCAGTGAACACACACCTAACGTTTCTGTCACTGAAATGTTGGACAGGTAAAGTGGGGAACAACCCTAATATTATGATGTAAAAAACAACACTGTCTCCAAATAAGTTTTGGCTGATGACAGCAAAGGCATAACCTGTCGTAAAACACTGAAGGACTGTTTAGGTAGACAGAAAGAGGAAATAAATTGCAGTGTCTGAGTGATGAAAACTCATACCCATGGTCTGTTTATTGACAGATGCACTCAAAAATGCCAAGAATTTGTTTAAATGGACAGTTCCAATCTGATTGGCTTGCTTTATGCAACTTCCAGAAGTAATTGTACACAGATTTTTTTTATTTATCTGCTTTTGAGGAAGAACGAATCACTGGATTTGAAGTTTGCAAGATTGGCGCCAGAGTTTCCAGTCATCCACAAGCAGAAGTGTATATATTACTTTGTGTTCTGAGTTGTTTGTGGGGGGAAAAAAATTTATATTTTACATTTGGGAAAACAGAAATTATGACAAGTGTCTATAATTTCAAGACGATTTCAAATCTTCACACGAATCTATTATTTTGATATAAACCCTCCCCCTAAATAGCAGGTAAAACTTAACACATTGTCACTTTTGATGTTGATCAGACAGTCTCTTCCTGTCTAAGTGTGCGATTCTTGGCCAGAATCAGCTGCGATGAAGAAGAAGGCCCGTTGTGGTCTGATCAAACAGACGAGCTACTGTAGCTAAAATTGCTCAATAAGTTAATGCTGGTTCTGATAGAAAGGTGTCAGAATACACAGTGCATCGCAGTTTGTTGCGTATGGGGCTGCATAGCCGCAGATCAGTCAGAGTGCCCATGCTGACCCCTGTCCACCACCGAAAGTGCCAACCATGGAGGCCCAACCTCGCAACTTACAGGACTTAAAGGATCTGCTGCTAACATCTTGGTGCCAGATACCACAGCACACCTTCAGGGGTCTAGTGGAGTCCATGCCTCGACGGTTCAGGGCTGTTTGGCAGCATAAGTGGGGACAACACAATAATAATGCCTTATTCTGCATGACCATATTCTAGAACCATTAATCCCTTCCCTAAACATAACCACTACATCAACTACCTTACTATCGAGTTTATTGAGGGAAAACTCCTTGTTAATAGTGAATATGTGTTCCCTAACCTAGTGTTAATTTTGTAATTAAACACTTGTTTATGGATTATCTGCCAGTTCTCTAGATATTGCATTGGCCTTTGAAAATCCAGATGATTGATCACGTGTTTTCAAGAGTCCTACAAATTGCCATGACCTTTTCATAAACTTTTCAGTTGTGACTACTGAATTTTTTGTCTTCTGAAGTGAAACAACAGTTTTTAACTATAAATCATTGCTTTACGTCTACTGTCACATGATCGTTCATGAGGGGTATTGTGACATGATGCAAGTCCTTCGTTTCACTTCAGAAGACATTGATTCATCCACTGGGGTTTTTCAAGCATCAACCCAGCGGCACCCATTCAATGGAATTATATGGACTTATATATGGAATTATATCAATTATCTGAAGAAAGTCATTCATAGACTTTGGGGATGGCATGAGGGTGAGAAAATGATGAGAGAATTTTAAATTCTGGGCTGAACCATCCTTTCAAAAGGCCCAAAAATGTGGTTACAAATCAGACGGCGACCAACGAGCAAGTTTTACTACATCCCCAAGAGCATGCCTAGAAAAAAAAATCTATTACTAGAAGTTCCAGGTCTTTTCCATGACTTTAACGATTTTATTTATTTCCATGACTTTTCTAGGCCTGGAAAATCATTTTTAATTCCCTAATATCCATGATTGTGGGAACCCTGCATTTCATACATTTCACTACTGTTCAACATTTCACATTCGCCATGTATTCTGATGAGATCATAGTACTAGTAATGCCGAGGTTAGGGCCTTGATTCCCAGGGAAGATGCTTTGCACAAATGCATAATAATTTGGAAAAGTTGACATTTCAACTTTCCATTTTGAGAAATTGTGAAGATGTTAACATTTTCCTATTTATGTAAAGTGAAAGAAAAAGTGAAAAAACGGCTCAATCTTTTTCGTTTCTCAAGCCATTCAGTGTAGCAATGAAAACCATGTCAGTGAATATCAACCTGCTACTGAACCATTATAGTGTGTATGTTTTTCTATACTTTTTCCTTCTTTTCATCAATCTATTTAGACAGAAGAAGATTTAGAGTCAACTCCACCTATGCACAAGGTCCTTATTTGATCTTAGTTAAAAGAACATACACGTTCATTACACAACATTACATACAAAACTTAAAATCATGTAAGTATCAAACTTGTATGCGTGCTGCACAATCAATAGCTTATTCAAGAAACCAAAGGAAGCCATTGGCAAAAAGCCGGAATGAAAGAAAACCTATAGATGTGCACTGCAGGGCTTATTTTTCCCAGTGTATGAGGTTCAGGGACAGTTACCCCACAGGAGGGAAGACATGCAGAACATTCTTCACACACAACAAAGACGTGAAGGACAGATATACAAGCCAAGAGGAATCTGTGTGTTAATGTATGAATGCAAGTTTAGTATAAAATCATGTTGCACAGCTTCACTGAGATGCAGTTTGTGAAGTTTTTCCCTGCTGTCACCATCAAGTGAGACTCTAGTCATGCGGTGAATGACTAGTCGGTCCAATCGCTAAAGTGTGTATGTGTCTTACCGCGTGTCTCCATGTGTTGATGAGCTGTTTGGTCTCCTGACGCGTGATCTGACAGAGTTGTATGATCGTCTCTCTCTGCTCATGACTGGTGTAGGCAGAGTCTGTAAAGTCTTCCGTTTTCTCTACCAGAGCTTCCAGCTGAGCCGCCACTGCCTCACAGGACACACAGTACAGAGAGTCTCTCAGACCCTCCACTTTAACCTGAAACATACACACAAACATCTGGTGAGATATTGAGATTAGTGGTGCATGACATATCAGTTACTGTTCAATGTACTTCTGTCAATGTATGTTATATTAGATATTTAATTGTTTCATCCCATCCATAACATTACAAAAATGATCAGAATCAGTACATTTCTTCTGCTTTAGACAACATTTAGCAGGATGCCGATTCCTCCTTGATGTAGAAAAGAATGTTACTTTAGGTTCTTTATATCCGCAGCAATTAGGATGTACAACCACACAACTGAATTGAAATATGCATATATTAGGTACAGTTTATTCTTAAACATAGTAGGATTTTAGGTTTTGCTTAGAAATATAAATAGCACTTTACATGGCATTGTTGTATGCTAAACATTCATAACTATATTTTCAGAAGGAGAAGCACTGCTACTTCTGCGGAGTGATTTGCTCGCAGCACCTGAGAAGTCCCAGAGTTGGAGTAATAGAGTCAGCAATTACTTGATCACTTGATCACTTGATCACTTGATCACATGTGAGATGGTGGTCCAGTGGGTTAAACCATGGAACTGATATGCAGAAGGTTGCTGGTTCGATCCCAGCGGTCACCACCAGTGTGTCCTTGAGCAAGGCACTTTACTCCATGTTGCTCCAGGGGGATTGTCCCTGTAATAAGGGAACTGTAAGTCGCTTTGGATAAAAGCGTCTGCCAAATGCATAAATGTACAAATGTAAATGTAAATGTACACTCCGCAGAAGTAGCAGTGCTTCGCCTTCTGAGAATATAGTTCCCAGTATGTATACGGTTAGAAGATGGCTGTGTCTCATGTGACCTTGTTATTTGTACACACTGTGACTATACACATCACAACATGTAACTAGGAAAATGTTGGCATTATTTTGTCACTTATTGAGCAGTAGGCTAGATGGAGCCGTTTACCTCCAGTCTTTGTGCTAAGCTAGGCTAGCGGTGGGTGTGTCAGACAGAGAGATGAGAATGGTATGTATGGACTTATCTAACTTTGGGGAATATGGTGAATGAAGTCCCAAAAAGTCAGCGCGTTCCTTTAAAATAACTATTTTCTCTTGTAATATATTTAAAAATGTAATTTATTCAAGTGATGGCAAAGCTAAATTTTTAGCATCATTACTCCAGTCTTCAGTGTCACATGATCCTTCAGAAATCATTGTAACATGCCGATTTGCTGCTCATAAAACATTTCTTATTATCAATGTTGAAAACAGCTGTGCTGCTTAATATTTTTATGGAAACTGATTTTATAATAGAACTCTTTGATGAACAGAGAGTTCAAAAGAACATTTCTTTTTAATAGAAATCTTTTGTAGCATTATAAATGTCATCATTACTGTCTCTTTCTATCTGTTCTTTACTGTCCTTTACTGAATAAAAGTATTACTTTCTTTTAATAAAAAAAACATTTGAACAAAACGGTATATGTGTATTGTTTGACTGGTTGGGCAACAAGCAATACTTTTAAAAGAAGTCTGACTTTAAAAGAGAAACTTCATCCATTGACATTCATTCATTTGTAAGTCGCTTTGGATAAAAGCGTCTGCTAAATGACTAAATGTAAATGTAAATGTCATCTAAGAGCCCTTGGCCTACACTTCACCTTAAAGTCTTTAATCCCAGCGTAGATGCTGATAGGAAGTGTTTTGGCCTCCCCACCACTCCTCGTGTCAGTCACAATCTCAATGACTTGCTCTAGGGCCAGACGCATACGCTGGAAGACTGCTTCCTTGTTGATCCGTGCCGACTCGCAGTCTGGATGTCTCAGACAAGTCTGAGAGGCAGAGAGGAACAAAAATTATCTTCAAAATGCAGAGGGACAAAAGAAGTGTGGTGCCAAATTTGACATGTGAACAGGATTACACTTCACTTAAATAAACACTTTTTAGAGGTACAAACAAAGCTCACTGACGGACAAAATCCTAATGAGAATGAACTGTGGTAGTATCAGTTAAGGTATCATAAGGTACCATGGTTCTTCAATAGGCAATAGACAACCATGGTTCTATGTGATTACCATATTCATACACCAATGTATGTACATGGTACTTCAAGGGAGGTCAAAGATTACCATGGAGTACACGTCTAAAAACTATGATATTACCAAGGTGAAAACCATGGTACATGTCTATCCAAAATAGCATACGATTAACCATCAAAAAAATATTTGGCCTTGTAGCATTTATGTCATTCATGCAGTTCTTCAATAGTCCCTGTTATTTATGCAAAACAAAGAGCAAACATTTGAGTGGGTTGCTGAAATCAAGGGCTTATTTCTTTTTATTTCCTGACAGGACGAACACTTTGCACATAATAACTACTTTAACTTCTTTCTCTTAATAAATTTAAATGTAAAATACCTAATATTTTTGAAAACTTAAATATTTAAGTTTTTTCTCATCTTGAATCTGTTGTACAAACTTTTTGATGCACCATGATTTCTGCATGAAGGTATTTGAACACGGGTTTTATGCACAAAATGTGTGTGTATGCGTGGTTAATGAATAAGAACTGTTGATATTAACATCTTTAAGACAGCAGATGGTACTCTCTTCCACAATTCTACCTTAGAGGCTGTGAGGAGCATCATGGTGCATTTCTCCAGCACAGCACGTGCGGCGGCCATCCGAGCTCTTTTCTTTTCATCCTTCAGATCCTGAGGAAAACAAGAATCCACAAGACAAATATGAAAAAACATGCAATGCCTCGAGTGCTTTCCAACGTTCTGAAATCACGGGCATAGATTTAACCTCAGATGACTTTATAGAGAGAACAATCATTTGCTTGCAACAAGCAAGGCTGGAATTAAACTGTATTACCAATTTAGTTCAGTTATGATTTCCACAAAGTGATTATGAAACTCGTTTCATTCACTGTAATAAAACATATTTTTTTCAGCAAATCAAGAGCACTTGACTTGAATCTTAACCATCTGGCGCAGGCTGTCAGGAGATCCACAGAACTCTCTGAATTCATTCTAAGTGTTCATTTTCCAAGGTCTTGCTGAAACTGAAGGGTAAATTTGGTCCTTGGAAGAGATAGCACTGACATAATGCCTTCCACCGACACCGAGAGTGCTGGAATATAACTCAATAGATCTGCGCTCACTCAATGCGGCATGAGGCATTAGGGATTTGTGACTGACAGACTGTGTGTGTGCATGACGGAGAGAATGAGAGGAACCTGATCTCCCTCACCCCGGCTGGGCTCACAAAAGGAGATGTGATTATCTGTTATTATGTTCTTCTGAATAAAACTAAAAAGATGGAGGCTGCAGATTGGCAGGAAAGCTCTGCAGAGATAGGAACGTGATGTGTTTGTGAAACATTATCAAACGCATACAGTGATTCCTGTTTGAAATGAGAAAGCCTTTCCTATCAGTTCTTGGTGTCATTTGTATTCACATTACTACTATCCTAATCATGATGGGACCTCAGACGAGGCCTCAAGAGGAGAAACAGCCATGCACTGCTGGAAAGACCAACTAAAAGCAGCTTCTGATGGTGGCTGGTTTCATATGTTTTCATGTCGTAATAGAGCAATTGTCAGGACAGGACCCATTTTGAGCCAATTTGATATTGACAGCAGTATTCGCACACTTTTGAACTACACCTTACTCTATAGATCAGGGGGATTTTTTAAGCCACAGACACCCCCCAAAAAACTGGGATCTGGATGGATGGATGGATGGATGGATGGATGGATGGATGGATGGATGGATGGATGGATGGATGGATGGATGGATGGATGGATGGATGGATGGATGGATGGATGGATGGATGGATGGATGGATGGATGGATGGATGGATGGATGGATGGATGGATGGATGGATGGATGGATGGATGGATGGATGGATGGATGGATGGATGGATGGATGGATGGATGGATGGATGGATGGATGGATGGATGGATGGATGGATGGATGGATGGATGGATGGATGGATGGATGGATGGATGGATGGATGGATGGATGGATGGATGGATGGATGGATGGATGGATGGATGGATGGATGGATGGATGGATGGATGGATGGATGGATGGATGGATGGATGGATGGATGGATGGATGGATGGATGGATGGATGGATGGATGGATGGATGGATGGATGGATGGATGGATGGATGGATGGATGGATGGATGGATGGATGGATGGATGGATGGATGGATGGATGGATGGATGGATGGATGGATGGATGGATGGATGGATGGATGGATGGATGGATGGATGGATGGATGGATGGATGGATGGATGGATAATTGGACATCGCTAAAATGACACGGCCTACCTGAGCATTGTTTCTGACCATGTCCATCCCTTTATGACCACCATGTACCCATCCTCTGATGGCTACTTCCAGCAGGATAATGCACCATGCCACAAAGTTCGAATAATTTCAAATTGGTTTCTTGAACATGAATGAGTTCACTGTACTAAAATGGCCCCCACAGTCACCAGATCTCAACCCAATAGAGCATCTTTGGGATGTGGTGGAATGGGAGCTTTGTGTCCTGGATGTGCATCCCACAAATCTCCATCAACTGCAAGATGCTATCCTATCAATATGGGCCAACATTTCTAAAGAATGCTTTCAGCACCTTGTTGAATCAATGCCACGTAGAATTAAGGCAGTTCTGAATGCGAAAGGGGGTCAAACACAGTATTAGTATGGTGTTCCTAATAATCCTTTAGGTGAGTGTATGTATGTATGTATGTATGTATGTATGTATGTATGTATGTATGTATGTATGTATGTATGTATGTATGTATGTATGTATGTATGTATGTATGTATGTATGTATGTATGTATGTATGTATGTATGTATGTATGTATGTATGTATGTATGTATGTATGTATGTATGTATATATATATATATATATATATATAGTCCATGTATAAATAACCATTTAAACTGTGCAAGAAAAACAATAAGTGTAATATTATAAAACCATATGTTGTTTGCTAAATTACATAATTAGCTTTCATATTTTCATTTCAAGAGTTACTAAAATATCATGGGTTTGGAAGCAAAAAAAAGTGTGTGGGTCCCCCCAAAATTTTTACTGGAGTAGATGCAATTTACATTAAGTGCAAATAGTCAGCATCGTTTACTAAACGTCTGGTTGGGCCGGACAAAATTACAAAAGTAACCAAATAATTTACAGTGACAATAGTGTAGGGGCGCATGGCAGAAAGCTTTGACGCAAATTGATCCAGAGGTTCTAATCTGCCTTTTGGTGAACTCGCTCTACTCCCATTTTCTATCACATATCAGATCGGAAAGGCATTTATTTTCAATAGAAATTAAGAAAACATTCGAAAAGTGGAAATAAAGCATCTAACATGTGTTTAATAATAAAGTGTTTATAGGTTAGGAGTAGGTGAACAGAATTATAGACAGTAAAAGTGAGTGGGTCCAATATCATTGGTCTTAAAAGGTCGATGGGTCTTGTCCCACCCACATACAATGGTTCTGACGCCCATTGACTATTTGAGTACTGTGATATGTATAAATCTAAAAGATAAAATGCATCCAAATGCATTTGTAAAACCTTAAAAAAAGATTTTATTTCTTACTTCAAAAATATGGCTGTCCATATAATTTAATTAAAA
This sequence comes from Romanogobio albipinnatus, assembly GCA_023566225.1. NCBI lineage: Eukaryota > Metazoa > Chordata > Actinopteri > Cypriniformes > Gobionidae > Romanogobio > Romanogobio albipinnatus. Next base: position 14,866,877 of record CM042261.1, on the reverse strand, counting down.
ATAAAGGTTTCATTCTTTAAAATGAATCAAAATTAATCTCATGAATTTCAGTCTACAGAAAGCAAATAGCTTTTTTTTTTCTTTTTTTACTTCTTTTTCTCTCACATTATTAACCTTTTCCCAGTTGGACAACCTTTAATTTATGCATCAACATTAACATCAGCATCACCCCTGCGGCAAACCAGATACCATGCACTGTTCCAAAAAAAAACAGTGTGACCATATGCAGGTATAATGTGTTTTTTTTCCCCAACAGAGCATCGATAGAAAAACACTGTAGTATTAATTCATATGAGCAGTACAATTCCCAGATATGTTTGCATTGTAAACACATGCTGATATGAGTCTTAACTTTTGGATTCCGTTTCCCAGAATCCATCTGTTCTGCACTGCGGTTGAGTGTATCTTACCCCAAAGGTTTTTATCAATGGGGTTTTGAGAGCTGCTGCTTGAAATTGCAGTGTGCAGCACAGTTCAGTTCTTATAACTTAAATCCCACCATTACCTCCCCCCTCTCCCCTTATGTGTTGTGTAAATCTACACGGAGCTCTACACATCTGCCATATGAAGTGTCCTTTGATTATCTGTGTGTGTGTGTGTGTGTGTGTGTGTGTGTGTGTGTGTGTGTGTGTGTGTGTGTGTGTGTGTGTGTGTGTGTGTGTGTGTGTGTGTGTGTGTGTGTGTGTGTGTGTGTGTGTGTGTGTGTGTGTGTGTGTGTGTGTGTGTGTGTGTGTGTGTGTGTGTGTGTGGCCACTTACATTTTGTCTGTCTCCCGTAAGATGGGCAAACTCTACCATCTCGTTCCCAAACTGGCTGAAGATTTGGACAAATTCCTGAAAAGTGCTGACTCTCTCCAGCTGCTCCAGGGTAACTAGCACCTGCACATATACATATAACCCATGTCTTTACAAATAAAGCTACAGAGGAAAAACAATGAATTGTGTAAAGGTTGCTTTCATAAGTCAGGAGATGTTTGTGCTTTATTTAGAAATCAGCTTTATCACAGATGTCTGTCCTAAGATTCTCAACAAGAAATAAAAATGGATCCAACTGAGACAACTGTTTAAACTGAAAAGTGAAAGTGACATGTACACAGTGTATACTGAGCATAAACACCAATCAGGCATAACATTAGTGACAAGTGAAGTGAATAACACTGATTATCTTTTTATCACAGCACTTGTTAGTTGGTGGGATATATTAGGCAGCAATTGAACATTTTGCCCTCAAAGTTCAGCAGGAAAAATTGGCAAGCGTAAGGATTTGATCGAGTTTGACAAGGGCCAAATCGTGATGGCTAGACGACTAGGTCAGAGCATCTCCAAAACGGCAGCTCTTGTGGGGTGTTCCTGGTCTGCAGTGGTCAGTGTCTATCAAAAGTGGTCCAAGGAAGGAATAGTGGTGAAACGGAGACAGGGTCATGGGTCATTGATGCACGAGGGGAGCGAAGGCTGGCCCATGTGGTCTGATCAAACAGACGAGCTACTGTAGTTTAAATTGCTGGTTCTGATAGAAAGGTGTCAGAATACACAGTGAATCGCAGTTTGTTGCGTATAGGGCTGCATAGCTAAGTTTCTAAGTTAAGGGGCTAAGTTTCTTAAACAAGACAAAGAGTCTTAAGCCCTCATTCCATGTAATTACATAGTAGTGGTCGTACATGCAGAGTCACACAAGAAGAAACTGCTTAAAGAGCAAAGTGTCAGTAAGTGTGGGAAATAACTCTTATATGTACCAGGAAGCTCAGTGGAAGCAGTCCGAGATGCTCACATTGGAGAAAATTGATAAGAGAAGCCTCTATTTCAGGTTAGCTAGCTAGGAGTGGGCGTTATCAGGCATAGTCAGGGACAAATTCAATTGTGTTCCTCTCTAATGGAGAGCTGTTTTGCTGCCTGGCTGTCCAAACATCACTAACTGGACATGATTAGCTCCAGATCTGAGAGCACAAACAGACACGCACACATAGACACTGCCCACTTCCTCATCTCACCGACATGGATGTTAAGACAGGCCTCCTACTTTATCCTGTGCCGTGTCTCTTCAATTATCTCCAAAGCAGCAGGACTTTAAATATATCTCTGTGGCCATGCAGCGATAGCATCGAAGATGGGCTAGTCTGTGTGCTCGTGTACTTGACAGGAAAATAAGAGTGTAATTTGTGCTTGTAAAGGCCAGTTCACAAGTACTTGGACTTGGACACAGCAGACAATAATACGTACTTTGTTGCGAGAGCTTATGATCTGTTTGATAACGATGCAATCTGCAAGCACCAGGACTTTGGTAACGGAGGAGAGCAGCATGCGAGCAGCTTTCACCATCCCAGTCCTGTCACTAAACACTGTGCTGCGCACGTCACCCTCACACTGCTCCAGACCGGACACATCTGTCAGTTGGGCTATTGCAGTGCCTGCAAAAGAAAAATACAGCAGAATGTAAAAGATCCGCGCACACACACACACACACACACTTTAGCAATGTGCAAAGATGTCTATTGTTGTTAAAGCAAATTAGTGTTCTGTTCAAACTCCTATTCCAACTGCAGCATGGAACTCGTCCCATTATGGGCTGAATAATGCCTCAAATCATGTGGATTGTTGGTAAGTGGTGTGCTGTTACTTCAGACTTATGATCCCTGTTGAAAAAAACAGAATATGCTGGTTAGGTATGTTTTGAAGCATGGCAGCTGTTTTGAGCTGGTTTACGTTCCTCCTTACCTGGTCATGAGCTGGTCCTAAGCTAGCTCCAGCTCAGGACCAGCTTAAACCAGCTCATGACCAACTAAGGAGGACCAGCATAAACAAGCTCAAACCAGCTGCCATCCTTCAAAACATACCTAACCAGCATATGCTGGTTATTTCAACTGAGATTTCTGCCTTTAGGATGATTAAATGGATAACAAAAACTTTAACTGTATTAAATTATATTATACAGACTTGAGGGTGGGCTCTACTGACTTGAGCTAGTAGTAACTACAAGGGCAACATGCAAAGCTGAATTTTAACTCCCGTAACTCCAGTCTTCAGTGTCACATGATCTTCAGAACTCATTGTAATATGCTGCTTTGTTACTCTAGCAGCATTTATTATTATTATCAATACTGAAAACAGCTGAGCTGCTTAATATTTTTGTAGAAACCATGATACATTTTTTACAGGATTATTTGATGAATAGAAGGTTCAAAGTTAAAATTACTATACTAAGGCAAACCAGAGCAACAGACAACAGTTTTAGAATAAAAAGAGATATGAACCATTTTCCTTGTTTAGAGGACATCCAGAAAAGGAGGTTATGTCAGCTTATTAATACATTTGTCCCTAAAATATAGCTAGAAAATGCCACAAAAAGTACTTGGACACTTTTGGGACACTTTAAAATGTATGAAAGCCATTGAGGTCACTGTATAGAAATCCTCACAAGCAGTGAAACCGTAACCTGTGGGAAACAAATACATACACATATATAACATGTCTTCTCACCCCTTAAAGATAAACCAACAAGCATTCATAAAACTATGACTGCTCTGAAAAAAATATGCAATTTCAATAAGCACATTAAGACATTCATTTCCTTATTTACAAAGCAATACATCACAGCAGGTGGTCACTTTTTAAAACATAATAAACATCTCATTTTCCTCAGTGAGCGTTCACTAGCTCACAGCCCTGTCCAGAAACAAATGCTATACTGGCTTATTTTTGGGCAGGGTAGCAGGGACGGGATGTCATGTCCCAGTTGGAACGTGCTGAAAGGATGTGATGAGGGCAGTTCCCTGCCTCGTGCCTCAATAAAGCAGTGTTATTCTGAGAGAGACGGAAAGATTGGCACGTTGAAGAGTAAAAAGGGTGAGAAATACATAGTGAGGTTTTAGGCATAAAAATGAGAGTAATTTCTGAAGGAAAACAGCTCTGTTGGATGCTCAATGACACATTTGTCCTGAAGACACTGTGCTGATTGCATTTAACAGCTTTTCTTTGTTAAATCTCTCAGTGGTTTTAACAATCAACGTGCCTTGTGCAGAACGCTGAATTGTGGGGCAAATTAGTTCGCCAGTTTGCGCACACCTATCCATACTCATCTGACTGGGCACAATGCCCACATTTCCTGCTTTGTTGGTTTTCGTCTCTTGTTTAGCAGCGACCATACTGAAACATTCTTGTTTCTGGAGGGGATTGTTCACTAGCTCTGTCTTTCCTGAGCTTTGAAGTGGAGTCTTTGTGGAAGCTTATAGCTGAGTCCCTTGAGCGGCACCAGAGACGTGGCGCTGTCCTGAGCAGCTGGCATTTTCAGCCAGCTCCTTTCAGAGAGTTTCCCGCTTTAAAGAGACCATGGCCTCAGGCGTTTGGCTCGCATAGAGGGTGAAACTCTGAGATCTCTGCACCGATGCCCTTTAAAGTCATTGTCTTTAGAATGCATCTGCTTCTTCTGAATGCACTTCATTATTTCAAAGTACTATAGTATCAAGACTTGGCTCAAAAGCTGCTGTGTCCCTGAGCAGCAAGACAAAGAGAAAATAATGCATTCTCAGCTAAATTTTATCTAGAGTTGTCAACCTCTACATCAGCTTCAGGTCAAGAAAACTTTCAGAAGAAAGGGTTTAAAGGGTTAGTTCACCCAAAAATGAAAATCATTAATTACTCACACTCATGTTGTTCCAAACCCATAAGGCATTCGTTCATCTTCAGAAAACAAATGAAGATATCTTTAATGAAATCTGAGAGCTATCTGTCCCTCCATTCACAGTCCACACAACTACCACTTTCAAGCCCTAGAAAGGTAGTAAAGACATCATTAATGTAATCCATGTGACTCCAGTGGTTTAACCTCAATTTTATGAAGGGACCCGAGTGCCTTGTTTGCTCAAAAAACAAAATATATATTTTATTTACAAAATATTAATCTCAAACACACGTTCACGCAACAACGTCTGCTCTCGCGTGAACACAACACACTTGCATTACCGTCGCAAGAGCTGTGCCAAGTAAAGTGACAGCTGACTTAAAGGTCCAGTTCTTCGTGATCCCACTGTTCAAGTTAGTGTGTAATGTTGCTGTTAGAGCATAAATAATACCTGTAAAATTATAAAGTTCAAAGTTCAATGCCAAGCGAGATATTTTATTTAACAGAAGTTCCCTTTCAAACCCTTTCAAAGCCGAACGGCTGGCTTGGACTACATCCTGGTACTTCCTTCATAAATGACGTCAGTAGAACAGTAGAACAGACTAACCTCCGCCCACAAGAATACGCGCAAAAAGGGGGCGTGGTCTTGTTGCTGTCCCACGTGGAGAAGAGGACGAGTCGCGTGGAGAAAAGGAAGTGTTGCGTTTGAGTGTGTTTGTCGCCATGTCGTCGAGACGCTGTTATTTTCATCCCGGAGTCAAATCACCTTTGTTTGGCTTTCCCAGGGACGCTGTAGAGATCATTGAGCGCATACATCACCCCGTTAAGAGGCGTGACCTTTCCACGTTCGCTAAGCTGCTGTCCAATCACAACACGGGAACCGCTGGCACAAGCAGAACTCGTTACGTATTTCTGAAGGAGGGACTTCATAGAATAAAGGAAGTCATCAGCCGTTTTCAGGACAGTGAATACAGCGGTGTACAGATAAGTAAATTGTGTTAAAAATACTGGGTTTTTTTACACACGAAACATGAACACATGTTATATTGCACACTGTAAACACAATCAAAGCTTCAAAAAACACGAAGAAGGGGACCTTTAATGTAAATGCCAATAGTTAAAGTTCATGTTTTTGTTTTTGTCCTTCGAAATATTATAATAGTTAAAAGACATGGCTAAAAAAGTGTATTGTGATGCTGTATTATTCTGCTTGTTAAAAATTTATTATGCAGTAACTTAAAATATTTCTCTGTGCGTGAGACTGTGCGTGTGACACTGATTCATGCGCATACATGTCAGTCAGCGCGGTATCGCACGTCAAGTTCATAGAGAGATTTATTCAGTCCATTCAAATTCTGATTTTGGCCACCTCTGAAATGGGTCAAACCATAGATATTTACCTAAGAAGTTCAAGTAAATATACGCTAGAAATCCGCTCTCATTCTAGGATGTGCATTTATTGCATGGACGCCTACAATATTTCATCTAACAGCATGCACAAAAGGTTTTTATTTAACACTATAAAGTTTAAGCTGCAGTCCGTAACTTTTATGCGTCTTGCGGAAGAACATTGCAGCCGGAGCTACTTCTCTCCGTTTATGTCTATGGCGAGTCACACAGGGACTGTGCTCCTCCGCAGTCGTTCCTACCAGACCAGTCTGAAATAGTCCCAATATAAACACTTATTAGAAGTGTACCATACTGATTCAGGGAAAGACAAAAACACGGTTTGGAAAATGGGTTCATGATGTACAGTCTCATTATATAATTGTTGTAAATCTTGAACACATAAAAAAGTTACGGACAGCAGCTTTAAATAAGCATAGCCTAACTTTTCGGAGTGAGAGCAACGGTGCAAATCTTTAGACGTTTTAAGCGTTTTTTTTAAATCTGAAAGAAAAGAAATTGTCAGACATCCATTTAGCGCATGTTCATAGAGGAAAACTACTGAAAAACAGCGCTGGTTGTTCTGTCAATACTGTCTGTTTGTTTTAATGACTGAGAAATCTCTTCAGATGATTCAGTGAGAGAACAGTCCAAACTAATTCAAGTGGATTCGGGCCTTTTTTAATCCATTCATAATTTAGAACATAATTTAAGCATCAAAATGTGCATACTGCGCAGTTCAGTTTCACAGTTTAGCTTATTGAACCTATTGCTGTTAAACTGAATTTACAATTTTTTTTTCTTAATTCTTAAATATCCACATAAACAAAAATTAGTTTGTTACTATAGCAACAGTAGACCCCCATTAATATACCCTGGGCCTCGCACATCACATTCGCACAGGGCCTCGCACCCCCTTTATGACAGGCCTGCACGCATGCATCGTGGTGCTCTCATGATTGCGCGTTAAGAGATTAATATTTTGTAAACAAAGTGGTAAAGTATGCTTTTTTTGCACGAAGCAAGCACTCACAACGCTTGATAAAATTGAGGTCACATAGATTACGTTAATGATGTCTTTACTACATTCCTGGGGCTTGAAAGTGCCTCTCAGATTTCATTAAAAAGATGTTTGGAACGACATGAGGGTGAGTAATTAATGACAGAATTTTCATTTTTGGTTGAACTAACCCTTTAACGTACAACAACTCTTTCTTCTTAAGCAAGCTGGTTTTATTTTTGCAAAAAGTACACAGGGCCAAAAGCGTTCATAGTTGAAGAAACAGCCACACTGGAACAAATGCAGTGCACTTTAAAACCACACAGACGATGAAAGCAAATCACAGCAATGTAATCTCTACATCATTCAAAGACTCCAGGATTTAAAGAGGTGCAGACCACTGTCATATCCGTGGTTACACACAAATGTCATAGGTCTTTTCTCAAATCAGGACTTCCCCTTTTCAATGAAAGCTCTCTTTCATCACCTTGAGATGATGTGCTCTCATACCTCAGCTGAACTACTTTACTTAAGCTAAAGTCCAAAAGAAAAATTTCACCAGTTTTAACATCTGATTAATTCTCCTGAGACAAGTCTACTTTTTTTCCCCACCTGCCTCAATGTGTTTTGGGCTAAACTTTTGCCCGTCACACATGGGCGGCCTGTGTAATAATCAGGAGGATTAAATGCGTGGGTGAGCGTTCAAACACTGTGGGGAGTCTGATAACTAACTTGAAGCCAATCTAATTCCAGTGTTGTTGCAAGTCTTTTGCCCTGGGAGGTAAGGGAAGGGAGGTGGGAGAGACCACCAACTATCTGTATTTATAGATACAGAACAGAGCTCCTATTATTTCAGACCGGAGGGACAAATTTAAACCGCAACACACTTTGAGTCTTTGAGATAGTTGTATTTGATTGACAAAGCGCCTGTTTAAAATATGCAGTCGTACTAAAAATTATTTGGACTTGCAAAATATCAAGTGGAATTTATTTAAATGAAATATAGCACAACATTTTTTAAAGCAAATAATTTAAAAAAATAATAATAAAATAGGTTTTAGGTTTGAAAAAAGAACAGATATTTAGTTAAAATTTAAGACAATCTCCAAATATCGCTACATTAATTTCTGGGGTACTAGTCTATTACATAAGTTAAAGCTAATTATAAGTAACTAATTAATATACTAAAATTTTAAGGAAAAATAACTAATTATCAGAATCATCTAGTCTTTATAAGAAACCTCCCATATCAGATTTATTTATTTTATAGCTGCAGCTGCTTGACTATGTAAACCTCTTCAAACCATCAAACAGATCAAATCTCTTTGTGCTCGTGATGGTTATTCTAAGAGCAAGCACAGCGACACTTCACCACGAACGGGAGATATGGAAACGCACATTTGCGGCGGGGTATTTTTAGGCAAACTCTTGAGAGACAGATGGGACATAGAGAGTTTATTAGGAGAGAAACTGCAGCACTCTCCCTTTTACATACACGAACAGATTCAAGCATCGCACAAAGAAAGGTCTAGGAAATGCTGCAATTGGTTCTCATGCATCTCAAAACAGCTGCATTCATACGGATGTGAAAGCCCCATTTTAATCAAATTATAGGCTCTAAATTGATTACATTGTGAAAATTCATTATTAATTTCAGCTCATAATAAAACATGAAGGGTTAACTTTTCATCCCACAACTGGAATTGGATTTCAATCGGCTACATCTCACAGAAAGTTGAAAAGAAATTTTAATTGGATAGACTGGAATTTAACACGCCCAACACATAAAAGTTTCCTAAAAGAAACATAAAAGTTTCAGGTCAGTATGTTAAAAGTTCATGAAAATAAACATAAATGTTATGACTTCCATTCATCAAAGAATTCTGATTTTTTAAATCACGGTTAACATAAAAATATTACACAGCTAAATATTTTTTACATTGATAATAAGAAATGAATTTTGAGAACCAAATTTGCATATTATAATGATCTCTGAAAGATTATGTGGCACTAAAGACTGGAGTAATGGCTGCTGAAAATTCATCTTTGTCATCACAGGAATTAATTACATTTTAAAAAAGAAAAGAGTTATTTTAAAGGTCCCGTTCTTCGTGTCTTTTTGAAGCTTTGATTGTGTTTACAGTGTGCAATATAACATGTGTTCATGTTTCGCGTGTAAAAAAAAAACAGTATTTTTAACACAATTTACTTATCTGTATACCGCTGTTTTCACTGTCCTAAAAACGGCTGATGACTTCCTTTATTCTATGAAGTCCCTCCTTCAGAAATACGTAACGAGTTCTGATTGTGCCAGCGGTTCCCGTGTTATGATTGGACAGCAGCTTAGCGAACGTGGCCCGGTTCCTGTGTTGTGATTCGACAGCAGCTTAGCGCACGTGGAAAGGTCACGCCTCTTAACGGGAGATATATATGCGCTTAATGATCTCTACAGCGTCCCTGGGAAAGCCAAACAAAGGTGATTTGACTCCGGGATGAAAATAACAGCGTCTCGACGACATGGCGACAAACACACTGAAACGCAGCACTTCCTTTTCTCCACGCGACACGTCCTCTTCTCCACGTGGGACAGCAACAAGACCACGCCCCCTTTTTTCGCGTATTCTTGTGGGCGGAGGTTAGTCTGTTCTACTGTTCTACTGACGTCATTTATGTAGGAAGTACCAGGATGTAGTCCAAGCCGTTCGCTGTAGGCTTTGAAAATATCTCGCTTGGCATTGAACTTTGAGCTTTATAATTTTACAGGTATTATTTATGCTCTAACAGCAACATTACACACTAACTAAAGTTTGAACAGTGGGATCACGAAGAACGGGACCTTTAAGCTGTAACATTATTTCACAATATCACTGTTTTAAGGTATCAAATAAATGTAGCCTTGGTGAGCAGAAGAGACTTCTTTCAAAAACACACAAAAAAATTGTACAACCTCAAACGGTAGTGTATGCAAAACATATTATTCATAGTATTCAAAACTGATTATTAATATGATCTAATGTTTCTTGAAGTAACTCATATGTTGTGTGTATGATAACATTAGAAACGCTGTTATATGAATGTTTTTTATATGTTGTAAGCCCGATGAAATCGTTCCAATGGAGGCCGACGATCACGGGTGAAGGTCGCTGCGCGTTCTGTTTTTTTTTCAGCTGGATTTAATTCCAATTCTTCTTTTATCTGACCCCATTTATCATAAATTCGAATTTAGGTTAGAATGCCAATTGGTTGTTTGGTCATTTTGATTTAATAGTTAGTCACACATTTAATTATTCTGTTTAACCATTTGTTGAAATTATAACCATTTCATAAACTACTAGAGATAATTAATAATTCCAGAGTAAGTCAGAATAGATCAAAATGCAACAATTTATTAATCCATACATAACATCAAATACTCTGAAGTAGCCTAAAGATTGAAAGATGCATACCTGACTTCATGAAAATTATATAACGTTGAGTATCTGTTGGAGACATCCAGCGTTATGGGCGGAATGATGTAAATATCGCACCCCAAACTTTTTGTCATACCTCCTTATATGCTCAGACCAAGACAGAAATCTCTTTCAATTGGAAACACATGTTAACAATGGGAATTTATATTTAATCACTCTCCTGTATATGTCCGTATTGACAGAAAACCAAATGGCCGAAGCCACACCCACCGTAACTATCAAAATGTCTTTAAACTCTAAAAACCTTTATTATCTTCTTGTTTACTTCTGTGGTGATGAGATCTTTGTACCAGTCGCAATGAGACGTTTCAAACGATATCAAACGTGTTTAATATGTATAGTGAGAATTGACATTAAACCAAATAGATTTTGGATGAATTCTGGAGGAGAGATGTGGGGAGATCCAGGTGAAAGGAAAGGCATGTAAATTAAAGTCTAAGGTAATTCACTCAGTGTGACGTCGTCTCGGATGGGGGTGCTAAGGCGCTAACTGTATGAGTTAGTTCAGAATTCAAATGCAAAAAGTGTCCTTTTTCCTTTCAGGGAGTAATTTTCCTCCACCAGACATTCTGGCAATATGTTATTCCATTTTAATTATACTTCCTTAAATTCAAATTGGAAATGCTATTCTGCATTTTGCTACATCAATTAAAAATGTAAAATCAATTCGGCATGGTTCACAAACTCTGACAGGCAGTCATGAGCTTGTTGACAAGTTACACTATGTTTAACCCAGCTGTCCATTTCCTGTTCCTCGTTGCCTAGTAACTATACCTTGGAAAGCTGCTTATATGTGTCATTGCTCTTCAAGCTGAGTAGTATCAAACAGACCTGCTCTCCGAGCCTCAAAGCAAGCCAGTCCCATCTCGTCCTTTAGGTCTTCATTCTCCACTGCAATGGCTTCACCCACTGCCACGAAGCGGCTAACTGCAACACTGACCGCCTGCCCCACTCTCTGGATGGCCCGTAAAGTCTTCTCCGTCTTCTTGAGCTTGTCTTTATGATTGATCAATGTGGTAATCTGGAATGAGACCAAAAAAGGCACTGTTTAGCATAACCCATTATATTAATATGCTTTAGCATTTAATACTGAATGAATGCACAATATTAAGGTACACTTCACATAAACCCCACAGTTTGGGGTCTGTAAGGTTTATTGATTGAGTACTTATTTGATCAAAAATACAGTAATATTGTTTCATATTAAAACTGCTTTCTATTTCAATATATTTGAATAGATTTTATTCCTGTGATGACAAAGCTGAATTTTTCATTACTCCAGTCTTCAGTGTCACATGATCCTTCAGAAATCATTATAAAATTATTTAAATGATCACTTTTGAACAATTTAATGCATCCTGAATAAAAGTATTAATTTCTACAGATCCCAAACAGTAAGGAAGAGTAAAAGAATGAAAGTGAATGGCAGTGAAAGAGAGGTAAGAACGACTCCCTCCTCCAAATCCTCTTCATCACCCTATGTTTAACGTCACTTGCTCTCACACTTTCAGATACAATCAAAGCTATGGTCTTCGGTCTGCATCAGGATTGACTTCATCAATCATTTACTCAAAGCCCTTTACAATTTCCGCTCTCAAGAGCTGAAATCCCTCACCTCCTGCTGATGGGTAATGGCAGGTGGCCTGCTAAAGGAAACGTTTAATTGGAGTCCAACAGCAGGGAGCATGGACAACACAAGAGCCTGAGAATAATACTCTACAACAGGCCGCATGGAGCAAACAGGAGCCTACATGTGCCAACCATGCAGTCAACAGCAATATTGCAATCAAAAAAGGATGCAAATACTAAAATCTTCCTCTGTATTTTAAACGTCCTTTGCAATATTTCGTATTTTAGCTTAGAACTGCACGTAATCGGTGATAGATTTCTCCTGCTCAGCAGAGTGTATTTTAGCATGCATAGTGAATGATGAATGAATCTCGAACACATCATATTTACATTCCTCGCGAGTGAGTCATCTGGGGTTTGATGTTTGACATCATCCATCTATCTTTTCCGAATTCACTTAAAGGGGCCACATTACAGAAAACAGGATCTGTCTCGCTGTTTTGCAGTAAAAGAGGTGGTGTAATGTACTATGTAGACAATAGCAGAAATATGCCTTTTTAATGAAAATAAAGGTCCATGTTAATAAAAATGTGAAATTTAATGAAAATGTTTAAAGGGGTGATGAATTGAGAAATCAACTTTCCCTTGAGCTTTTGATATATCAAAGAATATCCTGTAAGTTTCAGAGCTGAAAACTTCCTTGTTAGTCAAAAAAAAAAAAAAATGTATTGACACCAGGCCCAGCAAACGATTGATCTCAGAATATGCCAGGCTATTAGGTAAGAGTGTAGTGAAGCACCGCCTCAACAGAAGAAGAACAACGTTTGATTCTGTAGCCCCGCCCACCAACTCGTACCACTAACATAACACAGGCCTACGTGGAGCTAAACCAAACATACCACATAAGCTTAATTTGGATTCCAATATTATGAATGCATGGATGAACTTTATTTTTAATGAATATCCAGCTCACGTGAGGAAGACATTGTGTGTCTGTTCTTTCATTTTTTGGATTTGCAGACAGGATGAGATTAACCACACTTATGTGAATAAAATGTTTTTTATATGTGACAGTATTGCATTGTTATAGATCGTTTGATATAATCTATTGATTATGTGTACGTGTCTAACTGAACATTAGCACGCTGTCAAAGGCTGAAGAATCCTTCATTTGTGGTGTTGTTGGGTCATTGCGAATCGGGATCAGACTCGAACATGTAACGTTATGGGCTAGGGCTCGCAAAGCCCAATGTCCCGGGGCTATGTGTTTTTCAGGTGAGCTATCTTAAATAGTAAAATAACATTCCTTTCTTGATGTGCGTTCACTCTCTTGACTTGATATTTGAAGGAAAAATACAAATTGCAGAAGTTTTGATCATGCAGTCTGCGAGAGAGATGTACGGTTCACGCTTATATCCACCGATCGGGCAGGCCAAGTAATACAAAAATAACATTCCAATCAATCGCGGGTGGATGAGAGATAAATCATTGTGTTTGTTTAAAATATATATTTTGCGAGCCCTGTGGGATGAATTTCGGTTGCCGTTTCTCACAGGCTTTCAAAACAATTCCTCGTGTAGCCTACTCATAGGGGAGTTGAAGCTCATTAATTATGCAAAACTGTTATCCAATCCTAGCCGTGGGCGTTTACTTCCAAGTCTTCAGTGCATCAAAAACCAGTGTTTCTTGAGAGAGCCTCAAAACCAGGGTAGAAAATAGCCTATTACTTATTAAATATGTTTTTGAATGCAAAAACCTTGCGAACGTCATAAGTTGACCTCAGACAACAGTATAACATTTTTTAAAAAGCCAGTTCATGACCCCTTTAATGAAACTAGAAAATATTTTAGAGCGTTGTTTTATTTAGTTTTTTTATACATATGTTCTCATATCCATATACACTATATTGCCAAACGTTTTTGCCTTTATATGCACATGAAATTTAATGACATCCCATTCTTTCTTCGTAGGGTTTAATATAAAGTTGGCGCACCTTTTACAGCTATAACAGCTCCAACTCTTCTGGGAAGGCTTTCCACAAGGTTTAGTAGTGTGTTTATGGGAATTTTTGACCATTCTTCTAGAAGCATATTTGTGAGGTCAGGCACTGATGTTAGACGAGAAGGCCTGGCTCGCAGTCTCCGTTCAAGTTCACCCAAAGGTGTTCTATGGGATTGAGGTCAGGACTCTGTGCAGGCCAGTCAAGTTTACACTTGGCAAAATGCAGTCAGGCAAATACCATTCTCCTGGCAACTGCCAAACCCAGACTCGTCCATTGGATTGCCAGACAGAGAAGCGTGATTGGTCACTCCAGAGAACACGTATCCACTGCTCTAGAGTCCAGTGGTGGCATGCGTTACACCACTGCATCCGACGCTTTGCCTTGCACTAGATGATGTAAGGCTTGGATGCAGATGCTCGGCCATGGAAACCCATTCCATGAAGCTCTCTATGCACTGTTCTTGAGCTAATCTGAAGGCCACACAAAGTTTGGGGGTCTGTAGCTATTGAATCTGCAGAAAGTTGGCGAAAGCAGTGCATGCCTAGGTGCTTGATTTTATACACCTGTGGCCATGGAAGTGACTGGAACACCTGAATTCCATGATTTGGAGGGGTGTCCCAATACTTTTTGGCAATTTGGTGTTTTTTTCCAATGTCACAAGTATACTCTAAAAAATGCTGCGTTGTCAAATATGGACCAAACCAACCATTGGGTTAAAATGTAATTTTAAAATTTAAACCAACAGCTAGGTTTGTCCATATTTGACCCAAATTTGGGTTATAACAACCCAGCATTTTGTATAGTGATAATAATCTCAAGGTTTACTGTGTTTTACGCGATTCTTTGGTTCTTTTGTAGCATGGGTTTGGTGATGTGTAATAAAAACAAACATTGTCACATGTGCACCTGATGTTTTAGAGGACAATTACTCCAAGTCGTCTCCTGTTGTTTGAAAGAATAGCACAACTGTGAGCAGGGCCGTGCACAGACATTTTGAGGGGCAGTGGACCACACCAAAAAAAGGGGCACTGGGGTGGGGTGGCATTGGGGGCGAGAAATGGGTGCTTGACAATACAAATTATCCATCTTACTTTTACTATTCAGTCAAAACAGTTTTGATCTAATTTTGTGTCTATCGAAAATAGTGATAGGCCTATATGACATTGTATTATGTTGAATATCAAAGTTTTTGTGTCTATTTGTTAATGAGGGATTTGTGGAGTAAATGTTATAGCTTTTATTTTGAAGTAAAAAGATAAAATTAGACTCTTGGGGTAAGATGACCCAGCCATATTTGGCACAGAAGGCCCCAAGGGGCATGTTGTTACTGGTGTTATTGTTTTTAAATGTAATACCTATTGTAATTAACAGGGCTATTATTTCATATTTTCATGAATAAGATGTGCATTTCAGGCGTCTTCACTTTCATTAAAACGGTTAATTAATTGAGTGAAAATCTATTATGACAAAATCTTTAAAAAAAATGTATTATGACATATATTAAATTAAAATATGGCAATTGAATAAGTAAATATTGATATGCTTGTACATAAGTCCATAAGTACAAATTTTTTTTCCCTTTCAGAAGATTTTTCTGTTATCAGTTATTCAATTATTCTACTAAATTGTCAAAATAACATTTTAAGTAGAATATTTTTAGTATTTTACATGAATGACAATTTAATGTAATATACTTTAATGTAATATAATATTCAATTGCCCATATTTCAATTGAATATATGTCATAATAAAAAATAAAATAAAAAAACAATAGATTTTGTCATATCTAATTTATATGAAATTAGTTATATGAAATTAGGCCTATATATATATATTATTATTATTATTATTATTAAGTGTGCCATCAACAGCAAAGTTGGTGTTATTTAAATTAGATCAGATCGGGGGGGCTACAAAAATTTGATTAGACAAGAATTATAATTCTCTTCCAAGAACGTGTATTTTGTAAAAGTTGTTAGCACTATTAGAAGATCAGAAGCAAAATAATACCACCAGAAATACAAAAACAAACTACCAAATTACTAATTCCGTGGATTGTAATGCATACCGTTAATGCGACGACATTCTGGAGCTGTCTGAGCGCACAGACTCTGAGTGATGCTGGGGAGCAAACGGGAAAACACGGGAGCGGATTCGCGGAATTTAGCAGAGGGAAAACAGAACACTTTTAGCTGATGAGGGCAGAGGGGCAGAGGGGCAGAGGGGCAGTGGCTCTAGCCACTGGGCCACCCTCCTGTGCATGGCCCTGACTGTGAGCGTGTCAAGTAAAACACCTTGTCCGTTTGGGGAGGAAAATGCACAGCCAACTGAGGTTCGCGGTGCGGAGCGAGGTGAATATTTAAACGAGGCTTTAAAAAGTGCAGCAGGAAAAACAGCATGTTTAATTCTATGAGTCAGGGAAATATCATGATAACGACAAGAAACATCAACTATCATCACATATGGACTTCAGGGAAAGTGAAAAAGTGTAAAACAGGGCCCTTTTAAACTGCGGATACTTCACACTCTGTTCATTTTGCTTTGTGCCATTATAATTTGTCATTCTGAGGGAGTTCTTTGAATCATTCCCATGCAGTCGACTGTCGACACCCACAGACAGAAGGGGAGAGTGATAAATCGAGTGGGAGGTGTTTCTACGTCATCCTGTGGTCCAGCGCTCAGTCTGTCTCTGACACATCTCCCTGAAGATGGCTTGGGTGACTGAGAGATAAAGGGCCCTGTCCCTGCCTCACCGCTCTTGCTCTGATATTAGACGGCTAAGAGCCGTCCTGCCAACAAACCGAGGGCAATCCATGAGTCATAGATGGAGAAAAATGAAACATTCCCTGAGGAGGGAAAAAAAATCCAGTTGGAGGATAAGGGTGTGAGGGGGCTGTAAACAATGGTTCAACGTTGACATTACGTCAACAGTTGGAAAAGTACCACAAATAATGTTTATTCATTCTGAGTTTAAGATGCTTATCTTCGGCTTAGGCAGTATGATGGTATATATGTCATGCAATGGAAAGAAAAAAGTATCAATTGGTAATGATTCTGCTATACTGATAATCATCATGCTAGATCCGTTGTGCAATTAAAAACCATGCAGAAAACTAATTTGTCATCCGTCATGAATAACCTTAGCTTTTGGTTTGTGCAATATATTTATATATATATATATATATATATTTATATTTATATATATATATATATATATATAACAACATAAAATGATGCATACCACCTACAGACTGTCATACTGTCCACCCTTAATTTTGCTGATGGAAATGTTGGCAGGCCACTGCAATGTGAGTAAATGAGTGAGGGAGTGTGTGAATGTTTGTGTGACTCCAGCATGGCCTCAGTAAAGGTAATGTTGTGGTGACACACACATGTCCTTCAGCAGTGGCAGTGCTCCAGAGTGAGACACTGACCCGAGACCGGCTCTAGTCTTACTCACTGAAGTCAGACCATAGAAACATGAGAAAGGTCTTAAGATCTATGCACACAAGCTGTTTAAAGCATTGGCATACGTGTCTCTGAGTGAGAAGCACAGGCTGAGTGAAAGTGAGAGAGAGTTAGAGATCAACACCATGTGTATTTTTATGTGTCAGAGGGAGAGGGTGGTGGCACTCATAACTTCCTGTTGCTTGATTAGCACATGGCCCAGTCAGGCTATGTCAACAGAAAAGAGGCTGCATAACAAAAACACACTGATTCAACACTGGGACACAGCACAGCAATCGCTTCTGTCTAAACGCTACTGGTCAAATGAGCCAGAACCCAGAAGGCTATTTTTATCTCGTGCAAAGA
This sequence comes from Romanogobio albipinnatus, assembly GCA_023566225.1. Lineage (NCBI taxonomy): Eukaryota > Metazoa > Chordata > Actinopteri > Cypriniformes > Gobionidae > Romanogobio > Romanogobio albipinnatus. The sequence goes on along the minus strand of CM042261.1, from coordinate 14,849,023 downwards.
TAAAGCTCAAAACTCACTTGTTGAAATTCTTTTTCAGAACTCAGTTTACAGATCAAACCGTATGGGGCTTTAGATTTGTTCAACTAAAGTGAAGTCACTCCTGTGAACTGCCTTTCAAAGACATTCTACAATGTGAGCTTATAAATGACACGATGTGCTAAACCCAGAAAAGGAATCTGTAAATCAATTCAGCATGATTTTTTTTTTTTTACTAGACAACAATGTCATGCCAGCTGAAATTATGGTAAAAAACTGATACTTTTTATCATTATGCGCACAGCGTGGTCTGTTTCAGCACTAAATACGCCATCAGTGGCCCGGCTCTCGATTGCTCCAAACAAACAAAAAATATTTCTCTAAGGGCCTAGCTATTGGACAAAAGCTGGAAATGCATGCACAAATCTCCCATGGTGCCTGTTAGATTGGGTTTATAAAAAATAAAAAAAACTGCAAAGTACAGAGATGTCTCAAAAATTAGGCTCTATAACGATTTTGTAAGAGTGAGTGCTTTTGTGTGTCTGGGCTGTAGTAAAAGAACAATATATTGGACAGGCTAACAAAAACAGTATATATTTAACCAATCTGAGATAATTGGCATTGGCCAATAATTATTCCAGCATAATCAATTAGCAGTCTTGAGCATATATGTAAGAATGGAATAATAGTCCAGTATATTAATATAGATTTATATTCACGACGAGCCAAAACATTATGATTCATCAGCGTGCCACCAAACATCTCAAATATGCCAAGGCATGGACTCTACAAGACTCCTGATGGTGTCCTGTGGTATCTGGCACTAAGACGACCAGCAGATACTCAAGTCCTGTAAGTTTCAAGATGGAGTTTTTCATTCCTGAGCAATGTGTCCAGTGTGGCAGGGTGCATTATCCTGCTGAAAGAGGTCACTGCCATCAGGAAATACCATGAAGGGGTATACCTGATTTACAACAACGTTAAGGTAGGTGGCACGTGTCAAATTTGCATCCACATGAATTGCCGGACCAGGTTTTTCCAGCAGAACATTGCACAGAGCATCACAATCTCATGCCAGCTGTCCTCATCCCACAGTGCATCCTGGTGCCATCACCTCAGCAGGTAAATAGCACGCGGTTATGTACACGGACATGATGCAAAGGAAAACGGGACTCACTGGACCAGACAACCTTCTTCCACTGCTCCAAAGTCCAGTAAACTGGCAACCCATTGCATTGAGCGTTGTATCTGAGGAGGAAGGGCGGGGCAAACTATATTTTTAATTTGGACTGCAGTACCCATTCCAACCACTAGCTCATTCCCACATACAGCACCTTTAACAATAGATTACATAAGATTAGATAGAACGTTAGATTAGTGACCTTAAAAAAAAAATTATATTTATTTTTGCCTTTATTGAGATAGGACAGTACAGTGAAATGTCAGGAAGTCAAGTGGAAGTGAGGGTGACAGAATCGGGAAAGGTCCATGAGCTAGGACTCAAATGCTTGTTGCCCAGGCTATCAGCTCTGACAATCTTAAATATTTCTTATTTCATTTAGTTTTCATGTTCCTAAAACATAGAGTTCTAGGAGTCAGAGCCTTAGCCTTGTGGGCAGTGTTCTGACATATCACGCAACAGTGTTTCGGGTGCCCTGAGTTCAAGCCATGGCTTGAGGTTATTTCCTGATCCTGTTCCCCCTCCTGTCACTTCCTGTCTCTACTAAACTCAACTAAAGGCTTAAAATGCCCCAAAAATGTTCAGGTTATTTTCAGCTTTCCGGTTTCAGAAATGTTGTGTCATATTTTTGGACTCGTTTTGAGACTTTGAGCCCCATTATATCAGTCATTAGCAATGCCACTTTCTAGATGTTGGCATGTTTTCAAAAAGTATTACTGGGGAGTCTAAAAAGCTGCACTATTACAAAAGGAGACCTGAAGGACAATCATACTTTATGTATGTTGACATCAGGTGCATATGACAGCTGTTCTCAAGCACCTTATACATCTATCACATTTCATTTCTTTACAGAGACAACTCTGTTTTCTTTTGGATGTTTGCTAACGTTTCATGTGCATCTTATCACCCTCATAAAACAAACCACTCTGGAAATCAAAACAAGATTTAGTTAGTATGAAAAGCACACGCATTGATGAATGCAGCGAGATGACTAAACCCTGGATGAATGCACAACATGAATTGTAGGTATATGCCAAACAATGGCAGATGGATTGTGGGCTAAACAAGCTTTATATTAAATTACTTTTTGAAATAGTCCATAAAATAAATACATTGAACTTAGTGCATATAAAGTTCAATAACAGTGATTTAAAAAAAAAAAATTGGATCAGTCCTTGTAAGAAAAAGGTCAACCCTTATTTAAGGGTGATGAATATAATTGAAATAAAAGACTGAAATGGCATGACATAACACAATGCTATTTCTCTTTGCCATATATTACAGTTCTGCTGCCAAAAAACATTTACTCTAAAAAACGAAATGCATTACATTTCATCACAATCTATTAGAGTAAAAGATGAAAGAGATCCTTTTCATTTCAAGAGCTGTGGAGAAAGGTGGAGAAATTCATTTTTGATGAATTTCAATGATGGTCACTATTAAATGCTGACAGTATGAAAGTTAAAAAAAAGTATTCAATCATTCCTACCGGTACAGGCTGATTTAAATGCCCCTTCTAGAGTTAAATTCACATCTTTAAATCTTTTAGTTGAATTATTTATTCAGATTTTCATTTTTCATAATTATTGTGCAAATATCAGCACTAATATATAATTATGTTTTTGGAAATGAATTCAGGCCTCAATGTCCTTGAGCTTTATGTGAGACTACCTGATGCAAAATTTTAAACAAGGGAAGAGGTGAGGTCATGGTGAAACGAGCATTGCTATTGGCTAGATGAAAGTACATTAGGTTCTCTGGTTGGAATCCAATATCACAGAGACAGATAATTAAGACGAGATAGCAGAACAGGTAGCAAGTGCCAGGTCTGGAGAAGAAGCTGGAACATTGGCACTCCAGCCAAGCCCTAGTCAGTGTGTGGAAAAGTACATCTCTGTCCCTCTGGATCTGGCTTGCCATGAAATCAAAATTGACAATTCTTATTTTTTTCCAGAATGTTACAGTGCTTATTATAAACGATTTATCCGTGCACATAATAATTTTTTTTTTATTAATATGCCCTCGTAATCTTTAAATAAAAAACGTTAACCTCCACTCCCCCTCCACATGGCATCTGTTCTCTTCATGATGTATGTGTTGTGTAGGTCTTAGCAGAGGGCGGGACTAAATATCCTCCACAACTGAATGCAAACTGGTATTCAGATTTGCCTCCATTTAGTTAGCAAAGCCCAACTTCCTACGATCCAATCAATTCCAGAAGGACAAAAAATCAAATCCCCACTCTACATTTTCCTCATTCCAGAGGCTGTTTCACTCGGATATACGTCACCATAGGGAGGGGGGGGGGGGGGTAATCGCAACTTCTGTTTCATGCTGACCTTATTGTGTCTAAGAATGGACTGGATGAGCTCATCTTACAGACAGAAAGACAAATATAACAAAGTGATAAAGGCTTTTGGCACAATACCCAGATGACCTGTTGCATCTGTTGTGATTTCAAAGTGCACAACCAGTGAACACTTTGCCATCCTATTAGACCACAATACATGAGGGGCTGTCAGATTCAAAACCCTTAAAAAATAAATGGCTGATATTAAAACTATATAGTATTTGGTTTAAATAAACTAAAACAAAACTAAAAATCAATCATTTTAAATGTGACAGGCAAATTTATCATGCATCCTTAAATGTATTTATACTACACATCTGCTAAGGCTGCACGATTTGTGGAAAGAAGTCTAACTGCAATTTTTCGAATAGAAATTGTGACTGCGATAAAATAAAATAAAAAAAGGTTTGCTTGTTTGTAGGGCTGCCCATTTTTTCCAAAAACTGTAAAGATTATTTATCAATATGACTATTAAATAATGATGATAATAATACATTAGTGTTATTTTTATATGTATGATTATGATTCTTATTATTATTAAATAAAGATATTTAACAGTTGTAATATCACTGTAAAATAAAAAAGCATTTAAGAAAAATAATCACTGGAGTATTAGCTGCTTGCAAACAGTGCTGCATATTACTTTGAAACACGCAGCGCATATATACTTATTTCATTAAATTGCAGCCTTTGTGTTTTCATAATTGCACTAAGCCATATCGCGATTGAGGTTTTATTGATTAATCAATGCAGTCCTAACATCTGCATACCTAAAAATTGCACTTAAATCAATGGCCAAGATGTTCTTCACTGAACACAGTACATACTTATTGAACAAAGCATTTTAAATGTGACACTGAATGCTAAAAATAATAATAATCTGTTACAAATCGCATTATCCACAGTCTGTCCTACAAGTCAATAATGCCTCCTCCACCTACAATTGCAAAAAGGACCTCGGGGACCCCCCTTACAACAAAGGCCCAACTAAGGAATTGTTTCAGTGCTCCCATACAGACTCGCTTCATGGTGATTACGGCACAGACTGTACTAAATCACTAAATCAAACCAGAAGGGCTTGTGATAAGGTACCATGGGTCATCAATGTACAAAGACTCATTGATCTATTCCCGTACACTCATTACGTTACAATGTGTGGCTAAAGCTGAACAGGCAGAGTGCCAGACGTGAAGCCAGAGCACATGCTCCTCGAAAACTGTACATCGCAGCCATTGAACTTGCTATATAAACAAAAAGCTAATGAGAAAAGGGTGGCATGCAAGAACAAGCATACTGTATCAAAGGATATCTCCAGGCTCAACATGAAGACTGCAGACCACCACAATTGTTTTGCATGCATTCCTGATGTTTTATCCCTTTAACACGCCTGATCGGTTATATGATGGTGGTCTTATTATTATTAGATTAGGTGGGACCACAGTTTCCCAGGCTTGGAGAATGTGATCATCATGTTTAAATAGGCATCAAGACCGTGAAAATGTATGTGCAGATACAGCAGATCTATGAACTCAAGAGCGCCACGGAGCAGAAATTAATCATAGTTTTCATACCTTCGGGTCATGCGGTGCGATTCTGAGATTAATACAGTTAGGCTAACTCATACAGTTCCAACTTTCTATCACAGAGGTGTGTATAATATGAAAAGTCAGCACAGTGGGGAAAGTTCTCTTTTATCTGTGTTTGCAGACTACATCTGAGACGATATGACAGGGATGGCAGGAAAGTGTGGTCTCTTGTACCTGGGAGCTCAAAACAGCAGACAGGGCTGCTTTTCACTGTGATTTAACGCAGATGTGCCTTAGCAGTGAGATGAATGGCTGGATGGGGAGGGCAATGCGAAGACGAAGTACATAGTGCTGTTGGAATGCTGGGGCTAATAATACCCAGTGATTGGTGAGCTTTGTGCCCTGCCAAGAATCACGGGCTGCACAACAGCAACGGATGTCAAACTGCTCTGCCATTTAATCACTCTTTACAACCAGCGTTTAACTCTATTTTACCCACACTTGCTCTGTATTAACACTATCTGTTAAAACAAGATGTACGGTTTTGTATTGGCACATCTTAAAATGTCACATAAATTTAGTAGTGAGCATACAGTATCAATACTTGCCATCCTCCAAAGTGACTTACAGTACACTATTCACATAACACTAAAGGGACTTGAAGTGAAGTGCTTATATAAGGGAGTAAAGGTGTTACATCAGGCTTGTGACCTCAGTTCCCAGACCATGCCTTTTTGGAACCAGACACTTTTATAGCAGCCAAAATCCTTGAAGACAACAATCACAACACATTTCAAAGTGAGGCACAATATTTATAACATATGGAATTATACAGGGGAAGACTTGATGAAATCGACTGGACTGATTAGTCTGATATTAGTAGAACAAAGTAAAAAATGATTTAATTATATATTAACATATTACATTTTTACTTCTCAACACATGTTCCTGGTCTTATTGTGAATGATACATAATGATGCACTTTATTCTAAGGAAAAAACACTTTTTTAGGTATTAATTTTTAAAAGATTTTTTTCAAAATAGATATCACAATTTCATTATATTGACATTCTAGTTTTTAACAGCAAGGAATAAAAACAATTCAAGTTTAAAATGACTAACTGTGAGAAGGAAAAAAAGATATACTGTCAAACTTAATAAAAATGAAATATTTAATAAATATTCCATATACATTTTTATTAGTTTTGGCTTTAGTACAGTTGTAAAAAATTATAAAAACAAAATTAAATTTTGCATTTATAATATATCTTTATATAACATTTATTTATTTATAGCTGCCTTTATATTTAAGACTTTATATTTATATTTAATATAAAGACCAATTTTTTACAAACCAACAGTTCTATGTATACATACTTTTCTCTTTGAAAAAAAATCACAAAAAAAATCACAAAAAAGTCAAATGGGTCGCAAAAGTCATTTCATGTTGATTTGAATATTTTTCCTACAAATGTAGCATTTGTTACATCAAAAACGTGCACTAATGAATCATGCACAATAAGAAAAGAACATTTCATGTTGTCTTTCAAAACAGAGGTGAGCACATTCTTATTGGACTACTAGTTCAAATATATAGTTATCTGAAATCCATGGGGAGACTGATAAAAAGCTTCCTGATATTTTTTGCAGTACAAGTCCTCCTCACTGCTCCACGCTCATTCAGCGGATTCAGCAGAGCACAATAAAGCCCTTTCATTCTGCAGCTCTGATGCAAGCGTGATTACTGATGCGAGAGGAGGGGGGGGGTCTGGCAACGTGACCGCTCACTGAAACTTCTCTCAAAAATACCAAAAGCACACAGTGACTCTGACCTTGCCATTACTGTAAGAGCACACCATTAAATAGAGGGCAAAGGTGGGGTACATTAAGGCGGAGAGAGCACAGAACAAGCATCCTGAAGTGCACTATGGGTTTGGAGGACTGGTCAAACACTCCACACTAATATAAAGGTTTGAATCTGTAGTTCGGTCCTCGAGTTCATTCGTTCGGTCCTCAAGTTCATTTCTGATTTTCATTTTGTAATGCTGTTCTTGCCTAGTGGAAAAACATTTGCACTGCAAAGGTGGCTCAGAAGTGCTTCTAAAGTGGCATTTAGGTGTCTTTACACAGACTCGTTACTGCTGCTCAGAGGAGACAAATGCATTTATACAGCAATTACAACTGTAGACTTTGATACAAGGGTCAGAGCTGGGTCAGAGCTGGGTCAGAGCTGGGTCAGAGCTGGCATAACTAGGCTTTTACATGGCATTGCATCTTTACACTGAATTTTATACAGGAGGCACAGAGCGGCCTTAAATATGTAAAGACGCCTTTACATTCAAGCGACGAGAAAATCATTTGTGGCTGGATTTTGATGTTTTTAGTAAGCTAGTAAGTAACCACCTAGCCACAACCCAGAATACCTAGCAGCCATCTAGCAACACACAGAACTACCAGAACACCCTATAAAATCGCATAGCAATGTGATTAATGAGAAAAAAAAGTCTCAAACCATCATAGGAACCAGAAACCATTCCCATCAATTGTAGCAGTGACTTTTGCACAGGAAAAAGCACTTACATTTTATTCAAAAAATGTAAAAATCTCATTGAAGAATAGACGTCTCACCAGGATCACGTCTTTCCACATATTCCAATAACAAATCTTTCCTTGGTGTGATTCTCTTGAGAAATCTCCTTCTCACCCTCTAATGGCTTGGCCGAAAGTGAGAGGTCACATACGGTACACATAAAATCATTCTCGCCTCCAGCTTTGACAAAGATGATGGTCGAGTCCTCAGAGTTCATGTACAGGGTGTCCCAATAGAGGGTGAAAAATGAATATAAATTTCCATTTCATTGCACACCAGCCATGCAGTATTTTCACGAGTTGAGCTGTAATCTTTAGTGTTCATGAAGCCACATTCAGATCTGCATAAGCTGATACAATATGACAACATATGTTCATAACCTTCTGCACAATATGATAAACACTTGGATGCTGTTGTGAGCTTTCAAAATAGACTTTTAAAGGATTTTTTGCCATCATTTACTCACCCTCATGTTGCTTTAAAACCAGTTTGACTTTCATTTGAAACGAATGAGGATGGAAGCATTTAAGCTTCAAAAAGGATGCAAAAGTAACATTAAAGTACCATAAAAGTAGTCCATACTACATCTGTTCTATATTTATTAAATAAAGCTATCTAACTTAGTTAAAATATATTAATGTTTACCACTTTTAATATTAAAAAGTGGGTTAGTTCATTCTCAAATTCACTTTTTGTGTTTACTGGAAGAAAAAAAGTCATGCAGGTTTTGAACAACCATGTCTGTGAGTCACCTATCAATGACATCATAGCTGCATTACCCTCAATTTCAGTTTTATTTTGAAATCGGTAGAATAGGTAGAAAACATGGAAACACCAATGATGCTTTAATATATTGTGTTTTTTATTAGGCAGGCGAGCAACTGTTTGGATACATCCATCGACAGAAATCATTGTTATATAGCTCAACACAGTCTTATCGTTTAAATCTCGTTTTCTCACTGCAGTGTGCAACAAGTGTCTCATAGTGTCTTTTTCAGGTTTAAAAGAGGAGTCTAAGAGTGTTTAAATTATAAATGTTACTCTACCCTTGGAATGAGCTTCATGCCAGCAATTCAGAGATGCAGAGCTGTCAGTCATGAGAAACACAAGCACAGAAAAAAACGGTTCCATATTAAGGCTCAGGACAGGATACTCTGATGGCCCGCGACAATGCGTGTACACTGCTTGTTACACACACAAGGACGCGCAGCAGCACACAAACATTTTTAAATATTAAAAATAAAAATGGACACTTCTCTGGAGAAGCGTTCAGTCTTCCCACTCGCAGATTCCGCCATGTAAATAGCAAATCTGCCATGGTGCAAGTGCAACTGGCTTTTAAAGGGAATGGGAGATGAGACTCTGATTGGTTTATTACACCTTACGCCCAAAACACACCCATGACTCATTAAGAGAATAGGGACAAACCTTTTGGACCATGCGCCTGGAGCACCGACCTTTTTTCCATTGTTACTAGCAAAAGTGGATTCGGACACGCCCTAAGTGCACCTGTGCCATGCGCTTCAGACCATGCGCTCAGATCTTTAAAATAGGGCCCACTGTTTCTGTCTTCACTAACCCTGTCACAAATGCTTAAACAGACACAAGATACAATCAGAGGCACTGCTTACTAAGACAAAGTTTCCTTAAAGAATTAAGTGTTCTTATCTGTTTAATTTGCAGCCAGCAATATTCCATCTTGTCAAGCCCCCAGGCAGAGAAGACAACTTAAAATTACAGTGCTTCATGGGGCAAGACACTATACCTCTCAGAATGTTTCTGCAATAAGTGTACCGTAAATTGATTTGGATAAAAGCCTCAGCTAAACGACAAATTAACCATTAGCTTGAGAATTTCACAATGAAGCCCAGAGAGGTTCCCAACAGCACATTAATGACAAGAGTCAATTTTGGCTTTGCCGAACTACGCTTCCATTTAAAAGTTTGGGGTCAGTAAGATTTTTACAGAAAAATGTTATGCTAACCAAGGCTGCATTTATTTTTGTGGAAACAACGATACATTCTTCTTTTTTTGATTAATGGAAAGTTTGAAAAAAACAGCAATAAGAACATTATTTGAAATAGAATCTTTGGTAACACATGTCTTTACGGTCCCTTTAGATCAATTTAATGCATCCTTGTCAAATAAAATATGAATTTCTTTCAACTTTAGTGTATGTTGGGAACAATGGCTGGTCTCTCCTTAGGAGAGATAACACAATGTCACGCTGGAGTGTTCACTGGTGACTCACAGCAGAGTGGGAAGAGTACAGGCTATTTCTGTTTAAAGTGTATTAGCAGTGTGGAGGGGACCTTAAGGACTTGTGCTTCACCCATTCTCTTCGGCTGTCATGCCCCATCATCTCCTTGGACTGATGAGCCGTGAGGAGAGAAAAACACTCTTATTCCCCCTCTTATTTGGTGGGAAGGGGAAATCCTTAAACAACTGATCTTTAGGTAATGGAGACACTGAAGTGTACCAAGTTTAAGTAAAGATTTAGTCAAGACAAATTTTCAGAAGCTCAACAAAGTCCTAAGGGCTTCTTTCAAATTCTCTTCTTATTTTTGAGATAGGGCTGACTGCATCGAAACATTTGTGTGAAATGCACAGGGCTGCCCAGCTGCATAGCTGTTCAGTTACTGATAAGTAAATACTCATACAGCTAGCATCACATTCATCTTTAATGCCAGCAATTAATTATTGAAAAAAGCTTAACTTGTGCCCACAAGTGAGATGGATGCACTATAAATGAAGAGAGTATAAAATGAATCAACAGCATTTTAGCTGTGTACAATGGTAAATGTAGAGGTTTAATGAGCATCTATGAGTGTCACACAACCAAAAAACAAGACCTGCGATATACCTGCGCTGCGTCCAAAATCGAAAATACTTTCCTACAATATAGTATGTGAAAAACAGTTTGCCAACAGAGTAGTAGGCCTATGTCCGAATTCATTGTATTTGGAAAAACAGTAGGTGAAAATTTTCCAGATGACCTTTTACTTTCAGCGAGATTCTGAAGTGCACATTCAATGGACACTTTACTATCCCATGAAGCCACGGGAGAGGATTTATGAATAGAGGTGAAGCGGCGTAACTAACGCTGGTATGTCATGTGATAATGACAACATGGTGAATGTAGTATGTCCGGATTACATTCATACTATATAGAACACACTATTTTAACAGTCGTGAAGTAAGTTCAAATTCAAATGTAGTACCTACTACAATTTGAAAATGGCAGTCTTGCCAAAGCATTAATGTAAACGCAGTCAGTTTGGCTTAAGTTAACGTAACATGAAGTAAACAAAAATTGGAAAAATATTGTCTCCATGTGTGGGCCCAATACAGCGCTCGTATACTCATATTCGTTATGCCACCCGATACAGAAAAAAAACAATACCACACAGAGTGTGTACGGAGTTTCTGTCTAGAACACGTGTCATGTCTGCACAGCTTTCAAAGTATACACAACTGTGAATGAGCACGAATGGACAAGTTCAACATGTCACAGTGCAGTTGCTTTTCTGTACTCTACAAGACTGTTCTTAGAAAAGCATGCGGTTTTGTATCGCTCTTTCCTCACTCTTCTTTGACTACTGCACAACACGTCTTAGCTGTGTATTGCCACTTTAAGGGTTAGTTCACCCAAAAATGAAAATTAGCCCATGATTTACTCACCCTCAAGTCATCCTAGGTGTATATGACATTCTTTTTTCACACAAATAAAATCGGAGTTATATTAAAAAAGTCCTGGCTAATCTAAGCTTTATAATGGCAGTGAATTGTTGTCTCGTTTATGAAGTCCATAAAAGTGCATGCACGCACACACACACGCACGCACACACGTGTGTGTGTGTGTGAAAGGAATATTATTTCACTATTTAAGATAGCCCGTCGGCAGGCTGGTTATACGTTTTGGTAGCCCGGCTGAAAAACACATAACCCGGGACGTTGGGCTTTGCGAGCCCTGGCCCATAACGTTGCAAGTCCGAGTCTGATCTCGAATGAACCAATAACACCTTAAATAAAGGAGCCTGTGACAGTGTGCTATGGTATGTAATCAATAAATATCAAACGATCTTTAACAATGCAATACTAACTCATACAAAATATGTTTTACTCACATAAGTGTGTTGCACCATTCCTATCGGATGCAATATAGAAGGCACAGCATTGTGTTTTAATCTCAATATGTCTGCAAATCCAGTCTCGACCTGCATCTTGTTTACAATCGATTCCGCAGTGAAATGAAGCAAACAAACGTGCCATGTCTTACACACGTGAGCTGGAACCGGCATGTTTATTGCTCGGTAGCGCGATCAGTTTAGCTCCACGAGTCGGTGGGCGGGCTTGTGGCAGCGTTTCAAGAATACGATGACGTCAATAGTCGACATATTCTGAGATTGAGCGTTTTCTGGGCCTGGTGTCAATAAAAGCTTTTCTTTGACTAACAAGGAAGTTCTGAAACTTACAGGATATTCTTTTATTACTATGACCTTTTATATATCAAAGGCTCAAAGGAAAGTTGATTTCTCAATGTATCACCCCTTTAAAACTAAATCGTAAATGTAAGTAAAAACATTAGCTGTTGCATGATTATGTAAAGTTAGTAGGTTCCCTACATTAAATGTACAGGAAAACATCATGTGATTACTGTGCCGCTGCACTGGAGCAGCTCTAAATGTGTTGTCCTATTAAATGAAAGATAAAATACGATAGAAAATAGAATGAACAGGCATAATTAAGAGTGAAAATAACTGAAGGAAAAATCTATTTGCTAAACAAATTAAGCCAACTAATATGATGCATATTCTTCTGGTTTCTCTACCCAATATTTTTTTTTAATTACAAATGCAATGAAAATACAGGTATCGCCGAGTACCAAAAATGAAAGTATCGGTATTGTACTGGAAAAAGTGGTATCGGTGCATCCCTAGATCCATGAATTGGGTTTTGCAGTGTAAATACAACCTAACAGACCTGACGCTGTCTATTAGGTTGTTTCTAGTATTCTTTGTCAGTCTAGGAGTGTCACATAAATACCATGGTATATGAACGCAATCATCTTCATGTGATAGTATTGCCATCTGATACATGGTACCACTACAAAGGAAAGGATGAGGTTTTATTGCTAATGTATGATAAAACAGCTCACATCAAAAGAACTACCTTTAACCTAGCAAAATGCAATATTGTGGTCTTACAGCTTTTGCACAAACAATGAGCCCTTTATTCTCTTTGTATTTGCTTTATTGCTGCTATAAACACTGTGTAAAAGCGTTCATTCAAAGTTTATGTGCACATTGTTCCAATGCCGCCATCTAAACTCTTACTATACCACATCCATAATGTGTCTAAGTAGATCTGTGGAATGAAATATGCAGTGTCTTTGAATTGACGAGAGGTTATGGGTTTGTTTTTTATTATGTGAGAGGGTGTGTCCTGGATATAGATTCCACCTTCTCCCCGGCATACTGTTACCTAAGATGTATGTCTGGTTTTAATGTGGCCTGAATTTAAAAAATGACTCCAGAGACATAATAGAAAAAAGGAAAGCTGATCTCAGTGTGTGTGGTCTCAGAGGTACATAAATAAATAAAGAGGAAGGCTTTAAAGGAACATCAACAAAATATACCTTCAAAATAAGCAGGAATATTTTCAAAGATGAATGTGCTGTAAATATAAATGAGATTAGACAGGGTGACCTTCATTTGCCAAGTCATACATGTTCCTGGATCAACAACATCTTAGTTAGTCCTTGAACAATGTGTTCTTGTCTAAACCAAACTCTAAAATCTGATCTGATCAACAGGAATGTTCATCCAGGAGAAGGGGTTATACCAGGAACAGGGTGTTAGACCAGGAACATGTTCTATTTGGAAAATCCCAATCACCCAACTTCAGATACATCCAAGGGTTAGCAGAATCTTTGAGGATTGCCTGCTAAGAGTGAAAATCAATACTGACCTATTTCTGTCTAATTCATTATCACCCAGAGCGTCTAAAATGAAGACAACACCAAATTGCAATTATCACCTCGCCCAAAAAGTTCATCACCCAAAAAGTTCATCCCTGGTGAATAAGGTGTCTGTCTTAAAGTCACTGCAAAGGCAATTCTGAGATTTGTTTCTAAACCCATTATAAATGTTAGAAATGTATTGCTGAAACACATTGCAAAGACTGTGAACTGTGTAGTACTGAATTCAGAAGTTAGACCGTTAAACAGTTTTTCATCATTGCTGTGTTCAGGATTTTCTGGGCGGGGCTTAAACGGTGGCTCAATGACGCACTGGAGTCAATGTGCATATGGCCCCTCCCCCTACACTATCATAATTGTTGATGACGCACTGGAGCCACCGAGCCGGGCTCCTCCCCTGTCTTGGGTGCTTTGGCAGCTTTCCCCAATTGGGCGTGGTTTCGGCGCCGACAGCGGACACACCCCCAGCGTTTGAGAGCAGAGAATGCTGCTTATTTTGTCAAGATTTTGATAAGCTATTTTATGTACTTGCCAGATTTTTTTATGATTTAAATGTGGCTGGCTGGTTAATAACACATTTATCTGTGGTGTGAGAAACTCAGAACACATGTTTAGTTTTGACTTTACAGGGACTTTAAACTCCATCATAGGCAGCTCTTGTGCCTGATGACAGAAAGGCAGTGTCTTGGAAAGGCCCCCAACAATCAATCAGATTTTCATTTCAGTCCAATGTTTTTAATCTGCTAATCGCTCAGGAAATCTATTATGATAGGCCTGAACTGGAAATGTAATATTGATATGATGTCACTGCTAAATGAAACAGCTGGTACAATGATTTGATTAATCATTGCACATCAGTTCTGAAACCATACGTGAGACAAAGTCATATGTGAGAAGAAACCATACTTAAGAAGAAGCTTTCTTAAGCCCCCCCCCGAGAAGGCCTGGCTCGCAGTCTCCGTCTAATTCATCCCAAAGGTGTTCTATCGGGTTGAGGACAGGACAGGTCAAGTTCTGTCCCTCATCCATGTCTTTATGGACCTTGCTTTGTGCACTAGTGTGCACTCATGTTGAAACAGGAAGGTGAAATTCACAAACTGTTCCCACAAAGTTGGGAGCATGAAAATGTCCAAAATGTCATATGCTGAAGCATTAAGAGTTCCTTTCACTGGAACTAAGGGGCCAAGCCCAACCTCTGAAAAACAACCCGGCACCATAATCCCCCCTCCACCAAACTTTACACTTGGCACAATGCAGTCAGGCAAGTACAGTTCTCTTGGAAACCGCCAAACCCAGACTCGTCCATTGGATTACCAGACAGATAAGCGTGACTCGTCACTCCAGAGTCCAGTGGTGGAGTGCTTTGCACCACTGCATCCAACGCTTTGCATTGCACTTTGTGATGTAAGGCTTGGATGAAGCTGCTCAGTTTTTCGAGCCATTCCTTGAAGCTCTCTACGCACTTCTTGAGATAACCTGAAGGCCACACAAATTTCTGTAGCCATTGACTCTGCAAAAAGTTGGCGACTTCTGCGCACTGTGCGCCTCAGCATGTGTTCACCCCGCTCTGTGATTTTACATGGCCTACCACTTTGTGGCGGAGTTGCTGTTGTTCACAATTGCTTCCATTTTGTTATAATACCACTAACAGTTGACCGTGGAATATTTAGTAGTGAAGTAATTTCACAAATGGACTTGCACAGGTGGCAACCTATCACAGTACCACACTTGAATTCACTGAGCTCCTGAGAGCCACCCATTCTTTCACAAATGTTTGTAGAATCAGTCTGCATGCCTAGGTGCTTGAATGTATACACCTGTGGCCATGGAAGTGATTGGAACAGCTGAATTCAATGATTTGGAGGGGTGTCCCAATACTTTTGGCAATAGTGTATCTGAGCATTTAAAGTGAACATGACTTGGGCAAGACTTGATTTAACTATATGGAATTGATTTGGTAGTGAAAAGTGGAGAATGGAGACCAGAAATGTGCATTAACAAATAGGCAATAAGGAGGACTTTAAATTCATGTTAACAAACTTAAATTAAATTGCACTGAAGGAACCAGTTTCCACCTCAGAGTGAAAAATAAAATGGGTAATTTAGAGAAGTCTAAAATAAGAAGTAAAGCCACATTGTATAACACATATATAAAGATATAAAGCACAATTATAAAAAAATTAAAGTCGCAGATATAGAAAATCACATTGTATGATATATAGTCACATTGTCAGACATCAAATTTCAATTGTGAGATATAACTATGGTCAAAATTGTGAGGTATATAGTCACCTTTGTTAAATAAAGTCACTGTTATGAAAAATAGTCACAATTACCTTTTTATTTCTTTTATTACTCTGAGGTGGAAATAGGCTTCCAACAAGGATCAGCTGAGTTTAAAATTGACAGTGTGGCAAAAAGTTAAAGCTCCTTCATTGAGAAACCAAACTAACCTCAGAAAACAGTATTAGTCGTGGGTAGACCACAGGGAGTCAATGTAGCCCTACAATGTCAATACATCCCTCATTACACATAACCAAGTCTGGTTCCAGATCTTGCCATGGAGAGGCTGACTTATAGCCCTGTTTCCCCCCTCCCAGCACTAAGTGAGACACCCACTGGCCACACATAAACATTCTCGTTCATCCAGTGAGAGTGATGAAACATAAGCCTCATTGAGGAATGTAGTGACCACACCAGTGTTTGCACAGTGAAATGTACCTAACCACACACACACACACACACACACACACACACACAGAGGTCTGAAATAGGGACATTCAACATATGAGAGGCTTGAACAACCAAGTGTTGTAAAAAACACTGAAACAGAGAATTTCACAGAATTCACAATATTTGACTTGATCCAAATGACTGTACACTTTCTATCATCTTTTCTCATGGGAAGCTACCAGAATAACAGTGTGGAAAGACATTAGGATAAATAAATGATGACTAGTAACTGTAACTGACTAGCATCATAATGTGGGTTTGAGTAAAAAAAAAAAAACAGTGCCTGCAGACACTTTAATGTGAGGCCCACCTGTCACCAGTTGTAGTTTCTGTCACCCTGACAGGCCATAAAGATATAAAACTAGCCTCCTGGACCAACAAGATCTCAGTAAATATGTGTATCCTGTGACCGTAGCCAGATCATCTTGGAGTCAGTCTGTTCACAGGACAAAACCTTGGAAATCCCCTCAATGAAGCACAAGAGATAGAAAAAGATTCCCAACCCCCAGCATTGCCAACTTTAAGTAAACATTGCCCCATGTACTTTTCTTAATATACATTCCTGGTCTTTGAACAATTCATTAGGGCACGTTATTCCAAAGAAAACTAAAAAAAATTAGCACCTGGCTCCATCTCCGAAGTTTCTTTTCATTTTTGAATTATGCCATCAATTCCTCTTATTTATTAACTATTTTTAGACTTTATTGGTTAATTTTGGCAGTTAAGGTGCATACACATTTAACGTTGTACAGCTAATTTTCGCAGGTGAAATTTCAATAGGAATCCACACAATTGGGAATTTCATGTGAGGGGAACAGATTTCCCCACACAGACTTCACAATGAGTTCAAGTTGGTCACATGGACTCGTCAAATTGACAAACAGAAAGCTGCTTAGTTTGTGAGCATACACCATTATTGACAATAAACAACTTTTGTGTAGCCTCTGCTGGTAGATGCAATAACTACACCATTTTTTCCATTGAAAATCCATTGATCATTATATTATAGTAGATGTTTCACCAACTTTGCTGAAAAGACCAACTTAAACCAACATGCATTTCAATGTTGGTCCAGGCTGGTTTAGAGCATAGTCACTGTGTTTACCATCAAACATTTTTGACACTTTTCAATGAAGATCTTGCTAGCTATTCAAGCCTTGTTGGGAAAATAGCAGACCAGCATCCAAGGCACAGCTCTGGTGATTGGCTCAAAAACAAAACAAAAATGTTTCCAGAATTGTGTGCCTAAGCAGCAAAGATGGCAACACCCAGGTCATGCATTTCCCAGGCTGCATGCACCTGACAAGCATCTGCCATTTAAATTGATATAAATTAACGGCTTGTGCTCTTCAGGTGTATTAGATCTTCTTGGGTACTACAAAATTTAAGTAGCATTCAGGAAGATCAGCCAGATTGTAATCGGAAGAAAGCTGTGATGGCTAGTAGTTGCATCATTAACATGGTATTAGCAGGATTTATCTGGCCAACAGTAAGGATGTGCAGAACGAATCCCTTCAGCTCAACAGTGACGTGATTGATGGAAGTAATTACCACAACGAGCTGCATTTAGATCTTCCTAATGGAGGGAGTATTGAGGGATACACCATCTGAGAGAATCAAAAGGATAAGCACTCTCCTCCTTAACATCATGCCAAAAGATTTTCTTCCTCTTGTTTGGGCTCTTCACTGCCTTTCATGTCAGCCGTGCACAAAAACTGAACTTTTATTTGTGAGCTCTGGCAACAGTCAACATGCATTTACAATGCACCATGCATCTAATTTCAAAGACACTTGCAGTGCATTCCCCTTTTGACCAGGTGACGTATCTGTGCTTTTAACCACTTTAAAGTTAACATGCCCATGACAGGCCACGATTAAGGGTGCCGCTCTAATGTGGTTTTCTAAAAAGCTACTTGAGATCTGATCTAATGGCGGTCTGCACGCTCCAAAAAAGGTTTTGATGAAATAATGAACACCCTTTGTAGTTTAGAAAAGCTTCTTTTAATGTTTTAGTGAAATCTAGTAGTATGGTCCACTGAGCAGATTTACTTTTCAGTCTTTTACCTGTGTATTTAAATTATGGCTATTTTAACAAGGCCTGTCTGGAACTTCAGTTCCCCAGCAGACAGCGGAAAGGTAAATGCCTTCACAAAAGACTCTAGCACATTGTGTTGGTATCAGGTGATTTAAGCTAAGCTCTGAGATCATAAGCCTTCTGAAGGAACAAAGAGTAGAACAGGTAAGAGAAACGCTGGTTTAAGTTCAGAGCAAGGAGGTCTAGACTAACAGGAGAAAGCCATCCGTAGGTCACTCACAACTGAAGAACTTTTTTTGGGGAGGGAGGTGTGAAATATAACCTTGACATTACTGTTTCCCCCTCAAGGTTTCCAATATTAGTCAGGTGATGGATGTCACAAGTCAGGTGATGGGTGACTGAAAAAGAAGAGGTCTCATAGCATTTGGGCTCCTCAGGCTGAAACCTTAGATATATCCTAAAATGACCATGCAAAATTCTTAAGGTCATTAAAATCTTTGTCCAAAGTGAGAGGGGCCACTTCTGGGGACTCGGGTCTGTTCATTCAGTTGCAAGACAAGAAACTACACTCAAAAAAATGACTTGTTGAATTTACTCAAAAAAGCAGCGTCAAGTGGCTCCACACAACTACATTGAGTAATTTTTACAAATAACAATTTAGTTATATGAACAAAAGAAAGTCAAGTAAAGCTGACAAAATTTCTTTAAGTAAATACAAACCATTTGAATTTGTTACTATTACATAATATGTATATGTGCGGTTTAAAATTTATAAATGTTTATTATGTTAGGTGAACACATTTATCGATTTAAATTTACCTTATTAAATTAACTACTTGCTCTACAAGTGTAAGTGAAAAACTATTAAATAACAACAAGCATATTTTTAGAAACAAAAAGGCAAAAATAACTAAATTGAGGGCAGGAAGTCCATCCAATAAATGTGTGTATATGAGTGCCCACAGCCTAAACACAGGCACCACTCTTCTGCATAATGGTAACCACAAAATTACAGAAACTCCTCTAAATGTCCAACATAACTGAACATTAAACACTAACATAAACTAACAACATCTTTCCCTTTACTGAAAAGCATAACACTTTAATCCCTAAATTTACTCTCCTAATGCAGTCCCTTGCAAAGCATACTGGGAACTACAGATCCACTGCCCAGTTTGTTCGTTTCACTCAGCAATGTTAAGTTGACCGAACAAACCCTTGTTAAGTAAAGCTGACAATACTAATTTTTAGTAGAAACAACTCAGTACATTTAAGTTAATTTAGTTACATGAGTTTTTTAAGTAATGTGAACAAGGATGATTTGAGTGCAGCTAACAACAGTGAAAGTTACAAGTTACAAAATCATTATACAGCACTGCTGCAAAAATACCAATCTAGGGAGGTCGAGTATTTGCTCTAGGTTTACTGTTGTCTAGGGAGAAACTATACAAGCCATTGTACAGTACAGTAGAATAATAAGCCTTTTGTAATTGCTGTTAAGGTAAGTGGGTATTTTTCACGAGCCCCTCACATTCCATATGCACAGCAACTTGAGCCAGCACTGTCATTGTTCCAATGTACATGCTGAAAGACACAAATGAATGCCCAACCTCACAAGCTCACAAGATTCATGTGCTGGTGTCATTTAAAGACTGAAGAGCAATACATTGTTAGCATGGCAATCCAGATACCCAGATAGAATAGAAAAACAACAGGAAACACTAAACGTAGCTGAACTATTCTTCGCACTGACAGCTTCTTTGTCCATGAGTATTACCCGTGAGCCCTAAGATCAGTGGTGACAGCGAGACAGTGGGGGGCTGAGGGAGCCCACCTCTTTCCCAGATTTTTCCCTGAAACTAGCGTGATCTCAGGAAGGAAGAATTCCATGACATTTTTTGTGGTGATTAAGATCTCTTCCTGCTCAATGACAGGTGCCGTAGCCATGTAACGTAAATACAGCCAGGAGCCGAGCCAAGCTGTCACTGATGCAGAAACTCAAACTGAGGGGTATGTTGCACCCTTAATGAGACGGGCAACTTCTGAGAGTCGCCTCTGTAAGGTTATGCCCACAGGCTATGAATTACTAAATTCTGTGAAAACCAGATGAAACGCAGAATAATCATGAAAAGAACAGAATCATAGCCTCTCAACAACGGGTCATCAACCAGAAACCCTTCCGATTTAAGAACTGACACGCTCTAAACTAAAACTAGTGGATTATCTTACTTTTTAAGGTTTGAGATTTTTTTGGGGCAGTGCCAAAATGTATTTGGACACTTCAGGCACACTAAAGTGTTCATACAATACATTGCCCATACAATGACAGTCAACCGGGTCGAATATCTTTCATTATATGGGAAAAAACATTCTTCATATATTCATTCAGGTTTACAACAACATGAGAGCAAATGGTGACAATTTTCGTTTTTGGTTGAACGATCCCTTTATCTAATGACATGCTGCACTATGTTTTACAACCAGAAAGTGTATTCATTTTGAACTAATTTGTTGTATAATTTAAAACAGTGGTTAAAAATAAATAAATAAATAATATATATATATATATATATATATATATATATATATATATATATTCGGCTTACAATAGGGATGTCAATTTACATGAATTCCCAAAATCAATTGTTTAAATTAACAATCAATTAATCGGTAACCATCCTCTTAAAGGGTTAGTTCACACAAAAATGAATATTCTGTCATTAATTACTCACCCTCATGTCATCCCAGACCCGTAAGACCTTCGTTCATCTTCAGAACACAAATGAAGATATTGTTGATACTTTTGAAGTCAGAGAGCTCTCTGGCCCCTCCATAGACAGCTATTTAATTAACACTTTCAAGACCCAGAATAGTATAAAAACGTTGTTAAAATAGTCCATGTGACTACAGTGGTTCAACTTTAATTTTATGAAGTGATGAGAATACTTTTTGTGCACAAAAACAAACAAACATAACGACTTTATTTACAATTTCAGTCAGTATACAACGCAGTTTCCATTGTAAATACAGCACACGCATGCACTGTGGTGCTCACGTGAACAGCATCGGCTGCCGTAACTCGAAAGCGCTGCACGGAAACTGCAAAGGAGACTGACACAGACTAACTTACATTTATCTCACCTAAATGTTTGCTCGCTCATTGTATTTTTGTTTTTACAATAAGGTAATATTGTTGCTCAAGAGTTTATACAACACAAAGAAGCTTGAGTTCAATCTTTGAATTAAATTGGAAAAAAGTAGCAGAAATAAATACAATAGAATAGAATTTTTTTTTTTTCTAACACTAGTATTCAAGTGCATAAATACTACAGAAACTGAATAAAGTAATCAAATGTGACCCTGGCCCACAAAACCAGTCATAAGTCGCACAGGTATAGTTGTGGCAATAGCCAACAATACATTGTATGGGTCAGAATTATCAATTTTTTCTTTTATGCCAAAAATCATTAGATATTAAGATCATGTTCTATGAAGATATTTTGTAAATTTCCCAGCAAATATATCAAAAATGTAACCTGCATTGCTAATGACTTCATTTGGGCAATTTTAAAGGAGACTTTTTTTTTTTGCACCCGCAGATTCCAGATTTTCATAATAGTTTCAATAGTTGTATCTCGGCCAAATATTGTCCTATATCCTAACAAACCATACATCAATAGAAAGCATATTTATTCAGCTTCAGATTGTGTATACATCTCAATTTATAAAAAATAACCCTTATGACTAGGTTTGGTCCACATTTTAACCGGTATCGGTACCCAACAGTACCGGTTTTTCTGTACTTTTGGGATGTTTACATAAATAACTGTAAAGAACCTATAAGTCATTTCTAAAAGCGTTATTGACATTATGCCAGAGCTGCCCTGGTTTCTGTCTGCCATTGTCTGTGATGTTTGTATACTGTAATATTTACTAGTAAATAGTAGGCTAGGTACTTAATTTAATTAATAAAAACAACCATATTATTATTTTTTGTTTTTAATTTCATTTCTATGAAAAGATTTCCCACAAATTATGTTATGTATTTTCTGGTAATTAAATGAAGACATAAAACATTAATTTAATTTATCTTTTAATTTAATTCAACTGTTTTTGTCAAACAAAGTGCTGCACAACTGAGCTTTATATGGTTAAAATTAAAACATGAAGAAAAATTGTCATTTATAAAAATACTTTTTTTTTATACGTATATACGTATTATTATTACATTGAGCCCTATCTAAATTCTACTGTACAACAGTAATTTATTTGTCAAGTTAGGCAAACTTTTATTTTGATGGGTTTGAGTTTCTGTGTGTTTATGATATGACGGTAGTTTTTTCTCAAATTAAACGGTAAAATGCTCATGAAGTGACTCGGTGGCTCAGGAGATGACGTTCATGTCCTCATATGAGAGGCAGAGATGGAAACATGCGACCGTCACACGCGATTCTGAGTGAGAGTGTGTGTGAGGTAAACTGCGCGTCTACACATTCATTTGCACAGAGACACGCACGATTCGTATTTAAATAGTCTTTCTGTGGTTTAATATTCACACTAATCTATATCACAATATGCGTTCTCAGGTACCGATTGATTTAATGTGAATCGGTACTCTGTAGTACCGACGTAATTCGGTTGGTGCCCTTAAAAGTACCAAGTTCGGTACTCAACCCTACTTATGACTGGTTTTGTGGTCCAGGGTCACAACTGTAAAATAACACTGGATAGTCGTTTAGTCCTGTATAAATTAAATACATAGCCTTTTTCCTTACAATTAAATCTATCTTTTGTTGTTTTATCAACATTAATGAGACACATATTGGGCTGCTGTCACTTTAAGAGCTAGTGCATGGAACCATTATAATGTTACAATTTATTTTAGACATAACTTGACTGGGTTTATGAGGATACTAGCCAAGACCGGAATTGACATAACATTGTGTGTTTTTGACCATTAAAGCGCTATAATGCGTGAAACAGAACTCATTTTTGTTACTCGCAAGCTGTTTGAGAGAGAGAGCACCGCTGAATTACTCTTATTGTTTGTGTGTAGGCCTGTCACGATAACTACTTTTTGTTTCACAATATATTGTCCTAGAAATAATTGCGATAAACAATATTATTGTCATTTTAAGACTATTTTATGCCACTGAATATATAATCCTAATATAACAGCATAATAATGCAAGCAGACCTACACACTTTCAAATGACAACCTTTTAATTCTTTAGATTATTACATTTACATTTTACATTTATGCATTTGGCAGACGCTTTTATACAAAGCGACTTACAGGGACCGTATTACAGGGACAATCCCCCTGGAACAACATGGAGTAAAGTGCCTTGCTCAAGGACACACTGGTGGTGACCGCTGGGATCGAACCAGCAACCTTCTGCATATCAGTTCCATGGTTTAACCCA
Source organism: Romanogobio albipinnatus (assembly GCA_023566225.1). NCBI lineage: Eukaryota > Metazoa > Chordata > Actinopteri > Cypriniformes > Gobionidae > Romanogobio > Romanogobio albipinnatus. The sequence goes on along the minus strand of CM042261.1, from coordinate 14,825,227 downwards.
CTGGACCACCATCTCACACAGATTATGGAAATTAGGGGTAAAAAATATATTATCCTAAATAAAAATAAACAAATGGAATAAATAGTAAATAAACATTTTCCCTTGTTGAACGGCTTTAACACTCATCATTCTGCGTTGACATTTATATGTGCACCGGAACAGGGGATTGCAGTCCATTTGGGCTTATTCTTCCAAGCTGTCAGTAGTTGTCAGGAAAACACTATAACGCCTCAAATGGCGTCTTTTTTTCACCTGTCGTTAACCGCCCTGTGTATGAAGGAACTGTCCGAGAACCACTTTCGTCTCCATCACAGAAAACATACAAGATGACAGCACAATCCAGTGAAATGTTGGTGACATTCATTATCATGTAAACATAATGGACGATATATTGCATCACAAAAATTATTGAGTTCATGTACATATATTGTGTGATATATCAATATATTGATTATTGCGACAGGCCTATTTGTGTGTGAAATTAAGTCTCAAAGAAAGTTTTTAAATGACTGATTTGATCTTATAATCTGTGTAGACTCTGTGGATTCATTTACTCATACAACCTACATGCTAAAGTGAATAAATGTTTGCAGGAATTTCCCACATTATAAGCACGAGACCTGTGGGAATTATTAAAATGATCCCTGTTAGAGAACCATGGATTTAAAACCTTTAGCAAACCCTTTTAGTAAAAATGTCTTGTCTCAATCATACAGCCCTGGCCTATACCACTTAGTAACTATAGTGAAATATTCACTGTCACATATTTGCCATGGTATGAATGGTATGTTAGAGCTATAAAAGATTCTGGATGGAGGTTGCAGTTCACAATACGGCTCTTATCAGTTCTGGCTTCCTTTTTTACACCTCCACTGGTTAAACAAACACATGGGACACAAAGGACTACATGCACTTAAGTAAACACAGAGAACATGCCTTCACACACACACATAAGTTTACGCATACTGAACATGAATTTTGCTTTGTTCAGGCACTGAAGGGTATTTGGCCATGTAATCCAAAGCAGTTTACACTGAGCACGCACACATTCATCTTTCTTGTCACCTTCTCTACAGGTGGCACCAGGTTTACCCGTTCTGCTCCTAGTTGATATATGATCCTAACAGTGCTCCCTGTGATGTAATTTCCTCCAACAGAAGTTCTCTTGTGATTACATGCAACTCAGTTTTGATGTTCTTCTAGAAATGTCTACATACAGGGCACATATGATATGTTTTTACAGTAAAAATTTATTTTCTAGGTCATGAGGGGTAGCGGAGGCTTTGCATATGGAATGTAACTTTGGCCCAATTGTGTACTTAACTGAACACACAAAAAATCTCTCACTTTCACCACCTTTCAGAGGTTCACAAAAATGCAGATGGCACAGAGCTTACAAAAGCACAAGGGCTCAATCTAATAAACTAAAGCAGAGAAAGTATTTTTAGCCAATTATCGCTGAAATCTTTTCTAGAAAACAACACCTGCAGAATATAGACATGGCTAGCACAGATATGCAATAACAAGCCTTCTTGTCACAGGAGTTTAAAAGCATTCTGATCAGATCAAAGACTTTGTAATTTCATAAATCCTGCCCTGGTTTTTGCTCAACATCCAAGACCATAATGAAACTGAAACATAATAAATTATATCTGGCTTAGTTGCAGTTTTCAGCCTATAAATTAGTGTGTTCAAAGAGTTTCAAGTGTGGGCCTAAAAAATAGAAAGGTAAAAACTTTCAAGTATTTATTACATCATTATTTCATAAATATCATGACGTTTTTGAGTGCTGCACGCAAAATGTTGCACACAAACATTTCTAAGGAATAATAATTCAATTACTAATAAATGAATAAGAACTATTAATAAATGGTTATGACAAACTACTTTGTATGGTTTTCAAAAATGTATTCTAAAGTTGTAATCAAGCTTTTTTTCTTCATTATATCGTCACATTTTTTACTTTATGTCCTTCAAAACACATGTAATGACATGTCATTTTTATTAAACTTTTCAATTTAAATCAGAAACAAAAAAAATGCTCATCATAGAAGACCTATTTTTAAGTCTTTGTAAGTGTGACTAACATAAATGTATTTTCTAAATTAATATATCCAGACCAAAAAAATATATGACCATCAATGGCAATATAAAAATTGCAGTTTAATAAAAACAGAGAAAGCTATTATCAACAAGGTCTCAAATATGTCGCATGAGTGGACCAGCAAAGACTGATCTTTGGCCTGGGAGGATAACAGCAGTAATTACACAGTTGTGAATGTAAGACTGATATCAGAGAGGATAACTGGAGGAGATCAGTGCCTGTGTGCTTACACACATGTGTGTGAGTCACTAAATAAGCTCTGAAAACCCTTTCTCGCCAACATGAAGCTTTCATTTCCTCTTCATTATCATGCTCAGCCCCCCAGAGAGGGTACAGAGGATCTGACCTCTGCACTCAACCTCCTGTCCTTCACACAATCTTACAACTTCTATAGATGATAATGGCACTTTCACATTCAAAAATCACACAACACAATTGATGTTGGCTATCCAGTACTTTTTGATTCAGCTCCATTACCCATGGAACAAATCAAAGAACCGCCTTTTTTTGGAAACCATTTCAAAGTGGTCTCCAACTGTGCTTATCACACTGAAACTACCAGACGTGTGCATACAGTCTAGTAAACTTGGCAGTTGCAGGCAAGACAACATATTTTACATTTGTATCTGGTCATTATTGTTTACAGAGAGAGCACAATCATGTTTGACAAAACTGTAGTTGGGGGAAGGGTTGTGACTAAAGCCTTTGACCATCTATTGTCCAGAATCTGTAAAGCTCTGAAAGAGGTCCTATTACCCAAATGTCCACTGAATGGCCGATTAGCATGTCTTCTAACACTGACCTTTCAGCCTCATTACCATCAGCCATCATAGTGATCCCTGCTAACTAGCGAACTTTAAACCACATTTTCAAAAGACGTTAAAGCAACTCCCATCACAATACAAAATCAACTTCAATAATGGAGCACCCATCAATCCAGTCACAATCTAAAGGCTTGTCTAACCAAGTGCATGGGGAGGGTTTTGAGAGTATAGCTGTAATGGTTTAGAAAATCACATGGAAACAAATTTCTCACAGATGCTTTTGAACCTAAATACATACAGTATGGGTAGCTGTGTCACCATTACCTAGGCAAATCCTGATTTTTAATGAGGAAATGGAAATCAGAAGCTGTTAGCTGTGAACCTAGTAACACTATATCAATGCTGTACTATAATAGATTACAGCAGCAACTATAGTGTACTGTATAACAGTACTGAGATGTTTCACTGCTTTTATCATACCGCCATTTTCAAAAGTCAAAGGACTGTTTGAAAAAGGGACTGAGGCCGCATTTACATTACATGGTTCAAGTGACCCAATTTCGCACGGATCGGATATGATCCACAAACTTGTAAGCAGGAAAAAAGGACATGGATTCCGATATTCTCATATGCCTCATTCATATGTGATAATAAAGCTGATATGAATCGGATATGTGCATTTGCATCTACCATGTAATCGAACAGATTGGACACCAACTGCGATCACATGACTCTTTTCAATGGTCAGGCTGCAACAACACTGTAAAAAAAAAAGGTTCTATATGGCACCAAAAATGGTTCTTCGTCGTAATCATAGGGGAACCACTTTTGGTGCTATATAGCACAATATCTTAACATGTTCTGTATGGTAGTGGTGCTATATAGCTCCTTAGTTAGCGGTGCTATATAGCACCTTAGCCAAAGAACCGGTGAAAACCTCTGAAGAACCGTTGAAGAACCACTGAAACACCAGAATATAGCTATATAGCACTTAAAAAGCTTCCCCTATGATTACGAGCCAAGAACCACTTTTGGTGCCATATAGAACCTTTTTTTTTTTAGAGTGAAGGGCTCTTGTCTTTTTTTCTCCACCTTAAGAGACAATGTTTTGCTGACCTTTAATGACCCTTTAATGACCACTTTCAAGGCCCAGAAAGTTAGTAAAGACATCGTTAAAATCGTCCATGTGACTACAGTGGTGCAACCTTAATTTTATGTAGCGACAAGAATACTTTTTGTGCACAAAAACAAACAAAAATAACAACTTTGTTCAAACAATCTCTGCGAGTCTCCAACGCTGTTGACGTGTAAACAGTGCAGCACTTCCGGGATCTACCGCAGAATGGCGGCTCACCATTGGCTAGCTGCGTCAGCATCACACGCATGCGTTTGCGGTGCTCACATGAACAGCGTCGGCCAATGGTAAGCCGGCGTTCTGACGTAGCGCTTCGAAATCGCTGTACTGTTTACACTATGTCAACAGCGTAGGAGACAGTCACAGTTGAGAAGAGATTGTTGAATAAAGTTGTTATTTTTGTTTTGTTTTTTGCACACGAAAAGTATTCTCGACGCTTCATAAAATTAAGGTTGTAATCACATGGATTATTTTAACGACATCTTTACTACCTTTCTGAGTCTTGAAAGTGGTAATTAGACTTCATCAAAAATATCTTAATTTGTGTCCTCAAGATGAACAAAGGTCTTACGGTGAGCAATTAAATAAAAAAAAATATTTTTGGGTGAACTATACCTTTAATTAACATAATATGATGCATCATTTGAGAAATTAACTAGCTAGACACAACTGTTCCCAAAACCATAGTAACTTTAATGCACTTCTCTTCTTCAAACCACAATATAGCTGTCATTAATGGCTGCAGTTCCAACCGCACAACTTTGCAAATATGTTTTCCCACAGAGAATTGTGTTAATTGTTGCTAATGACAGAAATTGCAATCATAGTTGGCTAACAATGCTTTTGGGAAAGGCACCCAAGATCATGTTTCTCTCACCAGTGAGAGGAAAGCAAGAAAATGTAAATAAAGTCCGGAGGGCACCTGGAGCGGAGTGATTTAAGCTGAGGATGGGTAATCTTTGTCACTTCACTCATATGCTGTTCAAAACTGGCTTTCAGTCTGAGTGGGGACACACAAAACTTGAAGAAGTATACAAACTGAGGTGTGATTCATAGGAAAACAAGCACTTTTTAGGAAAAATGACAGAAAATGTCATAACCTGCATTGATTACAGTAAAAATGTATTTTACTGTACTAAATCAATGTTAAATTTGGTGAAATACTAACAGTTTTAAATAATTGGAGAATCTTGCACACCATTTTCTCAAATAACCTGAAACAAAGTTTCACTCCTATTCATTCATCAGAATATGACCCTGCCAAATATAAAACAACAAACTTCCCTTTTAACACGGTAACCACAGTTCAAGGAAAAAAATACCATAATTAGGACTAAAATGATTTCTAATTAAACTGAAGCAACTTAATATTTGCCACCGTTGCCTAAAAAAAATAAAAACATTTATCAAAATGACAGCTTAAATTGCATAAATATAGCTTCTTACACTGTTTAAACTTTAAACGGCCCAGCATATTAGTTTTTTTTTTTACTTTAACTGTAGCAAATATGTAATTTTGGTTCAACTCTGGTTACCATGGTGTTGTAGTTGAGAGGTCAGACTGAGAGTGTTCTGGTTAACCTTTACACATAACACCCAGAAGTAGTGGGGTTTGAAACATTGGTTCATTCAAGTGGTTGGTGTGGGTTTTGGATAATTAATAACCCTTCCGACAAGTTTCTTTGATGCGGACTCACCTGAGACACGAGAGGGATGAGCGTTTGTTCCACCGAGCGAGTTTGGATTTCCAGCCCGCAATCAAAGTTCCCACCGCCGCACGGAGACGAAGCCATTCCCGCCGATCCGACCCCCACGAGTGCTCACGAAAACACTGAGTTTTGGAGTCTCCCAATGCCGCTAGCGTTTGTTTGGGTTAGTTTAAAAGCAGCGATCCCTCCGTGTGTTATGCACTGTAATCCACGCGCACCCGCTTCTGAGTGACGGACTGCTCATGTAGGCTACTTGCAATATAGCAAACTACAACGACAGTCAGGACTGACTGCTGCAGGCAACCACTGGCGAGTCAGTATCCGAGAGCGAACACAGGCAGGGAGAGGGAGCGTGCGCGCGCGGTCAGAAGCAGCCTGTGCGCAAGCAGCGGCACAATATGTCCACATCATGAGTGACATATGAGTGTGTTTTTATCTCACCCAACTTTTCATTTTACTTTCTGTTCATTATTGGTTTGACCTTTTTCACTTTTACCGTCGCTTCACATTTCAACATCCTCTTTTAGTTAGCTATGTAGCCTATGTTATTAGGCATTCATTTAGCAGTTTTTAGTATCTATATACCGGTAGTTATTATTAGTATCTATAGTGTATACTCGAAAGTGGACAAAATATTTTTTTTAGTACAGTGTTTCCAAACCTTTGTCTTACATAACAGTAAGCCCAACCAGTAAGGATTTATCTCAAATAATAATAAAATGACAAAATTATAATATTACAATTATTACAATGAACAAATCTTAAACAATGTTTTGTTCCTAAAAAGTAACTAAATGTTGGCCCGTTAACCACAAATAATAATGGTTGTACCTTAATCTTTTGACAACCACTGATTAATTTTCATTATTTATTTTATTATACTATATTAAAATAAAATTATATATATATATATATATATATATATATATATATATATATATATATATATATATATATATATATATATATATATATATATATATATATATATATATATATATATATACTGTTTTATTTTTTCATATTTATTTTTAGATTATATTTTAATATAGTATTGTATAATAAAATAAATAATGAAAATTAATCAGTGGTTGTCAAAAGATTAAGGTACAACCATTATTATTTGTGGTTAACAGGCCAACATTTAGTTACTTTTTAGGAACAAAACATTGTTTAAGATTTGTTCATTGTAATAATTGTAATATTATAATTTTGTATTATATATATATATAATTCATTTTTTTTTTTTTTTTTTAAACTGAATGCACACAAAATCTGCAAAAGCTTTGAAAATGCAAATCTACAGTTATTTGTTGTACCAATACAGCACATTAAATTAAAATCACTGAGAGCAGTTTATTTTGAGGGGTGGATTGAAGGGTTTCACTGCCTTGCAAAAGAAACACGGTATACATGCTGCAACTGTTGCGATTTGAATTCTTATTCCCATAACTATAATGCATTTCCACACATCTCACACCAGCTCATGCCCGTGCATTTCTGTGGTGCTGCTGAAGTAACAATAGTCCATTTATTAAATGCTAATTGAAGTTACTAATCTCTTCACAAATGCGCACCGTGCCCCAAATGTCTCAGCCTGAGATTTTCTCAGTCTCTTTAGAATAAAATGCTGCGATTCAGTGTTTCTCAATTGTTTGCAATGGGCTGTGAAACTCTTCCGCCAGCATATTTCTAAAAGGTTGGGATGGCATGTTTTAAGCAGGGCAGTCTATTCACTGTGAAAGCCTCAGATGGTATAGTGATTCCCCCTGAGATTTCATCAATTGAACCAGCACTGACCTACTTCTCAGGAGATTTACTGTAAAGTTACCTCAGGTATTTGATAGGTTATTAAAAGGAATAGTTCACACAGAAAGGAGAATTCACTTTCTTTCTTCTGTGGAACACAAAAGAAGACATTTTGAAGAATGTTTTGACTGTCCATACAATGGAAGTCAGTGTGGTCCAGTGTTGTTTTGGACCCCATCGACTTTCACTGTGTGGGAAAAAAACACTTTTCACTAGGCTATATCTTCTGTTGAACTCCATCTTTAAATAATGCATGCCTCAAACCATGAGTGTTCCTGAAATGTGTGAATTGAGCTGTTTGTGTCATCTTCTTGCATAAGTAACCAGCTTTGTTTAATTGTAAGGCAGTAATTCAAGCTTCCAGGGATGTGTGTTTCCTCTGAGTCATGAGTATCAGGTGACATGAGAACACTTCCTCAAACCAGTGCAGCTAGAGCAGTGGCCAAATAAACTGAACCACACAGGGACTGTGGGCCTCAAATGTGGTTTGTCCTTATCCAGCACAAATACAGAGGTCCACCACTTTGCAACCTGCTGGCTTGAAAGCTGACAACAATGTTCAACGTCTTAAATGTGATCTGATCATGTTTTCTTCAGAATTGCATATTATTGCAATGCACTGTATGGTATCTGATAAATGACTGACATTGTGTTACAGTGTGAAATTGGATGCATTATTCAGGCAATTTGTTTTCTCTCTCCCTCAGAATTGTGTAGGGTTATTTGAAGGGTTATGTTTCTCTGAAGGGTTATGTTTCTCTCTAAATGTGTACTAAGACATATTTTGGGGGTAAAAATGTTGAAAAGTCCATTATTAAGCAAAAAAGAGACAACTATAAGCAAGCACAACAAACAGCTAAATGCTTTTTTCTGCACTTCCTTCACTCTTCTTAGAAATGCTGACAGCATTTTTTCCCTCCTGAGTTCCCTGTGTTGCTCAGTGCCACAAGACGAGGCAATGTACAGAATGTAGACATCATAAATGAGGGGACTTAGGACAGATAAAGGAAAGTGCAAAGTGAGCACATTCATCACCCTGGAAACATGGATCTGCATTCTAGCAGAGTGTCAGATCCAAAGTGAATCTCTAAGCCTTTCTTTACGCCTTAGTCAAACTGATTTCAATACCTATCATTTGTGGGTCATTGCTGGCAGACAAGCTGATATTCAAAAACTTAAGTGAATGTAAATTGCTTACTGCAGTAAAGAAAATCCACTCTGATGAATGGTGGGAGCTTTGGATACAAGTGTTTTGACTAATGTTAGTTAATACAGATCTTCTCAGTCTGGAAGATGAGTGGCTGCTGGCCTCAGCAGTGTCAGCTTAAAGCCTTCTTGAGTTTATTTAACCATTAGGCAGAAAGAAGCTTGCTGTTAGTAAGCTTTTTTTTGTTTCACATTTCTAATAGGACATAATCAGGGATGGACCATACCAATAACCAATAAGCGGGAATTCTTTGTATTTGCCTAAACATATTTGGTAAACACTCCAGTGCGTGTTCATGGAGTATCTCGCGAGATTGTCAAAGGTTAAAGTGTTTTTTGCTTGTCTGGCTATCACTAGACCAAGCTCACTTTAAGACTGAACATTAATCTGGGGAGTCTGATATGTATTTTAAGAGGATATGTAAGAGGCGTCATAAACGAGCATACATTAAATGACTCTGTATGCAGTTGGATAGTCCTTCAACCAATCAGACCACAAGAGGTGTGATCAACGGGCAACGACCCATCGCTTCTCTATACGTCATCGTGTTAAACCCACCAATAGCATGCCAGGTGAATAAGCCAGTCTGTGATTGGTTTCTTCAAAAGTGTAACAGAAGCAGTAGAAATGAATGTACAGGTTTCCAGACTGAGTTGTAGGGCGAAATCAAATCCTCGGTAGATCAGGCTGGGTTTACCGATGGTAGGTTTTTGCAGCATTACTCAACGTAGCCAATCACATACAATCTGTTGTTTCCTTGAACGCAGTGGCCAATCAGAGGTGTTTAAGTTAGTCAGAATTCACTCACCGCTCAAAACGCTGGAGTCTTTGTTCAGTGCTGAGTTCTGCACACTTGTGAATCCTCTCATTATAATAAACAAACCGTAGACACAATGTAAATAAGAGATTCATTGTGCAGTAGAAAGCTTCATTGATTATAACTAGGGATGCATCAATACCATTTTTTAAGGACAGAGTACCAGTACTGATATTTTTTTTCTGGTACTCGCTGATACCGATACCGATACATTTATTAATATCTTTTTTTTTCCTCTTTTTTTTGTTTTGGTGATGTGGCAGTTTTCCAAGCACAACACAGTGAGACTAATGAATGTAGGACAGCTTCTTTGTTATTACGCAAATGAAAAAAGTATTATTTTTATGTGCTTATCAAAAACTTAAAGCACAAATTTCAGTGTCCAATAACCTTCAACGGGAATAATTACCATTATAATCATTTTTTAAAAAGCATGCTGTTCGCAATGTGTGGGTTGTTGTCATTCATTTTGAAGTACTTCCACACCCCTGAGGCTGACATTGTGTCTGTTGCTGCCGCCGGTGTCTCTGTGCATGGAAAATTCTGTCAGTTACGTCACGTGAGGTATCGGTCTTTGGTATCGGGGGTATTTTTATGAGTACAAGTACAAGTACATTGACTGTGTGATAGATTGCCAGTTCCGGTCCTAGATTTCTGGGGGCCCTAGGCAAAACTTGGGGCAAAACCTAGGGGGCCCCTGTCAGTGCGTTCATAAAAACTTCGAAATGACCCCTAACCCCTTAAAGGTGGGGTAAGTGCTTTCTGGTAACAGATGTTGACATTTCAAATCACCAAAACAAATCACGTCCGTCCTGTGTCATGTCTTTTGAATAATGACGTACACTGAGTGAACGTGATTGAAATAACACTTACTCCACCTTTAATCTGTTCTTTCAGAGCAGTTTCACTGTCAACCAACAACAGTGAGTTGAAACATTCAGTAAGTAAAAAATAAAAGCAATAGGACAAATACAACAGAAAAAAAGATATGAATGAAATTAACAATTTAGCCTACTGCTTATACAGGGAGTGCAGAATTATTAGGCAAATGAGTATTTTGACCACATCATCCTCGTTATGCATGTTGTCTTACTCCAAGCTGTATAGGCTGGAAAGCCTACTACCAATTAAGCATATTAGGTGATGTGCATCTCTGTAATGAGAAGGGGTGTGGTCTAATGACATCAACACCCTATATCAGGTGTGCATAATTATTAGGCAACTTCCTTTCCTTTGGCAAAATGGGTCAAAAGAAGGACTTGACGGGCTCAGAAAAGTCAAAAATAGTGAGATATATTGCAGAGGGATGCAGCAGTCTTAAAATAGCCAAGCTTCTGAAGCGTGATCATCGAACAATCAAGCGTTTCATTCAAAATAGTCAACAGGGTCGCAAGAAGCGTGTGGAAAAACCAAGGCGCAAAATAACTGCCCGTGAACTGAGAAAAGTCAAGCGTGCAGCTGCCAAGATGCCACTTGCCACCAGTTTGGCCATATTTCAGAGCTGCAACATCACTGGAGTGCCCAAAAGCACAAGGTGTGCAATACTCAGAGACATGGCCAAGGTAAGAAAGGCAGAAAGTCGACCACCACTGAACAAGACACACAAGCTGAAACGTCAAGACTGGGCCAAGAAATATCTCAAGACTGATTTTTCTAAGGTTTTATGGACTGATGAAATGAGAGTGAGTCTTGAAGGGCCAGATGGATGGGCCCGTGGCTGGATTGGTAAAGGGCAGAGAGCTCCAGTCCGACTCAGACGCCAGCAAGGTGGAGGTGGAGTACTGGTTTGGGCTGGTATCATCAAAGATGAGCTTGTGGGGCCTTTTCGGGTTGAGGATGGAGTCAAGCTCAACTCCCAGTCCTACTGCCAGTTTCTGGAAGACACCTTCTTCAAGCAGTGGTACAGGAAGAAGTCTGCATCCTTCAAGAAAAACATGATTTCCATGCAGGACAATGCTCCATCACACGGAGTACTCCACAGCGTGGCTGGCAAGAAAGGGTATAAAAGAAGAAAATCTAATGATATGGCCTCCTTGTTCACCTGATCTGAACCCCATTGAGAACCTGTGGTCCATCATCAAATGTGCGATTTACAAGGAGGGAAAACAGTACACCTCTCTGAACAGTGTCTGGGAGGCTGTGGTTGCTGCTGCACGCAATGTTGATGGTGAACAGATCAAAACACTGACAGAATCCATGGATGGCAGGCTTTTGAGTGTCCTTGCAAAGAAAGGTGGCTATATTGGTCACTGATTTGTTTTTGTTTGGTTTTTGAATGTCAGAAATGTATATTTGTGAATGTTGAGATGTTATATTGGTTTCACTGGTAAAAATAAATAATTGAAATAGGTATAAATTTGTTTTTTGTTAAGTTGCCTAATAATTATGCACAGTAATAGTCACCTGCACACACAGATATCCCCCTAAAATAGCTAAAACTAAAAACCACTTCCAAAAATATTCAGCTTTGATATTAATGAGTTTTTTGTGTTCATTGACAACATGGTTGTTGTTTAATTATTAATGTTGTAAAATTAATCCTCAAAAATACAACTTGCCTAATAATTCTGCACTCCCTGTAATAGCCTACTATGCAGTCTTCACCTTATTAATTAAAATATACTTTAATTCTTATTAAAGTTACTAATATTATTCAGTGAAAAACAGCGGATGATTTTCTAGGTTTCTTTTATCATTTGATTAACATTAAATGACAGAAAGAGGGGTTTATTAGGCTGCTGTCTCTTTAAGAGCGAATGCACAGACCTAATACACTGACAAGCATTCTTTTACTATCCCAGCTCACAGAATAATCCTCCTGTTCACCAAAACCATAACTGAATGCATTTACGGACATTTTGACTTATTTTTGCGTGTATTTGTCTGTTTAGGCACCCACCAGAAGACCAAAGTAGCCTGTAGCCTCGCACGGAGATTGCAATGAACTGAAGTGAGTGAGTGTGAGTGTGTGTGTGTGTGTGTGTGTGTGTGTGTGTGTGTGTGTGTGTGTGTGTGTGTGTGTGTGTGTGTGTGTGTGTGTGTGTGTGTGTGTGTGTGTGTGTGTGTGTGTGTGTGTGCGTGTGCAAAAATGCAGGAGGGAGTATGTATTTCCCAACGCTATATACATATGTGTATGGAGTTTGACCTCACATATTTGCTCACCCTTGACCATAAAGATAATTAGAAGACGGAGAAATCATGTGGTTTTGTTACAAAGCAAGAAAATATGTAAGAAATTGAGGGACAGGTAATTGATGCCTATGCTTGTGACAGATTAAGATGGTGGATGATCATTTTAAATCCAGAATGTTCTGAAACACAACAAATGTTTCTAGCATTCCATTGTAAAAATGCTTCACACCAGCTTGCGCAAGCTTGTACCTATGTAAAGTATTTCAATCACGGCCAGAAGAAAAAAAGATGAACTGAAGATAACCTTTTGACACCCAGAGGTTGAAATTGATGTCAGCCATGTCATCATATTTAAAGGGATAGTTCAGTCAAAAATGTTCCAGTGTATGACGTAGTACTCTCCGGTGAGAATATACTAGTTCTCGCAAGAACCGAGTTTTGTTTTGCTCTATCCTCTGCACTTCCGCGTTCGTCACTGGAACTTACAGTACGCCTGCATCCTACTTCATACACTGAAACGCGCGTGCGACAGTTAGCGGAAGTTAGATATTACAGTTTGTAAAGTTTTAAATATGGATATTAAACTCATGGCTTTGCTTCAGAAGGACTTTATTAACCCCCCAGAGCCATGTGGAACACTTTTATGATGGATAGAAGCTCTTTAATTGACTTCAAAACAGAAACAGCCATTCACTGCCATTATAAAGCTTGGAAGAGCAAGGACATTTTTTTTATAAAACTCTGATTGTATTCGTCTGAAAGAAGAATGTCATATACACCTGGCTTGAGGGTGAGTAAATCACGGGCTAATTTTCATTTTTGGGTGAATTAACCCTTTAACAAGATCAACCAAAATACATATGTATTGAAATGCATAACATTAATTAATTAATTAATTAATTTTATAATTAATATAATTAATTTTATAATAATTAATTTTAGATATACCGATAATATAATAATAAATATATTAAAATATAAATAGTGTTTGTATTGTATAAATACAACTACTTTCAAAATTCTTTTTAAGGATTTTTTATTTTTTTTATTTTCTTAGATCTGCGATTGGAGGTTTATTAAGGCCTTTATCCTTCCTAGAAGATCTTTAAAGGTCCTTTATCTGTTGCCAATTTCCCTCTTCAGTTTTAATCAATTATAAATCTTCACATTTTCAAAGGGATTATACGATTGTACTTCATAATCCTTACTGCGTGAAACATATTCTGTGCAAGCTCCTCATTTCAGAAGCCAAGAAATCTTCATGACATGAAGCAGAGAGTGGTTTTCACTTAAGGTGTTTGATAATAAAGAGGCAGAGCACTAATAGCTATTTCAGAGCTCCAGCTCAGCCCTCGCCTGGCCTGTTGTCATTAATCATCTCATCTCAAAGGTTCAGAATCAACCATAGCTTATTGTTCATGATCTTGTCAAGCAGTCAGCGGGAAACCATTTCTGACAAAACTGTCACAGAGCCTTTGCAATTGATGCCTGGCAGCCCTTTTTGGATCGCCCGTGTCTGACAGCCGAGCTGAGCTCAGACATAGTGAGACGCTTGGTGATGGTGCTTTACATCTGGTCAATAAATGAATGAGGTGCAACCAAACTAGTTATTATAGACATCTAAGGCAGTTTATATGGTTAAGCATAAAACAGGGATCCTTATAGATCCTTGTAAGGTAAAGTAATGTTTCTTTGTAAAATAGAGTGTGACAGGTTTATTGCACAACTAGGATCTTAATAACCAGAGGGCTCAGTGATAATCTCCTTTCCCTTTAAAGTATTTAAAGCACGCCTGCACCAAAGAGAATTTCAAGACAGACATACAAGGTTTCAAATCACAACAGGCGTGGTAAATAAAGATTTATTCTCTGGTGTGCTTTGTAGTATGGCATTTATTTTATTGTTTATGGAGACATTTCTATACTGCAGCTGGTAGGGTCATTGGTATTATATAACAAAAAATTGGAAGCTATGTTACTCCAGGTTATGAAATTGAAAACACATGCATCACATCAAATGCTGTCAACCTATGTTATAACCTATTTTAATTTTTTGCAGTGGCATTTATTTATTATACTTGTGTAGATTTATTTAAGAATCACTGGTCAGTGCTCAGTTAATTACATAACTAGCTCCATCTACTGGTGATGCAGTACTATGACTGTCTGTAAATGTCTGCGCACCATGCATCACCACACATCATAATGGAAGCGAATTGGGTGAAGTCATTAAAATATCCATGCAAACATGTATTTACACAACAAACTTTTAAGTGTAACGTTTACTTAAGTAATGCAGTGCCCAGTTCTTAACCTCTGATCCTTTAGATCAAGGCCATAACCATGTCTTGAACATTGGAGGACCAAAGGTTTTTTTTTTTTTAAGGAGGAGGGGTGGTCTTTTCATTTAAAGAAATTAAATAATTAAATAACTAAAAGAGATTTTAGGGAATAAAGAAATAACAATGGTAAAACAAGTTCCTGGTCTAGTTATAGCCCCATTTAAACTCTCTGCAAAAAATATTTTATTTAAAAATATGAGCATATTCACTCGTGTTTGTATGTCTAATATGTCAACAACAAAAAAACGTGTCTTGTCACATTCAGTTATTAATGACATCATCATTTAAATGATAGCATATTTTCAATTCAAAATGGCGAAATTACATTAAAAAAGTTTAGTAGTTTGCATCAATGACGTATGTCGTTCAACATATCCATTGTAAAACAGTTGTCAAATGTTAAATGTTTAGCTACGTAAAACGTAGATATCTTACCACGCACTCTTTCACTGTAAAAACTACACTCGTCTTCAGTGAACATCCTTCTTGGAGCTGATTGGCCATAATGAAACATTGACGAGCGCTGTAATATATATACAGTATTTCATTTTTAGAACAGCAATTTGTTATCTGATATCATTTATAGTTTAGATTTTAGATTTATATCAGTAGCCTATATTTCTCTCACACACACACACACACACACACACACACGCGCGCGCGCGGTTTTATACTTTTTTATTCTATACCCTTACACTAATCCTACCCATCACAGAAAACGCTGCATTTTTACATTAAAAAACTCATTCTGTATTATTTATAAGCTTGTTTTCTCATGGGAACCTCAATTTATGTCCCAATGGTGACATGAGTCCCCATGAGTCTGTGTGCATTCAGGTTGAAGTCCCCGAATAGAAATGCACACACACACACACAAAAGTACTTTTGAAAAATAAGTTTAAAAAGACTCCTGTCATATCAGTCCCCTAATAAAAGCTGTAACCTCATGGGGGAAGATAGGTTGAGATAAAGGTCACATGAATGACTTTCACACGACAGCCAAATTACTTTAACTCATCTGGACATTTCCGCCTGTGCAATGAAAGACTCATGTCTGACTGAGAATTTAGTCCAATAGTCAATTTCTACATTGAGATTTGTAACGTTTTGTTTGATAGGCCTACAGTATCCATGCCACTAGATGTCGGTAAATGCCTGAGTATATCGGTCACATTGGTCAAAGAAACACTGTAAACCCCAAATTAGTGCACAATTAAAGAGCAGATGTTGGTATGTATCAATCTTTATGATTTGTCCTCACTAACCCTTGGTACACATAAGTAATGACAACAAACTGGACTTAGTTTTGGCTATCCAAAACTGTGGCTTAGCTACCAGTGCATGCTGCTATGTTTAGCCCGCTGTAATTAATTACCCTTCATAATCTGTTCCCTAAAACATAATTGGTTGGTTGGTTGGTTGATTGATTGATGATTGGTTGATTAGCAGATCTCAAAGGGAAATGACTGTTTGTGGAAAATATTTCAGAATCAATTTATTCTGGATAAATCCCATGTAAAACGAAATATAGAGCCGTTCCAATGTCTTGTCTGCATGTTTTTGGTTATGACATGACACAGCAACTGGAAAATAAGTAATCTGAATGTTTATGTGGAAACTTGTCTCGGACTTCCAAAGTCAAGTTTTACATGGCTTACTGCCTTAAGGTTGTTTCATAACAATATTTTCATTGGAACGTTCTTTAAAGATGGTAAAAATGTCAACAGCGCAATTGGGGAATTTACTGAAATGTGGTCATGTCGACGTCCATGCAGGTAAATCAACCTCTTATCACAGCAGGTCATTGATTATTTACAATCTGCATATTACTCAGTTTTTATTAAAATGACTTTTTAAATCTGTTAGTTTCATATGATGTTCTTTCAACATAACTACTGACTAATAGCAAAAGGTACACGATGTTTAGACAATAATAAAAGCAAAGTGGCATTGGCACTGATATTTTTAGTCTTACCAATACAGCCTATAAGACTGGGCCAAGTACATGCATAAAGGAAGTGAACACCACAGTCCATCTAAACTCAATTCTATAAAAAAGCATTCACAGCAAGAGTATGACATAAAAATAGAATTAATAATCAGACTGACAAATAATGACCTATTCTGGTCCTGAAGTTTTAGATGGAACAAATGTCCCTTTCCAGTCAAGACAGTTGACTCTGGGTAAAATGTTCTCTGTTAAATATGATTACATGATATATAGATCAAGCATTACCTAGCTCTCAAATACATAACGAAAAAGCCATAGCTATATTTAGATTCAATTTGTTTAAAGTATTATTACAATTTCCAGAAGCCTTCATGAAGAAGAGTAACGGTTCCAAACACTTGGGAGAGATGTTTCCTAAAGTTTGAGTTCCTGTCGAGACATAAACACTGTTGATAAACTGAACAGAATGACACAGGCCAAATCTCAGATGATTAAGAGAGAACAGATTGTTGGCTCAAACAGAATCCCACCTGCCTGCCATAAACTTCTAACTAAATCCTGCATTACTTACTTGCATACGTGGCTGCAGTGACAACCTCTGTTTGCAAGCTTCTGATGCTTAATAGAATTATTGTCGCAAAAGAGTTCGCCCAAAAATCACAATTCTGCTCATAATTCTAAGCGTTATTTACTCATCACAGACAAAATAACAGCCTATCAGTTTGTAAAGACATGGGTGAGTAAATAATGACAAACTTTACATTTTCGGTTGAACTATCCCTTTAAAAAACATGCACATTGAGAAATGTTGTTGATTCCCAACACCCAAGACAAAAGACAAACCCTGAAAAGACAATTTTCATGCAAAATCACTCTAATTATTCTAATTTTAAATAAATATCTATTTCTATGGGTCAGTAATGCATTTTAAATATTTATGGGTACGTTTGAATAAATAAATATATATAAGGCACTGATATAGTATAGCAAAGCACCCATTTTTGTTTCAGACTTATTTATGATTTTGTCGGAACACATCTGGAACACATCTGCTTCCTTAAACGGGAGGAAAAGTGTTTAAATGTGCCTTTCCAGTGCATACTTCTCAGTACATGCTCTCTTTCCCTTGTATGAGAAGAGTCATAACTCTCATATATATGACCGAAAGAATATTTAATCTTCAGAGTTCAGACTGAACCATGACAGCCCTCCATTGACCCGTCTTGAAATATGAAAAGGCACACATGGTTGCGGAAATGCATTTAAAATAAAAATCATGTCTCTTTAGATATGTCAGAAAAGGCAGTGAAAAATGCTCCTGGTAAAATTGTCTTTTTTCTTTATTTAAGCTTATTTGAAGCAGAATAGCATGATTTTGTAATGTTCAATAGTCTTAGTTTATTCCCACACATTAAGTGAATGAAACCTGCAAGCAATTTGAGTATAATGGAAATGTCAGGACAGTTAGGTCATGCCACAGTTGAGATTAATTGGACAACTATATGGAAGCACCATAGGAAATGCTTTCACAGATCACATTCAGCTTTTACTAGCATCTAAATTAATATTTCATTTTAAAACATACAAGTCATTTAATTTCAGATAAAATACTTGAAAGTTCTTTCTAAATAGTTAGTCGTTTTTATGATGTGTGAACTATCACTCGCAGAAGTAGGACATGACTTATGTGCTGCAACAGCATGATACTTTTTTTAAAGTGTTGCAAGACAGACATGTATTTGTGGCTTTCCAAATAGTGTCATAGCCAACACTTTATATCTTGACCAAGACTGCAGTCTGAAAATGATTGTCTCATTTATCTACTGTATACACAATGAAAAGAACGGAAGCATATAAACTTAATAAGCCTGAGAGTAAATTATATTCACGCAGAAAACCTGCATGTATATACAGTATAAATTCCAATTCTTTTGTAGGATTTTAGATCAAAATTGTTATTACAAAATAGGGCGGTAATTAGATAAAATACTTTAAGGAACATGCCGAATGCATAATATCATTGCGCCTGCTGCACTCATGGTACGGGAGCAAAGTTCCTCGATTATTACGCAGGAATGAGAGAATAGTTCCTAGACATATCGGTCTAGAAAATCGCAAATTTTCATTTTCCGTCGGTCTTAGTACACGGTGTATCTATACACATCACAAATAGGAAAATGTTGGCGTTATTTTGTTTCTTATTGAGCAGTAGGCTAGCTGGAGCCATTTACCTCCAGTCTTTGTGCTAAGCTAGGCTTGGTGTGGGTGCGTCAGACAGAGTTATGGCCCGTACGGAGATGAGAATGGTATGTATGGACTTATCTAACTCTGGGGGATACGGTGAATAAGCTAAAGTCCCAAAAAGTTGGCATGTTCCTTTAAATCCAAATTTGTTTGTTTTTTTCAGAAGGGGCTGTACAATAACATGCTAAAAGAGGTCATATAATTGTTGTTATTAAAAGTTAATATGATTCTTTAGTGCCTAAATGAAAAGTTTGTAATATACTTTAATTAAAAATTTTCATTAGTACTGTAAGAAAACACTCATATAACCTGGTCAAAAACAGCTCTGTTTTCAGCAAGCAATTTCAGTGCATGTGACTTTAAACGATAATGAGCTTTGCTCACCGCCCCTCTGTTCTGTGGGGTGTGTGGAGTGTTGCCTTGACAACAGTTGAGGGTATATTTTGGATTTAAGAATGGCAACCGGATTTTCTCAGTGCAACCGTATCATTTTGAACCAGAGTCGGACCCGGAACAAGATGACGGCCCCAACGAAGTTCAACAATTAAGGTATCTGACGTTTATAACGTTTCTGAATGGTTGGTTAAGGTAATGTCACTTTGATCTATCTTTGTACTGGCAGGGTAGCGTAGTGAGATACGAATGTGTTTACTGATGTATACGTTGACAGTATACATTCATTGACAGATTCTTGTGTTACCACGTTAACTTTATCACCAGCGTACACAGTTTGTAATAACCATAACGCATTGTTCATTATAAACGTGGGATTATGAATTATAGTGAGAACGTCATACATAGAAAGCATGCCGTAATGTAACTTACCCTGTAAACTTTAGCTGCATTCATCGTGAAGCGTGGAAGCGATTTGCAAAGGTTAATATAAAGGTTAATAAAACGTTACACTCACTTCTTCTGGAGGTGCAGCAGGAACACGAATAGTTGGTAGTGATCCTTTTTTCAGGAGCAGCTTCTTAGCAAAACCTGCTTTATACTGACCCTCGTTTATAAAGCAGTCTGGTGAGAAATCATTTGTGCAAACATGAAAGCATTGACGTTGATTCGGATTAGGAACATCAAAATGACTGCTGTGTTCGTTATTACACCCAAGAACATAACACCACAATCGCTTAGACGCCATTCTGCTCCAGCATATCAACAATGGCGGACTATGATGACAGCTCACTCAGTCTGTGTTGAAACGCTGCTGTCAATTAGTGGGAGGGGCGTACACCGTGTGATGTCACACGGTCAGACGGCTGGATTTGAGACAGGGGAAAACATATAAGGAGATTTAAAAAAAAAAAAAAATAAAAAAAACACTGGATGGATTTTTATCATTATAGGATGGTTGTGTAAAGGCACTGCCAACACACATTTCCGTACAATCAACTTGTAAAAGTGCATGTACCATTATATGACCCCTTTAAAACTAATTGGAACTACTCCTGTTGTAAAACTTCTATTCATTAAAGTAAGTATACTGGGACCAATGATATTGGAAGTCTGCTTAACTGATCTTGATGGAATAACACTGCAACAACAATTTGTAGGTTTCAACTGGCCAACTATCTCAGGTAAAGACCGAAAAGAAATTGGTGTAAATTGATCAAACACAGCAGAAATGGTACAAGTAAGTAAGGGGC
Source organism: Romanogobio albipinnatus (assembly GCA_023566225.1). NCBI lineage: Eukaryota > Metazoa > Chordata > Actinopteri > Cypriniformes > Gobionidae > Romanogobio > Romanogobio albipinnatus. The sequence continues at coordinate 14,804,368 of CM042261.1, read as the reverse complement.
TGTATAAAATACGTTCAATATGCAACCTGATATCAATTTTCTGAACAAAAAAGTTCAACAGATCATCAGACACAATAGCGGACAGATCAGGACATGTAACAGTTGGATTACTGTTACATGTCCTGATCATGTCTTGGAGTTAATATTGAATGGAACTTGGTAGCACTTTATTTTACAATCCTGTTCCCCATGTACATACTATATACTTATTATAGTAATTACAATAACTGGGTAATAACCCTGAACCTACCCCTAAACCTAACCTTAAAGGGATAGTTCACCCAAAAATGAAAATTATGTCATCATTTACTCACCTTCATGTTGTTCCAAACCTGTATACATTTCTTTGTTCTGCTGAACACAAAATAAGATATTTTGAAGAATGTTTGTAACTAAGCAGAGAGAGCAATCATTGACTACCATAGTAGGGGGAAATTATACTATGGTAGTCAATGTTTGCTCTCTCTACTTGGTTACCTTATATCAACCAGTACTTTCTTAGGTAAGTAAACTGTAAGTTCATGTAAATACACATACTGTAAAATAAAGTGCAATCAGCACTTAAGAATTGCCAGTGTACTTAATGAGCAAAATAGTTTATTTTAGCTGTCTTAAGTTAACTGCATTCTGATAGGTTGATAAAGACTGATATGTGATATGACACGTAATTTGACCCTTTTCCACCTATGCTCTGCTCTCCTAGCCCCAGGTAACGTCATCCATCCAGGGTTCTGATTTGGAATAAACACTCTTAATCTTTAAAGGAGCGATGAAATTTAGGTTAGAGGAACATACAGAATTAAAAATGTCAAGAGAAACATTCACATCCAGATGCAGGGAAGTGCTCTCAAGAGTAAAGGTAATACTGTATAAAAAGATTGTTACTCCGTTACACTTACTCCGTTGACGTAAGTGAAGCCGTCAGTGTCCAAATATAGAGCTGACATCTTAGGTCTCGAGTCTGCTCAGTAGTCAGCGCGAAGTGGAGCCCTGATATCTGGGTCCCGCCCACACTCAACAACTTTTTGTGAAATAAACAGTTATGGAAATGTAGAGATTAAAGTTAAAGCTCCAATCTCCTCCTAAAGTTCCTGAAAAATATCCGTTAGTGCCTCAGTGACTACTTCGCTCAGAGAAGCTGTCAATCAGAAGGTCACACCCCCATTTTTATAGCATCAAACAACTAACTAAAACCAAACTTAATTAAAAACGAACATTTGAACTAACACCAGCTTGATAAAAACAGCCTAAAATGACAGAAAGCTTTGGAAAAACTGCATTTGAAGTGTAATTTGATTGTTTAGTTTTTATACGTTCCATTAAATTACATTTTATGACTTATAATGCATCCAGCCACCTGGGGGCGATCGAGAAGCTTTGGCATCACTTTTGAGGACACGTGTGGCACACTTGGTACTGGTAATATCAGGCCCAGAGAATTAAAAAAAAAGTGCTTAAATGTGTTTCAATTCCGAACATGGTGAACTGGAGAACATGTATTGCGAATGATACATGGAATAGTTACAGTACAGGTAATAAGCATATGATCTGAAAGAGCTGAGTAATGAATTTCAACATCTCCAACAGAAAGGCCTTAAGTCCATGTTAAATTCATGATCATGAGTAAGTCCATGTATGTTGTGGGAGGTTAAAAAGTCAATCATGTCCAAAAAGACTTTAAAGGTCCCGTTCTTCGTGTTTTTTTGAAGCTTTGATTGTGTTTACAGTGTGCAATATAACATGTGTTCATGTTTCGCGTGTAAAAAAACCCAGTATTTTTAACACAATTTACTTATCTATATACCGCTGTTTTCACGGTCCTAAAAACGGCTGATGACTTCCTTTATTCTATGAAGTCCCTCCTTCAGAAATACGTAACGAGTTCTGATTGTGCCAGCGGTTCCCGTGTTGTGATTTGACCGCATCTTAGCAAACGTGGCACGGTTCCTGTGTTGTGATTCGACAGCAGCTTAGCGCACGTGGAAAGGTCACGCCTCTTAACGGGAGATGTATGCGCTTAATGATCTCTACAGCGTCCCTGGGAAAGCCAAACAAAGGTGATTTGACTCCGGGATGAAAATAACAGCGTCTCGACGACATGGCGACAAACACACTCAAACGCAACACTTCCTTTTCTCCACGCGACCGTCCTCTTCTCCACGTGGGACAGCAACAAGACCACGCCCCCTTTTTTCGCGTATTCTTGTGGGCGGAGGTTAGTCTGTTCTACTGTTCTACTGACCTCATTTATGAAGGAAGTACCAGGATGTAGTCCAAGCCAGCCGTTCGCTGTAGGCTTTGAAAGGGAACTTCTGTTAAATGAAATATCTCGCTTGGCATTGAACTTTGAGCTTTATAATTTTACAGGTATTATTTATGCTCTAACAGCAACATTACACACTAACTGAAGTTTGAACAATGGGATCACGAAGAACGGGACCTTTAACCAGTGAGTTAGATGGACAACAGACATGCACGTTGAAATCTCCAATAATTAAAAGTTTATCATATTTTAGACAAATTTCCCCTAAAAAGGAGGACTTCCATATAATAAAAAGCATGGCTAAGAACCTTTAAAGGGGAAGCAATAAGCGTATAATATACGCTTAATATGGGGCGGCAGTGGCTCAGTGGTTCATGTAGGTTGTCTACAAACCGGAAGGTTGGTGGTTCGATCCCCGGTTCCACCTGACCAAGTGTCGAGGTGTCCATGAGCAAGACACCTAACCCCAGCTGCTCCCGACGGGCTGGATGGCGCCTTGCATGGCTGACACCGCCGTCGGTGTGTGAATGGGTGAATGTGAGGCAATGTGTAAAGCGCTTTGGATGGCCATTGGTCTGTTAAAAGCGCTATATAAATGCAGTCCATTTATAATATGCCCATTGGTTTAGACAGCTGGGCTGGAGGCTACATTACATCAAACATATTATATTCAGTGGCACAAAGCTCAACACAGCCTCCACTATTCTTATTCACAGTCAAAGGAAGAGCAGACATGTGCATGTTTTTATAATCAAAAGCTTAAACCACCACATACGGCTTCTGGTGTTTTGCTTGATCCCGAGAACTGTTAGATCATTACACAGATGTTAGAGATGTTACCACAGGGGTGGAAAAAAGAGGTCTTTATCTTCATCTACCACATCCATCCCATCTCAAGGAAACCTGCCCTTGGGGTCTATCTCTAGTTACTGACTGTTTAGGAACAAAGTCCAGGAGCTGCTCTACCAATCTGAAGACTATAATGATAATATCTAATACTAGACCAGCATTAGTTGCTTTTTCAGAGGCCAAACTGTGAGATAACATGCTTTCCTTTGGCTTGCTATGGGAAATGTCTGTCTCAGACATGAATGCTTCTGGCCGTGTGTTCATTGGCAATTATATAAGCATTATGGTTTCAGATTTACCTTTGATCTGCACCTTTGATCTTCTCCCACCTTTGGCATGGAATGTTTAACACATGTTATATGCAATTTGAGCCCTTTATATTGTCAAACTACAGATTTTTAGTCGATTCTTTTGAATGGTTATAGTTTGGGGCTGGCAACGATTTTAGCCCATCGGTTGAGATCACTAACTGATGAATTGTTAGCAGTAAATTACAATGTCCATGAGAGCAGCAGCAGAAGAAAGAGCTTGTAATAATTTCGACATCAAACCAAGCATATGTGCACCACTAAATGTGAGCTCCATATGCTTTCATGAAACCTATATGTTGCAAAACAAATGCTTACTCATACTTCAGCCAATCAAGTGCAATCTGATAAAACGGCAAGAGCGAGGCTATTTTTAGGTGCATGTGGCTTTCTGTGACTCGTTTAGTTGACCATGTGAGAGGTAGTTGTGATCTTTCCATAAAATAAACTGAGCTGTACAAAACAAGATATAGAGTATAATGTTGACTTTAAGGTGGAGGGTTGATTCTGTTTATATTGTGGGAAAGCAAGCAAAACCACTTGTTTGTCTACTGGAATTACCCACATTCAGACTTATAAACAAACAAAATGCCCATTAGATAATTATGTTCTGTTGGTGTGATCCAAACCACTGTAATATATTTTATTACAGTAATAATAAAAAAAAAACTCAAATTAAAATGTTCAGAAGCATACGGTAATGAAAATTTGGAGGCTATAATTGCTATAAAAACAATGTCACAATTGATTACAAAATCTATTTCGGGCTACATGTTTAAATGTTAATGCTTTTTATGTGAATCTAAATCCATTGAGAAATGATTATTACATTTATTGCAACAATAAGCCGAGCCATTCGATGATAAAAGCTATTAGTCTTTGTTTCATCTCTCTTCATGGCTTGCTTGTGTTGCATGAGCTGAATGCTTGATAGGAATAAATGTCTCTAATTAACAACACTCCATATGGTGACCATTAAAATAATGCACTGGATGAACACAACATGAGCCAAACAGAGAGCCGTGACATTGAGAGTTTGTTTGTGTGGCTGTTTGGATAGAGGATAAAGGCTCAACGTGTTTCCGCATTACAGTTTAGATGTAAAATATACTGTTTATTTTTTATTTTTTCAAGTCTAGAAGAGCAATAAACAAAACAAATACATTGCAAAAGCAAAGTTTATTAAAATATAAGAGAAAATCTTGCATCTCTTTCCTCGATGCTTTAATTAAACCTACTAGTTTGATGAAAGATAAAGACATATGTACATTAAGTTATACATGCTTACAAATTTACACACACACAAATATCCATAAAACGTCTAGTCAAGTACTGCAATATTCACTTGTTTCTAGAACATTCTTTTGCTGCATAATACAATAACAGTTTTGGCTTCAGTGTTTATAAGGAAGAAACAGTGTGCTACTGTGCTTAATAGTGGCGTTCAAAAGTACAAAAAAGCATGCACACCCCCTAAAATGTCACTTTAGGTGAAAAAAAACCTTAAAGTAAATCAAGGAAAAAAGTAGTGTGCATTTTTCTTGATTTACTTTAATAGTGATGTTGAAACATATTGAAATTGCAATAGAATGAATCTCACAAACACCCATCAGGAACGTGTCTGGGTCATATTCACCCTAAAACTTTAATAAATAAAGTATATTGTCCTTATAGAATTTTAAAGACATTTTTCATTTGGACACAATTTGAATTTAAATGGTGTAATATTACATATCACAGTGTTGTATTGCCATTAATATGCTGGTATATATTTAAAATGAAAAAAGTCATTGTATTACATTAATAAGAATCTAATGACTAAACCACTGAGAATAATTGGAATATTAAGAAAAATGTTCAACATCCAAACACATTATAGAAAATTTCATGGAACTTTTCACAAAACAAAAACATAATGGTCCTTAAAGGATTAGATCACTTCAAAAATGAAAATGGCCTGATATTTTACTCACCCTCATCTCATCCAAGATGTTCATGTCTTTCTTTCTTCAGTCGAAAAGAAAATCATTTTTTTGAGGAAAACATTCCAGGATATTTCTCCACACCATTGACTTCCATGACAACCAAAATGTTGAAGGTCCAAATCAATGCAGTTTTAAAGTGCTTCGAAGGGCTTCAGAGGCGATCCCACACGAGCAATAAGGTATTATCTAGAGAAACGATTGGTCATTAAAAAAAAAAAAAAAAGAATATACTTTTTAACCTAAATTGTTCATCTTGCACTGCTCTGTGCTAGTGATTGCACAATCACGTCGAAAACGTCACACTAGACGTAGGCGGAAGTACTGCTCCAAGCGAACGTGCGAGGATTGACCCTTTACCAAAAAACATTCCATCTTCAACTTCAAATCCGTCCAACATCGTTGTTTTACTTTTTTTTTTTTTTTGCTAAAGGACGTTTATATTAGTCTTCGCATGTGCCATTTGTAAACACGGGGGAGGTGAGATGGATGAGATGGATTATTTTGAATGATCTTTTAGGGTGAAAAGTGACCTGGACATGTATTTGAAAGATTCGACTAGTAATCTAGTAAACTAGTAATATGCAAAAAATATTACCAGTTACCAGCAATGTGTAAATGAAAGGTTAAGCTAATGGTTTTCCTCTAAATTCATATTACTGTGGTCAGGCATCACATAGACAGACTTGCTCTTCTTCTTGCGGCCTTTGGCGTTGTCTGGCTCAGGTGCTGATGTTAAAGACAGATAGGCGGCTATGCTGCTTCTCACCCCGTAGCTCATCATGTTATCTCTGCTGTCCACAGTATCCAGCCCGCTTGGGCTCATCAGCTGCGACCTATTCATGTGGAGACATATTCATACACCAGTCATTCCCAGCTCACATGGAAGCGCTACACAAGTGGAGGAAATTCTTAGTATGATCTAAAAAAAGACATACTTATTCACTTTCTTCCAATCCAAGTTACGGCGCATTACCACAGGTGGCGCTTCCGGGTTTGAGCTGGGGGCAGGGTTGGACAGAGCCAGACACGGAGCGCTGAGAACACAACATATACCGTCTGACGAATCTGAGGGGAAATCAAAACACATCCGCATTAATGCATCACACACACATTCTACATTACAAGCAGAACATGAGAGTTTTATCGGGCAGATATGTCTCACCGGAGTAGTGATTGACCATGTCTTCCAGACACTGGAAGGTAAGCCGTGGTGAGATGTAGTACCAGCTATTAGTCAGACGGAGTATCTTATAGTGCTTCACATTCCTGTGTCTAACAGAAAGAGAATATACACCTGCAGGGAACAGGAGCCAGTGTCATTTGCACTCAAGTTGACACCGAAATATGTGTGAGTGTAAACCTTTCTGCAATATAAACTTGTAGACAAGAACACTTCCTAGTAGGCTACCTACCTCTCTCTAGCGGACTTTCTCTAATAAGGAATGATCCAACACTGTTGCCAGGCAATGACAAAAGCTCTTCTGCCTTCTGTCTGCTAACCCCCTCAAACAGCCATCTTTAGAAACATGAAATGCCAAAGAGGAAATTGTGTTAACAACCGAAAATAATGACTTCACTATTCAAAAAGGGAAAGTATTATTTTAGTCCTTATTATATCAGAATGAAGATCTTATATAAATAACAATATTCTACAAAAATAAATTCAATGTCTACTGGTTTAATTTACTAAGATCAGTGTTTCACATGACACAGAGTGCATACAGTGTGCAATAAAATCAAAATATGTTTAAAATAAGTTTTAAAAAAAAGAAATTAATACTTAAAAAAGTTTTATTATATATTTTAATAAAACTTTGCTTTTATTCAGCAAGGATGCATTCATTAAAATGAATCAAATTAAATCGTTAATGAATGCAAATCAATAAAAATTGATAGTAAAGACATTTATAATGTTAGAAAATATTTAATTTCAAATAAATGCTGTTCTTTTGAACTTTCTATTTATAGAAATTCTGATTTTTTTTTCTGAATTTCCACAAAAATGTTAAGCAGTTCAACATTGATAACAATGAGAAATGTTTTTTGAGCACCAAATCAGCATTTCTAATCATTTTTTACATTTTTATCACGTTATTTAAAATTTTAATAATATTTCACAATATTAGTGTTTTACTGTATTTTTGTTCAAATAAATGCAGTCATTGTGAGCAAAAAAATATCTTACCCACTGTAAAAAAAAACGTTGCTGCTTTAATTTTTTAAGTACAATCAACTTGGATGTTTATGTCATTTCAACTTAAATTACATGAAATCTTGTAGAACTTATACAATTGTCATTGTCATAACTTATTGATCATATTTTTTACAGAAAGTGTTGTACTTAAAAAAATGAATTTGACATTCGAAAGGTTCTGAAAGAGATGACAGGAAATCGTCTCTCGTGTCAATGATTATTCAGTACTTATTGTATTATGTTCAGATAATATTCTGCATTTGGGAATGAATTTCTAGCAGATAATCAGTCCATAATTACCCATGATAAACTTTCGCCACATGATTAGTGGGAATGTAATTCTCAGTTCCTGTTTGAAGAGAACGCACTTTCCACCAGCAACCATCTCTGTAAAGCATCCATTGACGAGAACATTAAAAGACATTTTTCTAGGTTGTATGCGTATACATACAGTATATTAACATGAATATTAAAATGAAAATAAACGACACGTCACAAGGTGCTGATGCATTATATATTACAGGTGTTTGTTGTTAAATAGCATGAAACACATTATATTTCCTTAAACGAACACTTACTCTGAAAGACCTTTGAGTCTGTCCCCAATCCTAAAGATAGGTTCACTAATGTCACGACACGGATAATCAGCAAGCACCACAAGACTGTCGCAGTCTGTAAACAATATGAGTTATGTCAAAGACTCACATTAAAACATATTCAGGTATACAGCAGGTGAAGAACCATTGCTTACCTTTAAACATGGTGTCCAAGCTGTTAGGCTCTGGGTTTGACTTTTCCTGCCTCATCACATTGCCCATGATGGCAGGTTATAGAGCTCGCAGCTCTACAGAAGCTGGAATTTTAAATGCATATTTCATGTTTATACAATGGAGAGTATGGCCTTTGCATTTGATAGTCCAACAGCTAATGCAACAGTGGTTTTATTTTGCAACTTCCTCTCAACTAGTGTGTTATCGCTAACAAAAAATAGAACAGGGAAGCTGCGCAGAGCCCAGATCTAACACTATTTTCCACAAAATATAACTCACATTTAACTACAGTGAAAGAAAACGTTGTGCGTCACACGAGTACCATTTTTTCAAACATTGACCTGTTTATTTGAGGCTCATAACTTAAAATGCCATTTTATATCATGGGCATTTAACCATCCTCGACATGAATGATGAATTTTGTCATGAAGACATAGATGTGGTATGTGCATGATCTTTATCTCTCAATATTTTTATTGTAAATGTGATATATTGAAGCATGGATAGGGGGAGGTTACTGGAAGTAAATAGCCTATAAATGTCAAAACTCCACACTCCACATCAACAGAAATATGTTAGGCACATAAATTAGTTTTCTTACCTCTCACGTTAAGCTGTTAAATATCCATGTTTCCTCCAGAGGGCAAAAGCTTCAGTTCTGGCTGGCAGCTCCCAATAAAGTTGAAGCAGGTGGTTTAGAGTAAAGAAATACTGCCTTGGTCTCAGACCGAAGGCCAGCAGTAACAGCAGTCGAGTTCTGAATGGCCTGCACTGCTCTGCAGGCTTATCTAAACTGAGCGCTGGTCTGCTGAAAACAGCACATAGCCACATACTTCCTCTGGTAAAATGAGGAAGAGTTCCTTAACTATGTCTTCCTTCATCCCCTCAGTGTGCACCAACAAAAATGATTACAAATTCTTAATGTATATGATAATACAGTACAGCAAATAATTTTTAATGCAAATAAGTACAGCCTGCGATGTTTAAAATTGAGGTTTAAATATGTGATTTTTGTGCGCTCAGTATCACAGAGTCAAATGGGTGTTGTGCAACTTCCTGTATGGCACTAGTGGGTGAAGGTCTGGGTGTAAGTGCTTCATGTGTGAGTTTCTGTCTGAGAAGCATAACGCCTATAACTACACATTAAAAAGCCATTAAGGACACAAAATGTAACCTAGTGCAAAACATTAGACTTTCAAATGTTTTTGTTCTTTTTGTATTTTAAGTTTTCATACTACCCTGTAGATCTACCTACATGATTTACTAAAAGTGCCTTCACAACTAAGAAATGTTTATAATTTATCCTTTAAGTGAGAGAACATTTCTTACATTTTCAGACAGAGAAAAGGGAAGTCTGTCTGTCCCATGCGTAATTAATTATGCAATTCCGTATGCTAAAATGAACACTACACAATCATCTTAATGTTCAGTTGTGATCAAATCTCATAAATGTATATCTCTGGAGGACTATATTATCCATTTATCACGATTTACAACTGGTCACCTGGAGCGAAATGCTAAAAGTTGGCATTTATTTTATTACATTAAGTTGAAATTACGACTGTATCAACCAGTTGTATGTATAATAACAACAGATGTCTCGAGAGTATTTCTCTTTTCTGATTATCCCTTGTGCAGTCCTATGAATATTCACCTGACTGCTACTATCTAAGTACCTCATTTTCTCTTGGTCAAGCTTGAACTTCTCTTATTTGTAGTTTCATAACTTTGTTACTAGCAGAAAGGCACTTCCGTGCTGCATTTAATAACTTGAGTTAAATATGTTCATTTTTCCACTATATTTTCTTTTACTTTAAACGTTTTGTTTTGTGAAGTGGATGCTTGATGCAAAATTTGGATTTTAGACAGGACACATTCATTACTGATGATGCAGTCATCAAAGTGTTAAATTATCCATAACGGATCAGGCGAACTAGCCTGAAGAACTGACTGTGAGCTGGGTTGACAAGCCTAAAAAAGAAGTGAATTGATGCCTGAAGTATCTGTGTAGTCATTGTTATAGTTAACGTTGTATCATTGTTATATCGTTAGTCATGGTTACAGTGAGTGTTATAGTCATTATATCGTTAGTCAATGTTATATCGTTGTAGTCATAGTCAACATAATATAGTCATTGTTATATCGTTAGTGCCACATTTTGTGTTTCTAGTGTAGTTTTCATTGTGTTCATGTGATGTTAGCCTGTGATACCCTGCAATGCATGTGTTTCATTGTTGTATATCTTTCGCCTGCTGTCTCCTCATTAGTTCTCCCATGTGTTTGATTTAATGAATCCCTTTCACCTGTGTCTAGTTAATATTCCTATTATCTCACGTGTTTGTGTATTTAAGCCCTGTCAGTTTCTGGTCCGTTCATCGTATCGCTAGTCAATTTGATTATCATAGTCATCGCCATAGTCAACATTATATAGTTATAATGCTGTTGTTGTGAACGTTATAGTAATCATTATATCGTTAGTCATATCATTATAGTCATCTTTATAGTCAACATTATATAGTTATAGTCATAGTTATATTGTTAGTCATCGTTACAGTAAACATTATACTCACTGTTATATCATAAGTCAACGCTTTATCATTATAATCATAGCCAACATTATATATTTATAGTCATTGTTATATCATTAGTCATCGTTACAATGAACGTTATACTCATCGTTATATCGCTAGTCAACATTATATCGTTATAGTCATCTTTATAGTGAACATTATATAGTTATAGTCATAGTTATATTGTTAGTCATCGTTACAGTAAACATTATACTCACTGTTATATCATAAGTCAACGCTTTATCATTATAATCATAGCCAACATTATATATTTATAGTCATTGTTATATCATTAGTCATCGTTACAATGAACGTTATACTCATCGTTATATTGCTAGTCAACATTATATCGTTATAGTCATCTTTATAGTCAACGTTATATTGTTATAGTCATATCGTTAGTCATCTTTGCAGTCAAAGTTATACTCATTGTAGTCTCAACCTCAGACCCCACGGACCGTGTGTGTTGCGTTCTTTAATGGTCCGCCTGTAAACAAATGCTGTGACGCCAAACTCCCTCGTGGAAGAAGAAGACGTTGTGTTTACAACTCTGACCAAGTGTGCCGCACACGTCTTGAAAAGTGAAGCCAAAATGTCCCGATCACCCCCAATTGGTTGGTCCCAGTTTTTTTCAGGATTTTTGGGAGGAGATTGGTACTTTAGTTTTAATTTCTACATTTCCATAACTGTTTATTTCACACTGACATAATGAGTTGTTCTGCAGAACAGATACTGGTGCGGGAGTGTGGGCGGGCTTTTGATATCACAGCTCCACTTCACGCGCTCAACTGCACAGACGCAGGTCCCAAATCAGCGCAAGATGTCAGCGCCATATTCAGACATCGACTTTACATTTTCATGCCCTTAAACATGATGCGGAACAAAATGAACTGTGATTGGTTGCGTTACATGTCAGTCAAATGTCCTCTTGGGTGGTCCTTGGCCAATGAAAGCTGCAAATAAGTCCAGACCTTCTACCTTCTAGGTCTGGCTACATGAGACTATACTCATTGTTATATTGTTAGTCAACGTTATAGTCATCATTATATAGTTATAGTCATTGTTATATAGTTAATCATTGTTACAGTCATTGCTATACTCATCGTTATATTGTTATTGTTTTATCGTTATACTCATCGATATCATTTTAGTCAACATTAAATCAATATAGTCATCAATATATTGTTTGTCAACGTTAGTCACTGTTATAGTCACCGTAGCCAATGTTCTATTGTTATAGTCATTGTTATATTGTTAGTTATATCTGACTGATCTGATTTTCCCAAAAGCAGCACGAGTTGACCTTTTTTTTCTGTTAGACATAATTTGTGCTGATCACTGCATGTGATTTTGTGGAAAACTGATCTTATGTCCTCTGAGGTTTTAACAGACTAAAGCTCAGTTGTGTCTCTCTTTTGTAATGCTCTCATAAAGCATCATAACTAGATGAGCAAAAAAGGATTACAAAGTTCAGCTCACATGGAGACAACACTTAATCTCATCATTAATTCACATCGTTTCTTTGCATTACACTTCTTGCTCAACATGATAATTAAACACTAGAAATTATCATGTAGAAAAGGTATTTCCAAAAGCTTAGTTGTGGCTTGCATGTTAATGTCTTTTTCCATTGAAAAATATTTCTCTCAGTGCACTTTTTACTCTTTGACAGGGAATTGAAGTCAAAAATGTTCTGAGGGATCTTTTCAGTCTGGGAAAGCCATCAGTGCTATTCTTCTGATCTACTGTATATTATCTGCTCGCTGCTCACCATCTTGATTTATTGCCAAAATCTACAGACCAGCTCATACCAATACCACAAATATGCCTCTCTATTTAATTACATCAATGACACATTTTGTGAGATCACATTAACTTTCATTTAAACTCAAATGACTGGCTTTTTATTTTTAAACAGCACAAGCACATGGAATTCACACCTCAGATTTGCCAAGTAGACCCGTGACGTCTGTGAAAGCACCTTCTATTATTTTAAATCAATACTCAAATGGGCTTTACTCATATTTTCATTGCAGTGTTGGAGAGTACCTAACTAAAAGTAGCATATTCTTGAGTATTTCTAACATTGTTAAGGTTGCTATTGAGATGACTAGGAAAAAAGTGTCCCATTTAACCTGATTTCGCTAACTATTACACACTTATGTAAGAGGGCAATTCCGCGGAAAACTGTCACATCCATAACACCAACACAATGCCATGGTATTTAGTTGGCGTTATGGATGTGACATTTTTGCGTGGAATTGCCCAAGACTAGAGACTCTTCAGACCAAACGATCCGTGAGAGCAACGGTACACTTGAGTCTCTATCCCATTTAAATATTTTAAAACACGAAAAAAGCGGAAAAAAGCAACACAATAGACCTTTATTACACAATAGACCTTTATTACACTGCGTTCGAAAAGTGGAAGCTTCAAACAGTAGAGTAAAAAAACTTCCGCCGCTGCCTGTGTCAATGGCTGTGCCCATGGCATGGGATTGATGTCATTTATGTAAAATAACATATAGACACCAACTTCAGTTTACACTAATTAATTGAGTATTGTGAAACAAAGAAAAAAAGGTGTCATAATTAGATTAGATTAGATTCAACTTTATTGTCATTACACAAGTACAAGTACAAGGCAACGAAATGCAGTTTAGGTCTAACCAGAAGTGCAATAGCAGCAAGTGCAGGATATATACAATGGTTGCGTAAGTGCTGGGCATAAAAATGTACTGAATATATATAAATATGTATAAGTAGAGAGATGGTTATTACTATAAACAGAACTGAATTTACAGATGAATATATACAGTGAATAAATATAAATATACAGATGGCTATTACTATAAACAGAATGTAAACAGAATGTACAGGTGAATATGTACTATGAATATAATATACAGATGGCTATTACTATAAACAGAATTTTACAGATAGAGGTATACAATAATATGTTAGGCTAATATGAGGAATATAGCAGTGGATTAAGGTAGTGCAATAAATTATGGACAGAGCTATCCGAAAGAAAGTGTAAAAGTGCAGTGGAAAGTGGTTGCATATTACAGTTAGAAGTACGGTGCAAAATGCAAATGTAAACATGGTTACTATAAATACAGTCGGCAGTGCAAATGAGCATATTCCAGTTAAGATATGGTGGTGCAAAATGCATAAGTAAACAGTTGTTACTGTAATAAACAGTCGGTAGTGCAAATAACAAAGTGAATGTAGGTGTGAGGTAGGAGAGTTTGCAGTTTATGAGGGAAGTGGATCAACGGGGGTTTGAGTTCAGTAAAGAGACAGCTCTGGGGAAAAAACTGTTCTTTAGTCTGCTGGTCCTGGTCCGGAGGATCCTGAAACGCCTGCCGGAGGGCAGGAGAGAAAACAGTCTGTGGGCTGGGTGAGAGGAGTCCTTGAGGATGCTGCGAGCTCGATGCAGACAGCGTTTCCTCTGGATGTGCTCGATGGCAGGTAGTGGAGTCCCTGTGATGCGCTGGGCAGTTTTCACCACCCGCTGCAGTGCCTTGCGCTCCGCAACAGAGCAGCTCCCATACCATACTGCCACACAGTTGGTCAGGATGCTTTCTATTGCGCAGCGGTAGAAGTTCACCAGGATAGCCGAGGAGAGCTGATTCTTCCTCAGTGTCCTCAGGAAGAAGAGGCGCTGGTGAGCCTTCTTGACCAGGCTGGAGGTGTTGGTCGTCCACGACATGTCCGCCGAGATGTGGATCCCCAGGAACTTGAAACTGGAGACACGCTCAACAGCCATTCCATTGATGTGGATGGTGTCGTGTGTGCCTCTTGACTCCTTCCTGAAGTCCACGATGAGCTCCTTCGTTTTGGTGGTGTTGAGGAGCAGGTTATTATCAGTGCACCATGTGGCCAGGTGCTGGATCTCCTCCCTGTAGGCAGTCTCATCGTTGTTGCTGATGAGACCAATCACCGTAGTGTCGTCCGCAAACTTGACGATGGAATTAGTTCCATACACAGGCTTGCAGTCGGAGGTGAAGAGGGAGTAGAGAAACGGACTTAGCACACAGCCCTGTGGTACACCAGTGTTGAGTGTGATGGACGTGGAGCAGGTGGATCCTGATCGAACATTCTGTGGTCTGTCAGTTAGGAAGTCCAAAATCCAGTTACACATTGAAGTGTTGATGCCCAGGTCTCCAAGTTTGGCAATTAACTTGGATGGGATGACAGTGTTGAATGCTGAGCTGAAGTCAACAAACAGCATGCGTGCATAGGTGTTTTTACTGTCCAGATGGGTGAGCACAGAGTGCAGTGCCATGGAAACTGCATCCTCTGTGCTCCTATTGCTGCGATAGGCAAACTGGTGTGAGTCCAATGTGGATGGTATAGAGTCTTTTAGGTGTTCCAGGACCAGCCGCTCAAAGCACTTCATAATGATGGGTGTGAGTGCTACAGGGCGGTAGTCATTAGGGCACCTCGGGCTGGAGTGTTTCGGCACTGGCACAATGGAAGTGCGTTTAAAGCATGATGGTACAGCTGCTTGGGCGAGAGACAGGTTGAAAATGTCTGTAAAAACCCCAGCGAGCTGCTCCGCACATGCCCTGAGAACACGACCAGGGATGTTGTCTGGTCCAGCAGCCTTGTGCGCGCTGATCCGGCTCAGTGCCTTGCAGACATCTGTGGAGGAGAGTGTGATTGGTGGGTGGTCAGCTGAGGGTTTGAGCTTGGTGGCAGTTTCTCTGTTGTCTCTTTCAAAACGAGCATAAAAGTAATTTAGCTCGTTCAGGAAGTTGACATCAGTGGCTGCGGGGGTGGAGTGGGTGGGTTTATAATCACTGATGGCCTGAATGCCATGCCACATGCGTCGAGGGTCAGAGTTGGAAAAGTGTCCCTCTATCTTTAGCTTGTAGCAGTGCTTGGCCTTTTTGATGCCCCTCTTCAGGTTTGCTCTGGATGCGCTGTAGGCTTGTGCATCTCCTGATCTGAAGGCAGTGTTGCGTGACTTCAGCAGGAGTCGCACTTCCCTGTTCATCCAAGGCTTCTGATTTGGGTATGTGGTGATCTGTTTCTGGGTTGTAACACTGTCAATGGTGGTATTGATATGATCCAATACTGAGGAGGTGTAGGAGTTAATGTCCGTGTGAGCGCCACTGGTGGCTTGAGAAGCAAACATACTCCAGTCTGTGTTTAGAAACCTTTCCTGGAGTGTGGAGTCTGCCCCCGCAGGCCACACCTTGATTGTCTTCACTGATGGCTTCACACGGTTGATGAGGGGTGCATATTTGGGGCTGAGGAACAAAGAGATGTGGTCTGACTGTCCCAGGTGGGGGAGGGGTGTTGCAACGTAAGCTCCCGCCATGTTTGTGTAAACATGGTCTAAGGTTTTGTTTCCTCTGGTGTGGCAGGAAACATGCTGGTGAAACTTGGGTAGCACTGACTTTAAGTTTGAGTGATTAAAGTCACCTGCAACAATAAACGCAGCTTCAGGGTGATCAGTCTGTTGTTTACTGATGGCTGCGTGAAGTTCTTTCATAGCAAGCTTGGCATCAGCATCGGGTGGAATATAAGCAGCAGTTATAATGGTGGAAGTGAACTAAGTGGAAGTCATAATATTCCGACTAGGAGTGTAACAATATATTGTGTCACAATACCCCGATCAGGCATAACATGAGGACCACTGACAGGCGTTAGTGGGTGGGATATATTAGGCAGCAAGTGAACATTTCGTCCTGAAATTGATGTTATAGAAGCAAGAAAAATGGGCAAGTGTAAGGATTTGAGCGAGTTTGATAAGGGCCAATAAAGATATATAGACGTCTGTGTCAGAGCATCTCCAAAACGGCAGCTCTTGTGGGGTGTTCCCGGTCTGCAGTGGTCAGTGTCTAGCAAAAGTGGTCCACGGAAGGAACAGTGGTGAACCGGCGACAGGGTCATGGGCGGCCAAGGGTCACTGATGCATGTGGGGACAGAAGGCTGGCCCGTGTGGTCCAATTAAACAGACGAGCTACTGTAGCTCAAATTTCTCAAGAAGTGCTGGTTCTGATAGAAAGGTGTCAGAATACACAGTGCATCATAGTTTGTTGCGTATGGGGCTGCATAGCCGCAGAACAGTCAGGATGCCCATGCTGACCCCTGTCCACTGTCGAAAGCACCAACAGTGGGTACTTGGGCATCAGAACTGGACCACGGAGCAATGGAGGAAGGTGTCCTGGTCTGATGAATCACGTTTTCTCGTGGATGGCCGGGTGCGTGTGTGTCGCTTACCTAGGGAACACATGGCACCAGGATGCACTATGGGAAGAAGGCAAGCCGGCGGAGGCAGTGTGATGCTTTGGGCAATGTTCTGCTGGGAAACCATGGTTCCTACCATCCATGTGGATGTTACTTTGACACCTACCTAAGCATTGTTGCAGACCATGTACACCCTTTCATGGAAACGGTATTCCTTGGTGTCTGTGGCCTCTTTCAGCAGGATAATGCGCCCTGCCACAAAGCAAAAATGGGTCAGGAATGGTTTGAGGAGCACAACGAGTTTGAGGTGTTGACTTGGCCTCCAAATTCCCCAGATCTCAATCCAATCGAGCATCTGTGGGATGTGCTGAACAAACAAGTCCGATCCATGGAGGCCCCACCTCGCAACTTACAGGACTTAAATGATCTGCTGCTAACATCTTGGTACCTTGGTGGATATATTTCTTACAAAAACCCATCAATTCGCTTCAGAAGGCCTTTATTAACCCCCTGGAGCCATGTGGAGTATGTTTATGATGGATGGATGCACTTTTTTGAGCTTCTAACTCGTTGGCCATGTTCACTGCCATTATAAAGCTTGGAAGAGCCAGGATATTTATTAATATAACTCTGGTTGTGTTTTGTCTGAAAGAAGAAAGTCATATACACAGATGATGGCTTGAGTGTGAGTAAATAAAGTGAAGTAATCCTTTAAATTAAATTTATTGTAAAAAAAATATTGAATAGTTTTTATTTATAAAACATATTTATTGCCCCCTTATGTACGTAAAGTGTTACACTCTTATTAAAAAAACGAATTGATTCACAAAGATGCCATAGAAGAACCATTTTGGGTTTCCATAAGAACCTTTAAAGGGATAGTTCACCCAAAAATGAAAATTCTGTCATCATTTACTTTTTCCCCCTACTATGGTAGTCAATGGTTGCTCTATCTGCTTTGTTTCAAACATTCTTCAAAATATCTTCTTTTGTGTTCAGCGGAACAAAGAATCTCATACAGGTTTGGAACAACTCGAGGGTGAGTAAATGATGACAGAATTTAAAATTTTGGGTGAACTATCCCTTTAAGTAATCAGTTTGTAAAATGTTTATCATTTTTGCAATGGAATGATTCCATGGTTGTTAAAGTTCATGGATCAATGCCAATAAATGTATTTTTAAGAGTGTAGCTTGTAGTGAAGCTAACGATTTTTCCAAAATAGGAGCTTGCTACTTCCTATTATTATATTATGTAGGCTACCGTTTTAAATAGCTTCGATGTTTCAATGTTAATCTTGTCTTTTTGTTACTTCCTGTGAGGCCTAATATGACTGGTTAATGGCTGCAGAGCTCTAGGCAGACCACAGCAGATTTGGGCCCCTCATGTAAACGGCGGCCACAATGCATGACTTGAGTGGAAACTCTGACATAGAACAGGGTGATTAAGTCACAGTGCAAATTAAGCACTGGTATAACATCACACTGCACAGAGAAGGAACTCAGCGGTATTGAAGTGAACACGTGGCAGAGTTCTGTGTTAGCCAGGTCTAATGACTCCGAGCTGTCTCACAGTAGGCTGCCTCGAGCAAAAAAAACAAAACTATAGCCATCCTGTGGTGAATGAAGCCGTTTTTAAATAGATTCAAGGGACAAAGTTATGTTATTCACATCAAATATGCCCAAATGTTCATCTGCATTTAAGACTGCCCTTTACAGTAACCATCTTTTTGTGCAATTGGTAGAAACATGCACATATATAAATAATTTATAATTTATAATTTTTGGATTATGAGACTAAAAACAATAAACTCTGTTTAATGAATGTTAGTTAGTTATTAGAAGTTACTAGAATGTTAATACTGCATTACTTAATTGTTCATGTGTAGTTATTGATTAATGACAGAACAGTATTCCAAAGTGCTACCCATTCTGTTATGTATTAAGCTTTGAACTCTTTTATAAAATGAATATGCTTGTATAGTATTTCAGTGAAAGTGCATACCAGGCAGACTTTGCAAACTCACATACTTCAGCTTTATTATTTATTACTAGATTATTTACACAGTGGCAAGACAACAGGATGGAACTTAACAGGATGGTAATAATGAACTAAAGTCAGCCATTGCTTAGTGTGTGATTGGCAGTTAGATAACATTGAGGTATCAACAAATTAATTTTGATATTTCTTTAATATTATCTAACAGGATGGAATTTTTGAGGCTACTACAACACAATTTCACTGCTAATGCTTAATGACACACACAAACATGTCTGGTTCGCTATCTTTGTGGGGGTTCTCCATAGGCGTAATGGTTTTTATACTGTATATTCTCTCCTCTTATACTAACCCTACTCCTAAACCAACCATCACACAACAGTTTTTACATTTTCAAAAAAAAAAATCATTCTGTATGATTTCCTCATGGGGACGTCAATTTAGGTCCCTATACGATGACGCGAGTCCATGAGTCATTGTGCATTCAGGCTGAAGTCCCCACCGGGATAGAAACACACACACACACACACACACACACACACACACACACACACACACACTCTCACACACACACACACACACACACACACACACACACACACACACACACACACACAAATGATCCTCCACTTATGGAGGATAATGTCTTTGAGTAAATGGGGCTGGTTGAAACCCTTGCAGCTGGACCCTGGATTTTGGGACATTACAATATTATAAAGACTCACAGGATGGAGGTCGATTGAGGATACAGGAAAAACCTATAAATTGTTGCCAAATAAAGCAATGCTTCCAAGAGAACATTTCTTGCAACATTTCAAAAAGGAAGAAAATGAAAAAATTCTACAAATTTGTCTTAATAAACTAGCAATTTTGTATGATGGAAGCAATCGTGACATGACAAAAATGGTAACATTCACACAAACCAAATAGTAGTCAAGTCAACTTTATTTATATAGCGCTTTTTACAATGCAGATTGTTACAAAGCAGCTTCACAGTGTTAAACTGGAAAATAATGCAACAGAATTTGATTCGGCTGTACAGCCGCTCTGGGGAAAACGGTGATGTCATCAGCTCATTTCAATTATCATATAGTGACAATGTGGGCAGATCAGTAATTTAGTTCATATAGTTAATTTAGTTTACTAATTAGATTTATTTGTATATTTAGTTGAAAATGTAGTGTCCCCAACTGAGCAAGCCAAGCCAAAGGCGACAGGTGGCAAGGAACCAAAACCATCAGGTGGCATAATGGAGAAAAATAAACCTTGGGAGAAACCAGGCTCAGTCGGGGTGCCAGTTCTCCTCTGGCCAATTAACAAACAGTGTATGATTATTATTCTGGCAACTTTACAGGTCAGGGGTCATATTAGATCGAAATATTCGAAAGATCGGAGGCAACACGCCGGAGACGGGTTTATTGAGGATGATGTGTTGATTAAACAATTATTAAATAGGAATATTCGAACGACCGGAGTCATCATGCCCGAGACGGGTTTATTGAGGATGCCATGTCGATGAGATAATTTCAGGGGGAGACTTCAGGGATGCGTTGGTCATGTCTGGGCGCAGGTCCACCATCTGATCTGGATATGGCCCGGATCCGGCTGACTGCAATAAACCTCGGGATAAACAGAGAGACTAACATTAGCGTAGATGGCATTCTTTTTATGATGTCACAAGTACATCAGGGGTTATGGGAAGTGTTCCAGGTTCTGGCTGACCTAGTCAATTGAAAAAGTGTTTTATGCCATAGTAAAGAGATGTGTTTTTAGTCTCGATTTAAACTGACAGAGTGTGTCTGCTTCCCGAACAATGCTAGGAAGACGAGAGATCTAGGATCGACCGGCTGCAGTTGATTTTGATATTCTAGGTATTATCAACTGGCCAGAATCTTGAGACCGCAAAGGACATAATGGAGTATAATGTGTTAAGAGCTCGCTCAAGTACTGGGGAGCTAAACCATTTAGTGCTTTGTAAGTAATTAGCAAGATTTTAAAATGTTTAATAGGGAGCCAGTGTAGTGTTGACAGAACCGGGCTAAAATGGTCATACTTCCTGGTTCTAGTAAGAACTCGAGCTGCTGCGTTTTGGACCAGCTGGAGTTTGTTTAGCAGGGCAACCACCCAGTAGAGCATTACAATAATCTAGCCTTGAGGTCATGAACGCATGAACTAATTGTTCAGCATTTTGCATTGAAAGCATATGCTGTAATTTAGATATATTTTTAAGATGGTAGCTAGAATGCAGTTTTTACGGATGCTAGAAACGTGTCTATGAGAGATTGGTATCAAAGAGAACAGACAGGTTCCTCACTGACGACGAGGACTTGACAGAGCAGCCATCAAATGTTAGATAGTATTCTAGGTTGCTACTTGTGGAGCTTTTTTGTCCAATAATTAAAAATTAAGCAAAAATGTTCTGAATTAAGTTGCAGGAAATTACTAGTCATCCAATTTTTTATATCAGCAATGTTAGTCTTGTGAATTGGTAAGTTAGGTCGGGGTGTGAAGAAATATAGAGCTGAGTATCATCAGCATAACAATGAAAACTAACGCCATGCTTCCTAATGATATCTCCCAGTGGTAGCATGTACATGGTGAAAAGCAATGGTCCTAGCACTGAGCCTTGCGGTACTCCATACTGAACTTGTGATTGGACATCTTGACATCTCTTCATTTATTGGCACAAACTGATAATGGTCAGATATTTAAACCATGCCAATGCAATTCCACTAAATGAGTCTATTCAAAAGAATGTTGCGGTCGATAGTATCGAATACAGTGCTAAGATCGAGTAACACTAATAGAGAGATACAAACCCGATTGGATGATAAGAGTAAATCATTTGTATATCTCAGTACTATGATACGGTCTAAATTTGTATTGGAAATCCTCACAGATACCATTTCTTTCTAAAAAGGAGCATAATTGCGAGGACACAGTAAACTTTTTAAAACTCAGCCACTTAAATTGATAGTTCACCCAAAAATGAAAATTATCCCATGATTTACTCACCCTCAAGTCATCCTAGGTGTATATGATATTCTTCTTTCCCACAAATAAATTTGGAGTTATATTTAAAAAGTCCTGGCTCTTTCAAGCATTATAATGGTATTGAATTGTTGGTTCGTTTTTTAAGTGCATCTATCCATCATATAACTGCTCCACACGGCTCCGGGGGGTTAATAAAGGCCTTCTGAAGCAAAGTGGCGTGATTGTGTAAGAAAAATATCCATATTTAAAACTTTATAGACTAAAATAACTAGCTTTTGGCGATCAGCGGCACGCAAGTTGACTTATGGCAAAAGAGTGTGTAACTTTTGTGTAACTGTACCCTGAGAGATGTATTCCACCCCGTAGCCTCAACACTGAGGTCAGAATAAGAGTTTTGGAAGAGCAATTAGTTGAACAGGTCATTTGTGTGTCCACTTCACTTTAACTTGCAACAAGATCGTAAGAGTTTACTATGACACCACTGATTTAGAGCAACTAACTACAAATTATGAATTTTCAGTTCTGACCTACAATAGCTTATGTTTCTGCTGAATCGGATGCATTTGTGTCACACGTACTAGTGAATTGTTTTTATGTATCCCAGAATACTGACTAGCAGCAAATAAAGGCCTTGCAGAGACTGAGCCAGAGTCATTAGCCAAACTCTTGCAGAGATCCTCTAAGTATTTTAATGACACATAAATGAGGATTATTATAATAGCAGGTACTACAGGCCATTAAGATTATATCTGTGGCCTAATCCAAGACTCAGAGATGGTCTGTTTCATGCTAACTTGCATTTATTGAAAACACTGCCACAGGTTTTTTGACAGGATAACAAAAGGACCATATATTAATGGGTATTAGTATTACAGGGCTCTTTGGAATACCTGATTATGATTGTCATGCTATTCAATGGTTAGACATTTCCTATTATTCTCAGTCCTTCATGGCAACGCTATATATCATATCACTCATCAGAAGCTATTTTCACGCAGAGGTGGAAAGTAACGAATTACATGTAGCCTACTCGCCTTACTGTCCCTGCTGAAAAATCCAGCTAAAACCAGCCTAACATGGTCAGGCTGGTTTTAGCTGGTCTCCCAGCCTGGTCATAGCTGGTTTTTCAGGCTGGTTTAAGAGGGGTTTTGAACACTTTTTAGCTGGTCTTAGCTGGTCAGTGTGGTCTTAAATGGTCGTGTTGGTCTTAGCTGGTCAGTGTGGTTTTAGCTGGTCAGTGTGGTTTTAGCTGGTCAGTGTGGTCTTAGCTGGTCAGTGTGGTTTTAGCTGGTCAGTGTGGTCTTAGCTGGTCAGTGTTGGTCTTAGCTGGTCGGTGTTGGTCTTAGCTGGTCAGTGTGGTTTTAGCTGGTCAGTGTGGTCTTAGCTGGTCAGTGTTGGTCTTAGCTGGTCAGTGTTGGTCTTAGCTGGTCAGTGTGGTCTTAGCTGGTCAGTGTAGTTTTAGCTGGTCAGTGTGGTTTTAGCTGGTCAGTGTGGTCTTAGCTGGTCAGTGTTGGTCTTAGCTGGTCGGTGTTGGTCTTAGCTTGGTCAGTGTGGTCTTAGCATGGAATCTGATTGATTTGTAATTAGGTAAGATGTTCACCAGCTTTGCTAGGCTGGGAGACCAGCTAAAACAAGCAGACCACCAACTTCCAGTCCAGATTGGGAAACCAGCTTGATCAGCTCAACCAGGCTGGGAGACCAGCAAAAACCAGGCAGCTGAACACCAGCTAAACCAGGCTGGGAGACCAGCTTGACCAGCTAAACTTGGAGACCAGCTAAAACCAGCTGAACACCAGCTAAGCCAGGCTGTGAAACCTGCAAAAACCAGTTAAATCAGGCTGGGGGACCAGCTAATACCAGCTAAACCAGGCTGGGAGACCAGTTTGACCAGCTAATACCAGCTAAACCAGGCTGGGAGACCAGTTTGACCAGCTACTTCCAGGTTAATCCAGCTAAAACCATCCAACCATTTTAGGCTGGTTTTAGCTGGATTTTTCAGCAGGGGTAATTGAGTAGTTTTTCTGTGTAGGCTACTTCTACTTTTTTAAGTAGCTTTTAAAATCTGTAAATTTACTTTTACTTAAGTATGTTTTGTTTGAAATATACTTCGCTACATTTTAAACCACATCCGTTACTAAGTAAAATAAATAATACAAAGGGATGAAAATCGTGATCCGGAAACGACTGCATTGAATTGAAGGGAACACATAGAACATGTTTGGGAACATCTTCTGTGCGGATAAAGGTACGTTTATAACTTAAGGCCGAATGATTTCTGTGATGCAGAGGGAATCCAGACATGACAATTTAATTTACAGTATAACGCAGATGTCACGTAAAACACGCAAACGGATGGATGGATGAATACATTGAAAGTAGAGCTGTATAATAAATCAAATCGCGACATGGTCTGTGAATATTAAAGCTCAAAACACTGCTATTTAAATATATGATCTGCTTGTTCTGTCTCTGTGTGAATGAGCAGCGCCATTTCGTCTAACGTTACTAGTCTACATACTCAAGTAGCCTACGATGCTCGTGGTGTTTTTAACGTCCCACAAACCATATTTGGACATGAACACATGGACATTTCCAGAGCTGATCTGAGACCCCCTAATGAGCATTTTCATAATATTTTAAAATGAAAAACCATTTCAAATACACATTGACCTGAAACAGGTCAAAATAAACCTGTCAAAATAAATGTTTGGTTTAACTAGATTCAATTTTGACAGAAATATATTAGGCTACTATTGTGAATACTTGTCAAAATAATAATAATAATAATAATAATAATAATTTAAACATTATTTAAGAATATATTTTTAAATCCATGGTTTAATTTAGTAAAACTGTTTTGCAGCGCTTTGCCAAAAAAAATGAAAGGATAAAAAGTTTGTTACATTTTATTTGATTACCACCGTTTTGGTAATGTATTTGTATTAAACCATAAAAAGAAAAATTTCATAGGACTTTTCAAGTTTGTTATAATAAAGCATTTGTTCAACCAAAAAAAAAAAAAAAACGCCATTAACGCCATTTTAACTGGTGATAATAATAACCATAATTTAATAATACAGTTTATTTATTAAATAATTAACACCGTGATGCTGTGAAACTGATGTTTTCATATCAGTTGTTAAAAAAGTAACTCAGTACATTTTAAATGAACTACTTTTTACTTTTACTTGAGTAAATATTTAGACTGGTACTTTTACTTGTACTTAAGTAACATTTTATTGAAGTAATAGTACTTTTACTTGAGTATAAAATTTTGTTACTCTTTCCACCTCTGCTTTCACGTCTCTCTTATCCCACCACAGACTCTTTTCACCAGTTCTCATTTAATACTCATGCAACTGGTATGCCATCTTGTGTCTCAATTATCGATTGTCGTGAAAATGACCTCAGAGGTCCTCCGTATTAATGTGTAATGTTTTGTTCTTTTAATGTAGACTACTATTGTTTGTACTTAGCAGAAGCTTAGGATATGTACGGGTAGCCTACAAGTAAAATTTCAAAATAATGTAAACGTTTACATATTTTTCAAATGTATTATTTATTTGTTAAGTATAATAGGTCAGATAATGTACAGTCACCTGTCATTATCGCAAAGAGAGGAAAAAAACACTGATCCCCAACATACATCTCTGGATTATTTGTGTGATAATGACTGACTGACTATATGAAATCATGTATTTCTGTGTTTCTATGAGCAAATGCATGACAGAAAGTGAAAATGCTTCTTATTCTCATTTATTTTGGGCTATGTGGAAATTTAGCGCTTAATCTCTGCGTTAACAGCTGGTGATTTTCTCAGAATGAGCAACTAAACAGTACTTAGGAGCTGAGCGCTGTCCTGTTTTGGGGGAGCCAAAACCACTTATGATCTTGTGCAATCGTGTCCTCTGGAACCGGCCAAACATTTCACTCTGCATCTGGAATTGGACTGAGGAAATATCCAAACAGAAGCATTGCTCTGTTGCCAGGGCCATTAAAATCAGAAAGGCCAGCTGTCAGATCAGATCTAAAATGAGGACGCAAAAAGCAAGCTCTAGTGGCTCATTTGGCTGAAGTGTATAGAGTGTGGGCTAAAAAAAGGCAAATTTGGCTGAATTTGACCATACATGGAATAACAGAATGAATTCCTTGGACTAAGGAAGCACTGAGCTCCATTCTTGCATTTCTATCATTTTTCAATACAATAATAGTTATAATTTAGACATTACCAAATATGTTTACATTGTCGTTCTAATGGGTTTTTAATAGGAATTTTATGAGTAAAATAAGGTAAACGGTGTACTTGAAGAGACTCACGTTAAAACATAATTTCCAATAGTCATATACCTCAAATGGGAATTTTGAAACTGAAGCTAACAAATTGCTACATACGACTTATCCAATTGACATTATCCAATGAATTAAACAAATCTCTGGGAGTTTTTTTGTTTTATTGTTTTCAGCCCTTTCAACACTTTTGGTTGTCTTTGAAGAACAATATCAGCGTAGATGTTAACAAAGCCATGACTCCCAGAGATTAACATTTTTAGATATATAGCCAGACAGTGTGGACGCTATCCACAAAATACATTTAAAATTTACAGTAAAGATACACTATATAACTTCTTTTTTTTTTTGTTCAAAATGAACAAAATTTAAATATCGAGTCAATACATCATCAATTCTTCTTTCAAACTGTGTTTTTGTCATACCCTAATTCACTATGCTATGATAAGATTATTATAAGGTTTTCACAGGAAATATACATATAAACATGACTCACCTATGTGTGTCATATTCATAAATAGAGAAATGTTGTGGTCAATAAGCGGCTACTTTGACGCATTTATGGTGTGGCAGTGACATAGGTTAGTTGTCACAATGAGTGAGAAAGGTTTACATGAAGCACACTAAGGCCGTGTCCACCAAAGCGATTTTTCCCGAGGCTAGCATATTTTTCCAATTGTTTTCAATGTGAGGCTGAATGCTGAATGCTTGTGTTTTTTACTGGTCACCGAGAGTTGAAGAATGTTTATCTTTGGGCAAAACGCAGCACTGTCATTTTTTTACCCAGCCGTCCAATCACAGTGGAGGAGGGGCGGAAGTGGGACAAATACCACAACGACCAACTGCCACATCCTCCTTGTACAACGGGAACAGATGACAACAAGCAGCATAATAACGGAACAAAATTATTTAAAACGAGAGCCAGAGCAAATACTTTACATTGCATCGACATTAAACCATACAGAAACAAACTATCTGAAATTTCCACGGATATTACGTATCATAGCAAGCAACAACAACAAAAAACAGCTAGGCAGTTTGCAGCTGGCTAAAAACGCTTTGGTGGACACACGGCCTAAATCTTCAACCTCCAGTTTAAAAAAAAAACCGCAGAATAGAGGAGAGTCTGTTGGCAAAAAGAGAATGCGACAGAGCTCGTAATAAAATGAGAATCGGAGATGGCGAGAACTGAGGGATTTGAAATGTTGTAAAAGCAATGCCGTTTTTATTACTCAACAGATTAAGGTATTTCATTAAACACATAAATTGCCATATGTAGCTCTCTAACGCTGCATTCACACAGGGCGTCGACGTTAACGCGTCTCATTTACTTTGAATGGGTGACGTCATGCGTTGCCGAACTGATTTGGTTCCGTCGCTTCACTTCACTCGCGTTGCAAGCAGCAGAAGTTGAAGATTTCTCAACTTTTCAAGCCCAACGCAGGCCTCATCCAATCAGATCGCCCTATGCAAATACCCTAGAGCAGACGCTAGCCAATTGCGTTCGTTCAAATAATGTGATTGGCTGTTGTCATTATGACGGTCACATCAGCGCCAAGCTTCAGACACGCCCTCCGTCAAGTGTAAACACCGATGCCCTGTGTGAATGCAGCGTAACAGAGTTCATTGTAAATAATTATCTTTTGTGAAGGTTGTGAAGAACAATGTTCTTCCGCGAAATGCATGCAGTTTTGTTTTTTAACTGCTAGATGGCCAAAAGTTACATAGTGTACCTTTAAATTTCAGCTCTCCTCACTCAGAGCTGTGATGAAGTGTAGTGCATGACTATATTTATGATACTTTATTATTTTGGACCATTTGTTTTGTATCCCTAAAGTTTGGAAGATTTAGTCAACATTTGTTTAAATTGTAAGTGAGGTAATCCAACAGACATTATTTTACTCATAATTTGAAAACCACTCTTCTAAAATGTGAAAAATAGAAAATGCTAATTCTTTTCCAGGATTTAGGACTACAACCTGAAGAGTTACTGTTTATTGTGTGTTTACAGCCTCTGCTATTTTTCCTGTCTGATGTAGAGCTTAATGTACAAATAAATGAAACTGTTTTAATCTTTGTGAAGATCAGCTCATTCAGTACTTCATCTTATGGTGTGCTGGCTGTTAGGGAACAACAGTTTAGGACCCAAGACCAGTTGTGAAGAATGAAGACCAAGTGTCAGGAGTGCTATTTAATTAAAGAAAAATTTACTGAAGAATAGTTTGCAGTTTCATCAGCAGAAGCCAGCTTCAAGTCTCACAAGGAGTTTGTAGGCCGTGCTTTCATAGTGCATACATACATTTTACACATAGCAATTATACTCTTTCCCAAGGTCTAGCTATGTCATCACTGCAGGTTGAATGATTCTGATTGTCATATTAAATTTCCACACATGGTCAGATGCACTTCTCCAGTTGTTGATGCTTTCACCCCGGAATTAGGCACGTAGTGACCTTCCTGGTCTGGAGCAGGCGCCAGTGTGCAAAAGAAAACAAGTCCCCCCATCTCCTAGGATGCCTGTAATCCACCTCCCAATACTGATCTGTAACAAAGAATACTATAGCGCACATACACAGATACACAGTCTCTCCAAGGTTGGAGTTGGTTGAGCTCCAGCTCTGACCAGAAAGTTTCCCAAAACATATTGATAGCATGTGCTTTCTCTCAGTAAGAGGTACAGACAATATTCACCATTTCTACCAGAAAGACTCGGGAGAATAAATACTGTGACAATACTGTGAATTGGAGCGTCAGCATCTGCAAACTCAGACATGAGTACCAATCTTTTATACCCAAGTATTAGAATGTGATTGGATAGATAAAAAAGTTGAAGTGATGTGACAATTAAGTCTTCCCGGCAGAACTTATGCTAAAGCTTGAATTTTTCTCTAGTGATGGAAGATGCAAAGAAAAATAAAAGTTTATAAATATAAAATTGATCAAATATAATATAAAATAAATATAAATAAAAACAAAAAGTAAAAACAGAATGAAACCAAATACAGACTTTAGAGAACAATCAAACTCGAAGAAATCATTTAAATCATCTTATAATATGTAGGAGGATAAATATTGATTAAGGCTATGATTATAAATTTAATTAGGATTTATATATATATATATATATATATATATATATATATATATATATATATATATATATATATATATATATATATATATATATATATATATATATATACATATACATATACATATACATATACATATACATGTATATGTATATGTATATGTATATGTATGTATGTATATATATTGAAGCAGCAGGGAATTTCAGACTCCATCCCTTTCATGGCCATAAAGGGAAAAGGATGTAAATATCTTTGGACAATCTGTCCAAATATTTATGTCCACAAACAAATCAGTTGTTGCCGTTATTAAGGGGTAATTTTCTTTTGTAAAAACAAATATTATTTTGGCAACTTACTGAAAGCACAGACAGTGCTACTTTTAAACAGCTTTATTTATTTATTTTCCATGAATTCCAAACACTTGACTCAGTAGAAACATAGGGAATTTTGAGACCTGAGACTTATTTCAGTCATCAAGATCTAAATCATATTCAGCCTCAAATTTAATTCAAGATACATCCCAGTGAATGGAAACCCAGCTTTAAAATGTCTTGCTTTGACAACTATTTCGGTGAAGTCATTAAAAGCAATTACTCTCAGTTTCTTAGACGTCTAAAACTAGACCTTCATTATTGGGTTATGTTGACACATTCTGGGGAGCATACAGAGCAGCTCTCACATACAATTCAAACTATCTAAACAAAAAATGAAACATATTATGAAGCCATTCACCCCATGAGCCTCCACCAAAAACAGTAGGATTGCAATGAAAGCAATAACATACACTGCCATTCAAAAGTTTGGGATCAGTAAGATTTGATCATTTTTAAAAGAAGACTTACCAAAGCTGCATTTATCTGATCCAAAATACAGTAAAAACTGTAATTTTGAAAAGTTATTACAATTTAAAATAACTGTTTTCTATTTGAATATATTTTAAAATGTCATTTATTCCTGTGATGCAAAGCTGAATTTTCAGCTGCATTACTCCAGTCTTCAGTGTCACGTGATCATTCAGAAACATTTCTTATTATCAAAGTTGTGTACAATTCTTACTGACCCCAAACTTTTGAACGTTGGTGAATAATGTTACAAAAGTTTTCTATTTCAGATAAATGCTGTTCTTTTGAACTTTCTATTCCTCAAAGAATCCGAAAAAAATGCTACACAACTGTTTTCAACATAGATAATATTCATAAATGTCTCTTGAGCAGAATGATTTCTGAAGGATCATGTGACACTGAAGACCGGCGTAATGATGCTAAAATTTCAGTTTTTACACGCAGAAATAAATGACATTTGAACAGAAAACAATTATTTTAAATTGTAATAATATTTAGCAATATTACTGTTTTACTGTATTTTTGATTCAATAAATGCAGCTTGGGTGAGCATAAGAGACTTCTTTCAAAAAAATTTACAAAAATCATACTGATCCGTATGTATATTGCTCGAGACCATTTTGGCCAAAAACCCAGATAATGTTGAGTGAAATTTCTCTTTTTTATTTTCCGAACTGAGAAATATGTTAACCATATAGCTACATTTATAGATTACATATACATCTTTGCCACTCGAAAATTGAGTCAAGATATGAATCATGTCTTTTATTTATCTAATGAAATGTCGGGACAAAAAGTTTCGCTCTTTAAAGGACAACTCCAGTGAAAATTAACCTAGGGGTAATTAACACATGGTTACTGAGTAGACCGTTCTCTGGGATGCGTTTTCATGAAAATCGAATGTAAAGAGTTATATCTCTAAAAACAGATTAATTTACAACGCTAGTCTATGGGGCATATAATAAGTAAAATTAAATCGCTAGTTAATACCACAAGGCTCAAAATAGCCTCACACAAACACGGTAGCATAATGAGGGTCCCTACATGCAAACCGAAGCATTGAGAACTTTGTAAGTGTACAAACAGTTTAAAGTCCCAGTGAACCGGAAGTTGCAACCGACTTTATTTCAGTGATTTGACGTATTTCCGAGAGAAACGTAATACTAAATGAGCAGAACAGAGGGCGTGGTTTGTTTCCAACCCCCCTCCCCCCCGTGTGACCTGATTGGATATAGAAACGTAGGCGTTTCATTCAGAAATGGAGGCAGATCTGAACGCAAGTTCAATGGGCGTGTTTAATGATGGCATGTCGAAGCCCAAGCCGTCAAACAGACGTCATCAAAAAGGGCCTACCAATGTAGAGGGGAGGAGCATTTTCAGATTTTGATTAAAGATTACGAAGCCAAATAATTTTTTGATGCGGATTGACTTGCACGGATGGATTGTTCACCACAAAACTAGCAATTTGCGCTAACAAAGTAAATATGGTCAATTTTGATTTCATGAGGACTTTAATAAGAAGATACTTTATAAAGACAGTACAGTACGCGTATACAGACAGCAGCCATCTTGGAAAACAGTCTCGACGAATCGAGCCACGAACGTTGTGCTAAGTGAGCTGGTCGATAGGAATTAAGTTCAGCTTAGCACAGCGTTCGTGGCTCGATTAAATAAATAAATAAAATAGAATAGAATAAAATAAAATAGAATAAATAAATTGACTTTTATGGCTGCTGTTTGGAAGTGTTATTTAGCAGATGCCTGTTTTCCCAAATTGAATTAAACTTATTACATGCATCCATTCATCTATTATTGCTTTAAGTGCATTTAAACAAGGGGGTGATGATACTCTTACTGGCGTAGGGGTTGTAGGTCTTTATTAGAAATGCATAATTTGATGCTCAACAATTTTGATTCACGATTATTTTGTGTTTATATTACAATGAACGAGTGCTGCCTGATTGAAACTTGGAAATAAAGAATGATTTGACACAAAATAAAATAAAGATTAGTTTAATTATCTATGTTTATCGTTTTCCTATTAAAGGAGTATTTCACTTTAAATTACCTCCCTCAAGCCATGGTGTATGACTTTCTTCTTTCTGATGAGCACAATCGGAGTTATATTAATAAATATTCTGACACTTCCAAGCTTTATAATAGCAGTGGCAGGGTCCATTGAGTTTGAAGCTCAAAAAAAGTGCATCCATCCATAATAAACATACTATAAAATAAAGGCCTTCTGAAGCGAATCGATGGGGTTTTGTAAGAAAAATATCCATATTTGAAACTTTATAAAGTAAAATAGCTTCTAGCTTCCGGAAGACCGGCTTCCGTATTAAATGAGTAAATCATGGGGTAATTTTCATTTTAAAGTGAACTACTTCTTTAAGGCAAATCATTGACTCAGCCAATGTTCAGTGGAATCTGAGTTTTCAATAGAACATATTGTTATTGTTCACATTCATGCTGGAATGACAAATTAGCTGTCTCTATAAGTGAGGTATGAATGGACATTTAATCAAAAGCAATCAGAGAAAAAGAATGCAGAGAGTTTTAGGTGAACTTTTCCCTTTTGGCACTGAAGGTTTTGATCAAAGAGCTGTGAAGGCGGTCTAATTAAGGCTTAGTACTGTATTTTAATAAAACACATAAGATTGTTTTGAGTCAGCTGATGGACATTTGTGTTCATTAATATTCTGTAACAAACCATTTCTCAACAAACAAACACTTCCTCACTGACAAAGGCTGCTATGACAGATGTCAACACGCACCCATGCTCATTTCTATATACCCTAATCATTAACAACATGTATTCTTATCTCACTTATTTCTGTGCCTTAATTTAATTATTATATTGATTTGATTAATAATACATTGTTATCTAATCTGTGTGCTTTGTGTATGTGCATTTCTGAAATACATAACGTGGACAAATCATTTTAAATTGTATAGACGCATGCATTTTCTGTGAAGCTGCTTTGAAACGATATGTATTGTGTAAAGCGCTATACAAATAAATGTGAATTGAATTTGAGATTGAGAGTTTACAATGTTTAACTTTACATATATTACAATTCATCCTCTTTAACGGGATAGTTCACCAAAAAAATTTAAATTATCCCATGATTTACTCACCCTCAAGCCATCCGAGGTGTATATGACATTCTTCTTTCAGACAAATAAAATCTGAGCTATATTAAAAATGTTCTGGCTAATCCAAGCATTATAATGGCAGTAATAGTTGCTCTGTTTTTGAAGTCCATAAAAAATGCATCTGTCCGTCAAATAACGTGCTCCACGCAGCTCCTGGGTGTTAATAAAGGCCTTCTAAAGCGAATCGATTCATTTGTGTAAGAAAAATATCCATATTTAAAAAAAAAAAAACATTTTTTTCTTTTTCTATGGCTCTGCATCAGCCGTCCCCGCGCCATCACTTCCAGCAAATAAGGTCAAAATACATGCAAAATACTAGCACGATCATAGATATATACATAGACTCCTCGTTAGTGCCTGTGCGGATCGGTTGAATGAGGCATCTACGTATATATATCTTTGATCGCGCCAGTATTTTGACCTTATTCGCCGGAAGTTGTGGTGCTGGGAATACTAGATGACATTCGTCTGATAAGAGGTGAAAAAATAACATAAATACTGTTCGGTTTCTCGCAGAAACCAATCGTTTCGTGTCTTAAGACATCAATGTGTCGCCACGAGCCGCATGGTTTAATATAGATTCGTATGTCTATGTGTTTTTACTCTCATAGCTCTCATACTCTAAAATATCCCCATTGACATGCATTATACGACTATCACACTGCAACGGGTGGAGTTAAAAATCTTCATTTGTGTTCTACTGAAGAAACAAAGACACCTACATCTTGGATGCCCTGGGGGTAAGCAGCTAAACATAAAAAAAATGTTTTTGGGGGAACTATCCCTTTAAGGGCAAAGTGCACTTTCCTTTTGTAGCAGAACAACAATTACTACACTGTAAATCCTAACGCTCAAAATAATGAATTGGTTTAAGTAGGGCAAACTAAAGATAAACATTATTTCAATCAAATGGACTTTTATGAGTATTTAGAACTTTATTTTTCTTTTGAGTTCAACAAATGTATACATTTTAAGAAATCTGAATTGTTTCATTGTTTTGAGTTTTATTAACTTCTTTCAATTTAGACAAACTTAAATTGAACTGAAACTGGGCTGGGATTTCGATTGCATGCATTGCCATGACACTCGAAAGGGACAGTGAATACTAAAATTAAGTTCTCTTACGAGAGGTTCTCTCGTATTGCGTAAGTTCCTTACGCTACGGGAAAGTATTCTTTCTTCGAGATTTCTGAAAAACCCAAAATTATCCTTAATTTTGTAACATTGTCAACGCAGTGCGGCAGCCTGGCAGACCATAGCAGGCTATTCCAGCGTGCCATTGGCTGCTCTGCTGGCAACTGCAGCAGCCTATCGGTGAGAAGAAGTAGCACATCTACTTCGAGCGGAGATAGCCACGCTGCTGTGCAAAGGGGCTATAGAACCGGTTCCCCATTCTATGAGCGAGTCAGGCTTTTACAGCCGATATTTTCTCGTGCCAAAAAGGGACGGGTCGCTCAGACCGATTCTGGATCTGAGGCGTCTGAACAAAGCTCTTTTGAGGAGATCGTTCAAGATGCTTACGACCAAGCAGATCCTCGCGCATATTCGCCCAAGAGACTGGCTAATTTCCCTAGATTTGAAAGACGCAAATCTTCAAATCAAGATAACGCCGCGTCACAGGCCATTCTTACGATTCGCCTTCGACGGCCAGGCTTATCAATACACCGTCCTTCCGTTCGGCCTGTCACTAGCACCCCGTACATTTACGAAGTGCATGGACGCGGCCCTCGCTCCCCTGAGAAACCGGGGGATGCGAATATTGAACTACTTGGACGACTGGCTCATCCTGGCGCAGTCAGAGGCCGAGCTCCTCGCCCACAGGGCAATGCTGCTCAGCCATTTGGACAGCCTGGGGCCAACGGATACCCGTTGACCTGCCCGAAGGGGTTATGAACACGATCTCACACTCTAGAGCCCCCTCGACGAGGCGGTTATATAGTTCTAAGTGGTCGGTGTTCACTGAGTGGTGTGCTTCCAAGGGATTGGAACCGCAGCAATGTGGGGTCCAGCGGGTGCTCTCCTTCCTCCAGGAGCTCTTGGAACTGGGCAGGTCCCCTTCCACGCTCAAAGTGTATGTGGCGGCTATAGCAGCGTTCGCCCAGACGACGCTAGGCAGCACGCTAGGAAGGAACGAGCTCATCATCCGTTTCCTCAGAGGAGCTAGACGGATGAATCCCCCGCGGCTCCCATCGGTTCCTATTTGGGATCTGGCCTTGGTCCTAGAGGCCATGAAGGCTCATCCCTTTGAACCGCTCGGGACTGTGGAACCAAGGTTCCTTTCGCTAAAAACCGCGTTCCTGATAGCTCTGGCTTCAGTGAAACGCGTGGGGGATCTACACGCGCTCTCAGTGAGCCCGACGTGTATGGAGTTCGGTCCTAATGACTCTAAGGTCATTCTCAGACCGAGGCATGGTTATGTCCCCAAAGCGATCGGCACTCCTTTCAGGGCGCAGATTATCTCCCTCTCGGCTCTGCCAGCATCCGACGAGGGGGACGGTGGCAATATCCTCTGCCCTGTCAGGGCATTGAGAGTTTATGTCACACGCTCCGCCGCCTTCAGGCGTTCTGAGCAGCTATTTGTTTCGTTTGGAGGGCGCGCTAAAGGTCTCGCCTCCTCGAAACAGACCCTGTCCAGGTGGATAGTGGACGCGATTGCAACTGCATACGCTTCCAAACACCTGCAGTGCCCGCTAGGTGTCAGAGCACACTCCACCAGAGGCATGGCCTCTTCGTGGGCTTGGGCCAGAGGGATTTCCATCCACGATATTTGCGTGGCGGCAGGCTGGGCCTCCCCGTCTACGTTTGTGAGATTTTACAATCTGGAAGTTCCTGCCTTACAGGCGAAAGTGTTATCAGTTCAATAAGGCTGTTGGTTCTGCCCGGTGATTCTGCGCAGACATAGCTCACATACTGGTAGTAAGTTCGGTACAAGGCTTATGTAAATTTGAAGGAGACCGGCGGTACCGTTCCCTCATTTACGAAAAGAGCTATTGTGAGTTTGAAGGTGACCGGCGGTGCCGTTACCTCACTCATATGACAAGATATTGTGAATTTGAAGGCGACCGGCAGGTGCCGTTCCCTCATTCATAAGGCAGGGTGTTGTAACCACCCGTTGTAACCACCCGTCAGTTCAAACGAAGTGTCCGTATATGTGGTGGCCCGTTTCCTTTACCGGTCACCCTGCCCGAGCAGTGTTATGGTCCCCGGTTCCCTGGGATACATATGCTGTATGCGAGGCGCGCACGGCGTTGACAATATGTTCCCGTAGCGTAAGGAACTTACGCAATACGAGAGAACCTCTCGTAAGAGAACGATATTCGGTTACTTAACATAACCTCGGTTCTCTCTAGAAGAGGGAACGAGTATTGCGTTCCTTGCCGTGCGCCCCGCGGGCTTTTACGCTTCAGAACTACGAAAACCGAATATGCAGCCCGTGAGCCCTGCTTATATACACGTGGCCACGCCCCACCTGTAGGCAAATGAAGCCAGGTGGGCGCGAAGCGCCCTCATTGGTCGCCACGTCACGCGGGCTCACCGATAGGCTGCTGCAGTTGCCAGCAGAGCAGCCAATGGCACGCTGGAATAGCCTGCTATGGTCTGCCAGGCTGCCGCACTGCGTTGACAATGTTACAAAATTAAGGATAATTTTGGGTTTTTCAGAAATCTCGAAGAAAGAATACTTTCCCGTAGCGTAAGGAACTTACGCAATACTCGTTCCCTCTTCTAGAGAGAACCGAGGTTACGTTAAGTAACCGAGTATCGTTTTATATGAGGTTTTTTTGTGCAAAATGAATGCTAAGTGGGAGATTTAGTAGTGTTTAATGTTTTGTTAGTTTAGAAGAGTTTTTGTGTGTGTGTGTGTGTGTGTGTGTGTGTGTGTGTGTGTGTGTGTGTGTGTGTGTGTGTGTGTGTGTGTGTGTGTGTGTGTGTGTGTGTGTGTGTGTGTGTGTGTGTGTGTGTGTGTGTGTGTGTGTGTGTGTGTGTGTGTGTGTGTGTGTGTGTGTGTGTGTGTGTGTGTGTGTGTGTGTGTGTGTAAGTGCTACCGTATATAGATCTTTGAGTTGTGCATGTCCTTACCTGCCTACCTTTAAAATAACCCACTTCACTGACGTTGCCAGCAAGTGACCTTTGTGTAGCTCTGTGTTAGAAATAACAGTCTCTTTGTTCTCACATGTTCATCAGTCTTTCCTCCTGTCCTGGCACTTCTCACTAGAATTAAGCATCATACAACACCTGACTTGCTACAAAGCAACAAGTAGGTTCCATTAATTGAATTTAGTTCATTTTTTAAGCTATAGAACAATGATGTCATCATTGTGCACGACTATTGTTTCAATCTGGCCATCAGGTGGAATAAAGTGCTATTTATTGCCAATAAACTCACGTCTACTTTAAGTGGTCAGTTTAACATACGGGAGAAACATGCATGAGGACAATGTTTTGTAATGTATTCCCTTAGAAACATGAAATACAGCACTCTTCTGGGACAACTAGTGATATTTGAACTTCACATTGGCATTTTGTACACTGTGCCAAAGTGGATATCCATTATATCAGGGTATGAAAAGAGCAAGGGAACATTTACTCTTTTTCTGTTTAAGCCCACTCCTTTCTTTTTCCCCCTCAGAGAATAAAGTTCTCACGGAGAAAGACAAAAAATGTGCTTCTGTGCATCTGCTATTTTCAGGGTATGAATGATAGAGTTGGAGGATTTAGCCATGTGTATGCTTACTTTTCAACAGTTTTAAACAGTGCAAAAATAATTTTCACATTACCACACATAAACATATAATAGCCTATAACAAGCAACAACAACAAAAAATATGTTTTTACAATGCAATGAAACACTTTGGATGAGTTTACAGAATTTGCACGCTGGCCAAATCACGTGAGCATTTCGGTTCTGACGTCATTGAGGATATTGAGTGAGAAAACTTCACACACTTCACAGCAGCAGCGACGCGGTGTGTGTGTGTATCTGTATGTGTATGTGCGCGCCAATACGTTCAGGTCACCAAATGAATGGATCCTGCTCGTGTATGGGCTATTTTTTAAGCACCATCTAACTTTGGATTCAATGCATTTATCACTCGGGGTCAGTGATGACTTGGCTTCTGATGTGGGTTCTTCTAGTTGCTTGTGTACCACAGGTAAGAAACATATTTATTTATGGGTTATTTATGCAAACCACATTATCTGGATAATTTAAGCTGAAATTCATACAGCTATATCAATGTATTCCCAGTATTATTTGTGCATCAGCCACGAGATGGATGGTTTCATCAATGCAGTTGATTTAAGCTATTTGGTTTTTGTTATTTAGAGACAATTTAACAACTCGTATTTTTACCCTATAACATACTATATATAATGAATAATATTTACATGTGTATTAATAGAAAGGTTCTGCATGCACATTACAATTGAGTTTACCTATGCATATACCTGAATGTGAATTTTAAAAAACATTATTATGTTATTTTTGTTCGCGGCCTGTGTAAAATAAAACAAAATATTAGAAAAATTATTAGAGCAGATCAAAATTCTACATTTAAAAAATATTTTACTCCCTAATAATGAATGAGACGCCTTCCTTAATATCAAACGTTTAAGTAATAATTTTGCATCAATTCTAATCCCCATATTTTCCCCTCAGATAAAAAAAAAAAAATCCACATAATTAATATTTCAATTTAAATGCTCGTTTAATTCTATGTGACAGACATTCTTAACCAATGACCTAATGTTTCACGCATTTAAGGAATGCAATGACAACAAATGACATTGTCATGTGTGAGAGTATATACTGCCGCCCTGTGGACTTAAACGAACATGTCTGTCAAGCGAGTATTCAGTTATACCCTAATTGCTTTAAACCATTTAAAACTTTTTAACCCTTTAACTGTCACCCCCCTTTTTGAGAATACACATGAAAATGCACTATCCAAACTTAAAGGGCTGTAATTCAAGAATGCTTTGGAATATAGACCAAAGTTTGGGCTCGTTTTAAAGACGACACTGTGCAGATTATTGCTGAAGCAATTCAAAATATGAAAGTATGAAAGAGTTATGGAAGTTTAAATTTACTGTAAATGAAAAATACTGTACTAAATATTTTTTATTTCATATAAATTATATATTTTACAAAAAAGAATTTACTCTAAAATCACTATAAAACCAAAGCCATATGTCTAACCAATTTGTGTTCCAAATTTGAAGTTGATATCACAAAAATTGAAGTCCCCATGAGATTTTGTTTAGGTGCTGTACCAAAAACAGCCACCGGGTGTCATTCAAATTCCATTTATTGTTTTTTTGATGCATTTTCCTGTAAATTTCTGTCCAAATATCACTTCCATCACAAAACAGTCACCAAATATGGACCCTTGAGACTCAGAGCTTTCCGACAATATGCGTTTTGTCAAGATTGGAAAAGATTTTGAATATAAAGTAGTTAAAATAATTGTTGTAATATGAAACATGACACCGCCCACTAGGGGAGGAGCCCGCTAGAATAATTTAGAGTAACGTTTCCATGGTAACACAATGTCCGATTTCAAAACGGTTTTCACAGGATGAATTTTGAGTTTGTACGCTTTCAAATGATACCTAATTTATGATAATTACTTAAATATATGATGATCAAAAAAAGAGCACCAGGCGTCCCACCTGTGGGACGGTGACAGTTAAGAGGTTAAAGCTTAGTTCGCTCCATTTTGTCTTTGAACAGGACAGCCACCCTCTGTGTTTTAGATACATAGAACTGCCACACTGGGTGCATTCTTAATGATATGCAACTTCCACCTTCCTAATCTCACACAGGCCACAAGAGGTCAAAGGTTAAGGAGCCCTATAGCTGTAAGACACCAGTTTGATTTGCTTGGTGTATGTGTTGCCATAGCAATCAATCATTCTAATCAAACAAAAGCAGTCAACTTCAAGAGGTGCCTGCTATTAAAATCATTTATCAACATGACCTGTCCTTTAAAACTCCATTATTTACATCAGTTTGACTACCATAATTGATGGACTACAAAGAAAGTGACATTAGCTACCATAAGATCAATATCTTTATCTACCTACCCATTAGCTCTATTTGTTTCTTGACTTGATGTGCAATGATTAGCCAGTACAAATGAGATCCACGAACTGACAACAAGTCTACTGCTATTATAATATGATATATGCAGGAAAGTGTAATTAGAACTGCTTCATTGCTTTGAGATATAGTATTGTCGAGTAATGACGCTACATAGATTCCGATTATAAATGGCACTGCATTGAGAGGTTAAATTGAAATGTTTTTACATGTCTGAGATAAAGAACAACAAATGAAGACGTTTGTCTGTGTGTCACCTAAGACTAAATCATTTAGTGAGAATATATAAACGGTTCATTCCGACCCATTTTTTCACAATGTCTGTATAGCCAGGAGGGAAAGAGAAAGAAACAAAAGCCTAAATGTGTCAGAAACAGGAATCTGTTGGGACTTGTGTCTTATAGATTCACAGGGCACTTGCGCAGGATTCCTCTAAGATGCTGTCCATACCAGAGCCCGTGGCCCCGGAGCCCTATAACCTCACCCAGTACTGCCAATGGCCCTGCAAATGCCCTGAAACTCCCCCCACCTGTCCGCCAGGTGTTAGCCTGATCACGGACGGCTGCGATTGTTGCAGAGCATGTGCCAAACAGGTGGGGGAGGTTTGCAACGAGAAAGAAAACTGTGACTATCATCGTGGCCTTTACTGTGATTACAGCGCAGACAAGCCTAGGTACGAAAAAGGAGTATGTGCGTGTAAGTGTCATTGTACTAACACAGCTTTCTTATTAACACTGTGTTCCGCTCTTAGATTAGAAGATTTAAAGCTTGGATTAAGGTGGCAGAACCCAGATAAACCAAGCCAGGAATGCTGAGCAGAATACATTCTCTTTACCTTTTAGCATATGATTCCACATAAAGCATCACATACTTTTCTTGCTATTGTATCCAGCATGGATTTGATCAACTGTACTTCACTTGTTTTGCCCTTTTTTGCGATATCCAGATCTGCCAGGCACTGGCTGTGAGCACGATGGTGTGATCTATCGCAACGGCCAGAGCTTTCAGCCCAATTGCAAATACCAGTGTCTGTGTGTAAATGGGGCGATTGGATGTGTGTCGCTGTGTAATGAGTCTCAGCCCCCCAGGGTCTGGTGCCAGAACCCACGGCGAGTTAAAATCCCTGACCGCTGCTGTGAGCTGTGGATCTGTGACGAGTCCAGGAGGGGGCGCAAGACAGCGCCACGACACACAATGGCCGGTATGATCTCTAGTGTCTGGCGTTCTTCCTGCAACTCATTGGCTGCGTCCGAAAACCTAGGCAGCTGACTTGTTACCTCGCTGCCTTATCAGACAATGGCTTGTAAGGCAGCGTTTGTGCATGAAGGCACCTCACGAAACTGATTTCAGACAGACTTCTGAGGCAGTGTAACAGTTTAATGATGTACAGCAGGGGTGGCGAACTCCGGTCCTGGAGGGCCACTGTCCTGCAGAGTTCAGCTCCAACCCTGATAAAACTCACCTGCCTTTAGCTTTCTAGTAACCCTTCAGACCATGATTAGCTTGTTCAGGTGTGTTTGATTAGGGTTGAAGCAAAACTATGCAGGACAGTGGCCCTCCAGGACCGGAGTTCGCCACCCCTGATGTACAGCAAAATAGAGAGAGCTTTGGTGAGAACTAAACAAATATTGAATTACTACATTAGTAATTTCTCGCTAGAAATGACATCAGAAGTGGAAAATTTTGGTCAAAAACGTACATTTACACAGAAACGCAACTTTCGGACGCCATCTTTTTTTCAAGCTCAGCTGTCACTGAATGAAACGCACAGGATTGGGAAATCAAAGGCAGCGAAGGATACATTTATGCTGCCTTCAAAAATCAATCAGATGCAGGTATCTCAGGAGACAGGAAGTGAAGCTAACATTTTGACGTGCCTTGATGCCTTCTTACCTTGAAATGTGTCCTCCGCAGGCAGCATTTTCCAGGTTTCAGACGCAGCCATTCTGAGCAGAGAAGAATTGTTGTGAAAGCATCCATTACCACAAAATACACCACACTATATATAGGGATGTTTCTTCACAGTTGAGTTTTTATTTATATTATTATTTAACCCTTGTGCATCAATTTAAAAAAGTTACACATAGGTCCATAGAGGACAAAAATGTCCTTGTTAAAAAAACTGAGTTGGGTCTCATTTTAAAGAAGACCACTGGCAGATTATTGTTGAAGTTTAATAAGTGAAACCAAAAAAAAGTTATAGAGGTTTAAGTTTATGAAAATGATTTATGAATAATATTTTATATAAAATATATTTTTTTTGAAACATGTTGAACTCTAAAACTGCTAGAAAATCAAAGCCATAAATCTAAAAAAGTTTGAGTTTACTCCAAATTTGAGATTGATATCTCAAAAAATTAGCTTTCAGTCAGTTTGTTTGTGCGCAGTGCCAAAGTTTCCCCATTAGATGCCAGCAAAACTCCACTGATACACACAGTGTTTGGATTTGTGATTTGCAGTACAGTTGAGTTTTTCTCTCAAATATTACAAGCACACACACCCACACACAATTTAAAAATTTTTAAAAAAATAGTAAACATTTAAATTTTGAAGCCTTGCCAACAGAATAAAAGCCTATTAACAAAGATTGCGTCATTTTATAGTTAAATGGCAATGGGATTAAAAATTGCAAAAAGTTTTAAAGGTTTTTTTTCGATGGGGACATTTTTGTCCAAAAGGTGCTGAGAGGAACTATTTTCTGTACCTAGCGCAAAAAAGATTTTTTTTAAAGGAAATGGGGGTGAAATATTAAAATTCCAATAATTTTTTTTTTTATACAGTTAGCATTAACACAGGCAAAGTTAACACTGAAAAAAGCCAAAAATGTCCATAAGGATGCACAAGGGTTAAATAAAAAATACAGAATATTACATGGAAACTGCTTTTTTTTCTTTCTTTTTCTGCATAAACATAGAAAGGTATTATAGCCTAAGATGGCCTCTATGTTCAGAATTTGTGGTTCCCTTTCGTTCAGTCACTACGACGTACGTTAGTGACTAACGAATGGGGGTTTCGCTTAGAAGCCAATTATCTTCGAGAATTCAACAGCGCCCAATGGCAGTGCCAATGCCATGGGCATGCGGAATTTGCATGCGTAACTCCGCCCCACCTC
This sequence comes from Romanogobio albipinnatus, assembly GCA_023566225.1. NCBI lineage: Eukaryota > Metazoa > Chordata > Actinopteri > Cypriniformes > Gobionidae > Romanogobio > Romanogobio albipinnatus. The sequence continues at coordinate 14,760,648 of CM042261.1, read as the reverse complement.
GTGGGTATATAAGGAAGTACGCTGGCAACATCGCATTATGTTTCTGCTTTGGAGCCAAGAGTATCTCTTCACTCCTTCAAGCCTGATCCTGAGTCTTCGACAAAGCTTTGAGACGAGCAGCTTTCCAGAGGCGTTGGTGTTACGGCGCGTTCCAGTGATCATCATACTGCCTGCCTGCCTGCTGATCTGCGCAGTGGTCCGTCTGACAGCTGGTGTGTGGTCGCTGGGCGCTTCGGCGTTCTCTGCGAGGCTTTCCTCTCCTAAAAGAGCTTGCACGTGACGCGTCCTTTTCAGGATGTCTCGTCCGTGTACTTCTGGGTGTGGCCGGTTGCTTTCTTCTTCTGATGGGCACAAACACTGTCTGGTATGTTTGGACTTTCAGCATGCCCAGGCAGCGTTTGTGGATGAGTCATGTTCCCACTGCGGGAATATGACCATCGCGGTGTTGCGGTCAAGACTCCATGACCTTCGTAAAGACGTGAGAGTCCCCTCTACCACACCCCGATCTACTGAGTCCCCGAGGCCCAGTACTTCGGCTGGTGGTCAGGGTGACCTGACGGTTACGGTGTGGAACAAAGCCCCGACGCTCATGCCTCGGGCCACACCCCCGTCTTGCACACTGCAACCCGCGAGTGTCCAGACGCAGATCGCGGGGCCTGCTTCGGCCCCCCCGCGCATCTCGTTTGGCGCTCCAGAGGAGGATGCGATGTCGGTCACCGCATCACAAGGTGGGCTCGAGTCCTCTGAGGATGATGACTCGGCTGTGTTGCCGCCTTCGGGCGTTCCAGCATTGCCCGAGTCGGACCCAGAGCTGACAGCCATGCTGTCTCGGGCAGCCGCGAGCCTAGGGATAGAGTGGAACCCTCCGCCCTGTCCCGAACGCTCAAGGCTCGATGATTGGTTTTTGGGAGCCCGCGCTGACAACCGTCAGTCCCCGCCCCCAATACCTTTCTTTCCCGAGCTGCATGAGGAACTCGCGCGGTCCTGGAAGTCCCCGTTGTCTTCCTGTGACCGGTCAGCGACTTCCTCCGCCTTCTCCGCCCTCGATGGGGCGGCGGCTAAAGGGTACACTGGGGTCCCCCCAGTTGAACGTTCTGTTGCGATGCAACTGTGTCCTCAGAGCGCTTCAACTTGGCGCGGTGATCCAAAGCACCCCTCCAAAGCCTGTCGATTCACATCAACCTTGGTGGCGAAATCGCACAGAGCCGCGGGACAGGCCGCCGCTTCTTTGCATGCCATGGCGATCCTTCAGGTCTACCAGGCCAGGATCCTCAAGGACATGCACGAGGGTGGAGTTGATCCGGGGCTCTTAAATGAGCTGCGTGCCGCCACCGACCTCGCTCTCCGGGCGACGAAGGTGACCGCACGCTCCCTGGGTCAAGTGATGTCCACAAACGTGGTCCAGGAGCGTCACCTTTGGCTGAACCTGGCAGATATGCGGGACACCGAGCGAACCCGGTTCCTCGATGCCCCCATATCCCAGGCCGGCCTCTTCGGCGGGGCGGTTGAGGACTTTGCCCAACAGTTCTCAATCGCCCAGAAGCAGACTGAGGCTATAAAACACGTACTGCCCTGGCGGCCAGCTGCTGCCTCCACCCAGCCGCCGGCACAGTCGCCTCAGTCTGCTCCACGCCGAGGACGCCCTCCTAAGGCTCCCGCCCCTCCCACCCGGTCCAAGCAGCAGCCTTCACCCGGGCCGGGTCGCGGAGGAAGCCGTAGGAAGGCGTCCAAGTCCCCTCAGGCCGCCCCGCGCCCCGCTAAACGCCAGGCCAAGCGGCGCTCCTGAGACGGACGGCTCAGGGATGGGAAATTCTTTCGAGGAGATGGTAGCAGGACCACTCCTTCCCCCGGTGGAGGGCCGGGGGAGAATCCTTTGTTCAGCTGCTGGCCCACGGGTCAGCAGCACCCTAATTTGGTCAAAGAAAGAATTAACACTCCCATCCCTGAGCCCACAGAGTCCGGCGATGACAGTGCGCGCCACCCACGGGTCCCGCCACTCGCATCCCACTCTGTCGCCAGCCTCCTGGCAGAGCAGACCCCAGTGGAACGTGCGTCCTTCCCTGGTCTCCTCTGTCAGGACGCAGCAGTCAACCGTGCCCCCGCACCGGGACGCCCCTCAGCCTCCCATGTCCGGGCCGGTGACGCTGCATCGCTGCAAGCCCACACCGGGTACGTCTGTGCTCCAAATGACCCCGCTGGCGCAGTTTTTGGAAGTCTGGCTTCAGCTTCCAGGGCTGTCCCGCTGGGTCGCGCGGACCATCAGGCGCGGCTACGCGATTCAATTCGCGCAGGTTCCTCCCTGCTTCCGGGGAGTCCGCTCCACTATGATCGGGGCCAATGCCCCCGTCATGCGAGCGGAGATTGCCACCCTACTGGCGAAGGGTGCGATCGAACCTGTCCCTCCAGCCGAGATGAACTCCGGGTTTTACAGCCTGTACTTCATCGTACCCAAAAAGACCGGTGGGCTACGGCCAATCCTGGACCTGCGCGTCTTGAACCGTTACCTTCACCGGTTTCCGTTCAAGATGTTGACAGCGAAACGCCTTTTCGAATGCGTTCGTCCAGACGATTGGTTTGCAGCGATCGACCTGAAGGACGCCTACTTCCATGTCTCCATTCTACCTCGACACAGACCGTTCCTACGGTTTGCTTTCGAGGGGCGGGCATATCAGTACGCAGTTCTACCATTCGGGCTATCTCTGTCCCCTCGCGTCTTTACGAAGATTGCCGAGGCAGCCCTTGCGCCCCTTCGGCAGCACGGGGTTCGCATCCTGAATTACCTCGACGACTGGCTCATACTGGGTCACTCTCGGGAGCAGGTTTGCGGACACAGAGATCAGGTGCTCCATCACCTAGCCCGTCTGGGCCTTCGGGTCAACTGGGAGAAGAGCAAACTTTGCCCCGCGCAGAGGATCTCTTTTCTCGGTATGGATATCGACTCGGTCGCCATGTGCGCGCAGCTTTCGAGCGAGCGCGCGCAGTCTCTGCTGACTTCCCTTCGTCAACTCGAGGGCAAGAATGCGGTTCCACTGAAACTGTTTCAGAGGCTCCTGGGGCATATGGCATCTGCAGCCGCGGTGACGCCGCTCGGATTGCTTCATATGAGACCGCTTCAGCACTGGCTACGCGATCGAGTCCCGAGATGGGCATGGCGGTCTGGCACGCTCCGGGTACAAGTGACTCGGGCCTGCTTACAGACTCTCACCCCGTGGTCGAACCTCAGTTTTCTACGGACCGGAGTGTCCTTAGAACGAGTTTCCCAGCATACTGTTGTATCAACAGATGCGTCATCCACCGGGTGGGGTGCCATGTGCAATGGACAAGCAGCCGCGGGCTCCTGGACAGGACCCCAGCGCCTTCTGCATGTCAATTGCCTCGAGTTACTGGCAGTACGGTTCGCCCTGCACCGCTTCCGAGCGTTGCTGAGGGGTCAACATGTACTAGTCAGGACAGACAACACGGCCGTAGTAGCGTACATCAACCACCAGGGCGGTCTACGCTCCCGCCGTATGTCTCAACTCGCCCGCCATCTCATTCTATGGAGTCAGAAGCACCTGAGGTCCCTTCGTGCTGTCCACATCCCGGGAGAGTTGAACTGTGCAGCCGACGAGCTGTCACGGATTCAGCCCCTCCCCGGAGAGTGGAGACTCCATCCCCAGACGGTTCAGCTGATATGGGAACGGTTCGGCGACGCACAGGTAGACCTGTTTGCCTCCCAGGACTCTTCCCATTGCTCCCTGTATTATTCTCTGACCGAGGGCACCCTCGGCACGGATGCACTGGCGCACAGCTGGCCGTCAGGGCTACGCAAATATGCGTTTCCCCCAGTGAGCCTTCTTGCACGGGTACTGTGCAAGATCAGGGAGGACAAGGAGCAGGTCATTTTGGTCGCCCCGTATTGGCACGGCCAGACCTGGTTCCCAGAACTTCTACTCCTTGCGACAGCCCCTCCCTGGCCTATCCCTCTGAGACCGGACCTTCTCTCTCAGAGACGGGGCACTCTTTGGCACCCGCGTCCGGCGTTCTGGAAGCTCCACGTGTGGCTTCTGGACGGGACGCGGCAGGTTTGAGTAGTCTTCCACCTGCGGTGGTCGCTACCATCACTTCGGCTAGAGCTGAGTCTACGCGACGTCTCTATGCTTTGAAGTGGAACCTCTTCGTCACATGGTGCTCTTCCCGCCAAGAAGACCCCTGGAAATGCCAGATCGGGTCTGTGCTATCATTTCTCCAGGAGGGGGTGGAACGAAGGCTGTCTCCTTCCACCCTTAAAGTGTATGTGGCCGCAATATCTGCCTACCACGATCTCCTGGGGGATAAAAAGGTAAGTCAGCACGACCTGATCATCAGGTTCCTGAGGGGGGCGAGGAGACTGAATCCTCCTCGCTCTCCTCTCGTACCCTCTTGGGACCTCTCAGTAGTTTTAAGTGCTCTGCAGAGGCCTCCATTTGAGCCTTTGCGGTCAGCTGAGATTAAATTCCTGTCTATGAAGACTGCTCTGCTGACCGCATTGGCCTCGCTTAAGAGGGTCGGGGACCTGCAAGCATTTTCGGTTGACTAAGCGTGCCTAGAGTTCGGGCCGGCTAACTCTCACGTGATCCTGAGACCCCGGCCCGGATATGTGCCCAAGGTTCCTACCACTCCGTTCCGAGACCAGGTGGTGAACCTGCAAGCGCTGCCTTTGGAGGAGGCAGACCCAGCCTTGGCATTGCTCTGTCCAGTACGCGCTCTCCGCGCCTATGTAGACAGTACGCGATGTTTCAGGACCTCAGACCAGCTCTTTGTCTGTTATGGTGGAGAGCGGAAGGGAAGTGCTCTCTCGAAACAGAGGTTGTCTCACTGGATAGTGGACACCATTGTTTTGGCTTACCAGCAGCAAGGTCGACCATGTCCCCTTGGGGTTAGGGCACACTCCACACGGAGTGTGGCCTCCTCTTGGGCTTTAGCGCATGGCGCCTCGCTAACAGACATCTGCAGAGCTGCAGGCTGGGCGACACCCAACACATTCGCCAGATTCTACAATCTCCGAGTGGAGCCAGTGTCCGACTATGTACTCGCCCCTACGGGTGGCCGGTAATGGGCCAGGCTCAGGTGTCTTCGCTTGCTCGCCATTCCACTCCAAGGACTGGATACGTGCGATATTTCCTCAGGTGAGCTCCCCGAGAGCCCTGAGCTCCTCCAGCACTGCTGACGCCGACATCAGTTCAGTCTGCCTTTTCGAGCCCAGACCCTCATGTCCGGCCAGGTGCTCCGTGTGCATGGTTCCCCTCCGGCGACCCCCACACGAGTATTCCCACCGTAAGCCTCCTCAGCGAGCAGGTGTCTTTCCCTCGGCAAGTCCCTGCCACCCCTAGGGTTAAAAATCCACCTTCGGCTGGTACCCTAGAGATCTTCCATATGCAGCCCTTAGCGGGTCATATGTGTATTCTCTAAGTCCTCCCCACGGGTAGGCATCTTGGCATTCCCTCACTGGGATATGCTTCCCAGTGTACCTTGGTATTCCTGTGATAAGTGGGAGTCCTTCGTCCGTACTAGTCTTACGACAGGGTACTCTCACTTACGCAGGGCACTGGATGACGGCTGAGTGGCGTTGTTGTATTGGAACCCCCATTCGTTAGTCACTAACGTACGTCGTAGTGACTGAACGAAAGGGAACGTCTCGGTTACGTATGTAACCCTCGTTCCCTGAGGAGGGAACGGAGACGTACGTTTCCTCTGCCACGTCAGCTGTGCTGCTGGAACGCGGAGTTCAGTCTTGGCTCCTGCAGCAGTAACATAATGCGATGTTGCCAGCGTACTTCCTTATATACCCACGAGGTGGGGCGGAGTTACGCATGCAAATTCCGCATGCCCATGGCATTGGCACTGCCATTGGGCGCTGTTGAATTCTCGAAGATAATTGGCTTCTAAGCGAAACCCCCATTCGTTAGTCACTAACGTACGTCTCCGTTCCCTCCTCAGGGAACGAGGGTTACATACGTAACCGAGACGTTTCCAGACCTGGAAAAATCATGGAAATTTATATAGTAAATATACATTTTGTTGTCATGATTGGTTAAATATAATGTAAATGTACACTACTTTTCTACAGTTTGAGGTCAGTAAGACCTCAAAAATACAGTTTTAAAATACATTATAGAATGTATTTTTTTCCTTTGATGGCAAAGCTGAATTTTCAGCATCTTCAGTGTCACATGATCTTTCAGAAATCATACTAATATGCTGATTTGATGCTCAAGAAACATTTTTGTTATTATTGTTAAAAGCATGGAACAGTAATTAACTTTTTTCAGGATTCTTTGATGAATGGAAAGTTCAAAATAACACCATTTATTTGAAATAGAAATATTTCTTAAGATTATAAATGTCTTTACTGTCACATGTGATCATTTAAAACTTGAATGGTAGTATATAAATCATTTTTAAAACTCATGAATGAAGATAGCGTTCGATGTTTTCTCTGCATTCTTACAGCCCTGTCTAGTATAAATGACAGCTGGCACAAGAACTGTGTGACCCAAACATCCTCCTGGAGTCCCTGCTCAAAGACCTGCGGCCGTGGAGTGTCTTTACGCATAACTAACAACAACAAGCGGTGTCAGATGGTCAAAGAGAGCAGACTCTGCAACATCCGGCCTTGCAAAGTGGACATCACAAAGCACATCAAGGTACTGCAAGAACACAAACGCAGGATTTATTGTAATATGATGAATTTAACATTTTCAGTTGTCATATGAAAGAATATTTTTTGGTTCTCCACAAGCCTGGAAAGAAGTGCTTGAACATCTACAAGGCAGAGAGGCCAGATAACTTCACCATCTCCGGCTGTACTAGTACAAAAACTTACTGGCCCAAATACTGTGGAGTGTGTACTGATGAGCGCTGCTGCATCCCCTTCAAATCTAAGACTGTTGAGGTCGACTTTCAGTGCCCGAACGGATCCGGCTTCACCTGGCAGGTCATGTGGATTAACGCCTGCTTCTGCAACCTGAGCTGTAAGAACCCCAATGACATATTTACAGATCTAGAGCAGTACCATGAGAAACGCGAGATTGAAAACTGAGTGTATAAGACCTTGCAGAAAAGACAATATAAAGATTTGGGTGAAAGCCACAGATTTAGTTTTTCTTTTATTTGTTAATAATCATTCTTTCTTATATGAGACTTTTTTTCCTATTGGAAAATGTTAAATAAACGGACATATCCTAATAAATGCTATTTTAAGACTATGGTACATTGTGACCAATAAATACTTTTGTACAAATGATGTAAGTAATACATATGTAAAAAGACAAGTTCTTGTCGACTTCTGTAGTTAGAAGTCTTAATTTATGCAAAGTCTATGTCAAGAAGAAATCATACCTTTCTTTTCGACATTTATGCTCGTAAATGACGCTGTAGTCTTTACAGCGAGGTCTGCCTTATAAAGTTTGACCTTCCATATACTATAATGTTGTGTATGGACAGCTATCAAATAAACACGAGAAAAAAAGAAAAAAAAGAGTAACCAGCTTTTATTTTATTTTTTTTAATAAATACAAACTGTTATTCCATTAAAAATGCAGTGCATCATGTTGTTTTACATCTTTACAAAGCGAGGTGCCTTACCAAGCTGCAAGCATTTGTTTTAGTGTGCGTGGAAGAGCAGGTGTGTTGCTTATATTTATCTCTCTTTGCTTTATTCTTTCAAAGCCTTGAGGAAAAAAGCATCCAGTCCAAGTAGAGGATTCCATGGCACTTTTTGTTCTGTTGTGCTTTGATTGCATAGAAATCATCATTGTTACAAACAAACAACAAAAATATCACTGATATACAGTCATTTTCCTGTATCCTTATAGCTACAAATAGTTTTTGTTGAATTTAAACTAATGTTAAGATTCTTTTTAAAACATTTGATCCATAAAAATCGCTTAAAATTGCTTTAAGAGCATAATTTACTGAGTCGCAAATAAAACCCAAAATAAAGGGACACACACAGGAAAAAGAAAATCAACACATTAGGAGCTTATACCTTAGTTTTATAAGGTAGGTTAGCATCATGAAAAAGAAAAAAAAAAATACCACCATCTCTACTCTGGTCAACCAATCCCTTTTCCATTTAGTGAGGTCCATTTCAACATATACAGATTATACAAATTAATGATGCACTCAAACTAGCATGTAAAAGTGTGGTATAATAACTTGAGGAAAAAAAATGTACTTGCGGACTAGAGATCAACATAAATTTACAAACATGTGCCCTTCTCAGTGCCCAATATACTTTGAAGATGATGACCATCACAATGTCTCTGTGCTGCATTGCCTCTAACAACAACAAGAAAGCCATTGCGCAGGGTGCAAAAAAGAACTAACTCCATCATCCTGTCCTTCATCCACCCTAGCCACTCCTTTCTCAGCGTTTCCCCAGGAAATCGTCTTAAACACAAGACACTTTGGCGTAAATGCTCTCTGACTAATAAAATGGTGCAAGACCCCTGAGGGAAACTGCACAGCACCGCGTCATGCGGCGGTCTTGTTGCGTGTGTAGTTAGTGGCAGCGCAGCACAGTCAGAACAGAGAGGTTAATGCATGTGTGAGATGGACCGGAGACAAGGTCACCAGTCTAACAGGACACTTCGGTGGACTTGGGAGCCTGGTCCACAGAACTGTCCATGTTGTCGGTGTGCGAACGTCCGCGTTGGTTCTCGGAGGTGTGGGCTCGAGCGCGGCCTTCGTTGGTGTGGGAGCGACTGCGGTTGCCCTCGTTGGTGTGCGACCTGCTGCGGTTGCCATCAAAGGAGGTGATGCTGGATCCGGATGCTGTGCGGGAACGGACCAGGCGGGTCATGCTGGCAGAGGGCACTGAGAGGCAGAGGAAGACCGATTAGGATACATATTTTAAAGCTTTTTTGCATTTGCTTATCAAATCTGATGTATCCATTACATGTATCCAAGTTTAATATAAAGAAAAACTACTGTTCAAAAGTTTGGGGTCAGCAATATATTTTTTAATGAATCCTCTTATTGCTCACCAAGGCTACATTTATTTGATCAAAAACACAGTACAATTGTAAAATATTATAACTGTGTTCTATTTTAAAGCTGCTGTCCGTAACTTTTTTTGTGTTCAAGATTTGCAAAAGTGATATAATGAGAATGTACAACATGAATCCATTTTCCAAACCGTGTTTTGTCTTACCCTGAATCATTATGGTACACTTCTAATAAGTGTTTATATTGGGACTATTTCAGACCGGTCTGGTAGGAACCGCTGCGGAGGAGCACAGTCCCTGCGTGACTCACCATAGACATAAACGGAGAGAAGTAGCTCCGGCTGCAATGTTCTTCCGCAAGACGCAGGCAGTTCTGTTTATTAACCGCTATAGCGCAAAAAGATACGGACTGCAGCTTTAATATATTTTAAAATTAAATGTATTCCTGTGATGGTAAAGCTGCATTTTCTACAGTCTTCAGTGTCCCATGATCCTTCGGAAATCATTCTAATATTCTAATATGCTTGATTTGTTGCCCAAGAAACATTTATTATTAATGGTGAAAACAGTTGTGCTGCTTAAAATTTTTGTGTAAACTGATGCATTTTGTTTTTGATAAATAGAAATTTAAAAATGAAACATTTTTAAAAATGTCTGTCACTTATTTTACTGTCCTTGATGAATAAAAGTATTAATTTAACTTACTGATCCCAAAGTTGTTCAGAAATTAGACACTTCACTTTACTATTAAGAGAAGGTCAAATTGAGCAAGTCAGGTTGAAGTTTAAAATCACACCTCTAGAGGGCAGCACAGCCCACTTATATTGTCTTTGCCACTGTTGTATACGAATTTCACATGAACAAATGAGTTCAGGCAATGCACCATGGGTATTCTTTATAAAGACACAGTTGTATGGTCAAATAGAGACTATACTAAACAAAAAGACAATAACAATACTTACTGTAACCCATGCCCTGAATGAAGTACTTGAAAGCCTCTGTTAGTTTCCCAGGCTAAGGAGACAATGAAAGGAGAATTCAGTTTGTTTGACTACAAAAAAAAACAGCCAATCAGGTCGAGGTGGAAAACAGATTTCACTAAGTAGGTGTTTTGAAACAGGATGGATTCTAACAGCTGGTAGCAGCAGGTGGCAAGCTGAGTATTAGATCTATGTGCCATTGCTGTCCGTAATGAGATTAGTGCGCGCTTCATCCCTAATGATTATCCTGTACCTTGAGCAAACTTGCACATTAATCTAATGGTCATAAACTTTATAAATACACACCTGGTCGACCTGGGGTAAGCCTCCACAGTCAGCCATCTGAAGAAAGAAGAGGCAAGTGTTAGTTAAAATGCAGGGAAAACACAAATGGGTCACTGCTTGTTTCTCATTTCTGTGCCTGCCATTCACACAGGTGTCTAAAACACCTAGTGTTCCATTAACTCCACTGCACTCAGCACTTATCTGTGATAAATAGGCCATTTCGGACACTAAACCTAATTCTTAGTCTACCTGAGGGCATGCTGTGGAAAACTAGGTCAGCCGAGGAAAGATTCAGCCCCGAAGCTGGCCGATGTAGACCGCTTCTGCACTACCTGGGTAAATTAGTCACTACATAATGCTGAGCTATCTGAATCTTATCAGCACCGACTTTTCCATGTGGCCTATAAATACCTGCCAGCTTCACTGGAGGCCACTCACCTTAAGCAGTGTGGCTTTTGTCGGGTCCAGCTTTGTGTTGCATTCAACCTATAGAGAAAACCGACATTTTAAACCACTAAATATATATGCAACAGACATGAAGTGTGGAGCAACAGTGTGTAGGTTTAAATTTGAATGTTGTTTTTTTTTCAAGTTTGACAATGATAGTGAAGTAGTCCTGGATTAAACTTAAACCTACCACAGCATCCACTGCAGGGGAACTGTCTCCAACCACCAGGAGTGCAGGACACCTGAAAACACAAGTCATGACTTCAGGAAATCCATCCTACATTGTCTAGAAGTTTCCAAAAGCCACTTTCAGACTTACTTTAGAGTTCTGACATTGACATGGCCACCGGGGATAGGCCTCTCAATTTCCAGGTCTCTTCGGCTGTGAAGTGGATGAAAACATTGATTAAATGTTATGTCGATGAACGTTGTTTTCTAACAAGGTGTTTTAGTAGTGGTATTATGCTTACCTGTTGTAGGACTTGACAAAGAGTTCCAGATTGAACTGGTTCATGTCGTTCACAACATGGTGACGGTATCTGCCAATGAGGTCATGGTTCTGCTGGATTTCCTCCTGGAGAAATAATAATAAACCCCATTCATGTTAGTATAAATTCATTAACTAAAAAAAAATATCTAGATTGGGTCAGACATTAAACTTGACCAACCTTTCCAAACAGGTGAGAGATGATCATGTCAGGCATGGCGTGAGTCCAACCAGTGATCTGTAAGTCATGCGAATAATGAGCCCATGACAGACGCAAAAGCTTGAAACGCTATATAAATTATGCATTTTAGTGGTTAGCACTCACTTTATGTGCTGCCCAGTCCATCCAGCCCTCAGCACATGGGTTGATGTTTATTAGCACAAGGCCTTCCACCATAGCAGGGTAATCCAACTAGAAAAGAAAACAGTATTTGCAATCCACATCTGAACACATTTAATAAAGAAAGAAACTGCAAGTCAAGCACTATTTTAGGGACATTCCATAGCAGCTAAACTAGCCAAATGAATGCCAAAAGCCACTGGATAAGAAAGATTTTTAGCTCTATATCCTGGTTTAATTAAAACTTGAAATCACTTAATAATAATAATCAAAAAGGAATTCAAACTCACAGCAAACTTAGCAAGGATATAAGCACCCGCTCCAACAGCCATGCCAATCACACTCTTCAGTCTGTAGGGTTTAAGAAAATCAGTTTAGGATTAAAAAACAAAACTGGAATCTTCCTAAAACTGTTAAATAATCAAATAAACACCTCACCCAAAATGTTTAAGGATTGATGGAAGAGTCTCAGACAGTTGGTCCATGGAAGGGTACTCATATCTATAGAAAATAAAAAAAGTATGTTATTATTTTTCTGCATTAATTTATAGATATCCACTTATCCGTCTATATATAATGTAACTCACCCAGTGGAGAAGGTGTTAGCCCCCTCTTGCTGCCCTGGTGCATCTACATGACACACAGCAAAGTGCTGCATGATCTCTTGCATATCCTCATGGCTGAACAAGGGTTCAAAGCAGCTTTTGTCTATTGGAGAAGCACAATATATTCATTAAAGCCTTTATCCTTTTGAAGAACATCTTGATTGACATGTCTTATAAAGCGAAACAAAAAAAATTAGGGGACATTTTCAACATTTTTATGACTGGAGATACTGTTTAAGATATATAACAGCTTACGGTTCAGTCCAATATCATGGAAGGTGAGAATGACAGGCCGGTCACCCTTAGGAACTCCTTTCATGGTACAGTGGATTCTGCCATATGGAGTCTCCACATCATGTTCCTACATGCAACATAGCAAAACAACGCTTATCAGCATCTGTTGAACCATCATAAGCAGCGTTAATCTGATCTGCGGTACAATTTACTCCAACAGTGCATATCTCAACGTCAACTTGTGAATGTTTTTTTCTGTGTAATTAACACCTTTTCCGTTTTAACAGAGTAATGCAGAGCCATGCAATTTAATGTGACATTTGAGGGCAACCACAAGTCGAAACCTGTCTGCAAATGAACCACAGACCACTTGTAAACATTTCAACACTCTATGCACTTTGATTATAAATCTAAAGCTCACAGTCCATGATCTATATCTGTCTGGTTTCATAATGCTCAACTGCATATACCAATTTCACAAAGCATTAAACCCTAATTATGATTGACACAGTAATTCCCTCGGGTCAAAACACTTTGAACCACTAAGAAAGTCCCGAAATCCCAAAAAAAGTATGAGCCAAAAGCAAGACGAACGCTTCTACTCACAGCGACTTCAATCTCAAATACTAATTCCATATCGGAGTCTTCCAGAACCATGGCTGCCAGTTTAGTAAGTATTAGTAAATCAGTAATTAGTAGTAGCGAAGAGAATGAATATAAGATCCGATTGGAAGTAAGCTCCTGTGTGTGCACTTTGCTAATATTCATCTGTGTGCAGGGTTTTATACCCCTGTTGCTGTTGCTCGACATAAGCCCCATCCTCCCAGCATGCTTTGCACCAAGATCAAAACAAGTTAATTCTAGTTAACGACATCCGTAAATTGGATCAGCCTGTGTCAGGTGCTTGGAGTAGCCTACTCTAGGCCATCGGAAACTGGGCAAGTGCTGCCAAACTATAACGTGATGATTGTCATTATGTGATTGACTTTACGATTATCATTGAATAATTGTCAAATCAGCAATAAAATGCAATTGAGCAACATAGAATCTCAGCACAGAATGGTCACACGGTCATGGTATATTTTTTTTTTAGTCTAAAAAACCCCCAACTCATATAGCTTTTTACTTTGGAAAGACCACGTAACATTTCCAATGAGAATCTGTATTTCTATCCGCTTTCCCATGTTTAAAAATGGAAGCTGTATAACCACTAGAACCAACAAATCATAAATCATCTCCAACGGATTGAACTTTAACTTTCTTCAAGTTAATTTAACACTAGTGACAAATAACCACCGTGCACTGCAAGAGTCATTGAGAAAAGTCTTAGAGTGCAGGCCTCCGGTCAAAGATCAACTGGCTGATGCTGCAGAAACTAGTTTCAGCTGCCTCGAGTTGAAGCACAAGCTGCTACATCGAACAACTTTAACACTGACAAGGACATAAACATCTTGTGCTCGGCCTTGTATAGTGACTGAGCACAAACATATGTCGTCTCCCTACTGTCACTAATCTCTTTAAACGGGACGAGGCCTACGTGAGCGCCTCAGGCAGATGGCAGGTGTGTCCCTCGGCAGCCCACGTCATTCGTCTAGAGGCTGAACACTCTTATTAAACACATGACCCAAACTTCAGGACTTTAATCTGTGTGAGGATCAGCACGAAAGGCAAGTTGGATGTGTATCAGTACTGTATCAGTACTACTTTAATGCCACGGTGTCATGACTGGCAACACATTTTCAGTTACAACTCCGTCCATAGTAAAGTCCTTCCTATCCTTTAAAGATCTTGAAAGAGTTATTGATACTTTCGTTTTATCTCGTTTGGATTATTGTAATTCCTTATATGTTGGATTTTCCCAGTCATCTATGTCACGACTTCAAATGGTTCAAAATGCTGCAGCCAGATTTTTAACTGGGGTTTGTAAACGAGAACATATTACTCCAATTTTAAGGATTTTTCATTGGTTGCCAGTGCATTATATTTAAAATATTGATCTTTGTTTTTAAATCCCTAAATGGTCCGGTACCTTCTTATTTGTCTGAACTTGAATACGCTGGTCCACAAACAATAATACTCTGTCCCATCTAAGATCAAGGTTGAAGTCGAGAGGTGACCGTGCGTTTGCAGTTTGCTGGCCCTAGGCTATGGAATAGTCTACCTTTATCTCTAAAATCCCTATCTTCCATACATGAGTTTACACATAAGTTAAAGGCCTATCTTTTTACGCGAGCATTTAACTCATCATAAAATATATTTTTATTTTACTTATGTGTTGTTGTTTCTCTCTCTCTCTCTCTCGTGTGTAGATTTTGTTCCAAGTACTGGGAAAGTTTTTTAGAAGTACTGTGAAATTAATTTTAACAAAAACATTTTTAAATAAGAAGACATTCTCCATGGCGTGATTTTTTTTTTTATTGAATTTGGACAGAAATCCTTAGTGGAGAGCACTTTATAAACCACTGTTGACTAAAAAAACATGTGATTTGCAGTGGAGAATTCTTCATGGCGCTGTTGCGGTCAATTCTTTTATCTCAATTTTAAATCCTGAGATTGGTGCTGAATGTCCTTTTTGTACGGAGAGAGAAACAATGTTTCATGCATTTGTGAATTGTGCCAGGTTTTAGGAAATATTTTTCGTAGTTGAAATTAAACCTTTTCTACGGTGTTATTCATTTTGGGGTTTAAATATGCGAGGAAAAGAAGATTTGTATGCCAGTTGCTAAATTTAGTTTCAGGCCAAGCAAAATTGGCTATTTATGTAATTAGGAGAAAGAAAGTTGAGCAGAATTTGAAGTAGAATGTAGTTGCTGTTTTCAAACATGGTCCAGTCAAGAATATTGATGAAAATGTCTGTGTGTGTGTAGCCTTAGTTAGTTAGTAAAATTATAGAAGCAGGAAACCATACAGATATAATAAAAAATGAAATTCTTGCCTTAATCACCAGCTGCTGGACAGCCTCCCTTAACCCCTAGAACAGAGGAGAAACAGTGTATGTTAACACTATATATGCTCACTACTTTCTCATGCATAAATATGTACATTAATTACAAATCTTGACCAAGACAACAGCGCTTCCCATACTTTTAAATCCCTGTCCACAAGCAGAGGCTTCGACTCAACTACCTGGATATCATCCATTCTCAGCGAGGACACCTAGAGGTAAGAAAAAGGTGACAAACACAACAATATTAAGGAGGTTGCACTTCAAATAATTTACCGCAAACTTCATCAGGGTCATGGAAGGAAGTATTACCAGTGCCATATTTTTGTTTTGGTGTAATTCAACTTTGGCAACGGCTATTTACAACAACTTTATGAGTGGATCTCCTGATTGGAATCAAGAAAATAAGATATGATGCATTTTCCTTGCTGTTGTTTTGCTTAAAAGCCTTAAACATTGTCACTGACACGACAAAGTATTTATTTCTTCATTTACAGTTTCATATTTTCAAGGTTATGTCACATACTGTACATATATGAAATGTAGTGCAGTGAAAAGCTTCTCCCTTCCTCCTTGTCCCAGCGCTTCCAAGAATATGTTTATCAAGAAAATAAAATGTAAATAGAATATATTATAAAGAAGAAAGCAATTTTCAAAATATACAAAAATTATACAATATATTCATTAATGATGTTATATTTAGTATCATTTCAGTATAAACATCCTGAAGATCCAGCTTTTGTCATTTTGGAGTACAGCAAAACAGACACATTTGACACATTTTTTTATTATTATTATTATTATTATTATTATTATTATATCATTTTTTCTTCATTTGTTTTTGGATGATGCAGATCATGCATTTCAAAAGACGACAGTTTGAATGTTGATGTGCATGCAAATTGAACAAGAGCTTGAACAGGCTCTTTGTCTGACTGAGGTTTCTAAAGGTCACATGTCAGGCTTTTCCTCTGTAGCGGGTCTGGACGCTACACACAGGAAGCCACAGACACAGCTGCTTCCATGGCTCTTGCAGTCCCTCCACCCCTTAAATATTAGCCATTTTTTCCAGCCCTGCTCCAAAACCAGCATGAATGCCTTTGTGTCTTATCATCCCACAGGTTCAAGGAGTGTTCCTGTACCAAGCCCCTTTAAAAAAAGCAGCGACTGATTTTCTGATTCACAGACGAGCTCTAGGAACCAAGCCAAGCTGTTTATCAAGAGGAATTTCTGTGGTTCAAAAAGCATGATTGTGCAGTCCATCATTTGCTGAGGTTTCTACAGCAGCCCCCTACACACATTCCTGACCAGAATCATGTGAGAACTGAAATTACTAGAAATCAGCTTAATAGGAGACGTTTTTTTTTCTTAATATTTAATCAATAGTACAAGTAAAGTTAACAAGTAACGGTAAGCTAGCAAGTAGGTCACCTGCTTGTTTTTAAGCTGTCTGTGTTACGGCCTCTCTTTACTAATCTTTTACCTGGGAGTGGCTGGCAGTGGCAGTAATGTCTCAGCAGGATATAAACTGCAGTAACATAAGGACAGATCCTGCCCTTCCCATACCTAAAACACTCGCTATACTTCAAAACGTCCCAATTCACCTGTCCACCTCTTCAGACCAGGTTTCTTTTTCAGTTTACAATTATAATTATGACTTACTAATCTCTTAAAATACATATTGGAACTGATAACAGACACATTGCACATTTTTATGAACATGTGCATATATTTGTTTTCATTAACTTTGGTTGCAATATTGCATCAATATCAGACACTATGTTTATGTTGGAACCACCATTGCTGCTGCACCCTACAGAGGAGTGGGAAATGCTTCTTTCACTTCCCATAACCATTTCTATCCCTTGACACTTCAGTGACTTCCAAATTAACTGCGTCAGCAAATGTAACTAGAATCACAGTTCCAGAATCATCAGGGTTAAGGCCAGAAATCTGTAGAAACAATGTTTGGGAATCATAAAATCCACAATTTATCTAAACCCAGAAGCCTGAATTAAGCATGTGTAGAATAGACATATATTTTTATATGTTTATATTTGTATTTTGACATTAATGTATCAGATTGATCACTGCAGGGGTGCTGGATTCGTACAAAAGTTCTTCTCCAATTAAGCATTAACACTTGTTGACCAACACTATCTGATCTTCCTATTCAAGTTTTACAGCCATGTATATGCTTACACTAATAGGACGTTATAAATATATACATATTTATTACATTATCCTTCGTGTCATTATTGCATAGTTGATGTTTCTGCTGTAAAGGCATCTATACACAGCCTGCTCTGAGGAGGCCACATAAAATAATTATTAAAAAAATAACAGCTGTGACTCACCTCAGGACCTAGTATCAGAGGTGGCTCTGATGCTTCTTTGCTGTTGTGCAAATGATATGCAACAGCATCTGAGCAGTGCTACATTTTTCCATTTTCCTGAGCTTTATATTGAATTATTATAAGGGTCTAATGGTTAGAGAGTCGGACTTGCAACCCAAAGGTCGTGGGTTCATATCTCAATACTGGCAGGAAAAATGTAGGTGGGGGAGTGAATGAACAAGTGCTCTCTTCTATTCTCAATGCCCACGACTGAGGTACACTTGAGCAAGGCACCTACCCCTAATTGCTCCCCGGGTACCGCAACAAATGGCTGTGTATGGCGTGTATGTCCACCGTCTGCATACATGTGTGTGTTCACTACTCACTTATCCTAATGTGTGTGCACTAACTTGGATGGGTTAAATGCAGAAGACAAACACAGAATTTGGGTTACCATTCTTGGCCTTCACGTCACATCACTTATATTTCTATTCATACCACATTTAATATCATTGTTTATAATTCCATATTTGCGTTAAATCTATGCATACGTTCAAGTGTATATTATTCATGAATATGTTCATTTCAAACTAAATCAAAGCTTATAGCCTATGGCAACAAAGTAGTCTATTGAATCTTTATGGTCTGCTTTAAGAATAAGTAAACAAGTAAGCTTGATTTTGAAATGATTAGTATTTCACAAATGTCTACCAGTGTATTTTACCTATTTGTGTATTAAACCAATACAAATAGTCAGCATGTAAATTATCAGACAAAAAAAATATGTAATTTAGATGGGTCGGGTGAAATAAAATGTAACCTTTAACTGGTCTTGACTGTTTTTTTTTCGGGTCTCAGTGACCTACAAAACTGCTTATTTTGCATGTCTCCCTTATCACACCTGATTCAAGCTCATTAGGAGAAAGCTCCATACACTGAGCTATTTTATATTAAACTAAAAGACATACAAAATGTGCAGTGAAGTGAGAACTACTGTAGATATCGTACTGCCATATTTGTTTCCCACTCGAGCTCACACTACTTTGTTGACATTTGCACGTGCAGCCATCCAATCACACGCACGCGCGTAATGATAAACACAAAAATAAGAAAAAGCATCGCTGATTCACCGTACAATTGCAAACATGTTTACATTTTACTGTTATTTTTGTTAAATGTTTCATTAAAACTCTTTATACCGGATATCTTTTTTCCCAAAGCTGATAAATACATATATTTTACGATATCATGTCAGAGATGTTTTGCACACGGTCTGTGGTTTTGTTAGATAAAGAAACAGACAATATTTTAACATTAAAAATCATTTAAAAGAATGATAAAACACTTTTTATGACTTACCGGTTGATTGTCCCAAAAAATTAAAAACAAGAAATTCCAACAAAACTTTTTGCAGATTTTGAGGGTGACAATTGACTACGTGCTGCTCGCGACAGGATGTAGAAGGCAGGCAATTATAAAGAAGTGTGTTTAGACAGTCCTGCCCACTCCTCCTTCTATTGGGTAACTGAGTCATGCCTTCTTTCACAGCATTACGCGAGATATGATGTGTTCTATTGAGGAAAATTATTATAGGACTTCTCTTTCACATTAAAAGTATTTGTATGTCCTTGCAAGATTAATACTAATTAATACAGAATACTTTCAAAACTGGTTAAGTTTGCATCAACAAAGTATTGTTCAGAGGAGTGCATGCCTGTGGATGTGTGGATGTGTGTGTGTCCTCTCTAACAACACAATGCTTTCACTGTGTTTAGCTAATATGAGGCAGTGATAACAAGCCCATTCACAATGGACACATTGCAGTGGAACTACCAATATGCTGATCAACTCTCAAGAAGCATTTACACCACAAACTGAATAAGACGGCAAAATAAATGCAGAAAGAATTTACTTCTAAATCTATGTTCAGAATGAGAGACTTTTCATAAATCAAAACTGTCATATCGCAGGTATTTTTAGGTTGTTTGATGTAAAGCTGGGCAATCTGCCAGGTCCAATTGTGTTGTGGAAAAAATACTGAAACCATTGTTAAACAGATAAACTCATAAATACATAAAGTATAAAGTTATAAATACATATCGAATCAAAGAGTAGACTGCCTAGGGGTTTAAACTAGGTTAAAGTGAATAATAACTGATAAGGATTGTGGACTTTTACCTGACATGTTCATATCTCTGTGTACTCAGAACAGAGTTTCTCATGGAGTCTGGTGCTACACTCATTTTAATATACAGGGGGGGAAAACTAGCTATAAATTAGAAATGGACTAACTAGCTTTCAGCCATTTTAAATGAAATATTATAGCACACGTTGTAAAGGATATCATTCAGTTATGCCAGAACTTTGTGTTAAATTGTGGTTTCTTTGAGTGTCAAATTTCTCCCTTTTCTGTCAGGTCTGTTTTTCATAAAATCTGGGTTCATGACATTGGGTTCTATTCATGTCCTTGCACTTGAAATACAGAGCAGGATTCATCTTGAACAACTTGTATCTGGTTTGCACAACATTGAGGTTATTGGACTCCTCGTAAAGAACAGATAAAACACTGACCTCTCTCCCTACAGGCTCTTGGCATCAGACGAATCAAACGAATAAAAGGAAGTTCAAAACCAAAGGCTGTTTTCTGCAGTGGCTATCCAACAAGAGGACAAAACAGTCATTATGTTATCATTTAAACCATACCGACATGCCCACATAATCCAAATGAACATTACAGCTGGTATTGGATCACTATATAACAGTATTAAAGGCCTACACGCCTTCCTTTCAGTTTTGAAAGGTCAATGGTAGCTAGTTTAGCGTTGAAATGTTGACTGACAAGGGAACAGAAGATTCTTGCCTCTGTCCCTTGTCCTTGCTGACTTGTCTAATTGTACAATGTGTACAACGTTCACCAACCAAACCTTTCCCCTATATGAGGCATTATTTTACACTATATTATTTAAACAATAATATTAGTAATATCCTGTTTCAAACCTAGGATCTAACATGCATAGTCTCAATCAGTTTAAAGTCCCCATGAAATCAAAATTCACATTTCTTATGTTTTTATCAAATATTACAGAATTTATTATAAATGATTTATCCGTAAATTGTAAATTCATGTGCACTTCTTTAATCAAAATAACTTCTCCTCCCTCTTCCAATGACATCTCTTCTCTGCTCCTCAAAACCATCTAAGTCCTGCCCTACGTTTTTTTTTTCACTCGGATATACGCCACAATAGAGAAGAAAAGACTATTGCAACTTCTGTTTCATGCCGACTTTAAACTGCATTAAACCTCTTTAGTGCAGATGCAGTGTGTGATGCAATAACAGTAGTCAGATGTAGTATGAATCATACTAAGCCATAATTCAGATACAAATGGCATGAGACAACGCTCAGCATTGCCTCACCTCAACCTTATCACGTAGGTCCTCAGAATGGGTGCTCAGTTCAATGTCATGTATTACTGATTTACTAAAGGGGATAATAGGACGTCTTAAAGTTACAAAATGACAATAAACACCATTGACAGTGTATAATAGGAGCGTTAAAGCAGTTTATGGTAATTTTTGTTAGTATTAAGCAGGGGATAAAACATCAAAATGTGATGGTTTCATTCACAGACAATGAAATAACCAAGTTGCAGAATTAGGTCGTGAAGTAGATGATGTTTAATAAATGATAAACTAGGCAATGATGCGCCAACACTAACTCCTGCTTGTCTGATCAAAGTATTACGGATTATGTATTAATGCGTGTTGTGGAACAGCACAAACAGCAACTCATAGACAATATAAACAAGCGACCATGCAAAAACCATGCCCACCCCCCCCCCCACCCCACCCCCCCAACATTTATTAAATTACTAAAAAATTACAATTACTAAAAGTCTTAATCTTTGTCTCAGCTGTGAGGAAGTGCTTGCTAGCAGTCCATTGGTGCCACTGGAACAGGCGTAATATTTTTAGAGGTAATTTCAGATAGAGTCTGTTGTAGTATCTGATCTTCAATCAGTTTATCTCATTATCAATCCTTGTCAATGGGAAAACCAATTATAATGGCACTTTATTACTCAGTTCACTTTGATCCTTAGTATGATAAAGTTACTCAGTAACTACAGCCATAAATCCTAGGGCATAATTCTTCACTATGAAAGAAATGTTTGGTCTAGATGTACTACTTTCTGACTACTGACTATTTCTGTAATGTTACAGAATTACAAATACTAGATATTCCACAGGACATTGTTGCTTCATTTCTCACAGCAGTTTTGTTCAGACACACCCTGGGCTGTTCCCCGGCCAAATAAACCACTCATTCATCTTCACCAATTGGTGAAAGTGGAATGATTTCCTTAGTGTTATTGTACCAGAGCTAATTCACCTGATACAGAGGGCCACCTATATGAAAACCCCTTCTTCTCCACCATGTCCACTTTACTCTGACCTGGCAACATTGTAGCATTCCTGCTACAGGTCATTGCCTCTGCTGATAAGATGCAACCAATTACTGAAGTGGAAAATTGCTCTGACCTGACATTGTTTTGTTTTCCATGAAAATAACCTTTAAAACAGGACCTAAACTCATTCACTAACAACTTGCCAAAGGCGACACTACAAGGTAACCAGCAACCATCTTGTCCAAACTAAATCTTTTGAAATATTGCTTGACTGCAAAACAACAGACTAAAAAAGGTGCAAATTATTTTTGTCATGCATGAATTTACAACATACATAAGTGTAAAGTATAGGCTACCCTGTGGGTATCTTATTAGATGGGGAAACTGTTGAGGCCAAACAGGACTGCTGCACCACAGGAGGGCCACATATATTGATATTACAGGAAACAGTAAAACTGTGTTTAATATTTCTGAAAAAAGAAACAAAACAAAAAAGTTCAGATATTCACCTTCTGGTTCATCTAGGTTGGTTCCGCAGGCCCCTAGTAGTGCTTGAAAATCGGGTGCTCCACAAATCCCATGGAAGCATCTCCTTATAGTGCTGAGAAGTAGCCTACATGAGATGTTTTGCCCTTCTGCAAAGCTCATGCTTTACAGTGGTTATAAGAATAAACACTGAAGGAAAGTATACAAGTGTTTTAGTTTGCAGGTTGAACAAATAAAGTGAAATAAGTACACAATTAAGAAATGACTTGCCCACTGATTTTACGGTAAACTGGAGCCAAAGGCAGAGGTAATAATTACTCCATTTCTGAGATAGATTATGGACACAGCTGCCTTGCTAGTGCAATCTCTCTGTTAATCATTTTATCCACCTTTTGACCTTATAGCCAGTCATAGGACTGCTTGTGATTTTACTCTATCAACACAACATGCTCACAGCATCAAAACAAAGGCACATGATCATAAACCCAAGTTAACTTATTTTAAAACGAAAGGTCAGGTCTTTAACAGAAAATATATTGAGGACACAAATGTAGCCTAATAATATGTCCTATGTAGATAGATATATAAATAAAGTTTATTTTATTCGTGGTTTTATAAATCATGCATTATAGGGTTAAAATGATGTAGCCGTCGATTTAAAGCCCTTTGAGGCTCAGCCATGAGATGTAGAAACGCAGTAGCTACTGACTAAAAGGATGACACAAGTGCTCACTAACTAGTGCTGTGCTGCGTAAACCACCTGCTTCGCTACTGAGGTGTGTCAAACGTGGATGACCTCACGTAGGCTCCTCGTGAAGACGTGGCCAACGTGACGTTGCGTCTATGATGGGCGGGGCTCACCGAAGCGCCTTGAAAAATAAGGAAGTTTTTTTTTTATCTTCTTATCTTCGTGTCTCTGGCTGGCCTTGAAATAAGACCGTAGTGACAATGGTCGGTTAGTTTATAAGGCATCTGGTAAAATAATAATAATAATATCCAAAATTATTCGTTTGTAAAGTATTAAACTTAAATTGAATTTTACTGTTAGATCCTCAATTATGTCGATCCCTTTGCGAGGGACATACTTCCAAAAATATAAAGGCATGTAGGCCTATGTAAACTGCGGCTAAACCGCTGTAAATTTGCAGCCTACTAAAGCAAATTATTTAAATATAATCTAATATTGATATTTAGGCTACTATTAATTGTGTCTGTAGTACTATTCAATGTATAAACCTGAAGATAAAAATCTAACATCTAATATTGTAAAATCTAATATTGTTAATGTAGCCTAAATAGTAGCCTTCAAATATCAGAGAACCACTGCCGCTGCGTTCACGTGCTATCGGACATTTGATCATTCCCACTTCTGAAGTCATGACAAGCGCGCATCACAGTCGAGTTTCGAAATGGGACGCCATTCATGTGCAATGTTTATAGGAAATGCGTATTTACGATCATTCCAAGAGCACGTGACGTGAGGCAGCATTAAACACCATTCCCGTATGTGGTGAAGCAAAACCTTCATCAGATTGCACAAGAGATTGAGATGCTACTGTTGTCCACACGCCCTCGACTGCATGCGGTGTACCTTGGTGCATTCACAATAAAACACATTACAATATTAGCCTACTATAAAAACATAAAACAAAGTATTTTAACTTTTTCTTGGTTTATTTTTTATTTTATTTAGAAAAGATGTATCTAGTGTTTTTCCATAGCAAATATTTTAGGGTGGTTTGTGGAACTGGGGAAAAAAATAGATTTGTTATAGCACTTTCAGTATGAACAACACTGTAATTTTTACAGAGAGATATGTGGCTACCAGTAGGCAAAATTCTACAGCTGACACAAATTGTTTTCAAGCCTTTCAAAGCCTTTCCCGTAATCCCCGTCAATCAGTCAGACGGATGAGGTGTCACAATCTGGTTTGGCCATCACCAGGCTGCAAATTCTGCAAAGTCCAAGGCACACAGCCCATTCACACCAAGAATAATATATAATAACTATTCAGAAAACTGTATATAACGATATCATTGTGTTTATTCTAAACGTGCGCTGCAGTTGTCGACTGCCGCTTTAAATGAAGTATATGTCTCTGCAGGATAGTTATAGGAGTTACCAGATCAGTGGGCATGGCCATAAACAGAGGGCCTTTTTCCACTGTGTTACCTGATTTGCCCACGTCAAAGTGTGGGTTTAGGGGTCGGGAACAAAAGTGGGTGTTTCCAAATTTGTGGGTGTTTTCAAACTGTTGGGGGTTTATAAATCACATAATGAAAATTATCCCCTTCACCCGACCCCACCCCTAAACCCTACCCACACTGTGACGTGAGCAAATGAGGTAACACAGTGGAAAACGGCCCTCTGTTTATGGCCACGCCCGACCCCACTGATCTGGTAACTCCTATTACTAACCTGCAGAGACCTATACTTGGGTGAAGGGGATCATTTTCATTGTGTGATTTATAAACACCCATCAGTTTGAAAACACCCACAAATTTAGAAACGGCGATTGGCTGTCTGTATTTTATCGTTCATAGCTGGAGAAAAATATTCTGAAAGGGATTCTAACAATATCGTTTCTCTGTGACGTTAGCATTGTAGTTGTGCTGTGGACTCTGCTATTCGTTAATATTTACAACGATTACATCTTTAAAGGTATAATTTTAGACCTACACTCACCTAAAGGATTATTAGGAACACCTGCTCAATTTCTCATTAATGCAATTATCTAATCAACCAATCACATGGCAGTTGCTTCAATGCATTTAGGGGTGTGGTCCTGGTCAAGACAATCTCCTGAACGCCAAACTGTAGGCGTTTCTCAATGTCAAGGAAGGATCCTCGGAAGCCAGAATTTCGAGGATGCTACGTCATCGACGTCCGTCGAAGGACTGTTCCAATGTCGAGGATCCTCGGAATTTCAACCAAGGTCTGAGTCCTTCGTTCGAAAAATATGCCATATACAGGAAAGGATGCATACGAGTAGACTTCGCGCACTTAGCGTTCTCAAATCACCCACAATCCTATGCGCGCAGCTTTGCTATCTTGTTCAAAAAATACATTATCGGACGTTGGCAGAGTCGGAGCGTTAACGGGGCAATATGCTTTCAAGTGTAAGTATTTACGTTACCAAACATTTGTTATAACCGTAGTAAATATAAGTAAAGTTTAACTTGTAAATGCCAGTACAAATTACAACCGTATACAAATGACGTTATTGATAACGGACGCTAACGGACCTTTTCACTGACGTAATGAGGCTGACGTGCACTTGCTAGCCTGTTCCATTTGCCTGTTCTCCGAATGCTTAAGAGGAGCCTCGCCTAGCCTCTGAAGGAAGTGACTTGGAAGGATCAGTCCTGCAGAGGAAGGATCCTTGACATTGAGAAACACCTTGAATATCAGAATGGGAAAGAAAGGTGATTTAAGCAATTTTGAGCGTGGCATGGTTGTTGGTGCCAGACGGGCTGGTCTGAGTATTTCACAATCTGCTCAGTTACTGGGATTTTCACGCACAACCATTTCTAGGGTTTACAAAGAATGGTGTGAAAAGGGAAAAACATCCAGTATGCGGCAGTCCTGTGGGCGAAAATGCCTTGTAGATGCTAGAGGTCAGAGGAGAATGGGCCGACTGATTCAAGCTAATAGAAGAGCAACTTTGACTGAAATAACCACTTGTTACAACCGAGGTATGCAGCAAACCATTTGTGAAGCCACAACACGCACAACCTTGAGGTGGATGGGCTACAACAGCAGAAGACCCCACCGGGTACCACTCATCTCCACTACAAATAGGAAAAAGAGGCTACAATTTGCACAAGCTCACCAAAATTGGACAGTTGAAGACTGAAAAAATGTTGCCTGGTCTGATGAGTCTCGATTTCTGTTGAGACATTCAGATGGTAGAGTCAGAATTTGGCGTAAACAGAATGAGAACATGGATCCATCATGCCTTGTTACCACTGTGCAGGCTGGTGGGGGTGGTGTAATGGTGTGGGGGATGTTTTCTTGGCACACTTTAGGCCCCTTAGTGCCAATTGGGCATCGTTTAAATGCCACGGCCTACCTGAGCATTGTTTCTGACCATGTCCATCCCTTTATGACCACCATGATGGCTACTTCCAGCAGGATAATGCACCATGTCACAAAGCTTGAATCATTTCAAATTGGTTTCTTGAACATGACAATGAGTTCACTGTACTAAAATGGCCCCCACAGTCACCAGATCTCAACCCAATAGAGCATCTTTGGGATGTGGTGGAACGGGAGCTTCGTGCCCTGGATGTGCATCCCACAAATCTCCATCAACTGCAAGATGCTATCCTATCAATATGGGCCAACATTTCTAAAGAATGCTTTCAGCACCTTGTTGAATCAATGCCACGTAGAATTAAGGCAGTTCTGAAGGCGAAAGGGGGTCAAACACAGTATTAGTATGGTGTTCCTAATAATACTTTAGGTGAGTGTATATCATCCTTGATGTGAACCGGCTTAGAATTTTTAAATGGGTTATGGGGTTATTTTATTAATTAAACAGCGTGTAAACATTCTTTATGTAACCCCTCCTGTTCGAACCGCCTGCTCCAAGCGGGACTCAAACCCTGGTCCGCCGGCATGAGAGTCGGACACTCTAACAAGGAGGCTAAAGGCAGCAACCCTTAGTGTCAGTCGCTAAAGTGTCTCTTGAGATCCGAGGAGTGAGGTTTACTCGCACAGCAACTACTTGCTGGCCTCCGTTACACTCGCCCCCCCTAAACTTTACTCTCATCCGGGTCACGGCACCAATGTAAACCCTTCTGTTCGAACCGGCCGCTCCAAGTGGGACTCGAACCCGGGTCTGCCGACATGAGAGTCGGACACTCTAACAAAGAGGCTAAATGCTTCAACCCCCGCTAGAGTGTCCCTTGAGATCACAGAAAGTTTGAGTTATAGCCTAATAGTTTATATGAGCACAATTATAAGCATAATGAGGCTGTAAATTACGTTTAATTTCCTCAACAGGCTCTGTATTTAGCCACTTGTAGCAACCGCCTTTTTCAAGTCAAGTAACAGCTTCAAAAAATCACAAGTGGGGTAATATAGATGTATTTTATGTTGTAGAATAAAACGTGAAAGTGTCTTGAGCTTGTGTTCACCACAGGCCTTATTTCAATAATTTAAGTAATCTCTCCTTATATAGAACCTTTTTCTCTAGAGTGCATGTTACATCAGTTCCAGCAGGACTATGTAAAACCAAACACATCTGAGACAAGTTTTACTATGTGACTAGACTACTTCCTGATAACACCTGTGTTTAATGTGCAATTATCTCTATTGCAGTAGATGTCTCCATATGTCTGTGCTACTGTATAAATAAGCTAGCACCACTGTTATGATGGAGGTGCAGAAAGAATTTTACAATGCCTATAATTACACTCACCAAGACAACACAGGCCGGTCCTACTTATTGGACTTTGGACTACTCATCTATTTAAATTAGAGAATTGGTAGCCTACGTTATGGCAGAACAGTCACATCATCAAGATGTGGGCACAGAGAGAGGGCATGTGGTTCATTGGTTTCAAAAACACTTTAGATCATCTCACATCTCACTTTTAAAAGTGAGAAGTTCTTACCTAAATATACATGCTGAATCTGCTGATACAGTCCACCCAACCCCCCATAAACCCTTGTACAACCAAACAAGAGGGGAAAGATCATCAAGTTGAGTATCTATTTTAAGACTAACAGTTTTAGTCAGTCCCTTACGTTTGCAGGGCCACAGTTGTCAGTCCAAACGTTGTCAACTCATTGAGCAGGTTTGAACATCTACAGAAAGTCATAATCATATAATAATCAGTGTTCTTCAGTGTGTTTTGGTGGATAAAGAAAAATGGTGAAATGAAAACTTAATGTCAGAATTGTTGGACAAAATTGTTTAGGGCAATCAAAGTTACTGCACTGCTAGGCCCATTTAAAATCAATACATATGGTATCTTTACAAATTACACAGTTATTAAAAAGCCTTTGACTTTGAAACTTAGTGCCAAAACTGACATCAGCCTATAAAATATGGGTTGAAGATTAGAAATAAGATATGTAGCCTAAATAATAGCTAGATATTACTGACATTCTATTATAGTGGGACTATATTAAAAATATGACAATATTATTGCACATGCTGTATTTCCTTTGCTTATTTAATATTTTCATAATGTGAATGTGAATAGTTAGGCTCATTTCTGAACTGTTTTTTTTTTACCCGTATTTAGGTCTAGTTAATGCATTAATAAATCAATGTTCCTTAAAGGGATAGTTCACCCAAAAATAAAAAAGCAGATAGAGCAACCATTGACTACCATATAATTTTTCCCTACTATGGTAGTCAATGGTTGCTCTCTCTGCTTGGTTACAAACATTCTTCAAAATATTTTATTTTGTGTTCAGCAGAACAAAGAAACTCATACAGGTTTGGAACAACTTTAGGGTGAGTAAATTACACAATTTTCATTTTTGGGTGAACTATCCCTTTAATGTCATTTTCATCAATTTCTAACTAACATTTTACTGCCACCCCGTGGCAAATGCGAAAATAGACCTTGTGGCGCAAAGTAAACCTGCTTTGACAGGAAATCGTCTCCACTATTATATGAACATTATCTTGGATGATGTGCTAATCACCGATTAACATACTGATCGACCTGTTTTGCTTGGCTAGCACAAACATTATTTCAATGCTAATGTATCTGAAATGCCTTGTGTTCTGAGATCTCACTTTTAAAATGCTTTGTGAATGCTTGGGATTAAGATTCATTAGTCTAACAAATATACTGAGACATGGGCTCACATGGACAAGATATGCCTCTTTTTCACTTAAAGCTAAAAATTTGTAGGCTTAATTTAGGATAATTTTAATTTACTTGTTGTTTGACTTAAGTCACTTTTTAAAGTTCAAATATTCCTTGTAGCATCTCAATAGGTCATAAAACTGTGTTTACTTGCAAATATAACATTTGAAATATATAATTATGAAATAAGTATATTTGAAATATTTAAGATGGTATTCAGATTATAAATTATTTTTCATTATACAGATTCCATTATAATTCACACATTTAGACTGAAACAATATAGGCTATTAGAACAGGCTACTTCTATAAATACATAAAGCTTCAGTTTTAGTATGGGCCTAATAGGCCTATTAAACATTATATTAATATAGTTAATTAGCCAAGACATAGCAGTACATTTCAGTATTTTAGGCTATAGCGAAGTAAACTAAAATGACAAATGCAAAAACATGTTTTTTTTTTTATTTAAAAAAAATGGGGGGGGGGGGTGAAAAAAAGTGAACAACAAAAATAAAGTGCAATTTCAAAATATTTACATTTGGTCATTCTGGATGTTCACCAGAGAACAGATCTAGTATCATACATTAAAGGAGATCTGAGGAGACCAGGACGATCATATGTGATCTGTGGAGGCAAAGACAGTCCAAACGGAGCTCCTGAAGATAAACGAGGTCTTTTTGCTGAGACCAATTGACATCTCACTGCTGAAACAGGGTAATAACACCCAACTGTGTCATAGTCAAAGTTCTCTCTCTTGGTCACTCCACACTGTGCGTCTACATAGCGTGGATGTTCCTCCAAACGCGTGCTGCGCATGCGCTTCACTTCGCGGTCGCTCTTTAATATTGATTCTATGGAAAATGGGCCTGTAAATTTGACTTGGCTTTTGTTTTCTGTGACTGTGCACACTGGCGTCAGAGGCTCAGGAGCATAAGAATGGTCTTCACGTTCATCCTCCTGATGTTCTTGAAGGGACAGGCCAGGGAACATGTTCATAATGTATTTGAAATGTCGGCGAAACATTTTTGGAGTAATGCCACTCTCATCCACTTTCCAGAAGTTCTTTTTAGGATTTGGATAATCCGGATCGACTGGCACCTATAAACACACAAAATAGAAAACACTGTTACTTGTCTCTTCCACAAATGCAGTGGCGCTGCTTCAATAATGGAATAGAAATAGCCTTCAAGGTTTAATAAACACACCTTTGCAAAACACCTGTTTGATGACAAACAGACTCTGATGTTGTTCTCAATGCCCTTTTTGTCTCCGAAGACAAATGGCTCCAGCTTCTTCATTATCTGCACAAATAAGGTCAAATGTTAGCCTAGGCTACTTCATCGAATGAAGACAACACAACAGAATTCACGAGTCTTTAGTCGGTTATAGGCCATTACCTGTTTGAATGTGAGCATCTTGTCCGGTGAATCTTGAATTGCATATGCAATAAGTCCGATGTATGTTCTCGTGCTGTATTTTTTGTACTTCTTCCTCTGACCGACGCTTGATTGTGCCAGCAAAGCGCTGAATCCTCCGTTGACTCCGTTAGTCATGATGAGCTCCTGGTCCAAACTCAGACTGAAGGCTGAGAAGATCAGACTCGATTTATTCTGTAGCTTTCAATGGGTCTATAGGTGTTGCATTCCATTAGTAAGTGCTGTTCATAAAAACGAGGTGTTAATGGTGGGACGGTTTCTTATGCTATATTCCTCTAAAATATGCATGGCCAGTTAGCCTACTTGCAACAAGAATTAGGTAAATTGTTGATTTACTTTGTTTTTAAGAAATAGCAGTCTAAAACCTTGGGCCTATTTTAATTTTAGGTCTCTTGTTTCTTTTGGAGTGGACCAGTGCAGTAGCCACAGTGCAAATAATAGGCATGTTACTGCAGCTACAAACATAAGTGGATTAAGGGCCTATTTGCTCCCCAAATGAAACACAGTAGCCTATGGTAATTAATTCAGTATATATGGTAAATTATTTCGGCACACTAGAAGTCTGGAGCCTATTACAAAATCTGTTTGCTTAATTAATTCAAATTAGTGACAGGTGTTATTTATTAAGTTGTTTAATTTAAAGAAGCAAGTATGAACTAAAGAAGGCAGCTTTTAATAACTACAATTTAGGCTACTAACAAATGGAGTTGCTAGATAGGCCTACATCAGCATTTATTTGTTTATTTAGGCATATTTACTAAGCCTCGCCTTAAATATTTCAGCCATTTGTAGAACTCATTTGAATGGGTAATTTGTTAAGTATTGCTCAGCGTGTCTTATTATAGGCCTTTCACTTTATAATATGGGCTTATATACCATTCAAAAGTTTGGAGTTGGTAGATTTTAAAATGCTTTTGAAATAAGTGTGTCTAGCACCAATGTTGCATTTATTTGACCAGAATATAGTAATATTGTGTTGCTCAAGAAACATTTCTTATTATTATATCAATGTTGAAGTTGTGCTGCTTTATATTGTGTGGAGTGTGATTTAAAAAAATGTTTAGGATTCATGATGAATAGAAAGTTCAAAAGAACAGCATTTATTTGAAATATAAATATATTGGAACATTATGACTTTGTCAATTTTGATTAATTTAATAGATCTGTGATTAAAGTATTCACTTTCAAAAATCTTACTGACCACAAACTTATGAAATACATGTCTTTATGGCTGAAAAGTTGAACTTAAAAGGTAATTAGGTTGGGTAAATTCAAATATTTACAAATTATTTTAACAAAGATTTGTTGGTGTAATTATTCATGAATATAATCATATGGCTCTGTGCAGGTTAATATACCAGGCTTTTGGCATAGATTACAACATATAGCACAAATAGAAAAAAAAAGTGTTGTAGAATATTTATATTTTAGAGAGATGTTTAATTAGACATCTCTCGCTAACATGTTTTATAATTGTGCTTTTAAATCAGCAATGGTGTTTCAGTATTCATCATAATATTCTTGATAAAATTTAGAAAATTCTGTATTCTGAGATCTCACTTTTAAAAGGTTTTGTAAATGTTGGGATTGATTTAGGTTCATTAGCCTAATATACTGAAACATGGGTTTCAAGATTTTGGGGTAGAAATAGGCTAAACAAGCAAAGCTTTCGAATGAAAGGGATCTTGTCTGTGCTTTTAGGCACAATAATGTTGTTTGCTATTTGTGAAGGCATGTTAGTTGTAATTTTTTTATTAAATTGCTATTATTCTTTTTATTATTTACTTTTTACACTCTTCATCTAAAACAATTGTGAAGCACTTTGGGCAAAAAAGTTGTTTTTAAATGTGCTATAGCCTATAAATAAGTGATTTTTAAAAGTTCAAATATTCTCTCTTTCAAATAATAGAGGTTATAAAGTTTTATGTTTATTTACAAATATTTAAGATGGTATTTCATACTTTAAGTCCCTAATTTCATTATTATCATCTTAGACTGAATAATCTAGGCTAGAAATAATAATAGTATAACCTACAAATAACTCAAACTTTAAAGTATAGTAGGCCTATTAAGCTATTGGGTCTATTGTATATGTACTGCAGATCTAATATTAATATTACATTATATCAATATAATAGCCTATTTACATTTTATCAGTAAATCTCTTCAGGTCTGTAATCAAGCAAAGTAAACCACAATCACAAATGCAAAGAACACTGTTTTTATTCAAAAACAACAAAAATAAAGTGCAAATTTCAAAATATTTACATTTGGTCATTCTGGATGTTCACCAGAGAACAGATCTAGTATCATACATTAAAGGAGATCTGAGGAGAACAGGACGATCATATGTGATCTGTGGAGGCAAAGACAGTCCAAACGGAGCTCCTGAAGATAGACGAGGTCTTTTTGCTGAGACCAATTGACATCTCACTGCTGAAACAGGGTAATGACACCCAACTGTGTCATAGTCAAAGTTCTCTCTCTTGGTCACTCCACACTGTGCGTCTACATAGCGTGGATGTTCCGCCAAACGCGTGCTGCGCATGCGCTTCACTTCGCGGTCGCTCTTTAATATTGATTCTATGGAAAATGGGCCTGTAAATTTGACTTGGCTTTTGCTTTCTGTGACTGTGCAGACTGGCGTCAGAGGCTCAGGAGCATAAGAATTGTCTTCACGTTCATCCTCCTGATGTGCTTGAAGGGACAGGCCAGGGAACATGTTCATAATGTATTTGAAATGTCGGCGAAACATTTTTGGAGTAATGCCACTCTCATCCACTTTCCAGAAGTTCTTTTTAGGATTTGGATAATCCGGATCGACTGGCACCTATAAACACACAAAATAGAAAACACTGTTACTTGTCTCTTCCACAAATGCAGTGGCGCTGCTTCAATAATGGAATAGAAATAGCCTTCAAGGTTTAATAAACACACCTTTGCAAAACACCTGTTTGATGACAGACAGACTCTGATGTTGTTCTCAATGCCCTTTTTGTCTCCGAAGACAAATGGCTCCAGCTTCTTCATTATCTGCACAAATGGTAAAAATGTTAGCCTAGGCTACTTCATCGAATGAAGACAACACAACATAATTCACGAGTATTTAGTCGGTTATAGGCCATTACCTGTTTGAATGTGAGCATCTTGTCCGGTGAATCTTGAATTGCATATGCAATAAGTCCGATGTATGTTCTCGTGCTGTATTTTTTGTACTTCTTCCTCTGACCGACGCTTGATTGTGCCAGCAAAGCGCTGAATCCTCCGGTGACTCCGTTAGTCATGATGAGCTCCTGGTCCAAACTCAGACTGAAGGCTGAGAAGATCAGACTCCATTTATTCTGTAGCTTTCAATGGGTCTATAGGTGTTGCATTCCATTAGTAAGTGCTGTTCATAAAAACGAGGTGTTAATGGCGGGGCGGTTTCTTATGCCATTTTCCTCTAAAATATGCATGGACAGTTAGCCTAGGCTACTTGCAACAAGAATGAGGTAAATTGTTGATTTACTTTGTTTTTAAGGAATAGCAGTCTAAAACATTGGGCCTATTTTAATTTTAGGCCTCTTGTTTGTTTTGGACCAATGAAGTAGCCACCCACTGCGCAAATAATAGACCTGATGTTACTGTACAAATAAAGGTGGATAATATTTGCTTCCCTAATTAAATACAGTAGCCTAGCCTATGGTAGCCTATTTAATTTACCATTGAAATAAAGAAGACAGCTTTTGATAACTATATAGTTTTAACACTTTAAGACAACTACTAACAAATTGAGTTGTTAGAAACAACAGCATTTATTTGTTTGTTTTGTTTGAATTTTTCAGCCATTGTTTTTGACTTGTACAGACTTAATTTGAATGATTAACTATTGCTCAGTTTCTGTTTTATAGGCATATCACTTTATAGACCATATAGCGTTCAAAAGTTTAGAGTTGGTAGATTTTTTACGTTTTTAAAATAAGTATCTTGTGCTCACTGATGTTGCATTTATTTGATGGAAAATACAGTACAGCGTTGCCCAGGGACATTAATCATTATATTATTAAGTTGTGCTGCTTAATATGAATCAGGATATGTGATGAATATAATAAGTTCAAAAGAACAGCATTTATTTGAAATATAAATATTTTGGAACAACTTAATTGAAAGTTTTGCTGAAATTAATGGATATGATTAATACAATTATTAGAAATCCTAGATCCTAGACTTTTGAACAGTTGTGTATAGCCTAACACCAACAAAAAAACCCTAATACAGCCCAATAAAAGATATCTTTGTGGCTGAAAAGTTGAACTTAAAAAGGTCATTAGGTTGGGTAAATTTAGCCAAAATATGTTACAAATTATTTTAGCAAAGATTTGTCATACGTGTAGCTATTTATTGACGTAAATCAATATAATCAGGTTGCTCTTTTGTCCTGTTATATCAGAAGAAGGCTTTTGGCATAGAACATAGGCCTACATAGCACAAATGGAAAAAACAAAACAAACAAAATTGTGTCATGGAATATGTATTTATATTTATTTAAGAGAGCTGTTTAATTGCACATTATCTCTCGCTAACGGGTTTTCTAATTGTGCTATTAAATTAGCAAAAGCGTTCAATTATAGTGATAATCGTGCACTTCACATTTGCAAATCACATGAGGGTTGAATGTTCGCGCCATCGCGCATTGACACGCCGGAACGACAAATCTGCCTAAAGATCCTTACGGACAAAATAAACTGTAACAGACACCTATCGTTGTACGAGTGCAAAAACTGTGTTTTTATATTATATTTAGTTTATTCGTAATGTCGCTATAGTTAAAATACCGCGTAATATATCACGTGGATGGGAAGAATGAATGAAGAAAGGGCTCCGTCTGAATATACAATTGTCACTCCGTCTAGAAACCAATGTGTATACACCAGCTGTTACTGGTAAGTGTGATGACAACATCATGAGCTTCATTTCTTCTACATTAAATACACAGCATTTCCCCCTCTCTGCAGTGAGGAGAATGTGTGGAAATTGTGTGAATATGTCAAGGATCAGGGGACGTGCTCGTTGGATGAGATCTATGCAGTCTTTATTTCTAACGAACGAAAAATGGTAAGGCTTGTGTCTATAGGCATATATAATAACTATGTTAGTGTACTGTACAGTTTTTGTGTGAAATTTGCAGATACCCATTTGGAAACAAAAATCCAGTCGAGGTGATGAACCAGTAATCTGGGTAAGATTTTTTTGTAATAAGGAAAATAAGATTTTTTTTTTACCTTATACTAACCTAATATTTTTGTGCACTTGCCTTTAGGATTACCATGTTGTTCTTCTACACACAAATAGACAAGGACAGAGCTTTATATATGATCTAGACACAGTCCTTCCCTTCCCTTGTTTGCTTGATGTATATTCAAAGGAGGCCTTTCATTCTGACGAGGATTTAAAACATGCTTTCTGGAGGTCAGTTAAGAAGTTTCTGAACTGCATTTATCATATCAGTCTAATGCAGTCAAATATGCTTATCTACTGTGTTTTAGGAAACTTCGTGTCATACCAGGGGACACCTACTTGAAGAAGTTTGCTTCTGATCGTTCACACATGAAGGATTCTGACGGAAACTGGCGTATGCCACCTCCAGCATATCCTTGTTTAGAGACATCAGGTTTGTTGGAAATTATTTGATGCAATATAATTAATTTGCTTCCTTCTTCCTCTCACACGGTATGTCATTTTCACAGGGACTAAAATGAATCTTGATGGCTTCATCTGCATGGATGCCCGAGTGGGATATGGAGAGGTTTACAACCTTTCGGACTTTGTTCAACACTTTGGAAAAAAGTAGCCTCAGGGAAAGATCCCATTTGCATGGAGAGTACTGTGACTGAGCAGGCTTTGAAATACATATTCCTTGCCTGTCAACAGTGCAGATCCCAAACTTTACATTGTAATTCATAATTACAGCCAAGTAGTAAAATCACAAAGGACAGTCGTAGTGAACATCTGTTGATAATATGCATCATTTTATAAAGAAATCAGTTACACAGATGTACAAATAATAAAAATGCAGTATTTAAACAAACAACCAAACCGAAATGGTAAACCGTATGAGCAGTGCTGTAGTTTTTAAACAATTGCTGCCAGGTAATCCTTCACCTCAGCAGGTGACAGTCTGCGAAATCCTGCTTCATTACAGATGCCCACCTCAATATTTTCCTCTGTCATCTGCCCTTCAAAACTTTCCTGTAGGAAAAATAAAACATTGTGTTATGTTGTTTTGAGCAATCTGATTTAATAAGTTAAAGGGTTGGTTCACCCCAAAATTAAAATTCTGTCATTAATTACTCACCCTCATGCCGTAAGATCTCATCTTCGGAACACAAATTAAGATCTTTTTAATGAAATCAGAGATTTCTGACCCTCGATTGACAGCCTATGCAATTACCACTTTGACACTTAAAAAGGTTCATAACAAATCCATGTGAATTGAGTGCAAATTTCCCAAAGAGATTTGACCGTTTTATATGATGAACAGATTGAATTTAGGCATTTATTCACATATAAACATTTCATCAACTCACACATCAGTTGTGGTAAACCGAAGCTCAAACAGCTTGACATGCGAGAACCAATGAGGTTCATTCTCTTGTGTTACGCAGCACGTTTGAGCTTCCGCAAGAAGGTTGAGCTTCTGTTTATGTTTGCTGATCAATGTGTATATGTGAATAAAAGCCTAAATTT
Source organism: Romanogobio albipinnatus (assembly GCA_023566225.1). Lineage (NCBI taxonomy): Eukaryota > Metazoa > Chordata > Actinopteri > Cypriniformes > Gobionidae > Romanogobio > Romanogobio albipinnatus. The sequence continues at coordinate 14,723,131 of CM042261.1, read as the reverse complement.
AATCTGTATATAAAGCGATCATGTCTCTTCAGGAAATTTGGACTAAAGAGCTTGATTCATATGGATTAGTTTCTTTAGACGATCTTTTTATGAACTTTTGAGTGGTAGTTGCATAGACTCAACAGAGGGACAGAAATCTCTCAGATTTCATCAAAAAGATTTGTGTTTTGAAGATGAATGAAAGTCTTACAGGTTTGGAATGACATGAGGGTAAGTAATTAATGACAGAACTTTAATAAATATTTAGAAATGAATTCACCTTTAAAGTTAAGATGGCAGTGTGTATAGCATCTTCAAGTTCCAGATCTTCATTATATCTGTAAAAAAATGATAAAAAGCCATGCTGTAAAAAATTCAATCATTTTTCTATCTTTCTATTGACTTGCATGTACTATTGTAGTGTATTTTTTATTTTATTTTTTTTATGACGATTTTAATACCTTTTTTCAAGGAATGTTTTTCCATTCACATAGTTCTTTCCCATTGCTGTGGCTTTCCAGGCGAAGTATGCTCCCTGTGGGATATCATGATTGAGATGAGTTTACAAAATAAATGGTTGCATGTTAATAAAATATGATGAAAAGAATAAAAAGTGATACATTATTTGATTGCTATTTATTACCGATGGATCTGACTGAAACAAGTATGGTCGGTCCTCGTCCCAACCGGCAATAAGAAGAGAGACTCCAAATGGGCGTACGCCTCTATAAAACATGACATTAAATTACTACAAGAGCTCTAATTCAAGTCTAGTATGATAATAAAGATGTAAAGAAGTAACATACCCTGACTGTGTGTATTCTTGCATAACAGAAGCCACTCTCTGTACCAGCTGGCCTGTGGGGATTGGCTCTTGGTATACCAGGAAATATTGCTGAGCCAGCTTTCTTGCTCTTCTGACCAGCACCCTGTCAAGAGAGATCATTCCTTACAACTTCAGCTGTCAAGGTGATGATATTCAGCTATCATGTTGCTGGGCAATGTTGCTTGGCCACTTTCCATTGGGAATGGGCAACAAATTTCTATCTAGATACTTTAGATCGGTCATGGGCCCTGTGTCTTACCTGGTTGCCCGTTGACGGTAACATTGCTCAAAAAGTTGCTGTGTATCATCACCATCAGTCAAATTAACACTCAAGAAGGGCTCATTTTAAAAGCTTTTCATTTTTAGAACAAAACAACCATTCACTTTTTTAATACCTGTAGTCAGGACCCATTCCACTGTACACCATGCCGATGTGTTTGGTTATTGGTTCAACTTTGTGCACGCTCTGTTCATCGTACAATATGGACTTCTGTTTCTTCTCAGTTGCCAGCACAACTCCATTTGATGCTGCAAAAATGACAAAAAAAGCATTCAAAGCACATTTACAATTGAAGGGCAGCATACATATGGAGAAACATTATACCATAGAAATGTAGCCTATGTTTAAACTGGATTTTAAACCCTTAATAAAGAACAATATCCCCCAGTTTCACAGACTAAATTGCATATTTAAGCTGTTTTAACTGAAAGCAACTTGCACTGTCATATCTTAAAATATACCAGTCAGTGTCATCGTTTTGTCTCAAGATGCACGCCAGTAATGTTTTTTTATTCTGAGGCACGTTTATAAAAGCTACTTAAATGCCCTAATTGAACTAAAGTCTAATCCTGGCTTAATCTAAGCCCTGTCTGTGAAACTGGGCCATGGTGTCTTTACACAGCCAAGTCTTCAAAATTCAGTGTAAAGACATTAAAATAGTAAAGCCAGACCAAATCATGCCTGCATTGACCCACCTCAGCTCCTAGTATCTTAAGTATACAGTTGTATTTGCTGTGTAAATGCCACCTCTGAGGGGTATCAAACAGATACAGACATTTGCCATGTAACTTTGACATTGGCAATACACATTTTTCCCCATGTATTGTTTCCGGACTATAAACATATTTAATGCAACTCTCTGGGTTTAGGACTAAATGCAAGAAAAGTAACCTTGTCATCATTATGATTTCACGAGGATGGCTTTAAAAGTGTCCGCTTTTGACTCAAATACTGGAATCGGCACTCAGTTTACACTCAGAAACTCAATGGATGGTTTGAGTAGGTGGTGCATGGATGTTCTGATTTGATCCTGGTTTGTAAAGTTTGTGATGCACTGATCTACACAGACATACCTTTGATTCCCACAGATGGAGCACCGGCTGCTACAGCGGCCAGGGCATATTCAATCTGCACCAATTTCCCAGAGGGGCTGTGTTGATAAAAAAAATAAACATGAGAGAAACTTTTTTTTGTTTTTTTGTTTACAATTACAGATCAATTATAATCAAATTACTTTGAATGATTCTGAACTTTTGCATATTTTATTATTACAAACTCACATATAAGCTTGAACAAAAGCTTCATACTAAATTAAACATACTTTTTAAATGGCTTATCAATGAATATAATACACATCACAAAATATTAGCGGATACACAGGATAATATTCGCAGCCAACAGAATTGAACAGAATGTGCAGTAAAACACCATAACAGAGCGAATACTCACTCTGGATAAAACAGTAAAAAGGGAAGAAATAACCTGAGTAAAAACTAACAAACAAAGCACTGAAAGAGAAAAATGAGTTAGTCATAAAGTTTCATATAGTAACTAACACAGTGACAGTGCAACTCTGATGTGACTTACAATCAAGTGCATTATAAACACATGTTGGACAAAACATAACTATTTCCATTGAATGCAGGCAAAATTAGAAGTATAATGAAAGATCACAGCCACATATCAATCAATAAATGACAAAATTACCTAAATGTTGTGAGAGAAAAACTGTATCCTCGATCTGCCATTTTTTTGTATTTGCTACGGAAATAAACCTAAACAACTTCCGCGCAATGTGAACACACTCGTCAAGATAAAAGTCACTCATATGCAGACATTTATCGTACGTTTCTGAGGAATACAATTATGCAAAATAATAAAACACGACTATTGTATTAGCATGTGTACACACTTTATTTAAAACCAATACAAACATATATTAAGATCTACACATTCTGCAAAGATCTAGAAATGGGTAAATATATTGTAGTCTTTTAAAAGAGAATTACATGGCGGTAATTTCCAAATAATTATTTTAATTGCGAGTGTTTTGAGCTAAATCACAACATTTATTTTAATTGGTTATTGAGATGCGATTTTTTTCCTCTTTTATCGTGTTTTCTTTTTATTATTATAGAATTTGTTTTTCGAAGTAGTTTATTTTATGTATATAATATGTTATTGTTGACTTTGTATGTTCATTGTTCAAGAGATTGCAATAAAAAAGTATTTAATATTCACCATTTAAATCGGTGAATCATTTGACGAATTAATTGATTATTTTGATTCAGAATGATTCGTTTCAGCCACACCGAGTACACGTGACAATATTTTATTTATTTAGCCTCGCTCTGCTATTTTCGTTTGGGAATATTCCAAAACAAATAAAGTAAAAAAAAAAAAAAAACTCAGACAACTCATACATATCTGGCCTGGGGATAATCTATTTAAATCTCGACAGTTTGAGTAGCTGAGGAAAACTTTTATTATGTAAATCCTTCGGGCGGAAGCTATTGAATAGCGTCAGTGGAGCTTGACTTCCTAACGTGTCTGAACGCCGAGGTATTGTTTCTAAATATTGATCAATCTGCCCTATATCATCTTATAAATCCAAATGTACAGGCGTTTGTGCTGTATGGGGGTGTTATTTTTTAATTAGATCGTTTTATATATTGCAACTGTACGGCATAGATCAGTTTTAAAGAAGGCGGATGACCTACTAGCTAATGTGGCTTTCGCGGTCTCGACTGTAATTTAGTTTCGGTAAAAACCGGGGTTATACTTCCTGGGGGAAGAAACCTACTCGTCATTTATAACATTTAAAAAAAAAACTTTGATTATTAATACGTATAACCACGTTTTTACGTTTATTTTACTCTAATAAACTCCTTCGCCAGATTTTCCTATGTAACTCAATGATGCTAATGTGATGTCATTTAGCCTTCTTTTAAAGGGATCATTCGCCCACCAAATGAAAATCTCTCATCGTTTGTTGTCTCGACAAACCTGTATGACTTTCCTCAGTCTCATTCACCTTTCACTTTATTTGTATGTTATTCAGAGAAGGCCATGGCTCGAGGGCAGCAGAAGATCCAGTCTCAACAGAAGAACGCAAAGAAGGCAGCAGAGAAGAAGAAAGGTCAAGGGGCGGATCAGAAGACTGCAGCTAAAGCAGCACTGGTCCACACATGTCCTGTCTGCAGGGTAAGTGACTAAAGTTGTTACTTATAAAGCAATATATGTAAAAGGGTACCTGGTTTAATCCACCGTACCCAACCTGGCACATCCTTGCTGAGAAATGTGTTTATTTCCAATTGTATAGACACAGATGCCAGATCCCAAGACGTTTAAACAGCATTTTGAAAGCAAGCACCCAAAGTCTCCCATGCCTCCTGAGCTGGAGGATGTTCAAGCCTAAAGTACACAAGAAACCGACATGGACCTAAAACAGGGGTGAGTCGAATACAGATATTATTTGATTAATAAAAGCTGGATTGCAGTGGATAATTGAACAAGTCGGACAACATTTTTAATCTCATGATTATGGTCCAATTTTCAGACCCTGGGAAAAGAAAGAACATGATTTGATTCTGCCAACTCACTCGACTTGCTGTATTTCACAAACATGGACCATGTGGACAGAGATCTTAGGTTGGACTCAAGCGCACAGCACACTTTTTTTTTTTCCTTTTCTTTTTTTTTTTTTATATATGTGCATATTGCTTCCAACTTTTCATAGTGTACTGTGACCTAACAGTCTCATTGCCATGTGCTGTAACTCGTCATATTTATTCCCCACTTTCTCAGTGCCTTGTGGCACTTTGTCCCTGTAAAGTATGATTTTAAAATATTATTAGGTCATTCAATCCATAAAAATGTATCTGCCCTGATCTTTTAACTATAAGCCAAATTGGTGATGTGCACCTCTGTGTGTAATAATAGTATTGACCAGGATTGGGATTGAGATGCATTTATTGTCATGCTTAAAATGATCACAAATGTGGAAAATTTGCACCTGTTCAAATAGTCAGAATAATGAGTCGGGACCCACGAACACGCTTTTGTTACTTTTGTTTTCTAAAGTTTTCAATAAATGTAAATGCATATGGTACATGTGTCATGGCTACTATTTTTTTCTTTTCTTTTTCTATGTTTTGATGACTCAAAGTGAAACTTCATGTTAAAATGCCAAATGTTCTACCCACTAATGTGAAAATAGTTCTTTAGCATTGAAGTTATTTAAATTTATGTGGTCATTTATGCATTCAGTAGTAGTTCAGCTAGCTTTACCACAATGGTGTTAGCTGTACTGCCACCTATCAACGTGGATCAGCAAGTCTGTCTCAGTTTAAATTAGGGCTGTAATCAACCAAAGAAAATCTTGGTCGACTGAAGTCCTGAAATTTTCGACTAAAAATGACGTTAGGAAAAAAAACGTTAAATTAATTAGCTGCGCACTGTGCGCAGTACTTGGTAGCTTTGCTGTCTGCCTAAATGAATTATAAATAAACATAAAAATCGAGTAGGCTATTTGCAGTATATTAAATCGTTTTTGACCTGATTATTTTGCACTGAAATGAGTCTGACACGCGAGTTTGTCGGCTCTGACAGCGTTGCATCACGGGCACCTGCGCAATATCATAGCCTATGATTTCCGAAAATATAGTACTATGTTATCAACTAGTGATATCATCACAATAACTTTTGAGGAATATGCAACATAATTTAGACAATTGTTTTTGTCAGATGTATTATAATAACTGACAGACAGTATAATTTCAGCCGCTCTGTGCAGCTCGAACAAATGAGCTTATGAAATTATTAAACAAGCCAGATCAAGAGCAGACACGAAATAAAGTGCATAACTGAAAAATAAAGCAGGCTCAAAACTAATACAAATAGTGGCCACAGCGCATCGCGCATTAGGCTCCAAATAAAAAATAAAATAATAAAGTGCCCAAATCCAATAAATAATACTAGAAATAAATTTGCAGTTTGCACAATAATAAAAGGGACGGGGCAACTCAAAACAGACGGGGCAACCTAACGCAGACAAGTAAGCTTACCGTTTTAAGGTGATATGACATGTTTGTCGTCGAGCTGTGATATGCAATTGCAAACTGTTGCTTACAAACTTTTTTTCCCATTTTTTGTTTAAAAAAAAATGCTGCCACACTACCGATGTCTTTGTTGACAGGGTAGAAGAGGACTGACTAGGAAAACACTCTCACAATTATATAAATAAATAACAGTAAAGTATAGCCTAACGTTACTTCAATCTGTCTCTCTTCTCCAGCGGGTTGGGCTAATACCAAAAGAAGTGAAAACAAGGGGGTGTTCTGAAGACAGACTGTTACCTGTGAAACAGGGGTGCTCTGAAACACATCTATTAGCAAATAGTGCTCTCCACCTGATGAAATGAACGCGGCAAAAAATCGACCAATGAGAATTTTGGTCGAGCCAGAACGTATTGACTAAAAATCGCCTAATCGACTGGGCGATTACAGCCCTAGTTTAAATGACACAGATACTAGTGAGTTTTATAGAGAGGTCTATGCAATAATTAATTCTCTTGCCCGCCCATAAAGATGGAACCTGGGCAGCACTATTCTGGATTTTCTCCATTACATCTTTTCACTTTGTGGCTGCTATACCAATGTTTATGCTTGGTTTTTTTTGTCTTTGTCAATCTTTCTTTTTCTGCTTCTTCGACAGTCCAGGTACTGAATCTCCCATTGTCTCCACTGGTAAAGAACGATATTAAGCATGTTGTGTTTCCTTATCTTATTTTTGATATTCACATCAACCAAACTGTTCTACGCTATTAGCGCATCTCCAGAGATGACAGCCAATGAGCGTGAGGGGTCTGTCCGACGTCGTTTCAGTATGGCGAAATGCATTGAGGGGGTCACCCGTGCCATACATAATACAACTATAGTTCTCAAGAAACCAAACCTTGTCCCCTCAGTTCTATCTAATTATTGTCCTATTTCATTACCATTTATTGCCAAATTACTGGAAAGAACTGTTGCCTCCAAGCTTCAGTCTTTTCTTTGATACTGTCTGTCATGAATGATTTACTTTTATTTCTTACCTCTCAGATGTGGGTGTTTCCCGTCTTGCTCTTTCTTGGTTTTCCTCCTATCTCTGATAGACAATTTTGCATTTCAATACAGGATTTTGGATCTTCGACTGTCCCCCAGGGGTCCTTTATTATTCATCATTTACATACTACCTCTGGGTCAGATCTTACACAACATGGTTTTAATTATTGTTTCTATGCTGATGACATCCAAATATACACTGTGTAAGTCTGCTTTATGTACTCAAATGAATGAAATCACTTGCGTGAATGAAATAGAGTGGCTCAACTTTCTGAAACTACGTGGACAAGACTGAAATCCTTATTACTGGAATCCGTCACTCACTAGCAAAATTCCTACTGACTTAGACTGTGTGATTGTTGGTACTCTCATCAAACCATCCAGTACTGTAAAAAATATCAGTGTTTTCTGATTCCTTTCTCACCTTTGAGGCTCATGTCAACTCTATCACCAAATCTGCTTTTTTTTCACTTACATTTACATTTATGCATTTAGCAGACGCTTTTATCCAAAGCGACTTACAACTTGGGAGAACATGAAGCGATAGGTCATGAAGAGTCGAGAAGCGCAATAAGAGCCTGAGATTCTGAGACCGTGTACATTGCTCAGTGTAGCACAGGCTAGGGGAGGGAAGAAGAAAGAGGACTTTTTTTTTTTTTTTTTTTTTTTTATGAGGTTAAGTGCTCACGGAAGAGCTGAGTTTTAAGGTGACTTTTGAATGATGTCAATGATTCTGCGTTTCGGATGGTGTTGGGAAGATCGTTCCACCAGCTGGGAACGTTGAATGAAAATGTTCTGGAAAGGGATTTTTTTCCCCCTCTGTGATGGTACCACAAGCCGTCGTTCCTTTGCTGAGCGAAGGCTTCTGGTTGGGGTGTGGATTTGTAGAATGGGGTCAAAGTAAGTCGGAGCTGAGCGTGTGGTGGCTCTGTATGCAAGGGTCAGCGCCTTAAACTTGATGCGAGCAGCGAGTGGTAGCAAGTGCAGGGAGATGAAGAGAGGTGTGATGTGGGTCCTTTTGGGCTCGTTGAAGACAAGACGTGCTGCTGCATTCTGGATCATTCGAAGTGATTGGATCGCACAAGAGGGGAGTCCAACCAGAAGCGCATTGCAGTAGTCAAGTCTAGAAATAACCAGGGCCTGGACAAGAAGCTGTGTTGCGTGCTCTGTTAGGAACGGTCTAATCTTCCTGATGTTGTGGAGCGCAAACCGGCATGAGCGAGCTGTCTTAGAAATGTGTTCTCTGAAGGACAGCTGGTCATCAAATGTTACTCCAAGATTTCTGACTTTGATGGGGAAATCAAGGATGTACCTAACTGGATGGTGAAGTCATGTTGTATGGTGGGACTGGCGGGGAAAATGAGAAACTCAGTCTTTGCCAGGTTAAGCTGCAGGTGATGTTTTCTCATCCATGCAGAGATGTCAGCCAGACAGCTGGAGATTCGTGCAGCTACTGTGGGGTCGTCTGGGTGAAATGAAAGGTAGAGCTGAGTGTCATCAGCATAGCAGTGGTAAGAGAAGCCATGTGCCTGAATGATGGGTCCCAATGAAGTAGTGTAGATGGAGAAGAGGAGAGGACCAAGCACAGAGCCCTGGGGAACCCCAGTGGGATTCCTCACCTCTCCAGGCAACCTTGAAAGACCTACCTGTGAGATAGGACTCAAACCAAAGGAGCGGAGACCCTGTGATACCCAGTGATGAGAGGGTGGACAGAAGAATCTGATGATTGACCGTGTCAAAGGCCGCAGATAGATCGAGCAGGACGAGGACTGATGATTTGGAGTCAGTTTTAGCTATCCGCAGGGCTTCAGTGACCGACAGTAGTGCAGTCTCTGTGGAGTGGCCCCTTTTGAAACCTGATTGGTTGATGTCCAGCTGATTATTCTGTGATAGGAAGGATGAAACCTGATTGAAAACAACTCATTCAATAGTTTTTGCTAAGAATGATAGTAGAGAAACAGGTCTGTAATTTTCTATGAGTGATGAGTTTAGCGTGGGTTTCTTAAGCAGTGGAGTTACCCGAGCCTGCTTGAATGTGGTAGGGAAGATGCTGGTGCTGAGAGATGTGTTGATGATGTGTGTGAGTGCTGGTAGGATTGTAGGAGAGATGGCTTGAAGGAGGTGTGAAGGAATGGGATCAAGAGGACAGGTGGTAGGATGGCTAGAGAGGAGAAGTTTAGATACTTCAGTCTCAGTGAGTGTAGAAAATGAGAAGAGAGGATGTTTGGTTGTGGATGTGGCTGAACTGAAGTCCACAGTGCGTGTGGGTGAGAACTGACTGCTGATGGTTTTTGTTTTATTTGTGAAGAATTGTACAAAATCGTCTGGAGATAGGGAGGTGGTGGGGGAGGGCAGAGGAGAGAGTTAAATGTTCTGAACAGTGTGCGTGAGTTCGAGTTGCTGTTGATCTTATTTTGGAAATAAGAAGATTTAGCTGCATGTACTTCATCCGAGAAGGATGAGAGCAGGGACTGATACTTACCCAGATCGGATGGGTGGTTAGATTTACGCCATGTTCTCTCTGCTGCCCTGAGTATTGTCCGGTGTTCACGGATAACATCAGATAACCAAGGGTTAGAGGGAGTGGCTCGTGCTGGCTTGGAAGAAAGAGGGCAAATACTGTCTAGGCAGGAAGTTAAAGTGGAGCATAAAGTGTTGGTTGCAGTGTTGACATCCATAGAGGATAATTGTGAGGATGAGGGGAGTGAGGATGAGACAGCAGAGGAGAGATGAGAAGGAGAAAGTGAGCGCAGATTTCGCCTGAAGGTAACAGGTGGAGGAACTGGTGGTGCATGAGTAGTGAGTTGGAGGTTGAATGTGATGAAGAAATGATCTGAGATGTGTAGGGGTTTGACCAAAATATTGTCTGTAGAGCAGTTGCGTGTTGCGACAAAGTTGCGACATAATCCTCACTTATGTAGTTTTGCCAAGCTCCGTCCCTTCATTGGCGTTTAAGACGCTGAGACGGTTATCCATGCTTTCGTTTGATCCCGTCTTGGTTACTGTAATGGCCTTTTTCATTAATTTACCTGCTAAACCAAGACTGCAATATATTCAAACCTCTGCTGCAAGAATACTCGCCCACACTGCACTGACTACCTATGGCCTATTAAATCTGAATTAAATTTTAAATCTAATCTGCTCCTCCGCTTCATCTCGACTCAGATCACTTTGGTCTTCTGAGTGTGGCCTTCTCTCTGTCCCTCTGTGTCTCCTCTCTTCTATGGGAGGTAGATCACTTGGCGTTATTGCACCCAAACTATGGAGTTCTTTCACCTGAAATTCAAGTCCCTACTCAAAACCCATTTGTTTTCTGAATGTTACCGTTCTTAAGGTCTGTATTTCTTTGTACATGGTTTTATGCTGCTGTGTGCTACCTGGTCTATGTAAAGCCCTTTTACTATCTTTGTATTATCTTTGCTTTAATCTTCTATTAGGTAATATTCTACTTCTGTACGTACTATTGTGTCATTATTATTTGTCGTCTGTTATTATTACCTACTCTAAAGCATTTGAGCAGTGGAAAGGCACTATACATGTAAATAAAATGCATTGTATATTAGAATTATTATAGAATATATTCACAGCAGCGCCATCTTTGATTTTTAATGTGCACATCTCTTCTGTGGGCTGTACTGTTTTTTTAATGTGTTTTTGGATTGTTCTGACGAAACACCAAAAATATCTTTACAAGAAATTTCAGTAGACAAAAAACTCCAGACAACATGAGCTGTGGGAGCTTTATACAGCTATTTACAGCGGATGCCATTAAAAGCACAGCAAGTCTGTCCCTCACAGCCTCGCTTTCATTCCTTTCATGGCGCTGCTCTGAATAAGGTCTATAGAAAGCTATTTGGAGTACAGTCTTCATCTCAAGTAAGTGTACACCTTTCAGAAGACTTCACAAAAACACCACTTTTTTTTATTTCTTGACGTGACCTTTAATGCTCATTAACAAAATGATGTTGTCCATGTGTGCTTAGGCCTATCAAACTGATTTTGTGTCTCTTCTTCATTAGCATGTGGGTGGTTTATTTACGCAAGTTATTTTAACTGGGGTTTTGTGAAACAACTTGAAGTGCCTGGCTGTTCACTACATTCTACACATGCAAACTCGGACAGTTTAAAGGTAAGACAACTATGCAAAATATGTATTTTTTTAATTATGGGATGGATTCCAACCTTAAATCTACTCACAATAAAATGGACAAATATGCTGATAAACCATCATGACACTTCAATAACTATCATTTGTCAATCATTTGGGACAGGTAAGAGCGCTCACATTTGGCTAAATAAACTTTTAATCACTGTATATTACAAATGGTGCCTCAGAGAATTATAACAAATTACATTTGTTTCATATTTAACTTGAATGTACAATAGAAATACTGTGTACAGTGGGTTATAAGCAGCCACAGTTCTTGACCACCATGTTTCGATGTTTCTTGAGAATAACGTTGTTGTTGTCGTCGTAGAAGAGCACAGAGATGGGACTGAGTTTGGTTGGAGCGCAGCAGGCCTTGGGCACTTCATCTGGTCTTAGAAGGTGAACCTGCCAAAGGAGTCAGGACAGTTGTGTGAGAGAGGCCAGGTCTGTGCAACAAAAGTAGCCCAAAGTGATTTTCTGAATTTGTACGTCTGAGCAGCTCACTCCAGAACAAATGGGTGGAGGTTACGTCTGTTATTTGGGCCTAATGGGTGGAGCTAGAATATCCAACCACACCCTAACCCTACCTACAACTATACCCCCCACCCCATTAGACATCCAGAGAGCTCCTCGCTGGATGTCATTTGACTCTGCAGTGAGTACCACTTTGTTTTGGGGCTGTTGGAGTGCCAAAATTGTACATATGGGGGTGGAAATCAAGTAGCCCTCTTACACTGGGCATATATTCAACCAGTTAGCAAAGAATATAGATTTAAAAAAATAATATAAAAAAATATATATATATAGGATCTGTTCATTTCAATAGGTCTTCTAGCGTTGTAGTTCAGAAAATGAGATAAAGAAATGTTAAAAGTACAGATTACGTACCAGCAGCTGGATCGTGGCATGGTTTGTGGCATTCATACAAGAGCCCAGAGGATAATCGCATTCCCCATCACAATAATACGCAGAGTAGCCTGTAGGGGCCAAAACCCAGTCCTGAAAAAATAATTGCATTAAATGAATAAACATTCTAACAGCATGGGGACTTCACTTTGTTTTACTCCACTCTGTTCCAAACTGTCTTTACATTAATCCGGGTTCAAGTGGTCATGAAAAACCTGGAAAAGTAATGGAATTTTAAAATGGCAATTTCCAGGCCTGAAAGTTACGAGAGAAAAAAACGAGAGAAAAAAACGGGAAAAACCCCCCCAGAAAGTTTGGGAAAAGTCATGGAAATGTGTTTCAAAATATTTATATAATAGAATATATGTTTAAGTGATAATATTGGTTAATCAATCTACAGTACTTAAAGGTCCCGTTCTTCGTGTTTTTTTGAAGCTTTGATTGTGTTTACAGTGTGCAATATAACATGTGTTCATGTTTCGCGTGTAAAAAAAACAGTATTTTTAACACAATTTACTTATCTGTATCTGTTTTCACTGTCCTAAAAACGGGTTGACGAGTTCCTTGTTCTATGAAGTCCCTCCTTCAGAAATACGTAACGAGTTCTGATTGTGCCAGCGGTTCCCGTGTTGTGATTTGACAGCAGCTTAGCGCACATGGCCCGGTTCCTGTGTTGTGATTCGACAGCAGCTTAGCGCACGTGGAAAGGTCACGCCTCTTAACGGGAGATATATGCGCTTAATGATCTCTACAGCGTCCCTGGGAAAGCCAAACAAAGGTGATTTGACTCCGGGATGAAAATAACAGCGTTTCGACGACATGGCGACAAACACACTCAAACGCAGCACTTCCTTTTCTCCACGCGACCGTCCTCTTCTCCACGTGGGACAGCAACAAGACCACGCCTCCTTTTTTTGCGTATTCTTGTGGGCGGAGGTTAGTCTGTTCTACTGTTCTACTGACGTCATTTATGAAGGAAGTACCAGGATGTAGTCCAAGCCGGCCGTTCGCTGTAGGCTTTGAAAGGGAACTTCTGTTAAATAAAATATCTCGCTTGGCATTGAACTTTGAGCTTTATAATTTTACAGGTATTATTTATGCTCTAACAGCAACATTACACACTAACTAAAGTTTGAACAGTGGGATCACGAAGAACGGGACCTTTAACATTCATTCAATCTATCCAAATGTGGCATTCCATCAGATTCTGTTTTGTAGCATTGAGCATGATAACAATCACAAATGTTTCTGTTGAGCTTATGAATGTGATGGCCAATCAGAGGCGTTCAAATTAGTAATCGCTGAATTCTGACTGAAACTCGCAAATTCTCCCATCATAAACAACAAAGTGCAGATTCGATGTAAGAGATTCATGTCGCATGTCGTCGGTGATTGTAACGGGAGTGTTTGTGAGAGTGCTAAAACTCATGCTAGACTATAAGGTATGGACAGCTTCATGGTCGATCGGTCACATTCTCTGCTCCCTTTCTGTTTATTCCAGTTAATATAATTTATTCATCATGCTGATAAGATTGTGAAGTTTTCATTTTCTAATGTGTAAAAAGCATTAAAATAATAATAATAAATCATTTTGACATACCGGTATTCTATTAATTGACATTAATAAACATTATTACAATATCAAGAGCATTAATTGACAATAATGATCCTGTAATGAGTTCCTGTTAATTTTATAGTTTATGACAAGTGTCCTAACTACACGCGATGGCATAAGATTACAGCGACAAGCAACTTGTCTGTCCACACCAGACGCGACACGATTTATATAGCACATTTATATAGCGCTTTTCAAGGTACTCAAAGCGCTTTACATAGAAGGGGGAATCTCCTCAACCACCACCAATGTGCAGCATCCACCTGGATGATGCGACGGCAGCCATTTTGCGCCAGTACGCCCACCACACACCAGCTGATTGGTGGAGAGGAGACTGAGGGATGATGCCAATCGTATATATATATGAGGAGGCCATTATGGACAGGGGCCAATGGGCAAATTTGGCCAGGATGCCGGGGTTACACCCCTACTCTTTTATCGATGACCATCTTGGGATTTTTAATGACCACAGAGAGTCAGGACCTCGGTTTAACGTCTCATCCGAAGGTGCTTGTTACAGTATAGTGTCCCCATCACTATACTGGGGTGTTAGGACCCACACAGACCACAGGGTGAGCGCCCCCTGCTGACCTCACTAACACCTCTACCAGCAGCAACCTAGTTTTCCCAGTTGGTCTCCCATCCAGGTACTGACCAGGCTCAGCCCTGCTTAGCTTCAGTGGGAAACCAGTCTTGGGCTACAGGGTGATATGGCTGCTGGTAAGATGCGACAAATCAATCAAAAACCACAACCAATCAGAACAGCGTATGCGCGGGCTCTCACCGCAAGTGAACCAGAGATTAATCTTGACAGTGCTCGCAAATCGCAAGGAAATGGATTAAGTACATAATCAAAATCACAAATACTACACCATTTAAACATAAAGTAAGTGGCCTCACATACTGAGTTACTAAAATAGAATAGACTTGTTCTTGTTTCCATTTGTTTCATTTCAAAATCTGAGGTGGATTGTCCATTGTTGCTTTTAGTACGACTAAGTTACAATGCTGGGAGCACTATTTAATGTTAAAAGCGTGTAATGTGACTCTGAATATAATTTAAAGCACATAAACATTACCTGAGATTATCATTGCCATGTTTTGTGTTGTTGTTCCAGCCGCGACGCCACAGAAATAGAATAAATCCCCTTTTATCGCGGCGTCGCATGTAGGCTAGGACACGATGCAGCTTCATGTTCCACTTTTGCAGTGTAAAGATGGCTTTTGTTAATGATAACATTTTATTGGTAACAGTCTATAAAGTTTTCTGATTGATGTAAGCAATTGGTTAAATTTAAGCATTTGACATAAAAGACAACACGGGTAATCTTACAAATTGCACGTATGAAGGTAAAAATAATGCCCTGGGATTCAATTGCAAGGGGCCTCTTAATGGAAAAGTTCATTTCTGACCCTGGCGTGGGGGGTAAGTTAATCTCTGGCAGTTGCAGTTTGTACTTGGGTGTAATTTGCAGAAATAAAAAAATTTACTTGGCTGTTTTTGGGGAATTCAAAATGTTAATGATTGGTTATCCAATGAGATTAATGGTAAATAGGGGTTTTAAAATCAAAGCTGTTTTAAAATCAAAACCAAAATTAAAATTGTATTCCAAAAGTTTGTATCTCTGGCACTGCCAACTTGTAAAGAGACTGTCAGTGTTACTGGACACGTATTTACTCATTTAAACATTGTTGCCTCCCACTGTTGCTTGCTATACAGTTACAACCGTGTGTCAGCGTTATTTCAATAAATGTTTATTTTGTATTAAACCACATAGCTTGTCATTAGTTATGTGATGTGATTTGAAATTTGAACATTGATTTTTATTCTTATTTTACATGGATTCGTGGAACGTTTGGTCATGAATACTTGCCTCAAAAACCATGGAAATGTATTGGTAGAAATGTGTATAAACCCTGGCTAGAATATAACATTAGATTCTAACGTTAGAGGATAAGTTATGTGAATATTATATTAATGTTAGAATATAACGTTAGGGGAACATTGTATTATAACATTAGGGGAATGTTAGATCATAATGTTAGGGGAACATTAGAATATAACATTAAGGGAATGTTAGACTATAATGTTTAGGGAATATTACAATATAACGTTAGGGGAACGTTAGAATACAACGTTAAGGGAATGCTAGAGGATTAGATTATATTGTTAGGGAAATGTTGATCATAATGTTAGGGGAACGTTAGAGGATAACGTTAGGGAAATGTTATCGGAAAATTAGATTATAATGGAGGAACGTTAGATTGAATTGAGTCATTCAAAACAGTTAATTCTGCTTTAACTTGTTTAGAACTATTTCCATCGGCCAAATCAACTTTCAGTACTGTGTGTAACATGCGACTCAAAATGTACTTTTTGTTTATTTTATGTTGTAAGAATGTTGTTTAACTGTAAAAGTCAGGATGTCCCACCTTCCAGCCAAGGTCGCTGAAGCTGACATAGAGTTCATGTTTCTTACAGGCCTGGCGTCCACTGCTGGCATGATTTTGGTCTGGAAAAAGTGAGACGATCACAGCTCAAAGACAAATCATTTCATATGCTTCTTAAAACACAATCTGCCTCTTAAACTGCTTATTGTGGCTCACCAAATATGCCGGGTCTGTTTGGGTGTGGCAGGTCGTACTTTGTTTTTTTCTTGCGTGGATTGTTGTGTCTCAGAGCACGAGGTGGGCGGCAAGGGGCTTGACTAGCTCTGAAGAACGTCACCATGAAAGGCTGCTTAGAGCGTGGCCCGCGCCGACCCACCAGACCCACCCATGCGGCCGGTGACAGCGACCGGTCTGTGAAAACAAGATTTCAGCATTTGTCCTTTGCCTAAACCATGTTTTGCTTAAAAAAAGCATTGCCAAGATACAGTCATTTTGCCAGATTTCATGTTACAGCAGAATTCTTGCAATATCCCAAACTCCTTCAACATTTGGTTCAATGATAAATCTGATATTCAACAATATATCTTATTTCAAACCATTGAGATTGTATGTATGTATATATATATATATATATATATATATATATATATATATATATATATATATATATATATATATATATATATATATATATATATATATATATATATATATATACATATATATATATATATACACACTATATTGCCAAACATTTTGGGACGTCTGCCTTTACATGAACATGAACTTTAATGACATCCCATTCTTAATCCATATAGTTTAATATGGAGTTGGCCCACCCTTTGCAGCTATAACAGCTTCAACTCTTCTGGGAAGGCTTTCCACAAGGTTTAGGAGTGTGTTTATGGAAATTTTTGACCATTCTTCAAGAAGCGCATTTGTGAGGTCAGGCACCGATGTTGGACGAGAAGGCCTGGCTCACAGTCGGTGCTCTAATTCATTCAAATGTGTTCTATTGGGTTGAGGTCAGTTCCTCCACACCAAACTCGCTCATCCATGTTTTTATGGACCTTGCTTTGTGCACTGGTGCACAGTCATGTTGGAGCAGGAAGGGGCCATCCAAAAGTTGGGAGCATGAAATTGTCCAAAATGTCTTATGCTGAAGCATTAAGAGTTCCTTTCACTGAAACTAAGGGGCCAAGCCCAACCCCTGAAAAACACCCCACACCATAATCCCCCCCCTCCACCAAACTTTACACTTGTATACACAATGCAGTCAGGCAAGTACCGTTCTCCTGGCAACCGTCAAACCCAGACTCGTCCATCGGATTGCCAGACAGAGAAGCGTGATCACTAGAGTCCAGTGGCGGCATGCTTTATATCACTGCGTCTGACGCTTTGCATTGCACTTGATGATGTAAGGCTTGGATGCAGCTGCTCGGCCATGGAAACCCATTCCATGAAGCTCTCTTCGCACTGTTCTTGAGCTAATCTGTAGGCCACACAAAGTTTGGAGGTCTGTAGCTATTGACTCTACAGAAAGTTGGCGACTTCTGCGCACGGTGCGTCTCAGCATGCGCTGACCCCGCTCTATGATTTTACATGGACTACCACTTTGTGGCCGAGTTGCTGTTGTTCCCAGTTGCTTCCACTTTGTTATAATACCACTAACAGTTGACCATGGAATATTTAGTAGAGGAAATTTCACAAATAGACTTATTGCACAGGTGGCAACCTATCACGGTACACCGCTTGAATTCTCTGAGCTCCTGAGAGAGACCCATTCTTTCACAAATGTTTGTAGAAGCGTCTGCATGCCTAGGTGCTTGAATGGGAAGTGACTGGAACACCTGAATACAATGATTTGGAGGGGTGTCCCAATGCTTTTGGCAAAATAGTGTGTATAAATCAAATGTTAATTCATGTCCCAGATAATGTTGTCACATTATCCAGGTCAAACATTACATTACATAAAAAAATATTTATGTTTATATTAACATTGTAATTAACTTGAGATTTATACTTGTAAAATGAGTGTTTTTAAACATTTTTTACATTTATTCCAAAATAATAACTAAAGGCAGTAATAAACAATATATTTTATTTGTGAACTGATATTCAGCTCTTCTTTTTAATAGTCAACTTATTTTCGGATCATCAGTCATCAAGCTTGGTAAACATTGGTTACAGACACAAAGAGGTACCTTTAATTTTCCCAAGCTGACTGCTCACTAAAAAAAACCCAGTTACCATGTTTTCAGGCCATTTCAAGTTTGATTTTGACACAACATAAAGCGGTGATTTCTAATTGGGCAAGTTGTTTACTTTTTATTTAGTCTTCCAATTAACGTCATAATGTAACCAAGAAGTGGGATTTATCGCACAAACCAATCATATCTAATTATGTCATGACCCCTTAATTAACATGGGTTATTCAGTAGTCTAGGAAGCGACATCCAGTCAGTTGTTAGACTATCAGAGCAGACTGACACAATGTATTCCGTCTCTGTGCTGTACATAAGAATAGCTCACCCTCCTCAGTTTCCACGTAAAGGCGTATGCCCAGGTTGCTCCGAGGGTGGAGAAGCCAGCGATTGCTCGCAGAAGTCACATCAAAAGCCAACCAGCCCTCCTGACCCGCAGGCACAGACTGCATGTCCAGCAACACCAGCTCAGGCTCCCTGTCAAACAACAATGTCATTCCCATTTGATGACCGATTATGGATCTCACTGATGAATTGAGGAGTATTTTTGCACTTATATATGTACTGACCTGTGTCTTTTCTCCCTCTGGATTTCATAGACGGAGATATGGAGGGTGCGGTTTGCACGCCAACCCATGGTAAGAGTTTTATAGATGCGAAACTCAGCAGCGGTGACTGTCTCTCCCTGAGGAAGCGGAGTGAGATCGAAGCGGAACTCCTTCCAGTACGGCCGAGGCTGGAGCAGATCCTTCTCCTGCTCCACTGTGTTCAGAAAGACAGAGGCGGAATTAAAACAACTAGAGGGTGAGAGTGTGTTGAGTGAGACACTTGAGATGAAGAAGATATGTTGGAAGGGTGATTGGCAGGAGAAGACAGGGGGAACAAAAAAGGGAAGATTAGTTCTGGTGGAGCGCTGCAGATCGGACTGACACCCACGGCCGGGGCTCTGCTGTGGGGTAATTAGAGGCGTTGTGGAGCTGCAGCAGCTCAGCGCACCACCACTAATTACAGTCCAGCGCTGTATTTTTAGAGGAGTGCCCAACAGTATTTTCATCCACTTCATCTCCTCTTTTTTTCTGCCTTTCAGTGGGGCCTGTAATTCCCCACAGCTGTGTGCCCACTACAACATCCCTGGTTCCACGAAGAACTTTTAACCTCCACAGAACCTTCCCAATGCACAATAGTTCATTATAGTGAAAAATGGTTCTTAAAATGGCTGAAATGGTTCTTTTAACGAGGAACTAAAATGGTTCAATGCCATGGCTCCAATGGCTTCTTTTGGAACCTTTCCTTTTAAGAGTGTCTGATCGCTTAGAAAAGCAATACCAGACCTCTCATCAAAAAGCCACATGATTTGTGGAGTTATGGGTTTGTTTAAATCACTAACCCGAAGTATGAGCAATAATAATAGTGATGCTCGTCTTAGCGAACACCACTAGTTAAATTCGAGAAAGGGGTCATACTGACCAATGATAATGAGGCAGAAAGATATGGAAAGAGAAGCAGTAATTGTAAATAGGATGTTAAACTATTGTTTGTTTTGGACAGATAAGTATCGTCTGTGTTTGGGCTGAGACAGGAAGAGATGATGGAGTGATTGTGGGTCTGTCTCATTGTCAATACACACTACAAGCCCTGACGGTCTCTCAAAATCAGTGGCAAATGTCACTGTTTATGAATAACTGTCTGGCTTCCAATATTGTATTTTTGCACTATGAATCATTATTTAAAGTGGTCCGCAAAAAGATATTAGGACACTGAAACCAGACTTAAAATTGTCATTGTATTGGTTAAAATATCAAACCATCTGCAAAATATTGTTCTCAGAACTAACTACTATTTAGCCATTTCTGCAACGAGTTTTAAGCAATGGCTTTTATGTCATTGCAACATTTTTATACAGGTAAATTTCTGTGGAAATATGAACTCTCAGATTCTTAAAAATAAATAAATAAAAGAATAATATAAATATATAATAAAAAAAAGAAATGATTTTGTCATTTGTAATTGTTACTACATATCTCATAGTGTGACTATCATTTTAAACTTTATTTCCTTTTTAATTTTTTTTGGCTTTATTAATTGGTGTTGTTATTGGTAACTAAAACTAAATATATATATATAAAATATATTTTTATAGTTTTTTTTATAGTTTTTGTTCATTAAAATAAAGCTGAAATAAAATAAAATATAAATGCTACATGAAAAACTTGAAAAATAATAAATAAATGAAAATTAGACTTGTTGCTCTGGCAACTGACTGAAAAAAAGTAATAAAATTACTAAAACAAAAAATTTAAACAAGCAATTTAAAGGTTAATCGGAATATACATAAAGAAACAAATAAAAATGACGAAAGCACATAACAAAATTGCTAAACCTTAAACTAAAATTCAAATGAAAAATATAAAAATAATACAATACAATACAATAGTATATATAGTATATATAAAATCACACTGTTATTAACATGTTCCAGTTCAGTTTCCACACTTTGACCCAATTTTTTTTTTGGTCCCAACAAACTTGAAATACTTTGCTTTGTCGTTCTTTTAAATAAATTAACATGACATATTACATATTTTCAAGTGTGGTTTATGCCCATACATCTGTTAAAGTGTTTAACCCTAACCAGCTTTCACTTACCCAGGTTGACAAAGCTCATAACCGTGTCAGCCTCACTGACCACCGTGCCGAGGGGCGGCGTGTGTGTGCTTAAGGTGGGCAACGCGGCATGACTGACCACTTCCGGAGTGAAGCCCAAGCCCGGTCCATCATCGGCCTCGGACGACACGGCATGGTAAAGGTCCAGCATGAAGAGCGGGGCGGAGGAAGGGGGCCGAAGCGGCGGGTGAGGTCTGGGCCGCCCGGGTAGTCCCAGAATGGATAAAATCTCCTTCTGCATCTCCTTCTTTTCGCGACCGCTGAGCCTGCGGAAGCTGGAATGAACCACTCCTTCCACCTGACCCCAAACACACAGCAACATGCACAGAGGGAGGAAGATGCCCAGAGGGAACAGTCGGGTTCGCTTGCCACAGCTCTCCTTCCTCCATCTGCTGCGGCATGAGGACACAAACTCGACCACACGCTCTTGTTTGTCCATTGGTGTGGCAGAAGAGCTCTGCTCCATTACAGCCGTCTATATAGTCTGTCCTCGTATTTGTCCCTCCAAAACCTCAGGGTGTTTACCCGACGTCGGTCTTCTCTGGAATGGTCTGACTACCGTCTTGAAGTTCAACTCTGAACAACACTCAAATGCCTAAGCCACTCAGATTCCACAGCAGTCATCGTTATTTGCGAGAGTGCAATGTTTACTGCTGCAAGCTGCTCAGTTTATCGCCTCTTGACAGTCGTTCCTCATGCTGTCACTTTATTTACCAAACCGCAGGGCTTCTCTCATAATCTATAGTGTGCTTACGGAGCTGGACGACAAACGATGTCCTAGAAACTGAAAGAGAAAACAAACACGCCTTCTTAGAAGCCCAACTCCTTTCAAAGGTGATCTCGAAGTTGGAAGGACTAAGCACAATGTGAAATTAATGTCTTTGGGTAGAGTAAATACAGAGGGCCGCACAAACATCAGGCTTCAAAGGTTCCTGGATCGAACGCAACACCTGCTTCTGCTCCTTTTGAGAAGATGTGAGACGCTACTCCAAGCTGGTGGAATCCTTTACATTTAATTGAACAAAAAGTTAGAAGACTCTTGCAGTAATCAGTCAATGTTGGTCTTAAGCATTTAATCCAGTGTGCAGACTCCTGACAAACAAACAAAAAAATCCAAATTTTTGTTACTGTCCCCAAACGTTTTTACAGGATTTTGAGATCCCAGTGGACTGTGGTATTCTTAGCCTGCGAGCTGCTTGCGTTGAAGGCATAATCTGAACACGGGTGACCTCCTTCCCTCCAAGATACACGCTTACGCAGAGGGAGTGTTTCCAGCGTCTCAATCCTCCGCCCTCTCTTCTCCGAGCCCTTCTCACCTCAGTCTCCATCTACCCTATCAAACTGTCCCATCTTCTACACATACCTCACAAATTGCTGGCAATTATCATGTGGTTTTGGATGAAGATGTGATCCAGCCTTTGCACAGACTAGAACTCAGTTCTTATGGTAGGGTAATATGAAAACTATATTTATATTCTGTGGTTTCAACAGTAACCAAGAAGTGACAGATCACTGCTGTTTCACTGGAGATATAAGATGGCAATTTTGAAAATTTGTGGATGTAAAATGAAAACGTATAGCGTCTGGGCAGACAGGTTGTTGAAATATGAACCATGTAAATATTACATACAGCTTTATACTATATTAATTACTTTGTCAAAAGCAATTCTCACAATACAGGGCACGATAAGTGAACTGCAAAAACTTAATATGCAATTAATTTATAGATATAAATTAATCATGTTTAAATACACACACCCACAAAATGTAAATTAGTCATATAAATCATAATATACGTTATAAATATGTAAATTTGTTGAAGTAAAAAGGAGGCCATGGGCATGCCATTCGTCTGCTACACAAACAGATCCATATAAATCGAGACTTTTAACATGTTTTTAATAGGAAAAACAGCGGTTTGATAAAAGCACTCAAAAAGCGCGAGACGATGTGCATTGATCTCAGTCGATTGTGAAAACGAAATGACACTGCAGGATTGTGAGATGCCATGAGGGCTTGGCTCTGCGGTGTGGATGGTGTTTGGTGGGAAAGGATGTGAGTGGGTTTAAATATTTGTATATAAACACAGACTCACAGCTGCAGAATGGAGATGATGGAACACCACCCTTCCCAAACCCCATCCGCTGCATCTGACCACCAAACATACACGGAGTCCAATGCAAACACACGCTACTTATGTGTGACTGACACACACGGCTGAAACAAAGGTGCTTCTATTCACTCGTGGGGCCATTTTTGAACTCCAAAATGACTGTAAATCTTATATAAAAGCGCTGTGTTCAAAACTGCACACACCAAAGGCTTGTCCCCTTTTGAAGATTTAATGGGGTGTGTCATTATCTCTACTGCTTGTAATTACGATGACATTTCCTGTTAACTGTGGCATCCCTGCACGCTCACACACACACGCACGCACGCCACTTGACAACATGAGAAACAGACAGCTTTACTGCAAGCATTGTTTTAATACAAAAGAGAACAAAAAGGATTTATAATCATAGCTTCTTTACTTTTACACAATTGCACCCCGTTTCTCTCAGTCATGTCAAAAGAGTAACACAATTAAAAGGTGGATCGGTTCATAGCCCTCACCCACCTCCCAATGACACAATAAATAAATAAAAATCACCTTTCTTCAGGTATTCATATACTTCAGCTTGTCAAAGACAAGATTCAAAGCGCTGTTTTTAACGGGGGCGACGCGAGCCGCCCCCATCATCCGTTATTTAGGACGCTTCCTTCACGAAAGTACAAGTAGGAAGCCACTTTTGACGTCATCTAAAGTGTGGATTCACCGGCAAAAAGGCCACCATTGGAATCAGTAAGCTTCCTGGTCAGTTAACATCAGAAATGATCAGTCAAAGCAATTCATTACGTCAGGAGCGGATGTACAAAAACAAAAAAGAAGAGGGATTCCGCTTGTGTTAATACTAGTCATTCTCGAGAGTTGATATGATACGGCAATCACAAATAAATACAGCTCTTTACTCTAGAAAAGAAACGATTATAAATTAACCATGAAACAAACATTCACAATTGTAATCATTTTTGCATACTGTGAAAAAGCTCTGTAACATGATGTCTGTAACAAAAGGACACGACTAGACTGCGGAGAAGACTGTGAGTGCGTGAAACTCGTGTGCTGTGCGCAATAAGAGTTCCTTTAAAAGGATTATATGTGACGTGAAGGATCTAGTCTTCTCGTCACAAGGCTGAGATATGTGTCCTCCACCACTTCCTCTCCTTATTACTGCGTTAATTTACCATGACAAGAACTACCACACGCACACACAAACATACATGAGTCCAAAAAGTCCCAAGTGCCGAGGAGGAAAAGGTCTCTGTTTTTAATTTACTTCCTCTTGTAGTGGTACAGACACCTGTGGAGAGGGCGAGTTTGTCCAACCAAACGTCTCCAAAGTTACAACCATGCATGTCTGTATGAGGCTTGGAGAGTGACGGGCGGTTGCATATTCATAGTGATGAATAGTGAAAACCCCTGGTGCAGAATTGATGTCCCTCTGAGTGTCTCACACAGGATGTTCTCGATCGCACATTCAAGAAAACCAAAGTCAGTCAAATGAAGGACATGATGTAGAACACAAATAAGGCAGCATTATGGTATGTTTTAATCTGGGTGGTGTAGCAGTGTGTGGCTGTGTTGAACGTTGCTGGAGAGGTTCGAGTCCGGAGGGCATGTTGGTCGTCTGAGAGGGGAAGGTGTTGATGTTCTTCTCCTGCTGGTTAAATCAGAGTCAGTCACAGATTCATTTCTTGCCCGCTGGTGTTTTAGGGCTAGGGGTCTTCTTGGAGATGGTGGGGATTTTGGAGGGTTTGGCCCCAGGCCGGCGAGGGGTGTCTGAGGTATCGGAGCAAGCCGAGCGGGTCTCCATGAGCTCAGACGTGTCCGAAGCGTCGCTGCCCCTTCGGCTGCTGGCTCGGCTTCCGGCGCGACTCCCTGCTCGACTAGCTGGACCGCTCGTCGAGGACGGAGTGCGTTTGGTGTCTGATGAAAGAAGATGATTCAAGTACGTAAGGATGCATTACAAATATACAGGTAATATTAGTAGTGTTGGGAGTATCTACTAAAACTATCTAACAATAGCTACGCTATTAACTAACCTATTACTTACCAGTTATTGGCTAGTTTGTTCAACATGTAGAGGTGGAATGTAACATTTGTTGTGAACAAAAGCAAGCAAGCAAGATTATAAAACGTAATTTATTAATTTGAAGAAAATTGGTTCAGTGATCTGTATTGATATATTGAATTAAATGGTGCTGTTCATCACTATATATTGACTAATATACATTTCAGTGGTTTCTAGTTTCAAATTTAGTGTAAATGAATTGCTACACTGTTTTGTTATACTTATCCTGGATAAAAACAATGTCAAAGTTGAATATATTTATGATAGTGTGCTGCCGAAATGAGTCCTAAAACAATGAAATCAGTTCCAGTTCCATTGTCCTGAAGTCTAATGGGTTTTTGGTTAAATGTCTGAAATAGGCTCAGTAGTGAACACAAGCTCAAGATATTCACGTTTTATTCTGTGACATGAAATATATCAGTAATACCCCACTTGTGATTTTTTTTAAGCTTTTATGTGAAAAAAGCTGTTGCTAACAAGTGGTCAAATCAGACTACAAAGATTTTCAAGGATATTAAACGCCATCACACTGAAGAGGTAAACTCATCTGCTCATTTGTTCGTCTTTACAGTGGTGTGTTTGTACTCATGCAAACTATTCTAACCCGGTTTCCAACTTGTAGATCTTAAAGTGTGAAAGAGTTGTCGGAAGCTTAGGCCCCGTTTAAACTAGTGCGTTTTCGTTTTAAAACGTATAAATTTTGCTACGGTTATGCCTGTTATCTACACTAATCCAGCGTTTTCAAACCTCGAAAATTGATACTTAAAAAAAAAAAAAAAAAAACATTTTTTGTTTGAAAACTCCAGGGCCCTCATTTATCAACAGTGCGTAGAAAAGGTTATATATTTCGTCCTACGACTGAAATTTAGAATGTACCTAAGTACAAGAAAATCCGTATTTATCAAACGTGCACACACAGTTCTTACCCACATGAGTAAGCAACCATTGTTGATAAATCCCACATGTGCGTAAGAACCATGCTCGTTCGCGCTCAAGGTCATTAGCATTGGAGGAAACACCTCCAATGAACCATATATGGTGTCAACAATTCCCTTTAAAGGTCATGGCATGAAAATGTCATTTTATATGGTCCCCTAGAAATTTTGATAGGTGTAAACCGAGTTCTGGGTGTCCTGCTCTGCCTTTGAGAAAACGATCTCCGGGTCGCTTCAACCCGCGGACTTGGCAACACAGTGCAGTTGAGTTCTGTTGACATTTGACAACTAACGTCATGCGTCGCTCCGTTGCTCTGATTGGTTGGAGGTCTATCCAATTGAGGAACAAAGCTCTTACTGCATTCATGTCGATGTTGTGTTTGCTGTTAGTTGTGGTGAAAGCATTTCGTGAGAGATGACATCACGTTGCAATGATGAGATCACTGCATTCACATGATCAACAGACTGTCTGTGTACTCAATGCTCATCACTGCAGCTTTTCATGTGATGGGAAAAGATATAAAAATAATGCTCGACAGCCGAAAAAAAAACGTAGTAAAAGTATTCGAGAGGGGTTTCACATGTTACAAAGTTCGTAGAATAAGGAGGAAGGTGACTGGGACTCGTGTTTATTCCGAATTCTCCGTCTGGTCTACGAGCCCATCTCTCTCTGGCACTGGCAGTGCGTGCAGATCTCGCTAAACCACGCCCCCTCCGCTAATCTAATCTAATACTCATTTCAAATGCAAAGATGTCAGCCAATCACAACAGTGGGCGTTTTCACTGAAGTCTCACAGCAGACACGCCCTTTCAAACAGAGCATTCAAGCCAGAGGGCAAATATCAGAATAGAAAAATGCCTTTTATTTCTAAATTATGACATTTTATGATGTAAAAAAACCCAAAACAAAATATAACAATATAAGTACACCTCAGGAAACATTATAAAATAATAAAAAAAAATCCACGCCATGGGACCTTTAAAATCATGTGATTGTGTTTTTTCCTCACCACAGTTATGGCAAAGAAGAGGAACTTCACAAACACAGAACGAGTCGCGCAACGACGTTTACCAACAACAAATTTGCATCACAAATGATTTGTACATTGACAGAATGAAACTCTTTTCTATTTACATCATTAAATTCATTGGTTGATGGTGCTTTTCTGGCGATGTGGATGCAGTCTATGGCTCCAATTATGGTTGGGAATCTGGCTATAGCATGAAAGACACATTTTATTTCGGCTTTCGGTAAGGGAACTGGATGTAGGTTGGGTCTAAGGAAATAATTGCATCCGACATTTGTCTCAGCTGTCTTTTATAGGGTTTGACACCAATTACGCATCAAATATATATATTATGTATATAATATATATATTTAATATATATTAATATATATATATAAGCGTGAAACTGTTCTTACGCACTCACTACGCACAGATCTGTGCATACGCACCGTTGATAAATGAGGGCCCTGGGTTGCATTTCAGTGTAAACGGACCAAAACTGACACTTTGAAAACGATGGCGTGGCTGCCCACATTACATTACCGGAACACGACAATAACAGACCAGGGCTAGGTTTCCCAAAAGCACTGTAAGCCTAAGTTGATCGTAGAGATCGTTGGTGGTGTAGACACGGATCGTTTTTGTTGTAAAAATCCGTTTTAAAATGAAAACGCACTAGTGTAAACGGGGCCTTTGTGATGGTGACGTTGAAGTCATGCGACCATGGTGTAGTTTGTTTATTACCAAAAATTTTGATTTTTGCTGTCGATTGTATTTAGGCTTCATAATTTAAAGTTGTGTTCATTTGTGAAGATTATACTGAAAAAAACGTGAAAGAATCATAAACTTTTGTTGGTTGGAGCACTAATATATAATATATTGCATACTTAAATAGCTTCAGTATAGTACTTCTCCTTATTAGCTATATTTTCCTGAAGAGTCTGTTTGTACAAACACTAGATATTATATCAATTAGATCCGTGTTGCAGTTGAGACTGAGTGAAGCAGCACAGGGTTTCGTACCGGAACGTCCTGGTTTAGCAGCGGTTGCTGTTCCACCGTTCTCACCAGTTAAGGAGCCACGGCTGGAATGGAAAGTTGGTCTCTTCAGCTTAGTTGCGGAGCCTCCCTGTAAAAGCAGAGAGAAGGTTTATAACAAAATGGCAGATCTACCGGTGTATCTACAGATAATAAGCCTAACAGATAAGCCTGGTAAAATTGTTAAGTAGTGGAAACCAGACAAAACATCCAGCTGCTTTCGTCTACACTCTACCAGACGATCTACCAAGACATGGATGAATCTGTCAACTGTCATAAGAAAAATGGCTTAAAATAATTCCTAGATGAAGATGAAAGTTAATGTTATACATTTTAATCAATGCATCTTTTCCTCAAGACAAACTATGTTTTCTGTCTGATATTGTACTGGAGATTACTGTTCTCTGGGTCATCTACCTCAGTTCCTTCCCATTTGTTGAGATCAGGCCGCTCTTAAAGCTTTTATTGTTAGTGTGCAAGGGCACTGGGAGGGGGCAGTGTGTTACCTCATGCCCAGGGGTCTGGCTGTGCTCTGGGCAGGACTGGCACTTGGTTGGAGTTGGCGTTTTACTGTGTGCCAGCCAGGGCTTGGCATAACCACGAGATTGGGATTGGGAGGACTGGGAAATGCGGCAGCAAAAAGGACAAGGAATAGCGGAGTAGCAAAAAAAGCAGTGGGAAGAAGCCAGGATAATCGGAAAAAGAGTAAAGTAGAGGGCGATGCAGCGCAGCAGAGCGTAGCGTTTTTGTAGGCGGAGATGAGCGCAAACAGGGAGGAAGGCACAATTTCCAAGCAAGGGAGGGGAGAGGGACAAAAAGACAAAGAACAAATAAAAATTTCACAGATGACAATATGATTCTGACATGCAGACACAATAGTGATCATGTCCTGATCCCAAAACAACAATTAGAGACAAAGAGAAACCATCCACCAAAAGATTAGCGACAGATTGATGTCGGCCTTGCCAAGTAATTGCATAAAGGTTTTTATTCATTTATTTATTTTAAAATATATTTTATAACAATACCTTTCAAAAAGTTTGGGCTCTGTAAGATTTTTAATGATTTTTAAAAGAAGTCTTATGCTCAACAAGGTTGCATTTATTTGATCAAAATACAGTAAAACAGTAATTATGTGAAAAATATTACAATTTAAAATAAATGCAAAGCTGAATTCATTACTCCAGTCTTCAGGGTCAAATGATCCTTCAGAAATCATTCTAATATGCTGATTTGTTGCTCAAGAAACATTTCTTATTATTATCAATGTTGAAAACAGTTGTGCCTCTTATATATACAAATTGAATATAGAGTAATGAAAAAAAATCCATATTAAACTGGTATTTAAAAGTAATAACTTATAAAAGCTCTGTACCAAATCTGAGAATATTTTCTAAGATCTATCTTTTCAGTGTTTAAAATTTAGACAACATAAAACAAGCAATCACACATATTCAAATACTCATGAAACATACAGATGTAGGCAAAGACCATGATTAACGGACTTAGATTATTAATCAGATATGAAGTATGATATTATATGTTAAGTGACAAAGGACATAAATTACCAAAGCTTTTGCAAGAGACTTTTTATAGTTGAGCACAAGTATAGTTTCTAAGATTTTTATCAGATTCATTGTATTTCTGTACTGCATAGGCTATATACAGTGAGGAAAATAAGTTTTTGAACACCCTGCTATTTTGCAAGTTCTCCCACTTAGAAATCATGGAGGGGTCTGAAATTGTCATCGTAGGTGCATGTCCACTGTGAGAGACATAATCAAAAAAAAAAAAATCCAGAAATCACAATGTATGATTTTTAAAAACTATTTATTTGTATGATACAGCTGCAAATAAGTATTTGAACACCTGAGAAAATCAATGTTAATATTTGGTACAGTAGCCTTTGTTTGCAATTACAGAGGTTAAACGTTTCCTGTGGTTTTTCACCAGGTTTGCGCACACAGCAGGAGGGATTTTGGCCCACTCCTCCACACAGATCTTCTCTAGATCAGTCAGGTTTCTGGCCTGTCGCTGAGAAACACGGAGTTTGAGCTCCCTCCAAAGATTCTCTATTGGGTTTAGGTCTGGAGACTGGCTAGGCCACGCCAGAACCTTGATATGCTTCTTACAGAGCCACTTCTTGGTTATCCTGGCTGTGTGCTTCGGGTCATTGTCATGTTGGAAGACCCAGCCTCGACCCATCTTCAATGCTCTAAATGAGGGAAGGAGTTTGTTCCCCAAAATCTCGTAATACATGGCCCCGGTCATCCTCTCCTTAAAGGTCCCGTTCTTCATGTTTTTTTGAAGCTTTGATTGTGTTTACAGTGTGCAATATAACATGTGTTCATGTTTCGCGTGTAAAAAAACACCGTATTTTTCACACAATTTACTTATCTGTATACCGCTGTTTTCACTGTCCTAAAAACGGCTGATGACTTCCTTGTTCTATGAAGTCCCTCCTTCAGAAATACGTAACGAGTTCTGATTGTGCCAGCGGTTCCCGTGTTGTGATTTGACAGCAGCTTAGCACACATGGCACGGTTCCCGTGTTGTGATTTGACAGCAGCTTAGCGCACATGGCCCGGTTCCTGTGTTGTGATTCGACAGCAGCTTAGCGCACGTGGAAAGGTCACGCCTCTTAACGGGAGATATATGCGCTTAATGATCTCTACAGCTTCCCTGGGAAAGCCAAACAAAGGTGATTTGACTCCGGGATGAAAATAACAGCGTCTCGACGACATGGCGACAAACACACTCAAACGCACCACTTCCTTTTCTCCACGCGACCGTCCTCTTCTCCACGTGGGACAGCAACAAGACCACGCCCCCTTTTTCGCGTATTCTTGTGGGCGGAGGTTAGTCTGTTCTACTGTTCTACTGACTGATGTAATTAATGAAGGAAGTACCAGGATGTAGTCCAAACTGGCCGTTCGCTGTAGGCTTTGAAAGGGAACTTCTGTTAAATAAAATATCTCGCTTGGCATTGAACTTTGAGCTTTATAATTTTACAGGTATTATTTATGCTCTAACAGCAACATTACACACTAACTAAAGTTTGAACAGTGGGATCACGAAGAACGGGACCTTTAATGCAGTGCAGTCGCCCTGTCCCATGTGCAGAAAAACACCCCCAAAGCATGATGCTACCACCCACATGCTTCATAGTAGGGATGGTGTTCTTGGGATGGTACTAATCATTCTTCTTCCTCCAAACACGTTTAGTGGAATTATGACCAAAAAGTTCTATTTTGGTCTCATCTGATCACATGACTTTCTCCCATGACTCCTCTGGATCATCCAAATGGTCATTGGCAAACTTAAGACGGGCCTTGACATGTGCTGGTTTAAGCAGGGGAACCTTCCATGCCATGCATGATTTCAAACCATGACGTCTTAGTGTATTACCAACAGTAACCTTGGAAACGGTGGTCCCAGCTCTTTTCAGGTCATTGACCAGCTCCTCCCGTGTAGTTCTGGGCTGATTTCTCACCTTTCTTAGGATCATTGAGACCCCACGAGGTGAGATCTTGCATGGAGCCCCAGTCCGAGGGAGATTGACAGTCATGTTTAGCTTCTTCCACTTTCTAATGATTGCTCCAACAGTGGACCTTTTTTCACCAAGCTGCTTGGCAATTTCCCCGTAGCCCTTTCCAGGCTTGTGAAGGTGTACAATTTCGTCTCTAGTGTCTTTGGACAGCTCTTTGGTCTTGGCCATGTTAGTAGTTGGATTCTTACTGATTGTATGGGGTGGACAGGTGTCTTTATGCAGCTAACGACCTCAAACAGGTGCATCTAATTTAGGATAATAAATGGAGTGGAGGTGGACATTTTAAAGGCAGACTAACAGGTCTTTGAGGGTCAGAATTCTAGCTGATAGACAGGTGTTCAAATACTTATTTGCAGCTGTATCATACAAAAAAAATAGTTAAAAAATCATATTTTGTGATTTCTGTATTTTTTTTTTAGATTATGTCTCTTACAGTGGACATGCACCTACGATGACAATTTCAGACCCCTCCATGATTTCCAAGTGGGAAAACTTGCAAAATAGCAGGGTGTTCAAATACTTATTTTCCTCACTATCTATATATATATATATATATATATATATATATATATATATATATATATATATATATATATATATATATATATATATATATATATATATATATATATATATATATATATATATATATATATATATATATATATGGCACTTGGATGAACATTAAAGGGTTAGTACACACAAAAATGAAAATTCTGTCATTAATTACTTAGCCTCATGTCGTTCGACACCCGATAGACCTCTGTTCATCTTCGGAACACAAATGAAGATATTTTAGTTTAAATCTGATGGCTCAGAAAGGCCTCCGTTGGCACAATGCACTGTACACTCTCAAGACCCATAAAAGGTACTAAAGACGTCGTTACAAAGTCCATCTCACTACAATGGTTCTACAAACTGCTGAAATCACGTGACTTTGGCGATCCAAACCTCTGAATCGACTCACTGATTCATAACGCTTCGAAGCTTCATGATGCATTGTTTTGAAATTGGTCATCACTATACAAGTCGTTATTTAGGTTTTTTTTGCACACAAAAACCATTCTTGTTGCTTTATAAATTTATTGTAGAACCACTGTAGTGAGATGGACTTTGTAACGACATCTTTAGTACCTTTTATGGGTCTTGAGAGTGTACAGTGCATTGTGCCAATGGAGGCCTTTCTGAGCCATCAGATTTCAACTAAAATATCTTCATTTGTGTTCCAAAGATGAACGGATGTCTTACGGGTGTTGAACGACATGAGGGTAAGTAATTAATGACAGAATTTTCTTTTTTGGGTGAACTAACCCTTTAAAAGTATAATCGCTGCAAAGGTATTTTCAACGAAAAAGAACTGCCGTGAGTATATCAGAGCACTGAATCCTGTTCAGTCTCTTGTGTTACGTGTGTACGATTGCAATCACAAGCAATAAATTGCGGGCCACCGAATCCTCTTTTGCTAGTTTAACAATGGGGAAAATGGTCTAAACGGTTTGTCCCTATTCTCTTAATGAGTCATGGGTGTGTTTTGGGCATAATGTGCAATAAACCAATCAGAGTCTCATCTCCCATTCCCTTTAAAAGCCTGTTGCGCTTGCGCCATGATGGATTAGCTATTTACATGGCGGAATTTGCGAGCAGAAAGACTGAACGCGTCCCCAGAGAGGAATCCTTTAATGTTTAATATTTAAAAATGTTTGTGTGCTGCTGCCCTGTGTGTGTAATAAGCAGAGTGTACACACGTTGTGGACCCGCCTATAGGTGCATATTAGTAACACGCTCTTTAAATAACACAAAAAATACTGCGCCATTGACTTTAGACCGCTTTTGTTGGTCAATAGCGCAGTCTATTTCAGTTGCCTCAAAATAGCAACGTGCCAACAATGCTCCTGAACGCACCTCGTTTTCAGACCAGACCATGGGTGAATAGACCATGGGTGAACAGATGGGCACGAGTGCATTTGCTATTTACACAACGTGGCGCAGGACATAAAAATGATAACTGCGTCGGGCTGAAACTAGCAAAAAACACTTGCGTATAATAGGGTCCTATATCTAGATAAATTGTGACAATGTGCATTACGGTTCAAAAGCGTAGGGTTGGTAAGATTTCCACTGTTTTTGAAGTCTCATGCTCACCAAGGTTGCATTTATTTGACCAAAATTACAGTAAAAACAGTAATATTGTTAAACGTTATTAAAATTAAAAATAACTTTTTTTCTATTTGAATATATTTTAAGATGTAACTTATTCTTGTGATGGCAAAGCTGAATCTTTTTCAAGTATTTAATGTCACTTTTTATAAATTTAATGCATCCTTGCTGAATAAAAGTATCAATTTAGCAAAAAATAAAAATCTTACTGACCCCAAACTTTTGAACAGCAGTGTATGATACAATAAGA
Source organism: Romanogobio albipinnatus (assembly GCA_023566225.1). Taxonomy (NCBI): domain Eukaryota; kingdom Metazoa; phylum Chordata; class Actinopteri; order Cypriniformes; family Gobionidae; genus Romanogobio; species Romanogobio albipinnatus. The sequence continues at coordinate 14,688,903 of CM042261.1, read as the reverse complement.
AAAAATATTGAGACTGAGGTTACCCTTTAATTTTTCATGAAGATATTAGTACACAAGACATGACATAAACTGTAAGTAGGGGTTGTTATAACCCTATGCGGTGTAATATGGTGACACTCACCCTTGAGGAGGCTGTGGGTGTTGCGGGTGCAGAGGGCAGAGAAGCGCAGCTGTGGGCACTGTGCGACGCCGACGAAGATGAACGGGTGGGTGAGGCCGTACGCGACGAAGGTTTGGATCGTCGCCCCCGGGACCGGAAGGCCGCAAGACCCTGCGTAGCTCCCTCTGGAAGAATGAACTTTTCCCGAAGCTCCAGGTTGGTACGTCCACGAGCTGCGGCAGATGAAAGGAGGAGAAATTAGATCAGCTGAGTGGCTGTACGTGACGATGATCAGGTGGCGAGCAGTGCGAGTGGAGAGAGACAACATTTCCTCTGGCCACTGCTTTGACTCAATGCAGACAGAGGGATCGGTATACCCACTTTAAGAGCGGTCAGTGCACGTGGTGGACACGATGCAGGGGGTTAACGGTGAGTCATAGAGCAAGCATCCTCAAAACAACAACTCAAGAAAAAAAAGCACAGCTTCCCTTAGCCCACCACGTAAACGAGTGCACGCGCATAAACAGCGTCGACAGACACCTGAGGGTCATGCCTGATGCTTTTAGCAAACACTGAAAACCAACATAAGCCTTCACAGAACATTCTCAATACAGATACCAAACGCAGCAGCCCTTGCACAACACAGACTAAAGCAGCCAGCTGAGATCGAGAGAGAGAGAGAGAGAGAGAGAGAGAGAGAGAGGGCTGTGCGCAATGGCAGCAGTAGCTGTGGTCAAAAGTCATCTGTTATTCCCTCAAGACATCAGTGTTGGGGAGTAACTAACTACAATCACAGACAATTCATTTTTCAGTAGTATTACAGTAGAACATAACACATAGCCTTATCGACAAGCAAAATGACACAATCGAACACACTCTTAAATCCACTTTGTCTAAAGTAGCAATGGGAAGTGGGATTTGTTTTGTTTGGATAATTCATTGTGCAAAGTCCCTATTAAAAAAAAACTAAAAGGATTTTTCATTCATTGAAATAAAGCTGAAATAAAATAAAATGAATATTCAATGAAAAAAAAAAACTGGTAACACTTTACAATAAGGATTCATTAGGTCAACGTTAGTTAACTACATTAGTTAAGATGAACAAAGAATGAACAATAGTTCTACAGCATTTAATTATCTTAGCTCATGTTAATTTTGACATTTACTACAACATTATAAATAGAGGTTGTATCTGTTAACATTAGTTAAAGCACTGTGAACTAAAATAAGCTAACAACTGCTCATTGCTAGCTTATGTTAGTTAATACATTAATGTTCATAAATGAAACAAGACCTTATTGTAAAGTGTTACCAAAAAAACTTTTGAAAAGAAAATTTGTGCAACTAAGTGAATATGCTTGGCAACATATTAGTAAAACCTAAACTAAAAATAAAAAGATTAAAAAAAGCATAAAATGCATTAAATAATCATAAAACGGCTTTCCAGTTTTATTAGATATATTTATGAACAAATGTATCTACTGCTTTATAACTAATAAAGGTCTTTTTGTGAAATATTTTGCTTGAAAAGTAAGCGTGTGCTATCTTTCTTCAAATAAATGCCACTTGCTTTGACATTGTCATACAAAGCAAAGACCCAGATACATTTTTAAGTGAGGCTGATACAAAAACTATTTAGGGTCACTGTGTTAATTTAACAAGATACTGCCCTCCTAAATAGTTCAGTGTTTTTAGATACTTTTTGTTGTTTAGTTTGAAGCGCGGCTAATACATTTTTCAAAAGCTTGACTGTAGTTGAACTCCTTTCAATTGTAAGTTGCCTTTAGCTTGACAAGCTACAGTTTCAAAGTAGCTTCCCCAACACTGCATGACACTCATTTTTCCATCAAACTCAGTAAGAGCAGGGCAGTTGATAACTGCTGCACCATATAATTTCCTCCCCTCAAACCAGGTGGGGCCTGTAATTCATTTCTCCATGAGTAATTGCTCTTTAAGAGTTGCTTCAAACAATATTAGAAACCCCAAGCCTGGCCACACCCTGGTCCTGGATGCTTTTTCATTTGCAATATTCATCCAGGACACACATGAAAGGAATCGAGCCCAGGCCTGGCCAAGCCTGGTTTGAATGGTTAGCATGATGCTAGCTGACACATAGACCTCACATAGTCCTTACACGCTCACACACGCCACACATACGAGACACAGCAGTGATGGGATGGATATGAAGCTAGACATAAAGGTTTAGAGGCTCAGAATGGAATAGACAGACAGATGTTGTCAATCAGGAAAGGAGTTAAGAGGTGAGAAAGGAGAGAGTATGAGGTACCTCTGCAGCAGAAATAGCCAGGAGTAACCGTCACTGAGAGACACAAGAGACAACATGAAAAAACACACATTCACACAGAAAGAGTCCTACACACACACTCACGTTCTGTTGAAAGGGATAGTTCACTCAAAAACCAAAATTCAGTCACCATGTACTCACCTTCAAGTCGTTCCTAACATGTACGATTTTCCCAAAGGTGATATTTAGCAGTCAAATTGCATTGTATTGTGTCTAACCTTATTATGTATTACATGAAACCTAGCGTTTCTCCCAATTACTTGGAAAAGACACATTCTTCAAAATATCTTCTTTTAAGTTCTACAAAAAAGTCATACGTGTTCAGAACGACATGAGAACTTCGATTTTTGGGTGAACCTGTCTGTTAAGACCTCTTGCTTTGCAACAATAGGGGATTAAACGGTCTACAAACACCATTTTTGGAATATAAATACTGTAGGCATTAAGTATCTTAAATCAAAATGCAGGAAGTGATGTAAACAGCACAATTGGGCTGTAATGAGGTTAGATCAGTGTCACGGTCAGCAAAGCACAGCAAAGCGACAAAAAACCAAACGAGGTGTGAGTGAAACAGAGGGAAAGAGAGGGAAACCAAACGAGTGAAAAAGAAGAATATCCGAACGAGAAGGAGAGTGAAAAACCCAACCTATGCGAGATGATATGGAGCTGCTGGAGTCAGAACGCAGGATTTTAAGTCCTGGATGTTGCACTGGGGAGAGAGAAAGAGATATAGGGGACGGGGCAGAGAAAGAGGGAGGGAGAGACCTAAGGAACATGCACCATGCACTACAATTGTATAAAATAAAAAAGGAGGATGACAGGGAGAAAGACAGAAAGAAAGAATGGGCCAAATGTGTAGGCCATGCATATAAAAATAACCACCGTGGGATAGAGGTCAGGAAGTAATGGGGAAGTGATGGAAGATGAGATGAAAACTAACTCAGATAGTACTGAAAAGATGAGAACACTCATGGAAGAGAATGAATACAAGAGTGAAAGATGATGAGCAAATAATGCTGTGTGAACTGTCTGGAAACCTCTTTTCCATGTACTTAAAGAGCAAGTTTCCTCCAGCTGTTGTGTCGGACTTACCTCGACAAGGGTCATTCTTCACCAAGAATTCATCCAGCGCCATCCAACCACCTCCAACCCGAACCATGACGGTACTGCGCAGGATTCGTACAAGACGCAGCTGCTGCGAGTCTCCGAACTGAGGAAAGAGGAGGAGAGTGGAGAGGAACGAACATGGATAAGAGAGGGAAGAGGACAGACAGTTAGATAAAGGATTATACATTTATAATGACTTTTAAAGGGATAGTTCACCCTCAAATTAAAATTCTGCTCATGTTGTTCCAAACCTCTATGTTTTTAAGAATTATTTTTTACAATTTGTCTTTTCCATACAATGATCTGCGTGAAGATTCCTCAAAATGTCTACGTGCCACAGAAAAAAGTTTGGAATGACATGAGGCTGCGTAAGTAATATGAACTACAATGGGTGAACCATTCCTTTAAGATCACATTCAAATTAGTAAATAATACTAATTATATTCTGAAGCACCAGGCAAATCAAAGGAAATCACTCTGCGACATGCAGCAAACCACACTTTTTAAGATCGACATGATTTTTGTTAGAGCTTGCCCAGCTCAAATCCCATCTCTACAATAAACACCACACCACAGCAATTCTCTGGAATTTTTTTCCCTCATCGTTTGTCCTTTTTTACTTCAAAGAATTGCTTTGGTTGAAGGTTTATTTTCTCTAAGTCAAGAAATCAGCCATTGGATAGTTTTCCTCCACCAAAAGCCAAAAAAGCCTAAAATCATAATAGAAGGGCCTGTAAATCTGAACCATTTCCTCATCATGATAAATCATTTTCAATAAAAAACAAGCACATCCCAACCACAACACATAAGCTGAACCTTTGAAATCTGCCTCTGGATTTGGAGGGCGTATATAAATGCATTTAATATTTTGGCATTAGTACTGCAATTTTTGTCTCCCAGACAGGAAATGCCCACTGAGTAAGCAGGAAGAGACTAAAGAAATCCCCATTTCAGAAGGCAGCCAAGAATGTGGGCTGTCCACAGGGAATTCATAGCTAGTCCATGCAGAAACTGTCCTGTACTGATTTAGATCTGGCTGTCTGAAAAACCCCAGAATAAAAGGCCAGCTTCTACAGTGGGTGCTTGTGGGAACAGTGCAGAGGCAAAAGATTTCAGAGGAATGTCACAAACACACTGCTCACTTTACCTGATTCCCAAGGAAGAACTACAATAAGTCCGGTGCACATGGAGGAAGAATAAAACAAGAAGAAAAGAAAAGAAAAAAAAGGGTGAAATAACAGATAAAGACAAACATACATATTGACTTTTTTTTTTTTTGCTACAATGATTGATTTCCTATTTACTATTCTTAAAAGTATAATATAAAACAGCATACAATGGAGGAAATGCCCATGGGGAGCATAGTGACTTGTTGCTATGAGTAGGGTAGAGTGCTTGCGAATGGTTGCTTAAAAACAAACACATAGAGGACAACACAGCAGGTGCAGTAGTAAAGAGATAGACAAAGACGGACAAACATCAGGATGTGGAGTTAGCGTCGTGGATCTGTAGCCTGTGCAAAGCAACAAGTTAGTAAACGCTCTTGTCAAAGATCATTAACCAATGGATAATGATGTTGGGGTATGAAAGACCACCCATTGACCATGACTGCAGTTACTAGGATTATGGGTTTATCATTAGTTGGGTGGTGGAAAGCGCACAGAACATACAGATGTTGCTGTGAAGTGTTATGTGGTATTGCACACACACACACACGCACACGCACGCACACACACGCACACACACACGCGCACGCGCACACACGCGCACACACGCGCACACACACACACACACACACACACACACACACACACACACACACACACACACACACACACACACACACACACACACACACACACACACACACACACACACACACACACACACACACACACACACAACTGCCAATGCACCTTTATTCCAAAATAGCCAAGTCATACTGACGTAACTGAAAGAGTGATGCTGGTTAGAATCGTAATATTATAATGGCAAGCTTGGGGAAGATCTGAATGAGGAGGGGTGATGATAACATGGCAGTGGTTGCTATTCTCATTTATAATGTCATATTAAATGTGTTAAAACTTCTAGACCTGAATTTTTGCTTGACTAGTACTATTGGGCTCCAGATTCTCACCCTGTACTTGTTCTCTCCGATCTGCTCCACCTGAAACCTCTTGGCACACTTGCATTGAGCCACTTGTCTGGTGACCTGGGATACAAAAAAATCGGATTTTATTCAGTTTAAACACATCAAAACTACATAATGATGCCAAACCCACAAAATGTATTTTCTTGTCATCGCCCATACCTCATCTTCGATTTTATCAGCGTCTGTCGTGGGTCTGTAAGCATCTTTGTTGGGGTGCAAAGCAGCCACAAATTCATAGTAGTCGATGTAGCCATCACAATCACGGTCAAAGATATCAGCAACTGCCATCATCTCCAGCTTACTGGTAGGGAACTCTGCGAACAAAATGTATAGTTAAATAGGCATTAAAAACAAGCTCATGAAAATGAAGATTAGCAGGCAAGTATATGCGGCTGTACTTGATGCCAAGATGCCATCGATAAACTCCTGGCGGGTGATCTTTCCATCCTGGTCCTTGTCGATGCGTCTGAAGAAGTCCATGACCCGAGACTTCTTGTGGTTCATCCAGCGCATGTATTTCTTCCTCCACACATCAAAGTCAAAGTTGGCAAACTCTTTAAGCTAAAGGTGGAGAAAGGTCAAAAGTATTACTTCTACTGATCAGTTTATTTCATTACTAGTACACAGAGAGTAAAATTGTAAAATAGATTCAGTACCTCCTCTAGTCTGTCGAGGGCATCATTGAGCTTGCGCTGGCGATCAAGGGCGAGCAGCCACACCTGTTGCCAGCGAGAGCAGAGCTGGGTGATGCGAGGGTTACCGCCGGTTACCTGTACTGAGTGCTGTTGTTGCTGCTGCTGCTGGTGTTTTCCTGTAAGCAGGGCACAGAAAAAAAAATACGTTCAGAATAACATACTACTGTACTAAGCAATTTCTGCGGTATATAAGTGTGCATACTATGCAGTTTACACAAATGTATTTTACAATTTAAAGACGGCAAAATCAGCTTTGCCATCACATGAATAAATTACATTTTCATACTATTTCACAATAGTTACTTTGTTTATACTGTATTTTTGATTAAATAATTCCAGCCATGTTGAGAATAGGAGACATTAAAAATATCTTGTGTTTGTATGCAGCATGTATGCCGCTGAGGATGAAGTTTCTTACGGGCCCCTCTCCTGTCTGACAGACTGCTGGGATGTTCTGCTGGTTTCCTTTTGTACGTCTTTGTAACTTTGTCAACATCAGGCTGTTTTCGGGTCATCTCTTCCATAAACATCTGATGGAAGAAAACAAATCTACTAAGAAACATCTCTGCACTAAACAATGCAAATAATATTAAAAGACTGAATGAACGAATGATTGTTGATTAATGCAGACGTCCCACTAGTGCTGGGCGGTATGACCAAAAATGTATTTTACAGTATTTTTCCAAATTATACCGGTTTTGCGGTATATGACGGTATTTTTCCCCCCATGCATGACGGGGTGTTAACCGCATTTACAACTGATTGACATAGAATGCCCTATTTTACAGTCATGAGTGAAAATTGTATACAAATTCCACATTAGAATTAATACAGGTTTGCAAAGCCCGAAAAAAAAAGATGCTGTGGGGAGACATCCAATAAAACACTGACTACACACTCATTAAATATTAAAATATTAAATATTAATATTAAAATATGACCACGGAGAGAAAAAAAACTGAGTTGAGGGCACCTTAAGCATTTTAAAAATCTATCCCTAAAAAAAAATCTAAAAACTTAAACCTGCTTGTTAAACTCATTGTGGCGTTCCGCGCAGAAATCACTCTTTTGCGCACACCGCATGTTTGAATTCTCCACTGTAATGCAATCTCAGCTGTGCCCTCACTACAGTGCAACAGTGAATAGGGACCCCTCTCAAACAGTGTCACGCTGTGCCGGGTTCCGAATGTCGTTTAAGCGACATACACCGGTATTGCGGTACAATAAAAATTAATATCATAACAAAAATAAATACCGGTATTTAGTATGAACCGGTATACCGCCCACTCACCTGATGCTCTGTGATGAGTGTCTTCAGTTGGGGGATGTCCTGGGGGAGTGGCTCGGTATCACGCTGCACCAGTGTGGTCTCCGCCCACTGTAGCCATGATAACAGCTCCTCCAGTAGTGCAGCATTGTTGAGCAATTCAGCCAGAGCCGTCTCCAAACGCTGCTCGTGCTGTTTGGCCCATGTCAGCACCTGTACAGAAAACCAAATCATAAGCATTTCAGACCTATTATATTGACTCTTATTTGTCTAACTATTGGCCAAGACAGGCCTGTGATGCCATGGTTTCGATTTTTCTCACTTCTTACCTCTTCAAAGCGAGCTCTGATGATGGTGATCCAGTGTTTGATGGTGGTGATGCAGTCTGGGTGGCACACAGCTAGAATGGCTTCGCCCATGCCAGCAGCTTTATTCACATCCACTCTCTTCTCCTCCACCGTCTGCATGAAATCTCGGTGCGTGTGCAGTAGCGCCTGAAGAGTCTCTACCTCTTCTGGCAGGACACCACGGAAACGCAAGGTTTGCTCCGCCTCCGACAGCCATTCCAGCAACATCTGAACAGCTGTGCGGAACTCCTCTGCCTGCAGAAAAACAGAGAGAAAAACGGATAGTACGAAGAAAATATTAACATTGCTCTTGGTTTTATTCAAAGAACGTCTAGGTTCAGACATACCTGTTTGAGAGCCTGCTGGAGGCGAGTCTGTTTTGAAACGGAGAGGGCGCAGACCAATTCCCAGCGGTTGCTAAGCTCCTGCAGTTGAACTTTGACCCAGGCGGTGTCGTCCCGGCCTGTCTCCATCAGCTCTCGAGCAGACCGCTTCAGAGCCTGCACACTACTGGTCCTTTTTCCCAGCTCCTTCTGGAAGACCTGAGGAAAATTAAATACAGCACTACTATTAAGAAACTCTTTCCTACTCAGAAATTAGTCTTTCCTAGTACAAGTCTCATTCAAGCCTCACTGTGTCAATAATGCAGTTATTGTATAATGAAACTCCAGGACTTTCAAAGACTTTTCAAACAAGGACCACACTCAAATCTCATTTATCAAAATAAAATGTTGTTTTGAAAATTATGTTCAAAAAGGTATAAAGTTGATTTTAAATGATTGCTCACAACTAATGCCTAAAATGGACATTTGTTTGTGCAAGTCTTCAAATTTCCTGTCATTTTTTGAAACCTAGATTTCCTGAGAATCACCCCATTAGTACCTTATGAGAATCCATGAGGTTGGAAACGAGATCCAGATCTCCATGGACAGGCTGGTCCTCTGCAAGCTGAGGTTCTACACGATACAGCCAGTCAACAAGTGCCTGGAGAGCCTCAGCGAACTGACCTGAGAACAAGAGGGCTTCCTCCAGCTTGTGTTGCCTGAGAAGAAAAACATCTCAAATTATTTTCTTCACTTCATTCGACATCCAATCATATCCCATTATATCCCATTCCAGGCTCTCACCTCTCCACGCTCTTTCCACATACTGTGTCCCATTTGTCACGGACCTCGCCCAACAAATGATCCAGTTTTTGCGTGTCTGATGGCAGTGTGGCCTTGTCTCTCATGGCCTTCCCAGAGCGTACAGTGGTGTCATACACTGGCTGCTTGGAGCCAAGAGACTTCTGGAACTCCTGTAGTACAGTGGTTAACAGATAGAGGGCATAAGACAAGTTTTTCATCTTCACAAAACACATTAATGTGTGCATGCTGTACCTTATGTTTGGCCAGTTGGATTTTAATCTTGTCAGGTTCATTTGAGATCTCCAGCTCAGAGTCCAGCCTGCTCTCTGCTTCCTCCAACCAGTCGGTCAGCTTCCTCCAGGCCTCATGAAACTAGATAAGAAAAGATTGCCAACATCAGAGATGGAGAGAAGTATGATCAGAGCAACAGACAAAGTGAAGTAAACCAAACAGTACCTGTTTGGCTCTCTTGCGGGCCTCATCGAGGTGGCGTCCTCTGTCTAGTGATCTCTGCACAAGTTTGTCCCAGCGGGCCTGTACGCTGAGCAGCAGGTTCTTGATGAGAACCACATCCTGTTTGAGACTGGCAAATCTCAGCTGAGAGCCAGCTTTCTCCAGAGCCAGAACCTGCTCTCTGTGAGTATTCACCTCATTCACAAACACCTGAAATATAAGACGAAACGAAACATTCTTATCGTTGAAAACAGTTGTGCTGCTTAACATTTTTTTTGGACACTGTTTTTCCAGGATTCTTTGATGAATAAAAGTAACCTTAATAAATACAAGTTATTAATTTCTTTAAAAAATTTATGTAAATTAAAAAAAAAAAAAAAATGTGTAGGTAGTCATTTGGCAGCCGTGTTTATCCAAAATCATTAAAGTAAATAAAGTATTAAAGAAAGTGGCATTTATTTCAGATATAAATATTCAACAAACAAAACTAAGTAAACCACTTTTTCTACCAACCTTGTGCTCATCTATTTGGAATAGGACGGTGTCGAGAATGAGACTGGGTGGCTGAGCCATGTTGAGAGTCTGCTCTGCCTGTGTCAGCCAGTTTATGGTGTCCTGCAGGGAGGTTTGGAATCCTGTCGCCAGTGAGACAGCTTCCTCCAGTTTACCCTGTGAAAAGAGATGGACACAGAGACAGAACTATTAGGATTGGAAAGCAGAATAAGATATTTCATGAATCTGTTAATAAATTAAATGAAACCGCTTTTTAAACATGAAGGTCATAAATCTGTCTTTGGCTCCCTCACCCTTCTGTCATCCATTTTGGCATTAAGACTGGCCCACTTGTTTTGTAGCACGGCCAGGTTTTGTTGGGTCTGGGTGGCACCAGGTCCAGCATCCTCCCCTCCTCTGGCCAGAAGAATGGACTCTCCCTTATCCAGCAGTCGATGATATTGCTCACCCCTGTGGGTCAACTGAGCCTGGAGCTCCTATAAACAGGACACAGGATGATATTGTCATTGTTAACTAGAATATTCACAAAATGTTTTTATTGATTGAAATAAAATAGAATCCAATTAATATTAAATGAAAACATATTGTTGCCTTGGTAACTGAAATAAAAACAAATGAAATAATAGATAGAGATTTATAAAAAAAAAGTATTACTAAAAATGGCTAAAATGCAAATGCAGTATTTAACATGCTATGTCCATTTAATGTCATTTCTTGTTATTTCCAAATACTGCTAAATAAATGAATGAATGAATGAATAAATAAATAAAATGTAAAACTATTTAATACCATTTGAAATTGCAATAAGAAGTTGTATATTTAAGGGTGGTTTGAATGGGTGGACTAGAGGTGAACTCATTTTGCGTACCATGTGTTGCTGCAGCTGCTCTCTGGCAGTCTCAGGCAAGCCACCTGTGGGTTTGGCAGCGGACAGCTGACTCTCTGTGCGTCTGAGCCACTGCAGAAACTCCTCCAACTCTCCATGGAAACCCTCCGCCTGACACAGAAACCATGCAGGGGAAAGACAATGAGCTAATTGATCCGACACCTGTAGTACAATATTAAAGAGAACCATTCTCCATGCACAGCAACCCTCCAAACTGCATTCATTTTATTGAACCGACTTGAATATAATCCACAGCAAACAATACATTTCAAGCTAAAAACATATGCAGATGCACTTGTTTTTTATCGGTGCATTCAATCATCTCTGTATAATGATGTAGTAATATCTAGAGCACCTGTTGCAGGGCAGCTTCCAAAAGCTTCTGCCTCTCATCAGTCTTCAGCAGAAGGTTCTTCCAGCTACGGTTGAGCTCATCCAGCTGGTCTCTCAGGTGGTTGATTTCGTCTCCAGGACTGGACTCCAGCAGCTCAGAGCCCGCTCTGTTCACGGTCTCCACAGTGGCCCGATGGGACAGCACATCGTTTCTTAAAACCTACAAAGACAGCTTGATTAAAGGAATTTGTTTTAAAAGGGAGATAGAAAAGTAGAGTACATCAAAATGAGGCCCAATGGGACGTACATGATGCTTAGCCAGCTCAATTTCGATGGCCTTGGGGTCAGAGCTGATGGGTCGCTGGGTGTCCAGTGTGGCGTGAGTGTGACTGAGCCAAGACTGCAGCTCAGAGAGAGCATGCTGGAACTGACCTAGAGCCAACAGCGCACCCTCCAGTTTGTGCTGAGAGAGAGAAGATGGAGTCAAAATACAATCAAGAGTAAGAGCCTCTTTTATTGAATTTAAAATAATTTAGTATTATTTTCATACTGCATTTTCCAAGACCCACTATTCTATAATCAGTTAAGTATTGTATTCTTAATAATATAATTTCATCCAGTCTGAATAATTTATTTTGAAATAATTAGTTAGTAAATACAAAAGTTGACTGAGATAAGCTAATGGTCTCTATTTCCTCACCTGTCTGATTGTGATTTTGTCCACTAGGTTGTCCCACAGGTGGCGTAGCTCAGTGAGAGGCTCTTGGATCATGTCTCGGTCTGTTTGGTCGCTCACTTTCCTGAGCAGCAGCTCTCCTTGGTGACAAAGCTTCTCCATGTCAATCTGCTGCTGGTACACCTCCACTTTATATTGCTGTCATGTACAAAGAAAAAGGGTCAATCCTTTTCTCAAAGTAATTTGAGAGATAAGAGTAGATAAGGTCTGATTCAAACCTTGAGCTCCTCTATCTGTTGTTTGACAGTGCTGAGGTCTGTCCCCACAGCTGTCATGTCACACAATTTGATGACAGCGTTGTCCAAGTAGTCAAACATGCCCTAAGAAGACAAAGTGATGATTGTGAGAACACAGTTGGCTTGAACCAATCAGGGCAGATTTTGTGGTACCAAAAGAGAAATAGAAACCTGAAGGGCATCCTGGTACTGCACAGAGTCTGTCATGGCCTCTTCCAGTCTCTCCATTCTCTCTCTCCACGTGCGGTTCAAACCTTCCCAGGCGGCATTCATCTGTGCGTCAAATCAACAACATGGAGATTTTTGTTTAAAATTAAGTGAAATGGGGTGTTCCCCACATGTCTGACCACCCTTCTATCCTCTTACCTCATCAATGGTTTTCTTGACCTCTGGTTTCTCGGTCTCTCCACAGGCAAAGATGAGGTCAGCTCCAAGAGTTCGTACGATCTCCAGTTCTTCCCTCAGCCCATCGGTCTCTGCCTTAATGGCCTGAGTGTGAGATAAAAATCATGACTACATTCTCTTGAGATCATGACACAACATTATGTAGTTTGATCTATGCCAACTACCCATCAAGGACTGTTTTATTAAACTGTACACATTATTACACACATTTTGAAAGGAGGGGATAAAATGGTTGACTAGTCATCCATTTATACCAGTGGTTCTGGAACAGGACATGGAAAGGCTCCTATTGTCCAACACAATATACAAAGGCTTCCTGAAATAGGCTATTTATGGTATTTCCATTGTTTGATTTCAGAAGTTCAAATAATTTGTTCTTCAATTAAAAACAACATGAATTTTTATAAATAATTAAATATATATATTTATATTTTTTTTTAGCATTTTAATTTAATTTACATTACAATATATTAATATTAATTTAAATACTTTTAAATACTTTTTTAGTCATCCTGAGGTTGATTGGATCTATAAAAGAACTTTCTTAAAACTAATAAGTTTACTAGCTCTTCAGGCAACCTACGACAACCTACGACATCCTTAGTGAAAACTGAATTTAACCTAAGAAAAAGACATCCATCTATTTTGTTGGACTGACCTCTGCTGCCTCTATTTGTTGTTTTATGAGTGATGGATCCACCCCTGGGTCCTCTAGCTCTTTCACGATGTCCTGAGAGTCACGGAGCGTGCTCAACAGAGCGGCCATGTCAGCCCAGAACTTTCCGGAGAGATCTAGAACATCCTGAAGTTTACCTTCTCTTTCCTCAGCCCTCTGCCTGATTTCATCCCACAGAGAGCGCAGCCGCAAGAGTCGTGAACGCACCGCTAAAGATGGGAACAGAATATAGATTTATCAAAACACATAGGCACACATAAAGCGTAATTTCAGATCAAATATATTTACCCTGGGCGGCAGGATCATCATGTGGGGCTCGGCTGATGAGCTCTTCTCCTCGGGCACACAGGGCGCTAAAAGAAGGGAGGAGTTTGTCCAGCTCTAGTCCTGTAGCCCGGTGCTCTGCCAGTTGTTCCCGGATCTTTTCCACCTCAGCGGCCACTGGAGGGGGCATTCGCAAGCGCTGGACTGCTCCTTCCAGAGTCTCCAACAGAGGGTCCATCTTATCATGAAACTGAATGGAGAGAAAGAAGATGACAATCAAAACAAATGAAGCACACAAAAGTAACTGGAGAAAGACTAGGTATAAGGAGGAGGGGAGATTTGCAGACACATGCAAAAGGGCAGAGGAAGTTGATGCTAAATAAGAAATACAAGTACTGAAAACGTGTATGCTGCTGATCTTAAAAACAGAAAAAAATTTACTATATTTTGAGTGTAGGATGGAGGTATCAAAAATCTCTTACTCTACTGCAAAATATACAGTATTTAAAAAAAACAAAGAGTAAAGGAAGAAGGTTTAAGGTGATATTTGAATAATTTACAAACAATTATTATAGGTAGAATAAGAAATAAGGAATCAAAATGTAAATTTAATATTTGCCCATCTTCTTGTACTTGTCTTGTACTAACAATACTGTCTTAAGGTCAACTTTAGGTAAACTAAAACTAGTCCATATCACATGCCGGTTTCATCAGAATGATAAAAAGTATTTAGATTTTTTTAACAATTACTGAAAATTCCTGATTCTCAACCCAATACACAGGTTACATCAGTGGTTAATTCAGTGGGTGATGGTGTTCTTACCTCTACCAGCTGAGGGTGTTGCAAAGAGCAGTGATGATGGAGGGATGGACACACACAGCACATCCACAAACATGAGTGATGGGCGGACGGATGGACCAAACGGACATGGGAGGGGGAGGTGGAGGGAATAGGCAAGGGGAGATTTTCAAGCAGGAATGGAGGAAGTTTGGGGGACACAGAACATGGAAAGGAGAGGGTGACAGGATATGGGGCACAGGGGTGGGACAGGTGGAGTCACAGTACAGTAGAGTTTGAAGGGATGGAGGTGGAGAAACAGTACAATGTGTTAATTTAACAGCATGCAACAGGCCAGCAGGAAGAATCAATAACAGACATTCAGCCAAATTGCAGCTAATGTCAGATGTCAGAGAGGTTATTTAAAAAAAACAGACTTAGTGCAAAACAATGGTTAATTAAAAGTGATGGATGTCTTTTTAAAATTGCTTAAATTAACTAAATGTGAAAACATGATGACAAAATGTGTTGCTACTGTGCTGTATAATGCTGAACTGTGGGCTGTAACTCTTAAATAAATGACAAGTTGGGCAGCAGTCCAAAGTAAACATGCTAACATTTTGGAGCAAATACCTGGACAGACTGTGACACTGCTTCATCCAGTGCTGAGGCTCGACTTTTGACCTCCTCTTTGATCCTGATGTAACGTCTCTCTGCTTCATTATAACGTTGTCTCACTGTTGCTCCTTCTTGGGCACTCAGTTCTGCCAGCTGTGGGCCGATCTTTAGCAGTTTGTCTATGTGTGGCTTGTGCTCAGAGATGGACTCTCTCAGAAGCTAGACAGGAAAACGTATGAAACAAGTCATGTTTTGTAGGTCTTTATCCATGTCCATAACTACAAAGAAGCAAAAGCAACTCAAGTCTTTCGTCTGCATAAAGCCCACTTACCCTCATCTGGTCTTGCTGTTGTCTGAGTGCCTCTGTGTCAATGGCGGGAAGGGGTAGCTGGGCAATCAGAGTTTCTGTCTCGCCCAGCCAGGGTTCAAGTTCCTCATGTGTCTCCCAGAAACGCGCCACCAGCACCTGAGCCTGCTCCAGAGCTGAGAAGCGCTCAGCATGACTCTGATTTACTGCTTCGTAACGAGCACTTAAAGAGTCCGTTTTCATCTACAGGAGAAAGAGGTTTTAGTGAGTCAACCAAATTAGTCTTTTGAGAGACTGAAAAACAAGCTTGTACTGTTTTTCCCCAAACATGACTCAACAAATCAAATTTCCACCAGAAAATGCATGAGTCACATCAATTCAATTTTTCTAATCGAACCTTTCGCAGAAGAATAATTAATGTACATGGATTACTCTGCCCACTCCCTCCCTCTCTCTCTTCTTTATTTTGTCTCTAACCTTCAGAGCCTCTCTCTGCTGTTCACTGCAACTCTCCAGGATGTCCTCTCGTGTCTTAAGAAGTTGTTCCACAGTGTCTTTGTGACGGATGATGTCAATGTTAAAGGCTTTCTGCACCTGGAGCTGTGCCACAGTCACATCGGACTCCAAACTCAGAGGCCCCAGAGACGCTAACTTCCTCTCTGTCTCGCCAACCCAGGTCAGCTCCGCATCAACTGCCTCCTCATACTGAAACAATAACATGCATAAATACGGCGCCAAAAAAGAAGTGTGACAAAACATTTACAAATTCAAGTAAGCAGCATGGACACAGCATCATAAATCAAATATGTTAAATATTTATAATAATAAAATGTATACTTGTAATACTTTTTTGTAATAATATTTTAAAATATAACAAAAACAACAAGCAAAAATTGTAATATTATAAAAAAGAATATAAAAGAAAAGAACATTCTAAAAGAAAATACCAATGCTTGCAAGGCAGGGAAAGAATAATCCTTAAGTCCTAAATCTAATATTGTTAAGCAATCGTTCATGTATAATAATAATAATAATAATAATAATAATAATAGTAGAAGTAGCAATTTGTCAGGAAAATAATAATCCTAAAGTTTTAAGTAGGTTTAAGTTTTGGTTCTGTGTTAATGAAACACATATAATATATATATATATATATATATATATATATATATATATATATATATATATATATATATATATATATATATATATATATATATATATATATATATATATATATATATATATATATATATATATATATATAATATAATATAATATTTACAGTATTTGTTGCAGTACCTGCTGTGACCTTTGGATGGCAGCCTGCACTAACTGTACTCTCTGTGTGATGGTCTCGTCTGCTTGGCGGTAGCGCTGATTGGCATCAGCGACCAGGCGGTCCAGGCCTTCCCGTGCACGCCAGGGCACCAGATCCAGTAAAGCACTGCCTACTTCATTCACAGTGTCCAGAACCAACCTCTTCTCAGCAGACACGCACTTCAGCTCCTGAGGCAAAAATACACACAATATAGAATAATGGATGCACTGAAGACATAAAAGAAAGTAATTTGATTTAGCTAAAACAAAAACAGCTGTCTATGGTAAAAAAAATAAAGAATAAATTAATGAACTGAAAAAAAACCCATTAAGCATCCTCACCCTCTGTCTGTCCTGATAGGCTGGCGTTGTGTCTGGCTCAACGTTGTTAAGCTCCGCCTCCACACTATCCAACCATTGGTTGATGTCATCGTGTGAGCTAGCAAATCGTGTTGCCAACTGAAGGGCCTGTTCCAGAGTACGAAGGGCCTTGCTGCTGCCTGCTGTCATCTCTGCGTAGCGGCTTTTGATACCATCTAACTTCTCCTGGATCAGCAGGACCTCCTCACCTGCCACAGAGATCAAACATGATCACAATCAATGGAGGATTTCGCTAATACACCAATGAACAGAGACTGGATGGTAAAGTACCAGTGGTTTGTTTAAGCAGAGCCTGTCCATTCTTAATGGCCTGGTCCACTGTCTTCTTCCTGCTGATAATCTCTTCATTAAGAGCCTGTATGGGACCAGCAATAGAAACATTAACTCTGGAAATAATCCATGGGAATTTTAAAGTAAAGTAAAATTCACAATGTAGTTGACAATATGTCTTTAAATTATTTTTCTCTGGTATATGCAATTCATTAGATTAATTAATCAGCATTTCATGGCATTTATTTGATTAAAAGCTTTAATTGACTGACAGCCCTATAGTGTAACTCTCAGATGAGGGCTGTTTAGCAGTATTCATCTTCTCTGAAAACTGATGGCATTGTTGGCCCTGGGCTGCTATACCCTGCAAAATCGTACCAGTGTGTGTTTGTGTTGCTGCTCTAGTAGCTCCAGCTGATAACTCTGTACTGAGACCTCAGCCAGTCTCTGGGCCACCTCAGCTAGCCAGTTAAGGACTTCCACCTCTTCCTCTCCAAATAGCTGTGCATTGGCTAAGGCCTGCTCCAGCATGGCCTCTCTCCGTTCGCACCAATCACGGAGCTCCGAGTGCCCGTTGCGCACTGCCGCCACACGATCGCCCAACCAATCTTGATCAGCCACACAGCTGAGCGGGTGCAGTGATTGGCTGAGAGTCTCAAGATGGTCTACATCATTTCCCCGAGAGGACACCTCCTCTTGGAGAGCCTGGGATTATAACCCAGATTAAAGAGGAGACGTGATTGGATGGATCAAAGGAGGAAAAAAAAAAGACAAACAGGCAAACATAAACATATGCAGAACAATGATAAATCATAATTAACTGATGCAAGCAAAAAATAAAATAAGAATCAACACAAGATGAGATGGGAACACAACCATAAAAAAATAAATCATGATGAAATTAAACTAAAAAAAGGAATGAATGTGGGCAGGATCACGACCAGAGAGCTGAAATCCGTGCCTTCTTAGATAACTGCACTCCTACTTGTCCATTTAAAACCACAGGAGACTGACAATCTGTTCTCTCCTCTGCATCTCCAGTCAGTCTAATGATGCTCGACACTTTGAAAAACCGATTGCTAAAACGATCTTGGTTTGGCAGCAACAGTTCCAGGACACATCGCCACCAGGTGTTGTATATACTCTACCTTGTGCCTTACAATCTGCTGTGTGATTTTGGAGGTCTGGGTTCCCATTGGCTCAGCGGAGCTCAAACGTCTTTCTGTTGCACTCAACCACTCCCCGAGGGGCTCCACGGCCTCGTGGAAATGCAGCGCCAACACCTGCAGCTCCTCTAGCTGCCGTTGCCTGAGGACGTGAGGTTAGGAGGAAATCTGTGTTATATTCTTATTCTACTCTATTTTATGACCTTGTAAAGCAACCAAGTGATTGAATTCTGAGTAAGTGATTTGATTAAGAGGTTTTATGGTTGTGTCTGGGTGTCCGTACTGCTCTGATTATGGAGTTTACCTGGCGCTGGCCTTTTCCAGCAGGTTTGTCCATCTCTCTCCTAGGCTCTTAAGTTGTTTCTGGATTTTGTCTCTGTCTTGTGTCTCGGCCGTAGCAGCGATACGCTCTCCTTCTGCCCTGATCATCTCTACCGTTCCACGGCGGTCATCCAGCAACCGTTGCAGCAGCTTATAAAAATATGGAGTACAGGTTAGTGACCCAAATTAATTTATTTTATATAATGTAGAAGGATAGATTAGTCTGATACAAAATAAAGGGATGCTAAAGTCTATATAAATGAAAAAAGTTTTAATGTAGGTAATATTAAGATAATGCAAACCCCTTTTAAAACTGATTAAAATGTATTAAATTCAAAAATGATTAAAATCTAACCTTCTGCTCTTGAATTTGTGCCTTGACCACACGGTACTCAGCGGATGGAGGTTTCTGATTGACTATGAGCTCCTCTGTGTCACTCAGCCAGCTTAAAAGTGGCTCTAGAGCATCTTGGAACTTCCCACAATGCAACAGGGCCTCCTGCAGCTGTGCAATTCTTTCAGCAACCTGTGAATAAAATGTATATTTATTTTAGAAATTAATTTCTCTCAGTCCATTAAGAAAACAGATTAAAAATAGATGCAAGCTTACCCTCTTGTTGAGGGAGTTCCAGCGCAGATTGGTGGTCTCCAAGTCATGTTCCAGGGCCTGAGTGTCTGTGTGTTTGGCTGCACTCTGGATAAGACCTTGACCCACAGCGTTGACATGCTGCAGTTTAGGCTGAATGCTGTCAAATTGCTCCCTTTCCACGGCCTAAAGTTTAAGTGATAGAGAGAACAAGAGACTTGAGTAGTGCATAACCAACACACTTGTTATGTTACTGGACATGTGCTATGATAGAATGTGTCTAAACAGGTCAAGGCTGTACAAACACAACAACATGATAATGGTGGCATGGCCATTTATAAATGGGTAAGCAGTTTTCTGCCCCCACACATTGACTGAAATTAAATCCAGAGCCTTGGCAGCAACATTGTATAGCTCTATATCTCCAACAGCCTAACACTACAGCTCTGACAGAATATCTAACACAGTGGTTCCCCACAAACAGGTTGCCAAATACCCCTCACCAACACCATAACCTAGAAGTTTGAAGTCAAGATGAAAACAATTTTAGTTTTGTAATGTGACAAATCACAATATTCAACAGGAAAATGTCCTTATCGAATATAACTGGAATGAGTAAGTACTATATTTGATGAGGATAGAACTTTGTGATCAATAAAACTTT
Organism: Romanogobio albipinnatus; assembly: GCA_023566225.1. NCBI lineage: Eukaryota > Metazoa > Chordata > Actinopteri > Cypriniformes > Gobionidae > Romanogobio > Romanogobio albipinnatus. The sequence goes on along the minus strand of CM042261.1, from coordinate 14,668,890 downwards.
TTTTTTTTGTTGTGTGACCTATAACTTCGGCTGCCAGTCACAACTCCTCTCCCATAGCCTCATGGGATACTAAAGTGTCCAATGGATGCACACTCCAGAAACTCACCAGAAGATGTAGGTCAACCGGGTGTTTTACTGCTTACTGTTTTATGAATACTACAAATTCAAACATCTTACTCAGTAATTTCACATACTGTTTTCCAATGAAAGTGCAACATTATGCAGAGTATGATAAATAGACATTCAAGATGAAAAAAAAAAAAAAAAACATTCACACTGCTATTAAATTATTAGTATTTTTAAATATCAACTTTCAGTGTTACATGATAGCAAAATAAATCTAACTGTGAATCTAAGGGAAATGAGCATGCACAATTAAATAAAATCCAGCATCCTTTGCCTGTGTATATTTAAGTGCTTTGCGCGTGAGTGTATGTTAGTTTTTTTGCAGTTGCCTTGTTGCAAGGAGCTTCATTCCTGCTTCAAACAGGATGTCTGTCTGCCTCAAAACAATGAGCCACAGCTTCAACCTGCTCCACCCTCTCGTCGACAGTATATGTGACTGTGAAAGCGTACGCGTCTGCTCAATGAAGAGTGTTTAGTCCCCTTTTGTCTTTAAATATCCTGTCTAACATTATCCTGAATCCATCATCTAGGCCACCTCCTCTATACCCACAGTGTGTAAACTTGGAGCCATTTCCCGTTTTTAATCCTGATCATTCATCACATGTGGCACTTTTCACCCACCAGCACAGAAATAACTCCATTCATCTGCATCTGTGGCAGATCTTCCACAACTCACGTGGCTAAATCCAAGGGAAAGCGGTTAATTATTTCTTAGACAATTATATATCTACATGTTTGTGCTATGATTAATAATTAACAACAGGAAGAGAGAGAATTTAGTTTGTCAGAACTCTGAACAAAGATGCACATATCCACACGTAAGTAGGAAGTAGCTATACATATCCATCCAACAACAGAAAGAGGTCAGCGCAAACAACAATCTCTCTTCTCTTTACTCGTTCTCTCAGAGTGTTTGACTCTTGTAATGCAGGCCTCTGGAAAATATCTAGGATGCCTGCCATTCCACTCAAACGCTCTCAACCAATCTGGCCAGCAGACCGGTCACATGCACACATACACATTCAGGACTGCTTCACACTTATCTCTCCAGCACTCTCTTTCTCTTTTGTCACCAGACTTTAAACTCTTTTGTTTCTCAATCTAACCCCCACAGATCACTTTTAGCTACTGGCAGCGCTCCAACCTACAACATCACCACCATTGTAGTCTTTTTTTCTCTCTCTCTTTTTCAAACCACAACTCCACACTGCCTAAGCGGGTATGCCCACATTTCACTTAAGAAAATATTATAATAGCTGGCTAGGAGTTAACCGCTATATACTCCACACCATGTGCTGATTTTTGCTGCGCTTTCTAAACCTTGTTCTGTATCTGAAAGCATCACAAGAAATTAATTATGGTTCCATTTTTTGCTGAAGGCAAGATAAAATCAGTCAGACAGAATTAGAGTACCAATCAAAAGTTTGGACACACGCAAATTAATGTATTTTCTCATGATCCTAAATGCCTTAAATTGAGTTTTTTGATGGATAAGTCAGAATACAACAGTTCTGATTACCCCCATTTGGTCACTGCATATTTCCCATACTTACATTTGCATCATTTCATACTTTTGATGACTTTATTATTAATATTTTGAAGTGTGGCCAAACTTCTGCCTGGTATTTTACTTAAAATTCATGTGTTGCTGAGTGAATTTTTTTTTTAAATGTTACACATACGATTTCATAGACATTTCAAGGTAATATTTTTTTTAATGTGCTACAAATGTAGCATAGACAGAATAAAGGCGTGGAATTCTTATTTTCATAAGACTCAAAGCATAACCATAAGAAATTCAAGTATAGCAAATTTAAAAAAAGGCAATCTTTTCTTGAGGGACAAGAGGAGATCAACCGAAATGCAACATTTCTGGACTTGATATCACAGGAAATCACAAGAATATATTTCTTTCAAATCAATGAAATCATAGCCTTAAGCAACTTTCCTGTTCTATAGAGACTTTTCAAAACTCTCTCTCCAGTTCTACTCTTCCTGTCTTTGCTTTCACCTCCTGTGTTTTTCCGGTCTCTCAGCTCCTCAGCCCTCTTTACCCCCGTTTCCTTTTCAAAGGACTTTAGATGACTACATTTTATCTGACCCAAATGTTCTAACAAGAAAATAATTCACATGGTTCCATTAATACATGCTGAGCAAATGAGGTTTAAAAACAGTCAATGGGTTTACAGCATATTTGACTGCTTTGTTATGCCCGTTGTTGTGCCGACGAGGCCACAGGGTTCGCTCAAACTCTTTTGTTTGTAACAGTCTTTAATCACAGGTGTTTCCCGCACTGTCTTTCAATGCCATCATAATCCAAACAATCAAATATACCCGCTGTTACCATATGCCATAACATCAGTGCTCACTCCCACCCTGATTGCTCTTCCCTTTCCACTGTGCATATCAGTTAGTGCATTTGTTTATCTGACCTGTCTCTAAAACTCTACCCGGACAGACTCAAATATGAGTGTGGGTTTCAGATGTTACGTCAGACGTTTCTTCTGACGCCTCTTATTGCTCATGCAGCTCTTGTTTTGAGTACTACCAGGTGTTCTGCCATAGAGACTCTTTGTTCATTCATGATCAGGCTGTTGCAAAATCTTCTAACTTTACCCTCCAAATCAGCACCCATTGCAAGCATGCAATTTCACTGGAGACAGCCCGTAACGGAGAGCAGCTCCAAAAGATTACAAAGATCTTTCCTGTGGTATGTGGCTGACTACCTCGACTTTGGGCATTGCGGGGGTGAGAGTCTGGCCCTGCATTGATAAAACTGACATGTCCTTATCATCTATTTATATTTCCAACAACTTTGTAAAGTGTTTGTGAGTTACTGGCAAATGTGGCTCTTCTTACAGGGCCTGATGTTTATTTATCACTTCCTTATCTCAATTGCAGCACCATCAGACTGCAGCTGCGAAGAAAAGATGGGGATTGGGTGGGAAGAGATTTTGAGTTAGTTTGGCACTGGACGACAGTCACCTCTCAAATCAAAAAGTCATTTTGTTCTACTCTTTTTTTTTATTTTTTATCCCAACTAAGTTTAAATATAATTTTCTAGCTGATGCTGTTCAGTCCCTCAGTTGCTATAATCCTCTCTACCCAAATCCAGCCTGACAGGGTTCCTGCATCTGATTACATTTGAAGGGACAGGGGTTTTGAGAGTGACCATGCAGAAAGACAGATTTGGCCCAGGCAGAGGGTCAAATGAGATGTGGATGATCAGTCAGGCTGATAGTAATGCAATAACCATCCGGAGAGCTTAAGAACTAACAGGCAGTCTCTCAGCCACCCACCACTGTCACTGTGAAACAGAGCAGACACAGGTCTTGTCACGACAACCGAGAGAGAACGTCAAGCGCACACTCACATTATGTCAAGAAATCTAACATGTATTTACAAAAAACATTCCTGTCTGTTTTTTGACTCCTAAATCTATTCGAACACATACACCGTGTGCTCACTTAGACAAAGCAGTGCTCAAACAGGCAGAAAAAAGCAAACATGCAAATGTGTGCACAAACCCATTTGCCTGTAACCAAACACACAACCAACAACTAGGGTTTAACTACTTTGGAGTAAGCATGCTTTTTTAACTCAACAAGCTTGTTTGTCTTCATGTGATCCCCACTACAAAACACAAAGAATCCCAGGATACATACACATACTATGCGACTGAAGACATTTTCAGACAATAGTGATTATGATTAATACCATTTAAAAACATTGTTTAACCTTCCTACATAAGAAGTCTGTGTTTGGGTCCCCACGAACAAAAACACACACATCACTTCAAACTAAACAAACACACGATTAAAGACTGGAAGGATCAATGGAAGGATATGCTTCCAAGTATATATTATTTAATATTGTTTTAGTATATACCATTATATATTGTTTAATCAGTCAATTAACATGCAGAACACAGTTTGAGAATCACTGCCCTAAAGTTTTTTTTTCTTCTGTTCACCAAAAGGACCAGCAGGTTTAGGATAGTCAACCTATAAACTGACAGAGTTACCTTTGCACTGACCACCTAAAACAATAAACTTAAGGAAGGCTCTTTACCTTTGTGTCCAAATCAAGGTCATGTTTTAGTGGTGAGATTTCTTCCACAGATCTTGCTTCACAGGTGGCCTCACAGTCATTGTCACATGATTCCACACCCTCCTGAGTGCTTGTCTGATTCTCTGCCTCATTAAAAAGACCATGTAAAAGGCCTGGCTCTAGTTGCTCCCACTGGTCCCTCTGTTGGTGCACAGTGTCTAAGCCTGATCCATCTGAGTCCCATTCACTATCCCCAGTCATTGATCCAAGTACAAAGTCAACACCTGATCGGGTCTCCTCTGACTCGGAGTCTAAATCTTGACAGTCTTCACAAGCAGAGCCCCCGTCAGACACAAGCCGCTCAGGGGCTGCCAGGTAAACAAAACTATCGGAAGAGAGAAATGCTCCTTCCTCTGGCTCAAGGCAGCATTTTGGGAAGGGGCTCGGAGGGGCTGATTCCACTGAAGGAGATGGGGGACAATCCAGATGATACTGAGCTGGCACAGCCACAGCTAAATAAACAAAACTGTCTGTTGCAACAAAAGCATCACCATCTTTGCTTTCAAGTCCAGCAGTTCTTGACTCATGTTTAGTGGTAGTAATGTTTAGGGGCAGAGGGGAAGGTGGAGCAGATTCAATACTGATATCTAACTGTGGGTATGAGACATCTGATTTTGGCGTACTTGTGGATCCCTGAACAGCCTCTGTTACTTCCCACTCATGTGATGACACCTCCTCTTGAGCAAATACTTCCATGGAGACTGAAATCTCTTCTTTCTCTGATTTTAAAGAAGCCCCCCCTTGGTCAGAGTTCATTTCCATAGTTACTTGAGCAGGCTCAGAGGAAACTGCATCCTCATGAGAGACAGTCTCACAGTGACTGTTCCTAACTTTACTTTCTGTCTCATCTTCCAAGATGGAGCACTCTGGAGACTGGTGAAAACTCTTCTCAATTTCCACCCCTTCCAAATCAGTCTTAAAGATGCCAAGATTCATATTACATTCAACATCTGCATTCAAATTCTCTGGGGGGAAAAGTCCATGTTGTAAGGAGATATGAATGTCAGATGTCTCATCTTGTTTCTTTACCACCTCATCCTCTTGCTGCTCATGATCTGATAAAGCTTCGCTGCCTGAATCTGAATCACTCTCTGGTCGCTCACAGCTCACAGTCTGAATTGTATCAGATGGAACAGTCCTATCTTGATGTGAGGTTTGAATACCACTTGATTCAGAATCTAAAGCATCTGCATCAGCTGTATGTGAAGTATAATCTTGATCATGGTTACTACTTTCACTATTACAGGGAAGACATATTTTCAGCTGGTCTTGGCTTTGGTCAATATCTTCAAGAGGAAAGCTGCTTTGCGTACATTCTGGTGAGTTTTGATTAATTTGTGTTACAGATGGCTCAGTCTGATCTGTGTGCTCAACATGATATGTGACATCATGTGATGACATCACAACACAATCTTCATCATGCAGGTCTGTGATGTCACATTCATGTCTGGCATCAGCTTGATCTATTATCACTTCAAGCAGGTTGTCACAGGTATATTCTGAGCATGAAGAAGTGTGAGAAAGATTCCTCTTCTCCGAAACAGATTTGCCTGTGTCTTCTTCCAAACACTGCCTTTCCAGTTCAAGAAATAGTTCATCTGACCCTGCCTCTGAGCTGGGGCAGGGGGAAGCACTAGGGCCCTCTGAGCCTCCAAATCCTACAGGTGGTGTCAAAAGGGGCCAGTGGCCTGAGGATGCAAGTTGTTGCGTTTCCCAGTCTTGTAACTGCGATTCCTCCTCTTCTACCTCCCAAGATAAACCACTTGTTTCACTGCTCTCCAGTTTCAACACTGCTTGCCAATTTCTCTCCTCCAGCTCCAGTCTCTCCTCTTTTTCTTTCTTTTCTTGCTCTTTATCCATCTCATCCTCCTCCTCTAACTCCTCCAAGATTCTGCGTTCATCTTCTTCAAAGCAAAGTTCAGATGCCGTCTTCACTCTTAGTCCACCAGTAGGAGGCGGCCAGCCCAATAAACCATCCTCACTACCTTCCTGACTGATACAGGGAGACAGGGGCAAACCCCCATAATTAAGTCCCTCTCCTTCTTGCAGGAAAGGTGATGGAGGATCCAACAGGTACAAAGATTCCTCATCACTCTCCTCACCAAGAACAGGGGGCAGTGGGGGCAGGATAGGGAGAACCCTTCCATGCCCCAGTGACCTTTTACTACCTCTCATACTGCGGGGCCAGGTACGGGCTTTAGTGGGAGGACAAAATACTGGTTTTGGAGGTATTAGTGGAACAGTGTCTTGGTCATGTTCCAGTAGTGGTGAGTCTCGCTCATTATCAGAGTTTCTAGCTGCAGTAGTATCCCAGATTTGTGGCGGTTCTTCTGACACACTTCTAACACACATTGGGGCTGGAGTTTGTTTACTCTGCTCACCTCTCTTTCTCTCAGCCTGTTGAGAGATACTAGGACTGGGTTGTGGAGTGTCCGACTGAGCCAAAGTAGTAGTCACCGAGGGTGGTTGTTCTTTTGAGGGAGAGTGCAGAGCAGTAGCAAGTTTGTGGGAGTGTAGTTGGAGGGGATGTTTTTGCCTGAGTAGACGAGAAAGATGGGAAGGAATTGGGCTAACAGTGGGAGTGAAAGAAGGAGAGCTAGAGACAGGTGGAGTTTGAGGACCTCCAGATGAGACAGGTGAGGGCGAGAAAGGTGGTGCTAAAGGAGGCGATGACGTAGAAGGAATAGATGAGGCTAGTAAAGACGGCACAGGATGGAGAGGAGAAACTGGGATTCCAGCCCCAGACAGACGTTTCTCTCCACTCTCTCCAGGTGAAAGCTCTAAACGTTCGGCAAACTCAGGGTAAGTAGGGGGCATAAAAGCTTTCCAGGAGCGCCGATTTGGATTGTCCTTCTTGTCACCACCCTGATGCCGCCTTTTGGTCACAACAGCTGCCCCAACGGCAGCTGAATTTGATGCAGGAATAACCACTCCAGAGCCGACTCCTCCGACAGGTGACATACTCTGAGGGTCACCGGTGAGTTTTAGAGCATCAAAAATAACTCTTTCATCCAGCTTTTTCACACCTGCATCTGCTGGCCCTCCTCGTGCAACAAATACTCCACCTATGTCGACTCCCAAAGTCCCATTGCTGGAGAGTGTACTTCCCTCACCACCCCCTGAGCCCAGAGTGCTGCGAGAAGGCTGGCTGAGCTTTGAGCCTTGATCAATCTGCTCATTGATGCGCATGGTGTCATAAATTGAGCGCTGTGGTACATAGCAGTCCTCAATGTATGCCTCCTCATCATCGCCCTTCCCAAGGCACCTGGGGTTCTGCCGCAAGCAGTCCGGGCGGCTCAGAGGTTTTCCCATCCCAAACTACAGCGCCCTCAAGGGGCTGAGATGGGATGGTTACTATTCCACAAACAAAGCCTGCAGTGAGTATTAGTGAGGTTCTGTACATACACAGAATCATGCACTGAATTCTCAGTATACAGTGTGTTACGATGCTTAACATCCAGTATAAATGTCCAAGTAAGAAAAGATTCAGCGCTACATGTCGCCATCTGCACGTGCAACGCTGAAATGCATTAGAAATGTCTCTTTTGCATGGATAAATCTGTGCAGTAACATATTAAATATTAAGAAAAATATACAAAAGGCTGGAAAGTGTCTGAGTGAGACATCCAAAATCCACAACAGGATAATAACATCCCTTATGGACAATATTCCTTTGTTTCCCTTTTGAACAGCCGAGTCCGAAACTCTCAAAACAAGAGCAAAATCCAAAATCCTTTCCTTCCTTAGTGTTGCTTCCTCTCGACTCTCCTTCCTGCTGCCACAACAGGAAAAATCAATGCGGGGCTTCAGCTACTTTCACCATCTCCACGAGCTGCAGCCAAAGCTGTATGAGGCTCCTTTTAAGGTGAGATCTCCACACTCTGTTACATAAAACTGAGTTCGACAAAGAAAAACTAAAAGTGCCAGTCAGGAGATTTTGTCTCTCATCTCCCTTTTCTTCTAATAACATAACATAATAGCCCTAATTCCGTGGAAGTATTTCCAAAAGCAAGGCATCTTGACAAAAAAAAAAAAAGCTGTAAACTTACTTGATAAAGATATTTAAAGAAATAGTCATAAAAAACATAACTGATTCACTCTTCCAACAGTCCTACCAGTGTTCCTGCTGTGTATTCTTTATCAATTTCTGCTTCCTCTTTTTAATCCTATAATGAAGCATTAATAGAGCATGTCAGGAAGAGAAGCCATCTGTGCCTGAAATACCTCATCCTTCTCTTTTATCTTGTCCTGCTCAGCAGACGGAGCATAAGGGATTGAAATCAATGAAATCCAACACTCTTTGTGCCATGTTCATTTCATATTTAAAGTAAAAAAAGACGTTCTTTAAACATCAAAAAAAAAAAAAAAAAAAAATCCTTTGATTCAGAGATTGGGTGGAAATCCAAGAGTCCAAAAGGTGTCTGGGTCCAGAAGGGTTGAGGGTATGTAGATCCAGTGAGTCCAGTGCAGCCGGGGAGAGAGTGGAGAGTCAAGGGACTGTATCCAGAAGGCAGAGACCCAGACAGAGCTTCATTCCAAGTGCTGCCTTGCACTTCAGGCACTGTGATTTCCAGACAATCCCCGGACACACTGCCTGTTCTCTTATTTTCTTCTTTCACTACTCCAAACACAAAAGCTCAGCTAGGCTCCACGCAAGTTCTTGCTCTTCTTTTCTCTGATTTCTTCTTGTGCAGACTTTCTCTCATACACGCTCTGTCTGTTCTAAAGCCACGACACAGCTGAAATGGTTTGCAGCTGCTAAAAAAATCTCCCAGTTTTCCTCTTTCGTTCACTCCCCCTTTCTCTCTCACACACACTCTCGTCTCTCTTTTTCCCTCTTGCTCGCTCTCTCTCTTTTTTCTCTCTCCCTCTCTGTTTTTGTTTGAATCCAGCTCCGTTTGTTCTGTTTCCTGCTATGTATTAAAACACAGGAAGTGGTCCAATCATGCCGGTTTCCCCTTCCAAAAAAACATGCAAGACAAGGCTAGAGGAGTGAGCCCAAGATAAAGTGAGTGGGAGGAGGGACCATGGAGTCGGTGGGAGTGACCAATCTGGGTATCTGCCGTGTTTCTGCAGAATCACTGGATAACGAGAGCAGCTTATCGCATACTAAGCTCTATATAAACCATCTATGTAAATGAAGCGGTATTGAAGAAGAGGGGCTCTAGAAGAGTTTTCTTCTATCATGTGTACAGTGAGCTTCAATGAGTCAACTGAGTGAATGATAAAGCTCATTTTCAGTTTGTAATTGTGATATTCATCACTTTGCTGTAATCTAAACCTGAATCAGCTGGGATAAACACTCCCACTCAAAAATAGCAAATGCCTGAAGCAAACCACAAACTCTAGAGCACAATAGACAGACAGACAGGAAAAGTGAGAGTGAAAATGATAACTAAAGTGGGAGTGGTCATGCTGAAAGAGGGGGGAGCTTGTAAGAGGGAATTAAAGAAATAACGGCTGCTTTTCTTTCCCCCCTCAAATAAACTGCCATACGTGGAAGCAAAAATCCCCTGCACACATTCCCTCTCACTGTTCAGTAACCTCCCTCCCTCCTTTTTCAGATAGGCCTTCTGTAACAGCAAAACAATACAGAAGGACATACAAAAGTCTGCCATATTCACACACCCCACTTGTGCATTCCCGTCTGCTACTCTTCTGTAACACAATCCTGTCAGGAGAGAGAGTAGGGTAGGGGGTGCTGGGGCCTCTGATGAGGTGCTTCAGGATAACATAACATGAAAATGAATGAACATTCAACCTGGAAGTGTCCACCGACCCAGACCACCATGAAATGGGAGTACAACGTGTGAGCTTTCTATATTTTGATGTGCATTGCATCTAATTTTTCTTTGTTTTATTGCACAGATCACAACACTGTCGATCCTTCCTTCACAGTGTAAAGGGATTGAAAATTATTCACTCTTCTTTTTATTCCAAACCTGTATAACTTTCTTCTTCCGTGCAACTTAAAAGGAGAAATTTTAGGAGGAGAAAAAAGAAGAAATGTTTTCCATGTTCTTTTCTATAAAATTACATTAAAACAGGGACTGAAGCTTCAAAAAGGATGAAATAGCACCATTAAAAGTATCACACAAGGCCAAACGTGTGTGCTATATTCTGAGCTATAGCCTTTCTTAGCTTTGTGTCACCAATAGACTGATATACACATCATTATTCACTGATACATTGGACATTCTCTAATGAATCATTAACATGTCAAAAACTTTTTTGATGCATTCCTCACACAAAGCAATCATATGACTTCAGAAGACTTGGAATATAGCTCACAAGACCCTGCTGAAAGGCTTTAGTACCCCTTCATTGTGATTACACGGAAAATTCTTCAAAATTTTTCCTTGTGTTCTGGGAAGAATGTAATATGGGTTTGGCATCGGACTCAATAAGGTTCAGTAAATGAAGGCAGTACAGTTTGAACTATTGCTTTAAGAAGCTCCAGCAGAGAGTAAACACCAAACGCATGTCTGCCTGTTCTTCATAGCTCTCTGTCCAAAAAGCACAAATGCCTGCAGAAAAATGCATACGCTCACACATAAAGAGGGGGAGGGGCTTGTTCGTCCTCAGTGATCTAACTGTTGCTCTGAATCGCCACACTCCCCGTGGCCTGCATATCAAGCAAGCTAAATACTCTGTCTTTTTTATAAACTCTTTCCCCCTCTGTGTCAGTTGGGTTGCAGCTGTTATGGCTGCTTCCAACACAAACCTCCCTACAGAAACAAAAGAGGTTTGTTGTACATTTTGCTGGTGGCTTGTGCTCTCTCCCTCTACCCACATCAAACTAGATTTCAGCAAGCCGTAATCCTCAGCTAATTTGAAACCGGACACATGCATCCCAGACACAACTGGAATATAAACAGTAATACCAAATACATTTGTACACAAAACAAACCATGAAACCAAAACAATAAATCTAAACCTATCCTGAACCACCTCTTCTCATTGCACTTCCTTATACCAATGAAATTCATGACTGCTTGACTGGTGCATCCCCCACTCTACTTTTCCTCATTCTTTCAGTGACTGGTCATTTGGCCTGTCACGCCTAGTTAAAGAGTCACAGTCTTGACTCAGACAGGAAGAGGGAGGGGTTCAAACCCCAAAATCCCCTAAACAGACTCTGTGGTTGGAACTGAACTGATTGGCATAGGTAAAGCGCTACTAGTGTCTTGTACTAAAACACCCCATTTAAAGACTGGTGGTCACTCAGCAAAACAAGCACGAGGCCTGAGAACATTATTGACTTAGAGGGCTATTTGTTGCCTCAGCCGAGCACCTGTTGATATTGTTTTCCTTCTTTATCTTTGTCGCTTGCCCACTACACTTGCTACTCTCTCTCTCTTCCTGCCTGATTGCACTAAAAGTGAAAAGGTACTGAAAGCCTCATCTGTTTGTTTCAGTTGTTCATCTACCCCCCTCTTCTCTCGTTCCCTTTGCCACACTGGTTACTAGATAGCATGTCTCTCATTTTCTCTATATCAGCAGTAGATTTATAATTAACCACCAGGCTTTACCTGAATGACTCAATGTGTGCATTGTTCTCTCTCGCCACCACAGACACAAAGACATATGGAGCAGAGACAGGAATACAAACACTTCTGCTAAGAAAAAGGAAAGGAGTCTGGTCTTGCCATAAAATTAAAGCAAAGTTTTGGATGTATGAAAGAACACATTGGCAAATAAAGCCTTAACCTTTAGCTAAACATTTATTTAATACGTTTATTTTAAAACTGTTATTCAAGAAAAAAAATAAAACCATGTAAAATAAAATGTAAAAAAATCTGCATCTGAACCTCTTGTTCCCACATTTGACTTCTTCAGTCAAAACATTGATTATTATCTTGGTAATTATTTCCAAATGTCAGTGGGGTAACCCTATTTACCTTAAGTCCCCATTTATTTCTGTTGGTGAGCTAATTGAGACTAACTGGAAGGGAAAGTGGGCTATTCTATGGAATGCCACAGTAATTCACCACAGCTGAAACAATATCAGGCAATGAGAACCGCTAGAGAGAGCATGACATAATACACACATATGTGCACACACACTCAAATGCCAGTGTGTGATGTATAGAACAGGGTCAATTTAGAGAAATAAGTCATCAGATTAGTCTAACCATATTATCCTAATTTAATCAACCCCTTTAGAGCAAAAAATAAACTGAAAATGAGCAAACTGAGATAAATGGTAAATTTACATACTCTCAGAATAAAAGGTACAAAAGCTGTCACTGGGGCATTACCCTTTCAAAAGTATCTAAAGAGTGCATATTAGTACCTCAAAAGGTACACATTGGTACCAAAAGTATAAATATTACATAAATGGTACATATTAGAATTATATACAAGTACATATTATAGAACCTTTTGAAAGGGTACCGTTTTTACCTTTATTCTGAGAGTGCAGGTGAAATATGTTCCACTCCGCAGAAATGGAAATCATACTAGAATGACACTAGACATCACCGAGAGACGGCTAGTTGTCCGAGGCTACAAAAAAATAGACTGCTCCACAGGTAGAAATACAGAATTATCTAACTATCCAAAACTGCAAGCCAGATAAGATCTCTGATTCATACAAAGTGTACTCTAACCATTTTTATCAAGGCTCATGGAAAAAGAACCATAAATATATTTTGCATTGTGACATTGTTCAATGCATTATTACTTTATTATCACACACACACACACACACACACACACACACACACACACACACACACACACACACGACAAAATAAACTGATTTGTAATTATAAACTGATTAAATTAAACAAAAATAATGGTCCTAAAAACTAGACTTAATCTTAATTCAAATCATAATTTCATTTTTATTTGGGGTGAAATATGACCCCAAATCATTAATATAATGCATTGCAAGAACTTTACATTAGTACCTTATTGCGATAGTGATAAATTAATTCTTTCAGGAAAAATCAGTGCTAATCTGCTTATTTGACTGGGAGGCCACAAGAATGATGAGTTAGAGGGAAACCCCTAAGGTTTGGGTGGGGGCAGGGCAGGTCATGACAGTCTCCGCAGTTGTTTTTGTGGAAGAAAAGCGGTGATTACAAACTATGAAAAAAGAGGTCGATAAATATAGACAAACCAGCAATAGTGATGGAGGGATGGAAAGAGTAAAGGGAGTGAAGATATAAGCAGCGAGGGTGAGGACAGAGTGGACAACCTGATGTGATTTAGAAGCCATTCCCTCATCCCAACAGCCCTGTGGAGGAATTCCCAGTTGGACGAGGGGCCCTCATTTTACTCCAGTCTAGCACTTCATCCGGCCTCGCCGGCTCAAGCCTCAGCTGCTCTGGGACAGGGCGACATGGGAGCACACAAGGGTGCGTAAGGGACAGGAATTTTAGGGAGAGGGGGCAACCACTCCCTGCTTATGTGTACATGTGTGAGTATGTTTGCAGGGTTGAGGGTGGGGAGACAGCTGGGATGCCGGACGCTCCACACGGACTGGAATTAGAAACATTCTCACACATGGACCTGCGGGCACACTCCCACAACATACAAACACACCTTCTGTGTCTACATATCACCCTATAGCACACGCCAACCTGCTGCTAAATATGAGACCATATTCAGACAGGAAACACTGGACGACACCGGCTAGAGATTTCACATTGAAGTCGTAAGTGTGAAAAGCCCTGGCTCTCTCAAAATGATTTCCACAACATCTCAATACACTCTTTGTTAAAAAGCTAAACAATGACACTGAATAATCTGACACCTCCTCTTAATACCCCATGCCCCCCACAGCTGCCCCGACGGAGCTTACACAACAAAAAAACCTCTCAGACACACACACAGGATCACCCTCCCCTCTCCACCCCTTTGAGCAATGACATCATTTTGGATTTGGTGTCTTTGAAATGGAGTCTGGCTTGCGTGGAGTGAGGCGAAAATTAGAGCAGACTACCTCATGGCAGACGAACGGGCTGCACTCAAATTTATCTTACGATGTTTCATCACAAAGCGGTAGACGAAAGGAGAGAAATGGGGCAGAGAGGATGGAAAAATGACAAGTGTTTGCAGCCAAGTTGGATGAATCCCAAGGATGTCTTTCCGAACACATTTTATTCATCTTTCTCTTTTTCTTCTTTGTAATGAATGAAAACTCATTCCTCAGCTTCCTAAAAATAACCCCTAGACAGCAAATACATACAGTGGGGTTCAAAAGTCCACTTGAGAAAATGCTTCTATTGTGCATTTTTTCCCTTACAAATTATATTCATGCAGCATAAAATTAAAATCAGTATAATAATGTTCAGTAAAAATGATCTTAGTACTCTGCTTTAATGAAAATAAATAATATAACAAAAAGAAAAACTATTTAATTTATAATTATACATGTATATTATTTCTACGCTTATCTCACAATGTCCTGTAGTGTCTTCAAGAGATGAGATACGTGGTTGTTTCCATTTCAAGGTCTTCAAGGTCACAAGACAATACTGAGAAGCAGTAATTTTCCACTGGCTTTGTTATAATACCACAGGGTGAATTTGTGCTGATCACAGTCAGACTGAGCATTGAGAAAGACAACTAAGATTATTCAATAAACTCAATTCAATAATTTTTTTTAAACAGATATTTCTTTACAGAAAGTGAAATCTAGTAGGAAATAAACAAGGATGTTAGAAGAGTTTATCCAAGATTTTCAACGTCAACATGACTTTTGAAGCCCATTGCACTTGATATACTGTGCTTTGACTTAATTCTTGAACCTCACTTCACCCGATATTGATTAGGCATCCACTTGAGCTTCAGCTATGTCATCTTGAGTTCTCTATCCAGTCCCTTTTCTGTCTCGCTGTCTGTCTGCCTGTGCTGTGTTCAACTATACAACCTGCTTTCATTTAGCACCCATGAGAGAATAAGAGAGGAAAAAAAGAAAAGCAGAAGAAGAGATGATGAGTGATGGCGTGCTTTCAGTCAACCATATCGTTAAAGATTTGATGGAGAGCTTTATTAGTCTGCTACGCCTATGAAGAGATGAGATGAGACAAGCAAGTGGGTAGATGAGTAGTAGAAAAACAGAATACTCAAAAATGGAAAAAGTGTGTGGAAAAGACTAAATTTCAAGACTTCCTCGGTGGTGTATATTAATGAGGATAGGAATTGTAATACAAGTTCCAAAAAGTAATTCAAAACAAAGACATTAGATTAAATATAAAACATTTAACCAGTGAAGCTGGTGTCTCACTAACTGATTTTCCAGTCATTTGACCAACTACGGCTCAAAAGTTTGTGGTCGGCTTGTTTTTTTGTGTGTGTTTTTTATGTGAAAAATCTTTTCACCAATGCTACATTTATTTAATAATAATATGGTAAAAACTGTAATGCTGTGAGATATTACCATTTAAAACAACCGTTTTCTATTTTAATATATTTATTCCTGTGATGCAAAGCTGTATTTTTAGCAGTCATTACTCCAGTCTTCAGTGTTACATGATCCTTCAGAAATCATTATAATATGCCGATTTGGTGCTCAAGAAACATTCGTATTATTATTATCAGTGTTGAAAACAGTTGAGCTGATTAATTGTTTTGTGAAAAACCACAAATTCTTTTCAGGATTCTTTGATGAATAGTTAGAAAGTTCAAAAGAACAGCATTTATTTGAAATAGAAACCTTTAATAGCATTATGAATTAATTTACTTTTGATGAATTTAATGCATCCTTTCAGAATAAAAGTATTTGTTTCTTAAAAAAAAAAAATGACCACAAACTTTTGAACACAGATCTAAATCTGCGAGTATATCTAAAACTATTCTATTGTCTACACTTCACATAAATGATATACAGCAAAGTGTCTCCAGCTCTTTTGTCTTTGTCTCCAGATTTTAATTACCATCAATCTCTATAGCGAGTATGTTTTATGTAGACAAATCAGAGAGGTTTACAGAGTGTTCTTGTGCCTGAACCTTTCCCTTCTTATGCTTCCATATTGACACCGTAAACTGACACAGATTAGTTGTGTGGTCAGATTTAGCTCAGTGTTCATCACAGTGGTGACATCATTTAATGAGCTCTCAGTGTTGGCACTGAACAGAGGGATGCAGTATTATGGAAGAAGAAGAAAAAACCCGTAATGGAAGATTTCCCTTGCAGGAAATTAAAAAGTCTCTGAAGAACACAAATGACACAATGACAAATTTCGCCCTTTATCCCAAATTCCAAGAACTTCAAAAAGTCTTTGATGATAAACGTTGCTATTTAAAATCTTCAAATGTTCAGTTAAAGGTCACTGGACTACCTCAATACCATGGAGTCTTTTAAACTAGTCATACTGTTGTTGCTGAGCAATCAAACATGGCGGAGGAAGGAATGATTCAGTCTCAGCAAGGCATATTTTCTACAGCACTGATTCACTCTTGCTCTCCTGGAGGTCTCTAACGCCCACCACATCCGTCATTTCCTCAGCTCCATTCCTTCCCACTTCCACCTACACCTCTTCACTCTCACACTCTCCTTTCTTTCACCACCCTCAAGAAGCATGAGTAAGAGAGATACAGACATTTCATCAGACGGACAGAGGAGAAAAGGTGAACTCGAGCAGCCCACTCTGAGGAGTAAGAGATGACATGTCTCTTTATACTCTCGCCACCATCACAGATAATGGGAGGAAAACAGCAAGAACATGTTGGGAAAGGAGGATTTATCATGGGGGAGTGTTTCACCCTGCAGTAATTCAAATATTATGGTCTACGAGTTGAATAGCCTTTGAAAACATTCATGCTAAGCTCTCTCGTCAAACAATAGTTTAATGTAGCTGCATTATTGATCAAAATAAAAGCAAAATCACGATATGGCTTAGTGTAATCATCAAACTGCAAAAGTTGTGATTTAATAAAATAAATAAATGCATAGTGTGTTATTCTTATACCGTGCATTTGTGTGCGCAACATGCACGTACAATCTTCTCAAACTTGTAAATAGAAGTGCTTATAAACCAGCAGTTGTCAACAAAATGGAAGCTTAAAGGGCTTCTTAGGATTTTCCGCCAAAATAAAAGCTTGATATTTTAAGAAATTAGTATTGTAATTTTACATTTTTACTGTAAAATAAAATTATTATTCCCATTATTTAAAATTTTTATTTAAGGGAAATATTACAATAGCAATATTTCTTATTTTATTAATATCTTATTTAACAATAATAATAATAATTTGTCCTAATTGTGCAGCCCTACAAAAAAAAAATCACATTTTAAATAACAAATCACAATTTTTATCTAAATTATATTTTCCCCCCATATCATGCAGCCCTGGCTTCATGTGATTTACACAATTAGGACATGTTCCTGGATCAAAATTATTTGCTGGTTCTGGAACATCATCCTGCATCATCTGCAAAACATTGTCCACTGAATTTAGGGGTAGGTAGGTTGATTCAGGAACACATCATACTTCAGTAAACCACATTGTGCTTGAAGAGGGCTTTGCTAGACCTTGTTTAGATATTGAAAAAACAAGTCTATGCCACATGAGCTCATGTTTAGGTAGGCGGGCTGAGCCCCTCTGAGACTGAAACCTTAGAACCGCCTATGGCACATGAATATTGTTAGCAATCAGTGGTTAGCACAAAATGGAATCTGATATTGCAAATGAAAGCTACAGTACACACAAAATTATACAGTTTGCTAAATATTTTCCTACCTTGTATTCTTGGAGTTGCTGTTTAATGACCTCCACTTCTGTCCCCACGATGGCTTGTGTGTTCAGCACCTCCTCTGCCTGTCCCAGTAACCCCTGTAGGCCGGCCAGTCGGGTGTAGAACTCCTTAACACGTTCTTCTGCTGCTTCTATGAGTGCCAGGCGGTTCTGGCCTCGCTCTGCCAGCTTGCCTGCCTGCCTGCTCAGGGCTTCGGTTTCTCTCCGGAGGGCTAGAAGATCAGGAGAGCTTCCCTCTCTACGTAGCATAGTTGTACATTCCCCACCATGACCCTCCAGCTCAGCACGGAGGGCATCAAGTCGGCTCAGGAAGCCCCTGACAGCGTCAGTCTGCGAGGCCAAGGAGTCAGCATCTCGTCCCACAGGGCTAAGGCTGTCCAGCTCGTCATCCAAATCAGCCAGGCGGGAGAATATGTCTCGAACATGTGACTGGACCTCTCCCACGCCTTGCAACCGGGACTCCAAGGATGAGCAGCACTGCTCAGTCTGTGGGGGAAAGAAAGGGGACACATGTAGGTAAAAGGAGCTGAGATTGTGGGCCATTTCTACTATGCAGTGGATGTTCATGACCCAATCATATGTTTCTAAATGTATTGTTTAAGTATTTTAATATTAATATAATAAGTAACATTAACAAGATTTCCCAATAACAACCATTTCTCTTGATTTCTATCCCTAACCGAACTGGACCCAACTGAGCTGGATGATGGCACACTTGTTTTCTATAGCTGACTTGAACTCCTTTCATATTTGATGATCTTTACACAGTTTTTGAATCAACACTGCACTGACCTCTATAAATATGAACTATTAAACTATTAAAAATGCACAAGACAAATCGGGACCAACATCTTATTTCAGCAAACATGACATGAGCGCAGACATAAACTACAGATCAGGTTATATATAACATCCCAACTACCCCCTGAGTCCTGACACATTCCAGAGGCTCCTGATCATGTGCAGATTCTCTCACCTTCTCAGTAACTTCTTCAAACTCTTTTTCTGTATCACGAGCCTGCTGCATTAGCTTCTGGCCACCATCTTCGCCGGCTCCGGATATCTCGGGTGCATCCTGCAGCAGCCCCTGAGCTAGATTTCGCAGGTACACCACCTGTGGTTGTACAGAGTTTAAGAGTTCCTGTTGGCTACGCAAACGCTCAAGGCTTTTGTTGCTACAAGCTTGTGGCCCAAGTGCCTCCTGAACCTCGATCTGATGCTTGGCTGCTTCGAGTCTTCTCTCTACAGCCAGTCTGCCATCTTCAAACTCCTTTAGTCTGCTTCCCAACTCCTCTAGCTGAGCCTTGCGTCCCTGTAGTTGCTCAGAGAGGCTGTCTAACCTGCGATTAAGCTGAGCCTTTTCATCCCTCACTTCCTCTTCGCCAGCGCAACTCTGCTCCAACAGCTGATCTGCTGCCGTGTTCAGAGACTCTAAGAGAGGGCGACGACGATCTAAGTCCAGACTCAACTGTCTAGCCTTTTGCAAAGCCTCGTCTAAGGCGGTGGAATCCAGCGATGGGTGGATCTCTGCCTCCCTTTCCTCACATTCTGCCACCCAAGGTACAAGCTCATTGCGATGTTGTTGGTAAAGCTCAGCACGGGATAGCGTGTCTTTTATTCGACAGTGTTTCTCTGTGGTCTGTTGGTTCATCCCCTCCCAGTCTTGCCGTAAGGTGTTTAATCGAGTCTGTAGGGCTAATCGCTCATCTCCAGCAGGGAGGGATGCCAGTAGAGATGTCCCCTCAGCCTGGATGAGCTCATAGGATCCACGTTGTTGAGCTATGGCTCGCTGGAGATCCTCTTGATGGGCGAGAAGGGTCTTGAGAGTGTCAGGTTGGCAAGGGAGGGCTTCAGAAATCCCAGCTGTGTGACTTCCAGCCTGCCCATCCAACCAGCCATGTAGCTCGTCAAACATCTGTTGGAACTGTTGAGTGCTCGACAGGGCGGCCTGCAACTGGGACAAGCCATCAGCTGAAAGACATCAGTGAGAGGGACAGTTAGTATTATATACATTACATACACAAAAACGTATATTATGGCAGGGTCAGAGACTATCGGGGTTTGGGGCAAAAATGCTACCAAAATAAATAGAAATGCCACCCCAAGTTCAAGGGGGAAAAATGCCTCTGCAACGTTAAACTAAATCTATTAAACGCAGTTGTTGGGGGTGTCCCCCTTGGTTCAAATCGTGTTCTGGGGTAGGGGGATGGTTTTCCCCCTTGGTTCAAATTCCGGTGATTAAAGGGACAGGGGCAAATATGGCCCCTTAATGAAAAAATTTCTGACCCTGCATTACGGTAAATGTTACTCACCAGCTCGTTCTTCTAGGTTCTTGAGGGGGCCGCTCACACTCTCCAGTCTTTTGTGCAACTCATCTCTGAGATATGGTTCGGCCACAATTGTACTGAGCTCCGTACACAGCTGCTCAGCCTGGGCCAGTTGACCCCGTCTCTGTTCCAGCTCAGAGCGGATCTCCCCTGTTTCCTGAAGCCTACGTCGTAGGGCTTCAGGTTGAGCACTTAGAGAGGCCTGCGCATCCAGCCTCTCGCCTAGATTGGCCACACTTTGAGACAGCTCCCTGAGAAGTGCCAGGTAGCGCTCGCTGGTTCCCTGTGCCTGGTCGATCTGCTGCGAGCGGCCCGTGAGGTGAGAGGTGAGTTCTTCCCACTGACGTGAAATGTCGGCCAGCTCCTGCCTCACCTCATCTAGGTCCTGTCCATCTCTAGAACCCTCGTCTCCAGTCGGAGAGAGGATTCCCTCTGCCGCCCGAGTCAGCTGGTCAAACTGGGGTTGCCGTGTCTCAAACTCACGTAGCATGAACTGACAGGGGGAAAAAATATTTTAAACTGACTAGTGGTGAAACCGATTAGTTTTGACTACAAAATGTATAATTTAATTTAATGTAATGTGAGGCATGAGTCGATAAAAAAAATTAAAGAATAGACATCTGCACACTGGATGGATGTCAGCATAGCTCTAGAAAGTTTGGGATTAATAAAACAGCATAATGTTTTGACCAGTCAAGGTCTTCATCAGAAACAATCCTCATGTTGAATGTAGGCACAGGTGATTTCCAATGATTAAAATGTTTTCTACATGAACTATTACATGAAAAAACCCTGATCAATAAGGGCTGATCAACAATGTAACACAAACACTGACAATTTTTTAGACTTTATTTATTAACCTGTATTTAATGAATATTGTGAAAAGACCCTATACTGTCATGTTCATAGATTTGTTGTCCAGGAAGGGAATTTGGCAGACAAAACAGGAAGATATCATTAAAAAACAGTTTACCTGCACTTGCTGTTTCTGTGTGTTGAGCATGTTGGGGTCGATACTCAGTGGGCCTAATACACTCATCATCAGCTCTTTCTCTCGTAGCCATGGTCCTAATTGATTGGCTGCTGCTGCAAAACTACCTAGCCTATCAGCACACGCCTCCAATTCAGTCTGCTTCTGTGCTGCAGTCTGATTGGCTTTCATCCACCGTGAGTCTAGAAGAGAGAGCGATATTTAGAAATAAAAAATATACTCAAGTGACAGTGAATAGTTGTTTAGATACTAAAGGTAGCAAGAACCACAGAGAATTATGATAATACACACAAAGTAATCTGGTTCCCTGATTTCCTGTTCAATCAGACAGACTTTTTTAAAAAAGAGCATTTTTGTGCGGTCCTAGTGACTCACAGAAAGTACCAGACTATTTATCTGAGATTTGCATTCTGTTTAAATAAAGCACAATGGATAAAATAAATTCCCTTAACAGGTTGCACTTTGACAACAAATGGAATGCTTTAAAATGTTTTAAAGCAAGAGCTCAGGATATTTGATCTGGAAAAGACAAGGTCAGAGCTCTTCTTGGAGCTTACATTATTTTCAGCCTTCTGTTTTCTGCATTTCTTCTCTCGCTTTGTGACCAACTAATAAATACTAATGCACTTTTATGTCACTAGTTAGTTGTTGCTATAGGGACAAAGTCCATTAAACGGAAATGCAATTAAAAATACTGTATGCAAGGATACCACGTTTTAAAACACTTCACTGACCAATGTCTTCAAGCTGACGTTTCCATGTCTCCGCTTCAGGAGAGTCTGGATTATCTGTTATTAGCTGCTTCAGAATGTTCTTGAGATCCTCCACTTTCCCAGAATGCTCGGCAAGCTCAGAAAGTAAAACCTGGACACAGATACATGTCTGTCAGCTAATTCACAATGTAATCACATGAAATCAAAGGGTTTTTAAACTATGGGATAAAATAAAAGGCAAAACTAAAAATAATAAAATACATTTGCTGGCTGTATTTAACTATAAATTATTTGATCATTTGTGGGGGCCTGTAGTTTGATACCCCTGTCAAGTATATAATTCTATTAAGATGCTACCTTGGTCTCTTGGGCTTGAGCACGCACCACCTCTGGCCGTGAGGGTGACGCAGTCTGCCCTTGTGCAAGGCTCTGTTCACGGGGGCCAAGCCACTGGATGAGAGCCTCAGTGCCCTGCCTGGCCTTCTGCCGCAGGTCAAGAGAGGCCTCTTGCCTACCCTTCCTCTCCCTCAAGTCACTGCCCAGCTGTTCATACTTGCAGTTCACATCTGCCACTGCCACCTGGATCTCTGTCAAGTCTGAGGGTAAGAGCGAAGAAATGTTGACGTAAGTACAGTCAGAGCAGGCCAATGACAACGCCAAATAGTTATAAAATTGCATCATGTTTGTGCTATTTTTCCAAGCAATGATATACAAGCTGAAGGATAAGCATATACATTAATTTTTGATTTTTTCACGCGCATGACAAAGTCATCAAAGTTGAAAATTTAACTTGTGCGCAAAATTGGAATATTGCATAAAACATTTGTGAATAAAGAGACATTTCTGAGCAAAAAGAAAACAAAAAAATCGTAAATTCCTGGGAATTTGGCGCAAATGATCTGCTATAATATGAAAATTGCTGCAATTGTGCCTCTGTGGCTCTTTCTTCTGCATTTGGATGCCTGGTATTTGGAAACACAATCATGTGATGACAGACTTTGACTCAGGCATTGCAGAATGATCAAACCAACATTTGAAATACTGTACAATGAAATTGGTCAGCTGGTTAGTCCAGTTGTCCAGTCAAAATCACATCCACTGCTGAGGCAAAGTCACATTGAGTTTTTTGTTGCGCATCAAGGGATTTATTCTGTAAATGTGCTTCCTTTGTAGATTTATGCACATATCTTCGTATCGGTTAAAAAAAAAAATTATCCACCTCAACTGATAAGTATCAATAACTGATTTTTATGCTCATTTTTAGAATTTATGAGCATCTTTGTGCTTTCATCCAGCGTTTTTTAATGCAATATCCACAAAATCAACATAAAAGTAGGTGGATGAAAACAGTGACAGCTACACTCTCTTCCAGTTTTGTCAATCATTACAATGGGAGTCAATACACTGGATGTTGACCACTGTCTTAACAAACAGATTACATTTTAAAAGATAGTTTGAATAGTCCTTTGTATCAGATTTAAGTGCACTGTGAGTGTGAAAGAATCTTAAATAATTGGACAAATTGGTCATATGCACAGACAGAAAGCAAACTAACGGAACAGGACAAGAAGCAATGCAAAGAAAAATAGGGAGAGTGGGCAAAAGGGTGAGGGAGAGAGATGTGGAGTTATCGCATTTGGGGGTGGAACAGAAAATGTAAATGTCTAATAGAGAAAAGACTCCAGTGATGAAGATGCTGCACAGCTCACTGGCTAAAGGTGTGGAGGAAGCTCACCTTTACAGGTGTGAATGCCATTAACACTGTTGGGGCTGGAAGCACCATTGAGCTGGGAAACACCTGGGAGAAAGACACACAGACACACGCTGAGACAATGCCACAATAATTCACAGGCATGCTGGAGCAGCACACACATACACAAGCAGCTAGACAATCTCAACACATAGGATTTAGACACAGAGACACATATACACATATAAAAACATATGCTCAAAACCAGTAGTCTGGAAGGTGGTAAATGCTTAAAGTGATAGTTCCTCCAAAAACACACCCTCGTGTCATTCCAAACCAGAATGACTTTCTGTCTTCCATGGAGCACAAAAGGAGAAAATTTGAATAACAAACTGGTCGTTCTTTTCCATTCAACAACAAATGAATAGTGCCAAAATTAGATATCTTTACCGGTCAAAAGTATTTTTTATGCTTTTGGAAGAAGATATTACCCCAGTCTTCAGTGTCACATGATCCTTTAGAAATCATTCTAATATGCCGATTTGGTGCTCAAGAAACATTTCTTAATGTTGAAAACCACAGTGCTGCTTAATACTTAACATTTGTGGAAACCATGATGCATTGGCATTCAAATGTTTGGGATAATTAAGAAAGAAGAAGAAGAAAATAAATTAATACTATTATTCTTGTGGCCAGAATCTATAAACTTGCATTTTGTGTTCTTTGGAAGAAAGAAAGTGATACTGTTTTGAACAACATGAACGTGAGTAAATGATTCCTGGTGTACTAGCTAGAGACAAAGAAAAGGAGCATTGGCCCTGAACCTCCACAATGTTGTTTTTCTTACCAGCCTTGTTCTTGGGGGCGGTGATGTTTATAATCAAGTTCTCAAGTTGTGAACTGGTCTTGTTCAACTCATGAACTTGGCTCCCTTGGGTCTCCCATTCTGTGAGCAGATCCTACAAGCAAATTCATAAGACATGTTAATTAAAGCTCACCTCACTAAAAACAGAAATTGATGTCAGAACACTGTAAATAAAGAGAACTACAGTCCTACTTTAAGCTGTTGTGCTCTTCTCTGCAGGCCTTCTGTGATTAGGTTGGGCTCTTTGGCAGGAAGTTGCTCTTGTACCGACTGCAGCCACCTGAGGAGGGAGCCAGAGCGCGAGCGAAACTCCGCCAGTTGCTGAACGCAGCTCTGGATGGAATCAAATCTGTGAAGGACACAGAACAAGTAAGATGAATAAGAACAAACAATGAAAAAATTGGTTTGACTAGATTTTGTTAATGGTCAGCATTCACAACGCTGGCTCCAATGAGGAGACTTGCTCATCGTAAAATAAAACAGCTTTTGTGAATGCACTTGATCTTATTTTTCAATGTTTAAAATGTTTTTAATAAAAATTCTGAGTACATCTTTAACAGCAGAAATTGGTCTTTTAAAGCACCATAACAGAAAAATCTATTGTAAACAGAAAGTACCAGACATCTTTGGCTAACTATCCATCCTATTAATATGGCAACACTAGATGCTACTATTTTAGGTCATGGTGATAGATCAGGACATTGTGTGGGATATTATGCAGAGCCAGACTCCACTCCAGGCCAGCATGCCTTCTACAAATGTTAGCAGCCGTTAGAGTCGAAGGTCATGTCCTAACATGCTACCATTTACATACAGTTTATATTACAATAATCCCACTTCCCACTCACAAGTATTCCTAGAGTTATGTGGAGTAGATTTAGACTTGAACACATGACCATCTCTTTTATGAGTTCTCTCTGAGTACATTTTAAATTCCTAGAGCCCCAGTAGGGCATCTTAAGGAGGGATGTGGCCAAATGGTTTCTATAACGGCAGATACAGTGGTGTCAAATTGGGTTAGCATGATGCTATTTTTTATGGCAGAGAGCATTCAGGCCACATGTCAAATGTCAAAGCAATTAGAGTTGGTAGGGCATCACATTTCAAGATGAAACGATTACAGAGAATAGCTTGGAACAGACTCACTATTGTGCTAATGGCTATAACTGCCAAAGGCATTGAGGGGGCCAATATTACAATATCCTGAATATTTGATACTAGCATTAATTCTACTTCCAGTCTGAAGAAAGATCTGGAAAACAGGAATATTATTGTTAATTAAAACTAAAACTATTAAAACATGTTTGTTAAAATACAAGTATTAGATGAAAAACTAGAAACTAAAAGCATAAGTTGAAGCACTAAAATAAAACCTAAAACTGAAATAAAAAATAAAGTAAACCTAAATAGCAATATTACTCGTAAAAAAATTAACTAATGAAACCTGAAAATATAAAATAAAAGCTCATTCAAAATTTTAACAAAACCTATAACCATTTAAAACAAAAACTAAAATAACACTGGTGCAAAATAATATTTTCACAGCTCTTTCCACTCACCTCTCATTGACATTAGATTCCAAGTGTGCAAAGTCCTCAGAAACCTCTTTGGTTGTGTCCAGAAGGCTTTGTACATTGGCAAGGATCCCAGATTGGCTTAGGTCTGAACCAAGCTCAACAAATGATTTTAATTGACTCGACTCTTGGGTAATTTCTGATCTCACCTCCTTTAATGAAAAAGAGACAAATGATGACACCTTTGGGCATCGGCCAATTAACATGTAATCTTTCAGAAAGTGTGTAAATCTGTGGCCTTATTCTCTAACCTCTATGGTCTGTCTGTAGTCATCCACACTGCAGTCTGGTTGGCCTACTGGGCTGAGTGCCCTTTCTCGACTCTGCGTAAAGCTGCGGAGGTCTGCGCTCTGCCGCTCAAAACTCTCCAACTTGGGCAAAAGTCCCCGCAACTCAGTCTCTCTATCTGCTTGCTTGGTCTGGGCTGCTGTGTAGCGTTGACTCAAGTCTTGCAGTGCCCCCTGCAGGCCAGATGCTGTCGATGCATCTGCAGATTTCAGAAGCTTGGACACTGAGTCCAAGGTGGCATCCACGCTTCCCTGCCTCGAAAGAAGCTCCTGACGTATTTTCTGTGGGGGGGTGGGGGAAGCACCATGTTTATATAAAACAGTTCCAGGTTAATGATCTCCGATACTGATGATTTGATGGTACATTTAACAAAATACCTGATTTTGTGTCAGGGCATCCTGAACTGCTTGAGCAGTGGGCTGGACTGCACCAGGTGATAACGGTAGGCCATCTAACCACGCCAGCAGTGCTTTAAGCCCCTCCTGAACGCTGACTGATTGAGCAACAGCTGTTTGAAGCTCTTTGGCTCTCACTGAGACTGAATCAGACATGGTTTCAAAACGCTTTTCCAAAGCATCTGAAATAACCAGAAGAAAGGTTAAATTACATGCAAGGAATAATGTGTACAGGTCATTAGAACAAAACTTGTATTACTTCAAAGGGTTTATTTTGGAATGGCTGTAAATTATAAATCATGAAATACTTGACATCACAGTGCATTGATTGACCAATCAAAAACGAATATTCCAGAGAGTTGTGAAACACGCCATTGTTTGAGTCAGTGTTGCCGTGTTGGGTTGGTTGGATGCTCAAAAAGACATTTGGTGTGTCTCAATCAGCTCCCTAGTTCAGTAGTCAGGGCATTGATGCTCACTATGATCCCGTAACGGAAGTTCTGAAGCATGAAACAAATCGTGCGAGCCAATTCACCACACATAATGATACGCGATTTTGAAAAAAACAAACCATTATTTAATTATATTTAAACATAAACATATATCGCTAGACAGGTACTAAACATATGTGTATCTTGTAGTCTTGAGTGTGTCAAACAGTTCAAAAGTTATGGCATTTTTTCTAATTCTATGGTTTTGTCACTGTAGTGCCACTGTCTGGCCAATGGGAGCGAGGCCCAGTGTAGACTGGGGGAGTACTACCAACCCTCAAAGTTTCAGGTCTTTAGGCCTTGCGGTTTGGTCTGCCCGATCAGTTTAGAGCAGGAAAAAAACTATAATAAAAAAATCTTACAATTACAATAGGGTTTCAGCACAATGCGCTTGAACCCCTAATGACATTTTACAATATATTAAAATAGCAGTTATTTTAATATATGTATTGTAACATTCAACAATATTACAGTTTTTACTGTAATATTAAATAAATGCAGCCTTGGTACACATAAGGGACATAAAAAAAAACGTAAATCTTACAGACCCTGAACTTTTCAGTTGTGGTGTATGTTCTGTTTTTTGACAAAATGAACCTAAGAAATTACACTCCTTTCAGTAAGTTGTTCGCTGGCAGTGAAAATTAAATTACCTGTAATATTGTTAATATCTGCATTTTTGAGAGTTGGGGACTCCTGAGTGCTGACCAGATCTTTTCCTGCTCTCTTGACCTTCTCAAGCTGTACCGAACGCTCTGCCAACTCATCCTGCAACAGCTGAGAGAAGACAGCAAAAGAGAGAAAAGCTGATTAATCAGGAGGATTCCTAAAGTTATGGAAATAAAATTTTGCTTAGGTGATCATTTCCATTAGTTTATCCATCTGGTCAATTCTTTTGTGAGCTTTCCTTAATTATATTAAAACCAGAAAATAAATAAATAATCCAACCTGTACAGTACTGAGAGTGCTCTGCAATGTCTGGGTGTCTGTTTGCTCTCCGCTGGGTTTAAATACACTCTGATTTTGCTCCTGAGTGCTCAGCCAGGAGTCTAAAGAACCAGCCTCATCTTGGTAGTGCTGGTATCGCTCCAGGAGACCTGAGAGACGGGTGCCAAGTTCTGAGGACTGAAAGATAGAACACAAAACATTCAGCATGTCTCAGTACATTACATGTAATTGCAGACTGAGAGAATATGAGGCTCTGTATTGTACCCACCTTGCTGTGTAATGAAGTGTAGCGCTGTGTGGCATCTTGGAGCTTGTCACTCACTAGCTGTCTGGTTTGCTCCAGAGTTGGATCAGTACAGCCCAACCTCTCCAGGGACCCCTGGACAGAATCCAGAACCTTCTGACCAGATATGGTCACAAAGCGCAGATCTGCTTTGTGACAGATGACATCTTCTGCAAGCTGGAAATATAGAGAAACACATTCTTAAAGTATTTTACGTTCACCCTGAAGTACATTTATAATGTTAGACATCATCACCACTATATTTTGATACCTTTTTGTGCTCCTCTATCCTGTCTTTTATGCCCTTTCCATCGGTTTCTCCTTCCCCAAGTGAACATAGCTCTTGCTCACTCTGATCCAGCCATGTTCCCAGGTTCCCATGCTCCTGCACAAACTTAGCAAACTCGTCTCTGAGGGCATCTACCCTTCTCAGTCTGTCCTGACAGTTCTGGAGACGCTCCTGATGCTGACTTTGTAGTTGGTCCAGTTTTGCCCGCAAGCGTTGTTTCTCCTCTGGTGGCACACTGGAGTCAGGCTGTTCCAGGAGGGAGCGAACAGACTGAGCCACCTGCTGAAGGTGAGCCTGTTGATCTTGTAACTGCTGCAGCTCGGTCTGGTGCAATAAAGAAAAGTTGGAAACTTGACTGAATAAACTGAAATTTAAATGTTATACTGAATATACTTTAAAACGGACTTAATATTAACATTAGAACAGACCAACATTTACAACTGAATGAACTTGCTTTAATACTCTAAAACTGACTGAACTTACTTTAGAACTAAGAACATTAATGCACTTTAGAATGGATTTAACATTGGTAAAACTGAGAATTATTAACATTGATTAAAGAATCTGACCTGAAGCATGTCCCTGTGAGAATTCAGAGAATTCTCTTGTGGTACAGATGACGGGGTGTCAGTGACGGTGTTGCCAAGTGACCTCCTCTTTGAGTCGTCCAATGATGACAATTCTCTGAGCAGTGTGTCTATTCTTTCCTGTGTCTCCTGCATCTGCTCCTCTGCTTTAGCCTTGGGCAAAAGCAAAACTTGACTATGAGTAAATATGAATAATATGTGCTGACAAATAAAAGAGAAATTATATGTGAACAGCTTACTCTTTGTGTGTTCTGATGCAGTGTTGTGACAATGGCAGTGTCTACTTGAGCTAGTGAGGAGTGGATTGATTTTGTAAGTGAGTTGTGCTGCTCCTTCATTTGTGAAAGAGTCCCCTGTAGTTTAGCCCTCTCTTCAGCACTCAGACTGTCACCCCGTTCAGACAGGAATTCCTCCACTGAGCGGATAGTCTCAGTTAACATGTCACTTTTGATCTGAAGGTCCTTCTCCACCTCCTATAGTTAAAGGGTACAAACAGTAACAATAAACCAAACATTAAAATGAAAGAAACAAACATAAAATTAAAGGTGTGTGTAATAAAGCTGCATTCCCCACCCCCTTTTGCTAGTAATCATATATTAATACTTTTCAGACAATAAGTAAATGTCAGATGTGTCTTTTTCTTACCTTGAGCTCGCTTTGCTTCTGCTGTAACGCATTCACATCATTGGACTCAACCCCAACTCTCTGATTGGCCAGGAGGCTGGCAGCACCAGCCAACCACATTGTGAGATTCTCCAGTTTTTGAGAGCATTCTGCCTTCTGCTGCTGCACAACCTATATCCCACCGTAAGAAAGTGGGTAAGAAAAGTGAGAAAAAAAGTTTTGCATTTGATATATTATAATTCAAATTAAGTGTTCATCTTTTAACCCCACCAAACTCTCACTAATGTAAAAGTGTCCGGTATCACACAAAGTAAACAATGTACACTGGTTGAGCATGATGTGTCCAAAGTCATAACACAAAGCACCCAAAAACACTCAACAAGCAGAATAATAAAGGCCTTAGGACAACAAATTAATTATCTCATCTGGATATTTTTCTCTCTAAAAAAACAAGCAAGCTATACAGTGAGGCTACATTTAAATCTTTAGCCTTTTCCAATTGTGTCTTCTGAGGCAATCTGTAAGAGCAAGGCAGACAGGTTAATACACACGTTATGTTCACACGCAGCTAGCAAACTCAAGTTTGAAATGCAGGTGGCTACGAACAGGGCTCAACAATAAGGAATTATGTTTATTTAAATAAGGTATAGTTTTCTATCTAGCTTGTATGCATGTTTTGTCAAAAGAAAACCGTGACTTGTGATAGTCTTGAGACCATTCGTTAGAATGGGCTCAGAATTATGCTGTATACACATTCAAAATCAAACCACCACATGGCATAATTTACCCCAAAAATGTAGGAAGGTAAAGTATGAATATTGTGACTTTTGCACAGTATGAACTGTATAGCTATAAATTTTCTCATGTCTTTACAAATTGAAAACATATTAATTTGTTGTAATTTCAGTAATTTAATCAAATAAAATAAAAAATATATATAAATTATATAATATTTTGCCAAAATATGCTACTAAGGCAACTAAAAATCTAAACCACTGTTTTGACTGGGCCAGCCACCAAAAGTCATTATTGTGGAGTCCTGCAGAAGCATTATTGAAACAAAAGATCAGCATTATCAGCAATACTGGCTCTATAAAATTAACCAAATAAGTAGAACTTACTTAAAAGTACATGCATGTGAAGATCATTTTGACAAGTATTCAAGTATTCATGCATGCATCAGTAGTATGGTTAACTGTTACCACAAATGTTCTGTTCTCATTGCATTATACAGTAAATCCGTTTAATTGAACTGCTTAACAATCATTCGGTAGAGATAAAGTAAAATTGAACATTGTTGTTGTTAAAATAGCAGCACAAGCATTTATTCATCTGTTTGCAAACCTCTCTATCCCTTGTAGTTTGTCTCTCTTTTTCCATTTTCTCTTCTTTTTCTTTCTGTTCTTTCTTCATTCGTTCATTCTCTCTTGCCAGCTGAGCTGATAGTGCCTCTGCCCTGGCATGACTAAGACCAACACCCTGGTGAAAAACCCTCTGTAGCTTCTCCAGCTGCCCAAGGAGATGCCTGCTCTGATCAGGCAGCAAGTCCTGAGCATGCTCAGAGATAAACACCTGAATATTGAACGCAACATTGCTGACTTCATTGGATCGGGCAGTGAGAGAATTCTGTAAATGCTGTAGGGGGAAGGGGGAAAAAAAGATATCATCACAGTAACTACAAATTTAAATGCATGTAAATGCTAGATAAGATATTATCACTGTTGATGTTTTACCTGGCACAACTGTTGCTTACGAGTGATCTCTGCCACTGTCAGTCCATCTACCCCTGTTTCTTCCTGCATTTGTGTCTCAGTCTCCTTAAGCCACCTGAGAAGTTTGTCAATTTGCTCTTCCAAAGATTTCAGCTGATTGCTTACAGCTTCCTGCAAAAATATAAAAATCATGCAGAGATTTAAATGAAACTGCTATGACTGCTAAACTGTTATGAATTTTTTTTTTAATGAATTTTTCTTACATTTTGTGCATCCTGTTGTGCTTGTAACCCCTGCAAAGTATTCTTGGCAAGTTCCCTGGATGCACTGTAAGCCCGGGCTAAGCTTCGCCCATCTTTGTTCAGGGCCATAAGCAGCTGAGGTGGAACATCCTGAGGGTGAGACTCCAGTAACTGTGTCACAGCTTTAGTCTCCTTGTGCACTTCTGGTTCCAAGTCACTAATTTCCAGGAAAAGAACCTGAAAAAAGAAATAAATGAAAATACACCCCTTGTTAGCTTAAAGAACCTGTTATATGTCAAACATTTTGCTGTAATACAAAGCTTGTACCTCCGTCTGTCTGATTATGTCATCAAGAGCGGAGAGACTTCGACCAACAGACTGTTGTTGCTGCTGCTTAAGGCGGACCTCGATGTGTCTCACCATGGAGAGCAGGGCCACAATCTGTTGGTCATGCTCTAAGCACACTTGGCGGGCAAGTGAGGACTGAAAAGTGAAGGAAAATTATTAAAAATAATCAAGTAGACACTATTTACAATAAACAATATAAAAATCATCAAGAAAGATCTTTATTATTTACCTTGCTAGCTTTTGTAGTGTCCCTGCTTATTTGTTCAATATTTATTTGAATTTCTTCAGGTCGCCTCTCCACTATACTCTCTGCATATTCCTCCACCTCTTCTTTCTGTGTGGTAATGGACTCTAGGATCACCTCCATAAGGGGTAGTCCAGAAATGTTACATTCTTGGATAGAAGGTACATCTGTAGCTTCATAATCACTGAAAGGGTTCTCCTTGTCTCTTTCTTGATGAACTTCATTGCTTACCTTCTTCATTGCAGTTTTGGCAATTTGTAAAGGAGTACACACCTCACTTGACAGAAGCTCTTTGGAGGCCTTCACTACTGGGATGTCAAGGACACATTTGAGGGGTGTTGCTTCAGCAACTTCACTGTCAGTCACTGCAGTGCTTGATGGCAAAGTCAATTCAATCTTAGAGTCTATCAACTTTTCATCTTCTCTATATAATGGCTCAATGTTTTGTTCTTCAGCTGTTCTTTCTTTGTTTTCCCCTTCTAAATTCTGGATTGGAACCAGCTCTTTCTGGTTTATGTCCACAATGTCATCAGAGGTCTTCTTAGATGGAATATTCAGATTCATAGCATCCCCACTTAATCCGGTGTTTGCACACTTGTCATGTTGATCTTCTTCCTGTTTTTGAAGCTGTGCTTTAGCTGAGGAGCATGCATCAGTATCAGACCCAGGTAGAACATCCTCTGCAATGTTTAGCGCTGACCTTTCAACTCTTTCTTTCATTTCTTGCCCCGTTTGCTGTAGTCTATTGCCCTCCTCCTTACTTTGAGGAGGCTTCATGCTTGTCTTTTCAACAAAAGTTTCCTCTTGGGTGGTCATGCGGCTTTCTCCATTACTGGCTATTTGACGCATTGCTTCTAATTCTTCAGCAGCTTGTTTTTCACTCACTCCTCGCTCAAATACCTTCCTAAGAATGCTTTCCTTAGCTTTCATCAAAAGAATTTCCTTCTGTGCCATTGCCTGGTTGGCTTTCTCAAATTCACACTTCACACTATCTTTCTCATCTGACTGATTGCTTTGAGGTTGGGCCTCAGGGATCACAGACTTCTGCTCGTTATGACTCTCATCATCTCTTTTCTCTTCTCCTTCAACAATAAAAACTTGCTTAGCTTTTTTACTTTTGCTTTTCTTCTTCCTCTTCTTTTCTGATATCTCAGTGCCAAGGTCCTTAAATACCTCAATAGCTTCCTGACCCTGGTCTATTTTTTTTATAGCTGTGACACTAGGTGTTAGAGTCTTCTCTTTCTGTTTTGCATTGTTTTCATGATCAGACTCATGTTTGGGGGTCTTGGATTCATTAGAAGTTCTATCCATCCCTATTTCCAAATCTTTGCCTTGTACAGTCTCGTCGCTCTCTGGCACAGGTGCAATGCTACCACTTGCATGTGTTGTCTGTGATAGCTGTACTTCGATCCCCTTCTCTTTGTTATCTTTCATCATAGGCTTTCTACTAGTGGTAAAGCTGTCTTGTCCATCAACCTCTGTTTTTCCTATAGGTGAAATTCTGGCTGAGGTGTCTAAAACTTGTGGCTTTTCAGCAATTTCCATTTTAGCTTGCTTACCATTTTTACCTCTGCCTTTCTTTTTTCCTGTCTTTGTGGGTGTAGAAGCACAAGGATCCAATCCAGTCTTCTGCCTGTCCTTGATTTCCTCCGTTTTGGACACCAACTGATCTGCTTCTAGCTTGAAACTATGCCCTTCTATTTGCTTTATAGATGGTTTTTGTTCCTTGTTTTGCAAGCTATTATCACTGTCTGAGAAAATGACTTTAGAGGTTGCAGGCTCACTTACTGTCTGACTTTGGATTTCTGTCTCTCCTTTTGTTTGCTCTGTAGATGGAATTTGTTCCTTGCTGTTATCAGTGCTTTCTGAGGAAATAGCCATAGAAATTGTAGATTCATTGACTGTCTGCCTCTGGATTTCCATCTCTATGGTTTGGTCATGTGAAGATATTGAGTTCTTAACTTCAACATTTTGCCATTTTATCTCAGAAATCTCTTGG
Organism: Romanogobio albipinnatus; assembly: GCA_023566225.1. Lineage (NCBI taxonomy): Eukaryota > Metazoa > Chordata > Actinopteri > Cypriniformes > Gobionidae > Romanogobio > Romanogobio albipinnatus. The sequence continues at coordinate 14,634,334 of CM042261.1, read as the reverse complement.
GATTGCTCAGGGCTTTGGATTGGCTGTGATTTGATATCTTTGCTTTTTGTGGGCTTTATCTCTTTAATGGCCTGTTGAAGTCTTTTCTCTGCTTTCAAGGTAAATTCAGTCAGGACCTCCAAAGATGTGTCATTTCTGTTCTCCACCACTGCATCAACCAATTGCTCCTTGTTTCCTGAACCAGGACAGACGTCAAACATTTCAAGCTCCTCTGTTTTTAGAAGATCTGCATCTTTTATTTCAGCCTCTCTAATATTAGTGATTTTATTAGGGCTGACATGATCTGATACCATCTCAGGAACAAGAGGACAAGATGTTCTATTCGTTGATGAGGCTGATATTTTGGAACTTTTCCTCTCATTTTCATCTACATGGCACATGTCGTGTTGAAGTTCTGCACCCATTTTTGTTGAAATAAGCCCATATCCAATTGCCTCAGTGATGCTGGGGACCTTCTGTCCACTGGCTGGATTGATCAGCCCCCCCTTTAAGAGTTGATTTGTTGCAATACATTTAGCTATGTCTTCATCAACTAAGCCTTTAGTTATAGCCTCTGGAAGAGGCAAACGCTCTCCACTGTAAATGTTAATGATACCCCCTGTATCTGCTTGACTCTGCAATACTCTCGCTGCAGGTATGGGATCCACTTGGCCTGCTTTAATTGCCTGTGGTAAGGTCATCATTTCATTAGTTTGTTTATTTGGAACACCCCTGAAGGGTCTCACTTCAAGAAACCTCCGTCCTGTCTCAATGTCAATTTTACCCTGGTTTATCAGCTCAGAGTAAGGCACAATACGGGCATTACGAGGGTCCAACAATCCGCTTTTCACATTGGGTAAGTCCATAGCTTTATTTGCCGTTTCATCATCTAGAAGGCCTTTAGAGACAGCCTCACTCAGAGTAAGCCTGCTTTTTGATGCATCATCATAAATGGAACCTGTAGATGCTTGAAGAAGTGAAGCGTCTGGGTCTAAATTAAATGGTTCCTGGCCCATGAAAGCCTTTTCCAGTGCTTTTAACTTTGGAGCTATTGTGTGATCCATGAGCCCCAGGTCTAGTGCATCCACAACAGTGAGGCGAACACCAGAGCCATGATGCACAATGCCACCTTCTGCAATCTGCTGACTTAAAATCATGTGAGCCACATCTTGACCAATTATGCCAATCTGAAGGGCTTGTTCCAGTGGGACTGGCTTTTTGGTTTTTGGGTCCACCACCCCTTTCATTTGTAACTGTAGCGCCAACTTGGTTTGCATTGCATTTGGATCTGAACATTTTCCCCGACATGACTTTTCCAATGCAAGAAGCTTCTCCTTCCTACCCTCTTCAATCAACCCAAGGTTGGCTGCAAGGGTAACTGATACCTTCTTGTCTCTTTGCAGGTCAACTATTCCCCCCGAAACGACCTGGGCTTCAAGGAGGCGAGTAGCTGTATCAGAGTCCAACAGGCCTGCTTCAGCAGCATCCTTAACTGAGCAGAGCCGACCATGCTCCACATCAATTACACCGGCTAAAGTCTTTTCTGAATGAAATGCACAGGTCATCAAGTTTTCATCCAATAGACCTTCTTGCATCACATCCTCAACACTAAGTGACTTACAGGCATTAATATCCAGAAAACCATTAAAGAGACCAGCCTTTTCCATAAGCTTAATAGCAGTGTGCCCTGGAAGCAAACCCTGTGCCAGAGCTTTATCCAAGATAACTTTTTGGCCACCTACAGTTACAAGACCACCTTGTTGCAGTTCCATAGCCATACTCTCTAGCTTCAAATCATCATCACTTAGTTCCAAAGACAATGTCTTCATTTCTGAAGGGTCTAATTTCTCATCTTTATCAGGTTTATCAAAAATGTCTTCATTCACCTCTTGTTCAACCATCTTCTTTAGTTCTTTCGCTGACTGTTTTGCTGTCTTGTCTTCATCTGACATGATATTTAGCTGATCATATTGTCCTAATTTGACAGTATCTTGGATTGAAGGTTGTGCACTGCTTTCACCCATGTCACACAATTTTTGTTCAGTCACCTCTGGAAATATCACACTACTCTCTGCTTGTTCCGGCTCAAGTGTTTGCATATTTTTAGATTCATTTTGTGTTGAATCTATAATTTGATTTTGAGAGAGCAACCCGCTATCTGGTATAGACTTTGGTAGGGTTGAGCTTGTATGCAAAGGCACTACTAAGGTTTGGCCTGTCCCTGTTGATGGTGCAAGATGCTCCTCTGCCTTTTTTATAGTCTCAACCATATCAGTCTTCTTGCTGGCAATTTGTTTTGTTTTAATCTTGGGTTCATCATATTGTTCAGATTGCAGAACTTTATTTCGCCAATACTCTTCTTGTGAAGGCTCTATAAATGCTGTTTCTGTGCTTGTCAAGGTTAGAAGTTCTTCCTTTGATTCTTTTATAGTCTCACCCATTTCAGTGTTCTTCCAGTCAATTTCATCTTTTTTAATCTTAGGTTTATCAAAATTTTCGGATGACAGAACTTTGTCTTGCCAGACCTCCATTAAATTTCCCTCTGTGCCTGTCAAGGGTGCAAGATCTTCCTCTGCTCTTTCTATTCTCTCACCCATACCAGTGTTCTTGCAGGCAATTTTACCTTTTTTTACCTTGCTGGCAGTTTCCTCTTTTTTAATCTTGGGCTCTTGATAATGTCCTGATGACAGAACTTTCTCTTTATGTAAAGGCTCTATAAAAGCTTTGGCTGCTCCTGTCAATGGTGCTAGAGCTTCCTCTGCTCTTTCTATTCTCTCACCCATACCAGTGTTCTTGCAGGCAATTTTACCATTTATAATCATTGGTTCTTCATATTGTCCTGATGATAGAACTTTCTCTTGCCAAACAACTTCATGTGAAGGCTCTATAAATGTTCTTTCTGAGCCTGTCTCCTCTTGTCTTTCGATTGTCTCACCCAAGTTAGTCTTGCTGGCAGTTTCATCTTTTTGAATCTTGGGCTCTTGATAATGTCCTGATGACAGAGCTTTCTCTTTTAAGTTATCTTTATGTAAAGGCTCTATAAAAGCTTTGGCTGCTCCTGTCAAGGGTGCTAGAGCTTCCTCTGCTCTTTCTATTCTCTCACCCATACCAGTGTTCTTGCAGGCAATTTTACCGTTTATAATCATTGGTTCTTCATATTGTCCTGATGATAGAACTTTCTCTTGCCAAATAGCTTCATGTGTAGGTTCTATAAATGTTCTTTCTGAGCCTGTCTCCTCTTGCCTTTCGCTTGTCTCACCCAAGTTAGTCTTGCTGGCAGTTTCATCTTTTTTAATCTTGGGCTCTTTATAATGTCCTGATGACAGAACTTTCTCTTTTAAGTTCTCTTTATGTAAAGGCTCGATAAAAGCTCTTGCTGCTCCTGTCAAGGGTGCTAGAGCTTCCTCTGCTCTTTCTATTCTCTCACCCATACCAGTGTTCTTGCAGGCAATTTTACCTTTTTTAATCGTTGGTTCTTCATTTTGTCCTGATGATAGAACTTTCTCTTGCCAAACAACTTCATGTGTAGGCTCTATAAATGTTCTTTCTGAGCCTGTCTCCTCTTGTCTTTCGATTGTCTCACCCAAGTTAGTCTTGCTGGCAGTTTCATCTTTTTTAATCTTGGGCTCTTTATAATGTCCGGATGACAGAACTTTCTCTTTTAAGTTCTCTTTATGTAAAGGCTCTATAAAAGCCCTGGCTGCTCCTGTCAAGGGTGCTAGATCTACCTTTGCTCTTTCTAATGTCTCACCTATTTCAGTGTCTATACAAGCAATTTTACCTTTTATAAACTTGGGGTTTTCAGGTCTTTCTGGAGACAGAACTTTCTCTTGCCAGTCTTCTTTATTTGAGGGCACTATAAAGGGTCTGTCTTTAACCGTCAAGTGTGGAAGATCTTCCTCCGCTCCTTCTATAGTCTCAACCATATCAGCCTTATTGCTCTCAATTTCATCTTTTTCAATTTTGGGTTCTTTATATTCTCTTGATGACAGAATTTTTTCTTGCCAAACCTCTGCATGTGAAGGCTCTATAAAACTTCTGTCTGTATCTGTCAAGCATGCAAGATCTTCCCCTGCTCCTTCTAAAGTTTTACCCATGTCAGTGTTCTTGCTGTCAACGTCATCTTTTACATCTGCATGGTCTCTCGATGACAAAACTTTTTCTCGCCGAATTGCTTCATTTGAAGGCTCTATAAAGGCTCTGTTTGTTTCTGTAAGCGGTGCAAGATCTTCATTTTTTTCTATTGTCTCTCCTATATCAGTGATCTCGCAGGCAATTTTACCGGTTATCTTGGGTTGTCCATACTCTTCTGAAGACAGAAATTTCTCTTGCAAAACCACTTTATGCAAAGGCTCTATAAAGGTTCTTTCACTGACCATCAAGGGTGCAAGATCTTCCCCTGCCACTTCTGTTGTCTCTTCCATATAAGAGTCCTTGAGGTAAATTTTAGGTTCTTCAATTTTTTGTAAATCTTCTTCAATCCTGCTCATAGCTATGCTGTCCACTGTAACTCTAATGTTGTCAGAGATTTTGTGTTGGACTGGTCCGGCAAGGTTTGTGGTTTTAACTTTTTCACATATTAGTTCTACCAATTTTGGTTCTAGTAGTACTAGGCGTTCTCCTGAGTGAGCATTAATGTAGCTGTGTGTCATCACTTGAGTGAGAAGGTTGTTTTGAACCTGCTCTTCTGACGTGCCTTCCTCTGTGATGGAAGAGTCATAATTGATATCTGCATGTGAGGCAGGGGGTGGTGACGAATAGGCAGATCCTGAACTCAATCGCTTCATATATGAGGAACTTGACTGAGTCAAATGGGGAAGGACATCTGGAACCTGTGTCTGTTTTAGGATCTCCACTGCCTGAGGGTGAAGTATCTTCTCAGCTTGATGCAGAGGGACCACCTGTCCACTCTCAGGCAGATATACTGCAACAACAGAATGACGTTTTCTCAGGGCTTTTGCAGCAAGCTCTCTATTGACAACACCCTGCTGAAGTGCCTCGCTTACAGGAAGCAGCTCTCCTGATTCTGGCCACAGTATTGCCATAAAAGACTGGAGAGATTCCAGTACACGTAAGGCTATGCGCGGAGAGAGGAGGTCTCTTTCTATGGCCTCATCCAGCTCTAAACGGTCCCCACTGACTGGATCTATTATTCCCCCTGCTTGAAGCTGTCGTGTCATAAGGGTGCAGGCCAAGTCCTGATCCATCAGGCCATGCCGGACAGCCTCATTAACAGTCAATCTGTGTCCTGACCGGGGGTCTGTGATACCTCCAGCAAACAACTGAGCCTCTAGAAGTCGAACTGTGACATGACGGTCAATGAGCCCCTCTTGAACAGCACGGAAAATTCCCACCTTTCTGCCAGAACCCAAGCAGACAGTTCCTCCTGGTTTCTGTTTAACTGGAAAAAAACGCAGACCTGTCTCCTGATTGAGAACACAACGCTGTTGAAAGTCAACCAGACTTAATTTTTCCGCTGTATTTGGATCAATAAGTTCTCGTCGTTGAAGACAGGACTGCAGCTTTTGACAAAGATCGGTGGACAGCAATCCCTTCTGCCTTGCATTATCCAGGCTGATCATTTCTCCATCTGAACCAACTTTCAGGCCACCAGTGCTGATCTGCAGCTCAAGTATACGGAGCCCCACCAGCTCCTTTATGACACCTTCTTTCAAAGCAGTGGCTACTAGTAATTCCTGACCCTCTGCAAATTTTGCTGTGTTGACAAGCGCAGTTTCTAACTCTTCCAATGATTTGTAGGCATGTTTATCAATCAACCCACTGGAAAGACCTTTATCTAATGACAGGTAATCAGAGGAGTTAGGCTGAAATAGGCCACCATTGACAACCTGTGCCTCTAACAGTACATGACAGGTGTCTTGATCTATGAGGCCACGCTGTGCTGCCTGAAAAACTGGAAAGGTTTCCATGGTGCCAAGGTCAATTACTCCAGCGATGACTTCTTGATCCTATGGAAAGATAAAAATCATAATTTTAAGAATAGTTCTTACTTAATTTTTTAATTCACAGTTTAACTAGGAGGAAAAAAGAAAAATGCCCATCACCATAGTTGAAAGTAAATTAAGTCAACATAAAAAGAAATCATCATCATCTTGATACTAACATTCATGCATTTATTCATGAGCATAAAGAAAAATGTTCAAAAATTGCAAGTAGGTTTTAATTATTATATACAGAAAAAACATAGCAGCACAGCATTGCAGTGTGCAAAAAAGATGCAAAAATGCACAAACTGAACGCTAAAAATACAAGAGGCCAAAGAAAAGAGAAAACAGACAGAAATCTTAAGAACATATTGCTAGGTCAGAAAGAAAGCAACAGTAGGAGAGAAAGCAAGCACTACTTACCGTGTGGGGTGGTATGCACACACACTGATAGACCGAGGGTTCGGCGGTTTGAGACGCGATAGGGTGAGAAGCCGGATGTTAGCGATCTGCATGCCACACTCCAGCTGCCTGATATGCTGCCCGGGACTGACTAACAGACTATTTTCATACCTCTATTACCTATTTTCATATGCATTGATTTTTCAAATATGTTTTGAAACTTACCTATTAATGTGATCTTGGTTGGTAAATACACATTTTTAATTACTAATCAACTAACATTCAGTTTTTTCTTATTTCGAATTCGCCCGGCAGCTGTTAGTGATTTTGAAGCAAAATGCTGATTATATTTAACAAAGAATTACAGTATTAAAAACATGGACTGAAAACAGACAATATCACACATACAGACACACAAACATATAGCTGTGATCTGGACACATCATGCTCAAACTGTGAGGTGGAAGTTTAGCTGGCTTTTTGTGCTCAGTCTATACCAATCCCTAAGAAAATCTTTTGACCACTGCTTTCTGATAAATCTATCTTGTTTATATCGTTAACTTTTGGCCATTCAAACACAAACACACCATTGTACAAACAGTAATCACTACTTAATGACTGATTTATGTATGAGTGCACAGTTCTACACAATGTTTGTGGCAGCATATAGCAACAAAACAATATGAAAGTAATGACTTTTATGCCTTTACATTAACATGTTTATCTGTGCTTTATTCAAATGAAAAGTAAAAATGAAAAAAAGAAAAGTAAACTACAATTTGAATGTTCAATGGACACTAAAGTGGATATGGAAGTGGTTTCTGATGCCATAAAGCTATTATCACACTATTCTACTCTAATGAGCCGATGAGTTGCATTTAAGCAGATGTAATTGATTAATATGACAAATAAAGATGATGTTGGTGACATGATATTAGGCATGTTGTATAAAACAGGAAATGATTTAGATTTCACACCATGCTATTATTTTTTTATAACTGTTAAATAAGACAAATGTCTGTGAGATGTATGAACATGGTGATGAAGGTTAAACCACACGTGACAGGCAACACAGAAAACACAAAAATGATTCACTCGCTCTAGCTCACACATACACACTGCTATAGCATTTCACTAGCACACTGACAATACTTGACCATAACAAAGACCATTATTAAAAGCAATATATTTCAGAAGCATTGCTTTAAGACACACTTTTTGCTGTTGAAGCTCGCTTTGGCAAAGTTGAACACTGTTGTCACTGGTGACTGAGTTCCCAATGGCCATCTAACTTTACCTTGCGCTTCTCCTCTTTGGCTAGCTGCTCCTCCAGTTTTTGCAACTGTGCAGCAGAACTGTCACACAGTTGAGTGTAGGTGGCTGTCAGCTCATCTAGCTGGGAGACCACCTGGGCACGCTCTTCAGAAGATAGCCTAAAGATATATGTGCTTAATTAATAAAAATGTGTGTTTGTGTTTAAGCGCATGATTATTTAACATTTACTTTAGAGGTGGATGTGAACATATAGTGTAGTTGTTCAGATAGTATGATACATAAAGCACCCCCAAGTGGCCAGTGTTGTTATTGTTAACTAAAACTATTAAAAATCCTATTTGTAATTGAAATAAAGCTGAAATGAAACAAAATATAAAATATAAATATATAAGATGAAAAACATTTTAAAAAAAACTTTTAAAAATGAAAATTAGAAATGTTGCTTTGGCAACTAACTGAAAATAAGTAAAAAAATGACTAAAAATAATACTGAAATTAAAACGTGCACTTAAAATTACTAAAAAGAAACACAAATTCTAATAAAAATCATTTTAAAACTGAAAATATAAAAATAAAATATATGAATAAATACTATAATAGTATATAAATAATACCAAAAGGCACACAACTTAAAATTTAAAATACAAAAAAAATATTTTTGTTCAAATACAAAAGTTAAATAAACATGTCTTTACATACATACAAAATACATGTTTTACATTTTATGAAAATGTATTTCCCCATTTATAATTAATTTATTTCTAATTTCTTAATCATTTACAATTTTATTTCAATGCAAAGCCCTGTCTTTGTTCCACTGTATTTTCTGACAGGCTATTTCTTGTTGTATGCTTTTTTATAAGAACAAATATAAGACTAAGTTTAATTTGACTTAAAAAAAGTTTTTTTTTTTGTTTTTGTTTTTAAATATGACCTTGAATCTGACTTGGTAGCACTTGGTTTGAAATGTCTGAGAACTGCTGTCTGAATGTGTTGAAGGTTGTATAGGGCAGACTCACTTGCTGGCCTGTTTTGACAACAGGAAGACTTGGGTGCTCCTGATAGCTTCAGCAACTTCCTCTTTTTTAGCTGATAACTGCTCACTAATAGCCTAGGAGGGAGACAGAAACAGTATTTTTCAAACCCGCCTAACACATATAATCAGTGTTGATCGATGCACTACTGTCTTTAGAGTACCTAAAAATATATAATTTTCTAATAGTTAACACTCTAATCTTACCTGTTGTGCAGTAAGTGATGGCTCAGCAGATCTGCCAGCACGCTCCTGTAGGCCCTTGACCCAGCCAAGCAGCTCTGAGACCTGCCCCACTCGTGCCTGCCTCTCCTCTTCCACCTCTTTCTGTACCATAAAGGGGAAACATTTTCATTTACCATACATCAGATGATAAAACCTGATGTTGTCTTTATTATGTCCATACTTGTAGGCATTTATATGTGAAAAATATACAGTAGGTAAAAATCTAAACTAAAAGTAAGATCCGTAGAAAAGCATGATAGCACACCTCTTCCTCCTCCAGTCGTCGTAGGGCATCACTGATATACTTTACATGTTGCGTTGTCAGGGTAACCAGAGCTGTGTAGCGTGTGCGTAAATCCATAAACTAAGACGGAGTAGAAAAATGTCATTAAAGCATTTAAAGGTCAACACAAAAAGCAACATAACAATCAAATTAATGTCCTGGTTTCCCTGCATTTACCTCCTGTGTGATGACATCTGATGAGGAGTGCATCCTCCTCCTCTTCACAGGAGACTTCTGGGTTGATTCAACAAAAGCTCTGAACGTCATAAGTTGGAGTTCATAGTCCTAAGGCATCCATAGAAACAGGGTTATTATCGTTAACTAAAACTATTAAAAAGATTCCTGCTGAAATAAAGCTGAAATAAAATATAATATAAATATTAGTTTCTTAAAACTTAAACTAAATAACAATTTGAAATGTTGCCTTGGCAATGAACTGAAATTAGTATAAGTTGAAGCACTAAAATTATGAACTGGAAATGAATAAAAACTAAAACTGAAACAAAAATAAATTAAAACTAAATGGCAATATTTAAAAGAAAAAAAAAACGAATAAAATGACGAAAGCACAATGAAAAATTAGCATGAAAACTAAAATAATATGAAAATAAAATATCATTAAAATAGTAATAAAACTATAATAAAACTAAAATTATACTGCATAGAAAGACATGGTATAGTATGGAGAAATGTATTTTTTGTGAACCAAGTGTTAATGTTTCCATTTCTCCATGATGACTGGCAGTAAGCATTAGCCGACACTGGTCACTGATGCTTACCTTAACAGCAGCGGAGTACTGTTTAGAGTACGTCTGGCACTCATCCAGTTTGACCTGGTTCTGTTCGATCTCAGCCACCAAGGCCTGCAGAAGAACAGATACTGAATCAAACACTGATTTGTTTTGCAACACTTGGAAGTATTCATCAATATCAGTGTCCTCTCTCACCGTTTGCTGTGCGAGCTGTTCTGACAAAGCTCTGCTGTCTGTCTGCTCGGGTTGAGTGTTCTCCTGTTTTTCTGTGGTCTCCTCTATCCAGCGGATAAGAGAGGTGTGGCCTTCTCTGTACTGCTGCAGCACTGAACCCAGCACCACAAGATCCGCTTGCCTGAAGGACATCACGTTTCGTTTTACAATCTGGAATATTACTGAATATACTGGTAGACATCCTCTCTCTGTCTCCCGTCTTTTCACTTCTAAACAACTCACCTTGTCTCCATTTGCCTGCCCACTCCGCTCCACCTCTCTGTGAGTTGGTGTGCTTTCTCCTGGTAGCGGTCCAGTTCAGGGCTGCGGTCAGTGTGCAGCTGGCTGAGCTGGTTTCCGAACTCTTTAGCCTGCTGGACCTCTAAACTCAGACTCTGAAATATGGGATCCTGTTCTTCCAGCTCTGAATGCCATTTCTGCAACATTGTGAAATACAGATTAGTCGCCTATCCACTGTTTTTTTCAAACAACAGACCAGAAGTCATTAATATCCAATACAGAGTAGTACAGGAGCTGCGTGGAGTTACAAATTGAGCTTCAGATTTTGTTCAAATATTTGAACTTTTGCAGTTAGACCGTATGTAGCTACATGACTGGATGTGATTGCAATCAAAAATATGGAGCAGGAGGTGAGAATTACCTATATTTTTGCACTATTCTTTAAACACTATTTCAGTAAAATGGGCAGTTATGAATAATTATGACCAAAATAAGTATTCTATAACTAGATAACTACACTGTAAAAAATGAGAGGATCAATAAGTTATGACAACATATGTTTTTAAAGGTCCCGTTCTTCGTGATCCCATTGTTCAAACTTTAGTTAGTGTGTAATGTTGCTGTTAGAGCATAAATAATACCTGTAAAATTATAAAGCTCAAAGTTCAATGCCAAGCGAGATATTTTATTTAACAGAAGTTCCCTTTCAAAGCCTACAGCGAACGGCTGGCTTGGACTACATCCTGGTACTTCCTTCATAAATGACGTCAGTAGAACAGACTAACCTCCGCCCACAAGAATACACGAAAAAAGGGGGCGTGGTCTTGTTGCTGTCCCACGTGGAGAAGAGGACGTGTCGCGTGGAGAAAAGGAAGTGTTGCGTTTGAGTGTGTTTGTCGCCATGTCGTCGAGACGCTGTTATTTTCATCACGGAGTCAAATCACCTTTGTTTGGCTTTCCCAGGGACGCTGTAGAGATCATTAAGCGCATATATATCTCCAGTTAAGAGGTGTGACCTTTCCACGTGCGCTAAGCTGCTGTCGAATCACAACACAGGAACCGTGCCACGTTTGCTCAAATGCGGTCAAATCACAACACGGGAACCGCTGGCACAATCAGAACTCGTTACGTATTTCTGAAGGAGGGACTTCATAGAATAAAGGAAGTCATCAGCCGTTTTTAGGAGAGTGAAAACAGCGGTATACAGATAAGTAAATTGTGTTAAAAATACTGTTTTTTTTTTACACGCGAAACATGAATACATGTTATATTGCACACTGTAAACACAATCAAAGCTTCAAAAGAACACGAAGAACGGGACCTTTAAGTTAATTTAACTCATCAAAATAAGTTAAGCAATTTCAACTTTTTAATTTAAGTTATACAAGATTCAATTTAAAATTGTAAGTTTAATGTAAATTGCAAATAGTGAGTTGAAATGACTTGTACTTTTAAGTTGCTTTCACTTAATTTAAGGGGGCAGCAACTGAACTCAAGTTTTTAAGTTGAAATAGGTTGACATTTTTCACAATGTATTTACGTTGATTTGCCCTAGAAAACCTAGTATGATTTTCTTTCATATTGGCGGTCATTTGTTTTGTGTGGATATATTCATACTAGGGGTGAAACGGTACACGTATTTGTACCGAACCATTTCGGTACAGGACTTCCGGTACGGACCAGTGCACGTGTGTACCGAATGCAAATCGTTGTCATTTAGGAATACGTTTTGTGGGTGTTTGAGTCGAGATCACAATCCTTTAACCTCCTTATATCTGGGACCATTTTGGGGAATTTCCGCCTGGATTTGGCCAACCCAAATTGAAAAGCTTCCCATACCCACATACAGTGGTCTAAATACACATTTTGGTGTAATTTTACAGGAAACCCTTTGAAGTTATATAAAACACTGCTAAAAGTGATACACATTTAAGTATATGTTGTCTGAGCTGTAATAACTCCATCTCAAACTTTTGGTTTATTTTTTGGTTAGAAATTCATTTTTGAAAGTGTATAACTCAGGCCCTGTGTGCTTTAGCGCCCTGCAGACAGTTATTTTAGTTATAGGCTATTTCCACTAGATGACAGAAAACACTGGATTTCTTTTTTTGTCTGTATCATGTTGTTTATTCAAATGAATCTGAAGGGAGGAATATTACCTTTTTTAATGTAATTTCCGTCTACCCAAATCTCTCCAATATACAAGACTCCCCATATACAGTGGTATAAATGCAATATCCCAGTCACAAAAAAATGTTTTCCTGTGTTTGCTGACAAATGCTGGAAACAGCCAAAACTGTCTGCAAGGTGCTAGAGCACACAGGGCCTGAAAATATACACCTTCAAAAATGTATTTATAACCCAAAAATTATTTTATAACCAAAGAAATCAAAAAGTGCCTCTTTTTGGGGGGTTTAATACAGCTCAGACAACATATACTTAAATGTTTATCAATTTTAGCAGTGTTGTATGTTACTTCATAGGGTTTCCATGTAAAATGACAACATTGTGTATTTAGACCACTGTATGTGGGTATGGGCAGCTTTTCAATTTGGGTAGGCCAAATCCAGGAGGAAATGGTCCCAGGGTGATACATATCTCCAGAAAGTAGACATCCTAAGCTTTCAAATGGTACCATATATGAGGTCAGAGCTCCTCCACAGACATTTAAAATTTAAAGTATATACTTGATGACATCATTCTAGACCCTTATCAGGGTCCTTGGAGTCTAAGAGGTTAACGATTAATCATGCAGCTCTAGTTGAGATATTAATCAACTACCAGCTAAGAATGTGTGAAGTGTGTGTGTCTCACCTTTAACTGCTCTCCCAAGGCTTGTATTGCAGCAGTATCAGCAGGCACAATATCCTCTTCACTCAGTCGACTCTCATACTTTCTCACTTGACTTTCTGCGGCCTGCAGGCTTCTCATCAACACATCTACCGTCTTCAATCTGGCAGATGCAAAGAAATAGACACTCAAATCATGTTTGTTGTTAAGGCTAAACAAGGCTTGATGACTAATTAGGGTACAGTACATGCACATATAATTTGAAATGCCTTTGTGCACTAACTTTTGCAGATAAACGGAGGAGAGGGAGTTGAGTTTGTCTATGTGCTCTACAGCCAGGTTGAGCTCAGAGCGTAGGACAGGCACACTGGAAGAGGTAGGCTTCTCCTCAAAGAAGCTCACACAGCGACGTGACACCTCACCCAAATCTGACTGAAGACCCTTTAAATCCTGCTGTAGCTTCTGCAACACCATTAAAAGATTCTTCAGATTAGATTTATAAAGAATTAAATTAAAATTACTTTTTCAGCTTTTAGTCCATGTATGTTAGATTTGAGATAAACTATATGCTAGTTTTGTCCTAAAAATTGTCAAAATTAACTTGCAATCAAGAGGCATATTCAATTATATATATATTTATATTTATATTATCATTTTTTATTTTAATGGGACATATGTCAACAACAGAAAAAAATCTGTGCTCATAAAATCATTTAATAAGGAAATAAAAATAAATGATAGCAATACAGATATATTTAAAATAATTACAATTGTTTCATTAATAATACAATAATGAAATATATAAAAACCAAACCTAACAAACATAACAAAAGCACATAGAATTACTACTTAAACTAAAATTGAAAACAAAAATAAAAGCTACTTCAAAACATTAAATACTATAAAAGTCTATAAATAATACTATAAAACTTTAAATTATTTAATCATTGTCAGTAACACATACTGGAAAAAGCTTTTTTTTTGTCGAATTAACAGTATTTTCAATGAATGATAATGAATGATTCATGTAGATACCAATTGGACCAGTTTATGTATGTATATCAGCTAAAAACTATAGTACAGATTGACCACTGACTGACCAGCAGAGGGAGTAGTTGTGTGGATCAGACTCACCTCTTGCTCTGCTATGTGAACTGCATTGTCTGCGACATGTCCTGATATTGTGCTGGGGTGTGGAGTCTGTATGCCACGCATCAGCCTGCTCTCTGCGTCCTCTAGGTGCGACTTGATGCTCTGCAGCTCTGAGAGGTAAGCACGAGAAGCCAACTCATCCTTCTCCACTGCAAGACAAAAAAAAAAATACTAAAGCACAATGTCATACGGTTTGATAACATGATTAATACACACAAATACAGTAACCTTCTTACCAGTCTCCAAAGAGACCAGCAGCGTTTGGCAATGTTCACGGCAGTTCTCAGCTTCTCTCTCCAGCTCTCGCCTTTCAGTCGGTGTGAAAAGTGTGCTCTCACGACTATCCGTAAGGAAGTCGGACAAGTGGGCGTCCAGGTTGTTTAAAGTCTGCTGCCTCTCTGCTGGGGCCTGCAAGCGCATCTAGACAGACAGACAGACGCATGATTATGAATAACCTCTGAAAGAGTTCCAATAAGAGAGGGACATTTAATGAACTTTGGTACTAACTGTGTCCAGACTCCAGGAAGAAATATTTTGTACGTCTTTCTGCAGGTAGTGCCAGGAGACTACGCTCTTCATGTTAACATGCAGTTGGTGCCATAGAGACATGACGTTCTGGTACATCTGCTCCATTCTATACCCAGATAAAAACAATATGATTGTCTTACATAGTTTATATAGTTGTTTATGCAACAGAAACAATACAACATCAAAATGTATGCTTTCTTGTTGAATGAACCTTGTGTTATAGTGCACAATTCATCATTCAAAATAAATAAAGCAGTATTTTTCCAAGAAAACATGAGTGGTGTTTGCCCCAGTGTTATTTTAGTATTATTTATATACTATTATAGTATTTATTAATATTTTAAATAAGCGTAACATTTTTTTTCAGTTTTTGAAATTTTTTGTCCTTAAACTTATTTTCAAGTTTTTTTGTCCAAGTCTTTTTTTATGTTTATATTTTGATTATAATTTTATATTTATTTCAATTAATGGAAACGGTTGTTTTAGTTAACAATAACAACACTGGTTTGCCTGTGCAAAACTTGCCACTAAAATGCTAGGGTTGTACATACATTTACATTTATGCATTTGGCAGACGCTTTTATCCAAAGCGACTTACATTGCATTCAAGGTACACATTTTTTACATTTTTGTCAATTCTTGCTTTCCCTGGGAATCGAACCCATGACCTTGGCGTTGCTAGCGCCATGCTCTCCTGTTTGAGCTATAGGAAAGCACCACAGTTGTACATACACAGTTGCTAGAATTGCTAGGTGGTTTCTAGGGAATTCTGGGTGGTTACTTACTGGGCCAAACGTTACATAAACATAGCACATTATTTCTATGCCGTATGTGATTCCTGCATGTGTGTGAGACTCATTAACGTGTATATTAGGAACATTTAAGGATCTGTGTACTGTACCTGCTGGCAGTGTCGATGGCTTCCTGATTAGGGGGAGGAATGGTGAAACACACAGATGGCACCATGGCCTCATTTCCTGTAGGACTGATGACCTTCCACTTAGTCCTCTGAGAGTTATCCTCCAATACACATTCCTCTCCTTTTCCGATTGTGATCTGAGAAAGAGAGATAGAGATAGAGATAGAAAGAAAGTGATAGAGAAAAAGGCATGGAAGAAACATAACGGGTAAGAAAGAGAGGGGGGGAAAAAAGCAACAAAAAACATAACTGATGTTCAATGTTGATTAAAAAGTAAAAGGATTCAAAATATTAACCAAAGGATGAGGAATCAAATGTTAATGCTAATGGCCTTCATATGAGTTGAATTACATGAAATATGAATTTCATGAAATAATGCCTTACTATGCTAACATATCTTTACAACTGACAACTGGCAAAAAAAAACAAAAAAAAATTAAGCTCTTATCTTGTTCACTTTATGTCAAATTACAGATGCTTTTTCAGCCTAGCTTTGACCAGGCTACCATGAAAGCTAAGTGCCATCATTAACCCTCAAGGCAACATAAAATTAAAAGCATTCTGAGTGATTTAAGCATATTACAAATCAAAGAAGATGTGAGAGCACTTTCTGGGGCCCACCTCAACTCTCACCCTATCCCCTTGCACACAGAGAACATTTAGCTTCTTTATATATTACGTAAAGATACTAAATTAAAACTAACAGAGGGTTACCACGTTTGTGACTGATAGAATTAAAATGACAAAGCAAGTCAACATGCAACATGCTCCCACCATGGAAAATTTATGATATTTTGGGCTGGGATAATAACGCCTAATACATAATAATTTCACATTAAGAGTGTATAGGACGCCTGAGGTAAAGCAGGGGTCCCTTGTGTGCAGGGCCAGGCCAGAGAGCAAAGGTCAAAGGAGGAAAACGGTCGGCAATAGTACCTGAGAGTTGGCCTTGCCCAGCCCAGAAGACACACATAAAGAGGGAGGGAGAAGGAAGGGAACAGAGAGAAAAAGATGGGGTTAAATGGAGGGATAAAGGAAAAAGAGGAGGATTTGGGGAGGGCAGAGAAAAGGGGGGTAGGAAGGGCATAGGGAGGGAGAAAGAGATTACTTTTGGGCATTTAGCAGACCTCGTCTGACTGAAATAATGTGACCAGGAAAAGAAATGGGGCCACAGCTGTGAGAGTGATTGAGTGTTTATGAGTATTCTGCATAAAAATGAATACTCAATAAACGTCAGCCTATTATTTCATAATTTCAATTAAGTAGAGTATGTGAAATGTGTGAATGAAAAGCAACGAAATGGCATTAGATATGCTACAGCAGGTTTGTTCATCACTCATGATTTGCCACACCTCCACTTTTCCAGGATTTTTTGCTTACAGCTAAATTGGCACACACAGGACAGATCCTCTGTATACATCTTGGTCAATGGCACCATTTCCTCTTATATTTGCCTTCACCGCTCCAGGGTGGTTTATGACTAAATATGTGCAGATGGTCTCTGGCTAGCACCCTGAGTGGAGCAGAAGATGAAAGCTAAAAAATGGTTTTCAAGTGGGGTAGGATTGGGACACAAACGTAAAGCTCTGAAAAACTGAATTAGGATCACATTTATTTTCCAAATGTGATCTTAGCTCAGTTCTTAAGAGCATGAGGATCAATGCAGGGTTGTGATGTGATAAGATAAGGCAAAGCGAGTAGGTTGTGATGGTGAGATATCTGGAGAGTGTTATACCTCTATTTGTCGGTAGTCACAGATGGCACGGATGGGCGTGGTGGTGCCCAGGTTACTATCTGCACTGCGTGGGCGGAGCTGGACCACAGACTTGGCCCGGCCTACAAGGCTGGCCACTGTGCTGCGGTATTCAATCAATTGTTCTTTCTCCTCCTGAAAATTAAAATAAAATAAATAAGAAAGACAAACAAGCAGTCCAACAGTTAACCAGTGCTGGGGGTAATGCAATCCGATTTTTTTTAAAGTAAAGAGTAAAGTAACGCATTACTTTTAAAATGTACAAAAATATCTGATTTACTTTTTCAAATAAGTAATGGGACTGACATCACTCCTGTCCCCATGTTGACAGCAATCGTGGGTAAAGTACAGAAGCACGTGTGCGCTGTGTAAACATTGTAGTTCTATACTAATGTGAACATGAATTTACTCATCTCACTTGCACAAAAAAAGATTCAGTATTCCTTAAAATGAATAAAAAACATGAAATGCAAACTCAAAATATTAGGCAAACCTGCAATAATAAAATTTGTATTTGTATTTAACCTCACTTTATTAACCAATTTCTTCGCTGTTGACATTTGATGATCCAAATCAGTCATGCCAAGAAGCAAAAATGACATGTGAAAGGTAATAAATTTCACTTTTGGTATAAAAAAGCCTTTACATTTGCTAAACATAGAACTTTTTTAATTAAAAAATAAACAAACAAACAAGCCCAGCAGAGAACAGAAAAGTAACAGAAAAGGGAGTATTTTTAAGGGAGTAACACAATACTGTAGTGCATTACTTTTAAAAGTAACACTGTCCCCAACACTGCAGTTAACAATAGTAAAAGATGCAAATTACTAAAGGAGTAATTCGATGTTGCACTATTAGCGGCTTAAATGAATTAATTCTGTGAGTAAACGTCTAAAAAAAATATTGTTCAATAAATATTTAAATGCATTAGAACATAAATCTTTAATTCAGCCTCTGCAAAGTACTCATAATTGGATTTTCTCCATTATTACTTGTATTTCCATACTAAATGTTAGATGAACTGTAACTGAAATGTGCTATCATGATAACAAATATTAATTTTCTCTCACAAAAATATATTAATGACTTTCGAAATATCTTTAAGAACATAAAAGGTCATCACTGATATTCTTCCCTGGGTTATTATTTGCTAAGCTTTCTTTGTACTAAAATTAATGAGTATGTGGTATGACACTTCCATGAACAGCTCATGAGGGATTCATTAGTTCTGGCAATATTTGAAACCTTATTTGAGGGATATCAACTGGTACTATTTTTTGTTCAGGGGGTGGGGCATGTGTCAAATTCTTAATTCAAAATGTTACCAATTAATTGCAGTATTCATTTTGGAAGATAATCCATCCCAGCTTCTATCTACTTTTTATTGCATTCATGCCATTATTTAACTGTAATGCCAGTGGGTATCTCTTCCTTATGGCCAAAGAGGATATGCCTATTGCTCTGCCTGCTCTTGTGCAAGCCCTCTCTCATGGTGCCATCTGTCATATGCGAGGACACACACTACCTCCTGTGCACTCATTAAGCTCAAAAATTCAAATTCCTAAACTAAGTATAAACCGTAAAATCTCCTATGGATAAATACAAATATGTTAAATATGTTTGAAAGGCTGATTGTGCATTGTGTTTGTGTGTGTGTGTGTGTGTATTAATAAGAGGGAAGACCCACCATGGAGTCCTGCAGAAGATCCTCCAATCTGCCAAGTCTGCTGTTTTTATCACAGGTGTACTGTCTCTTAATGGTGTCTTGTAGCTGACGTAAATAGCTTTCACAGTCCCGTGCATCACTCATGAACTAAAAAAAGTGTAATTAAAACCCAGAAAATGTCATTTAAAGCAGAAAATGTATTCCATTGAAAGATTCCATTGAAATGCATGACTCAGTACCTGGAAGTAGGCAGTGTTGTCCTTAATGTGCTGCTCCACGCATGTGCAGAGCTCTTTAATCCACTGCCACTGCGTCTGCAGGGCAGCACTGTAGGCCTATGATCAGAGAGGTCAACAGGTCAGGATTGAGCACCAAATCTGGTTTCAAACTATTTACTGTCTGATAGTAATATACCGAGGTCACTGCACGAAGATTTGTTCATATTAGTCAATAACTCACCTCCACTGTTTGTTTGGCTGGGTGGTTTTCTTGACACAGGTGGTCAGCCGTCTCTTGGAGGGAGTGCATCACTTCCTGCTTTTCTTCCAGCTCTGACCTCATGTCCTGAGAGAGGTTAAGGAGATCAAATGGTATTGCTCATGATATTGCAAATGTAATGTACAATTGCAACTACACTTAATGAAAATTAAATGAAAATTCACCCTATCTATTTTGTAAATGCATGTCATTGATTTTACTGTAAACAATTAATCCATGTTTCCTTTTTTTTTTAAATTAATATCATAACTATCTTCTAGTTAAAACGACAATCACTTCTCCAATCACTCTCCCTCTGCAAGCCTACGTTCATCTGCCTCCATTTTTTAGTGCGGTGCCCACATTTCAAAAAACAATCGTCAGCAAGATGCGTAGAACCACGTCCTCACTTACATTTTATTTATTTTTTTCGATAATACATTTCCAATTCAAGTACTTTTGAAACTGAGGGCAAAGTAATTATTTTAATTGATTTACAGCCCTAAATATTATAAAAGAAATGTTAAAAGAAAAGATATGTGGACTACATTTTTTACAAGGACTAAATCAGAAAAAGGAACATATAGTGGCCAGAGGTAGTATAATGACTAATGCATCCATTCTATAGATGGAGTCTTACAGCATATTGCTCTCTTTTGGCAGCCATGTTGGTGTTGCTGTCACTCCAGTCGAAAGCCAGCTCCTCCTCCTCCCTCTCATTGAGCCAGATCAGCTCCTCAGTGCAGTGGGACACAAAAGCTCGAAGGCTCTCCAGGCAACGCAGTCGCCATGACGAATGTTCCTGCGACAACACAAAACAACATTTATAACACTGGCCATATAACGGGGGCAACTGCTCAGTGTGATGCTTTCCCCACGGAAAGCCCCCTTGGTCTTTCGAACAATTGCATGTCTTCATGGAGAATTGATTTGGTTAAATTATGGAGACGCGTGTGGGTGTGGGTATATGTCAAGAGCAGGTGTTTTGCAGCACTCTTATGGATGTCACACAAGCATTCTGTATTCTGCCTTTGTAAGGACACACTCTGTCACACCCTGATGAGATTAGAGAACAGTAATATACAGAATACAGAGTATAATGAACTCAAATACGCTCACAGATGTCTGCTTATCATAGTTCTAAAGCAGGAAAAACTCACCAGCAGTTTGCAATACTGGTTCTCCAACTTGGACAGAGTCTCAGAGTAACTGCTACGTAAATTAGGTGAGACCCTTGACTGAAGGAGAGAGAAAATGAAGAAATAAATTATTCCTTGTGCAAAAGTGTGCAGTGCGCAATACATTGGGTCTTTAAGTCCATTCACACCAATTCTGATTAGGCTGGTTGGTTGTGCACGTGGCTAGTTTTAAAATGAAACAATGCATGTCTATGGACATGCTTAGACAGTGAGAGAAAGTCTAACTGACCAACCAGAACTGTTTTATTTTTACGTGTCATTAAAGGTGTGCATGTGTAAGTCATGACTGTCATTTTTAAATGGAACTCATTCAATATGACTAAACAACAACACCTACAACAATAATAATTATTATTATTATAAACATTGTATAATAAAAATTCAATTGTATTATAAAGATATATTTTGGTGGAAAACCACAGGAAGGCCTTTTAAAGCTTCTCATTTGTTCATAACAGATTTATAAATGATTCTCTACATGATGCTGGCACACCGTATCATGAGCTGCTCCTGTGTAAATGAACACACATTTTACTCAAAAAAAAAAAAAAAAAAAAGTACATCAGACTATAAATATACATAATTAAATAGCAGTCGTTGCATGCTCAGTGAGTGCAAATTTTGGACACTGTATACAACCATTCATGAGCTTCGATTGGTCACTTGCACTGATGCACCTAAATAATTTTTCCACAGTCACACAATAATTTCCGGTCACAAACTTCCAGTTGATCTGATTGGAGTGCATTCCAGTTTGTGTGCAGTATGCACAATACACTCAGTGAACAGCCTGCTTGCAGTCTGTGTACATGCTGCCTGAAGCGGAGATTATATCAGGATTGGTGTGAAAGGTCCTATGATACCAAGACCTCATAGTTCATGTACCTCATAGTTTCGAGCCTCTTTGAGGCTATTCAGAAGATCCTCCACTGCTGTGTGAATGATGTGGTGGTCCTGCAGGTGCTGTTCTACAGATGGCAGATCAGAACCCCACTCAGCTCGCTCCAGTAGGTCCTGCGTCCCTTCAACCCATCCCAGCAGCTCATAGATGAAGCGCAGACTGCCTTCATCTTCAGAGGAAGACATGGCTACCAGATCTGCGCGAGACATTGGCCGCCTGAGCAGGGATGCCGCAGCACCCACTGCTCCCAGTAGTGTCTGTGCTCCAAGTGTAGCCAGACCTCCTGGGGAACCCTTCTGACTCATGTGCTCTCCCAGCAGACCCCCCATGGAGAAATGACCCTTCCTGTATACACTGGCACACTGCAGGCGCAAAGAGACCAGCTCCTCCTGCAGACATGACACCCTACAAGAGAGAAATTATAAAAATATATTGTTTCAACATTAGTAATAATAATAAATGTTTCTGAGCACCTAATCAGCATGTTTGATTTCTGAAGGATCATGTGACACTTAAGACTGGCTGCTGAAAATGTAACATTGTCATCACAGGAATCAATTATATTTGAAAATATATTAAAATAGAAAAAAGTTATTTTAAATTATAATAATATTTGACAATATTACTGCTTTAACTGTATTTCTGATCTTGGTCTTGGTGAGCTTAAGACTGCTTTCAAAAACATTTAAAATGGCAACAGTATAAACAAAAAATATGGCTGATAATTAATTGTCATTAAAATAATTGTGAATTCTATTATGATAACTGTGATTATTGTTCACAGTTAAGAAATCTCTCCCTCTTTTCTGTCAATCAAATTAATCTTTAGTAACTGTCAACAAGAACAAAATCATCCTATCCCTCTCTCTGGCTTGCTTTTCACACACATTTTTCTATTTTCCCTTTTCTCCATCTTACTTGAAAGCCAGCTGCTCCACTTGGTAGTACTTCTCATCTCGAAGGACCTGCAGGTCAAGATGAAGCTGTCTGACTAGAGCCTCACAGTCCTGCAGATACAACCCTAATTCGTTCTCACACCGCACTGGCTGCCCATTCTCTAGCTGAGACATGTCCTGAGGAAAGACAGGGGAATACAACGGATCACAAAACGTAACTAAACTGGGTGATCTCAAATGACTTGTCAATATATGTCCCAAATATTTCAAGGCATCTAGTGTGTTTGACATGACATTCCAAATTGTTAGCCTCATAGCATAATTGCCTAAGTCCATAAACATTGAAATATGATCTGGGCAATTATGCTATGAGGCTAACGAAATTGCCTTTTTTGTAACACCCCTTCTTTTGGGAAGGTGGCATGGTAATATTAATCTTCTACCATTTCATTTAATACTGAAAGGCAGCAATATCAATAGTTACATCTAATTAAAAACAGCCTATTATACCCAATATGTGTGTTCTATGTTAACTTAGCAGCTAACATCAGTATATAACGAGTGCTATTTAAAAAGCAGGCAGAGCTGCCGCATATGAAGAGCGTTCCAAATCAGTCACTTATGAGCTTGCATTTTAGAAGGTAGTGTCTATGTAGACAGAAGACTGCAAGGCAGCTTCCTAGTTTTTAGAAAATAGCTTATGAGACAGTTCCCACAGGGAGATACTCATGTACTTACAGCCTGCAAAGTGTTCTTCGCCAGTGTGAGTTTCTCCTCACAATCTAGAGCCATGTTCTGGATCTTATTGGCCATCTGTAGGAGTAACTCCAACCTAAAAACAAAAAGTTGCATACAAAATACACATCAAAAATCCTGAACTGCTACGATTCTAAATGCAGCCATTGTCTTATCTAGAAGTGGACTCTCTAACCTCTCCACAGCAGGCCTCAGTGCTTTCTCTCTCTCCAACATCTCCAGGATCAGTTTCCCCCATTCCTCCTCCAGATCATTAGGGTGTAGCCCTTGAGGCAGCTTAATGCGCCCAAACTCTATCCACGCCTAAACAACATCCACAAACATCGATCATGAAAAGAAGCTTTCCTAGTGTGTTTTCGAGTGTGTGCATGTGTTCCCCTTTATACAGTCAGTCTTCCACCTCTCCCACATGGCTGCATTGCGCTCTACATTAGCCTGAATCTGTTAACGTGCAGCTCCACTGTGCCTCTTATGAACAGTGCTGTCTGCATTTAGCTGCAGAATCAAGGTCAGCCTCAATCTCTCTGTGTCTTATTGTCATTCTCTTTTTATCTTCGTAACAAGTGTCTCGTTCTCACCTCCAGAAGCTTGTAAAGGTGCTGAATGTGGCTCTTCTCTCTTTCCTTTGCGGGGATCTCGGTTTCTTTGAAGTGGACATATTCATTGTAAAGTGCCTGGGGAAGAGAAGACTTTTGGTAAGCAGCCAAGTAAGATCAAATCAAAAGGTGATTAGCAATTTAAGGCATCACAGGTTTGTTCTGGACATGAAGGCTGTTTAAAAAGGTAATTCCTTTTGCTGCTTACAAAGACACCTCTTTTAAGTATGTATTCTTCACAGAGAAGGCAATCCCAGAATGCACTGAAAAAAGATTTTTAAATTAACATTGTATTTAGAACTGAAAATGATTATAAAAGTTGTGTAATTCAAAATTGATTTTGCCCAATATGGGTACACATTGTGCATTTCCTTGTTTATTAGACATTTTTTTGTTAGCTTACCAACATGCAAAAATCAAAAATCAAGTCCTTCTTTGTGGCATATGGATTACTGCATATATATATATATATATATATATATATATATATATATATATATATATATATATATATATATATATATATATATATATATACATATATATATGTCCCCGGAGTTTGGGGTCGCTATCTTGTGTGCACCAAAGCTGCATTTATTTGGCCAAAATACAGTAAAATATTGTGAAATACTAATATAATTATAATGGCAAAGATACATTTTCAGCAGCTTTTACTCCTGTCAGTGTCATATGATGATTCAGAAATATAATTTTTAATATGCTGATTTGGTGCTATCAATATTAAAAACATTTGTGTAGCTTAATACTTTTGCTGAAACTACGATACATTTTTCGGGTTCCTTTGACAAATAGAAAGAACTGAAATTATTTGAAATAGAATTTTGTAACTTTGTAACATTCTTTGATCTTATTAATGTGTCCTTGGTGAATAATCTCGCTGAACACAAACTGAATGGTAGTGTAGGCTCTCTACAGACAGTGAGGCAACTCACTAGATTGTTGCACAGAGATATCGTTTCATAAAATTCTCTCTTTAGCTACATCTATTTGTATTGCAGCTTTTTTCTTTCGACGACTCCTTCCCTCACGTTTCTTACCTTGAGTTCCACAGGATTGTGGGGGAAGCTCCTATTGGCCATGAGGACCATATGTTGCCTGGTCCACTGCAGCAGAGAAGAGAAGCCAGATTGGTACTCTGTCCATCGCTGGTCAACCTCCTGAACAACAGAAACCGCATGTAAGAAAAAAAAAGACGACAAGTAGGTACAACGTGTAATTTGTAGGTACAAAAGTACAATAGAAAGAGTGCACTGTGAATTGATCATACATGAGCTGCAATGCCTTCTCCACCCTCTGGGATCTTGGGGAAAGCATCATAGATGGAGGAGACGTACGTGATGACAGATTTCTCATCTGGCGACGGCACATCGACATCTGATGTAGACAGAGGATAAATATATTGAGACAGCGAATGATGATCAAAGACAAATGGAGTTAAGCAAACAATAATTCTCATATGCGGAATGGATGAAAACTAAAGACAGATAAAACACTAACATTACCTTCAGCATCTAGAAGTTGTGTTACCCCTAACGACTCTGCAATCTCAAAGGCCTGTTCCAGGTTCTCACGGTTACTTTGTTGCGCAACCACTTCCATGTCAATCAGGTCCGGCCTAAAAATCACAGTGCCGTGAGATCACGAGTGTTGATGCCCTAATGTGCATCTATCCTTTTAAACTGAGCGCTCATTATACTTAAATGTGTGTGTGTGAACCTGTATCTGTGCAGAAGAGCATTGAACAAGCGTCCATTGCTCCAGCAGGAAGAGAAATTGGTACAGCGGAGACCGGGGTAGCCCTCTGTGGCCTGTTGACTCCATAATAGCAGCTTCTCTTTTGCCGTGAGGTCACCTGACTCACCGCTCACATAGATCTCAGAGATCTGGTAAAGAGAAAAGGCTGACATTATAACTGAACCTCATGAAATTATTTCACTATGTAAAGGGGAACTGATTTTATACTACTACTAAAAAGGTTGAGCATCACTTGTCTGCAAATGTATATTTTTAGGAGTAGTCTCTGGCTCTCTCACCGAGGCCCAAATGACCCGCAGCTAGGCCATGAACCTTTCACTTATCTTAATCCTCTACTTTTACTTCCTCTTCTTCTAGACAAAGGGAGTCAGTATCCGCAGTATCTGTCTGTGCCAGGCTCTAATCTGTATTCCTTTGTCATTCCTCTCGTATGCTACTCTTCGCATCCCTGCCTGTTTCCTTTCTCACAGAGCTAGCATGGAACACTTAAAATCCTGGAATAAATGCAGACACTTCTGAGAGTACAGAGAGACTTAAGAGTAAATCACAGATCTTAGATTAGCTTGGTCAAATTCGGTGACATACTGAAACAGAACAGTAACTGTCCTAGCCTGAGCCTCTTACTTTAAAGATGATTTAGAAGGTGAGATCAGACAGATTTATAACACTAGTCCAATCAACCAGGCTCTGAGCCATAGAAACGCACCCAAACATTGCCTCTTCTTTTGGTACCACCATCAAACATATTTGCCAGACAAGACCCCTTGAGTCCAATCCGTCTCAAGAAGAATAGACCAGGACAGTATAGATTAGTTTGATGACATGCTGTACATGTCATAAATACAGTGGATTGGTCAAAATGTGACATGGTGGTATTTCCATATGAGTGCAAATGACTGAGTATGTGACCTTATAATAGAGTCAGGACCAAGCTGCACCCTGAAACCTTCAAATAGCCCAATTACATCACGGTTAATACTGAGCTTGTTCCCGGAAGATGAACACACACCAATGTGCAATTTAACACTTTAAAGTAGTGTGGGCATAAGAGATAGTGGAGGAAGGGCTACAATCAGCAACATAAAAGGGTATTTGAGAATGGTATGAGCTAAGAATATCAGAAAAGCAATATATGAGAAATCAAACAAAACAAAAATAATAGAATAGCAAAACATAAGACAACATAATACATAACATAGAATAAAGATAAAAACAAAACAAAATGCAAAACCAAACAATAAAAATGCAAAATCAACAAATCCACCAGATCAACAAATATAAAAAATATGTAAATGCCATGTCATTGAAAGAAAGGAAAGCAAAAATGAAGATAGCAAACATTTCAACAAAAATAAGTTTGTAGGCCTTATCAGTATCAACCATATGAAATCCATATTGTTTCACGTGTAAGGAAATTTCATGACAATATGACTACCACCGTCACATACTCTACTGAACTCCAACAAAGACAGCTTGCTTTACAGAGAAAGATCACAGAGACTGCATTTAAACGCATTCACCCAGTTACTGTTTTGTGCATATTTATGGGCGTGTACATGCTGGCTTCGGTTTCTACACTTTTGCTGCTTTGGCAGGAGTATAACCAATTGGACATCACTGAAATGTACACCCATGCAGAGTCAAGGTTTGAACAAACCAATAAACCTTCTAGCACACTGCCGCAACATCTGTAACAAGGCCACGAAATCCCTCTCTACCAGCTATAACTCTTAAGTGTGCAGGTGGAGCACAAGGGCGAGGGAGGGCAGGCCACAGACACAAATATGCAGCAATCCTACACTACTGCAGAGAGTAAAAAAAGATGAACAGCTGACAAAGTGTCTGTGAACATCACTAGTGATCGTGTTTTTGGCACCGCAAGGCAGTTTCACGCTAATACAGAACACAGCGCATCAGGAATGACAGTAAAGAGAGTGGGTGGTTTGAGGGAAGGAAAATAATGAGGAATGGAGGGAAGGATAAGAGGCAGACAGTGAGAGATGGTCTGGGCAGTACTGATTAGGCTCCTGGGAGAGGGTCAGGAAGGATCTGCTGTGTTTTAGACTCGGCTGATTGGCTGCGAGTAAAAAGCCACATGATAGATAGCAGTGTAGAAATAGAATGAAATGCAAAACAACCATACACCTGTACCCCCAATACACACCCAAGCCTTGTCGGCTTTAAACTCTACTCTTTTATGCTACAATAGTCACATGGAAGAGATTTTTAAGCAGACAGAGAGAAAAAAAGAATCTGACCTGGCTGCAAGGCTGAGCTGCTATCTCTTGTGGGGAGATGGGACTCTCAAGCACAGAAGAATCAAGCACATCAGAGGAGCTACCCCAGTCAGTCTGGACAGCACCTCCCGTCTCGGGTGAAGTAAGAGGCACATCACTAGCATATCCTGAAGACTGAATGTCCTGTGGTGGGAGGCCAAATCCTTCAATTACTTGAGTAGAGTTGTCCAATAGGAACTCTTTCCCTTTTTTTTCCTGAGCTGCAGCTGTTGCTGGTTTGGCAGAGTCGTTCTTCCCGGGTGGTCGTCCTTGAGTTGCGGAGACTTGTATTTTCATAATCTCTCCCGTAACAGGAGATGCAGCTGCAGGTTCAGAGTGGACCTCAAGTTCTTTGTCACGCCAGACGGGTGACCCATAGTCTCTTGGATAGACAGTTCGTACGACACAAAGTTGCCCACCAAACTCACGAATGTGAACAACTCCCTTCTTCTCTGATTTCAAGGGCTCACTGAACATCAGTTCTCTTGCTCCATGCACATCCCCTCCTTCCTCCTCTTCTTCCAGGTCACCACGTTTGGAACGTAATAGGCAGGGTCTCTCTAATACACCCTGAACTCGCTCTCGAACCTTGCAGACTCTTCCTCCTCCGGGTGTTGTGTTGCCCTGCTCCAATTCAGCATGAGACTCTTCGCTAAGTCCCTCCACCTCAAACTGGCGAAGTGCCCCCAGCCATGCTGGACTGGGATCTGGGGAAAGAATGGCCACCTTGCTGCCCCGCAATGTCCCTGTGCTTCCAAATATTGGTGCCATACCAGGAACCAGGACAACACTAGTGGGCGTTTCAATTTCAGTATTTCTTTGGCCAGATACCAATTTGGTTGAATCAGGGGCTTTTGATGTAGACTTCCCTGTACGTTCAATGCTTCCACCCTCCTTTTCTTCAAGTATGCGGCTTTTCTTGTCTTCCCCTCTGGAACCTCTTAACTTCTGTTTGGCCTTTCGTTTGCGCCTGAAGCGAAGTCTTCTTTTGGGAGACATTGGTGCAGCACCACCTGGTCCAGCGTCCCTGGGTTGTTTCACACAACCAAGGGAGCTCCCCATATCGCAGAGGCAGAGTAACAATAAATAGAAGTCAAGTGGAAAAAAAGAGGTAGCAAGTAAAGTAAGAAATGAAGAGATGTCCACAATGTGAGCCGATCAGTTCACAAAACAACCAACCTGAGGCTGTTAAGGTAATTTTAAATGCTCAAGTTCAGTTAGTGACTCATCTGGAATGAAAATAAAAACAAAAAGGTATTAACCATGACAACAGGGTTTGGTACATGTTGAGGTTCTCCCAGGATATGATGTCTCAAATTTAGGCGTGGACAGCAGTTGTTCCTCCTGTTGCCTTGTCTCCTTTTTCTGGTGTCATTCAGGCAATATTGCTGTTAACCAAATGCAAACATCACTTAGGGTCCTAGCAAGCCTCTAGGACATGATGCTGTATATAGGTTACTGTCCTTTATAAAATATTAAAATCCTACAGCAAGGCTTTTGATGTTTTTCAGTCTCATGATGCAGAGATGATGCAGCGCAGACTGAAGAAAGAGCTGGAGTGTTTAGCCCATTTCACAGCCAATGTGTTAAATAGCAGGCCATTTGTCATTGTATTCAAAGAGACACTATTCCACTGTAGATATTCCTTAAGGTGAGAACCACAATAAAACTGCACTGCAGACATAAGTAGACATAGTCCTGTGAGCACACATGCACATGCTCAATATCTTTGCGTTAGGATGCACTAATCATCAGCTTGCACGCAACTACAAACTGGAAAAAAAACATGTCTGAGCTTGTATTTGTGTTTACAGTAAGATGCCTAAAAACACCTGCCTCTCTGGATATCTTTAGTATAAATTATTGATCACTGCACTCACATAGGGTAGTAAAGTGTTGAGCAGTAGTCGTGGTAGTCCTGTGGGAAACGGTTTACGATAAAGCTGAGTAACAGGTCTCAGATCAGTTGCTAAAGGACAAAAGTGCAGAGTCAGGCAGCTCATCTACAATTTAGTCACAACCCAACAGAGCTTAACATCTTTTGTTCCAATCGTCACCTAAGCATAACCAGCCTGAGTCAGGTAATGTTTGGCCTTCACATCTGTATGAGTGTTTCACCTGCCAGGCATGCAAGCTCTATTAAAACAAGTCTCCAGACATTGAAGAGAAAAAAGGGGAGGGGCTAGGTACTAAGCATCTCACCTCTGCTGCCACGGGAACTGGCATCCCATTCACTGACGCCAGCACATTCAAGTCAATAAAGAGGACAGTGACTACCATGAGTGAAGACCTCACCTTCAGCCAGCAAACCTCAATAACCACTTTTTTCTTGCTGACACAGCTGGTTATGTACATAGTCCAGTCTCATACATCAAGTAGACATGCCTTCCATCCTGTCTTCCTTGTTCTGCCACTAAGCAGTGTACATCCCTAGATTGGGGTGAGTGGATGAGAGAAAGAGTGATAGCTGATAAGGTGCCGCTCCCTGATACTGACGGCTTCTCTGGCTGTGGAATCTAATTAGAATGCTGCCAGGACAGGGCTGGGCAGGATAGTTGAACCATGGCAGGATGAGGAAAAGAGGGAAATCCAGAGGAATCCACCCCCAACCACGAGCTGCACTGCTAGCCTCAGAGAAGAGTGGTTGCTCCAGTGATGAAAAAAGCGTAGTTCCATCAGTCGAGCATGGCGAAATTGATCCGATTGATACGGCGCCCTCCTTTGAACAACCTGGGTGTGAATTAAAACGTGTGACTTACATGTGTGTGTCTGCAAGGTTCATCGATCCCGAATCTGAGATTGAAAGCATATGTCATGTATATGTGCTTCAAGAGGCCTGCAGGGGGAGAGGAAGCCAGGGGCTCCAGTAATAGCAGGTTGCATGTGTCCTCTTCTCAGTTGCTGGGTAGCTCCTCTGCTCTCGCTGGTAGACACCAGCGGAAAAAAGAGCTTCATCTCCAGTCTGCTGCAGCCTCACAGAATACGCTGCTGCTGCTGCTTTAGCTTCCTCCTCCTCCCTCTCTCCCTCCCTCTTCCTCGCCCTCCTCCAATCCACATGCTCATCCCTCCCTCCCTGCCTCCCTCGCTCTGATTCCTGATGAGCTCAGAGCTCAGCACACACGCACATCAACCCAATGGCCTTCAATTGGTTGGCTGCCTGAGAGTGCCAGAAAAGAATGAACTTGAAATTTTAACTGTTGCCCCCTAACATGCATGTTGTTTCACAGCAGCTATTATCACCCCTTCCTGCTTCTAACATAAATATATATATGTATATATATATATCTATCTGTGTGTGTGTGTGTGTGTGTGTGTGTGACATTTTGCAGGCAAAGAGCGGTATTTTGGTCAATGTGGCAAATTTGCATGACCATCTGAACCCACTACATAATCTGCATGGAGAAATCTTTCACTTTCACATGAAATTGCCCATCTGGTTTCTGATAAAGATATCCCTCTACTATTGAAACGCACAAAAAAAGCACTGTGATGGAATTTATTCATGGTAGACACAGCATACAAGAAAGAGCATGATTGTAAAGGAAGCTGATTAATTAACAAGCAATAAATCAATCAGATCTGTGATACCATGTTAATCAGCCAGCTGAGCCCACTTTTTTTTAACCTAATTGTCATGCATCCAGAGTCTCCTGTACTGTAACTGAGAAAGGAGATCATTTCTGTTTACTGACAGAGAATAGAGACTAGAATCACAGCTATCAGTTTTTCCCTGCAGATAGAAAGCATAAGATTACAGCACACTACAGTCCTTGCTAAACAACCCTGCTGGCCAGACAACCCCACCTTTTATGTGACTAACATAAATAACAGCCAATCAGATTAGGTCTTTTTGTGACAGACAGTTGGCACAAATGCAGCCAGAGCTAATACATTGGAGCCTGATTGGTATTTTCCCACAGGATCCTGATGTTAGACAAAAATATATGAGGTCAAAATAAGGATATCCAAAACAATTCTATAAGGCTGCTGTTAGCCTAAATTACAGTGGTGGTTTCAAAACAGAAGTGAGTGCCCCAGATTGAGTGTGGGGGAGGTTGGATTGTTAGTTAGTCTCTCTTGGCTGTCTGAAATAAATGTACAGTAGGCATCAGAATTGCACTTAGAGGAGTGGATTTCCAATGCTTCTACTGACGAACAGCAACTCCTCCTAACGGCTCCTAATGTGCCTCTATTGAAATGATTATTGGATGATGTTTCCCTAAATGAGTCATGCTCAACTTGAATTGGAGTTTACAATGACATGGGTTAACTCATTCATCACTCCAACAACATTACACATTTCTATGGTGGTTTTCCACCTCTATCCAGCCTTTAATTTATCCTTTAAATTAGTTTTTTTGTTGTTGACAGAAAAAAAAATGAACAAAGCTAATGTAACAATGTTTAACTAAAGCAGATTCTCCGTACATTGCCATACTTGGCATGCTCCGTTTAGTGTACTGGTGTCTCAATTTCATTGTTTCTTGTTTAAGCAAGTTATGCAGTATGCACGTATATATAAAAAAAGAGTCCATCCCATTTTCCCCTGTCTATCCCTGTGCACATTTATTCAAATGTTTTGTCCCAGAGAAGCAACATGTATTTTACATGTACTTATTTGTGTGCTACTGGCCTGCTCTGTTTTGATCCGATTACAACAATTTGTCTAGATAATTAAGAATTGTTTCAAATCTCTGCTCTCTAGGTATTGTTAGAAACACAGTGAATGTAAGATATAAGATTCAAGCACTGTGAAACAGTGTTAAATAAACATGTATTTCAATTTTATAATCTGTTTTTTTTTTTTTCGGATGAGTTATTTCACATCTTCATGTAGGGTGACCAGACGTCCTGAAAAATTCGGGACACCGAATCTGGCCCTAATTGTCCCGTAAATTATACAAGTAAAATCTTGAGTAGTTATTGTCTGATAAACATTAAAAACTGTCTGCGGAGGTTGAGTCGTCCTGCAACCAGCCCCCGCCGGCTGCTCATTGGCTGCAGCATCTCTTTTCTAAGTTAAAAAAATAAAAAATACTGGCTAGGCGCGAATTTAGATATGCATTGATAAGCTAATTTTCATTAATTCCATTGGCATGGCTGGTGTAGCTTACTGGAACCCTAACACGCTGCTAAAAAGCAAAAACGCCTCTGCAGGTACCGGGAGGAGTGGGTGGGGAAGTATCCATGGATTGCCACAGCCTTAAGCGATGAAAGTAAAGACAATACAACCTTTTTGTCCCTTTTTTTGTTTTAAGCCTTGATGAAGAGAGCACAAGTTGCTGCAGCCGCGAGGAGGACAGTGATGGACGTATAAAGAAGTGATTGATTGTTCGTGGCACTGTGTACAAAAAATACTTCACTACACAATTATTTCGTTATTTTCGTTTAAACTTATTAGCATTAGGCTATACAGAAAGGTCTGATTTACGCACTGTTACTTACAACAGTCATTGTTTTTTTTTGTTTTTTTTTCACAATGACATTTGAGTTCATGATTTTAATGTTGTTTTTTTGTGGCAGACTACAGACTAATGACAGACTGTTGATCTTTGAATAAAAAAATCATCCCGTCCAGCTGTCCCCGTCCCGAATTTCAGCCAATCTCATCTGGTCACCCTATCTTCATGTGGCCACTGCCTCCACTCATTTCTGCTGAATCATGCTGATTGAAAACGCTCTGGGGTCATACTAAAGACAATCTCCTTGGCAACCAACTGCATATGTCATCATGTGATGTCACCGATCTGTTGATAACAACAGTTCCCTCTGTTGGACAGTCCTGGAAAGTGCAGCTAGTGTTCAGAATGAATATTTAATATTGTATTATCAACAGAGAGTTTGTTAAATAATACATCATATTGTTTTTTTATTAACAGCTAGTCTATATTAAAGTTGGCAAATTTGCACTGTGGCCTTTTCTCACTGCTGATGGGAGACTATGGTTATGTTCGGATTGGAATACTTCACAACTGAATATTGCACATATAGTATGCAACTTTTTTGTATGCATGGAATACTCAAAGATGGATGTACTATATTAGCCAAAATGTAAAGCATACAATTTAGAGCATATAGTACTGCTTATTACTGTATTCAACAATGCATTTCTGAAGAATGAATGGAAGCAGCATAAACTGATTTAAATATGTCTTTCTTAAGTCATTATTTGATAAGGCTTTCTACAAAATGTATAAATAAATAAATAACATTATGTGATTACTTTAGTACATTATTAATACAGTTTGCACAATCTTCAATGAGCAGTATGCTAGTATTACAGTCTGGACAATTTCAATCGCCTTTATAAATGGGACATTTTAAATTCTACCATCCAGTAGCGCAGTCTTTATCCAACAGGCCTTACTTTTCTAGCTTGACCCATTAGTAATGAAAATAAGGCCATTTCACAAATGTGCTCTGCAGGGTCCATCTATTCGTGCAGATCCTTCTTTCTTTATCAACATGCAGCCTGGCAGTGCCCGTCTAGAGCTGTCCTCTCATCCTGCTCAACAGACAGACTGGCAGGCCTTTTCTTTTGAAACACCATATCTCATTCTTGCCATGGACAAACCCCTATTGCTCAAACTGACAGCTACGGACACGAGAGGCCGGTAAACAGTGGCTATTAGCATTATGTAAAATCACCTCTAGCTCTGGCATGCTGTGTTGAGCACTACATAATCAAGTAGGACACAGCTGTGACCAAGGTGAACTTACCTGGAAGTGAAGGATGATGGTCCAGATCAATCCCAGCGTCAGCTTTGGGTTCCCATCAGTGATGTCATCATTGCGTATATTCACTAATTTGACCTGCATTAAAGGCAAAAAAGGCTCTCGTTAGTAGGAAATATTTCTTTTTATAGTTTAAAGGGTTAGTTCACCCAAAAATGAAAATTCTGTCATTAATTACTCACCCTCATGTTGTTCGACACCCGTAAGACATTCGTTCATCTTCGGAACACAAATGAAGATATTTTTGTTGAAAGCTGAGGCTGAGAAAGGCTTCAGATAGGCCTCCATAGGGATTCAGTATATTGACACTCACAAGACCCATAAAAGGCACTAAAAACGTCGTTACAAAGTCCATCTCACTACAGTGACTCTACAATAATGTTATGAAGCGACGACAATAGTTTTTGAGCGAAAAAAAAAATCAAAATAACAACTTTATTCCACAAGTTCTGTCTTCCTCTGTCGTGATCTCGCGAAGCACCACGACGCATGCGCGAGAATATGACGCAAACCGGCGTTCGGGAATTCATGAAATACACATGAATTCCCTATTGTCGTCGCTTCATAACATTATTGTAGAGTCACTGTAGTGAGATGGACTTTGTAACGACGTTTTTAGTGCCTTTTATGGGTCTTGTGAGTGTCAATATACTGAATCCCTATGGAGGCCTGTCTGAAGCCTTTCTCAGCCTCAGCTTTCAACTAAAATATCTTCATTTGTGTTCCGAAGATGAACGAATGTCTTACGGGTGTCGAACAACATGAGGGTGAGTAATTAATGACATCATTTTCATTTTTGGGTGAACTAACCCTTTAAGGTGTATTTTTTCAATGTTAAAAATCATAAAAAACACACTGATTACTCCGAAAAGACCACAACATTGCTTGAATCAGCTAACAATGCCTAGGGACTGAACTGAAGTGAAAGAAGCTGGTGATCTAATGTAATTTCAGGACAGCTTTGGTGTTTGTTGTCCTCTTACGCTTACAACTGTCAGAAGCTATGTACTATGTATTGAGAGAAAGGTGCTGGTTGGCAGCTTGTCTGGTTTAGGGACCCTGTGCTGGGGTGACATCAGGGAGGGGATTGGACAGACTTGTATGGGGCAAGAAACATCTATCACTCCAGGTTATCGCAAAGTCATGTTGCCGACTGAAGCACACAGACTGAGGACACAGACGTCCCAACCAATGTCCCAATCAAATCCCCAATCACCAAATCCCCAAGTCCATCCGTGAGGCCTCTACGCCGTGAGCTACGCCTTGATTTTCATTTATACTTCTGCGTCCTTGTCCGCGTCGATGTGCAGTTGCACATGCAGAGGGAGCATGTGTACCCCTGAGGGAGGGGTTCTGGCAGACCAATCACAGCGCTTGCGGTCTGCGTAGAATTGACCCATTGTTACATTTTTGGAGAGGTGCACGTCAGGGTACGTCGTAGGCTACGCGTACAACACAGCCTACGACGTAGCTACGGCGTACATTCAACGCAGAAGTATAAATCAGTCTTAACCAGCCTCAATGCTAAAGGGGACACATCCTCCCCAATATTCAGAATAGTAGTTGATGAATAATGACTGACTCTTCAATTCTTACATCCACCCACTCTTGAATATTTAGCTATAACCTTGAATTTGTACATAAAAGGAGTGGCAATCTGTAAAACGTGACTTATGATCATTTCTGAGTGTGAGTAAGTGTGCTTAAGTGTAGACAATCATACCTGTCTCTGCTTCAGGAAGTCCAAGGCAATCTGCACATTCTGGAGTCTGTGAAATCGCATGCGACCCTTTTCCCTAGGCTATAAGAGAGAGAGAGAGAGAGAGAGAGAGAGAGAGAGAGAGAGAGAGAGAGAGAGAGAGAGAGAGAGAGAGAGAGAGAGAGAGAGAGAGAGAGAGAGAGAGAGAGAGAGAGAGAGAGAGAGAGAGAGAGAGAATGCAGATGAGTGCACTAATAATCTGAGCAGTTTAAAGGTTTGTGTGAAAACAGGACTTTCATTAGCACAAGCCTGAAAGCAGCAAAAGCAGCACACTGCAAAGAGACACAAGACCCTCTCAGGATTGTCAGAGATTAATAATCTTACAGGGAATGGTTAGCATACTGTCACCATTAGCAAACCATTTAAACAGCAACGCTTAACTTATTATTGCATCACACACTCTTGCTTGCTAACTTCTCTCTACTAGTGGGCAACCAATAGCAATATCTAGAGTGCAGGGCAGTAAAGGGCCGATACAGTAAGATTTTTGTTCACCAAGGCTTCATTTATTTAAACATAAATACACCAAATCTATTAACAAGCCTGAATGGCTAATTCTATTAATTATTAATTAGCCAAGTGAGCATGGCCAATAATCTCAAAATGGCTAAATATCATCAGATTTATTGGCCTGGCCAATATATCGGTCTATCACTACTCTCTACTGAGGTCACCTAGCCGAATAGCACACCCTTACATGCAAAGCATGCTCACTATCACCCACAAACGCAGCAGCGTGTACAGCAAACCTGCAAACAAGTGAGCAGAAAAACCCCACAATAGGGCAAACGTGGCCGGGTCATCTGATTGAATGTAATGGAGTGTTGTGCTTGTTGTGAATGTGATGCAGCACTGAAGTGAAGTGAAGTGAATATAAAGTGTGTGACAAGACGAGGTCTCTTAAACACCTAAATGTAATAAACCTGATTATGTTATGTATCATGAATTATGCATCGGCATATTAGACAGTCTCCTTTGCATAATCATGAAATTGACATGGCTGCCCTTTGAGCCCACGCCATGCAGTGTACAGAGATGACTGTGTGCATTTCAGTTGGGGAGGGGGGGGGGTTTATGAGGGTTGGGGGTCACACATACTCCCTGAGCTCCATCCTCCTCATCCTCCCCACCCAGCAGGATGAGTGGGGGTGCGCGTGACACAGACGTTCTCCGCAGAGTCGACACGCCCTTTTGCTGATGACATCATAGAGAGGGTCACAGAGAAAGGATGAAGACAGAAACACTATTGAAGGGCTGATATATGTACGAAACGACAGTAAAAAAAAACAAAAAAACAAACAAGATGGAGGGAGAGAGTGAAGCAAAAAAAATCTAAATAATAATAATATATAAAAAAAACAATAAGAGGGGATGAGAGAAAGCAATGGAGACAGAGCGAGAGAGAGAGAGAGAGAGAGAGAGAGAGAGAGAGAGAGAGAGAGAGAGAGAGAGATTGCAGAGGGCATGTGGTGTGTCAGCAGTCTGTCTCTGTTAATCCACCCTGTCAGTCAGTCTGCCCCAGTGCATCATGGTCCGAAGCCATCAGAGTGGGCAAGATTGAGTGCAGAAATAATGTACTAATGCAGATGTCATTACAACACACTGCAGTGCACGTCAGACTTGGCTATTTCTCTTCTGCAAGGCCTCTATCTACATTCGGCGACATCAGGAACAAGCCAGGTCACTTTATAACATCAGCCCAACCCCCAGGTCAACTCATGTGATATGATCCCCAGGTAACATGTGGCTCTGGATTACATTATGGAAAATAAAGCAGATCTCTGCCACATGAATTACCCAGGAGAATTGCACAAAGCATTGGAATTAAAATAACCTGTGTGTGTGTGTGTGTGTTAACGTAATGGTAGTTGTTTTCTCACCAATGTGACACCAGACAGCACCTCAAGCAGAGAAATAAGGTTATGCCCATCCCTTAGATCCTCATACAGGTCTGTGATGTGCTTCCGCACCTGGAGAGAGAGAAATACAGTTAGAGAGTGACGGTTAAGTTCTTTTAGAAGCGTATGTGTACTGCCATGATATTATAACTGCCATATTCTGTTACAGACTTTTTGTACATTAAACTGTATTTAAAATTTTGGTTGGTTGCAACTCATTAACAAAAGCAGCCTAGATAAGATAGTCAAGTAAAATAGTTTCACAGTGAGACAACTGCAGTGCAGTAACTCGAACCAGCAGAGGGCACCAGATACATTGAGATGGGCCAATAAACAAGCAACAAGAAAACATGGAGGATCTTGAAGTATTGTACTTCAGTCAGTGCACACACAGCAGATCCAACACAGCTGCCTCCCCACAGGGACACAGAGGAACCATCTGCTGAATATAAAAGAACATCCTGGATATTCTGTGTCTCTCTATTCTCTCACTTTATCCCAATCATATCAGAGTGATCAGTATTATATTATACACTAACATTCTAAAATTTGGGGTCAGTAAGCCCCAAACTTATGATTTATATTATATTATATTAAATTTCCATTATACATAAGCATAATAATTTGAGTGAAAAGCTGAAATAAAAAATTAACATGAATTTGAGAATTTCTAAGTTCTTAGTATTTGGAGCTAAAAGCATGTTCTACAGTATGATTTGAGAAGATCCAAAGAACATCTTGTGCTTCAATGGAAACAAGAACATCTGACAGTCAGTATAAAAAAAGAGATCACATGATCAATGTCACAAAGAATGTTTTGGTTGTACATTTATGTTCCCACACTCCCTGAGCACAATATAGTAATTTCTTTCCACCTCTGTCTCTCTCATGTCTTTTCAGTGTTTATCGCAGGCGTATTATCATGGGATGCCCCGTTTCCATAGACACAAAGAATAACGAACTACACTTGAGCACTGGAGTAATACCCATGTGATGGAGTATTAAACAATAAAATGTGTCACACTCAAATGTGTTTTAGTCTGCATTCCTTCCTGTGGACAGGTACATTGTGCAAACCCTCTCAAACCAGCTCCACATTACTGCAATGAGCTCACTGTTTATGTTAGAAGCGTGTAAAGAGAAAACACACTGACGTGACACAAACTACACATGCCGCTTTGTCAGTCAGTGTTTGCCTGAGGGTAACAGCATACCTGTTCACCTGCCAGAGATGGAGAGAGATATGTAAACACAACTGCTAACAGGTATCGTCACCTATTTAGTATCTGCTAATGAGACTCATGACAAACTATGTGAGCTGTTACAACAGTCAAAAAAAAAAACATTTGAATAATTGCTGATTTCCGGGAATTATCACCAGAGATAATCTTAGGCCTGTGAATGTTGAAATAGCTTGTCAGTGGACACGCAATCTGTCACAAAAGGGTGACAAAAGGTCTAGGATGGGTTTTTTAGTAAGGGGAATTTTAGTATGGGGTTCCCTCACATCATGATGATCTTATTTGGGGGTCAGTGGCATCTTAAGATTGAAAACCCCTGGTATACATAGTATATACTGTATGACTCACTACCTCTAGCGTCTAACATTACAGCAGCACTGTGTAAACGCATCTCAAACAGTCTGACCTACATTACAGTAATACCGGCAGAGTCATGAGGTCACTATCTCTAGCCTCATAACTCTGGCCCTTCTGTGGTTGGTCCTCTGCCCTGCCCTTGAAATACCCAGAATTCTTTGCTCTCATGATCTGTAGTCAGTGGGGCTAGAGATACAGAGGATTAACACAAATATAGTTCTGGAGCATGACAACATGCCAAATTACTTTTCAGAGTCATATGGACATGATACTGTGGAGGTACCACTGATATTTGATCAATTTATAACACTATATCATTCACTTGCAAGATTCATATTTACTTTAAGTGTCCTAATACTGAAGAGATTAGTTTGAGTCAGCAGGACTGAAGCACAGCGGCCAGCAGGCCTTAAAATCGTGCAGTGCAGCAGAAATAGCAAAAATAACCCGGCGTGCCGGACTATACCTTTATGAGATGTTTGTTGACCCATTTTGTGAATGTTTTCTTCTGCACCCTGTCTCGTTCATCTGTGAAAAGAGAGACGGAGGAGGAAACAGCAGAAAAGAGAGGAAGAGGTGAGGAGAGGGGAGGAAAAGAGATTGGGTTAATTATGTAACAACAGGAAGACTACAGCATCACACTCTGTATAATTTACAAGCATTCATCTGGTCTTGCTTTAAATAGCCTGAATTTGTCAAACATAGAAAAGACTGTTAGATGCCAAAAAATTATATAAATGACTAATACATAAAAATATAAAACAAATTTACATATTTAAAATACGGCCACGATTCAGTAGAAAGCCATTTTGCATACACTACCGTTCTGTTTGGGGTCAGTATAATTAAAAAAATTATAATAAAATACTTTTCTTCAGAAATTGATCAAAAGTAACAGTAGAGATTTGTTTTGTCTCTTTTGAAGTTTTAACTTTTTTGTTTCAACAAAATGATTAAACTGTTTTCAACATTAATAATAATAATAATAATAATAATAATAATAATAATAATAATAATAATAATAAATGTTTCTTGAGCAGCGAATCAGCATATCAGAATGATTTCTGTAGGATCATGTGACACTGAAGACTGGAGTAATGATGCTGAAACTTCAGTTGTGTCATCACAGGAATAAATTACATTTTTAAATTACATATTTTAAAACTAATATTTGACAATATTACCATTTTTACTGTATTTTTTTTAATCAAATAAGTGCAGTCTTGGTAAGCATAAGAGATTTCTTTCAAAAACATGTATAAATCTTATTGACTCCAATCTTTTCAACATTAGTGTATGTGTGTATTTATATATTTTATTTATTTATTATGTAATGTCAGCACCAGGCTACTTTCATTGCAAGAACGCACAAGTTTAAAAAACAAATGACAAATACAAACATTACAATATACAAACTGGTGAGACATTTTTAAAACCTACTTGATATAATTTTTGGTATAAAATCTTTTAGAAATCCACAATATAAAACAAATTATCAACAGGCAAAACAGGTTACAGCAGTACATCCGTAGCTACATTAGCAGAGGTTTGGTAAAATTGGAAACTAGGCTGAAAGTTTAAAATAAGACCAGTTAATAGGTCCATTAACGTTGTCACATGACCTACATTCTCCACAATTTACTATAGCATGTAGTAGGTTGACAAAGTAACACATGAATACAGGCTCAGAAAACTAGATAGTTGACTTGGTGATGTTGCATCTATGTACCTAGAACTGCACAAATATAATTTATTGAATGCCATCTAATTCAGTATATGTGGCAAGGATAACAGTCCTGATCTGACACCTGATGCAGTGGATGTTGTCATGGTCTTAAAACAGGGCAAACAAGGAATTATGGCCAAGAAGTTTTGAATTGAGACATGAACTTCTGGTCTCTAAGGCATTTCTTTTTGTTTCTTATTTTAAACATGCCAGACAAGTGACGCAGCCAAGCACGGAATAGAAATTGATCACACAGTCCTGATGTTCTATGAGTTCATTACATGCCTTCTTTATCTGCCTCTTACTGTGAAGATAAAGTTGATGTGGTTGCTATGGAGACATAGCAATACGAAGCAATCATGTGGTGCAGACAGCCCACTTCCGCTGATAAGCACACACAACAACCTACTCTCAAATTTACAATATACATGGCATGCACATATATATACATATACATATATACATATACATATACATATACATACATACATACATACATACATATATATATATATTTAACACGTTTTAAAGTAAAATATCTAGGTCCCACCAGACCACCTTCCATATTCAACTTACGAAGAAAGTGTAACGTCTTCATCACGTCAGTTGCGCTCTTTTCGTAAGTTGAATACGGAAGGCGGTCCACTGGAAGCTAAATATTTTACTTTATAAAGTGTAAAATATGGATTGAGGGCGAGTAAATCATGGGGTAATTTTCATTTTTGGGTTAACTATCCCTTTAAATTGATGAGAAAAATATTGCTAGCTCATACCTATAAACTACAGTGAGGAAAATAAGTATTTGAACACCCTGCTATTTTGCAAGTTCTCCCACTTGGAATTCATGGAGGGGTCTGAAATTGTCATCATAGGTGCATGTCCACTGTGAGAGACATAATCTAAAAAAAAAAAAAATCCAGAAATCACAATATATGATTTTTTTACTATTTATTTGTATGACACAGCTGCAAATAAGTATTTGAACACCTGTCTATCAGCTCGAATTCTGACCCTCAAAGACCTGTTAGTCTGCCTTTAAAATGTCCACCTCCACTCCATTTATTATCCTAAATTAGATGCACCTGTTTGAGGTCGTAAACTGCATAAAGACACCTGTCCACCCCATACAATCAGTAAGAATCCAGCTACTAACATGGCCAAGACCAAAGAGCTGTCCAAAGACAATAGAGACAAAATTGTACACTTCCACAAGGCTGGAAAGGGCTACGGGGAAATTGCCAAGCAGCTTGGTGAAAAAAGGTCCACTGTTGGAGCAATCATTAGAAAATGGAAGAAGCTAAACATGACTGTCAATCTCCCTCAGACTGGGGCTCCATGCAAGATCTCACCTCGTGGGGTCTCAATGATCCTAAGAAAGGTGAGAAATCAGCCCAGAACTACACGGGAGGAGCTTGTCAATGACCTGAAAAGATTTGGGACCACCGTTTCCAAGGTTACTGTTGGTAATACACTAAGACGTCATGGTTTGAAATCATGCATGGCATGGAAGGTTCCCCTGCTTAAACCAGCACATGTCAAGGCCCGTCTTAAGTTTGCCAATGACCATTTGGATGATCCAGAGGAGTCATGGGAGAAAGTCATGTGGTCAGATGAGACCAAAATAGAACTTTTTGGTCATAATTCCACTAAATGTGTTTGGAGGAAGAAGAATGATGAGTACCATCCCAAGAGCACCATCCCTACTGTGAAGCATGGGGGTGGTAGCATCATGCTTTGGGGGTGTTTTTCTGCACATGGGACGGGGCGACTGCACTGTATTAAGGAGAGGAAGACCGGGGCCATGTATTGCGAGATTTTGGGGAACAACCTCCTTCCCTCATTGGGTCGAGAACATGACAATGACCCGAAGCACACAGCCAGGATAACCAAGGAGTGGCTCTGTAAGAAGCATATCAAGGTTCTGGCGTGGCCTAGCCAGTCTCCAGACCTAAACCCAATAGAGAATCTTTGGAGGGAGCTCAAACTCTGTGTTTCTCAACGACAGGCCAGAAACCTGACTGATCTCGGGAAGATCTGTGTGGAGGAGTGGGCCAAAATCCCTCCTGCAGTGTGTGCAAACCTGGTGAAAAACTACAGGAAACGTTTGAACTCTGTAATTGCAAACAAAGGCTACTGTACCAAATATTAACATTGATTTTCTCAGGTGTACAAATACTTATTTGCAGCTGTATTATACAAATAAAAAGGTAAAAAAAATCTTACATTGTGATTTCTGGATTTTTTTTTTTTTTTTTTCAGATTGTCTCTCACAGTGGACATGCACCTACGATGACAATTTCAGACCCCTCCATGATTTCTAAGTGGGAGAACTTGCAAAATAGCAGGGTGTTCAAATACTTACTTTCCTCACTGTATATGAATAATATAGGTGTGCGCATGCAATATTTTTCTCATCAATTGATGCTTTTATCCAAAAGTGAGTGAATTCAAAATACATTTTATCGGTTCATACATTCATATCAAATCAAATCAAATCACTTT
Organism: Romanogobio albipinnatus; assembly: GCA_023566225.1. Lineage (NCBI taxonomy): Eukaryota > Metazoa > Chordata > Actinopteri > Cypriniformes > Gobionidae > Romanogobio > Romanogobio albipinnatus. The sequence continues at coordinate 14,590,084 of CM042261.1, read as the reverse complement.
ATTGTCACTCAACCATATACACAAGTGCAACAGTAGGTGAAATTCTTAGGTGCAGTTCCGAGCAACATAGTAGTCATGACATGACATGTACAACATTTAAAGCAGCATCAGATTACACATCTGATGCGCCCACAATTACTCACACCACAGTATACACTACAATAAACAATAAATAATTTACACAATGTGAGTGTAGTTCTCAGAGCTTTAAACAATATACACATACTTACAATATACATATACTTTAAACAATATACACTAAACATACATTAACCAATATACATTACGCTATAATAATAATATACAATGTACAGTATACAATATTATTCACAATAGAAATCCTATGTACAATATATGCTATATGATAAATAAATGTGTATATAATGTGTGTGTATCTACAGTGGGTTGTGCTGAGTGATATTCTGTCCAGTGTGTGTTATGATCCTGATGGATCAAGAGTTAAGGAGTCTAATTGCTTGTGGGAAGAAGCTGTTCTGGAGTCGGCTGGTGCGTGTTCTGATGCTGCGGTACCGCCTGCCTGATGGCAGCAGTGAGAGCAGCCCATGGCTCGGGTGGCTAGAGTCTCTGATGATCCTCTGAGCTCTTTTCACACACCGCCTGGCAAAAATGTCCTGGAGGGAGGGAAGCTCACCTCCGATGATGCAGCTGGCCGTGCGCACTACCCTTTGCGTCTGCGGGCGGTACTGTTGCCGTACCAGGTGGTGATGCAGCCAGTCAGCAGGCTCTCTATGGTGCTGCTGTAGAAGCGCGTGAGGATGTGGCGGTTCATTCCAAACCTCCTCAGTCGTCGTAGGAATAAAAGGCGCTGATGAGCCTTCTTCACAATGGCTTGGTGTGGACGGACCATGAGAGTTCCTCTGTGATGTGGACACCAAGGAACTTGAAGCTGCTGACTCTCTCCACTGGTGCTCCATTGATGGTGATGGGGCGGTGTTCTCTCTCTCATTCCTCCTGAAGTCGACCACCAGCTTCTTGGTCTTGCTGACGTTGAGGGAGAGGTTGTGCTCCTGACACCATCGTGTCAGAGTGTGCACCTCCTCTCTGTAGGCTGTTTCATCATTGTCAGTGATGAGACTTACCACCGTCGTATCGTGAGCAAACTTGATGATGGTATTGGAGCTGTGGGTTGCCACACAGTCATGTGTGTACAAAGAGTACAGGAGTGGGCTGAGAATACAGCCCTGAGGGGCTCCAGTGTTGAGAGTCAGTGATGAGGAGATGTTACTGCCCATTCTGACCACCTGGCGTCTGTTTGACAGGAAGTCCAGGATCCAGCTGCATAGCAAGCTGTTTAAGCCTAGAGCCCGGAGTTTCCCGTCAAGTATGGAGGGCACAATGGTGTTGAATGCTGAGCTGTAGTCAACAAACAGCATTCTCACATATGTGTTCCTCTTTTCCAGGTGGGAGAGAGCAGTGTGTATTGTGGATGAAATGGCATCATCAGTGGAGCGGTTTTTGCGGTATGCAAACTGCAGTGGGTCCAGTGAGGGGGGGGGGGAACAGAGCAGATGTAGTTTCTGATTATTCTCTCAAAGCATTTGCTGATGATGGGGGTCAGAGCAACAGGACGCCAGTCGTTTAAGCAGATGGTTTTTGACTGCTTTGGTACAGGCACAATGGTGGACGTTTTGAAGCATGTGGGGACCACAGACAGGGAGAGGGACAGGTTAAAAATGTCTGTGAAAACTCCAGCCAGTTGGTTTGCGCACGCTCTGATGACGTGGCCCGGAATGCCGTCTGGACCCGCGGCTTTACGGATGTTCACCCGCCGGAAGGATCGGGTAACATCCGCTACAGATACAGAGAGTGAACTAACCTCTGCATCTTCAGCCACGAGCTCTCTCTCTCCGCGAGGGCGGTGTTAGTTCCCTCAAAGCGAGCATAAAAGGTGTTTAGTTCATCCGGGAGAGAGGCAGCGGTATTCACGGTGGAGTTTGTGTTCCCTTTATAGTCCGTGATGGTGTTAATTCCCCGCCACATGCTTCTAGAGTCGGTGGTGTTGAACTGTCCTTCAATCTTGTCCCTGTACTGGCGTTTTGCTGCTCTGATGGTTTTCCGGAGGGCATAACTTGCTTGTTTATGCTCCTCCGCATTACCGGAGTTAAAAGTGAAGGTCTGCGCATTGAGTGCCACGCGAACATCCCAATTTAGCCACGGCTTCTGATTTGGGTACAGCCGAATTGTTTTGGTCGGAACAACATCTACGCACTTCCTGATGAAACGCGTTACGCTATCAGCGTAGACCTCGATGTCGTCATCAGAGGCCGACCGGAACATCTCCCAGTCCGCGTGATCAAAACAGTCTTGTAGCATAGAGTCTGATTGGTCCGACCAGCACTGGATCGTTCTGAGGGTGGGTGCTTCCTGTTTCAGTATCTGTCTGTAAGCGGGCAGAAGGAGAACGGAAGAGTGGTCCGATTTGCCAAATGGTGGGCGCGGGAGGGATTTGTAGCCATCCCGGAAGGGAGAGTAACAGTGATCCAAAACACGGTTCGCTCTCGTGTTGAAGCTAACATGTTGGTGGTATTTAGGTGCAATGCGTTTGAAGTTGGCTTTGTTAAAGTCCCCGGTCACAATAAACGCAGCCTCAGGATGCGCGGTTTCCTGCTCACTCACTGTCCTATACAGTTCCTTTAGTGCCCGGTCTGTGTCGGCTTGTGGGGGAATATACACAGCTGTGATGATGACCGCTGTGAATTCCCTCGGTAGCCAGAATGGTCGACACAGAACCATGAGAAGTTCCAGATCAGGAGAACAGAAAGACTTGATAGAATGTACGTTCCTCTGATCACACCAGGATCTGTTGATCATAAAACATACACCCCCGCCTTTGCTTTTCCCTGAGAGATCTTTTTCTCTGTCCATTCGATGCACGGAGAACCCCGTGGTTTCGATGGCCGAATCTGGAATCTCAGCAGACATCCAAGTTTCTGTAAGGCAGATAATGCAGCAGTCCCTCGTCTCTCGTTGGAAAGAGCTCCGTGCTCTCAGCTCGCAGAGTTTGTTGTCCAGAGACTGAACATTAGCCAGTAAAATACTGGGAAGCGGGGGTCGGTTTGCGTGGCGTCTTACTCTGATGAGCACGCCGGCTCTACTTCCCCTTCTCCGGCTGCGTTTCCGCGGTCGGACTGCCCAGACAAAGGGCTCCGCTGCCGTGTTTGTAAACAGCGGGTCGTCACTGAAGAATTTAAAGTCCGGTTTTCGGTGTGCGATTGCCGAACCAATGTCCAAAAGTGTCTGTCTGTCGTACGCAGTAAGGCAGACAACATCCAAGACAAAAAACACAAAAACTATAAACAGAACAAACAAAAAGCTACAATGTTGTAACGGAGCTCGCAACGCAGCAGCCATCCTCGGCGCCATCTTGAATCCAAAGAGTCCATTCCCTATTAGGGTTGGGTACCGAATCAGAACGCAGATTTCGGTGCTACTTAAATTCAAACATGCTTTCAGACAGGCTGGCGCTGAGCCAGAGACAGACTTTCTCAGTGCTTGTCACATATCACCAGTGTTTTTCAACCACATCATGTTTATTTTAGGTTTCAGACATTTAAATGCACATAAATACTAGCAAAAAAATACACACTGATGTCTATGGAAGCGGCAATAACAATCATTTCAGTTATAAATTGGCTACACGTCTTATTTATATCAGATACACATTATATAGTTAACATTAAAGTTTACTCTATTCTTCTCCCAGTTCACCGGTCACTTACTTTAATGTATTTTGTGAGACGTGGATGAATTTACGTGATGTAAATCAGACAGATCCGATTCTCTGAGGCGCAAACTAACATGGCGACGCCCATCGCGCATTATAGATCAACTAACATATAATTATAAAGGGTTTTAATTGACTAAACACTAGGGGTGTTAACCTACACTGGTCTCACAGTTTGGTTCGATTACAATTATCATGCCATAGATTTGGTTCAATTTGATATCACGATGCATCACACTGCATCCTCATACAATTTTGTCAGTCAGTTATAAGAACGGAACCTTTAATTTTACCTGCTCAAAGAAAAAACGCTTCTTGAATGTATCAAACAAAACTCAAGTCTGGGCACAGAAGACAACAGGAGCATTTAAAACAAATACACAAAGTACTAAAAGCCACTTCAGGAGGTGGTCTGGGCCACATTACAGTCAAAAATGCATCTGGTTGTTGAAACCACATATGTAAATTTTACTCCTCGCAACAATGCTAAACAATTTTCGCGTGTGAGCGTGTTATGGGTTATATGACATATTATAGCCCGACATGACAGTGCTACTGAAGCACGCGTCGCCCCAGATGAGCAGCTGCGTATCTTCACCAAGCTAACGCACACACTACTGAAAGTAAAGTCGCAGGTGCTCAACATACAATCCTGTTCATTAAAAGTAAAGAAACTGAATGATCTTACCAGTGTTGTTGCCACGCTCGCTCCTATTGCAGTCTTTGATTGTAAAATTAGCTGATGATTAATAAAATGCAGCTCATATCTGTTGCTTTCGGTGACGTGAACTACAATAAATATGCATATAGTGCGGGAATTGTAGATCGGATTTATATCCGTTTTGCCTACATTTATGTGCCCAAGTGTAAATGAAATCGTTTTAATAAATCAGATAGATATGATTTACACACAGCGCGTCTTCTCCAGGTTGTGCTTACCAGGTTGTTCATAAAATGTGCCCAGATGTCTGCTTTTAAAGTAGTTGGAGCATTTTAATTACTCGCACTCGCCTCCCTCTGCCATTGTATGCTACCAGGTCAACGCACGTACGCGACAAATTAATAGTTAAAAAATTATAATCGGTTATGGTCAATTACTGAATTTATACCGAATCGTCCTCGTCTGCATCGCGATGCATCATAGAAATTATTCATTTCGACGCCCCTACTAAACACATTAAGTTACAAATATATATGAAAATCAGAATATCAGATAGTTCATGACATAGTTAACAGGTTTGTGAATATTTTGAATAATAAAGAAAAAACGAAATAAAAGCAATATATCTGTCATACAGCACTACTGTGGCTGCGGTGTGTCACGTGAGAAGCACGCCATGGAAATAATAAGGCAATGCATTCTAAAATATTAGGCCTGGGAATATGGTCTTATTTCTGCAAAAGAAAGAATTGCTGAAACTTGAAGCTGGTTTGTAGCATACCAAGAATACCGATTACTTTGCTGTTATTAATACTATAACTGTTCTTTAGTGTTAAATTAGGCCTATTGTAGTTGGGTTAGGTGGCTTAGGTTTTATTTTTTATTACATGTTTGTATTTATTTTGTATTTATTTATATTTATATATTTAAGTATACTTTAAACTTTTAATAAATTGTTCAATTTAAGGAATAATTTTTTTCAATAATAAGCCATTCTTTAAAATGTCATCCCATCGTTGTTTTGTTTATCTCTTTTTTTTTTATTCTTTTTTTTATAAAGTATCGGTTCAGGCACTGGTACCATTTTAAAAGTAGTGGTTTGGCACCGGTATTGTAAAAAACCCAAACTATACCCAACCCTATTCCCTATATAGATTTTTCATATACACAAACTGCAAAAACAATGTTTTTGCATACCCAATGTTTCCTTCTTAAATTACTGTAAAAAAAGATTGACTGACAACATGTTTCTAGTAGCGTGGGAATTTGAGCGGGAATTCAATCTGACTTTTGAACAGGAGTTGATACCTTGATGAGTACAGGAAACACCTTTCGTTTGACTTCTCACATGATAACACACACCCACTTTTGCATTTTTGGCTCCAATTCAAGCACACACACATACACACTATTGCAAAAGTATTTTAAGATGAAATAAATGTGTCAAGGTTCTTCTTAAGAGAGACTTACTCCCTTTTTCCACATGTCTGTGACAGTCACACAGAGGCACATTCTCTTGTTTCTCAGTACAGTGAGTCATTGTGTGTTGCTTCACACACCCTGCACTGGGCAAACATGGTAGAGAAACTATATACATTAAAACCTAACCTCAAGCTTTTATTATACAATTGACAATTGCAAACACTTCTGATTAGATGTATGTGTGTAAAATGAAGATGTAACACACACACACACACAAGTTACCACAGATTCTATATAAGTACAGAATCTTTTTCAGTACAATAAGTCATTGTGTGTTGCTTTGCACACCCTGTGCTGGGCAAACATGGTACAGAACCTCACACATGTTCACACTCATCCACACCGAAGCAGCATCACAACAATAGTGGACAGACACATATCAGCAAAGCACACATCCGCTGACACACAAATCACAGTGCCCATGTGACTAGGTGACGACATATGCACAGGAACACAAATAGAAACTGACCTGCGCAGCACATGAGCGCGTGCAGATGAGCATTCAGGCTCTGTTCGGTGCAATATTCAGGCCACATTCTGCTGATGACTTATTCCTTTTGGCTTCCAAATGATCTACCTTCTCCTTCGTCTTTGTGACATGTCTCTGAGTGTGGTGCTTCACACCTTTAATCCAAACACACTCTGGCTGGAATCAGAAAGCTCTCCTTCAGAGTTACAAATTCAAATCCACAGCTGAGTGAAAAGGCATCGATATTTTCACTTCCTTATTTTCTATCTTCAGCGCCCACGTTCTACCTCCTCAATCGCCGGTCTTCTTGTTAGCTGCCATATCAAAGTTCAGTTTAAGCAAGCAGTTTGGCTCACACGTGCATGTCAAACTCTACAAGAGCTCCTCCTTCACTACAAATAAGGACTGACGCTCCCCTCCTCCCCCAAACCTCGCATACTCTTGCTCTTTCCGAGGTGAGATCTGTCGTTGTAGAGAGTGTCGTCCTCTCCACCTCTCACTTAAGCACTCACAATCTGTGGTTATTCAGTTTCCTGCGGTTGAATGAAGAACATTTGTGCAGCAATCTTTCTTCAAGAGTATCTGTGCACTGTGCAGTTGATTCAAAAGGTCCATATCATAAAGAGCGTTGTGATGCAGGCTGACAATGTCCATTCGAGCAATAAACAAGTGAATGACGAGCTGTTACACCATCATCATTCCCTACATGCAGAGCTCTGCAAGTATATAGTGCAACTGAGGAGAAAGGATTGAAAGTGAAAGTAAAATGAGAGTGAATGTGGGGGGAAAGAGGGAGATAAAAAGGTATCCTGGGGACTTTTAGGGATGAATGAAAACAATGGACAAGTCTGGGGCTGCACGATAATGGTTCAACTAATAATCACGATTTTGCTCAAATTATAATTGATAATATTAAAATCACAATTGTATTCATTTGAGAAATGTATTTTTACATTTTATTAGAATTACTACACTATCACATAGGCACAAATTAAGAACACATCAACTCGTTCCTTATTTGACATTATCTCTACATTATGAAAACTGGTAAAACCTTAAGAAGCAGTGAAAATCCATTACAATAATTCCAAACTAATGTTTTCCTACTAAAAACAAAAAAAGACTCCGTATATACATGTATTGTATCAAAGTTGCGTAGGTGCAGTTATTCAGCAACCACAGTTGCAAACAATATAGTCAAGATTCATGTTTGGATATATTGCAAATACCACAGACAAGATGCAGAAATCGTGATTACAATGAATAACCATGCAGCCCTACTAGTTATGTAGTTCAATCTCCAATTGTCATGGTTACATGATCACAAACTGCAGAAACGGGGTCCTTTTACTGTGATCACAAACATGAGTCAGCAAAACAGGCAGTGAAGTAACTACCGCGATGCTTGCATGATCGCATAAAGCAGCGACCGAATACAGAGCCACAGCCAATGTGCAGGCAGAAGTGATCTCACAGTGTCCCATGGGTCTTTAAATCCCTGCAATGATGCTGAAGGCAAGAAAAGGTCCTGATTATCCTTAGAGAGCAGAATGCACACCTTGTCCGTCACAAATGTTCACCCACAATGCCATTACAAGACAGCTGGGGCTCTTCTCTCATTCCTCCTTCCTGTAGGTATAGCTCTTTTCCATTAGTGGTCCTTTCACTTATACCATCTTTGTCTTTTCCTCCTTCCTTTAAAATCTGAATTAAATCCTCTCTTCCGTTTCCCTGTTTCTCATCTGTTTTTTTGGAGACACCGTTGTTCGGCTGCTTTCGCTTCCTGCGGCCCTCTGAACTATAAATACCAGGCAGAGCTTACACTCCTAATGCCACACAGAGTGCTTATCCCTCCTCTCTCGCTCTCCCACCCTCTCTTTCTTCGTGGTTATCACGTCTAATCTCTCATCAGGTCCGGTTGGACAGAGCTCCCTCCTCCGTGTTTTCTATTCTTTCTGTTTTGCGTTTTCTGAGCCCAGGCTTTCTTCTCTTTCATTCATTTTCATTTTTAGATTTGCGTTACTCACTCCCTCTCCACGGTGGCACTCAGAGGCTGGCACAGCTTGTGTCCTCTTCTTCTCTCTCCCTCCTTTACATGCTACTTCTGTTCTTCTCCATTTGTCTTTCCACATGAACAATAAAAGTCCAATCCATGGGATTCTGGGAAACAGGGAATGACGTACCCCATTTCAAACTGAACATGGGAATCAGAAAAAGGACAAGACCCAGGCTCATCATATTCTATCTTTGTATAATCCATGCAATTAGCTGATCTCCCCTCCAGCCAGCCCACTTCATCCGATTAGTGCGATATTACATTTGGGATCCTTGTGACCACAGTTCTCTAATGAGTGAACCTAGTTAGCACAGTAACATCTGGAACAGTGGTTGACTGATATGGCTTTATTTAAATGGTAGATGGCAATGTGTAAAGTGCACAATTTTTGGTGAAATAAAAAATTTGGCACAACAAAAACTTTTACTGATTCAGTAAATTTTAATACACACACTTGGGATCAGTCAGACTTTTTTTTAACCCTTTGACTCATACGTTCACACTGGTGTGATTCGAATGTTCAGTGCATCATACAGACTATATAAATTGATGACCAGATACACATTGCGTAGATATTAAAAGGTAATCTATTCTTCACTTACTTTCATGTATTTCGGGAGAACTGGATGAATTGATGTGTTGTAAATCTGAAAAATGCACGCACGCACTCACGCACGCTAAGCTGAATTGAGCTAGCCTGACAAGCCGGACCCACATCAAGATGTTGGGTCTGGAAACTCACCATTGACAGGGCTCAATCCAAGGGGCGGGATAAACGGTTGTCTTTCAAATTCCCTCTGCACGCAATTGGATAGTGCCATGAGCGCCACAACCAACCAGAGCAAAGAAGAAGGTGAAGCCGAGCTAACGTTAGCTGATAGACTTTCGCCGTATCCGGTAGACAAACTTCGAACATATCTTCCTTTCTTAAGAATGACTTCAGTGCCGTTCTTTGTTCTTTTCTCAAAGAAAAGCTTAACTCCAAGTCTTCCAGAGTCGCGGCCAAAGCCGTTTCGAAAGACCGCTGTTCGTCAGCTTCTTTGTTTACGAGTAGCACGCAGAACCTCCGCAACTCTGCCGTGACGTGCCGTCATTATGTTAAGCCCGCTCACCGACTCTACACACGCTGTGATTGGCCTGACCAGAGTTTGGTTTTTCCAGCTCGCAGGTCAACCGAGAGTTGCTAGACTACACTCGTGGCAAAATACATTTTCTGCAGCTAGGGTGCGTCTAGATTTCTAGGCTAGAATTGAGCATCACTACTCCAGTCTTCAGTGTCACATGATCCTTCAGAAATCATTCTAATATGATGATTTGCTGCTCAAGAAACATTTATGATTATTGTCAATATTGAAAGCAGTTGTGTAAAAATTTGATGAATAGAAAGTTCAAAAGAACAGCATTTATCCAAAATAGAAAGCTTTTGTAACATTGTACTACTGTTCAAAAGTTTGGGGTCGGTAAGAATTTTTTTTGGGGGGGAAAGAACTTAAAGAGATTAATACATTAATTCAGCAGGGATGCATTAAATTGATCAAGTGACAGTATAGACATTTATAATGTTGTAAAAGTTTTATATTTCAGAAAAATTCTGTTATTTTGAACTTTGCACTTTTTTTCAGGATTATTTAATTAATACACTGTTTTCAACATTGATAATAATAATACATGTTTCTTGAGCAGCAAATCGGCATATTAGAATTATTTCTGAAGGATCATGTGACACTGAAGACTGGAGTAATGATGCTGAAAATTAATCTTGAAATCACAGAAATGCATTTTAAAATATATTCAAATAGAAAAAAAAGTTATTTTAAATTTAAAAAATATTTCACAATAATACGGTTTTTGCTATATATTTTTTAAATCAAATAAATTTAGCCTTGGTGAGCAGAAGAGACTTCTTTAAAAACTCTTCAAGAATTTTATATATACACACACACACACCCCGATCAGGCATAATATTATGACCTAATATTGTGCTGGTCCCTCTTTTGCTGCCAAAACAGCCCTGACCCGTCGAGGCAGACGCTCCACTAGACCCCTGATGGTGTGCTGTAGTATCTGGCACCAAGATGTTAGCAGCAGATCCTTTAAATCCTGTAAGCTGTGAGGTGGGGCCTCCATGGATCGGACTTGTTTGTTCAGCCTCTCCCACAGATGCTCGATTGTATTGAGATCTGGGAAATTTGGAGGCCATGTCAACACCTCAAACTCGTTGTGCTCCTCAAACCATTCCTGAACCATTTTTGCTTTGTGGCAGGACTCATTATCCTGCTGAAAGAGGCCACAGCCACCAGGGAATATAGTTTCCATGAAAGGGTGTACATGGTCTGCAACAATAGGTAGGTGGTACGTGTAAAAGTAACATCCACATGGATGGCAGGACCCAAGGTTTCCCAGCAGAACATTACCCAAAGCATCACACTGCCTCTGCCCATAGTGCATCCTGGTGCACACGCACCAGGCCATCCATGTGATGTAAATGATGTAAAAAGGCCACCTTTTAATATAATTTTAATATAAAAATATATTAAATATATTATTTATAATAATAATAATAAGAAGAAGAATAATAATGTTTTTACTGTACATTGATCAAATAAATTATGACCATTACAATACCATTAGTCATTAATCAAGCTTGTGTGGTTAAAGAAAAACAATACCCAAGAATTGTACCCAGTTAAATTAAAATTATGACAGCATTTTAGCAGTGAAAACATCACAAAAAAAATGCTATTTATACTGAATATATAATATGAGGCAGAAGAGGTGAAAGCCAAATGTTTCACAATTCTCAGGGATAAAGAGGTGCTGGGACTGTAACAGTAAGCCTCTGCAGGAGGAGCCAAAACACTAATACACATTAAAATAAAGTCTATTAGACTTGAGGTGTAGTAGCGGGATTCGGACAAGCAATGACCTAAGAGGACACTGGGATTGATGGATAACAGTGGACAATACTCTACATGGAGCTTGTTTTGTATTTGTGTACCAAATAAACTGCCCAGACTTGAGGTTTACCGCAATTGTATTAACACATAATCGAGTATAACCGCAAGGACAAAAGGTGGTTGCCAGCACAAACCAAACACAGACAGACACATACAAAAGCTAATAACGGAATGCGCCCAACCCATGCGCTTTACCCACACCCATGTTCTGCAACACTTCCTGCTGTAGCTAATAATAACCTCTGTGTAGCAGTATTGCATCTTTTTCTCTTTTCAATCTCTTCACCACATGCAGGCTACGACTGCTAGCATACACACTAGAGAAACAGACCTTGTGTGACCCATCGCTTGCTCACCCTAATACACATATGCATGGGTGCAAATCATCCAACAGCCTCCTGGTGCTGACTGTTCCACTCAGACATTTCCACAGATCAAGCCGCATGAGAGTTACATAAGTAACAGTCTGTCTGACAGACAGATTTGGCCACTTCTATCAAATTTTGCCCGAAGGTTGTCACGATGCCTTAATCTCATCCTACGGTTACAATGTCACAATACCACAAATTCTTTACCACTGTTCTTTACATTGAAGTAAATGTGTATTTTGGTTATCTTCTGGTGGGTATTGATGCACTGATATCATAGTGGTTGATTTGATAAGCCAGTAATTATGTTGATGTCATGGTCAATAACCGAGATATACAAATTCTATACGATTTTGTCTAATTAAAGTATGAATAAAAATCACAAGAAACTAAATGTGACAAAAAAACAAATGCCTCCCAAATAAAATACTACTATTCAAAGAATCCTGTAGTGCCACCAGTAAATATTAGGTATTGTGATACTAATGTGGCAGCGTGCAACACTATTGTGCCCAACCCACATACACATCACTCTACATCGTCCCCATTTGACTTGATCCTTCCTGACGGACGGCAATCATCAATAATGCTCACCAGGACATTCACCATTACCCAGGGCAGCCTCTGTCCTTCACCCAAAGCACTGTAGTCAAAGTCTAAACTAGCCACATGGGTATTGAACCCAAATCCTTTTTACACATTCATACTGCTGCAATATTTACAACAGTCTTACTGTATGTAATGTGGCACGTGACAGTAAGCCGACTGCATAAATATAGCAGAGCTGAAAGTAACGTTTACATGCCAAAGACAAACTCTGCATTGACAGTGTAACACTGTGTGAAGCTCATGATTATCAGTACCATGTGAGATTGTAAAATAACATGCTGAGCAATACGCTGAGTTGCTGACAAGTTTATTACTACAGAGCGGACCGCACTAATATAAAAGTAGCTTATAAGTGTTAGTACGTTGTCATCTCCATACAATAAAATCTGTGCACAATCTTAAAAACAAAAAGTTTTGTCTCAAAAAAAACAAAAACAAAAAAACATTGCATCAAAGATTTATAAAATACATTTACATTTATGCATTTGGCAGATGCTTTTATCCAAAGCAACTTACAGTGCCCTTATTACAGGGACAATCCCCCTGGAGCAACATTGAGTAAAGTGCCTTGCTCGAACCAGCAACCTTCTGCGTATCAGTTCCATGGTTTAACCCAAAGGACCACCATCTCATGACTTGATCAAGTCGTGACTGTTGATTGAGCATAATCAAGACTTGATTATGCTCAATCAACAAACTGCACAGGAGTTACAGGAACTTAAAAATGTGTTTATGATACAAATGTGATCATGGAAAAACTAAAGTTTAAAGGATTAGTTTAAAGGATAGTTCACTTCAGAATTAAAATTTCCTGATAATTTCCCCCATGCCATCCAAGATGTCTTTCTTTCTTCAGTTGAAAAGAAATTAAGTTTTTTTGAGGGAAACATTCCATTTTTCTCCATATAGTGAACGGCAACCAACGGGTTGAAGGTCCAAACTGTATTTCAATGCAGCTTCAAAAGGCTCTACATGATCCCAGCTGAGGAATAAGTGTCTTATCTAGCGAAACGATCAGTCTTTTTCTAAAAAAAGTTCGTCTAGCACTCCTCTGCTATGCCGCACGCATTATGTAATCACACTGGAAAGGTACATAGGCGAAAGTACTGACCCAGTGCTGAAAAACTACATCTCATTTTATCGTCCAACTTCAAAATCGGCCAAAAAGCGTTGTTTTACCTTTTTTTTTGTAAAGGGGCAGTTGATTTAGTCTTTGCACGTTTGCTTTGTTAACACTGAGTTGGTACTTCCACCTATGTCATGCGTGACCTTTTCAACGTGATTACGTAATGCACGATACATCGCAGAGCAGTGCAAGACAAGCATTTGCGGTTAAAGACAAGTATATATATATATATATATATATATATATATTATTTATTTATTTTTGGTGAAAATTACTGATGTCGCTAGATAAGACCCTTATTCCTTGTGTAGAGCCTTTGAAGCTGCATTGAAACTGCAATTTGGTCCTTCAACCCATCGTACCCCATTGAAGTCCACTGAGAAAAATCCTTGAAAGTTTTCCTCAAAACTTTTTTAAACAAATTTCTTTTCAACTGAAGAAAGAAAGACATGAACATCTTGGATGAAATGGGGGTGAGTAAATCATCAAGAAATTTTAATTCTGAAGTGAACTAATCCTTTAAAAAATTGAATTGTGGGAAATTAATTAAGCTGGCTGGGAACACCCGATTTTCAGAAACTTGGACAGAGAATATGAATGTGCAAACATGAATATGCAAATTAGTCCCTGACTCAATCACACCAGCTCGGACTACTTGTTCCAGTAAAGTTTCTTTAGTAAATGCTACACAATGGCAAGGGTAAATACTGGTTTAATTCAGCCGTATACTAAACTGAATAACTGAGAAACTGATGGAAGAAAAAGAATAGCAACGAATTATACAGAGTGATCTACAAGTAGACATATCTGAATGGTAATGCGTTTTATGTATCGCTCTCTACAACGTCAGACACATAACGGGAATTGATGACTACTTTATCAAATAGGTAATAATGTGTTGCTAATGTTACACAAACAATGTTCCTGTTCACCATCTCAGAGTCAGACAGCTGCCTTCTAAAAATCAGCATCCTTAGAAATGCTCTGAACATCATAGAAAGTTCATCATAACATCATAATACATCATTGCCCACAGAGCATGATCGGAATGATAGGAAAAGCCCTGCTCCACACATTGACTGGATTGGTTATATGTTTGTGACGGCAGGAGAGAAGGGCTGTTTGCCTGCTCCAAATTGAGTTTCTGAAACTCCATTTGGTACACTGCAGTTTTAAGGTTAAATACTCAGAAATTGTGCTGAATGATAAATTTGCACCTGGTTTGCCTTAAAGTATATTAAAAACACCACACAGACATATAAACAACTTTAAAAACTTTAATTTTTTTTTTTTTTTTACCACAAGGGGTCTTTAAATTACACACAATATTAAGTTGAAGTAATGATGATCAACATTATTATGTCAACAAAACATTAAATTAAACTAATGTTTGAAACTTGAAAGGTTTAATTAAATCACTAAATTCGATTTTATAACTTGCAACCACACAATTATTTAAATTGTGATAATAGGTCCCCTGAATTTCTTTTTAGAGTGAACTTACTATCTACATAGCATTAATGTAATAGGAAGAGGTGGAGCCCAAAGAGGAAACTATATCCTTCCACAGTGAGTGACACACAACTAGAGAGATAGGGAAAGAAATGTCCATTACCATAAAGACAAACAGCACTCCTTGTGTTCCGGCGTCTACGGCACAACCACACTCCAGTTGCCGTCAAAATGTGAGCTGCCACAAAGAGCACTGGCAAGAAGATCTCTGGATCAAAAGGGTCCATAACTTGATCTCAAACTCAGAACCACGTCTCAAACTTGATACATCAAACTTAACAGCATCCACAAAGAGAATTGAATTTGCAATTCTGGTCCTCTACAATCTGCATTGCTTGGATCCTTCCTTTTCTCCTCTTTCTATTTCTCTAGTTTCAGACGTTAATCTTCGCACTTTAGAAATTAAAAAAACTTTTTACTTTTCTCTCCAACTTTAACGACTTTGAAAAAGTAACTGCATCTAACAGAGTCTTTCTCTCTCTACTCCCTCCTCTCTCTCTGACACTCTTACTCTGAATTCCTTTCCTCTGAAACAAGTGGCATGCTTTTAGCTATCGCTCCAAGAGCCGTTATAAACCGACCGTGAACAAAGAAACGCAGAAAAACTAAAATGAGCACCAAAGTTTCTCTTCTCTATGTCTGCCCACATGGCTGGCAGCTTATCCTTCCTGTACGAGACTGTGTATCTACATTGGCGGATGTTCATGCGACATGGATGTGTCTGTTTATGTGTGTGTATCTCTGTTGCTATGAGTAAGAGCTGCTGCTCTCTTCCATATTTACACACGACCTTCTACGGAGAGCATCCTCTGTGAGCGCTGCACTTGTCTGAGGGGGAAGAGGCAAATAGTGTTGATGGGTGTGTGGTGGCTGTTCCCGTGATCTCATTTGGGGTGAGTTACATTCACTGAATGTGTGAATGACATGAGAGCAAACTGTGCATGGTGAGATGTTCTGACATCGACTGCCTTGTTTGTTCACTGAAATGCTGTATGTGATCATAGTGCAGTGATTCACCATGACTAAGTGCAGAATCAAAGCACATGGGGGTCTTTCTGTAAGAGCCTTTCCTGTAAATAGAAGTTTTTCAGATGACCTTACACGGAGCACAGATGGTGATATGACTCCAAATGCATGTCATTTTGGGTGTGCCTAAAGATGTGTGCAACGGCATGAAGCTATCATCAGAATCGTTGTGGTTTTGCGGTGACAGGTGGGCACATTAGCAACCTGATTCACTGGAACATATCATACGATGTCATGTGCCCATGTTGGGAAACATCAATCATCTTTTACCAGTGCTATAAGTCTGTCAAATCACAGACAACCATTTGCCAGCCATCGTCTCATCATCCTCTGCGGTCTATCATGTATTAAAAAAAAGTGAAAAGGTGAAACGCACGAGAAAAAGGGACTTTAAAAAAGAAAAGGTATAGCGTGACAGGAAGAGATAAAGAAAGCGGCTGAGGGTGAGTGTCATAAAAAAATGAGTAACAGCTGCAAATCTGCGGCAGCAGTGTTAAACCACACGGGCTCTGGGGTTTACATGCTGGTTACAAGCGTGACAACAAGACCTACTTTAAAATGAAAACAGAAGAAAGGAAACATACATTTAAAGACATAATCTAAAAGGTCACAACGTTTTAAAACTAGCAAGTTGCCAGGTTAATCTCACAACAACAACAAAAATTCCCGGGTCATATTTAAACCAAAAAATAAAATACAAATAATATGCTGTAAATTTCACGAAAATATGAAAATTATCTTATAATATACTCACCCTCAAGCCACCCTAGGTGTATATAACTTTCTTCTTTCAGCCAAAATCAATCTGAGTTGTATTAAAAAAAAAATATCCTGGCTCTTCCAAGTTTTTGAAGCTCCAAAAAGTGCATTCATCCATCATAAAAGTAATCCATATGGCTCCAGGGGTTTAATAAAGGTCTTCTGAAGTTAAGCAATCTGGGGGTTTTTTGTGTGAGAAAAATATCCATATTTATAACTTTATAAAGTATCATCACTGACTTCCGGTAACGGCCGAACGTGAGTCTAGCTCCGGAGGAAGAGTGACCTCTGACCCGACACATGACGTATTGAAGAATGCAGAAGCACAGATGATAGAACAAAAAAAAAAAAAAAAAAAAAAAAAGATAGAACAAAACAAAACAAAACACTGGTCACAAATTAGAAGTCTAAATTTAGATTTTTAAAGAGAAATGTTAGTGGTTTTCCAAAGTTACTAGCCACTCAGTATTTTTTTCACTATATCTTGAAATTAATATATTATTTTGAAAAGTGTATATTTGCAGCAAAACAAAATAATTTAATTTTACCTCAGGTTTTGCATGCGTTGGTTTTCTCTGGCGCTCGCGGAGGCTTCAGATAATTCTCCACTCGGGTGAAGGAGGATTTTGAAAGCTTACACAAAACTTTTCCATTTTCTTCCATGTCATGTCAAACTAGTATAACAATTAAGCTTGCTTAGGCTTGTTATAGTACTACCGGGGTTAGGCTAGTCATTGCGCACATCCCTACTAAACAGCCCTTCACTTTCAGCACTCACTACCGAGCGGTATCTGCCTCACGAGCGGTTAAGCTTGGTTTATACTCGCCGCGTCCGCACTAGCGCTCGGGTGTGCGTGGAAAAAATTAAGCCATATTATGGCAGTCGTGCTCTTTGAGAGCGCGAGACCCCTTTGCACTTGGTGTGCGGGTGTGCACAGCGAATTATGTAACTTTCCGCGCGGCTCCGCATCCGAAGATGCATTGCCATAAAGTGGTATCGGGTGCGGTTGTATCGGGGTAGTTTTACGAGTATGAGTACGAGTACTTCACAACAGTATCGGACCGACACCCGAGTACTGGTATCGGTGCATCCCAAATTTTATCAATTCACAGAAATTCAATTTGGCCAACTGAAAAATTTAGATGTGATCGGTCACTAGAAAATTTTAAATTGGACAGGCCTGACATTTGTTACAGTGTTGGTAAATTACATTTTTCCATTGGCTCAACATATTTCTAATTGACCCCATGTTAACAGACTGTTGCCACAATGGATAAAATTCAAAAATAGATGTGATCGCTCACTAGAAAATCTTTAATTGGAGAGGCCTTAAATTTTTTACAGTGTACCTGACACCTAGATGAACACTTTACAGTTGCTTTTATGACCAAGTCATTCTCTTCAAATGCTATTGAAGTTAGAAACGTGTATACCAATATCGTATGTAACTTTAGAGACGGTCCCTAATTTTGGGAATATCGAATGTCCAACGTCAAGCCAGCTTTATGCCAGTCACCTCAGGCGCGCTATGGTTCCCTTTCGAACGGTCAGTTCGTACTGCGTCTTTAAGACGCTGTATGGGTAGGTTCTCCTACTCTCGAATATACTGAAGTAATTGTAAAATCACGCAGTGCTACTGCCCAGTCAAAACAGTGTCGAGACATCTCGCACGCTATTGGCTGGCCAGTGGGAACTGCATGAACCAATGGCAGAACAGCGTAATCTGAGCGAACCAAAGGGCACAAAGCCCGCAAAGCTGAGCGCAAGAGCCCGCGAAAGGGGCATATAAAATACGCTGTAACTGTCAAAAACGTCAGATTAATCTCCTTCAGCGACGATCTACGGTCCTCGCTGATAAACTCGAACTACACCACCTTCACCGTGAATTGACGAGCCTGCAGCGGAATAGCGAACTAACCAGCCCGGACGTCCTGCGAGAGTCAGCGGCCTGCTGTATTTTTCAGCGCGCTCAAATCGCCAGCGATCCCGCGAGCTGTCACGCCTTTCCCCTGCGCTCTTTGGTGAAACACTACGGTGTATCCTTTCTGTACAATACTGAGAAAAACATATCACTTGTGTGCAGTACTTACCTGCACTAGGAGGATAACCACGACGGGTGCGTGATCTGTCTGGGCAAGGCCCACGCGGACGCTGCTCTTGCCGGGTCCGGCTGCTCTCACTGCGAGGGTATGCCCATTTCCTCCCTCCGTTCGCGGATAGCGCTCTTTTCAGAGCGCGACCCCGGCCCTCGCGCTCTCCCGTTCCCCTTTCCGCCCGTGCCGCGGCGGTAAAGAACGGCGGAGCCAGAGGGCTGAGTATACCGAGGCTAGCGAGTTCACGTCGGCCCAGTGCCCGCGTGACTCGTCTTCACCTCAGAGAGACGTTTCCCCTGTGACTTTCCCTCGATCGGACCTGCTCCCTCCGCTCAACGCTGAGGGCTTGGTCTCATTCTGCGGCAATGAGGAAGACGAATCCGCACGATTACCAACGTCTCGCTCTTCCTCTTCTCTCACTCGGGCCGCGCTAAGAAGCGCCGCGGACAGAGAATGCCAGAGTGGACGAGCGAACTAATGCCGGAGCTTCCCGCATTACTCGCTCTCAGACTGCTAGAGATATTGAGAGCGCGGCCGTTACAGACTCCGCTTTCTACAGCGGCAGCGCGTGCTCCCTCTCTCTCTCTCAGCGCGCGCTCACTATCGAGAGCGTGACTTACGTCATTGCTGTCTAGCGCATAATGGCGGCCAAGCCCTGCGCCTTTTTCACTCTCTATCACTTCTCTCAGTTCTATTCAGACGACTAGAGAGGTTCAACAATGTAGTAAACGAGCCTGTTATGAAGCACGCCCACACTACAAAACCAAAACACCATCGAGAGCGCGACTTACATCATAGCCACGCCCTCTGCTGTTACGTGCACTTTCGCACACAGGGTCGCTGGTTCGAGCCCAGCTCTCACAGGTTTCTCATGGAGTCTCAATTAAGTGAATGGCGGCCAAGCACTCCACCACTTCTCTCAGTCCCCTATTCAGGCGACTGAAGAGGTTCAACAGTGTAGTAAACGAGCCTGTTATGAAGCACGCCCCCCCCCCCTACAAACCAAAACACCGCCGAGAGCACGACTTACGTCATAGCCACGCCCTCTGCTGTTACGTGCACTTTCGCACACAGGGTTGCTGGTTCGAGCCCCGCTCTCACAGGTTTCTCATTGAGTCTCAATTTAGTGAATGGCGGCCAAGCACTCCACCACTTCTCTCAGTCCCCTATTCAGGCGACTGAAGAGGTTCAACAGTGTAGTAAACGAGCCTGTTCTGAAGCACACCCTACATACCAAACACAGTTGAGAGCGCGACTTACGTCATAGCCACGCCCTCTGCTGTTACGGTGCACTTTTGCACACAGGGTTGCCGGTTCGAGCCCCGCTCTCACAGGTTTCTCAGTGAGTCTCAATTTAGTGAATGGTGGCCAAGCACTCCACCACTTCTCTCAGTCCCCTATTCAGGTGAATGGAGAGGTTCACCATTACAGTAAACGAGCCTGTTATAAAACATGCACGCCTGTACACAAAACGTTGTATTAACGGCGATCCTAATAAACAATTAAGAGTTTTTTCCTCTGTTATGACTGCAGGCAGTGTGTCCCCTACATAGGGTGTACCCCTATGCACTGTTAATTCAGCGCTATAGAACCACTCAAAAGTCCTGCTGTGGCTGGATTACCACCACAGACTTCCTTTACATTCTCTCAATCCCCTCAGTTCAGGCGACTGGAGATGTAAATATTGCAGTCAACTAGCCTGTTGTCAAACATGCTCGCCTGTCCACCAATGCTGTTTTAACAACGACCTTACTAAAATACGTGCACCTTGCACATAAGCACTGTTCTCACAGATTTTCGCTCTTTAGCGCGCGCCCACTACAAGTGTGCTCCGCTACACATAAGTGCTGTCCGCACACTGTCACAAACACAAACCAACCGGCGGACATCTGAACAGAGCCCTTATCAAATGGCTTTCAGAATGCTGACAAAACTGAACACAGAAAGCAGCCCTGACAGGCTGATCAGGAAGAGAGGAGGTTTGAGTCCCGCCCAAGCCGGTCCGCCTCCCAAAAGACTCTGAGTCTCCTCACGGCCGTTTTTTTGTTCCGGTCAGGGAGAAAAACATACTGTTCTGAATGTTTTTTCATGCAATGATTGTAAACTACGAGTCTGCTTAATGCGTGTTCCCTGCATTTTACCGCCATAAAGGCGAGTCTTTTGAGATTCGCGTTCGACGGGAAGGCTTATCAGTACACAGTCCTGCCATTTGGCCTGTCCCTGGCCCTCCGCACTTTCATGAGGTGCATGGATGCAGCTCTCTCCCCCTTAAGACAAGCGGGAATGCGCATTCTGAACTACCTCGACGACTGGCTCATACTGGCCCAGTCAGAGGAAGAAATAAAATCTCACAAATCTATGCTACTCAGCCATCTAGAATGCCTGGGTCTCAGAATAAATACAGCCAAGAGCTTATTGCTTCCCAGGCAGAGAACCTCCTTCCTGGGAACGATTTTAGACTCAGCCCAAATGAGGGCGTGGCTATTGGACGAACGCGCTCTGACTACACAGCAGCTTGCATGTTCATTCAAAATGGGAACCAACACACCCCTAAAAAATTTCAGAGAATGCTAGGCCTAATGGCAAAAGCTTCTCCAGTACTTCCGCTGGGTATGAAGCACATGCGCCCCCTGCAGTACTGGCTGAAATCACGGGTTCCTTCCCAAGCGTGGCATTCAGGCCAGCTTTGGATCAAAGTGGGCCGCGGCTGTGTCAAAGCCCTGGCCCCATGGTCACTTGGAAACAGTTTCCAGACGGGTGGTGGTCACCACGGACACCTCCAACTCAGTTTGGGGCGCTCTGTACGAGGGCGAACCGGCCTTCGGCTCATGGTCGAGCACGGAGTCACGGTTGCACATAAACTGCCTAGAAATGCTGGCAGTAGTGCTAGCCCTCAAGACTTTTTTACCACGTCTCTCAGGTCACCATGTTCTAGTCCGCACGGACAACACGAACTGTGATCTCCTACATAAACCGCCAAGGCGGGCTCAGGTCGAGATGGCTCAACCAACAGGTCAGACATCTCCTCCTATGGGCAAAAGGCAAATTACATTCACTAAAAAGCAGTGCATGTGCCAGGCAGACTGAACCAGGGAGCAGACATGCTCTCCAGGGGCCTCGTGTCCCCGGGGGAATGGGCCATCCATTCCTAAATGGTTCAAATGATATGGAGTGTTTTTGGGAGGGCAGAGGTCGACCTCTTCGCCTCCGAAGACAACTGTCATTGCCCAATCTATTTTTCAAAGAACAAGGATGCGCTGGCCCACAAATGGCCCAGCTGCATACTTTATGCTTTTCCACCAGTACCGCTCATTCCCCAAATTTTAAAAAGGATCAGGGAATGAGAGCACACAGTCCTGCTAGTGGCTCCACTCTGGCGAACCCACATCAGGTTTCCCGAGTTGATTCAGTTACTATCAGCAGCCCCATGGCCAGTTCCCCTAAGGAAAGATCTCCTTTCTGAGGCGAACGGGACAATCCGGCACCCCCACCCCAAAATTGTGGGCGTTACATGTTTGGCAACTCAAGGGGGGCTCAAGAACCTCCCAGTGAGTGTCTTGAGCACCGTCAGTGAAGCTAGAGCTCCGTCTACTAGACGTCTCTATGCCCTTAAATGGTCAGTGTTCTCTGACTGGTGTTCAGTCAGGAACTATAACCCAGTGTCATGCGAGATATCACAATTCTTGTTTTTCTATAAGAGATGTTGGATGCAGGACACACTCCATCCACACTCAAAGTCTACACGGCAGCTATCGCCGCATCCCATACGCCTATAGCTGGCCAATCAGTACGCAGACACACCATGGTCATAAAATTCTTAAAAGGAGCCAGGAGGCTTAACCCCCTTCTCCCTCCTACGGTGCCATCCTGGGACCTTCATTGGTCCTAAGAGCACTAAAAAGACCTCCCTTCGAGCCGCTGCAGACGGCTGAATTAAAGCCACTTTCGCTGAAAACTGCCCTGCTACTAGCACTGGCATCTGTTAAGCGTGTCGGTGACATTCAAGCGTTATCTGTGAACGCATCATGTTTAGATTTGGCCCAGGCGATTCTAAAGTCATCCTCAAACCAGGGCATGGTTATGTACCTAAAGTGCTTTCAACACCGTTCAAAGCACAGGTAATCACTCTCTCTGCCCTCCCCACTTCGGAGGATGAGAGACAGTTACACCTGCTCGGCCCTGTTAGGTCGCTTAGAGCATATATTGAGCGGTCCTCCCACTTTAGACAGTCGGAGCAGCTCTTTGTAAGTTTTGGTGACCGAACTAAGGAACTTCCGGTCACCAAACAAAACCTAGCCAGATGGCTAGCGGACGCGATAGTGTTAGCATATGACACTATGGGCCTCCAATGCCCCATAGGTGTCAAAGCTCACTCCACCAGAGGCATGGCCTCCTCTTGGGCGTGGTCTAGTGGAGTTTTCTATGGGTGACATTTGTAGATCGGCAGGTTGGTCCTCACCATCTACTTTAACCAGATTCTTCAGTCTGGATGTCCCTGCACTGCAGGCACAAGTCCTCGCTGTATAAAAATACTAAGACGGCCTAACGAATATCAGACGGCCTTGTAAGCCCGTCCCCGTCATAAGTTGGCATTGGGGCCTTCATATGCTTCAATGCTTACACATTCCTTATAGTTACCGGCCTCTATGAGCCCAGTAGTATAAGACGTGTGTACATATATATTATTAATATAAATGATGTGTCAGTAACTCTAGTCTTGAGCCCTTTCTAATAAGTGTTCAAACTTGAGGGAGTACATGTCACTGCGCTTATCATAGCACGGCGGGATTTTACAGGTTCCCATACAGCGTCTTAAAGACGCAGTACGAACTGACCGTTCGAAAGGGAACGTACTCGGTTACTTAACGTAACCTCGGTTCCCTGAGATAAGGGAAGGAGTACTGCGTAGACGGCCGTGCTATGGCGCTGACTCGGGTGATCGTCGCTTCAGTCGATTTAACCTGACGTTTTTGACAGTTACAGCGTATTTTATATGCCCCTTTCGCGGGCTCTTGCGCTCAGCTTTGCGGGCTTTGTGCCCTTTGGTTCGCTCAGATTACGCTGTTCTGCCATTGGTTCATGCAGTTCCCACTGGCCAGCCAATAGCGTGCGAGATGTCTCGACACTGTTTTGACTGGGCAGTAGCACTGCGTGATTTTACAATTACTTCAGTATATTCGAGAGTAGGAGAACCTACCCATACAGCGTCTTAAAGACGCAGTACTCCTTCCCTTATCTCAGGGAACCGAGGTTACGTTAAGTAACCGAGTACGTTCTGTTGTGATAATTGTTCTATTTCAGCAGCGAAAATAGTTTCAAACAAAAACAGTCAATCACAGTATGATGAATGAATCTCCACTCCTACGTACATCGCACACACATCTCTGCTTTGATGAGAGTGCAGATTTCAGTGAGTGAGAGTGCGCTCTGAACGGCGTTTCAGCGGTGACTAATCTGAACGCCTCTGATTATGACATTGCATTTATAACCTCAACAGAATTGAGTGTGATTGGTTATAATGTGCATCGCGATTATAACAGATGCCTTTTGAGAAGACCAGCCAAAGTGGCTAGTGGGAGAGACTGTTACACACCACAGCTGAAATCCACCTGCAAATGGCAGGTTGGCGGGTGTTAATGTCAAGCCCTGCTCATAACCCTCTGTTTGTATTTCTTTGAAAGATGTCATGAAAACATCCAAAATGTAAAATATGGGCTTTTATAGTGGCTACAGTTTAAAACTACTATGCTTTATCGGTGTAGTTTTTCATTAATTGAGAGTAAAATTACAATTCTTTCTGTAAAATAAAAACTTCCACAATGAAATAAAAAAAATTACAATTAAAAATAAAATAGAAATGCTGCCTTGGAAACAAACAAAAATAAAATAATTTTAAGCTGCATTAAAAATTACTAAAACTGAAATAAAAATGAAGTAAATTAAGGCAAAAATAAAAGTATAAAATGACTGTGGCGTGAAGCAGGGCAGAGCTGAGAGCCATGGAAGCGACACCTTTGTGCCACACTGGTCTTGAGTTTCACAGAGGAGCTCCGGAAGAATAAAAGTGGCGATAGAGGTAGACGTGAGAGAACCAGTCATAATTACATTATGTATATGAATCATCACTTTGTTATTCAATTCAGACAACATATACAGTGCATGATGAAACTATGAATAAAATTACAATTCTGTCCTTGACAGACCTTGTGACTTTCACTTGCAGAAATATTTCATTACAGGTCTGTGCATTTTCTACTCTCACTTCTAGTCTTCAAATAACAATCAGACAGCTGGAGATCACTATTCACCAAAGCACAGTTAATGTCATAAAGCAGCACACACTTCAATACAGAAACATGATCTCTCTGTGCAGACACACAAAGGTCGAATGAATGCTAATAAGACAACAGCAGCAAATGACATGGAAAGCCCGGATCATAAGATCACGGGTGTTCCTGAAGGTCCGGCTCAAATGCTACTGGAAAGACAGAAGAAAAACAATGAAGTCTGTTTGCACAGCGCACAGTGCACATCTACAGGACAAACAGTATGTGACGCATGACTCTCACAGGTAAGCTGTAGGGAAAGGGACAGACAACATGGAGACAGAGAGGAAAACATGGAGATCTCTAGCAAATTTAAATATGAAATTCAGCGAGCAAACTGAACTGAAGACTGAAGGTCACCCAACCACACACACACACACACACACACACACAATGTAACCCAAAGTATAATTTGGTGTTTTTGCACTACAATATGTCATCATCATTTCTGGTGTTTCTGAGTTTCTCCTTCAAATCAAACACAAGGTCACAGGAAATGTGCTGACCGCAAACAAAAGGCAGGGCGTAGGGAGACAGACGGAAGAAAAACCCCTGTGATAAAGCACATTCATGAACAATATGGCTCAAAACAGAGAGTTCTGTCACAGCCTGAATCATTTTCCTGTAACAGCAGTTTATCAGTATAAGTAAATCCAACTTTACCAAATATAATTACAGTATTACTCACAAAAAGCAGTAAATACTATACAGCAAAATGTATCTTTTCAAAATGTGAACTATAACATAGCCCAATCTGAATATAAACATTAGCATCATGATTTTCTGTATAGCAGTTTTGAAACTGTGAAAAGAGTCATACAAATAACTTGACTTGACAAAATTTAGTGGTTCACCTATTCTTGTTCTGAAAGAACATTACGGTGAGTAATGACAGAATCTTTGTTTCTTGTCACCTTTTTGATTAATTTCCCAAATATGAAAGCAATTTTTCTTAGCAATTTGAAGAATGACTGAACACCTCTAAATACACAAAATTAGCTAATAAATAATGCTGGCAGTTCAACGTAATACTAATAAACGATGACAGGGGGCAGTGTGGTAACAGTCAAGCATGTGAAGACACATGGCCCAACTCTCTCATCATTATTAAGGCAAAAGCTGCACTGTCACTTCTAATGCCAGCAGCAGTCACACTAATGCTGTCTTCACGTGCTATCGGAAATTTCGTAATTCCCCCTTCTGAAGTCATGATTACAAGCTTGTTGCATTGAAGTGAGTGAAGTGAGCGTTCATGTGCAATTTTTAACTAGGAAACTTGTATTTAAGATAATTACGATAGCACGTGAAGGCAGCATTAACAAGTGACATCACTGCTCTCAACTGGTCTTACATGTTACTTTTCACCCGCCTGATAATGACGACAGATGTCAGTAATTTGCAAAACATGGTGAAGCAACACCGAAACTCACATGAAACTCATGCTCATAATGGAACTGCAGAAATTTGAAGTATTTGAAGACATTAATTTCCACATTTTAAAGTTCCGCAAATAAAGTTCTCGATACTGACTGACTTGCTGCAGAGTAACAGGTAGAGCCTGCATGTCTTGACAAGGTGAATGGACAGCACTTAACACGTGTAACCCATCCCTGTTTAAATATGCCTGCAGGTGCCATTAAAAGATTACATCAAACTGAGCTGCAGAATGACTTAAGACAAGGGTTGATCTAAAAATACTACACACACACAGGAGACAACACACTTGCTTCTACACAAACAAATACAATTGACACGGTACAGAGGCAAAGCTTAACGCAGGTTTAATCTCACTGTATCAGACCATCTACAAAAACATTTTGTGCAGACAGTCTGAGTATACTAAATATTGCATTAATGAAGCGGCCCTGTGGAACCTTTACTGGGACAATTATTCTGATGTAAGTATATATATATATATATATATATAAATATGTATATATTGACTATATAAATATATATATATAAAAATATATATATATAAAATAAAAAAAAATATATAAATAAAATAAAAATATATAAATAATAAAAAAAAAATATTATTTATTATTTATTTATATATTTATATATATATATATATATATATATATATATATATATATATATATATATATATATATATATAAAAATATATATATATATATATATATATATATATATATATATATATAAAAATATATAAATAAAATAAAAAAATATATATATATACACGGACGGACGGACGGACGGACGGACGGACGGATATACATACACACACACACACACACACACACACACACACACTGTAACCCAAATACTTATTTTCCTCACTGTATATATATATATATATATATATATATATATATATATATATATATATATATATATATATATATATATATATATATATATATATATATATATATATATATATATACACATATATATACAGTGAGGAAAATAAGTGTTTGAACACCCTGCTATTTTGCAAGTTCTCCCGCTTAGAAATCATGGAGGGGTCTGAAATTGACTGTCCACTGTGAGAGACATAATCTAAAAAAAAAAATCCAGAAATCACAATGTATGATTTTTTAACTATTTCTTTGTGTGATACAGCTGCAAATAAGTATTTGAACACCTGAGAAAATCAATGTTAATATTTGGTACAGTAGCCTTTGTTTGCAATTACAGAGGTCAAACGTTTCCTGTAGTTTTTCACCAGGTTTGCACACACTGCAGGAGGGATTTTGGCCCACTCCTCCACACAGATCTTCTCTAGATCAGTCAGGTTTCTGGCCTGTCACTGAGAAACACAGAGTTTGAGCTCCCTCCAAAGATTCTCTATTGGGTTTAGGTCTGGAGACTGGCTAGGCCACGCCAGAACCTTGATATTCTTCTTACAGAGCCACTCCTTGGTTATCCTGGCTGTGTGCTTCGGGTCATTGTCATGTTGGAAGACCCAGCCTCGACCCATCTTCAATGCTCTAACTGAGGGAAGGAGAAACACAGAGTTTGAGCTCCCTCCAAAGATTCTCTATTGGGTTTAGGTCTGGAGACTGGCTAGGCCACGCCAGAACCTTGATATGCTTCTTACAGAGCCACTCCTTGGTTATCCTGGCTGTGTGCTTCGGGTCATTGTCATGTTGGAAGACCCAGCCTCGACCCATCTTCAATGCTGTAACATTTGAGGTTGTTCCCCAAAATCTCGCAATACATGGCCCCGGTCATCCTCTCCTTAATACAGTGCAGTTGCCCTGTCCCATGTGCAGAAAAACACCCCCACAGCATGATGCTACCACCCCCATGCTTCACAGTAGGGATGGTACTCATCATTCTTCTTCCTCCAGACACGTTTAGTGGAATTATGACCAAAAAGTTCTATTTTGGTCTCATTTGACCACATGACTTTCTCCCATGACTCCTCTGGATCATCCAAATGGTCATTGGCAAACTTAAGACGGGCTTTGACATGTGCTGGTTTAAGCAGGGGAACCTTCTGTGCCATGCATGATTTCAAACCATGACGTCTTAGTGTATACCAACAGTAACCTTTGAAACGGTGGTCCCAGCTCTTTTCAGGTCATTAACCAGCTCCTCCCGTGTAGTTCTGGGCTGATTTCTCACCTTTCTTAGGATCATTGAGACCCCACAAGGTGAGATCTTGCATGGAGCCCCAGTCCAAGGGAGATTGACAGTCATGTTTAGCTTCTTCCATTTTCTAATGATTGCTCCAACAGTGGACCTTTTTTCACCAAGCTGCTTGGCAATTTCCCCCTAGCCCTTTCCAGCCTTGTGGAGGGGTACAATTTGTCTCTAGTGTCTTTGGACAGCTCTTTGGTCTTGGCCATGTTAGTAGTTGGATTCTTACTGATTGTATGGGGTGGACAGGTGTCTTTATGCAGCTAACGACCTCAAACAGGTGCATCTAATTTAGGATAATAAATGGAGTGGAGGTGGACATTTTAAAGGCAGACTAACAGGTCTTTGAGGGTCAGAATATATATAGATGAGATGAGACCAAAATATAACTTTTTGGTAAAAACTCAACTTGTCGTGTTTGGAGGAAGAAGAATGATGAGGTTGTATGACAGATACAAACTAAGCTCATGCCAGGATAGGGCCTCTTAGACAAATGCGAATGGACCACCATAAATTCACCTAGTTTGAGGGGTCACCCTTTCATTAACTGTCAACACAGAGTTCGTCTTTAAAGTTCATCTACCATGAAGTCAGTGAACCCAAAGAGACGAGCTGACTGTTTGTGTGAACACTGACACCATGGCTGCGTCAGAGCCGATGGCTGAGCTGCCTGGATTCACTTCAATGCTGTTTTAAAAGGCCATTTTTATTGAGCCACTTTGCTACAGCAGCCAGGAAGAGAAGCACAGAGTCATTAGGCAAACACAGAGAGACAGTCCATACTGAGGTGGGGAAATAAAGGCAAGATTTACTCTCACACCTCTGTGGCGAAAGAGCGCAAGTCTCTCATCCCTCTCTTTCACCCAGGAGCCAAAACCTCCAGAGCTGACGACAGGCTTACTTAATCACAGGTTAATAGTGGGAAAAGAACTGAGGGGGGGAGTGGGGGAAGGGATACGGAGAGAAAGAAGGTCGTGAGAGAGACAAATTTCAAGAAGAGGTCAGGGATGGGAAAGGACAGAGACTGCAGAAAGAAAGAAAGAAAGGATAAAAAGAAGGGGTGGAATGTAGGGAGGATACACAAATACAACAAAGAAAGAAAGAACGTTGCCATCACCTCCATTTTCCCCCTGGCTCCTGTCATCACCATGGCAACCCGTAAATTAGGTATCGTCCTTGCCCTCTGTCACCCACTCGACCCCTCAATAAAAGACCACTATTTTCAAAAGAGACATCTCCTCCGATTTATGGAACTTAGGAAAGTTGACAATCATTGACCTCAACTTTGCCAAAAGTGAAGGTGACACGGTTGTTTGAGAATGAGAATGTTGTTTGCTGCCATAAATATGGCTAAAGGTAAAAATATGGGCAAAATTGATAATACTGAAATTAGGGATATGTATTATGCCCAAAATATGCTCCAGTTTTTGTGTACACATATATGTGAAGTAAACTGAATCAGCATAGTATGCGCATACTATACAGCCACAGCCTGTACGATCAGCTCACAGGTCGCCATGAAATGCATTTGTCCACAAGGTGGCAACACTTCCCTGGCCAGCTGTTTCACAGTTCAAAAAGAAACAGATGAGACGGAACAACAACAAATTATACTCATAACTTCTGGAGAGAAATGGCACAGACACCGGTCTTTCTACTGAGCATGTGACGAGAGCCTGTGATTATGCAAACTATCAAATGGGGAAATCTGGGGAAAGGCTATGCGTTCAGCTGTACTTATACGGAAAGTGTTCGTGTCAAAACTTAAGTATACTTTGGCCTTTACGGATGTCCCAAATCAGATTGCAAAAAGAAAAATGAAATCAAGTCATCCAATTATGGTGTTCATGATTGATCATTGCCGACACATCCAAGCATGCAGGAACTTGTGCCTATTCCCAAACAGAATGCTGTGTTTGAGACGGGTTTCACTAGGATGTGGAATGATGCAGAGCGGGAGGCATTTAGCATGAAGAGATTCACAGCTAAGCTTTGTGTGTGCTCAGTGCAGCCAGTCATGCACTGTACCATGGGAAAGGGCCACCAAGAGCGTCCACTTCAACGAGAAGAAAGGCCTTGTGTCCATCAGCATGTGTGTCCCTGTGTGTATGATGTTAGTCATGCTCATGGGGTTCC
The DNA here is from genome assembly GCA_023566225.1 of Romanogobio albipinnatus. Lineage (NCBI taxonomy): Eukaryota > Metazoa > Chordata > Actinopteri > Cypriniformes > Gobionidae > Romanogobio > Romanogobio albipinnatus. The sequence continues at coordinate 14,559,143 of CM042261.1, read as the reverse complement.
ATTAGGATGGACAACACTATTCAAACTCAGCGGATTTTCCTTAAAAGAAAAATTGTAAATGGTAAGGAGGTCTAAATGTTGTCAAACAGTATAAATGCACGTTTTCTTAAATCGACAATGCATCAAATGGCCAGTCGCCTTGTTAATGAGTCCGATCACAGCTGCTTCATTAAGGAAAGGTAATCCGTTTTTAACGAGCCACTCTAGGCCTAAAGCCCAAAGCCTCACTGAGAAAGACTGGACCCTCGAGGGCTTCGGCTTGTTTGAAGTGTACCACATTGCCTAACTACAAAGGACAGGAGAGATGGAGGGCAAAGAGGGGAAAAGACGAAGATTATAGAAGCTAAGAACAAGTGTTTTAATTGTATGTACGGTCAGTATCAAAATGAAATCATCCATCATGATCGTTGCAAAAGTTCTGATGAAAAATATTTAACTGGGAAGAGGTGAGGAGAAATTATTGCGCATACTTGAAGGGTTAGTTCACCCAAAAATGAAAATTAGCCCATGATTTACTCACCCTCAAGTCATCCTAGGTGACATTCTTCTTTCAGATGAATAAAATCGGAGTTATATTTAAAAAGTCCTGGCTTTTCCGAGCTTTATAACAGCAGTGAATTGTTGTTTTGTTTTTGAAGTCCATAAAAGTGCTTCCATCCATTATATAACTGCTCCACACAGCTCCGGGGGGGTTTATAAAGGCCTTCTGAAGCGAAGCGATGCATTTGTGTAAGAAAAATATATAGCTTCGAAGCCCTTTGAAACTGCATTGATTTGGACCTTCAGCACATTGGTTGCAATTGAAAAACATTATGTGGAGAAATAAAAATAAAAAAACGTTTCATTTTGAAATTTTAATTTTGAAGTGAACTAATCCTTTAAGGTTAGGGATTTTTCTGAAACTAAAACCACTCAGGATACCTTAGCAAGCACCCACAACACCTTATTGTTGTGCCAGTGACACCACACATTTGATTGAAAAAAGAAATCAAGGTTAAATAGGTTTTTTAATTGAATGCCAGAAGAGGAGAGGAAAAAAAATGGTGTGAGAAAAGAGAATTAAGTGAGATATCGGGGGCCATAAGAGGGAAACTGAAAGAGAGAAGCATGGGGCCCCAGCATCCATTCATCTGATCAACAGGCCACAACCAGTACAGAAACAAACAAATATGCATGAATGTAAAGCTCTCTCACACACACACACACACACACACACACACACACACACACACACACACGCGCAATGCCTTCAGGAGGCCAACGTAAGGTGTCCTCAGGTTTATCCACCTGTTTACAGTACAATAAACAGTCAATATTTAACAACTCGTCTCTTATGCAGCACGATTTCCTGGTTTAATGTTCACTCTCAGTATATTTCAGTCACATTTGCCACTTTCTTTCACTCCCTTTTTCCACACAATCAAACAAAATAAACCCACTGGCAAGGCATTTCTGCAATGATTTACTGGAATCTTTCCCACGCTACTGCAAGAAGAGTGCTCCAGAAATCAAAGGGAGTGTGACATCCAAGCGTTTTTTAGGTTGAGAAGTAATTGAAGTAGCGACAGATCTCCTGTATTGTGACAGTGAAATGAGGGGACTAGTTCTTTCCATCGGTTGTTGATTGGATGGAGGCAGATCTGAATGCGGCGCTTAGGGTCAATTTTAAGAAAAGGGGTAAGATATGCTAAATGGCTGGAGAAGTCTGGCATTTGTCACCAGAGAGCAATCTATAATTTCACCAGAAAATCGAGTTTGATAACACTTTGTTAAAAAAAATATGTGCTCAAACAACAATGATACCTTACAATGCTGCCTAGGTTTTATAATAGCACACGTATTATCATTCCCAAGATAAAGCTGCTATCCAAAGCTATAATTCTAGCTTGACAAGAAGGGAAGGATGATGGATTGGTGACTGATGATCAATCTTTTTTTTTCTCTTCAAATGAAAGGTGCTTTACCATCTAGACCCACTTCGCTATCTTTGTGCATCAATGGCTGCACATTGCCACTAAGCTCAACCTCAACGGTTAAATTTAAATTTAGACTGAAGGTGCAATGCGTGTCATCATTATACTTATGGTTAGGGGTTTTTCTGAAGCTAAAAAGGCTCAGGATACTTTAGCAAACATCCACAACTACACCTTATTGTTGTGCCAGTAGTTCTGCACAGAGACCACTCACATTTTCTTGAAAAGAAATCAAGGTTAAAGAGGTGTTTAAATCGAATGCTAGAAATGAAAACAAACAAGTTAAATTTCCGATTTGATTGTTTTGATGACAAATCAACTGCCAAGAAAATATAAATAACTAATATAACACAGGTAATAAGAAGGCAGTATGAACTTATCAATCACCCACCATAATGAAAGCCTGAGAAAGTTAATTGTAGATCAGCAATAAAAATCTACCGGTATCGGTTGATAGTTCTATAAGTGGTTTAGTTTGAAATACAGAGAGCAGATGTCAAGGTAGAGAATAAACATGAGGGACAGAAACAGAAAACTGTGTAAGCCAGAAGGTCAAAAGGTGTGTTGTGGTGTTATAAACATGTTTTTATTGATGAAAAAACTGATATGAAATTAGCTGCCTTAAAAGGTTATTAAATACATAAGCCACAACAACATGCAAGATAACGTCTATCAGGTGAACTAAAATTTTTGTCAATTTAAGGAAAACTGAACAAAAATGAATTATGATTAGGAACAGTGTACACCATTGTGAATATGGAATGTCAAAGCAGCCAAAACACGTGCAACAAGCCTAGATATCTTCTTGTATCTAATCAAGCAGAACTGATCTATAATTCAAAGAAATGCATCTAAAAACAAAGACTGGTATGAAAAGGAAATGACAGGTTTTGAAACCAAAGCCCCTGAGAGCTGAAACATGGGAGGACTGGCGGAAAGACAAAACGTTCGCGTGAGGAGTCACTCACACTAATGTCTCATTTGAGTCAGTAGGGGAGGAACAGAGTTGCAGTATGAAAATGAGCAAGGCCCAGGGGACTGTTGAGAACTCCTACACAAAACACAACACCCATATGCATATCACGAACCTGGAACAATAGATCTTCCTACCACAATCTCTACAGCCATAATTACTCTCTAATTATCCTCTGTGATTATGGAGACAGCAACTAGTCATATAACTTGGCTGTGGAACCTTAAGAGAGTGCTGCTCACCGCTATACAACAAGATATTTTATAACAGAGTAGTGCACTATACTGGTAATAAAAAGCACAGAGGCATGGTATGACATCATGAATTTGTACCTGACCCATGTTACATTGTACTGCTATTGAGGGCAGTCCGGTAGTCCACACAGTATGACGTGTGAAAACTACATTACCTTGTCAAAAAAGTAGTGTAAAAACTAGTGCTGGGCGGTATACCGGTTCATACCGAATACCGGTATTTATTTTTGTTATGATATGAATTTTGATAATATCGCATACCGGTATGTGTCGCGTTCGGACGTTCGGAACACGGCAAAGCGCTTCACTGTTCGAGGGGTCACGTTGTTGCACTGTAGTGAGAGCACAGCTGAGAACTAATCACAGCCTATGGTCCGAAATCACCCCCTAAAGCCTCATTAACTATTACTCCCTACGTTATCCACTTATATTGTTCACTTGAAAGAGTGAATGAAAACGAGTGAGCGAATTCGGTGTACATAGGCTGTAGCCTACTCGTTATTGCGGTGCAATGTGAGATTGAATGAGTGCACTCAATAACATCCACTATGGTTTCGGACACCACTATAGATGGCTGTGCCCTCAAATAATGCCCTATTTAAGGTTATAGGGGGCGATTTCAGATTCAGCCCTTGATTACAGCGGATAATTTAAACTACACACGGCGCGCGAGAGAGAGCAGTTTCTGCGCGGGGCTGAAATTAACGTTCTCCACATGGATCATATAGCACATAGACCGCAGCAAGCGCGTTTAAGTTTTTTATGGACATATTTCTAGTGCTTTAAACATAAACCCGCAGTGTGAATGCGCACATATTTCATCAAGTCTTCTTCAAATGAAATGTAGCCATAATGTTACGCAAAGGACACTGAACTGTACGTCTGATCACGACCGCGATGACACGATGAGTTATTCTGCTACACAGAAGACGATGTAAGTTAATAAATAGACTGACAATTCAAAAGAAGAATGGGCAAAAATTTAACTGCTTTCTTCTTTCTGTGTTAAACTTACGTGTGTCAATTGTTCAGAGACTGTAGTGCTCTTAAATGTACTGATAATATCCTTAGACAGTTAAAACGTTCTTCCGCGTTTCTCCCTCGTTTTGTCCGTTTGTTGTTATATAGGGTTAGATTTTTAAAATGCTTAAGGTGCCCTCAACTCTTTTTTTTTCTTCTATCTCCGTGGTCATATTTTAACATGCAGAATGAGCGTGTTGCATGTGTTTTATTGGTTGTTGTCTCCCCACAGCATCATTTTGTGGGGCTTTGTAAACCTGTCGGCCTAGTAATTCTAGTGTGGAATTTTTCTACAATATTCTCTCGTCATGACAGTAAAATAGGGAAACAGAATCAGCCCTGAACTGTACAGTTAAGCCAAATTTAGGACATGCCCACAGAGGGCATGACAGGACTGTTTAATAACGTTTTTACCATGGCATCATTCCACCAGCAGTTTTTTTTTAGCTGTTTTGAAGTTGGTTTCTCATCGAGGTCTGCCACACCCAGCTGGCACACAGGAGATATGCAGAGTGCTTATCTCTGTCACTGCCCCGGCCTGTGCGCACTACCACACTAGAGGACTCCTTCGGGCCTTACAGTATGTACATCCCCGCTAGGGCTGCAACAACAATAGTTAATCAAGTAAATTATAAATCCAAAAAATGTATTATGTATATTTAGCACTTTTCGATGAACAGAGAGCCTCCACCAAAATGGTGAAAACTGATTAAAAAGCCATTAAAACTGGAGCATAGAGATGAATGCCAAATTAAACAGGAAGCACAATCTTATGGATCGAAACAAAATTTGTTGTTAAACATCAAATTTAATCTAGGTTTTATATTATTCATAACTGTCACCTGTTATTTTTTATATTTCAATCAAGCAAATAAATTGTCCATATATGAACTCACACTGACGAACACACACATACAAGCATGCACACACAAGCAAACAAACTAGTCTGAACTTTGCTCTATGGGCAAAAAAAAGAAGAAAAAAAAAAAAGAGAGGGAAAAACCTGAACTGTAACACTGTAGAATTAGTCAGTGAGAGATGACCAGGAAATCATCCCTCTGCCACCAGCTGCATATCCGTTAAATCAAATCACCTGCAATTTTACAACTCTTAAATGTAACTAACATGATCCAGGCCAGGCTCTCCGACATACAGTGACAGTGGCAGGGAGGTTGTGTGAGTAAATTTGCTTGGCCGTGAGGTCTGGCGGCAGATCAGAAGCTTGTTATGGTATGTGACGATATAATCAAGGGTAGGAAACACATCAGGGCTAATAGTTAGCTGATCAGTAACACCAGAGCACTCTGGGCAAAAGGGATTTTCTTGAAACAGTCAGGAAGCCTGCAATTACAGCCAGCACTTTCTGTAGACTCTGCATGCGTGACAGACTTGTGTGAGACAATAGAAATACTGAATAATGAGAAGGTGGTAGCAGGATGTGATATGAGGTCAAGTAGTAACCGAATTAAAAACGTTACAAGTTGGCTCACATCAATGGAAATGGTATATCAATCAATGTTTGCTATTTTGAGATGATTTTCATTATTCAATAAGCTGCCAAAGTTTTTTTTTCCAAATATAGCTATCGGCATCAGGCACTGAAAAACCCTTACTAGTTAAACAGAAACAGGAAATAATCCCCTGAAATGCCATTTCGCAATTTGACTGTTCTGCCCACATGAAGGTGAAAGTGACGAAAGTGTCATTCAACCAAAAGTAAAAAAAAAATAAAATAAAAAAAAAATTAACTTTTAACTTTATTAAAGGTTTTTTTTTTTTTTTTTTACTCACTCTGATATACGTATTGACAATTAAGAATGATAAAGATACAGGAACAGTTCCACTTTCAGAAATGGGTCAATGACAATGTGTCCATGATAAAGAAAAGGAAAAATCTAGATTAAGAATTAATGCTAAAAATCTTTAAAAAGAAAGGAAATAAGGGAAAATAATCTAACCTAGGTCTTTATTAATTATATATTTTTTCAATAGTAATTTATTCATAGGACAGGTGTATCACCTTGATGAATAAACCTTATTTCTGAATAAATTAATAGAAATTACAAAAAAAAGACCCAAATTCCAATTCTCTGCATCAGCCTGATTTCAAATGATCTGAACCTTTCCCATCCTCAAAACAGATATTTCACATTCCTATTCTTCAAACATTATGTCTGTAGTGTGTGAGCACCTAACGCTCATGTTGACATTTATGGAACAGCTTTACAGCAGTATGTAATAAAATCGCATGTTTGCACAGATGGGGAGTCGGATAGTGCAAAGCTATTATTCTCTACCAGCTGTCTGAATGTACATGTGAGAGGTGGGGCATGTATTGTGATGAATAAGTGCTGTATGAGTATGGATGACTCAAGTGTACTACTACTGCCTAAATCTCAGTTGAAGAATGCAATCCGTTTTTAGGCCTTGGAGAAGCCTTAAGGGCACAACAGTAAAGACCTCCGTGAGAAACGTGTGTTAGAGGATGGACTGTCTGCGGCTTGGTGGTGAGCTTGCAGAGTCTGAGCCAGTGTTGAGGGGGATTGAGCCTAATCAGGGTTAGGTGGATTATAGTTCTGGGGGGAGACGGCACAGCAAGTCAAGCCACAGTGACCAGATTTCAAGAGACAAACACTACCAGACGCACATACAGTGAGGAAAATAAGTATTTGAACACCCTGCTATTTTGCAAGTTCTCCCACTTGGAAATCATGGCGGGGTCTGAAATTGTCATCGTAGGTGCATGTCCACTGTGAGAGACATAATCTAAAAAAAAAATCCAGAAATCACAATGTATGATTTTTTTAACTATTTATTTGTATGATTCAGCTGCAAATAAGTATTTGAATATATGTCTATCAGCTAGAATTCTGACCCTCAAAGACCTGTTAGTTTGCCTTTAAAATGTCCACCTCCACTCCATTTATTATCCTAAATTAGATGCACCTGTTTGAGGTCGTTAGCTGCATAAAGACACCTGTCCACCCCATACAATCAGTAAGAATCCAACTACTAACATGGCCAAGACCAAAGAGCTGTCCAAAGACACTAGAGACAAAATTGTACACCTCCAACAAGGCTGGAAAGGGCTACGGGGAAAATGCCAAGCAGCTTGTTGAAAAAAGGTCCACTGTTGGAGCAATTGTTAGAAAATGGAAGAAGCTAAACATGACTGTCAATCTCCCTTGGACTGGGGCTCCATGCAAGATCTCATCTCGTGGGGTCTCAATGATCCTAAGAAAGGTGAGAAATCAGCCCAGACCTACACGGGAGGAGCTGGTCAATGACCTGAAAAGAGCTGGGACCACTGTTTCCAAGGTTACTGTTGGTAATACACTAAGACTAAGGTTTGAAATCATGCATGGCACGGAAGGTTCCCCTGCTTAAACCAGCACATGTCAAGGCCCGTCTTAAGTTTGCCAATGACCATTTGGATGATCCAGAGAAGTCATGGGAGAAAGTCATGTGGTCAGATGAGACCAAAATAGAACTTTTTGGTCATAATTCCACTAAACGTGTTTGGAGGAAGAAGAATGATGAGTACCATCCCAAGAACACCATCCCTACTGTTAAGCATGGGGGTGGTAGCATCATGCTTTGGGGGTGTTTTTCTGCACATGGGACAGGGCGACTGCACTGTATTAAAGGGTTAGTTCACCCAAAATTGAAAATAAAGTCAGTAATTACTCACCCTCATGTTGTTCCAACCATGTAAGACCTTCGTTCATCTTCGGAACATAATTTAGTATATTTTTGATGAAATCTGAGAGCTGTCTCACTCCTCCATAGGCTTTCAGAGGGAATGAAACTTGATGGCCCAGAATAGTAAGTAAAAACGTCATTTAAGGAGTCCAAATGACTACAGTGGCTCTGTATTAAGTCTATCATGCGACGAAAATACTTTTTGAGCGGAAAAGAATCTACTACTACTAATCTCAGTTCTCGCGCATGCGTCGTGGCACTCCCGCGAACTCTCGTCAGAGGCTCAAATTGAACAACAATAATAGTGGGATAAAGTCGTTATTTTTGTTGTTTTTCCGCTCAAAAAGTATTTCCGTCGCATGATAGACTTAATACAGAGCCACTGCAGTCATTTGGACTCCTTAAATTACATTTTTACTTACTATTCTGGGCCATCAAGTTTCAGTCCATCTGAAAGCCTATGGAGGAGTGAGACAGCTCTCAGATTTCATCAAAAATATACTAAATTATGTTCCGAAGATGAACGAAGGTCTTACATGGTTGGAACAACATGAGGGTAAGTAATTACTGACTTTATTTTCAATTTTGGGTGAACTAACCCTTTAAGAAGAGGATGACCGGGGCCATGTATTGCGAGATTTTGGGGAACAACCTCCTTCCCTCAGTTACAGCATTGTCATGTTGGAAGACCCAGCCTCGACCCATCTTCAATGACCCGAAGCACACAGCCAGGATAACCAAGAAGTGGCTCTGTAAGAAGCATATCAAGGTTCTGGCGTGACCTAGCCAGTCTCCAGACCTAAACCCAATAGAGAATCTTTGGAGGGAGCTCAAACTCCGTGTTTGTCAGTGACAGGCCAGAAACCTGACTGATCTAGAGAAGAACTGTGTGGAGGAGTGGGCCAAAATCCCTCCTGCTGTGTGTGCAAACCTGGTGAAAAACTACAGGAAACGTTTAACCTCTGTAATTGCAAACAAAGGCTACTGTACCAAATATTAACATTGATTTTCAGGTGTTCAAATACTTATTTGCAGCTGTATCATTCAAATAAATAGTTTTTAAAAAAATCATACATTGTGATTTCTGGATTTTTTTTTTTAGATTATGTCTCTCACAGTGGACATGCACCTATGATGACAATTTCAGACCCCTCCATGATTTCTAAGTGGGAAAACTTGCAAAATAGCAGGGTGTTCAAATACTTATTTTCCTCACTGTACCGGCTGTTTTAAACTACACTCATTCATCTACCATCTGTCTTCAAACACTGTCCAGGTGCTCCAACATGTAACATCATCCAGCGAAACAACAAACCACATCTATACCTTAATTCTACTACACTCTAAAAATAAAGGTTCTTTATTGGCATCTCTGGTTCCATAAAGAACCGTTGACATCCATGGAACCTTTCCATTGCACAAAATTGTATGGACACACAGAATATCGTTCAAAAGACAGAACACACCACTATCTTTAATGGCCTTATATGACTTTTACTGATACCAACTAGGCTATTAGTATCCTCAAACATAGTCTTATTGAAGCTTAACCTGATAAAACTTATTTCAGCCATTTAAGTTATAGACAATGAACCTTTTCAACATTATTTTGGCATTGGCCTGGCAGGCCTTAGACAATAGTGTTACTGTCTAGGTATTACTAGGATACCCTCGCCACCCACCCCATGTTGCTCCATATGGTCAACACACTTGTGGTTGATTCCATCCACTAAAAGCCTGTGCAAATGTCGGCCCCATGATCTGGGATTGAATTACAAAGGGAATAAAAACCGTACCATCTTTAATTAACAATATAAAAAATTGAAGGTGACTCTTTGGCGACATCTGCAAAAAACCAAGAAGGGAATGTTCAAGATGACGGGTGTCACTTGAAACAAATAGGTATAATGCTGATCTCTGTGTCAAGTGACCACAGCAACAAAGAGACAGCCTGAAGATGAACTACTCCCTTTAAACAAATTATGACCATTTAGCACAGCTGACCGAGGAATACACCCTCCCTGTTCAAAACACACACACACACACACACACACACACACACACACATAAACTCAGCCACTAAGCCATTATTGTGCGGAGGATTATCTGACGGACGACACCGACCAATGACGTGCAATCAAAGCATCAATTACCACACCAACCTCAAATGACATGGCTCAATAAATGGTTAATTACTAATAACTAGTGACCAACTTAAAGCTACCAATGCAATATATTTGAATGCTTTGGAGTGCCTAAGGGAAGGTGAAAAGGTGAGTTTACTTTGATCTCAATAGCCTTGATTCACATATTGGTACATTTTCTCCCAACCGACTGAGACCCTAGTCAGTCAACAGGAGCAAAAAAAAAAATCTCCATTTATCGAAGGACTAGTGTCCGCTCTTAGTATCCATATACAGACACGGGTACTAAAGAGCTAACAAGCTAATGTACAACAGCCGACCTCTTCATTTGAATCCTGCCTGCAGTTTACCATCAGTTTAACTCTTATCATGCTCATGGGGTCAGTCACAGAAACATAGGATTTCAGCTTACAGGGTTTACTTTGTCAGTGTGAGCTAACTTTACAAATAACTGCAACACATGCACAGACTGAGAGCATTAAGCTACGTGAAATATTTTGTATAAGGCAAACGACCAACCAGCATCAAAACATATTGAATGAAACCAACCTTTCTTTTCCTCGAGTTCTTGAAGATACTGTCGATATGATGCCGTGGCGCTCATTTCGCCACGGCAATGAAGAACAAAAAAGAAAACCGAAGGAACTAAAAAGAGAGGGACTAGAAATGGAAGGTTAGAAACTGAAAGGACCTGAGAGGTTGTTCCAAGTTTGTTTAAAAGGCAAAGAAGTGGGAGAGGCCACTGTGAAAAGCTAAAGGCTCCATGGAATCCAGAAAGTCACCAATCCATAGCCAGCAAGGAAATCCAGTCGCTCACTTCCTGTTTCTTGCTCTTGAATGTTTAATTAACCACTGTAGTTTGCTCTCAAGTCACTGCATGTGTGTACCAGCCGGCTGTCTAGTAGCTCTGAGAGAGTGCCGTGCTTTAGAGCCGGATAGAGGAACTGTACTTTGACCACAAGACAGGTGATGTCACTGCCAGAGCTCGAGCATGTGTTGCACTCCCTGCGTGACTCAGGCTCCGTGTGTTTAAATCGCAAAGGAAATTTTTGCATCAATATATTGGGCTGTGTGTTCAGCTTGAATAAACAAATCCTATCGCTATCATGGTAGTCATTATGTTCTCTGGCTCTATCAATACATGGAGAGCATATCTAGGACCCACACGGAATAATTTAATTCAAGAATGTAGCAGTATAACATTTCTAAGAATAAAATACATTTAAAGCTAAAAATGCTTTCCTTTCATTCTTCTTCCATCAAACTGGGGATCTAAAAACTGACTGCAGTCTCTCTCTTTAGTTACTTTTTATCTTGGGAGGAAGGTAAACAAGGTAGTGAAAGATCTAACCGCCTTTGCTTTCACCTTCTGTCTAGAGTTCAATAGTTTAAAAAAAAAATCAATATCTCACTTCAAAACAATAACACTACATTTACTTGAGGCATAATCTACAACAAAAAAAAAAACATGTGGACTCCGCTTTCCTTGTAATGTGAACTTCCGACAAAAACATAACAGAGCTCTTCCAGACAAAACTACTTGTAAAAAGTCAAAGAATTCACAGCCAAAACATCTTCTCACAATACATGGAGGTTTTAAAAAGCACTCTTACATAAGCACACCCCGGAGTCACTAATGCCCGTGAGAATGAAAATCTCATGTAGTATTTAAATGACTGACTGCAATTATCAGCGATTAGCTAAAAGCATTAATCACTATATAATCAAAGAGACCTTGGATGCAAATAAACAGCCCATGGATGAGTGAAATGGAGAGATGGACAAATATAAATAAATAAAGATAAAGTGGAATTCCATTTACACTGTATTTAACTAGAGCTTAAACATTGTTTTTCTATGTAGGGTTTGTCATGGCATATTCAAGTTTGGGATGAAATTAAAATGTATTTATCTGGTTTTGTAAATACAAGTTAAAGATCATATTGGAATTTATGATCCATTTAAATTGTATTATTTAAAAAAAAATTCTGGTGAAAACAACAGTCAGCTTGAACCTCACCCCTTCAAAATCAACTGAAAGATCACAATCATTTTTTAATTGCAATGCCCACATTTGGATAGAATCCTGCTTTACATTTTTTCTTTTCCAATAACCCGTTACCCTCGGATGTACGCCACAAAATGGAAGATAAGATCTGTCGCTACTTCTGTTTCATTCCAACTAGCATATTATAGTACATTATCTTCAAGAAATGCACTAATTCACTCAGAATATAATTTCAAGCCACCCCTTTACACAAAATGTACAGCAACACACTAAATGAGTAAATAACAGAATAAACAAAAACAGACAAGTTGTGTGATATGCATATGGAATAATTGCCATTGTATAAAACCATGTAAAAATTCACTGCAAAAAAATATTCTTGAATTATTAAATAAAGCAGTTTCCGCAAAATGGTAGCTGTGAGGTAAAAACTGGAGCTGTGACACTGCCTCAACTAATAATGATATAAGTTTTGCATCCAAATGCAGGAAATAATATAACACTGGTCTCAGTGAAAAAGTAAATAGGCTATAAATAAAAAATAATAAAGAATGAATGAATGAATAAGCCAGCAGTAAAAACAATCGTTCATAAAAGATCTCTACATCAAGGTCCATAACTGCCGTTACATTTACTGAAGATGTGTCAGATTGCAAAGCATCATTTTGTCGGTGAGTTACCAAAGTGAATCTAATGGATTGGTCAAACGTGATTATAAACAAACCAACAGAAAAAACAACCAACCACCAATTCAGTGAAATTGCATTCCCCACAAAACCATTTGGGGTGTAAACGTGAGTGTGCATGTTGTGTAGGATCAGAGATCTGTCTTACCTAATTTAGAGGCACAGCATCAACAGCACAGCATCAACATGAAAGAAAGACAGGAAAAGAAAGATGTTAGATCAATAAATCAAAAATCACTACATTCAATTGCAAATGACAACAAAAGCATACAGTGAAGGGTGCTAAAGGTTGTACAGGGACACATACACATGATGCAAACATGCTTGGACTCTTGCCAACTGACAGCCTCTCATCCGTCTGGAAAGAAAAGCCACAGCCTCCACACAAGATAGAATTATTGTTTGTTAAACTGTGTGTTGCAAAGATGTAGTCTAGATGCTGACCAACCTAAAATTAAAAATTCAGACAGAGAAAACCTATCAAACCATTTTGGCCAGCTTTTCTGCACCACTGAACCCATCAGGGAATTTTTCTGCTTGGTACATTGAGAGGTCAGTATGTCAAGGGTGTCAGACCTCATGGGAAAGAGCAATGGTGTGATACACTTTAATATTCTCTGCTACAACTGGAATGGATTTCCCACAATGCATCAGTGCTACTGTAGAGGGGCACTCCCTTCCCCCAGCAAAGGATGCAGCTCTGCAAACACACATTCCACTGCAATTCAAAGGTACATTTGATGCGTCAACACTACTTGTAAGAACTGGTTAACACTCATTCAGACCATCACACCGGTGGATCATGGACAGTATGGTGCCAGATTCATGTGATAAAGCGATTGTGATCTTGAAGACAAACACAACCAGAACAATAGGCTTGGTTTTAATTCTATACACAAATGTCCAAAATGAAAACACAATCAGCCTCTCTGACATATACACCTTAGCTAGAACATCCCTTTGAGACATGGACAGTGAGTGTTATATACATTAAATATGCATAGACACATACTCAAGATGTCCTCAAAAGACAAAGAAGTGTTCATTAAAGAAACCCGATGCGGTCTGCTTTAAACTCTCTCATACAAGATGACAAAAATAAAGGGCAGAAAAAAGAGAGTAGAAGATGGAAGAAAAAAAGAATTGAGAATAGACGGGCAAGAATGATAAAACCTCATTGGCGAAGAAGCATCATGAGACATGAATCTATTGACAGGCAAGGCAGAGGTCTCTCATGGCCAGTAAGAGAGAAGGGGGGGTGGGGTGAAAGATGGAGAAAGACTGAGAGGTACAGAGATGGAGAGAGAGAGAGAGCATATGCAGTCACACCTAAATGTAGGTCACGCAGTGTGGTGATGAAGCCGATAAGATCTGTCTAAAGACAGACAGTGAAAAACAGAGAAATGAGAAAAAGAATCTTATAAAACAGATAAAAATGTATGGAAAATTAGACTCATACATTTCCTGTATAAAAATGAGTGATGCTGGCCTAAAAATATTAGAAAAGGGCTGTTTTCTGTGTTGCTAAGGTTGCTAAGGTATTCTAGATTTTAGGTTGAACCCACCCAAATGTCTATGATAGTCTTATCAAGCTTCACTAAAAATCACACTTCCATGACAAGAGATGAAAATAAGATCAGGGAAAGAATGTGACATAAAAAAAAAAAAAACACTTCTAGACATGACAGAATGAGCACTTTAAGCGGGCTACCTGCTGTCAGGGTGGGCGTCTGTTCAGAGGCATTTTGGGAAATCTCTTTTGAACGAGCAGCCAAGTGTTTTCTCAAATCCCAGATTGAGAGCAGATTGCTGTGGATTAGGGGCCCTGCATGATAGTATGCATTCTTATGGTCTTCAATCGAGAGATGAACTGATATTTCATAAATGTATAGGTCACGCTCACCGTGCTGGAGGGAATGTAGTAGCATCTAATGAGGAATGAGTCTATTTAGAAGTACATTTTGAAGTAAGCATTCAGCAGGTCAGATCATGCTGATTCAGAAGTGGCAGGTTTGCTTGGCTGCTCACATGGGAATTGAAACCCCTTGTTGTCCACCAGCTACCCAACTCAGGATTTATTTTGCTTACCTGTCCTGAACTAATGCAAGCTGCCCTAGTCTAGTCTATAACTGTGCATATGAACACACACACACACACACACACACAGGTCTTGTTATTGGGTGAGAAAAGAGGGGAAAACATCCTAATTTTCTCATACCATCCATCCTATTGATTAGACGCAGCATCCCAAATCATGGTTTTAAATATTTAAATCAGTTCATGTGAGTACAGTGGTTCAATATTAATATTATATTATAAAGGGACGAGAATAGTTTTGGTGTGCCAAAAATAAATAAATAACAACTTGTATAGTGATAACCGATTTCAAAACACTGCTTCATGAAGATTGGAACCGTTATGAATCAGTGTATCGTATCATGATTTGGATTGCATGTTAAACTGCAAACTGGTGAAATCACGTGACTTTGGCGCTCCGAACCGCTGATTCATAACGGTTTGAATCTTCATGAAGCAGTGTTTTGAAATCGGTTATCACTATACAAGTCGTTATTAATTTATTTTTGGCGCACCAAAACTATTCTCGTCACTTTATAATATTAATATTGAACCACTGTACTCACATGAACTGATTTAAATATGATTTTTAGTACATTAATGGATCTTGAGAGAGGAAATGTCATTGCTGGCTATGCAGGCCTCACTAAGACATCGGATTTCAACACAAATATCTTAATTTGTGTTCCGAAGATGAACGGAGGTCTTGAAACTATTTTAACGGCCAACAAATTGAATCTTTGTCCCGCCAAACATTTATTTGATCATTTAATGTGACGATACCTGCCGGTACCCACTGATATCTGGCTGCTCTAAAACTCAGTGTCTGTGTAAGAACTCAGTGAGAGCGTCAAATTTCTATTTACAACATGTTTTTGCAGTATTGAGCCAATCACAGATATCTGTTGAGCGAGTGAACAAAATGGCCAATCAGATATGTTTAAGTTAGTCAGAATCCACTCAAAACAGCGTTGTAACCAACATTTAACATAACCAATAATACTTTTGGCATTTATTGACAGTACTGGCTCGCAGTTCACATGGGTAGGGTAGGCTACCTTCTACTGTGTGTGGACCATTATTGACACAGGAAAAACCCTGATAAAAGATGCATCCAAGTACCACTTAAGTGAGTAAAAAAAAGCACTCTAAAGTTCAGCTAACAGCATTTAATATAAATTAATAATAATTTTGAACTATAATAAATTTTCATTCAACAGCAATTTTGCAATGAAGTGTCTGAAAAGACAAATGGCTTGATTTGTGAGGTTTTCTATTAGGACAAGTTTATAGTGTAATAATATGCACCAAATATGGCATTCTGGCTTCGTATGTACTTCAATATCATCAACACGGAAGATAGTTTTGTTCTTTAGAAGCAATATGAAAATTGATATCCAGCCTAGGTTTATTTTTGTACTGTAAACAAAACAAATGCAAATGAAAAATTCTTTATTCGAAGAAACAAATTAAACAAATGAATACACTTCTACAGTATATCATATAAACATATAACAGTATGTTCCTTTGGAATGAGAACAGCTGCCCGCCGGTGATGAAAACCACTGAGAGTGAACTGTGAAATACAGCTTCCACACACACACCATACATACAACTCTGTGTCTGGGCTGCTGCTGGTGCTATTTAGGACCTCTGTAACATAAGCCGTGATTTCCTGTGCAATAACCAATTCAAAGCCTGCCACTCAGACATGCCTGGGACATATTGGAGACACTGACCCATTTCTGCAGACAGCAGGGGGTAGAACAAAGCACCGACGGGTCAGAACAGACCAAATACTCGGCACAGGCCCTGACAAGCCCCCACAAATCAGTAGATGTGTCCTGCCACTTGGGGATGGAGAGAAACCTGATTGAGGGATTTCTGTATGCTGTCAAGACAGTAGCTATAAAGAGAAGAAATATGCGAAATGTCGCTAAAATGGATGATCTAGACAGATGGGAAGAGAGAATGACAGAAAAACCGAGAAACAGGTAAAGCAAGGTGGAAGAAGAAATAAAAAGATAGAAAGAGGTTGATTTATATAGCAAGACAAGCAATAGACAAGAGATATTTAGTGTGACAAAATCTCGGCGGGCAGCTGGAGTGCCAGCGGTCAACAGGAATGCATGGAGACCAGCGATCTCAACATAGTTCACAGTCATCCATGGAGTTCAACTGCACAGCTGCCAGCTCAGAAACAAACAGGTGACACCTGCTCAACAAACTCACCATGAAGAACAGCAAGAGAAACAAACGTTAATGGGGCAGTATTAAAATATTAAATAAATTATTATTGCTACTTTTTGAGAGGATGCTGCAGCTTTTCGGCTTTAAAATGGTAGAAAACAAACGGAATAAAATACTTAGAGACTTGGAATTCTTAATCTGATAAATTGTGATTTTATCCATAGCTCACTCTAGTAATTCACTCTAGTTTAGGCAAAAGAAGCAAGATTTCAGTTTGCAAAGGTATTTTAGAAAATCTGTATTCTATTCTAAGCTCAACTGTGAGAACCTCAACAACACTGACAACACACAAAATTTTTAATTCTAAATTATTTTCCTCCCAAGAAAAACAGTATATTTAAGAAGAAAAAGCAGAAATTAATTCCATTAGGAATTGATTGGATCGTGAAAAGTGGGAATCCTATTTCAAAATGGAGCCTGTTCTGAATGAGAGTTTGTTAAAACTATGCCAAAATAACTATTTGGCTACTGGGTTAACATTACCCAAGTAACCCAAACGACTTAAGCCCAGGGTATACTCCATCTCGTGTACAATTGAGTTTTTTGTTACAATGCATATTGAAACCTTCATGTCAGATATGTCTTGAGTAGCCAACATCTCAGATTCCTAAAAGTTTTGCACGTACAGCAAGGGTTGCAAAGTTTCCAGAAACCTTCCAGGATTTTTGGGACCTTTCCGGAATTTTCAAGTAATAACACTTTGATTATGAAGACTTTTTAAAAAATAAATGTACACTGATGAATTCTTCAGAATACAAATAACAACACTACTATTCAAAAGTTTTTGAAAAAAATCTCCCCAGGCTAGCCTGACAAGCCAGACCCACATCAAGATGTTGGGTCTGGGAACACACCATTGGCAGGGCTCAATCCGACGGACGGAATAAAGGGTTGTCAATCTGCATGCAATGACTCTGCCGTCATTATGTTAAGCCCGCCCACCGACTCTATACATGATGTGATTGGCCTGACCAGAGTTTGGTTTTTCCAGCTCGCAAGCCAATGGAGAGTTGCTAGACGACCCTGGCTACAGATTAGATTTGCTGCCGCTAGGGTGCATCTAGATTTCTAGGCTATCCCCAGGCTACACTTGCTACTAATATTGCTACAATGTAAAATAGACGTTTTTTATTTTGATATATTTTAAAATTGAATTTATTCCTGTGAAGGCAAAGCTGAATTTTCTGCAGCCATTACTCCAGTCTTCAGTGTTTATTATTAAGTTCAAAAGAAGAGCATTTATTTGAAATGGAAATCCTTTGTAAAAATTTAAAATGTCAATTTTGATCAATTTAATGCATCATTGCTAAATAAAAGTACACATTTTTACACACACAAATTCTTTCTAACCCCAGACTTTTAAATGGTAATGTATAGGTTTGATTTTTACTTAAAGCTCATATGATGCCTGTGTTTACAGAAAATCACATATTAAATTTACACCATGACAAACAAAGGGAACAAAGACTACATAGGCTTATTTTGCCCACACATGACTGCCAGGCCACGCTTCATTTAGACGATTAACAGCATGGTGCTAATGCGCAAGAATGAAGGTTTGATTAACAGTGGGGCAGCAGATCACATCGACCTCACAAAAGCAACCTCAAAAATCAATCTCCGATTGGATGACACGCATGACCTCATCTCCATTCAACACTCCAGACTGCGTGTAGCCATCTCAGCAGATTTTAATGGCTGCCATCCTCTGAATTTCGCTTTCTCTATCTCCTGTTCCTCTCTTCAGCAGCTGTCATTCTGCTGTCCGACCACACCATAGTATGATGGTCCACACCCTGATGAAGAAACCTATACGAAACAGTCCCGTGAATGTCGATCCAGAGGCACCCTTAAAATGCTGCCAATGCATTTTATGAAGCAACTGTCTAGAGGAGATGGCCAGGATGACAGCTGAGAGAAAATACTAAGTGTATTGAATCTCTCCTCACACCCACACACTTCACTTCCACTCGTTCATTTAAGCAAGGGATCTACTTTTAATTGCACCTGTCTGGTTTCTCTAACCCTTCCCAGAGCTTTAATGGTCTCAGCGAGGCATGGATGTAAAGCAGTTACTCACAAAAATACTCTTACATACACATTGATATGAAGATGTGTTTGTCATGGGGGCCGTTGATCACACCTGCCTCTCAGAGTAAAGGCTGAGTGTCTAGCTCTCACTCATGATAGAGAGAGATCATAGTGAAAGTGGTTTCGAATAAACACTTCAAACTGGCAGGTGCAGAGCAAATAGACAGACAGAACAGCTCTTGGTTCAAAGGCGTTTTTGACACGTTTGAACTTCTCTGCCATTGTTTAAAAACTCAATTAAGATTAATGTAACTGAACCAGGTCATCATATTGTATACTTTTTATAATTCTATTTAGGTTTAATTTATTTTTACTTCAGTTTTATTAATTTTAGTACTTTAACCTAAGTTTTTCATCCAATATTTATATTTTATTTCAGATTTATTACAATAAATGGAAACAATTTTTCAGCTTTAGTGAACAATAGCAACACTGGAACGTTGCTTCAAACGACAAGACTTGTTGTTAAATTTCCAAGCAAACAGACACACGATTGTCACCTGACTCCCAATAAAACAGACCAAAAAAAAAAAAAAAGATTTAATAAATAATGAACCAGAAAAATCACCCAAACACCCTAGTAACTGCATAGCAATTTTGCCTTGTGCATAGGCAACCACCAATTACATTTTACAAGCGTAATTTCAGGCATTTCATCTTCTTTTTCCCTCCTTGTCTTCCTTTCCAGTAATTTGCAATCATCCCCCCATTTGGACACACCTCTTACATTTCAACATTCCTTGCTCTGTCTAGTGCCAGTGGCTGGCATGATTGATATCATTACACTTTCATACATGTGCATGACCACAAAATCCACTGATACTCTATTATTGCAGAATAAATACAATAATATATTAATCTTTCTCTCCTTATTGAACAGCTGCTTCTGCTTATTATACAGTTCAGTAAAAATCGGAAAATGTGTATATAAAAACACAAAAGCATTAAGCCATTAGATAATCCAAAACAGGAAGTTTAAAAAAGCAAGCATGCAGGAGATGGCAGATCGGTGTAGACCAGCAGAGGGCCTGGTGAGTATGAAAGTACAAGAACAAGAGAGAGAAATAAAAAAGACTTCTCAGCTCTCCATCCAGAGAAAGATTTCATTCATTGGCCACTGACAAACAACGCTACCCTTTTCCTTCTCCTCCCTCCTCTTCTCTACTGCCTTTGTTCTTTCCCCTCACTCTCAGTATTGATTTAAGGGTGGTTTAAAGTGATCTGCAGTGCTGTAATGTAATGACGTGGAACTGGTCTGCACTTCCACCACCAGGAGTTACTGCATCAAGACCCCAGACTCTGAATCAGCCATTCACTACAGACAGCCACAGACAGAGGCAGGACAGGACACAGATCTAGCTTGTCTAAACATGGTCTTTGTTAAAGCACAGGAGACAGAAAAGAGATGTGCCTGCCTGTCCACTTTTTCAGCGGCATTGGTGCCAAAAGTATTCTTCCAATTAATTTTTCTCAATGGAAACCAACCAACCAGCTACAAAGTGAATCACAATATTATAAAAACGTTATTTTGAAGCAAAAAAGTATTTGAAAATCCGACTAAAAGACAAAATGTACCAGTCCCATGAAGCATTGCGAATGACAATCCAATTAAATCAGATATAAAATTGTTGATTTAATGATTTATGGTTTATTTAGTTATATAGACACAATACTTACGTAGGTTGAGAGCACAGGAGGATTGACTTGCATCATTTTCAGAGTTTCAGAGTTCAGAGTTCTCTGATTGGTGGAGATATTTTTGCAAAATCACATGTAATACAGTCTTTCCACCAGTAATTCACTTATAAAGATGATTATTTCATAAATAAGTCAAAAAAATAATGTGAACTGATGGCTTCAACAAAAGAATATTCGATTAACAACCTAGTAGCTCATAGCAGGTTTTGATAACTTATAAGTTCTAACTTACATTGTTAAAATAAATTTGCCATGGAGAAAATGAATGTGATTTGAAAAAATGAACATCAACTGTTGCACTATATAGCCCACTCAATTTGGCAGCAAAATATTAGTCCAATCAGCCACAATTCCCAAATCAAAAAAAAAAATCACACTCAGCTTGTTTGTCTAGCATTGAAGGCAAAGTACTTCAACCCATTTTACTTATCTTAATATTTACACCTGGTTTTCTTTTGCACAGTCCATCATTGCATAGTGCATATAACATTTTTTTTTCCAAATCATCAAGACAACTCTGGAGCCACACAGGCAAAGACAAGTAATATTCAGATATGTTTAAAAAATAATGTGAGTTGTGCCTTGTAAAACCTGCTGCCACCATTTGTGTTTGCTGGCATTTGTTGGTGCGGAGTGAAATGGCTTTATGGGAAATCTAAGTCAGTCTGCTTATTAAAATAAACATGTTGTGTGATTTGCGGTATCACCCATTACCAAAACTATGTGGACAAGTTGCGCACTTAGATTTAATACTACGTTTTAGAACACGGCAAATAAATTGCAGGTGAACATCTGGTAGTTTTACATAATAAGGGACACCATTCACATCCCTGGGGAATAAGTAACAGCTTTCATTCCTTACATCACATCCATTAATAATCAACATTGACCTGTTTTTCTCATTTTAATACAACATAATGATTCCTAGATAAGGAAGATTGGCACACGACTGACAAATGGCAGACTAACTTTTTGGCAACTGCAAGTAACGGGTAATTATATTAACTAGGGCAAGTGCAGACAAGAGCACTGCAGTTAAGAAATTATGAAAGCTGCAAATAAAGAATGGGAGAAGATCCAGATATAAGCCTTAAGTGGCAAACACTGCAAACTAAAGAGAATGCTCTGTGGTAAAACATTATAAAATGAGCTGGCACATGGACATAACTTGATAAGGTGTGGAGGAAATGGAGAGTAAATCTGAGAACACTCCATTAGAGAGACATTGAAAGGAGGAGGAGATTAAATTAAAGACTTGAGCATCAGTGGACGGTTATTAGATGGCCATGTAGCACCATTTGCACAGACAAGCACAGGGGCCCCTGGGAAACCCACACATGCAGATCTCTAGCATCAATGTGTGAGAGGTCAAAGATCAGTAAGGGGCTTTGCCTATTTCTCCCCAGATAGTGCCATCCATCTTCTTAACTGTCACGTCAATATGAATGAAACCTCATTAATCTGTATATGCAATACAGACAGTAATTTCACTCAATTAACCACATTTCTGGCTGTAACACCAAACACAGTTTAATAACTGTCTACAGAAGAGTCTCAACCATAGGTGTGGCTGATAAAGGTGTGTTAGAGGGAGTGGCAAACTGCTCAAAGCAACGTCTGTACTTTCTCTTTTAATTTCCTTGTGAACAAAAAGGGATCAATGCAGAAAGTGTGCATAGATGAGTGTAACCCATCATGCTGTAGGACAGCAGCCCATCCAGGTGCAGTAAAGGCAGGAGCAGATGTTGTGGGCGTCTGTCTCGGGTATGCAGTCAGTCCACTACCCATATACAACACGTCAAGACATGAAAATACATACTCCGAAACATGCACCTCCATCACACACACACACACACACACACATCCCAGAAGTGGAACATAACTAAATTATTTATATCAAAGATGAGAAAATGTATTTTCCTTTACATAATTATTAAATGTAACTCGCCTATGTACAATTACCAGGATTTTCTGATTCATAGAGAAGACTCACACACTACAAAATAAGTATGAATGTCTTGAATGAATTTACTCGTACACTTAGCCAACATACAGACACGCTGCATCTCCACAGACTAGTTTGTGAATATTTCAAAACCTCTTTATAAAAATAGACTGCACACTTGGAAAGACCGGCGATGGGCTGCCTCAGCCAGTGATGTGTTAGTGCTGTGAAGATGATATCAAAGAAGCAAAAATTACACAAAACAACCTAATAATAATAATAATAACGATAGATGATGATGATGATGATGATGATAATAATAATAATAATAATAATAATGTGCACCAAAAGTCAAAAGTTTGAGGTCAGTTTTCTTTAAATAGTCATATTTAATAAGGACACATTAAATTGATCAAAAGTGACAGCAAAGATATTTATAATGTTACAAAAGATTTCAAATAAATGCAGCTTTTTTAACCTTCTATTCATCAAAGATTCCTGAAAAAAAAGAAAAGAAAAAAAAATGTATATATTATATAAAAATAATAATATATATATTACGGTTAACCAACACAACCTCATGGCAACTGTAACTATTTTACAATTTGGTGAATTGGTGGCTAATTCATACAATCTGCTTACGCCCCAGTGACAGGAATGACAGGACCTTCAGTAAAACTGTTCTCAACATTGATAAAAATAAGAAATGTTTCTTGAGCACCAAATCAGCATATTAGAATGATTTCTGAAGGATCATATGCCACTGAAGACTGAAGTAATGGCTGCTGAAAATTCTAATAAAAAAATAATAATATTTTAAAATATTTTTACTGTATTCTTGATCAAATAAAATGTACCTTTGATCAGCATGAGAGACTTTTTTTTTTAAATCTTACCAACCTGCAGATTTTGAACAGTAGCGTACATAAGTAGTGTACACTTAAACTCATAAATTGTGGAAACTTGTTAAAAATAGTCCAGGCCAGACATTTATCAAGTGTATTAGAATCACCAATATTGGATATCCCAAAAGTTACTGACCCTAGACCCTTCACATACAGTTATCACAGAAGTCTGACATTTAGCACTCTTTTGAGCCTGTTCATATTAGAGTGCATTTCTCAGTGTGGTATGCTGTACTCCTACAGTTCTGCACCTGCAGCCCATTTCCAAAAAGAGAGAGAGAGAGTGAGAGAAAGAGAGAGATAGAGAAAAACCAAATATATTCTGCTTGCTTATTATAAAACAATCACATCATAAAACATTTCAGTCCATAGATTTCATGCAGGCTGCTAAATCGGAGGTCGTTTCGAGACGTGTTTATTAGCAGGGGCAGTGAGGCAGAACAGAGCTGGCTGGCTCTGATAGAGCAGTAGGGAAAGGTCGAGGGCTGAAAGTGGGACAGAGTGATGAGGAGACTCTGAATTGGATGGGCTCCATAAAACAGCTTCATCAGTAGAGAAGGGATTTTATCAGCAGGGTCTGAGGTGCTTACAAAAGCTCTGTTTCTGAGTAAACCTAACACTGAAGACTAGCATTTGACATTGTTGTTGCTTGAATATGAATGGTAAGTTATCACATAAACCAATAAAGAAAAAGTACACATACACTATATTGCCAAAAGTTTTGGGATGCCTGCCTTTACTTGTACATTAGCTTTAATGACATCTCATTCTTAATCCGTAGGGTTTAATATGGCGTTGACCCACCGTTTGCAGCTAGCTATAACAGCTTCAACTCTTCTGGGAAGGCTTTCCACAAGGTTTAGGAGTGTGTTTATGGGAATTTTTAACCATTCTTCTAGAAGCGCATTTGTGAGGTCAGGCACTGATGTTAGACGAGAAGGCCTGGCTCGCAGTCTCCGCTCTAATTCATCCTCCACACCAAACTCGGTGGGCCAACTCCATATGGGGTTGAGGTCAGGACTTTGTGCAGGCCAGTCAAGTTCCTCCACACCAAATTCGCTTTATGGACCTTGCTTTGTGCGCAGTCATGTTGGAACAGGAAGGGGCCATCCCCAAACTATTCCCACAAAGTTGGGAGCATAAAATTGTCCAAAATGTAAAGCATTAAGAGTTCCTTTCACTGGAACTAAGGGGCCAAACCCAACCCCTGAAAAAAACCCCCACACAATAATCACCCCTCCACCAAACTTTACACTTGGCATAATGCAGTCAGGCAAGTACAGTTCTCCTGGCAACCGCCAAACCTAGACTCGTCCATCAGATTGCCAGACAGAGAAGCGTGATTGTCCACTCCAGAGAACACGTCTCCGCTGCTCTAGTTCTTGAGCTAATCTGAAGGCCACTCGAAGTTTGGAGGTCTGTAGCTATTGACTCTACAGAAAGTTGGCCACTTCTGCGCACTGTGAGCCTCAGCATGTGCTGACCCCGCTCTGTGATTTTACATGGACTACCACTTCGTGGCTGAGTTGCTGTTGTTCCCAGTTGCTTCCACTTTGTTATAATACCACTAACAGTTGACCGTGGAATATTTAGTAGAGGAAATTTCACTAATGGACTTGCACAGGTGGTAACCTATCTCGGTACCACGCTTGAATTCACTGAGCTCCTGAGAGGGACCCATTCTTTCACAAATGTTTGTAGATGCAGTCTGCATGCCTAGGTGCTTGATTTTATACACCTGTGGCAATGGAAGTGATTGGAACAGCTGAATTATATATAGGGTGTATTTGTGGAAACAGTAATGATAAAGGCTAAAAATGTAAATGTAAAGCCTGTCCGGATGTAGCCAGGTAGCACATAGAGCTGTGTTTCAAAACCTATTGTGCTACCTACCTAGACAGCATTTTTTGGGCATTGGAGGTATGTTTCGAGTCAGCTATGGTCAAGTCTGTTTGAACTCAGTTGACTCCAAACATGCCGATGATGTCAAAGACGCTGTCTAGATAGGCTGCTTGCTAAAGATTGAAACACAGCAAAGATAACTAATCCCAGATGGCATTATAACAAACTATGTGATGTGTATGTCCCCAAATAAATGTTTTATACTGGCCCAAGCAGGAACAGGACCATGTAGCGACTTCCTCCTTCCCGCCACTTCCCAGAACTTGCTGTTATTTCAGGAATGCAGCTCCAGCCCCACTTCATTTTCTAGCTGCCTGCTGCTGTGTCACCCTGACCACTCCTCCACTCCCACTCCTTCAGCTGGAGGGCAAATATACAGTGTGCAGGGCTGTTTTTAGACAGACACCTCCATTTACATCCCTCTCTAGCACATCACATATCATTAACAGCCCACTCAAAAGTAAACGTCTCTCACTGTCACACATGCTACAGAAAAAGTGACTGAGGTGCATCATTATGGAGTGTTTCTCTCAGTCTTCCAGTGGATTCACTTTAGTCATAATCATTTCCTCATAGTTTATTTGTTTTAATATTGCCTCTTGCTACCCTCCTGTCACTCCATTATTTCAATTAAAAAAGTAATGCCAATTCAGTAAATATTCAAATCCTTTCAAATCTAAATCCAGACTCTGACAGATTTTTTCAGATAATACTTAACCCCTTACCAGTCACCCCCACTTTTGGCAAAGGAGTGCAAAATGACATACCCAAAATAAAATTGTTGCTGCTAATGAGTCCTTCTGACTACACACAAATCAAAGGTATCATTTGAAAGCTGACACTTGACAGTTTACCATGAAAGACTCAAAATTACTCTAGAAATTACTAGTAGAGAGATAAATAAGCTCAAACACAATGGACAATTGACAAAAAAAATTATAACGGTTTATGAACAAGAAAAATACATAAGGCAGAAATATATATGGATCTGGAAACACAAGTAAACTAAAGCCACATGTCTTTTAAATGTACGTTTCAAATTTGAAGTTGATACAAGCCAAAATGACTTTTTTACAAGCATTTAGTTCGGAGTATGTCTAGGCACCTTTCCAAAAAGGCCACTTGGAGACTCCAAAGGGACACTTGGTAACCACCTTTTACCATGAGGTATAACCGGTTTGTTTGATCATTTCAATCTATTTTCTCATTACAACATGACAAAGCTCAATTTATATACTTTCTCTGGTATATTTTTCACCCCTAAATGTTTATAAAAATGCATGCATGTGCATATTTACTGATTTTCTATTCAAATTCAAAGAATCATTCACATACAGTGATCTACCTACATACCCACTCTATTGTTGCCCTGATGGCACATTTACACAAGCTTACAAATTTTCTATTCAAATTCAAAGGATCTTTCACATACAGTGATCTACCTCCATACCCACTCTGTTGTTTCCCTTATTGAAACATTTACACTACCAGCTAATGACTCAGACTGTAATCAGACAATAATCATACCCCAAAACAGTTTCTTCTCTCAAGAAACATTACTTGCTTCACATTATTTGCTTACCACAAAGTACTGCGCTGTCTCTGTCTTCCTTTCTTTCCTCCTCCCCTGGAATTTCTTTTCCTCACACTGTCATTTTTATTTTGGGTGAAATATACACAATACAGATTTTCACTATCCACGATACATTGTTACAACTTAATAAGCCGTAATAGTGTAGAAACACAAAACTACAAAACAAAGCAACAAAAACGTACTAAATGTAGACACTTACCGATCTAAAACAGGATCCTCTTTGCGTCACGAGGGGCGTGCGTGAGTAATTTTCCAGGATGCAAATGGTTACGCAAACAAAAATACAATGTGATACTCGCGAGATTTATGCTAATCAACACATCAGCGTATTCGTTATTGCATAGACTACATGTTAGATGATAACACAAGACTTTCCCATTGCTGTTTTTTTTTTTTTTTACCAAACACATTTGCATGTGGATAATCATGCGTCACCAAAAGTGACTGTCATCTTTCAATCTTTTCTAAAATTGCGTGGCTAGTTTTCATCAGATATCTTCTGGGCGTTTCTAATTCAGTTCCAGACACTCTACTAAATACATGGATACGTTATATTTCATTGAATAATGCGCTTCATGCGTACAGTTCATCAAATAAACAGGACAGCGTCCTCGTGATTAGTAAACTTCAGGAAGTAAACAACAGAAGTTCTATAGCTTTTTTTTACCAGTTTGCTTGTTTTTGGACAAATATTTACTATGGACATCGTACACTGGACTCTTCCCATGGAAAAAAGGTCGAAGTCACCATTTTTCTGCCAAACATTACATTTCCAAAGCACAAAAAGGTAAGGTACCCCCTCTCTCTTTGTTGTCATATCACATTGTTTAGATTCATACAGAATGACAAAAAAAACGTTGCAAAGTTATCTTGATTGTATAATGCTTATACAGATACGAATCTGCAGTCTCTTATCTTTCAAACAATGCACTGGTTGACCTTATTACTTGACAAAATGATATTGTAAACTAGCGATCAATGTAAACACTATCAAACGCGGGGCCGTCGGCGATCTCTGAACACAAAGGGGTTAAGTACCATCTTAATCCCACAATTGTTTCCCTCTATAAATCTCTTTTAACACCAGACAGTGTTAACACGTTCACACTAAATCCTACGTGACTAAATAAAGTGTAAAATACCAAATTTTCAAAACTATTCACATAGGGTTTGATGGTGAATAGAGAAAAAATACCTGGAAAAACAAAGAAACAAAACAAAACAATTATTAAAAATAAAAAATAGTAGGGCTGTCATCTCCCAGTCGATTAGTCGATTATTAGTCGATACGTTCTGGCTCGACCAAAATTCTGATTGGTCGATTTTTTGCCGCGTTCCTTTCATCAGGTGGAGAGCACTAATTGCTAATGGGGGTGTTTTCAGAGCACCCCTGTTTCACAGGTAACAGTCTGTCTTCAGAACACCCCCTTGTTTCCACTTCTTTTGGATTAGCCCAACCCACTGGTGAAGAGAAGTCTCTCGCTGGTCCTTTGTTTTTCATTCCCCGCTGGCTCAAACGCATGTCTATAGCGGTAAACTTGAGGAACGCACATCAACATACACATGAGGGGGAGCGTCACAACACCACGCTTCAGTCGTGCTGCAAAAGTGGATCTGTACTGTCGGTTTTGCCACATTCATTTCATCAGGTGGAGAGCACTAATTGCTAATGGGGGTGTTTTCAGAGCAGCCCTGTTTCACAGGTAACAGTCTGTCTTCAGAACACCCCCTTGTTTCCACTTCTTTTGGATTAGCCCAACCCGCTGGAGAAGAGAGACAGATTAAATAAGGCTAGTTTGCTGTAAATTATTCATTTAATTGGGAGAGCGTTTTTTCTGCTCTTGATCTGGCTTGTTTAATAGATATTCCTTTTTTATTAAAGTGGACGTGCCTTTTGTGTTTAAGAGTAAAAGCTTTAAGTTAATAGTCTATTTGTGTCTCAGCCGTGAAGCTGAGCTTATGTTCGAGCTGCACAGAGCGGCTGAAATGAATGATAGTGTCTGTCAGTTAGTATAATACATATGACAAAAACAATTGTCTAAATTATGTTGCATATTCCTCAAAAGTTCTTGTGATGATATCAAGGCTGCATTTATTTGATAAAAAAAAAAACAGTCAAAATTATAAATAAATGTAGTAAAGGCTGATATAAGGCTGCATTTTCAGCATCATTACCCCAGTCTTCAGTGCCACATGATCCTTCATAAATCATTGTAATGCTGATTTGGTGCTCAAGAAAAAAATTTTAAATGTTGAAAAAAGTTTGTGCTGCTTAAAGTCACAATATGTAATTTTTCACCGCTAGAGGTCACTTATTCAAAACAAATACTGTAGCTTGATGACGCCTTGATTTCGTTGAACTTTTATTATGCCGCAGACAAGTGCTTCCACTTTTGGTAACGCAGCGCTGTTTTATCATATTAGATACATGAGAGTGTGTTGAAAGGCATGTTATAATGCTACTCTGTGCGTTCGGTCAGAGGCTAATATGAGACACTTGTTGCACACTGCAGTAAGCAAGATCGATATTAGGCATGGTAAAACCTGGTACCCGCAGTAAATCAATAAAACAAGACTTAAACAATAAGACTAACTGTGTTGAGCTAATATAACAATCATTAGTTTTCTGGTGATGAATGTATCCAAACAGTTGCTGACCTGTCTAATAAAATACATGACTCCAGTTTCACAGACAAGGTTTAAGCCTAATCCCAGACTAAAATGCATGTTTGAGCTGTTTTAACTGAAAGCACCTTGCACTGACGTATCTAAAAATATCTCGAGATGTCTCAAGATGCACACCAGTATGTTTTTTTTTCTAAGGCACGTTTATAAAAGCTACTTAAGTGTCCTAATTGAACTAAGGTTTAATCCTGGCTTAATCTAAGCCCTGTCTGTGAAACCAGACCATAATATATTAAAACGTCTTTGGTGTTTCCATGGTTTCTACAAAATAAAACGAATACCGGAATTCGAGGTAACGTGGGTATGATGTCCTTGATAGGTGACGCTGGTTAAAATAGCTAATTTCTCTGGATTTAAACATTCTTGGAAGTACACAATGTCAACAAAATATATAACATTGTTCTAGTGGTTGTGGATATTTTAATCCAAAAATCTTATATTGTGCCTTTAATATTTGTGTGATGAATAGGAAGTTCAAACGAGCAGCATTTATTTGAAACAAATCACACATTGTAAGTCTTTACTGTCACTTTTGATCAATTAAATGCATCTTTCTTTGCTGAATAAAACAATATCCTACTTTCAACAAAAAGAAAAACAAAAAGAAATAAATAAATAAATAAAAACGTACAGATCCCAAACTTTTAAACGGTAGTAGTATAGGTGCTGAACATTTTGATTTGGTATGAATATGCCTTTAATCTAGACCGCTCTCCTCCTGCATGGTGGTACACGGCTGGCATTTGAAATAGCTCCGGATGCACTTAACTCAACGGGTGAGTAAATTACCATAAACACCCACCTGACCCCAGACAGATGGAGTGGGTCATCCTTCACCAGAAGGGCTGAGTGACCCCCTCCTCCCTACTGACAGGTCCCAACACGCAAAACACATTAACAAAAATCAACCCAAACAGAGAGAGTGATAACAGTTTACACCTCAACAAGAGTCATCAATCTTTCTGCAGAATCTGAGAGAGATTAGACATAACTTAATTAAACCACAATGATCCAAGCTACATGCATTACATAACTGGAAGCATTTCAGGTCAGCAATGCAGCAGCTCTGCTGAGTATACATTTTCACTTCTGCTGACATATATTTTCTTTGTGTGAGAACACAATCGAAGATCTTGGCCTTCTCTTTTCCTTAAATGTAGCCACGCTTCTCACACACACACACACACACACACACACACACACACACACACACACACACACACACACACACTTCCTCTATCTTTAGACAATCTTTTTTTCCCGTTTTTTTTTTTCCTAATCCTTTTGACAAATGTAAATATGGTATTTTACCTGGCATAGGTTTAGTGACCTGAATTAAGTGGATATTCTTCAACATTCACTTTTCAAATGTCGCATTTTTGACAAAAACATCTGAATGTGTACAGCTGGATACGGTGCAGACATATGGGAATGTTCATGTATTTATTCTGTCCATTTCACCAAGCGTCCGTGCCATCTGCCCCCTCTTATTTCGACAGAAGCACTTGTAAAGACAGGCCAGGTTAGGAACACCTAATCTAATAAACAAAAGAATTCAGGAACTTTTAAAAAAATGTAACCAAATTCTATTAGTCTTCACTGGAACAGAACAACAAACAGTACTTTCCAAAACCCAAAATGTCTAAACCAGGATCAACAATGACTGAAAAAAAGCTACAAATAGCATGCTGCCACTCACAAACATGTTTTCTCATAAACTGATAATTTTAGCCATGTCAATTAGGAGTAAATCTTGTTAACACAGCTCTAGCCAAAACAGATTACAACTCCCAGTAACTAATGACCTACTAATCAGAGCCACTGAAAAAGTGGGAGAGGATGAGAACTAAGACTACACTTTCCAGCTTTGATGAAGATGAAGAAAAGAAGGAATCTCTGACATCCCACATCATATCCCACAAACACACTGAAGAGAAAACTCAAACAGCAGAACTATATGGGGTATTTTAGTAAGAACTTGAGTGATGTAATACATTAAGTTATCCCCTTAAAACCCCCCTTTTTGAGAATATACATGAAAATGCACTATCCAAACTTAAAGGGCTGACCTAAGTTTGGTCTTGTTTTAAAGCAGACACTCGGTAGATTATTGCTGAAGTGAAAGCAATTAAAAATATGAAAGTATGAAAAAGTTATGGAAGTTTAAATTTACTGTAAACAAAAAAATATTGTACTAAATATTTTTAATTTTATATAAAATATATATTTTCCAAAAAAAATTGTATCTAAAATTAATATAAAATCAAAGCCATATGTCTAACCAAGTTGTGTTCCAAATTTGAAGTTATCACAAAAATTGAAGTTCCCATGAGATTTTGTTTAGACGCAATACCACAAATAGCCACCGGGTGTCATTTAAATTCCATTGATTGTTTTTTGATGCATTTTCCTGTAATTTTCTGTCCAAATGACACTTCCATCCCAAATATGGAACCCTGAGACTCAGACCTTTCTAACAATATGTATTTTGTCAAGATGAGAAAAGACTGTGATTATAAAGTAGTTCAAATAAATGTTGTAATATGAAACATGACACCGCCCACTAGGGGAGGAGCCTGCTAAAAGAATTTAAAGTACCATTTCCATGGTAACGCAACATCCAAAAAAAAAACGGTTTTCACAGGAAGAATTTTGAGTTCGTAAGCTTTCGAATGATCCCTAATTTATTATAATTACTAAAATATATGATACGAAAAAAGGCGATCAAAAAAAGAGTGCCAGGTGTCCCGCCAGCGGGACGGTGACAGTTAAGAGGTTAACTAACTTGCCAATGTGTTTATTTAGCCTTTTTTTTAACTTGCGATACTCTACGGAAAAATTTTGGGATCGGTATTATTTTTTAAATATTTTTGAGAGAAGTCTCTTAAGGTCCCCAAGTCTGCATTTATTTGATAAAAAAAATACAGTAGCCTAATATTGTGAAATATTACTACAATTTAAAATAACAGATTTATATTTAATACATTTTAAATGTAATTTATTCCTGCGATTGCAAATCAAAATTTTCAGTAGCCATTACTCAAGTCGTCAGTGTCACAAGATCGTTCAGAAATCATAATATTCTAAACATTTCTTCTTATTATCAGTGTTGAAAACAGTTGTGCTGCTCAATACAAAAACTGTGATACATTTTTTCAGGATTCCTTGATGAATAGAAAGTTCAAAAGAACAGCATTTGTTTGAAATAGAAATATTTTGTAACAATATAAAACTGTCAATGTTCTTGTCAGGTTTCTTTACTTCACGTCACAGGTCTGATTGAATTTGTTGGTTCCCTGCCAGCAGAGATTCTGTAGACCTAGACTGGAAGCCCTTTTTTGTACAAAGAAAAAGAGAAATCCTCACAAAAAAGGCACAAAGAGGAGGAAGCAAGAGTGGAGCTCTTCACCAGGGCATTTAGTCAAAAACTACAATAAGAGCCGACAGAGCAATAGAGTCCACTGTGCAGATGAGGTGGGGAGATGCTGGTCTTTAGTCTAATATGGCAATAATTATGTGCAGTAAGTATACAAGTGAGTTTAGGGCTGCCCCTGCAGGAGGTCTGACTGTAAGACACATATATCCGGGTAGAGAAATTAGCATCAGGACTGATTTGAATGGCAAATCTCTCAGCTTTCAGGCAAATGGCCTCTCATTCTCTCTCTGGATCATCAACTGTTCATTTACAGTATTACAAGATAGTCCTGTGTAACAGGATGATTAAAGGTTAATCGTGAATACATAAGTAAACTACACATTAACATGAGGTGAGAACTTACATTTTTACAAGCCAAAATATTTTATGCAAATTTTACATGGAGGGAACTGTCCTCTGAACCACATTCAGCATTTCCTCTTTAGAATTCCTTTTGGAATTAATAAAGTGATTTAGAATTAAGCTTAAAATACTCACCTATGTGGAAAGTCTTTGTAATCTAATAGGGGTATAAAGCTCTATAGGCCCACACCCTGTTGTGAGACAGTCCCAGCATTCATTGGTGTGGCCAAAGGATCAGATGCCACCACAATCAGTGGGCAACATTCCCACTGCAGCTCTCAGCTGAGAGTCATGTGCCTGCTTTCAGAGCATCAAAAGCATTCATCCTGTTGAGCTCAGCTGTGAACACTAAAAATCATAATTCTTCACAAGAGTTGAGTATTGAATGATTACCATATTACATGTACCATGATGCTCCAAGGTATTTTAATAAACCATGATATTACCAATAAACCATTTCTTTCTCTTTTGTAAGTTGCTTTGAATAAAAGCATCTGATAAATACACAAATGTAAATGTACCATGGTACCATGTCAGCATAAGAACCAGCATTTTTAACCACACCTCTTAGCATCCTTAACTGAATCCAAATAATCCAGAGAACAAAGCAAAAATTAACTTATCACATTTGTTGCTTATTAAAATATTTGCATACCTGAGGGGTTTCAACTATCTAATTCATTGTAAACTACCGTTCAAAAGCTTGGGGTCGGAAAGATTTTTTTAAATGTATTGTTCAAAGTCTTTTATACTCAGCAAGGCTTTATTTATTTTACCACAAATACAGTAAAACTGTAAGATTTTTTGAACTAAAATACATTTTAAAATGTAATTTATTCCTGTGATGGCAAATCTGAGTTTTCAGCATCATTTCTACTCTCTTCAGTGTTACAAGATCCTTCAGAAATCATTCTAATGATGATTTTCTGCTCAAGAAACATTTCTTATCATTGAAACCGTTTGTGGAAGCCTTGATGCTATTTTCAGGATTCTTTGATAATACAAAGTTAAAGTAATAAAAAAAAACAGAGCTAACTTTGTCAGTTTTGAGTAAATTCCCTGCTGAATAAAAGTACTGAAAATCAATCATCGAGACCACACCTCAAGCCTTTTAAACTAAAAAACTAAGTGAACATGACTCAAATCAGCTACTCTGAAGCTCAGATAAATAGAATAATCAGCATTCGCATACTTCCACCCTTCCTGAAGGGATTGCGGGAATGTTAGAATGGCAGATGTAGTTAAAAGATCTGGAAAGATTCTGTATGGAGTGTCCTTCAAAAACACACACTCTTTTCAAGAGCAGGGGAAGTGATGTGAATGTTCTTGTTATACACACACACACACACATACATGCGCACACGCACACACACACACACACACACAGGTGCTTCCCAGCACCTGAAGAGGATAAAGAAAGGTCATGTAATCACAGTTTTACAGCTTATGTCTGCTTTACAGTCACACTAGACCAGGGGTATTCATTCAATTAAAGTTACAAGAGGTCCAGTCACTGTATTTCTTTCCCAGCAGAGGTCCAGACAATACTTTTATATCGAGGCAGCCCTAGTACCTTGTAAAATAAATAGTTTTAAACAGTCAAAATTTTCAAAGATGAGAATCTTGGGCCTCAAGAGCCAAAGCAGTCGTAATTTTTTTTACCAATATTTACAACAACAAAAAAAAGTTAATATTTCTATTGGATATGATATCAAATGTTTTAAACATAAAACATGGATACAGATGTTTTATCAGGCTATTACTATTATTATTATTATTATTTGAATTTTATTTTTACATTTAGACACCTACATGTATGGCACATAGAAGGCCTTAGGACTGAGAAAACATACTGGGGGTGCAGGGTTAAGCAGTGATTTCAAATATTATTTTCTTCTCTTGCCATAGTCATCTGCATGACAGATAAAAAAAATATCATTCTGCATTCTCATTTTCTGGAGCGTTTTAGCAAAAGTATCTATTTGGCTGTTCACCATGTTTCTGTTGTTAAATTAATAATCTACAGCTCTTAATGTAGCATTTTACGATTTTAGCAGGAGAGAGAATGGTCGCGCATGGTACGTAAAGGGCTTGAATGAAACTCGTTTGGCTCTAGATTAAAATATTAGAGGATATATTGCCAAAGACCATTACCATAAATGACACTGCGCGCTTGTTGTGTGAACCGCTCCATTGTTTTGACGCGCTGCACACTTTAAATTGTAGAAATGGTAAAATGCAGCAATTATGTGCTGCAAGGTTTTCAGTGTCGCATGACACATAAGAAGATATATTTTCATTAATTATTCATTAAAAACAGATAATAATTTCCAATTTACCATATTAATTGAGAGGTCCGAGATAATTAATAATTGCATGCTATCCTCTTATTAAATCTGACGTCACGTGTCACCGTTTCCGGGTTGAAGTACTCTAGTTAACTGTAGTAGTGTATGCTGTAATGTTTTAAAAGCTCAGCTTAAAAGTGTAATATGAATAAATAGTGCTCGTAAATGGCTGTTGAGATTGTATTCTCAATTGAAATGAATGGAGGTTTGGACCCAGAAACCTTATTCCCTACGCCACGACTTAAGCGGATAGTGTAATCAGAGCCATTTTGTCCAGACAATACAAGAAAAAAAGAAGAGAAATACAGAAAACTCTTCAAATTGAGCATGGGAGCATTACAGACATTAATCTTCACAAAAATAAAAGTGCTGCATTTGGACAAAAAGCAGCACAGCAGGAAATATTCCGGATAGGATGATTTCACACTGTGTGTGTAATTTCACAAAGCATACACGTCGATCTGCTTTTTGTGCTGAAGCAAAAAAAAAAAAGAGCAGGCCTTCTCAGTCAATCTATCATAAATCTATGTCTCGCCAAGCCACAGTGGCCTCCTGCTTTTAACACAACCTTCACGATTAATTCATGATCTCAGTCTTTCTATTTGGCCATCTTCTACTGCACCTTCGTTCAAAAACAGCTCTCCAGCTCCTACTCATTCTTTCTCACAGTTTGTCTTTTTGGCAGCAACCCCTGAGGTAAAACACAACAATGATTTTGTGTGTGTGTGTGTCTGGCAGAGTCCAGTACTAGAGAACAGCGGCTACAGTCTCAGACCTGAACTCCCTGCCACTGAGAATCATTAGTGATTTTGAAAGCTCAGAACCCAGTGCCCACCAGCACTGCTCTTCACAGTTAACTCACCCCCAGCAGGAGGCCAGTGTAAAAAGGGCTAGAGACATTATGTAAAGTGGAATCATGTCAAACAGTTCAGCAAAAAGTTTGTGAGAGTACGATGCAAAAGTAAGTCACCGCAGGAGTTAAAGGTATCCTTTAAAGTCAGCTGAGGATTCATTATTACGCAAGAGCCCTTCACAGGCCCGGCTACTGCAGAGTGGGGCAGTCAGCTTGCTAATGCACCAACAAGACAAAGAGCTTAAATAGAGGACCACACTACAGAAAGGAGAGAGATACAAAATCAGAAAACACAGGGAAGAGATAAAGGATATGTTCCAAATAGCCCAGTACTATAGTGTTTTCTTTATGTAGAAAATACCTGGATGACCCACTCAGAGGTTGCATTAACCAAACATTTTCAATAATTTACTGAATAATAACAATAATGTAAGATTGAAAATGATGCAATGATAACTATTTTTTCCTATACAGGATTTCTTTTCTCACTAGCGCAAAACTTTTGCAATATTTTCTAAATGTCGATAAAAAACTATTGCGAAATGACGCATTTCCATTAACCGATGTTATACGACTAAAACTTTCCTTTTTTCCTCTCATGATAAGTCATGCCACGTATGTTGGTAGGTTTATACATCCCAGCCACCACACTAGCCATTATTTTTAATGGAAGGAAACGTATGAGTGTTATTCAAGCATTAATGGCAAGGAAGAGTGCGTGTGTGTGTGTGTGTGTGTGTGTGTCCCTCATATCTGTTTCAAGGTCTTCATGATAAAGTGGCATGTCTGTGTTTAGAATCCAGTATTCCTGTAATTCTATTGTCTATTATGAGTTTAATAAAGAACTCCGTCTCGTCTTCTGTCCAAACACAACGTCATCTTGTAAAGAATTATCCACTTTTACAAACGCCACGTGACTTGTAAATGCGAGGAAAAAAAAGCTGTTTCCTTTTTCGAATTGCCTGAAAAACCACCTCATGTGAGCGTAAATTTTTTTTAGCGATATATGGGAGTTTTTGTGAAATTGAAATGTTTCCATTGGGCGCATCTTAAATTCGCAATTTGAAGGGTAATGGAAACGCGGCTTCTGTGACTAGAAACATGTCCACAGTAAAGGATGCTAAGAGGGCTTAGAAGTGCAGTAAAATGGGGAAAATTTTTTTTGTGAAAACATACAAGGAGAGAGATCTGTTGTGAGTGTTTAAAATTTTTATTCCATATTGTGACGTATATCCAAGCTTTATGCATCAGACAGTTGTTGATTGGATGGTGGCAGATCTGAATGCCCGCTTGCAGTCAGTTGTAAGAAAAGTGCAGGGTTTATGCACACAAAACAATCGGAGAAGTTCAGCATGCGTCACCAGAGAGAAGGTTGAGATATTGCATTTTAATTCAAAATTACAAGGTCAAATTAATTTAAAACATTAAATTAAAAGATTAATTTAAAACAACAAGAGAGAAAAACATATACATGGATGAAGTAAGATCTATAACATGCATTTACAAAATTGTAGTCATATAACTAATAGGATATTGTTCATAAAACCATCTTTCAAAGAACCATTAAGACACCTTATGTTACAATATTTTACTTATGGATTCAAAATAATGCATGACCATTTTTCAAATGTAACTTTTCATTATTCATTACTTAATCAAATTTAAGAAATTTCACCGTAAGCTGAGCTTCAGTCATTATATTTCCCAGTGTTAAAATGTATTTCTAAGATTAATGAAAGACACTTGCTTAATAAAATATGCAATATTGTGGTGTCAACTGGCAAAAATGTAGCCAAATGTTATTTGAAACAGTATCTTTCACATACTGCACTCAACTAAATGGCACACTAGTTTTACATTCCAAATATAGCCAGAATATCTTTTGAATGAGCATAAATGTAAGAAATACAATGTTACACTAACATTCCTTTTGTACTCTGGACAAAGATCTATTACATAGGAAGGATGTCAAATGATCATTGACAGAAGAACGCCTCCGCCATGTCAACGAACATCCTGAACCAAAGAGGATCGGCCCTCTGACGGCTTTTTCCCCACTGACACAGTCAGGTGCCGTGCAGAATGTAGCCAAACAGGAAGTGCAAGGAGGGAAATCCTGCAGCGTTGCAGTAGGGGAGGAAAAGAGGGAGAAAGAATGAGGGTGAGAGGAAGGGGAAGACAGAAGTCAAGGCTGAGGCTGCATGTACTCATGGTCACTGCAGTCTACCGTGAGAGGGAGAATGACAAGGACTGAGGGAAAACTAGGCCACCTGGAAAAATTCAGTTGTAACGATCCATCCTCGATCATTCATTGCGCTGCCTCAAGCTCACATTTACCCTGCAAACCAGCAAATGGTTGAGTAGTAGACTTGTTTTTGGGACTGTCTGTCTGAAAGAATCAAATCCTATCAGATTATTTCTCAAAGAAATCAAAATATGTCTAAACAGAAAGTTTTTTTGGTGAATATACCTTAGAAGAAATGTAGCACATCTGTAGCAGAAGTAATGCCATGATGATCGAGGATGATCGTTACAACCTTCATATCAAGTCGGCATGAAATAAATCTATTTTCTAAATGCATGTTATTGACCTTAGCGTGAAAAATTAATCCATGCATGCATTTCTTTTTTGACCTCTTAATTATTCATCAAAATATCACAACTCAATCTTCCGGTAAAACAACAAACTTCTCACTTTTCTTTTTCGATAATCTGTTTCATTAGGAAGTACGTCACATTATAGAAGAAAAGATCTGTCCCAACTTTCATATCTAAAGTTAGAGGTTTGCAAGCATGACAAGCTAGATATCAAAATAATAATAAATAAATAAACAATCAATGT
This sequence comes from Romanogobio albipinnatus, assembly GCA_023566225.1. Taxonomy (NCBI): domain Eukaryota; kingdom Metazoa; phylum Chordata; class Actinopteri; order Cypriniformes; family Gobionidae; genus Romanogobio; species Romanogobio albipinnatus. The sequence goes on along the minus strand of CM042261.1, from coordinate 14,519,416 downwards.
AACATGAAATATATTATAACAAAAAAACGGCAGGAACATCTTTATAGTGTTTACAGCACAAACAAAGAAACTGACGAGACAGCTAAAAGAGGCTTCCTTCCAAACAGCCACTTCCTCCGGCTCACTAGAGGAAACTGACACACACAAACACACTTTGTGAAGCCAGTGTTTGTGTATGTTTGAGGGTCACTGGGATCAGGCAGGCCAAAGGCCAATAAAACTGAGTGAGGCAAACCATGGGTGGAGGACATGAGACAAAGCCAAATGACAAGACTGAATTGCATTGGATATGGCATAAAACCTTCAGTGACAAGCATCTACATTGGACATAAAAGAGCCCGATTCCTATTAGGGTTGGGTAACGTTACCGAACTCGATACTTTTAAGGGCACCGACCTAATTACGTCAGTACTAACGAGTACCGATTCACATTAAATCAATCGGTACCAAATTTCGGTACCTGAAAACACATCTGGAGATATAGACTAGTGTCTGTGAATATTAAACCACAAAAGACTATTTAAATACGAATCCTGCGTGTCTCTGTGCGAATGAATGCCATAGACGCGCGGTTTAAATTACCTCACACACACTCTCACTCACTCAGAATCGCACGGGACGGTCGCATGTTTCCATCTCTGCCGTCTCATATGAGGACATGTACGAACGTCATCTCCAGAGCCAGAGTCACTTTATGAGCATTTTACCGTTTAATTTGAGAAAAACTACCGTCATGTCATAAACACACAGAAACTCATAGGTCTTCACGGCATTGAGAATGTGATATCTGTCCTGTGAAGCACTCCTGTTGTATGCTGGATTTAGTGTTTTGAATCATTTGTTTCAATACATTTTATTTAAAAAAAAGGTCTTCACAGCAACCTGTCAAAATAAAAGTTTGGCTAACTTGACAAAATACATAACTGTTGTACAGTATAATTTAGATACGTCTCAGTGTAATAATAATACTAACACTAATGTAATAAAAAAAATAAGTTTTGATAATTTATTATTAAGTAATAAATTAAATGTTTTCTTCATGTTTTAATTTTAACCGTATAAAGCTCAGTTGTGCAGCACTTTATTGGACAAAAAAAGTTTAATTAAATTAAGATTATTTAAATTCATGAAGAATTAAATTCATGTCTTTTGTCTTCATTTGATTACCAGAAAATACACAACACATAATTGGTGGGAAATCTTTTCATAGAAATGAAATTAAAAAATAATATGGTTGTTTTTATGAATTAAATAGTAGCCTACTATTTACTTGTAAATATTACAATATACAAACATCACAGCCAATGGCAGACAGAGACCAGGGCAGCTCTGGCATAATGTCAATAACACTTCTAAAGACTTACAGGTTCTTTACAGTTATTGATGTAAACATCCCTAAAGTACCGAAAAAAGGTACCGATACCGGTTCAAATGTGAACGGTACCCAACCCTAATTCCTATGCATCTCATGAAGGATTTCACTTGTGCATAATCTTGCAAATCAGCTCTAGTCTGGCGTGAACTGTGAATATTTAACTTTTCTCCTTGCTTGTCTCCAGGATGTCAACTGTATCTGTCTTACACCGTGTCTCAGACGCGAGCGGCGTGAAACTATGCGACAAAAGCAAATATGACGTATTATAACAAGTAATGCTGTCTACACTGGATACAGCGCGATGTGACACGATAAATTCCCGACAGTAAACTGACGCCCCATTGTATTTCTGTGTACTCCAAGCACTCGTGCGTCGTACTTCTGATCCGAAGAACAAATAAATTTGCAACGGACACTTTGTCGAACCCAGTCAGTGTGGACGGCTTCTAGGTCAAGCCCAGTTAGACACAGAGTTATGGAGAGACAGCTGACCATCGGTCGGCACCAGGCCTGTGACCATTTCTGTCATTTGCAAGCTGCTGAGGTTTGTATATCTCTGTGCTTCCTGAACCGAGTTTTCTTCTGACTCATGGTTCTGTCTCATTCTCATTCTGGAAAACCAGTCGGTCTTCCATATCCTGCTATTGTCTTCAGTTAACTCAACACCTATGGAAAAACAACTTGTGCTCAAAACAAAACATAAATATGGTCCAAATAGCCACTGCCCTCTTATAAACAGACGTGCACTCGCATAAAGAAGCCCCTGAATTATTCAATCCCTGTATCATGTATACGACTCAGATTTCAGCTTCAAGTGACACCTTCAACAAGCCACCAAATGCACATTTCTCACATTTCCCCTCCTATTCTTCACGAAACTGCCACAAGTGACGCAGATGAAAGCCTTATACAAACATCCAGTAATATACACACTTGTATAAGTGTAAGCGCTCCTGTTTCACTGCAAACATGGGGGAAGTTTGATAATACTGAAATGATATTGACACTGAAGAAAGCTTCAAGCTCTGAAAACATCATGTGATACTTGAAGAAATACACAGCCAGCCAGTCTGGACACACCTAGCCATGATATTGATGTTATCCATATTTTAAAATAATAAAGAACAAAAAAAGTGTTACATCTTAACAGTTCTGCATTGGAGTTCTTCACACTCTCAACCAATGTCATGAGATGCATCCTGGGATGACTTGTCCAGTGTATGCTGGACACTTGTCGGCTTCTTCCTTACAGTTTATCCATTTGGATAGTTGACAAACTACTTTTTTCAGCAAAAGCACTTTTGCAGAAAAAAATGCATATTGTTAATGTAATGTGAAGTCTGATGTTTGAGAAAATATAAGGGGTCACTAAAGGTCAATTCTTTCACTGTTTTTTGAAAATGTTTTACTGAAATGTGTCCTATGGTGTGACATTAAGAATATAGGGGCGTCGCACCAAAGGACAACAGAAATTAACACGTTTATAGTGGTTCAAAAAAAGTTGAATATTTGAACAATTCTGAGACTAAATCTTACCATGTGCAGATTGTGCACGTCATTCACAGTAACATGACCTTGAATGTGGTCCTTCAACTAATTAATGTTGTCAGTGGAATTGCCCGATTTAAAATCAGGATATGGTGTCACACCGGAGGACATGGTTTTCAGTGACAAAATGTATCAAGTTCCTACACTTCTAGAAATATATGGATGAAAAAAATGATTGTCTTTTACTAAAATAGACACTTGTAAAATTATGCCTGAGGTATTTATTAACATTTGTATGCTTTTCTTTTTAATTTATAAAAGTTGCAATTTATTGAACCATGCTCAAGACAGTCACACCATAGGACAGTTTTGAGATTTGGCTCAAATATAAAAAATATAAAAGACAAACAAACAAAACACTTTTTTTTTTTTTTTATTAAACAAAAGTTATCCATAGACCCAATTTATATTTGTCGACAAAACTACTTTCAAGCATTTAATCTTAAGCTTTTAGAATATGCAGTCCAGTCATCCATTTAAAAAGAAATGTAGTCATGGACCCCTTTTATATTTATTAACAAAGCTATTTAAGTATTTAATCTTAAGCTTAAAGTTTGTATTATGTGCAGGTCGGGTATTTCTAATTGTTTGACTAGTAGTGTACATAAAATATTGAATTAAATTAAAAAATTGTACATTTAAACATTACGCTGCATAAAAAAAGTAAACGTCACAATCTATACAGTGACATAAACGTCCAATTGAGAGCCAGTGGGGCATGTAAAGCTAAATCTATTGACCTTTGACAAAGTTAGCCTGGGAAGAAAAGCGGAAGGTTGCCTGTGTCAATACATAAAGAATAAGAATAAACGAGTGGCATAAATAGAATACAAGAAGGAAGTCGAGGGTTGCACAAGTTTAAATCTTGCTGCCCTTTATCAGAGTCTTTCATTCATCAAAATAAAACAACTCCCATGGCAACCACTTTGAAAATTTCTGTTGCCTAATGTGGGCGTAATGCCTACAATTAATTAAACTTGATTTACCACGCGCTCTGTGGAGGCCAGCACTCTAGCTCATGTTAGCCTTGTTGTTTCAAAAGTGTTATATTGGCGAAACGTCAGTCAAAGGAAATACATTTATTTGACTAAACATTCATTTGAATAGACATACAGTGTGAGGGGAGAGACTGCTGGATGCATTAGTACATCAACTGAGCTTCCATTTTTATAAGGCATTATTAGAGGTGATTTTGTAGCGTCTCTAATGGACAGTGGTCATGTTTCTAAATAGCACATGAAAAACACTACTTGCTTTGATATCAAAGCCTTTTCACAAAAATAAGCACATTTTTTACATTTGATCAGTTACATTGGATCCATTAAGATCAAGGTCTACAAAATAAACTCTTGGTGCTATCTTAGGCCCCTGTCCCAAAGGCCCCAACAGAGTCGCATTTCATTACAATAATCAATAATTAAAAGAGCACTTTTCATCAAGGCTACATCACAGATGCTCTCCGAGTCAACTGACATAACTCGCTCTCCCTTATATTCCCATCACGGTCAATTTAATTTGAGGTATTCATATTTCACAGAAGAAACACTGTCATGAGAAGTACACAACAGCCCCTCTGAGGCCCTCAGGGGTTCACTGCCGTGCACCTGAGGACCATCCTTCACTGATTCTGGACAACTAGACATGCTCAGACAGCAGTGGACAACCAGACAAGCTGGGACACTAGGGCAGGGTTTCCCAAACAGGGGTTAGTGAGGAAGCTGCAGGGGGTTTGTGAGTTGATGAAAAGTTAATAATTCATTAAATCAAAATAAACTCTAATTGCGATACAGCTTAGTGTGATAATCAAATCAAAGATTGCGACTTAATTAAATAAGTATATAGTCTGTTGTGCAGTTTCAGGGTAAAGCACAGCAGTGTGATCATTTACACACTTGAACCAATGTTTTCAGCATCTCAGAGCTTCTCCTTTCACATTAAATGCAGTGAAATGCTCTGAATGTGCATGGGTTGTTTAATGTGCCTTTAAGAACACAGATGTTATTTAAAATAATAAAAATTAAAATTTGTTATTTAAGTATCGTAACTTGTGGTGTAATTATCTTGACTTTTTTTAACTAGTAATAATAATAATAATATGGCTAATTACTCCTATTCTTATTATTATTTTTATGATATTCATTTTGATTGGATTCCTAAATTAAATTATTAAAATTTCAACAATCTCAGATACTTCAAGTAAATGTTTACTGTACATCTAAGGGTTTCAGCTGACAAAAAAGTTTGGGAACCCCTGCAGTAGAGGAATACTGGACAAACTAAAGGGCAAGCTCGGACAGCAGTGGACTAGAATAGAAGACAAGCTGGGACAATATTAAACCAGCTCTGACAGCAGTGTGAAAAAATGGACAAGGACTGGCAGCACTGGATTACTGGATAGGCTAGGACAACTGGACAAAAAACTGTTTTTTATTCAATTACCATTTAGTGTGAACCCTTTTTAATTTATCACTTAAAAAAAATAGCTAATTAACAACATTCTCTCAATATAACACTACACAGAAGCACTAGATGTCCTCTGCCTCTTCACAAACCCATGGGAAAAGAGACCCACCATCCACCTCCAGTGTCCTTAGACAACTGACAACATAGCAAATATAAAGCAAAACATAGCAGCTACTACAGTCGCATACATACTTTTCCCAACGTAAACGACACGACAAACCGGAGCTTTCGAGAGTTATTTACCTTTGTATCTCTCCAGCACATCCTCATACGCCTGTGCGAACTCCTTCTCCTGGGAGTGATTCGCCGGGAGTAAACCCGGGATGAAGCCGGCCATAGCGTCTCTCACTCCCGCTGGCCGACTCGCAGCGGCCCGCTGATGGAGTAATCCAGGACGGTGGGACCCGGTCGTCCGACAACAGCTGTCAATTCCGGTTTGCGTTAAATATCCACAGAAGATACCGACCTATTCACGTTTCGGTATGTTTCTAACGCCTATTGTATTATAATTGGTGTTCGTAAACACGGTGAATTAAATAAAGCTAGTGAAACAAAGCTACTCTGGACCGGCGATTCCTATAAATGTGCGCTCAAAACAAGATTAGATAAATAAAAATACGTAAATATCTATCTTTAGAGTAAATATTCCTTATCATATATGACGGTTAAACGTCTGAAAAGCTTTAAATCTAGATGAACTACTAAATAAACCCATCTTTCATTAGTTTAGATCAGAATCCCAACGGTTATCGTATTTAAAGTCCATTGTAGCGCGTGCGGGCCGGTGATTGGGTTTATATGTGTGCGCTTCTCAAGTATGTGTGCGTCTGTGTGCGGTGGGCGGTCCGTTCGGCTCCTTCCGAAAGCAGATATGAGGCCCCAATGAAACGGTATCCGGACGGTGCTTCTTATATTCCTTTGCCGATGCGCTCTTGACTCGCCGGTACCAGCAATATTATGTTTTTTTCCATCCGTGCTGCTCAATGTAATGGCCGATTCTATAATAATCACACGGCGTGTGTCTCACTCCTCCCTCTATTTTTCCCAGTGCGAATGGGGTTCAGGTTTCTCTATTCTTCCCGCAGTGCCTGCGCTTTCCTCCTCCATCCCTCCCTTCCTTCTACAGCCACGCCAGGCACATCCAGTGCAGGAAATTCATGGTGACAATGGCTGATGTTATTAAGTCTGATTCTTGGGTTTTGTCGCCCCCGACTGGTTAAAGCCGAGAGGTGCATCGCTCACTACCTCTAAAACCACCTGCTTCATATACTCATTCTAGGACTATATTAAACTTTAGAGAGAGAGAGAAAAAACATTATGTCCTTCCAGCAATTTTAAAAATGCACCTTTTATAAATGTTCAAAGCTTTATCTCTACATTCCTTAAACACGGTCAGATACTTGTAAAAAAAAAAAAAACATTTTAAAATCAGGCAAAATCAAAGGCAGCCCTAATCCTGATTATCTGCTTTTCATATTTCACAGCCAACTCACACCAGCTCTAAGTAATCATGCTCATGTCAACTTGAATTGTAAATTAATTCTTTGGGATTCTGGATAATTTCCTATTTGTGACACAAGCATAAGCAGATCCTATTAGTATTGAGCAACACCAGAAAATAAATTGTCTACGGAATTTAATATGCGTGATATTAAAATATGGTTATTTTATCAATACCATGAGACTTTCTGAGATGATTCAGTAGATGGAGCTGAAAATCTGTGGTCTCAGTTCAAGGGAATGCTAGATTTGGTGTCTATACTATTTTTGGCACATTATTTGTGCATCTGGTAGTGTTTTTTAATTTTACATTTACATAAATCCTGTATATTGAGTGGTGGGCAAAGATTATGCGAGAAAATGGAAGGAGCTGGAAATCCAGAAATAAGTCAATAAGTCAACATAATATCAAAAATATTTCCTTTCATGCATAAACAATTTTTGTAGCCTGTTTTTGTCCCAGTACTCAAGTATCAGTGGATACTAGGCTTTTGTCCCACATGATCATCTAGTGCAGGGGTTTTCAAACTGGGGGTTTGAGGAGACCCTCATTAAAGTCTCCTTTATCTTGCTCACTGGGGCTGTAAATGCAGCTCTTAATGCAGTACTTATGCTGCTTACATACATTTATTGTGAAAGTTGCTTATACAAATCATTTTTAATTGAAAATGTTCTTCTTCAGGTTTATACCTCTAATATTAAGTGTAGCCAATTTAAGTTCGGAAACAATATGTTTTAATGTCACACTTACTATTTATCTAACAGTTTAAATGTTTTTTTCATTTATAAAAATATGTAGATGGAAGATTTTAGGAAGGGGTCCCTCATAAAAGGTTCATTATATTTGGGGGACCTTGGCATCATAAAGTTTGAAAACCCCTGTTCTAGTGCAATGCCACCTAAAAGCTGCCATCTCAAGTAACTTATTTGATTCATAGTGGATCTCTCTTATTAGTCAGTTGTAATAGGTTTGGTTTATAACAATAACAACAACAACAATAACAACAACAAAAATTAAAACCCCCAAAACTCATAACATTTCAGTTTATATAATAAGACCAGACTTTCCAAGACCCGGATCAAGACAAGGCCTCCTCATCCAGACCAAACCTTAACCATAAGACTCAAACCCAGGCCAAGAACTGACCACTTCAATAAACTGAAACAGAGAAAATTCTGAATTTATTGCCCGTTTAATCATTTCATAAACACACTATTATCGAGTTATCTTTTTGACAATTAAATAAAGTTTATTCACCCCACTTGATGTCTTGAACTATGAATAAATTATGAATATTTACCTTTAATATTTGCTTAAAAGGTGCTGTATGTAAGAGTGACAGCTAGTGGTTGAAATGGGTACTACCCTGCCCCTCTCCTCAGACTAGACGCTCATGCGGGTTGCCAGTTTGAGGACACACAACAGGAGCGAGAGTGATTGACAATGGAAGGCGAGGAGACTCACACACTGTAAGTTGATGAGTTGATTTATCCACATTTTAATGTTCTTCCGTTCAAAGAGATATTTAGATATTTATATGCCGAGGCTTTTTAGGTCGGGTAGAATCTGTGATCTCTGACCCAGTTCGTTTGCTGGCTTCCATGACAGCAATGTGCTGTGTTTTCCGCCAACTGGCAACCTGGCGTGTCGAAATACCATTGGGTAAATTGGCAATGTGCGTTATCACACAGACCAAAAACAAAAACAGACATTCCGACACGGAGAACACATTTCAAAGCAGAATAACTGGCTGTAGCATTGGTTTTTAGAGAAATTAGTATGTGAACTCAGCATGTTTCCTAAATGTCTGCAAACATATTGTGGTATTTTTATGCTTAAGTCAAAAACTTACATACAGCACCTTTAAACACAAAAACTTGTCCCTGAATAAATCTAATTGCTTAAGACATTTATGTGACGACAACCCCCTCAGTCACTTAGCTCCTCATAAAAAGAGCTCCTCATTTTCATTCTCAAGCTACTGTTGTAAACATCATCTGATCTATTTCCTTTGCAATAGCCTCCTGGGACCCACAAATAGACGTTTGTCCACTGTAGTGGACATTATATTTTAGTGAATTTCTCTGACATCATACATGTCACATGTCACAGTCTGGATGTCCTGTAAAGAGCCTGTAATTCGGATGTCCTGTAATTCGGGGCTTTGCAGAGATACCAAATGTTTGGAGGTTTCACCAGGACAACAACTTCTTCTTGGCCTTTAAAAAACGGCTGACATTAATGTTTAGCACTCTTATGGAAATATGATAATATTTTTTAATTATAATTTAAATCTGATTAATTTTCTAATTGTTTGTTATAAATCAACATCTCCGGAAAATGTTAAGGGGGTTTCTAATCAAAATATGACTTTCTGTTACAAAACGGCATTGATTTCATAAATGTCCACTGTAGTGGACACCAGGATTTGAATCATGTTTATCAGGCATTTTGGAGACATAACAAGTGAATAGGGAAAGAAATTACATATCTATATTCCTATGAAATATTAGATATTATTATGAAAATGTTGCCAATTATTACTCCCATTATTACACTTATTTTGTCATTACATGTACCAAGAACATATTAATATGCAAATTAGATGCAGTGTATAGATACATTGTATTGATACAAGTATGGTCATTTTACCCACATATTTCATAAAGTAAAATGGTATATCAATGCATTTCATTATATCTTTCATAAAATAGTTCAGAATCATCTTTAAACAAAGTTTTTTTTATTTTTTAAATCCTGAAACCTAAAAATTGATTGGTGAATTAAAAATAAATCCCATTGTTTTTGCCTATACATGCAATTTCATGTCATTTTATTTTTTAAACAACTGAGTCCTGGTGTCAACTACAGAGGACATATCATAACATATGAATAAAATATCATTTTTCACAAATGTTTTTTTCCCCCATTTGTTTCTTATGCTCTAAACAATATAATGACATGAAAAAATACTAAATTCAAAACACTTTTTTTCCCTGGGTCCCAGGATAGATATCGAGAGCAGATGTAGATCCATGCAAGTCCATGAAGTTTCCTACTATCCAAGCCTCCCTTTGACGACCTGCAACCTCTGAACGTTTAGGTCCATTCCAACAGAGCAATACTTCTCCACAATCCTCTAGCAATACAGCAGATACACACACTTGCACACAAACAAAGTTACGTGTGAGACCTGGAAGGCACACATGACCCCACAGAGTGTCTACTGTCTAACAACTGATAGCCTGACAGTGGATATTACTGTTGACCTCATGTGTCCCCAAACACACAGTACTAAAGTACACAGTAATTAAATAAAGCAAGAGCTGATCACTGAAACATATTCTAGCTCCATTAAAAATCGAATTTTTTTTCCTTTCTTTAGAATTTCCATTTCTTGCAGGTGGAATTATCACAAATACAAAAGATTTTTAAAAGCACAATTTTTTCAGCCTCGGTGACAGTGGATCAGTTTACAGATTTAATTAAGATATTTTTCTCATCCAGCTCTGCATAAGAGGGTAGCATTTTACATTCATAGCATTTACAGTTAGTCTACATTTAAAAGCTCTTAAGGGCCTATTTATGCTTAGTCATTTCAAGCACTTGATTGATCGGATTGCAGTTCGACTAGGTATGCACATTCCTTTTACATTTAACCATATAAATGTGTCTCTGCCAAACAGATAACCTTATGCAATATGCAAAAATAATGGAGTTCGCTGCTCTGATTTTGATGGCTCATGAAAGCTAAAAACATCTGCAAAAAGCAAACTTCCATATAGGGATGCACCAATAAAATTCTGAACATTACAGATAAACTAAATATTATTGTCATTTTGTGGCTGTTAACCGATAAAGGGTCAGTATTAAATTGCCATGTAACAACATGAAAAAATTATCATGTTATATTTTGAGACTTGCTAAAGATTCAATTTATTAACTTTAAGTGAGCATTAGATGACGGCAAATGCAAAAAGGTTAAACATGTCTCACTGTCTTTCCTATGGAAAAACACATTTTGTTTCTTTTCTCACTCTGTAGGTGGGCAACAACAATAAACCTTGACTGGAAGTTCTATTGAAGTGTTTTTCCATTGTTACTCGGCATGTCATGCCACATTTAAACTGTGTGAAGTTATGGCTTCATAAGCCTCTTATCCTCTTTCTTTGGTTTGTACTGATTCAGACATCACTTACAACTGTAAACGGCCACCCAGACTGAAAAGTCTTTGTCGTCGCTGTGATTTAGCCAATTTATTGCCTGGGTCCACTTCACCTGCACACACACACAAAATGAAAGGTGAACAGAGCTGAGATCTGTGTGTATAGAGTTGTTTGTGTTTGGAAACTCGCTATGTTTTCCAGGCAACTGTCATAACTGTTTTAGAGCATGGCATTCCAAGAGTGAAGTGCTGTAAATCACACACACACCCGCCTTCCTTCCAGTTATTCCCTCCATGCTCATTGTCTTTCGAACCTCGTCCCTTTAATATGCCATCACGACTCTTCCCCTTTAACCTCCTGTTTGACCTTTGCCCCTTTTTTGCCCCTTTTTTGCCCCCTCATGCCTCTCGACTCTTGTCTACATCTTATTTTCTTTTTCCAATTCCAATTCAAGTCTCTCGGTCATTTAGTTCAAACAAGCTCCACATAATGGCTCACTCTTTTTTCTCAAACTCAAATTGAAATTCAAACGATCTCGCTAACTGTACTTCGCTATTTGTTTTTCGGGCTTTTCCCCTATCCCTCCTACCTATCATAGCCATGGAAACTAAGGGGGACTGGAAAAGGAAACAGGTAACCCATGGCAACAAGGGAACTGAGGGATTCAGACTGAGTCACCCTTTGAGCTGCTTGAAAAGTGGTGATTGTAATGGACACAGGAAGGTCCCTAGACACCACTGCATCTCCATACTAAGTGTCTGAGATACTAATAAACAATCACTGAAGCAGACAGATTTAATCCATCACAGTTCTTTATTGTTCTTTCATTGATATATAAATTATATATATATATATATATATATATATATATATATATATATATATATATATATATATATATATATATATATATATATATATATATATATATATATAATTATTATTATTTTTTTTTATTAACAACAAGCCACTTTGTTACAATATTATTTTTGTCTTAGGAAGTTTTAAAGTTTTCTTTTTTAAGAATTTAATTCTTTTAATGAGGTTCTTTCTTTAAAAGTGTCATGAACTGGCTTTTACATTTTTTTATACTGTTGTCTGAGGTCTACTTGCGTGGTTTTTACATTCAAAAACATAATGAATAAGTAATAGGCTGTTTTCTGTTTTCCGGTCGGTGGATATACGCACGCGCCAAGTACGTTGCAGACAGCATGATCAAAACGTCCGTGATTGTATTTTTCCTTCAAATATCAAGTCAAGAGAGAAGAACGGAATGTTATTTCACTATTTAAGATGATACGTATTGGTAGCCCATCCGGAAAACACATAGCCCCAGAACGTTGGGCTTTACAAGTCCTGTGACAGTGGTAAGTTATTAGTTAGACATGTACACAATGTAACATTGTATTTGATCTGAAACAATGCAATACTATCACATATAAAAAATGTTTTACTCATATTAGTGTGTTGCTTCATTCATTCAAGTAATCTCATCCTGTCTGCAAATCCAGTCTCGTTTACAAACAAATCCGTGGTGAAATGAACATACATGCAATGTCTTCCCCGCGTAAGCTGGATATTCATTTAAAATAAAGTTCAACCACACATTTCCAATATTAGAATCCGAAGGAAGCTTATGCAGTGACTGTGTTCTTCCACAACCAGGCACAGCGCAATATCTTGCTATCTTCGTCATGAGATCCGTTTAGCTCCACGAGTCGGTGGGCAGGGCTACAGAATCAGTCGTACATATTTATCTGTTGAGGCGGCGTTTCAGCATACGATGACGTCAAGGGTCGACATTTTCTGAGATTGAGCGTTTTCTGGGCCTGGTGTCAATAATAGCTTTTCTTTGACTAACAAGAGCGTTTTCAGCTCCGAAACTTACAGGATATTCTTATATCACGATGAACTTTCATATATCAAAGGCTCAAGGGAAAGTTGATTTCTCAATTCATCACCCCTTTAATATCATGACTGTTCCACCCTGATATGTTTTACTTCATATTTTTATATTTTTTTATATTTTTCTTTAAACATAAATATAAAAAACATGCTCATCATAGTAGAGCTGTATTTGGGCTGTCAGTGAAAAATTAATAGACGTCCAACCATAGCCCAAGAATAGACTAGTAATCCAGAACATGAACATGTCAAAGAAGTGAAACCAAACACCTTGTAATCACTGTTGACTTTGCTTACATAACAGAATATCAAATATCTCGCAAGTTATTTTGGAAAAAACGACATGTAACCAAATTCAAGGTTATTTTGGCTAGAAGTGGATTACACTTAGCCGGACTACACTCACCTAAAGGATTATTAGGAACACCATACTAATACTGTGTTTGACCCCCTTTCGCCTTCAGAACTGCCTTAATTCTACGTGGCATTGATTCAACAAGGTGCTGAAAGCATTCTTTAGAAATGTTGGCCCATATTGATAGAATAGCATCTTGCAGTTGATGGAGATTTGTGGGATGCACATCAGGGGCACGAAGCTCCCGTTCCACCACATCCCAAAGATGCTCTATTGGGTTGAGATCTGGTGAATGTGGGGGCCATTTTAGTACAGTGAACTCATTGTCATGTTCAAGAAACCAATTTAAAATGATTCAAGCTTTGTGACATAGTGCATTATCCTGCTGGAAGTAGCCATCAGAGGATGGGTACATGGTGGTCATAAAGGGATGGACATGGTCAGAAACAATGCTCAGGTAGGCCGTGGCATTTAAACGATGAACAATTGGCACTAAGGGGCCTAAAGTGTGTCAAGAAAACATCCCCCACACCATTACACCACCACCACCAGCCTGCACAGTGGTAACAAGGCATGATGGATCCATGTTCTCATTCTGTTTACGCCAAATTCTGACTCTACTATCTGAATCGAGACTCATCAGACCAGGCAACATTTTTCAGTCTTCAACTGTCCAATTTTGGTGAGCTCGTGCAAATTGTAGCCTCTTTTTCCTATTTGTAGTGGAGATGAGTGGATGTTTTTCCCTTTTTTTTACTGGATGTTTTTCCCTTTTCACACCATTCTTTGTAAACCCTAGAAATTGTTGTGCGTGAAAATTCCAGTAACTGAGCAGATTGTGAAATACTCAGACCGGCCCGTCTGGCACCAACAACCATGCCACGTTCAAAATTGCTTAAATCACCTTTCTTTCCCATTCTGACATTCAGTTTGGAGTTCAGGAGATTGTCTTGACCAGGACCACACCCCTAAATGCATTGAAGCAACTGCCATGTGATTGGTTGATTAGATAATTGCATTAATGAGAAATTGAACAGGTGTTCCTAATAATCCTTTAGGTGAGTGTATATCGGGTCTATAGTTAACTGTGACAGTGCTTGCTGGGCATTGCTGTCAAGTCTCATGTATTTTATGCTTACGATTATGTAAAAATACATATTTTGCCCAAACAATTTCAGCCATTCATGATTCTTTAACAACAACCAAGAATCTCAGACCAAAAAAAAGTTCCAAACGCTGATGGAACAAACACAGATCATTTCTGACAGAGGCGAATCTGGAGGGACACAAGCCCTACACATGGTCATAAAAATGTGAGGTTAGGATTGGCAGAGAAAACTCTGTTGAGGCCTTAGCGTGACAGTCTGCACAGCATTCCAGATGTGCCTCGAATATCCTTGCATCCGTTTTTATACACCTAGTAAACAGTGACTAGTGTTTTCTCACAGTTTTGATCGCATATACACCCACCCAGTCACAAAGAAACCTAAATCTCTTTTACTTTAGCCAGTTTTCTCTTTGTATCCAACAACTCAATGCACTGTTTAGTTCAGCACTGGTTAGAAACACAGACACGGTCTGTCAGGAGTAATGAAATCAGCAGGAAAAGCTAGAGCAACAGCCAGCGTGTCTAAAAGTGGTCTCAAAACAGTTCGGCTCCCAACATTTGGCCTCTCTTCTCCCACTCGAGCCAAATTACAGTTTATTTCACAGAACTTGATCCACATGCAGCTGCATGTATCAATGCTGAACACTAATGTATATCTAAAAACCACTGCATGTCTTCCTTTCCAACTTCAGTCAATTGCCAGATTGCTTTGAATCAAATCATATGCCTCAGGACACACAAAACAAGGGCCATTTGCTCAATAAGTTAGTCTAATTTATACATTAGATTTAAAGTGACTGCATTCTTGTGTTTAAAGGGATATTATATATTTTTTAAAAGTCGTAGTGTTTTTTGTCCATACATTGAATGTCAATGTTGTTTTGGACTATATTGACTTTCAGTATATGGAAAATATTCTTCAAAATATATTATTTTGCATTCCTCAGAAGAAGAACTGTGATACTGTTTTGGAACAAAATGATGGATTCCCATTTTGGGGTGAACTATCCCTTTAAATACTGAAGAACTGTTTCTGAACAATCTTTTCTCACTTTCACAGTCAAATCTCTTACCTGCGACTCGCACAACCGCCCTCTCCGCAGGGTCCAGCACTGAGTCCTGGCTCTTGCGCTTGCGTCTCTCATGTTTCGATAGGTTCCAAGGCAGAGTGTCCCCTTTGGGCCCGGCTGTGCTGTGGGCACAGGGCGAGAGAGAGCCTCCAGACCTCTCACTGCGGAACGAACGCTCGCTCACACACGAACGTTCGCTCAGGCTCTCCTCATCCGAGGAAGACATCTCGCCAGGAGGCTGGGAGGAGGGATATGAGGGGCGGCGGGGTAAAAAGGGAAACAGAAATAAGGTCACGACAAAAACAGAACCATAAGAGACTCTGTAATATGTGAGATGTATAATTCATCACCCACATGGGCTATTCGGGACAATGTACTACTACTATATACTTGACTAGAGAACAAGTACAAAATAAGGCAGGATTTGTAAGAACAAGAACACTCTGCAATAAAATGAAAGTTAAAGAGATGATGGCAGATGCTTTTGAACAACGCTGACTCATTTTAACAATGATGATGAGAAGGAAAAGTGGCAGGAAGATCGAACTCGCTTTTCAGTCACAGTACTATTAAAACAGGTTTTGATCAGTATTGGACATTGCATTTGGCTGGGCCAGACCGCTCTGATGTGCATTCCTCTGTGATCAGCTGGAAGGAATGGACCCATGGGGGCTGGAGTAGGTTCCTGTCCGTCACATTACTCCACACGAGCTGAACTCATCAATACAAGTGAGCTCAGTGCAAGATGTGCTCCACTTTCCAAACTACTCACATCATTCAGGAAAGGCTTGCAAGAGGAGCTATGGCTTCTCTGAGATCTGAGATAGTATTATATCTGAGTACAATGCTATTATATATACTATTATGCATACTATACAATTACAACTGTATTTAGAGATTTTCACTGATTAAAATGATTTTTATTATTTTATTATTTGCTAAAATTCAACTGAACTATCTGAGTCAATGATAAATAAAGATCCCCAAGATTATGTAACAAAAAAAAAAAAAAAAAAAAAAAAAAAAAAAAAAAAAAAATATATATATATATATATATATATATATATATATATATATATATATATATATATATATATATATATATATATATATATATATATATATAATTTTTTTTAATTTTATTTTTTATGTAGTATAAAATGCATGTCAAATTCTTGGAAATGTTACCACTGTATGTGTATTGATGTCATATGGTTTTTAAAAAAACTTTTATATATTTTTTGACAAATGCTTTAATTTAACGACTCTAAAAATGTGATGTAGATACTAGAGCCATTGTCAGGGGATACAACCAGGAATGTTGTCCCAGGCCCTGTGATGAGTGGCTTTTCTGTGGTGTAGCCTACAAATTGAGTCGAGGGGAGAGGGGGCTCACACATAATACATTTTTTTTTTTTATGTCCTAGGCGATCTTGTGGGTTTAACCATAAATATTTTATAACAGTTATCATATCTTGATAATCTTGTCTTTTACAAATATCATGAATTGTTTATATATATATATATATATATATATATATATATATATATATATATATATATATATATATATATATAAACAATTTTTTTTTTTCTATTTGGGTTTTTTTATATATATTTTTTAATGATTTCCCCCCCCAAAATATTAGGCTACAACTTTCTATTTCATTATAAATTTTAAAATAACAATAGACTGCCGAATTACCTTTGTATTTTTTTTTTTTTTTTACTTTGATTAATCTTTTTTCTTCATTACAAAGAATATTGTGGATATTTTAGTATTAGTTCTTACTCAAAATCTAAAATTTAATTTGTATAATATTATGTTACATGCTAGGAGAGCACCATTTTCGGGTAGCTCAACCAGTAGAGCATGGTGCGTGCAACCCCAGAAATTCAATGCAGTTTGCTTTAGATACAAATATGGCAAATACATAAACGGAATGTTCTACTTTATAATGTGAACAAGACTGTCCTGGAAATCTGGAGTCCATTTATTTATTTCAGAACGTGTACATTCCCTGCATGTAACCAGATATGCTCTGTCTTTACTGCTTCTAAAAAGCAGGACTAAGTTCACTAGAAACCATGTCGCTGAAGCTAGATCTCTTTGCCATCCCGCTGTTGCCCGACAGCATGGTGGTTCAGTGGCAGCCAACAGATATAAATAGAGGCAATGCTGTATTCTAAACCTTCCTATGTCATTATTCCTGTGAAGGAAAATGGAGGAAAATACTGCACTCTCTCTCTCTCTCTCTCTCTCTCTCTCTCTCTCTCTCTCTCTCTCTCTCTCTCTCTCTCTCTCTCTTATTTCATCACTCATTTCTTTCCCACCACCACACTAAGTAAGTTCACAACAGCTGAATGCACCCAATGCACCCACAGAAAGCCATTGTGTTGATTTAAAGTCTCTCTGCAACTGGCTCTGCGTTTGCACAAAGAGTCGGGCTTCCCACAACATTCGCCAAGCACGTCCCAGAACAGCCTTAATATTGCGCCACTGCTTCATTTCCCTTCGAGAGAAATGATAAGTTTGTGGAACAGAGGTTGGTGGCATTTGTTCTCTTGCTGGTGTTTATACAATGTGTGCAAAGATATGCTCATGTGCATTCACCCATGAGGACAGAAGCATCTGCTATGAGTAACACTAACACATCACTATAGACACACTCAATAACGACACACACTTGCTGGGAACAGTAATGTAGGAGGGGAGCTTATCATAGCAATGAATAATGGTTTTGCATTATTCAGAGCATTGTGGCCATTTTGGTATTAGTTCTTACAGAAAACGTGACATTTAATCTGGACATAATGCATGTGGTCAAGCATTCTGTATGTTAGAGCATCAGTTTATGCCTTTAGGGTCTCAAACTTATGCTTCAGTACCCATATTTAACATTAGATGTTAAGTATAACGACAGATCAAAAATATCCTTAAAACAATCATTAAAACGTATTAATTTACCACATATTACATGGTCAGCACAAACTATGTTTATATTTATGCAAGTGAACCCATATTTAATGTAGCTTAGGTAGGTTGTTGCTATCCTGTGCATGATTATATGTTAGTTTTTCAATTTACACTTTTAAAAATAAAAGTTCCAAAAGGATGTTTTCACAGTGTTGCCATAGAAGAAACATTTTTGGTTTACAGAAGAATCTTTCAGTGAATAGTTCATAAAAAGAAAGAAAAAATTCTTAGTGTTCTAACATTTTAATAACCTAAACAATCCTTTTCCACTATAAAGAACCTTTTGGTTAAAGGTTCTTCACGAAACCCTAAAGAACTTACATTTTTTAGAGTGTAGATTCATTTTGTTATAGTTTCGTTTTCCCCTGACCAAAGAAAAGACCTGTTGCCCATTTTTGGTCACAACCCACCAATTGAGAACCACTGATTTATTTGAACAAATCTGACCTGGAAACATGTCCTACACCAGAGACAGACAAATGCAAAGTGTTAAAATGGGGAAACCAGTAGCATTTTTTCCAAATATGATCAGCTCTATTAAATAAATCACAAGACCATTTTAATGGTTTTGCATATTTGCCAAGGGCAGTAGCTACAATAAGCCCCATCTGATCAGATCAAGGATGGATTACAAACCAGGCCAATGGGGCCGTGCCTAAGGCCTCTAACTGTCAGGAACCTCGAGATGTTAAACTGATGTTGATGCGCAATGAACAAAGCAATGTAAATGAAGAAATTAGAGATAGGCCTATTATCAGTGCCTCTGAACAGCTTTAATACCATAATTGCAACTTTCTGACTTCTCACAGCTAACTTTATTTCCAATATTTGTTATGTAGGCCTAATTTATTTTTATTTGGAAATCACATCACAAATACTGAAAGAGGTAATGCCGGGTCTCTATTTGTAAATGGGGTGATGCAAGTGAGCAGAATGGCTACACAATCACACAGCAGGCAAACATGGTGTATGTGCATCTCTACAGGAGCACAGAAACCATCTGTGGATGCTGTTAGAAATAGCCTTTACCCACTCAACCTTATGTACTTTCACATTTAGACAATGCTTGTGATTATGTGAACTTATTGAGCCTTTTGTTAGTTTCTCTCTGTCATCTCTGAAAGAGATGAATGAATGAATATTCGCCGTTGAAGGGAAATACATTTGCACAGATTCATAAATATTCTCCTAGGAACGCCCCTTCTTTCAACGCGTAGCCTATCTACTACTGCATAGTGATGGAAAATCCGACACATTTTGCGAATCGGTTCTTCAAATGAATCGAATTCAGCTGCACTTTTACGTCATGACGTCATTACTGTTTAGTGTGTTGTATTCAGGATTCCGCAACAAAATCTGTTAATTAAACCTAAATATCATGTTTGAGTGTAGGCTACACTATTAAAGTTAAGTCTGTTTTGTTGATACGATTGTCCAAATGTCAATAACCATATTTCATAAGTTTTATTTGTAACATTCTCAGTGTGTTGCTGATTCGAGAACCGCTCGGGGAGATTCAATTGTTTAGTCCGGTTTTGTGGATCGGCTCAATGGAATCACTGAAAAGATCCGACTCTTAAGAACGGTTCGTTCACACATCAGACATCGCTAGATCGTAATGTAGCGAAAGCCGAGGAGAGTGACCACAGACTGAGGTGTGAGTCTCTTTGTCCAAACACACTGAATAACAGGCTCTAAAAAGATCCATACCATTCATTCATGCATGAAATGAATAAATCATCACCTTTATGTGTAATTAATTAACGAGAGAAATTGACACCTCGGCTCGCTCTCTAAAGAGAAAAGCACTTCCGATGCTCGATTATTAAATGGAAATGAGGATGCTTGTAGAAAATCTAGAGTTTTTTACATGATGTTTCAGCGGTTAGTAGTGAGACGTTAAGCACAAAGTAAAAGCTAAGATGGTGACACACATGTGTAAAAAACGATAATTATCAGACATACACCCCGAGGCTGTCGGACAGAATAACGACGGACATTTGGACCTTCTTACCGTATAACGGCAGTGCCCGTTACCGCACGCAGGGTGACAGAGGCGGGGATGCGCTGGCTCTCAATCCTGACAAACACGCCTCTCAGCCGGCCAGAGAAACACTGACTCTCGGTCCGTTTTTCACCGACCCGGTAGACAGAGGAGCAGTATGGAGACTGTGATTCGGTAATGGCTGTCTATTCCCCTCCTTTCATATCCCTCCTTCTCTCCCGCTCTCTCTTTCTCCAGCCCCCTCCTCCTCCTCTTCCTCACTCTCTCCTTTCTCATCCACCCTTAAGCCCAGCCCTCTTTAATGTTGATGATGATGATTTTAATAATACTTGTCTAAGCATTATATGAAAATCATAAGACCAAGTCTAATAAATTCAATCAGAATTCCCATCAGTTTTCCCATCCACCAGCCCTCTTTACTGTTGATGATGATGATTTTAATAATACTTGTCTAAGCATTATATGAAAATCTTAAAACTAAGTCTAATAAATTCAATTAAAATTCCAATTAGTCAATCCAATAATCCCAGTTACGTGAAATCCAGTGTTGGGGTAACAGTCATGAAGACCAAAATGAAGAAAAATGAAGACCAAGAGTCAGGAGTGCAATTAATTAAAGAGAAATTTACTAAAGAATAGTTTGCAGTTTCATCAGCAGAAGCCAGCTTCAAGTCTCACAAGGAGTTCGTAGCCGGTGCTCCCTCTCTACCAGCCTTTTGTACATACAATTTCTCAACAGTTTTCAAGGTCTAGCCACGTCATTACTGCAAGTTGAACGATTCTGATTGGCTCAGAGAAATTGGAAATTGACCGGAAGTAGGCACGTAATGACCTTCCAGATTCTGGAGCAGGTGCTAGCGTGCCCAGAAAACATGTCCACTCATCTCTTAATCCACATCCAATACTGATCTTTAACACTGAATACTGCACACATACACAAATACACAATCTCTCCAAGGTTGGTTGGTTGAGCTCTGATTCAAGTTTCCCAAAACATACTGATAACATGTGCTTTGTCTCAGGGAGAGGTACAGACAGGCCAATTCTTTAGTGTTTCAGTAAAAGGAAATATTAAAACAAATGAAAGACAAATCCATATTTAATCTCTGGAAGCCGGGCTGAATGTGCAATCACTGTTACTGCACTTCCGTCGAGTTAGAGGTGTGTGATGCCGCCAAAATTCAAACACACGCCAACATGTTCTGAAATCAAGTGTTTTGGCAAAACATCACACATCCCTAGGACAGACCCTCAGTCACCACTCAGAGACCAAATACAAACTTTAGAAAATATAAAGGAGGAAACAATCATTGGTCCTATTGATTCATCAAATTCATAACTGGAAAGAGTCATTACAAATTATACATTTACTTAGGTGGATCTCAGATTCCAACCTTTCACCAGTATAACAGTACAGGGAAAAGGCTTCTTCACACATTGCATTTCAATTCTTATATTGCAACACTAGGATGCAAAGACAAACTTTAAATGTGTTTGTAATATGGCAAACATTATGTATCACAGTTGAAAAATAAGCATCTAAACCAGTCTAATACGGTTTGCAGGTTTTTGGTAAAGGTTCTTTTGTTTCACACTGGGAGACCAACCAGATTAGATGAAGAAGAGCTTATCCTGGTTGCAAGATCATCTTAAACCAGATAAAACCAGCAAGCCAGCTTAGAACAAGTCATTAGTTAAATGCGGCCATAACATTTCCAAGATTTATCCCCTTCAAACACACCAATGAATGACAAAACTTTTGTTTGTAGTCGTCCATAAAAATAATGGTAACACTTTACAATGTGTCATTTGTTAACATGAAATAACAATGAGCAGTATACTATTGTTACAGTATTTATACATATTTGTTAATAGTTAATAACAATACAGTCTGTCATGTTACTTCACAGTGCACAAACTAATGTTAACAAATACAGCGTTTGATTTTAATAATGTAGCCTATAGTAAATGTTGAAATTAACATGAACTAAGATTAATAAATGCTGCAGAATTATTCATTCTTAGTTCATGTAATCTAATGTTAACTAATGAAACCTCATTGTAGTGTTATTAAAATAATACAAATATAATCCATAATGAATCTGCCTGTCCTCATTGAGCTGCAGTGGAATTCAGTGTGACAGTGAAGGATTAACTGCTGCTGGTGGACTGATCCAACAAAACCATCACAGAGCACTGCTAAACATAACAGTGGGCATCCCGTGGACATACTTTGCCAAATTTTAAGTCTAGAAAGATTGTTATCACGTGAAGACGAACAGCGACATCTTTTATAAAGCCATGCTTTTAACTTTAAACACCTTAATTGAACCCATGTGATGGCCGGCACGTCTTCATCCCACTCTTTTACGATCTATGATCCCACTCATGTACCCGACTTTACATTTAAACTTTGCTCAGACAGAGCTGTTCTAAGTGGATAGAAATATCTAGCAATTTATGAACCATACTCATCCAATTATTCAAGCAGTTTAGGAACCATCCTCACCCAATTATTCCCATCCCATTGCTTAGGCTTTGCAAAAATGTACAGTAGTATAAAAGTAATTTCTCTAGAGCATCATATTGATGCTTAATTTATTCATTTAAATCAACAATTTAAAGGTAACTGAAGCTCAAAAATAGTGGTTTGTTACTGCCACCCACTGACCAACATACCAAATAACTAATCTTGTCATGGCGACTGGTTTAGTAATCCTGATGTCAAATGGATTGATGTATTCATATTAAGCTTTCAGTTGGACGCTGTCCCATGGGAAGCTTAACCAAACCACTTAAAGACAGTTGAATTCAATTCAGGCTCAAAGGCAGATTTAATATACTGTAGCACAGTAATACAGATAATCAGATGGTCTCGCACTACCTTAAGAATGAATTCAAGGATGACATAAAAGTATTTAAATGAATAATGTATTACTGATATTAAAACAATTAGCCTATGTTAAAATCACACATTAAGTATGCATGTTTGTATCTGTGCATCCCTAATATTAATATATAGACCTAGCCTGTTTGACATTTTTTTTAATGAGCATTTTTGTTTAAACATTTTTCGACAATAAGGCATTTCAATAACTGACTAATAACCTTTCATTGCCATTAAAGGGAAATTACTGAACCTAAACATAGGAGCCTGATAAAACTTCTCATTTAAAAGTAAAATGTCAGACAGACTTAGAGGTTTTTGTATCTGAAGTCTTCATACATGGGTCAACAACATGACATGCATTGTTTGTGTCCGAATTCATTATTTTCCTAAAAAGAATTTTATGTCATATATCAAAGTGATCTACAATATTTGCTTTATAAGAAACCCTTTTCATTTTTTTTTTTTTTTTTAATTCAATTGACTTTTTGAGTTGTGGTGTTTGAAAGACCAAAAATGTCAGGTGGTGCGACGTCCTGCAATAAAAAGGTTAATTTTCTGAGTAAAATTCTTAATCAAATAGTTTGGCATGATTTTACGTTAAATTCCTTATAAACGAGGGAAAATAGTGTATCAGTCCTACTTCAAAACTATTCTATTACTTAAAAAACTTTTGTTTTTTTCCGAAAAATGTACTTCTCCAAATGTCAGGGAGAGCGACCGACATAAAAATGCCATTTTATGCAATGTTACTTTAAGAAAACCATGTGACAGCATATGACATCACACAGAAGACCCCTTTGATGCAGTAACCTCCCAGTCAGCGACGGACATTAATCATTTTTGTGCAACACTGTCTGCAACAATAACAAGTGGAGGAGAAGCAAGCTGCTTTTGCTGGTTATATATTGGTTTACTAAAGAGGTCATTAACAAAACGGCGGAAAAGAGATGAGCGCTGATACTAAAGCGTATTCTGAAAGCTCGTAAAGCTAGATTTAAAATATGACAAAGTATGTTATCATCAACTATAACGGACATTGACCGTCCAATGGCTGAGACGAACGAGACGAGAGCAAGACTGATATTTGCTGCTGAACGATCCTCGCAAAAGACTAAAATGCCGGTTGAAATAAAATGCTGCGTGAGCTCAACCAATCAGCATGTTCAGCGCCCAAGTCCCACCCCCGAAAGTTCCCGAACTTTGAAAAAGTACCACACCTCGGGAGCAGGGCCGCTCGGAGGGGGAAATATTTCCCCGGAACTTCATTTAGACCCTGGTTCCTGCGGTCGAAACACACCGAGTACCACCCCAAAGTTCTTAGTTCCTGGGGAAAGTTCCTGCGCTGGAAACGCAACTTTAGTCACCCTACCATACATATTAGATAATTTGACATTTTTGAGTAATGATGGTTAATGAAGTTGATTCAACTTATCATGTCAGGTGGTATGACCCCTGGACAACTTTGGAAATATGTTGTTTTTATAAAAATGTGTATTTGATAAAAAAACAAACAAAAAGTATGTATAACCTTGAGCATATGGTCAAACATTTGTATAGGTGTCCAAGTTAATGCCTGTTAGATTTAGATGCCAACAAATTTACATGTAAAAGTTTCAATTCCCACTGCAATTGCAAAATGAAGAAATATAACTGTAAAATGTTATATAATGTATACAATTTTTTTAACTCCTTATGGAGAATTGGGTGTTTGAACACAGAAAAGTGTTCGTTTATATGAATTGGACTAAAAGGGCAAAATACATAACGAAATGAAAAGGGAATTTAAAAAAAAAAGGTTTTGGGACGTCTGCCTTTACATGAACATGAACTTTAATGACATCCCATTCTTAATCCTTTGAGTTTAATATGGAGTTGGCCCACCCTTTGCAACTATAACAGCTTCAACTCTTCTGGGAAGGCTTTCCACAAGGTTTAGGAGTGTGTTTATGGGAATTTTTGACCATTCTTCAAGAAGCGCATTTGTGAGGTCAGGCACTGATGTTGGACGAGAAGTTCCTGTCTCACAGTCGCCTCTCTAATTCATCCAAAGGTGTTCTGTAGGGTTGAGGTCAGTTCCTCCACACCAAACCCGCTCATCCATGTCTTTATGGACCTTGCTTTGTGCACTGGTGCGCACTATATCTAAAACAAAATTATTTTTAACCAATGCAATTACTAAATTATATAAATGTAGAAGAAACATTCCCAAGCATATGTTAGAATGCTGGTTTTGGTGACAATTTACTTCCATTGTGAACAATATACCTCAAAATGTCTTTGTTTATGTCCCACAGAAGAAAGAATGTCATACAGGTTTGGAGACACATATGGGTGAGTAAAGGATGTTTTCGGTTTTGGCTAAACTAATCCTTTAATAGTTGCATTTGATATTTACACTAAAAAATAACAAATATAGACAATACCAATGACATGGAATCATTATATTTATTTCTTGAATATTGAACAATGTTGATACAGCAGTAATATTATAATACATAAGGAAGGAAGTAACTGTACAACAGGATGAACGTGATTGTATGTTCGGAGTGGGGTTGCTGAATTCACGGCCTTACATCTTCACTGCCTGTGTGGTGCGGAGGGGGAGTGTAAGCTCCCTCTTTAATCATCTTCTCCTTCTGCTTACGGATCTCATATAATCGCTTTAGCTGTAAGGAGTGATAATTATGTTAGTAATGTGAACAACCTCAAATACATTGCTTGAAAATGTCACTATTTACTTACAGTCTTTTCGCGGTGCAAGCACTCATAGAAGTCTTCCCACTCCAGTTTGCACTCCTTTTTGGCCCGGTTCTGGCCGATGCCGTGGGCGCACTCTATCCACTCCTTCTCAAAGGCATGACAGCGAGCGGCCCGCTTCTGTGGCTGTTCCCCACTCTGAGCCAAGAGCCACTGGTCCAGGTTAATCCCAAGCTTTGACTGGAGGTCAATGAACGGCATGATTCTAGATTAATGGAAATATAATATGTGAAATAATGGAGTCATGGTTAAAAACAATGAACAAAGCAGTAGTTCACTTTTGTTTTAATAAATTACACCTCAAGGTTTAAATAATTCTGGCACTCTTAAAGGTGCACTGTGTAAATTTTTGCGGCATCTAGTGGTGATTTTGCGAATTGCAACCCCCTCCCTTTCTCAATATTGTTTTTATTAGTTTTATAGAAACAACAAAAAAAGTAAACAAACATGGAGGAAACTGTGTCCGAATAGCCAAAGATGGCCAATTCCATTTCAGGATGGAGAGACTGATCGTATGCCGTAGAGTACCAAGAAAAAATATCTTGCTAAAAAGTTTTGGGCAGAACCAAAAAGAATGAGATAAGGTTCTCACTGCGACCTGGCATCGGTCACAAATTGGTGACAGCTGGGTAGATCTTGTGGAGTTTTGATTTAGAATGGTGCAGTCTGTGTACAGTTTTAAACTGAATTAATTGGAGTCGTGCGTTGATGGAACAGCTATGTACTTTTTTCAAGATTTCAGACCAGAGGTTGATAGATAAATTAATACCAGCCTTCTTTTCCCAAGCTACCCTAAGATAATCAGAAGATGTATTATACTGCGAGGAGAACAAGTAAACAAATTGAGAAATCATATGCCTAGAATCTGGTACTTGTCGCACTAGATTATAAAAACTGTGCTCAACCTGCTGAATCCTATAGTCAGAGAAAGCCTGCTGAACATAATGCCGAATCTGCAAGTAATGAAAAAAATGAGAGTGAGAAAGATCAAATCTACTAATAAGGTGATCAAAAGAAGAAAAATGACCATCTGTATACAGCTCGTTAAATGTAGAGAGACCCTTGTTATTCCACATTTGGAAGATTCTATCAGTCAAAGCAGGTATGAAATTATGATTCTCACAAATGGGAGAATAAAGGGAAGGTTGCGTGATGCCAAGAAATGTCTTAATTTGTTTCAATATCCTAAAAGAACTATGCACTACAAAATTGTTAGTAATTCTCCTTAAAGGAACACTCAAATTGGATAATAGTAAAGTGGGGAGAGAACTCCTGTTTACACAATGAGATTCCATATGAATCCAGCTAGGAAAATTCACTGCGCTCTCATAACAGAATGGCGATCCATAATTCCAGTACATCAGAGCCCTAACGTTCGCTGCCCAATAATAGTGTTGAAAAACTGGCATTGCCAACCCACCCAGCTCTTTAGATTTCTCTAAGTGTACCTTAGAGATACGATGTGCCTTAAAACCCCAAATAAAAGCCCTCCCTTTCAAAGCAAATAGAGAAGCTACGGTGACCGACACAGGACAAAGATGTCATCGAGACAGCAGAGAGTAGCTAGCGCTCTGTAGAGCAGTTTGTCCGTTTAGGGCTACTGTAGAAACATGGCGGCACAAAATGGTGACTTCACTGTAACATTGCGTTCACACCAAACGCGAATAGAGGGGCAAAATCGCGTCTAGTTGGACGCTTGAACTTTTTGCATCCATTCGCACGCCCACAGCGAATTGGATGTGCGTATAAATCGAAATAGACGCGCGTTCAAGGCGCTCCAGGAGAAATATGTCTTAAAACACCACTCTGCCTCTTTTCTTTTTCATAAAAAAATGTATCAAAAATTAATAGTTGTGTCCTGGCAACGCACTACCTACATTATCTTCACTGCATGTATATTTTAATATCCTAAAAAAATTAAGTTAGTTGCCCTCAGTAAAAAGATTTGGCAGACAACAAATGACAGATTCATGACACTAAAGATCACCCATTAGGATCTACACAAGACGAATTCTATCATGTTTAACCACTACAGAGACATCCGAGCCAGCGGCAAACTTCAGGAGGACTGGCCGGGGAAAGGCTGCTCTCGCCGGGGTTAATGAGCGCTGAGCGTCCGGTGATCGCCTGGATCTCACAACTCCAAAAACGCAAGATTATTTCTTTTAAATAGGCGCTCTCTTTATAAAACTTTGAGATTTGAACTTTAAACAACAACATTGTCACCTGAAAAAGTCTTAAAACAAAATTGTGACTAACAAGTATTTTTAAATTATGCGGGGTTTCTCATCACGTCACTTTACCACGTGACAGCAGGCTCCTGATTGGTTAACGCAGCGCGAATAGACGGCAAAGTTCAGATTTTTTTTACTTGGACTTTAACTTTTAACGTCTGACACGAATTCACTTCAAACACGCAATTGCACCAAATAAAAGCACTCCTGCGGCGCCTTAGACGCACGCGTTTCGAATGACGCAAATCGGCCATCTTGCGCAAGTGATTTTATTTGGTGCTTTTTGTGCATTCGCGCGTTTGAAGCCAAGTCAACGCGACTTTACACTGACTTAACATTGAATCACTCGCTCCAGATGCTCTATTCGCGTTTGGTGTGAACGTAGCATAAGGGGACTTGCGGTAACGGTACATTATGTAAGGTCTTTATACACCACTGTAAGCATAGTTATGTATATTATATTGCATTTCTGTCAATAGATCCTCATAAATACTACACACTGCACCTTTAAGGCACTAAAGTCGGCATAAAACAGAAGTTGATAGTCTTTTCTTCCTTGTTGTGACTTATTGTGAAAAAATAATTTTGTCCATCAGGATTGATTAGATCCTTGTGGTTTGCTATTGCTGCTCTCACGTGATTGACAGGTTTCCCCGCCCCCGCGCCAGTAAACGTCATCAGAGAAGAGATGTCATTTCAAGAGAAGTTATTTTGAGTTAAGTTATTAAGATTACGACGGCACATTAATAATAATAATTATTATGATTATGATTTGCACGGATAAATCGTTTATAATAAATACTGCAATATTCCATAAAAAAGGTACATTTTGAATTCATGGTGACAAAAAGTGGTTATATATGCAACTACTGAGTAATTTAGCTTCAAAGCTTATTACTGAAATGTTGACAGCGGACATGCCTAAAATAGGACATGCCTTAATCGTTTTAGCGATTAAAAAGAGAGTTCTTGAACGACCTAGTTCATTTATATGACTAGTAATGGAACATTCATAAGCTGGCGTTCAAAAAACAAACCAAGCGATCTGCCGGCTCATGTAATTAGTTAATATTCCATTAACATTTGCACGTATTTACTTTACTTTATCAGTGTATAATAAACAAGCTGTATTAATAGTCGTCTTCCTGCTGTTGGCTAACTTGCTAGCATAACGACAGGCCCGATAACGATACAGCACAATGTGTTTATATTATTGTGATGCATGTACAGCAAAAGGTTAACATTAGTGCTGGTATATTTATGAACGTCACATGTAAGAAACAAAAGCTCTCAAGTTGTAAATGTAAGCACTGACCGTTCGGTTCAGAGTCACTTTAACCTTCCTCAGGCCCACAGTTCACCCACGACCGTCGGCTGCCGTAAACCAGACGCTGCTTGTTTACGCCACTGCTGCAAACGCTCTGACGTTAATGTTGCACACGCACAGTAGGGGGCAGTGTTGGCACATTTTTGGTACTTTCAATCGAAGTATAGAAATTTTGAATTGAAGCCTGACCCAGTGTTATTTTAGTATTAGTAAATATACATTAAATGTAAAATATTCAATATTATATATATATATATATATATATATATATATATATATATATATATATATATATATATATATATATATATATATATATATATATATATATATATATATTACAGAGAGAGAGAGAGATAAAGAAGCGTTTTTGTCAGGCTTCTATGTATAGGTTTCTACCTAACTACCGGTAACTTACTTCTAAATGGGCTGAGGTTGGATTTAGTTAACATCTAAATTTGTAGCGCTGTGGGATTAGTGGGTTTGAAGTGAAAGTAATTTATGAACGTATAATATATGCGGAGAGCATTACCTCATTTGAGAGGCTTTTATCTGAACTCTTCATTTATTTCCAGTTAGTCATTTTAGTGCTTCTAATTCAGTCTTTTTTTATGGCATTAATCGTTTAGTTTAAGTTTGCCATCTAAAATGTATATTTTATTTACATAGTCAACAGTTATTTTACTTAATAACCCTGCACTGAACCTATAAAATGTGTGTTGTAAGATTTTTACAATAACAATACCCAAGGTGAACATAACTTTAAATTACAATATTTACAGATGAATTAAGCAATGTATTGTATTTCTGATTTTTTTTAAACCAGTTTTTCAGTCTTTAGTCCAAAAACAAAGACAAAAAGGTCTGCAGCCCCCAAAATAGTCAAAATTTGCCACAAAGGAGGAAAAGAGTCAAAACTTGCCACAAAGGAGGAAATGTTTATTTTTCATGTTGTTTCAAACACTCACAGCCAGTGCAGTTATCTTTGTGGGGATGTACAAAACAATGCCAGATTTAACACGCCTTCTCTTCAGCATATTGCTTAAGTAACTGAATTTAGTTAACACTCATCTCACCATAACCAGTTTATAGTCAAATTATCAAGTAGTTTTCACGATCCACTCATAAACCTAAAAATATAAACGCATCTTCACACAACCAACAAAAAAAAAAAGAGAGAGAGAGAGAGCAAAAGATGTGACAACCACAAATCCATTTTTTTGTGATTACAAGACAAAGCTAATCCATCATTACATATAAAAACGGAGGATTCTCTCTGCAGCCGAATATAATTGAGATTCAGAAAGCATAGCATGTTAAGAACGCAAAACAAAAAAATTACAATATTTCATAACATCCAAAATTAAATAACAAAATCATGACTACGGCATTCAAACATTTCCCAGAGAAGCTGAAATCCAAAGAAAAGAGGGAGTGCATAAATATAAGCCTACGATGTGGAACAATGATAAATAGTGGGATAAAGTGCAGGAGTGCTGATCCATCCAACCCATCTCTCTCCATCCATCCGTCCAGCTAGCGGGTGAAACAAACTGAAAATGAAACTGCAACTGCAATTAAAAAGCCATGTGCTTAAGAAAGAGATAAAATAGGCCAAAAATCATAATAAAATAACATGAATGACAACAGACATGCATGTGGATGGCAGTTCCATCCTCGATATACTATATGATTTAATACCCAGCAATAAAATCAACACTGGTAAACATGATCCACACATACATCCGTCTCTCATCTCTCAGCTCAAGAGGGCACAAACAGTGTTGTCAGTGAATCACAGACTGTGTAAGGGATCTGAGTGCATGTGCTCGGTCTGTAAGGCAGGCAGTCAGTGATTCGAGTCAAACTGTCTGCAAGTGAAGTTCGGATCAGTCTGACCTCTCTCGCTCTGAAGTGAAGTGTGTGTTCTTCTGTGCAAACCGGGCTAGCGTGACCAAAACAATACTAGCGCAGCGCATGCAAAATCATACAATTTCCAGGTCGATTTAAAAAAACGAACAATACTGTAATGTGTCATCCACATACAAACCACTCGAAAGCTCTCACGTATACATGTGCTTGGCGACATTTCGCTTTGTAGCATTATTTGTCTGTCTGTTTGTTATCTAAGGAAATTCTTCTGGCCACGGTGGTACCGATTCAACGCTTTTTTTGTTTTGTTTTGCTCAAGGCATTGCTCCATCGAGAAGTAAACACCAACTAATGAATAACAGTATGGATTTCTGAAGAGGTAGAGGACCTGTCCGTGCCCGTAATTAAGAGACGGGACAGGAGAGCAGAGCGATGAGCTGTCAGTTCCATGAGTTGTCTGGATGCAAGTAAGGAGTTTTAATAATTATAAAAAGCAGCAAAATAACATGTTAAGCGTTAACAAGTCAAAAGCTCAGAAACGGTTGGCTTTGTGCAATGGCGAGAGTCTCTCTCACACGTAAAGAATGACATTGTCGGGACAGTGCAGGCTGTCGGTGGGGTTCAAGGCTCTGCAGGTCGTCTGCGGCGGGGGTGCGGCGTGGCAGCTCTTGGGGCGGGGCGAGTCGCAGTCGTCAGACGTGAGCTCCGCGATGTCGTCCGACTGTGTGTCGGACATCTCAAGGTCGCTGCGGATGCTCTCTGGTTGAGCGAGGGTGACGTCTCGGAGACCCTCCCTGAGTGACATTCCTGGCGACAGGCCCAGAGGGGAATCCACGACGACCCCGCTCCTGCGGGAGCTGCAGTCCTGAGGCTCCTCCCCCGAGCCGGGCACCATGGCAGCAGTGGGCGGAGCCAGATCCTCTTCAGTGGTTAGACACAGATGGCTCGGTTTAGTTTCGATGTCCACCTGGATCTCAAGGTTAGTGCCCTCTCTGAAACACAACAGGTCATAGAAAAGCTGAGATGAAAGAAGTGTCATATTCTCATTTCCAGGAGTATTTATCAAAGCTGCTACTATTTCACATTTATATTATGGACGCACCAATATTAAAATACTGGTCGATACCGATAAGCTAATAGTTATTTTCATGATAGGGATTTTTAAAATGATATAATATTTTGTCTAAATCAAAAACTAAAATCATTTTAGATGCTACCAATGTATTTAGGCATCACAACATTATACGGTACAGTATGAAAAATGGATATACATGTTTAGATTAGCTAAATATTACATTTAACAGCGTTATTAATTAATTTGTTTTTTAAATATCTACTTTAAGTTAGCATTAGGTGACAGCAAAGGTGATCTAAAAGCAAAAATAAAGGATATCAATATGAACAATTAAAAACCCAATATTGATAAATTATATATATATACACTATTATCTCTGATAGTATGTTTCTTGAGCTTCAAATCGGCATATTAATATGATTTCTGAAGGATCATGTGACACTGGAGACTGGAGTAATGATGCTGAAAATTCAGTTTTGCCATCACTGCAATAAAATACTAAAAAATTTTTTTAATAATTGTAATTATATTTAACTATTTAACCGTTTTACTGTATTTTTGTATTTAAATAATGCAGCTTTGGTGAGCATAAGAGACATTTTTCAATAACATCAAATCTTACTGACCCCAAACTTTTGAACATTTATTTGTTATGCAGGTGTGTTTATTCAGAGCGACTTTCACACCTGTCAGGTAAGGTGTAAGAGGAAGTGATTGATCCTGCCATGCCCCTTGTGCTGGCACAGTCACTGGCCGCTCCCAAGCTGCCTGTCTCCCTGCCGGCACTTTCCTTTCCCAGCTCTGTCCCCTGCACCTCCAACCTAAAACATAAACATGTTTCCATGAAAACAAGAACACTACCCATATTTACAGTGTAACTCTTGTATATTTACCATACAGTACACAGAACAACCCAGCATTCCCAGAAAACCCACATACCTGCTGTATTTTCCTGTCCTCGTACCAAGCGCTCCTCCTGCTAGTGTGTTAAAGTGTGGCGTGTCTCCCAGTCCACCGGGGGCGACGGATAGGCCCTCGCTCGGAGAGGTGGTACTGAGGCCGCTGGCTCCTCCCTCCAAACTGCTCTCGCCCAGGCTGGGAGACTTCAGTGCTCGCCATGCATCAGCAACTACAGAGAGAAAGTGTCCGGTTGACGGTTCCATACGCTGAATAACAGGTATTGCCCAGATAATATCCGTTGATCAATCTTTTTTTTCTTACCTGTAATAGGCCCATCATCCTCATCAAAGTCTATCCTAACACCGCGACCTTTCCCCCGGCTCACCCCACAGCCCCCGCCGCGGCACAGAGAGATAGGCACAACACCATACACATACGCCAACATGATGGGGACACCAATGCCTGTAGGGAAGAGACAGAGATATGGAGTTATAGTCAACCTCTGGGATTTGAGTTAAAGGGCGAGACGATGAGAAAATGTGATGCACTAGCAATTCAACGTAATGGACAATGTATTTCCGCTGCTATTTTCCCATAGCAAACCCTTTCTGTCATATTTCTAATAGGCTAGCTGCCATTCACAACTAATTATATTATAATATAGTCTATTATATATAATACAATATATATAACTATAGTAAATATAACATTTTAGTATATTAAAACCAAATAAAGCCGTACACGTCCTGGCTGCAGTATAGGTCATAAACCCCGCCCTCTCCATGTAATTGAATGGGACTTGAGTCAAAATAATAACGGCAACATTTTCCTATTTACATGTTGTCAAGTTCCTTGATCATTACGCAGGAATGAGAGTATAGTTCCTAGCCATATCGGTCTATACTTTTCATTTTCTGTCGGTCTTAGTACGCGTTGTAACTATACACATCACAACATGCAAATAGGAAAATGTTGGCGTTATTTTGTCACTTATTGAGCAGTAGGCTAACTGGAGCCGTTTACCTCCAGTCTTTGTGCTAAGCTAGGTTAGCGGTGGGTGTGTCAGACAGAGTTATGGCACGCACGGAGATGAGAATGGTATGTATGGACTTATCTAACTCTGGGAGATACAGTGAATAAGATAAAGTCCCAAAAAGTCGGCGTGTTCCTTTAACACATTGACGCATGTTCAAGTGTTTGTTTTTTCCAATAAGTTTGGTTTTGTTTAATTATTTGATACTATAAAACCGGGCTATAACGTCGGGGTAAAAACGCCATTTCTGGAATATTTTGTCTTAATTTTTCTACAGTGTGAGGAAGGTAAGACAAGTTGTCCCTCTTTTATACAGTCTGTGAGAAAAACAATAATTTAGTAATGAGTTCCACAAACTTTAAATATATCACAAATCGCTTTGTTCTTTTGTGTGACACTTCCTCAAGATTACATTTTCTCATATTTTCCATATACTGCGCTGCACTGAAAGTTGCGGTTGCCTCTGAGGCTAAATGCAGAAGAGATCGTCTATAGAATCCATTACAATGAACAGGAACTGAAGCTTTCAATCTTTACAAAGGTAGGAAGCAGAAGGAAGTGCCAAAAGAGTATCATAAGATATCATTTAAGCAGTCTATACAATGTGCAACGTGTTATTTTCTGTCTTCTGAGGCCTTATGATGGCTTTGTGTGACGAACAGATGGAAATGTATATTCGTTATTGATTTGCTGTTAGTCAATGGGTTGAACTTGAGAGAAATGGATCAGTCTGACTTGTGAAAGTGGCTTATATATTCCCTAAGCAGAAGAAAGTCAAACGTGTCTAGAATGACATGAGGAAGGGTAAACTATGCTTTTAAAATGACAAATCTGCTCTTTTTAAGAGATCCATTTTTCTATAGCATTTTATTCTAACATTACCAACTTATAAGGATGAATTGTTTTTGTAGCATTGCTCTTTCTAACTTGTAAAGGGCTTTGAATAAAAAATATATTTTTGTGGAAAACGTAATGCATTTTTTCAGGATTATTTGATGAATAAAAAGTTCAGCGTTTATTTTAAACATAAATATTTTGTAACAATGTAAAAGTCTTGACTGTCACTTTTAATTCAATGCATCCTTGCAGAATAAAAGTATTAATTTCTCTAAAAAAGATTGTACTGTTCACAAACTTTGAAACGCTAGTGTAAATATGAATGTACTGGTAATTGTTTTCAGGACTACCCACCCACACTGACAGCAGCGATAACTGGAGCTGTGATGATTGACAGAGCCACCCCACCAGTAATGGCGAGATTCCTCCTGTGATGTGACGTTTTCTTGCCCTCGTAGTGCGAGTGGATCTGTGACAAAGAGCATCAGTTATTATTGCACTGTCACAAATGTGCTTTTATCTGCTAAAATAAAAGACCTAATTCTAAAGCTTCAAAATCTGACTAAAATCTACAAAACAGAGCAAAATATCCTCTATATTTTTCAGCAGGAAGTCATTGTACCATAATTATGCCAATATCAAACACAGTTAAGCTGGTTGAGCAACGTGGCAGACGAGAGGGAAATTCCCAAGCATTTTAAGGAAATTCTGTTCCTGATAGCATCTGATAAAGGTTTTTCATTAACATCTAAACTGTAGCTCTGAGGGGAAACATGTAATGTTGGCATTTCGCACCTTGCGTCCAATGTAAACGGGGATGCCGATAACCATTGCAGGAACTGCGATGCCAGCGATTAGAGTGATGCCCACCGGTGCACCAATCAAAGTGCCCAGCTGCCACAGAATCTTCTTTTTGCGACTCCATGGCTTCTTTCCCCAGAACGTACATCCTGATGGACTGAGAAGACACCATGCATAATTAATTTTAGATTTTGAGCAAGTAGTTTGATAAATTCCCACTGATGGCAGGCAGAAGGTACCTGAGGTAGTGCAGGTCTGAAATCTCCTTCATACAGAGCCAGCAGAACTCACAGCCGCACACAGCACAGGTCATGTGATTACAGCTGCCGTCGTTCATCTTGATGATGTAGGCACCGCATCGGGGGCAAGGCTTGATGTCATCAGCTGAGTGGGGATTAAAGGGTTGGGATTTAGAATTTGTACAGGCAGACAGAATCTGCTGTAAACAGTAAGTGCTGAGGAAGCGTTTTCTGAATGTCAGACGGGAATACGAGCGAGAGGGACGTTAGCAGACTCCTGCTTTAATTCAGGAGGTTAGAGAGAAGACTTGAGAAGAAGGAGAGAGAGTGCAGTCCTTTAGGGAAAGAAAAAACACAATAATCTGCAGGATACACTGAAGTGCGCAAGTTGAAAGCACTCAAGGGGGAAACACGTAGCAAATCAAATGATATGAGTGGCTAGTGGTATAACACAATAAACTAGACAGGTAGCACACTAGAGTTTTACAGTTTATTTTTAGCCACTAATTTGTGGTAGTCTTTTGTGATAAACACTGAAGTGAAGGACTAACTTGATACATTTTCTGAATCAAAAAAGTGAGAGGTGCTTGCATGTGTGAAACATGCTGCCATGTTGCTAGAGTGGTGAGGGGGGTTACCAGGGCATTGCTATGCAGTTACTGAGGTGTTCTGAGTATTTTTTGTCACTATGTGGTAGCTACGGTGATCTGGGTGGTTTCTAAGGAGCTGCAGGGTGCATATTACGGACCGGTGTTCAAGGTGATCTCTAGAATGTGGTTGCTAGGGTGCTCTGGTTGGTTACCAGGGCATTGCTGTACAGTTACTAAGGTGTTCTCAGTGTTTTTGTTGCTAGGTGTTTGCAAAGAGGACCCGGGTGGTTGCTAGGGTGTTCTGGGTGGTTTCTAGGATATCACTAGGCTGTAGCTAGGGTGTTCTAAGTGGTCACCACTGCATTGCTATGCAGTTACTAACATGTTCTGAGTGTTTTTTGTTGCTAAGTGGTTGCTAAGATGATTAAGGTGGTTACTAGGGGGATCTAGGTGGTTTATAGGCCGTTGCAAGGGTGATCTGGTAGGTTTCTAGGACGTAACTAGGTGGTTGCTTGGCAATTCTGGGTGGTTACCAGGGCTTTGCTATGCAGTTGCTAAGTTATTCTGAGTGTTTTTGTTGCTATGTGGTTCCTAAGGAAATCTTGGTGGTTTCTAGGGCACTACTAGGTGGTTGCTAGGGTGCTTTGTGTGGTTTCTAAGACATCACTAGGTTGTAGCTAGGTGGTTTTAAAAGGTTACCAGAGCATTGCTATGCAGTTACTAAGGTGTTCTGTTGCTAGGTGGTTGCTAATGTGATCAGAGTGGTTTCTGGGGCTTCTAGGTGGTTACTAGGGGGATCTGGGTGGTTTCTAGGACGTTGCTAGGTGGTTGTCTCCTAGCCCAGGTAAAAAAAAACTCCAAATCTCTGATATAACAGTCCCTAGATATGGCTTGAGTCTCTCCTTCGCTTTAAGTTTATGAGACAGAAAATGGTGGACTGATGGTTGAATACTCACTGTGTCCCTGTTCGGCCGTGTAGCTGGGTGAATGGTTACTGTGTGTTCTCAAGGACAGCGCCCTCTGCTGGCGGGCAGAGTCACAGGTCTGGTTAGGATGCCAAGCTTGCTTGCAGTGGTAACAGAACTCAGCACCACACCCTTCTCTTCGACACACCAGCCTGGGGCAGCTGGCACATCCAGAGGCGATGACTGCAAAACTGGCAGGAGAACAATGCAAACAGGTCAACTAGAGAATCTATGATTTAGGTAACATGAGATATCATTACACCTAGATTTGTGCAATCAACACTTACACAGAAGTACATGCTACAGAGATAGTATCAGACTGTAATAGTATGGTATACCATGGTACTATATGATTATCATATTCATATACACTGGTATTTTCATGGTACTTTAAAAATAGCATAATGGTAGTGTCTAAAGACTGATTATAGTAATATCCTGGTATTTTCTGTAAATGTAGCTGAGGAATATGTGGACCATGTAAATGTCTCAGACCTCACATATCTTGTTTTTATTACACCATCTCTAAGCAAGAAAATAATCATGATTGTGGTCACAGCTAACTTTTAATAAGATTGCAATCACAGCCCAATGGAGCAGTGTGAATAGACTAGAATCTGAGTATGACGACGTCAGGCAATTCTGACTTTTTTCTTGCAATTTCAAGTTTATATCTTGCAATTCTGACTTCTTTTCTCAGAATTGTGAGGTAAAAAGTCAAATTCTGAGGAATTTTTAAAAAACTTTTTTACTTACAATTCTGGGAAAACAAGCTTCCATAGAATGCAATTATAGAAATGACCATATTCATTTTCTTTTGACAAACCCCTCACTGTGTTCCCTACTCAGATTCTTTGTAATGTCAAAGATGTCCTTTTAAAGTCAAGAAAAACATTAGCAGGTACAGACACTACCACATTATGGAAAATGAGAGGGAGGATTTATTGCAGTCAATCTGTTCCAGCTGTGAGAGTTTCCAAGTATTCAAGTTGCATTTTATTCCTTTCCTATGAACATTACTTGTTTGCCAAATTCTACAACAGACCTCAGATAAACTACACAGATAAGCACACTGATAATCAATAAACATTATTAAATCATTCAAAAAAACCTTAACGTTAAATCTTTGAAGAAATCAAATTTTCAAAAAATTATTTTATGGCTGAATAAACAGTGGCAATAGCTGATTTCTCCCTTCAAGTTAAAATAAAACTTGACCCCAGCTTCCTTGTCTAACTTTTGCTTATGCGTGACTAAAACAATCCCTTTAATTTTAAGTGCATGTTTTGACCTGTTGGCCGAAGTTAAAGCAGGTTCTGAAGAAAGCATTCCTCCTCCAGCTGACACCTCATTAATCAGCTCAGCTGCAATGGAGAACTGTAATGTCCTACACAAAGAGCTTCCAATTACCTGCACGTACTGACACACACACCCTACATGTAGAGTCAAGCCGAAACCGAGCTCATTACACATGATTACGGTATCCCAGAACACTCACTAGGATTGAAGACAATGAAATCAACACTCTATTTTGAGGCTCACAAAGACGCCGTCGCATGCACACACGGTCAAGTGAGTAGCCAATGATTGTCTTAATCAAATGCCAGCCACAGTTACCCATAGCAACTCTACCTCTGTGCCGCATCTCAGTTTCCATAGCAACATATGACTGAGGGAGAGAGAAACGAGCCGAGCCGCTCCTTTCTCCCATTGGCAACTCTGGACTTTCAATCAAGCTCAGGGAGGGGGGTGGTTGATGGGTAATAAGCAGCACCATGGACTGGAACTGATACTAAGGCAGCAAAATCTACAGGGGAAGCTTTTCCGTCAGAGACACAAGGGGCTGTTTCTGTGACTGAATGAACAGAAAAGTGTGTGCTCTCATTGTCTAGGCAAATTAAACAGCCTTAATGCATCCTGCAGCAAAAAACTCACTTGTTTCACTACCCTATATGATGCAACAAACAAACCAGCCAATAGTGTGATGTCTAATGGACAAAATGACCTTTTTGGAAAATTCCCAGGCCATCTGAAAGCCCCTCAGTATCAGTCGTGGGCCTTTTAGGAAGTGGCAGTGACGCAAAAAGAATCATGTCCCTTTAATGTAGGTCATCAGCACACCATTATGATCGACAAACCCAGGACTGGTTGTAAAAGGCTTCTGAAGTAAATTACACTTTCTTAGAATGACACATCAGCTAAACTAGGGTTTCTACACAAGCACAAGTGTTCCCTATAACTGTCCAAGTGCCTCCTACACTTGCCAAAGCACACAGAACAAGCAAACCTGTGAAATCTGTCCCCTTATTTCCATTGAATCCGATGAAGATCTGCTTTACATAGAAGTGCATTTAATACACTAAATATGGCCTAAAGTATGTGGATGCCAGAATACCACACCCTTGCTTTTAATTTAAAAAAACGTTCGCTTTAATAAAGAGTCGGTTCTTCCTAACAGCTTCCACTCTCTTGGGAAGGTTTTCCCACTAGATGTTGGAGCATTGCTGGATTTGCTCCCACTCACACACAAGAGCATGTTGGGCGAGAAATTTCTCAACCAACGTTTGGGCAATTTTAGGATGCCTACACACTAAAGAGTGTTTGTGAGATATGAATGCGTAAGGTCTGTTTTTAGGGTAGAGCTGTGTTAGGCTGATATCAAGAAGGAATACAGCTAATTGGTTTTCCTCTCTGAAATTCTCACTGGTCAATGGATGCTTACTTCAGGGGCGATTATAGGATTTCAGTCTTAGCGGGGCCCTGCCCAGGTTCTGAACATGAGCTGATGTGACTCAGTGGAGTGTCTCTTGCCTTTAATGCCAGAAATCACAAGTTTGCGCAATTTTTATTTATTTATTTTTAGGTAACACTTTATTTTACAGTGTCATTGTTACACATGTTACATGTTAGTTACTGTAGTTATAACCATAAATTATGCAAAATTACATACAATTAATTAACCCTAATCCTCATTCGAACCCTAACCCTATATAGTAAGTGCATGTAGTTAATTATTATTACTCAGTCCTTAAATGTATAATTACACTGTAATACCGACACCTTCAAATAAAGTGTAACCTAACCTAAGTTGCACCAACATTAATTATTTACAAAAACACTGAAACTGAAATCATAGGTTTCATTTAGCCAAAAACGGAAAATAAAGTTTCAGTACATTTGTGTAATTAGGTAACTTAACTCAGTATGCTGTTCAGAGTGCCGTGTTCTCGACTCGTAAAGTTACTTTTTTGCAGTTTTGGACAAATATTTTAGGTTGATTTTAATAATTAGATTTGATCTGATTTTCAACAGACGCATATCAGATAGAGTAGCAGATAAGGTTGCATTTTATTTGTGATTCCACTCCAACCAAAAGCATTAAAATGAGAGAAATGGAGTGTGACAGGTGACCATGCCAAACACTGCTGCCCTATGTCACCTATGACCGTTTCTGCCAATGACTACAGGCAAGGATTATACTTAATGTAACAAACATTAAAGTAATGGGAGGATTCATAGTGAGGTCACTTCAGATACCAGGAACAATAGATCAGCAGACATATCTGATGTTATGTGTCAGAGAAAATAGGAAATGAGACTT
Organism: Romanogobio albipinnatus; assembly: GCA_023566225.1. Taxonomy (NCBI): domain Eukaryota; kingdom Metazoa; phylum Chordata; class Actinopteri; order Cypriniformes; family Gobionidae; genus Romanogobio; species Romanogobio albipinnatus. The sequence goes on along the minus strand of CM042261.1, from coordinate 14,477,822 downwards.
TTGATTTAAGGGAATTTAATTCTGTCTGATCAATTTCTATTATATATTTTATGAATTATAATCTTAGATTTGTCCCCTGCCTTCAACTTTCAACTCAAAACTTTTGGATTCACCAAAGATCTTCACAGGGTTTCATGGTTTAGGCTATTCAAAACTATCACATTGTTTACTCAGTAAATAATTTCTATAATGAAACTGAAATGTCCCTTCCCAGACTGTTGCCACAGCCAAAATTACCTAGAACATCTCTGTATGTCGTTTCATGGCACATCTTCACTGGAATTTAGGAATCTGGCCAAACTCAAGGTCCATAAGCTTTGGCAATGTACCGTATCTCAACATCTCCTATTCAAAACAAACAGGGTATCCTGCATCTTTTACAATTCCCTGACATCCCAACCCAATCCCAGTCTTACCCACAGTCGGGAGCAGGACACCATCTGCAATCAGGGTCCGACGCCAGGCAGCGGCGCAGCAGGAACTCTTCATACTTCTCCATCAGGTTAGGATCGTCCAAGATGAGGGCCACCTGCCGCGGGGCAAGTCGCTCGGCGCACTCCGGGCAGCTGAGCTGCACTCGGCTCTCCGTAATCTCGATACGGAAGTACTGCCTTAGACAGCACAGGCAAGACCGGTGACTGCATCCCTGGAGCTCAGGAAGCTGCTCCGCAGGTTGACGCACCAGGCACAGGGGACACTCGAGCAGTTCTTGACCTCCCAAAGAGGCCTGGCTAGCGGATAACGGCTCGGCTGGGTCAGCCGTAGATGGGTCTGATGAAACATTTGTGGGTGTGGGAGGCTGGAGGAGCTGCTGTTGCTGTAGCTGTTGCTGTTGGTGCAGCTGTTGCGCGAGAGGAGTGCCCACATTAGCCTTGTTCCCCCTGGATCCACGTTTGCCGTGGAAGAGACTATGAAAAGAGATCCTGCCTTGCTTCTTGCCCGGCCCACGGCATTTCGGATTGGGAATGCCACTAACAGAGGAGTGGGGTGATTCAGAGTCCTTTTCAGATCCCATTTCCCAAGAACAACCTTGTATTGTTCTCCCACTTGAGTCCTTAGAGGTCAGAGGAGTTCTTGTGATGCACCTTGGTTCCTTCCACGGAACGGTTTCAATGAAGCCAAAAACCTCAAGAACACTTACAAAAGAATGTTTGTCAAGCTCTCACCAAATTCCAGTTAGTTTCCCCGTTGGGAGAATTCCATTAATGAAGTAATTTCTTCCTCTTAGTCGTGTATCAACAATAAACAGAAAGATGAGTTGAGCCAAAAAAAAGAAAGGGATGGAAAGAAAAGTCCTTTCGCTCCAATGATCTTCTTGTAAATGTCAAAAAGAAACCAGGAAACAAAAACTACTGGACAACAAAACAAAAAATTGTTTGCACCCCAAATAAAAAACGGACAGATACTGTCAATTAAAATGGGACGTTTAAAGACAACTAGGAAGTTTTAGTAAAAAAAACTTCTCAAGATATCGTAATCCTGAGGGCTTGTCTTCCGTCGTCTTTTGCCTCCACTAAATTCACAGAGCCAGCATGAGTGTGCTCCAGTTTGCTGGTCTCTCCTTCTGAATCAGCCGGTCTGTTAAGGAAGAGAAATAGCACAGGAAGTTAGCACAGGGCACAGACAGCCTGCAGGAGGAGCATGCTCAGTGCGCGCTCACGTACACACACACACTCCTCCCTTCTTTTATTCTCAATCTCTATTCATTTCATGGTTAACTCTTCATGCTCTGGACTCCTGAGGTGACTGTCTGACAGTACTGATGAATAAACCACTTACCAGGTAATTAAAAAGGACACCGTTGAGGAAGTAACTGGTACTGTGACATTAAACTTGTTAAAAACTGACATCGCTCATCAAATTGTCTGTCCTTCCATCTTGTGTTGGATTTTACTTCTCTCATTTTCTTTGTGTCTCACTGTGTATGACACCCTCTCATCCTCACTCTCTCACACACTCAAGCGCTCCCTCTACACTTCACACTGCGCTGCTAGTGCAGTTGCCATGGTAATTCCCACTATGAACACAGCAAACAAGGACCCTCACAGTGACTCTGGCCCTCATGAACACACACACACACACACGGCAGATATTAACACCATACATCACATAACGCATGAGTGCATGACTCCACTGGACTTTATTCATTTATTTATATTTGAAAGGGGACATCAATACGGTTGGCAAATGTCATACTAACCGAGGAAATGGTTTTGTAGGCCAACATAATGTGTCAAATATTTCTAGTCAGGGAATATTAAAAAACACATACTTTAGCTACACAAACTCATCTAAGACTGATGTGTCCTGGTTTCCTGATCTGATGACCCCTCAACTAATGCCTGCGTAGTACAAATCTGTTTACTTGTGCGAGGGGGAAGGGAAAGAGACCACCATGCTAGTGTAAAGCTGTCAGTGCTCTTATACCTTCAAGTATGAAAACAGTGGATTTGCAAATGGGTCAATGACGAATAAGTGTCACTGTCAATGACAAAACAATTATAAAAAAAATACATGTGCCGTTCTTAATAATAAACCGTTTGTATTTGTATCATGTTCATATGGTTTTGGTTACACATTATTTTAAGGTGTCATTATTACTGTGTAATATTAATTAACAACATGTACTTACTATAGGGTTAGGGGTAGTTAGTAAAGGTATAGTTGCATGTAATTATGCTTAATTTACTGTTATTACTATGGTAAGTGCATGTAACATATGTAACAAGGACACTGTAAAATAAAGTGTTACCCTTTATTTTAAGATGTCTTTGTTACCGTGTAATTATACATTTACATACGGAGTAATATTAAGTAACTACACATACTCACTTTTGGATTAAGATGAGGGTTTGGTTTGGGGTTAGTTGCATGTAATTATGCATAATTTATAGTTATTACGGTTGCCTTTATTTTACAATATATGTACTCACGTGTACTTACTTAAGAAAGTACTGGGTAACATAAGGTACCTGACTACATGGGTTAAGGTTAGGTTTAGGTGTAGGTTCAGGGTTAGTACCTAGTTATTACTCAGTTATTGTAATTATTCTTATAAGTACATAGTACGTTTGTACATGGGAAACAGGACTGTAAAATAAAGTGCTACCGTTATTAATATAATAACTACATGTAACAATGACACTGTAAAATAAAGTGCTACCGTTATTAATATAATAACTACATGTAACAATGACACTGTAAAATAAAGTGTTACCAAACTTTTATACCATTTCAAGGGATTTTAATGACTTAAATTTGAAAATGTCATGTGGAGTAACCACCAAGTAAAAGGTAATAACATATTTTCCCTACACCTTGAATACATTTGAATACAAAAAAGTTGTAAATATACTTTAAGGTAAAAATCTTTTTCCAAATATCAGACTATTAATTCATAAATATTACAATTTTCAGTAATCACAACACATGACATTTTGAACTACACTTGCCTTGTTATAAGCAAACGTGTATTTATTATTCAGTAGAGTGTTATTTAAAAATATGTATTTTTAGGTTTTATTTTTGTCTTCATTATGATATCAGGGCCATTGTATCACCCTGACATTCTTTTGACTTTATGCCCCTACAAAATATATCAAAATGAATTTTAATTCAGAAATGAACATGGATTAGGTGGTACAATGTGGAGCTCTCAAAAAACTCTCGGTTTACATGTTGTAATTACGATTTCTATGAGGGTGTGCTTTTTACAAGTCGGAATCTTGTAATTACAGTAATTTCGACATAATGTGCACGCACCTACAAAATGAACGATGAGCATATTCATATCCAATGTTTATGCTAAGGTACTTTAAAAATACCATGATTATTATTTATTATTATTATATGTCCAAAAACACAATATTAACATGGTACATGTAAGCACTGTATATGACCAAGAGAGTCGCTGCCTGTTTTCTTCAGGCTTTCATGGATATGCAAGGTACTCAGTGACAGCAGTCAGTATGACCCACTTTTACACAGAGAGCTTTTGCATTGCTCACAGCCACGGTCCTGATGTCTTGACCCATTGTGACAGGAGGATGCAACAATCTCCATGCCCTACGTGCTCTATACTGTAAGTGACCAAGAGACGCATAAAAAATGCAAGAGACTCCGATGGAAACTGGAAAATTCAATACGATCTCAGCAGATCTGCATATTCTAAACAGGCAGATTGAAGAAGTGGGTGTTGAATCATAGCAGGTTCAAAGAAAAACAGTCTCCACTATCTATGATATATATATACACAGTATATAACTTGGGGCTGAGATGGTAATAGCCCTCCATTCCACTTCAGCAGCCTCTTGTAATGCAACCGATGACACATAATTACCATCTGTGCTCTCTGAGGTTTAGTGTGTGTGAGGGATGCTAGCGGGTGCACAACAAACACTGTTTCTGGAAAATCTGTCGCATCTCGGTACCAAAGTGCAAGTTAACAAAGCGAAAGCCACTGTGTGTGTGTGTGTGTGTGTGTAATGGGCGTGGCTGCGTTTGTACAACAGAAGTTGCTGTATTATTTATTAGCCGTGAATGACATGTCGATTCACAAGAAGCTCTTTTTTTTTTTTTGCTTACACTGCTGCAGCTGGAAATCAGCAGGCTGGTTTTTCCATTTAGGAAAGAGTTTATTTTAAAACTTTGAAAGCGGTTGGAACAATCCACAGCATAAGCTCACAGACTTCGTTTGATGAAGGATGCATCTCTGCTACCACAAGTTTGGGCTCGTTCTCGCAGGTTTTATCACTACAGTCAGAGTTTGTAATTACAAGCAGAGTATATAAAAGCACACGCACACGAGATAAAACATCAAAGAGGTTACAATTGGGCAGAAAAGGGAAATTTTCTGTTGGTCTGAGATTTTTCTTGTTTTGTTTTGAGGTCCAAAGGTGTGAGACCACACTGGAAATCTGGGATTTTTTTATATTTACACCAAGAGAGAAACAAAAAAGTATATGATTTACAGTGAGGAAAATAAGTATTTGAACACCCTGCTATTTTCCAAGTTCTCACACTTGGAAATCATGGAGGGGTCTGAAATTGTCATCCTAGCTGCATGTCCACTGTGAGAGACATAATCAAAAAAAAAATCCAGAAATCACAATATATGATTTTTTAACTATTTATTTGTATGATACAGCTGCAAATAAGTATTTGAACACCTGTCTATCAGCTAGAATTCTGACCCTCAAAGACCTGTTAGTCTGCCTTTAAAATGTCCACCTCCACTCCATTTATTATCCTAAATTAGATGCACCTGTTTGAGGTCGTTAGCTGCATAAAGACACCTGTCCACCCCATACAATCAGTAAATACCAACTACTAACATGGCCAAGACCAAAGAGCTGTCCAAAGACACTAGAGACAAAATTGTACACCTCCACAAGGCTGGAAAGGGCTACGGGGAAATTGCCAAGCAGCTTGGTGAAAAAAGGTCCACTGTTGGAGCAATCATTAGAAAATGGAAGAAGTTAAACATGACTGTCAATCTCCCTCGGACTGGGGCTCCATGCAAGATCTCACCTCGTGGGGTCTCAATGATCCTAAGAAAGGTGAGAAATCAGCCCAGAACTACATGGCAGGAGCTGGTCAATGACCTGAAAAGAGCTGGGACCACCGTTTCCAAGGTTACTGTTGGTAATACAGTATAAGACGTCATGGTTTGAAATCATGCATGGCATGGAAGGTTCCCCTGCTTAAACCAGCACATGTCAAGGCCCGTCTTAAGTTTGCCAATGACCATTTGGATGATCCAGAGGAGTCATGGGAGAAAGTCATGTGGTCAGATGAGACCAAAATAGAACTTTTTGGTCATAATTTCACTAAACGTGTTTGGAGGAAGAAGAATGATGAGTACCATCCCAAGAACACCATCCCTACTGTGAAGCTTGATGGTGATGCTTTGGGGGTGTTTTTCTGCACATGGGACAGGGCAACTGCACTGTATTAAGGAGAGGATGACCGGGGCCATGTATTGCAAGATTTTGGGGAACAACCTCAAATGTTACAGCATTGAAGATGGGTCGAGGCTGGGTCTTCCAACATGACAATGAACCGAAGCACACAGCCAGGATAACCAAGGAGTGGCTCTGTAAGAAGCATATCAAGGTTCTGGCGTGGCCTAGCCAGTCTCCAGACCTAAACCCAATAGAGAATCTTTGGAGGGAGCTCAAACTCTGTGTTTCTCAGTGACAGGCCAGAAACCTGACTGATCTAGAGAAGATCTGTGTGGAGGAGTGGGCCAAAATCCCTCCTGCTGTGTGTGCAAACCTGGTGAAAAACCACAGCAAACGTTTAACCTCTGTAATTGCAAACAAAGGCTACTTTACCAAATATTAACAATGATTTTCTCAGGTGTTCAAATACTTATTTGCAGCTGTATCATTCAAATAAATAGTTAAAAAATCATACATTGTGATTTCTAGATTTTTTTTTAGATTATGTCTCTCACAGTGGTCATGCACCTATGATGACAATTTCAGACCCCTCCATGATTTCTAAGTGGGAGAACTTTAAATGCAAAATAGCAGGGTGTTCAAAAACTTATTTTCCTCACTGTAAAAGCATTAATAAAAACATTTAGGATTTCTAGATCAATAAATAAAATAAGTAATGACAAAATATATTATTTTGAAAGGAATGCAATGGTCTCAGGCTTTACACATTTTAATAAATGTGTGTAAATATATATAAATGTTGTGTATATATACATAAACTACTAACGGTAAAATTGAAGATTTTTACTGGGAAATGTACCAGTGAATTATTTATTTAGAATGTCGGTAACCAAACTGCTGATGGTCCCATTAACTTATAAAACTATAGAATACTATGGAAGTCAATGGGACCCATCAACTTTCATATTGAAGAAAAGGAAACAATTGCTGCTATAGTCATAATGAAAGCAAATCCTTACTACAGACACTTACTGTAAGTGACGTCACCAATAAGGAACAAGAATAGGCTATTAGTTTCAAAATCTCTACTAGTTTTTTTCTCAACATGTCACAGAGGCATTCAGAATCAGAAAATGAATTATTAACAGAAACCACAAATGAACCACGTAGGCTACAAATCAGCATAGGATGAGGACACAACACAATTCACAAAATACTCAACACTTCAACGAAAGGAAAATATAGAAAATAATTGCGCATAGAGTTTGGCCTCCCGTCTGCATGTTACTGACAAACTCATTACCGTGAGATAAGACAGAGCTAGACTGACACTGCCTCTGCACTTCCGCCCGCGTCAAACCCTGAAACCGCACCTCAGCACTTTCGTATCATCCTACAGCCCCAGACTGCGGCTCAGTCGGTCTCTATCTCAGATACACACACACACACACACACACACACACACACACACACACACACACACACACACACACACACACACACACACACACACACACACACACACACACACACACACACACACACACACACACACACACACACACACACACACACACCAGTCACATGGCCCATCGGTGTACAGGTGGTCTACTGGATCTCTGGCCATTACATAACCATTTGAGTCACATCTAAAGCTCTTATTGTTCTTAGCAAAGCCTGCATGTGTCCTGCTGTCTTGTTGTCCGTGTGCATCTTTATTAGAGCTGCACGATTCTGGATAACTCAAGAATCACGATTTTATTGTCTAAAATAGAGATCACGATTCTCCCATGAATCTGAATAGACGACTAAATAAAAGCATAGTATAGAAGTTCTGACAAAATGTTAATATTTAATTCATGTGAATGAGTTATTTAAAAAAAATCGTTTGAATGAATGATTCAATGACTCATTCATAAAGACTTCATTAATGAATGAATCAGCATTTTTGAACAAATCTCTTGAATGATTCAATGAAAAACACAGTTTTCGCCGTCACTTGTCGCCACCTACTGGTGTAGCGATGTAATTAATACAAACTTTATTTGAAGCGTAAAGTTACTTTTAACATTTTTTTTTTAAATTTACTCAACTTTGATCACTACCATAGACGTCAGTGTTTGAAAAGACGGTTTGTGAAGCTGTTTCATAACTATACATGGCAACTGTACTTGTCAAAGGTTTATAGCCGAATCGTTGTCATTTAGAAACAACATTGTGTGGGTGTTTGAATGGAGATCTTTTAAAGGGTTAGTTCACCCAAATATAAAAATTCTGTCATCATATACTCACCCTCATGTCGTTCGACACCCGTCAGACCTTTGTTCATCTTCGGAACACGAATGAAGATATTTTTGTTGAAATCCGATGGCTCAGAGAGGCCTCCATTGGCAGCAATGTATTTTGCACTCACAAGACCAATTAATGAAGTACTAAAGACGTTGTTACAAAGTCCATCTCAGTACAGTGGTTCTACAATCATTTTATGAAGCGAAAACAAAACAAAATAACGACTTCAACAAGTTCTTGTCTTCCGTCTAGGCCTCAGACATGAACTCACGAAGCACCACGAGGCATGCGCGAGAATATGATGTAGCGCCGGTGTTCGGATATCCAGGAAATGCACACTTTAGCCCCTTTTTGAGCACTACGCTAAGACCTATTCACCCTTTGTCGCGAGTTTGATTGACAGGCGATCTGACCAATCACATCGCCGAATCTACCGGTTTGTCCGACAAACCACTAACTTTGTCTGTGGACCTTAAACTTGAAAAACGGTGTTTACTGATGTCTTTCCGCGGTTGAAACAACATTTCTTGTTACGAAAAACAACATTTTTCTTGTGTTCATTCATGTTTATTTAAATGCTTATCAATGAAGAAGGAAGAGATAATCGGTTCATGAGTAGCTTTAACTGCGGCGCTACGGCGATCACAACACATTAAAGAGCCACAAAACGCTATTTATTGTTTACATTTCTTTAAAAAATGACAATTTCAAAGTTGAGATTTTGCTTCATATCAAAAGTAACTTGCTCTGTCCTGTCTGTCGGCGTGTTGTCAGTGTCCTCTTTGCTCCGCAATGTATTTTCTCTGCGTGAGAACGTGTGTGTGGCGTGAGAGCCATGGCTTGTTGGACATAGCAACAGTAACTAAAGTGGGCGGGTCTTTGCTAACGGTCAGTTCAACAGCTTAGAAATGGCGCGTCTTCCTCTGCTTGTAAACAAAGCTCCTCGCTTCTGGGTCATGTGTCAGAACGCCGGCTCTATTCTCGCGCATGCGTCGTGGTGCTTCGTGAGTTCACATCAGAGGCTCAAACAGAAAACAAGAACTTGTTGAATAAAGTCGTTATTTTGTTGTTTTTTTTGCGCACAAAAACTATTCTCGTCGCTTCATAAAATGATTGTAGAACCACTGTAGTGAGATGGACTTTGTAACGACGTCTTTAGTACCTTTTATGGGTCTTGTGAGTGCAAAATACATAACTGCCAATGGAGGCCTTTCTGAGCCATCGGATTTCAACTAAAATATCTTCATTTGTGTTCCGAAGATGAACAAAGGTCTGACGGGTGTCGAGCGACATGAGGGTGAGTATATGATGACACGATTAATCGCGCAGCTCGTGTTATATATTACATAAAGTAGGTTCAAAATGTTGTTGAATGCGGATCTCACACAATAAAAATGCGGGAACTTCACTCACAAAAAACACTAAATACATATGATTTACTCATTCTCATGCTCCAAACCCATTTGATTTTCATTCTTTCGTGGGATACAAAAGGGGAAACGACTCGTAAACTATTATTCCACTGATAATCTAGAGAATCACATCAGTTGGTTCTGATTTAAAAGAATGAATCAGCTAATTCTAAATATTAATAAATACTACAATATAGTATTTAAATAATACGATGGGGAAATAATGAGAGAACTTTTATTTTTGAGTGAACTCACCCATTGATATATATTTGGTTGGACTTCATAAACTGGTCAGGATTCGGATTACATGTACAGTACGTGTGTTTTAACCTCTCCATTGTGACGAAGGGCAGGAATACTGACAGCGGGTATAACTAACCCATTAGATGAGTTGTTATACTGAATGGGATAGTTCACCCAAAAACTAAAATTCTGTCATCATTTATTCACCCTCAAGTTGTTCCAAACCTGTATGAGTTTCTTTCTTCTGCTGAACACATGACATGACGAGAGTGAGGCGAGCTGACTGACAAGGCGATGGCAGAAGATTTGGTTTCAAAGCTAAATGTACAAGCTAAATATTTGGATTTTTGGATTTAAGGTAATCTGTCAAATTTGCCTGATGATGGTGGCAGCATCCGGTGGTAACACTTCTAATTTACATACGCACCTTCAAGCTCACCACAACAATGAGGTTGCCGTGCTTATTCGTCTTGTTAATAAAAGTTCTGTGTTTAATATAAGCAAGTTTGTCATTGTACTGTTTTGTTGTTGTGTTTTTCATTAAAAATAATGAACCCACCATTCAAGCAATTGCCCCTGAATTGCCACTAATTCAAAATGAAAGTAAAATGTGCACAGGCATTTATAAACTCTAACATCGCCCCCATAGTGATACCAGTATTACCAGTGTTGTCACACGCCGATTAACCGGAGGAAAAATTTCCTCACTGTCACATCCCTACTACACAAAAGAAGATATTCTGAAGAATATTGGGTAACAAAATAGTTGATGGAATCTCATTGACTTCCATAGTATTGGAAAAAACGTTCTATGGAAGTCAATGGGGTGATGACAGAATTAGAATTTTTAGGTGAACTATCCCTTTAATAAAATCTCTTTAAGCTGTGCGTCTGTGTGGAGCAGGTGGTTGTGTTGATCCATGTTGATCTATTCTCCAGTTCACCTCATCCTTTGTTGTATCCTCATAGAAATCAAAATGTATTTAATGTATGCATTATCATAAAAGCGCTGTACAAAGATTCACTAACAATACTCAAGAAAAAACATGACGAACACCAGTACAAACTCACTGACTATTGTGTGAGGGAGGCTGGTGCAAAAGAAAAAAAAACAACAGCTACCGGTTCCTGTGAAACCAAAGATCTTGATTTTATAAGTTCTTGACAGTCACATGGTGGTTTACGGTAAAAAGGATAACCCAAAAATTCAGAAAAACAAGACAAGAAAGACTGGAATTAACCACATGTTTGCTGAGGCAAAAGAAGAAATGAAACTGAAGTAATTCAGTGCATTCCTTGCTTTACACTAGATGGAGAAGTGTTACCAAAACTCCCGTCACATGTACAGTTACAATGAATTCATGAAATACTGTAAAGTTCACGACAAACTAGTATGCTCTATATTTAGCAAGGTGTTGTTGAGGAAGCAACACCACAAAGAGACTCAGCGAGAGTCAACAAAGCAGTCCAAGAAGGACAAAACCTATCCTCAATAAAAAATCTAATAAAATAGCTACATTTTAAAAAAGTTTTACGTACACACACACAATATACGTAAATATTTTGGAGGATATAAACATCAAATATAAAATATTTAAATTGGAGCTTTTTGGCATCCTGCCTAGTTCAAATGTAACTACTAAAACATAAGTAAATCACTATTAGCAACTGATTTAAATATATATACACAAGGGTTATTACATTAGGGTGACAAAACGTCCTGTTTTCCCAGGACATGTCCTGTTTTCAAGTCCTGTCCTGGCCCTAATATAACCATTTTCCATCCATACAGAGGGGGCATACTTTAAATGTATTGAAATTAATAAGGGATCTTTGAGTAAACTTCGAGTATCATTTGAGTGTTTTATTTGAGAGTCAAATTATGGTCACCCTACTACATACATGTGATAACATGACTAAATATTTAATATTTTATATATGAACACACACACACACACACCTATCTCTCTCTCTCTCTCTCTCTCTCTCTCTCTCTCTCTCTCTCTCTCTATCTATATATATATATATATATATATATATATATATATATATATATATATATATATATATATATATATATATATATATACACACACACACACATACACACCTGTTATGTAGACAATTAATATTTGCCAAGTTCAATAGTAACTACTAAAACATAAATAACATCGTCAATGTATAAAACAGCTAGTTTAGCTACTATTTATTTATTTGTGTCGCATTACTGCACTTAAAGAAGAGTCTACAGTAAAACAAAACAATGTTGATCAGGTTCAAGTGGCCTGTCACCCAACTGGGATATGTGAAATATCACACAATGATACCAAAACACTTGGTCAACATCACAACATCACTGTATCTCAGAATCATATAGCACAAAACGGATCGTAAGGATTTTAAAGCGTATCCATGACGACAGATCTGTTGGGCACTTACCGTACAGATGGATCTGATAGTATTGAAAGCGACTGAGGCAGAATAGGGCGGTACGCAGTGAGCTTCGGTGCTACTGTACACCATGTACATTCAACCAACTGTCTTGTAAACCTGACAAATCTCACCCTAGAGGTTTCCGCTACAACAGTTCCCGAACATCTGTCCGATGGGAAGATGTCAGTCCTTTTTTTGCTGCCCTATCCGCGATATTGCTCAGATTATGTCCGCAGCTTGATTCTCTTTTCCATTCACGTCACCGAGGAAAGCCCCAGCGTGTGACGCCACTCGCTTTCGAGTAGGAAACCCCGCCCACTGACGTCGCTTGAAACAGGAATGATTGCGCCAGGCCAGGCATGTTGCCAGGAACAACGTTTTGATTGTTTAATAATGCATATAATTACATATTAAGTATTTTAAACTTATATTCAAAGTATTTCGTGTACTATTAGTGCAGTTCAGTGGAAATAATTTAAATAAGGTGATGTAAAACAGCGGTTCTCTTCTCAACCAGGAGCATATCAGGCCACCTCAGCGAACTGCGAACCAACTTTGAGTGGGGGCCCCAGGCAAAATTAATAAATGAGGCCCAATTTAAAAAAAAATATGTTAATATATCTTCGTTATCTAATTTTACAACATACAAAAAGTAGTCAAAACACATCTAACACCACTATTTTTTTATAACATTAAAGTGCTTTTTGTTTAATTAACAAAATGTAAATTTCCAATCTTAAAAATACAGTACAACCTTCATATTTATAACCAATTGTCACCTTAAAATGGTGCTTTGTGTGGTGGTGCAAGCAATTCTCCGACATATAGAAATATATGGTTATCATCATCTTTATTTTACTAGTTTATCAACTATGTTAACTCAAAATAATTTAATGTAGAAGAGCTGGATATAGGCGAATCAGTGGGCGGGGTTTCCTACTGAAGAAATGGATTTTTGTTTATTTTTTGCGCACAAAAAGTATTCTCATCACTTCATAAAATTAAGGTTGAACCATTGGAGTCACCTGGACTATTTTAAATATCTTCATTTGTGTTCCGAAGATGAACAAAGGTCTTACGGTTTTGGAACGCCATGAGGGTGAGTAAGAGTGTTCATTTTTGGGTGAACTAACCCTTTAACCACTTAAATTCTGCGGACCCTGTACAATTACATAATCAAGTATATACTTTACATTTTAAATGTCTGACCTCATATGTGGTACCATTTGAAAGCTTAGAGTCTCTACTTTCTGGAGACATGCATCACTTTGGCATTTGTTTTACACAAAGTAACTTATTTACACTAAATTACTCTGGGCCCTGTGTGCTCTAGCACCCTGCAGAGAGTTTTGGTTGTTTCCATCATATGTCAGCTCAGACAACATATACTGTACTTCAGTTTTAGCAGTGGTTTATGAAACTTCAACTTTAAAATGAGACCAAAATTGTGTATTTAGACCACTGTATGTAGGTATGGCAAGCTTTTCAATTTGGGTAGGCCAAATCCAGGCAGGAATCCCCAAAAATGGTCCCAAAGCTCAAGTCACTTTTTAGTTTATATAATTTAATCAGAAGTACAAGAGAGACAAATTAGCTTTGAGAGGAAGGCCTTTGGACAAATGGGGGCTTTGGAGTCAAAACGATTTAGAACCGCTGATTTTATTTTTCCCCCTAATACAAACAAAATATGTAAAATGTGTATATTCTTGAAATAGTTAATACTATAGGGCTCTCACACATTTGACCAAAATATTTGATAACTTTTCCAGTTTTCTGTGATTATAGTATAGACATTTTAAAAAATGTTTAACATTTTTGATACAGACCAGTTCACTGAATCATTCAAGCAGTGTGTCAGCCAGATTGACTGATTTGTGGGGGGAAAAACCTACTCAGACAGCACTATCGAGCAACATTGATTCGATTTTTTAAAAAGAGCATAACTAGAAAACTAATATTCTCTCACTTCAGAAATTGTTCTCAAAATACAATTAAGACAAGGATAAACCATCCAGCATTGGGACAGTAATACGGAAACACAATGAATCAAAACCATGTGTGGTAGTAGAAAATAGCCTCAAGTTTATTGGAGGTAATCAACTGGTTTTCAGTCAAATCTGTGATCATTACAAAAACACTCACTACAAGGAATGATCAGAATTAACATCTGAGACACTTCCAGCTCCCCCCTTTACCCCATCCATTAATTGTCACATCTGGATCAACCTGGATGGGAGAAACTGGATTTCATACAGCTGCAGGAAAAAAAAGAAAAAAAAGAGTCCACAAGTAAATTAATGATTCAACTCAGGACATTAATTAAGATGTATTAACTGATAAAGCAATTCATTAAAATCTTTTTTTTAAAAATACATTCAGCAATCAAACAAAAAACATTCTCATGACCCCTACTGGATATCATGCATTACTACAAGATCCAAGTCTCCCAGAAAACAGAATTGGAATTATTCTTATAAATTATCACATTTCACTTAGTAAATGGTGCAAATGAAATAACCATACCTTTTTACAGGTGTCTGGTTAGAGCAAAAAGTGCTAAGGGCTTTCAGTATATGAAGTCTGAACTTAAATCAATGAGACTACGTTTATTTTGGGTTCTACGATCAGCGTTCAATATTTCATCACTTTTTTTTTGTCAAAAGAGCTCCGTTATCCATTGCACAATAGGCAGCAGAGGAATTCAAAACCATGTCTGAAGACAAACTCAAAGACAAAACATGAAAGGAATCAAATAAAGGGTTATAAAGCATATTAGAAAAGAGGGTACACAGAGATGATTTAGACGAAATAAACAAGATCTTTACAGGTAGCAGAAGAGAAGGCAGCAAGGATGGAGGCAAACACGAGGTCGGGGGATTGAGAAGCATCAACGGCAGTGTGCAGGCCACGGGCACTGTAGTACTGCACTAGAGGAGACGTCAGCCGGTGGTAAGACTCCAGTCGCGAGCGCAGAGTGGTCTCGTTGTCGTCGCTGCGGCGAATAAGAGGCTCACCGGTCACCTATGGATGTATGGATCAGACCAAGACGTCACAGCAATGCTCGTAGTCGTCATATTAATAAGAATCATTAATAAGTCAGTCCCTCCAGGATTTCTCGATATTTTTGTGATTTTTGCGGTCAGAATTTTGGGTGGTAATTTCCAGAAATTTGCAATGCTTTTTAAAATAATTAGGATAATACATGTGCCATATTATGTTAGATGCACAATAGTCATACATGACAATAGAACAAACAAAATGCACAAATCTGGTATCTTACTTAAAAAAAAAGGCTAGTCCAGTGCTATACTGTCTAGCTTTAATAACATGATAACTTGTAGGGTGGGGAATATGACCAACATCTTCAAGTAATTAATGAATCAAGTAAACAGTCAGAAATAAAATAAAGGCTAATAAACAAATTACAATAGGACAACAAGTAAATAATACAACAAAGATACAGATACAAACAGTGCTTTACGTTTAAATAGGCTACTGTTTGTTTTTCCCGTTGTTGTTTGATTAACATTAATGACACAGACAGGAACGAGTATGGGCTATATTAGGTTGCTTTCACTTTAAGACCTACAGTAATGCACAGATTCAAAACTAAACTTGTCCACTCAAGACATAACCACCAAATGGACATTTAGGCATAATTATTATGTGTGTATTTGATCGTACAAAGGGCAAACGCATGCACAGAATCCGCAGCCAGTCTGACGCCAGTAGCGAATTGAGTTCGTGGTAGGCTATACAGCACTTTTATTAACTCTTTTTTTTGTGTGCCATCCGGCATATCATACTTTTGTTTGGTCATTCTTCCATCTTAAGTAATCACTTCGCCCGGTCATTGGCACTTATGTGAGACGGCAGTCGGCAGGAGAAAGACTCGCTTTCACACAGACCATACTGTGCAAGTAAGCACGTCTAAGCTCATGAAAACAATGCATTAAATCTTTAAATAAATTAGAGAGGTCAATTAGATAATATAATTTATATTTGTCATTAAAATAATTTGTTGCGATTTATTTTGCGGCGAAATGACAAATTATGCAGGATAGCAAAAAAAACCCCGACATTTTGATGATTTTGCGTTGTATTCAGGGATTACGGAATCGCGAAAAACTGGAGGGACTGATTCGTTTAGTTTCTCACATCATCTTTCATGTGTTCTTTAGGGGGGTTGAAGTCTTCATGGTAAGATCGGCCACTGGGCTGGTGAATGAGCCTGAGGAACATAACGGATTATATTACACTTAAAGTCACCATTAAATCAAAATGGACAATTCTTATTTTTTTATGGAATATTGCAGTATTCATATCGCATCAATACTTTTCGAATTCATGTGCCCTCATAATCTTTAATCAGAACAACTTCCCCCTCCCTCTTGCAATGACACCTCTTCTCTTCTCTTCTCTGATGACGCGTTTACTGGGGCAAGGGCGGGACAACCTGTCACTCACATGAGATCCACCAATAGCAAACCACAACCATCCAATAAGTTCTCCAGTGGACAAAATCAAGTCTCACCCTAACTTTTTACTTGTTTGAGAAGCCGTTTCACTTAGATTTACGTCACAATAGGATAGAAAAGACTATTGCAATTGTGCATGTTTCATTTGTTTCATAAAAAAATAATAACGGAACATTCTGGTGAAACGACTTCTCTGTGGTGACGTATGCAGGACTTCTCCAATCATTTAGCTGGCTTAAACTCCATCCCTGCAAGCTCATCTGCCTCTACTTTTGCCACATCTCAATGACAAAACAACTGATGCATAGAACCAAGTCTCCGCCCTACATTACTTACTTTTCAGTTACACTTGAATGTACAGTATGTCACAATATGGATGAAAAGATTTTGGGTAACGCCTTACAATAAGGTTGTATTAGTTAACATGAACTAACCATGAACAACACCTCTGTTCAGCATTAGTTAATCTTTGTTAACGTTTGTTTATAAAAAATACAGCCGTTCATGGTTTGTTCACAGTGCATTAACTAATGTTAACAAGATTTGAATAAAGCATTAGTAAATGTTGAAATTAACAAAGATAAATAAATGCTTTATAAAGTGCAGTTCATTATTAGTTCATGTTAACTAATGTAGTTAACTAATTAACCTTATTGTAAAGTGTTACCAGATTTTGTAACCACTTCCATTGTATTACTGGTTTCAAAAGCATAATTTTCATGCTTTATAATTCTTACTTAAAGGAGGAAGTAAGGAGGTAGGTGCACTTCCTTATTGAAATTTCCCTGCCATCTCTCTTATTCAATATTACTAGGGCTGTAATCAACCAAAGAAAATCTTGGTCGACTGAGGTCCTGAAATGTTGGACTAAAAATCGACTAAAAATGACGTTAGGGAAAAAAACGTTAAATTAATTAGCTGCGCACTGTGCGCAGTACTTGGTGGCCTTGTTGTCTGCCTAAATGAATTATAAAACATAAAAAACTAGTAGGCTATTTGCAGTATATTAAATCGTTCATGAGTGGAGTGCGCCTGCATAGAGCGGATTATTGAGCTGAGCGTCAAACCGCACCGCTTCGCTCATGTTCTCGTCTCGTCAGAACCCAAAACGGAATGTAGCTTTTGGTCGCACTACACCGTATTTATTTGCACATTTATCTTGAATCCCCTCACCGAAAGCATAACTAGTCGATCACGAGTGGCTCAACGGGTAGATCAATAGATGAACTCATCTTTCCGTGCATTAGACCGACTGGGTTGACACTACAGAGTGAGAACTCGGGGGTGTGGCGTGTGAAACCAATCAAATGCGTGTCTCACGGCCAATGCGTGAGAGTTGGCAGCTCTGTTCTCTTCACCAGTGGGTTGGGCTAATCCAAAAGAAGTGAAAACAAGGGGGTGTTCTGAAGACAGACTGTTACCTGTGAAACAGGGCTGCTCTGAAAACACCCCCATTAGCAATTAGTGCTCTCCACCTGATGAAATGAACGTGGCGCGGCAAAACTGATGAAATGTACGCGGCAGAACTAACGAAATGAACACGGCAAAAAAATAAACCAATCAGAATTTTGGTCGAGCCAGAACGTATCGACTGGGAGATTACAGCCCTAAATATTACAAAACCAAAAGTGTTTGAAGTCTTGTATGTCCTACCAAGAATATGTCATTCTTGAGATGAGTGTGATGTTCTATTCAGTACATCCCATATTCATTAAACTAAACGGAGCTATTAGAATACATTAGTGATGATGGGCACCAATACAACACTTAAAGGCCATTCCATCCTCATACCTCCCACAGATCCTGCGTACTAGCAGGGAGTCTTCAACGGAGAATTCAACCACAGAGTCCAGTTTCTCACTACGCTTCTCTAAGAGGCCGTCCAGCTAGAAATGAGAAAGAGAGAGGAAACGGTTGGCAGACACATTTTTGTAGTGCAATCAGCCAATCAGAACTTATTTATTAATATGGATTATAAATGCATTAAGGTCCGTTCACATCAAGAATGATAACTATATTAGCATCTATGCCGATGAACGATAATGTTCCGTTTATTATAACCACGTGCTGCAGGTTTGTCGTCTGCCGCTTTAAATGCAAAAGCTCTTTAAAGCAGGATGGATTCTGATTGGTTGTTAAATGTTTTTATCGTTCATCAGCTGGAAAAATCACTCTGAAAGTGACTCCAACGATCTCGTTCTTCTGTGACGTTATCATTATAGTTGTGAACTGCTTTTTTTACAACTACATCTTTATCGTTATAGTTATCTTTTGTTTGTTATCGTATCAATTGTTCACAAAATGTAGACGTCCTTACCATTTCCGCCTGTTTAACGGTACGGGGGAAACCATCCAGCAGGAATCCATTCTTGCATGCAGGCGTGTCCAGATTGTTGTCTATGAGCTCCACCACCATCTCATCACTCACCTAAAGGAAAGGTGATGACCAGAACAATCAAACACACTGGAGAAGAACAAATCTAGTGGTGTTAGAATTTATCAATCTATCTATAAAGATTGTTTACACTGACTGAATATATAAATTATTACACTGAATATCATTTATTTTACCAGTTTGCCAGCATCCATGGTTTCCTTTAGACGCTGACCGAGCTCGGATCCAGATGCCACCATGGCCCTCAGCATGTCCCCTGTAGCTAAATGACACACACAGTACTTCTCTGCAAGCTTGGGTGCCTGAGGGGTCAAAATGAAACATCACAGTTTCCACATAAATAAGCAATATTGCCGTTTTCATCATTGCAAATATTAAGAAATGTTTCTTGAGCAACAAATCAGCATATAAGAATGTCTTCTGAAGGATCATGTGACACTGAAGTAATGAGGCTGAAAATGAAAAACTATAAACCTCAAATCACAATTCTGTCAAAACCGTAACCATAAGCCAAGTTAACTATTTTACTGATGTGCAACAATATTGCTTAATATCAGCAAGCAGTATGCAAACCAATCATCTTTGGCTGATTGATGTGGAAGCTAGCTGACATTCTTTATGGTCTATTGAGTCACATGTTCGTTCAACAAGACAGAAAGGACTACAACTTTCCCAGTGGCCACCAATTACATGCATTGATTGTCACATTAGATCTGTCCACATTTGCACTGAAAGAACAGTCTGAGCAGAGCACATCTGATAAAGCCCAGGGCAACAGGGCACTGCTCTTAAAGAGACAGAAACATAGTATAATGTTTGGTTTAGTTCAGTTCAATGAGTAGTTCAACCCAAAACTTATATCCTGCTGTCATTTACCTCATGTCTTCCCAACCCTGTATAACTTTTTTTCCTTCTTCCGTGGAGCAGAAGGAATGTCAGGCAGAATGACAGTCTCTGTCACCATTCACTTTCATTATATGTTAAACGATTAATGAAAGTGAATAGTGTCTTTCTGTCTAACATACTGCTTTTGTTTTTCACAGAAGAAGTAAACCAGCAATGGTTTGGAATAGTATGAGGATATGTTTTATTTTTTGGGGGTGAACTACCCCTTTTAATCTATCCTGCTTCTACTGAACAGTTTAGTCAAACTGAGCCACGCGGCCCTTCCCACGAACTCTCACCTGCGTCCCCTTCCCCGCTCCGGGTGGGCCGAGCAGAATGGCTCGAATGCCTTTCCGAACACCGGAGACCGTACCATCCGCTTGCGTGCTGGGGGCCATGGTTACAAGGTGTAAACGAACTAAAGACACTTCTCTCCACTACACACTTCGCGTCCGCGAAGTCTCTCAGCCAAGAAAGGAAGTGGTAACGCCTCCGATTGCTGACTATGGACTCCAAGGCCCGCCTTCTAGGACCATTCCACCAACCCGATTGGCCAATAGCACTCCGCTTATCCACAGAGCGAGCTCATTGGATAAAATCGAATACTTCAGTATCATCTAATATCCGGAATTTGGCCTGAAATGACATCGCATACCGATAAGGCAAAATTAGATATCCGTATCTAAAATGACATATTGATACTCATATCAGGCTGTACAAAGGTTATCATTCCGCGTTTGTTCTTCCAACTTCCTGCCTATCTATACATCAATCACAGACCATAATTTAGAAGTACTGTCCTTAAAGGCATGGTAACTCTAAAATAAATTAGTAGAACGATTCTTGTAAAAGGCCTTTGTTCAGTTGTATTATTTATATAATATTTATGTTATATACATTTTTGCATTTTGCACCGTACTTCTAACTGTAATATGCAACCACTTTCCACTGCACTTTCCACTTTTTTTTCCGGATAGCTCTGTCCATACTTTATTGCACTACCTTAATCCACTGCTATATTCCTCATATTAGCCTAACATATTATTGTATACCTCTATCTGTAAAATTCTGTTTATAGTAATAGCCATCGGTATATTATATTCATAGTACATATTCACCTGTAAATTCTGTTTATAGTAATAGCCATCGGTATATTATATTCATAGTACATATTCACCTGTAAATTCTGTTTATAGTAATAGCCATCTGTAAATGTATTCACTGTACATATCCACCTGTAAATCCCGTTTATAGTAACAACCATCTCTCTTTCTCTCTGTGTGTGTATATATATATATATATATATATATATATATATATATATATATATATATATTCAGTACATATCCATGTCCTGCACTTGTTCATCCACTGTATATATCCTGCACTTGCACTTCTGGTTAGACCTAAACTGCATTTCGTTGCCTTGTACTTGTGTAATGACAATAAAGTTGAATCTAATCTAATGTATGGTAGCTATATGTATAAATAAATTGAATTAGTTTGAATCTTTATATTTACAGTTTGATATCACATAGTTTTTATATTGTATTAATAAAAAAATAGTTTAATTCATTTTTCAGTTTTAGTCCTTTTAGTACATAATTTTAATTTCAGCTGTCGTTTTTAATATTTATTTTTGCTTTATTTTATTAAAATAGTTTAATTCACAATAACAACACTGTTCAATTGGTCATTGTAGTGAAAATGCCAATGAAATGTAGCGACAAGGATTTATAAGATATTTACTAATTCTACACATTTCTAATCTAACAAAATACATTGAGATGACCGCCAACATAAGATAGAACATCAGTAAATAAATATCTTTCTACTTCAACAATAGGAGACAAGAATAAGAAACAGATGGCATGCTGTCAAAAGCTTGTTTTATTTAAACTGCACCTCTGTGTGATACATGGAAGCCACATGTGGAGTGTTTAGATACCACAACACACAAAACAGCCAATTTAAGCCATTACACTAAAGTGCCTTAAGGTTACAACAGTGATAGGGCTGCATTTTGGTATTGTGCATCACGGTTAAGAAATTAGTTTTAGTCAATGCAATTGCATTTAGTTTCAATAAAATAAAATCTTTTGTAAATGTCACTTATTCAACAAACACATTTGGATACAATAAATCTAGAGTAAGTTATACCCATTTAAAAAAAAAAGTTATAAAATGTTCATATAAAACGTAAACAAAAATATACATACGGTGTAGAGCGCAGAAAATTGGGGATGTGCATGATAAATATTTTAGCTCACAAATATTGTCAAGTCATCTAGCAAAGGAAAAAACATCTCGGGGGCATTTTTTTCAATAAAAAAGGAAAATATCTATGGCAAAGGCAATCTGCAATTTAATTCTTTTGAAGGCTCATATCCCTCCTCATAGTGTTACTGCAGAAACTGAGCTGAAGAGCTGTCGTGACAGGGAAGGATCCAACTGCGTTTTGAATTGTCTGCAGTGTTTGAACCACATTGCCCATGAATGTCAAAAAAGGAGAAAAACCCTATTCCATTTGGTTCCCTATTCCATTTGTTAAGTGTGCTCTCCATTGTGTACTTAAACAGTTATATACATCTCAATTCAAGCTAATTTTTATAACTCCATAATCCAACCAAACTATTTAGTTATTCAAATAAAATTCTGATCAACCCAATGACAGAAAATATACCTTGCTTACAAAATATTTTAAAAATCATGGGTTTTTGAAGCTTAACTTAGAATAAGAATCAAATGGGTCACCACAAAGTACTGACATTTAGTGTATGGTTCATCCAAAAATTTAGGAAATTGCATCCTGTCTTGCTGGACTTGAAGAATATTCGGAGAAATCTGAATACAGCAGGTATCTCAGCAAACAGCAGTCATGCAAAAAACATTTAAATATACATACAAATCTAACAGTCTAACAAAGCAAACAAACTTTCGTTAGTCTTTAAGGAAGCCATGCTAATTTACACATACAAATATCTAGAACATACCTGAATACCCTTGTAAGGCAAAGCATTTTGTTCTTTAATTGAAATGTCTTCATTTATGGCTTTATTGATTTTTTTTACGCATATACATTTGACTTATAACGAAGAACTTGTAAAATGTATCTGTAAACGCTCTGTAACTGTAATGCCATATTGCACTTCCAAATCAGACATGTATACAAGTCAATGTAAAAGTCAGACCAGGATATGTTTGGCCCTTTGTGCCAGATGAGAGCAAGCTCACATGGGTTTGTAGCATGAATCTGGCTGCCACATGCGCAGATCCACCAAGATCTGGTTGAGCTTCTGCATCCACAGATTCCTCTCATCCTTCGTGTCGGCACTCAGCCAGTTCCTGAACATTACAAAGGCATGTTTAGATTTAGGGCTTGATCTTCATCAAAGAAGATGAATTCACATTGTTAATTGGATCTTACTTTGTAACACACAGTGTGTCCTTGCACTGGCTGACCAAGGTCTCTCTGTCATCTTCCCTCTGTGGTCTCACAGTGATGAGCTCAAAGGTATTGGGCCGGGCACAGAACTCTCTGTTTGCCGGCTCCACTTTACGACTGGTACAGTTGGTAAGGTTAATGCGACCTATTGGATTCTGCAGGAGGAAGAACCTGTCTTTAATGCCATGTCAAAGAGCATCCTAAAAAAACAAAACCACCGTAGTAGGCCTACCTTCCGTTTTTCATCATCAGGGTAAGTCCAATAAGAGATGGAATATCCTGAAAGGACACACCACCTCCTGTGCCAGGCTCCAAATCCGCTAACATCCTCAAACATAGTCTGCAAATAAAAGACAACCTCACTAACAACACACAAAACCATCTCAGTACAAACAAGAATGGTCTCAACTCCAGGGCCCAGTTGTTCAAAAACTTGAATCTGGATAGGAATGATCTAGATTTGGAAATTCAGTTTTGTTATCCAAGATCAGGTAATCCATCTTACTTTTGTGGCACTTTTTCAAAACAAAATAGGATTGGACCTCCCTGATCCAGATACACACTTTTTCAGATGACCATATCTGGATTACTAAATGGGGTTACATTTCACAATGTAGGCTGCTGGCTATGTAAAGAACAACAGGTAGAGGAGTCCGTGTGGAGTCACTTTACCGGTTTTATCTGAAGAGACAAACATTCCCTTCCATTTTCAATTTCCTTTAAACAAGGGGTGTCCAAAGTTAGTCCCTGAGGGCCACTGTCCTGCAGAGTTTAGCTCCAACTTGCCTCAACACACCTGTCTGGAAGTTTCTAGTATGCCTACTAAGACCTTGATTAGCTGTTTCAGGTATGTTTAATTGGGGTTGGAGCTAAACTCTGCAGGACAGTGGCCCTCCAGGAGCAGGATTGGACACCCCTGCTTTAAACAATCAGACCCCTGCAGAGCCTATAGACATTATACATTTTAATGCTTTTATGTTCTCTCGCAAAAGTTTCCCCAAGAAACTTTGCGTTCATTTGCAAAGAACTCTAAAGTTGAGAGTCAATGCAAAGTTTCTTAAGGGAACGCAAAAGCATTAAAATTCATTTTTCCTCCCATCTCGTATTTTTTTTCTTCCGTCACAATGAGCCTTTTGGGTTTCCGTAGCCTCTCATGTGACCCACAACAAAACAAACAAATATACATTCAATATGGGATGATTAATCTCTGATGATTGTACCAATGAAGTTTATATACAATGATAAAAAATAAATAAAAAAATAATAATAAATACATTTTAAATTACATATTTTTATTTGATATAGACAGCTGTTTGGGGGATTATTTTATGGCACCAAAAAAACTTTATTGTACTGGAAGGCTTCATAGGTAGCCTAATGTCTACTTCTAATTTATTACTTTAACAGTTAAAACTAACCAAGAGACAAATTTTATATATATATGCATGCACGTATGTATAGATTTGACCAGTTTTAAATTGATTATATTTGTTCCTGAAATCCACCCTTCTGCTGAGATCAGGATAATATTTTCTAAATGAAAGGTAGCCCAATCTTACAAAAAAAAAAAAAAAAAAGTAAACAAACTGATGATTTGATCCAGATCAAAACCAATATTGGATTTTTTTTTAATCTAATCCCATTTCAGAATCCCCCCCCACTCAACAACCCATTTTCAAGATTTGATCCAACCCAGGCTTTTGGACAACTGGGTCCTGGTTATCTACCGATCTAGATTATCCAGTAATGACTGGATATTTAGTGGAATGATGAGATCTATTATGTAGACTTTCAGAATAAAGACTCACCAGGAAGCCTCTTTCTTCTATCCGTGAGCCAACCTCACAATGCATTTTCAGGTAAACGTGCCCCTCCAAAGGACAGAGGAAAGGTACCTGTAGCGAGATAGGACACTAAGAAATGGGGCACATAAGCATAATTTACAGCAAGAGAGAGGGAGATACATTTAGAGGCTACACATTTGCCTGAAGGAGTAAAGAAAACAGAACTAGCATACACCCAAATACAAAGACATGTGCACACAGGTTTGTAAATAAGCAGCTTAAAGTGACAATTAGTATTACCAAAAAGACAAAGCCTTGCTAAATACTTAGACACATAACCCGTGTTACTAAACACAGACCAAATATAGCAACCTTGTTGTGAAACATGTCACTGAGCAGCTCTCTTTCACTCCTTTCATATTTGATCTAAAAGAGAGAAATGACTACATGTGAAAGAGTCGTATACAAAAGGCAGCACTGCAAGAAAAACAAGAGTAGCGTTCTGGTTAACTGTATTAGGCTGGTGTGAACACTAGTGCTGTGTTAAACCTCTCCCTCCATGACGCCAGCAAGCATAACATCCATTTTGCCAGGTGATGGTGTTAGTATCGTTTCATTTGTGGAAGAATTGATGAAATAGAAAAGGACGCGAAGGGAAGTAAGTACCTTCTCCAACAGGAATTTGTTTTTCCCAATGGAGGCTAGAGTTAGCTTGTGTGACCCGACAAGCACAAAGCTACTGGTGCGCACTGCATTTGGACCACCGGGGCTAGCCATAACTGAAAATAAATACACAAAATAAATACATTTAATAATAAATGTTAAAAAAAATTAGTTGAATTGAACAGCCTTTAAATGCTAATTATTACTCACCAGGTGTTTGGAGGTTGCTCTTCTATAATAAATGGAGAGGGCAAAATATTGTTTAAAACAAAAATGTTATGGCACTGCAATATTTCATGTTGAACAAATGACAAATCATGCAAGTGGTGAAATGATTGTTTACAGATGAGGAACTGCAGGCTTTTACAAACCGTTATAGACACTTCAGTTTCAGTGTTTATTTATATGGTTTTTATTTGGCAAAGGCAGAAGACTTTTATAATGAAAACAGATTTGGTGCAGTCTAGGTTTCAGAGATTGAATCCCTTAAAACCTCAAATCAAGATGAAAGACTGGAATTATTTCCCAGAGGAAGAATGAATTTGGCCTTGAAAACAGATTTTTGATCGTTTTGCAACAGCTGATTATTGACCAAAGCATTTAAGACGTGGTTTTAAATTTTCTTTTGAGCATAATTTACTCCTCTAAACATAGAGATAGTTTCTTTGTATAATCAAAGTGTAACTGTAGTGGTATATGGAATAATGATTTGGAGACTATGAAGTTAATACTCATGGCATTTCCTTTACGCTAATACTACCATTTAAAAGTTTAGGGTTGGTATGATTCTTAAATGTTTTTGAAAAAAGTCTCTTATGCTGACAAAGACCGCATTTATTTGATTAAAAACACAGTAAAACAGCAACTGAAATATTACTACAATTTAAAATAACTTCTATTTGAATATATCATTTTTTTTTTATTTAAAGGTCCCGTTCTTCGTGTCTTTTTGAAGCTTTGATTGTGTTTACAGTGTGCAATATAACATGTGTTAAAAAAAAAACAGTATTTTTAACACAATTTACTTATCTGTGTACCGCTGTTTTCACTGTCCTGAAAACGGCTGATAACTTCCTTTATTCTATGAAGTCCCTCCTTCAGAAATACGTAACGAGTTCTGATTGTGCCAGCGGTTCCCGTGTTTTGATTTGACAGCAGCTTAGCGAACGTAGCACGGTCCTGTGTTGTGATTCGACAGAAGCTTAGCGCACGTGGAAAGGTCACGCCTCTTAACGGGAGATATATGCACGCTTAATGATCGCTACAGCGTCCCTGGGAAAGCCAAACAAAGGTGATTTGACTCCGGGATGAAAATAACAGCGTCTCGACGACATGGCGACAAACACACTCAAACGCAACACTTCCTTTTCTCCACGCGACACATCCTCTTCTCCACGTGGGACAGCAACAAGACCACGCCCCCTTTTTTCGCGTATTCTTGTGGGCGGAGGTTAGTCTGTTCTACTGACGTCATTTATGAAGGAAGTACCAGGATGTAGTCCAAGCCAGCCGTTCGCTGTAGGCTTTGAAAGGGAACTTCTGTTAAATAAAATATCTCGCTTGGCATTGAACTTTGAGCTTTATAATTTTACAGGTATTATTTATGCTCTAACAGCAACATTACACACTAACTAAAGTTTGAACAATGGGATCACGAAGAACGGGACCTTTAAGTAATGGTAAAGCTGAATTTTCATTCAGCCATTACCTGGAGTTTTTTTTTTTTAGATACACTAGTTTTACTAGATACACCAACCCAAACTTTTGACCAGTAGTATGTGTTAAGCTTTAAGTAAATACTTACAGAGATAGCGAGGAACCTCTTTGGTGTGATAGCCTGGGGAGATAAGTTTATTTCAGTGTAAAATATAGTGAACGATATTTATAAGAGCTTATTATACACAAACATGGTTATAAAAAACTATGGAAACTGAGACAAAAGGCCTTTTTTAGTTAAGTTAGTTAAATGAATAAAAAAAAATAAAAAAATACCCTTCACCGTGCACTGCGTTTAGACTGACTACACAAGACACTTATTGTAAATCCACAGCCTGAACACCAGCAAGTGATGATTTTGAAACAGCATACCAACAAGCATGCTTCCATGTCATGGATATGCCTCAGGAGAATTTGGACACGCTGACTGCTGCTCTTTAGAGTAGCGTTCATTAAAACTTAGTAAGCCGTTAAAGTTTTAAACACTACACTTCCATGTATACTGAGTCACTGAAATACAATACAACTAAGAGCCTACCTTTGACTTGCTGGGCTTTTTCCTCTTGTCAGAGTTCAGCTCCCGTTTCTGAACCTAAGAGAACAACAAACATTTACTAAATCTTTCTGATGAAAGTTTAATTTGTATTCAACAATGCATTTCACTTGAAAGTACATGAAAAAGCTGTACTTACAAAACAGTAGACCTCAATATCAATCTCAAAGTCATTAGAGACATCAGACCTGCACATTGAAGAAAGTAATATGAAAAACATTACCCTGAGGTGATGGGGATATCAAGAGTGGTTTGATAAGAAATGACACTTACAAAGTGAATTTGGTGGTGAAGGTCAAAGCATCACCACTCAGACCGGTGCGTGTGCTTGCTAGAGGAGTCGCCATGGTGTTCTCTGCTCCAGCACGGATCATCACAAAGAAATAATGGTTTCCACAATCTTGCATCAAAAAAAGATGTCATGAGTGAGTGTCTGATTAGGCAGAAGAAAAAAAAAAACTATTTATAAATACAGAACCTTTCCTACCAGGCTTGTTGGCAGAAGAGCAGATAAAGTCAGCCTTCAGAGGGAGCCGCAGTTCCAGCAGTGAGATAGACCCTTTAGAAGCAGGTACACCCATATCCACCTGGGCACTGTTTGTGCTTTTCTTCTGGGCCGCTGGACCCTCTGCTTTTAGTCGGTCCAGCTCAGCCTTGAGGGCGGCCCTCCTTTCAGCTGAGGTCAAACAAAACAAGTGATTACTCCAAGTGTAAGAAATAATTCTGATATTCACCCATGTAGTGCAAAAAGGAAAGCATCACTTACTGGCAATAACCAGCAGTCTTTCAGCCTCAGCCTCCACCTGAGATCCTTTCCCATGTTCTTCATCTGTGCAGCAGTTGAGAGCCTGACTAGCCTGATGGATTATAGTCTGCTGCAGGTTCATCTCATTGGTCAGCATCTGAGAACACAACATGGCATCATAAATTCCCCTCAGATCAAAGTCAAACGAGCAGATTCCAGCACATATTATCATCCATATATACCAATTCTCTTTTTTCCTGCATTTTTCTTATCTGCTATAGCTTGTTTTCTAATCTAGTTTTCTAGTTGTATACTACAAATATTTCTGGCTCTGTATTGAATCGCTTATGTTCCTCTATTTGCTTTCGATAAGCATCTGCTAAAATGCAGTAGCGTAAAAATATGGCATGGTTAACACATGGTCATGTTTTGTTTTTAAATTGATGGGGCCAAAAAAACAAACAAAAAAAAACCCTTTACTGAACGGACCTTCATTTTCTGCTTGATGTTGTGGTGACTGGTGCTTCCATTCATCTCCATCCTCTGAGAAACATCCTCTTTCCTCACGATCACCTGTTTAACATGAGGTCTCTCAGACTCGGTCTTGACCCTTGTGGATCTGTAGGCATCGATGCTGAAATCAAACAACCCACTCATTAAACAACTGGTTATACAAAAAATACTGAACAAATCAGTTTGAATGTTGCTTGAAGAGAGACGAGCAGATGCACACCTGTAGAGAAGTTTCTGGTTTTGCTGCTCATCTATGACATCAATGCTGTCAGATGATCCAGCTCGTAACATGCGTGCCTTTTGGAACTTACTGGGCCTGGATACATTCTCAGGGGTGGAACACTTTTCGATGAATGAGCTGGCAGGAGTCGATGTCTTGATCAAAATATAAGTTAAATTGAGAAATGTAACTAGTTATCAGATTATTTGGTGTCATCACAATTTCATTTATAACTTAAAATCCTCATGGCTCACCATATGCTTTCTTTCTGGGCTTTTGACCACAGCTGCTACAGTCTCTGCAAGCGGAGCAAGGAGAGACATGGAGGAGATATTCAGAGCATCTTCATCTGCATCCTCTTCATCACTTTGGTCCTCGCTTTCCTCCAGGACTCCATCAAACAGATCATTTATCACCTCAGAGTTAATAGAACCATCCACGTTCATCTCAATCTCATGCACTACTTCTTCTTCTGCAATGATGACAAGAACGTCCATTATCAAAAACATGTAATGAGAGTTAGCAATATACAATTTTCACAATACATTTATTCACCATTTCAGGGGTAGTAGAATTAATAATGCTTTTGTGAAAATCAAATTGATGGTATGAGAGATAATCGAAAATGTTTAACATCCTTATGTTAATTTGAATGTGAAAATACAATAGTGCCCTTCATATTTAGTGCATTTAACTACTTGCATTAAACATCTACTTGGCAATAGTTGTTAGGTTGAAATAGTTCAAACTGACGCATACATACGGATTGCATATCTTCAAAATACTGAACATATCACCCAGGCATACATACATATTTTAGTAACAACTGGATATAGAAATAATAATAATAATATTGTAATAAAGCAAAAAAAAAATATTAGTCTGGTCTTTTGTCAGTAAAGAGTGATGAAAACAAAAGTTTAAACTGTTAAAGCAAATGACAAATGTCTCAATATGAAGAACACACAGCATAATATATCTGTCTTAGACATACCTTTCACTTCCTCTTGCTCTTTCACTGTGGGCATCTCTACAATGAATTCAACTTTCTTTACAGGGCTTGGAAGAGCACACTCCATGTCTGAAAGAGGACAGAATGTTTAACTACTCATTTCATATACACAAGGGCCACTATAGTGTAACAGCAAACAAAACAACCAGATGAAAACACAGCAGTGGCTGATTATAGCTAATAAGCAATTGTAAACAGAGCAGTGGCCTGATGCTTTAAAACAGGGGTGTCCAAAGCCAAATTTCAAATGGCCCGCAGCTTGTCTATTAAAATATATTATACGTGACCAGCCACGCATAATTTACAAATCGTGATAGTGCTAGATTTTAGGCCAGGGAAACATTAATGTGCCAAAAGCGGAACCAAAACAGTGCTGCTTGTACTCAGCGCAACTCGCGCTCTGAACAAATGTGTTTACTTGCTGAGTGTCTCGACCACACGACTACTAAACAGCCAATGTTCTCTGGTACAAGCTGCAAATCTCTCTGTGATTTAATTTAGTTTAAAGCCAGTTGAAACAGCGCTGAATTAACACTAACGTGCAAATCAGGATAAACATTGAGACGATCCAGTTAGAATACCTTTAACCTACAATTCACCATCATGCACTTCCTGTGGTAACACTAACTGTAACCATGGTATTTTGCCAGAAATGTAAGTTAATATCTCATTTTATTTAATTTTTAGACATGTATTAAATGATTAATAAAGGCCAAATTACAGACTTTTTGGTCATAAACTTGCAGTTTTGGGTATTTGTATTTACATTTAATGTATTTATAGACTAAATACCATAAACCCATTCTAGATATAGAAATACATTTTTTTTTACTTTTTACCATGTAGTGAGGTGCCATGTGTGCACCGTAAAGAAAATGCTCTTATTTAGTATTTTTGTCTTGTTTCTAGTCTAAATATCTACAAATTTATAATCAAGACGCATTTACTAGATAAGTAAAATGAAAAAAAAAAAATAATAATAATAATCTTGACAAGGCATTTTTTGCAGTGTGGTTTTACCTGTGGTGATCTAAATTGAGTACTCGTTAATTTAAATAAGAATAGAGTTCTAACTCAGTAATAATATTTAAATTTCACCATTTAAAACCAAGGTTATTGAAAGGGTTACAGATATTGTATTAAATTTACATCTGTGTCTTTTCTCTAGCTACTCTACTATCAAGCTTTTGCAAAGAATCTGTCATGTTTCTGAGAAACAAAACATGTAATATATATAAATAGAAAAGGAACCGGCCCCCAGGTGTGTCCACAACATTGAATCTGGCCCCAAGTTTGGACACCCCTGCTTTAGAAGAACACAGAATTAAACTATATTATTGTTTAAATAAATTATAAAATACCTTTTCCACTAGATTTAGAAGGGCTGTTGAGTACTTCAGGCACTGGTGAAGAAGGCTCATCATCATGCAGTGGCACAGAAGTGTGACTCTCTACAGACAGTCCAATTTCCTGAGGATAAGAAATGGTAACATTAAGTTTGTTGGCCTCCCATCCATTGCGTAAAATAAAGTACTGGGTTTATAAAATACAGAGGTTAATAGTTAAAATCAAAGAGATCATTCATATCTCTGCTAAAAGCCTGATGTATTCAATATCACTGTTTATTTATTTGGTTTTATGCCGTGTCAGCTATTTGCCTATTTCATAGAACAGGGTAAAATCAGAGTAAAAATAAACATTGAATACAGAGAAGACAAGGAAATTGTGATTAGTAAAAACATATTAATAACATGTTTTTACGAATCACAATTTCCTTGTCTTATCTCCATTTAAGATTTCACCCTTTCATATTGTGTAAAAAAACCCCCCCAAAAAACAAATCAGTTTTAGCAATATGTATTATACAACAATATGGACTAATCTCAAATTGTGTAATGCAGTCCTAGCTTCAAACAGCAGCAGCAAGCAGGATAGCAAACCTCATTTTTACGGTCATTCTTGACATCACTGAGATCCTCTTTACTTCTCAACATGTTGCCTTTTTGAAACCGATTACGAATTTGTGCCAGTTCTGCCTCCCGTTCCTATTAATACAAAATAAATAAATAAATAAATATATAGTACTTATGTTTCATATGCAATTCAACAAACATGCATTTAAATAGTTACATACCATTTTCTGCTTCTGAGCGAGGACAGCTGTGGTGGAGGTGGCCTGGGCGCCCCCCATCCTCTCCTGGAGCAGCCTGGACTTAGAGGTGGCAGTGGGAGTAGCCGTCGGTGTGTGGCCTTGACTTCCTAATGTGGAGGGAGAGTTCTGGTTACGCTCCTGGCACCTTTCTCCAAAACGCTCCAAAAATGACTTGACGCCTCCTAAAGGTCAACATAAGCAAACGTAAGTTCACAGTCGTGCACTTCAGTGTAAACAACAACAACAACAACAGAGAGCAGAAGAGAAACTCCACTGACCAGAAGCTCCAGCTGGGCCTCTGTGCTGTAAGGGTGTTGTGTCCTTGGTAAACCTCTCACGACCCTGAGGTACCACAGCAGCATCAGCAGTAGAAGAGAGTTTGGGTGTCAAAATTGGTTTTGCAGGGCTTGAATTAATGGTTGATCCAGAATTCAACTTAGATGGGCCCTGGTTCTTCAGGGGGCTCTGAGAGATGTAACCTCTATGGGGACTGGAGGGAGATGCTGTCAAAGATTTAAGTGGACTGGAGGGCTGTGTGGAGGAGTAATTCTTCAGTGGGCTGGAAACAGGAGGGGGAACTGCTTGAGTCAGTCTGGGCTGAGGCAACTCTGTCTTCTGAGGACTAGGGGGAACCAATCTGGCTGACTTAACTGGAGAATAAACTGTTGGCTATAAGAACAAAAATCTCCCATAAGCATTATACCCTTTTGGTGTAAAACACCATAATACACTGAAATGCTATGGCATAAGATTCTTTTTACCCACCCTCACCATCAAAAGACATTCAGACAATTGTCAACCCAAATAAAACCTCACATAATAAGCATAGGGTGGAATCTGTAGTTGCCGTGACCCACCTGCTGGACGCTGTCAACAGACTTGTGTGGAGCTGGCCGGGCAGACTGAAGTCGCTCACTGTTACTGGTCACTTTATTGACTGGTGGGCGCACACAAGCAGTGCTGGGCTGTGCATTGTCCCGGCGAATGGGCGGGTGTCCAAGGTCATCTTCCCAGGAGCCGATAGTGGCAGCAAGGTTTGCAAGCCTACCCTTTCTTCCAACGGGGGGCTCAGAGTTTGTTGGTGTAGCAGGAGGGAGATCCACCTTCTGAGACTTCAGAGGAGATATGACTACGCTCTCTGCGACTGTTTCTGAGGTCCCTGAAAGCACAATTTTATGATTTAATAAATAGTTACATGCTTATTTATCATCTTGAGAGTCATTACACAATGCGATCACATATCGTCTAGATTTTTACTTAAAAATCTTCTGGAAAAGCAATAACATCTTGATTCTGTAATCATTTGATGTTTTCAATAAATAAATAAATAAATAAATAAAAACACAAATGTAAACACTTTAACCAAAACTTTAGAAGATCCAACAACTGGATTTGCAGAAATGTGTAAACTATTTAAAGACTTCTTCAAATTATATAAATATGTATTTTCTGAAAGGCGACAGTACATAAAAAATTATAGCATTTGACTTTCTATTATTAGTCAAAACTTTAACTATCGACCATAACTAAAAAATGGCAAACATCACACTTGGCGATATATCAGCCAACCACCATTAATGGCACAGTAGACGGATGCGATCCTCTCATTAAGACTAAATACAGAACAACAAAAATCATCCTGAACCAATATACTGGGCTATCGCTTTTACCTCAATATAATGAATAGTGTATAAATCTGTAAGTTCTATGCATTCTGGTAGTCAGAGAGAGCTGCCTACCCGCCGAGTCCCAGTACTGCCTCTGTTCAGCCAATCTCTGTAGACGAGATCTCATGTTGGTTGCGACTGGGGTTGGCGTATCTTTCTGGGTCTCTCTGGCTCCATCTAATCCAGTGTGCTTCATTGCAGCACCTGTGCTTTTTGCTGGAGACTGTGGAGGGCACACCACCACCTTTTCAGTGTCTGGAGGAGGTTGAGTGGGCAGCACCTCTGGTTCTGGTGTACCACGAGCAGACCTATGCTCCACGGGCACAGGACGAACACTGCTTGGTGCCAGGGGTGGCTTCTTGTCGGTCATGGGCTCAGAGGCTGCCGATTGCAAGGCCACCGGTTGCTTGTTTTCTTCTCCAGTAAGGAGTGTATTTTCATCTGAACAACGGCGCTTTGAGGGGGACGGCTTGGAAGATGGAAGTGCTGTCCGAAAAACAAGACATTTTTTAGGATACAGAACGCAAGCAATGAAACATCTGTGAATACAGGCATGCAGCAAAATAAAAGTCTAACAAAAATGAACCTTTTTCAATGGTCAGCTCACTTATGACACTGTTTGTATCTGCAAGAGGCTCCCTTGTCCTTTTTGCCATCGGACGGTTGGCCGCCGTTGGTCTTTCCGCCATCTTCTTTTGCAAATTCTCTCTACGAGCACGTGTGCGCTCTAACAGTTTCTGAGTGAGCAAAATGACAAATTAGCATTAAAATGAAATGTATTCACAATATTACTATAACCCATTTGACGGTGCATATATATATATAGACAGACCTCTTAAAACACATAATGAAAGGTCAAGAGTATGCATAAACTAATGTCAAAATGTCAGTTCTACATGATACGCAAGACAGAGGCTAAACAGCATGAGAATTAAAAGTTTCAGATCCTTTTTTCCATGCACAGCCCCATTTATCTGCGCTGCTCATCTTCTAAGTGTGAACAAACCAGCAGCTCATTCTAGCAGAACATCTCACACACATGAATCATGATTTACAGCCCAGTTACTGAGCAAGACCAAACACATTCCTGGAGCATGGCTATTGGTTGGCCGCCTCCCAGGGAATGAGTGGAAATTTCAGTTAGTGAGGATTTCATGTCCATGGAATTTTGTCATGTGACCCAGCAGATGAATCCTATTGGCCAGAGTCAAACCAAGCTTCCTGTATTCAACAAGCCAAACGTTATGGACACAGCCCTGCCCCTGACAGCTATTTTTCCCCTCATTCAAATATATTCGAATGCATGACATTAAAGTGTATGAAATATCATAAAGACTGAAAGCACAGTCCTTATTCAGAGCCTACTTAGCATTATGATACGAAAATGCTTTACAAAAATAGGCATCACAATTACATTACTTATCGGCTCTGTGGAAACAGAACAAACTATACTCCAACAAATCAGACAAAACAACAAGACGTACTGGATGTTAAATGATTTAAAGTCACATTACATAAGTACAATCTAGAGGCAAGTATGACTGGCCGCAAAAACACACACACACACACACACACACACACACACACACACACACACACACACAAGAAAGAACAAAAGATCATTCCAATGCACTGGATTATGACCAAGTAGAAAAGCATTAGCTTTACACAAACGTTGCAACGTAAGCAAAACACGAATTATCGGCCAATAAGTCATTTGATTAGTAAATAAAATAGGTAACAACAGAAGACTTTTTTGCTAAATAAAAGTAAATGCAGTTGATGCGGACTACGTTAGTGCCATTTTAAATCAATACCCTCCCTAATCATCTGACGATCAAATAAGCTGTCATAAAAGACACTCACCTCTGTGAATGGGTCCATCCTGATATATGCTACAATAAACTTAAATTAAAGCACAATCCTTTATGTTTTTCTTCTTTATTTGTCTTGTGAGGGAGTAAAAGTCTCTCCGCTCTCTCTCTCTCTCTCACACGCCACGCGCTCCTCAGCTGTTTGAAAATTTTGAATTTAGCGCTTGCTCACTTCGCTGTTGCCAGAGCCATCTCAACGGTCGCGGACACGTCACTGACCGCGAGCTAAACCAATGAAAGTCCAGGACGTTACCGAAGCCACGCCCACCTAAAAATAACGCCTAGCGACGTCATGAATGAACTAAAATTAATAAATGCTGAAGTATTAAATTACTTGAATAGTTAGTTTCCTTTCTTTTGTGGCGCTGTTTAGTGGCTATTTTAATTAAACATAACCCTATATTATATTGGTAACACTTTACAATAAGGTCTCATTTGTTAACTTTAGGTAACTAACATGAACAGACAATGAGCAATACATTTGTTACAGTTATGTATTAATCTTTGTTAATGTTAGTTAATACAAATTCAGCTGTTCATTGATGTTACTTCACAGTGCATTAACAAATGTTAACAAATAGGCTACAACATTTGATTTGAATAATGTATTAGTAAATGCTGAAATAAACATGAACTAGGATTAATAAATGCTGTAGAAGTATTGTTAAGGTTAATAGGGTTGTAAACATTACTGCATTAGTTAACATGAACTAACCATAAATAACACTGCTGTTCAGCATTAGTTCATCTTTGTTAACGATAGTTAATAAAAAATACAGCTGTTCATGGTTTGTTCATGTTAGCTCAGTGCATTAGTAAATGTAGAAATTAACATTAACAATGATAAATGCTTTAAAAGTGCAGTTCATTATTTGTTCATGTTAACTAATGAACCTTATTGTAAAGTGTTACTAAAGTAGTTAACTAATGAAACCTTATTGTAAAGGGTCACCATTATATTTTAGCTGCATTAAATTTAGCACAGTTTGCATACATTATATCACGTTCATAACAATGAACTAAAAAAGTTTATAAATTGTATTCTTCATATAGATAAATTAAGACTTTTCATACAAAATGTTGGCTTAAATCCCATTAACCTTTTAAATGCATTTCCAATTTTATAAACATAAGAAATCACTATTTGAGAACAATTTGCAATGCCCATTTATTTATGCATTTATTTGCTTTAAAAAAATTTTAAAATATATACCACTTATCTTTTATTATCCAGTGAAAAATAGTTTATTAAAAACTACAAAAAGTAGGCAAACCCACAGAGCTCAGTACTCTCATTTCAGTCTTGCATATTAATACATTTATTAACAAAAATGATTTATGCAAGGTAGCTCTTATACCTAAAGATCCTAGATTTAAATTCTATGGTCCATCTGATTTTACTCTCTAAATATCAATAAAAATGAACAATAGTACAAAATGAGTTGGCAGACGACCAACGGTTAAATGCAATTCTAACTTGTCTACTCCATAACCTCAACTATGATGGTTAGACTTCCCAATCCCAGCACACGAGCCAATCCAGCAGATGGCACTGCAGATAAAGACAAACCAGACCAGACTTGTGCAAACTGAAAAATGTGACTCCCATCTTTGTACTAGTATTTATAGGGATAGTTCACCTAAAAATGAAAATTCAGTCAATTACTCAAGTTGTTCCAAACCATAGCATTTCCCCCCATACTATGGAAGTCACCCTTACGAAAATGAACCATGGTTTTACTACAAATAAAACCAAAAAAACATGGTTATTGTAGTTAAACAATGGTAACCACAAATTAACCATGGTTTTGCTACTCTAACCATAGTTTAACCATGGTATTTGTGGTAAAACTGTGGTTATATAATAATCAATAATCCAAATCAATTAGGCAAAAAACCATGGTTACTACACTTTTACTATAATAAAACCATGGTTATTTTTCGTAAGGGAACGAGTCCCATCAACTGTTTGGTTACAATTATTCTTCAAAATATCATCTTTTGTGTTCAGCAGAAGAAAGCAATACATGTTTGGAACAACTTGAGGGTGATTAAATGACGACAATTTACATTTTTGACAACTATCAACTAAGAGGCATTTACTTTAGTGCTGTGGTTTCCTACATAATTAGATTATGCATTAGAAATCGACTTAAATGATAAACAATTAGTCGCACATCTGACTCTTCATATTACAGACCGCAGTGGATTATGTCAGCAGGTGTAGAGATGGAAGTAAATAGGTCATTTCCCAACTTCCTGTGGATTTCTACCATGTGACTGACTTAAATATTTCAAGAGTTTAGTCATCTTCCATCTGCACCATCACTCATCACATTAGAAATGTCACATAGGAGCTGTTGCCTTTACATGCATGAGTCACTAATCAGCCAGGACCTTTCCGGACAGAAATCCTGGTGTGGAAAAGCCTCGTGGAGTCAAATGAGTCACATTTAATTTGCCTATTGAAAGTCCAACATTTGCTTATTGGAGAGATGCGCGTCTTTTTACCCCCTTAGAATAGAATAGGAAGCACTAGATTGATTTGATTTCTTTCAGTTGCAGGCGACATGTCATTTTCACAAAATTACTTTTCACATTATCTTCCGCCAACATTTCGGATGTTATCTTGAAGGTGGACGTAAAAATCAGTCATCACGTAGTGACTCATCAACCAAGAACAGTAAATGGCTAACATATTACAGAAAGGAACACACAATGAAAAGAATCAATTTCAATTCATTTATTTGTCTTAAAACCAAGATGAAGGGGGGGGGGGGGGGGTGTTTTCAAAATGGGCACAATGATTCAAAATAAAATAAAAACCCAGAGCCGACCAGTCTCCCGCCTCTCACTTCCTTCAGTGTCTGTGGGCTGAACAGTAGGGTGACAGATAAAGTGGACACATTATGTGTGCGCGTCACAGCCAGGTCAACAGTAAAGCTTTTTACTGAGCAGCCAGCGAAGAGCAGCTATAGAAAGCGAGTACCTAACACAAGCCAAGTGTCCTCCTCTATTTGAATTTGGATGTAGGACGGTCCTAAGGGTGAGGGCTTTTCTAAGCTGGACTGAATATTGCACTCCCCAGAGATTACGAAAACAAGAGAAAATAACATGGCTCCATGAAAGAAAAAAGAAAAAAAGTGTCCTAACCCCACCCACACTCCTGACAAGACACTAATTATAGCGAATAAATACAGCTGACATATTTAAAACCTAGGCTAACCCTAAATTAAAAGTGATTTCAAGGGGGCAATTGCTGCATTGGAAAGGAACTTCTTAATTTTGTTTTGTGCAAAAATATCATATGCCTACTTTAGAGTTGTTTCTGTAACAAAATTGGCTATTGTCTGTGGGAAAAAAGAAGAAGAAATGATAAAAGGAACATGCCCAATAATAAAAGTCATAATAAAATCGAACAATGACAGCATTTTATAACTGTAAATCTTTTCATCATGGTTCAAAATACTCGATAACAAAATGAAAAGTCATCCCATGATTGTAAATTTGGGAAATCAGGGGAACTTGTGTATATTCTTGCCCGTGATTGTTAACGCTGGTTAACCAACCAGGTTACGGGCTCATCTGTGTGCTTTGACCCTTCGCATTGATACTGCTGGTGAATCCAAAGATCAGCTTTCATTCATTACATCTCTGTGATCGATTAGCCATGATTCATTTGATAAAAATCACCACAATTATAACCCACAGCTTTTGTTCCCCTCTACCCTGGTTGAAATTCCCACTGTTGTTTTGTATGACTGACAGAAATGACGCACTACTGGACACAGCAGTTGTGACCGTTGGCATCCTTGAACCGCAGACGCATCTTGGGTCTGTATTTTTCAAGGTAAAGAAGCTGTTTGGAGTTGAAGGCTCCACGTCTCTTCCTAAAAAAAACGAAACAAACAAACAAAACAAAAAAGTGTAAACATGAGAGAGCAAGTTTAAATCTACTAAAGGCTGGAATACACAGCTTTTGCACAAATCTTTTCCTCCTAGTTTAGCTGGACGCCAAAACTGTGCAGATACTGGACAGTCGGATTGTGCATGATCACAGTAAATTACCATAAAATTACCAGATTGACGTTTCTGCTAATAACACAAATGTGCTGTTCATGACGCAAAACTGAAAATTGAGAAAGAAGGCATGGTTGTGAGCGTGAGACGCGGCGCAATGGTCAGACGTCAGTCCAGCGCATGTTTACAAAAGAAAAACAATTAAAAGCAGCAGCGCTTTCTGTGTCCGTTCTTCGTACGTCGCTAACTCTGTTAGCTGGATTTGATTGTTGATGATGATTTGGCATGATCTTGGATTGTTTGGCTCTTCGAAGCTCATGCTGGACTTGCTGTCATAGCAACAGGTCCTGAAGCGAGCAGGTTTATTTAATGTAAACAGGATTAGATTGCATCTTTTTAAGCGGCGTTGATACTTAAAATGTGTCCCAATCACTGCTACTTTATTATACGGGGGCAATAATAATTTAAAATTATTTTCAAATAATAATTATTCTGATCTGGGATCTGTCAAATCATCTCAGATGTATTCAGCGAGGTACGAAGAACGGACCCCAGATTCGTCAGGGCTTTATGATTTGCCCAAAGCAAACATTGTGTAGTGTACTCCAACCTTAAAGCAGAAGATAGAAGGTCAAAATGAATGCTCAAGGACAAATCATCCAAGCTACTTACTGTCTTATAAACTGCACCGCATCTTCATACTTCATTCCACTCTCAATTAAGGCTAAAGCCACCAGCACAGGTGCTCTATGAAAACAAGACAAAACAGATTTCAATACAATGCAAGGTTTCACTCAACTTGAAAACCTTGAAAACAATTTTCAGGTCATGAATTTTGCACCTGCATCAACAACGGTCAAATCAGAGTGTACCATCTTTGGGAGCTCAAAAACAACATGTGTGCTTGTGTTCACAGAGAAAACGGTATTCTGAGCTGCTTGTGTACGCAAAGAGGTCAAGAGCTGAGAAGGCAGTCTGTAGTTGAGTTCTCACACACACACACACCCTTCCAAAAAAAAAAAGAAAAAGAAAAGCTAAACAAACAACAACAAAAAAACACTTCAACTTTTGGAGAGCAGCACAACCACAGGCTCGTTTTAAATGGTGCTGCTGTTTGTCCCTAAAAGAACTGGTGTAAACTGAGCTCAGGAAAATGAATGCGAGAGTACAGAGTAAACAGTACTGCCCACAATGTTGGTTACACCATACTAACACCAGCAGGTCACAGGTGCTTAACTTCTTAAGTTGAGACTGGTTTTGTATTCGTGTGTGGGTTTATACAGAGGTGAGAAAGGCTAAGTGCTAAATATGCAAAGATTAGCAAGTGTGTGAAGGAAACACAAGTGTGTCTCACATGTACTCATTACACAACTATGTACTTTTGACTAGTCATGGGTTGCTTAAGCAACCAATCGACTCAGTCTTAACTAGATGTCCAGTTAAATTAGGCAGGCTTCAGGCTCACCTGACGTTTTACATAAGACACATTCTGGTGTCAATCTCTGATTTTCTAGTTGGACATTACCCATCCCTAGTATGCAAAGAGTGGATCCAGTACACTGTGTGAATGTTCTTAAGATTCTTTTTCTTTTGTATTTGGTTTGTAGTTTTTGCTGCTTTCAACAAACAAAATGGCAAAGTGCCATTATTCTTGTTTGTTATATTGCTAATTGTCAATTTTCTAACTTAAAGAAACTCATCGGCTAATCTTTAGAAATATAAACGCTATGCCATGCACTCTGTATTTACACTACAGTTTAAAAGTTTGTGATCCGTTAAATATTTTATATAAAATACATTAATACTTTTAAATCAGCATGGATGTATTAAATTAATCAGAAGTAACAGTAAAAATAAAATATTTCTATTTCAAATAAATGCTTTTGAACTTCTTTTGAAAATGTTGAAATTCTGAAAACAAAAATTGTATTACGGTTTCCACTAAAATATTACGCAGCACAGTTTTCATTTATAATAATACGAAATATAATATATATAATAAGAAATAATATATTGAGCACCAAATCAGTATATCATGTGACACTGTAGACTGGAGTAATGGATGCTGAAAATTATTCCTTTGATGGCAAAGCTGAAATGACATTTTAAACTGGTAAAACAGAAAAACAGTGTCCTACCACTGGAGCTAATGGAGAAGTGCTCCTCTAAATTACAAATATTTCAAGCACATTGGGCGCGTTTCCACTGTCGGGCCAGTGCGAGCCCAGGGCTTTCATCGGTCCGGGACCGGCCGGGCTGGGCTTATAGCCTCGGACCCGTAGCACCGAGCCCAAAACCAGACTTTCCACTGTCGGGCTAGAAGCTCTGCAGCACATCACTAAAACCCGCCCATAACTCACCTCTCTGGAACAACGTCACATTTCACCAACAAAGGAAATTTGATCAGAAAACTAATCAGAGAGAAATCACTGGAAACTAGCGAGATCGCAAAACGAGCATGATAAAAGCGGCCGTTTGTTGCCATATCACTCCTCCATGAACTGCCACCTTAACGTGGTGGAGGGGTTTGAGTACCCGAATGACCCTAGGAGCTACGTTGTCCGGGGCTATATGCCCCTGGTAGGGTCTCCCAAGGTAAACAGGTCCTAGGTGACGGGTCAGACTAAGAGCAGTTCAAAAACCCCTTATGATGACCAAAAAAAAAGGAGGACCGTGACGTCGCCCTGTACGGCGCAGCCGGGGCCCCACCCTGGAGCCAGGCCTGTAGTTGGGGCTCGTATGCGAGCGCCTGGTGGCTAGGCCTGACCCCACAGGGTCCGGCCGGGCTCAGCCCAAAGGAGCGACGTGGGGACACCTTCCCGTGGGCCCACCACTCACGGGAGGGACCGTAAGGGGCCGGTGCAAAGTGAATTGGGCAGCACTCCGTAGTTCTACTGGGGGACTTCAACGTCCACGTGGGCAATGACAGTGAAACCTGGAGGGGCGTGATTGGGAGGAACGGCCCCCCTGATCTGAACCCGAGTGGTGTTCAGTTATTGGACTTCTGTGCTAGTTACAGTTTGTCCATAACGAACACCATGTTCAGGCATAAGGGTATCCATCAGTGCACATGGCACCAGGACACCCTAGGTCATAGGTCAATGATTGACTTTGTGGTAGTTACATCTGACCTGCGGCCATATGTCTTGGACACTCGGGTGAAGAGAGGGGCGGAGCTGTCAACTGATCACCACCTGGTGGTGAGTTGGATCCAATGGCGGGGGAGGAAGCTGGATAGACTCGGTAGACCCAAACGTACTGTGAGGGTCTGCTGGGAACGTTTGGCCGAGTCTCCTATCAGAGAGATCTTAAACTCCTGCCTCCGGCAGAGCTTTGACCGGATCCCGAGGGAGGCTGGAGATATTGACTCCGAGTGGACCATGTTCTCCACCTCCATTGTCAAAGCGGCCGCTCGGAGCTGTGGACAAGTAAGGGATACCGTCAAGCTGAAGAAGGAGTCCTATCGGGCCTGGCTGGCTTGTGGGACTCCTGAGGCAGCTGACAGGTACCGGCAGGCTAAACGGACTGCAGCCCGGGTGGTTGTGGAGGCAAAAACTCCGGCCTGGGAGGAGTTCGGTGAGGCCATGGAAAAGGACTATCGGCTGGCCTCGAAGAGATTCTGGCAAACCGTCCGGCGCCTCAGGAGGGGGAAGCAGTGCCCTGCGGCTGTTGACCTCAACTGGGGATGTTGTCGGACGGTGGATGGAATACTTTGAGGATCTCCTCAATCCTGCCGTCACGTCTTCCATTGAGGAAGCAGAGGCTGGGGGCTCAGAGGAGGACTCGTCCATCACCCAAGCTGAAGTCACCGAGGTGGTCAAGAAACTCCTCGGTGGCAAGGCACCGGGGGTGGATGAGATCCGCCCTGAGTACCTCAAGTCTCTGGATGTTGTGGGGCTGTCTTGGCTAACACGCCCAGCATCGCGTGGCGGTCGGGGACAGTGCCTCTGGGATGGCAGACCAGGGGGGTGGTCCCTCTTTTTAAGAAGGGGGACCGGAGGGTGTGTTCCAACTATAGGGGGATCACACTTCTCAGCCTCCCCGGGAAAGTCTATGCCAGGGTACTGGAGAGGAGA
Organism: Romanogobio albipinnatus; assembly: GCA_023566225.1. Lineage (NCBI taxonomy): Eukaryota > Metazoa > Chordata > Actinopteri > Cypriniformes > Gobionidae > Romanogobio > Romanogobio albipinnatus. The sequence goes on along the minus strand of CM042261.1, from coordinate 14,433,344 downwards.
ATTCGGCCGATAGTGGAACCTCGGATTCAGGAGGAACAGTGTGGTTTTCGTCCCGGTCGTGGAACACTGGACCAGCTCTATACCCTCTACAGGGTGCTGGAGGGTTCATGGGAGTTTGCCCAAACAGTCCACATTTGTTTTGTGGATTTGGAGAAGGCATTCGACGGTGTCCCCTGCGGCGTCCTGTGGAGGGTCCTCTGGGAATATGGGGTCTGGGGTCCTTTGCTGAGGGCTGTCCGGTCCCTGTATGACCGAAGCAGGAGTTTGGTCCGCATTGCCGGCAGTAAGTCAGACTTGTTCCCGGTGCATGTTGGACTCCGGCAGGGCTGCCCTTTGTCAACGGTTCTGTTCATAATTTTTATGGACAGAATTTATAGGTGCAGCCAAGGGCCGGAGGGTGTCAGGTTTGGGGACCACACGATTTCGTCTCTGCTCTTTGCGGATGACGTTGTCGTGTTGGCCCCTTCTAACCAGGACCTTCAGCATGCACTGGGACGGTTTTCAGCCGAGTGTGAAGCGGCTGGGATGGGGATCAGCACCTCCAAATCCGAGGCCATGGTTCTCAGTCGGAAAAGGGTGGCTTGCCCACTTCAGGTTGGTGGAGAGTTCCTGCCTCAAGTGGAGGAGTTCAAGTATCTAGGGGTCTTGTTCACGAGTGAGGGGAGGATGGAACGGGAGATTGACAGACGGATCGGAGCTTTCTCCGTAGGGTGGCTTGGCGCTCCCTTAGAGATAGGGTGAGAAGCTCAGTCACTCGGGAGGAACTCTTGAGTAGAGCCGCTGCTCCTCCACATCAAGAGGGGACAGCTGAGGTGGCTCGGGCATCTGTTCCAGATGCCTCCTGAACGCCTTCCCGGGAAGGTGTTTCGGGCATGTCCAACCGGGAGGAGGCCCCGGGGAAGACCAAGGACACGCTGGAGGGACTATGTCTTCCGGCTGGCCTGGGAACGCCTCGGTGTCCCCCTGGAAGAGCTAGAGGAAGTGTCTAGGGAGAGGGAAGTCTGGGCATCTCTGCTTAGACTGCTGCCCCCGCGACCCGGCCCCGGATAAAGCGGAAGAAGATGGATGGATGGATGGATATTTATCATAATAAATTAACTTGTCGAGATTACACAGAAATAAAGTGGTATTTACCGTTATTTCACAAAAGAAAGTGGACACGTGTACTTATTCAGTCACGTCCGTTTCTGTTTATTTGTAGTCACGGGACAGTTTAACACATTTAGAAAGAACAATCACTTCTACATATTTTCCGACAAAACTATGACCTGAGCAGCTTTAGCACTCTCTCCAGTGACAGTTATATCTTCAGTGAGAAAAGAAAAGAAAAAAAAAGCGCTCCCGAAAATTGACAACTGGCAATTGACAATTATAAGACTGACCTGCCCAACCCTGCAACACAGTGAACTGCAACGCAGCATCCTGGCTCATCTCGGAATTTAGTCTTCAGCAGGTTTAACCAATCATCTACAATCTGGGTGGGGGGCGGAGCTCCATCATCAAAGGGCCAGTCCTGCAGCCATGAAGACACAGAAAAAAAACAAAAACAGCAGTTTAGATTTTGACTTGTATACACTTCAGAGCGTTAGAGGGAACATTTCCAAGAAAACAGCTGAAGAACTTGAGATGTTTCACATGAGGCCTCGCAGAACTTGCCTGTGGAGCAAAGCATTGTGGGAGAGCAGAACGTTCTCATGAATTGTTTTTGGGCAGAAGGCCACAGAGATCTGGACTCCTCCCAGCCAAACCACACAACTAGCGAGAAAGGCCTGAGAGGGGAGAGATATGCCGAGACAAAGGAGGAGAGGACGGATGGACCTGGGAGAATAAGATATAATGTGAAGCTGGAAAAATGAGATCAATAAGGACCATCAAGAGGAGTGGAGAGGACAGAGAGGAGTTCGGGGCAAGATGTATCGGGTTCACTGAAATGACGCACAAATCTAATGTCATCCTAAGGGAGTATGGTGGTTTTCTGGTAAATCCATTTGCATCACTAAACACAGCTTTGTAAAAGCATTAATTACCAGCAGTTTTATGTAGTTATCTAGGTCTGCTTTCCATTTCCTCTTTGAATATCCCAAGATCTGAAGCGTGTGAGAAGATTTGGTGCTCGGGAATGTTAAAGAGAAAGGTTGTGTGGGCGAGAATGACAGATAATGGAAACAGACCGGCTGGCAGTTCTGTGTCTGTGCAGCTGTCTGGGCCGTTGTGCTCCTGCTGACCCACAGACAGCTTCTCTCTTTCCATGCAATCCCTTGTTCCCAATTAAATCCTTGTTGTTTCTTTATTCAGCTATTCCCCTTCAAATTTGAGTGAGCCACTTCCAAAGAAAAATGGTGCACGGTGTTTAACAGCAGGGATGTAAATCTTTTCTCAGGTATTGGGTTACAACTGCAGTTAGACAGATTCCATGGGCCATATCTCTCACTCACACACACACACACACACACACACACACACACACACACACACACACACACACACACACACGGAAGTAAGGATATTGTTCCCCTTCTAACACCTTTCCTTCCTAATTATTTTCAAAATAATCAAATACATAAATGTTTAGCTTGACTTAATCCTCAGATATAGTTAGTGGACATAGAGCTGCTTTTTAAAACATTTGTAGCTGCCAAAATATCTTCTGTTGACCAACCTAGCATGCAAAGTACAGAGATCAGAGATGGTAGATAAACTGGGAGGGCTATCTAGGCTTTTCCAGCAGGGTCAGGATGAGATAATATCAAGTATAAATAAAGATTCAACATGCAGAGTAAGATTTTTTTCAAAGTCCACCAAGAATGCGTTATTATTACACACACCCGCATACAGCACTTGTTAGTGACATCGGTACGGCTCTGGGTGAAACGACCTACATGATCTGAAGAGGGAAAGGAGCATGTGAGGCTCGCCCTTTTGAGAAGAGATCACAGAAAAAAACATTGCAAACAGGATATAGCAATCAATAAAATCGTTGCCGTTACCACACTACATGTTTGAGTTAAAGCAGCACTGAAATTGCTCTGGTTACAGTTCATTTAATTTCTTTGGCCAGTGTGATTAAGTTAATCTAATAAATAATTACACATTTATAAAACACACATGACAAATAGGATCTAATTCATTGTAGGGCTGCAACGACGCGTCGATGACGTCGACTACGAAAATACGTGCGTGAAATGCGTCGACGCGTCGGCGGCACATTTACGTTCTAGAATGGAACAGAAGATCTAGAATAATGGCAGCTTCTGCTCCCGGGCATAGTGAAAATGATAATTTATCATATAAAGCCAGACCGCGACATTCAAAAGTGTGGGAGTACTTTAAACAGAAGCCGAATAAAACTGTTCTTTGTTCGCTCTGTAACGTCGGTTTCACACTGCGCGCAGTGGCAGAGCAGGAGCTGTGCGCGTGGAGAGCGGGAGCTTTCACACTGCAGTCAGTGTTGCCAAGTCCGCTTTTTTCCGCGGAATTGGGCTACTTCTACACTGTTGCCGCGGGCTGTGTCTCATGTCCGCGGGTTGAAGCAAAAAAACACATATTTAACCCCCCGAACGCGATGTTTACCAGAGAACCTCCCCGAAACGCGATTGGGCTTGTTTTGAGCTAGTTCTGAGTAACGAATGGGTGGGTTTTGTTGTGTAAACCTGGCAACCCTGCTGCCAGTGTTCTCTCGCGCAGCTGACCGTGCCACGCGTGTATTGCAACAGACGGTCACATTTTCCTGGGTTCTTCTCCGACCCCAGTACGTCTCGTGCTTTTATTTATTATGGGCTGCATATATCTCCTGTATATGCGACCTGGTTCCGCTCTGTCCCAAACACATATGCATAATAACTTGCTGTATATAGGTAGTTTACATGATTAAAGTAACATTACAGTTAAGATATGCCTCTAGCTTTAATCATTTAAATGTGTCTTTGAAGTTTGGGCAAAAACTTCTGGCAGCTTTAGTCGTTGTTTATGCACATGTATCTTCAAAATAGACGACTAGTTATACATTAACACTATGCTGAAAGCTCCTGTATGTGAACCTTTTGCAGATAAATACAAGTGCATTTTCGTTTACTACTGACACAAATCAATAAGTAAATCATACTCAACTACTATAGTAAACAACTTTTCCTAATTAGGCCTACTCTGTATACATTTTATGATGAATAGTATCATTATATATTATGTTTAAAAAGCTTCTTGTGTTCATATATTTCATTATAAAATGGCATAATATGTACACTACCCTTCCTGAAATACAATTAATATTGTCATCATTCATTGATTTCATGTTAAAATAATATACAAATTCACTACCCTCTTTGAAATACAATAATCAGTAAAAAAGAATAATAAGATTAATCTGGAAAAATAATCGATAGATTAGTCGACAGAAAAAAATAATCGTTAGTTGCAGCTCTAATTCATTGTACATTAATTAACCCTTACTGCTACCTATATTCATTAGTGATCCATGAACGTGAATGTATTCGCTGTTTGATTAAGACAACTACTGCATATTTACACAACTGTTACATACCATGTATGCTTTATATTGTTTTTGGGTTTGTTGTTTCTTTTTATCTTTTTCCTGTTTTCTTAGTTAGTAATTCTCGGAAGCATCGGACACACACTATTACTATTGTTCATTAAAGCGCTATCACGCTATACGCAAACAGTGACGATCAACGTAATGAGTGACGTGTGACGCATAACGAGTGATGATCAACCAATCAGATGACGTGCCGGCATGTTAAAAGGCCCCAGCTGTTATGAATCGGTAATGAGCAGTTTGACACGAGCTCCCACTCATCTCTTGTGCTTCCGAAACAGCCTGTTTAGTCTAGAGTACCATGATTATCTGTTAACGTTCATTTTGATGTTTCCGGGTTAGCTTTCCTTTGGGTCTGTTTTTATATTCCATTACTATACCAGTTCTGGTTGAGAGTATGCGTGTTTGCGCTAGAGTTGCAAGTTATTGTGTGCACAGGTGTTTTGAGATCAAAGTGTCACACGACGAGGTACAGAGACAAACTCAGTGTTAGAGACCCAGTAAAGTTGAGACCCCTGTTTAAAGTTTGTTGTCGTTTCGAGTTTGTTTGTTTTGTATTATTTATGTAGAGAGTTTTTTCCCTGTTAGTTAGTTAGTTAGTTAGTTAGTTAGTTAGTTAGTTAGTTAGTTAGTTAAAGAGAGAGATCGCCCTTAATTGTATTTTGCTTTGGCAGTCAGTGTAGTTTATTTAAGGCGTCGAATACGCTGAAGATCTTGGTTTTGTTTCTACATTTTTCTTTGTCAGTTAGCTTAAAGGGTTGGGTTAAAAATTATGGGGTTTTTGTTTTGATTATTTCATTGATTTTGGCAATTCTTGTTATCATTGCATTCGGTTTGTCTTTATTATTGGTTTGTGTACATTTTCTACACTTCCTGTAATAATAAATAATTTAAACTGCATTATTTTTGTTTGTTGGTTGTTCATCTGCCCGCACACCTCAACATTCACAGCTCACGTAAATATTGCGTTCTCATCCCCTTTTCCATCTTTTAAACATGTAACACTACGCACAATAAAATACTAAGATGTTATAGCAGAAATTATTTCAAATTTCATTGGTAAATTTGTACGAAGGTTAAACTTCATATTGAATTTGGTTAAAATCAAGTGCTTTCTGCACACCTCTGATTGAAAATTAAGAGAAGAAAGAGAGAACAGCTTTATGCACCTCTCACGAATAGTACTATTCAAAATTTTGGAATTCTAATATGCAGATTTGGTGCTATAGAAATATTTTTTAAGTATCAATGTTGAATAGTTGTGCTGCTTAATTTTTATGGAAACTGTGATACACTCATTTTTCATGATTCTTTGATTAATAGAAAGTTCAAAAGACAAACATTTTTTCTGATTTGATAAATTTAATGCATCCTTGCTGAATATTTTCTATGTATAAAAAAAAAAAAAAGAAGAATCTTAACGACCCCAAACTTTTGAACGGCAGTGGATATGGGCTCAATATAGAAAAATAAATAATACATCAACAGTAAGGATGACCCAGGGCTATTGTGAGAGTTTTGGATCAGTTTAAGTAACTTTTAGTTGTCCTTTAGGGCCAGTGAATTACTACTGGGAGTACACAAGAGTGTAGCATAGGCATACATGTGCCTTTTTATCAAGCAGAGGCAGCTGATCTTGCAGAAAAGCACTGTCATTCAGTGTGACAAAATGAGCACCTTTTCTTTTCTTCATCCCTTTAAACACTGTTCTTCAAATCTTCAATTAGATTTACTCACCAGGACCTGGATGCCCTCCTTCTCCACTGGTGCCTTGTCATAGGTGGCTTCACATACTCTCACCAGTGTGTTCACCTCAAACTTCTTCAGCTCCTAAAGAGGGAGGCAGAGTGAAACGTGTAAGATAATTGGGATCCCCCTTCATGACAAACTCATTCACAAAAGGAGGATCCACCTTACCTCAGTGAACTTGTTGAGAGTAGAGTTGGTGGGGTTGTGTGTGATGAGGAATCTCATGCAGTCATAGGAAATCTCAACAGCGGCAGGGCGGTTCATGTTGGCAAGACGTCTTTAAAACAATTACAATGAAGTACTTATAACTCCTGTTCCTTTGTTTCTTAAAAAAAATCTTTGGCTCAGATCTCAGCAGTATGAAAAAATAAATACAGACAAAAAAAAATATTGGGTGCAATGGTGAGTGGACACTAGACTACTAGAAGTACAAACAAAAGCCAAAAGGAGGGTGATCTAGTCCACGATGTTCAAAGGATGTATAAAAAAAAGGGATGAGAAACTTGAAAGGAAAACTAAAGAAAAAGGGACTATCCTTCAGTCATCCAATTTAGACAATTGAGATTACCCCATTCAGGAGAGGAGTTTATGATTGGCTACAGGGAGAAAAGGCTGTAGGAAGGAAGTGAGGTGGGCGTGCTCGAGGACTACACAGGATCCCAAAAGGGTATAGAAGAGACAGACTGGACCCAGTGTGCTGGCTGTCAGGGAGGCTTCTGGGTAGCGTAGTCCCTCGGGTGGCTAACAATTCACTTGTCCACAAAGGTGAGGTGCTGAGCCTGGCAGAACTCTCCGCAGACGGTCACAAACGCCATATATGTGTGATCCGAATCAACACAGAAACACTGCAGAGAGGGAGAAAGAACACAGTGTGAGCAGAATGAGACTTCTTCAGCTGAACAATCATTTAGACATCCTTTAAATCCTTATGAATCTTAAGTGTAGTACTGCTCAGCTCTGACTGATGATTCACCCTGGCTGCTGCGTAAGCCAGTGACTCGACTCATTGAGAAAGGCAATTTGAAGCTGAAAGGTGATATCAGGAAGTAGGTGTCTTAATGTCCCAGACTTGCTGTTATGGCATGGAGCACAATGTCCTGTTTCATGCAAATGGCAGGTTTTCCTCTAAATGCAGTCTCTCTCAAATCAAAAGTAGTGCACATGGGGATGGTAGAAAGACTGAGAAGAATAAAAGGCACAAAAAAGGACAACATAGAGAGGACTTGTTCCTGAGTTTCTGAAAACTAAAAAGGCAGTCGCAAGGATTAAAGTCAAAGCTTCAAACAGCCTCAACTGTTTCACAGTCCCACGCTTCTCTCGACTCGCCACCCCCATCCACAATAAAAGGACACCCATCAAAGTAACCAAGTCATCTTGTCTCCCTGATCTGCAACAGATTGAATAACCACATAAAAAAAACATTAAAAAAAAAAACCCAGCACACACAATGAGAGTCTTCATGATGCGAGATTTGGACATGTTGAGACAGACACGATTTCAAAAAAGGAGACAGAAGACTTGGACTGTCAACAAGTTGCAATTCTCAGAAGGAAAGAGGCTGTCTCTAACGCTACATCCAACAGATGAGGCTAAATAGATGGCACAAAAAAGAAAGTGGCCTCTTCAAAAGAGAAAAAGATTAGGAATGTGATTATCCTATCAAAAGAGGAGCAGAGTTAAAAGGTTGTTCAGGACTAGAAGTGCTTTTTTATTTAAAACCTTCTCTAGGGGCCAGATGGTAAACCAGTGGTTCAGACAGGATAATTGAGCTGCTCAAGGAAACAACCACACAAAGGCATAGGACAGGACAGGTGGAAAGAGATAGCTATTGTGACATTGAGGTGCCGCATTGCAAACGAGACAATGATATTTATATCAGTCTTGGTTGCTCTGATTAAAACTACAGGTGTCATGTGACCACGTCTGTAGGGTTGGGAATCTTAAGAAATTATTCATTTTAATTCATTAAAATTATTAAACTACTAATAAAAAAATAAATAAAATAGTGGCATGGAAAAATGCACAATACTAGGGTTTGGGTATCGTTTGAATTTTACCGATTGTGATTCTACTTATTGATACCTAATTTCGATTTCAATAAAGGCAAAACATTTTTTTTAAATCGTTAGATATTCACATTTATTGCAAAACATTTAATTGCAGCTGAATACCATGAACAAAAATCAACAGGCTAGAAACTTTTGCCTGTGGTTAAAAAAAAAAATACCATAGCATACCATACAACTAGCCTAACTAATATAAATTTCAAGCATCATTAAAGACACGTAAACTCTTAGCCTAGTAATTAAAAAAGAACAAAAACAAATGAGCAATTGCACAAATAAATACAATTGAACAAAGATGCGATTGAACAACATTTTCAGGTACAGAAACCGTAAACAAATGGAAAATAACATTGCACTTTGTTAAAAAAATATAGGCAATACATTACTATACCTTATATTTCACTAATATAGTATTAATTAATTGTATTATTCTTAATATAGTATTAACATAGTAATATAGTTATAAAAGTTATTCTGTCTAGAACAGCAAGGGAATTCTCGTTGTCTTTCGTAGAGACGGCATCAGGAAAATCTGCTGTCACTTTGAGAGCTGCACGGATCCCATACGGTTACACATGCGTTTTCATCTTTTCAGCTATCTTAAGACATAACCGACTGTGTTTACAGGAATATGACAACATTGTGTGTGTCCAGTCGTGTGCTGTGCAAAAAGATGAGGAAGAGAACTCAGTTCATTTTTGCGCATTCTGTATGTGCAGCATGTGTGTATCTTTTGCGCTTGAATGGTTTAAAAAAAATAAATGGTAACACTTTACAATAAGGTTGTATTAGTTAACATTAGTTTATGCATTAGTTAGTATGAACTAACCATGAACAACACCGCTGTTCAGCATTAGTTAATCTTTGTTAACGTTAGTTCATAAAAATCTAGCTGTTCATGTTAGTTCACAGTGCATTAACTAATGTTAGCAAGATCTTAATAATGCATTAGTAAATGTTGAAATGAACATTAACAAAGACAAATAAATGCTTTAAAAGTGCAGTTCATTATTAGTTCTGTTAACCAATGTAGTTAACTAATGAACCTTATTGTAAAGTGTTACCAAATAAATAAATTAAAATAAATCACATTAAAATGCGAACACAGGAACCGAAATATGCGTTTTTAATCGAAATCACCAGTTCTGGGAAATTTGGAACTGGTTCTCGATACCCATCCCCATTTCTGTGACTACATTAATAGACAGAGTTTAGGAGTATTGGGAGTAAGATCCATGAGAAAAACAGCTCAGAGTATGAGCTTATATAGATTATATAGAGGCCTGCTTCATTGTTGAACATGAATGAACAAATTAATGCAAATAAACATCTACAATATCAAGAGGAAAAGTATTGCTAGATAAAAGCATTGCTATTCAGTGTTTCCCCTACCATTGTTTTGGGGGGGCGCCCCGCCCTCCCAAAACGACCCCCCGCCCCCCCTGAATGAATGACAAAAAATATGTCATTACGGTCGACATTAAGAATTGCCCGATGGTTAGCCAGCGTGAAAGACACTCCCAGAGCTGCATCTTCACGGAAGTTGATCATTTGCGCATTTTTAAGCCTCGGCAATTTAAATATTTAAGCGCTCATAGACGAGAAAGTGTCTCTCAGTTTGATACTCGCGAAGGGCAACAACACACACACGCACGGCCACGCGTCTCGCAGCGCGCGAATATTCACACAAAATTATATCAAAATGACTGTCTTGTTTAGTATCATCGTAAACATAGTCGGTTAGGTCTTTTAAATGAACGTAAACATGAAAATTTGCCAGTCACCGCCAGCATTTATGGTCATTTTCAAGTTTTAATGGTCCACAGAATATCTAAACATGCAATATATCAAAAGAAAGAAAATACCCAGTTTTATTCCCGCTTCATACATTATTTTTTTTAATCAACACTTGAATGTTGCAAGTTTCATGAAAAAGCAACATTTTGAGCATAAAGCTGAAAAAAAAAAAATCACGTTTTTGTAAAAGACTAACGTTACGTCCGAACGACGAACAAAACACAGATGTTGTAGATCGAGTCCATCAACACCCCAAAGCTTGACAGTCCTATAACTCGTCCTGGGCTGACATTTCATTCAATAACATTAGGCAGTTGTGATTTATATGCCGTTTAATGTTGATGATCGCGTTATTTTACATAATGCATCTGCTTATGATAGCGCGCGTTCCTTCTTCTTCGGCTGTTTTGATCAGGAGATTCTGTTCTCGTGCAGGAAATGCGCTACAGCGCCCCCTACCGTATAACAGTGAACACACATGGAAAGCCGGAAAATATCGTCATTGGCTATATAAATATTGAGATAACAAAAGACAAAAAAAAAAAAAAATCACTCACTGCTCTTGACTGAATAACTTTTAATAAGGGTTAATCTGTATATGCAGTGGCATATAATTTTATGCAGACTATGCAGTGATATTTTACATTTGATTACCATTTTTGTACCTGACAATCTAGTTTAGACCTACATGAAAATAACTGTTTATTTCATTTGTATATGTTTGTTCTGCTGTATTTATTTGTGCATTTGCTCATAATTTGATTACTTGTTCTTATTTTATTACTGATGGTCTTTAACAATATAAAAAATATATATGAGTTAGGATATTAGTTTTTAGAGTCATAACCTTATTTATTAAGCTTATATGGCTCAAAAACAATACTAGGCCTATTTTATTTTATTTGTAAAAAAAACCCCGAAAAAAATCCTTAGCATTGAGCCCTGAAATATATCCCCCCCCAAAAAAACAACAACAACAACAACAACAACAACAAAAACACGGATTTGCGTGTAGTAACTTTAATGGTAAAAATGTAAAAATGCAATGGAGAAGGTGACGAACCTAAACAGGCAAAATGTTGTTGTTTTTTCTTAAAAGCAACAAAATCCAGAGCAACAACTCAAGCAAAGCCAACCTCTGTTGTGTTGTAAATAGTTGTGTGATGTATAAATAAATGTTGTTTATATTTATTTACCAAATTAATTAATTTATTGTCTATGGCAACACCACGTATCCGTAACACTCCAGCTCCGCGACACTAGTAGTTTCGGGAGGCCCCCCCCCCCAAAGCTGTAAACCTAGGGGGAAACACTGCTATTTATTACAAGTCCTTTGTTTACTGATATGTGGGTGGATTGTTATCAGGGATACATCGGAACACATTCATGTCTACACTACAAATACGACTTGGTTTCTCAAATATTTTTTCTAAAATCACTTTATGAAGTGATGAGGAATGAATATGTCCATTTACACCTGTATTCAGTAGGGCTGGGCATTGACAAATGCAAAAACAGTTTTCAATTATTTATTATGATTTTTTTGGATGGAAGGCACGTAACAAAACTTTGCTTTCATCAACCGAAAACATGACAGACTGACATAACGATTATTGGTATTTAAGAAGCAATATCGTTTAAAAAAAAAAGAGAATTGATTAACCCAGCCCTAGTATTCAGTGCTGTGCATTGCTGATAGGATCTCTGAAATGCATACAAATGCCAAGCATAAACGATGGCAATAAAAAGCTCTATGAGAAGCTACGCAATCAGGGATGCAGCTGTGCGAAATGGCGTTCCTATGAAGACTCTACTTCCTCCTGCTTGACTTTTACCAGGAACTCATGCAAATCATACAACCGCATTTGTAAGCCACTCCTGTAATTGCTACTACCAGAACAGATGGGGAAGAAATGAGTGCAAAGTAATAGTGAGACAGTAAGTGACAGAAAGAAAAGGCAGATGGGTAGAGGGGAAAAAAAAAAAAGTTTTGAATACAGATCACAAGGATCTTTGTTCCTTTTAAGTCACTAGGTAATCACAAAACAGGCAATAATATACTACTCACAATCTTCTCACACAAGACACATCTAGCGTTTAGAGGTCACACGTTTAAACTAGGCAGAACTGGAACTGTCCGGTAAGACATTCAGTTTCTCTTTAACACCGGAGGCGAGCCAGTGTGAAGCCTCTGCGGTGTCACACGTACACCCTGCTCAGTTCCCCTGCCGCTTATACAAACACAGTCTTCAGCTGCCCTGTGCATGAACGAACTGAGTAGTGGAAAAAAGGAAGACTTCTCAGAAATGACAAGTTTCATGTTGCCCACTGTTTTGTGAAATACTGCTCCTTGTTATCTAGACGAGAGGTCACTGGGTACAGAGCTCTGTCTGTCTCTATCCATTTACTCTCTTCCATGAGCCCTCTTTCCCACTATCTGAGCCCTCTTTCCCTCGACCCTATGCAGCTGGGAAAGTTTGAAAGGCCATACAACTGCTCGTCATAATCTAGGAGTGTAGTGTTCATAGTGATAATGAGCGCTCTATCTGGGAACACCGCAGCCCAAACAGGTGATAGAGTCGGCTTTGACTTTTACGTAGCGTGACTGAACATATCCCATACTGTAAGAGCAGTAGGGATGTTGAAATTAATCGTTGCATCGATGCATTGCAGTGCGGACGCTTCTGCGCCGATGCAGTAATAGACCATAATCCATTATAGTCTACTGACATTTCTCTGACATCATTCGTCACATACACACTTCTCGCGCTAGCGTAAAATGGCCGCAGGAGGCAAAACACAAAAGCGAGTAATAAAAAAAAAAAATTATATGAAACAAATTCTCAGCTCTCAAATTCTGTCAAGTTTATATGAAATATAAACAATACATACGGTTTTATGGCGCTTGTAAATGTGACTTGACAGGTCGATGTAGCTCTTCAGTTTAAGTTGCACATGAACCGATCATCTCTTACTTTACTACTAGTTAATAGTAAATAAACACGACTGAACATTAGAAGATATATTCATCATACCCAGTAGGGCTGGGTATCGATTCAGATGTTTTATTTGCAAACTCTCAAACCGATTCGATTCAATTTCGATTCTTGATTCAACTCAATGAATATAGATTTAATACAAATACTTTATTTATAAAAAAGAACAGTGAACAAGTTTACAAGTGGGTAATTAAAAAGAAATTAAGAGCCACAAACCTGTATATTAAACTCTTTTGGGTACACATGTGTACATTAAAACAGAACCCATCTCTATATTTCAAATGCATACAATTATGTTAAATACAATACAATTGTGTTTATGGATCTTTTGATACATTTATTCTAAAACATAAAAAGGATATTGGATGATTTTCAGCAATTTTCAGTAAAGCACAAGCTTTTCTTGCGATTTAGGCGACCATCATTCAGACTCTGTTCGTTTTTATGAAGGCTTTTTCCTCCAGGGGAGTCGGTGCTTTGATTCGTGCCCCGGATGATGCATTATATTTCGTCACCATCTCTGTTATTTGCGTGCCTTCCTTAGATTGCGATTGCCATTCGATTTTATCTTTGCAACAAGCATATATGCGATACTGGGCAGGATCAACTGGAAACCCCCGGAACAGAGAACCGGGGCGGATCGAACGAGACCAGTTGAAAACCGGCTATATCTTGGAAACGCGCCGACGAAACCATCTGTAATTCGGGTCGATCGTAGTGCCTGACGAGGCCTTTCGAGGATCGAGGTCGTAACCGGGAATGGGTGCTATCTTTGCGGGGCGCGCCGCTCGGCCATCATCTCTCAGCCACGTCCGAGCCTCCCTCTGCACCACTCGTTACTTTTCATACACGGGAAGCACATTCCTGGACACAAGAATTTGCCGTGATAATTAACAATACCTTAACGTGCTGACTTATGTGGACAAACTTTTATTTGAGGAAATCTGTTTATAATATAGGCTAAGCTATTAGGTTTGAATTATTGGTCCTGCGCTGTCTATTGACTCTATTGACTGTTGATTTATCATTTGTGAGGCGCCATTTAAGAACTGAATGAAGGAATGACAGGTGCACCTAAGGCCAATAAGAGGGTGACATCTAGTAGAGAAGACTGGTAATTAAATTTACGTTAATTTTGTGTTCAAATTTTACGAAATAAATATTGCGATGCTTGGCCTTTGAATCGACCACATTTTTTAAAACGATTAATCGAAGAAAAAAAAAACATAGCTACTGTACCTAATATTTATCCAGATGAATCGATTCAGGAAGTGTACTTTCTTGGAGCAGATAAAATAAAAAGCCATGTGCAATAGCCATGTGCAGTAATATTGAAAATTGAGGATGTAACGCATCGTGATAATCAAAGACACGAAAATAGTGTCGAAAATCGAATCGAAAAGTGAGACCAGTGACGATTCACAACAAATCTATGTGAATGAATTTGGTTGAATGAATTCTAGGGATTTAGCAGTACTACGAAATGCATTTGCAGGAATTTAGCAGTTGCAGGAAAGTGTGACTCGTGTTGTGACATAAACACTGGTGCAAAAGAGGTCTAATGAGTGTGAATGTGTACATATAACTTAACCTAACTATTTGTGGCTTTCAAATAGGGGCTAGGGATAACAAAGACATCTAAAAGCAGCATCTGAAAACATGCTAACCTTGCCAAAATTGTCTGGATGCTCCTCAGCCAGTGAAACAGATTACAGGGCTTTTGAATGGCTAATATGCCAACAGCAAAGCAATGATCCTTCTCAGAGCCCTCTGATTTGAGTAACAAATCCAGATGGGACACTGAGGCTGTGTTTTCATCCTCCATGATAAATCCAGTCAGAAACCTGCTCTAGCTATGGGCCAAAGGGTCTGTGTGCGGATGTCAGACTCAGAACACACAGAAGTAGGCCAAGACTAAAGCAACAAACTGACTTACTCATTATGAGAAGTGACAGAAAACACAAAATCTGAAAATAGAGTAATACCTATACAACATTAATTTATTTCACTGGTCAACGTATTTCTACGCCTCTTTTTTCACCTAGAGTACTGTCTGAACTACTGACCCAAAGCTTGACCTGTATCAGAGTCAGCTGCAAGGCCTTCCTCTCGCCTTCACAACTGTTGGGGAATGAGTCTGTGAGATCACAGGCCTTGGGTTGAGGGACAGAGACAGCGATGCAGAGAAAACCAAAGATAAGAGCTGTGCCAGCTCACGCTCTGCTCAAACCTCTGGCTATAATCGCATGAGTTAAAGCAATTGCATGAAACCTTCAAGTAGATCTCAAATAAGTAAACATTGAGACATTTTTTTCCAGTAGTAAGAAATTACTGTCAATGATCAATTCAATGCAAATGTTAAAAGACATTAATAACATTACAAAACATTTCCATTTCAAATAAATGTTGTTCTTTCGAACTTTCTACTTAAAGAAAAAAAAAAAAGTAATCACAAAAATATTGAACTCTTTTCAGCATTGATACCAAATCAGCATATTAGAATGGTTTCAAATAATTTCATTTTAAAATATTAAACTACTAAACGTTACTTTAAAATATAAAAAAAAAAAAATCACATTACAACAGTTTTTAATGCATTTTTGATCAAATAAAGTAACCTCTGTGAGCATAAAAAAAAACTAAAACATGAATAATTCTTTCCTTCAACACAGAGAGTGTCTTTTTTAACGGCAAGTATGCCATCAATACAGTGTTAACATAATTGGCACGCGCATATGTACTCCACCCTGCTGAGAGCAAACATCCACCCATGCATTGACAATTCACAGAAAAACTCCCCCACACAGCGCTGACGCATGCCATTCCCACCCCAAAACACAGAACGGATGCATGTATGAGAGTACAAGAAAAAAATGTTCCTCAGGTGACCAGGATTCTTTGGAGATTTGCCATCGATTGCCATTTCAGTTTGCTTGAAATTAGGGCGAACAGCAGAATACTGATAATCTTTGAATCCTGCATGAGAACAGTGTTTAAGTGTTGATACTTGCTGCACTTTACCACAAAAGTGCAAAGGCTTCACTTATCTCTCTCACTAGAACTTCCGCAGCTTCAAACATGCACCACTGTCACACACGCTCTACTCCTTTTCCACCATAAAGCAGTGAGGGAGCGAAACGTGAGGATACACCTGTTCAGATCTGCCTGACTTGTTGTAAAGACCATGCTGGAAGCCACGTGAGAGTGCAGCGGCAACTAAAAAACACAAGAGCAAACGCATGAATGCTCCATCTAGATAAGAAAAGATAAGCCCAAGGAATGATTGGAGGCCATTAAGCAAATACCACAAGCAGTAAACTTTACACCAGCTCCAGAAAGGTTCAGTCACGCAGGTTTCCACAGGCCATGCCACAAGCAATCATATAACAGCTCCCACAATGCTTTAATTAAAATGGTATGGAGTATAAGAGAAAAAAGCAAGTTGGATCAAGTTGGGCCACCACAAATGAACACCTGAAAAAGGAGGTAAACATTCCTTTACCGATTACTGTAATAAGCACTGCTGCTTCTGCATTAAACTGCATTTAACACCACACAGTTTCAGTTTTGTTTGCTGCATTCCAGGACATTACTGATGAAATGGTGAGTTTGTTGACACTCATGAGATTAGAAAGAGAGGTTTGGCTGGGCAGGTGTAACTGTATTGCTGGCACTGCCATAAAGAGTTTCACATTGTTTAACAAGAGTAGTAAACGGAATGTTGTTCAGCTGATAACGTACAGGTACAGGTGAGCAATACATTAAATATTCACAATGATTTTGAGTGGAGTGGGGGGTGGGTAAAAATAAGCAACATTTTGCCAAATAGGATGTCAATTTTACGGTGTTAAACACTTTGAATCTACCTGCAAGAACGGTTGTTCAAGAGGATGGAAAAAAAGAGTGTAAAGAGTGTCAAAGAGTGTAAACATGAATTATTGGGAAATGGCATTCAAGATTTAAAGTCGTGATGTAACAGAAGTAGCAACAAATATTTTTTCTTATGTATTGTGTAGGGATGTGACGGTGAGGAAATTCCCACCGGTTAATCGATGTGGGACAACACCGGTAATACTGGTATCACCGACTCTGCTTTTAAACCACTAATTCTTAGGGCTGGGTATTGACACAAATTTCACAATTCGATTCGATTTCGATTCACAAGCTTTCGATTCGATTTTCGATTCAATTCAATATCGATTATTTTGGATATGTATCAGGTATAATACATGGAAAAAGTAATTTCTGAACTAATGTTGTAAACTATGGGAGTCAGTTGATACTACATTAGCCTACTAATATTGAAGGTAAAAATTTACTGATTTGTATACAAACACTTAAAATGACACTATTATTATTTAAAAAATATTAACATAAGTTAAAGTTATAATATTAACTTTACAATTACATAATCATAATTCTACTCCAATTAGTTTTTTTGAAATATAAACATTTAAAGGGTGGCAGTCATAAAAACTTGCCAGATTTATTAAATATTGAAGAACATTGACAATGAATATCCTATGTAATGTGGTGCATATAATTAGCAAAATGCTCCTCTCTAGAGTACATTTTTCTAGCTGACTAACGAGTTTATGGACACTGGATATGGTTTTTCTGAGGTAACTGACGTGACATTGTTTACTTGTAAGCCGTTTTACTTACATCTTTCTGCGGTTGAAACACTGATTGTGCGATTCTATGTGACATGATACGGATTTCGGTAAGTTGTCCTGTATCTTTAACACACTTTCAGAAGGTCATTCATGTTTATTTCGCGCTGTTACTGGTATTAAGGCGGAAGAGAAGATCCGTTTATGTTTGCTCCGCGCTGCTGGTTCTCGAGCCAAGCGGCAGAGCGATCTCGCGCCACAGCGCCAAAACGATATTCATGTTTTTGAATTTCGTAAAAAAAATAAATAAATAGACTAATCGATTCTTGGGATTTAAGAATTGATATTGTTTTGTAAGAGTGAGAATCGTTTAAAATCGAGAAATCAATATTTTTTTCCGCGCACGGTCACTGGCCAAACAGAAAAGCAAGGCGAACGTTGGCATGCTGGTGAATTGGCTTCGTTTAAGATAAAATGGACAAACTACGACCTGCTCAGGGGCGTCGCACCCGTGGGGACACTTTTCCCAGTGAGAGGGTTCAACACCCACACTTTTTTCATATTTCCAACAAACAAAATTCTGAGCCAAAATAACGAAGTGGTGCTCAAGTAGGCTATAAGGCGCTTTCCTTGCATAATACCACTCCTATCCCGGTGGCCGGGATATACATAAACCTACCAACATCCGTGGCATAATTTTTGTAATGACTTATCGAATATTGCTGAACTACTGCACAATGTTTCAAACAAATGAAAAATTCTGAACAAAGACTTCGTTTTGGTGAATGACTCGTTAAATGTCTCTAACATTACTGTTGCAGCTCGGCAAGTTCTCTCATGTGAGATGTTATGCACACACACTGAATTTGGACTCTCAGCGAGCGCTAAAGTTGTTTTTCTTCTGCATTAGCCTATGTTTTAAAGATTTTTTTGTGGCTCTAACCAAAGTAAAGTTTTTTTTGCTTTAAATACATTTTTTGTTAAAATGTTCTGAAGAAACAGAAAAATTGTCACACTTAGTAAATTGAGAACTGTTTATTCTTAATGATTGTTCTTTGCAATTGTATGGCTTACTATGTTTCATTAGAGCTTGTTAATCTTGAATATAAATTTGTTAATAAAATAAAAGTATTGAAATAAATCATCATAATCATTTTTAATATGGCAATACTGTCAAACAGATATTCTAACTATAAACAAAAAATATTTTAGCTCCAATTTTGGTTAAAATGTAAAGTTCATGTATTTGCAAAGCAGGATAATTAGTTAACAAAAATATTTGTTAAGAATCATTTTGGGAATCGGATTGTTACTCCCAGAATCAGAATCGGATCGAATCGTTAAGTGCCTTAAGATTCCCACCCCTACCGTAAATGCGCGCTATGAGTGGCCGTGCACATTTTAGTTTCGTTTTTAGCGCCAATTCGGTGGCGGGTTGCTTGAATTGTGGGTTCATTAGCCTATTATTTTTAATTAAAAACATGACAAAACAAAATGACTAACTCCCTTAAATAGGCGCTTTTACATTTAGCTTTGAAACCAAATCTTCCGCGATCATCTCAGTCAGCTCCTCACAATCTGATGAATGACTCCTGCGGCTGCCGAGACTAACAGTCGGGTCGGATCATGCTTTAAGCAGAAACGTTCAGTTTTTATTTGTATTGTCTGTTCTCTACCTGAACTAACTTATTTTATTACTATAAAAAAAATAAAAAAAATGACAGTGGGGCGGTGCCACGGTGGGCAAGTGATGTAACCAGTGTTGAGTCTGAACACTGGTAACACAGGCAACACCCACTATCGTAGCAAGCCTAGTGTTGTGACATTGAGATTATTGAAAACATGTCGTGGATTAGTTCAATCCATTGTTTGTTGAATGGATGGAAGTAGATCTGAATGAGAGTTTTGAAGTCAAGGGGCGGGGTTTGGGAAGACTAAACGTTCCAGCATATGTCAGAAATCTGTTGCATCACTGGAAGTTATGATAATTTAATCTAAAATTATGCTGTCATTTTTATGAATTATTTACAATTATTAAGACAATTAATATGCATTTAGAAAAATTGGCATTTCATGCTGACTTTAAGGTGTGATTTAATCTTTGATTTAAGCCAAAGACCAGGGTTGAAATATTACTCTTTTCCTTTAAACGCAGAACGGCTCTTTAGGTAAATATCAAACCGAGAACTGACAAAAACCACTAGGATTTTACACCTCATGTCCCCAGAAGGTGAAGAAGTCGTGTTACATGTTTCACTAGTAAACCGGACACACAGAGGATAAACTTCGCTCCTGCCTGCCAGAGTGGAGGCACTCCAGAGTGTGAATTCTGGGTATTAATAAACATTAAAGAGGCCACCAGTGCCATTCTCAGAAAAGGAGAGGAAATATGGGTCCTGCTTTGAGACTGGATAACAGTGTAAGAATGAATGCTCAATCTCTCCAGGTGCTCCAAGTTGCTAAGAGGAAAAAGTTAGAGTTGCTCTTTTCGCATGCCTTAATTAAACCATGCAGAGAGTAACAAAAGACAAAGGGCATCAAATAACCAATGGACCACAGAGTCATCAAGTAGCTATTTAGCGGTTTAAATAGTACTACCAGTTTAGAATGCGGCACACTTTAATCACATAAAGGCCAGAAATAAAAATCTGTGTAAAGCATACTTGGTGGCCTATAAATACACCTGAGGTACACACTGAATGCCACACACATTCTTGAGGGCCGCCTGTCTGCATTCCTCACCCGTCTCTGGGCAGAGTGCTGGAGAAGAACTCAATGAATCAGAGTCATTTACTCATCATGGATACATTTTTTAAACAGTTGTATATATGGCAGTCATGACATTCAGCCAGCCCATAGTCACAAAAAGGAAACTCCCTTTACATAGAAATGTCTTTTATCATGCCCAGTCTTGACTACTGAGCAAAGTCTGATAAACTATGTTCAGGGCAGTATTTTGAAAACTCATCTAACCCTGACAGACAAAAGCAGCAGTTCCTTTTTAATAAATAAATAATAATAATGATGATGATTATTATTATACGTATGAAGGCCTCTAGGAATATCCATCTTGGCATCTGGTTAACTGACCTGCTACAAAGTTCTAATTGTTGTCAGACACTCCTTATAAAACACATTATACAGATATTGCAATAGTGATGTCACGATACTGAATTTCAAACTTTGATACAATACCTTGAAAAATATTGATATCCAATACCATTTTCGATACCACGGGGAAAACTGCCATATATACCGTCATCCAGATAATTTATCATCTCTTATTTGAATCATTGAACTACATTTACAAAAAAAGACAAGCAAACAGTCAGTAATAAAATAAATTGCAAACGATAGCACAAATAAATACAATAGAATAAACAGACAAATGAAAAACATGGGTTTAAGTTTTTTAGGGTCTAACAGTTGTATTCAGGTAAGAAATACTACAGAAATTAAAGTAATCAAATGTAAAATAACTGGATAGTTTTCGTTGTAAAAATTCAATGCAGATTAAATCTTAAAATTAAAGTTACAAAGGTTATTCAGCCAAGATCAATAAACGATTTTCTCGGTCTTTTGTTCTTTGATTACCACAATAGACAGCAGCAGGTTTAGTAGGCTGCTGTCACTTTAAGAGTTTATGCACAGATCCAATTGGCCTATACCGTATACTGTCAATTCGCAGTCAGAGAGAAGAGAGAGCGAGAACGGAGAGCTGGTATTGATGTATCGATACTGCAGAAAATGAGATTTGAAAAATCTATATATTTTTGATGACGCTGTAATCTCCCAGTCGATTGTTAGTCGATACGTTCTGGCTCAACCAAAATTCAGATTTTTGCCACGTTCATTTCATCAGGTGGAGAGCACTAATTGCTAATGGGGGTGTTTTCAGAGCACCAATGTTTCACAGAACAGTCTGTCTTCAGAAAACCTCCCTTGTTTTCACTTCTTTTGGATTAGCCCAACCCACTGGAGAAGAGAGACAGATTGAAGTAACTTTAGGCTATACTTTGCTGCATTTTATTTATTTAATTGTGAGAGCGTTTTCCTAGTCAGTCCTCTTCTACCCTGTCAACAAAGACATCGGCAGTGTGGCAGCATTTTTAAAAAATAGAAAATGGGGGAAAAAAAAAGTAAAATGCAAATTTTGGAAGCAACAGTTTGCATATCACAGCTCAACGACAAACATGTCATATCACCTAAAAACGGTAAGCTAACATGTCTGCGTTAGGTTGCCCCGTCTGTTTTGAGTAGGCTATATGAACATATCAGAATTGCCATATTTCAATGTTTTTTATTTGGAGCCTAATGCGCGATGCGCTGTGCCCACTATTTGTATTAGTTTTGAGCCTGCTTTATTTTTCAGTTATGCACTTTGTTTTGTTTCTGCACTTGATCTGGCTTGTTTAATAAATATTCCTTTTTTCATTAAAGTGGACGTGCCTTTTGTGTTTAAGAGTAAAAGCTTTAAGTTAATAGTCTATTCGGGTCTCTGCACAGAGTGGCTGAAATGATACCGTCTGTCAGTTATTATAATACATATGACAAAAACAATTGTCTAAATTATGTTGCATATTCCTCAAAAGTTCTTGTAATGATATCACTAGTTGATAACAAAGTACTATATTTTCGGAAATCATAGGCTATGATATTGCGCAGGTGCCCGTGATGCAACGCTGTCAGAGCCGACAAACTCGCGTGTCAGACTCATTTCAGTGCGAAATAATCAGGTCAAAAACGATTTAATATACTGCAAATAGCCTACTAGTTTTTATGTTTATTTATAATTAATTTAGGCAGACAGCAAAGCTACGAAGTACTGCGCACAGTGCGCAGCTAATTAATTTTTTTTTTTTTTCCTAACGTAATTTTAGTCGCAAATTTCAGGACTTCAGTCGACCAAGATTTTCTTTGGTTGATTACAGCCATAGACACTATATAGCAATTTATTTTAAAAAGTTGTAAAATAAATAAAACAATAAGCTTAAAATTGGCCAAAATTGCTTTCTACCTCAAATTTAAATAAATGCAGGTTAAAAACGGTGTCTGTTTTTATGCCAGTCTCAGAACACAGGAACCTCATTTGTGAATTTACATGCTTTTAACACCGGTATAACAAAACTGACGTGTCAAGATTGCGCCACCATGCAATTACTCACTCAAATGTCATTCAAATGAGATTGTTTCAAAACATTGTGTTGTTTCTGACTGCATCAATGCTATTTGATAAGCCATACCATCCTGTCCCTAATGGAAAATTTGTGGTCAGCTCCCTGCACCAGATCTAAGGAAGAGGACAACCATTATTATGCCAAAAGCAATTGGTGTGAAAATGTGCATCAAAAAGACAACAGTGTGCTAGAAAGGGAGAAACCTGCTGCCAAACCCAGAGGCTCAACTCAGCACTATTCTCACTCTAGAGACAAGGCAATGAGGTACAGACAGAAGACATCATTCTTGTGCTGTGCCATAGTCACAAAGTTCCTCAAAAAAGAATGCCATTTTAAAAGGGAATTAATTCAATAAGGTATGCTATGTTTCATGTACCTGCTGCTTTTATCTTCCCAGTCAGATGTCAAACAATTCGATTTAATCATAAAAGGAATGACATCGTTGGCACGTGAACAAAAGTGAGAGAGGTGTATGCATTTAATTTAGATAAAAGTACCTTACTACAGATCTACATTTAGAGGTTATCATTCCTCATAGCAGAGTCCTGCACGGGTGCGGGTACCCGCAGGGTGACCCACGAATATTGCTGAAACGGGTGAAAAACATCCTACTGTGTCGGATACGGGTGCAGGTCGGGTCGGACAAGGGAGAACACGGGTCTAAACACAGGGTTTTAAATAGTCACGTGCAAACGAATATAGGCCTATATATACAAATATATGTATGTATATTGTAGATGTGTTCCTAAAAATATGCATACACAAAAATATGGCTTGCCTGTATTTCAAGTTGATAAAATAATTTCAAATCCATATCAGTTTATTTGTGGCCGCGCAGCGCGCGCCCTCCCACAAGAAACACAACTGACGACTGCAGTCGTCAAGATGGCTCATGAGGAGTTGGAGAAAAGATAGCCGCAAATGTGGAACTTCATCGCTGAGGAAGCACGCAGATCTGATTTTATGTACATAGTATACATTATTAGCATTATATTTACTGAGTTTGGCCTCTTAATAACAGTGTCTTACCTACATTAAGCCACGTTAAGCGTTTTTCACGTTAAGCGATTTAGAATGTCCCTGCTGAAGTTGACCTTGTGTTAATGGTCGTGTAATAACTTCAGTATGCTGGTAATAAAAATTTTTTGTAAGTGTGTCTATAATGTGATATGCTAAACTGATTTTATTGCGGGTGCCGGTTCTATTCTAAGCAGGTCGGGTGCGGATTTTATTTAGTGTTGTTGTCGGAAAACGGGTCGGATGCGGTTTTAAGCACTGTGGGTACGGGCGGGTGCGGGTTTACAAAATCAGACCCGTGCAGGACTCTGCCTCATAGTAACACAGTTTGTTTTATTAAGTTAGGACCTATACATACCATTACTACAAAGCGTGAAGCAGCTCTGACAAACCATTAGCACGACTGCTGTGCATCAAGCGCACAAAGTTAAGTATATTTGACTAATAGCTTTTTCTGCTGTATTTGTTGCACTTAATTTTGGAAAAAACAAACAAAAAAACAATGCTATAAATTTCAGAAACATGCAACAAATTATATAGTGTCTTATCAAAACATTCCTCACACATCACAATGATGGTGTTTTGAAAACTTCACGCATCACTTGCATTTTCTGATCGGAGAGCTATCAGAACTTAGGAGTATGCGATATTGACGACAAAAAAAAAAAAAAAATTCAGGGATTCTCTCGATAACGACAATTCACCCTTCGCCATGAGTTTGATTGACAGGCGCTATCGGACCAATCAACTCGCCAAATCTGCCGTTTTGTCCGACAAAGCAGTCAGGAGAGTTAGTAGATTAAGTCAACTTGGTAGTCAGTGGACTTGAAAAACGTCTTTCCATGGTCGAAACAGTTCTTTTAGTGTTCAGTCACATTAATTTGATTCTTATCAATGAACTCGTGAAGGAAGAGATGAACGGTCCACGAGCAGCTTTAACTGAGGCGCTACAGTGATCAAGACACATTAAAGAGCCACAAAATGGTATTTGTTTAAATTTCTTAAATTACAACATTTTAAAGTTGAGACTGTTTCATATCAAAAGTAACGTGCTGTCCAGTCTGTCGGCGAGTTGCCAGTGTTCTCTTTGCTCCGTGATGTATTCTCTCTATGTGAGAACGTGTGTTTGTGTGGCGTGAGAGCGCCATGGCTTGTCAGACATATACTAACAGTAACTAAAGGGGCATTGAGCTTTGCATTGAGCTTCCATAGGAATGAACAAACACGTCAGTGGACACACACTGTGCAGCTGTGAATGAATGACAGTGTGGCTATGCGTATTTTACTTTCGGTTTAGAATTAGCACCAATTCGGGGGCGGGTTGCTTGAATGGTGGGCTCATTAGCCTATTATCTTTAATGAAAAACACAACAACAAAAAAGTACAATGTCAAACTCACTTAAATGAGCGCGTTTACATTTAGCTTTGAAATCAAATCTTCCTCTGTCATCTTGTCAGTCAGCTCCTCACTCTCATGTTAAATGAAATCTGTCTCCTGCTGCTGGGCTGTGCTGCAACTCTCGTTCAGCTCACGCTGTATTGAGCAGACACATTCAGTTTTTAATTGTAGTGTTGGTTCTCTAACTGAACCAAATGATTTTATTAGTATTTAAAAAAAAGCAAGTGGGCAAGTGATGTGTTGCAGCTGAACACCGACTATCACAGCAAGCCTGTGTTGGTACCTTTGACAGCAGACTCCCAAACCTTTTGATATTTTTCATATTCTGTGTGGTGGTAAGTTCGCAGCAGTGACAAATTGAATTTAAAATTGATTTTTACATTTCATGGGCATTTTTACCTTTATAAATAAATAAATGTTTTGATGTTTTAAACAATGTTGAATATTGATATTTTGGAAAAATGTAAAGGATTAGTTCATCTCAATATTTTACTCACCCCCATCTCATCCAAGATGTTCATGTCTTTCTTTCTTCAGTCAAAAAGAAATTAAGTTTGAGGAAAACTTTCCAGGATTTCTCTCCACACCATTGTCTTCCATGACATTTTCGACGTGATTGCGCAATCCCTGGCAAACCGCAGAGCAGCACGAGATGAGCAAATTAGGTAAAAAAAAAAATAATAATAAATATATAAATATATATATATATAACGATTTTAATAAAATAATGACACGGCACAAAGACACGATGCTGAATGATTAACTCCCGTCAAGCCAGTCACGAAAATAGTCTGCACACTTACTATGATATCGACGGTAATCTGCAGGCAGCACAAAGACACCTTTGAAGTGTTTTTTATTCAGCGATACCCGCCTTTCAATCAAATAACACCTTTCATTTTCTTCTTAAGTAAAAAATTTATATGTTCTTAAGAAAATACTTGAGCACTTCTTAAGAATTTTTCAAGAATTGCACTTGCCCAGGTGTTTTCGCATTCCAGACGAAACTTGACATGGTGCACCTGATTGTTGAAGCCACATTTGTATATTTTATTCCTCCTAAAATGGTAAAAATAAATAAAAATAAACTTGCAAGAGCTACTGCAACACACAACTTAGGACAGCACATGCGCATCAGCTGGTCTAGCCTGAAAAATAAGCTTTGAGTTTGTATATGCTATTTGAGCATAAGAAACAACATTTATAGGACAATTTACGTAAGATTTGTTGCTGATTTGAAATATGTTATTTAATTGTGAGTTCGGCAAGCAGTTTGAGATTTCAGGATTCCACCATTCAAATAGATAGGACTTGGATGCCAGAAATATGGCCAAGTGAACAGACTTTCCTTGAAAGGGACTTGCTCTTCATTAAAAAAATAAAATTTACAAAATGTTTGTTTAAAGCTAGCCATGTAAAAAAAAATATGATAAAGAATGCATTTAAAATGTCTACTCGTTATCAGCTTGTGCCATGTGTCTGATGAAACTAATGTGCAAAAAAAATAAACACTGTCACCACATTATTGTGTTGAAGAAGCGCTGAGGGAAGACAAGAATTATTCAGCGGAAACTCCGCTAAGAGGGTGGGGACTCTTGTAAATGCTGCCACAAAACCTGCCCACTTCCTGTCAAGCTTACAGCACTGTGACTGTAAACCTAATAGAATGACTGAAACAAAAAGATAGACAGTTCATATCATTCAACACAGAAGTCCTGAGGATTGACGGTCTTTTCAAAGGCCACATCAAGCGGCTTGTATTGAAGCCATGCAAACGGAGCAGATGTCTGTCAGGTCAGGATGAGACTGTGGCGAGCACCACGCTCATTCATCAAGGGTTAGCAGCGCTCCTGCTGGGCTTGCAATGCTAGCTCAAAGGGTACAACAACTCCTTCAATATTTAAGCAGACAAGCTAAAAAGACAGTGGGAGGAATGAGAGTCATGCTGTTGCCAGTTGTGTAGAAGGTCTAAGAAAGCCTGCTGTGAGGCACAACTCGATCCATGTTTGTTAACAAGCTGTGAACTATTGCTACCAGTGACATTTAACATGCTGCCCAGTAAGAGTGGCTACTGACAGCTCTGTTCATCCAAAATGCCAAACAAGCTATAAATATGCTCCAAACAGGTCTCAAAAAAAGACACGTTTGTACTTTAGAGTTTTGAAAGGTTATCGGACCTTCATATAAAACAGTCTTCATGTTAGTTAACAATGAAAAAGGTTTCAGACTTGCCAAAACCTTGAAGTGTCTAATATCCATCTTCTGTGAGCAGCATAAATTCTACTTAAGAAATCATCACAGAGAGGATCAACTGTGACTGAACAAAGAAACGAGCGCATAAAAGATCAGCATTTCGTAAGAAAATAGAATGAGGATGAAATTCAAACAGTTCTATTTAATTAAATTTGCCTGAATGGAGATGTTGGTTTTGGCAAAGGCAAATCTTCAGCCTAGGCATGAAGCAGTTACTGAAAACAAATCAAAATTTGCTAATTTAACAGATGGCACAGCAAAGCAGCAACTTACTATAACTTCTTAAAAGTAACTAAGTGTTTTGAACTCCTGGTTCGTGAAACTTAAACCACTGACTGACTGTAAATGTGACGACATGTAGCCTAGTTACAGACCTGCAAGTTTTTTTTATGTAACGATATTTAAACATATCAAGTAGATGGATAACTTTAGAATATAGCGGGCCCTTGAGAAAATGCACAGAAAGCTAAATAAAATAGGCTACATGAAATCTATCCATATCCAATATCTCATGTTTACTCAAGTTGTTTTGCTCACATGTGTGACCCTTACCAGAAAACCAGTCATAAGGGTCATATCAAGGTTATCTGAAAGCTGAATAAATAAGCTTTCCAATTGATATATGGTTTGTTAGGATAGGAAAACATTTGGATCAATTTGAGAATATGGAATCTGAGGGTGCAAGAAGAGTCTAATTGAGGAAATCCACCTTTAAAGTTGTCCAAATGAAGTCCTTAGCAACGCATATTACTACTAATAATAATTGATATATTTACGGATGGAAATTTACAAAATATCATTATGGAACATGATCTTTACTTAGTATCCTAATGATGAAAAATCTATAATTTTGACACATACAACGCATTATTGGCTATTGCCACACATATACTCGTGCAACTTATGACTGGTTTTGTGGTCCAGGGTCACACTTATTTAAAATTGTCCCAATGTAGCAAACCAATGAAATGCCCATACAGGTATAATAATAACAGTGATTCAATTGTGAAAGAAATGTTACAGTGTTATATTAAGAGGCCAGGCCTATAATTAACATGTCCAATAAATATGTAGATAAGAGAAGGTCAAAGCAATAAAAACAACCTTGTCACAGTTTCAGGATTTCAAACAACTAATGTCCCGTCTCAAATAAGCTACAGCCAAAAAATAAAAAACGTTTAATGTTAGTGAAATCTCTCACCTTAATTATGCAGATACCCCAGACTATAAAACATGTCCTGACTTGTTCCCACTTGGCAATTTTTCAACTTTACAAGCATGTCCCGTCTCAGACAACAAGGCATAAGCCACCGATCAACACCTGTACGGTTTCCTTCTATTGATTACACAGGAGCAGGACGAGAACAGGTGGAGCATGAAGCCAGGTGACTCATCGAATACTACACATGGCACCTGAATACAACATCTTGGATCGTGTCAAGCATATTTCCCGTAAGGGAACCGGTTTAATTCAGATTCCCCCATACGTCAGCCTACCTGTTCTACGAGCATGGCATTTAAAAACTATCGGCTTACTAGCCAGTTTACTACGCAGTTCAGGTCTCATGCTGGATCATCAGCTTACAGTTTAACCATGTGCTGGATAAAGGAGTGATCAAAGACACGGGTCGGCTTCAGGGGATTACCATATGTTAGGTTCACAGTTAAAATAAAGCCAATTACAAGCACGTGAATTTGGAAGGGTTGTGATCTAAAATGAAGGACTCCAATCTTCCACGCTTTGCATTTCAACCGAGCCACTGAAATCAGGAACATTCTGGAGTTCGACGATAAAGCGTTATCTGACAGTTATTAACATTAGCTCGCTGGCTAACAATTCAATCTCACCCTCTCTGAACCCCACAGCCGGTCAAATAGTGGAACACGACCAAGTATTCATTATTTATTATGTTCAGACACAGAATAAACCATATGTCTAAATATACAGTTAAAATTGTAACGGCAAATAAACTGTCTGAGTAACTTCTTGACACGGTCTCTGGCTGATGATGAGACCGCTAGCAAGTGGCTAGCCAGCGCAGTACAAGACAGCTAGAAAGCCCGAGGAGAACTCCAGACCCTTCATAAATCAAGCTATATAGGAATGAGCAACAAACCGCCCTTGACCCGGTTAAAACCGTACAGCCGTTCAAACAAATAAAAGACGATAATGGAGTTTCCGTTCAAACGTACGCGGGCAAATGGCTGCCACACTCGCGAGCTCCTTCACCGGCTGAACGCGAGCTTTCACGGCTACACTAGAAACAGTCAAACAAACGTCTCGGGTAATCGTTTTTAACATCTTTCTGCCATATTAAGAGACGGAAGGCGAGAGGTAATAGGGGGATACTTACAACGAACGGGCCAAACATTGAAATCCCTTGGCAATCCCCGGAGAAAGTGCACGTAGAGCCGTAAACGCTTTGAGGGTGAAGTCGTATTTGTCGTCCTCACTGTGAAAACTGAATTGAGATGAACTGAAGGGGCGGAGCCAATGACTGCGTCATCTTTGCGCAAGAGCCTGTTGACGTTTTAAGAGGACTTGTGGATTTGATTTACCCATTGATTACCCAGTGATATACATTACTTTGTCAAATTTAAAGGTGATATTGATTTTAATTGCACTGTTTGTGACAGTCGGTTGATTTGTTTTGGTGCTGCCCATTCTAAGACCGTTTTTTTTTTGTCAAAATGTTTGTGATTTTATTACAAAGAATATTGATGGTCATTTTGTGTCGTTCTGGATTTTTTTTTTACTCTTTTGGCTGTAAAGACAGGCCAAGCACATTCAGTTTATATAATACATTTGTATTATTTTAATGGCAACATTTCATGTTTACAAATGTAATGTAATCCCTGTTTTATGTCTTTCAAGAAAGAGCCGGAGCCTTATATTGACGATTTTCTATTAAGAAAAAAAGTTAAAACGTAGAACATTTGTAAACGCTTGTAGCCTATATGTTCTTATAAAGACCTGCATTAAGATCCATGTGCAATTATTTGTGACATTTATGTCTTTTCTTTTCAAATATCTGTAAGAAGATTTTTTGTTAATACATTTTTAAGAGGATTTTATTAGAAATATTGTTTATTTAATCCAAGAATATATATTTACAAACACGTTATTCCAATACTTTGTGGAACATTACATATTGTTTAATTAATCCAAGAAAATGTATTTACGAACACTTTATTTCAATATTTTGTGGAGCATTAAATATTGCTTAATTAATAGCCTATGTATATACCTATATATAAAATAAGTACTGGATCAAACTAATTCATAATTGTGCTTATTGATGTATGTAATTCAGATGTGTATATATTAGATTTGAAACTGTTTTGAATATTAGCTAAATGTAGACCAAGGTGGATGTATGCTTACAGGTGTGATATTTTGATCCAGGTGATCCTTCTTGTAAGTGACACCGAAATGGATGCAAACTCCCCCTAGTGTTGTTAGTCATATTTTCTTTAGATAGGTGGATGTCTGGAGCAGAACAGCTTCAAGGATGTTTTTGAATATACTGATGAAATTGTGAGTGTGTAATAAAGCTTTGATTGTTGTAAATATGTGGGCTCAAGTATTATTGCATAAAATCTGCCTCTGAGAATGATTTCAAGATGAGGTTTTACTTCAAGGGATTTATCCCGGCCCACCTCATTATTCAGCTCTATATGTATTGAATAATACCTGAATTTGACTTGTCAACATCCAATCTATGATTACTAGCTCCTTTGGTCTTACTAGGGAGAACAACAAAAAACACTCTTGATCAAGAAAGTCTTTATTGATGTTGCATCTGTACTGTCAAGTACTTGCAGATTTTGTACGAGCTGACAAAATATGTTCAATCAAAGAGTGCATTTAATACCCAAAATGGATTGCATCAAGTGAATGCAATGAGACAAAAAAATCTTATAGATTGATAGATACATTATAAAAGAAAGAAAGAAAAAAACAATGGTAGGTGTATTACAAACTCCTTGATGCTGTTAAATATAAGGTTATTTGTACGTTCAGGATTTCGGCGTTTGGACATTCCTTACTGGACTATCTCAAATGTATAAATATGCCTTCATTAAGTTCATGTGCAAATGGGATTGGTTGTTTCTTTTAATTTGATTGATAATGAACAAATATCCCGTGGAACAGAATCAAGGCTTTTTTCCTAGTTTGTTTCGAACGACAAAAGGAAGACACATAGTCGAAGCAGATTTGAGATATTGCAGCACAACAAATTTTTAAAATCTTCAATCCATTGCACACAAACAATATACACTCATCATAGAAAATAATGGTCACAGTGTTAATATACTGTACAATAAAAAGGTCACCAAATACATGCTGAAATAGGAAAGATCTGGTGCCATTCCAAAGGGAATAATTGCCATTTGAAGCAACAAATGTCATGTAACCGTGTACGGAAAGGTTAAGATCAGTGAGTGAGTGTAAGTACTGACACTCTTTTAGTCTGAGAAGAGAATTTCTTTCAAGAGGGACTTCAAGCCTCCTTTGCTATTTTTCAATCACTTCAGTAAATGTGCATGGAACAATTTGAGGATGTTTATATGTGGAACCTTTCATAAACACCATAGGAGCAGTGCTATCACAGTGTGATGTATCCAAATGTATAACTTCATAAATGTATCATCTTTTGTCAAAACGTAAAAGATTAGGACATGCATCGACTCATGTTAGTGTCAATTATGTCTGTGACATTACAAGTCAATCAGTGGAATGGGAAAATTAATATGATACAAAACAATCAGTCAAATGTGTCCTTGTAAAAGCAGCAATGAGAAAAGAGTCATAGAATGTAAAAACGTCTAGAGTACACAACGCAGTAGTTTGGATTTGTGGTGGAGAATTGATTTATTACCAAAAAAAAATAAATCAGATTTATATTTTCATACTCTCAATCTATTAGTAGTCCCTTACTCACCAATGTACTGTAGGCTATCCTAAGATTTTGATGAGAAGCTATACATTATGTATTAGCTTTGACATGATTTTTAAAGTATGAAATTAGTGTCACAGGAATTGCATTTTTGTTTTTTTTGTTTTAATGCAGGCACTGTCATACAGCTATCCTTTTGAGGCCTTCAGGATCGCTACTGATTCAATCCTGGCAATGTTTTGAGCAATGAACTCTTTAAATCAAGTAATTTTCTTCTTAAAGACTCTCAAACACAATGTAGTTGTCGCAGAAACAGACAGATTAGCACATACTTTTTGCTTTAACACAGTAAATCAAACAAAACATATATACCTAATGACTAAAGCAGATAGATATTCACCTGTCTGGTATTAGAAAAATAGCAAAATATGGAACTGAGGATTATTCTTTAAATTACGGATGTATTTAAACATACAAATACAATAACAATGTTGTATAGAATGTCTGCATTCTAAAATCTGCAATGTGGCACCAATCAAGTAGCCTGTGTTATATGAAGGAAAAGATATAGGTGAATTTGACTGCAACCAGGGGAACATACAACCCCAGAGTCAACGTGATGGAGCTCAATGGGAGCATTTGGCAATGTGCGCAGTCACACGGGTAAGTCTTTAAATGGTTGCCTACACATTGCAAAGTACTTAATAGTCTGACTGCGATAAACAACAACTACAACAACATCAATAAAATAACACCATTATATCAACATCAACAAAAATAGCATAACAGTTATAATAAAATTATCATATAGGCAGAAAATAACAACACTTAAAAGTAAAACAATGATCAAATCAGACATTTGAAAGAGAGGGTTAAAACAGAGACACAGCATGAATTCTCCTTCCTCTGCTTCGAAACTCAGCCTCTCCGTCGTTCAGTAAGTCTTTCTTGTCATCTAGTTGCTGTTATTACAGATGTTTCTGCAGGGCACTCGAGCAAGCAATTCTCCGCTGAGACGGACCGTTATGTGGGGCACAGGAGGAACCCTGAGAAGGACGAATGGATGTACTCAGTGGAGTAGAGCCCGTT
The DNA here is from genome assembly GCA_023566225.1 of Romanogobio albipinnatus. Lineage (NCBI taxonomy): Eukaryota > Metazoa > Chordata > Actinopteri > Cypriniformes > Gobionidae > Romanogobio > Romanogobio albipinnatus. Next base: position 14,399,735 of record CM042261.1, on the reverse strand, counting down.
TGCTTGGTCAGAGGGCATTTGCACCCAAACCTGGTCATTCTCCTTCAGCTCCAGTACCGCACTACCTGATGCCTGGTCCATATAGCCCTTTTTGTATTCATCATAGGTGTATGTGGCTGGCACATTGTTTTTATACAGTGCCACCCACAGGCTGGTTCCCTTTACATGTACATGATAAGCAAAATAGTAGACTCCAGGCAGTGGGCTTGTGAAGATGCCTGTGGCAGGGTTGTAAGCATTTTGCCCATTGTACAGAGTTCTGTCGAATTTGATTGGCATTCCAGATGGTGGAAATGGTGTTGTCAAAATGGCGGTAAAAGCAGGAGCAACGGAGGCAGAGAGCTCGGCCTTACCATAATGCGGCTTCTCACCATTTGGTTTTGAAATAGATTCTCCTACTATAGTTGGCCCTTGAACCGCTAACTGATTTAGATCACCGTTAGTGGGGCCGGGAGGCCCAGGAGGTCCAGGTGGACCTGGAGGGCCCTGCATTCCGCTAAGTCCAGGGGAGCCAGGTTTTCCTGGCGGTCCCTGTGGACCAGACATCCCCTTGTCTCCAGGCTTTCCAATTCCTTGGGGCCCTGGTAGACCTTGTTCGCCTTTCAACCCTGGAACACCCTGAGGTCCCATATGACCAGTAGGGCCTGGGAGTCCAGGAATTCCTGAATTGCCACGTGGCCCAGGTGGGCCTGGAAACCCATTCTCCCCTTTTGGACCTGTTCCCCCAATCAAACCAGGATTTCCTGGCAAACCGATGTGACCTGGTTCACCTTTAGGTCCAGGTTTGCCCGTGGCCCCGTTGAGACCAGGAGTGCCCTTATCCCCCTGGAGGCCAGGCTTTCCTGCGAGCCCACTGGGACCCTGATCTCCTCTGAGCCCTGGCAAGCCTGGAGGTCCTTGTGGGCCATTATCTCCCTTTAGACCAGACATCCCATGTTTCCCTGGAAGACCCATAGGACCTTGTGGACCTGGAAGGCCTGGCTGTCCAGTTGGCCCTATATCTCCTGGAAGACCTTCCATCCCAACTTCTCCTTTGTCACCAGGGGCTCCTTGTAATCCATTAGGCCCTCTGTCTCCTTTTTGTCCTACAAGCCCAGGTTTACCATAGCCAGGGGGTCCAGGAAACCCAGGAGTCCCTCTGGGGCCAGCATCACCTTTTGGGCCTAATGAGCCTGGAATACCTGGAACACCATCAAGTCCAGGTTTTCCCAAACCAGGTGCCCCCGGCTGCCCTTGTAGCCCAGGGACACCAACATCCCCTGGGACACCGTGATCTCCTGGAACTCCTTTATCTCCTTTTGGCCCCACTGGCCCAGGCAGCCCATCAAACCCTGGTTTACCCAATCCAGGAACACCTGGAGCTCCTGGAGGTCCTTGAAGGCCACTTGGTCCCCTGGGACCTATTGGACCTGGCTTTCCATTGCCATTTTCTCCTTTAAGTCCTCGATCACCAGGAATACCACGTCCACCTTTAGGCCCTGGATCACCTCTTGACCCTGGAAGGCCTTTAGTCCCAGGTAAACCTGGTTTACCATTCAATGACAGACCTGCTGGCCCAGGTACTCCTGGCTGACCTTGAAGTCCCCGTGGGCCTGGCTCTCCACGAGGACCAACCTCGCCATTGAGTCCTGGAAGTCCTTTAGGTCCTAATTTTCCTGGTAAACCTGGTAGCCCTGGTTTTCCAATCCCAGGAAATCCTGGAGGCCCTTGAGGACCTGTCTGGCCATTAAGACCAGGTTTTCCTAAACCTGGTTTCCCTGGTAATCCAGAAGGCCCAGGTGGTCCCCTTGGTCCTGGCTTCCCTTGAGGACCTGGCTCTCCTTTTACGTCCACCATGGGTGGAAACTCTGCAATAAATGAAAGAAAACAAAAAATAGAGGCCGTGATTAAACTTCATACCTAAGATCCTAGAGGAAGAGTTTGTAAATGTGAGAATTTATTGTCAATGACTCTTTACCATCATACACATTTTTGTTTGGTTTCATGTAGAGGGAACATTTAAGTACTAGTAACACTACAAATATGCATTGTGTTTTACTCCACATCACGCTCAAGCGTCTGCTCAATGACAGCTACGCAGGTATGCAATGAAGGCCTACAGGAAAAATGAATGTGTTTATGGACAAAACATAAACAAAGGACAAGGACAAAATTCTCAACAGCATTTGACCTCACTGGAATTTCAGCAAGGGAACTGCAGTGACGTATTTGCCAGCCATGTTTGGACAAAATAACCATCATACTATGCAAATCAGGAAAACACAAGTAAAGTTGCATTCACTTCAGTTCTCAACAAATGTAGAAAAATGAGTTCAGAGTTCTGCAAAATGGTTGTTCCACTGATCTTACAGTGTACCGACATATTCAAAAGTACATGCAACTCAATTGTGAGAGATAGAAATCTTTGCCTACTCTTTAGACAAACTGGTCAATGTGCCAAATTATTTTACCTTCAAAAACACAATAACACACATAAACTGTTTCCTAGTATATGGACTATTAGTCTATTTAAGTTCTAAAGTATTTTGTGCTCAGAATATATACATTTTTACATCCTCATCTGTAAGAGTATTAGAAAGGCATGCTCTAACTGTGAAGCGCCCTCAAGTGGTACAATAATTTATTGCATAGGCCTAGACATTCAGCATATGAGCTCAACAGGTTAAAAGGGATGCTTTAGATAATTACATTACACTTTACATAAATATATATTATTTTGTTGGTTCTGTAAATTCTATTCACTTACTACATTTACATTTATGGGGGAGTTGAGCAGTCGTGGCCTAATGATTAGAAAGTCAGACTGCTAACCCGAAGGTTGCAGGTTCGATATTCAAAATGGCTGCCCACTGCTCTGGGTTTATGTGTCCACTGTTTGCAATGTGTGTCTGTGTGTTCACTACTCACTGCTCCTAACATGTGTGCACTAACTTGGATGGGTTAAATGCAGAGGACAAATTCAGACTATGGGTAACCATACTTGGCCTTCACATTTCACTCACCCACAATGACACCCATTTTATTTCCAGTTAGTTATGTTTTATTCAGTATGGTTTTTTTTTAATGAAAATTGGATAAGCACTGTGTAATATGACAGACACTTCTCAAACAAACTCCTCGTTTCAAAAAATCAAAAAGTGCATGTCTTCCATTGTCCACTAGATGGTAGTAAGCACACAGCTTTTCTTTAGAGATTTCTTGAGATTTTGTTGAGTCCTAATTGATCATAAAGGTCTCCTATACACATCACTTTAGTGATACGTTTAAATTCTACAAAAAGTACATTCATTGCAGTTTTAATTACATGTTCCTCCTTAAGAAGTGCAAAAGCATTGACGTAATTGAAAAGAACTGTATCACGAGACCTGTCCCAATCCCAAGGTAAATGTAGGTACTTTTGAAAGAAAAAGTATAAAAACATACCCTATATAAGTCAAGTATTGGTCTATAACTTACAATGGTCTATAAGTCAAGTACCAGATGCTGAGAGAAGCAATCCTTCCCAAAAGGCCAATCACAAGCAATCTTTATCAGTATACAACATTAACAATCAGCAGAGGAATGTACACAGACAGTGTTGTCTATACACACACATTTACACAAATATATAATCACATTTAGGTCACTGATTTTGATCATTTAGTATTCAAGTTACACAATTTATAGCACTTTAGTGTTTAAAACTGTTTATATATATTTTTATTATTATTATTATGGTTTTATTTTAATTTGTCTAAATAGATACTAGTTACCCTATTCTTATAAACGTCATTTGAAGAGTATGTAAATGAACCATGTAAATCAGATAGGTGAGTCCAGAAATATCCCAGTTGACATTAAAGGGATAGTTCACCCAAAAATAAAATTCGGATATAATTTACTCACCCTCATGCCAATACAAAAATGTATGACTATGCTTTCTGAGGAACACAAAGAAAGAAAGAACACAAAGAAAGTTTCAACTGTTTTTTTTAATTACAGTTTGGAAATACAACAACACATTCTTCAAAATATCTTCTTTTGTGTTCCAAACAACACTAGGGTGAGTAAATGATGACCAGTTTTTTCTCTTTGTGTAAACTCTCCCAAAGAGCTGAACTATCAGCAGCAGTTAAACCAGTCACATCTTGGCACTTCAGAACCTTATACAATCTCCTTTCTTTGCAGTATGTTATCCTTCTCCCTTTACCTGTGAATCTTTAGCACATCACAACAAACAGCTTTCCATCTGACACCGATCCTGGATTTCTCATCAGCCCAAGGCTCTCTTGACCCCTCCTACTTGTTTCAGGCGCTGTTTTGACACACAGACTTTGATTCTCTGCAGGTTTGGACTATATGGACCTGTGATATACTGCTCCGAAGGGAGGTGACTTCACCCCACCCTGTCCCTCTTTCTCCTCTAGTTTCTCCTCCTCTGACACACTCACAATGCCCTCTCGTATATATCATAGAGGGGAGAAGAGTCAGTGAACGGCAAACCGTTCTTGTCCTCTCTCATTGTTCATCTCCAATGCTCTCAGTCTGACAAACTTCTGGCTCAACTCCCTGACTCTTTTTCAGCCTGAAGAATCTCATTCATCCAGGACTTAAAAAAGTGAATACACTATACTGTTGTGGCACTTTTGTGAAAAAATATATATACATTTCAGCTTTTAAAATAAAATTAAAGGGTTAGTTCACCCAAAAATGAAAATTAGCCCATGATTTACTCACCCTCAAGCCATTCTAGGTGTACATGACATTCTTCTTTCAGACGAATAAAATCTAGGTTCTATTGAAAATGTCATGGCTAATCCATTTATAATGGATTTATAATGCATTATAATGGCAGTGAATTGTTGCCTCGTTTATGAAGTCCATAAAAGTGCATCTATCCATCATATAACTGCTCCACACGGCTCCGGGGGGTTAAAAAAGGCCTTTTGAAGCGAAGTGGCACGTTTGTGTAAGAAAAATATCCATATTCAAAACTTTATATACTAAAATAACTAACTTCCGGCGGATTGCTGTACGCAATTCGACTTACGGCGAAAGAGTAACCCCTGACACGATGTATAGCATCGCAAGCTTTGACGCCTCTCGCGGATAGTGCTAGGCAACAAACTCATCCCCTCTTCTCTTATATCGAAATCCTCCGCCATTTCTCTTTAAAAATTCTCGTTTTAGACTCTAATTCATGACAGGTGTTTTGTTTTTCTCTATCCTCTGTGCTTCTGCGTTTGTCAATACACATGCATCAAGGGTCAAGGGTGACTCTTTCGCTGTAAATCAATAGTTTAGTGTATAAAGTTTTAAATATGGATAAGTTTCTTACACAAACGTGCCACTTCGCTTCAGAAGGACTTTATTAACCCCCGGAGCCGTGTGGAGCAGTTATATGATCGATAGATGCACTTTTATGGACTTAATAAAGGAGATAATTCACTGCCATTATAATTCTTGGAAGAGCCAGGACTTTTTTAATATAACTCTGATTTTATTAGTCTGAATGAAGACAGTCATATACACCTAGGTCCTAGGAGGACTTGATAGTGAGTAAATCATGGGCTAATTTAAATCTTTGGGTGAACTAACCCTTTAAATTGTATTTTGATGCAAAAAATGTGTCGTATTCACTAACCTCCTGAAAACCAGTTTAACCAGCCATTCAAATTCATTCAAATGTGTTTCTATGAGTGAGTCATTGTTTTTGAATAAATCGTGTGATTTATTCAAATGACTCACTCATAAAGACAGTCACTTGTTTTGTTCCTGAATAAATCAGCAGTCTAATGAATGATTGAAATAAGTCACTCATAAAGACACTTACTGGTCACTGAAGTCACTGAAAAATTCCCACTGACACATACAAAGAGTAAAAAGTCTCTGACCAGAACTAATCTTATTTAAAAATAAAATATGCATTTTTGAAGCATGTTGATGTTTTTTTTCTTTAAGAAATTACTAAGAAAATAATTGTATTCAGACACATTAAATGGATGAATGGGCGGATGGGGAATCTAGTTAGATGTAATTATGTATACATAGATGATTTTGCTAATTAACAACACTTACCAAGATACTGGCCCTTGCCTTCTCTGAAGGGTGGCCCAACAGGCCCCTTCATCATGGGCTGCACGTATTTCATCTGAGGCATGGGGGCGTAACCTCCACCCAGGACATGATTCCCCAGCATTAGCAGGACACAGAGCACTGTCAGCATTGTCATCGGCCTCTGAGATCACAAGCTTCCAAACTGCAAAGAAAGAAAGATCATTGATTAACTGATTTTGGACCAAACAACGTATTTACATCAGTCTTTTACCTCACAATCCTTTTGTTTTCCTTTTGAAAATTAGGGATCTGATAAAAACTGCAATTTTAAATGCCAAAAAAAAAACAAAAAAAAAAACAGGTTTACTGTGCTTGTTTGTAGGGCTGTTTATATATCAATATGGATATAAAATAATAATAATAATATTGTTTATAATATTGTTTCTAAATAAAATGATTAAAACACTAAATAAGGAATATTACTAAAATAAAAAGAGTATGCAGCTGTAAAATTATAATTTTAAAATGTATATTTATGACTGTTAATTTCTTTGAATGTTAAACCATCAAATTGTTATTTTGACGTGTGGAGCAGCATTTACAGCAAAACGAGCTGCTCTGAGACTGAACTGCTCACTCTGCAAAGGAACTCATAGTTTCACTCCGAAACATGCAACTCATACATTTATTTCATTAAATCGCAGCCTTCTTTCTAAGATTTCACAAAGCCATAACGTGATTTCGGTGATTTTCGTTTGTGCAGTCCTAATGCTGGGCAGAGGTGTAAAGAGAAAACCATATTTGAGTAAAAGTACAGATACCTTACAGCAAAAATGACTCTATTACAAGTTACAAGTCACCAATTCCAATACAACTCGAGTAAAAGTCTTTGAGTATCTGATTTGCACAGTACTTAAGTATATTACTCATACTGAATGTAGGCTCAAAGATGCACTAGTGCACCTAAAAGACATAGACATTACACCTAAAAGACATGAGGGACAAAATGTTGTTTCAAACTTCTTTTCACCCCTAAGTGAAAAATGAAAAAGAACTTTGCTGTGAGTATTGGGGCCATTATTGCATAATATTTCATCTCCTGTTAAAGGCCAAGTTCTTTTACTCCATGTTCTTTATTTTTGGATACCTGATTGAGCATTCAGTTTCTCTTCACGCTCCCGTTTATATTGGCTTTACCTATGTGCTCGATAGGATTTCAAAGTCCTACGCCAGTCAGCGTTACTGCTAGTAGTTGTAATACTGAGTGACAGTGGCGTACATAAATGTGCTAGCCTGATCAGTGACGCCTGGCACGTAACATAGCACATGAAAGTTCTTCTCAGCTACCACATGGGCTACAAAGCACTGAGAAAATAACCCCTAACGCCGGTCCAAAACTGAAAAAGCAAAAGTAAAGACCATCGTGTTAAACTTTAGAAGTGAAATGTTATTTTAGGCCTTGTTTCAGTACTTTGTGGAAAAATCACAGAATCTTTGGGTTCAGTTTTTGGGTTTAGACTAGCAGCCTTGTCAAAGGTACATGGTCTCACTCAAGGGCGTGCGGAGATGCTTACAATAAGAGCCAGGAGGATCTTCCTACACGGCTGGCCGTCGGATGGGTCACCGGGTAGAGTTACTGACCCCATACAAGTTACACCTGGGCGATGAGGTATGGATGCCAAAGCCTAGGTAGGGCTCAGTGCCTCAGCGTTTGTTTAACCAGTCATTCCCCAAGACAGCTGCAGCTGTTTGCTTTAATTTACTGCAGGAAGGAATGATAATTTCATCCTCATGTTACTCGCTCCAAATATTTACACAGGTTTGATCAGGTGCACGGGAGAGGCTGGCTGGGAGAAGAGGGTGCTGATGGCATCATGTTGGGGTTCAACAGTGGGGATATTGAAGATGTCAGATTACTTCGGTCTGTCTGCTGTCTGTTCTTGCATTCTCTTGAGTGCTTGACACGGTTTGAGATTTGGAACAGGGGGTTCATTTATGAAACGCTCTTAAAGGGGATAGTTCACCAAAGATTGTCATCATTGACATAAAAATAATGTTGTTTCAAACCTGTATGACTTTCTTTCTTCTGTGAAACATAAAAGAAAATGTTGCGATTTTCTTTTCTCCATACAATGAAAGTCAATGGGGTCCAGTGTTGTATTGGACCCCCTGACATTCATCACATGGGCAAAAACTGTTAAAAAAAATTCTTCCAATTATTCCTTTTTTGTTGTTGTCACGATTCACCAGTGAGAGTGCCCCTGATTACCACCTGAGGGCACTCCATCTCGGACTGTCAATCCATCAAAGACTACATTACCCATAATTCTTTGCCCGGACTCATCATCACTCATTGTTTACACCCGTGTCTCATTACCCTGTTTACCTCACCCTATAGCCTGGTTATTTCAGTCATTCTTTGCAAAGTCTTGTCTAGTGTAACACTGCAATTCTGAGCGTTCTGCCCGGTTTCATGTCTTTTGGTTTTTGGATTTCTAGCCTGTTTCTGGATTATTCTTTGCCCGTGTTCCTGCTTGTGGATTACCCTCTTAATAAAGCTGCGTTTGGATCCTCAACCTTTGTCTCTCGGAGCAGATCCATTAGACACAGAAGGTTTATTAAAGTGAAGCAAGTATAAATACAAACACTTTACTTTAGTAAACTAAATATTACATTTACCGTTTTATTATTTTATTTTATATGACCAGTGTTGGTAATTCTGGATGTCTAAATACAGCTCATTTTTATTCATTTTTATAAATATTAAATACATGATCTAATTAAATATATAATCTGGCACAAAATATTGCGATTACCACAGAAGAAGGAAAATCATACAGGTTTGGAATTACACTAATTTGAGTAAATTATAATAGAATTATTATATATTATATATAGAATTATTATTATATTATTATAGAATTATTATAATAGAATCATTTTTGGGAAGAATAAAAAACATTTTATATTTTAGTACATAAAATAAAAACAAAACAATTCTTAACAGATATTTTCTACCTTAAGTTACAAATATTTTGTGTTCCAAAATAACATTTTCAACATAACAAAATCATCATATCTTTTAAAAGTTAGGATAACCTTCAAAGGTAAGATGTTATAATCAAATATATCAAATATTAACACTATTACTATTGACTAATATTATACTATTAATAACACATATTACTATTTAGAACCTTTCTCTAAAGAATCTGACCTCAGGCATATTTATGACCAGTTGTGGTTCACTATACACCACACCTGGATGAACTGTCCTGTGCTCTGATTAACCGTGGCAGGTAGTTTATTGATTGAAACGTCTACCAATCCTTCACTTTTGAACACTGTGTTCTCCCAAGAGTGCTTAACCTGTGAAGCTTAGAGTCTGCTGATCTTCTGAATTCTGTCCAAAAGCACACTGACATCCTATCCGTGGCCTTCACAGTTCGCAGGTTTTGGTTTGCCGCTCTCAGTGGACCTGGCCAAGCCAAGACACATTCATAACCTACCTCACTTCCTATTTCAATGTGCTGTGACAGCTGAACTCTCTCTCGTAACCGCAGGTTTGAACACAGAAACTCACTAGTCAGCCCGACTGCATCTGCAAGCACGAGATCTACAGGTCAGCTCAACTTTCTCCACAGTGCCACAGCTCAGCAAGAGCCTCTTTAAATTCTAACCAAAGGTTAATGGTGCCCCTTTCTCAAATATAAACCATTTCCACAGTTTAAACAGTAAGAGTCTCCTGTAAGGATCATATCAAAGACTTTCCATGAATAGGGTACAAAATCATGTCTGAAACTCTTTAAAAAGTCTTTTTTCTTTTCAACAAATGGACAGCGAAAGAAGGTTTCTTTGATTTATTCTACGTATATGGGCTTTTACGATTTCTGTAAGGGTTAGTGTTGGATGTTTAAATAACTCCTGGGAAACCCATGAAATAGACTTTTGTCCACTCTAGTGGACATTAAATATTAGTGAATTTCTCTGACACCATACATGTCACAGTTTTAAGCACATTCATGGCTTTTCAGAGATACCAGATGTTTGGAGGTTTCACCAGGACAACAACTTCTCCTTGGTGTTTAAAAATGACTGACATTAATTTAGTGATCAAATGTAGCACTCTTATGGAAATATCTTTTAAATCGGATTCATTTTCAAATTGTTTATTATAAATCTCAGGAAAAAGTTATGGGGTTTCTAATCAAAATAGGACTTTCTATTACAAAGCAGGGCATTGATTGTGTACATGTCCACTATAGTGGACAACAGGACGTAAAATCATGTTTATTAGGCATTTTTGAGACACAACAAGTGAATAGGGAAAGAAATTACATCTCAATATTACTATGAAATATTAGATATTATTGCCTATATGTATTGTATTGAATGGGTTAACTTATGTATGCCCATTTTACCCACATATTGCATAAAGTAAAATGGTATATTAATTAATTCCGTTATATCTTTCATAACATAGTTGAGAATAATATTTAAACAAGTTTGGTTAGAAAAATCCTGAAACCTAAAAAGCGATTGAACCAATTGTTTTTGCTTATACATGTCATTTCATGTAATTTAATTTTTTTTAGAGTCCTGGAGTCCACTACAGAGGACAAAGCATAACATATGAATAAAATATAATTTTTCAAAAAATGATGCTCAAAACAATGTAATGACATGGAAAACAAAATACTAAATAAAAAAGATTCTGGGTCCCAAAAAAATAATAAAATTAAGCTTAAAATATTAATTTTCTGTAACTTTTCTGTAACTATTTATGTTTATTTTCTAGTAATTAACTAAATATTTTAATGTGTACACACACACACACACACACACTTTATACTATATATGATTCATATGAAGCTGTTTTCCTCATGGAGACCAAAAATGTCCCCTCAAGGAAAATTATTTTGAATATTGCCATCCATGTCCCCATAACATAGACCGCATTACCAGGACCCCCCCCCTCACACACACACACACTCCCACACCCCCACACACGCACACGCGCGCGCAAGCCAAAATCCCACCTTACATAGGGGCTGCTTTTCATGCAAGGCTAATTTTATGTCAAGTAATAGTACATCTATCATATTAAATAGTTCCTAAAAATGTGCATCTAATCAATCAATCAATCAATCAATCAATCAATCAATCAATCAATCAATCAATCAATCAATGGGGAGAGACACCAAAGTTGTGTATTGTGAAAAGTGTCTTCAACAGATACTCAAATTGCATGCGTTGGCCTACAAAGGCAGCATGCAAGTGGAAAGTTAACAACATTTAGTTTGTGCCTGTGTTGCATCAGTGGAAATCAAAAAAGAAAAGTATGGCAGAGCAAATGTCCATGTTAAACCACATCTGCAGGGAACCTGGTCCAACTGCAGCTCCTGGACTAGCTGGCCAGAGAGATGAGAAAAAAAGCCAGACATGGTCAGACTCACTGTTTTCCCAATCAGCAAGACTCCAAACAGGGCACTCTGCGCCTGTTTGTTTTGCCTAATTCACTGTGGTTCACTGGCGTTTCCCTCTTTTATCATTTTCGTTTTTATTGTTATTCTTACTGGAATTTCAGTTCAGGGCTCTGCTGGGCTCCGGCAGGACAATTTGGGGCTTTGCTCCGGCCTTGAAGCTCTTCTACACTGTATAGCGTAGTGTGATGCTTTTTTGCCAACATGAGCGTTGTACAGTTCTGTGGTTGCCATCTTATTTTACTGCCGTGTAAGTATGTGCAGTCCCAAAAACCATTAGCTAGTCTGTGTAATTAGTCACGTCTGAGCATCTGTATTTCTTGTGTCCCCCTAGTTCTCCCATGTAGCTGTTTCCCCGTCCAGGAAAAACACGATTACAGTCAAAGTCACAAGGAAAGCAGGGAGGAAAAGAGTAATAAAGAGAGACAGACAAACAGAAATGGGCAAAAACAGAAAGTGACTGAGAGCATTGGTGGTATTTAGCCAACTTGTTGAATAGTTGGCTGTCGTTGGTGGTGGTAGGGGGGCGGATGGCTGAGCCTTTCTTGGGGGCTGTGGTATTGTGGGAAGGATAATTTAGACGTTCTTAACAGCGTGCCTCGCTCTGAGCAGGCGTCTTAACACTCGAAACGATCAGAATCAGACATTACCCCTGTTCCACAGGCCGGTACAATCTGTTTATCTAATGTTTTTCTTGAAAAGCTCTGCAGACGCAGTAAAAAAGTCTCACGCAATCCGTCTGGCCAAGCGCTCGGCCATGCATGCGCACACTCTGTGTTTACAGCGCACAGCTGAGGTCTAAAACATAGATATGCACATAACAATGGGCGACTGCCAAATGTCTACAACACAAATACAATAAGAACTTCTGAATAACTAAAGCCAGTCACAACCATTGAAGGTAAAACCCTCAGAAAGAACAATAAAAAAGGAGAAATTTGGCAAAAGGTGGTGATGCTTTATCTAAAACAGATTTATAAGGAAGCACTGAAGTCAGTTGCACATTTGAATTTACGGTAACAGCTACCAAAAATCAAAACAGAAATAGTTTTAAGAGCAGAAAGAGAAATAAGGAAGCATTTGCCCCAGACATTACAATTTTTATGGCTTTCCCATCGGCCTCCAAATCAGAAAATAACAGAAAAATAATTCCCCAAGACCAAAAATGAGCTTTAAAAGCATTTCCATGTAATTCACCTCTAATCAGTCCTGTGAAACTCAAGCAGAAAGTGGACTGTTCTCATACAGGTCCTTGTACGAAAACAGGAAAATAAGAAAAACACATAAAGCATTACTTTTCGCTATACCACTTACTCTTACTGCATGCTGGCAGAAAATTAGGCAAAACATTGCAGGGGCCAAAACCTACTCGCAGTAATCTCTAAAAACAACACGACAGCTCAGGTGGTAACCAAGACACCAAAACTGAGTGAGCCACAAGTAAACAGTTCAAAAGAAAGCTATTCCCACTATTCATCACCTAAAACAGATGTCTCTTTCCATGATGTCTGAGAAATATACACTTCAGTTCTCCAATAGAACCCAGAAGCAGCGTGTAAGACCTCTCAGGTGTGCAAGTTCATATCAACATTGTTGATAAAGCAAGACGAGTATATAAACAAGACAAACATTAATGTTAAAAAGTAATTAGGGCTAAGTATGACCAAACAGAAGAGGCTCCGTGACAGACAGATCGTTTACACGGCTGGTAAATGTGCTAATTATGTTGGGCAAGAAATCCAAACGTTCGCCTATCATTCATCGACCTCAAACATCGCTTATCAATTGAAAGTAAGTAGCAGCCAAACGTTAGCCACTTTAAATGCCTGCTCGCTATAATGTTAACCTAGATAAATGTGAGCTATTATTATTACAGAATTTTAATGCATGACATATTTAAATTAACATGCATTTATCTCTATATGCACATTCATTATACTGCAGAGATGAGGAATCAGCGTTGTCAACTTTATCTTTGCGGCCGACTCAGAAAACAATAGGCTATTAAATGGGTAATTCAATAAAACTTGCCTGTCTAATATGCAGTAGAAAGGCGATTTTCTTTTTCTAAATCGGTGCTACCTGACAAGAGACAAAGTAAAAAGGCTGTTGTCTTCCATTTTACCAAATAGGTAGGAAAACTTCAGCACCCATAATGCACTGGGCATGTTGTCATCCATGGACAGTCCCACCAGTCTGCTATGGATATTCTGGACCAGAGTCAAATACCGCCTTGCTTTAGTAGGAAATACCTCTTAGCAAACTTTTAGTTATAATGGTGTCGACTTCCCGGGTGCAAGAATTCAAAGAGTAAACATTTAGCAGGAGTGAACTCCTGAACTCTAAATATACAGAGAATGGTGTGATGGAAAATGTGTGTATGTAGTCAACATTTTTAAACTTAATGACCACGAACACAGTGTTTTATGCCAAACGGAGGGGTAAAACTGAAAGAAACTGCCATTCTTTCAAAGCAAAATGCCGTTGCGTACAGGTAAGAACTCTGTTGACATAGTGTTCCATTTTTACCATAATACTGTTTAAAGTGTACAATTGATTTTTGAGTGATAAACCTACCCTTACAATAACAGTTCTGTTAATAACCCTCTGTTGATCCGACTGTCTGTGGGCGGGGAATGGATAAAACATGCGGAAGTATAATCTGTAGTTTTCACAGACGCCCTGGAGCTGTCAAAAATAAGACTTTTTCTGAGAAATAAACGGGAATTTCTCAGTCCAGGTAACATGGAGAACAAGTAAACATTGCTCATTTACATATACTACAGACATTGTAACAATATAAAGTGGGTTGAAAATCACTTTTTACACTAATAAATGTGTAAGACTTCTGTTTTTTCCCCGACACCTTCATGATAATTTTTGCTGTGCTCTGTGGCAAGCTTTATGTGAAACTCAACCATTTTCTGATCCCACCCCCAGTATATATTTAATTAATTAAATTAATATCATAATTGTGCGACTAGTCAACTAGCTTAAATGAACCACTATTAATATGTTTTCAAATATAATTTTTCAAATAGTAATAATCATATACAAATATATACCGATCAAGATTTGTTTTCATTTAATGTGCCATTATGAAGAAATTAAAACATGCTCATAGAATATATATGAATTGCATTTTTAATGCATTCATAACACTAAGTCTCAAATCATCACATACAGTGTTTTAGTGTTCTATGAACTTAAAAGGCGTGTGAACGTAAATGAAAGTGTGTCTGTGTGTGGCATGCAAGAGAGTGTGTGTGTTTGCACAGCACAGGCAGATGTCTGTTTGATAGGCACCATGCTTATGGAGTCAGCGAGAAAGGCGGAAATTGGCTCTGAGAGTTTTATTCCATAAATCAACTTTTCACCATGAGTTAAATCTCAGGAGGGACTGAACGGTGCTTAACCTGTAACGGCCTCCCCGTCTGCCAATCATATATCGTTCCCCCCCCTATATACACTATGTAATCGGCTACCCTAGTAACTACAGCACTTCACAAACATTTAGAAACGCGGTGCTCTTTTTCAACACACTGCACATTTACTTTCTCTGATTGCATAGCATATCATGACCTTAGCCCAGTGGGGATATTAAAATGGAAGTTTGGCTAAATTGGCTCTCAGAGAGCATTTCTCAGACACGTTGACCTACAGAGCAAGTCTCAAAAGCAGACGGGTTATATGCAGCCGCCCCCCCTCTGTGACAACATTTAACAGAATCGGCCTATAAATCATCTATTTAATGCTGTCAGGGTCCTGCTGAGGTGTGACTTAAGCTGCCATTTTGTTCCTCGCCCCTTCCTTTTTTTTCCATCAACGGGGCCTCTAGCTTGCCCTAGGGCCCCATAGATGTTATGCAACGGCCCTAAAGCCAACACTCCTGTCAAGTTAAGCGACAGATAAACAGTGAATTCAAGTGCCGCACTTCTACTGTTTAACAACTGTGAATGGGGTTTGTGGATACTGTGGGAACAAGTTTTCTCAGGTAGTTCAGATGAAGCTCCCTCTATCGTGCCCCTGAGGAAATGTTCTCTTAGACACAGTAAATAACAGACACTGTTCATCTTAGCTGTCTCGACTTCTTGGCTGCGTGAATGATGCACATACCTTTCGCAGTCTTGGGAATACAGCAACGTGTTTTCTTGCGCATGCCTTCGCAGATACACACATGTAGCATACACGAGAAATGTGTTTAGATTACACCAGCTGGACCATTAGCACAGGTGCTGCTATAGGATATAATGGAGAAATTACTTTCTGTTTGGGTTTAATCAGAAATTGGCCACTAGGGTGTCTGGAGTGCCGCATCTGAGACCATACTAAGCATATGTTTTACTATCACTTCTTCATTTTAAGTCTTTATCGCTCATTCTTTTCAGATTTAGAGCTGTATTAGCATGATAAACAAGAGACTGCATTGCTCAAGCCTTACATACACTGAATGTTATTTAAATTCAGTGCATATACATTATATTGGCAAAAGTATTGGGACACCACTGCAAATCATTGAATGCAGGTGTTCAAATCACTTCCATGGCCAAAGGTGTAAAAAAAAATAAAGCACCTAGGCATGCAGACTGCTTCTACAAACATACACCTGTGCAATAAGTCTATTCATGAAATTTCCTCACTACTAAATATTCCACGGTCAACTGTTAGTGGTATTATAACAAAGTGGAGCAATTGGGAACAACAACAACTCAGCCACGGAAATCACAGAGCGGGGTCAGCGCATGCTGAGGCGCACAGTGCGCAGAAGTCGCCAACTTTCTGAAGAGTCAATAGCTACAGACCTCCAAATTTCGTGTGGCCTTCAGATTGGCTCAAGAACAGTGCGTAGAGAGCTTCATGGAATGGGTTTCCATGGCGAGCAGCTGCATCCAAGCCTTACATCAACAAGTGCAATGCAAAGCATCGGATGCAGTGATATAAAGCATGCCGCCACTGGACTATAAAGCAGTGGAGACGTGTTCTCTGGAGTGACGAATCACGCCTCTCTGTCTGGCAATCCGATGAACGAGTCTGGGTTTGGTGGTTGCCAGGAGAACGGTACTTGCCTGACTGCATTGTGCCAAGTGTAAAGTTTGGTGGAGGGCGATTATGGTGTGGGGTTGTTTTTCAGGGGTTGGGCTTGGCCCCTTAGTTTCAGTGAAAGGAACTCTAATTGCTTCACCATACCAAGACATTTTGGACAATTTCATGCTCCCAACTTTGTGGGAACAGTTTGGGGATGGCCCCTTCATGTTCCAACATGACTGCACACCTGTGCACAAAGCAAAGTCCATAAAGACATGAGCGAGTTTGGTGTGGAGGTACTTGACTGGCCTGCACAGTCCTGACCTCAACCCCATAGAATTAGAGCGGAGACTGCGTGCCAGGCCTTCTCGTCCAACATCAGTGCCTGACCTCACAAATGCTCTTCTAGATGAATGGTAAAACATTCCCATAAACACACTCCTAAACCTTGTGGAAAGCCTTCCCAGAAGAGTTGAAGCTGTTATAGCTGCAAAGGGTGGGCCAACCCCATATTAAACTCAACGGATTAAGAATGGGATGTCATTAAAGTTCATGTGCATGTAAAGGCAGGAATCACAAAACTTTTGGCAATATAGTGTATATAAGACTATATCTAGATTTTAATCCTGTGAAACACAGCTTGCTACGCAACAAGCATACACTAGAAATAGTGTTGGAATAGCAAGAATACAAGCAAATCTTAATTTCCTTGCTAGGTGTGTTTTTGACAATGTCCAGTAAGTAGTGCTAAAAGAGCATTTGGTTTTACCCAAAACCAATGAATGTGGCTACATTTTATTACATTAGTTTTTGTATGTATCAAGGTTGGGAAATTAAATATCCAGATCGCAATTGCTATTCTGTACCAGATGAGCTAATGAGCAAGTTTTCTACATCTGTAAAACCATGCACATGGAGGAGGTTATGTCATGCAAGCATTAAAAATGTATTCGTTTACAAATCATGTGCTATGGTAAAAGTGATTTGAGGTTATAACATAGTATTGTGCAACAAAAGCGCAAAAGTATGTCTTTATTAATAAAATAATCTGCCTCGTAATCATTTTTGGAGTTTTGCAAAAATATAAGTAAAGGCACGTTTCTCTACTAAGCCAAGGTTGCCCATGATAGACCCAAGTAGCCCCCACTGGTAGATTCTATCTGGGACAAAAAGACCCTTTCGCCATTGGCATTCAAAATGAATAGTTTATCATGGTCATGGTCATGGTCATGGTCAGGGACTTTTCCTGTATTCTTATAGGGAGATAGGGTTCCACTTTGCTGGGTTTTGTTAGAACAGCCCACTGTTTTAATTATTTTTCATTTTGTGTCTTCATAATTTGATTTGGTCCAACTGAACTCCGAACCCAGGGCTCAATATGTTTTGGTTTGTGAACATAGCCCTAACACTAACTGGCTGAGCTCATCTCTCATCTCAGAGTGTCTGGTGTCGAGTCGACGTGTTGCAAAGAATCAAATGCCCTTCTCTTTTTCCCTGTCGCACATTAGATACATTGTTATTTTTTTCCAGCTCATCTTCATGAATTAAACTTTTCTATATTTTAGTCCATCATGATGGAAAACAAAGCAGGGCAACTGAGTTGAGCATATTGAATATTTTAAGAGACAGAAAAATGGCTGTGGAGAGAGAAAAAGTAACAAGAATAAAGCCCCGTCTCCAACTGAGAGGCACTTTGTTTTGTTAATTGTGGAGAAATATCTGATTAAGACAGCTCCAAATAAAATCCAGGTGTTAGTTTGAAAAAGAAATCAGCATAGCTTACAGGAAAACGCTCACATTCTTTCCTATTCCACATGAATATGAAAAAAGAGATTTAAAGACGCCATAATCAGGACTGATGCCTGGAGGGACCGTTTTCTTAGTGCATATAGGAACAAATACTTGATTAATAGAACCGGTGAATGTGGGCGGCCAAGGCTCATTGATGCACGTGGGGAGCGAAGGCTGGTCCGTGTGACCCAATCAAACAAATGAGCTACTGCAGCTCAAATTGCTCAAGAAGTTAATGCTAGTTCTGATAGAAAGGTGTAATGGTGCATTCACACTGGACGCGAAATGACATTCTGCGGCACGATTCGCGCGAATGAAGCGAGTAAACTCAAAATGTTCAAGCGTCCACCTTCGTGCGAATAGCGCGATTTATTTGCGTCAATCGCGTGCGGTGTGAACGCCACATAAGAATACACAGTGCATCACAGTTTATTGCGTATGGCGCTGCATAGGCACAGACCAGTCAGGGTGCCCATGCTGACCCCATGCTGTGGCCTCTTTCAGCAGGATAATGCGCCCTGCCACAAAGCAAAAATGGTCCAGGAAAGGTTTTAGGAGCACAACAACGAGTTTGAGGTGTTGACTTGGCCTCCAAATTCCCCGGATCTCAATCCAATCGAGCATCTGTGGAATGTGCTGAACAAATAAATCCGATCCATGGAGGCCCCACCTCACAACTTACAGGACTTAAAGGATCTGCTGCTACCATCTTGGTGCCGGATACCACAGCACACCTTCAGGGGTCTAGTGAAGTCCATGCCTCAACAGGTCAGTGCTGTTTTGGCAGCAAAAGGGGGATATTATCACAATATTATGCCTGATCGGTGTATATTGAAATATACTATATATATAATTTGGTTGAAACTCTTGGATAATAAGATTCCAGTCTTTGGGAAAAAAGAGGTAAAGAAAAAACATATGTGTGTCATTTAATTCAAATCTATTTGAAGTCTCTTGAATATGAGCACACAAATAAAATAAAAATATAAACATATATTAGATAGCCACTCCAAAGGAGAAAAGAAATTGATTTGTAAGTGATAATACAAGCATGAGCACAGTTTGATTGAATGGCATGACCTGTGCTCTGGCTGTTTTCCTGCTGAGTGTGTCTGGGTCTGTCTGCCCTCCTCTCTCCTCAGACACAGACACAATCTGATCCCCACGTCCTTCCTCAGCCTCTGTTTTTCCCCTTACCACTTTTCTTTCTCACTTTCTCTCTCAACATCTCTCTCCTCTTTCCCATTATGTCTTTTTTTGAGCTGCGGTCTCTTTCTCTCTACCCCACAGCTTTCTTTCCTTTTCTCTGCTTTCTACTTATCTCACTCTTTTTCACTACAAAAATATTTTTCCTAATTTGCATTTTGTCTCGTTTTCTGTTACAAATATCTAACATCAACCCAAACTAAATACAATTCTATGAGATGAGACAATTCACAATTCTGAGACATAAATTATTCATTATTCTGACAAATAATGAATTGTGAGACATAAACTTGCAATTGCAAATTGTAAAGTCAGAATTGTGAGATATACACTCGCGATTAGAATTGTGAGCTGCCTTTATAACTCAAGTTTATATCTCTAAATTCGGAGAAAAAAAAGTCAGAATTATGAGATGTAAACTCGCAATTGCAAGATAAATGTTCAGAATTGTTTTCATACCTGTTTTTAACAAATCTCAAACAACATTCTTAGATTTATGCTTAAAAAACGCCAAATTTAAGTAAAATAAAATTAATGCTATTGTTTGAAAGCCAGGATTCTTCATCCACAAATAAGGCAAGGCAAGGCAAGGCAAGTTTATTTGTATAGCACATTTCATACACAGTGGCAATTCAAAGTGCTTTACACAGAAATGAAGTTAAAATATTCATAAGTGAATGAAATAAAAAAATAAAAAATATAGTATAAAGTTATAATAGGAATTAAAAGAAAAGAAAAAATAAAGAAAAAATATATATAAATAAAAAGTATAATTAACACTAAAAATAAAAACCGGGTTAAATTGAAAAAATTAAAGTGCAAGCAGTTCGGACAGAGCACAGAGCTCATTCAGTCAAAGCATAAGATAAGGTCGGACGTACAGTAGCACAGTGCTCATTCAGTAAATGCACAGCTAAACAGATGTGTTTTAAGTCTGGATTTGAAAGTGGCTACTGTTGGAGCACATCTGATCTGTTCAGGAAGCTGGTTCCAGCTACGGCTGGCATAATAGCTAAAAGCAGACTCTCATTGCTTTGAGTGAACCCTTGGTATTTCTAATTGACTTGATCCTGATGATCTGAAATAAAAATATAATTATCATTTCCCCACACTGATGTCGTTCTGAACCAAGTGTGCCACACAAGTCCTGAAAAGTGAAGCCAAAACGTTTCGATCGCCCCCAGGTGGCTGGTCCCAGGTACAGGTCATAAACCCTGCCCTCTCCATGTAATGCAATGGGACGTGAGACAAACTAAACAATCAAATTACACTTAAAATAATATTTTTCCAAAGACGGTTTCTGTGATTTTATGTCGTTTTTATCACCCTGATGTAAGTTCAAGTGTTGTGTTTTTTAAAAAAAAGTTTGCTTTTAGTTAGTTATTTGATGCTATAAAAACGAGAGTGTGATATCATCATTGACAGCTGAGACTGACAGCTTCTTTCTCACTGAGGAAACAACAGACTTTTTTCAGGATTTTCGGGGGGAGATTGGAGCTTTAACTTTCTACATTTCCATAACTGTTTATTTCACACCGACATAATGAGTTGTTCTGCTGTAAACTGTACTAACCGATTGTGGGAGTGTAGGAAGGCCTTGATACCGCGGCTCCACTTCATGCTCACTACTGCAAATTCTCAGGTCCCGAATCAGTGCCATATTTAGACATTGCAGCTTCACTTTTTTACAATGGAAGAGAGGGAAGGTGTGTCTGTCATCCCTCTTTTTTTACAGTCTATATTCCAAACCTGTATGACTTGTCTTTCATTTTTCCATGCAATTACAATTTTTTAAGGTTTTAATTTCAAGCAATTATGTTTGAGCTTCAATACAGACACAAAAGGACCGTAAAAGAACCATAAAAGTAGCCAGTCTTACGCATCTCACTGAAAACCTTGACATCGTAGCTCTTCTTGGCGTGTTCATGAGAAAAGTATGCCTTTTTTAAATGAATCATCCTTTTGTAACATCTTCTAAATTACTTTGTTAATCTAGTTTAAAATACCAGACTTGATCGGACAGATCTGGTTCTTTAAAGGAACACTCCACTTTTTTTGAAAATAGGCTCATTTTCCAACTCCCCTAGAGTTAAACAGTTGAGCTGTACCGTTTTCTAACCCATTCAGCCGATCTCCGAGTCTGACGGTAGCCAGGGCCGTTTCTAGCCATTCTGACGCCCTAGGCGAAATCCTTATTGGTGCCCCCAGTCAAATTTTAAAAAGCAACATTGGTATTACTGGTATTAATTAACAAATAGGCCTACATACATACCAAATTATATTTGTATATATTTGTTAATAAGGATTCAAATTAAAAGCCAGCCTGTATAGCCCTAGGCCTATAATATATAGCCTATATTTGTGCAGTCCCTAGTTGCTAAGAAATTGTTCTCAGACATAACTACATAATTATTATGTGTTATTAGTACATTTCACATGAAAGTAATTGTCACGGTTTCCAGCTGGAGTGCCCTTGATAGCCACCAGAGGGCAATCCACACACATAAGACTATGTTCACTCACAACTACATTTCCCATAACTCACTGCCCGGACTCAGCACCACTTATCACTGATCACATTCACCTGTTCCAGATTCTCTGATTGCATTTCACCTGTGTCTCACTATCCTGTTTGTTTCTGTCTATTTATACCTTGGTCATGCATTCAGTCATCGCGCAGTCTTGTTTCTATGTTACAATTGCATTTCTGAGCACTATCCTGTTTTTCTTGTTTCATGTTTGTTTTGGATATCTTGCCCTGTTCCTCGGATTTCTCCCTTGCCTCTGGTTCCTGCCTGTTTTTGTTTGTTTGGATGGCCTGTCTGTGTTTGACCCTCGCATGTACCTTGGATTACGCTTTTGGATTGCCCTCAAAATAAAGCTGCGTTTGGATCTACCTTCTGTCTCAGAGCAAGTTCGTAACAGAAGACTGCGCCAACTATGGATCCAGCAGCCGTCATCCTTGTTCGACTACGCCAAGGAACTCACTCACTCGAGGACCACATCAGAGACTTTCTGAATATTTCAAATACCACCAACCTCCCAGACTTTATGTTGATTGACTTTTTTTGCTATGGACTCAACCAACAATTACAAACAAAACTGATCCGTGATGGTCCTCGAGGGTCCTTGGGTGAGTTCCTTGATTATGCCCTTCAGGTGAGCGGCTCTACATTTACTGTGGGTGTCGTGGAGGAAGGTGATATCCATGCAGTTCACGCCATGTCACCGTCTGCACTTCACGCCAGTCCAGCCGAGCCTGCACTTCACGCCAAATCTGCCGAAGCCAAGGCAGTATGCGTCATGCCCGCCGCCCCTGAGACAGCAAGTGACATGCCCGCCAAGTCAGAGTCCTCTTCGCCGCTGGTCCTGTCCAGCTCAAAGCCCTCTTCATCGCTGGTCTCGACCAGTTCAGAGCCCTCTTCGCCGCTGGTCCTACCCAGCTCAAAGCCCTCGCTGCCGCTGGTTCCGTCAAGCTCAGAGACGCTTCACGTCACGTCTGCTGATCCAGAAACAGAGCTTCACGTCACTTCTGCCGATCCAGAGACTGAGCTTCACGTCACTTCTGCCGATCCAGAGACAGAGCTTCACGTCACTTCTGCCGATCCAGAGACAGAGCTTCACGTCACTTCTGCCGATCCAGAGACAGAGCTTCACGTCACTTCTGCCGATCCAGAGACAGAGCTTCACGTCACTTCTGCCGATCCAGAGACAGAGCTTCACGTCACTTCTGCCGATCCAGAGACTGAGCTTCACGTCACTTCTGCCGATCCAGAGACTGAGCTTCACGTCACTTCTGCCGATCCAGAGACTGAGCTTCACGTCACTTCTGCCGATCCAGAGACTGAGCTTCACGTCACGTCTGCCGATCCAGAGACAGAGCTTCACGTCACGTCTGCCGATCCAGAGACTGAGCTTCACGTCACTTCTGCCGATCCAGAGACAGAGCTTCACGTCACGTCTGCCGATCCAGAGACAGAGCTTCACGTCACGTCTGCCGATCCAGAGACAGAGCTTCACGTCACGTCTGCCCGTCAAGAGTCTCGTCCCGCCGAGCCTGAATCTGTTCCTCTTCCTCTTCCCGTGTCTGTGTCTTCGGACAAGATGGCCGACTCCACGCCTGTGTCTCTTGACAAGATGGCTTCCGGTGAGCCAGTGTCTCCGTACAAGATGGCCGCCGCCGAGCCAGTGTCGCCGTACAAGATGGCCGCCGCCGCCGAGCCAGTGTCTCCGTACAAGATGGCCGCCGCCGAGCCAGTGTCTCCGTACAAGATGGCCACCGCCGAGCCAGTGTCCCAGGACAAGATGGTCTTCGCCGAACCAGTGTCCCAGGACAAGATGGTCTTCGCGGAGCCGGTGTCTGTTCCTGTTCCTGAGCCGGTGTCTGCTCCTGTTCCTGAGCCGGTGTCTGTTCCTGTTCCTGACACGGTGTCTGTTCCTGAGCCGGTGTCTGTTCCTGTTCCTGAGCCGGTGTCTGGTCCTGTTTCTGAGCCGGTGTCTGTTCCTGTGCCATGGTCTCCTCCCTGGCCGCCTGAAGGGTCGTCTCCTCCCTGGCCGCCTGAAGGGTCGTCTCCGCCCTGGCCGCCTGCACAGCCTGATCCGCCCTGGTCGCCTGCACAGCCTGATCCGCCCTGGTCGCCTGCACAGCCTGATCCGCCATGGCCTCCCGAGGCCCCCGATCCGCCATGGCCTCCCGAGGCCCCCGATCCGCCATGGCCTCCCGAGGCCCCCGATCCGCCATGGCCTCCCGAGGCCCCCGATCCGCCATGGCCTCCCGAGGCCCCCGATCCGCCATGGTCTCCCGAGGCCCCCGATCCGCCATGGCCGCCCGAGGCCCCCGATCCGCCATGGCCGCCCGAGGCCCCCGATCCGACATGGCCGCCCGAGGCCCCCGATCCGTCATGGCCGCCCGAGGCCCCCGATCCGTCATGGCCGCCCGAGGCCCCCGATCCGTCATGGCCGCCCGAGGCCCCCGATCCGTCATGGCCGCCTGAGGCCCCGATCCGACATGGCCGCCCACGCCCCACTGTCCAGATTCGCTCCACGGGCCTGGCCCTCCATCCCGCCCCCGGGTCCGCCTCCGCTCCTCCTCCCTCCTTAGCAGCTTTAGGAGCGTCTGGAATCCGCTCCTTAAAGGGGGGGCTATGTCACGGTTTCCAGCTGGAGTGCCCTTGATAGCCACCAGAGGGCAATCCACACACATAAGACTATGTTCACTCACAACTACATTTCCCATAACTCACTGCCCGGACTCAGCACCACTTATCACTGATCACATTCACCTGTTCCAGATTCTCTGATTGCATTTCACCTGTGTCTCACTATCCTGTTTGTTTCTGTCTATTTATACCTTGGTCATGCATTCAGTCATCGCGCAGTCTTGTTTCTATGTTACAATTGCATTTCTGAGCACTATCCTGTTTTTCTTGTTTCATGTTTGTTTTGGATATCTTGCCCTGTTCCTCGGATTTCTCCCTTGCCTCTGGTTCCTGCCTGTTTTTGTTTGTTTGGATGGCCTGTCTGTGTTTGACCCTCGCATGTACCTTGGATTACGCTTTTGGATTGCCCTCAAAATAAAGCTGCGTTTGGATCTACCTTCTGTCTCAGAGCAAGTTCGTAACAGTAATAAGAATAAATACTGATTCAGTGTGGTTTTTGTTACTCATTAATGCGTGAACTTCCCCTTTAAAAAACGCAACACTTTGCCATCTGTGTGTACGACACTGCTTGCATTAAGCACTATTAGAACTGAATGAATCGATTCAGCATTCAACACCATCCTGCACACTCTGCACACTCACTTCATCATGAAATGCACACTCACTTCATCATGAAATGCTGAAGTGTGCAGTTATATTTTGCCGAGCAATGCTATCTGCCCATTCACAGCGTGATTTCTAGACTGCCACAAATAGCCTACTGCCCTAACAAAATACAGATTTGTACCTGTTATTTTAATTGGCCTTTAGTTTGAATTTAGCTTTATTTTATGGTTAAAAAAAGTGTTACCTTGCCAAAGCATTGACCGAGTTCATTGATCTAATGGTGTTGTTGAGCGCTCCAAACATGAACTTTTTTGACAGTAGCCTACTCTGATCTGATGGCATATAGGAATCGTCAGATTGACAGTTCTCTGATCCAATAGTGAGGGGGAACTAGTGGGGGCGGCAATAACATTTTAGGGTGGTCGTGACACCCTTTACACACAAACATCTAGTGCCAGATATGCGCTTATTGGCGCCCCCCTACTGATAGCGCCCTAGGCGACCGCCTAGTTTACCTATGCCTAAAAACGGCCCTGGCGGTAGCACTTTTATCTTAGCATAGATCATAGAATCTGATTAGAACGTTAGCATCTCGCTAAAAAAAATTACCAAAGAGTTTCGATATTTTTCCTTTTTAAAACTCGACTCTTCTGTAGTTTCTGTAGTTAAAATCGCAACTTTTCATTTTCTGTCGGGCTTAGTACACAATGTAACTACAGTCAAATTTTAAATAGGAAAAATAATGAAACTTTTTGGTCATTTTTGAGCAAGATGCAAATGGCCTAATAAGATTCAATGATCTATGCTAAGCTATGCTAAAAGTGCTACCGTCAGACACGGAGATCGGCTGAATGGATTCGAAAACGGAAAAGCTCAACTGTTTAATTCTAGGGGAGTTGGAAAATGAGTCAAAAAAAGTGGAGTGTTTCTTTAAAACTCATTTAAAGCAGTTAACAACTCACTGGAGGTGATTTTAACATACTACAATAACCAGTATGTTCAAAATTGTTTCTTTTGTGTTTCACAGAATTAAAAAGGTCATACAGGTTGGAAGGTCACATTGATTTTGCCAAGTAACATATTTTGTTGATCCTGGAACAACATTCCTGTCTGAAACTTTAGTCCTAACCCCATCCCTAACCCTAAATCTAACCCAACCCATAACTTATCCCTAAAATCAGAGGGAAATGATAGGTGAATAACACTGATGTAGAAGCACCCAACCCTGGGATTAAGCCTAAACTTGGCATAAACTGTTAACCTGTCCCTCAAATCTGATTGGTTGATCGGAATGTTGTTCCAGGATCAACAAAGAACACTGAAATGTGTAGTAGAGGCTGGGACAGAGCGTTCAAAGAGCAGTCATCAGCTGGCTGTGTTTTGTCTCCGCAGCCTGTGCCATATATTCAGCCTGGATGACGAATGGCCCGCTCTACTCCTCCATGTGGGTGGCACTCGTCAGTGGAGCAGGACCTACATGTGTAGGTGAACTCCTTGGACGCATAACATGTACATACCTATGTCTGATGTGGATGTGGGGCCCCAGGATTCTGTCAAGCTAAAATTACTCCGGGATTCTTACAGAACGAGGAACAGCCCGGCTCCAGTGTGCATTGAGAATGATAAATGAGTACTGTACTTAAATCTTGCCCTTCCCTCAGATCATCCAAATATTTTTCATTCAGCTCATCCAGTCACAAAGGATAAGCTTTCCTCTGTACAAATAGGCACAATTACATGTTTCTGGAACCCAAGCCAATGGCTACATGGATTTAGACTTGTTTTAGCTATACAGGGTGTGAACTTATGGAGTACCAAATAATTGGCGTACACCAGGGAAATCACACTTAATCCAAAGTTTCACTGTTCTCTAGAGCTGGAAAAATTTGGACTTGGTCGCAAGTGAGAATGGCATCCAGAAGGAAAGCGAAGGACCTGCAGGTTCATTTCTATTATGAAATTCTGATCCATTGCTGCCATGCCATTAAAATGCTTGCTAAACTAACATAGCTTGTGATGGTGTTGGCAGACGCAGTTTGCTTGCTGTCCACAGCAGAACAGAAAAGTGATTGTTGGCCTGAACACTTCCATCGCCACCCATTGCAGATATCTAATTAGGGATGGTGAGGCATAGTTAGCAAAAAAAAGTTTCTGGTTCAAGCTCTGTAAAGAGCAAGTCATAATCAATCACCATGTCATTGTGCAAGACCACCAAAAATGAAAGTTCTGTCATTATTTACTCACCCTCAAGTCGTTCTAAACCTGTATGACTTACTTTCTTCTGCGATACTCAAAAGTAGATGCTGTTCACTCTAGACTTTTGCATACAATGAAAGTGCATGGGGACCAAGGGCTGTCAAGCTCCGGGGGAAAAAACACAATAAAGCATCATAAATGTAGTCCTATATCAGTCCTTCCAGAAAAATGCGGCTTTTTTTTGTGATTGTTGCGGGCAAAAATCCTTAATTATGCGGCATGTTTTCTTAAAAAATGCGATGAAATATGCGTGAAAATGCAGGATATTTATGCAATTTTATGCGATGAAATTGCGGGAACTTGCAAAAACTGCGGTTTGATGAAAAAGAGAAAAAAAGCACTACATCACAGAAAGTGCTGGGAATATTTAAGTTCCCATCTTGTTTTATTGAAGACCTTAATAAACACATGGCTCAAATTTACAAAACATCGAGTCAAACAAGTTCTGTAGCTTTTCAAAAGGAATATGCTACAACTTGAAAAATGAATAAATAACTTCCTGTTTTACAGAGGTAGCTATACAAAACAGACATATGAGTGCTTCCAATGCACAAAGTGCAATCTCTTAAAGGGTTAGTTCATCCAAAAATTTTAATTCTGTCATTAATGACGTCCCCTCATGTCGTTGGACACCCGTAAGACTCTCTAAATAACGACTTATATAGTGATGACCGATTTCAAAACACAGCATCATGATGCTATGAATCAGCGAGTCGATTCATGATTCGAATCGCGTGTCAAACTGCTGAAATACGTGACTTTGGCGATCCGAACCGCTGAATCGACTCATTGATTCATAATGCTTTAAAGCTTCATGATGCTGTGTTTTGAAATCGGTCAACACACCGGGAAACTGCTTTGCACGGTCTTTTGCTGTTATTTTTGTTGGCAAATGGGAGTTTGCGCTTCATCATGGTTTCACCGATATCTATGGTTTCACCACGGGGGTTTGCAGCTTTTCGATGATGTTCACGTCGGGTAATTACGTCACTTCAAAACGTTCCCATGGCAATAGGCGGAAATGGCGGCTCTTGTGTGAAGTAAATGAAAATTTTTCAAATTTCTGCTAATATATATATGACTTTTTTTGCAACGAAAATGCGGGGATTATGAAATCATGCTAGCCCCGCATATTTTGCACGCGGAAATAGGCAATTTATGCGGCGAAAGTGCGGTGTATTTGAAAAAATGCGGCCCCCGCATAAATATGCGGACTTTGGCTGATTATGCATTAAATCACGCGATCGCATAATCGCGTATTTCTGGAGGGACTGCTATATGACGCATGTGCTACATTTCAAGTCTTCTGAAGCCAAACAATAGCTTTATGTGAGGAAGAGACAAAATTTTATGTGGTATTCAATGAAAATCTTGCCTGACAACTGTGGTCAAGTTAAATCAAATGTATTATATACACATTGTTTCAAAGCAGCTTTACAAAGCATGATGTTAATGTTTATAATCTTAATATATTCATGCCTTAAGGTCCTTTCACACTGGACGCAATTTTGATGGTTTTATTTTTTGATCAGCTGTTTGTGTAATGAATGCTTCCACACCGAACGAGAATGTGCTGTGGCGGAAAAACTATGTTTATTTTTTTCGTTTCGATGTCGATTTTTTAAAACAAAGGAAACAAAGGTGACAAAATGTCCAGTTGACGTCATTAGCTATTCAATCAACATTAACCTTTGCCAGGTATCGCATTTCTCACGAGATTACAGCTGTAGTTGTAGTTACAGCTGTACAGCTGCAGACAACGATAACATAACCTTTTGAGTTAAAACTCTTAGATTTTTTTCTAAACCTAATTGTGTCTGCGACTATGGAAAGTGAACGTGTTTCCATCGGCACTTAAATGTTTACATTGTGACTCAACTGGAAACATAGCTGCTCCGGATCGATTGTTTCCCGAAGTGTGTGTTTGTCTCGTCAGATGCGGAGCTACTGTCTCTGGAGGAGCTCCTCAAATTGTCCCACGGACATTTGAAAGTAAGTGCGGAACCGGCCATGATAAAATTTTAGCTCCTGTACAAGATTAGCATACTCCCCTTCAGACTCTCTGTTCTTTTAAGACTAGGTGCACCCAAAACCTTCTTTTTGGTCTTTTAAATAAAATGAAAAGCTCGTCTTCACTGAATGAGGAAGTGTCCGTGTTTTCTCAGCTGTCGCCGTGAATGTTTTGGAATGTTGGAGCTCTGAAACGTCACAGACGTCGCAAATTCGTGTCGCGGCTGATGTGAATTGTTTTGACGCGAACTATTCGCACACAAAATATTCTCTTTTCCGCTTCGCTTTTTCGTTACGCGTCCTGTGTGAAAGGGCCTTTAGAGTCGCATTTAGCAGATTAAAGCGGAGCAATAATATAGTGGTCACCATTCACTTTCATTGTATGGAAAAGGGCAGCTTGGACAATCTGCTATACATGACTAAGTATTTTGGAGAAACAAAGACAGCCATATAGGGTTTGAAAAACATGAATAATGAGTAATTTTTGATTGATCTATTTCTTTAATCCCAGATTACTCTAGGGGGATGGATAAAAACGTCTGCTAAATGACTACTTACAATCACTGTATCACTGTGTCTGATGGGTATCCAAAACACATGGAAATCCACCGTATTCTCACAGTCTGAATGGCAGAGAAAAAGATTCAGGCTCTGTGATGAGAGTGAAGGGTGAGAGAGTTTGGGGATTATAATTTAATAAGAGCCAGGAAATCTTTGTCAAACCCCCTCAAGGGGATACAAAGCTGTGGTGTTCTGTGGCAGACAGCAGGATCTCAGACGGTGAGACAGGTCTGCTCCTCTGACATAGGGATGAAAGGCCAGCTATATTAGCATCACAGGTCGCAAACCACAGCCAAAGCCACTGTCTGAGGTGAGGATACACTGAGGAACATATATGGGAAACTGCACATTGCAGGATGTTGACAAATCTTACTACTCAACTAATACTTTTTGGAGTCCAAAAGCACATTTTTTAATCTACTCAACACTGGAATTAAAATGAATAAAAAAATTGAATAATTTGTCTGAGCCGATAGCCTCGTGGACAGCACTCGGTAACCCGAGTTCCACTCCCGGCTATTGGTACCTCCCTTACCCTGTCTCCTCTCACTCCCACATCCCTTCCTGTCCTCTCTCCAGCTATACTATGAAAATGAAGGAAAAACAGCAAAAATAAATGTAAAAAAAATTCCAATTACTAACATTATAATGACAGACAGACCTGACCAACCGACCCCTGGATACGTGGTATTTTTAGAGATTATTATCATATTTATTATACACATTTATACAATCTTGACAATCACCTTCCACCCCACCCCTCTGACAGAAACTAATGTATGAAGGATTATTGCACTAGACTGTGAGCTCCATTTCTCAAAGTGTGTGTGTGTGGTTTAGGGGTGGGACTCTGTGCGTGAGCATTTGGTATGAATTATAGTTTCCTCTCACCTCCGTGCACACATACACTCTTAACCAAAAGAGTGATCAAAAGAACTTAGGAGGTCCATGTCGGACATCTTTCGTTTGAATCATGCTTCCTGCAGAAGGGTTTAGTCATCCATATGTGCCAAAACTTCATTTAAACATGTTTTCACACGTGAGTGTGAATGGTTGAGATTCCATTTTGGGAATCTGATCATTGACAATTTTGTCCGGAATGGGCGGTAAGAGGAAACTACGAGCCATGGTGTGGGATCAACATCTCATTTCCCCAAGCTTCTGGAAAATGTGCTCTCTCCTCCATTTCCTGGAGGTGAGGTTTTCATTCCCTCTCTGCTCTTAAACCTCACCCTTTCACAGGACCTCCAGTTGTGATTAAATAGATGCGATTGAAAAAACAGTGGGTATGTTACAAGCACAAAAGTCAGCTGCCAGTTGGACCTCGAAAGTGGAACAAATACAGATCCCGAGAGGCCGGTATCCCACACCAGACGTTACTGTTCCAGCTCTTTAATTGTTGTTCTGACTTCCATTTAGCTTACAAGAACTTGCTGTATCAATGCCAGGCTTCTTTAAGGACTAACTTCTACAATTGTGCAATTTCCTCAAAAGGCTTTAAATGTTTTGACCTATCGTGACACCAATACATCTCTTTGGTTCATCCTAGGGATTCCCCTTGACCGGTCCTGAGATCCCCGATCCTAGTCCAGTCCAGAAGATTAGGCTCTGTATTGTCCGATGCGCACGTTGTGTAAGGCAACACGCCTAGCCCCGGCCTCACCCTGACTCTTAAAAGCCTGTAAAGGCCCTGTGTAAGCAGCTAAATGAATGAAATCTCACCACCATTATTCTCACAAAGAGGGACAGACACTGTCCGGAGTTAAAGCATGAGAGCGGGAATAACATAGGATGGTGTGTGTTTGTGTGGGCGTTGGTGGGGCAGGGGGAGAGCATGAGAGATGAAGAGGAGGACAGGGAATGAGAAATATTCAGGGATCATTGAAAGCACTGCCATTTTGGTTATTTACTGAATATTGCTATGATGACAGGCGGAACAGAGATGCAATTGGGAGATTTAAAATGTGGAAACATCTTTGCTGGAAAAGGGAAGATGGTGGGATCTTAATCTTTAACTGTCCACTAGGGAGGGAGCAACAATTGTGGGCAATAACTTTGAATGATGACAGGGTGGTCCAGCCAGCATGTGCAGCCTGGAAATGAACCATGAAATGGTAAGAAATGTGCTTTCTAAAGGGAATGATGGAGTGTTTACACTGTTTAGGCCTTCACAGAGGGAATCTCTACAGGTGTACTTGATGATAAGAACGGCTTGTTTTAGAGGTCTACTGCATTCAAAGAGGTCTGTATTCTGTACTGATATGAAATTAAAGGCCCACTGAAGTGCCTTGAAACGCACAGCGGTATTCAATGTTTTGACGTAATTTCCACTGAAACAGGAAGACAGGGTGAGACATTTTTTTGAATAGCCAATAGAGTTTCATTTATATCACGTTGAGCTCCATAAATCCACATTTGACAGCTTATGACAGCCACAGTCTGTGTAGATTCCCCTTTTAGATTTAATATGAAACTGCTTGAGGATGTGTCATTTGAAAAATAACCGGCGTTATCTCTTGTACTCACTCATTCTATGAGTCCGTCTAACCGTTTTCCTCCTAATCACCTCTATAAAACGCTTTGAAATATAGCATTTTGTGTAAAATTCAAATGAAAATGGGTCCAATACATTTGTGGTCTGTACCGACACACTGTGCTATCGCGTCTCTGGACTGCAGCAGACTGTGTGCGCGTTGCAGCAGTTTGTGTGACACTAACAAGAAACCAGACTTTGTTCACGCAAATGGAAAGCATACACTCACCTAAAGTATTATTAGGAACACCATACTAATACTGTGTTTGACCCCCTTTCTCCTTCAGAACTGCCTTAATTCTACGTGGCATTGATTCAACAAGGTGCTGAAAGCATTCTTTAGAAATTTTGGCCAATGTTGATAGGATAGCATCTTGCAGTTGATGGAGATTTGTGAGATGCACATCCAGGGCACGGAGCTCCCGTTCCACCACATCCCAAAGATGCTCTATTGGGTTAAGATCTGGTGACTATGGAGGCCATTTTAATACAGTGAACTCATTGTCATGTTCAAGAAACCAGTTTGAAATTATTCGAGCTTTGTGTCATAGTGCATTATCCTGCTGGAAGTAGCCATCAGAGGATGGGTACATGGTGGTCATAAAGGGATGGACATGGTCAGAAACAATGCTCAGGTAGGCCGTGGCATTTAAACGATGCCCAATTGGCACTAAGGGGCCTAACGTGTGCCAAGAAAACATCCCCCACACCATTACACCACCACCACCAGCCTGCACAGTGGTAACAAGGCATGATGGATCCATGTTCTCATTCTGTTTACGCCAAATTCTGACTCTACTATCTGAATGTCTCAACAGAAATCGTGACTCATCAGACCAGGCAACATTTTTCCAGTCTTCAACTGTCCAATTTTGGCGAGCTTGTGCAAATTGTAGCCTCTTTTTCATATTTGTAGTGGAGATGAGTGGTACCTGGTGGGGTCTTCTGCTGTTGTAGCCCATCCGCCTCAAGGTTGTGCGTGTTGTGGCTTCACAAATGCTTTGCTGGATACCTCGGTTGTAACGAGTGGTTATTTCAGTCAAAGTTGATCTTCTATCAGCTTGAATCAGTCGGCCCATTCTCCTCTGACCTCTAGCATTAACAAGGCATTTTTGCCCACGGGACTGCTGCATACTGGATGTTTTTCCCTTTTCACACCATTCTTTGTAAATCCTAGAAATGGTTGTGCGTGAAAATCCCAGTAACTGAGCAGATTGTGAAATACTCAGACCGGCCCGTCTGGCACCAACAACCATGTCACGCTCAAAATTGCTTAAATCACCTTTCTTTTCAGGAGATTGTCTTGACCAGGACCACACCCCTAAATGCATTGAAGCAACTGCCATGTGATTGGTTGATTAGATAATTGCATGAATGAAAAATTGAACAGGTGTTCCTAATAATCCTTTAGGTGAGTGTATTTACACTGTCTGAATTGTTCCCTATGTGCCATTATCCATATAGTAAATGTGTGAACAAGTGACCGATTTCAGCTGCAGCTTCAGCGTCTATTTATAATATAGGGGACGGGGCGCTTTAGATTCTAGAGAGCATTTGATTGGACAGAAAATCTGATGGGAAGCTGAAGTACAGAGTGATGTCATCAAAATCACTGATCCATATTGGTGGAAGTGAGAGACTGTAAGATTTGAACGCTTTTATCTTCTAAATGCACACTAGCTTATAAGATAACCTTAAGGCTGACATATTCATACTAAAAGACATTTTTTGGGACAAAATCATAGCACATTTTTTGCCATTGCAGGATTCAATTTTAAAATATACAACAACAAAAAAACCCCCCCAAAAAAAAATTCACAACTTTGCTGTTACAATATTTCCTGTATTTTGGTCAAATAAATGCAGCCGTGCTGAGCATAAGAGATTCCTTTCCAAAATTCCTTTCAATTTGTTGTGGACAAGGAGTAGGGAGTGGGGGCTTAAAGTAAAAAAGGCTGAGATCCACTGCTTGAAACCCAAAAGTATATTTCAGTTTACTGTGTGCACTCCCCAATTTTTGTAACCGTACACATCATCTGTGCATGTTGCTTGGAATAGACTGAACTGACGGGTGAGTCTACTAGGTGGCAATGCTCACATAAGAGCCTTTTCTTTCCAAAACTAGGCAAATAAGATGAAAATGCCATAAAAAAACAAATGAAAAACAATGCATGTGCACTTTGATGAGTGCTTGTGCAAGAAGGTCAGAAAAGCATTTGAGTTAGGAAAAGTATAAAGATGTCTTCTCTGTCTTTTAAAGCAGAAAGACAAAACTCCCTACTGTCCTCTGCAGGTCAGGTAGAGTATCACACAGCAGTTTTAGTGCACATAAAGTGTTACAAGACGACTAGTTATAACATTGAATGAGTCGTCTCTGACATTTATTTGCAGAGACATAACTGACATTTAATATAGCAGTGGATGGCCTGCATATTAATTAAGCTATGACCAAACCAACAACTACATTAACTTCAATATTGACCTTTTTTATACAATGTCTCAAACTTCAGATAACAGCAGGGCTATCGGCAGCAGACTGCAGTGTGGGTTTCTCTCATGAGCGAGACATAGCGATTAGCAAACAGTCCTTAACAACCCCCATATGAATAATCAGACCTTACAGACTTCAGAAGGAAAAACAAACATGACAAGGCAAGAAGTTGTACATTGCCACTGAACCATGAGTGGAGGCCTCATTACTGACAATCAAAGTCTCTACTGGTAATGCAAAATAAGACCTACGGCTGGAGGAAGGAGAGAGGGAGCAGGTTTTTCTCTTCACTATCATGTGCGGAGGGCCAGATGTGCCAAAAACCGTGAAGGAGGAGGAGCATAAATCTAAGCCAGGCCTGGAGTCGGACAGGAGGGGTTAAGACGATACTGCCCATGCATTCTGTCCTCCTATTTTCTCTCAACCTTCTCATCTTCATTTCCTGTGCCTGTCTTGTGGCGAGGTCCACTTCTGCCTCCACCTAATGAGGGAATGAATGACGAAACAAGCCTGGAGACACTTTAACATTGGCAGTGGACCATTTCAGCTGTAACTCATATAGGGATGGGGCCGATCCGATCCAGTATCGGTATCGGGACCGATACCAGCTTAATTCACGTATCGGATTTTCCCGATCCAACCTGCGGAGAAATCCGATACCCATGAGCCACGTCTGCGCTTTCCAAAAGTGATTCCCGCCGGCTTGTCTGCAAACTATGGAATGGATTTTCTGAACGGAGGCGCGGCTCAATGAGACACAGAGTTATGAGACACGCCCCACTCAGGAAATCCATTCCGCAGTTTGCAGCAGGATAGCATTGAGCAGCATTGTGGCTAGCCAATGTCAGCTGTGTGGAAATACTTCACACTGGAAACACCGCAGAGAGAGCAAGACAATGTTTACTAAACCGTATTTCAGAGAGGTGGAAGCTCCATCGCGTCGTACAACACAACGAACGCAATCAAACATTTAAAAAAGCAGACAAGACTAGGGTGACATTTAAGAGATAATAATCAGGGCTTGACATTGACAATCGCCATCTGCGGTTGTATTTCGGCTGTGTAACATTCACACCAGCCACTTTGAACTTATTATGGTCTTCTCAAAAGCCATCTGTTATAATCACGTTGCGCATTATAACCAATCACACGTGTTTATATTGAGTTTATTAATATAATAATCAGAGGCGTTCAGATTAGCGGAGTTTTGTTCAGAGCGCGCGCGGCTCTCACGCTCGCTGAAATCTACACTCAAAGCAGAGATAAACGTGCGATGCATGCAGGAGATTAATTCATCATACAGTGATTGACAGTTTTTGTTCTATTTCAGCACCGAAAATAGTTTCAAACAAAACACAGCAGAACCACAGCGCATTTTATGACTGGCATTAGGTTGGCTTGACGTTCGCGAATCTAGGGACCGTCTCTAAAGTTACATACAACATTGGTAGGCTATACACGTTTCTAACTTAAATGGCATTTGAAGAGAATGACTTAGTCATAAAACTGACTGTAAAGTGTTCATCTAGGTGTTAGGTATGATGCACACCTTTTGGATTTTTGAAATTTAATCAAATAAACTGTCAAATCATACGAAAATGCTTTATTTCACTAGAATACTGTATGGGCTCTTACACAAAATATGCTAGATTTAAATGTGTCATAGCTGATAGAACACTGATGAGAATATTGCTTGAGAATATATTTACAGATATAATATTAGAGATTTATGCATTATACGTTGCCATTGACAACAGCCATTATAAGGAAGGAAATCCCACAGAATCTAGCTTAAAAAAATGCGTAGAGCTGCTTGATTTATTTTTTGTTTGTTGATTTTCAAATATAAATTGATAACCGTGATAATTTGGGTCACTATTATGTTCATATAATACTTGCCTGTTGAGTGGAGTTTATGTCAGCATCATATAAAATCAACAATAATGATAATAATAATATTAAAGCAAACACAGCTCTGGTATCGGAATAGTATCGGTATCGGCCGATATCCAAATTCAGGTATCGGGATCGGATCGGAAGTGAAAAAATGTGGATCGGTGCATCCCTAAACTCATAACAAGGAATTTGTGTCAGTCATTGTGGGTGAGATATGAATGTCACGACATGACATGATTCAAGTCACAAGTCTGACATCCTAAATGTTGATTCCTTAGTGAGTTACGATGTAATACGGGACCGTTGTTAAGAGAGCGGATAGACAGGGCGAAGCCTGCCAGAGAAGGTGAGAAACAGTCGTTTCTAATTGCCACAAAACTCATAAATGTGATTTAATTCGAGGAAGGCAGACATGGAATGATTTTCACATCTGTTCCAGTCGTAAACAGACCAGAATTAAAGCAAATTTACAGCTAATGAGCTGTTTAAATATCTGGGGCTCTCCCAAACACCACTGAAAAACAAAAAAAATGGATAGATGGACTAAACCCAGACAATTACACCTTCAAGAACTCATTTCCACCTGTTCTATTGCATTCCTGCAATCACGCCAAACCATATAAAATGAGTTGTGTCTTGTGTGGCCAGCTAGACATATGACTGTCTGATTATTCATGTACTAAATATCCAAAAGTTGAGGAAAAACAAAGAGCGGACCGGAGGAGAACCCTTCCAATTAATCAGATTGTATCGTACAAGTAAGTACAGGGAGCTAAACTCTGACTGTTCAGTTCTGTTCTTGACTGACTGTACTCTGATTGCATCCACATTGATTTGAACAGAAGTCTGGAAGTCTAGCAATGCATCTGGGATGTGGAGACGGCTCTCGAGAACTCATTACTTACTTCAACGTGACAGAAAAATGTGAGCAAACACAGCTTTTTAAATCATGAAGACAACTGCTGAGACTGTTATTAGTGAAAACAAGCGTTAGAGAATGAGTACAGAGAGTACAGTGTTCTGGTCAAAAGTTATAATGGCAATAATGTGAAGACGTACAGAGTCATCTGAGTGACTGAATCAGCCTTGATTTAACCCTTGTGTGTTAAATCATATGGTCAGACCCTCATACCCTTCCTGTAATATGAATCACATGTGTCAGCAACCTGGAGCAAACAGTGCTGGCCTACAAACCTGATCTTTAAATAGTGCTGTGGTATCTGGCACCAAGATGTAAGCAGCAGATCCTTGGGGCTTCCATGGATCGAACTTGTTTGTTCATCACATCCCACAGATCGATTGGATTGAGATCTGGGGAATTTGGAGGCCAAGTCAACACCTCAAACTCGTTGTTGTGCTCATCAGATCATTCCTGAACCATTTTTGCTTTGTGGCAGGGCGCATTATCCTGCTGAAAGAGGTCACAGCCGCCTGGGAATACCGTTTCCATAAAAGGGTGTACATGGTCTGCTTCGGTAGGTGTCAAAGTAACATCCACATGGCAGGATGGAAGGACCCAAGGTTTCCCAGCAGAACATTGCCCAAAGCATCACACTGCCTCCGCCGGCTTGCATTCATCCCATAGTGTATCCTGGTGCCATGTGTTCCCTCCTGGCCATCCACGTGATGTAAAAGAAAATGTGATTCAGGCTACCTTTTTCCATTGCTCCGTGGTCCAGTTATGATGCTCACGTGCCCACTGTTGGCGTTTTTAGTGGTGGACAGGGGTCAGCACAGGCCCCCTGACTGATCTGCGGCTATGTTGCCCCATACACAACAAACTGTGATGCACTGTGTATTGTGACACCTTCCTATCAGAACCAGCATTAACTTCTTGAGCAATTTGAGCTACAGTAGCTCATCTGTTTGATCGAACCACATGGGCCAGCCTTTGCTCCCCATGTGCATCAATGAGCCTTGGCCGCCCATGACCCTGTCGCCAGTTCACCACTGTTCCTAGCTTGGACCAGTTTTGATAGATACTGACAACTGTAGAACGGGAACACCCCATAAGAGCTGCAGTTTTGGAGATGCTCTGACCCAGTCGTCTAGCCATCACAATTTGGCCCTTGTCAAACTTACTCAAATCCTTACGTTTGCCCATTTTTCCTGCTTCAAACACAACATCAACTTTAAGGACAAAAGATTAACTTGCTGCCTAATATATCCCACCCACTAACAGGGGCTTTGATGAAGAGATAATCAGTGTTATTCACTTCACCTTATAATGTTATGCCTGATAGACGGCTCTATATGGTCCAATGAAGGAACAGTGCTGAACCGGCGACAGGGTCATGTTTGGCCAAGGCTCATTGATGCACGTGGGGAGCGAAGGTCCAGTCTAACAGACGAGCTACTGTAGCTCAAATTGCTCAAGAAGTTAATGCTGGTTCTAATAGAAAGGTGTCAGAACTGGACCATGCAGCAATGGAAGAAGGTGGATTGATCTAATGAATTATATTTTCTTTTACATCACATGGATTACCGGGTGTGTGTGCGTCACTTTACCTGGGGAGCACATGGCACCAGGATACACTATGGGAAGAAGGCAAGCTGGCAGAGGCAGTGTGATGCTTTGGGCAATGTTCTGCTGGGAAACCTTGGGTCCTGCCATCCATGTGGATATTACTTGACACCAACCTAAGCATTGTTGCAGACCATGTACACCCTTTCATGAAAACGGTATTGCTGGATGTGCTGGTCCGAACCATGGAGTTCGATCCGAACAAGTCCGATCCATGAAGGCCCCATCTCGCAACTTACAGGACTTAAAGGATCTGCTGCTAACATCTTGGTGCTGGATACCACAGCACACCTTCAGGGTTCTAGTGGAGTCCATGCCTCGATGGGTCATATATATAATTTGGACAGATGGGGGAAATGTCTGGTGTCTGGAGCTGTTGTGCTGTACATAGGAACAGAATGTCTGTAAAAAGTATGTGCATCGCATCACCACATAAAAAGTTTCTAGACATATTCATTAATTTCAATTAGGAATACAAAAACTCTGAAGTGGAGCCTTGGTTGAGACACAGAATGGGTTCTGACTGGGTACCGTTACCCTGGAAAAAGGGGCACATGTGGTCTGTTTTAAATGTGTCCTTTGAGAGCAACAGTAGCCAGTTATGACTAAAAATAACTAGACAGAAGACAATAAAGTATGAGTACTGTTGAAGCTCAAAAAACTTGTTGTAGTAGTTAATTTGCTACTACATTTTAAAATCATGTCTGCTTTTACACATAGAAACAGAAGGAAAAAAAGAGTAACACTGACACTGTGCAGGCTCTGTGTGAGAAACACAAGCCTGCTTTACCGACTGTGGGCAGCAACATGAAAGCCATCTTGTTTGATCTTACAGCTGAATACCTCTGCCACCTCTTGCATATAAAAAATCCATATCCTTTGATTTGATATAAAGCATTTATACAGTATTTTAATACAAAGGCACATTCTGAAGATAATTCTGTGGGATGGTAGACTATGTGCATCAGCATCATTGTGACTGACCACCTTGGCTCAGCAGGTATTCTGTGGAAACATGTATTATTTTTGAAAGAAAAATAATACTTTTATTCAACAGCCATGCATTAAAGGGACAGTTCACCCCAGATTAAAATTGCCATAATTTACTCATTCTTAGTTGTTTCAAACTTGTATGAATTGATTTCTTATGCTGAACACAAAAAATATGTTTGGAAGAATATGGGTAACCAAACAGTTGATGGGCCCCATTGACTTTAAAAATACTTTGGAAGTAATTGGGGCCCATCGACTGTTTGGTTACCCATATTTTTCAAAATATCTTCTTTTGTGTTCAGCAGAAGAAAAAAATGCATACAGGGTTGGAACAACTTGAGGGTGAACAAATGATGACAGAATTATCATAATATTTAAAAATATTACTTTTTACTGTATTTTGACTAAATAAATGCAACCAAGGTGAGCATAAGAGACTTACTTAAAAATCTTACAGACATCAAACTTTTAAATGGTAGTGTATATGTGCCAAGTTCTTGTAATGTACTCTTTGTATTCATGCTTGTATATATAACAAAGTTGATACTATTTTCAAGAAAAGTTTCGATTTATATATGTATAGATATGGTTAAGCATTGTATCATCCTCAATTATTTTTAATGCATGTTTGTAATTAAAAATTGTGCGTCACTTGTGTGTCACAAAATTAATTTCCTTAAATATGAAGATTCTTTACAGAGATTTTCATCACTGAATGACAGTTTACATTCCATAATGGCAGAAAAAATATATTACATATGTGGCCTATTTATGCAAGTGTATTTCCCCCATACTGTATTCTCTGGAAACATTTCTGAGAACTGTGCGAGTTTTATGAGCTTGTGTTGGTCAGAGGAATGTGACCTATAACATCTTGAGAGCTGGAGAGGAGCTCATTCTTTGCACATTATTGGTCCTAGCTTTCACTGTAGATATTTATCACTTCCCAGCCCTCAGTGAATAAAACACCTGTCAGCATCAGACCATCACGACATCGCACCACCCACTGGACGCACTTGTTGACATAAGCCGACCTGGGAAATGGGACTAATTACAACGCACTTGCAGAGGTCAGCAGGTCAGCTAGCACTGAAGAGGTTCCTCTCCTTAGAAACGCTGTTAAAAATCAAGATGTTAGATGAGAGCAAGAATGATGCACGACCACACACACACACGGGCCGCACACACGAACACAAACATAAATCTTAACATTTTAACAGTATCATTTGTAAACCTCCCAGGAAGCCAATTGGAGGTAGTTCTTTGTAAAAAAAGAAAAAAAAAAAAGAGAAAAAAAGAAAAGAGTAATTAAATAAAGATGTGTAGCTATTTTTTTCTTGTAAAAAAAAATAAAATAATGATTTTATATATATAACTGCAGCTCTTGTGGGGTGTTCCCGGTCTGCAGTGGTCAGTATCTATCAAAAGTGGTCCATGGAAGAAAAAGTGGTGAACCGGTGACAGGGTCAGGCAAGTAAGTACTACGGCTAATTGATGCACGTGGGGAGCGAAGGCTGGCGAAATCAATCAATCAGGAAATTATATCATAAAGAGGAACCTTGCATACCGTCATGACTGTCTCAGGGTCAACAAGTCTCTTAAACTTTCAGATAATTTGACCTCTTTATGACAAGTTTTGCTCAGGTTGTAAAATGCCATCTGGTGCAACTCCTAAACATTTTTTTAAAATATATGTATACCTTTTTTAATCTTTAAAAAATAATGAATAAGATGTGTACACTCACATGTATTCAAGGTGTAAGGAAAATATGTCATTATGTTTTATATTATCGAGTGCACTCTCATTTGTCACTGACCCATGTTCAGAACTACAATGTTTCAAAAATGTGCAATCAAGACATCTGTTCCAAATACTAGATTTCGCTTGGCTGTTCTCTGACACTAATGGCTTAATGACACCTTTCCTTAGCACTTGTGGTGTCAGCCACTGTTTTATACCCGGTAAAGTGGTCTGGATTCCTCCTCTCACACAGAACAGCTCCATTTGGTTTTCACTTCATCTAGACAGGAGCTTTAAAATAATGAGGCCATAAACGTACCGCCGTTACTCAATGCCGACACCACACAGCCAATTAAAAACAAATCAAGCCTTCACTCCTCATGTCAAAAACCACTCTGTCTTAAACAGCTCAGCTCCTCTTAAAATCCCTTGAACAGCCTCCTTACATCTTCCTCCCTTCACTCAGTCTGAGAAGCCAGGTCTAACAATAATTTGAGCTCCTATCACTGCAGAGCAACAATTGATAGGTTAGAAGATAAAATGCCAAAGACACGTTTCCACCCAAATAAAAGCTCCAGCCAAAGCGCGCCTCTCAGGGGAGGGATGAATGATGGCTGTTGTGCAACCTCGGGTGGAGGCAGACTGCCCTAGAATGTGCAGGCCAGTCACTATTAATGAGATTATGATCAGCTTTATGGACTTCAAAAGGTCCTGGGAAGACTGTGTATCAATGGCTTAATGATTTCCGAGGCATGGCCCGTTTTCATCATAGATGACAAGATCCATTCCAATGTAAGTCAAAGAAAGGCCTCTGGAGCCATGTAATGGCATGTTCAGGTAGAGAGGAAAATTTGGCACAGCATTTTGATTAAACTAGTTTAGACGATGTAAATTGCAATGTTTATGCTTGTTAGGATGGGTTTTGCAGGGCTCCAGATTAAAGGGCTGTCAAATTACATTCTGGTTGTGAGGGAAAGATAACCTTGTTCAGCTTCCCAAATAACCCAGCATTAAGGAAACAGTGGATGCAGTTTGTTTTTCTGGAGCAGCAACGGAGTTCTGCAAGTGTGTTAGTTTGTTCCCGATCATGAGTCGAAACCACAGGCAGTGAGTGAAACTGCATCAAATGTCTGTGTTTTGTTGGTAATTGGCACGTAAGTGCATATAACAACAAACCCGAAC
This sequence comes from Romanogobio albipinnatus, assembly GCA_023566225.1. Classification (NCBI taxonomy): domain Eukaryota; kingdom Metazoa; phylum Chordata; class Actinopteri; order Cypriniformes; family Gobionidae; genus Romanogobio; species Romanogobio albipinnatus. The sequence goes on along the minus strand of CM042261.1, from coordinate 14,356,242 downwards.
GTGAATCGAAAGTTATCCAGGGAGTGTGTGCGTGTTCGAGATTCTTTAGCTCCAACCACTGCACGCCTTCATGTGTCGGCTATTTTCGGAAAGAATAAATACAACGTATCTGTCTTTTATAAATCTGATAAAACTAAAGACTCTTCGGACATATGAAGGATGCAATACTACTCTATAGGTACGCAAGATTAACATGAGATTGGCAGAAACTGTGTGTGTTGTGTCCCCTTTAAAAAAGAACTGGTTCATAAGAGTCATTTGTTCACAAAAGGTTGACTAAGGACATCTTGTTGGTTAAGATAGCAATGAGGGCACACCAATATTCCATATGAAGGACTACCATTCAAATCACAAAATTATTTTCAGCTCTTTGTTTCAGACTCCTGTAGATGCTGGATAAACTGAGCCAAATATGTTTCCACATCCTCATAATAAACACAAAATCTATATTTTAATATATAAATTAGGATAGACAGTATGCTTTTCAGGACTTTTTAAACACAGTGAATGCCACTTTATGCTTCAAAGTCTGTTGTATTCGTTCATTAAGGTGTGAAAATGACCTGTGGACTCTCTCCTGCAGCTCTCTGAGTTGGAAGAGGAGAGACAGACCACATATGGGCTGGGAAAAAGAGTAGAGTGAAAGAGTAGAGTGAAAGAGTTGAGGAGAAAGAGGGGATGAGGATTAGGTGAGAGGGGGTCAGTTCTGCTAGAACAATTATCTTGTTCCTGAAACCTGCTATTTAATGGAAATCCTTGGTCCCTGCCAAACTACACGCCTACATCTTGGTATGAGCCGTGGTGCAGACCTTCTCTCACTAACTCCCTTTCTTGCTTTTCATTTTTGATTGGACACTTTACTCAGATGGTTGCTTTGTTAGGAGAGGCCATTAGTTTCAGAGATGCAACAAAGGCGGAACTCCATTAAAATTCCTTGCACACATTCCCTCTTTCTCTCTCTTTTCATTCAGCGTATTTGCCCTATCTGTGGACCAGCATTAGAGTCACCCTCATGCTCACCCAAACAGCAGGTGCCTATTGAGGGGAATACGGCTGGTAAAATCAGTTTTCGACACCATATCAGGGGCTTTATTTTGTGCCTTTGATTAGTGAGCCATAAGCGGTTAGCTATGTTGTGGCTACATTTCTGGACAATCACCGGATGATTACTTTTCCAAACTATTCATTTGGGTTCTTGAATTCTGGGCTTGTAATATTGAATACTGTGCCACTGGGGTATCTGGCATCTGTTACGAACAGTGGCACATTCCTTTAGAAGATTGGGTGGGCACTGCTGGAGCTCCATTAAATAGACAACCCATTGTTTATCAATGGAGCCCAACAAATATAGAAAAGCCCTTGATGTGGACTAAATCATGGTGGTGAAAAAGACCACACATAACCTTCCCAAACAGTCTCTGAGATTGAATTCATATTTGAGTTCTTAAATTCTTTAAGAATTGTATATTTCTATTTCAAGGCATTTTCTTTGGGTAAATGTCATGAATAATACTTACACTACCGCTCAAAAGAGGTTGGTAAAATATTTTGGTTACACTTTAGTTAAACCTTTGTCCTTGTTACAGAGTAATTATACATTTGAGTACTGAGTAATTTTAATTAAAAAACATGAACGATAGGGTTACAGTGAATAAATCATGGAGGGGTCTGAAATTGTCATCGTAGGTGCATGTCCACTGTGAGAGACATAATCAAAAAAATCAGCCCAGAACTACACGGGAGGAGCTGGTCAATGACCTGAAAAGAGCTGGTACCACCGTTTCCAAGGCGTCATGGTTTGAAATCATGCATGGCACGGAAGGTTCCCCTGCTTAAACCAGCACATGTCAAGGCCCGTCTTAAGTTTGCCAATGACCCTTTGGATGATCCAGAGGAGTCATGGGAGAAAGTCATGTGGTCAGATGGGACCAAAATATAACTTTTTGGTCATAATTCCACTAAACATGTTTGGAGGAAGAAGAATGATGAGTACCATCCCAAGAACACCATCCCTACTGTGAAGCATGGGGGTGGTAGCATCATGCTTTGGGGGTGTTTTTCTGCACATGGGACAGGGCGACTGCACTGTATTAAGGATGACCATGGCCATGTATTGTGAGATTTTGGGGAACAACCTCCTTCCCTCAGTTAGAGTATTGAAGATGGGTCGAGGCTGGGTCTTCCAACATGACAATGACCCGAAGCACACAGCCAGGATAACCAAGGAGTGGCTCTGTAAGAAGCATATCAAGGTTCTGGCGTGGCCTAGCCAGTCTCCAGACCTAAACCCAATAGAGAATCTTTGGAGGGAGCTCAAACTCTGTGTTTCTCAGCGACAGGCCAGAAGCCTGACTGATCTAGAGAAGATCTGTGTGGAGGAGTGGGCCAAAATCCCTCCTGCTGTGTGTGCAAACCTGGTGAAAAACTACAGGAAACGTTTGACCTCTGTAATTGCAAACAAAGGCTACTGTACCAAATATTAACATTGATTTTCTCAGGTGTTCAAATAATTATTTGCAGCTGTATCATACAAATAAATAGTTAAAAAATCATACATTGTGATTTCTGGATTTTTTTTTAGATTATGTCTCTCACAGTGGACATGCACCTAAGATGACAATTTCAGACCCCTCCATGATTTCTAAGTGGGAGAACTTGCAAAATAGCAGGGTGTTCAAATACTTATTTTCCTCACTGTAGCTGCATGTAATTATGCATAATTTACTGTTGTTACTACAGTAAGTGTGTGTAACATATGTAACAAGTATACTGTAAAATAAAGTGTTATGCTTTTGAAATAAGTCTTATGCTCTTATGCTTTACAAACCGGCTTATCCACCTGGCACGCTTTTGGCGGGTTTGACACAATGACGGATAGAGAAGCGAGTCAATTGAACTATGCCCGTTGATCACGCCTCTTGTGCAGTAAAAATACAAAGCAGACTCCCCAGACCAATATCCAATCTTAAAAGATTGAGATTGGTCTGGTGATAGCCATAAAAAGTAAAAACAGTAATATTGTAAAATATAATTACAGTATAAATTGACTTTGAGTTTTCTAATTTAAACGTTTTAAATTGTACTTTATTCCTGTGATGGTAAACCACATGGTTGTGTCGTTATTCGCTGATTATCTTCCATCCTTAACCGTTAGGGTCACTATAAACACTATAGGGTCATTGTGTGTAAAAGATCTGTGACAGATTCTTCAAAATATCTAATTTTACATTTCAGAAAGAAAGAAGGCGAGTAAACAATGTCAGAATTTCCATTTACAATTACAAGTAGGCAAAAACCTGACATCACTACAAACAGAATGCACATAAGACTGTCTGGCAATGAAACGTATGTAGATACTAACCAGAAACAGACTTCAGATATATGAAACAAAGCAGAAGGTGAGAATGTGCCACTTCGTTGAGCCCAAGGATAATTAATTGGCTGAAGTCAATGCCACAGCCTGTAAACGAGCTCTTTGTGACACAAAGTAAAGTACATGCAAATTACCCAAACAGCCCTTTCTAATCATTCACGAGTTGCTGACCAAGAGCTCTGCTTTTTAGTATGGTTTGGAAAAGACTGTGTTTACTTAGGTTTAGGGAAAGGGGGCTAAAATCAATGGACCACGGCCACAGAGGGAAAAAGCTATGAGAAAACCACTCCTTGCCGCTAAATATGGTGCAATCCGTTTTTACACGCAGATGGGAGAAGAATTAATGAAATGAAACTGCATCTGACAAATTAGCAGTTTTACAGCAAATCGACCATTTACTTCAAATGAACATCATGGCAGAAAATGGCATTTTACACCACAAAGACATGCTTTCATATGGCAAAAGGGTTGTCAGTAGGCAAATTAATTATAAATCTAAGCGTATAGCTGTCTAATATTCCTCTTCCTGTTTTAACAATCTGCGGCCTGGAGATAAAAATATCACATTCAATAACACCATTCCCAGCTCTAAAACACATGAAAGATCATATGAACTGAAATAGTTCCAATCACAGAGAGCTTAATGGTTATAAGCAATTTTTTAGTGACTGCCATGTTCGGTCTTTCAAGCAAAGCCAATAGTCAAGTCATGGACGAGGCATTCCAATTCGCTCCATGCAACCACCATTTTGTGGCTTCTGTGGGGTGGCAGAGGAATGCCGTTTTAATCCTTGTTGGACTCATGCCCCTTTTCTGGACAAGACAAGGGTTCTTTGGTCCTCTCGTCTGGCTTTGTAGATCTTTTCATACTGGGCATGTATCCATAGACACCCTGGAGCTCGACAAACCTACTATTGAGACGCAGACTAAGGAGCCTCCATGCTTAGACATAATATATCAAAGTAAACCAGACCACTGCGTGTGTCTGTGTGTGCTAAACTATGGGGCAGATGTTAAGGTGACACCTCACCAAGGAAAATGGCTCCAACGTAACATTTTGAAGCAAACCAATGGATATTCATGGAATAGTGTTTATTTCTATTACACATATTGTGTTTTGAATGCTAGTGTCCATTATGGGATGCTAGTGTGGAGATTTATAATCTTAAAAGGATAGTTTAGCAAAAAATGGAAATTCTGTCATCATTTACATGACATTCCAAACCTTTCTTCTACAAAATGCAAAAGTTTGTCTTTTTCATGAAAGTCAATGGGGTCCAAAACAACAGTAGACGCCACTGGCTTTCACTGTACAGACAATAAAAGACATTCTTTAAAATATATTGTTTGGTTTTATCAGAAGAAAGTAAGTCATGCAGGTTTATGATGACATGAGGCTGAGCAAATGACGACAGAATTTTCATTTTGGGTGAACTATCTCAGGGCGGTAATATTTCAAGAGGAACTATAATATGAACCATTTAGGTACTAATATATATCTTTAAGATACTAATATGCACCCTTTAGGGACAAGTAAGGTACAAATGTATACCTTTTGAAAGGGTACCACCCCAGTGATAGCTTTTGTACCTTTTTTCTGACAGCGTAAAGACTATATTGTTGACGTTTTGAAGGTTAACAGTTGGGTTACACTGCTAGACCAGCATACTGAAGGAAATGATAGGCAGAGATGAAGGGTGTTATCAATAGAAAATGTGTTGCCTGCTAATACTGCAAAATGTGATCATCTCAGGCTGAAGAGAACAGTAGGTTGATTTGTATGGCGTGTGGAGCTAATGGAACAGATAACTGCTTATGTCTTTCAAGCAATAGGAATATAATGCAAAAATAATAGGGCTGGAATGTTCGGCTCTACAAGTGTGTGTTGTTACTGGGTTTGGAGGAGACATTGAGGCTATGAATCAAGCAGATGAACCCCACTTGAAAAACTTGCATGGTCTAGACAAGCCTCCTCCATAGAGTTTTATTGTCTCTGCTTGAAAAAAAGAAGGAAAAAAATGATGTTGGTGATGCAGCATATCAGTGTTGCCTGCGGGAAAAAAGCAATAAAGATTGCATTTTTAAGAATGGGGAAAGTATGAACTTTTCACACCCTCCTACGCAGACTAAATCTCTAAATCTAGACAATGACAATCCAACGCCTTCACACAACCGATAGGAAATAGACACAAAGGACAGACAAGAAAACAAACAGAGCCTAACTCTTTCTTTGCTTTTCCAAAATCTCTTTTTCTCTTGCTGGGTGCTGTTTGCTGAATCGCAGGCTGCCTAATAAGGAGACTGTGGTTTTTGCTGGAATGACTTAACTAGTGCTTAAAATGCTATTTTAATGATTTGTGTGAGAGTCTGTGATGGGAAAGTGAGAGAGAGAGGCAGGCGAGAGATGATTGTACTAGTGTCTGTGGGCACCATGGTTCAAGATCTATTTCCAAGCTAAATGCCAAAATCACACTCATCCCTCATATCTCCCCCAAAGATGAATAATTCATTATAAACGTACTCTAAAGGCCTCATTGAGCGACTTAGTTCAATAGCACTAGGTTTTGCAAAATTGTTCATGCCAAGGACCCCTCAATATGATAATCCCCTTGTTAGGATAGTAACGCCCATAAAATATAATGGCAGCTATATATTTTCGCGTACTGTTTAAAGACCCGTTTATACTGTGCACAATATTATGTGAAATATAGACATGTTGTTTCCAAAACAAATCATTAAAACCCTATCTTGGGGGAAAAATACTTTCTATTAAGTTAAGTTACTTTATGTTACCTTTTTTCTATCCATTATTTGAATATAAGGAAATATATTTCAATTAAAATAAATCTATACTGTATATAGAGCTGTTAAAAAAATTTTTTTATCTTCAACTTTTCGTGGTTCCCCTCTCAGACCGCTGCAGGTCCCACAAATTGAAATGTGTTGTACACTTTAACGTCCTATCCAAAAATTTGCTGAGATTCACTGTGTATATTGTATCAAGCCATGGTAAATCAAACCACTCATTCTCAGCTTCCTGTGTATGTGAATTCAATTTGCCCGAGCCTTATTTTGTCTCAACTTTGTCTCAACGACTGTAGTTGCGTGTGCAGTTTGTGGGTGGGTCACTTAAATTCCAGTATTTTTCAGAAACACATGGCTTTGTTTGGGTTACTGAACTTCATCAATATAAGTGGACACAATACATTCATTAATACTGCAGAAGAACATTTGCAGTCCAGTTGATGACCATTTTTATGCAGCAGTATTTCAGTCGAAGGACAGCAAAGGTACTGTTATGTCGGATAGGATTCCAAACAATTTAGTCAGCAGTAAGGCATGTAACCATTTTTTTTTTTCAATTTTTTTTTCAATGAATCATCTGATTGAATCTTTGGATGGGAAAAGGGGAAGAGGATTTCATGAATTCCTGTCAGATGATCTTCATGGCTGAAATCTATGGGGGTAGATTTGTTGCGTTATTCCAAACAAATAGATTATTATCCACAAATAAATGTAAAGAGATTCACAAAAATTAAATAAATTCACAAATAAATAGAATGAGATCCACAAATATATGCAGGAGTTTCACAAAAATGAATTAGATTCACAAATAAATACAATGACATTTGTGAATAAAAAAAATATCCACACATATGTTTTTGTCACAAACACAACTCTGCCTTGCATTCATTTGTGAATCGCTTCCTCTGCATTGGTGGATCTCTTCTTGCACATTTGTAAATCGTAGCACAGCGCGTGGATTTTGAAACATTTCTAGCGTCTACACTCACACAAATCCAACAAATAGCTGGACTCCACCCACCGTCTACTTAAGCCAATCAGATATCTACATTTACATTTATTTGTGGATAACAATTTGTTTGGAATAACGCAACAAATCTACCCCCATAGAAATCCTATTTCTCATGAATGATAATATTATACAGCTGCAAAAATAATATTTATTAACATAAAGTGGACGGAGGAAAATATCAATACTTTTTTATTAGTGCTGGGCATTAATTAATCGTGATTAATCGCATCCAAAATAAAGGTTTGTGTTTACATAATATATGTGTGCACTCTCAGAAAAAAAGTTACAGTGGAGGTACAATTTTGTTCCTTGGGGAACAAAACGTATAACTGTACCTTTAAAAGGTACACAATTGGTCCTTAGGGTACAATTATACCATTGTTTTCTTCTACTTAGAGCAGGGGTAGGCAAGTTCGGTCCTAGTGAGCCACTGTCCTGCAGAGTTTGGCTCCAACCCTGAAAGACATCTATAGAAGCTCTTACTGAGAATTAACAGAGGTTTAGATGTTGATGTTTTATTGAATTATGGTGATCAGTGTTTCCTTTAGTTGGGCAGTTTGACTATTGGCTTTTGTGATTTTTGTTACAGTGTTAACAAGACACATAATCTGTTCAAATCAAAAGAAGCCATAAACATAATTATCATGAAGAAAAATTTTCATCACTGACTAAAAATGTTAATAAATAATATTCACCAACAATACTTTCTTGCTACAGATCAGACATTCTGAATTCTGATTTTTAAATACATTCTACGGGAAAAAAAGTTTAGATGCACACAGATATCAAGATCTAGCATATGAATCTCAACAATGGTGACATACTTAATGCTGCAATGCATGCTGGGAGCCATGAGTTTTATACTGTGATGGCTTAGTAGGGTTGCAGCTAAACTCTGCAGGACATCAGCTCTCTAGGACCGAACTTGCCTACCCCTGACTTAGAGGTACAAAAATGTACCCTTAAGGGTACCACCCCAGTGACGGCCACTTGTACCTTAAAAGGTAAAATTTTGTATATTTGTATATATATATTTAAATAATTTATCTTATCTTAAATATTTTATATTTATATTCTTGAATATAACACATTTTTCTTAAATATATACATGCAAGTGTGTGTATTTATAAAATCCATTATAATTATACACAGTACACATACATATATTATGTAAACACAAACTTGTTTGGATGCGATTAATCGCGAATTTTTTGATATATATATTATACAATACAATATATTTCTTAACTATGTGCATTTATCAGTATTGATGTTATAATTTAATTTAATTGATCATTAATTCAAACAATTGATAATAAAATCAATTGATTACAAAAAGTTATAAAAAAATCCCTAATTCATAACTAAAAGCACTCCCTATTACTTTTAATCTATTACTCCCTAGTGCTTTTAATTTCTCTATTTCTCTACTTTCCCACATTTATACTTCTGCTATAACTTTATACTGTTTTACTGAAGAAAGTTTGTACTGCAGTACTGCTAGTATTGTTAATCCAATATGATTGCTTGTGCTTTCCCTTATTTGTAAGTCACTTTGGTTAAAAGCCTTTGATAAATGATATTTAAATATATGTTATTCAACATTACTGCAATATCATAATGAGGCTAAATGTAAACATACCCCTGCAGACTCATCTGGATTCCATAAATACCTAATGGAGAGATTTATGCGATGACGCTGTGGCTGGTGTGACCAATGCAGCCATTTGCAAACAGAAACATTCCTAATTCAGTAACTGTTATCCACACGCTCATACGAGCTGCCAAATGCATTGCCCAAGCATATGGTGGCACTTCTAATCATGCTTACAGCCTCTATTCTGCAGAGCATGATGGGATGCAGGAAGTGTGTTTGGTTGCATAAGAACTGCCACACAATACCCTTCTTCTTACTGAGTCTTGGCTGAATGTAAACGGATTAGAAGTTGTTACTTGGACCCAGACATGTGTCCATGACCCACAGTGCACGGGGAAAACTCAAATTCTGCAGGCCTTTATTTGCCCGGATTCACCTACATTTGGTAAAAGCAGGTGGGTTACTCCTGCAGGGGTCATGCTTTGTATTATTTCGACTGGATGATCAGTGTAAAGACCCCCGTAGTGAGTCTTTGCAGTGTTATGAATCTATGAAGGCAGGATCATGTTCACAGAAACTCGAGTTCCACCAGAACAAGGTTAATGGTTTGACTCTTTCTAGCTATGCCAGGAAAATAAATCTGTGACAGTGATAACTATGTTTGGACCAAAGGAAATCATGCATTGTCTTTAGAGTTGGGTCTTCTTCAAAAAGCTCAGTATTCAAGTGAGAGGACAGGACTGTAAGCACCTAGTTTAGAAGATCTGTATTTCAGTGCAGGATAACAGAAACAACTCAGTCTTTGTCTCATCATGGGTTTGTATTACAGGCCGCTTTGAACTCAAGACTCCCCTGGTTTAATTTCTCATGAATTCAACAAGGTTATGATGATGACATCTGGATGTCAGGATTAGTTATCCAATCTAATTACCAGGTAAAGAGACACACAATGTACAAAATGAAAAGGACTTCTTCTTGTACTTTTAAAACTCAAACTTATTCACACATGTAAAATATAGCGGAAAGCATTGGCATCACATGAATAGATAAGCTGAGGATGACCTTCATCTTAGCAGGCATGAGTTAGCAATTTTTCCAGACTTGTGGCTCGGATAGGAAGTCGTGAAGAAATCCTCCTGTTGTAATTATTTGGAAAAAGTGGCCTCTCACTACTCACAAACACTTGAAATGAAAATAGGAGGGATGTGTGGAAGCCTGTCTCCATAATATAACAGAACAAAAAGAAAACTTTGACTTCATCTCTCACTTTCTCTACAGGTGTGATCTTATATTTCATAATTGCAGCTTTGTTTCTCACACTTTCACTACCAAGTTTGGGGTCGGTAAGATCTTGGCTAGATTCAAAATGCTTACGCTATGTCTGACGAGCGTAACTGGTGCGCAATGCCGTCAGACTTAGTCCAGGCTCGTGGACCTTTCCCGATCCAGTCCCCACCTTGCTTCCTGTCCACTCTATCCTGTCACAATAAAGGCAAAATCGTCAAAAAAAATAATATATATATATATTTTTTGGTTGTATTTATTCCCCCCAAAAAAACAAAAACAAATCGAACTGACCCCAAACTTATGTATGATTTTCTTTCTTATACTGTGACTTCACTTTAAACTTTCTCGTAATAGCTCCTAACCTTTCTCAAACAAACTTCAATAGGTATGCCTTCCTTAATCAAGCCAAAATCTCTCTTTAGTGTGAATCAAATTATGATCAAAAAAGAGCTTCCAAGAAAGAATGTGAAAAAGGATGTGAACAAGTATGGGGCATCCCAGAGAGAGACAAACCCAAATCCTTTCCTCTCTACATTTTCAGCAACTTTAGCCAGGGTAATGTGAGATACAGTGTACCTTTTACACGAAGGAAAGAAAGTGGGCCTTTGAGATTTAGACAAATGGCACACCGATCTTGATTGCACAACCAGTGCAAGGCACGGGATATTCTGAGACTAGACAAACAAATTGCAGGAAACAAAGGTTGCAGGTGGGCAGGTCTTCTTAATCAGGCAAAAATCTCCAGCTAGAGGCGAAACAAGTGAGAATATATGTTTCTGTATGGACCTTATGCTGATCAAAGCACTAAAATTATTGCGCAGGCATCAAGCCACTTGAAGATGAATATCACACAGTCTAATAACACATGGGAAGTTTTTTGCTTACATTTCTATAAAAAAAAAAAATACTGACCATGGGGCAGGAAGTGCCGGTGATCTGCACTTGGATCAAGTACGAAAGTGTCGCTTATTGGTATGCCAGATTTCACAAATGCTCTGGTTTGCATTAGTGAAGCGGCAAAAAACAGGGGTTTGATGATTAAAATGTAATGAAAGGAAAGGGAGAACGAGGACAGAGTGTGTAATCAGTTGTAAGAAACTGAAAATATTGCAATTATCTGAAAATTAAGCAATATCAGTCTTTAAATAAACAGCTCAGAAATGACATTGGATGACTTAAGGTCTTGGGAAATGTTTTAAAGGCAACATTGGATGAACATAGTGACCAACTTATTTATAATCAACATGTTCCATCTTTCTTCAACAAGTGCTAGCATATGCGAAAGGTCAACCACGCTGCATCAGGAGCCAGTTCTCCATGCTAACATGAATCTCTTCCTTGCTGTGGTTAGGGGAGAACACAAACGCTCTGTTGTGCTTGGGAGTTGGATGGTGCACAGCCCATTTGAGTGCTCTCATCTATGGCCAGCTTGTCAAGCTCCTCCTTCATTCTGTCACATCAAACTGCCTGGAGATGCAGAGGTTTATTGGGCAACGTTAACGCATGAGGTGGAGGGAAGGGGGAATTTAAAATTGTCAGCGTTTTGGATGCGTATGAAAGTTGGACTTCTAGAACAGGATGTGATAGGATAACATGAAATGAGACTTCACAGCAACTAAGTGGTGACACAAACCAAATAAGAATATGAATATGAATGAATATGTCCAGTTTTAAAGTGCCCCTATTATGGTTTTTCGAATATTCCCTTTCATGCAGTGTGTGATATAGCTGTTTGTGAATGTAAACGTCCTGCAAAGTCGAAAGTGCACGATAAATAAAGTTATTGTCTCCCAAAAGAAAGAATCGACTCTGAACAGCCTTAACAAATCTTTTTTTTTGTTCGAATTTTACTGCGTGACAGTTCTACGTCACTAGAAATTATATCTGATTTAGGGCTGAACGATTTTGGAAAAAAATCTAATTGTGATTTTTTTTAACCAATATTGCGATTGCGATTTAATATGCGATTATTTTTTAAACCTTTTATCTTCTGTATTATTCAACAATACATAATTGTATATTAATGGTGGAAATCTTTAATTGGTACCTCACGATCCGATTCCGATTTTGGGAGTCACGATCCCAAAACAATTCTTGAACTTTTTCCTTATTAATTATTAATATTAATCTTATAAATGTATTAAAAACTTTAAATGTTTTTTATTATGATATATGTAATTATAAGCGTTTTAAAATAACTACACATTATAACATTTTAATAAAAAAAAATTGCATGTTAATAATTTTAAATATATAAACTAATATAGCTGCAAAACATAAGCTAGCAAATCATAAAGAGAAACAAAAAAACATATAAGCAATGAACAAAGAGTTTGATTGATTTTTCTCTTTCTCAGCTTTACTGTTGTTTGATTATTAATGATGACATCATCATAGACAGCGGGAGACATGCATTCACACTATGCACAGATCTCTTTTGAAATATAAGATGTTTTTGCCCTGTCTGTTTAATTCATTAAGACATTACTGATGGTGTTTACATTAATGTTGCGTCATAAAAGCATTTTGAGACGCACACAGACGCGTGCTCGCGAGCACTCTTCACAAAGCGCCGCATGAGCATTTGAAATGGAAAGCCTTCTGTCAGCGAGTTGCTTATTTTTAATATACAAGCACACTGCATTCCTAACGACATGAATTAAGCCTTCATTGAGCATTTGTAAGGAAAATACCGGCGGGCGAGAACACACTGTAAGCGTGACATAAAGCAAAATTTCTCAGCGCATATCCTGTGCAGAGAAGCCTGCGAATGTCATTGCAATTCGCGCCGTCAACCTTTCGGAACGTTATGAAATATTATTTTATGGTTCGTGTGTGATTGTGTGTGTGTGAGAGAGAGATAGAGAAAGAGAGAGATAATGGAAGCAATAAGAATACGGGTGTTTCTAAAACACACGCAGCGCCACCGCGCACCTGCAGTTAAAATCTAAGCTCAGAATCGATCCAGAATCATTGGAGAGATGATAGTAGCCTATAGTATGAACAACACAATATTAGATAGATCAAACACAAACAGTTTTTTTTTCCCTTTTAGGCCAGGCTTCTTCTGCAGACTTTACTCTCGCGTGTCACGTGACCAGACTGTAATCGCAGCCTTTGCGGTTAGGAAATCGTGTTTTATCATATCGCGATATTATCGCAAATGCAATTAATCGTTCAGCCCTAATCTGAATAATGTCCACCTACACTCAAAAAAAAAAGGTTCTATATGGCACTAAAAGTGGTTCTTCGTCGTAATCATAGAGGAACCACTTTTGGTGCTATATAGCATCATATCTTAACATGTTCTGTATATGGTAGCGGTGCTATACAGCACCTTAGCAAAAGAACCGGTGAAGAACCGGTGAAGAACCGCTGAAGAACCACTGAAGCACCAAAATTGGTGCTATACAACACTTAAAAAGGTTCCCCTATGATTACGAGCCAAGAACCATTTTTAGTGCCATATAGAACCTTTTTTCTTCAGAGTGTATGTTGTATGTTGTCCCGCCCGCAAACATGTAATTTTACTGATGACTACTCTCAAATTTTACTCTCAAATCTTGGAGTTCAACACGGGATTCGCAAAACGCTTGCTCTTCAAAGATGAGTAGTACCCAGTTTATTTGGACCAGCTTGCTCCTCAGAATCACAACCTGTAAGTATTATTAATTATTGATGAATATATTTTCTACCGGGTGTTCAAAATGTGTAAGTTTCTGGCTAACCAGATAACTCATTATATAAAACATTATTACTGTCTGAAATACTACTGCAAATCAGATGTGGACCACTATTCCCTAAAACTGTGTCTATTAATGCAGATTGTCTGTCGTTCTTTCTACTTTGAGTAAAGATAAACGATGGAGAAAGATTTGTTTTGAAAATTTTAATTTTACATTAGTCATTCATGTTAGTGCTGGGCTAACGTATGCACCGTTATTGATACAGTTTCCGCATGTGCACCGCAATAAATTAGAAATATACACATGGGTTTGCTGATGGTGAGGAATTACAGCTGCAACATCTCATAATGTACCTCAAACTGAGTAGCGTATTACTGAGAAACGTCATGCTCAAGTGGCCTTGTGATGGAGGTTCGGGTTGAATAGCTAGTTCTTCCAATGTTTTATCATCGGACTTGCGCTCGGATTGATATGGTAAAATCAATGGCATCGCTACTGTCTTTACAGTGTGTACAATCGCTGAGCTTTAGGAAGCCTCCGCATGGAGCTGAAGTTTATGGTAATGGTCGCTTGTTTCCAACATGCGCTGTAAGTGGTAGACCAATCACAACAGACTGGGCCATCTGACCAATCAGAGCAGAGTAGCTCGCGGAAAGGAGGGATTTAGAGAGACTGATTCATCCATCGAGTCACAGAGATGTGCAATGTAAACTTGTTGTAGGAAACCTCCAAAACAAAATTAGGAGCAGAATAGGGGTACTTTAATTACTAAAGGTTTGGGGTCAGTAAGATCAATTCATGTTTTTAAAAGAAGTCACTTATGCTCAGCAAGAACACATTCCTTTGATCAAATATACAGTAAAAACAGTAATATTGTGAAATATTATTACAATTTAAAATAACTGTTTACGATTTTAATAGATTTTAAAACTAAATGTATTCATTTAGTTCCAGGATTCATTACTCCAGTCACATGATCCTTCAGAAATCTTTCTAATATGCTGATTTGCTGTTCAAGAAACATGTCTTATTATTATCAGTGTTGAAAACAGTTCAAAAGATCAGCATTTATTTGAAATACTCTTTTGTAACAACACTGTTTTTTTACTGTCACATTTGATAAATGTAATGTATCACTGCTGAATAATAGTATTAATTTCTTTCACGCTGTGCTGACAGATGGCAACAGACACTTTGCTGGGTTTTGTCGGATCAGTGTGTTACCCCTGTCGTCTGTTGGGGCTTGTTTTCGCCAATTGAACATACTGAATCGGATTTAGAATGTCTGAGAAGTGACGTGCTGTAATCTGGTGACTGTCGGTGTTGGTCTGCATCTGTCGGTACAGTGTGAATTGGCCTTAAGAGATTTATGCATCCAGACAGTGTAAGTTTTTCAATTTAAAAGATTACAAAATAAGCTTCGTCAGCTACCTACATTGGAAGGCACAACCTCAACAATCACCACAACAGAACCACAAATCATTCCTAGAATCATGAGGATCCAATAGAAGCGGGATAGAGATGAGTATGAGAACCTACTAATGTATTTCTGGAACAAACTTATTGAAGAGTGCAAGGGTAACAACTGGAGCTGTTGTCTGTACTGCTCCCAAATCCCCATAGAAGTCGTTTGAGGAAAAAACTGGGAACACATGTAAAGAAATATTATCCAAGACTTAAGCGGGAGTAAATAAGCTCTAAAGCCCTATTCCCATCTCTACTCTTGCAGACCATTCATCAACCCTTCCCATAATGTGAGAAAAGAGGGTAGAAAATCTTGGCCTGAGAGGACAAAGACAAAGTTACAACTGGAGTTTTATTTTAAGGATTTGACCCAGAGAGGAACTGGCCCTGTTCTGCTTCTTTCCTGCAGTCTTGGAGTCCCTCATCAGTTTGGCTCCCAGAGTCTGAACAAGAGGCTAATGAGAAAGCCGGTCAAATCAACCAGCTTCCAATTAAAAGAAATCAAGTCCCTCTGAACCTCAAAGCCCATCATCTGACGTCCCATTAAGATTCAGTTGGGTTCAGTTGTGCAGGTAGGCCTAAACTAAACAAGGCTATAAGTGCCTCCAGCTGGATTCAGCTCTTATTTTGATATTCTGTCAATGGCTTCAAGGTTTTCTACAGTTTCCTTGGAAAAGCACTGCACGATTTAGAAACATCCTGCACACAAATAAAGATTCTATTCTGCAAAACGCAATGCAAAGATACTCTATTCTGGCTGCTGATTTAAAACACAGAAACCCAAAGAAATACTGTCTAGTTTCTGGGATTCTTTCTTCCTTCCTTGTGTAAAAGCAATATTTTAAGAATATTTGACCAAAGACGTTTTTGTTCTCACTGTGCCAAACCATGCACCACTTTTATCCTACATAATAAATGACTTGTGTCTCAGAGAACACTGACAAAACGCAATAAACTCTGCTGGTGTTTGGGAATGTGAGATGGTGATAGAGAGATGTTGGTCTAGTGGGTTAAACCACTGAACTGATAAGCAGAAGGTTGTTGGTTCGATCGCCACCACCAGTGTGTCCTTGAGCAAGGCACTTTATTCCATGTTGCTCCAGGGGGATTGTCCCTGAAATAAGTTCCCTGTAAGTTGCTTTGGATAAAAGCATAAATGTAAATGGAACGCAAACATCTGGGATGCTTCTGAGGGAATTAAAGCACATTATTCTGAAGACAGAGATTTTTCAGAAGGATTTCAGAAGGATCAAACCAAAATTTGAGATGATGTGCAATTAGTCCGCTGGTTAGTCTAGTTATCCAATCACATCCACTGTTGAGGTAAAGTCACCTGAGTTTTTGATGCGCATTGAGGTATTTATTCGGTAAATGTGTTTCCATCGTAGTTTATGTGCATGTCTTCTTATCACATAGGTGGATGGAAACATAGCTACTGTCTCATCACAGACATCAAATATACTGTTGTAAATAGTAATGATTCATACAAAAAAGGGAGTAAGATTGAAGATCAGACATAAAACTACAGAAAGAGTCAAATAATGGCTCAGATCTTCCTTCTTCAGACTCATCATCATTCATCAGGGTTTTATTCAAATACATCTGGGGTCCAGCAGAACCATGCCAATCAATAGCTTTCTACCTACAGTGCACTCTAAAAAATAAAAGGTTCTATATGGCACCAAAAATGGTTCTTGGCTCGTAATCATAGGGAAACCTTTTTAAGTGCTATATAGCACCAATTTGGTGCTTCAGCGGTTCTTTGACTAAGGTGCTATATAGCACCTCTGAAGAACTGCTGAAGAACCAATGAAGCACCAAAATTGGTGCCTTATAGCACTTAAAAAGGTTTCCCTATGATTACGAGCCAAGAACCATTTTTGGTGCCATATAGAACATTTTTTTAAGAGTGTATGAACAAACACTGAAAAATTATTTGATGAAAAAATGATTGAAACTAATCACAGACAAAAGTCTATTTTTTAATTGCTGCAGATTTGCATACAGTGTTTGCATTTCCCATGTGCTCTGTTGCAAATTGAGAAATATATTATGATTTTTTTTGTGCAAAAAATTAATAAAAATAAATAATGTGTTTGTTCAATGTGTAAAGCTGAATTTATTTGATAAAAATACAGTAATATTGTAACAATTATAACATTTTAAAACAACTGTTTTCTATTATTTGAATATATTTCAAAATCTAATTTACTCCTGTGATGGCAAACTGATTTTCTAGTAGCCATTAGCATCTGTATCCAGCATCCGGTCTTTAGTGTCACATGAACAAATCAAAAATCATTATAATATGCTGATTTGCTGCTCAGGAAACATTTCTTATTATTATCAATGTTGAAAACAGTTGTGTTGCTTCATATTTTTGTGGAAACTGATACATTTTTTCAGGATTCTTTGAAGAACAAAGTTCAAAATAGGATAATTTATTTCAAATATACTTTTATTGCAACTATAAAAAAATCTTCACTGGCACTTTTGATCAATTTAACGCATCCTTGCTGAATAAAATATTTAATTTCTTTAAATCTTACTGACCCCAAACTTTTGAATGGCAGTATATGTTGGCTGACTAATGTTGTGAAAATTGGTCCATAAAAATACAGTGAGGAAAATAAGTATTTGAACACCCTGCTATTTTGCAAGTTCTCCCACTTGGAAATCATGGAGGGGTCTGAAATTGTCATCGTAGCTGCATGTCCACTGTGAGAGACATAATCTAAAAAAAAAATCCAGAAATCACAATATATGATTTTTTTAACTATTTATTTGTATGATACAGCTGCAAATAAGTATTTGAACACCTGTCTATCAGCTAGAATTCTGACCCTCAAAGACCTGTTAGTCTGCCTTTAAAATGTCCACCTCCACTCCATTTATTATCCTAAATTAGATGCACCTGTTTGAGGTCGTTAGCTGCATAAAGACACCTGTCCACCCCATACAATCAGTAAGAATCCAACTACTAACATGGCCAAGACCAAAGAGCTGTCCAAAGACACTAGAGACAAAATTGTACACCTTCACAAGGCTGGAAAGGGCTACGGGGAAATTGCCAAGCAGCTTGGTGAAAAAAGGTCACCTGTTGAAGCAATCATTAGAAAATGGAAGAAACTAAACATGACTGTCAATCTCCCTCGGACTGGGGCTCCATGCAAGATCTCACCTCGTGGGGTCTCAATTATCCTCAGAAAGGTGAGAAATCAGCCCAGAACTACACGGGAGGAGCTGGTCAATGACCTGAAAAGAGCTGGGACCACCGTTTCCAAGGTTACTGTTGGTAATACACTAAGACGTCATGGTTTGAAATCATGCATGGCACGGAAGGTTCCCCTGCTTAAACCAGCACATGTCAAGGCCCGTCTTAAGTTTGCCAATGACCATTTGGATGATCCAGAGGAGTCATGGGAGAAAGTCATGTGGTCAGATGAGACCAAAATATAACTTTTTGGTCATAATTTCACTAAACGTGTTTGGAGGAAGAAGAATGATGAGTACCATCCCAAGAACACCATCCCTACTGTGAAGCATGGGGGTGGTAGCATCATACTTTGGGGGTGTTTTTCTGCACATGGGACAGGGCGACTGCACTGTATTAAGGAGAGGGTGACCGGGGCCATGTATTGTGAGATTTTGGGGAACAACCTCCTTCCCTCAGTTACAGCATTGAAGATGGGTCGAGGCTGGGTCTTCCAACATGACAAGGACCCGAAACACAGCCAGGATAACCAAGGAGTGGCTCTGTAAGAAGCATATCAAGGTTCTGGCGTGGCCTAGCCAGTCTCCAGACCTAAACCCAATAGAGAATCTTTGGAGGGAGCTCAAACTCCGTGTTTCTCAGCGACATCTAGAGAAGATCTGTGTGGAGGAGTGGGCCAAAATCCCTCCTGCAGTGTGTGCAAACCTGGTGAAAAACTACAGGAAACGTTTGACCTCTGTAATTGCAAACAAAGGCTACTGTACCAAATATTAACATTGATTTTCTCAGTTGTTCAAATACATATTTGCAGCTGTATCATACAAATAAATAGTTAAAAAAATCATACATTGTGATTTCTGGATTTTTTTTTTTAGATTATGTCTCTCACAGTGGACATGCACCTACGATGACAATTTCAGACCCCTCCATGATTTCTAAGTGGGAGAACTTGCAAAACAGCAGGGTGTTCAAAGACTTATTTTCCTCACTGTATATTGCTTCTATTTACAATGTTGTTTGCAATTAACATTTGCAACTAATATTCAGTAGTGGTGTGTAAAGGCCCTACTGTCTCTCTCTCAGTGGGATCAGCCTCTGTCTAAAAAGCATGATGCTGATAAGGTAGCTTGAGATTGTGATTGTGGAGAAGTTTGCTGGGTCTGAATGACAGAGAGGCTGCTGAAAGAGCTGATACTGTGCAAAAGGAAAAATAATAACAGTCGCTTGCCAAGCTTCCCCATTTCCATCTACTGCCAACGGAACGGAAAATCTCGTCCACGTCCAGTGCATTTTCGGGAAACCCAGGGGAGAGCAAATGAGGGAATGCCGTGAAGAGGGGAATGTGAAAATGAAAGACTAGGAAGACAAGATAGATAGATAGAAAGATAGATAGGAAATGTATTGATCCCTGAAGGGAAATTTAGTAAAACAGCAAGATTACTGGAAAGCCAAAAGTATGACTTAAGTAACACAGGTTGAGAGGAGAGATGTTTTGTAAGGTTCTGGTCACTCTGCATTGAGACTAAACATACAACAACCCATGCACTGCAAAACACTTTCTCAATCAGTGTATTTATCTTGTATAATAACAGTGCCCGAATCTCAAGTTGTTTTTACTCAAGAATAAATCTTTTAAAAACGCCAATAAAATATGTATGTGTATGTATAATCACAAATTAATCTCACATCAAATTTGGCCGAGGAATTACCTCCAAAAGATCACAAAGTCATTGTGTTAAATGAGAAAAGCATCAAATAGACATTACAAAAATTAGCTGTAGAAAAAAAATATTTTATTTGATTTCCTGTCATTATCATTTCCTGTTTTTAACATTTATTACACATAAACTTTTAGGCTTCAACTGTCATGAGAGTGAGTAAATGATGACAGAATTTTTTTTTTTTTATGAACTATAACTTATAGCCAACTCTAAACAAGAAGATTTCCAGTAGCTGGAGGTAAATGTCTAAATGAGTAAGGGCCCTATACCCGGCGCAATGTGACGCTAGGTGTAACGCAAGTTTTTTTTGCTAGTTTCAGCACCGACGTAGTTATCATTTTCACGTCCTGCGCCATTTATTTATGGATATTGTAGCCTCAGTCTTTGGCTTAGCCTACCTGTTTTTGTTCGTCTAAAATGCGTTAATAAAGACTTTATTAACATATTCTATGCCTGCATTTTGTGCTTGTGAGAGCTTCAATTGGGCATCCACGTGACGAAATAGCCTAAGCCTACTACAAGTGGGAAATTCTTTTACCTTTTGAATGTTGAGCGTTATTAATTTATGAATCAATGCTGACGCGGGACAAAATGCCCGATTTCCCAACACGTTGAACTGAGCAATGCCATTGTACCATTTTAATAGGCTACTAACACATATAGCTCAGTAATGTCAGTTTTATGTATTTTCTGAGAGGGGGCGGGATTTTTGTTGGTAAAGTCGGGGGAGAGACGCACACTTCGATTAGACTGGATAAACACATGCAGCATCTTTATTGTTAAGAAAATGAAACAAAATAAATGAATAAATCAAGCCTTTATTACATAACACTAGGCTATATCATACAGCATTCAGAAAAAGAACAGTTTGCGGCGGCCATACCCCCCCGCACCCCTAGTTCCTACGTCTATGGCCCAATGACGCTATGATGAGTATTTACTACTTTAAAAAAATGTGGGCCAGAAAGCGGGGCGGGTACAATATTATCTTTTGGTTTTTTTGCGGTCCGAGTTGCGGGCGGGTTAGTTGAAAACGTCGGTCGGGTGCGGGTTGTTTATACATTGACCCGCGCATCACTGGTCTATAGGCGGGTGCACAACGTGTGTACACTCTGCTTATTACACACACAGGGACACGCAGCAGCACACAAACATTTTTAAATATTAAAAATAAAAGGATTCTTCTCTGGAGAAGCGTTCAGTCTTTCCGCTCGCAAATTCCGCCATGTAAATAGCGAATCCACCATGATGCAAGCACAACTGGCTTTTAAAGGAAATGGGAGATAAGACTCTGATTGGTTTATTGCACGTTATGCCCAAAACACACCCATGACTCATTAAGAGACTAGGTAAAGCTCTTTTGGACCATGCGCCTGGTGCGACGACCATAACTAGCAAAAGTGGATTCAGACACGCCCTAAGTGCACCTTTGGCACACGCTTCAGACCATGCGCTCACATTAAAATAGGGCCCTAAGTCATTGATTAATAATTTTAACACACATATATATACACATATATATATATAGTGAGGAAAATAAGTATTTGAACACCCTGCTATTTTGCAAGTTCTCCCACTTGGAAATCATGGAGGGGTCTGAAATTGTCATCGCAGGTGCATGTCCACTGTGAGAGACATAATCTACAAAAAAAAAAATCCAGAAATCACAATATGATTTTTTAACTATTTATTTGTATGATACAGATGCAAATAAGTATTTACACACCTGTCTATCAGCTAGAATTCTGACCCTCAAAGACCTGTTAGTCTGCCTTTAAAATGTCCACCTCCACTCCATTTATTATCCTAAATTAAATGCACCTGTTTGAGGTCGTTAGCTGCATAAAGACACCTGTCCACCCCATACAATATGTAAGAATCCAACTACTAACATGGCCAAGACCAAAGAGCTGTCCAAAGACACTAGAGACAAAATTGTACACCTCCACAAGGTTGGAAAGGGCTACGGGGAAATTGCCAAGCAGCTTGGTGAAAAAAGGTCCACTGTTGGAGCAATCATTAGAAAATGGAAGAAGCTAAACATGACTGTCAATCTCCCTCGGACTGGGGCTCCATGCAAGATCTCACTTCGTGGGGTCTCAATTATCCTCAGAAAGGTGAGAAATCAGCCCAGAACTACACGGGAGGAGCTGGTCAATGACCTGAAAAGAGCTGGGACCACCGTTTCCAAGGTTACTGTTGGTAATACACTAAGACGTCATGGTTTGAAATCATGCATGGCACGGAAGGTTCCCCTGCTTAAACCAGCACATGTCAAGGCCCGTCTTAAGTTTGCCAATGACCATTTGGATGATCCAGAGGAGTCATGGGAGAAAGTCATGTGGTCAGATGAGACCAAAATAGAACTTTTTGGTCCTAATTCCACTAAACGTGTTTGGAGGAAGAAGAATGATGAGTACCATCCCAAGAACACCATCCCTACTGTGAAGCATGGGGGTGGTAGCATCATGCTTTGGGGGTGTTTTTCTGCACATGGGACAGGGCGACTGCACTGTATTAAGGAGAGGATGACCAGGGGCCATGTATTGCGAGATTTTGGGGAACCACCTCCTTCCCTCAGTTAGAGCATTGAAGATGGGTCGAGGCTGGTTCTTCCAACATGACAATGACCCGAAGCACACAGCCAGGATAACCAAGGAGTGGCTCTGTAAGAAGCATATCAAGGTTCTGGCGTGGCCTAGCCAGTCTCCAGACCTAAACCCAATAGAGAATCTTTGGAGGGAGCTCAAAGGCTACTGTACCAAATATTAACATTGATTTTCTCAGGTGTTCAATATTTATTTGCAGCTGTATCATACAAATAAATAGTTAAAAATTCATATAATGTGATTTCTGGATTTTTTTTTAAGATTATGTCTCTCACAGTGGACATGCACCTACGATGAAAATTTCAGACCCCTCCATGATTTCTAAGTTGGAGAACTTGCAAAATAGCAGGGTGTTCAAATACTTATTTTCCTCACTGTATATATATAGGGAGGGGTATAGGGAGAGGGGGTGGGGGGGGGGGAATATATCTTTGATTTAAATACTGATTAAGAAAATGAAAATCACATAGTTGGAAGTGATTTGTGAGCCCTGAGTCTAAGCCCAGATCTGTGCCGCATTCATCAGACTTAAAGTAAAGCTGTTAATTTCCGCAAGCATGTGTTCATTTGTGTCCTATTGAGAATAACAAAACAGACACATCTGTTCAGGCAGAACACCTTTCCACTCAATCAGTCAAACAGTTGACATCCTTACACCCTAGTGCCCATAGAATAAACCCATTGGCCTACACAGATAGCCTCTCCTTTCCTGGATGTGTTTGCACCTCTTTTCCTGTCCAGACCAATTCATGCACAACCCACTGGAATGAAGCCTTATGCAACAGGATGTTTGATTGAGCCACCGGCGGCATTTTTCGCTAAGGTCTAAGATGTTCACCCACTCACAAACGCACGCACCCTCACCTAATCACCAACGCAGGCTAAGCACGATGCTGATTGCAGAGGAGGCTTATGCCAAAGCGCTGTTTCCGAAAGCTTTGAGGGTAATTCCTCATTCGCTGCTTTTCTTTTGTCCGTTATACCTTAAGTGGAGAGCGGGCGGAAGGAACGGAGCCTGCAGCACCCCATCACACAAACTTGAGGAAAAGCACAGTCCCTCAAAGGAATGTACCGCTTGCCTTGTAGCACCATTGAACAGGACTGTTTTTCCCCTCTCTTAGTGAGCGAAAAACATCTAGAAACAAATGGTAATGGTGAGAGATGGGGGCGTGAGTTCCTGGAACGTAACACAGTCAGGCATATGCTTTTCCTGGAGCATGAGTGGTATTCTCCTTCATTTCCTGTTTAAAGTGAACACCAAATAAAAGAGGTATGAAGGTTACCACACGGCTGATGAGAAGCACCTTTCTGCCAGCCCTGATGTGTTCAAAATGGCAGAGTATGACATGGTCATATGCTGAACAAAGCAGAGATAAATTAATCGGTAACACTTTTCAATACGGTACAATTCATTAACAGTATTTAACCAACGCAGTATTTGATTAGTAATCATGAAATAACAATAAGCAATAGCATTTATTAATCTAGGTTAATTATAAATATAGGCCTACTATTATTCATTGTTACATCAACTAGTATTAATTTTATACAGTGCAAAAATATATATTTTTTATTGTTAATTAGATTTTTTCACATAGCAAAACCACAAAGTACAGTAACACACACATTCACACGCACACATAATCACAAAAAAAAACATCCACAACATCCAAAATTTGTAGGAGTGCATCCTACAAATTCTATTCTTAAAGGGATAGTTCACCCAAAAATGAAAATTACCTCATGATTTACTCACCCTCAAGTCATCCTAGGTGTATATGACATTTCAGACGAATACAATCTGAGTTATATCAAAAATGTCCAGGCTCTTCCAAGCATTATAATGGCAGTGTATGGCAGCCCAAAATTTGAAGCTCAAAAAAGTGCATCCATCCGTTATAAACGTAATCCACACGGCTCTGTGGGATTATTAAAGGCCTTCTGAAGCTAATCGATGTATATCCATATTTAACACGTCATCAAGTAAAATATCTAGCTTCCGGCGTACCGCCTTCCATATTCAACTTACGGAAAAAGCGTAACTGCCGCGAAGTCGGATGTCGGATGTAGCATAAACATTTTGAACCGTGAGAGGTGCACTCTAAAAAAAAAAGGTTCTATATGGCACCAAAAATGGTTCTTCGTCGTAATCATAGAGGAACCACTTTTGGTGCTATATAGCACCAAATCTTAACATGTTCTGTATATGGTAGCGGTGCTATATAGCACCTTAATCAAAGAACCGGTGAAGAACCTCTGAAGAACCGCCGAAGAACCACTGAAGCACCAAAATTGGTGCTATATAGCACTAAAAAAGGTTCCCCTATGATTACGAGCCAAGAACCATTTTTGGTGCCATATAGAACCTTTTTTTTTTAGAGTGTGTTACACTTTCTTCGTAAGTTGAATACGGAAGGTGGTCTGCCGGAAGCTAGATATTTTACATTACAAACTTTTAAATATGTATATATTTCTTACACAAACCCATCGATTCACTTCAGTAATCTTTTATCAACCCCCCGGAGCCGTGCGGATTACTTTTATAATGGATGGATGCACTTTAATGGGATTCAAATTTTGGGCAACCGTTCACAGCCATTATAAAGCTTGGATTAGTCAGGGCATTTTTTTTTATATAACTCCGATTGTATTCGTCTTAAAGAACAATGTCATATTCACCTAGGATGGCATGAGGGTAGTAAATTATGGGATGGTTTTCATTTTTGGGTGAACTATCCCTTCAAAAATATTTTTGTATTATTGTCCAGAAAAAATACCAAATACTTGAAATAATATCAACCTAAGATTTATTTTGAGTGAATGTATCTGCAATTCAAGCATATATCGTTTTACACCTCTTACCATTTCCTGCCCACTTGATTTAAGTTACAAAGATAAAAATGATAAAATGTATGAAAACCGATCTTAAAGGGATAGTTCACCCAAAATTGAAAATGCTGTCATCATTTACTCATCCTCATGTCGATCCAAACCAGTGTGACTTACTTTCGTTCTGTGGAAAACAAATTATGATATATATAAACAGTTTTGGTTACCATTGTGCACTGTAAAATTCATGACAACATGCTTTTACATTACTTTAACTCATTAAAATAATTTAAGCAATTTCAACTTTTAAGTTATATGAGATTCAACTCAATTTTTAAAGTCAGTTTAATATAATTTAAAATGAAATTATCTGTGCAGCTAATTTTATTATACTTAAATGTAAGGCAGAACTTAAATTAAATATAGAATTTTTTTTTCATTTTTTTTTTTCAAGTGTATGGATATATGGAATATGTTCTTTTATTGTCTACAGAATAAAGAAAGTCATACACAGTGAATAAATGAGAATTTTTATTTTTGGTTGAACTATACCTTTAATATGCAGTTTTGAGTCAAGTAAAAGTAGCTTGTTTCAAGAATCTAGAAAACAAGTCAAACTGAATTAAACTAATCAAGAAGTCCTTTTTTGGGAGATTAAAAATAATTTGAAAATGTGTTATTTCATGTTATCTATCACTGTTAACATACA
Source organism: Romanogobio albipinnatus (assembly GCA_023566225.1). NCBI lineage: Eukaryota > Metazoa > Chordata > Actinopteri > Cypriniformes > Gobionidae > Romanogobio > Romanogobio albipinnatus. The sequence goes on along the minus strand of CM042261.1, from coordinate 14,329,936 downwards.
GAGCCTTACTGTAAAGTGTTACCAATAAACTTAAAGAATTTTGAAGGTACAATAATCTATAAACAAATAAAATAACCCATAATCTTTTAAATGCTTCACTATTTACAGAAAAAGAAAAGAAGCCTTTGTCATCTAAAAATTGCTCACATGTACACACAACACCAGTGGCACAGGCTCACATTCCCATGTAACAGGGTTTGTGGTTGCACAGTCAAGGTCTGCAACTCTGCCCTCTAGTGGCACTGAATTAAAAACCCATGTTGATCACTGGTCTTTTTACTAGCCCAGAACAGAGCAGAAATGCTCGGTTGGTCTCAGGCAAACAAACATTTGTAGCACTATAAATCATTTTAAAAAGAAAGGTCTCCATGTGACAGCATAACAGTTCAAATACTTTATACGTTTGACACTCAATCCTGTCCCATGTTATAAACTGATTTGTTTATTCCTTCACCTTTGGTGAGGGTTCTCTGGCTGCAAATACAAGACATCGCCTCTCATAAACCCAAAGTAAAAGTTCAACCTATTGCTGTGTCCAACATTTCCCATATGCTTCTCAGTCTGCATTGGGCCAGGTCCTCTGTCTAGTCTCCCCCACTGATTGAGCATGTGTAATGGATTTCGTATCATTTTCCTCTGTTGCATGGTAAAAAAATAAAAACTGAAAGGGGAATTGAATCTGCAGTAAGCCATTACATGCTGAATGAAAAGAGACATCCATAATGGTTTGGATACAAGCTTTGCTTCTTTTTATTTCTCAGATATGGCTTCTCCAGGGCACACATTTACATCCGCCTTAAGCTATAGGGATCTAAAGCACAGGGAAATATGGTCTTCAACATCTACGATGGACCTTTAATAGCTTATAAACAAGATTGAGTGAGTGAAATTGCCTCAGAATGAACAAGGCAGACGGTTGGCTTACTGACCAGGCTTACTGACCAGCACAACCAATGAGTGTGCACCGATTATGAATGGTCCATATATAAAAGCCTCAGTCAGGTCTGTTGGAGTCATGTAATGTAATAAAGAAAGAAATGCATTTCATCAGGCCCAACCTGGCAGAGCCAACTGACATCATAAAACGCAGTCAGCAGAGTTATTGGGGCATCCCAAAGGTGGGCATCCATGGTTACAACACTGCCTCACCATTATGACTTCACATTGCCAAACTATTTGCCTTTGTGTACTTTGCCCAAGCAGTCAAAATTTGGCATGACCGCATTAGCCCCTGCCGGTAGATGCCAACTACATATAAAGCATTTTTCTGCAAGCAAAATATAGTAATCAACACACGCACGCACGCACACACACGTTGTGTTTTTGTGAATTGTGGGGACATTCCATAGGCGTAATGGTTTTTATACCGTACATACTGTACATTCTATCCCCCTACACTGCCCCTGCCCCTAAACCTACCCATCACAGGAAACATTCTGCATTTTTACATTTTGAAAAAAAATCCATTTACATTGTGGGGACCACTGGCTGGTTCCCACAATGTAGGTGATCTCAGGTTTTACTCTCCTTGTGGGGACATTTGTGGACACACACACACACACACACACACACACACACACACACACACTGGAGTCTGGTTTACTATCTTTGTGGGGACTCTCCATAGGCACAATGTTTTTATACTGTACAAATTGTATAATCTATCCCCTTACACTAACCCTAGCCATCACAGGAAACAAAAAAAAACTAATTCTGTATGATTTATAGGCTTGTTTCCATGGCACCTCAATTTAGGTCCCCACGGTGACACGAGTCCCCATGAGTCTGTGTGCATTCAGGCTGAAGTCCCCACCAGGACATACGTGTGTGTGTGTGTGTGTGTGTGTGTATGTGTATATATGTGTGCACTCATATTTAAGTAATTTAATTAACAAGAACCATTTCAAAAGTGTTTTTGTCAATACAATGAAAGTCAAAGTGGTCCAGTGCAGTGTTGTTACTGTTGTTGCAATACAGCTGAAATAAATAAAATATAACTATTACATGGATAAACTTACACTTAAACAATATATAGAAATGAGAAATTGTTCCTTGGCAACTAACTAAAAAGTTGAAGTTGAAATATTAAAACGACTAAAACAGAAATAAAAAATAAATTTCAATCTAAATATACGTATTAAAAAACAAAAAGTAATAAAAACAAAAGCACATAAACAATGAATAAAACTTTAATTAAAACGAAAACTGAAAATAGAAAAAGCTAAGTCTAAATGTTAATAAATACTATATTAGTATATAAATAATACTAAAATAACACTGGTCCGATGTTGTTTTGGACCCCACTGACTTTCATTGTATGGACAAAAACAGCTGAAACGTTCTTCCAAGTATATTCTTTTGCGTTCAACAGAAGAAAGTCAATCATACAAGCTTGGAACGACATGAGGGAGAGTAAATGACAGAATTTTCCTTTTTGGGAGAGCTATCCCTTTGAAACCATGAATTGGGCTATTCATTATGTCATTTTCAGCTTTCAGGTGATTGGCAGAAAAAGTTCTGTGGTCCCATGAGCAAAAATGGCAGATGTAAAATTGAAAGATAAACTGCTAATGCAAACGGATAGCTTTCTCAGGTATAACAGATCTCCTTCTAACTGAAACACACATGTCGAGAGAAGGGTCAAAGTGTGTGTGTGTGAGGGAGTGAGGTGTTTGGTAGATTGAAGCTATCGCTGTAATTGCAGTCAGAAAGGTGGGACGCTGTCTGCTGCATCTCCTGATAACAGGACCAGATGAGACGCATCCATCATAAAATCACATCATACTTCACAGCTGACTTTCCCGTCCTCTAAACTAACCACAGACAGCATCCCATCTAGAAGCTTTGGATCATCTCCAGCCGCAGGAATCAGAAGTGTGTGAGGATGATGGGCCCTCGCTCTGTGGAGTGTCTCAGACACTTTTTCTCTAACCTCTTTTTTCCACTCAGGGGTTCAGATCACCTCGGAGGCTTGTGTAATGTGGTAGCGCTAACGTCACTGATGCACAGGTTCGCAGTCAGACCTAAACCGCTTCTCCTCCTGAAAGCCATCATGCTGAGGCGCCAAATGTTTTTAGAAGAGAGCATGTCGTCTTTTCCAGACTGGGTCTGTTTCAGTTCTGTAGAAGCTGGACCCTGCTACTCAGACGAGAAAAAAGTATTATTGAATACTATTCCCCAGTGCTCTTGGTGAAGAATGTATTATGAAAGCACATTCCCTTCTCTCTCACAGTCCTCTCTCGCTCTCCGTCTGAAATTAAGACTGCAGCATGGAGCTCATGCCATGTGCAGTAGTTGATTATGTGTAGAAGAGCTTAAACATTACAAAGAAGACATATTATGACGTAACATCATGTACAAAACTTGCTGATGTGAGAACATAGCTACAGCTATCTAAAAGTAAAAAAAAAACAAGGCTTTTCCATTTAAGTCAACATGAAATGCTGTTTGCAACTCATTTTACTTCCATAACCTGACATAGTTTATATTGTTTAGGTTATTTAAAGAGAGAAATAATGTAAGGCGGGACTAATTTTATCCATATAAAACTGATTGGATCATAAAAAGTGGGTGTTGCATATGAAAACAAAGGCAGGTGGTTGGAGAGGAGTGGCTGAAAAAATGGGTATTTGTGACGTCAGAAGTGTAGGAGGAGCAAGTTTGTGGAATAATAATAAAAAAAAAATCTGAATAATGTCCACCAAGGGATAGTTCAAAATAGGACAAGGAATGTATGTCAAGTAATAAGAATAACAAACAATTATTATTATGAACACCAACAATAAATAATAACCACCATCATCATAATTATTAATAATAAATAGGGTCAATTTTGGTTTCATGTTGACTTTACAAGAGCCGATTTAATATGTGATTTTAACCTCTTAAGTGGACTATGTCTGACAGGTCAAAACATGCAGCATTCATATTCATAATAATAATAATAATACAAATAAATGACTTTCAATTTGGTTTCATTTTGACTTCAAATGAGTTGATTTAATGTGACATTTTAACCTCCGAGGTGGACTGTCTAAAAGGTCAAATTGCATCAATTTCTGAAGCTGAAAAGTGGGCAGAGACTTGAGAACACTGGGTGGAGCTACGATTTAAGTGAGTGGCATTGGTGCGCAACAGAGTGCAGACCAAACAGTCCCAGGTGTCAGTTAGAGCGAGGCTGCTGCAGTTATATAACTCTCTCCCTCTCCAACTCCAAAACAGCTGTGTGACCTACCACACTACCTGAACCACACAACCTATCCAGCCACAAGCACGCACAAACGCACACAACCAGCATCAGCATAAATGCAAAGGTAGCCACATGGCTCTGTTTAGAAAAATATGCCACATATTTTGCAGAGATTAATGGGGGCAGAGCACTAAAACATTCTGTTAATCTGCCTTGTGTGTAGCAGTGCGCTGAGAATTATGTTGGTCTCATGATTGAGATGTAAACCCGACTGTTTTTCCTCTCTCTCTCTCTCTCTCTCTCTCTCTCTCTCTCTCTCTCTCTCTCTCTCTCTCTCTCTCTGTCATGCATTTGGATTCAATTGCTGTGAAGCAACGGGATATGAAAAACATTTTCAGATATGACATATGCCTGCACCCAGAGGGAAGGAAAATGATAGATTCAGATATGAACTTACCTCACCCTTCCGTTTCACCTCAGTTTCTCAGGCAGGTAACGTCTGCAGGTCAGGTGGTTTATTTTCTGCGTTCCTTCTTCAGACAGTCATCTCTGGAGAAATAACTTGAGAAGATGTGATGGGAACCCAGCAGACAGGGAAGTCTCGGGAATGCCTTGGCACTTGGTCGCAGTCAAATAGTGTTTACATACGAGCAGAAAGGACAAATACAATTCTAGAGAAAGTTCTGGTTCTCAATGGCAGGTGCCAATCTGGTTCTTGTTCTTACTTCTGTCTCTGGAGAAAATTAAGTCCATGTGCTTGTCGCAGTGAAGGGAAAAAAGTCCTTGTGGTGTTGTCTCCAGACTGGATACAAGTCGATTTCAGACGCACCTTCTGAATCTCTGTGCACTCTCACAGGGTGGAAAGTAGGAGGGAGAGAGAAAGAAAGAGAGAGAGGGAGAGGGAGAATGTGAGAGGCAGGGTGCTCGACTTCACTAGGCAGTGGCTCTCCTGACTCCAGGCAAGAAGAGGACCTCCTTACAGGGCTTTTAACTGGGGGCAAACCACCTGGAAGCTCCCAGTCTCTTTTCTTGCATACAAGTATTTTTTTCCAAACAGAGAGAGTGGATTGTTTCTCTGGTACCCTCCATACAAAAGGCAAGTGTCTGCAGCCGGGTAGAATAAGGAAGCAGTATAGAGGATGGGGTGGGGTAGGTGGAGTAAAGGGATGGATTTGCACCCCTCCTCTTTTCCCGGTAACCATTTAAGCCCTTGTTTTCCCACCTCCAACATAAACATCTGCAAACAAATGCTTGCACTCATACAAACAGACAAATCTTTCCCAGAAAGCACCTTTTGGAAAATTCAGGCTGTGCTGGCGCAGCTCGCACTGCATCGATTTCACCTCAGCGAAAGCATTCTTTCACAAAACGGCTCAAATTTGCTGTCCTAAACGTTCCGGCACAAGATTATAAGCATGTATGCAGCAATAAGTACACTGGAAGTCTGTTTTTGTGTAATCTTGCCAGACTCTCAACCAATTAAACCAATCAGTTTTATGAGATGAGATAAAATTTCTTGGCTGACTGATCTAGACTGTAAACCACTTAGCAACAGTGGAACCTTTCCCGGATGAATTGCTACGATAATATGTACAAATGCTTAATTCAGAATGTGTAAAGCAGCGTTTTGAGGCTACAATCCGAGATACGCATTAACACAGTTAATGGCCCCTATTACCAGATTTGAATTGGAATAAAAATCCCTTAATTATCTTGGATAATTATGTGAAGAGTCAGATTGTGTAAGAACAAGCAGTGTTACAGAATATGTTATCTAGACCTAAATTAACCATCATCGCGGAGCTCTGCTCCTAATCTGATTCCAATAACAGTGAGCTCACTCAGTTCCAATTAGCCACTGTGCAACATATACGAACTGTAGATAATTTGCAACACCAACTTTATCATAATATCCAATCATAAACCCAAGATTAGATTAAGCGCACATTGAAAAATGAGGGATTTGAAGCCTCAGGTAGGGCCTGATATAGCTTTGGATAATGCCAGAGGAGACAGAGCAACAAGTGGGGCATTGTGTTCGGAGGGAGCTACGGCTAAGACTAGCCACTGGATACCTTCCATCCATGCAGCTCCTGACATGGTTGGATATTAGGTGCGTTATCAGATGCTAATCTGAGTTTGTGTGTCTCGTAAGTAATGGAACAGATAATAAAGAGGCACGCGGCTAATTACTGACCTGTTTATATGCACTACGTTCACATGGTGGGCTTTGAAAGTTTGACCCAAAGGTCAAGAAAACAAATTAGCGTTCAGCAACCTGATAGTGATTAAGCAAATTATGGGCTAATTCACACTGCACCAACATAACAGACATATTCTTCAGGTTTTGCTGGATCGGTATGTTAGCCCTTTTGATGTCTGTTGCTAAATATTCCACGACGCGACAAATAAATGCCTGAGAAGAGACATACTGTAATCTGACGACTCGAAAACAAGTGTCTACCAATGGCACAAGACATCAAAAGGGTAATATACTGATTCAAATAAAACCTGATAAAAATGTCTGTCTGCGTTTGTCTGTGCAGTGTGAATTAGACTTAAAATGATAGAAAATATACACTGTACTAAAGGTTGCAGCTTGGACTTATTAAGTACAATCAACTTGGATGTGTAAGTCATTTCAACTTAAATTATGTTAAACAAAAATAGTTGTATCTTGTATAAAAAAAACTTAATTGCTTAAAGGGATAGTTCACTCTGAAATAAAAATAAAGCCATCTTTAACTCACCCTGCTGGTGTTCCAGTGCCCTATGTCCTTCTATCTTTTTCGGACCTCAAAAGTAGAAATTTTAAAAATAGTCCTTCCTATAATGGCAGTGAATAGCGAGCAAGGCTAAAACATTACAAAAAATATACTAAAGTGTTCAGGAGGAATACTATAAGGTTTTACGAGAAAGAAACCGTATTATTCAGTCAAAACACTGAGCTCGGCCGTTACTCTGTGCGCGTTCCTGTGATGAGTGCGAGCCGTCAGCACTTTCACGCAATGTTGTCATGACAACCGGTACACAATATTCCCTTCAGGAGGTTTTATTATTAGTATTATTGTATTATTTCTTATCATATACCTTATAGAAAAGACGATAGTCACGTTTGTTTCTACTGAGCCTGATTTCTCAAAATGGTGCGTGTGAGCTTATCCTGGGTACCATGACAACATTGCGAGTTATAGTAAGCATGAGAGCTGGCGCCTGCTGACGGCTCGCACACACTCACAGGCAGGGACGTGCACAGGGGGGTTGCTCAGGTTGCCCGGGCAACTGCCCATATGCCCTTCTCGACTCACATTGCCCTTCCGAGGTGGAAAAAAAATAAAGAAAAAAATCGTACAATGGATGCAGAATTTCACGTAGGCCTAGATAAAAAATAAAGAAATTAAAAAAAAAACAATCGCAAAGCCTCCTTCACTTCCATACCCGTCCGAAAGTGAACGTCAGTAGGGGGGAAGGGCAAACTCTGTTTACGTGGCTGCAGTGCTGCACCTGAGCTGAGCCAGCATGAGCAGCACTAGAAGTAGGGGTGGGAATCTTTTACCATCTCACGATTCAATTCGATTCCGATTCTTGAGGCCACGATTCGATTCATAATCGATTTTCGATTCAAAAAGATTTTCGATTCAAAACGATTCGATTTTATCCATAATGATTTCTCTGATCATGATCTACTCTCATCTGCTTTGCTATACAGAATGACAAACGAAGACATTAAAGTGTCTTTTTCACATTTATTAAGTTCAATTCTCAGGAAAGTGCCTTTTATCAAAAACTTTGTGTGGTTCTCAATTGCTACTCATTAGTAGTAATGATTAGTATTATTAGTAATTAAATATAGATGAATCATCATTAAAGCTACAATTTTCTCTGTTCCCGTTGTTCTTTGATGAACATTAATGACAGGCATCATCGGTGTTACTGTCACTTTAGCCGCGGATCTCACGCGCTGTCCCGCGCATCTCATTTCCTCACAACTCTTTAAGTTAATTTAAGACGTTATTTAACTAATTTATGACTTCTAATATGAGAATGCTCAAAATCCTCTGTGTTATTGTTTGTTCAAGAGCAAAAGAGAACTCGATGTGAGCAGGAAACTGACGCGAGTCTGTCTGTGCATGGAGTGTGTGTGTGTGTGTGTGTGTGTGTGTGTCCCTTGATTAGCTGACATAAGACGCACACACACACACACACACACACACACACACACACACACACACAGAGGACATTGGCACACAGCGCGTTCTCTTGTGTCTTGTCGCTTGGAAGTAGGCTATTTACATGAATAGGAGCGTGATGATCATGTAACGCTAAGCAAAAATGGATATAAAAACGGACGCCGCGTTATTTGCGTTAAATACTTTTAATGCGTTAAGCTGAAAAAATTAATCGCCCGCGTTAACGCGTTAATTTGCCCAGCCCTAATTAATTTATTAAATCGATTCTTGGACATTTCAAATCGATTCTGAATCGTTGCAAATGAGAATCTAGATTCTTCTGTGAATCGATTTTTTGGCACACCCCTAACTAGAAGCAGATTGTCGTGATTGTCGGGTGAGACGACTTAACGTTGTTGGAAAGGTATAACAAACGGACGATCATCATCATCAAGTTTTATGAAATGAATTAAAATCTTCATAAATCCAGGATGAGTTTGCCACGTTTAGCCTAAATAATCAGACAGATAGCTTGCAGACAAGCAGCCTAGGCTACTATTTCTTTGGTAGGCATTAGGCAAACTAAGCTACATGTCTGCTGATAGTTAGTTTCTCACATTTCGTTTTAGCAAGAAGAATGAATGAATTATTTTATTCAAAATGGTTAAATGCCTAAATCCTATCACTATTTTGGGTATTGTTTGAAGCCAAAATGCCCACTGAAAAGAGGCAGATTCAGGAGAGGTAGAGATGATTCAGGGAGGCAGCAAAGGGCAGCACATCACTGCAGGGTTGGCTGCGAAAAAGCCAACCAGCAGGTGAGACAGAGACTTTGCACTGTGATAAAGATGACATGACACTGTGTAGGTGAATTGATTAATTAATCAGACTCATATTTTAACCTACTAATGGCAATGTTTCATAATTACATTCCATTTAAGATGAGGAGGAGCAGTCACATGTAGGGATTTTCATGACTCAACTCATGTTTTTCTATGTTATTATTAGTAGCAGTTAAGGTGAATGAGTGCTGTATTTCAGTGTTTTACTTCTTTGTGTATGTATATGTTAATAAATACCCTGTTATTCTCAGTCCTTCATATAGCCTGTGAGTTGGTAGGGGAGTGCCCTTTTTTTAGGTCAGAGCAACTGCCCCTCAAAATTCCTGTGCACGTCCCTGCTCACAGGAATGCACAGAATAACGGCCGAGCTCAGTGTTTTGGCTGAATAATACGGTTTCTTTCTCGCAAAACCTTATAGTATGCCTCCTGAACACTTTTCATATATGACGCGTGTCTCACCGTATCATTACACACTCAAAAAAAAAAAAAGGTTCTATATAGCACCAAAAATGGTTATTGGCTCGTAATCACAGGGTAAACCTTTTTAAGTGCTATATAGCACCAATTTTGGTGCTTCAGTGGTTCTTCACTGGTTCTTTGACTAAGGTGCTATATAGCACCGCTACCATATACAGAATATGTTAAGATATGGTGCTATATAGCACCAAAAGTGGTTCCTCTATGATTACGACGAAGAACCATTTTTGGTGCTATATAGCACCTTTTTTTTTAGAGTGCATGATACTTTTGTATCATTTATGTCATGTTTTTGCCTGGTCGCTATTCACTGCCATACATTTCTGCTTTTGAGGTCCGAAAAAGATAGAAGGACATAGGGCATTAGAACAACAGCAGGGTGAGTTAAATATGGCTTTATTTTCATTTCAGAGTGAACGATCCCTTTAACTTATTTTGATGAGTTAAAATAATGCTGTCAATTGATCTTAAAGGGTTAGTTCACCCAAAAATGAAAATTCTGTCATTAATTACTTACCCTCATGTCGTTCGACACCCGAAAGACTTCGTTACAAAGTCCATCTAACTACAGTGGTTCTACAATAACTTTATAAAGCGACGAGAATAGTTTTTGTGTGCAAAAAACCCCAAAATAACGACTTATATAGTGATGACCGATTTCAAAACACCGCATCATGAAGCTTCGAAGCGTCATGAATCAGCGAGTCGAATCATGATTCGGATTGCGTGTCAAACCGCCAAACTGCTGAAATCACGTGACTTTGGCGATTCAAACTGCTTAATCGACTCGCTGATTCATAACGCTTCGAAGCTTCATGATGCTGTGTTTTGAAATCGGTCATCAAAATCGGCCACCTTTTATGGGTCTTGAGAGTGTACAGTGCATTGTGCCAATGGAGGCCTTTCTGAGCCATCGGATTTCAACTAAAATATCTTCATTTGTGTTCCGAACGGAGACCGGAGGTCTTACGGGTGTTGAACGACATGAGGGTAAGTAATTAATGACAGAATTTTCATTTTTGCGTGAACTAACCCTTTAACACGTATTGAATCCAAATATTCCATTAAGAGTAGGTTTAGTGCTTTCGTGTGATTTCAAACCTTTACTAGAGCTGGATAAACATAACCTATTGTGTTCTTGAACTATGTTGTTGGCTACCTCTGAGTATGCGTGATTAAAAGGAGTGGGGTGAGTCTAAGCTCTTAGTTTTCATGACCAGGTGAACTGTTTCCTATGAGGACAAGCATATTTTTGTAATGACCACTCTCCTCAGTGGGTTGGGTGCTTTGAAGACCATCATTAGCTACAAACTTTAATAGCAATGGCTTTTCGTGTTCTTTGCCGTTTTGTTTGATCTATCCAAGCAATTTTCTCAATGAGAGTCACTCAAAGATTATCAGATATTGAAATGAGTATGAATAGTGCTTTGCAAAGGGAAAACAGACCTTGGTTTTTCTCCTAAATTTAGTAATCTTACTAATCTTAGCTGCTGATCATGCCATTAACCGATGTAAATAGTCAAGGATCCTTCAACGAACCACTTCAAGTCTTGATTTCCATCACTTCAATGTCTTGCTATGGCTGATGGAGGATCTATGAAAGTACTCAATGTCACAGTTAAAGGGACAGTTAACCTAAAAAAAAAACATAAGTCATTGGAGTCCAAAACATCATCGCCCTCTGACCTTTATGGTATGGACTAGTGATGTCAAAAGTACTGGTACTTTGGAACCCAGTTGCCACTAAGTTAAAAATCAACGTAACGACCATCTTTCTGCAGTAAGTCGTAACATAATGAATACTTTTCCCGTGTCCAAGTGAGATTATATGTTTATGAGCACTGTTCATTTATAGCACACATTTAAGCTAAGCTTAAGTCACTGTTTCTCTAGGCTCATGGTGTCCCAAACACCATTATTTTAATGATTCTTAAAAGAACAATTACTGTCTGGCCAGCTGAGATTCTGGTATGGATATAAATGTTAGGATCATGTTTCGGTAGTATTACAGCACACAGTGAGTGTATATTAGCACCTTTTGTTGTTTGCTTTTGGGACCCTGGATCTTTGATGCATGGCATCAGATTTAACAAGTAGATAGTCCCTTTAAAACAGCGGTTCTCAACCAAAGGGATTGGGGCTCACTAGAGGGAAACAAAAATTCCAGGGGCTTAAGACAAACCAATCATTATAATAAGCCAAAACAACAAAAAAATCTTAATTTCTTATTTTAACTCTTTCCCTGCCAGCATTTTTTAAAAACGTTGCCAGCCATCACCAGCATTTTTGATCATTTTCACAAAAGTCTCATGACCCCCAGAATATATTGTTTTATGAATATCTGAGTATTCAATATATCAAAAGAAAGAGCAGACCCTCTGCTTTTAACTCTTTCCCTGCCAAACACAGAATTTTCCATTATTTGAGAGAAAACGTTTCCCCGCCAAACACAGAATTTTGCGTGTTTGCATGTTTTCACTGTTATACGCTAGGGGCCGCTGTTACACATCTTCTGAATGAGTTCAGAATCTCCTGATCAAAACACAGACGAGGAAGACGCAAAAACAAGCGATCGTATGTAAGCAGATGCATATGTAAAATAATGTGATCATCAACATTAAATAGCATATAAATCAAAACTGCCAAATGTTACTGAATGAAATGTCGACCCAGGATGAGCTATAAGTATTAGGTATTAGGGGTGCTGATGGACTAGATCTACTCCATCTGTATTTGATCATCGCTCTGAATCTGATCTGGATGTAGAAAACGTGATTTTCCTCAGCTTTTTGTTCAAAATGTAGCTTTTTTTTAATGAAACTTAACCATATTTAAGTGTTGATAAAAAAGGAATGCATGAAGCTTGAATAAAAATTTATTTTGTTTAAAAGCAGAGGGTCTGCTCTTTCTTTTGATATATTGCATGCTCAGATATACATACAACAAAATATTCTATGGGCCATTACATTTTTGTGAAAATGATCAAAAACTCAAAAAAAAAATTTCATAAAAAGCAACATTTTAAGCAAAAAGCTGAGAAAATCACGTTTTTATTCAAAGACTATGTATGGAAAGGATTCAGAACAATGATCAAAACATAGATGTAGTAGATCGAGTCCATCAACACCCCCAAAGTGTACCCCAAAACTCAGTCCTATACCTTGTCCTGGGTCGACATTTCAGTAACATTAGGCAATTTCGATTGATATGCTGTTTAATGATGAAGTTCACATTATTTTACATATGCATATGATATCGCTTATTTCTGCAAATTCTTTGCAGGTGCTTTAATTCAGTACTCTTTCAGAAGATGTGTCACCCCCTACCGTACAACAGTGAATCCCCGAAATGTGAAGTTTTTTCTCACAAATAACGAAAAATTCCATGTTTGGCAGGGAAAGAGTTAATTTACCCCCCAATTGTTCTATTCTTGGAAGAACCAGAATTGCCACTGTCTTGGAAAACCTCTATATGTTTGATTATAATTATATTGATAACAATGTTTCTGATTACAAAAGTGTAATTTCTAGACCTGGAAAAGCCATATAAATAAACCCTAACATATTTTATATTGAATATACATTTTTCTAGTAATGCCAAGCTCTAAAAACTCTCGCTAAGCTAAGTAAAAAAAAGTGGAAAAAACCATGGGGTCTCGAAAATTGTTAGCCATCCATGGAGTCAAAAAGGTTGAGAACCATTGCTTTAAAAGAATTACACATTTGTATAAGAAAGACACTTTAAACAACTTAAAGGAAAAGCTTATCCTATTTTGAGGATCCTGAATCAACAACTGTCATCATATGGGCTCATTAATCATACAACATAATCAGTGTCAACAAATGTGGAAATTTTTTACTTGCATTGAAGAGGCCCTCACAGTCATCACAGAATTTACAGAGGAACGGATGAGTTTTCCGTGCGTCTCCTTGTGATGTCATTATCAATAGTATCCTGTGTGTGCGGTTTTTAGTTGCAGACTGCCATTCAGACCCAGGTGTCAGGGTGTATGTTTTTTTTTTTACACATCTTAGTGAAGTGACTTGGGGAGTAGGAGAAGGGAAGGCCTGCCACTGGAGCTCATTCACAAACCAGCTGACCTCACCACCTCCACCCTGCCTTTACAAGGTGAAATTGACCCATGGAAACACTCCTGGTAATAAGAGTTTCCCCACTCTTTCACCCTGTTATGTTCCGTGAGCGAAGTATATAAAAATAAACAGCCATCACAAATCTGAATGCCACGGCATTCCATCAGAGAAGCTGTTTTGCTTTACATGACTGCCTGGAGCTAAAAGTAAGCTGTGACACCTGTGACGGTTGACACCCCACCCAAGGCTCCAGTTTTCTGAGTCAGAGCTCATGTGTGGGCCTGTGTGTGTTTTACTGAAGGACCCACTGTGTCCTTGTATGTTAATATGTTTTGGGTGGAACCTAAGCACTTTCACAGCCCATTACATCTCAGCAGAGCTATTAGGAACGAGGAACCAGAGGAAAAGGCGCCACCACGCCACTAGAGGCACTAGTCAACCACTGAACCCCAAATAGTCATTTAAATGTATATAAAGTCAGGTTGTTTTGAGGGCTTATGAACGTAACAATAATATATATAGACTGAAGATGATATACATTAGGACCAATCCAGACATAGATTATCAAACTGAAAACTCAAGCATTTAGGTTGTATGAGTAAACTAATTTACACAGATTATAAGATCAAATCAATAATTTAAAAACTTCTGCGAGATGCAATTTTACACTGTCTCTGAAAATGGGTTGCACAAGGCAAGTCGGGACAGTTGACGGAATTGTCACTTACACAATCGGGCCAACGTTGCATTATCGCGAAAGTGTATAATTTGCACAACTTTTTAAGTCTCACCAATTTAAACATTCAAGCGATTTTAAACTATTCAGTACTCATACGCTCACGTAACTTTTCCACGGTTTATAGCGCTTTCAAAAATACAGTATTTACTCAAATAAAAGCCTCTAGTCAATTAAACGCCGGGCCTCTGATAGTGGCCGGGGGCGTGGCCAGCACGAACAAATAAAGGCCGGTCTCAAATTAAGGCCGGGAAAAAATTATTTCCTTTCATTTCATGTGCATTCGAGTTCAGCATAAAGTACAGTAGGGTTGTGCCGAAGGAGCGAAACCATCGTGACCATTGCCCCCCGCTGTAAGTCTTGCGAGTGCGACGCACACTAATCCTGGTCTCTTCTATACTTAACCTAAACACTTTGCAGGGATTGCTCTGTAAATTAAATTGAGAATATAACTGATGCATATCTGCTATTTTAAATACTGTAGTCTATGAGAGATGTGATGTGTGTTAGTCTGTGAAAATACATCAGTCAGGCAGGCTACACAAAAATGTATCTTGACAATCTATAGCCTCTTGTCTTTTTTACACATCTTACTCTGCATTTAACTTAAACTATTTTATTTTGTACAAGAAAACAGCATAGGCTTCAAAATAAATTATGTTACTGAAATATTGTAAAGTGGTCATTTGAACTACTTGAACGAACATTTAAAAAACAATATGCAAAATCAAAATTGAATAGCTCCATAACGGATTGAGCAAAGTGCGCGCAATAGTTGGGTTAGAAAAATAACAAAATTATAGTTTTTTTTAAAGTAGAAAATAATATTTATGTAAAGAGATGTACCGGTATATTAAAATAAAAAGTGCTTAAAGGAACACAACTCTTCTTAAGTGGAAGGAAGCTTGTCAGAGTCAATAAAGAATGGATCCAAAAGCAGAGGTTGACAGGATAACAACAGTCTTTAATGAGAATAAAAACAAGGCAGTCTGTCGTTAAGGCACACAGAACTGGTAAAACAAACTGAGAAGGCAGCTGAGATGATCCTGTCTCGAAGAGGAGAGAGATCGGGACACCAGTAGAGGTGGAGGCAGTTCTTGAGAATAAATCACAGTCAGGAACAGAGGACCGCGAAGGTACTCTTGCAGCAAATGCAGAACTCAGACTAAACTTAGGCGCAAGGCTGAATCAGACAAACAAGACCAGGTGAGCACTTCCAAAGCAAATCAGACATGAAGAAAGCAGCAGTCGTAACGCATGACATGAAACAATGATCCAACAAGAGGCAGTAAGAACAAACACTAGATAAAGGGTAAGCACTCAAACAAAAGTGGGAACAGGTGTCATCGCAAGGCAGCGAGGCGCTGATTACGATGACTAACCGGTGCAGGTAGACAGAGAGAAGATGAGCCTAATGAGCGAGTGAGAAAGTGTGTGTGTGTGTCTGAAACAATCAGGAAGGAGAGTGAGTGAAGAAAAGGATAGTGAGAAGCAAAGAGAAAGAACCTGACACATGACAAAGCTTTTATCCCTCACGTGGAATATAGAAAGCACATAAGTTGGGTTAGTAAAATAACAAAATTATAGTGTTTATATCGAGTCTATAAAACACGAAAGAACAACAAATATATCACAAAAAAACTTTCTTTAAAGTGAATTTCGTTTTGTATAAATTGTTTCTTAATTTTAATATACGTTTTATCAACCAAATTGCCCGGATTTAATAAATAACAAGCAAATAGCCTATAACAGACAATGACACGGAGGTGGAGGCGGCAGCGCCACGTGAACAACGGCTTAAATGAACTACTAGAAAAGTCAGGGGCAGCCCTTACTGTTTATTTCAGATAGGCCTATTTTAGATCCAGCATGTCACAATAGGAAAGTCCTGGGTTGAGCGCACGGCGCTGAGCCGAAAGAGCTTCAGAAATGAGATGGTGGTCCAGTGGGTTAAACCATGGAATTGATACGCAGAAGGAATTGCTGGTTCGATCCCAGCGGTCACCACCAGTGTGTGAGCAAGGCACTTTACTCCATGTTGCTCAAGGGGGTTGCTCATGTTGCTCAATTGTCCCTGTAATAATGGCACTGTAAGTCGCTTTGGATAAAAGCATCTGCCAAATGCATAAATGTAAATGAAGAAATGAACGGAATCTCCAGAAAGGCGCTCTCACTCTGGAGGAAATATTACCGCTCTTTCAACGCACACACAATTCAACTTATAAATAATACTTTTTAATTGGTCACTTAAAATGTTTATTACAAAAAAATTATTAAATTCTAAAAATGAATAAAATTAACAAAAAATTGCATTGCATTTGCAATCCTTTGAAACCACCCCGTCTCCCACGCCCCTAATGATATTTGTCCTCTGGAACGCTATCGCTTTTCATTTAAAACGGTTTATTTAAAACAATTATTTTTTTCAAATAGATGGAATTCGAAATACAGGCCTTCCCCTAATAAAAGCCTGCTTCAAATAAAAGCCGGCGACCTTCTGCAGTTCAGGTAAATAAAGGCCCCGGCTTTTATTTGAGGAAATACGGTATGACAAATTCCGGTATTGGTGAGTATCCTCATAAACACAGTCGGTTATGTCCTAAATAAACATATACAATTGAGAAAGAAAATGCATGTCATTTGAAAGTATAATTAAAACAGTATAATGGATCCGTGCACTACCTCTTAAAGTGACAGCAGCCTAATATGTGCCTGTCATTAAAGGATTAGTTCACTTCAAAACGAGAATTTCCTTATATTTTACTCACCCCAATCTCATCCAAGATGTTGATGTCTTTCTTTCTTCAGTCGAAAAGAAATTCAGTTTTTTTTGAGTAAAACGTTCCAGGATTTTTCTCCACTTATCTAGCTTATCTTATCTTATCTAGCGAAACGATCGGTAATTAAAAAAAAAAGAATATACTTTTTAACCTAAATTGCTCATCTTGCGATGCTCTGCAACCGCCAGTGATTGTGCAATCACGTCGAAAACGTCACACTAGACATAGGCGGAAGTACCACCCCTGTGTTTAAAAAGTGCACATGCGAAGACTAATACAAATGCCCTTTAACAAAAAAAAAAGGTAAACCAACGATGTCGTTCGATTTTGACGTTGAAGATGGAGTGTTTTTGGTAAAGGGCATTTGTATTAGTCCTCGCACGTTTGGTTGGGACGTCTAGTGAGACGTCTCAACGTGATTGCGCAATCACTGGCGGCCACAGAGCAGCGCAAGATGAGCAATTTAGGTTAAAAAGTATATTCATTTGTACTTTTTTTTTTAAATGACAGATCGTTTCGCTAGATAAGACCCTATTCCTCATCTGGGACGGTGCAGTCTCTGAAGCCCTTCAAAGCTCTTTGAAACTGCATTGATTTGGACCTTCAACATTTTGGTTGCAATTGAAAACCATTATGTGAAGAAAAATCCTGGAATGTTTTGCTCAAAAAACTTTATTTTCTTTTCAACTGAAGAAAGAAAGACATGAACATCTTGGATGAGATGGGGGTGAGTAAATTATCAGGAAATCTTCAATTTGAAGTGAACTAATCCTTTAATGTTGATAAAACAACAAAAAAGCTTTAATTAATAATAATAATAATTAATAGCCTATTTAATTTATACAGGACTAAAAGACACTAAAGACATTTTTAATATTACAAAAGGTTTCTATTTCAAATAAATGGTGCTCTTTGAATTTTCTATTTGTCAAAGAATCCTTAAAAAAATGTGTAGCGGTTTCCGCAAAAATTAAGCAGCACAGCTGTTTTCAACATTGATAATGAGAAGAAATGTTTCTTGAGCAGCAAATTCGAATGATTTCTGATGCATCACGTGACATTCAAGACTGCAATAATGATGCTGAAAATTCAGCTTTGCCACAATATTACTGTTGTACTAATATTACTGTTTTCACGACAAGGCCCTGGCACTCGGCTTAGTTTCAATGTGACACATTATTCGGGTGATGGAGCCCAACCTTTGTCTCTTGTAACCTTAAAGTGGAATGCCTGGCATCTGGTAGCTGGTGGTGCTGGTAGATGTGGATGAAGGGGGGCTGAAGGGGATAAACACTGAAACTGATATAAAGTTCTCAGAGAAATTCCTTTATGTATGGTTGCCAGGGCTCAGGCTGGCACAGGAGAAGAGAAGAGTGATGCTCTGCCTGACCCATCTTGTACCTCAGTCATGTTTCCTCAAGGTAATTATTTTACATTGATAAAAGGAGCACTAAAGAGGTGGAGAGATATGGAGGACAGAAGGGACACTGTCCTTTCTCTCTGGGTTAGAAGTGCACGATATAGATTAGAAGAGCGGGCAGGTAAACTTCACTCCTGGCTGGATGAGAAAGAGGAAACAAGCACTATGGCTAGATGACAGGAACCATTAGGGAATTCCTAACAAGGGAGGAGAAAAAGGAGGGAGTTTACATCACTACCGATTGCACTAAAAGCCTACTTTCAGCAAGTCTGATATACTTAAAGGACAAATAGTACTTTGTTGCCGTTTTTAAGGCCAGCTATTTTGTAGTTGATCTTAAACTGAAAACATCCAAATGAGCATTCAGACAACAAAAGGGACACTCAACTTGACCATAAGTTGGACTGATAAGTTGAACTGAATTTCTGGGGCTATTTCCACTTCATGCAGTTTTACTGATCAGATAGCTGTTCACATGTCTCCAAGACACAACAAAAATCATACGAGTACCACATCACTTAATCTTTAAAAAGATCAATAATTTAATAAGACTTATTAACAACAAATTAATATGACTATTTTGAAGAATGTTAATAACAGATGGTTTTGGTTACCATTGACTTTCATTGTATGGAGAAAACACTGAGACATGTCTCGAAATATCTTCTTTTCTGTTCCAGAGAAGGATTTTTTTATCAGTAATTATTATGTGGTTCATGGGTAAGTGAACAGAGTAAAATGTTAATTAGTGGAGAATGACTAGACTTTTTATAATCTCAAAAATCAAATAACAATAACCGCAATAATAATAATTGCGCACCACACAGAAAATGACTGACAGGCAGAGGCAGACACGCATGCACTCACATGCAGACCAGCACACAAACTGTAAATGTCTGGACGCTGCCGATAAGAGCTCCACTTTCACTGATTGTTATCTCAGAGCATTGAATGTTTCGGCCTCTCAAATGTTTATTCACGTGCGACACAGGATGAGAACCGCAGACTTGAGAGATAATTGGGATTGAAAGGGTTTAACAAATCATAGTTTTACTTTGTTTTTCTTTTATAAAATTATTTTCTATTTTCAAACCAGCAGGCGAGAGAGCAATTTCCTCCACAGCAGGGGCAACGAAATCCAAAAACCCAAACAATCGTGTTAGAATAAATAACGTAAACTCCCTGAGTTAAAAATCCCAGGCATAATTCCAAATTCCTTACATGGATGGATTTTAAGGGCCACAGCTTTCATTTTACTGCTTGCGATCAAACTTCCAAGTGTAGAAAAGCACATTGCAGGCACCGGCACTGCGGTTTGAACTATACACACAAGGGGGCAACATTTTTGAAAAACAGTCAATAATAATGCAAGCCATTCTGATGCCCAGACAAACCTCCCTGACTAGACAACAAAAACAACCCAAAAAATGTGAAAACAAAATGGAAAATTATCTACAGAACAAATCAGTGCAACAGAACTAGCAACAGATGTTAAGAAAATGCAAGCGCTTACAGTCCATTCTTCGCATCATCAGTGTCCACTGAGACGCTTAGTTTGACAGTAAATAAAAGCATGCCATGAATCTTCATCATACACTCACTGCAGCTCACCCAACTGACTAACTGGGACAAACACTGACCTCTGTCAATTTCTATGTCCTGGTTTGGATTGTACATGACCCTGGTTGACAGTATCATCCCGTAACAACCCTTCAACATGCATCCAAGTGCCCTGTCTCACCTAGTTTCCTGAGAAACCATGTCAACATGGCCTGGCCTCAATGACAACAGGAATCCCTCCCTAAACAGCTGCTTCCACTAACGTCATTTTTACCAAAATTAGAGATATTTTTTATCCAAAGTTTGTCTGGGATGGACAATCTCTAAAATCATTCCCGTGTCATTTATGAAACTGTATCCAAACACCAAATTTTTAATGCAAATAAAGCTGTTCCATAATGAGAAATATATCCTCAGTTTAGAAAGAATATAATGTGCCAAGCATAATAAGAAAGGCAAATAGAATCGTTTTGAAACACATCCCAGAAAAACTGCTTGAATTCTTTAACTAAACTTACATTACAGATAAAAACGGAAGCAACATTAATAAGACAGAAATATATGTGTGCACTGCTTGAAACAGGCTGTCAAAAAATGGAATAAATTCTGTGCTGTCAACATATGTGTAAAGGCTATGCCAACAGACTGCATTTTATGTGGGGAGAATGAGGCTGACATTATAAAGGAACATTTTTGAAAACAGACATTTGTTCCTCAGAAAAAGCTGTGCAAAAGAAAACACCACCAGTCTGCTCGTTTTTAAAAGCAGCGAAAGACATGCCAGAAAAACAAAGAGCTCTAACACTGCGCAAACACCAAACATAAAAAATGAACTTTAGACCACCCATGGAGGTGGCAAACTTACAAATGAGCCCAAACAGACTTACAGTGACTAGTACAAGGCTGTGAAGCTGGGTGAAATATCTGGAAATGTGCTGTGGTTTTCCAAACGAGCACATCATCTGCAGCGTACAGCAGTGTTATCCATCTCAATTTGAGGGTTTGAGTTCATGATTGAATTAGGAGGGCCTGACTCATGGTACTTAGCGAATTAGTGCCCACTGGAATCAGAACAATAGCTTTAACCCTTGTTGAATGTGTTTGCGTAGAGAAATGAAGACGCAGAGAAGAAACAAAGGTACTTCATAATGTGGCAATGAGTCCATCAGATGAGCTCCCATCAGTATCCTGCTATGAAAGACAGGGATCATTACTGTTAATATCAACTTTTTTTGTCAAACTTTAATTTTAACTTTAAAGCTACACTGTCAGAATTTTTTTTTCTTCTTTTTTTTACCTTTTGGGGTATAACAGCTTGTCAATTCCCTCAAAGGGTTACTTCACCCAAAAATGACAATTCTGTCATTAATTACTCACCCTCATGTCGTTTCAAACCCGTAAGACTTTATTACTATATTTTTGATGAAAAAATGTCTGACCCCTCCATAGACAGCTATTTAATTAACACTTTCAAGGCCCAGAAAGGTAGAAAAGACACCGTTAAAATAGAACATGTGCCTACAGATTCAACCTTAATTTTATGAAGCAATGATAATACCTTTTGTGCGCAAAAAAACAAACAAAAATAACAGGACGCCGGAACGGCGTTTCATTATTGGCCAACTCCTGCATCAGCATCACGCACATGCGTCATGGTGCTCACGTGAACAGCGTCAACCAATACAGAGCCAGCATTCTGACGCAGAACTAGCAGTGGGCGATATAGCCTCAAAATTATATCACGATATTTCAAGAATATTTGCAATAATGATATTTATAACAATATAGAACAAAATATATGGAACAAAGTTTTATTGGTGATTGCAGCTGGCAGGCAGCAGCGTTTACTACACTCTAAAAAAAAAAAGGTTCTATATGGCACCAAAAATGGTTCTTGGCTCGTAATCATAGGGGAACCTTTTTATGTGCTATATAGCACCGCTAACTATGGTGCTACCATATACAGAACATGTTAAGATATGGTTCTATATAGCACCAAAAGTGGTTCCTCTATGATTACGACGAAGAACCATTTTTGGTGCCATATAGAACCTTTTTTTTTTTAGAGTGTAGTGCAAACAAAATGAAGGGCATTTTCCATCCTTTTCCAATGAGCTACTGTCATTGAAGACAGAATACTTAATTTGAAGTGTAAATCTATTGTCAGAAGCAGCTTTATATTCACACAGCATGAGTCAAATGTAAGCAAAGTAAAAAAGTAGCCTTGGTACAAGTTGGGAGTGTTTTCACTGGAAATCTTAAGTAAAAGTTTAACATAACTCATTTTCTTTATTTTGCAAAAAGCACAACAATGTTTTTATTTTGACTACACAAAAGAAAATAGAAACTTAACGACTCGAGGGGGTTAACAATAACTAAAGTAATTTATGCCATGATCTGTCTGAGTATTTGATTCTGATTGGCTGGAAGGTGTACAATAAAATCGGTTAATGCACAGGTCATTCCAAGTCAGTTGAATCACTCTTTTCATTGAAGCGCACACACACACTGGCCTATGTTACTCACATACAGAGAGCGGAGATCGCGCTTCGCATTCAGGAGCACAGAAACTTTTAAACACGGCCCACGACTTTAAGCAATAAAACAATTAAGCTGCTGGAGCACTACATTATATTTGGGGTAACATCGCTATTTTTAAGTAATAAACGCATCTTAATTGTTGAGCGAGATGCTGAACAGATGTAGCCTGACGTCGTCATACTCAATTCTAGTCAGAATTTGAGTCTGATACTGCTCCGTTGGGCTGTGATTATGGGGCGTGTTTAAACCGAACCAGGAAAGACCTCAATTGGATAGACCTACAACCAATCAGAGCAACGGAGCGACGCATAACGTTAGTAGTCAAATGTCAACAGAACTCAACTGCACTGTGTTGCCAAGTCCGCGGGTTGAAGCGACCCCAATTATGTGATATACAGACCCAGGAATGCGAAATTTAGCAGGCAGTCCAGCCAAAATAACACATATTTTACCTCCAAAATGCCATTTTTCCCGGAGAACCCCCCACCCGGAAAGCTATTGGGCTTGTTTTTGGCTAGTTTTGTGTAGCAATTGGGCGAGTTTTGCTGTAAAAACTTGGCAACCCTGTCTGCACGCACGCTAGAATAAGTCACGTTAGAAGAAGAAGATGAGTGTACACGATCTTTGCCGGTGTTGTAAAAAAAGAATTTAAGGATACACACAGTACTTACCAACACGATCATCATTTCTGAGAGAAATAGTAAAGGTGAATGCATATACGAACAAGTTCTCCGTTTAGGATTAGAACAAATTCAACCCAAGCGCCTTTGATGACGTGGATGATTACGTTACTGTTTATCATCTGTCCATCATCGTCTAAAGCCCGCCCTGACAATTTCATTGGTCCGAACAGTTTCTGTTCGGGCATAATTACTTCTCTATGGATCAAGTCCAGACCGAACTGCCCGTGCAAAAAAATGTGTGGGCGGGGCTAAGTTCGTCTGGCATCCAGGCTAGAACAGATGCAGTCACGCAGGTACGAATCTCTCTCTCTCTCTCTCTCTCTCTCTCTCTCTCTCTCTCTCTCTCTCTCTCTCTCTCGATAATTAATTCAAATAAATGCTATGATTCATTCATTCAAATAAATGTAATCTTACGCACTACTTTATCTCTGTGTCTGATTCAAAGCGGACAGAATGCTGGATCTAACAAGCCATTACTGACAAAAAATAACCATACATTTTACCTTTCCGGTCAAATATTGAGCTGCAAACATCAATAACAGCTTTTAATTGTCAATGTTTTGTCAGTTGTCAAGATGTCTGACATCTTGTAAAGCTCCTTTTTAGGTACTAAATCGTCAGAGGCTGACATGCTGCTCTTACTCTCAGACAGGTGTTGTTGTGCTCGCTAGGGAACGTAAATGTGCCATACATCATCACGTTGCTATATCATAGATTTCGCGAGATGACACTTTTTTTATCATGTAAAAATGTATACCGGTGTTCTCTTGGACGGTATGATATGGCACACTCCTACGTAGAACCCGGAAGCGGTGCACTGTGGTTACAGCGTAAACAGCATAGGAGACTGACATCGAAGAAAATAAATTGTTGAATAAAGTCGCTATTTTTGGTTGTATTTTTCTCATCACTTCATAAAATTAAGGTTGAATCACTGAAGTCCCATTGACTATTTTAACTATCTTTTTTAACGATCTAACAGTCTTTACTTTCTGGACCTTGAAAGTGGTAATTAAATAGCTGTCTATGGAGGAAAGCTCTTGGATTTCATCAAAAATATCGTATTTTTGTGTTCTGAAGATGAGCGAAGGTCTTACAGGTTTGGAACGACATGAGGGTGAGTAATCAATGACAGATTTTTCATTTTTTAATGAACTAACCCTATAAATGCCCTCGTATCAGATTTGCAGTTACCATAAACTTTCCAAAGTTGCACCTACAAATCAGATTTGTAGTTTCCAGTTTTCCACGTTTTGAGCTGTACGCATGATTGAGAGCATCTTCAAAAACTGTAAAGCAATCTCATCAAAAAAGAACTACATGCTTTTATGACTGTAACTGAAATTAAAATGTTGTCACAACTCATATAATGCAACCACACTACACGTTATGAAATCTGTGACGCACAGAAATCACCATGTTTTTGTTGAATTCTTGTCTAGCCACAAACACAGTCATTTGTAGACCGTGTTTGTTTGTTTCAGGGTGGTTTTCTCTCCAAAAGTATTTGGCAGTGTACTACTACGGCCACCACAAACGTAACGGGTTTCAGGTTTGAAGTCCCAAAATACTGTAGTATGAAGAACGTTAACTTTCATATGAGAGCTGTTGATTAATCCTCGCCCTTCGAGTAATTAGCAAGACAATTAAGTAGTACGTAGTCAAAACAGTGCCACTAAAAAAGGTTTTAATAGTGACTGTTCAAAACAAAAGGCCATTCTTTTCTTTGATGTTGTTGTTGTCTACCTTTTTGACAATGGGCCGGGAGATTAGAATGGTTAAGATTCTGATTGATGGTTTCAGGATATCCTTGACTGTTAACCCGATCTTATCTGTGGCCTGTACTTCTACTAATTAACAAGCAGTATGCAAAACATCTGACATTCTTGGCACCAGGAACCCAGAAGTGTTCTGACCAAGTAACTATGCACGGAACAGAGGACTCTACCAAGACTCAAACAGGATTTCCACTCTTCACTCATTTTCCAGGATATTTCAAATTTCATTATGACAGGAATAAAAGACAAGGATCACAGATTCAAGGCCTAAAGTAATATATTCCTCTCTCCAGAATAAAAAAAACCTGTATAGTTTGTTTTAATTTTGGTGTAATTCAAAATACTTCTCGCACATGTCAAAAGTCTGCTTCTAATGTGAAAGGAATAGTTCACCCTAAAGTTCACCCTGGTGTTGTTCTAATGCAGTATGCTTTCTTTTTTGGACCATAAAAGGAGTTTTTTTTTTTTAAATGTCCTGCTCGTGCTCAATTATATAATGGCAGTGAATAGCAATTAGCATTAAAATATGCAAAAAATATCACAGAATGATTCCATGCTACAAGTGTTATATATCCTACGTGTTCTTGGGATAATAGGGTTTAGTAAAAAACAAACCAAAATTTTATGTATTATTTAATGAAACTTCTGACCTTGGTCGTTGGTCTTCTGTGCACAGCTGTGCTACCGTCTTGCCCAGAAAAAGTTGTGAGAAATTAAGATGAATAAAAACATGACATGAAATTCAATGCGTAGAAATCCCAAACAAGTATCCGTATACTTTCTTCCCTGAGGTGACCTGAACTCTAGTTGTCAAAGACAGTCCGAATGACTTTTGACAGATGTGCAGAATGCAGTTGACAGAACGCAATAACTTCTTTTAACGAACACGACGATATATTCACCTCAGCGAAGAAAGTAAATGGATTGTATTTCATGCCGCCTTTTTCTAAGGCCCTGTCCACATGACCACGGGTATTTTCAAAACCGCAGCCTTTTCTTTGGGGTTTGGCCATTCGTCCACATGCAAACGCAGTATCCGGTCACTGAAACCAAACTTTTTTGAAAACTCCTGCCAGGGTGAACATTTTTAGAAACTCTGGTTGCTGTGTTGTCGTGTGGACAGTGAAAACTGAGATTTTAGCTTGTTGCGCCAGAACCGGAACGGCAATAAAAAAAATTCCAGGCTTCTGATTGGCTTTACGGTTAGGGTTATATTGCCACCTGTTGGTTTGGCATACTCTTGACAGTGCTTAATAGCGTGTTTCACGTTTTCCTGTGGACAAAATTTTTTTTTAAACGGAAGAGGGAAAAACTCTCTTTATAAAATTGTTTTGGTTGAGTCTGAGGGATTTGTTGCGCATATAGAGTGTCGCATAGATGTGCACAGACGACTAATGGCCAAAGTCAGACTTTTCTGTTATAAATTCAATTTCAGTTTGATTTTTAACAAACCCTATCGTATACCCCCAGAATACTTATTCTAATATACAACATGCATTGGATCAGACTATTCTGTGATACTTTTGTCTTGTTTTCATAGCTTGATGCTGGCTGCTATTAACTGCCAATATGGATAAATGTGAGCAGGGCATTATTTATTCTCCTTTTGTGGTCTTAAAAGAAATAAGGGCATACGGCACTAGAACAACACCTGCAGGGTGAGTAAATGATGAGTAAAGGGTGAACTAACCCTTTAATTGTTTCAGACCAATAATATACTGTTTGTTCTTCAATACACAAGAATATTAAAAGAAGAAAGAATTTTCCAGGACACCCAGATTTTCCAGGACATTTTCTCTAATTTCCCATGTGTTTTTAACGACTGTAAAATTGGTCATTCATTTTCCAAGATAGCCCGGATGTGTGGGAACCCTGTCAAAGATTGAGAAGGGCTGAGGTGTCCCAATACTCCTTAGATGTCCCAGTGAAGAGACACATTTTACTCTGGATCTGAAGTTTAGTATTTAAGAAAATAAACATTTTATTTGCGAGCGGAATGTCGTCTTGTTAAACAGATCTTCGCACCCAAATCTTCACATTGTGGGCATTAGTGAATGCAGAACTGGTTAACCATCCATTTCTCACTGAAAAGTTTAAAAGAACTCACTGAAAGCTAATAAAAACTTGCATTGGGTCAGTTCTGTAGGTGGAGATAGGAATATATGTATACATTATCTCTCAGAAAACTGCATTGAAGCTCGGAAGACGAAGGGGAGGAGACAATGGTCAATCCATATGGTATATTCAAATATTTACACTGTGTGCAAATTGTTATGAAAGTCATTTTAAACTCTTCCAACACCAATTGACATTAGAAGTGCCAAGTCAAAATTGTTGATCATTTAAGAAGTTTACAGTACATGCACTAGAGACTTTGAATGTTCTTGTAGCTCTGAATGAGTAAGAGCATTAACAAATACAGATATCTTGTCCTGAACATTAAATAGGCCATTGTCTACCAGGAAAATATAAAGTTTCACAGAGGCAATTTGATTGAAGGCTGATCTAGGGTCAACTGAATAGGCAGCACAATGATGACCAGGCCGATATTTTGTGTTCTGGAGAAGTAAGACATCATGTAGGTTTGAAATGCTATTAGAGTGAGTAAATGATGACAGAATTTTAATTTTGGGGTGAAACATTCCTTTTGTTCTCTCATTAGTTTCTTTTCCTGTTGATCAATAATAGGGGTGTCCAATCCTACTTCTGGATGGCCACCGTTATGCTGAGTTTCTAGTAACACCTCAGATAGGACAAAACAGAAGTTTTATCACACCAGAAAGCTAATGGCAAAAGCCTTTAAACAGCAGAATGTTTTTGGCCTTGCTTCGAAGTCGAAAACTGATTTAACATTGGACAGCTTACAGGAGCTTTTTTGCCCGATTGATGACAGGAAAGTGTTAGAATTCAATTGAGAATGGACCTTTACACACATATGGCAGCGGATCCATTGCAAGAGATGCAAGGCATTTATTCAGAGACAAGTATCTATGGGAAAAGCTATACAATAATTAGTGTGATCACGAGCATTAAAACATGCGAATTAAACAGTATGACACATCATGAATAGCGGTTCACTTCTGTGAATAATGATGGATTTAGGACTCAAGGTTTTCTTTCAGTGGCTGGTTCTCTAGTGCACACCTGAGTTTGGAAAGCACTTTGACACCTTCCAACTGAACCAAACAGACTGTCCTCCAAAAAAACCTGACTCTATAGGTTGTTTTTCAAGCCTCTTATTACGACCTTTATTTAAGTTTTTAAGTCATGCGCCCACTAGCTGGTGTAAAAATAACGATGAATGACATGAAATGACGTAGGACTGTCGTTACCAATCAAATTGCGAGTTCATTTAAATGCAATGTGTGGACTTTTTATCCCCATTTGTCATATTTCCATTTAGCAAAAAATTTTTTTTATTAACATCTACAGCCACCCTACCCCTAAACCTACAACAGTGATTTATAGTGCATATACACTTTATGAGCACATGTGTTCCCTGGGATCGAACCCACGATTGCATGATCACATGATTACATGATGTTGTATTTTGCAATGCTCTATCAATTGAGCTATGCAAAACCCGAAATATGACGCAAATAAAAGGAAACAAAGCATTAAAATGAAAGTGTCCTGTTGTCGATAGGGACACACCTTTAGTAAACGCTCCTATGGGTCGTATTTCATGAATGAAAATGAAAGTGTCCTGTTGTCGATAGGGGCACACCTTTAGTAAACGCTTCTATGGGTCGTATTTCAGGGAAGCGACAAACAACCTATATAGGCGTATTGATTGGAGGACATGTTGGAACCAAACGCTGGCATTAAAAGCCCCCACCGAAAGCTCTAGCATCAAAGCTCATTTTTATTTTTCAAAATCAAATAGCACCCATTGCTACAGCCAATTCGAAGTCAATTAAAATTCAGGGATTACAGTTTAATTTAAAAGCCATTCTCAATTGGATTCTGAATGGTAGGTACACATCCATGTCATGAAGTGGACACAAAAAGATAAAAGCTCCTGTAAGCTAATGTCCATTGTACGGTTTGTACTTTCGGACTTCAAAGAAAAGCCAAAAACATTAAGCTGTTTAAAGGCTTTTGACCTTACGGCTTTCTTATGTGGCAACATTTCTGTTTTGCCCTGTCCAAAGGGTTGGCAGTCCTAATTCTTTGTCCGAATGTTAAAACATCATTAATTCTTTGCCCAATTGACAGACTTTAGCTATTATCATACCTCCTGTGCAAGGCATGCAGTAGAGATATAGGAGATTGTGTTGTCTTTTTGATGTCAAGAGCCATAAAAACCAGGAACATGGATTTAACACAGCCAAATGCCAGCACAAACAAACACTTTCATCTGCATCTATCTGTACTCTGCTCATCTGGCCGAGTCTGTGTAAATAACTTGTAAAGTAAGCAATATCCTTGACTTGAAAGAATGATTTTCATAAACTATTTTGAAAGACATTTTGGCTAAACTCATCCGAATGAACTTGAATGCCACTTCTAAGAATTTATAAGTTCAAATAAATACCAATACATGGATAACATTTGACCTTGGATAAGGCAGGATACCAGGCCGTATTCTTTCACTGCTGACATTTCTATACAATATTTGTAATTCTTTTAAACGTAAACACATCTAAATAACACACAAAGCCGTAATGTTTTCCCTCATTCTACATACTTCTTTCCCAGTCATTTTAAAACCTAATCCATGGCCCAACCATTGGACTGCATTCCCCTCCAGACCATTCACATGGAACTGGTTAGAACAACATTCCTTCCATGGAGAAAATATTTGGCACACTTTTAATACAAAATCATAAACGGGAGATCTTTTCTAATCACATCCTGTGTCATTTTCTGTCTCCTTAATCTCTTCCTAGGGTTTTCACATTCTGTAAGAAAAACAAGGAAGAGACTTTTTTTTTTTTACAGGAAAAAAGGACAGATGATTTTGCTTTTCAGTTGACACCGGGAGGATGGGAGTGTTCTAAAGGGTGGAAAATATTCAACCTCTTGCTTTCTGTGTATACAGCTAAAGAGACCGAATGCAGTGTAATTGTCTTGTGTACTTTGGCCTGCTAATGTTCAGATGAAAAATGTTCATGCGCTCATAGCCACAGCACAGCGATATGTTACATGAGTTAGTTGGCTTTGTGAAAATATACAGGGCTGCTAAAAGTTACCCTTCACATTCAGAGGGCATTTCTTTCTCTGTTCACATTTTCTTGTTCTGTTCTACAACCACAATTACATATTTTCCAGCAATAAGAGCTACCTAGAAATGAAAGGGACTGGGACAGGCCTACCGCGTTCTATGGTTTTAATATGGCTGCAACAACTCGATAAAATTGTTAATTAACAAGGAAAATAATGGACAACGAATTTCATGCACCTTACACCTCCGTCAGTTATGTCACTTTAGCAACGCAGTCTCATCTGAAATATGTGGCAACATTTCTGCAAAATTATATTACGTTGCTTCTTGCACGTTTCATGACACTTTTAAAGTGAAATATCCAGTGAGTGATACTAAAAACATTCCGAATTACCTGAAAAAGATGAACATGAAACTGGCAAAGTTTTATTACAGTATCATGGTAAGGTGAGTGGTGCCACAAGGTTAATGCTCTATCGCATCTGGAAATAATGTATCACCTACCCTAAACCCAATCAATAGTGTTAACAAAAACATACGTGAGATAAAACCATTCTGTTTTAGGCTGGCTTCTACAAGCCTTTGAGCTCTTTTATCGTGACTAATGTTTCACAAGACAAACGCAATGTTGTACCAGGTGAGCTACCGAGCAAGTTTATTATATTAGAAAAAAACATACACATGGAGCTGGTTAAGTGATGCAAATGAAAATATGTATTCGTTTACAAATATATGGTAAAAGTGAATTGAGGTCTGTAGTAAAGCTTGTTTGTACGGGAAGAAGGAGGCGGGAACCGGAGAACGTTCAACATATTTAATAAAAAAGAAACACAAAATAAAATGGCGGCGACAGCCCCTCGCGGACGACTGTCGCCTACATACAAACAAACACACAATGAAAATAAAAAGCTGCAGCCCCTCACGGACGACTGCAGCATACACATAACAGAACATAAATAAAATTCAACATAAAATCCAGGCCTGGTCCTCTCTCGTCCCTCACTGTCGTCGCTCCTCCTTTATACTCCCTCACTCCTCCGCGAGGGCCGAGATCGCTGCGACTCGCAGCTGGCGCTCATCCCCACTGATGAGCACCGCCTCGTCCCGCCCTCACGGTCCCTCGGCCTCGCTGCTCGCCACATACCCCCAACGCCCTTCGCAGGCTGGGGGGCACTCCCGAGTCTGCGCTCTACTCCCCCCCCTGGGGGGGGCGATCACGGCGGCCGCGGGACCTGGGGGTAAGAACAGCGAGGTGAGAGAACGGAGCGGGGAGCATGAGGAGCGACAGAGATAAGAGAGTGGAGAGAGGAGAAAAGAAAAGAGAGAAAAAAAAAATTCTGGTCCGGTTCCCTGACACACTGCCGCTCGGTCCTCCGCCAGCCGAGAGGCTCTTCCTCGCGGTGCCATGCGGTGGTACTGGACGCTCGGTGGACGGCTCGAGACTCCTCCGCCCCCTGGCGGCCGGCGGTGGCTCCTCCTTCTGAGGGCGGCCTGAAGCGAGTCCCCGTCCCGCGCTCCTTGCTCCTCCCCAACCTGGCGGACGGCAGCAGACTTCGGCTCCTCCCCAGGATGGCGGACGGCAGCAGGCTTCGGCTCCGGGCAAGCGCTGGGGACTCCTTCGCCCCCTCGCGGACGGCAGCCACCCCACCTCGACCCAGGGGCACGGCAGCGAGCTCTCTGTCCCACCGACCTTCATCCGCTCCAGCACCACCGCTTCGGGCAGCCACTCGCGGACTTCTCTCCTCTGCGCTGCCCGAACTCCGCGGCACAGCGATCCCCCTCAGCTGCGATGGCTCTTCGACAGCGTGTCCCTCCTTCCTCCCGGGTTTCGGCACCACTGTAGTAAAGCTTGTTTGTACGGGAAGAAGGAGGCGGGAACCGGAGAACGTTCAACATATTTAATAAAAAAGAAACACAAAATAAAATGGCGGGGACAGCCCCTCGCGGACGACTGTCGCCTACATACAAACAAACACACAATGAAAATAAAAATCTGCAGCCCCTCACGGACGACTGCAGCATACACATAACAAAACATAAATAAAACTCAACATAAAATCCAGGCCTGGTCCTCTCTCGTCCCTCACTGTCGTCGCTCCTCCTTTATACTCCCTCACTCCTCCGCGAGGGCCGAGATCGCTGCGACTCGCAGCTGGTCCCACCCTCACGGTCCCTCGGCCTCGCTGCTCGCCACAAGGTCATAACATAATATTGTGCAAGAGACCATGAGAAAATAAGTCTTTATTAATCAATAATCTGCCCCTTTAATCATAATTTGTGTAAAAAAAAATAAAGTTGTTGGTGTTGCTACACATCACTGAACAAGTGCCACTGCACGCAATGTGCATCAAAGAGATGGAGAGCAATGGAAAGGGAAATTAAAGACTAGATTATTATAATAAGATATTGGCTAGATGCCCTTCACTTTCCATAAACAAGCTTCAGTTGGTTTAAAATAGCAATGTTCAAAATCTGAGCATGTCAAGCCCATTTCATCACCTGGCCACCTGTTCTATTATTATTATTATCTATTATGAAACACAATTCCTTAAATATAAAGCTCTAAATGGTCTTCTATAAACCAAGTATCTTTTACACTCAATAAGGTTTCAATCTCAGGTCTTCTGAGAAAGCCATCCGACATTCAGTTGTTCAGGGTGGATGCTACACCAGCAACTATTAAAGGTGTCATGAACTGGCTTTTTTTTAAAAAATATACTGTTGTCTGAGGTCAACTTATGACGTTTGTGTGGTTTTTACATTCAAAAACATCATAATGAATAAGTAATAGGCTATTTTCTACCCTGGTTTTTAGGCTCTCTCCTGGAATGCTCAGTTTTGATGGGCGTGCCACACTGAAGACTTGGAAGTAAACGCCCACGGCTAGGATTGGATAAGATTTGCATATTTAATGAGCTTCGGCTCCCTGCAAGTACACCGTGAGGGATTTTGAAGCATGTGGGCAAACGGCAACCGGAATAATTCGTCCCACAGGGCTCGCAAAACGTCTTTATCAAACAAACACAATGACTTCTCTCTCATCCACCCGCGATTGATCGGAATGTTATTTTTTGGCCTCACTTTATATTAGGTGGCCTTAACTAGTATGTACTTAGATCAAAAAATAAGTACAATGTACTTTTTTGTGTTCATATTGTATTGCAAAACACTTTTGCTGATATTGACGTGGGATATGGGTAGGGTTAGGGACAGGTGTGGTGGTATGGGTAAGTTTAAGGGTAGGGTTAGGTGTAAGGGAAGTGTCAACAGTGTAATTACAAATGTAACTACAGAAATTAATTACAGGTGTAATTACATGCAGGTTTATTTAAAAATGTAAGTACAATGTAATGACATGCATGTACACAATAAGTGCATTGTATCAAATGATTAATTAAAATGTTAGTACATAGTAGTTAAGGCTACCTAATATAAAGTGGGTCCTATTTTTTTATTACTTGGCCTGCCTGATCGGTGGATATAACACACACCCACACACGCGTGTGCACCAAGTACGTTGCAGACTGCATGATCAAAACTTCCGCAATTGTATTTTTCCTTCAAATATCAAGTCAAGAGAGTGAATAACGCACATCAAGAGCCACAAATAAAGGATTATTCAGCCTTTGACAGCATGCTAAGGTATGTTAGACACGTACACAATCAATAGATCTTTATCAAACGATCTGTAACAATGCAATACTATTACATATAAAAAACATGTTTTACTCACATTAGTGTGTTGCTTCATTCATTCATGTAATCTCATCATGTCTGCAAATCCAGTCTCTTGTTTACAAACGAATCTTTGATCAGAAATGAAGGAACAAACGCAAAGTTTGCTTCACTACACTCTAACGTCATAGCCTGGCACATTCTGATATTGAGCGTTTGCTGGGCCTGGTATCAATAAAAGCTTTTCTTTGACTAACAAGGACATTTTCAGCTCTGAAACTTACAGGCTATTCTTATATTACCATATATCAAAAGTTGATTTCTCAATTAATCACCCCTTTAAATGTATTTAATAATAATAATAATTTTAACACATGACTATTATTGTAAATATTCTATAGCAAGTTTGTATCTGGCCTTTAAACAATTGGTTAAACATGTGCAAGCTCATTTGAAATTTGGTTCCTCTCAAGGTTCCCTCTGATCTTACTAAACCAGAGATTTTGCCCTTGCAACTTGCCTTTGGCTTGACTTTATTCTCATTAAGGCTGATTTGGAGCACTATGTATTGTGAAAGTGCTATATAAAGTCTTAACAGAACAGAACTGGGTATATGAAAACTGCCAAGAACTGGTTGGTAAAATAAATAAATAAATACTGTACATAGAGAAACTGAAACCAAGCTTTTATATTAACAGTCCTCGTCTTGATTGACAGACCCATTAGCTGTAATTACTGAGGTAGGCATGCGTGTAAGCCAACTCTAATCTTCCTCAAGAGCAATTTCTTATCCTCTTAAACAAGAAAAGAGAGAATGCATATGTCCATTCCAGCATATCCTCGCTAACTAATTAATCTTCTCTATTCAAGATATTGATCAAAAGAATCAATATTCATCAGTTCATCTTTTAAAGTAGCTTGTGCAGTATCACGGTACAGTAATGGTATCAGATGATAGTACCATGGTACTCTGATTTAATACATTAATATTTAATTATATACTTCATATTTATCTGGTACTCAAATAAAAGAATACCATGGCACTACTATAGTAGCTTATATGTAATGTCAAGCCATACTGTCATGCAAGTGTTTGTGTACTGATAAGATGCATATTTTTTTTGTGTGGGGGGGGGGATGCTTTTTGCAGTACAGAGAGACCTTAGAAGATGCACGTGCAGGTGATGAACTTCATAAAGATCGTCTTCATCGCTGACAAATTATAAGATGCATTTATAGGTCGGGTTTTATTTGATTGCGCCTAAATATCCACTTCATTTAGTGCAGTTTTGTTCTCTGGGTTATGAAGAAACCTATTGTTTTACCGAAAGATGCTGCTACAAACAATTCTGTGTGTGAGTGAGTGAACTGCCCGAATGGTCAAACTGAGCCTGGAACCGATTTGGCAAAGATCTCCGGGATGAGGATAACTATTTGGACACCTTTGAATGATTCACAGAAGAAGAAAAAAAATCACTCAAACGCAGACTCAATGCCATTCATGAATCATCGATATGATCGTTCGGGCCTAATAATTCTGAATAGTGAACCGATAAGCCCATTTTGTTGGCCTATTATAATTAAACCTAACACAACTTAACACAGATTGGTGGAGCTAGTCACAAAATAAATAACATAATTCACCTCTTGACAAAAGTACAAATTGAAACCAAACGGCTTTTTAAATGGATAGTTCACTCAAAAAACTGAAAATACTGTTATCTTTTACTCATCCGCATGTCATTCCAAACTTGCATGCCTTTTTTGCTTCTGTGGAACACAAAAAGAAGATTTGATTAATGTTGGTAACCATTTAACCAATGATTGACTTCCATTGCATGGACCAAAAAAACCTGATATTTCTCAAATTTGTGTTTTATATTTCACAGAAGAAAGAATGTCAGTTTTGGAACCATGCACATAAGGGTGAGTAAATGATGACAGAACTTTTTTTTTGTTTTGTTTTGGTGGACATACCCTTTAATGCAGTTTTTTTGCAAGCTAGTTTTATCTCTGTAGCCTATGGAGTGACACATAAAGTGACTGAGACAGCAATGATGTGTCATTCCTCGTTGTTAAGCTGTAAATTAAGGAATGTAAGCACATGAAAAATAAGGATGGATGATTTTCCAGAAGGACTGCAAACATTAGCAGACATTCAAGCTGTATATTTCTGTTGCAAAATGAAAATAAGTATAAACGAGGACCCAAGGCCTTTTGGCAGACAAAGCTGCCTGACTTTCTGTCTGCCTGTCTTTCAAAACAGTCTAAATATGTACAACGTTGTCAAATATGGGGTGAAACGCGTCCTTCACTTGTTCATTCATTGGTGAAAAAAAACCACATATCAATTTTGAGATCCAATAAGTGAATTGAAACACTGATGTAGCCAATTACCCCTCCCTATGTAAATACTAGTCTTTGTGGCAGCTTGTATGGTCATACATTTCTTTTGTTCATGTGTCATGGTTTTTCTCTGACTAATTATTCCTTAACAAAAACCAACACAAATGCTTGAACATTGAATCTCAAAGCAGGACTCTCTTTTGCTTGTATGACGACTCATCTTACATTTTATAGCATACGCGTTTTCAGATTTTTCCTGACATAGCCAATGTAAGTAGACATTGAATTTAGGATTATCCTTTATTTTATGAATATGAAAATAGATCACATTTAAAATCCAAACAAATGAGCAAAACCCATGATGATTACTTAAAAGTGCTTCCAATGGTAGACCTCAGAATCAACAAGGATAAAAATGAATTTTTGAGGCAGAGGCAGATTCCAGCAAAGTCAAACAAATGTTAATGAAACCACTGCAGGAGCAGCAAGAGATCTTATTATTTGTCTCTGATTCTCAGACGATAAGAGCCATTTGACATGCTCTCAATCTCCTGGTACAGTTGCTAAGATGCCAAGCTGTGTGTGAACGCTCTGGAGGGGGTGTGAAATCCAGCACTAGGGTCACAGACTCCATTCGGGGCTGCTACGCCCTCTGCAACAATGGCCATATTGATACACCCCTTCGGTTCCTACCCACTTTGGTTTGACTCATCGCTATAGGCCTCTAATGAAACATCCCTTATCCGGTTTTCCAATGGCTAAACTTGAACCCCCACCTGGAAGAAATGACTCGCCAATTAGAACGTAGAGGGACGCTTGGTATTCACAGCAAGAAATTTAATTAACCTCATTCAAAATAAGGACCTGAGCGAATAATGTTAGTAATGAGAATCTGCTCAGATTGCATTTGAGCCAAATATCAGACCGCATTAGGAAAAGAAAAAATGGTTTAATCATAAAATCTGCACATAACTTTTGTGAACCACTGTGAGGTCCGTTTTCAGTTCTCTCAGTACGAATCGCTTATAATGTAATTTTATTACTAAATTACCAAGATACTCATGCCTAATGGTTCACATTCAAAGCTGAACACCGCTGATACTAGCAGAGATAGACTGTTAGAATAACAGCTAAAAGCCAACCAGATCAGACCTCTGATAATAAATGGTTTTAGCAACATAAGGAGGATGCTATTTCAACAGCCCACCACTATTAATTTACAGTAGAATCAAATGGTGAAAATGTATCCTTTTTTTTATAACACAAATAATACATGAAGTCTTCAATGGGCCATTATTCCAGAGAAGGAAATTCTCCCAAGCTTTATTTTCTTAGTTAGAGCAGGTGGGTTGAGCTAAATACTTCAGAATGTAACATATCTGTCTCCATTAATGGTGGCAGAAGCTTCCATGTCAAAGCATTGTGGGTGGGCCTCGCTTGCTTGGAGAAAAGGTAGCATCTCCACATGCCTCGGACTCTGCTGTTGTGTTTTTCTATAAGAAAAAGTTGGTTACTGTAAGAAAGAAAAAAAAAGAAGAAAAATGGCGCATGAAACAATAGTGCCTTTGAATTTCTCCTGCTCATTTTGCATGTTAATATTGGCAAAAGGCAGGGAGTCAGTGTTTCTATTTGTATTGGAGGTGTACTTCTCATGGACAATTTGTTTGAAACATCCCTAGAAAATTAAGGAAAATTAATTAAGGGATTAGTTGCCCCACAATGAAATGGTATTGGTTTTGGGTTTTGTCATGTGATCCTGCCATGTGCTCCATTGTCATGTGATTCCCTTGACCCCATGTGTTATGTTCTCATTGGTTGTTTTTGTCTTGTGTTCTCAGTTCAGTTCTGTCATTGGTTCATTGTCTTGATTGGCCACAGGTGTGTCTTGTTTAGCCATTAGTCCTTGTGTATTTAGCCCTCATGTTTGCCTTGTTCCCTTGTCTAGTATTGTCCTTGTAGCCATTGTTGGTGAGTTCCATGTCTCTTGTTCTTGCCAAGCCAAGTCTGTGTTTATTGGATTTCTGTTCATGTTCTGGATTAAATTAAGATGCACTTGGGTTCTATCAACTTGCCTGCAGTGGACTATTGTTACAAATAGGTGGAATTATGCTATGGAAACAATACTCCTGCCTTTATGATGTTTCCTCGAGGGAGTGAAAAAAAGAAAAATACTGGCGAACGATAACGGAGGTGCTTCAGCAACCTGAATTGGAAATGGCATTAAAAAGTTAATTTAACCAAAAATGAAATTTCTGTCATTAATTAGGGGAGAGCGGGGCACAACCTAACATTTTTGACTTTCTCAGTTTGTGTAAATCCACTTAGGGTTCAGAGTATTTATTTTTTCCCACATTAATTTCACACGTCTAGTACAATTATGTGGTTTTGTTTCATTAATACAGTGTATACTTTTTTTTTCTTGATTTACCCCGAAAGAATGGAAGTGAAATGTGACAACATGCCCCATAGGTGGGGCACAATGTAACATGTGAGGGGCACATTGTAACATTACCATGAGAGCTTAAAAAGATATCTGATATAATTAAAAAAATATCCATGACAAACTAAAATATTTTGTCAATAAAATACAATTATTAACTTTTTCAAATAAAACCATGGCATTTTTTTTTTACGCCAGCTTCTTTGTTTTCAAGTAGCACGTGGAACCGCCGCAACTCTGCCATCATTATGTTAAGCCCGTCCACCGACTCTATACACGATGTGATTGGCCTGACCAGAGTTTGGTTTTTCCAGCTCGCACGCCAACGGAGAGTTGCTAGACTACCCTGGCTGCAGATTAGATTTGCTGCTGCTAGGGTGCATCTAGATTTCTAGGCCAGGGTGCTGGTGTTTCACGTGCGTTTGGCCAATCAGCGTACATTTTACATCTCTGGTAATTACTATCATGCTGGGTTAGACCCTACTCTGAAGGAGGAGCTAATTTAGTTCCCCCAAAAGGTGTTCCTAAAATTGTTCCCTGTTCCTGCGGTGCGAACATGGCAAAAAACAGTTACTTCTGCCATTAGTTTTAGGAACTATGAAAAGGTTCCTCCGGTGCAAAAGCCTCTAATATGGAAGAAAAAACTACTGTAACTTACGTGTCATGCCCACTTTAAATGAATGAGAACTTTAATGTTCCAGCTTGACTAAAAAAGTTAATCAAAGAAGTAATAATGTCTAATTAATGACTGATTCGTGACTGATTCGTTCTGTTGAGTACTTTGCAACTACTAGCCTACTGATTTCTGACTTCAACCCACTGTTTTCTGGTCATGATTAAGGAAGTCATATAGATTTGGAACGACACAACGGTGAGTAAATGATGACAGAATCTTAATTTTCAGGAGAGCCATGCCTTTAAAATATCTATAGCAGAACAAAATGTATGTTTGTGACTTAGTAGATAGTTTTTAAAAGTAGTAAGAAACTACACCTTGAAAGAAAAAAACTACACCTGTCTGAGACCGTATGGACCTCATGTGTGTAAAGATTTGATCAACAAAGCGACATCCAATTCAGGGGTGAACTTTTGCTACCCTTGGGCAAAAAGCATATACCTCACTCTACAATTTCTTTTCTTATTTGCAAACCATGTCCTCAAAATAACAGAAGCATATAAGCACATAATCTGTTCTAGCCCCTGTGCATCTGATCATGTCGAGGCCATCTAATCGCATTTAAGATCTACTGAGAGAACAGAGAAGCTGGACCTTTCATCCTAAAATTTAATTTTTGGGTGAGCTAACCCTTTAAGCGAGCAAATCATTACCAATGGCCCATTTCACAATGGGTCTAGAAACTTGATGATAGGAACTAGTCACCAGGGTGGTTCCTAGAGAACTAAATGTTCCCCTAGGGCCATTTTCCTGGTTGCATTTGCACCGCCATTAGGAACTCTGAAGTGATGTAAGCTGTGCTTGTTGTTGTGACTTTTATTTTGACACCGCTGAGAAAACCAGAGCCTGAGCACACAGCGCTTCCATCCTCCTTCTTCATTAGTTTACAATCTGTCTAACAGTCCTGTCTAATACGTTATCAGATAGAACTGTTATACAAAGAAATTAGACATTATATGGAAAAAGTATTAGCATTTGCCGTGTGATTGTCCAATGACGCTAGCTGAGCAGAAATGCATAATCATGTTTTACTTGGTCCCCTCAAAGTTGCATTGTATTTTCTCCTTGGTGTAAAGGTTGAGAGGTAAATCTATCACCATGTTTTCCATGTCCGTAGAGTTAGTAAGTGGAGTAAATAAAATAGGCTATAATCTGTGTGTGTGTGTGTGTACACAGATTTTTTTTTTTTTTTAAATGGTGGGTGCTGGTAGCCTGACAAGCCAGACCCACATGAAGATGTTGGGTCTGGGAACACACCGTTGGCAGGGCTCAATCCGAGGGGCGGGATAAATGGTTGTCTTTCAAATTCCCTCTGCACGCAATAGGATAGCGCTACAACCAACCAGAGCAACGAAGAAGGTGAAACGGAGCTAGTTGATAGATTAAACTTTTGCCGTATCCGGTCGGCAAAACTCTGAACACATCTTCCTTTCTTAAGAATGACTTCAGTGCCGTTCTTTGTTTTTCTCAAAGAAAAGCTTAACTCCAAGTCTTCCAGAGTCGCGGCCAAAGCCGATTCGAAAGAACCGCTGCAACTCTGCCGTCATTATGTTAAGCCTGCCCACCGACTCTATACACGATGTGATTGGCCTGACCAGAGTTAGGTTTTTCCAGCTCGCACGCCAACGGAGAGTTGCTAGACTACCCTGGCTGCAGATTAGATTTGCTGCTGCTAGGGTGCGTCTAGATTTCTAGGCTAGGGTGCTGGTGTTTCATGTGCGTTTGGCCAATCAGCGTACATTTTACGTCACTGGTAATTCTTATTATGCTGGGTTAGACCCTACTCTGAAGGAGGAGCTAATTTAGTTCCTCCAAAAGGTGTTCCTAAAATTGTTCCCTGTTCCTGCGGTGCGAACATGGCAAAAAACAGTTACTCCTAAAACAGTAAATCAGTTACAGGTTCCTCCGGTGCAAAAGCCTCTACTAGGGAAGAAAAAACTACTGCAACTTACGTGTCATGCCCACTTTAAATGAATGAGAACTTTAATGCTCCAGCTTGACTAAAGTTAATCAAAGAAGTAATAATGTCTAATTAATGACTGATTCATGACTGATTCGTTCTGTTGAGTACTTCGCAACTACTAGCCTATTGATTTTTGACTTCAACCCACTGTTTTCTGGTCATGATTAAGAAAGTCATAGATTTGGAACGACACAACGGTGAGTAAATGATGACAGAATTTTCATTTTCAGGAGAGCCATGCCTTTAAAATATCTATAGCAGAACAAATTCTGTTTGTGACTTAGTTTTAAAAGTAGTAAGAAACTACACCTTGAAAGAAAAAAAACTACACCTGTTTGAGACCGTATGGACCTCATGTGTGTAAAGCAAAGCGACATCCAATTCAGGGGTGAACTTTTGCTACCCTTGGGCAAAAAGCATATACCTCACTCTACAATTTCTTTTCTTATTTGCAAACCATGTCCTCAAAATAACAGAAGCATAGAAGCACATAATCTGTTCTAGCCTCTGTGCATCTGATCATGTCGAGGCCATCTAATCGCATTTAAGATCTACAGAGAGAACAGAGAAGCTGGACCTTTCATCCTACACCAAAGTCAACAATATGGGATTCTTGGGAAGCATTGCTGACATTCTTGAAGGCAGAAAAAAAAAAGATGAACCCCTCTTTCCCAAACTTTACAGAGAATGGATAAAAAGGCGCAAGTTCTTGTTTGACAGTATGTTGATGAAATAATAAATTGTAACCACATTGGCCCTCTCTTTCTCTTCGTAGACACGGGCGGGGGCGGCTGGTGGTTGTGGCGAGAAGTCTGCGCTGTAAGTGGGCGTCAGAGAGATTTATGGTCAACTTGGTCTAGGGCCCTCTGCAGACAGGGCATCCGTCCATGCGGTTTTTACCACACTGAATGCCTCCAGTCAGATGGAGGGAGGGGGATCAGATAAATCCATGGCAAATGACTGAGGTTAATTAATAACTCCACTCAACGAGGTGTTGTTTACACAGATGGATCCCCTTCTTTTGAACTGGCCATCCATTCATGTTGCCAGGACCTCTTTTCAGCACTGGTTAACTCATCCTGTCAATTTAGATTGCAATGGCTACCTCTCAGAGTTTATCTGGTTAACTGTCAATGAGGAAAAATAACACTAAGATATATCATTTTATAATGAGAAATCAATAAAGAATATTACTTTTTTTTTCTTCAAATAATCCAATTCAAATTAGACCTCAACCCACTCGAGGGTTAAGCGAAGAGTGAGCACCGACTAAACCGATGCACTTTACTAGCGGGTTAAATAACTTAACCAAGCACATCCTATATTAGATACAGTATAAAATATAAACTTAAAATTACAGCTTACACGTGCTCAAAAATTAGGCAAATATATAAGTCACATTTCCATAACAACACACTAAAACACACACGTTATTTCAGGAGCTCCGAT
Source organism: Romanogobio albipinnatus (assembly GCA_023566225.1). Lineage (NCBI taxonomy): Eukaryota > Metazoa > Chordata > Actinopteri > Cypriniformes > Gobionidae > Romanogobio > Romanogobio albipinnatus. The sequence goes on along the minus strand of CM042261.1, from coordinate 14,286,954 downwards.
TTTCACAACCAATTTTTTTTTTTCATTGGCAACAATATGGCCATGGCCTCTTTTTTTTCCAAGTCATGTGCAGGGCTCTATACATACTGAAGAATATCTGATCCTTCAGAACCTAATGGATCTGCCCAAAAACCTCCACAAACCAGCATTCCAGAGCGCTCAATTCTACACTGTGCCTCAGAGCATAGCAAACACTTTAGGTCTCTGGGGTCACGTTAGTAAAACAAGAAGAGGAACACTGAAATCAATAGAAAGAGGCTATGGGAGAAGAAGGGAAAATTTTGGTATCAGGGCTGCCAAAAATGAATCACAGAATTACTTGGCTCAGGCTTTTGTGGTGAGAATGGCAAGAGTTCAAACTCAAATTCAGAGCCCACAATGGCTGGCCTTAAAGGTTCTCTCATTAGCGTTCTCTGAACGGGAGCAGCAGGGTCATAGTAATGTTCCAAAGTGGGTGCATGAGAGGCCCTTAAAATAATATGGTTTCCTTCTGATGTTGCCATTTCATAAACCTGGTAAGATACGCACATAGAGACATGAGACGGTCTTCAGCATTCCACCTTAATTCTAAACAATTTGGACATTTTAAAATGAAAAAAATTGGTTTAGTACAGTGTTAAAAAAACTCCACCATGCTCTACTTTCTGCGCTAGAGGAATCGTTGGTTTTACCAACAAAAAGTAAATTACTGGATCAAGTAGGAATAACTTCTAAATTGAAGGTGAAGTGTGTTTTGCACCACTGTGAATGTTTGGCCAGTCTGGGTTAGACGTAACACTAGCTGAGTTTGGGGCGGGACTACCTGTTTGACCGACCAATGGCAGATGGGGAGATTTTGCTAGTCTATTCTGTGAATTTACTGGAAGAGAAATTACACACTTCACATTTAGCGTAACAACAACTGCACATAATTCTCACAGTGCATGTGGTCACATCAGCAAAACCTCAACGAAATATTCCCTGAACGGTAAAATCAATGCATGAATCACTGCTTACTTAGAGATCACGTCCAAACCAAGCAGCTTTGGTAAATAAGTACAGTAGCAAGACATTTTTTAGACAACTTTTGGAGAGAAATAGCGCATTCACAAGTGACATTTTCTAGTGCGCATGAAAACAGTACAAGTATACTTTGAAAATAATAGTGACTTTATTCAGAATTGATTTCCCGTAAATACAACGCTTCTAACAATTGCAACTTTGCTTCTCAAAATTGTGACAATGCAAATTTATATCTTGCAATGTGACTCTCTCTCAGACCAATTAGTCAATGTCGATAAATCGCTGATTTTTGGAAAAGTCGTAGCTTGATGACGCCTTGATTTTGCAGAATCATGGGAGCTGTTGTCTTCACTTTTACAGCTGGCGAAAAAAAATCTGACGGATCTCGGGAAGAAATCATGTTCACAGATGAGCTAATGTATTAAAGATTTATTAACGTTACTGTAGTATGAAGCAGGGTGGGGCTGAAAGCCGCTGGCGTGGAATGAGGCCACTGGAGAGATTGCTAATGAGAGCAGTGGAGCTTTTATTATGCAGCAGAGAAACGCTTCCGCTTCTTCCGCTCATGTGTATGTGGGGTAATGCAGTGCTGGTTTATCATATTAGATACATCTGAGTGTGTTGAAATTGATGTTATAATGCTACTCTATACGTTTGCTCGGTTGCACACTGCAGTAAGCTAGATCTATATTAGACATGGTAAATCAAGAAAACGAGATTTAAGCAATAAGACTGTGCTGAGCTATATAACAATCATTAGTTTTCTGTCAATGAATGTATCCAAACAGTTGCTGACCTGTCTAATAAAACACACAATATATTAAAGCATCTTTGGTGTTTTTCCATGGTTTCTACAAAATAATGGAAATTGAGGGTTATTTCTCTGGATTTAAACATTCTTGATAACGTGGGATAATGTAAACTTAACAAGTCAACAAAATATATATAACATTGTTCTAGTGTTTTCTGGATATTTGAATCCAAAAATCTTACAAATAGTGCCTTTAATATAAACATGCAATTAGTTGATTAATGGCTTAAATGAACGACTACTAGTCGACTAGGAAAATCTTTAGACTTGGCCAGCCCTGCTTTAATGAGCTCATTGTTTCTGCTCAAATTATTACATTATGTTAGCTAACAACATGAATAGTATTATCTTGGAGCTGTACATTTATGGACATTACTTGGACACAGTCACGTCTGATAACAGATTACTCTAAATTGAAATGTAGAAAGATGCATTTTCTATAAAGCTACTTGACACTATATGTATTGTGAAAAGTAGTATACAAATAAATGCAAAATTGAATTGAACTCCATTTCTTATTTCATACTTATTTTATATAATTGTTTTATTTTTTACGTAAACTGGCGAAAACAGGCTTCTATAGACAAAAAAAAATTGATTGAAAACATTACATTTAGAGTCTTCATTTCCTTCATTGTGGTAGCAGTTGTAAATTGTCTTTTGACAAACCACACAATACATCAGATGAAAAAAAAAAAAAAAAAACCCGCTGTAATAAAAGGCTGTGTGTTCTTGGACACAGGTTTATAGTTGAAATCAAGTTGGCTCTAAGAATTCAATGGAAGCTTGAACTGGAGAGGAAGCCATGAAGGAATTATTGTTAAATCAAGAACAAAATAAAGCCTTTAAACAACAGCAAGTAGTTTTGAAGGGATGAAAGAGGCTTCCAGCAACAATGTATACTACATTTTCTCTGGTGTACCGCAGAAGAACACAGGAGAGGTTAGCAGTAACACAATGCTAATGTTAAACAGAGCATTTAGCGCTTAAGGGTAATACATTAACCCCAGTGACACAGGGCACGTGCTTCAGCCTGTCCAAACCCCAGAGGGATCAACTTTGCTGAATCAAGGCTAAGGAGAGCTCCAGACCCCCACTCCCCGCACGCTCCATCAAAGGGGGCAGCCTCTGCTGCTTCTCCCGCCCCCCTGATGATACAGAAAGTACATCCCAATAAATCACATCCTCTGATCTCCCTGCCAGGAATTTCAGTGAAGATTCCGTTTGTCACACCATTGAGATCCGTGAAATACGGAAACACTGGCCCCACTTCCCAAAAATCCAGGGAATGCCATTAGAATCCATTCGCGTCTGAAAGGGTGGTGAACTACGTACTAAGATATTTTTGATCATTCAACAATTGAAAATAATCGCCCTCTAACTGTGTCCACATGTTTTGGTCTGGTCGGACCACACACACACACACGCAAAGACACAGACAAACAGAGGTGTGCTTTGCCAGAGACGTTCACATGCGTGGAAATGGAAAGTTGGTGTGTTAGTGGGAAATTCTTATGAGGACAATATTTTAAAACTTAACTTTTAACTTTAAAAATATTTTAGTTTAAGACTATTATTCATTTAAAGCTACAGTTCACCCAAAAATGAACATTTTGTCAAATAGTAAAACCTCACTGACCTCACTCACTGACTTCCATTGGACAAAAACACAATACTGAAAGATTCTTTTCTCCAAAATATATTTTCATACAGGTTTAGAATGACATGAGGGGGAGTACGTAAATTATGACAATTTTCCTTTTTGGGTGAACTATTCCTTTATGTATTATGAAGATGATTGACAGAAAATGGTCATTCTCAAAAACCTGTCACATTTTCTATAAGTTTTCTTCAGACTTGTTCCATGTGTATAAACGGAGGAGGAGAGGGAGATGAGATGAGATCTTTTTAGTCATGAGAAAAACTGAGGAACTAAATCATTCCAAATGTGTGTTGCTGTGCCTGTGTGCTACTGGGATAAGAGCGGTGTTCTCTGTAATACTATAGGAGACACTGATGGCATTCGAACAACAGGAATTTGTGAGGTAAAGGAGTGGGAAAACAATCAAAACGGCTGATCAAAGACACACTGAATGACATTTGGCATCTTAATTTATACTAAAGGGTTTTGGTTTCAGACTCGACCCTTTAATGTGGTATGGCAGTGTATTAGTCTTTTACACCATGGAAGAAACACATCCAACTAGCTAGAGCACAAACCACATATGTAGCATTTGATGGTGAAAAGAGTCATATATCAGAGAATCTTGCATTGCGGCTGAAATCACCAGGTCACATTAGGTCACAATGTATAACATATTCATGTTTTATGAGTGGAGAACCAAGTTTGAATTCGGCTTGTGACATTTTCATTTTCCCTCCAGGTCTTCTCTTCGTTTTCATTCTTCACCATCATAAGCACCGATTTGGCCTTGATCGGGGGGTTTTGTTGCAGACCATGTAAATTCAGGCAAAAGTTTGTGTATTGTGACAGCAGCAGGTTCATAAGGCTGCTGTCACTTTAAGACCAAATGCATGGATCCAATATACTGTTACACAAGTTCTCAACTGTTTATGTCCACTTAATATACAACCGACTGTTTACGAGGATATTTTGACATAATGTTGTGTGTATTTGTCCGTTCAAGAACAAGAAGATGCGCAAGAGAACTCAATTCAGTATTCGCACACCTTATGAGAGGTGGGTGCACGTGCTTCAGATGTGTGCGCAGTAGGGGTTTCCCCGACAAAGGAATTACATAGTAGTTCTATGTAATAGTATTTCTGATGTACAGAACATCACACAAAGCTATAGAGAAAATGTATTAAAACATTTTAAATAAATAAACCAAAAACATAACAAATAAATAACTGCAGAAAGGCCACACTGCATACAGGATTTGCATTTCACATGTCGGCAAATCAAATTAAATCGGCTAAAATACCCGTGCGTGAATGCTCTAAGTACATCGCAACATTGATGCACCGCAAAACAAACAAAAATTAATTTAAAGATTAAAATTACAACAGAAATTACCTTTCTAATAAAAAAATAACTCACAAGTCACAACAAGGTGCAGAACAAATTTGTCCAAATGCCTAAAATGCAGGGGAACATATATTCAAAAGCCACAAATAGTTAAATTGGATAAACCTGAGTGACCAATAAGTAAAAATAAATATTTTTTTAAAATAACTAAAGTATAGTCAGAATTGTCAACTTCTTTTTAACTGCAGAGACAAAAAAACGCTAAATTGGAGTGGCAGTCTTTTTTGCTAAACATGTCCACAGCATCCAAAAATCTAATTAAAACCGGCTGAAATGTTTGGAAATCACTTATACCCTACCTGATCGGAATAAAAATTCCAGTCTTTCACTCTGCCTGTGTCCGTTTGAGTCTTTTCAAATTGTGTGCGAGCAAAACTGGCAGTTCTATGTGAAATCAGACATAGCCTTCTTCACACAGCAATCCCGGTAAATTTCCAGGAAATTACCAGAATGACTTTACAGGCAAATACACAAATATGCTGTTCACACAAGCAACGGCATTCTGGCTTTTTACTGTTAAGAGACCATACACATCAGCACCAAAATACTGGTATATTCTGTGATTTCAGTCATCTTTAAAACGCCGCGTCATTGTCTTCATTCACCCGCATGAGAAGAAGCACTTTAGTGTAGACGTGGCACAACGGTCAAAGATGATCATTTAGCATATTTAAATAGAAAAACTATTATAAACTATACAGCGTGGAGTAATCGCGTAATCTCTATAAGAACTTATGATTGGCCCAAAGCAGACCTCTTACGTCATTGTGATCTTACTTCGTACATGCAAATACCGGTTATCCAAAAAAAAAAAAAAAACTTCTTACAGTAATAATTCAGTAATCATCATTCCGCAATCACACAGAGCACATTACTGGTAATTTACTGGTAATGTTACAACTTACCTTACTGGTAAATTGCCGGAACTGATTTACCGGTATTTTTGAAAAGGTCCTGTTCACACATGATCATTCACAGATAATTTACCAGTAAAGACTGTATGTGTGAAAGGGGCTATTGAGCACCCCCATTTAGATGCCAAAATAGCATGTTCCTAGTTTCATAACGCCTCTGCGAAGATTCGATGGTACCTCCTATCAAAGCATCAAATCTTTGTCTATTTAAAGGGTCATGAAACCCCGTTTTAGCAGTCAGTTCTCACCACAGTTTTGAAAAATGCTATAAAAGTGGGCGTGGTGGAGAGGGATGAGGGGAGACTGACAACACAGCAACACAGCTTCTGATTCAGAGTTTTATTTCACTCTCAGTAAAAGCATCAAAGCTTCCCCCAAAAAATTGCACGCTGCAAAATGTCATTACGTAACACAATATATAAATGGTTTTGTAAGCTCACCATAAATAACACAAATACATAAAGTACATATCCAGTGACAGCTATGTATTGCACAAATAAATGCACAGCCATTCGCATGTTCTCTGCATAGAAAATACGGACACGCTGTTGCATCATTGATAACTTTTGAGACTTATTTTTCAGTGTTTTATTAGCCATTTGATCGGTTAATGGGCCGTAAAGAGTTATTACATTCACAGTGTGGATGAATAGCATTTGTTTCGAAGACTCAGGATCTACTGAAGATAATTTATGCGACGCAGAAACAAATACAAAGCAAAAATAATCACTCGTTTTGATCCATTAATGTATCTCTCTCTATCAATAAACGCGTGCTGCTGTGTTAAGTGAGCCATCTTCTCATAGGATAAAGACACGCAGACTTGTGAATAATTAAGCAAGGCCTCTTCTCATAGGATAAGGACACGCAGACTAATGAATAATTATGAGACACCGATGAGTCATCGCCGTACTATAGTACGAGAAAACGTTCACATTCTGTGACGTTGATACAAAGATGAATTTAAACCCGGAAGGTGAATATAGCGCAAAAAGGTTTCAAATTAACTAGTTTTCTCCTACGATCAAAACGAATGGACGGTAACATTGACTTCTATGATGTTCAACATTCATAACTCTGTTAAAATCTCAAAAAATTTGGTTTAGGGTTTCATGACCCTTGAAGTCACCCTTAGTGCACAGCACAGAAAACAGCTTTCTTTTGCGTCTTCTTGCACTTGAATGGTTTAAAATCACATTAAAATATGTGAAAAGCAATCAGTAAGCTGAATTAAAATGCATGTCTTATCGAATCCACAGTTCTTGGAAATGTGGTTCTTGATACCCAACCCTACTAGTATGTTCAGTTGCAAAAGTATTGCGTTTCCCCAAAAAATGTTGTGTTCACTTGCAAAACTATTGAAATACAGGGAGTGCAGAATTATTAGGCAAGTTGTATTTTTGAGGATTAATTTTACAACATTAATAATTAAACAACAACCATGTTGTCAATGAACACAAACTCATTAATATCAAAGCTGAATATTTTTGGAAGTAGTTTTTAGTTTTAGCTATTTTAGGGGGATATCTGTGTGTGCAGGTGACTATTACTGTGCATAATTATTAGGCAACTTAACAAAAAACAAATTTATACCCATTTCAATTATTTATTTTTACCAGTGAAACCAATATAACATCTCAACATTCACAAATATACATTTCTGACATTCAAAAACAAAACAAAAACAAATCAGTGACCAATATAGCCACCTTTCTTTGCAAGGACACTCAAAAGCCTGCCATCCATGGATTCTGTCAATGTTTTGATCTGTTCACCATCAACATTGCGTGCAGCAGCAACCACAGCCTCCCAGTCACTGTTCAGAGAGGTGTACTGTTTTCCCTCCTTGTAAATCGCACATTTGATGATGGACCACAGGTTCTCAATGGGGTTCAGATCAGGTGAACAAGGAGGCCATATCATTAGATTTTCTTCTTTTATACCCTTTCTTGCCAGCCACGCTGTGGAGTACTTGGACGCGTGTGATGGAGCATTGTCCTGCATGAAAATCATGTTTTTCTTGAAGGATGCAGACTTCTTCCTGTACCACTGCTTGAAGAAGGTGTCTTCCAGAAACTGGCAGTAGGACTGGGAGTTGAGCTTGACTCCATCCTCAACCCGAAAAGGCCCCACAAGCTCATCTTTGATGATACCAGGCCAAACCAGTACTCCACCTCCACCTTGCTGGCGTCTGAGTCGGACTGGAGCTCTCTGCCCTTTACCAATCCAGCCACGGGCCCATCCATCTGGCCCATCAAGACTCACTCTCATTTCATCAGTCCATAAAACCATACAAAAATCAGTCTTGAGATATTTCTTGGCCCAGTCTTGACGTTTCAGCTTGTGTGTCTTGTTCAGTGGTGGTCGACTTTCTGCCTTTCTTACCTTGGCCATGTCTCTGAGTATTGCACACCTTGTGCTTTTGGGCACTCCAGTGATGTTGCAGCTCTGAAATATGGCCAAACTGGTGGCAAGTGGCATCTTGGCAGCTGCACGCTTGACTTTTCTCAGTTCACGGGCAGTTATTTTGCGCCTTGGTTTTTCCACACGCTTCTTGCGACCCTGTTGACTATTTTGAATGAAACGCTTGATTGTTTGATGATCACGCTTCAGAAGCTTGGCTATTTTAAGACTGCTGCATCCCTCTGCAATATATCTCACTATTTTTGACTTTTCTGAGCCTGTCAAGTCCTTCTTTTGACCCATTTTGCCAAAGGAAAGGAAGTTGCCTAATAATTATGCACACCTGATATAGGGTGTTGATGTCATTAGACCACACCCCTTCTCATTACAGAGATACACATCACCTAATATGCTTAATTGGTAGTAGGCTTTCCAGCCTATACAGCTTGGAGTAAGACAACATGCATAACGAGGATGATGTGGTCAAAATACTCATTTGCCTAATAATTCTGCACTCCCTGTACAGTATTTCCCCCATTTCATATTTATATATTCAGTTTTATCGATTTGATCATTGATAGCTTTAACAACTAGATGTTAATTGTGTGCTTTTTTTTCACGCTCTTTGATAGTTTGACCAATAAAAACCTTTTATTAAACACCTTTTAGACAACAGCTAAAAAAGCACATGATTTCAAGTGCAACCCAGTCACAGTGGAGAGAATATGGAATTCTAAAACCACAGTTAAAATTCCCGAATGTTTTCAGGGTTCTGTGAGTGGAGATTAATGCTAAAATAAACAGTATATTACATGTAATTATAAAGCATTGTCATGCTTGTCAGTGTGAAGCAGAGCCAAATGCAAATGATAGTTTATAATATTGTTTGCTGTTGTGTCAAAACACTGCCGAACTGAATGACATTTCATTAGAAAGGTTTTTGGAAACAATGCAATTACTGCATGGACAAACAAACTAGTTGTCATGAACGTCATGAATAGCAATATTAAAAATTAATGTGGTGAAAGGACAATAGTCCTAATAGTTCTACTAAGAGAAAGATTCTTGGCGCTTGGTTGATCTAAACTCTTAATGACCTTTGCCTCAAGGATGAGCTCTGGTTTGTTTTCTAAGAATGAGCAGGAATGAGGGTCTCATAAAACACATATACCTCTCAGTATCATCTGTTAAAATACACAAACACAAAGCTACTTTTTGTTTTGAAAAAGTGTTGACTATAGTTTGTATTACCTTGCATGCCATCAGTTTGAAATAGTTCATTATGTCTCATAAAACGGTCACTCACACCACAGTATGGGGTGATTTAACAATAAGTGGTTTTATTGGATTTTACAAGATTCAAGATGGGAAAAATTAAGGAGATATAGGGTGAACTGGGGTAATATAATGTGGGATTTCTAAGCATGCGTGTACATTTCTTGCTAATATCACAAGCATGTCCTGCTGCATTCAAATTAAACCCATGACCTCTGTGTTGTTAGTGCCATTCTCTACTATTTGAGCAATAGGAATTCAATTTTCTTCCACCATAATTCTCATTAACAAAACAAAAAAGGAGGCAGAGCTTAACAAAGGCAATACGTTTCCCACTATATAATAGTTTGGCATTGCTTCTAAATGGTATAATTTAGAGCAAAGCAACCTCTAATAAATGATTTTTACTAATGTCAAATAATGGAAATAAAAGGTTTACTCCTGTATTTCAACCTACCAGCCTTAAGTTTGGAGAAAGAAGCATGGACAGCACAGCAGTCAATACATCATGAGGGTCTGCAGAGGGGGAGCATGAGGTGTTTGCAAAGGGAAATATGCCAGACTGGGAATCTGGAACCTTATTTTACTGTGCGTATAGACTGGGGGTCTCCACTCTCGACAATGCCAAATATTACAAACATGTCATAGGCACAGTCGGTGTAGCATAGTGTATCCCAACTTGATTTATTTGACTTTTACGTACAGGAGTCCAGACGTGTGCCCTAGTGCCCACTGCATTAGTGAAGAATGAAAAAGACAGAAGGGGTTTATGTCTCACAAGTCCTAAAAAGGAAACAGACAGACACATTTTTGCAATAGTTTCAAGTCATATAAACTCCAGAGAGAGAGATAAATGTTTTTGAAAATGGGAAAAGGGAAAGTATTATGGCATGGCTGAGGTAGCATGGTTTGGGCCTGCTAAAAAATAAAACAGTGAAAGGCAGCTGGTGTTTTAGTATATGAGTTTTTCCTAAATAAACATAAGGTTCAGTTTAGCCTCATCACTTGAATAGACAAGAGAAGCTCTTTTGAGAAAAATGTACAGCATTACTTGTAATATTGGGGGTAGATTTCCTCTACACCAGATGTGAGGATGGCTTACAAAGACATGTGCACTGGAACACATATCTAGATGAGGATGCTTTTATGTGGTTGCATGAAAGCACTGGAGAACTGAGAGCAACTTCACAAAAATGCAGATCTAGTGTTCACCTTCATTTTCAATATAGGCTCATTGGAAAAATGTGTCTCTACCTACAATTTGCAAAATTACAAAAACGAACTTTTCCAGCTGAAAGGAACACCAATGCCAGTAAAACACAAACTTTTATTCCTTTTTACACAAATTAAGTTTAGAGGGGCAGATTATCGATTAATAAATACACACAGTTTCTTGCACAATACTATTACCTAAAAAAAAGGTTTACCATAGCATATTTTGATGTTTGCATCACATAACCAGCTCCAGCTTTTGTATGCATGTAAACTTGCTGGATAGCTCAATAGGGCATGAGGCCCGTGAAACAGGAGTCATGATAAAAGATTTCAAATACATGAAGAAGAAATTTCTGCATGTAGGGTGTTTCTAAAAGGGGCTTTTCTTCAGCTTATGTCCCAGGGGATGAATATCAATTTCGATCTTTGAAAACTACTGGAAACAGGTACTTTTCAAGTTTAGATTTTATACAAAATGAAACCATATGTAAAGTAAAATATTTAACTATCATGTTTAAAATGGTCTAAAAAGAGTGAAATAAAACATTGCAATATTTATTGTATGAAAATTTTAATTTAGAGCATTTTTTTTTTAATTAGTCATTCTATGGGGGGGGGGGGGGGTAAACATGAATGAACATCTGAAGGTATGTTGAGGATACATTACATCTTACTGTCACGTATCATATGTGGTGTAATCGCTCAATCAGTGTTTCAACGGTGGAAAGACCTCAATATAACTGCTTGTAAACTAAACAATGTCATTTAGCATCACATTTACATTAGGAGTCATTCAGTGTCCACAGAATCTTATTCACTAGAGAAATCAACTCTTTCACTAAATATATGCACTATATTAGCCTATATATTCATTATATTCTACTTAACTATATTCTACTTAGTGATGTCTTGATTATTTCATGTATTTTTAAATAAATCTTTCATGAAAATGACAGACACTGTGTATAAATGATTATATTTCAACAACAAATTGGAGAAAAAACTATTTTATAATTAGATTTAGAAGTTAATGCAGAAACTACCTTATGTGAAGTTTACATACTGCGTACTGTGTTATTTGAGTGTTGATTATTATACCTAAAAATAAATAGCAACTGAATTTAGGCTAATAGTTTGGGCTCTGTTGTTAACCTTTAATATTAATGTGCAAGTAAGGGCTCCCTATATAGTTTACAGCAATGTCTTCAATAAACTTTTAGTTATAATTTAATTCATTCAAGGACAGACACTTTTTTTTTCAGTAAACCACTGTTTGATAAAAAAATATTTTTTTGTAAAACTGCTGTACCGAACCGTGACTTCAAAACCGAGATACGTACTGAACCGTCAATTTTGTGTACCGTTACACCCCTACTTGTGAAAATACATTTGTATTGTTTAATCCACATTCATTTTAATTTGCCAAAAAAGTGTAAAAATACAATTTAATTGAGCGTATTTAATAAACATAAAATGCCAATGGAGCTGATTTATGCAGAATGAAACAAGCACAATACATAATTTGAGATTTGGTGGAAATTACATTTTAGAAGAAATTCAGACTTTCGTAAAAAAGAAAAGAAAGAAAGACAGACAGAATTATTCTGTGATCCATGTATAGTCACAGTTGTTAGTAATCAAACTAAACAAGTGAGAGTAAAAAAATCTAGGATAATGAGCTCAGTTTTCTGCAATACTGGTTTATTCATTTTATTTCCTTGTGGCAGATTTCCTCAACAGAAAAATACCATCTGGTGTAGACCAATCTATTCTCATTGCTGTGATCAAAAGGAAGAAGAGGATCAGTTTGCCCTGGAACTATACACGGCCATTTCATATGGCCAAATTCAGAATGGTTTCCTGCCCATGGCTACAGTCCATTCTGCTTCCTGCCCTATCGATCAACCTCACAAAACAAAACATTTCCTAAGCTGTGAACTTGGACAAGCACCTGTGAACATTCTCGAAAAAAGCTTTTGATAGGACACAAGTTTGGACTGGGCACATGCTAAATATTTATAAAGCCGCTCCTGGGAAAAGAATAGAGAATGCCTAAATACACGGAGAACTTAAAGACTGAAGGGAAAGGGAAGAATGTTAGCTTGTCCTTGGACGACTGCTTCATATAGAATATTATTGAATTTCATGAAACAAAAACATGGTCTTTTTTTTCCTCTTACCCAAATAGGAATGTTTATAAGCCAAAATACCATGTGAGGGAGAGAAGTGTGATTATATAATATAATACACTCTTAAAAATAAAGGTTCTTTATTGGCATTGATAGTTCCAAGAAGAAATTTTAATATCCATGGAGCCTTTCCATTTCACAAAAAAGTTTGTTTTTGTGTAAAAAGGTTCTTTAGATTATTAAAAATTCTCTTCATATTAAAGGGGTCCTATTATGCCCCTTATTACTTAAGCAGACTCACAAATGTACTACAACAAAAACTCTTCCTCATCTCAACATGGCCTCACCCCCTTTGTTGCATGTTCCCGGGGGCAGGGTTTATGTCAATTTTAGGGTTTGTGATGTCACCAACCCAGGAAGAACCACGTTGTAGTCCCTACCATCCGTTTGTTGTAGTCCTTAAAAAGCAGTTTCAGTAAAAGAAAATATCTCCCTTTGCATTGAACTTAGAGCGTTGTAACTTTGCAGATGTTGTTATGCTCAACAGCAACATTACACACTAACTAAAGTAAAAAAAAAAATCATAAATCAACAACCCCTTTAAGAAAATTGTCCTTTTGTCTGAAAGCTTCTGTGGGGAACCAAAAATTATTATTTTATGTCATCACTGTGAAAACCCTTTCCCTTTGGAACCTTTAATTTTAAGAATGTAGTTCACCCAACATAAAATGACTTTCTTTCTTCTAGGAACCAAAAAAAGGACAATTTAGCAGAATGTTGGTGCTCTTTTCCATACAATGAAAGTGAATGGTGACCACCGTTGTCGAGTTATTTCATTTCTGATTTATAGTGAATAACGACTTTAATTTCAGTCTGTTCCTCACATTAAGCTATTGTACGGCTTTGGACGTCTTTGAAATGAAAAAGCATGGGTTGTATGTTGACTAACTTCCTGACTCTTCCTTTTTAAAGCTTGATGCATCCTGGTCCCCAACTCCCCATCCATTTTGTTCTTAATGGAAGAGAACAGCTCTGACATTTTACTAAAGTGTTCCACAGTAGAAAGAAAGTCATACCCTGTTGAGTGTGAGAGCAATGTGCCTGTTACGCTAAATGCACTAGAATCCAAAACTCAATTCATGGGCAGTTTAGAGGATCTGTAAACCAGCCAGCCATTTTTGGAATGCAGCATGGATATAAGATAGGCCCAGGTTGGAAATTCAAATATCCAAAGGAATGCTAATTACAGTGGAAATCAAACACCATCAATTATAGAGTTTCAGCATTACTGCTGGTCTTTCCCCCCCCTCCTTCAAAAAGCTGTTCCTCATCCAGCCATCTCTTCCGGCCATTCTTTTATGATGGGAACAGGCCTGGGAAACAGGAGAAAATTCATGAATTACAATGAATGCTGTGCTTCGTTCACTTCATCTTCATATACTTTTTCAACATGTACAAATATTAGAAAGCGTGGGGGAATAAATGCCTTGGAATGTCCAAGATAATAACCACGACTGTAGAAATAATAAACAGATTATTATTGATGAAAGGAGACACAATAATTCTTCAACTTGAATGCACTTTGGACACATATTTTGAATATTTAAGTCATCTGTTGGGTCTGTTTGAAAATACTGTTCTACCACAGTGTCACAGAGACCAAACACCGAATCACTGACCTCTGTGCTAGAGAATTCCTACATGGACGAGGCACACTCTGGCATCCCTATACACAGCTATTTGGCTAACTAATGATTACTAACAAGCTAGTTTATTTTCTCAGTACATGTCTTTGTGCTTGTCCACAGAAGACTGACTCCAGCTCTCAACAGCACAAGCCACTGTTTTAACCTAATGCAACACGTAAAAAAGACTGATTTAAATATTTCAGTGAACAATATGTGCAGGCAGAAGCATCATGCCCATTCAGACACTCTGATATTTGAGTGTATTTTACAAGCAACTTTACTATGAAAATACATTTGCTTACTTAAAATTTGCTTAATTAAAATTGTTGTAGGTAAAACTGTGTTTATCTAAAAAAGCACAGTGGCAGAAATCACACATTTACAATTACATCTAAATTTCATTTAATAATTTATTGTCATCTCCCTTTTGTTGCTACACACACACACACACACACACACACACACACACACACACACACACACACACACACACACACACACACACACGCACACGCACACGCACACGCACACGCACACGCACACACTCACACTCACCTAAAGGATTATTAGGAACACCTGTTCAATTTCTCATTAATGCAATTATCTAATCAACCAATCACATGGCAGTTGCTTCAATGCATTTAGGGGTTTGGTCCCGGTCAAGACAATCTCCTGAACTCCAAACTGAATGTCAGAATGGGAAAGAAAGGTGATTTAAGCAATTTTGAGCGTGGCATGGTTGTTGGTGCCAGACGGGCCGGTCTGAGTATTTCACAATCTGCTCAGTTACTGGGATTTTCACACATAACCATTTCTAGGGTTTACAAAGAATGGTGTGAAAAGGGAAAAACATCCAGTATGTGGCAGTCCTGTGGGCAAAAATGCCTTGTTGATGCTAGAGGTCAGAGGAGAATGGGCCGACTGATTCAAGCTGATAGAGGAGCAACTTTGACTGAAATAACCACTCGTTACAACCGAGGTATGCAGCAAAGCATTTGTGAAGCCACAACACGCACAACCTTGAGGTGGATGGGCTACAACAGCAGAAGACCCCACCGGGTACCACTCATCTCCACTACAAATAGGAAAAGGCTACAATTTGCACAAGCTCACCAAAATTGGACAGTTGAAGACTGGAAAAATGTTGCCAGGTCTGATGAGTCTCGATTTCTGTTGAGACATTCAGATAGTAGAGTCAGAATTTGGCGTAAACAGAATGAGAACATGGATCCATCATGCCTTGTTACCACTGTGCAGGCTGGTGGTGGTGGTGTAATGGTGTGGGGGATGTTTTCTTGGCACACTTTAGGCCGCTTAGTGCCAATTGGGCATTGTTTAAATGCCACGGCCTACCTGAGCATTGTTTCTGACCATGTCCATCCCTTTATGACCACCATGTACCCATCCTCTGATGGCTACTTCCAGCAGGATAATGCACAATGTCACAAAGCTCGAATCATTTCAAATTGGTTTCTTGAACATGACAATGAGTTCACTGTACTAAAATGGCCCCCACAGTCACCAGATCTCAACCCAATAGAGCATCTTTGGGATGTGGTGGAACGGGAGCTTTGTGCCCTGGATGTGCATCCCACAAATCTCCATCAACTGCAAGATGCTATCCTATCAATATGGGCCAACATTTCTAAAGAATGCTTTCAGCACCTTGTTGAATCAATGCCACGTAGAATTAATGCAGTTCTGAAGGCGAAAGGGGGTCAAACACAGTATTAGTATGGTGTTCCTAATAATCCTATAGGTGAGTGTATATACAAATACATACATACACACATATACATATACATATATATACACAGTGAGGAAAATAAGTATTTGAACACCCTGCTATTTTGCAAGTTCTCCCACTTAGAAATCATGGAGGGGTCTGAAATTGTCATCATAGGTGCATGACCACTGTGAGAGACATAATCTAAAAAAAAAAAATCCAGAAATCACAATGTATGATTTTTTAACTATTTATTTGTATGATACAGCTGCAAATAAGTATTTGAACACCTGAGAAAATCAATGTTAATATTTGGTACAGTAGCCTTTGTTTGCAATTACAGAAGTCAAACGTTTCCTGTGGTTTTTCACCAGGTTTGCACACACTGCAGGAGGGATTTTGGCCCACTCCTCCACACAGATCTGCTTAGTTCACAAAATGTTAACCTGCTGCGTTAAATATCCCACCCACTATCCCACGTGCCCTGCCTTTTTTTTTTTTTTTAGCTTGATACAAATTATGATACAATTGTTGTCAGATTTGTTTTTAAATAATGTTATTAAGATTTAATCTTAATATTTTCAGGTCTTCTAGTCTTTCCCTATTTAAGTAGATAAGAGTTGTACCTGTACTATATTTTCTATATTTACATTGAAAATAGCTGCTTGGGGGCGTTAACACGATGGCTGTGGAGTGACTGACTTGTAACTTTGTTATACTGTATTTATCTATGCTTGTAAACAGTGTATTTGATCTTATTTTTTACTAACTATTCAGCTGATCTGACAAATTATCCAATCTGTGACCCAAAACCTGTAATATGATCCAAACCATGAGTTTTGTGATCCGTTGCACCACTACCTATATCAGATAGAAAACAAAACTATGGAAAATGGCTGAAATTGCTCAACACCTTTATTAGTTTATCTAAAACTACCCAAATATTTCACTAAATAAAATATAAAATCAGTAATCAATCTTTGCTTAGGTCTGCATAATCATTCTCTGCTTTCAATTAGTACCCATTGAAGCTCTCTAAATGTTCACAACTTTTTGAAGTTTCAGGTAATATATCTTTTTATCATATTGAAGGAGCAAATTAAGTAATTGATTCAGTGGTTCTTGAGGCAAAATACCGGTAAATTAAGCTTAATGGTGTTTGGCTAGCCGAGACATATTTGGGAGTTTGGGATACTTTCTCCTGCTTAGTTCATAGCAGTACAAGTGCATGCGAGACTGGTGTAGATTTCAGGGTGCACAGCGGTTGAGCAAACGTCTAGGCCAGTCTGTGATGGGAGAGTACTTTACTAGTCCTCTCTGCCCAGCTCTTATCGGTCATCATCTCTATGCGCTAAATCAACCGTCTGTCTGTGAGAAGACAAATACTGTGCGGAAAAGACGCATTAACGGCTGCACTCAAAGCCCTGCCAAGTGTCACTAAGCGTTATTGTCAGAGCCATGCTTTAACACCATACTGCCGACCTCCATTTCCTGTTTCCTGCCCCTAGAGGGCCTAAACACAATCTGAGGAAATCATTCTGCGTCGGCCCTGCAGAGGAAGGTGTTCATTTAAACAAGAGGCCCAGGCACATGTGAATACTTTGGGGTTTTGAGAAAAAGCCCCCCCGCCAAAGTGTGAAAAACTAAGCAAATAATGCATCCTACCCATAATGCACATGTGGAAGACAGCAGGACAAGCTGAGAATCATTCACGAGGTTGTATAACTAAACTCTGATTGATTCTCTTGATTTGTAGCTGTTCAAAAAGTGATGAAATGACGACTCATTCCATGAATCTTGCATAAATTTATCGAGAAAGGAAGACAATTGAAGAACTTCAAAGTAAAGCAAAGATCTGCAACTCATATAAAACAATAGAGTGGAAATGTTACTATTTGTCTGACTCTAAACAATCAACAAGGAAAATAAGTGGCCGTTCAACAGGCTTGCGTGACTTTCCTACTTAGAAATGGCGTTAGCTGACTTTTATTAAAAGAAATTCTCCCATATCCTGAGGCTTTATGACAATCATCAACACATCAAAAACATTGCCTGTTCTTTCTTCCTTCTTAAAGTCTGTAAAGTATGTTTTTTTTTAAAGAAACATTGGACTGAGTTTGAAGCCAGAGGCTTGTGGTCCCAGCTAACAATGCTCTCACATGTCCCTCATCTTTTATAGGTGCAGCTGACCTCTAAATAAATCAGCGCGCATGCATGCGCCATGAAGCATGGGACTAGTACAGGAAATCAAAGCAAAGGCCGTCACTTGATGATGACAGACTCAAAGAGGCCTCAGACTAAAACATACATGTTTAATGTCTGCTCCCATGGTTACCCTTCAATAAGCTGCCATAAAAACTGAGAATGATCCCTTTGAATAAAATACACAACATCCAAAGTGGCCTTTGATTTATATCGCAGACTTTTTAGCTTGATTTGAATGGTTCTTTCTGTTTCATTTCCATGTTCAGGAGCCTGCTTGTCTGTAGCACGCATGGCACATGCATGACGTGAGGTATTTAAATTGGTATGCAGGCTTTTTTGAAGTCCCATATCTGGCAGGGCTGGTTAGAATGGGCCCCTCATGATGCATAAACATGCTTTTGTTATGTTCCCCTGTCCCATGGGTCAATTTGGTGCCATTGACCTATAATGGTCAGCAGTATGTATATTTACTTCCCTCATAAATCCAGGTACTTAAAATCTCAGGATTCTGAACCATGTCAGTCCTATTTAGCTCAGGTGAAATCTAGAATAATCCATGATACAACAACTGCCATTGAAATTATAAAGCAACAATCTTAAAAAAGAGAATATAAAAAGATCGTAGGGGCTGAGTGAGGTCTAAAGTCAGCATTTTTGGACAAAACTATTTTAATAATGTGGAAAAAGTCACCATGATTCCAACACGCAACATTTAAACCCATTTACTCATGTAGACTGCACTGTAAGTTCCGAAAACATTTCCGGGAATCTGGGCCGTTCCAAGGACTGTTTTGTATTTCCGACCAAACAGCACACATTTTTAGAGTTGCAATTTGTTTTACTGTGATGTTGTGGCAAATTAGATTAGAGAATCGGAGATAATGATGTCACATAAATCTGGAAATCTACAACACATGCTCGCAATCAAAATGTGTATGTTCTACAGAAAAAGACTAAATAAATGATTGAATAAATAAATACATCTCGAGATTTATGAATAGCAATGTCTGGGAAAAAAGATTCTTAGATCAAATCAAAAATGCTGAAAAAGGACTTGTTTATTATTATTATAACATCCATTACTTAACACAAGTAATGCATCTCATTATAATCTGATTACATCAAACCAACAGGAACTGCAGTTGAGTTCAATGAATGCATGTTTTAGTTCAATTAAGCCTAAACTCAAACTAAAACATCAACAATGACAACAAACATCTGTGTGTAGCGTTCTCATCCACTACTGTTCAAAAGTTTGGGGTCAATAAGAGTTTTCTTTTAAAGGAAATACATTTTATTAAGTAAGGACACATTCAATTGATCGGAAGTGACATTAAAAGGCATTATACTGTTAAAAAATGTTGAATAAATGATGTTCTTTTGAACTTTATATTTTCCCCAAAAATATGTGTTGAAAATCAAGTTTTAAATGTTGTTTATATGTCTGTGTGGTGTTTTTACCACTATGTGGTATGTAGTTTTACAAACTATGTGCAAATTTACCAGTCAACAACACCATTGCAGAGTATTATCTCTTTAAAAATGCAGTGTACCAAAGAGTCTCAAAACGCTCCCATCACAAACTTGTAACCAATCCGGTCAATGTGTGGGGCAGGGCTTTTCCTATCATTATTTCTAAGAATGCTGATTTTTAGAAGGCAGCTGTCGGGTGAACGGGAACATGGCTTTTGTTACCTTAGGTAACATTACATTAGCAATACATTATTAGCTGTTTGATAACATAGTCAAGGCAAAGGCTAATCATATCAATTATTGTTATGTGTTTCAAATTCTAAATGGATTATATAGCCTAGAAAGCATGCAAAGTAATCACTAAAAAGCTGTCACTCATCTCAGTTCGCAATCTCACAAAGTTTCATTATTATTATCAATGAAGTTGTCTAAACTGCACAATGAATCTCTTATGAGAGGATTCGTGAGCACGCAGAAGACAGCACTGAACAAAAAAACTCCAGCATTTTGACCGGTGAGTAGATTCGGCCTAAGTTAAACACCCCTGATTGGTCACTGCGTTCAATAGATCAACAAACATATCTGTGATTGGCTACATTGCTCACCGCTGCAAAAACACATAGTTAATAGAAACCTTGACATCCTCAAGAGTGCAAATATGCACTGGAGCATTTACCAAATTTTTTGTCAATAAGATATTATTACAGTACCAACTGAGGGTGCTCTTGTTTTCGCTTGAGGATGCTTGGCACTCTCAAGCACTCCCATAGAACCGGCCTTCCTGTATGATTCGCTTTTTCTTTACTTCTGAATCAGTCTCTGGTTCAAACATATATTACTGAATTAGCCTCCTTAGCTCTGGGACCATTTTTGGGGATTTCGGCAAAGTAACTCGGGGACCATTTCCGTCTGGATTTGGCCTAACCGAATTGAAAACCTTCCCATACCCACAGTGGTCTTAATACACAATTTTGGTGTCATTTTAAAGGAAACCCATTGAAGTTACATAAAACGCTGCTAAAAGTGATAAACATTTAAGTGTATGTTGTCTGAACTGTAATAGACCCCCCCAAAAAAGAGGCGCTTTTAGATTTTTTGAAAGTGTATAACTCAGGCCCTGTGCGCTCTAGCACCCTGCAGACTGTACCATGTTCTATGCCAGATATATTCAAATGAATCTGAAGGGAGGAATACAACCTTTCTTATGTAATTTCTGCCTACCAAAATCTCTCCAATATGCAAGTATATCCCCATATACAGTGGTATAAATGCAATACCCCAGTGTCACAAAATTCTTTTTTCCAATGTTAGTTGACATGCTGGAAACAGCCAAAACTCTATGCAGGGTGCTAAAGCACAAAGAGCCTGAAATATACACTTTCAAAAATGAATTTATAACCAAAAAAAAAAGAAAAAAAAGAGTGTTTATTACAGCACAGACAACATATACTTAAATGTTTATCACTTTAAGCAGTGTTTTACGTAACTTCAAAGGGTTTCCTGTAAAATTACACCTAAATTATGTATTATAGACCACTGTATGTGGGTATGGGAAGCTTTTCCATTTGGGTAGGCCCAATCCAGGCTGAAATGGTCCCAGAGTAATTTAGTGTAAATAAGTTACTTTGTGTAAAACAAATGCCAAAGTGATGCATGTCTCCAGAAAGTAGACATTCTAAGTTTTCAAATGGTTCAAATGTCTTATGCATATTAGAATGATTTCTTTATGATCATGTGACACTAAAGACTGGAGTAATGATGCTGAAATTCAGCTTTGCCATCACATTAACAAATTACACTGAAAATTAGAATTTTTATTTTTTATAATTTTTCACAGTATTATGGTTTTAAAATTACTGTAATTTTTTATCAAAAATTGGTGAGCATTCTTTTCTTGAGACTTTCTTTATAAAACATTTGAAAAATCTTACAGACTCTTAACTTTTGAAAGGAAGTGCATGTGTTCTTTGAGAAGATCATACTATTCAACAATTCAAAACTATGTAAATAGAGAGAAATTTACACAAAACTCTTTAAGTTGATAACGTTCAATTCAGCCGAACTTTCGCCAAGAAATGTACTTAAATAAGATTAATTCAACTCCGCAAAGTCTTGCCAACTGTTGTCTTCATTTTTTAAGCTCAGCGTCCACCTCATTTTTTACAGCGTGACCTTTGGATATCAGAAGAGCATCTCACATTGCATCATCTCAGTCTTCTTGTTCCCCTTCATGACATACTGGGCGTCCACAGAGCTCTCCACAGCAGCGCTGGGAGTCCTACATTTCACTGAATGATCATCTGTGTCTGCTGGCCCATCTTTCAGCCCTGCTAAAAATAAGAGGGAGCTGTCTGCAAAGTTGTCTGGCCTGGCTGGCTCAGTTGTGTTTGGTTACCTGATAAAATATTAGCTCAAGGAATTGTGGGGGTTATGATGCAAGGAGGAGTTAGCAGCTTTTTTTATGGTACAGAAATGCACACATACATCTAATCTGTCTTTCTAGTGGTTCTTCTGCAGCAGACGCTGAACAATGTTCAGCTGTTGTCCAGATGTGTAGAATGAACAAAAAGGGGAAAATGGTTTTACTGGTACGTACCTCACTGATAGAGCAGAGGTGTATTACAGATTGTCAACTATCGGGCCTCTCATGAAGCAATGTAGTGGCATAAATTTTGTTTCGATGTTTAAATTTGATCTATACTACAGAAGACACTCAAAATGCATCAAGGGTGTTGTTGTTATCACACTATAACAAATGTTTTGAACAAGTGTGATTTACAAATGGCCCTCACAGACCCATTTTGAGTTCAATGTGTCAGAAGACCTGACATATTAATACTTCATACTCAGATATTCAAGGAACTTGCCACTATTTATTACAATAGCAAGAATCAGGTCCAAGACACTAGTCAATAAGCCTTTAAAATTGATATTTCACCCAAAATTAAGTCATAATTTACTCACTTCTCATGTCACCCCCTCCAAATATGTATATGACTTTCTTCTGTAGAACATAAAAGAAGATCTTTTGAGAAATGTCTCCTTTTTTGTCCATAACGGAAGTTTTGAGTAAAGGCCCATTCCCACCAATGACAACAACTAATAATTTAACTAATAACATTTTAAGAATCATTCCAGGGCTTGACAATAAAACTTGCCCGATGGCCAGCGTGAAAGACCCTTACATAATTGTCACTTTATTTAAAGTGAAATAAAATGAAGTGAACATTTTGGCAGGGAAAATAAACATTTTAACCAAAGGCCCAACTGTACACAGAGGAACAATATCATTGCAATCACTTTCATAACTTTTTTTTTCTTCTAGCCGATGAACAATAAAACACTGACAATCATAATCCAGACGACTTTAAAAAGCTTGAGTGTTTAAAGCGACACTGCGACAAATGACATAACTGTAGTGTGCTCTTATAATAAACAGTCCATTGGTGTGGACACTAACAGTTATCATTATAGTTATCATTCTTTGTGTGAACGGGCCTTAAATGATGACATTTTCATAATAACAATAATTATAATATGAATTATTATTATTAAAGGAATGATTAATAATAAATTAAATAAAAAAGGCTTAAAGGGATAGTTCACCCCAAAATGAAAATTCTGTCATTAGTTACTCACCCTCATTTCGTTCCAAACCTGTAAAACTTGTTTGTTCATCTTTGGAACAAAAATGAAAATCTTTTTGATGAAATCTGAGAGCTTTCTGTACTCTCCAGAGCAACTGACACTTTGAAAAATAGTTCATAAAGAGATCGTAAATCTAATTCATATTAATTGAGCGGTTTATTCCACATTTTCCGAAGAGACTCAAAGGCTTTTGATGATGAACAGATTGAATTTAGGCTTTTATTCTCATTTAAACTTTGATCAGCAGACATAAACAGAAGCTCAACCGAACCTGTTTGAAACGCGGGCGAGAACAAACCTCATTGGTTCTTGCGAAAGCACAAACGTGCTGCATAACACACGAGAATGAACGCCATTGCTTCCGTTTACCATAACTGATGTGTGCGTTGATGAATGTTTAAATGTGAATAAAAGCCTAAATTCAATCTGTTCATCGTATAAAGCGATCGTGTCTCTTCGGAAAATTTGGACTAAACCACTCAATTCAAATTGATTCGTTTTATGAAGTCTTTATGAACCTTTTTAAGCGTTAGATTTCATCAAAAAGATCTTCATTTGTGTTCCAGATGAATGAAAGTCATATGGGTTTGGAACGAGTAATTAATGACATCATTTTAATTTTTGGGAGAACTATCCCTTTAACATGAACAATCTAATCAATCAAAGATAGATTTTGGCACCCTAACAAATTTCTAAACATTAGGAAAGCAGCTTAAATATGAAAGTAATTATTTTTTCAGAATGAATAATGTTTTTTTTGCAGCAAATAAATGATTTCTTTTTACCATATGTAACCCTGATGAAGTAATGATAAACATCAATTTGATCAAATAATCTAGTGCTTATAGTTAATTATCCAAAAATCCAGCCTTGCTTAAGTCTACAAAATTATTTTGCTGGCTGCAGTTCCTCCACAATCATTATCTGACAAATTTTAGCAGGTTATTTACAATCCCATCCTCAGTAGATGCCCAGTGGATCATTTAGACAAATGTGATTACCCCTAAAAACCCCAAAACCAGAGGAAGCTCTTTTGCGTTCTGATTTCCGACCTTACTGAATTTCATAGCTTCCAGTTGAGAAGGAAGCAGACACATAACTCTAAACTCTCTCCTAAAATAACAGCTGTCGTTTTCTCATGGGCCGATCTGAGTCAGGCACACCATAGGCTGAGTGAATGAATTCAGGTAGGGAAGGTATTTTAGCACAGCCGGCCAGACACATGCCTTATCGTGAATAAAAGCATCAATGGGAGTTCACCAATTACAGTCATCAATCCAACAGCAGCGACCTGATGTCATCCTACGGTTAATGTTCATGCTTACTCAGCCCAAGTAAGCTACTGAATCCATTTTTCCCCACAAATGAATAGTCTGTTGCTTATAATTATTGTGCTCCTTTCCATATACAGAAAATACAAATCAAGAGAAAAAAAGAAAACGTGTAAACAAAGACAGCACTTTCCAGCAGATGAATTTGGCTCGTTTTCCTAGTGTGTAATTGGGAAAGTGTAATAATTCACCAAAAAGGGAGATTAAATAAGAAGAAAACTCTACGCGTAATATGTTTTTGCTGTTTGTATGAGCCCACCCCCACGTCATGTCGTTAGGTTACGTTTATTTCTTTCTTACACAGCAGACATCGTAAGGTTATTCATTACATCAAATGTTTATTAAATCCACATGCTTAATCCTGAGGCAACAGTCCTCTGCAAAATCAAAATAATGTTTATAATGAATGTTCAACAATAGCCAAAACTATACTCACGGGCCACTAAGTAATAAATGGACGATATATATCAACAATATGCTCTCTCTAGTGGACACATTCACTGATAATTTGATGTATTGAGCTTTAAATCATGGAAGTTTAAACTTGTGACTTTATGGTACACTTTAAGTGCATTTTTAGACAGGGAGACCACTGGTACATGTACATCTAAATTAATGGCGCAAGGTCTACTGCTCAATATATATCTAAATATAAATGTACACATTAGGATTTACATAAAATAACTGCATTACCAATGACTGAAGGAATGTAACTTTTCCACTGTCTTACTTGCTTTACAGCTCACACAACGTGGAATGAATTGTGAAATAAAACTAAGACATGTTAAGTATGAACCTGGCCCCAGAGCATGGTAAAAATTCCACTAGTGCCTTGGTGACTGCATGGCTTGATTTTAATTACAGTGCAGGGAGCTGCTTTTGAAAACACTCCAATATTTTGTTATATGGTCTGTGGTCAAATAGACTTTTTTCTTCCCATATTCTAATGAGGTTTAAATGAAAAGACAAGACATTAATATAATTTCCACCCAGCTCTAATTTCAGTTACAGCTTGGCTAAATTTGATAGTAACAGACATTGTTCAAAAGTGACACGCTCTACCAGACGTCGCAATGAGCCATTTGCGGAGAATAGTGATCATTTTAAAAAAACGACTGTTCTGCGTTTATGTTATTTTTAAGAAACATCTCAGCTTTAAAATTCTGTCAATTTTATTATGAAATTCAAACAATAAATGCCGTTTTGGCACGAAGTCGGCGTGAAATTAAAGTTGCGGTAGCCTTTTCTTCCGTATTGTGATGTAAACCGATCAGGCATAACATTATTATGTTAATAATAATGAATCAACATATACCTGTTAATACCCTGTTATACCTGGTGATATGCTATACCAGTGAAAAACACTGATTATCTCTTCATCATGGCACATGTTAGTGGGTGGAATATATTAGGCAGCAAGTTAACATTTTGTCCTCAAAGTTGATGTGTTAGAAGCAGAAAAAATGGGCAAACGTAAGGATTGGAGCAAGTTTGAAATGGGCCAAATTGTGATGGCTAGACGACTGGCTCAGAGCATCTCCAAAACTGCAGCTCTTGTGGGGTGTTCCCGGTCTACAGTGGTTAGTATCTATCAAAAGTAGTACAAGGAAGGAACAGTGGTGAACTGGCGACAGGGTCATGGGCAGCCATGGTACATTGATGCACGTGGGGAGCGAAGGCTGGCCTGTGTGGTCCGAACAAACAGATGAGCTACTGTAGCTCAAATTGCTCAAGAAGTTAATGCTGGTTCTGATAGAAACGTGTCAGAAAACACAGTGCATCACAGTTTGTTGCGTATGGGGCTGCATAGCTGCAGAACAGTCAGGGTGCCCATGCTGACCCCTGTCCACCGCAGAAAGCACCAACAATGGGCACGTGAGCATCAGAACTGGACCACGGAGCAATGGAAGGTCTGATGAATCCCGTTTTCTTTTACATCACATGAATGGCCGGGTGCTTGTGCGTAACTTACACATGGCACCAGGATACACTATGGGAAGAAGGCATCTATGGAAACAGTGTTTCCTCAATGGTTTAAGAAAAAACAACAATGAGTTTGAGGTGTTGACTTGGCCTCCAAATTCCCCAGATCTCAATCCAATCGAGCATCTGTGGGATGTGCTGAACAAACAAGTCCGATCCATGGAGGCCCCAGCTTGCAATTTACAGGACTAACAGGATATGCTGCTAACATCTTGGTGCCAGATTAGGGTTGCCACCTTCAGTGTGGCACAATAAGGGACACCCATTCATGACACCCACTCGCCCCAAAAAAAAAAAAAACAATTGCATAACGGACAGACATAAAGAATACGTCATGAAATGATTATTTCAACATTTACAATTTGACAGCTCAATAATAAACCATATAAGAAAACAGGAGATCAAGTATGTGAACTTGCAACAGAACACATTTTATATTATTTTACATTTGATTTTATTTATTTCAAAATAACTCTTTAGTAGCCTATTTGGTGCACTTTAAAGGGATAGTTCACCCAAAATGAAAATTCTGTCATCATTTACTCGCCCTCATGATGTTCCAAACCTGTATGAGTTCTGCTGAACACAAAAGAAGATATTTTGAAGAAAGTTCAAAGTTCAGCCTGTACGCAGGCTGCTTTGAGGGCACAATTGACTTCCACAGTAATCTTCCTATGTGTTCAACATAACAAAGAAATGTATACATGTTTGGAACAACTTGAGGGTGAGCAAATGATGACAGAATTTTTATTTTTGGGTGAACTGTCCCTTTAAGCAGTCATTCTGAACCAGTAATCACTTTTTTGAATTTAAAAAATATATATATTTTATTTTATTAATTTACTTAAATTATGACTATATTATCATGTAATTATTTGTCCCATTTTTATCTAAATATTTTTTTAAATGTCAAACTTTATATGACAGGATTATTTATTATGTATGATGAATATAGCCTAGATGAATTATAAATTAATGATAACATTTATTAGGCTATAATCTATTAATTAACCTGTCTAAAAAATAATAATTCTGTCTGCCAAGCTCTGATAATGTATGGAATATTATATTAATATATTATCCATTTAAAAAAACTATAGGCCTACCTTTAGAAGCACGGATGTGTCAGACAGTCTGAGACACTGAAATGCTTCTCATAAAGTGTGCAGTTGGCCTGAGGTTCATCATGAGTTACTGGACAGACCCATTGATACCTTTTTGATATTCAGCTCTATATCTGGAGATCTTGCGTTCAAACGGTGGACGCGACGCGAGCTCGACATGTTTTTAAAACACCTCGCAAGTTTGCAGGCACACTGGCACAGCGCATGTTCTCGAGACTCCGGCAACTAAAACACAATCACGCACAAATGAGCTCCTGTACTATTGTGAAATTAATTTCTTTATATTTGCTTTATTATTCTCCACACTGCAAAATCCGTATGTGTTTATTGAACTATGTGTGGACCTGTGTAAAAATATGGGACAAATCGCGTCCCGTATTGGTTTGATACGGGACACGTCATTTTGCTTGTAAATACGGGACGATTCCGTATTTTACGGGACGGGTGGCAACCCTATGCCAGATACCACAGCACTCCTTCAGGGGTTTAGTGAAGTCCATGCCTCAATGGGTCAGGGCTGTTTTGGCAGCAAAATGGGGACCAACACCATATTAGGTCATAATGTTATGCCTGATCAGTGTATATCGAGTGAAATGACAAATAAAAAGAAAATAAAGGGTGGACCTTGATTTTGTCCATTGGGAACTGATTGGATGATTGTGGTTTGCTATTGACCAATCTCATGTGAGTGACAGGATGTCCTGCCATCATGCCAGGAAACAAATCATCGGACAAGAGAAGAGATGTCGCTGCAAGAAAGAGTGCAAGTTATTTTGATTAAAAATTAATGATTGAACAACATTTTTAAATAAATCGTTTATAAGAAATTCCGCAATTTTCAATAAAAAATAAGAATTGTCCATTTTTGTCAATTGTCATCTTTTTTTTTAAAATGCTGGCGGGGAAAGCGTTAATGTAATGCATCATTGCTGTAAAGTATTAATTTCTTTAAAAAAAATTAAAAATCTACAGACTCCAAACTGTTGGACGGTGTATTTGCAGTAAATTATAAATGCATTATTTTTTGCATAACCTTCAAATGAAAACTGACAAAAAGTGGCATTGCCTATAATCAAAAAAATCAGCGAAGTGCAGAGATTCTGCAGCTAATAAAAGGAGAGGCCTGTCTTACAAGCTGTAGCATTCATGTTTCAGTAAAATCAGCCCATAGCTCTCTGGAGTGAACATCTGGAAGAGTGTCTCCATCTATGTGTTCCAGCAAGTGTGTCCATTTTTGATTTTCACGTCACACTGAAGATATTTTCATTCATAAGAGCAATACTGTTTACACAGACGCAGCGGTAATTGCGTTCATATGCGACTCGTGGGAGACGTGTACAGTGTGTTTCCACATGTTTGACATCTAATACCGCACACTAATTAATTGGATGATCCCTTTCACAGATCCTGCTTTCAACATTTGAATGTACAGGCATGCCTGAGAAATTCCTTTTCATTGTCAAACCCCCCACCCCCCTAAATTGTTTACATCTGCGAGCAATGGCTTTGTGCAATCCATTCCTTTATCCCCTCATTTTCACAATAATTTGCTTTTATATGACACTTTATACATCAACTGTTAGTCAGAGACTCATGTGTTTAAGCTTTTAGGTCTTCTCTAAACGCTAAATAACAGTGTATTTATGAAACTGTGTCCAGGTCATCAAGTACAGGATGAAATTGTGGCTCTCTCAGCAAATACCTGACATGAAAGAATTCATAATTTGAATTCCGGGTTGAAATTGCACTTGAAATATTTGTATAAAAGGCTACAATCACTGAATTATCTCTGACATGTTTGCACACTTGCAAAAGTGAGCTTTATGAAGCCAACAATCAAATCACAATGCATTATTTGTGTGAGTGAGAAATAAAGGGATTGAATGAGACTAAAATGAATAAAGTAGAAAAGGGTAGGATGGGCTAGGGGGGCTTTTGTTGGTGGAAGGCATGCAGAAAGTATGTGGTTTTCTCAAGGACAAGTTAGACAGGGCAGGCCACTTCACAGAGGGAAGTTGGAGTCTCCATGGTACCATGTGGAAAAAGGGAGGAAAAAAATCCGGGCCAGAATGAAAAGAGGTAACCCTAGCCGCTGAGGTGGCCTGATAGAAGTCAGGGGCCAGGGTATGGCTCCCCCTTTTCCCCATCCACACCCACTTTGTGTTGTGTTGAGTGCAAGGAAGAAACTCATCTGCTTAGAGCCAAGATAAGCAAATATAATGGTGCCACACATTAGGTTACTGTAAGGAAGGAGAAGGGAGTAAGCGAGAAAGTGAAAGAGAGAGTGTGTCTTAGTTCTATCAGTAGTCCAATCGGCTCCTCCTTTTCTTGACATTTAAGAATAGGGAGCCATGTGATAAGGAGATCTTTCTCAAGCTGAACTAGCACCAGAAAGTGGCAGCTGAAACCATACAGTGTCAAGGCCTTACCAGGCTAAAGAATGTGCCAACAAATAAATCAGCTTAATAATATAGATTTTAAATTATATTAAATCATTATTATATTAAAATTATAATATTTGTTGAATATATATATATATAAAGAAGTCTGGAGGTAAATTCCCATCTAATCTTCACGTGTGTGCATTTTGTTAAATTCTAAAGAACTCACAGATTCACTGCCTATCTGTGACACACAGACTAGCTACTTCTGTGTTTACATACCTGTAGATTGTATAACTATTTTGGAAATGCATATCTGTGTCAGCCAAATGTTAAGAGTTACAAAGGGCCATAAAGACAAACTAGGTTGAAATAATAGATGTAAATAATAGACTGCATCCTGTTGAGGAAATGCATCCTCAAACTAGCATCATTATCTGAACCGAGGTCAGAGAGTGAGAGGCGACAATGCACTCCTGGCCCAGGATGAGCTGCTAATATTTACTCAAATTGGGTTTTCCTGCACACTTCCTTTCTCATGACGTCAACATAAATATACATGAACACAAAAAGACTACTGCTTTATCTGTTTTTACTCATCTTTTAATTAATAGCGTTCTAACAACAAATTTGGGGTGTGTTTCCCCTACAATGACGCAACTCACTGCTCAACTTCCATAGTACGATGCATCGTTGAAGAAATCAACTAGCTAGTCACGACTGTTTCCAGACACTGTATTTGTCGTTCAACCACGTTGGTTAATGATGTCACGCAGGTGGTGGAGTAATAACTAATGAATCCGTTTAAGGTTGAATTAATGGTAGATTTTTTGCTATAAATTATGACCATGGCATCTGAGGACTAATTCAAATTTTTCTCAGTTGTTTTGCTTTATTTCCAGATTCAATCACTGAGTGAGTTTACATGCACGTTCTTAAGCCGATTATGCTTAATAAACTGACAATGAACATGGTCATGTAAATGTGGTAACCCGTTTTCTTTTATAGGAGTACAGTCATTAACGGCTTAGGCATAAACCGGTCGGAACAGGTAGTATTTTGCCTCTTATCCCGATTTCGCGCAGCAGTAAACGCATTAACCTGCTTTCTGTCAGCTTATTGAAGTGCGCATGTGCAATAGGTGACAGAAACGCATACTTAGAGCAGATTTAAACACATCGAGACAAAGCAAGTGTTTTGCATGAAAGAAAGAAGGAAATATATCACTAACGCAGACTCTTTTAAGACCCAGAAAATTGTAAAAATGTGTTCACATCTCTCGTGCAGTAGAAGTGGTTCAGTCAAAACACTGCATCTGTAACTGCTTGAAAGAGTATATATGAGCCGTAAGTTTCCCGCTGACACATTGTAAGCTTTATTTAACATCACAACTGACATAACATATAGAATACTCTGAGTCAGATACGGATATTATTATTTTTGACGTCACTACAAGGAAATAATCAGATTTATTAATAAAGTCATGTAAACGCGGTTTACTTGCGTTGTCAGTTTACTGGTTTGCATGTAAACTGGGAAAACCGGTTATTTCAATAAGCTGATATTTGTGAGTTACTGGTGTGCATGTAAACGTGCTCATTGGCTCGTCCTTACGTACTAGAGCACGTACGCACATGCGCACTCTTTAAAAACAGTGCTTTAAATCTCTTGACAAATTAAAAGACGTAAATGACATTTGTATGTATTCTAAATAAAATATATAGATTGTTCTGAATGTCAGCTTGCTTATTTTGTTCAAAATAAGGATTTATTAAGTCCACATGTTATACAAACAAGAAACTATGCTTCTAACCACAGGTCGAGAGCGGTCGTTTGATCCGCTACCACCGGAACATCTACCGATTCCACCAAGTGGTTGAAACGTATAAACGTATAAACGTGTGTTAATTAAAATTACGTTTAAAATTACTTTTAACACAAGATGTTCAAATTCCAAACTTTGGAATTTGAACATGTCTTTTTTAAATGTTAAAAGTAATTTTAATTAATACAAATTATACATTTCAACCACTTGGTGGAATTGACAGACATTCCCTTAAGCATCATGCGCCGTGGTAACGGGTCAAAGCATTCTCGACTATAAATATGCAGCTATAATGCATGAAATATTAATTCAAAATCCCCTACATGTCGATATATAATGGTTACATACACTTAAAATAATCGTGGTATTGATAACTTTGTAAACCTATTTAACTTTGTAAACTGCTGAACCTATAAAACAATGGCAAGGAGTGCTCTGAGTTCCCCCTAGTGGTCGAGAGCATTTCCGTTGTGTTGTGGCTTCATTTTGTTGTGTTGTGACTTGATTTCATTGTGTTGTGACTTTCTCGTTGTGTTGTGGCTTGATTTCATTGTGTTGTGGCTTGATTTCGTTGTGTTGTAGCTTTCTCGTGTTGTGACTTGATTTTGTTGTGTTGTGGCTTGATTTAGTTGTGTTGTGGCTTGATTTTGTATGTTGTGGCTTGATTTCGTTGTGTTGTAGCTTTTCGCTGTGTTGTGGCTTGATTTCTTGTGTTGTAGCTTTTTTGCTGTGTTGTGGCTTGATTTCGTATGTGGTGGCTTTTTCGCTGTGTTGTGGCTTGATTTCGTTGTGTTGTAGATTTCTTGTTGTGTTGTGGCTTGATTTCGCGTGTTGTGGCTTTTTCACAGGGTGTGGCTTGATTTCGTTGTGTTGTGGCTTTCTCCTTGTGTTGTGGCTTGATTTCGTTGTGTTGTACATTTCTTGTTGTGTTGTGGCTTGATTTCGTTGTGTTGTAGCTTTTTCGCTGTGTTGTGGCTTGATTTCGTTGTGTTGTAACTTTTTCGCTGTGTTGTGGCTTGATTTCGTTGTGTTGTACATTTCTTGTTGTGTTGTGGCTTGATTTCGTTGTGTTGTAGCTTTTTCGCTGTGTTGTGGCTTGATTTCGTTGTGTTGTGGCTTTCTCCTTGTGTTGTGGCTTGATTTCGTTGTGTTGTAGCTTTTTCACTGTGTTGTGGCCTGATTTTATTGTGTTGTGGCTTGATTTCGTTATGTTGTTGCTTTTTCGCTGTGTTGTGGCTTGATTTCATTGTGTTGTGGCTTTCTCCTTGTGTTGTGACCTGATTTCGTTGTGTTGTGGCTTTCTCCTTGTGTTGTGGCTTGATTTCGTCGTGTAGTATTTTTTTCGCTGTGTTGTGGCTTTCTCCTTGTGTTGTGGCTTGATTTCGTTGTGTTGCAGCTTTTTCGCTGTGTTGTGGCTTGATTTCGTTGTGGTGTGGCTTGATTTTGTTGTGTTGTGGCTTGATTTTGTTGTGTTGTGGATTGATTTCGTTGTGTTGTAGCTTTTTTGTTTGTTGTGGCTTGATTTCGTTGTGTTGTATTTTTTTCCCTGTGTTATGGCTTGATTTCGTTGTGTTGTGGCTTTCTCCTTGTGTTGTGGCTTGATTTTGTTGTGTTGTAGCTTTTTCGTTGTGTTGTGGCTTGATTTCGTTGTGTTGTGGCTTTCTCCTTGTGTTGTGGCTTGATTTCGTTGTGTTGTGGCTTTTTCGCTGTGTTGTGGCTTGATTTCGTTGTGTTGTGGCTTTTTCGCTGTGTTGTGGCTTGATTTCGTTGTGTTGTGGCTTTTTCGCTGTGTTGTGGCTTGATTTCGTTGTGTTGTGGCTTTTTCGCTGTGTTGTGGCTTTCTCCTTGTGTTGTGGCTTGATTTCATTGTGTTGTAACTTTTTCGCTGTGTTGTGGCATGATTTCGTTGTGTTGTGGCTTTCTCCTTGTTTTGTGGCATGATTTTGTTGTGTTGTGGCTTTCTCCTTGTTTTGTGGCTTGATTTCATTGTGTTGTAGCTTTTTTGTTGTGTTGTGGCTTGATTTCGTAGTGTTGTGGCTTGATTCCGTTGTGTTGTAGCTTTTTCGCTGTGTTGTGGCATGATTTCATTGTGTTGTGGCTTTCTCCTTGTGTTGTGGCTTGATTTTGTTGTGTTGTAGCTTTTTCGCTGTGTTGTGGCATGATTTCGTTGTGTTGTGGCTTTCTCCTTGTGTTGTGGCTTGATTTCATTGTGTTGTAACTTTTTCGCTGTGTTGTGGCATGATTTCGTTGTGTTGTGGCTTTCTCCTTGTTTTGTGGCATGATTTCGTTGTGTTGTGGCTTTCTCCTTGTTTTGTGGCTTGATTTCATTGTGTTGTAGCTTTTTCGTTGTGTTGTGGCTTGATTTCGTAGTGTTGTGGCTTGATTTCGTTGTGTTGTAGCTTTTTCGCTGTGTTGTGGCATGATTTCGTTGTGTTGTGGCTTTCTCCTTGTGTTGTGGCTTGATTTCATTGTGTTGTAGCTTTTTCGTTGTGTTGTGGCTTGATTTCGTAGTGTTGTGGCTTGATTTCGTTGTGTTGTAGCTTTTTCGCTGTGTTGTGGCATGATTTCGTTGTGTTGTGGCTTTCTCCTTGTGTTGTGGCTTGATTTCGTTGTGTTGTAGCTTTTTCGCTGTGTTGTGGCATTCTCCTTGTGTTGTGGCTTGATTTCGTTGTGTTGTAGCTTTTTCACTGTGTTGTGGCATGATTTCGTTGTGTTGTGGCTTTCTCCTTGTGTTGTGGCTTGATTTTGTTGTGTTGTAGCTTTTTCGTTTTGTTGTGGCTTGATTTCGTTGTGTTGTAGCTTTTTCGTTGTGTTGTGGCTTGATTTCGTTGTGTTGTGGCTTTCTCCTTGTGTTGTGGCTTGATTTCGTTGTGTTGTAGCTTTTTCGCTGTGTTGTAGCTTTTTCGCTGTGTTGTGGCATGATTTCGTTGTGTTGTGGCTTTCTCCTTGTGTTGTGGCTTGATTTCGTTGTGTTGTAGCTTTTTCGTTTTGTTGTGGCTTGATTTCGTTGTGTTGTGGCTTGATTTTGTTGTGTTGTAGCTTTATCGCTGTGTTGTGGCTTGATTTCGTTGTGTTGTAGCTTTTTCGTTGTGTTGTGGCTTGATTTCGTTGTGTTGTGGCTTGATTTTGTTGTGTTGTAGCTTTTTCGCTGTGTTGTGGCTTGATTTCGTTGTGTTGTAGCTTTTTCGTTGTGTTGTGGCTTTCTCCTTGTGTTGTGGCTTGATTTTGTTATGTTGTAGCTTTTTCGTTTTGTTGTGGCTTGATTTCGTTGTGTTGTAGCTTTTTCGTTTTGTTGTGGCATGATTTCGTTGTGTTGTGGCTTTCTCCTTGTGTTGTGGCTTGATTTCGTTGTGTTGTGGCTTGATTTCGTTGTGTTGTAGCTTTTTCGCTGTGTTGTGGCATGATTTCGTTGTGTTGTGGCTTTCTCCTTGTGTTGTGGCTTGATTTCGTTGTGTTGTAGCTTTTTCATTTTGTTGTGGCTTGATTTCGTTGTGTTGTAGCTTTTTCGTTGTGTTGTGGCTTGATTTTGTTGTGTTGTAGCTTTTTCGCTGTGTTGTGGCATGATTTTGTTGTGTTGTAGCTTTTTCGCTGTGTTGTGGCTTGATTTCGTTGTGTTGTAGCTTTTTCGCTGTGTTGTGGCTTGATTTTGTTGTGTTGTAGCTTTTTCGCTGTGTTGTGGCATGATTTCGTTGTGTTGTGGCTTTCTCCTTGTGTTGTGGCTTGATTTCGTTGTGTTGTAGCTTTTTCACTGTGTTGTGGTATGATTTCGTTGTTTTGTGGCTTTCTCCTTGTGTTGTGGCTTGATTTCGTTGTGTTGTTTCTTTGTGTTGTGGCTTGATTTCGTTGTGTTGTAGCTTTTTCGCTGTGTTGTGGCATGATTTCGTTGTGTTGTGGCTTGATTTCGTTGTGTTGTAGCTTTTTTGTTGTGTTGTGGCTTGATTTTGTTGTGTTGCGGCTTGATTTTGTTGTGTTGTAGCTTTTTCGCTGTGTTGTGGCATGATTTTGTTGTGTTGTAGCTTTTTCGCTGTGTTGTGGCTTGATTTCGTTGTGTTGTAGCTTTTTCGCTGTGTTGGGGCATGATTTCGTTGTGTTGTGGCTTTCTCCTTGTGTTGTGGCATGATTTTGTTGTGTTGTGGCTTTCTCCTTGTGTTGTGGCATGATTTCGTTGTGTTGTAGCTTTCTCCTTGTGTTGTGGCTTGATTTCGTTGTGTTGTAGCTTTTTCGCTGTGTTGTGGCATGATTTCGTTGTGTTGTAGCTTTTTCGCTGTGTTGTGGCTTGATTTCGTTGTGTTGTGGCTTTCTCCTTGTGTTGTGGCTTGATTTCGTTGTGTTGTTTCTTTGTGTTGTGGCTTGATTTTGTTGTGTTGTAGCTTTTTCGCTGTGTTGTGGCATGATTTTGTTGTGTTGTAGCTTTTTCGCTGTGTTGTGGCTTGATTTCGTTGTGTTGTAGCTTTTTCGCTGTGTTGGGGCATGATTTCGTTGTGTTGTGGCTTTCTCCTTGTGTTGTGGCATGATTTTGTTGTGTTGTGGCTTTCTCCTTGTGTTGTGGCATGATTTCGTTGTGTTGTAGCTTTCTCCTTGTGTTGTGGCTTGATTTCGTTGTGTTGTAGCTTTTTCGCTGTGTTGTGGCATGATTTCGTTGTGTTGTAGCTTTTTCGCTGTGTTAATTAATAATAATAATTTATTACATTTATATAGCGCTTTTCAAGGTACTCAAAGCGCTTTACATAGAAGGGGGGGAATCTCCTCAACCACCACCAATGTGCAGCATCCACCTGGATGATGCGACGGCAGCCATTTTGCGCCAGTACGCCCACCACACACCAGCTGATTGGTGGAGAGGAGACTGAGGGATGATGCCAATCGTATATATATGGGGATGATTAGGAGGCCATGATGTACAGAGGCCAATGGGCAAATTTGGCCAGGATGCCGGGGTTACACCCCTACTCTTTATCGATGGGCATCCTGGGATTTTTAATGACCACAGAGAGTCAGGACCTCGGTTTAACGTCTCATCCGAAGGACTGTGCTTGTTACAGTATAGTGTCCCCATCACTATACTGGAGTGTTAGGACCCACACAGACCACAGGGTGAGCGCCCCCTGCTGGCCTCACTAACACCTCTACCAGCAGCAACCTAGTTTTCCCAGTTGGTCTCCCATCCAGGTACTGACCAGGCTCAGCCCTGCTTAGCTTCAGTGGGAAACCAGTCTTGGGCTACAGGGTGATATGGCTGCTGGTGTTGTGGCTTTCTCCTTGTGTTGTGGCTTGATTTCGTTGTGTTGTTTCTTTGTGTTGTGGCTTGATTTCGTTGTGTTGTAGCTTTTTCGCTGTGTTGTGGCATGATTTCGTTGTGTTGTGGCTTGATTTCGTTGTGTTGTAGCTTTTTTGTTGTGTTGTGGCTTGATTTTGTTGTGTTGCGGCTTGATTTTGTTGTGTTGTAGCTTTTTCGCTGTGTTGTGGCATGATTTTGTTGTGTTGTAGCTTTTTCGCTGTGTTGTGGCTTGATTTCGTTGTGTTGTAGCTTTTTCGCTGTGTTGGGGCATGATTTCGTTGTGTTGTGGCTTTCTCCTTGTGTTGTGGCATGATTTTGTTGTGTTGTGGCTTTCTCCTTGTGTTGTGGCATGATTTCGTTGTGTTGTAGCTTTCTCCTTGTGTTGTGGCTTGATTTCGTTGTGTTGTAGCTTTTTCGCTGTGTTGTGGCATGATTTCGTTGTGTTGTAGCTTTTTCGCTGTGTTGTGGCTTGATTTCGTTGTGTTGTGGCTTTCTCCTTGTGTTGTGGCTTGATTTCGTTGTGTTGTTTCTTTGTGTTGTGGCTTGATTTTGTTGTGTTGTAGCTTTTTCGCTGTGTTGTGGCATGATTTTGTTGTGTTGTAGCTTTTTCGCTGTGTTGTGGCTTGATTTCGTTGTGTTGTAGCTTTTTCGCTGTGTTGGGGCATGATTTCGTTGTGTTGTGGCTTTCTCCTTGTGTTGTGGCATGATTTTGTTGTGTTGTGGCTTTCTCCTTGTGTTGTGGCATGATTTCGTTGTGTTGTAGCTTTCTCCTTGTGTTGTGGCTTGATTTCGTTGTGTTGTAGCTTTTTCGCTGTGTTGTGGCATGATTTCGTTGTGTTGTAGCTTTTTCGCTGTGTTAATTAATAATAATAATTTATTACATTTATATAGCGCTTTTCAAGGTACTCAAAGCGCTTTACATAGAAGGGGGGGAATCTCCTCAACCACCACCAATGTGCAGCATCCACCTGGATGATGCGACGGCAGCCATTTTGCGCCAGTACGCCCACCACA
Source organism: Romanogobio albipinnatus (assembly GCA_023566225.1). NCBI lineage: Eukaryota > Metazoa > Chordata > Actinopteri > Cypriniformes > Gobionidae > Romanogobio > Romanogobio albipinnatus. The sequence continues at coordinate 14,248,480 of CM042261.1, read as the reverse complement.
CACCAGCTGATTGGTGGAGAGGAGACTGAGGGATGATGCCAATCGTATATATATGGGGATGATTAGGAGGCCATGATGTACAGAGGCCAATGGGCAAATTTGGCCAGGATGCCGGGGTTACACCCCTACTCTTTATCGATGGGCATCCTGGGATTTTTAATGACCACAGAGAGTCAGGACCTCGGTTTAACGTCTCATCCGAAGGACTGTGCTTGTTACAGTATAGTGTCCCCATCACTATACTGGGGTGTTAGGACCCACACAGACCACAGGGTGAGCGCCCCCTGCTGGCCTCACTAACACCTCTACCAGCAGCAACCTAGTTTTCCCAGTTGGTCTCCCATCCAGGTACTGACCAGGCTCAGCCCTGCTTAGCTTCAGTGGGAAACCAGTCTTGGGCTACAGGGTGATATGGCTGCTGGTGTTGTGGCTTTCTCCTTGTGTTGTGGCTTGATTTCGTTGTGTTGTTTCTTTGTGTTGTGGCTTGATTTCGTTGTGTTGTAGCTTTTTCGCTGTGTTATGGCATGATTTCGTTGTGTTGTAGCTTTTTCGCTGTGTTGTGGCTTGATTTCGTTGTGTTGTGGCTTGATTTCGTTGTGTTGTGGCTTGATTTCGTTGTGTTGTGGCTTTCTCCTTGTGTTGTGGCTTGATTTCGTTGTGTTGTTTCTTTGTGTTGTGGCTTGATTTCGTTGTGTTGTAGCTTTTTCGCTGTGTTGTGGCATGATTTCGTTGTGTTGTGGCTTTCTCTTTGTGTTGTGGCTTGATTTCGTTGTGTTGTAGCTTTTTCGCTGTGTTGTGGCTTGATTTCGTTGTGTTGTAGCTTTTTCGCTGTGTTGTGGCATGATTTCGTTGTGTTGTGGCTTTCTCTTTGTGTTGTGGCTTGATTTCGTTGTGTTGTAGCTTTTTCGCTGTGTTGTGGCTTGATTTCGTTGTGTTGTAGCTTTTTCGCTGTGTTGTGGCTCGATTTCGTTGTGTTGTGGCTTAATTTCGTTGTGTTGTAGCTTTTTTGTTGTGTTGTGGCTTGATTTTGTTGTGTTGTGGCTTGATTTCGTTGTGTTGTAGCTTTTTCACTGTGTTGTGGCTTGATTTCGTTGCGTTGTGGTTTGATTGCGTTGTGTTGTGTATTTATGTTTGCTTTTTAAATTGTGTTGTGCACTACTGGGCCACCGTACTAATGCAGCCTGATATGTACAACAAGAATACTTGAGCAAAATATATTCCAGGCCAATTACGCCTCTACTGGAAGTGGATAAACGTTTGGAAGTGTCTGCTAAATGCATACATTTAAATATATGTTAAACAATCAATTCTGGTTACTTAAGGCAATTTCTGGCCAAGAACAAGAGGAGGGAAACATCTCTGTTTCATTACTTAAAAATAAAAAAGGCCATTATGGTTAGTAAATAAACCAAAACACTTCATCAATCAATCAACAGAATCTGTTGCATATATTTCAAACAGGAAATGAGTTCATCGTTCCCCTGTTTACCATCAAAATATCCTCTTTCTTGGGATACACAGTTGTATTCCTAAAATGATCTGATATAGAAATTTAAAGAACTGTTTGTATGTTTGACTGGCATTACATCTGACCATTTGTTGCAGCAATATGGTGCCTTTCTGGAGAAAAGCAGTTGGAGTACATTTATCAAAACCTTGTTTCCAACATAGTTATGTAACTTCACACATTCTGCCCAGCATCGCTACAAAGGCTCCCTCAGGCATCCGTAGCATGTGCAACTACACTACACAGACATAAAATACTAAAAGGAAAGTTTCAGCCTCGTATTTAGTAGAGAAAGATGGTCGCCACTGCCAATATATTTCCTCTTTCTTTTTTTCATCACCCTATTCTAATCAAAATATGCAAGTGTAATAGTCAACAAAATGAGAACAAGGGTTTTAATGGAGGAAAATGGCCTTAGAAAGGTTAATTCACCGTTTTTTTTGCGGGATGGAATCTCCTGCTATATTGGCAGAGTATCTGCCAAATGCGCCCCTGGAATGAGAGAATGCATCTACGGCTTTCCTGTGGTTTCTCTTCATCTGCAAGTCATAATTAGACCCCGATAGGGTCTCGGCTCCTTGCCCTCTCTTTCCACTGCCAAGCAAACGGCAAGGCAAAACATTCCCCCTCTTATTTTGCCATGTCCATCTTGTTCTTACCGGTGCAGTTAATATTTACTGAGCATAGCAGCAGAAGTCACACTCAAAATTTCCAAATGGAAACAAGTGTGGTAATTTTTCACAGACATACTGTCTTTGAGCAGTGAAGTCATTCTAGCCTAGATCAACTTAGATTCAAATTCGCAAAAAAAAAAAAAAAAAAAAAAAAAAAAAAAAAAATTCACAATCCATGTGGTTCAGTAATCAAGAATTAGGTCTGGTCGGGTTAAAGAGTCATTTGTTGCCGTTTCATCAACGTAGCAGGAAATAAACAAAGAGAAAAAAAATGAAGGAAACATCTTTTCCATGAGTGCTTACATAGGGAGACTCAATATGTATATTAAAAACCATGTTTCAGAGCTAGAAATCAGGGAATAACAGATGAACTCAAAGCAGCATGTTTCATTTCTGTAAAAAAGGCGAAAGTGAAGTTCGGAAGTCTTTCTGTTCTCCCTGAAAATATCTTAACAGCGACCATGTGGACAACTCAAGTGTAACATATGCCTGCATTTCTGCCAAAGACATTGATAACCATTGTTCACCGCTTCTGTATGACAGCTTTGTTTGCCCTCACTCATCTAAATTAGGATAATAGAAGGTAATTATTGCAGGCCAGTGACCGTTAAATGTCTGTCTCTTGGTCCAACAACAATTACCCATCAAATTACCACAGGCTGATATTTGCTAAGTACACAAGGTCATGGCACAGTCTGTCACAAGTGAAATTGAGTCCCTATCTGTCCACACACAGACTCTTTTCAGGTAACACGGCATATAGAGGACCTTGCAATTTTGTAAAACACTGTAATAATACACAATTGGGTGTTTTAAACATACATAGGTCAATCCAGGGACCCAAAAAGACAATTATGCATCAAAGAAATGACAGGAAAAGGAAGCTAACTTACTTCCTAAGTTCAGGAAAGACTTCAGTGAACTCCACCCATCCTTTCCTGTGTGTCATGGGCTGTTAGTGCAGCTGCCAGTAGCAGTCAAGATCCAGAGGAAAGATGCAGCCCTCCATCCTGGAAAATGGGTGGGTTTTGCAGTAAAACCACGGTTAAATTTCGTAAGGAAATGGTGTGGTAGATCTACAATCAATTTAGGATACAATGGCTACTTCTGGGTAAAGCAGCCCAGGTGAGTCTCGACTCTCGAGGCAATATTAATAGATTTTGACAACCGCGAAACATCACATTTCTACAGTCACAAAGAAGCTAACATTAGAATCATGACACTTAAAGTCACACTTACAGTTATTTCGTGCCTGAGGGCAAAAGATTATTCACTTCGTTGTCCAACAGAAAGCTGCTTGGTTTGAAACTGACACAGTTTCGCCAGTTATGTTTGCTTTTGATCTGATGAATCATTGGAGTAGCCTATGATTCAGTGAATCACTCATATTCACATGTTCCGTTTCTGAATGAATCAGCGCTTTTGGACGAATCAGTTGAGTGAATTATTCAGTTGCTGAATTCGGAACCGCGTACTAGTACACTATTCTTAATATTTCTGCCACAGAAAGATATTGTACAAGTAGTAAGAGTAGTATGCTAGTATGCAGCTCCGAATTGAGCAATTTGGTGCTCGGAACGAATCAATATTTTTGATCGAATTCTTTAAATGAATGGTTCACTGACTCACTTATAAACACAGTCCCTTGTCGCCATCTATTGTAGACTACGTGGTATTGTACTAAATGTAAACAAATAGCCTATTATTGTGACATATAGTATTATTGTTCCTGATTTGTTTGTTACTACAGTTAACAATGATTAAAATGCAAAGAATAAAATATTTAAAAATGTGTTAGTTTTCTTGTAAGCTGTTTATTGTTGGCCCAATTTGGCTGAATGTGTTAAATAAAGTAGGCCAGTGGGATTCAGGTAAAGTGAGCGACCTTTACCCTTCAATAATTATACCCAAATTCATTAAATAAATTGACATTCACTGGTTATTTTATAGTTGACATGTATAGTCAACTTTTTTAGAAAACTGAAATGAGTGTGCACTGCGTGCAATCAAGAAATTAAAGCCAGGAAGATGGAAGAAAGGAAAAGAGAGCAGAAAGGAAGACGAGGCATTAAGTTCAATCTGTGGTGTGAAGAAAGGATGAGAGGAGCAAAATTTAGATGCAGAAAATACAGCTTTAAAATATGGACACAATTAAAGTTAATTTAAAGTGTTTTACAATATGGTTACCATTTTAAATGTTCCTCTTATTCAATTTGTGTTAGCCTATTTGTTGCATGTGTTATAGTCACATTTTTAATATGTTGTAGAGTTTGTTTTCATCAATGTTCTGATTATTTCTGAATGTTCTGATATTCAGATTTCATCAGATTTAATGTCAACACAAAATGTTTTCAATTTTACACATGAATTGAGTGATGAATTTTACTCATTTGTTTGTTTGGTAATGTTAATAAATCATGTGTTTTTAATTAAGATACAGAAGAATCACTTCTCAAAGGATCATTGTTTTCAGAAGAGGCTTTATTCACACCAACCAACGCAACAAAGCCTGAGTGCCGTTTGCAACCGGCCCTCCTGCCACTTGGATTTTCTGTCATATATATATATATATATATATATATATATATATACCATAGTTGTCTTCCTATTATGGTAACAACCTTCAAACACCTGGCTCACATATCACCACATTCCAAGTTCTTTTTCTGTAGGACACAAATCTTCTGTTTGTCATCACAGAGTCAGAATACACACACACTTGAAACGTCAGCACACATTTGAACATAATAGTGCCTTTGCATTAGCCTTAAACTGCTAATTTTTAAATAATAAAACCTTCTACAATGGCTACTTTACCAGACCAGCTGGTCCACTTTTTGGTATACCTTGCAAATAACACATTATATGAACTGTATTCAAATTGAAATATTACAGCTGGACCTTAAAGTTAGCAAAAGGAATTAAAAAAAAAAGGTATCTAAATTACACGTTTAACAAAAAGTGGCCCACTTTACCTGAATTCACCCGTATTGGGTGGCAACTAATATAGCTAGTGATAATGGATTTCTTAATGTTTTACACTTAAATACGTTTCTTATAACCAAACTTTAGGCAAGAACCTATACTTGTGAATGAGAGCTTTCCAGACAATTCAGGAAATGAATTCATACTGTATGAAAGGTGATCTGGGGATAATGCCAAAATAAGCTCTCAGGGGCATCCAATCCCAGACTGTACTTCTAATGGGAAAACTGTGCAGGTTGGTCTGTTTCAAAAATTAAGTGAGCTTCCTTCACCCTGTCTCAGTGATAGAGCGGATAGAATATCAGCAAAATACCTTACAATGGTTTTTCTCATGAACTCTTCCATGAATGACAAACTGACATTTTTCTCCCTATTGTGAGAAGAGTAGCATATCAACTAAACTTCATTTTCTTCCTCACATAATGTAGGCCTAAGGCTCATTTAAAGCTAACAAACTCCCTTGATGTAAAAAGTAATTTACACAGCACACATAGGTTAAAGGGATTGTTCATCCAAAAATGAAAATTCTGTCATTAGTTACTCACCCTCATTTTGTTCCAAACTCGCAACTTTCGTTCATCTTCGGAACACAAATGAAGATCTTTTTGATGAAATCTGAGTGCTTTCTGTCCCTCCACTGGCAGCTACACGACTACCACTTTGATGCTTCAAAAAGTTCATAAAGAGATTATAAAACGAATCCATAGGAATTGTGCGGTTTAGTCCAAATCTTCTGAAGAGACTCAATCACTTTATGTTGAATTTATACTTTTATTTAACCTAAATAATATGCAGTATAGCCCATTGTTAATAACATTAGTTAACATTAAATAATGTATTAATCTTAGTTGATATTAATTGCGGCTAATACATCATTAAAATCAAAAGTTGTATATGTTAATATTATTCAATGGACCTGAGCTAACATCTGTTATCTGTTCATAAAATGAAACTAGAACATGGCAGATTCCAGTGATTTTAGGGAAGATGTTTTCAATAGTTTAGATGTTTTTGTTCTTTTTTCTGTTCTTGGTTGTCAGAGATTTGAACCAGCAGACAATGGAATCAATTACTTATTATAAGAAGAGCAGAAAATATGGCGGATGCTTTTTTGGACACTGAACGAGTTTGGTTGATTATGATCTTTTCCTTAGTGAAGATGTTGACTGCAGCTGAAGATGTTCAACTCCAGATGAGTACAGTCATCTGAACTCATAGAAGGCAGGGCCATGCTCATGCTCAGAGAGAGAGTAGTGAGAGGAAGACAGTCTCATCTTATGTGGCAGATGGGAAGGATGCTCTAATTGGGAGGACAAGATTGGGAAGTGAATTAACCTGCGTTGGTGAGCATGATCGGATGTCTCTGGGTGAAAATGAGTGGAATCAAACATGAAGAGTTTTGACCAGTTTTTCAAGGAACTTCATGACCTTAATGGATTTTCAATTATTCCTGTAGATTATTATACAATCTATAATCTATCTACAATAGAGGTCGCTTGATGACACCTTGATTTCGCAGAATCATGGGAGTTATCTTCACTTCTACAGCCAGTGGAAAAGAATCTGCTGGGACTTGGGCAGAAATCATATTCATGATGAGCTAATGTATTAAAGATTTATTAACATTACTGTAGTATGAAGCAGGGTGAGCGGAATGAGCCTGCTGGAGAGATTACTAATGAGACACTAGCGCGACAAATGGCTCGAGAGCAGTGGAGCGTTTATTATGCCACAGTCACCACCGCTTCCGCTTGTTCCAGTCATGCGTGTGTGTGGTAACGCAGCGCTGTTTAATCATATTAGATACATTTGAGTGTGTTGAAAGTTATGTTAAAATGCTTCTCTGTGCGTTCGCTCAGCGGCTATGAAACCCTTGTTGCACACTGCATTAAGCTAGATCGATATTAGGCATGGTAAATCATGGTACTCGCGGTAAATCAAGAAAACGAGATTTAAACAATAAGACTAACTGTGTTGAGCTATATAACAATCATTTGTTTTCTGTCAATGAATGTATCTAAACAGTTGCTCACCTGTATAATAATACACACAATACACTCTAAAAAAAAAGTTTATATATGGCACCAAAAATGGTTCTTCATCGTAATCATAGAGGAACCACTTTTGGTGCTATGTAGCACCATATCTTAACATGTTCTGTATATGGTAGCGGTGCTATAAAGAACCATAGTTAGTGGCGCTATATAGCACCTTAGTCAAAGAACCGGTGAAGAACCTCTGAAGAACCGCTGAAGAACCTCTGAAGAACCGCTGAAGAACCGCTGAAGAACCGCTGAAGAACCACTGAAGCACCAAAATTGGTGCTATATAGCAATTAAAAAGGTTCCCCTATGATTACGAGCCAAGAACCATTTTTGGTGCCATATAGAAACTTTTTTTTAGAGTGTATATTAAAGCGCCTTTGGTGTTTTTCCATGGTTTCTACAAAATAAAACCAGTTATCGAGGGTAACGCGGGTATGATGTCATTGATAGGCAAGGCAAAGACACAGTCCGTGTCCTGGTTAAAACAAGTCAATAAAATATAACATTGTTTTATTGGTTTTTGGATATTTGAATCCAAAAGTCTTACATATTGTGCCTTTAATATATGTGAAGCCATTTACACTGATTCTACACTCAAAAGACAAATAGTGCTGTATGGCACTAAAAGTGGTTTGTTGTAATCATAGGGGAACCACTTTTGGTGCTATATAGCACCATATCTTAACATGTGGACTAAACTGCACAATTCCTATGGATTAGTTTTATAATCTCTTTATGAACTTTTTGAAGCATCAAAGTGGTAGTTGTGTAGCTGCCAATGGAGGGACAGAAAGCACTCAGATTTCATCAAAAAGATCTTCATTTGTGTTCCGAGGATGAACGAAAGTTAAGGGTTTGGAACAAAATGAGGGTGAGTAACTAATGACAGAATTACTTTTTGTATGGTAGCGGTGCTATAAAGCACCTCAGCCAAAGAACCGATAAAGAAACCACCGAATAACCACTGAAGCACCAAGATTGGTGCTATACAGCACTTAAAAAGGTTCCCATATGATTACGAGCCAAGAACCACTTTTAGTCACATTTAGCACCTTTTTTTTTAGAGTGTAAGCTATGAGACCTATTTCTAGTGGACAACATTAATATTACAGCCTTCAACTGATTTTTTAGAAATAAGCATAGAACAGGCTGATTTCAGCCTTTCAATCAATGTATTCTCAGATTTTATATCTTTGCTCATGCTGCATGACCTCCTGCTCAACCTTGTTTTTGTACTGTTGCTTCATATGTCAGATGGCTCATTTCAAGTTTTTGTTGAACAGTTTTTGTTTCCGCTGCAGATCCTGTTTAAACACTCTTACTTTTCATTGAGGATGCTCTGGGCTGCTTTGGGTTTGTTGTTGGCAATCTGTTTTGTGGATATTATTGAGTCTACACAGAATGTTATGTTATTGTTGATGGTGGGAACCTGATCATCCAGGTTGGAGCTTGTCTTGAGGGACAAATCCCAGGTGGTACACAGTCAAATCAGTGTTTGTCAGCTGCTTACATCACCACCTTTACCCTAAAACACTAACATTTATACATCAACAGCGAATCTTACACCTGCATTATTCAGCTAAAAGATTACCATAGGAGGAAGCTACATGTGTTCTGTTCATGGTCAAACTCAAGGCCTGAACAGCTTAACAGAGAGAAATACATACACACACTGACTGCAACTTGAGCATGTTGACAGATGAACATGACCAGAGGGAATTCAAAAAATATTTTAAATCTTGCAGCTTTTTTCTTACCACATTTCTAGTAGAGAAAATGGTTTATTTTGTGGAAATACAAAATGCTGCCTGTGCGTCAAACCGAGAGGATTAGCAGTTGTTACTGGTGGGATTGTAAAAGAACTAAAGCAAAAGCAAATGTCATAAATGAAACTATAATAACTTGGAAAGAGAGAAAAAAACTAACAAACATGACTCATCAAAATGAATGGCTTTGTAGAATGTCACAAATAAAAAATAAAAAAAAACAAGTTCTGGACATTGAAAAATTGTTAAGAAAGAACAAAATGTGCAAGATAAAATTTGAATGTGTTTCTTTTAGAACTAGGGCAGAACAACATGAACTTCATGACAAGGACTTCGGTTGATCGCTGCAAAAGGTACATTTGCCAGACAGTTGATCACCTGAAAACGATTCTGAGAGAACGCGAAGCTGGGGAGCACATAAATCCACTCTTGTTTTGAGTTATAGAGCCTCTGGTGACTAATAACTAAAATGTTAGCCTGAGCAATCACAAAGAGCATAGGATTCATGTGGTGTATGATGGGAGCTTCAAAAAGGATTAAAATCTGTTCATTTATATTATATTTGACAAGTGTAAGGTATAAAGAAAAATGGTCACAGTTTATCCAAGCAGATCTCAGTGCCCATTGACTACCATAGTAGGAAAAGAAGATCTGCTTGGTTACAAACATTCTTCCAAATATCTTCCTTTGTGTACAGCAGAGCAAAGACATTTATAAAGGTTTGGAACCACTTGAGGGTGAGTAAATGATGACAGAATTTTTGGGTGAACTGTCCCTTTAAGTTCTAAGTTCTAAATCTGTGTTCAAATCTGAAACAGACAGATTTAATGACCCAAAACAGCACAGAATGTCTGGCGGGTTCCTTATTTATTTGTCTGCAGCATTAGATAAATGCTGTGTATTTGTACGTGTAATATTACATACGGTAATGAGGAATGTGTCAAAGATCTAGAACTAAATATCTAGTGGCGTTACAATACAGCTGAGAAAACATCATTTGAACATTCATTCTGTCTGAAAGCTATCAGGCAGTAAGTAGCTATTAAGTAGCTATTAAGGTGATTAGGGAGCAAGTATAACTGTCATGAATTAATTTTAAATTATATAATTATTTTTGTAGATTATTATACACTCTGCCACCTATTATGTAAGCTTTTTTGTTTTTGTTTGGTATAACACAGAACCAGCACACTTTGCTGTTGACACATGCCTTGCTGAACTGCAGTTTGTATAGCTGTTTCTGTCTAAGGTGTGGGAAGACTAATGAAGCCCAAGAAAACATTTCCACAATCACAGTATTAGGTATAAAGTGTTATAAAAACAATACCAGCTGTCAACACTTCATTATCACCAGGGTCAAAATAAGACGTTTCAGACTTGCACACCCGAGGTTCAACCACCAATGTGAAAGGGCCTGGAGTATTCACCATGCCAGGCCTAACATGTGTCGAGTTCCACCCACAAGATGGAAGTTTTCATTTTTCCAGCTTCCTCCTATTTGCACGTAACACCAACGGCTGTTTGTACACTCCATCTTTGAATGGACAGGCTCATGAGTCCAGATGTTTCCAGATCTTGCATGCAGGTGCACTTTTCTGGCCAATAATTCTTTGTTTTGCGTTTCCACATTGGAATAAAAATTGTAGCTGGCTCTTTAAATTACAGCTTTTTAAAACAAGCAGAAGGATCTTCCAACTGGTTGCATCGATTGATTGAACAAACATGCAACCCTTATTGTAAGATACCCTTACAAAAAATACAAGTACACTTCACGTTCAAGTATACCGATACTTAAATAAAAAAGTTCAAATACATTTTTATGTATACTATTTGTAGTAAGTATACTAATATCAATGTCCTAGTAGTATACTTGTAAGTGTACTGTTTCAATTGGGACTAAATTGGCCCACCTTTTAGAGTATAAAAGTATTTTTAAGTACTTTAAGTGTAACAGTAGTAAACTTTGAGCACACAACTAGTTCACAGCTTAAAGTTTTTCCTTTGTACTGCAACTATACTAAGTGAACAATAGTACACTTTAAGTTTACTAGTTTAATACTTGTAGCAACTTTTTTTGTGTGAAAGTACACTGATGTATACTCTCAGCAAACTAGTAGTTTTATACTGCAAGGATACTTGTAAGTTTTCTTTAAGAACACAATATGTGACCCTGGACCACAAAACCAGTCATAAGTCGCACAGGTTTATTTGTGGCAATAGCCAACAATACACCGTATGGGTGAAAATTATCGATTTTTCTTTTATGCCAAAAATCATTAGGATGTAACGATCATGTTCCATGAAGATATTTTGTAAATTTCCTGCCGTAAATATATCAAAAATGTATTATTAGTAATAATATGCATTGCTAAGAACTTAATTTGGACAAATTTAAAGGGATAGTTCACCCAAAAATTTAAATTCTGTCATCATTTACTCACCCTCAAGTTGTTCCAAACCTGTATGAGTTTCTTTGTTCTGCTGAACACAAAAGAAGATATTTTGAAGAATGTTTGTAACAAAGCAGAGAGAGCAACCATTGACTACCATAGTATTTTTTTCCCTACTATGGTAGTCAATGGCTGCTCTACATTTACATTTACATTTATGCATTTGGCAGACGCTTTTATCCAAAGCGACTTACATTGCATTCAAGGTACACATTTTACATGTTGTCAATTCTTGCTTTCCCTGGGAATCGAACCCATGACCTTGGCGTTGCTAGCGACCATGCTCTACTGTTTGAGCTATAGGAAAGCCTCTATCTGCTTGGTTACAAACATTCTTCAAAATATCTTCTTTTGTGTTCAGCAGAACAAAGAAACTCATACAGGCTTGGAACAACTTGCACTTTAAGTATACTAATATGTTCCTTTTTAGGCATTAATAAAAAAAAAAAAATACCTTTAATTTAATATATATTTTTTAACTGTACTTTAACTTTCCTTTTTTTTTGCCAGTCAGCATTTTTGATAATTTCACTTTCATTGCCAACAGAATATTTTGTTGTATAAATATCTGAACATACAATATATGTATGGTACTGTATGTATGTATGAATGTAAAAAAAAAAAAAAAAAAAAAAAGAGAGCCTCTGCTTTTTTATTTTATTAATTTATTCTAGTTCCATTCTTTTTATCAACCCTTGAATGTGGGTAAGTTTTATATATAAAAATGAAAAAAAATGTTTGTGAGAATCAGAATTTAATCCGTTCATCATATAAAGCGATCAAGTCTCTTCAGAAAATGTTTAAATTCACATGGATTCATTTTACAATTTCTTTATGAACTTTTTGAAGCGTCAAAGTCTCAGTTACGTAGCTGTGAATGGAGGGACAGAAATCTCTCAGATTTCATCAAAAAGATTCATGTTCCCAAGATGAACGAAAGTCTTACGGGTTTGGAATGGCATGAGGGTGAGTAATTAATGACAGAATTTTCATTTTGGGTGAACAAACCCTTTAAGGGTTGTGGTTGTGAGTTGCCGTCTCCACATTTTTGTTTCGGCTCACAATATGAGCAATGTAGTTGAATATGAATTTAATGGCTTGGTTCTTCAGAGACATGCATAAAGCACCATTTCTTAGTCATTTATGTGGTTGTGTTGATGTCTGTGCGAGTATGTGTGTGCATGAGCGTGTGTTACATCTCGGCAAGGTGGTGAAAGGAACCCTGTGGTACTTCATAGCACAGTTACCTTTTTTCAATTAGAAATAAGATTGGCCTGGGAGTCATGAGATTAAAATCTGCCCCAGACATAACACCCGGCTTTCAGATTTACCTCGGAGAGATTCTGCAGAATGTGCGCCATTGACGCCCGCCTATTGTCGTAATGTTGGACCATCGCCGGCACTCTGTACCAAAGGTCAGAGCGTCTGTTCTTCGAGCTGTCATCGCCCACACAAATAAGTCTCCTTGCAAATTTTGAACCAATAGCACACTCATATGGTTCCATTAAACAACATCAATACTTGACGGATCTGAACTCTTAAGAACTCTTCTTGCATTAAGCACAGCTGAGGAATCACTTTGTTCATGGCTGGTTTATATAATCAGACGCTAATCAATGTTTCTTGGTGGCCCAAGCATTCGCTCCTGGAGGGCTTTCCGTATGGCCCAAAAAAAGATCTTTCAGAGGAGGCAGCGCTCCATGACATCCTTATGTGAGGGGAAGTTTATCACGTACATGCCAAAAGAATTAGCGACGCTTACACAAAGGGTTCATCCGCTCGTGTTACGACCCATTAAACTTAATGGGGCAAAAAATGTATTTCAATAAACACATCTATAGGCTGTGTTTTTAGCACAAAACGAAAGAAACAAAGATCAAACCACCATGAATCCAAACATCTCATTATATGGCAAAATTTCTATACACACCAGAACTCTCCCCTTCCAAGGAAAACATTCAAAGGGTGCCTATATTTGTGTAAAGAGCGTGCCCATGTAAAACACGGCTTCTCGTAAGAATTGTACATCTCTTTTCAGTTGGCTGGGCACACATGGCGCAATGTGTACACGAGTTACTCTGGAACTTTTCGACTGTTTCCATAGTGACTCATTCATGTGGGTCTGCTTGAGCATTCCATCTCCTCATGACAGAAACCACTCTGGTCTCCACAGCCCATCCTCTGTTCCAGAACATTCTCTCTTTCAGATCGACTCGGGACACACAAAATCACAAGCAAATTAGAGTCGAGCCAGAGAGGGAAAACAGGCAGCTAAATGGCACTTCCTGCAATTTCGAGATTCGGGCAATTTGACTCTGTCGGGTGGTTTGTAATTGTTTTCTACATGTATAAAAATGTGTAAAATGCAGAAATGGCTCCGTCTGTTTGGAAAAGAAATAAATGAACGAAAAAGCTTTATTGTGATTCTTCAAATGAGCATACCGAAATATGACTAGGCCTCCACCCAGACTTCCACCGCTGAGAGTATGTGCATTTATTGCAGTGAAAGACTGGGCTGTTAAGAGGCATATAACCTCATTGGCTTTCAATACGGGTCGAAAGGGTGGGGTCTGGTCCTGGACCTGGTTTATTACACAATAAAGAACTCAAAACATACTTGACTGCCCGATTGGAACAACTAGCTTTGACGTGGGGGAGTATTCATGTCGAGCAGACTAGTTATGACATCACCAGTGGGCCACGTTCAGGTGATGGAGTGCTGTGTCATGCTTTGTTTGGTTTTCCAACAGAAGCCATATTAATTAAAACAGAGACTTTGAGAAAAACATGTCAGGAGGACAATTATGTATTCACGAAATGTCATTCGTTGGAAAACTCAGTAAGTAGTAATTAGTTTGGAACATGCTCGGTTTGATTTTATAGAACTGTCCAGTCCGCAATGTCAATATACAAATGAACCGCATGCATTTTCATACATTAATGCAGCTTTGTGAGGATCTGAGTGAGGTAAGTGCGTCCTGTCACTCTAACGGCAAAAATAAGTAGAACTACACTAAGCACACACATTGTATCATGGTTACCAAATGTACTTTTGTTTATCTTGATACGTTTTTCAGGTTTTTATGTGTAAAACGCTGTTACTTACTAGAATATGACGCAGTGATATGCAACTTTAAATGTTTTTGGACACTTAAAGGAATAGTTCAACCAAAAATGAAGATTACCCCGTTATTTTCTCAGGTGCATCCTGTGTATATGACTTTCTTCTTTCAGACGAATGCAATTGGAGATATATTAAATAATGTTTTGGCTCTTCCAAGCTTTGTAATGGCAATTAATAGAGGATTAGATTTTGAAGGCCAAAAAAGTGCATGCATCCATCATAAAATACAGGTGCTGGTCATATAATTAGAATATCATCAAAAAGTAGATTTACTGAATTTGGGATTTTCCTTAATTGTCAGTTATAATCATCAAAATTAAAAGAAATAAACATTTGAAATATATCAGTCTGCGTGTAATGAATGAATATAATATACAAGTTTCACTTTTTGAATGGAATTAGTGAAATAAATCTACTTTTTGATGATATTCTAATTATATGACCAGCACCTGTATATCCACAGAGCCTTCTGAAATGATGCGTTTGTGTTAGAAAAATATCCATATTTAAAACTAAAAAAAATAAAAATAACTAGCCTCCGCCAGATGGCCTACGCAAATCGACTTATGGCAAAAGATTAACCCCTGACGTGAATAACGAAAGCTTTGACGCCTCTCATGGTTCAAACAAATAGGGCTGGGCAACAAACTCAAGCTCCTCCAACATTTCTCTTTAAAAAATCTTGTCTTAGACTTCTAATTTGTGACCAGTGTTTTGTTGTGCTCTATCCTCTGCCCTTCCGCGTTCGTCAATACGTCATGCGTCAATTGATAAATCGATGTGTATGGCTGTCTGTTGGAAGCTACAGTATTTTTTTGGGGGTTATAAAGTTTTTAATATGGATATTTTACTTACACAAACACATCGCTTTGCTTCAGAAGGCCTTTATTAACACCCGGGAGCCATTTCTTTAAAATAAATGCTGTTTTGTAAAATAACGCAGTGACATTCGTTCATTTTTAAGTGTCCAAATACTTTAAGCCATTGTACACAATCACATATGACCTTATGTAAAAATTGGCATATTTCTAAAATTAAGCGATTAAATTTGAATAATCCCCAATAAATCCACTCCAGAAATTGAAAATCAATGTGATCTAATCTATTAGTGTGAGGATACTATTGAAAAGAGAACCTTTCAAGTACCGTTTAAGGCATTGGCAACAGGTCAAGGTTGCTGAGTGAGGCTGAGGAGTTATGCTCTCTATGTGTCCCAGATGTGTTTGATTCAGATCAGCATATAGTAGCAGTCATGGGAAAGTGGAAGTAGTACATTTTACATGTTATAAATATGGTGATGTATGCAAGGTAATCCTTTAAAAACGAATTTAAATAGGACAAATTCAATAAGATACAAACAAATGTTTGAGAACTAATAGGAAAAGTTTTTGACATGTGGCGTTCCTCAAGGATCTAATAACATCTTTTCTTGACATCTGCATGAGAATTACCTCAGACAAGAGGGTTTGTTGCATTTCCATCTCGGATCCTTTGATTTACTGTCTTGTGACCTTTACTGGAAACCGTATGCATGCTGCTGTTCCTGCAAGCCAGGGAAGATCATCCATTCGTGTGTCATCTCCTTTGTGCTCCAGAAGAGCTGTGGGAGACTTGGACACCATGCGACGGGCTGTGATGGCTCTCCAGCATCGGGTCGGTTCTCCGTGCTCCAGGGCATGTTGATATTCCCACAAGGTGTGTTTTTGAAACGCACTCGGTCTTGCCCTGCTCCGTTTCCCTCCTTTGACCTTCATCGTCTTGCTGCCAATCCTTTCACCCTGGCAAGGCTTGAAAGTGGGGGATACAGTGGAAGAAAGTGAGAAGGAAAAAAGACGGAAGAATGGATGAGGGGGATTCAATAATAGTGAGCCAGCAGCAGGCCATCCGCAGGATTTTATTGTTTCAGCGTGCCATTCAGCATTTGTTTCTGATATAGGGCACATGGTTGCATTTAGAGGGTTTAAATGAGATTGGTGTGTACTGTCTCGTTTCCAGCATACGTAACTTTTGCTACTTGTACTTGAACTGTCTTAATAAAATTCTTAAAGCGACAGTTCACCCCAAACTGAAAACGTCTGTCATGATTTTCTGCTCAAACCTCCATGACTTTCTTCTGTGGAACACAAAAAGGGATGTTATGAAGAATGTTCACTCTGCTCCATTCCATATAATAAAAGTGGATGTAGACCAAGGACCGTCAAGCCAAAGGGGCATAAATGCATCATAAAAGTAGTTCATACAAATAATGCCCTATATTTCAAATCTTCTAACCACAAAACTACGAAATTTAAACCATAATTTAGTGAAATAATCTCAGCCTTCGTCACCATTCACTTTCATTGTAAGCAAAAGAGCAGCTTGGACGTTCTGCTAAATATCTATTTTTAATTCTATGGGGGGAAAAAAGTCATAAAGGTTTATAAAACACATGAATTTGAATAAACTACAAAGTGACATTTCTGAGTGAGTTGTTCTATGAAATGAACTTTCACCCTCACTTTCTAAATGCATGTTATAAATCTTATTGCGAACAATCTGTGCATTTCTTCCATTTCTTAAAAATGTTTTGACCTCGTAACGTTTAATCAAAACCACCGTTGCAAACTCAAGTTCATTTGCCTCAACTTAAACTCAAAACCCAAGTTTCCACTGAATTCTTTCAAAATAATGTTACTCTTGGATGTACATCACAATATGGAAGAAAAGACATGCCACTACTTCCGTTTTGTCGCTACTTTAAAAATATAGGCAAGGAACGAAGCGGGCCTGAGGCAGACCTTAAACAAATTGCATATGATTGGATAAAAGAACAAGCTTCCTTTCTTTCGTTTGTTGCAGTTTACCTGCCTTTAGACATGGGGGAAGAGAAGAAATAAAAATAGCTTGGAAAAAAATCAATCCCTTATGGTGGAGCTTCTTGGAATTCTTTTGTGCCTTCTCCAGTGTCGGCCTGGTATGGTGGCCATGCTGACATCAGCAGCTCATACAGATGAAGATGAACATATAAAGAGGACGAAGAGGAGGTCATCTCGTTGTCTGGAGACCATCCTTCTTCTCAGGCTGAGATTCAAATTGGTTAAAGATGACTGTGATGGTTAATAAATACGGACACATCACTTTGTTTACGGATGCGTGGCCAAGGAGACATCCTGCATTGTTAAGAAAGGAGAAAGAAGGGGCTAGAGAAATTCCTGAGAGCATATGGAAGAGTGATACAAGTTTTCACGCAGTACACAATCCCAGCTGTATATCCCCATGATACAGGGGTCTAATACTGCCAAATGATTTAAATCGAATGTCTGAGCGAAACCATTTCCTCTTCACTTGCTTTCCAATATACACAATATACACATAATGCATACATTGTATGCATAATCTAGCGAGAGGGGATGAGGGATTCAGCCTGACAGGGCTCTGCATACGTTTCCCACTGTTTTTCTTGTAAATGTCCCTGAATCAAGAGCGAGTGGATAAAGAATTTATTCACAAAATAATTTCCCAGCCCCAGAGATTCAAAAACAAGCAGTTGGTGGACCCCGTGAGCCATCAAATACCGAATTGAAGAGAAACACTGAAAAATCCATGAGAATGGAAAGAGAAAACAAGGTCACAGACCACAATGCTCACAGCTACCTCTAGTGGCTCGATGTAATAAAACAATACACTAACACAATGAACACATTATTCGACACATCGATGTGAATAAAATCACATGGAAGCTGAAAAGGACTAAAGTTTATAAATCCATATCCATATGCTAGCCGATGGGAAGTAATAGAAGAAGTAGTAGCAAACTTCTTTCCATTTTTGATCGTCGAGGTGTGGAATTCTGGAAAAAGAAGCCCGGATCATGACGTAAGGTGATTAACAGGTGTCAGGAGCGGACTTTGAGTTGCCATGGAGGAATGAATGCCTCGAGGCAGACAACCTTCCCCTCCCCACCAGTCCACACGGCCCTGAACCCCTCGGCTACACCATTAAAACGCACTGGCTCCCAAAACAGCCCTGTCCTGCACACGCACTAGTGAACCTCCAGGCCCTGATTGCTTCCACGTTGCTTGAGTAAACATCTGAGACGAATTAGGCCCTTGTTATTGTTGTTTAACTCTAACCACATCGTGCTGCTGCGCAGGAGGAATAACAGTCCCACAATGCAGGGGCCAGTACACGACAAGTCGAGGACGGTGATGGAGGCCACCGTGACACTTCATTACATACGTGTGGAGGGACCTGCTACAGGCTCAGCACACACAGGTCCCATTATCTACATACCTAGACCTCTACCAGACTCCCCTTAACACCATTGGACCTTTCTATAAAACATGCGTCTCCCAAGACTACGGCTCTGTTCTTGTCGAACATGGGGCCCTTTCTTCAAATGTTGGTTTTAGATTAGCCATCTAAAGTTGTTTTCAACATGAAAACAGCAGTGTGATATGGTTTGCACAAATGCACGTTTTATCACAACTTTGCGTAAATATTAGTTTGTCAAAGGCCTATTGAGTAGAAGAATGAAAAATGAGGGGCTGAGCCAAGGTTGTTCATAGTTGATGATTTATTCAATCTGATTATGATACAGGGCTAAATAAATTAAACCTTCTGTGCCTTACGTCCGAGTTAAATGCAATAAGAAAAACAAAGAATGCACTAGAGACAAATACAAAAAGAGACTTGAGAAAGTACTTTCCTGAAATAAAAAACATGGACCGGGTGGAAAGAACATGCCATCCTTGTTGACACGTCGAGAGACGGTCAACTCTCATCGTCTTCCCTTGACCAGAAGTTTTTGATTCCCGACACAAAAAAAGTCTCTCGAGTCAAAGGTTAGTGTCTCTCAGCTTCATTCATCCCCAGCTGGCATGTTCTCCTCGATCCTTTTAATGAACTTCATGCGAATTTCTGTCACATTGTCACCTCTTAGCGTGTCTTGAGCAAATCGCACATCCACCGCCATTTGAACCTGCAGGAGTAGAAAAATGACCGCAGTGTGAATGGCAATTGAGGGCTATCAGAATACATCAATTCATCTCTCACAAACTTGCTCACCATTTCAAGAGCTCCTCTCAGCACTCCACAGAGCAGGCTTGAGTAGACCAGATTATTGTGGTTGTCAGGAAGCTCGACAAAGTCCACCAGTGGGTTGCTTTCGAGGATAAGTGAGAACTCATCTCCAGCAGGACTCCAGTTGGTCACGCTGGGGGTGATACCCAAGTACATCTTGAAGGCTACCTGTTAATGTGAAGACAAAAAAGCCCTTCAGTCTTCATGTTAACTCGCTTCCCTACATCCATGATGTCAAGGCCACATTTAAGTGATTTTGCAGAGCTGCCACATTCTTTTTAGGTGCTGTATTCACACTCTGAATTGACTTGAAGGGCTTTTGCACAACTGCACAGCATGGGTTTAAGGAGACGGTTTTAACCCTTTGAATGTAATTAAATGGAAGAAAATCTGAATTATATATCATAATGTGTTATTACCATAATTATTATATGGTTGAATAATATATACTAGAGATGCATTTTGGTTATATAGGTAACACTTTACAATAAGGTTTCATTAATTAACATTAGTTAAAGGTGCACTGTATAACTTTTCAATCCACTAGAGGTCACCTTTTCAAAAGAAATGCGTTGTTTGATGATGCCACGTTTGAACGCAGAATCTTGGGACATGTGGTCTTCAGGTGGAATGTTTTTTTTTGGTTACTATGTTCATCACCATAGTAACTTACTTGCACTACACGGCTAACCTGCTCTGGGGCAGGTTTTATTCTGGGTTAGAGATCGCAAACCCAAACTGGACCAATCAGCTGCAAGTAAAGATGCAATAAAGCCACACCCCCTGTATCTCTTGTTCCAAATTAAATGGTAACTAAACCCTAAACCAACTTTTTTTAGTTAATGATCTGCAAGACTGGGGCTTTATTAATGCTGTTCATTGATTTGAGGAAATGTTTTGACATTTGGGTATAAAGTGTTGTAATTCTATAATATATGGTGAAAAACCGTCTAAGTACTGCCCTCTTAAGGTTGAACGGTGGCTACTGCAGTTGAATTTTCCTATTGGATGTTGTGGGTCATCGTGACATAGGATGGTTCTTCCAACGGCTCACTACCCACGCCCCTGGCACGAGCTCACCACGCCATCAGAAATGTTTTCCCCAATCACATGATGAGAACGGCTTCACTCCAGTATGAACTGTCATATTACATGAAGTAGAAACATTATGAATGAAACTTACTTAACTAATTTGAATGAAAATACATTGTATGTATATCAGATATCTAATCTATTTTTAGTGGCATTCAGTATAAGGATTTGACTGTTCATAGATTAGGTCAGTTCTCTTGCGCTGCAGCTTCACTAGCATCGTCGGCATTGGGACTTAACGCAGTTTGAGCCAGCGGCTCGCATTGATAAGGCTCTGGGTCTGTGTCTACAGACAATTCACCCTCCTCCACTTCAGGTGAAGGTGGGGGAGAATGACCGCTCTGTTGCAAAGCTACTGACGTCATTCCAGTCATTCTCCATCTTTGCGACTCGCGAGTCAGACAGCTGTCAATCAATCCGTCACTGCGGGTCTCAGGCACTCACACCCTCCGCTCAGTCCCGCCCTCGGTTCGTCCCCTCTGTCTCCGCTGGGCTCTGCCCACTTTTCCAGCATTTTTCAAAAATTGCCAGTGGGTGGAGTTAAGCTCTGAGCTGGGGTTTAGTTACCCTTTAAAGCAGTTTACAGTGAAAATAATTGAGACAAAATTGCTCATCTTTTGGTGCTAATTATTTATTATATTTATATTATATGAATTATAATTACTTTTAATTCATATAATATATTCATATAATTATTATATTAATTGACAAGTAGCCAAATATTAATATACATATAATACATGCATTCATCAATTCTTTTAAACAACGTGTATGCATTTGAGCTCTTTGAGAACCTATAATACTGGAGAAATTATTAGGCATATTTCTTTGATTCACAATCACATCATGCATTAATATAGTCAGATATTCTTTCAGCTGCCTTCTCAAACTTTCGATGCAGCATCAGTGTTTATTCCTGCTTTGTAAACGCATTTAATGTCAGGATAATTTTCAAAACGATCTCTCAATCTTCAGAAGGGAAGTGAATTGCTTGCAGTGCTTTACAACTATAGGACAGGAATTGCTTCAAAACCAACAACATGTTTATTAGATCTAATACCAAATAAACTACTGAAAGAGTTGTTACCTGTAGCAGAAGAGCCTCTTCTCAATATTATTAATTCATCTTTAACTCTAGGTTAGGGATGAAACGGTATGGAAATTTAACATCACGATTATAGTGACCCAAATGATCACGGTTATCAATATTATCACGGTTTTGTTCAAGTTTTATATTTGAAAATCAACAAACAAACTAAAGCAGCTCTATGCACTTTTTTAAGCAAGATTCTGTGGGATTTCCTTCCTTATAATGGCCGTCGTCAATAGCAACGCATAAATAATAATAATTTCTCGTAAATATAATCTCTAGTATTATCTCTGTAAATATATTCTCAAGTAATATTCTCATCAGTGTTCAGCAATGATGAATTTAAATCTACCATGTTTTGTGTAAGAGCCCAAACAGTATCCTAGAGAAATAATGCATATCCATATTTTCAAATGATTTGACAGTTTATTTAATTAAATATCAAAATGTGTGCATCATACCTGACACCTAGATGAACACTTTACAGTCAGTTTTATGACTGTCATTCTCTTCAAATGCTATTGAAGTCAGAAACGCGTATAACGTTACCAATGCTGTGTGTAACTTTAGAGACGGTCCCTAAATTCACAAACTTTATGCCAGTCATATCAGATGCGCTGTAGCTCTGCTGTGTTTTTTAAAACTATTTTCGCTGCTGAAATAGAACAGAAACGGTCAACCACTGTATGATGAATGAATCTCTTGCGTACATCGCACGTTTATCTCTGCTTTGAGTTCAGATTTCAGTGAGAGCGGCGCGCGCTCTGAACAAAATTCTGGATAATCTGAACGCCTCTGATTACGAGACATTGCATTCATAAACGCAATATAAACACGTGTGAGTGGTTATAATGCGCAACGCGATTATAACAGACGGCTTTTGAGAAGACTATAATAAGTTCAACAGCCAGAGTGGCTAGTGTGCAGCCGAAATAACGTTACACCCGCAAACGGCGGTTGTTAATGGCAAGCCCTGATTATTAGGCTATCCCTTAAATGTCACCCTAGTTTTGTCTGAATTTGTTCGTTCGCTTCACGTTATTATTTCCCAGACGTAGTTTTGGTATTGAGGTCAAAGTCCACTTGCCTTGCGTTCGTAGTTTTGAAGTGTTCCCCCTATTACAGCGACTTTCTTCTGGCATGTTCTGCAGACAGGGTGACCATCTTCGATTAAGTTTCCCTCAGGACTTTTGAAAAAGCCAAAATATGACAACGCCTCAGATTCGGTCCTTTTAGAAATCTGAAAAATCTCGCGGCGCTGTCACTGCCTTCTGCCATTTCTTCTCATTCAGAAAACAGCGGTGCGCCGCGCCAGACTGACGCTGACTGGACAAGATTTACCGCGAGTTTTAAAATCGTGATAATCACGCGCGGTTTTAATGATAATTAAATTTTATACGATATTACTAACCGTCACTAAATTTTATCGTGGTTTATCGTGAAACCGGTAATCGTTTCATCCCTACTCTAGGTCATGTCCCAAGACCATTCAAGATGGCAGTTATTAAACCTCTCATTAAGAAACCACAACTAGATCCAAATTAATTGGCAAATTACAGACCTATTTCAAATCTTCCATTTCTGTCTAAAATACTAGAAAAACTTGTGTCCGCTCAATTATGCTCTTACTTACAAGCAGTGTTAATTTCGTTGACGACCTTTTTTCACTGACGAAAACGAGACAATAACTAAATAAAAACTAGTGTTTGATGACAAAAACGTACTGTCATTTTCGTCAACAAATAAAAACGAGACGAAAATGTTAGGGAGGGACGATTAGGAAAGAGATCCAGTCAGAACTGATATCCTGTGTAACAGATGCGCACATTTGATTTGAACGTGCTGATCTAACCGCTGGAAAACACGGCGCTGTTGCACGCTCTACAGGCTCACTCACGCATCCCCAATCCAGCGCTCCAGTGCGGCTCACAATCAATGAATTGCGCACGTTTATGCCAGGCAATTGCTTATGAACTAATGCTGATAAATAATGACAATGTTTACTTTACCATGTTTATGTAGTAATATGTTTTAGACTGTTGTAACAACGCATATTTTAGCTCCCTCATCTGAACTTCAATACTGCAATAGTAAGGGGCAGACATTTCAAAATAAGAGTCAATGTGTGTTTCGAGCTTGTTTATAATTAAAAGTCAAGCATTATATATTCGTGTTTGCTTACACAATAAACTATATTTAATTTAATTCTCATTTAATTCATAGTCAGGAGGAAAGACCAGTATTTGACACATATTCAATAAAGTATCAGGGTTATAATAGTTAACTAAAATCATTAAACAAATCTGCATTACTTGCAATTAAATAAATGTTAACTGAAATTAAAAAATAAATAAACAAACTGATATGGCCTACTAACTAAAACAGAAAAACAAAGTTATAAAAACTATATAGATGTTTTTAAAAAACAAACAAAAAAGTGAATTGAGCTCTCTTTTGTGTATTTTTAATGTCAAAAACAAAATTATGTCAAAATGTCAGTTCAAGTGACAGTCGGTTATGTAATGCTTAAATACTTAATGTATTACAATTTAACTAAACTCTTTCGATTTTAGGAGACTAAAACTACTGTAGATTTAGTCGACTAAAACTAAAAACAATTCAGGTGACTAAAATATGACTAAAACTAAATGGCATTTTAGTCAAAAGACTATGACTAAAATTAAATCAAAATATGCTGTCAAAATTAACACTGCTTAAAAGAAAACGATATCTATGAAAATTTTCAGTCTGGATTCAGAGCCCATCATAGCACAGAACCTGCGCTCGTTAAAATCACAAATGACTTACTCTTAGCTGCTGACCAAGGCTGTATCTCAATACTAGTTTTACTTGATCTTAGTGCAGCATTCGACACCATAGATCATAAAATACTATTAGTCTACAAAATTACACTGGTATTCAGGGACAGGCATTAAAGTGGTTTAGATCATATCTATCAGAACGTTACCAATTTGTCTATTTAAACAGGGAACAATCTAAGATAACGTCGGTAAATTATGGAGTGTAGCAAGTATCTGTGTTAGGCCCTCTGTTATTCTCAATATATATGCTGCCACTTGGTAATATTATAAGAAAACATGAAATCAGTTTCCACTGTTATGCAGATGATACTCAGTTATACATTTCAGCACGACCAGATGAAATCTCTAAATTATCCAAGCTAACAGAGTGTGTTAAAGACATAAAATATTGGATGACCTGTAATGTTCTCCTACTAAATTCAGATAAGACTGAGGTATTACTTATTGGACCAAAAACTGGTACACAGAATCTCTTAAATTATAACTTACATTTTGAAGGATGTACTGTTACTTCATCTGCTACAGTAAAATACCTGGGTGTTAAATTAGACAGCAACTTGTCTTTTGAAAATCTTATTTCAAATACTACAAAAACAGCCTTCTTCCACCTCAAAAACATCACTAAGCTACGAAACATGCTATCTGTCTCTGATGCAGAAAAGTTAGTTCATGCATTTATGACCTCTAGACTAGATTACTGTAATGCACTACTAGCTGGCTGTCCTGCCTCCTCAATAAACAAGCTACAATTAGTCCAAAATGCAGCTGCTAGAGTTCTTACTAGGTCAAGAAAATATGATCACATAACACCAATTCTAACATCTCTACACTGGTTACCTGTTAAGTTTCGTATCAATTATAAAGTATTGCTACTGACCTATAAAGCCCTAAATGGTTTAGCTCCTGTGTATTTAACTGATCTTCTAATCGCCTTATTACCCATCACAATCTTTAAGATCACTAAACTCTGGGCTTCTGGTAATACCGAGGATATCTAAGTCAACTAAAGGAGGAAGAATGTTTTCATATTTGGCACCTAAACTATGGAATAGCCTTCCTAATAATGTTCAGGGCTCAGACTCAATCCTCCAGTTTAAATCTAGATTAATGACGCATCTCTTTAGCCAGGCATTCACATGATGGATGCATCTCCTAACCTTGTACTCTATAGTTATATCAATGCACATCAAGTGAAGCGCTGTAACGTTACTTCAGCTACATCGTTTTGAGAAGCGTTTGAGCAGTAATCCTGGATTTATTCTCCTCATGCAAAGCTGTTCATTTATGAAAGCAAAGGACTCTGCCGCTGATTGTAAGGTCAGTTCATTCTGTTAGTATCTGTGAATATTAAATGCAAAAAGACCGTTTAAATATTAATCCTGTTGCAACATTAAATGTCATACACGCAAGATTGTTTAGACAAGATTTATTTGGCTGGTTTTGGACAGATTATGTGTTTATTGTAAAAGAGCCTAGTGTCACATCAATAAAGCTTTTATTCGCAAATGTCTGCTCATATGCTGTAAATATAGTACCAGTCAAACGTATTTTGCTTCATATTGATGTTGATGTTTTAAATATTAAAAAGAGAAACCAAAAAAAAAATGTCTTTAACTTAAACTAAAATTTAAATGAAAATATAAAAATAAAAGATAATGCAAAATATTAAATATGTATAATAGTACATAAAATAATACTAAATTCTTGGAGCATTTAAAACAATTATTTTTTTAATAATTAATACATAGATAACTTTAATACAGGCCATTAAATGATAACAATTATAGGATTATTGTATTGAACAGTATTTTAAATATCCTGCATCCCTTGATTACATCCCTAGAGTATCAGTGCAAAAAAGCTTCACATTATTCAACACCTAAGGAAAAAAAATCTCTGATTCTAAATTATGTGAGGATGAGCCCCATTTGAAGCTGAAATACACACACACCCACACACACCCACACACACACACACCCACACACACACACCCACACACACACACACACCCACACACACACACACACACACCCACACACACCCACACACACCCACACACACACACACACACACACACACACACACACACACACACACACACACACACACACACACACACACACACACACACACACACACACACACACACACACACACACACACACACACACACACACACACACACACACACACACACACACACACACACACACACACACACACACACACGTCAGCGCACATCATTTGAATTCTATTAATTCTCTCATTTGCGGCGTTGCTCGACAACTGTACACAATTAGACTAAACGCTTCACATTATAAACCACATTAAAGTTATATTAAAAAGTGTTTTTAGACCCACTGTTTCAGGATTCAGATCAGGGTCCCAGCAAACCGATGCGTTCTGGATTAACATTTGACAACGTGGCACACATAGAGGAAAGTGAGGGGAGAAAGACAGAGAAAACAGAAGAAAGGAGAGCAGACAGACAGAGACCGAGCAAGCATGGACAGGTGATGGACAGCAGGAAGAATGCTCTGTCAATCCTGTCAGTGTGAACCCTATACACTTAGGGTGAGGTGCAGTGTTTCGTAAAAAAGCACAGTCTGTGGCACTCCCAGACCAAAGAAAACAAGCCGAGAGGAACATGAGTGTCTCGGTTCACTCTAGCACCGCACAAACGGCTCGCCAGTTGGCTTTGCGGTAGCATATTAAGGATGTTTCTCAAGCTGTGTGACTCTGAAAAATTAAAAACGGTAGAAAGATGTGATGAAAGCTAAGAAAGTATGTGGGCTACTGCAGGTTGAAGTTCAAATTCCAGTCACTTGCTTGCGCATTAACATGCCTGCTTGCTTTTTGATTCTCTATTCTCTCTCTCTCGCCTGGCCTAAGGGAGGGCTCAGCATGCGTTCTGATTGGTTCAAAGTACTCACGTTACCTTTGCAATGACATCGGCTGTTTCTCGGAAATCGTGACACCTCCCCACGCTGGACCGAGCCAAGAAGTCCTCAATCAGACGCACTCCGATATTGTATCCCCTTGAAAGGATGGAAGAGATGGGAAGCTGTGAAACTGTCATTGTCAGAGTAACTTTGCTTTCATAGTCTCTTTTTACTTTGAAGGTTTAAGTAAAGCCCTTCAGCTGCAAGGACTCGAAAAGAAAGACACAAACTTGTTTGGCCAGAGAGAAAGTCAAATCTTTCTCTTGCTTATATCATATTTGATGCTTTAAAGAAGCAGGAGGAAAAAAGATTGTATTACAGACGTATTGCCAAACCCAATATCAGTGGGACTACTGGATTAGTTCAAGGCACGGTTTAAATGAAAAGACCGCTCGGCCAAAGAATACACACTGCCCACTGATTCTCTAAATCACAACAGTTGGACTCCAAGCATCTCAGGGCTTTCCACGCATCCTCATTGCTTTTCCCACAATCTTTAAAACAGTGCTTCTCAACTGGTTTTGATTCAGGGCTCAGATTTGACATTGGACAACATAATACCACAACTGTTCATCAAACAAAAGTAACAAGATGTACTTAACCATCATGTTGTGTTTGGGTCATTTTGACCCGGAGAGGAGTTTCTTTATCCTCGAAAATGCTAGTTAACGTTATCGCATTAGCCAAAAACTTACTGATCCCCAAAATTTGTTGAGAATTTCTGCCATTTTTTCCTGTTTCTCAGACTGAAAATATAACTGTATTGGGACTGTCACTGGAGAGAGTGCTAAACTTCTCAGGTTGTATTTTTCTGAGAAAATTAGCAGAAATTATAATTCTTTCCTAATTGGATGTAAACATACGTTCCTGTGACTAACATTTAACATTAACATTTATGCACTGCTGCCATCAGGCAGACGGTACCGCAGCATCAGAACACGCACCAGCCGACTCCAGAACAGCTTCTTCCCACAAGCAATCAGACTACTTAACTCTTGATCCATCAGGATCATAACACACACTGGATAGAATATCACTCAGCACAAACCACTGGAGATACACACACATTATATACACATTTATTTATCATACAGCATCTATTGCACTTTGGATTTCAATTTGTGAACATATTGTATACTGTACATTGTATATTATTACTATAGCTTAATGTATACTGTTATTGTTTAATGTATGTTTAGTGTATATTGTTTAAAGTATATGTATATTGTAAGTATGTGTATATTGTTTAAAGCTGTGAGAACTACACTCACATTGTGTAAATTATTTATTGTTTATTGTAGTGTATACTGTGCTGTGAGTAATTGTGTGCGCATCAGATGTGTAATCTGTTGTTGCTTAAATGTTGTACATGTCATGTCATGACTACTATGTTTGCTCGGACTGCACCTAAGAATTTCACCTACTGTTGCACTTGTGCATATGGTAGAGTGACAATAAAGTGATTTGATTTTGATTTGATTTTGATTTGATTTGGCAGACGCTTTTATCCAAAGCGACTTACATTGCATTCAAGGTACACATTTAACATTTTGTCAGTTCTTGCTTTCCCTGGGAATCGAACCCATGACCTTGGCGTTGCAAGCGCCACGCTCTACTGTTTGAGCTACAGGACTAAAATAAACATAAACATAATAACAAATAAGCATAAACAGACGCGACTGAATAAGCATATGCGTCCTCTTTCTTTTGTGAAATAAAGGTAAACACCAATTTATTTCTGTGTGCAATCTTTACACAAATTAATTTATTATGATAAATGTATCAATTATTATTGTAAAACTAGTAAAACATTGATGCTTGGGTTTTAAATCTTTAAGTAAACGACGAAAATGCCAACAAACGGTTTTATCATGTTGGCTTTGCGATCTCGCTAGTTTCCAGTGATTTCTTTCTGAGTAGTTTTCTGATAAAACTCCCAATTGTTGGTGAAATTGTGTGTTTGTGTGAGGTTGTTCCAGAAGGGCGGGTTTTAGTGAAGTGCGACGGTGGAAACGCAGCATGGTTTTGGGCTCGGTGCTTCAGGGCCGAGGCTATTAGCCCAGCCCCAGCCTGCCCCGTCAAACAAACTATTTTGAGAATTAAAGGCTTTCTTTTTTTACAGATATGAACTTTATCCTCAGATCAAGGTAGACCGGGAACACAGCAAGTGTGACTTTGTTGCATTTTGTCCTAAATAAAAGCCTTTTAAAACAAACTTCCTGTTTGAACATTAAAGAAACAGTGCAATGTTTTTTTCCATATTTTGTTGAATGTTGACAAAATTGTTTTAATTTTCAAACCTGTCAGGGTTTTCAACACAGCACAAGGGTTAATCAAACCTAAAAACGGATTAATACAATTAACTGTACAGGCCCAACAACATGCAAAATTATTAAGAGCAACAAAAACAAAACATTGAGCCTAATATTGTATTAGGCAATGCTGAGTATTAGAAAATGCATAGCAGTATGTAAGTAAGAAATGTTTTATTTATATAGCACCTTTAATGTTACAATGCACAGTAATGCATTTAAAAAAATAGTAATAAGTATGCTTCAAAAAGTGCATGTCAATACTGAATTATATTTCAGCGCAATTAACAAAAATAGCCAATAACTGACATTGAAAAACATATTGTGGTCAGCACACATTGCAGTCTGAGTCATATTTTCTATTAAACCGGGAACACACCAAACCGACGGTCGGGCAGTTTTTGTACGTCGGCCAACTAAGTTTTCTCAGTGTGTTTTGCACCATTGGCTGAAGTTGATCCTCGTCTACCTTTTTTTGGCCGATTCGACATTGGTCGGAGCTCGTCGGTCAGTCGGGCCATCTGATCATTCTGATGTTGAACATCTGCTGGTACGGAAAGGTATTTCCTCTTACGCAGGCGCAGAACTTACGTGTTACTTGGCCGTCGGGTGTCGAGCGTTGGCTTGGTGTGTCAGGGCAACTTTGGACCCAGATGCTGCTGACATAAGCCGACCCCGCAGTCTGCTTTCGTCGCCAATAGTTCATCGGCGTCGGCTTGGTGTGTTCCGGCCTTTACCTTCAAGTTCTTTTTTTGAGGATGAGAGCTGGTCATTCAAAATGTCCAGGTTGGCATCTGCCTAATTTGACTAGCTTCTACATGAATTAGTACCAAAATGCTGTAGATTTTGATTGGATATAGGAAGCATTTCCTTTTTATAAGTCGATGATAAGGCTATTTATTATAACTATGTACATTACTGTTCAAAGGTTTGTGGTTACCTGTTCTTTTAAACTTTCTATTAATCAAAGAATCCCAAATAAAATGTATTATGGTTTTAAACATTCAATCTTTCTTAAGCAGCATATCAGCATATTACAATGATTTCTGAAGGATCATATCACTCGAGTAATTATTATGTCTATCAATTTTCTCTGCTGCACAACCCAGCAGCTGAGAGGACCACTGCTCTACAGCATGAAATGTAAACTTGCAAATACACACACACAACATCAAGACTCTCATCCAGTCTTTCATCTGGATCCACTCTAATGGAGGAATAGAATTTGAGGGGAGCAGAATCGTGCACTAAAAAACCAGGGGTGTAACCTACAGCTGCACGATTCATTTAGCAGGGTGGGGAGAGAGACCGTTCTCGAAAAACCTAGAATGGCACATTTTATACTCTCAGTAACACCCAACCCAACTTCAGCAGACTGGATGGCACGGTGGGACGGGGCAATCACCCCACCTAATACACTAACAGCCCACACCCAGCACAAACATTGACCATACAGCATCCACACTAAGCCCATCCGTACATGGTGAATAATGGAAAACTGACAGGACAAATGTAAATTAAATGGTGCCTAGTTACAGCATCTGAAAATGTAACCATATTCCTTACACTTTCATTGAATATTTAAAAACTAAACTAAACTAAAAACGTGTCATTTGTAAATGGTGCATATAAATGATATTAGATTGGATGGATAGGTGGGGAAGGGAAAAGGCAGACTCACATTTTATCCAGTTGCTTGTTGACCTCCTCATCATTTTCATAGTCTTTACACAGCTGAGTGACGAGGGCTCCATAAGTGAGAGTGAATAATTCTGAATTCTGTTCAAGAGAAAGACCAACACGAAATTAACCACACCATATTTACTCAGAATTTAGTGTGATTTCCTGAGAAAAAAGGGCAATGAATGCTAATACAAAATAATAATACTAATTAGGAATGCACAATATATCAGCCACCATATCGGTATCGGCCGATATATGTTAAGTGTTTTTAGTGTTAAATAAGAAAATGTAGCATGTATATTAAAGCCGATAAATAATGGATTATTTCCTTCAGCTAAGACACTTCAGATGCGCACTGTTCGCCATGATGGTTTTGAATTGCTTGAAATATGATTAGTATCACTTCAAAAAAGGAAAGTTAAGTACAACATAGACATGTGCCGGTAAACGGTAATACGATATACCGCAATAATGAACATGCACAATATTGTTATCGTGGGCACTTCAAAATACCGTGAATAATTATTTATTACGAATTATTCCGATTTTTAGAATGCATTTTAAGAATACTTTACCCATCAACCGTTTAAAATTAACAACACGTCAAAGAGGAACGTGCACTGATGTAAACAGACCGTGCATGAGCCGAGCACATGGCAGAACGAGTGAAGGAGATGCTCTGAAGTGCACATTCACTCTTTGACAGCAGAGGGCGCTGACGGTGCAGCAGAAACAGCCGTTTCCCCGGTAACCCTTGTAAACAAAATGATATGGTGAAAAGACTTAAGGCTATTCATTTTCAAACTTAAACATTTTATAATCTGGACTAAATTACATGCCTAGATATTGTTTGAATATGTTCTGATTGTTGTTCAGTCACACACTTTACAATAAAGACTCTATTATTTAACATTAGTTCATTCATTAACAAACTGCCAATGAAAATACTTCTAAAGCATGTATTAATCTTAGTTAAATGTACATTTCAGCATTTAATAACACATTAATAAAATCAAAAGTTGTAACTATTATTTAATGGACCTGAGCTTACACTAACAGTTGCTTTTTTAAACTAACATTATCAAAGAAGAATAACTTCTGTAAAAATGTAGCTATTCATTCTTTGTTAATGTTAATGCATTAACTGGTGAGACATTATTGTAAAGTGTTACCTATTGTTCTTTATAATTCTTTTGCACTTAATTGGTTTTAAATATTTGTTTACTTTATACATTTTTGTGTATTGCTTTATTGTATTTAAATGTTTGGTTCTTTTGTTATAAGAAAGTTATTAAAGTTATAGTATGACAACACTTTTTTTGCAACTTATTTCAATATCGTGATAATACCGTATACCGTGATAAAAGCTTCAGCAATTAACCGCAACATGAAAATTTGTTACCGGCACATGCCTAGTACAACATATGCAGCGCCAAGTCAAGTCACCTTCATTTAAATAACGCTTTTTTTCAAAGCAGCTTTAACCTCTTAACTGTCACCGTCCCACTAGAGGGACACCTGGCACTCTTTTTTTGAATCATATGTTTTAGTAATTATCATAAATTAGGGATCATTCGAAAGCTTACGAATTCAAAATTCATCCTGTGGAAACCGTTTTGAAATTGGACGTTGCGTTACCATGGAAATGGTACTTTTAATTCTTTTAGCAGGCTCCTCCCCTAGTGGGCGGCGTCGTGTTTCATATTACAATATTTATTTTAACTACTTTATAATCAAAAACTTTTCTAATCTTGACAAAACACATATTGTTAGAAATGTCTGAGTCTCAAGGTTCCATATTTGGTGACCGTTTTGTGATGGAAGTGACATTTGCATAGAAAATTACAGGAAAATGCATCAAAAAAACAATCAATGGAATTTCAATGACACCCGGAGGCTATTCTTGGTATATCGCCTAAACAAAATCTCATGGGAACTTCAATTTTTGTGAAATCAACTTCAAATTTGGATCACAACTTGGTTAGACATATGGCTTTGATTTTATAGTAATTTTAGACTAAAACATTTTTGTAAAATATATATTTTATATAAAATAAAAAATATTTAGTACAGTATTTTTTATTTACAGTAAATTTAAACTTC
Organism: Romanogobio albipinnatus; assembly: GCA_023566225.1. NCBI lineage: Eukaryota > Metazoa > Chordata > Actinopteri > Cypriniformes > Gobionidae > Romanogobio > Romanogobio albipinnatus. Next base: position 14,214,824 of record CM042261.1, on the reverse strand, counting down.
CATAACTTTTTCATACTTTCATATTATTTTTAATTGCGTTCACTTTAGAAATAATCTGCCGAGTGTCTACTTTAAAACAAGACCAAACTTTGTTCTATATTCCAAAGCATTCTTGAATTACAGCCCTTTATGTTTGGATAGTGCATTTTCATGTGTATTCTCAAAAAGGGGGGTGACAGTTAAAGGGTTAAAGTGATAATAGGAAATTAATGGAAGAGAGATTGTTTTAGTAAGTTTTTGATTGATTAATTGTAAAAAATCATTAGTTATTTACTTTGGGGCTACTTACACGACACCATTTTCAACTAAAATAGAAAACTGAATGCGTTCTGGCTGTTCATTTGCATGGCAACAGCGCCCTTGAAATAGGTTATCATCTTAGTGCAAACTTCAAAAAACATGAATCTGTGAGAACAGTGAAGGCATGCACGTAAGTATTGTTTATATGTTTAGTCTATAGGCAAGCGTGATTGAATATGTATGTGCGCATGCGTGTAGTTTTTCTTTACAAAATGACCGCCAAATTACTTGTCTGGCACAGCATTTTTAGTCGTTTCTGTGGATCCATGTGAAACCGGAATCATTTTGATAACGTTTTTATCTGTACAGAGGGAAAGGGAAGGAGGCCTTCACAGGAGAGAGTCTAGTTGACAAGGTCTCTGTTGACACTTCAGGGCTGCACTGTGGTCTAGGCGGTGCAGGTCTACCATCTGATCTTTTATTTATTAAGCGTGCAGGGCAACCACCCAGTAGTGCATTACAATAATCTAGCCTTGTGTTTATGAACGCATGAATCTGTTCTGCATTTGTTATTGAGAGCATACATCATAACTTAGATATATATTTTCAAGATGGAAGAATGCGGTTTTACAGATGTAAAACGAAAATAAAAGCCACGTCTGTCACATAGGCTACATAAAATTATAATGAGAACATTATAATTGTGTGCATGGGACATTGTTTTTGTAATCAGGCTCTCAAAAATTATATAAATTTGACTAAGTTTATGTTTACATTAGCTGCAATCAATCAATGAATCAATCAAATACAATTTAAATAACTAAAATAAAATTATTTCACTTTTTTATTGCAAATTCTATTATGAGCTAACAATTTGAGTTAAAGCAGAAAATAATATTTGTAATAGACCCCTTTTGCTTTAATGACAGAAGGCTTGAATGAACTTCACACGTTTGTGGTAAACCTGATGATCATGTTCTGCTGCATAATTTATTAAGATCCACAGACCATCTTGTGCTACATTAAGAGTACATAGGTTTCACACGCTCACAATTTTGCATAGGCCTATTTTTTTACTGCCCAAGAGATAATGCAGTACCCTATCAATTTCATCATAACATTACTTTACATTATTCAAAATGGTTTTAGACTTCTGAACCCAGCTATATAAGTGGTATAACAAAGAGTCCTCCAGTGGACCATCATCATCATCCTGGGAAATTCAGGTCTGAATGAGAGCACACAGTGGTCTTGAGCGCCCTCTCACGGCACAACATGGAGTTGTTAAAGACACATGTACATTTAAAATGTAACCCAAACATAACAAATACAAAACTCATGCATGACACAGCTGGATAAATCTTTGTGCGGTTCTCTGCTTTCACTACTGTACTGTTTAGTCCGTACTAAGATGACAGCAATGCCAACTGCCTTGTGCAATAATACCAAAACAAAATGAATGACACACAATGCATTATGCAATGAAAGCATATATCAATCTATCATTCGATAATTTCCCCAAACGACTACTTGAAAAATTCTCTGCATTTCTCAAGATGTTTAATTCAAAAGCCAGCCATGACTAATGGGAAGACTACGCTGGTCTCTACAGGGATAAACTAGCAAACGCACGTCTAAGTAACAAGTACACAACACTATATGTATTTGTTTATACAAATAAACAAACACTACTCCAATAAACATGTTTTTAATCCGATGATGATAATAGCATGTTAGCTGGCTGCCCTGCGTTTGCCTGAGATCTGCGGAAACACACAACACACTCACCATCTTCTTGCTGTCGGTGGCTCTGTTCGACTGCCTAGACATGTTGTCTAATATTACAGGTGTGTGCACAGATCGCTTACAGGTAATATTTTATTAATCTGTTCAGTGCAAAGACAGTCCCGTGATGTTGTTCCTGTCACTGTTATGGATTAACTTCCTGAATCGCCGCTGACACACAGGAAATGTTGCTTCGCTTTGGATTGTGGGTATTGTAGTCAAACTGTAGTTCTGACCTTTCCTGTCTACGGTTCTGACCAGTTAAAGTTTTAGCTTGTAGCTTCATGAAGACTGTTTCTGTTATATGCTTTACATTTAATCAGCACTCCATAGCAGTGTGGACGGAGTCATGACAAGAGCATAAGTTGCTGCTACAATATTGCAGATATTCAATACTCTTTCTCTGCACCTGCACTACAATATCTCTCTACTAACCTTGTGTGTAAATTGTTGATGTTGTAAATATATTTTACATATTACATGTTTTGCACCGTAGCTCCAGAGACACTGGCCCTCATTTATCAAAAGTGCGCACACCAAATTTCCAGCGTGCACCTGGCGTAGGCCTACTCCCAAAACCACGGTGACTTTGAGATTTATCAATATGGACGTTGGCGTACGGCACGCTCAAATCCTACGCCAGCTCAGGAGGTGGTGTACATGTACGCACGTTTTGAGTTAGTGCGGAAATGCGCAGAAAAACAATTCCTAACACCACAAAACGCACTGACAAACTCAAAGATATGATATATTATGACCCACTGTAAAAAAAACAACAACAACATAGTAATTATAAACTTCAGTGTTTATTTTTGTGCAACATGGACTTCAATGTTTAATTTGTGTGACTTTACCAAAGCATTTGATTTGTAGGCATATGTATTCCTCCAGTTGCGAGCCTGTGCTGTTTCAGGGTTAGGCCCGGCAGCTGCGCACGGACTGGGTTCAGTAATGAAAGGCTTTCAATGACCAAAAAATAATTCAGACTGACAAAATAAAAATGACATTCTTCTTCTTTTAAATAATAATAATAATAATAATAATAATAATAATAATACAAATAATAATAACGACATTCTTCTTCTAAATAACAATAAGCGTCATTGATAATAAAAATAATAATAATAATAAAAAGAATATTACAAATTGTCATGCAATTATTAATGTGAATGAATGGTACTCCACATCAAATCATCATCACTATTGTACGCCCCAATGTGAAGTGATACGAAATTAAATGCTAATTGTTTAAAAACACGTGCTGTAAAATAATGCCTTGTGATCAGTCTGACTCTGGCTCCTCTTCAGTGCAGAGACGCGCCTCTTTGTGGCGATCTTTATATCTGACCACTTTTTTTCACTTACAATAAACAAGAAAATTCATGCTTAACTTGATCATTATTAGTCTATATTAAGCAATAAAACATTCTTACCTCTGCTGGAGTGCGCTTCTCAACCCCCACACTATTAACAGAATTCGTAATTTGGGTCCATATTTTGATTTTGTGGGCGCCTTTAATCCCACTCTTTAAACTCCCAAATAAAACAATTTAGTATTTTTCCACTTCCCTGGTGATAGTCTTGATCTTACACACCACCATATGACTAGTAAGTCAAAGTCCAGATCACAGTCTTTGCTGTCCTAACTTAATTGACATAAGTACCAATGTAGAACATTATATAGAAACTGTGTCTATTCCTCGTTTAGTGAGGTCAAACATTAAATCTACTGTAGGATCTAGGAAAAATCTAACTGTGATTAAACCAGAAAATCTCAATATTAGTGAACAAAAACAATCTCTAAAACTAGGTCTTCTAAACATTAGATCGCTCACACCTAAGGCGGTTATTGTAAATGAAATGGTCACAGATAATAGTTTCGATGTACTTTGCCTTACTGAAACCTGGCTTAAGCCAAATGATTATTTCGGTCTAAATGAGTCTACTCCGCCAGGATACTGTTATAAGCATGAGCCCCGTCTGATTGGTCGTGGCGGCGGTGTTGCAACAATCTTTAGAGATATTCTTAATGTTACTCAGAAAACAGGTCACAGGTTTAATTCGTTTGAAGTACTAGTGCTAAATGTTACGCTCTTAGATGTAAGAAAGAAATCCGTATTATCTCTAGCCTTGGCTACTGTGTATAGACCTCCAGGGCCCTATGCTGATTTCTTAAAAGAGTTTGCAGACTTTCTCTCAGATCTATTGGTCAACGTCGATAAAGCATTAATTGTTGGAGATTTTAACATACACGTAGATAACACAAATGATGCATTAGGGGCTGCGTTTACAGATCTATTAAACTCCTTTGGGATCAAGCAAAACGTCACTGGTCCCACTCATCGTCTTAATCACACACTAGATTTAATTATATCACATGGAACCAACCCAACCGATATAGATATTATACCGCAAAGTGATGATGTCACTGACCATTACATGGTAACTTGCATACTGCGTACTGCTGAAATCTGTCATGTTGCGCCACGTTATCGACCAGGCAGAACAATCATTCCAACCACTATAGATAGATTCTCAAATAGCTTACCTGATCTGTCTCAGCTGCTCAGTGAACCCAAACAAACAGATGAACTAGAGGAAATGACTAGCAGTATGAGCACCATTTTCTCTAGCACATTAGAAATTGTTGCACCAATTAGATTAAAAAAGGTTAGAGAGAAAACTAAAGCACCATGGTACAACAGTGCTACACATGTTATCAAGAGAGAAACTCGTAACTTAGAGCGTAAATGGAAACAAACTAATTTAGAGGTCTTTAGAATTGCGTGGAAAGATAGTATGTCACGTTATAAAAAGGCCCTAAAAGCAGCCAGGGCTGAGCATCTCCGCAAACTAATAGAAAATAATCAAAATAACCCAAGGTTTTTATTTAACACCGTGGCTAGACTAACAAATAAACAAGCATCGCCTGAGCACAATATTCCGTTACAGTTTAGTAGTAATGATTTTATGCATTTCTTCACTGAGAAAATAGAAAGCATCAGAAACAAAATTGTAAATGTACAATCTTTAATGATGTCTTATGATTTAACCGCAACTATCGCCCCTCAAGAACTACTACACCGCTTTACAACTATAGGACAGGAAGAGCTAAATAAACTTATCATTGCATCTAAACCAACAAAATGTTTATTAGAGCCAATACCCACTAAACTACTGAAAGAGTTGTTACCTGTAGTGGAAGAGGCTCTTCTCAATATTATTAACTCGTCTTTATCTTTAGGTCATGTTCCAAGAATATTCTGGCAGTCATAAAACCTCTCATTAAGAATATCATAATAACCTAGCAAATTACAGACCAATTTCAAATCTTCCATTTATGTCTAAAATACTAGAAAAAGTTGTGTCCGCTCAATTGTGCTCTTTCTTGCAAGAAAATTATATCTATGAAAAATTTCAATCAGGATTCAGGCTGCATCATAGCACCGAAACTGCGCTCGCTAAAATCACAAATGATTTACTTCTAGCTTCTGACCAAGGCTGTATCTCAATACTAGTTCTACTCGATCTTAGTGCTGCGTTCGATACTATAGATCATAAAATACTCTTAGATCGACTTCAAAATTATACTGGTGTTCAGGGACAGGCATTAAACTGGTTTAGATCGTACTTATCAGACCGCTACCATTTTGTTTGTCTAAATGGGGAAAAATCAAAGATGACGTCAGTAGACTATGGGGTGCCGCAAGGATCCGTGTTAGGCCCTATGCTATTCTCAATATATATGCTGCCACTTGGTAATATTATAAGAAAACATGGAAGCCAACATTAATTTCCACTGTTATGCTGATGACACCCAATTATATATTTCATCACGACCGGATGAAAATGCTAAATTTTCTAAACTGACAGCGTGTGTTGAAGATATTAAATACTGGGTGACGTGTAATTTTCTGCTATTAAATTCAGATAAAACGGAGGTATTACTTATTGGTCCAAAAAAATGCCCACAAAACCTCTCACAATACAATTTTACCTTGGAAGGATGTCCTGTCACTTTATCCACTACAGTTAAAGACCTGGGTGTTATATTAGACCGCAACTTGTCATTCGAAAATCATATTTCATATGTTACAAGAACGGCATTTTTCCACCTTAGAAACATTGCTAAGCTACGTAACATGCTATCTATTTTTGATGCAGAAAAGTTAGTTCATGCATTCATGACCTCGGGATTAGATTACTGTAATGCTTTATTAGCTGGTTGTCCTGCATCCTCAATAAACAAACTACAGTTAGTCCAAAACGCAGCTGCTAGAGTTCTTACTAGGTCAAGAAAATATGATCATATAACACCAATTTTATCATCTCTACACTGGTTACCTATTAAGTTCCGTATCAATTACAAAGTATTGCTACTGACCTATAAAGCCCTAAATGGTTTAGCTCCAGTGTATCTAACGGATCTTCTATCGCCCTACAATCCATCATGCTCTTTAAGGTCACTAAACTCTAGGCTTCTGGTCATTCCTAGGATATCTAAGTCCACTAAAGGAGGGAGGGCATTTTCACATTTAGCTCCTAAACTCTGGAACAGTCTTCCTGATATTGTTTGAGGTTCAGACTCGCTGTCCCAGTTTAAAACTAGATTAAAGACGCATCTCTTTAGCCAAGCATTCACATTATAATTACCCTTTATACTACAGTTAAATCGGATCAAAAGCATTAATATAATATTCTGAATAGCAGCTATGCTAATTATTTCCCATCTGCTTTTCTGTTGTTATCTCGGGACACTAGTCCCGAGGTAAATAGTTTGTCAGCTCCAGTTTGTATTCAGCCGCTCATGGAGACTTCGGATGCCCCAACACCTGTGATGCGACGACTCCATGCCTGTCGAGAAACGACTCAACGGCAGCGTTGTTATGGCCTAAATTAATACACGATTGATTAACTTTTTCGAACATTTTTCTTTAACATTGTCTTTCTAACATTTTTACTGTACATTTATGAAATGCACTTTCTGTAAAGCTGCTTTGAAACAATGTGTATTGTGAAAAGCGCTATACAAATAAATTTGAATTGAATTGAATTGAATCTCCACGTCGGAGAAGTTTCGCTTCTTTGCCATCTTCCGTGTGTCCATGGCGTAAAATGGGGGCGTGGGGGAAGCGGAGACTTGAATATAAAGGGGCGTGTTATTCTAATACCGCTCGTTTTCAGCCGCTGCATTTATGTATTGCGTACACCTGGATTTCAAAGTTACGCACAGCTTCATAAATCAGGCGGTGAGAGGAGTGTAAGCATAATCTTACGCCAACATATACGCCCGTTTCTACGCAAGGCTTGTACGCAAAGATGTGTTCAGGTACTTCGCAAGATGTGTGAAAGACTTGATTATAGGCTAAAGCCGGGTGCACACTGTGTGATGTTGGCCACGATTTGGCCGTCGGAGACAAATTTTACAAATCCTAAAAGATTCCTCTGATCCTATGCTAAAATCGGAAGTCTTTGATCGTTAGTTTGACATGTTCACCGACAGCCGATTAATGACCGTGGCGATCAAATTTTACCTGACGATATTTTGTCAGTGTCCTGCAGTGTGACTTCTCCTATGATTACCGTCAAATTGTCTTCATTTTTCAAGACAGTCCCGCGTGTAATGCAGCTCACTGTCAACGAACGCATCATTGATTGACTCTGGACAAGTTTTCTTGTGTGTGTCCATTTTAACGCGCCTTGACCATCGTACAGTCTGACATTAATGACAACTTCGATCTTATAGTGTGACATGGCTTACATCGGGGATAATGTTCATACAGTCTGACAAGGAACAATCATAAAGGACTATTATAAATCGCACAGTGTGCACCCGGCTTGATGCCGAGTTCACACTGCATGATTTTAGCCAGGATTTTGACTTGCCGACAGGTTTTGCGAAATCGCAGACAATGCCTGAAATCATAGGCAAATCGGTGCTCGTTCACGCGAGTGAAAAACACGCAGTGTGAATTATCAAAGACACGATTTGAGAGAATCGCTGACGCCCGTGAGATATTTGGCATGCTAAATATCTGGACCTGTCGGCAATTCAAAGGATTTCCAAAATCCTGCTGTGTGAAATGTTTTCTGACTGAAAATTACATGGCGATGACCTGTATACAGCCAATGAGAGAGCAAGACAGGGCAGCGGGAAGTTCAGGGAGGAGTAATAGACTACAATATCAGTATTTTAATAGATATATTTACAATTATATCAAACAGAAACAAAGCACACACATTTGCTTGACCAGCCGCAACAGCAGCACATCGCAAAATGTGTCTACCCAACAATTTCCTCCTCCATAATCTTTATTTTCTTTTTCTCCTTTTTGAAGCGCACATACAATTTGGATCGCAAGCTTCATTGTTATGACGCACGTGTGACCTCACGTTGTTTCCTTGTCACATTTTACGTGTTTGGTTGTGAATCATAGGCTGCGTCTCATTTCGGTGGCTGCGTCCTCTGGAGGTCACATTTGAAGGCTGCATACGTCACCAATGATGCCTTATTTAATAAAAGTAACCATAATAAAATTGACGGTCATTCTTTGTGATGTGTAAAAAACTGTAATTGTTTTCTTACTTCTCCATTGTGCAGTGTGAACACAGCAGCAACTGAATTCCACCCCAGACAATCATGCAGTGTGAACTTTCAAAATCAGCACTCAATCATGCACTTTGAAAATCAGCACTCAAAAGTATGACAAAAGTATGCCGCTGCATCAAGACCCCGACGCTGCCCACTAAGCCTTGCTGCGATACATCCAGGTTGGTCGGCAGGGCTTATAGTGCGGCAGGTCACGCTGCTGGTTGCCTAAACACCATGGTGGTACTGCAGGCATACCAAGCCGACCTCCTTAAGGAGCTCGATGAGGGCGAGGGACCCTCCCCGGATGATATCACTGAACTCCGGAATGCGACCGACTTGTCTCTCCGCATAACCAAGGAGACGGCCCGAGCCATTGGCCGCTCCATGGCTGGTTTGATATGCATTGAGAGACAACTTTGGCTCAACCTGTCGGGGATCAGGGAGAGGGAGAAACACTCTCTCCTTGATGCCCCGATTTCACCTTCTGGCCTCTTCGGCGGCGCGGTAGATGCCGTCGTCGAGAGGTTTCAGGAGGCGAAGAAGCAGTCGGCCGCCTTCCAGCGGTTCATCCCTCGCCGCTTTGGCTCCTCTGCGAAGGCTGCCTCAAGTGGGCAGCCTGGACCGTCATCCAGCTTCTCGCACCGTGAGGTGCAGAAGCAGAGTGTCGCCTCCCATGCCCCTCCCGAGGGAGCTTTGCAAGAAGCCTTCTCAGCCGAAGGGCGACCTGAGGGACGTCATTCAAGCAAAGAAGGCTTCTAAGTGGTCCTAGCTGCGGCAGGACCGCTGAGAGCTGTCCCCCACAGGACGGAACGACTGAGGTCGATTTCCCATCCAGTACGCTTCGGGCCGCATTCCCCGCGTGCAGGGGCACGCTCTTCCTTGATTTTGCCCTGCCCGAGACCGGCCTCGAAAAGCTGGTTCCCTTAGCAGATTATCTCGGCACATGGTCATGCCTTCCGAATATATCTGCGTGGGCCCTGCGTACTGTAGAACGGGGTTACAGGCTGCAGTTCGGTTCCCCTCCCCCGAAGTTCAACGGGGTGGTCTGGACTGTGTTCGGCCCGGAGCAGGTGCGGGTTATGGAACAGGAAGTACACTCTCTCTTGGTCAAGGAGGCTATAGAATGTATTCCTCCGCCAGACAGGGAGTCCGGGTTCTACAGCCGGTACTTCAAAGTTCCCAGGAAGGATGGAGGGTTGCGTCCAATATTAGATCTCAGGTATCTGAACCGGTCTCTGAGGAGATACAGGTTCAAGATGCTCACAATTCCAGCCATCGTGAGTCAGATCCAGTTCGAGGACTGGTTCGTCACGATAGATCTAAAGGACGCATACTTCCATATCTCCATCCTTCCATCTCACAGGAAGTTCTTGAGGTTCGCTTTTGGGGGCGAAGTGTACCAATATCAGGTTCTTCCCTTCGGCCTAGCTCTTTCCCCTCGCACCTTCACGAAGTGCATGGATGCAGCGCTGGCTCCGTTGAGACTCCAGGGCATCCGCATACACAATTATATCGACGATTGGCTCATTCTGGCCCAGTTGCGCGATATAGCTGTTTGACATCGAGATGTCGTTCTGGCCCACATAAGGTGCTTGGGGCTGAGACTCAACACGAAGAAGAGCGTGTTGACGCCCTCCCAGAGGACTACGTTCCTGGGAGTCGTATGGGACTCGACGACGATGCAGGCACAGTTGTCTCCCGCGCACGTCGAGTCCATACTGGCGATGGTCTCCGGAGTGAAGCTAGGCTGCAGCCTCACTGTGAAGCAGTTCCAGAGACTGCTGGGTCTCATGGCAGCAGCGTCCAATGTGATTCCGTTCAGCCTGCTCCACATGAAATCCCTCCATTGGTGGCTGAGGACCAAGGGGTTTTCCCCCAGGGGAAATCCTTTCTGTATGATCAGGGTAGTCGAGCAGATGCCTTTGTTCCCTCGTCATGTGGAAGATTCCCTTGTGGGAATTTGCATCTCCACAGCTTTTTTTCTATAGGAACGCAAAAAAATTACTCTGTTATTTGACTGGTTCACATTCTTTCATCCTTGCCATCCAGTGAACAATGTAATTAGAAATCAAAGTCCCACACAACATACCTATGAATGGCTTATAGCGAGATTTCATGAAATGGTCAGTGCAGCCAAAGTTCATTATCTCAAAATTCTCTGGGAAAACTAGAATGGACGATGAGGACATGACTGGGTAAAGAAATCGTTAGAAATAAAGTCCACAAATTATACAAAATGCTTCAAAACAGCTTGAGTTGTGCATTTACCAGCATAGGAGCAAGTAATGCTCTCTCTATCAAGGTGTTGATACCCCCCCACCTTTGGATCAGAGGCAAAAAATAATAATTAGGGTAATTTCCATCCATCCTAAATATCACTCCCAGCATCCTCATTGTTGCACAACTTTTTGTGGAATTGATTCACTGTTATGTGATTGAGCACCATAGAATGGGAACCAACATACCTTTGAATGATCATTTCAATAAACAGTCACGGCAACCAAAGTCCATCCTCTCAACTTTCTCTTAAAAAAAAAACTGAAATGAGGAAGAGGTGACACGACTGAATAACCTTTAAAGGTCCCGTTCTTCGTGTTTTTTTTGAAGCTTTGATTGTGTTTACAGTGTGCAATATAACATGTGTTCATGTTTCGCGTGTAAAAAAACACAGTATTTTTCACACAATTTACTTATCTGTGTACCGCTGTTTTCACTCTCCTAAAAACGGGCCGATGAGTTCCTTTATTCTATGAAGTCCCTCCTTCAGAAATACGTAACGAGTTCTGATTGTGCCAGCGGTTCCGTGTTGTGATTTGACCGCAGCTTAGCGAACGTGGCACGGTTCCTGTGTTGTGATTCGACAGCAGCTTAGCGCACGTAACTTGCATGGAAAGGTCACGCCTCTTAACGGGAGATATATGCGCTCAATGATCTCTACAGCGTCCCTGGGAAAGCCAAACAAAGGTGATTTGACTCCGGGATGAAAATAACAGCGTCTCGACGACATGGTGACAAACACAGTCAAACGCAACAATTCCTTTTCTTCACACGACAGTTCCTCTTCTCCACGTGGGACAGCAACAAGACCACGCTCCCTTTTTTCGCGTATTCTTGTGGGCGGAGGTTAGTCTGTTCTACTGTTCTACTGACGTCATTTATGAAGGAAGTACCAGGATGTAGTCCAAGCCGGCCGTTCGCTGTAGGCTTTGAAAGGGAACTTCTGTTAAATAAAATATCTCGCTTGGCATTGAACTTTGAGCTTTATAATTTTACAGGTATTATTTATGCTCTAACAGCAACATTACACACTAACTAAAGTTTGAACAGTGGGATCACGAAGAACGGGACCTTTAAAAATGACTCTAAAAGCACTTTACCAGCTTGTCTCCATCTCTCTGCAGCTTTCTGATCTATGAAAAAAAAAAAAAAAAAAAATCAACCAAACGTCTGTTTAAAATAAACATTTGTGTAAGTACAGTACAGCTTTACAAGTAGATATATATTTCTCTCTCTCTCTCTCTCTCTCTCTCTCTCTCTCTCTCTCTCTCTCTCTCTCTCTCTCTCTCTCTCTCTCTCTCTCTCTCTCTCTCTCTCTCTCTCAATTTGCTCAATCTTGTTATCCAAATAATCCAAAGCATTTGTCTCTTGTCGGTTTGCTGTAGTTAAATCTAAAGATTCTTCTGTCACCCATTGAGATATTTTTAGCTGTACAAAAGCTAAGCTAAGCTGTACTAAGCTGTCAGTTCGTTAGGATATTTCAAACTGGTATTTCTTACCAACCATATTATTAAGTATTGTATTAATTATATAACAAGCAAAATAAGGTGGATAGATCAACATAACTAGTTTGGAAATGTAGCTACATTTTTATTTTAATGGATTTAGTGTTCGTTTTGTTGCTAAGCCGATGTTTAAATTACTAAGTTACGTTGCTAATATTGGCTATTTTTTCTTCGTGAAGGCTTTAAGATCTGTAAGTAAGATAATACTATTTATCAATATTTAATGTCCATGTAGGCCTATGCTAATTTTGTATGTAACCAGCGTAGTAGCCGTGAAATAATATACACTGAGCCGGCCTTTTAATTATCACAATATAATTCTCTTTAGAAGTCCTCACACTAGTGTCAAGGTTTATTTACTGATAACGACCAGCTCACTTTACATAATCTTGTTTTTCTTCAAATGTTGATCATATCATAACTTAGACCGTAACTAGACCAATTTAGCCTACTCATAAACTTAAAACAGAAATCTAATAACCCACCAGTTATTCTCAAGCGAAGACATGTTCTCTTTTCTTCTACAACAGTTGTACTACTCACAGATGTGAAACTGCAGCATTTCTTTCTTCTGCCACTAGATGGCTGTGCAACGACATGTGAGTTTACAATATGCAGGTGAGGTATGATATAAATAAAACTTTCAATTGGCTGAAAGTGGTGTTATCATAATTTCAGGATACAATTGCACACATATGTAAGTTCCAATAAAATGCAGCAGACTTTAATATCTGTTCATATCAATTTGTCTTACAATCTGCCATCATAAAGACCATACAGACCTACTTTGCCTATACTAAAAACATGAAATGGTCCGTACATGACCACATTCTCTTTTAAAATATTTTAGGGTTTAATTTAGTCCAAAGACTAGGTTTTAATTCAGTGTAATGTCTGGATTTTCAAGGAAGGTCATGTTAACCACTGAGATAATTAGAATCTTAATTAGAAGTGCAAAGATATTTTGGCCATAAAATAATCTAATATTTGTTTTGCACTTTTGGATTATATAAATACCATAACTGGTAATAAATATTACAGGCAGCAGCCATTGTACATTTCCACCGCATTAGAATATTATCTTGGTGCGCATTATAATTTTGTAGTAGTATTCATATCCTACGGGAAGAGATGATATTTCCTTTAAAATGATTATTTGCAGAGCTCCAAAAACGGAGATTTGGACAACAACACTTAATGTCACGCTGAGCTGAGTCAGTTGATCTCGCTTGAGGAGAAAAATTCTGTTTCTGCCTGTTTAATAGCAGCTGTCTCATTTTCTCTCCCAATGTTTTCTTTCTCACGCTGTTCAGACTGGAAATGATGGATAAGCTCCCCGGAACAGACTCGGAATAACTTAATGCACTCAGAGCAAATACCAGTGAAACCTCAGAGTAAATACCAACATACCAGCAAAATGATATTAGTAGCGTGTGCACCCACTCGTGTGATCATAAGTTGCAGACGTCATGTAACAATATATACTGTACATATTCTGATGTTTTTTTTTTTTTTTGACCTAACATTAAGCTATTTGGCATGTCATTACTAAATTACCCAGGGAATTCTTTGGAATGGTTTGGAAAAGGCTTACTTAAATTTTAATATGGTACTTTTGCTGGGTGTATGGTTTCTTTTGAAATCACACACACCCCTTATGAAAAAGAAGTATACTTCAAGTTCCTTTTATGAAGTACTTAAGTAAAGTTCAAGGGTGCTTCTCAATATCCCTCCTCGTTTCCTCGCTCCTCCGTCCTCCATACTATGACCCGGAAACCGATCAAGCTCAGCCATCTTGTAGGACATCTCTCAACTCTCTAATTGCACTGCGAGGAGGCAAGGATCGAGGCTTCCTGAGGATTCATGAGCAAGGATACACAGGTGTATCCTTTGCGGAAGTGTTTTATCGAATAAACATGAGGCACAAATAAATTCTCCTCCCCCTTCACATCTTGCCACAGTTTATTAATTATTATTATTATTATAATTATTATTGTTTACATGTACAAGACACAAATGTATGTCAAATTACAACAACTGTAGTAGGACAGCTGCAGAATTATATCAAAGCACAAGAAAATTAAACAAACTGTAATACTATACAACAAATAAAAAGCAGTTAATAACTGGGAATAATTCATTGTTATTAATAACTGGTAATATAAAAAAATATGGACAAATGTGGTATTTTGTGGAGGTTGAAACTATTACAATATAAATAATTATCTCTAATGTTCAAGAATCCAGACGTGCAAAATAAATCCAGCGGTGTAGAGTCATCATTAATTGACGACGCTTTGAAGTAATGCTAAAGGGAGTGAGGATATATCATTTCACTTTATTCAATTCCTCCATCCTCCTGTCTTTTCCTTGCGTATTTCCCTCACATCTTGAATGGAAAAAGAAGCTAGGAAAGGAAACAAGGATGCACAAATAAGAATTGAGAGTATACTTTATGTAGTAGTAAGTATAGTAATATCAATGTGTACTAATAGTAAACTTGTAAAAGTACTATTTCAATACTGCTTTGGACTAAATTGGCCCACTTTTAGTATATAAAAGTATACGTTTAAGTATACTATAAGTGTAACAGTAGTAAACTTTAAGTG
This sequence comes from Romanogobio albipinnatus, assembly GCA_023566225.1. Classification (NCBI taxonomy): domain Eukaryota; kingdom Metazoa; phylum Chordata; class Actinopteri; order Cypriniformes; family Gobionidae; genus Romanogobio; species Romanogobio albipinnatus. Next base: position 14,199,816 of record CM042261.1, on the reverse strand, counting down.
CACAACTAGTTTATCATTTCTCATTTGTACTACAAGTGAACTTATAAGTATACAAGTAGTTTACCGTTTTAATACTAGTAGTACATTTTTTAGTTTATGACGGTACACTTTGAAGTATACTCCCAGTAAACTACTAGTTTACTAGATTTATACTGTAAGTATACATGTAAGTTTTCGTTAAGTGAACATAACATCATACTTATACTTTACCAATTATATATTATTTTTGCACTTTAATTATGCCACTGTTCCAGTTATTACATTTTTATACTTGAAATATACCTTTACTGTACTTTAACTCCATTTCCATTTGAAAAACATTTTATTCTAGCTTCATTCATTCTTTTTAACAACACAAAAAAGGCAACATTGGGTTTATTTTTTCTTTTCAAATCATACACACACTGTTTACTTTTCTTATATTGGTTTATATGGCAACATCATGATATACAAACAAAGCCAAGTTAGGATTTTTTTTTTGTCATTTCTAAAGGCTTATGAATCATTCCTCAAGGTAGTGATTAGCTTAATTCACTTAGAGCAAATACCAGTGAAACATCAGAGTAATTATCAACAAACTCAGCAAAATGAAATTAGCAGTGTGTGCAGTGCACCCACTCGTGTGATCATACGTTGTCATATCATATTTCTATATCATATATCAGTTTTTCCCCTTAAGGTATTTGGCATGTCATTACCAAAATACTCAGATGATTCTGTGTGGGTTTGGCTTAAATTTTAAAGTGGTATTTTGTTTGGGTTTTTGTCTTTTCAAATTGTACACACACTGTTTTAAGTTTCTTATATGTGAGGTGACAACATCGCAATATACAAAGTCAAGTAATTTTTTTTGTGATTGCAAAAGGCTTGTAGGACTCATTTCTCAGAGTAGAGATTAGTCATTCTACCATAATGTTGCTTGGTACGCCCATCACAGCTTGCACCTATATGTCAGTGATTTCTGGCTGAACTTCTTGAAATGTTGCTTAGCAAAGAAGCAACACAGAAACAGTACTATCTGGCTCAAAACTCTGCACAAAAGCCATGGGGAAAGGTATTACCCTTATTTCACAGGATATATTCTCACAACAATCTCTAAAACTGCAGCTTTGAAGGAAAACAGTTGCTACAGGCTGAAGTTTGATCTGGAATAGTTGCGGGGCAGCCAGTGGCAGTCTGAAAATCAATGAGGTGCCTGTCAGATTTAGTTTTAAGTTATATAATACGTGATAATAATTGCAAAATGCAGAAACAAGCGCCAATGTTATTTTTTAAAAATGTATTATTTCACTCTAATATATCTTACTGAAGCTAAAAAGTTCTGTCGCCGTTAGAGAATCAAATTTTAGGCATAATATTGTAAGGGTTTGTGATTATGTTCATATCACACTTGCCACAGACATTTAATCTTGAACATTATGCTGCGAAGGCAAAATCTCTTTGAGACATATGTTCCACTTTTCACAAAGATTGAAGTATATAAACCCTGGCATTGCACATTTTTTTCTCCTTCATACTACATTATAAGGGGACCAAGGAAAATAACACAAAATCTGCTTCAGAAGGCGTCAATGTACTTTTTAGCTTATAACGGGACACTCGATAATGTTAGTTGCTCTATCCTCACCTATTACATTAGCTACAGTGAGGGTGAGCCAGGATCAAAACCCTCTCTCATGTGTTATCATTTGGCATCCTTGGCAGTGTAATAAATCCAGTCTCAACCGTAAACATCAGCAGAAAACCGAACAGGTTCTCACTCTATGCAGGAGGCTTGCTTTGTCAGATTGAATCTATAGTATGCAAAAGTACAATGCTTTTTGGCATGAATGCATCTTGTAATGCTTCCAAAACTTCACTTTTTAAATTCAAAACAATATTTAAAAAAAAAACACAATCAGCTTTATTTATTCAAGTTTTTTTTTTAAAGGAAATTCACCCTTATTTGATCCGCTTAAACCCGGCCCTTTCGTACAATCCACGTCAAGCTTGTATTCAGATCTGCCTCCATCCAATGAACAACAGATGATAGAACCAAGTCCACCCATAATTGTTTTTATTTTTCAATAATGCACCCAGATGTACCTCACAAAATAGATGAACAGATCTGTCACTGAAATTTTTCAACTAAACATCGAAATAAATCGAATTAATAAACTACATGAACCATATAATAATGAACCATATATTACTGATCTAATTATTGATCTAAAGCCCACACTGTCACCGTATGGAAATTTAAACTGATGACATCAAATGACTATACAGCTTAATAAAATTATGCTGCATTATTTTCCTGTTTAACACTGTAAAGCTGCTTTGGAACAATCTACATTGTTAAAAGCGCTATATAAATAAAGTTGACTTGACTTGACTTGATTTGCTTGCGTTTCATCGCAACCTTAAATAAGTGTTCCCAAAAACGCCTGCCATTGGCCAAAGTCATGCCACTGCTTGAGCCAATATTCCTGTGTCAAACTGGGGTGCGTTTCTCGTACAACAACGTAACTCGCTGCTTAACTAACATAGGACGATGCATAGCTACATAAATCAACTCGCTAGTTTCCCAAAACCATACTGTCGCAAATTTGTCCTACAACCACATTGGTTAATGATGTCACGCAAGTGGTGGAGTAATAAATTCTTTTAATTAATCTGTTTGAGATTGAATTAATGCTGAGGACTAATTTTCATTGTCTTAGTTATTTTGGTTTATTTCTAGATATACAATCATAGGCTCCATCTTCAAAAATTCCCTCTTCTTTTTTTTCTTTGTTTGTTTTTCGATTGCTAAACGACAGTGGGCACAACTGGAGTCACATGTGCAAAACTCTAACTACAGTCTGCACAGAAGCAGTTCATGTGGACCAAACTCTAGATCGTTTTTCATTGCTTGAACACAGTTTTCAAAACTCTACACACTTATCCCATGACTTTAACCACAACCTGCACAACACTGTGGATTTACAGCACTTTGTTCAAATGCTAACACACTGCTATCAAAACTGTGAACCACACATTCAAAACATGATAGATTTCAGCCTTGTGCCTTTCAAACACTGCTGACTGCAATTTCAGCCGAAAGGCTAAGCAGGTGTCTTGTTTTAGACTTGTTAGTCAACACACACACATGTATATATATTTTTTCTCATTACTGTAATTCCGTAAATTACTACAGACTATTGAAGAAAACTGCTAATTTTCATTTACCTTAAAGAATTATGTTTAAAAATAATTTATAAATCATGTGAAAGAATGTCACTCTGTTCTTTGAAGAAAATATTACTTTGTATGAAGTCAGATGAAAAGATGAAAAGTTTGTATTTTCTGTATTGGTGTTTGATGCTAGTGTTTTTACTCTGAGTGTGTTCTGAGTGACAGTGTGTGTTATCTCAGTGAGGGTTGTGCAGTGTTTGGCTGCACTGAGCCTGTTTTGAGCCATGTGTTAAGAGTTGTGTTGCTTGGAATGAGTTTTGCAGGTGATGTGAACTGTTTAGCTCAGGTGACTGTTGGTAGTGCAGACTGTAGTTAGAGTTTTGCACATGTAGCTCCAGTTGTGCTCACTTTCATTTAGCAATCGAAAAAAAAAAAACGGTAAATCTCTTGACAAACTAAAAGAAGCAAATGAGGTTTGAATATATTCAAAATAAAAGATATAGATTGTGTCAGCTTGCTTATTTTGCTCAAGAAAAAGTCCCTTTAAGACAAGTCATTTCATTTGGCGGCCTTCTTTAAAATGCCTCTCGGGCATGCAAGTTCAGCTCCTATCTCTTTGAATGGGGAAACATCAAATTCTCCAAAACTGTTCGCCAAGCTCACGATTCAATTTCATATTTGAAATCACCAATGAATTCTAACTACAACTGTCTCGTCCCATTAGGGCCCCACTTTATATTAGGTGGCCTTAACTACTATGCACTTACATAAAAAAATAAGTACAATGTACTTACTGTGTACAAATTGTATTGCAAAACACCTTTGCTGATATTGAGGTGGGATATGGGTAGGGTTAGGGACAGGTATGGTGGTATGGGTAAGTTTAAGGGTAGGGTTAGGTGTAAGGGAAGTATCAACTGTGTAATTAGGGGCCAAGCACCGAAGGTGCGAAGGCACCTATTGAAACCGTTCCCGTATTTTCTTCTTCCGCCATGGGAGTCTATGGCAGCCCATAGAACCGTATGGTAAAAAGTTGTGAAATTTGGCACAATAGAGGACAGTCTGATCTGTCACCTTAGCAATTTTGGTGTCTCTATCTCAATCCCTCTAGCGCCACCACCTGTCCAAATGTGTACTCATGTTTATGCTAATAACTTTTGAACCTTATGGGCTAGAAACAAAATTCTGATTCCTGAGATCATGCCAATTCGATTGTACCATATGACGTCATTTTCCGTCATAATAATTTTCCCGCCATTTTCAATTTTCTGAAAAACCTACATTTGCGAACTCGTCCTAGACGGTTCTTCCGATTTGCACGAAAATTGAACCAGATCATTTTCAGACCATGTTGACATAAAATCTTACAAATCAAGTTGATTCGTCAAATCGTTTTCGATAAACGCGCAAACAAATTTTACGTAGCGCTTGTGAAAACAGACGTAAGGCTGTATCTCCGCAACGCTTTATCGTATTCACACCAAACTTGGTACATGTCAGCACAAGCACGTCCTGAGGCAACATGCAGCGTTTCGGCGCAGCGCCACCTACTGGTCTAGAGATACGAAAAATGACTATTTTTGCTTTTGTTTGCTGAACTGTTTGTCCAAAAATCATAAAAGTGGTCTCGTTAGATTCGGGACGTCATGTCATATCCAATATCCAATTTTACCGTATCGGCCATTTTTGCTGTCGGCCATCTTGAATTATGTGCTAAAATCCTGTATTTTATGAACGCATGAACGGATTGTTACGGATCTCGGTATGGGTCATCACCATGATACCCTGAAGTAGCCTGACAAGTTTCGAAACAACGCCACCTAGTGGAGATTTTTTTTAAAAAATGCTTAGAACTTTGGGTGTGGTTGACTTATTTTCACGAGACTCATCTCCTTAGACTCCTGAATCGTTGCAGAGTCCAACGATACCACACTTGCCAGGTTTCGCCATATGGTTTGTGCACCGTTGTAATTTAGCGCTTACAACTTTTTTGCTGATATCTTCGAAACCGCTAGTCCGATCAAGACGAAACCAGCTTCAGAAGTTCGAAAACATAGGTTGATAGCTATTTGCTAATGCCCAGATGTCAAAATATTGATAGTAAGGGGGTGTAAAATCCAATCAAAGTCAGGTGTCAGTCATTTTTCATGTGTTTTTTCATATAAATGTCTATAACTCCAAAACGAAACAAGATATTTTCACTATAATAGAACAAAACATGAAATTCCCATTGACTACAATGCAGTATTATGATATAAAATGCTAGACTTTACAAATGAATTGTTGTATCATTACGAAACTTGGTATGTTCCATCAGCACCATGCCTTTAAGGTACTTAAAAGGTTTCAAAACAGCACCGCCATGTGGTCCATACTTATAATGAAAAGGCATCTTGAGGCTATATCTCTGCAATGACATATTGACACTATATTGACACCCTGCTTTGATATATTGACACCAATCTTTGCAAGTGTCATTGTTCCCTTATTCTGACCACACCACATTAATTTTGTAACTGTGCCACCTATTGGTTGAAAATGAAAATCATTAAATCATTATTATTGACTGTATATAATGCCAGCCATTTTGGCACGTCTTGTCTTCTTCTTTGCGCTTGTTATTGACTGTATTTATCATTTTACAGCTATTTTGCCTAAAATCACCTTAATAGGTCTTTAATTGCTCATTGCTGCAGTTGATCTGACATTGCCAGCCATTTTGGCATGTCTTGTCTTCTTCTTTGCGCTTGGCCCCGGTATTGCTGCTTGCAGCTATATTTTTGAATGTAACTACAGAAATTAATTACAGGTGTAATTACATGCAGGTATTTTTTCAAATGTAAGTACAATGTAAAAACATGTATGTACACAATAAGTGCATTGTATCAAATGATTAATTAAAATGTTAGTACATAGTAGTTAAGGCCACCTAATATAAAGTGGGTCCTAAATTAGTTATAAACGCTTAAATCATGACAAAAACCTGCATTTTTCAGGCTGGACCAAGCTAATGCGCATGCACAGTCCTAAGTGCGCGTCTCAGAACACTGTTTCTATAGGAACCGAAGCTTCTAACGGCAGCTGTAGTGACGTGATGACTTTCTTTAGAAAGCGGGACTTATTCCACCATATTGCGCGTTGCACATTCTCCCATTCATAGTAATACAAGTGCACCGTCTTTCTGTATATAAAGTCTTTACTATAAGTTACTTTGCAACTACATGTCAGCATAACTCTAATTAGTTTGCAAATAGTATTAGTAGATTGTTAGGGGTAGGGTTAGGGTAAGGGTTAGTAGAATAAGTTGGCATGTACTTGCAAAGTTACTTATAGTCAGTAGAATGTCTGTTGGGGGACCATCATAATAAAGTTAGCCGATATTAAGCAGACAGTAATACACTAATGGCCCCTAGTTGACATGTAGTTGCAAAGTTACTTTATAGTTCGTAGAATGTAATAGTGTTACACATCACTTTTAAAAGAAAAGCTCTGTCATCATTTACTCACCTTCATGTCATTCCAAATCTGTGTGACCTTTACTTTCTTCTGCGAAACACAAAATAAGGTATTCTGAAGAATGCTTCAGCTGTTTTTGTCAACCCGATCTCATGGCAATTCGTACATATTTTACGAGGTGGCTAATTCGTACGAATCAGTACGGCCTCAGTCGTACGAATTCATAAGATTTTTGCTAAATCGTACGTATTTGACGAGTTGCCAAATTCGTACGAATTTGTACGAACGACCTATCTCAAACCCCGCCCCTAAACCTAACCGTCACTGTGGATTAGACAAAACGTACAAATTCGTACGAGTGAGGTCGTACAAATTCGTACGAATTAGCCAACTTTAGCCAACTCGTAAAAATACATACGAATTGGTTGTGAGATAGCGTTGGTTTTTGTCTATACAATGAAAATAAAAGGGTTTAAAACAACATTGAATCCTACAGACTTTCATTATATGGACAAAAACACTAAGACAGTTTTCAAAATATCTTATATCTACAGAAGTTAAACAGATTTGGAATGCCATTTTTTGTTTTTCGGTGAACTATCCCTTTAAAATACATATAGGGAACACTCTTACTAGAGTTTCAAAGGGGCTCGCACAGCTCTAATCACAGAGCAGCATCTTTAATCTTTGGTCCAGGAACAGTGCCTTTCCTAAAAATGAGACCATCTGTTTGGATGAGGGCTGTGATGTCTGTATTACGCTGGCTGATTTTAGAGTAACAGAGAGAGTGCTGAAAAGGGAAAATCACACTACAAAATCGCAGCCTCCAGCAGGGGAGGGTGATGCCATGAGGAAATTAGAAAGAACAGAAGGAGAGAGAGTAAAAGAGAGCAGAAGATGGGGTAGACACCACAGCTGAGGCTCCATGACAACAAGTTTTTTGAGTAGGAGGACTGAACATCATGCAGACCTTAGTCATTCTTGCAAGGGAAAACTCTGATGGGCACAGCCTGAGCGAGTAAACCTTTCTCACAGGCAGTTTGTAGAAGTTTTTTTGTTTTTTTTGAGAAGTGATAAGAGAGAAGAGTGAGTACAAAGGTCGCATGATTTTATACAAGAGACAAATTAATAATATGATGGATGTACTATTCCAAGCTACTCATAATCTACTAAAGTCAATCTTTATGTAGGTAATTACTTTATAAGATATTTACAAAATCTAGTAGATATTTTCCCAAAGAAAGTTGGGAACTATATAGCATAGCCAGTGTTGGGGGTAACGCATTACAAGTAACTTGAGTTATGTAATGAGATGTGTGTGAGATGGTGGTCCAGTGGGTTAAACCATGGAACTGATACGCAGAAGGTTGCTGGTTCGATCCGAGTGGTCACCACCAGTGTGTCCTTGAGCAAGGCACGTTGCTCCAGGGGAATTGTCCCTGTACGAAGGGCACTGTAAGTCGCTTTGGATAAAAACGTCTGCCAAATGCATAAATGTAAATGTAATCAGATTAATTTTTCAAGTAACTAGTAAAGTAACACATTACTTTTAAAATTTACGACAAAATATCTGAGTTACTTTTTCAAATAAATTTTTTCCCCATTTATTGACTGACAGCTCTCTTGTCCCAATGTTGAGAAAATTAATGTGCAATCAAGTGCAGAGGCTTTGTGTGTAAACATGATGGTTATTGTAGTTCTAGACTTAATGCGAGCATTCATTTACTAATGTCACTTGCGCAAAAAAGATTTGGTATTCCTCAAAATGAATAAAATCAGTCAAATGCAAAATCAATTTACTACGTAAACCTCCGATAATAAAATATGTTGAATAAAACAAATATTTGTATGCATTTAATCTCACTTTATTTACCAATGTACTGGCTGCTGACCTTCGATGATTCACTTAAACCATTGTTTGTTTTTATTGGTGAAGTGTTAAACTTTTATCTCCTGCGTCCTATTCTTCCATTCTCCAGAATAGCAGTATAGCTTAATGATTGAGCTGTGCCCTCTATTGTACATGCATGAATTTGCATTTCCTTCTGCCTGAGGCTTTTTTGTTGTTGTTGTTGGCGTGAAAGGATCTTTAAATTTACCCAAAAATATATATTTTTTGTTATAAAAACAACAACAAAACAAACAAGCCCAGCCCAGGTGAGAAAAAGTAGAGCAAAAGTAACGTAATACATTACTTTTCTTAAAAAGTAACTAAGTAATGCAATTAGTTACTTTTTAAGGGAGTAACACAATATTGTAATGCATTACTTTTAAAAGTAACTTTCCCCAACACTGATCATAGCTATAAAGCAACTATATAGCATACACCAGCTTTCAAAACTGTAAAATTATGAAAAATGTATGTAAAATAATGACATTTTTTTATTAAACTTAAAACTGATTGTATTATTTTAATTTAGAAATGTAATTTATTCCTGTGATGGCAAAGCTAGATTTTCAGTGCTGATTTAGTGCTCGAGACATTTCTTATTAACTAAAATTTTTGTGGAAATCTTGATGTGTGTGTGTGTATATATATATATATATATATATATATATATATATATATATATATATATATATATATATATATATATATATATATATATATATATATATATATGTATATATGTATATATATATATATATATATATATATATATATATATATATATATATATATATATATATATATATGTATATATATATACAGAGTTAAAACATTGAAATGGAACATATAACATGTAACAATGTAAATGTCTTTACTGTCAATTCTGATCAGTTTAAGGCATTCTTGCTGAATAAATGTATTTGTTAAATGTAATTAAATGTAACATTTTTATTAAAACATAAAATAAAAAGCTTTTGAAGGATAGTGAATTCAGGAATATATTTATGTAGTCAGGATAATGTTCCATGTCATATTTAATACAGGGATGTGAAAACATTAAAGACAAAAAATCATTGTAAGGTCCCAGCTGTAATATTAATAATCCCATATATAAAGTGGACGCATAAGGGATGTTATAAATATTACAAGAGTAATATATACAAGAGTCCAAACCATCTCCCATTGCTTCAGGGCTTTGATCTAATAGAAGGCAATTCTAAATGACAAAGCATTACGATGCTTCAACTCAACTCTCTAACATAGTTCGTTTCGGACCAGTGCCCAAAGCTGACTGACTGAAAATTTAGGGTGAGAATTCACAAAATAAACACAATATATTCCAGCGGGATGCTTGAAGAGAGGGTTTGGCCTTGTTTGGACAACTGGATAAGCGATACAGCGCTGTGACCGCAGCCCACATGGTCTCTGAACTGTGGGAGTTCCAGAACCAAATGTCCTTAAAAATAGAGTAATATATACTTTTGATAAGCTTTATTGGCTAACTAACTAACTAACTTGGTTAGCATTCTGCAGTTATAAATCTCAGTCTCATTCCCTAAAAATAGTATAGTGTTTTTACTTGTGCACAGAAAAGGAATTTCTGCTGGATTCACAACAACATACATAAATTTGCTCTGCCCAAACCTCCATATAAGGGCTTTCCGCACAACCACCCCTACAGCCATTCGTCATTCTCTACAAATGTTTAATTTGCTGCCTTTTACATAGAGTTATTGCCTAATTTTATGCAGAGAATGAGGCCATTTAGTAAATTTCTATAAACTAATTATCATGTATTTATTTATTTATGTTTATTTGTATTTGAGAACCAAGGAGAATTTGTTCAGGACACTAAGATCTTTGCAGATTGTTGAACAGTTTATGATAGGGCTCAGTGTGTATTGCTATCTGTGACAGCACCCGACCGCTAAATATATTATCAGCCTGCCTCAATTCCTCCCATGTCTCCAAAACATGATTATCCCCTTTGACTTGATAGAGCTATTAGATACATCACACACCTACCACTTCTCTACAAGTGCTTGTCATGTGTTTGATGAGAACCTTAGGAAAGGGATGGATTTAAACAATGTTTGCAAGTAGAAATCGATCTTGTAAATAATGTTTTTCCAAGAATTTAGAGGAAGCTGAATGTGCACATTAAACTAATCTAAGACTTTGCTTTGCCTATACAATGTAATGAAAGCTGAGCTTCAAAATGAATAGTTCTGGCCGACAGTTTATCATTGCAAAGCGCACAATTTACATTTACTTTTCATGCACTGCTCGGACGTGAATGTGAACGCACTCATGCACACAAATTGACTTTCACATACAGCTTGAATGTAAATGAGGGGCTTTTCACGTGTTTTCACATCTGCTGAGTGGGATGTTTTCAGGGCAAAACTCACTCAGAACCACAGTGCATTCATGAAACGACATCTGCATTCATTCAAGTGAGCATATATATTAGCAATTACTAATTACATTTCATTTTTTGTTCTAGTTGTACCCACTTGTAACAGATGGAATTCAGTGTCAAAAATATATGCTAGTAGAGTTGACTTATCTTGCAACAATTACAACTATTTTATTGGATGTATTTGTTGAAGGCGACATATAAGTTCAGTTTTCCCTTTGTTAACCACTTGATGCAGTAAGGCAAATGTTCCCTGTATTAAGTCCTGTCACGTTCATGAGTGAGTAGCATGTATTGAGAAGAAAAATGTTGAGTGTGTGGTGACCCCTGACCTCTAAATATGTTTATGCAACCGCAAAGCCCCTAATGAATCCCAGGGACCAGTCTGAAAGATGAAGGCAGAGGAAACAATTGGTTAAGTCACTTCTGAGCTTGGTCATTAGCCTCATCCTGTAAAGTATTACAAGAATCTTTGGAACAAGACTTTCAAAACCATGCAGGGCAAAATTGTTAGGACACCCCATTGAATTCCATGGTTTTCCGTATCAGGACATAATAGAGAAAATAATCTGGTCCTTGGTAGGTCTTAATTTGGAAAATAAAACCCCAGATGAACAACAAGACATGACATATCACACTGTGTCACTATTTATTTAGCAAAAATAAAGCCAAAATGGAAAAGCCACTGGTGACAAAGTTAGGACACCCTTACTGTTAAAGCTGCACTATGTAACTGTCCACTAGAGGTCGCCTATTCAAAACAAAGGCGTAGTTTGATGACGCCACGTTTGTGCGCATAATCTTGGGACATGTGGTCTTCACCTCACAGCCGGTGGAAAAGAATCAGGATAGGACTCGGGCAGAAATCATGTTCATGGATGCAATTATTAACGTTACTGTAGTATGAAGCAAAGCAGGGCCAAGTGTTTGGGGAGCTGAGCAAGGGCGCTGGAGCGATTGTTAATAAGAAGAGCGGAACACACGCCTCGCGAGCAGCAGGACTTTTATTATGGCATAGTCGCCGACTGGATTTTTATTATGCTACAATCGCAGAAGCCACTTCCTCTTTTCGGTCATAAGTATGAGGTAACGCAGCTCTGTTTATCATATTAGATACATCTTAGTGTGTTGAAAATGATGTTATGACGTTACTCTGTGCGTGATTTACAAATAGTTGGAAACATTTGAGATATTGTAGGTACTCAACTGAACAAAATATATAACACTGGCCTAGTGGTTTTTGGATATTTTACTGCAAAATGTTATAGTGCACCTTTAACATAGCAATTAGGACGGTAAGTAATGGTCAGGCACTGCTAATCAAATGCCTTTGATTAACTGATCACCAGCAAGTGTGATCACCTCTATAAAAGCAGAAGTTTTGTCAGTTTGTTGGTCTGGAGCATTCAGATGTGTGTTAACATCAACAATGATCTTAGAGAAGCAATTGTTGCTGCCATCAATCTGCAAAGGGTTACAAGTAGGCCTGTCACGATTGGTCGATACAATCGACTGCGTAAACGCTATTAATTAGTCGACGTCAAAATGTTTAGTCGACTGGGTAAGTTGGGTACGATATGAAATTGTATTACCAGTACTTTAAAAATGACATCACTCTAATAAGAGCAGTATTTCTTAATTTGCGTCGATGTGTGACAGCGAAAGTGAGGACGTGTGTGTGAGCTCTGCTTCCACCGTTCACTAAACAATGGAAGAAGAACAGTCAAATATATGCGCAGCTCAGGAAAAAGAACGCAACAGAAAAGTGCTGCGTGCGCTGCCGGACTCTGACCTGAAGCGTGCGCAGCCGCGCACACGCATTTCACTCTGACAGATCGCAACGGCAGTTTCGCGGATTATTGGGTTTGAATGGTAAAAAATCTGTAAAAATGCACGTCCTGGCGAGTATTCGGGTAAACGCAGTCGAATATGTCTTTAGTGAATGTATACAGAGTTGAATAAGAAATCTGGTGTTACAATGAATTTGGTCCGTGCAGCTCTTAAAGGGCCGGACCTAATATTCTGTGTGAAGCAGGGCAGGGCAGGAATATGCCGGCCAAATGAGTTTTTAGGGTTTTTTAACCCTAAAACAATGATAAAACAATAAATAGTAAGTTCTGTCATATTATTCAATTACTTTTACAGTTTTTTGCCATGGTATTGATTCAGTATCGGTATTGAGATATTTTAGTCTGGTCCCAGATAGCAAACAGACGTCGTTTCAACGTTGATTTTTGGTTGTAAAGGTCAGTATCAGTCGTCGATCAAATTTCAATGTTGAATCAATGTCAGTTTGCTATCTGGGGTATCATATCGAAGTCATAATTTTGGTATCATGACAACACTATTCTATATAAAAAGTATTTGCTGATATTCTCTTTTTTTGTTATGTTGGTTTACAAATTTGTACCTTTTTACATTTTTACTCTTTTAGTTTTAAATTTTGTCATGGGCTTGTTTACATTTATTCTTTTTTATAGTACACTACTGAAGGCCAACGTGTAAGTTAAATTAAATGTTTTTAAGAAAAATTGTTGAAAATGATTGTGAAAAATTAGTCGATAGATTAATCGATTAATAGATAAATTAGTCTATAGATTAATCAATATAACAATAGTTGTTGGTGGCAGCCCTAGTTACAAGGCTATTGCCAATCAATTCGAAGTCCATCATTCTACAGTGAGGAAGATTATTGACAAGTGTAAGACATTCAAAACACACACCAATCTTCCCATGAGTGGACGTCCCAGCAAATTCACCCCAAGATCAGACTGTGTAATACTCAGAAAAATCTGAAACTGAAAAACTGAACAAATCATAAGACTTCTAGAACAATGTCCTTTGGACAGATGAGACCAAAGTGGAGATGTTTGGCCATAATGCACAGTGGCAGGTTTGGTGAAAGAGCTGTGCATTAATATTAAAAAGCCCACAAACCTTAATAAATTGAAGCAATGTTGTAAAGAGTGGACTAAAATTCCTCCAGAATGATGTGAGAGACTGATACATAATGCAGAAAATGGTTACTTCAAGTTACACTAGCTGCTAAAAGTGGATCTACAGGTAATTGAATGATACGGTATCCTATCTTTGTCACCCATGGTTTTCACATCTTGTCTTTATTTTTGCTAATATGTCATGTGTTGTTGTTCATCTGAGGTACTAGATGATTTTTTATGATGTCCTGATACAGAAAACCATGGAATTCAACAGGTAACATTTTCACATGACTGTATATATTTGAATGAAACTGCTCCCTTATCTTTCCTAACCACTGCATTCTCCTTAAATGAGCGTGTTATGTCTTATTTAAAAATGTTATTAAAACACCCTCCTGAAAATTATTATATACCTTGAAGCCAAGCATTTTTAAATGAATAATTGTCATGAACTAACCCTGTTTCATGTAAAGGGGTTAATAATTCTTTCTGTGCACTTTTATTACAGTGTTGTTTTAAACCACAAGAGTGTGATATGTATTAGTAAATCAATAGTAAATAGTAAATCAATAACATTTTCAATTTTGGAGGCTACATGATTCGCTTGACGAAAACCAACAAATAATTTCACAGATATCAACAGCACATCGATTAAAGCTGCTGTTGGAATAAACAGACTCATTTTGTGCACATTAAAATCACGGCTTTGTGTACTTCTGCAAATATCTGCACACCAGCCTGATGCCTAACCATAAAACATGCCCTCATATCTGGCAGAAATACCCAAATTAATGGCCTTTAAGGTGTATGATTTATGGTGTCGTACAAGCTGATGATAATGAACAGCCCTTGAATGAGTTTCTCTATTATTGGCAACCATTGTACAGAAGCCTAACCCAAAGATTTCTTTTGTTTCCTGAACTCCAGTCCAAACCATTAAAACAGCAGGACACTTTCTTGGGAAGTGATAACACCCACGTATTACAATTAGAGAGATCTGCTCCTCTTTCATCATCATCAATCCGTCTAAATGATTTCTTGCTCATTTTCTCTCCGCCCCTCTCTCTCTCTCTCTGCCTGATGAAATCATCTTGTGAGGTTCCACAACCTATTTGAGGAATGGGCTGTTTGCTCCGAATGGTACATTAAAATGATAATTCACTGGGAACATGATGTTCACCAGAATTCACGCCAGAAATTTTTCTCTGTCAGAGCTTTGTGATTATTATAGAAATGTATACTTCTATCTTAGTCCATGAAAGTAACACCTTGGAACGTTTTGGTCCTCCAAACTTTCAAGTGGCTAAGCCAATTATTTCACATAATTTTGTGTTTAATTTAATTAATTTTCTTACATTAAAAAGTGCGAGGTCTTTATTACAGATTATCACTTAAATTTCCAAGAGGTCCAGTTTTCTTTCCCAGCAGGTCCAATCATACACTATGGGCCAGATTTACTAACAGCTTGTGCCAGTGCAAACTCCTATTTTGGTGCCAAAAAACAAATGTCAGGATTTACTAAAGATGCACATTTTTTGTGGCTGACCTTATTGCACATGCATTTGCAGGAGTTTCACTTTTAGACGCAAAATTTATGAGAGGAGAGTATTTAAATAAATCATGCAACATGATTTACTAAGGTTTATTTACTGGTATTTGCGCCATTATTAACCCATTTTCCGCTTGACATGCTGCGATAGCTGCTGCTAGGAGGCACCGCAAAAAACAGAGAGCATGTGATAAACGGAGAGAATTTTCTCCACTTGTGTTCATTTATTTGGAATGCCAGAGGAAGACGTTATACGAACATATCGTTGCCAAGCCATGTTATTTTTAATTTGCCATGCCTGTATTGCTAGTAGATTACCCTCATTTGATGATCATCGATTCTGCTTGTTTGCGACCCTGTGCTAATTTGCTCTTCTCTTTAAAAATTGCGTTGGTCATTTTGGAAATGAGCTGGTTTGTATCTGTAGCTGTGTCTCATTTCAAAGGCTGCGCCATCCTGAGGTCACATTTGTCGGCTGCATCCGTCATCAAGGATCATCTCATCTCATTTCAGAAAAGTAACCATTATACAATTGACCGTTATTCCTTGTGTGATGTTAATCTTTTTAATTTCTTTCTCATTTTGGAATGTAATGGTTACTTTTCTGAAATGAGTCAGCCTCAATGATGTATGTGTCTTATGAACGCAACCTCTGGAGGATGCAGTCTTCAAAACGAGACACAGCTTGTGTTCTTTATTGTTCTTTATTCTTTATTGTCAGTAGATCACATCACTTTTATGGGATTATGGTCTCACGCTAATTGGACCTGTTTAGTAAATCTAGCCCTTATATGTTTTATGGCTGTGAACGTTAAAAAAAGAAGTGAAAATAGTATGATTATAGGTATGAGATGCTGTAGATTTGTTTTTGATTCAAGGGGTTGTGAGTTCAAACTGAGTTTTTTTTTTTTATAAACCATTTGAACTTTAATGTATGTGAGGGTATGTATGTAAGGAAAAGGACACATTTGCTTATATTTTATTATACGATTTCACCAAAATGCAAAAGAGAATATTTGCATTGTTTTGTACGTTCGAATAACGTCTTCCTCTGGCATTCCAAATAAATGAACACAAGTGGAGCACATTTTCTCCGTCTATCACATGCGCTCTGTTTTTTGCGGTGCCTTACTGAATCTACATTAAAAGACCTGGGTGTTATATTAGACAGCAACTTGTCTTTCGAAAATCATATTTCAAATGTTACAAAAACAGCCTTCTTCCACCTCAGAAACTTCGCAAAGCTACGGAACATGTAATCTGTTTCTGATGCTGAAAAGTTAGTTCATGCATTCATGACCTCTAGATTACTGTAATGCATTACTAGTTGGCTGTCCTGCATCCTCAATAAACAAGCTACAATAAGTCCAGAATGCAGCTGCTCGAGTTCTTGCTAGGCAGAGATGGGCATACATACATGGAAATGTATTTTAAATACAAATACAAAATACTGTGTGGAAAAATTTATTTAAATACAAATACAGTATTTTGTATTTTGAAAATACACAAAATACATGTGAAATTGGTGATTCAGTGCAGGTATCCCTATTAGGCTGAAATCTACCTGGGCTTATTCATTAATATGTTTTGTTCTAATGTTACAACAAGTCACAATTTAAAGTTTACTGGGTTTAACTTGATTATTTGGTTAGGGTTTAAGAGGTGTACTAAAAAACTTTTTCACATGTGTCCTCAAAATGACCCACAACCTAATCAGTTTATATGTGAAGAAATCCATTTATTCACAAACTTCTCACAAGACGAGTGTTTGACAAATTATTCGTCAAACTACTTCCTCTCATCACTGCTTTTTGATGGTTTGGAGAACAATTACTCAGAGTCGCCCTCTGTCATTTCACAGAATTATACAACGGAGAGCACGTCAAGCATTACTGTAACGAATCCACAGAGTCATAGAGATCCATTTGCAGCTTTAATTAGTAACAAAGTCAGACAGACAGGGTATTGATAGGTAGACAGGAATGGCATGGGCAAGGCAAAGAATACTCAGGCAAGCTAGTGCTGATGATCGGGGCAGGCAGCAAGGTTTCAAACACGGGTAACAGTGCAGGGTCGTGGGAGCCAGAGTACGTTCAGTTAGCCAGGAAACAGTCCAAGGTCGAGGTAGCCAGAGAGTGGTCGAAGGGTTCCAAAAACAGCCCAAGATCTAAACCAGAATAAACAGAATCAGTAGACAATCGCTCAGTACGTATGCCAGGGCAAGACAATACTTCGCACTGAATGGGTGTGAGAGAGGGGTTCTTATACATGTGGAAATGAAGTGCAGGTGTGAGTGTAATCAATGAAGAGCAGGTGTGTGATCAGTCCAAGAGAGCAGCATTATGGGAAATGTAGTTTGTATGGCCATAGTCAATACTCTGGAGATGGATCCCTCTGTGAATGTGGAGGTGACACAGGAAACTCCTGTGTAACAGAGCCCCCTCCCTGCGAGCGACTCCTGGCGCGAGGAGGCAAACGGCGACGGGGTCTTCCACGTTGTCGAGGAGCAGGTTTATTTGGATGTGATCGGTGGAATTCCTCTGTGAGTGTGGGGTCCAGGATGTCCTTGGCCCTGATCCAGCACCGTTCCTCCGGACCGAACCCCTCCCAATCGACAAGGTACTGCAGAATGTTACCCCTACGTCTGGAGTCTAGTAGTTCCTTTACCCGATATGCCTCCTCGCCGTCTACCAGGACAGGTGGAGGGGTCTGTGGTGTGGCTCCCTCCTCTGACACTCTCTCGGGACTGTTAGCGGGTTTCAGTAGGGACACATGGAACGTGGAGGCAATGCGGTAGTTAGTGGGAAGTTTGAGACGAAATGACACTGGAGTGATTTGTTTTAGGACTTCGAATGGACCGACATATCTGGGACTGAGCTTACGGCAGGGGAGTCGAAGCTTGAGATCCTTTGTGGATAACCATACCCATTGACCTGGACGGTACTGCGGAGCAGGACGACGATGCTGGTTGGCGTGGTGTTCCTGGCGCCGGACTGCATGTAACAGGTGGGTGTGCGCTTGATCCCAGACTTCTTCGCTCCTTTGGAGCCATTCGGTGACAGCGGGAAGTTCTGTGGGTTCCCCGGACCAAGGAAATAGTGGAGGTTGGAAACCCAATATGCACCGGAACGGAGTTAGACCAGTAGCGGGTTTGACCAGAGAGTTCTGGGCGTATTCTGCCCAGAACAGGTAACGACTCCACTCTGTTTGCTGCTGCTGACAGTATGGGCGCAGGAAGCGAATGATGTCCTGGTTTAAACGTTCGGTCTGCCCGTTGGATTGGGGGTGATATCCGGAGGTCAAACTGATGTTCACATTGAGGTGTTTGAAGAAAGCCCTCCAGACTCTGGAGGTGAACTGTGGCCCTCGGTCTGACACGATGTCATCAGGAAGGCCGTAGAATCGGAACACCTGATTGCAGAGGATTTCAGCCGTGGCGAGTGCTGTGGGCAGTTTGGGTAAGGCCACCAGTCTACATGCCTTGGAGAAGCGATCAACTATTGTCAATATGGTGGTATTTCCCTGGGATTCTGGGAGATCTGTAATGAAATCTATAGCGATGTGGGACCATGGACGCTGCGGAATGGGCAACGGAGTTAGAAGTCCGGCAGGTAATTGACGAGGCGTCTTGGAAGTGTTGCAACTGGCGCAATTCTGGATGTGGTGGGTGGTGTCGGCGAGTAGAGTGGGCCACCAGAACCGGTTGCGGAGAAGGTGAACAGTGGCGGTGATACCGGGATGACCGGAACTGGGCGTTGCGTGTACCTGATCAATGAGGCGGGTGCGTAAGGGAGCAGGGACATACATGCGATTAGGTGGACCATTCAAGGTAGATGACTCCTGGCGATTGAACTGTTCAATCTCAGTAATGATGTCCCATTGCACAGGAGCGACGAGTAGGTTCTCAGGAAGAATATTCTCTGTGATCGTGGGTTGGGGTGTCTCATCGGTCTGGCGGGAGAGAGCGTCAGCCTTAATGTTCTTGGAACCAGGACGATACATGATAGTGAACTGGAATCTTGTAAAGAATAGAGCCCACCGGGCCTGACGGGGATTCAAGCATTTGGCCGTCCGGAGAAACTCGAGGTTCTTGTGGTCGTTGAGGATGATGAAGGGTTCCTGTGCTCCTTCTAGCCAGTGCCGCCACTCCTCTAAAGCCAGTTTCATGGCCAGTAATTCACGGTTGCCCACGTCATAGTTGCGCTCAGCGGAGGTTAATTTACGAGAAAAGAAGGCACAAGGATACATTTTTTCAGGCATGCCTTGACGCTGGGACAGAACTGCACCTACTCCAGTGTTTGAAGCATCCACCTCGATGATAAACTGACGTGTGGGTCTGGATGCCGCAGGATGGGAGCAGAGGTGAAGCGTGTTCGGAGCTCATCAAAGGCCTTGGTGGACTCAGGTGTCCAGCTCAAGCGATGGTGGTGACGTTTGGTCATGGTGGTCAACGGGGCAGCTACTGTACTGTAGTTTCTGATGAACCGACGATAGAAATTCGCAAACCCCAGGAACCGTTGCAACTGTTTGACTGTGTGGGGAACCGGCCAATTTAGGACCGCCTGAACCTTCTTCTTGTCCATCGCCACACCCTCTGGACTGATGACGTATCCCAGGAAAGATGTTCTTGTGCGATGGAATTCACATTTCTCGAATTTGGCATAGAGCTGATATTGAATGAGTCGTCTGAGAACCGATCTGACATGTTTGACGTGTTCCTCCATGGTTGAAGAGTAAATCAGTATATCGTCGATGTAGACGATTACCCACCTCTCCAGCATGTCCCGAAAGACGTCATTCATGAACGCCTGGAAGACAGAAGGACTATTGGACAACCCGAATGGCATAACGAGGTACTCATAGTGCCCATTAGTGGTAGAGAAGGCCGTCTTCCACTCGTCTCCTCTGCATATACGAATCAAGTTGTAGGCATTACGGAGATCCAACTTGGTATAATACTTGCCTTGACGGAGCTGTTCGAGCGCGGCTGGCACCAGGGGCAGTGGGTACCTGGACTTGACTGTATTCTCGTTAAGACCACGATAGTCGATGCAGGGACGCAGTGTGCCATCCTTTTTCTTAACGAAGAAGAAGCCCGCAGCGGCGGGTGAGGTAGAGGGCCGGATGAACCCCTTGGCTAGTTCTTCCTCTATGTACTTCTTCATCGCTTCGGACTCTGGTTGAGACAGGGGAAAAATTCTGCCCTTAGGCGGTGTGGTGCCGGGTAATAGTTCGATGGCACAATCACTGGAACGGTGTTCTGGAAGTTGAGCAGCCTTGACTTTGCTGAAAACGTCAGAGAGATCAGAATACACAGCAGGCAGTCCTGAATCACTGAACTCCGACGTGGATAACTGGAGAATGTTGCGGGGAGTACGATTGATTTTTGCCAGGCATCTTCTATGGCACGAAGAATCCCACTGGATGATTTGGTTCTCCCGCCAGGAGATTTGTGGGTTGTGAGTGCGCAGCCATGGAAGGCCCAGGATTATGGAGTGTTTGGGGGCGTGAATAACATAAAACCTGATTGATTCAGAATGAAGTGTTCCGACGTGCAGAATTACCTCTTCGGTGAGGTGTTGAATCCTTCCCTCTCCCAAGGGCCGACCATCTAGCGCCTCGACTGTCAGAGAGAAGTCACAGGGATTAGTTTGGAGTTTATGCTGTACAGTGAATTCATGAGACATAAAATTTCCCGCGGCTCCTGAGTCTAGCAAAGCGGATGTGTCAATCATTCTGCCAGGTAGAGAGAGACGAACAGGTAGCGTGAACCCGGACCACCGATTGTTGGAGTCCGCCAGGGTACTCACCGGTTGAGCCTGAAGAGACGGACGAACTGGGCAGGAGAGTCTGCGATGACCAGATTGTCCGCAGTAGAGACAGAGATGCTGCTGCAGGCGACGCTCGCGTTCCTCAGGAGTGAGAGGAGTAAAACCCAGCTGCATGGACTCTGGTGCATCCGTGTCGTCGGGACGAGCACGATAGGGAGCTCGAGGTGTGCGCCGAGAACGAATAAGGTTGTCGATCTGAATGGCCAGGTTGATATATTCGTTCAGCGTTCTCCCCTCATCGCGGCAAGCTAACTCAGACTGAAGTTCATTGGTGAGACCTTTTCTGAACAGGGTTTTCAGGGTGTCCTCAACCCAATTGGTCTGTGCAGCAAGGGTGTGAAACGTGAGGGCATAATCGGCGGCGGTTCTTCTCCCCTGAGTATGACTGAGAAGGCGTTCACCGGCATCACCGAGCTCAGTGGAGTGCTCGAAAACGCTGCGGAACTGCTGGGTAAATGATGCAAATGTGGAGAAAGGAGATCCATCCGGCCTCCAGATGGCAGTTACCCATTCCAGCGCCTTTCCGGTGAGGAGCGAACACACGAAAGCAATTCTCCCTGAATCTGTGGGATGGAGTGCTGGCTGTTGATCAAAGTAGAGGTGGCATTGGAGCAGGAAGCCTTTGCATTTAGCTGAAGCGCCATCATACTTCTCTGGAAGAGCGAGACGAGGATTGACTGAGGTGCTCGCCGAGGGTGGTGATACCCCTGAGGCCTGATCGACGGGGGCGCTGATCGCTGAGGCTTGAAGCCCTTGCAGGGCTGTTACGAGCTCCTCGGTGAGTGACGTGAGGCGATTCAACTGTAGCTGGTGTTGAGCTAGCTGGGCAGTCTGTGCAGAGATCTCAGTGGTGAGCTGTGAGACGGCTGCTGGACCTTGAGGTGGCGAAGCATTCTGTATCGAATCCACAGAGTCATAGAGATCCATTTGCAGCTTTAATTAGTAACAAAGTCAGACAGACAGGGTATTGATAGGTAGACAGGAATGGCATGGGCAAGGCAAAGAATACTCAGGCAAGCTAGTGCTGATGATCGGGGCAGGCAGCAAGGTTTCAAACACGGGTAACAGTGCAGGGTCGTGGGAGCCAGAGTACGTTCAGTTAGCCAGGAAACAGTCCAAGGTCGAGGTAGCCAGAGAGTGGTCGAAGGGTTCCAAAAACAGCCCAAGATCTAAACCAGAATAAACAGAATCAGTAGACAATCACTCAGTACGTATGCCAGGGCAAGACAATACTTCGCACTGAATGGGTGTGAGAGAGGGGTTCTTATACATGTGGAAATGAAGTGCAGGTGTGAGTGTAATCAATGAAGAGCAGGTGTGTGATCAGTCCAAGAGAGCAGCATTATGGGAAATGTAGTTTGTATGGCCATAGTCAATACTCTGGAGATGGATCCCTCTGTGAATGTGGAGGTGACACAGGAAACTCCTGTGTAACAATTACACCACTGAGGAGCGCGCACAGTAAGCAGGTTCGCGGCATAGAGCCATGCGAATTGCGAAAGTATAAACAAGCCTTCAACCAGTGTTGCCAACTTAGCACCTAGCAACAAATGTAGCAATTTTTTATTTATTTATTTGGCAACTTTGAGCAACTTCTGGAAAGTGACTCTAATCCAAACAACACACGCACAAGCTAGCTCAATAGGCAGAGCGGTTCATTTATAATTCCTTAAGATCGCTGTGGAAATGTGGAAATCGCTGTAAAAACCGGAAGATAGGTGGCATATTTACGGAGCCCTGTATATGACATGCAGGAAAAAAACTAGTAGGCTAAATCATGCACACGCTTTATAAATCGATTTGCTTTCTTTTTCTTGCACGTCATGTATGGGGCTCCATACATATTAACTAACACATTGCTTTAATTTATTTTACAAACAAATCTAAATGAACATTTCAAATAATATCTACATCCGGCGGGTGGTGGGAATGACGAACCCGACCAACAACGTCGAGGCCATCGAGTTGGCGATGCACCGTGAGCCCGGGGAGCGAGCGCCGCCCTTCCCTCGGAGGGTGGTCCAGGAGTCCAGGAAATGCGTGAGCGAATCGAGAGGGTCATGCCATTAGTCCGGGAACACCTGACGAAGGCGCAACAGAACCAGCAGCAGCGGTACAACCGGGTGGCTCAGCCCCGGGAGTTCCAGCCGGGCGACAGAGTCATGGTGCTGGTCCCCACCTCGGCTTGTAAGTTTCTCGCGACCTGGCAAGGTCCGTTCACCGTCATAGAGCGAGTGGGTCCCGTCAATTACCGGCTGTGCCAGCCGGGTAGGCGGCGTGAAGAGCAGTTATATCACATCAACCTGCTGAAGAGGTGGGTGGGGACCAGAGACCAGCTCACCTCGCTGGCCTCTGTCGAGCCCCCGGTTGTGGACGTTGGAGCACAGCTGTCAGCCACCCAGAAGACGGAGCTGACTGACTAATGTGATCCAGCACGACATCCGCATGCCACCCGGACTCATCGTGAGGCAGCGGCCCTATCGGGTCCCTGAGGCTCGGAGACAGGCCATCGAGGATGAGGTTTGTGAGATGCTGAAGTTGGGGGTAATTGAACCATCACGCAGCGCCTGGTCCAGCCCCATCGTCATGGTACCGAAGCCGGATGGCACCCTCCGCTTCTGTAATGACTTCTGCCGGCTCAACAAGGTCTCGGAGTTCGATGGCTTCCCGATGCCCCGCGTCGATGAGCTGTTGGAACGTCTGGGGAGGGCCCGGTATATTTCCACACTAGACCTCACCAAAGGCTACTGGCAAGTTCCCCTGACAGACTCCACCAAGGAGAAGACGGCGTTCTCCTCTCCCAGTGGGCACTGGCAATACCGGACCCTCCCCTTCGGCCTGCATGGAGCTCCCGCAACGTTCCAAAGGATGATGGACTTTCCTTCTTCGTCCCCACCAGGTGTATGCGGTGGCTTATCTCGACGACGTTGTCATCCACTCCGAGACCTGGCAGGACCACCTGGAGCGGCTGCGGAGGGTGCTCCTGGAACTCCGACGGGCTGGACTGACCGCCAACCCCCGGAAATGCCCTCTTGCCCACGCCGAGGCTCAGTACCTGGGTTTCCGGGTGGGTAGAGGACTGATCCAGCCCCAGCAAAAGAAGATATACGCCATCCTGTCAACACCCCGCCCGGAGACCAAAACTCAGGTACGAGCCTTTTTGGGGTTGCCCAGAAACCCAGCACCACGGGACTCCAGTTTGAGCACTACACTCCATGCAGTGAACGCTAACACTTCTCTCTCTCTCACTCAGACAGCAGCCTGTGACACTCCGGCCACACCGTCCCACTGACGTCACCGCGAGGCACCCTGCACTGAAGGAAGAAGGAAGCACAGCGCACCTGCATATCACCGTCCACGTTTATTCACCAGCTCACAATAAAACCCACCCTCCGGGGGCTTTTCACTTTATTCTGTGTTGAGTGATTCTTCACCCTGCCACAATACGTATTTTAAATACATGTATCTGAAATACTGCCCATCCCTGTTGCTAGGTCAAGAAAATATGATCATATAACACAGATTTTATCATCTCTACACTGATTACCTATTAAGTTCCATATCAATTATAAAGTATTGCTACTGACCTATAAGGCCCTAAATGGTTCAGCTCCTGCGTATTTAACTGATCTTCTATCGCCTTTCAATCCATTTTGCTCTTAAGATCACAAAACTCTGCGCTTCTGGTAGTACCTAGGAAATCTAAGTCAACTAAAGGAGGGAAAACGTTTTCATATTTGGAACCTAAACTCTGGAACAGCATTCCTGATAATGATCAGGGCTCAGACTCTCTCTCCCAGTTTAAATCTAAAGACGCATCTCTTTAGCCAAGCATTCACATAATGCATCTCATAACCTTGTACTCCAGTTATATCAGTGCACATGATTGTCTTTGCTTAATGCTTTGAATAGCAGCTACGCTAATTATTTTCCTGTTCTGTTTTATCTCGGGATGCCCATTCCGAGGTAACTAGAGAATCTCAGCTCCAGTCTGGACCTATGAAGAGACTACTCAACTCCTGCGAGGACTTCAGATGACACTGCATCAACTGCCTCAATTTTCTATATACCCTAATCATTGTTAACAACATGTATTCTTATTTCACTTAGCCCATTGGCTGTGCCTTAATTTATTTTTATATTGATTAATAATACATTGTTAGCTAACTGTTTGCTTTGTATATGAACATTTCTGAAATACATAACGTGGACACAATCTCCACTGATAACAAATCACTTTAAATTGTAATGTCGATTCATGCATTTTCTGTGAAGCTGCTTTGAAACGATATGTATTGTGAAAAGCGCTATACAAATAAATGTGAATTTAATTGAATTTTAAGAGGTGGCTGAGTTAAAAGACAGAGATTGAAGTGCCTCCAGATAGTGTCTAGAACTGACTATGATTTATTGTAAATGTTAAGGTTGGCAGCCACAGTACCTTGTAAAAGTAGGAAATAATAAATTCAAAATATCTCCTGATGCTGCTTTGTGCAGAGTCTGTACAGTAAAGAAAAAAATACTTTTATTTATAAAGCAGATGGGGTGCTAATTTTGTATCAAAACACAGATACTTAGATTTTATGGAAATGAAGTGTTGATTAAACCTTACAATCTTAAACTCTGGGACCATTTTTGGGATTTCCGCCTGGATTTGGCCTACCCAAATTGAGAAGCTTCCCATACCCACATACAGTGGTCTAAATCAGGGGTTTTCAAACTGGGGTCCGGGGACCCGCAGGGGTCCTCCAGAAGGTTCTAAAGGGTCCCCAGAAAATTTCAGAGAATAAAAAGAGAAAATAAAAAGATAATGGATAAATTCTACCAAATATTTAATTTCTAAATGTTTCTCTCCCTCTCTTGCCATATACACAGTTTACAGAATTGATTATTTTTGCTTTGTATCTTTAGTTTTTGAGTTTTTCTCACTATAGTCCCCTTTATATTGCTCTCTGGGATTGTAAGGCAGTTTTCTTGACGCAATAAGCAATACGCAAGCTGCTTACATACATTTATTGTGAAAGTGTCTTATTCAAATAATTTTTCATATATAAAAATATACAGATGGATTTTAGGAAAGGGGTCCCTCTTAAAAGGTTCATCATATTCGGGGTTCTTTGGCATCATAAAGTTTGAAAACCCCTGGTCTAAATAGATACATGTAAGCTGTAATACCCCCCAAACACACACAAATAAAATAGTTTTTTTCCAGTTTTTTTCTGGAATCTAGTGGAAACAGCCAAAACTGTCTGCAGGGTGCTAGAGCACACAGGGCTTGAGTTACACACTTTCAAAAATGAATTCATAACCAAAAACAAATAAAAAAGCGTCTATTTTTTACAGCTCAGACAACATATACGTACATGTTTATCACTTTTAGCAGTGTTTTATTTAACTTCAAAGGGTTTCCTGTAAAATTACACCAAAATTTTGTATTTCGACCACTGTATGTGGGTATGGGAAGCTTTTCAATTTGGGTAGGCCAAATCCAGATGGAAATGGTATCAGAGAAATGTAGTGTAAATAAGTTACTTTGTGTAAAACAAATGCCAAAGTGATGCATATCTCCAGAAAGTAGAGACTCTAATCTTTCAAATGATACCACATATGAGGTCAGAGCTCCTCCACAGACATTTAGAATTGAAAGTATCTACATGATGATTTTTAAAAAACTGTACTAAACATTTTTGTGTGATTGAGATTCTTGTATATAGTATGTGCAGTCAGTATATATAGTCTCTGTTATGGCATATATTGTATGTTGCTTCAGATGCTGCTTCTGTGTTGTTTTTACAGTGTGAAGACAGAAGTTTTGCCTTTTGTCAGTATGGAACACATTCCCAGCAGCCTATACAGGCTGGAAAAGAGAAAGCATCTATGTGGGAACAGAGGCACCATGTAACAAACCCCAGCAGGATGCAAGACTACACTTGCTCAGGAAGATACATTTGACACCATTAGAGGAAACTAAAAACACTTGTTAACATCAGAGTAAAAAAGCTGACTGGGAGCTTAGCAGTCTTTTCCCTCGGACCTGTAGAGTTCCTTGGCTGTGAACTCCATGGCTCTTGATGTTGCGTGTTGCATGGTAAAGGAAAAGAGCGTGTTAATGTTTATTTTTAGAGTAGAATTCACATGTGTATTGCACAAGGGTGTTATGTGTATTCAGTCACTGGAGAGCCTTGATACCGCTAGTTGTTTTGATAGTTATTTGAGACTGTGCTGTGAACATTTGTACTGGACTATTCCTGGAATCTGTGTTTAGAGTTGTTTTGTTTAGTTTCATGAAAAAAAAAAAGTTGTTTTATACCTCCATTTTGTCACTAAACACCCCTACAAAAACACTTAAGTGCCCAATAGCTATTTTCAACAAAGTTTATTATACAAGGTGAAAGATGGAAATGTATTACAATATGAAGCCACAATTCCCCCAGAGTACTCCAGACAATGTTGACGAGATGATATGGTCAAATGAGGCCAAGAAAATCATCCTTAAAGATTTTACCAATCCATAAGTCTTTTGAGATTTTGATTTGATCAGCAAATTCTGGAGAACGGATTTGCAGAAATGGATAGTAGCCATTCATTCACCCAGTATTAATAATCATTCTTAGGCCACTATACATACAGTATGTAGTGTCCTCTTGTGATTGATGGGCACACAGAGGACAAACTCTCACTATACAAAACTAGCTCTCAGTCTCTAAAGAGATCTGACAGTAGTCTCATAATAAGACCAGTTGCAAACATTTCAGCACCTCTTGAGCTGGACATTTGGGTCTGAAGGAAACCCCCCCCTGCTGTGTTGGACCCTCTTTGTGCTCCTGTCTATAGGGCAGGTGTTACAAACTACAACCAGACGCTTTGCTCATAGTCAGGAAGAAAGTACTGATGAAAGGTCAAAGTGCAAAAACACAAGGCAAAAAATGCTGAAGGCATGTATAAAAAGTATAAAATACTCTGTACCCCATCTCAATAATTTGATAAATATGCCTAAAACACACACACACACACATACACACAGGGTTTTATAGGGACATTCCATAGACATAATGATTTTTATACTGTACAAACTGTATATTCTATCCCCTAACCCTATCACAGAAAACATTTTTCTGCATTTTTACATTTTAAAAAACATAACTTATTAATGATTTAAAAGCCTGCTTCCTCATGGAGACCAAAAAAGTATATATACAGTGTATATATATACATCAGATAGGAAATGGGAGCTCTATAGCGTAGTTCTACCTGGAAGACTCAAATGTCACGTCATTCATTAATTATCTATCTAGCCCAGTGGTCTTCGCTATTTTTATCAGGAGAGCCACTTTTACCGCACATTTTCAAAAGTTACATCCAGTCATAAATAGCATGTCTGCTTATCAGCCTGAACATTTAATATGCTATGCAATAAAAACAAAAGGTAGATAGATAGTGGGTAGGCATAATATACTAATGTAAACTTTCTTTTAGTGCTGTTTTAAACTAGATTATTCACTCATTTTTCTGTTTAAAACACGTTTTAATATATTTTATAATGTTATAATTTCACAGTAAATCACCAAATTAATGTAGAAAAAAACAAAGACAGTATATTTTAAATATTTGTTCAATTGTATCTTTTTATTAATGAAGGCCAATACTAATACTGATACTGATGTCTCTATGACATAGACCCTCCCCCATTTTAAACATGAATTATAGTCATTCAACATGAGTGTAATTGAAAGCTTTTTAACATTTATTAGGCATCAAACTTCATTAGTAGTTAGTGCTGCTGTGACTTTAAGATCTGCCGCTGCTGAACATGAAGTGGATCTGGCACGCTGTCACAAGCGTCCCATTTCCTCACAACTCTCAAGTTCATTTAAGATGTTATTTAACTCATTTAAAACTGTTCGTCTGAGGATACTCGACAAAACGGACATTTAGGCATAATTCTGTGTGTTATTGTTTGTTCAAGAGCGAAAGAGAACTGGATTCTGGTGCGCTGTCTGTGCTCATGATGCTGGCACGTAACCCACACCACTCAACCTAGCTGACAATGCGCATCATATGCACGTAAAAAGTCATTTTGGCGTATAAATTGCACGCCCCTGCCTTAATCTTCACGCAGGAACTTCAAGCATCCTCCGAATTCGGACTATGGACGGGGCCTACACCAAAGAACTTTATCTTCGGGTAGAACAGTGGTGAGCCGGCGACAGGGTCATGGGCGGCCAAGGCTCATGCACGTGGGGAATGAAGGCTGCCTGTGTAGTCTGATCAAACATTGTGCGTCGCTGGAACACATGGCACTAGGATGCACCATGGGAAGAAGACAGGCAGTGTGATGCTTTGTTCTACTGGAAAACCTTGGGTCCTGCCATCCATGTGGATGTTTCATGTACCCTTTCATGGAAACAGTGTTCCCTGGTGGCTGTGGCCTCTTTCAGCAGGATAATGCGCCCTTGCCACAAAGCAAAACTGGTTCAGGAATGGTTTGAGGAGCACAACAATGAGTTCGAAGTGTTGACTTGGCCTCCAAATTCCCCAGATCTTAACCCAATCGAGCATCTGTGGGATGTGCTGAACAAACAAGTCTGATCTATGGAGGCCCCTCATCGCAACTTACAGGACTTAAAGGAAATGCTGCTAACATCTTGATGCCAGATATCACAGCACACCTTCAGGGGTCTAGTGGAGTCCATGCCTCGACGGGTCAGGGCTGTTTTGGCAGCAAAAGGGGGATCAGCACAATATTAGGATAACTTACATAATGTTATGCCTGATTGGTATATAAATATATGTATGTAGGCCTACTATTTATATTTATATTTATGTGTGTGTGTATATATATAATACAAAACACATTATAAATATATACATTATAAACATATAAATATATACATATAACATCATAAATATTTGGTTGATTTGTTTAATGACCTTAAACACACACCTGTAAAAAAAAAGTCACTTAAATGTGTTTTTACCTGTTTTACAACCAGTAAATGTGTGAATGTATAGATATAAACCTCTTCATCAACCCCTGGTTGCACATGTATGCCGTTGTCCTCTACAGGCACACACATCAAAATGAGATAGATCTTTTGAACACACTCCAGGACATTGTGTAGGGAGGGTAAAGGCTACAAAGGTGGGGGGGCTACAACTTCCTGATTCACACACAGCATAAAGAGAGAGACAGCTGGCTCTAATAAGCTCTCTATCCATAAAATGCTGCGTATTACCCAACCACCACTGCAGCAACCATTCGTACAACATGTGAACCACATTAAAGTTCATTATGCCTTAAACATGACACATATGTTCAGGGCCACTGCAGGTCCTCCCAAATATTCAAGTTAGATTAACATGCTACATGCGTTAGCATGACATGCAGTGTGATTATGTTTAACTGCCTACCTCCTCCGGTTACGACAGCATAATCTAATCCAATAACAACTATTTAAAAAGAGATTAGCAACATTAGCATTGACGACTCCTTTTAACTCCTCTAACCACCTGAATTAAGAATAGCATAATTTAGGTTAAATTGTTAGCATAGAGATCATCTAGCCCAGACAGATTAACATGTAAACACTAAAACATTACGACTACATTTCACTTATTACTTTAATTGCTTAGAAACCACTTTAAAATGGTTTGTGGGGGCAGTTTGTTTTACAAGCGGCTTGCTGTGACTAATGAGGACGTTTAGGATTTTAAAATGGAGCAAACAGCGATATTTTTACAATCCACCGATCAGAGCAGTTGTTGGTTGTAATATAAAAAAATGAAAAACAGATACGCTTACAGCATCTTGACAGGAGTATTGAATAAAGGAGTGTGTGATATATGTCTAATATCAGCACTGACCTCAGTTAAACCCCTCGAATATAGTTTCAACAAAAAACAGAAACACTCAGTGTGGAGAGAGAGAAAAGATCACTGTAAATTTCTGGAAAATCTGGATCCCCTTTCAGTAATGTCCTGTTTTATTGACACTATTAAACCTGTCTATTTGCTATTAGATGATCTAAACTTCCAGATAAAGGTGCATTTAGCACTTTTTTAAATGCTGTTTTGGGGGTTCACACAAGTTCAGGGGGCATTCCCGTTATCTTGCTATAATTTAAGAAAATGCATTTTTTGGAGAAGAATCAAAGCTCTCTACAGGACTCGTGTGGTAAGATTTTTAGATCCTGTAATAAAACTGACATTTTCACAATAATTTTCCATAGACAAGACAAAGGATCACAGAGGTTTTTCCCACTAAGACCTGTCAGATGTGAAATTACCCTGGCTCTGGAAATCATAGCCTTCATGTACGCATTGGCCTGTCCCCATGGAAATAAGCGCCTGTTTGTGTAGATACATTAGTGGGGTCGGAGGTTAAAGGCATTGCATGACATCACCATTGCTATAGTTTAGGAATATGTTTTACATGTATTTTTTCCCCTGTAATTTAAGAACTCTCATGACATCATGGAATATTGTGATGATTTTAAAGCTTGTTTCATCAGGTCAGAACCATTTCAGTTAATTTTCCATAGAGCAGCACTGATAGCAGTGCAATAAATGTTTACAATACCATATTTTACAATCACACGACTGGCCTTTATAGGAATAGTTTGTCCAAAAAAAAGTATATTCTGTATATTCTACAATATATACATAACCAATAGAAGAATATAGAAATAGTAAACTGGGGAAAAGGACAAAAGTGGCACGAAAGAAAAGAAAAGAACAAAACAAAACCAATCTAACTGAGGAAAAGAACAATAAGAAAAGCAAGTCTTCAGCGTTTCTCACACCCTAACTTACCCATCCCTTCTAACAAAACAAAACAAAGTGGCGCTCACTTCTAAACTGGTGTGTCTATACATTAAAGTCACTGTGTGTGGCAAAGTGTACATCACGTGACATACTACCTGTCCAGTTTTCCCGTGGCCCAAGGAGACGGTCAATCCAATCAAAAATAACACACGAGAAAATGAAATGACAACTCAAAACGGTACAAAGTAGATCACTAAACAAATAACAAAAACTAACCAAAAGGGCAGATTAAACAACAAACACAAAGAGACAGGAAAGCAAAGCCGTCCCCGCGTTTTTAAAACTCTAGTGCTAGACAGGATTAGCAGTGGGAATCATGACGTCATAACCGGAATCGTTATTGAAGATGGAAAGCTTCCTGGACCAATAGCCGTCCTGTGAAGTCGTGCCTAAGAAATTGACAAGAGGCGGCAGAAAGAACGAGAACACACACAGAGGCACAAACAAACGTAACACACTACCCCTGCCAGCTTGCCTCCTTCCCATAGTGCATCCTGGTGCTATGTGTTCCCCAGGTAAGCGATGCACACGCACCCGGCCATCCACGTGATGTAAAAAGATACGTGATTTATCAGACCAGGCCACCTTCTTCCATTGTTCCGTGGTCCAGTTCTGATGCTCATGTGCCCACTGTTGGCACTCTCGGCGGTGAACAGGGGTCAGCATGGGCACCCTGACTGTTCTGCGGCTATGCTGCCCCATGCGCAACAAACTGCGATGCACTGTGTATTCTGACACCTTTAACTTCTTGAGCAATTTTAGCAAATACTCCCCACGTGCATCAATGAGCCTTGGCCGCCCATGACCCTGTCGCCAGTTCACCACTGTTCCTTCCTTGGACCACTTTTGATACTGACCACTGCAGACCAGGAACAACCCGCAAGAGCTGCAGTTTTGGAGATGCTCTGACCCAGTCGTCTAGCCATCACAATTTGGCCCTTGTCAAACTCGCTCAAATCCTTATGCTTGCCCATTTTTCGTGCTTCTAACACATCATTTTTGAGGGCAAATTTTTTTTTTTTTTATTGAACAGTAGTTTACTGAACAAAACTACGTCTGTCTTTAAATAAAAAAGTCAATATTGCTGCAACATAAAAATACATGTCCGTTACACCTCTATGTGGTAGGGTAGAGTGGGGTAAAACGCCCCCATACTGTTTTTCCTGAAATAACCACTAGATAAAATCAAGATATGTTTTTGTTGTTGCTATGGACTACATTGACCAGAGTGATGTAGAAGTTTTCACCGCGAAGCTTACACTGGTGAAGTACCTGAGAGAAAACGGATTTCAAGTTAAGTGATAGGCTAGAATTTTTAACAGTAAAAAAGTGTTTTGCAGAACATCACAGTTTGCGCTGCGTCAGCTGACGCTACGGGGAACGCCTCCAGCATAACAGGTGCCTGAAATCATAATCACAAAACGTCAATCCTATTGACCGGCGACAGCCTATGATGTCATCAAGGTGCGACCAGGAAGTATATAAGGGCGCCTTGTCAACATGACAGCATCTTTTCGTCTTCAGGGACTGTTTTGCCTGTTTCACGTAAAGCGTCGAATACAAAGCATTGAAGTGTGCCGAGAAGCAACGCCACTTTCGCAGATGTGTGGACCCGTGTACCAGGTTTCTTACGCCTGAGGATACACACACACTCTGTGTGTACTGTCTGGGTGAGGAGCATGCACGGGAAGTTCTCGAGGGAGCGTCCTATGCAAACGGCGAGCGTTTTCCCCTGAGAACGCTCCGCTCTCGTCTGGCCCTCTTCTCGAGGGAAGAGGCTTCAGCATCTGGGGATGGCCCCGCTCGAGCTGAGGCTGAGCGGCGTCTAAGGACCTGGGGTTCCCAGATGGATCTGGCTCGTCGTCTGGAGACTGGTGTGGTTCTCGCAGATGACAGTCCAGATCGTGAGGGGCGGACATCGGAGGAGGAGCGGGACTTGGACTCCTCCTCCTCGTCCGCTGCTCTTCCAACCGAGCAAAGGATGGAGGAAGAGGCTGATGAGTCAGCTGAGGTTGAAGCCTCGCAGCCATCCTGTCCCATGTACGGGGAGCTGTTGGAGGTCATGGAACGCGCTGCGGGTAGACTGCAGCTGCCTTGGCAGCACGTGAGGAGAGAGGTCGTGCGTCCAAATCATTTGGACGACTGGTTTCTCTCCGCTCATGTCCGCCCAGGTCCCGGGACCCGCATCTATCGACATCAGCGACCTAACTTCGCTGATGTTGAGGGACTGCCCGAGGCTGGGTATGTGTCGTGCCGCCTGCGGACGAGATGTTTGTGAACTATCTCGCTTCTGGGCGGCCGTCGACACTGAGGGCTGCTGAAGGACCTCGATCAGGGGGAGGGACTAACCCCTGATGCGGTGACCGAGTTGCGCTGGACCACGGATCTCGCTTTCCGGGCTGCCAAGCAAACAGCGTTCGCCATCGGTCGTTCGATGGCGGCGATGGTAGCCATGGAGAGACATCTGTGGTTGAACCTGGCGGACATCGGGGAGAAAGAGAAGTCCTTTCTCCTGGATGCCCCGGTTTCGCCCTCTGAACTTTTTGGTACCTCCATGGAGGCGGTGGTGGGAAAGTTCAGAGAGGCGAAGGCGCGCTTGGCGGCATTTAGAACGTGCATTCCGCTGAGGTCCGGGACCGCGCCCAGGTAGTTGGGTGTCCCTAGTCCGTCCCGGTCTGAGGACTGGAGACAGGACCAGCGAACCAGCGTCGCCTCCCGAGCGCCCCCTCCGTGGAGGACTGGTGCGCAGAGGAGGCGGGACACCCACAACAGAAAGAGGAAGGAAGCCGGTGTTGGGAACTGGAACCAACATAGGCCCTTCCTCCCTTGTCTCCCCCTGAGTGCTTTACATCAGGCCGGTGGGCCTATGATGAGCAGAAAATGTAAGATTCTGACGACCCGCCTGGTTTGTTTTGTGAAAGTGCCCCCCCTCAGGATGGTGGTCGTGTACTAGAGTGATGGCTGGTTTTTCAAAGTTTTAAGCACCCGAGGAGCGAGTGGTGAGTCCCCCTCAAGAAGGGCGAAACATTTCTTAATATGTTTTTCAGGACCCTCCTTCTCTCTCCTGAGAGGGTTTGGGGGACTTTGGAACATCGCTGGACTTCGTAGGGCCTGCAGCTCCCTGTGAGTAAGCTAAGAAAGATATTTTTTCAACATTATATGTTGTGTATGTATGCCTCACTTTAGCTAGTAGAGAATTGCCACCTCTCTGTGTTATCTCTCCCACTAATGTGGGTAGCTGATTTTGCCACCTTCTGGCCACCTCCACCTCCTCATCCTGGAGGGTGGCATGGCCGGTGGGTTGCATATTTGTATGACGTTTTTCACCCGTTGTTCTATGTCCTCTGCTCCACCTTCTTTAGGGCTCGGGTTGAGCTGAACATCGCAACCCTCTGCATGGCGGTTTGGTCGGATGCTCCCCTGAGGCCCTCGCATTGCCAATGGCTGACGCCCTCGCATGAATGGCAGGCTGCTGTATGAAAAAGTAAGGCGGCCTCCCTGAAGCAGGTGACGTAAGTTGTACTCCCCTCGCTTTAGAGGGTTTCTAAGCATTTGTTCGCTGAGTGCCCTGCTGTTGGCAATGTGATTAGGTTCATGTCTATAGGCACTGCCCGTGAGACTGCGCCGTCGCGGAGGCCCTTTAGCCTCTGGGATGGAGCCAGCCCCAGGTGCGGGTGTATAAAGGCCAGCTGGTTGTGAGTAGCCAGCTTGGGCAGTCTAGGCAGCAGACTCCAGGACAGGTAGTAGGCATCAACAGGCCTCCTTGCAAGAGAGTCTTGATGTCGCGGCCCGTAAGTGTACCCCGGAGGATTTTCTCCATCGACGTCGACTTCAGCAGAAACCTCGTCAACTAGTTGGCTCTCTTTGGCCTCCTTGGGGGTGAGTCCCCAGGTTATAACTGAATGTCCAGTTCTTCGTCAGCAAGCAGACAGCTAACCGTCGGCCCGGAATGCAGCAGCCAGCCCTCCTCTAATCTGTCGGCAGGGTCCGTAGAACCTGCAGGCCTCCTATTTGGAGGTAGGCCCTGTCAGGCCTCCCTGAGGGGCAGGCTCCCGTTTTCTGGGTTACCTTGGCTCAGTTGGTAGCCCCCATCAGGCCTCCCTGAGATCCTGCTGTGAGTAGCAGGCCACGCCCAGTCTCCCCCGAGGGGGCAACCTTGAGGCTTTAGTCCCTCTACGGCTGGCACAAGCTGCTTGTAGGTGGTAGGCATGGCCTCCCTGAGGGCCTGCTGTGGGGTAGCAGGCTCATCCGGCCTCTTCTGAGGAGGCGTTCCCGAGCTTCAGTCACTGGATGGCTTTCCCTGTCTCTGTGGCGGTAAGCGTGGGTTGCTAGCAGGTAGTAGGCCTTGTTAGGCCTCCCTGGAGGCTAGCACATTCTGCTGAGAACAGGGAACGAGACACTGTGTCGCGTTGCCATGCCTCAAGGGCTTGCCTGCCAAACAGTCCCTTCAGACGACTAGATGCTGTCATGTTGACAAGGCGCCCTTACATACTTCCTGGTCGCACCTTGATGACATCATAGGCTGTCGCCAGTCAATAGGATTGACTTTTTGTGATTATGATTTCAGGCACCGGTCACGCTGAAGGCGTTCCCTGTAGCGTCAACTGACGCAGCGTCTCGTTCCTTGTTCTCAGGGAACCTAGGTCACATACGTAACCGGAGATGTTTTATATGATATGAGAAGAGCAAGGCCTGTAGTTCGGGATTACTTGTTATTTAAGGAAAATATAATTAATTAGGGGTGTAACGGTACACAAATCTGACGGTTTGGTATGCACCTCGGTTTTGAAGTCACGGTTCGGTAACGAGTTTGGTACAGAAGTTTTACAAAATTGCTTTTTATTTATTTTTTATTAAACTGTGGTTTACTGAAAAAAAAGTGTCTGTCCTTAAATTAATTAAATTATAACTAAAAGTTTATTCAAGACATTGCTGTAAACTATATAGGGAGCCCTTACTTGCACATTAATATTAAAGGTTAACAACAGAGCCCAAACTATTAGCCTAAATTCAGTTGCTATTTATTTTTAGGTATAATAATCAACACTCAAATAACACACAGTACGCAAACATGTAAACATCACATTAGGCAGTTTTTGCAATAACTCCTAAATCTAATAATAAAATAGTTTTTCCTCCAATTCGTTGTTGAAATATAATCATTTATACAGTGTCTGTCATTTTCATGACAGGTTTATTTAAACATACATTAAATAATCAAGACATCACTAACAGGTTAAGTAGAATATAATGAATATATAGGCTAATATAGTGCATATATTTAGTGAAAGAGATTATTTCTCTAGTGAATAAAATTCTGTGGACACTGAATGACTGCCTGAGGTAAATGTGATACTACATGACATTGTTTAGTTTACAAGCAGTTATATTGAGGTCTTTCCGCCATTGAAATTTGTTTTTCCATCAAATGTAATCTAACTAGGTGGTTGTATAAAAATATTTTGACTTTATTTTTAAAAATGACCTCACATTATCATCAGCTAGCTAGTTAGCCAGCCAGTTAGCCTCAGCTAACAATATTTTTCAAAAATGTTGATTTTTTAAATGGTTCATTAATACATATCCATATCTATCTACTGTTATTTTGGCTCGTATTTTTAATGTTAAGCTACACATGCTTGGTACTCTGATTTTGAAGTAAACGTGTAAAGCAAATTTCTTTGTCAGAGTGGGGGCTTTTTACCCCACCAGTCTACCCTATACAAATCAAGTTATTTAAAGTAGAATGTCCAAGCTGCTCTTTTCCATTGAAAATGAATGGTACTGTAGCCATTGCTGTTAGGTAAGAATTTCAGAGAATATCAACTTGTATTTTAGTCTTTAAAGCTATAAAAAAAGACTCTACTGCTTGACTTCTTAATGCTTTATGGTGCTTTTGCGATTTTTGTAACTTGACAATCCCTGGTCACCATCCACTTTTATTTTTTTCAGTTGTCTTTTTTCAAAATCCTTTTTTGTTCAACTAAAGAAAGAAAGTCATGCAGGTTTTGGAATGCTGAACAGATTTTATACAACAATAGGGACAGTGGCCAATAATGATTTGTTCCTGTAAAAGGGACTGTTTTATGTCATCTTTCCATGCTGCGAGAGCTGGTTTGGTTTGCTGTTCGTAGAGTGACAGGTCCACTAAAAGAGACATTATATGGCGATTGATATTGCCCTTGTTTCTTTTCTCCATGCTGAAATAACACAGTTGCCCTCACTCGCCTGCATTTTGACAGGCCCAAGAAAGAAAGCAAGCCCTTTTTGCCCTAATAGAGAGGCCGGCTTGTGTCACTTCGCAAAAGGACTACTTTGACTGATTTAGAATGGTTGGGGAGGTTAGTAAAATATCAGTCTTTGACATAGAGCAACAGCAACGGTTCTGACTGGGCTCTCGAAGTACTTGCAATTCTCTTCTGTCTCTGTTCATCAAGACATTCTGCATTTTTTGCTTACAATGGACAAAGACTGTTATGGGGCTTTCACACTGGCAGTTTAGTTAGAAACAGCACGGTTTGTATGAAAAATTGGTCATTTGAAAATTGTCATGCAGACCTGCATGGGAACGACTGGGGCACTGGACCCGAGACTACACAACTGCCACCTTTTGTATATATATTGTAATAATTACAATCACAACTTGTATAATAATAGCTTTAATGATCTCAGTTCATGAAATTCACTACATGAATTGTATTATCTTAGAACTGTATGTACATTTCTGACTTATGGACATATATTGTAGCTTAATCAATTAAAACAAATTTATATACGTTTAAAAAATATTATATACTGTATACTGTATGTTAAAATCAATTTATAATAATTTTTAAAATACATCCATTATATGAACACACATACAGTATACAGAATTGTGTGGGTGTGTGTATATATATATAATTATTATTATATATATCACAACAATTATTATAAATATATTAAATAATAATTTAGAATAGAATAATTTATTATTAAATAATAATATAAATAATAATAATAAACATTATTTAAATATTAAATTAGAAATTTAAATTCAACACATTAAACTAGTGTGATCATATTATAATGTATTTTTAAAGCTTATAATGTGAATTCAATATATATATATATATATATATATATATATATATATATATATATATATATATATATATATATATATATATATATATATATATATATATATATATATATATATATATATATATATATATATATATATATATATATATATATGATTAATTTGATTGGAATATCAAGTGAAAATATTGTCTTTGTTCTGTCATTTTTAATATCAATCGCTACTGTGTTCATGTTGTGATAATCACTTCATTTTTACTCGAGCAAAACATAAGCACATGGTTCGCAGTGTGAAAGTGAGTTTGGAAATTATGAAACAAGACTATTTTCACCAGTCAGAGTTGGAAAATGAGTGGTATGTTCTGTTACGATGAACTATTGAACCTAAACAAACCATATCATATCCTGAAGTTTGTCCACACACATCTGCACAATTGATCATAGCTTTTAGCTTTTGCTGTGACCTTGCCTACCCCCTCACACCGCCATGCATACTTTGATCACTTTCTATGATGGACTCTGCGACAATCAAGGCATTCAGAGAGTTGCAAAACATCGCCCACACACTCTTTAGAACACCCCGATCCATGAGGCATCACATCATTACCAGCAGACTGCTCTTATTTAGATGCTGCGCTAAAGAATTTAGCAAGACAAATGAACCTGGTTCTATTGGTACAGACGTGAAAGAAGATAAGGAGAGGGAGGGAGAGGAGGAGACAAGCTCTTGTCGAAGAAGAGCCTTGTATAGACAATTAATTTCTGTTTGTGTTGGCAACTTAATCCCATTATATACCCAAAGGATTTTTATAGCTACTAACTTTCCATTTAGTGTAAACCATTTATGAATTATGTCATG
The DNA here is from genome assembly GCA_023566225.1 of Romanogobio albipinnatus. Classification (NCBI taxonomy): domain Eukaryota; kingdom Metazoa; phylum Chordata; class Actinopteri; order Cypriniformes; family Gobionidae; genus Romanogobio; species Romanogobio albipinnatus. The sequence goes on along the minus strand of CM042261.1, from coordinate 14,159,809 downwards.
GAAAAGTGTAAAAGGAAACAGTTTAAGTGAATGGGATTGACTATGTTAGATTTTGTCCTGTGTCTGGCAAAAGCAAATGAAAGGAGGGAGGAAGATTTAATCTCTCAGATGTTCCTGAGAGCTTGTGCTATTCATACCAGTTGATGGTACGCAGTCTAAAATGCCAAGCTATAATAGTCAGTGGGAACTAGTAATGGAAAGATGACTTTAATAGAACACACAAAGTCTACATCATTGTAAACTATGAGAGCAATGGGGGTTAAGTTGGGTCAGAGTGATCTGGAGGTTCCATGTTTGATTCAAAAAAGAAAAACAATAACTTGCAGATTTTTGTCAATCAGTTATTTTCATATACAGTGCAGATGTGGTTTGATTCCAGCTTTACTTTATTACATTAAATAAGGCGGACCTATAGTTTGAGATCCCAAAAAACTGTAAAAATGAAATGGTTAACAGCAAGTTACCTTACCATATACCGTATGGTGGACATTGTAAACTATTTAAAGCTGCAGTCTGTAACTGTTTGGTTAAAAATGATCCAAAATCAATTTCAACAACAACAAGCCAGTATTCAAAACTATCTCCTTACCTTTAGCCCCATTCACAACGGTAAGCTTGTAATAATGTGTTATAATTAGAGTGGTATGGTGGATTTCTGTGGGAAATTTAAGCATGTGTTCGGGTCATTACGTCACGTCTGTATACATAAAGAAAGAGTCCGGCTAGTAGTAGTAACGCACATGAGGAGCGGACCGCATGTTCTTCAGTGGATCATTTATAGCCTTTCTCACAGCAGCTGGAATACGTATCATTTTGATGGCTGAATAATCAAGAAAGGCCCAAATGACATCAGTGACAACTGGAGATTCACCCATAGTCAAAAGCAAAAGATTAGACTGTACAGAAATTTAAATATACAGGTAACGCTAATAAACACTAAATACAAGTAGTCATGAAATGCTATTATTAACGTATAACAATAATAATAATTTGCATGGTTTGATGTTATACGAGCAATCGTTAGAAGTAGCGCGATTTATTGTAATGTTTTGTTCCCAAAAGTGGCAGACATGTTACTTGTTCAGATGACATTTTCCGGTAAAAATTCTTATTTAGGTTATACTCCAAGACGTAGTACTGAAGTACAGTAGCCACAACGGTGCGGTGTCTGACAGCAAAGCTGCACATAGGCCTACTCCTCAAAACATTAGATTCATCCGTGCTGAGGAGCTGATGCACAACTCACGTACAGATGATAACTCTGCAAATAACTGCAATTGCAGCTTTCAAACAGAGATGGAGACAACATCGCATAGTAATGTAATTGTAAAATGCTGTAAAATTTATGTTTTTTACACATAAAAACAGCTCGGTTACATATGGTAACCCTTGTTCCCTGAAGGAGGGAACGGAGACGTCCGATGTACGTGACCAACTGAAAGGGAACTATGATTTACCATTTATGGTGAAAAATAGTATAAGGACATTCCCACATCAGATATGATTTATATTTTATATAAATACTTTTGTTTCTTCCCTTTTTTGTATGTTGTCAGTAATGTACATTAGGGTGTTTTGTGTTTTGTCTGTAAAAATCAGATTTTGGTTCTGAGTTTGAGTTTAAGTAGATTAGCATTGCAATGTGGTTTTGTGGTTTTGATGTATTTTATGTTGTATGCTTCTCACAGTCATAGTTCCTTTGTCATGCGATTCCTTGCCCTCATGTGATCAATGTGGAGTGCTCCCCCTGTTTATGTGTCATGTTACAAGCATATTAACATTATATAACTTAATTAAATACAGTATATGGTTATAAGTACCAATATATGCCAATTCATAATTGCTAAAACATCATTACACGATTTTTACTGTGAATTTCTGGAAACCACAGCTGCTGTTATTTTACCATAAATTTAACAGTGTAGGCTTTTTTTAATTTCAAATTATATTCAGCATAACAATTGAAAAGTGAAAAGTGGAATTTCAGATTTAGTGAAATAAAGTGCAGAATTTCAATTTTAAAATAAAAAACGAACTTACATAATAAATGAGTAAATCAAAATTTTTAATATCAAGTCAACTTTATATATTTTTTTATGCAATTTTAAAAAATATATATTTATACTATTTCCATAATAAGAAAAAAATAGTGATCACAGATTTTCTCAGACTTTGATCTCAGACTTTTGTACCTTACTGTATATCTATATTTTCAAAATCACAAAGCAGCTCCATTATCATCATCAGATTATATCCCTCAAACCTCTCAAAAATCCCAGTTTAACTCCTGATAATGTCTTACATCATCATGTTCATCCTTTTTTCCTGTGTAGCAGTGCAGGTGTGGATTCATAAACCATTGCTATGAAGGAGAGATGGCAGGGGGTAGAATGTGAGAGAAGGAGGGGGTAATGAAAAGTGAATGTTCTCTGTTTGTTTTTTTTTGTGTGTGTGGTGGTTGCTGTGGGCATTTCTGCAGCTTCCATCTCAAAATGTTGAGACAGGGAAGGGGGGAGTATGCAAGAGACGGCGAGAGAGGGAGAGTGAAGGAGGGGGTGAGTGATTATGTGTCAAAAAAAGGGATGTTAGACTCAGTCTTTAAAAAGCTCTGGCACTGAGTTCAGAAGTTCCCAAACTCAAAGCTTCCAACCCCGGACAGTCGCAATGAGATGGTAGAGAGAGAGAGTGAGAGAGCAGGAAACTGAAAAACTATTCAGAGGGTAAATAAACAGAGAGGATGTTTCTGGTTCTGAGCTGTCCTGAGCATAAAGTGAGAGAGGAATAGGAAACAATCTCCCCCCTCTAGGTTGTTGTCTGGATATTGTTGCTTTTAAATCTACTGCATTTTTTTTGGCAAACACCACTACAAGTGTGCTGTTGTAGAAAGAGATCTATCTGGAGCAACCCATCAAGCAAAGGAAAAAGAAATACAGAAAGAAAGAAGCTGAGAACCAGAACTCCGAACTTCAGAAAGTTTGCTAATCCCAGCGAAGCTCTCTCATCCGACCTGCTTCCAGAGGAGTGCCCACACTATTTCATCCGTCCTTGGATTATATCTTTCCTACCGTCAGCGTTTTCCTGGGATGGGCTGGCTGCCGTGTCTGTGTTACCTGACAGCGGCAGTGGTTGTGGCGATTGGCTCGGAAAGACGGCAGCACCAGGTGCAGCATGGCCCCTGCCGCTACACTTTTATCCTTCCAGAGGTGGAGCAGTGCCGGCCTGCGGGGGACTTCCAGGTGACTAATTCCCTCCAGCGGGACTCGCCTTCAGCCCCGGAGTCGCCACATGCTGAACCCACCTGGCAGGAAAGGAAGCTGGAGACCCTAGAGAGTGCCACAGAGAACAATACACAGTGGCTGCAGAAGGTAGTGAATTGGCTTCATCCTCCTAAACCTCATTCTGTCTGTTTCTTATTCATCTTTTTTAGCACCAGTGGTTCTCAAATTGGGTTGTAGGTTCGTCCTGATCAGGGAAAGCAGGGACAATTTTCTAAATGCGAAAACGTTACATGATAACTAATAATATGCTGGCAAAATAAATACATATAGCTCAGTCATGAACATTTTCAGAGCAGCTGATCGGTTCTCTTAAAGCCAACTGCTTGGCCAATCGATCTGTTTGTTCTATCTATGTAACCTGTGGTGGATCAAGTACACAAATCAAGTATAAATACCCAAATAAAAAATTACTCCAGTAAAAGTTTTAAGAACTCCTTTCCAATTTTACTTGACTAAAAGTACAAAAGTACTTGATTTTAATGTTAAAAGTAAAACGTACTAATCAATGAATGTTTATTTTGTAATTTTATACATATATATATATAGTTTTACATTAATTTGATATTATATATAATCCTATACTTCTCAAATACCTGGGGGAGGGGGCATTTTTTGGGTCTAAATGAATTATTATAAATTGTCAGTAGCCAGCACTAGTCAGTAAGAAATATTAGTGGATGCAGATACATAATATGTAATGTGTGTTGGCAAACATTAAAAACAGACGTCACATAGGGATGAATGAATGATATACATATAGTACTCATTTTATATAATTTGAAACGGCGGGGAAGAATGCAAGTGCAATAATTAGCATTATATTGTTTTTTTGCTTAAAATCTACACCATTGAGATGCCTCCTTCATTCATTCATTACAGAACACCCTTTTACAACAGCAGATTTAGTTCACAAACAACTGAAAGTCGTGACCTAAATATTATTTTCATTTACAATAATCAGTCCTAAAATTCTGCATTTGTAATTTATCCTTTGCGCCATCAGTCGTGTGCACACTCAAACTCCAGGGATCTCCCAGTTCTTGGCTCATTATGAGTCTGGGACTTGTGAATTCAGTTAACTGGAGACTTGCTCTGAACGGATCATTGAATCAGCGAGTTGTTGATTTCAGAACAGTCCAATTCACAATTGTTTGGTGCGATTTGTGAACGATCATTGAAAAGAATCAGCTTGTTCACGAATCAGACACGGCTATTGCGTCTCGGAGCAACTGCCGATTTCTTCAGTTCAAAATAACGAGTAGAAATGTAATCGAGTAAAAAGTACGATATTATGCTGTGAAATATAGTAAAAGTGAAGTAAAAGTAAATGTTTCTCAAAATAAAAATACTCCAGTAAAGTACAGACACTTGAAAAATGTTCTTACAGTAATGAAGTAAAAATACTTTGTTACTGTGTAACCTATTATCCCGAATTGGCTCAATGTTTTCCTAGCCCTTCCCCTTCCCCAGCACCACCTGCCTAGATCTGCAGCAGCTCGCATTCTATTCACTGTATTTATGTGCATGTTTCGGCAGTAGCCCTTACTCGTGCAGCAGCAGTAGCAGTGTAGCAGATCTAGTCCACCAAAATTAAGCCGATGTGCATTCGATTCTTATCAACAAATGCTGTTTAAATCTATTCAGAGAGTTGTCATGATTGAAATAGACTTATGTTTTAAAAGAGAGAAGAAAACACAATTTTTATTGTTGATGTCAAAGGATATGCATCAAATCAAACTCTATGGTATATTGTCCTGCGAAATACTTTCTTCTTTTGCAAAGCAGTTCACATGGTTGGTGTCCCAAATGTTCTTGTTTTAGTGATTTAGAAACTAAAGTGCAGAATTTTAAATATTTAAATTAAAAGCAAAAACTAATTAAAAAAAAAGTTCATCTTGGTAGATGCTATAGCCAAATTAGTCAGATGCTAACAGGTTGTGTGACATCCTTGAAAACTATGAACAAAGCTGTGAAAGGAAATATACAACCCTGACTAACATGGTTTCTGAATAACACAATGTGTTTGTCTGTTTAATTATAGGAGGCAGAGCATCGTAATTTAGACATTTAGAAACCAAATTGTAAATATTTGTCCTGTTCAGACTATGTGATGGATAATTTTGGAGTTCATAGAAATATTAATATATTTCAGAGTTTGATTATAAGGGGGTTTTGTACTTTTGTACGATAAATAATTTTGATACTTTGTTGGGTCGCCACTTAATGTTCTCCACTTGATTCTTCTCTAGTGGTTTCGCTTCAGGATCCAGAATTTACATTGGACAAGTTTATGCACACTATTTATGTTTGTGCACTATAGATGTGTCCCAATCTGCATTACACATTATCCTCATAAGGTTATTGAATTTGGGAAGGAGACCAAGAGAGAGGTAAATCTTGAACATGTTTAAACAAGATTTTGGATGTGTAAATCCTTTAAGGCCAGTGGAGTTTGTCAGTATCTGAAACTGTTTCAAAACCGAGAAGACAAGGATTTGAGCTCCATTAAGGGCCAGATCCATTTCTCTCTGTCATATTTTCAGAGTAAAAGCTCTAACATAAAACATCAGCATTGATCCTGGACTGTAAAAAGTAGAATACCTTATCTAACCCCTTTAAAAATAACTTTTGCTGATGTAATCAATTGTAGACCGGTTGATACCGTATTACATTTCATTTATTAATTTAGCAGACCCTTATATACAAAACAATCTTGTCATATTAAGTAATCCTCTGACTTGATAAGTCCTTTAACTTAGATGCCACCATTTTTAGGTTCTCTGACAAACATTATTACAGTGTGTTTATGACTAACATAATTCAGGCTTATCTCCAAAACATTATGTTTAAAAGGGATATTGGTCTTTTTAGAGATACCAACAGTTAAAACCTGCAGATTATTGTGTGGATGGTTGAGATAATGATGTTTTGGCAGTGAAGGTTATTTAAAGTCTGATAACATTATGGCACAGTCATTTCCCACAGTAATTCAAATAAACTGTGTGTTTTGAGACAGTTTATCTCTGTGCCATTTGCACAATGTTTCCATGAGAAGGTCATTACTTGTCACATCGCTGCAGATTCTGTTATTTAGGTCCTCTGAACAGCAAGAACTAATAGAATATACTATCTTCTAATATATGCCTTGTCCTTTGCTAAAAAAAAATCACACAGCCTCTATGTTAAATGTCCCAGCCAGGCTTTGGCCTGCTCTGTTTGTCACCCAGACTATGGGCTGTCTAGATAGTCTGTCTCCTTATTCAGGCCTCCCATTGGATCACTCCATAAATATGGAGACGGAGGGGACTTAGTATCGTACATGCACACCAGAAATGCTCCTGCATGCCAAAGGATTTAAAAGAGGGTCAAAAACACTCATGAGTCGGCTCACTTTCAATTTTACAGACCCTACATCTGGCACGAGATGCATTTAACTGACAGTAGGAGGTAAAGCGACTATACTATATCTCAGAAATAGCAGTCCAGACAGACCCTCTTGACATGCCTATATGCACGCTTTCACCAGCAGGCCAAATGTTGTATAAATTATTATTTCACTCCCTCTCCGGTCATTGAGTGCAGTGCACGGTAGAAGCAGCAGCTTCCTGAGCATTGGAGAGCGTTGACCTCTGGCCTGCTGCTGAGTGGATTGTACTGGGTTTTCAACACCACAGACGATCTGCTTTGCATATGCATTACTAGACTTTCCGGCCAGAGGCCACACATGAGATATTTGTATCACACGCCATACTCCCACATGACTATCTGATCTTTGAGAACCCCCATAAAGACATCATGAGCTAATCCTGTATGTTCTTCAATGAAATTCTAATGAGGGAACAAGCATGCCGTATTACATGTTAGGGACAAAATTATTATTATAGTACTTATATTTGTTCAGCATCCTGACTTTTGTTAAATTACGTTCATCCTGTGGGTTGTGATCATTGTTAGTTAGTAGTTTTCATAGTTCCACTTGTTAACTACATTAGATTTTATTGTAAAGTGTTACCAAGATTTATTTGATGTTTTTTAAAGAACTCTCTTATGTTCACCAAGGCTGCATTTGTTTGGTCAAAATTACATTAAAAACAGTAATTTTGTAATATTATATATATTATATGTCTCTTGATCCTTCAAATCATTCTAATATTATGATTTGGTACTCAAGAAACATTTTTTATTACTAAAGGTTCAGTGTGTAGTATTTATGAGGATATATTGACAGAAATGCAATATAATATACATAACTATGTTTTCAGTGGAGTATAAAGACCTTACATAATGTACCGTTATGTTTGTATTAACTTAGAATGAGCCATTTCTATCTCCATACACTTCGGGTTCCCTTACAGTGAAGTCAATATTGTGTGTCGCCATGTTTCTAGAGTAGCCCTAAACGGACAAACTTCTCTACAGAGCGCTAGTCACTCTCTGCTCTCTCCGATGACAACATTTTTGTCCTGTGTCGGTCACCGTGGCTTCTCTATGTGCTCCGAAAGGGAGGGGTGAGTGTTGGGTGATGCAATTCACAACCTCACCACTAGATGCCGCTAAAATTCACACACTGCACCTTTAAATGTATAAATGTGTTGCTTACATTTTTTTTGTGTGGAATATATGGAAGCTTGTTTCTGCCATGGAATAAAACAAATTAAAAAAGGTAATTTACTTTTTATCTTTTTACATTTCGCAATTCTTACTTTTTTTCTCAGAATTGCGTGATATAAAGTTGCAATCTCGAGTTACAATGTCAGAATTGCGAAATATAAAGTTACAATTTGGAGAAAAAAAGTCAGAACTGTGAGATATAAATTCGTAATTGAAAGAAAAAAGTCACAATTGCCGCAATTGTGACTTTATATTACGCAATTCTGACTTATATATAAACACTTTTTGTTATACTGGTTGAAACTCTCTTCACATCCTGATATTAATCAATAATAGAAGGGGTCTAAATATTAAAACACGTACATCTTCTATGAAAGTCTCAGGACCAAAAAAAATGTTCATCCAATCGTTGCATACGGTCCAGTACGATCTCCTACCTGCCTGTCAATGTATTTCCTATCACACACCATGTCAACGTCAGTTTTACACTTCCTCCTAAACCAAAATAATGAGCTTAAGCTGCGTTCACGTCATGTTATAACCGTAATTACGAGATAGTTCTTTCCGGAGTTGTTCACGTCCTCAGACTCGGATTTATGCGTTTCTATGTCAACACTTTCAATGCTGAAATGAATCTGCAGCAGTCAAGTGGTACAGCTAGAGCTCTATAAGTCGTTTACATTTATTATTATTGTAATGTTATATGTTCTTTGAGACATTAGGTCATTTTTATGCTGTCTTTCCTCTCTTGATACTTTGCAGCATGTAGTCATGTATTTCGAGGAGGCTTGGGATCTTATGCTTTCAAAGCTAACTTGCTATTGCTAACTGCTCCGAAATTGCTACCCTACCTTTAATACAAATCCTCTTGCCCTGAAACATTTACCCAGGCTCTATTCAGAAAAGAGAGAAAAGCAAAAACCACAAGCTTATTTTGTCATAGTAGCCTACTGACACAACAAACCAAAAAACCTTTGTATTTGTTATTTTATAGGTGAAAAAAAACCCACCTCTCTTTCAGGCAAGAACACGTCTCTATGTGGAATACAGGCAGTAATTGTAACAGTTTCTTGGCTTCCCAACATGCTTTCTCAACACTGCATTGTAATCCAAAATAATCTCCTACGACAGATCTTCTGCTTGCTTATGCAGCCTCTGTCTCTCAGTTTAAAGCAGCCAAGATGCACTGACACGTCCTGCTAAAAAAGGATAGGAAAAGAAAAAGACTGAGAGACAGAAAAGTAGTGAATTAAAGAAATACTTCAAACCAAAATGAAAATTCTGTCATTATTTACTAACCCTCATGTAACTCCAAACCTGAATGGTTATTTTTTCCATAAAATTATAATTCATACCCAGACAGCAACATAGTGTCGGCCCAGATCCGGCCCACATCTGGTACGCTTGAATCCACATGTACAAGATGTGGCCTGGATCTGAGCCGACGCTATGTTGCTGTCTGGTAGTAACCATGTGCTGCCAATCTCCAAAAACGACAAAATAGGAGCATAAGATATAACTGCTAAATGTTAAATATGGCATCTATAGCACATGTTGGATGTCAGTAACATCAAACGTCATTGTTTCAAAAGTGTCTCATAACCAAACGTTATAATGTCAAAAACCTGCTTTTACAGTTCATTTCTGGTTCTTGACAGCATGTGGTCACTTTGAAATGTCATTGTACAGAAAATATGTATGTGAATGTTCTCTACAAAACCTTTTTTGTGTTCCATAGGGATAAAAAAAAAAATAAGTTTTAAACGTCATGACGATGAGTAGATAATATTTTTATTTTTCCCCAATGAACTCTAAATAATTCTTGCTCAACTGTCCCTGAGTAGGCCCATCTATTGTTTTCAGTAAAGCTTCACAAAGAGCTAGAGTGTTCATGTTTGGCCCCTTTTAATAATAAATCTCATTTTCCAGGAAATTGGAAAATACAAATGGACCTGACCGGTTTTTAATTCACTTCCGTTTTTTAATTTAACTCAATTAAAACCCTTTGAATGTTCATTACAGAAAGTGGCGGAACAGCAAGATTAAAGGTACTTTAATCAATGCCACTTTAGTTTGCTGCAAAGCTCACCTACTTAGGGACTGGCAAAAATTATCCTTCGAAAAACTGTAAGATTACATGGTACAGTGATGATTTGACAGGATTTCTCTTTCCTTTTGTCTTCATGGCCACGTCAATCTGAGATTGGTTTATTACTCTCAGATGCTCAATTTTATAGCTTGCATAAATGGTCATGATGATCTTTATTTAGTTTTTGCCTCCCTTCATATCAAAACCAATGATGAATTAAACCGAGCAAACAAAACATATTTACCCAAGGGTGCTCACACCAGTGTCTCAGCAGGGTGGTATAGTAGCCATGGCTAGGAGATGCGTGTATTGTGCATATGGTATGAAGTACACTGTGCCATGGCCTCTGTGTGCAGATGTCATTTGGTTGCAGACAATGTCACTAGATATGGATGAGGGCATATTTGTATTGCCTCATTAGAATTGCACAGAGTTCACTGATGTCCATTTGTCCAAAGGGAGTCAAGCACTGTCAGTAAGATTGATTGCACAGCACTTGTTTTAGTGTTGATTTCAGACCATGCATTTCATATTGATTGTTTTTGTGCTGTTTGGCCTGTTGGCAAACTTTTCAGGCACTAAAGGCCACTTCATACTGCACCAACAAACGACAACAAACACAGACAGACATTTTCTTTTTGTCAGTTTTGCCAAATTTGAGTCAGATCAGTGTTCCCCCTGTTGGCATCTGTTGACGTTGATCCAAACCCCACACCACAATCCTTGCGATTAACTAGTTAATCATAAATAAGAATGCATATTACTAGGATATTGGCTGTATACTTAGAAAGCACATATTAATGCCTTATTCTGCATGATCTTATTCTACATCCTTAAATCCTACCCTATACCTAAACTTAAACTCTAAAACTATCTTACTAACTATTAATAAGCAGTAAATTAGGTGTTTATTGAGGTAAAAGTCATAGTTAATAGTGAACAAGTGTTCCCCATACTAAAGTGTTACCAAAAACACATAAAACATCCTGAAAGAAATGTATCATGGTTTCAACAAAAGTATAAAGCTGTTTTCAACATTGATAATCAGAACCATTATTAATAAGTGAGCACCAGTAACTGCTAATAATTTATCAGGATAATAGAATGATTTCTGAAGGATCATGTGACATTGAAGACGGGAGTAATGATGCTGAAAAAGGAATACATTATATTTTAAAATATGCTCAAATAGAAATCAGTCATTTTAAATTGTAATAATATTTTATAGATATTTTATAATATACAGTGCTTGAAGTGGAAAAAATGAAGTGCCGGTACTCACCAGAGGGGGCGGGGCTTTGTTTGAGGTTAGGGGATTGTTTAGTCAATAATACAAGAAGGTCCATATTTTAAAGCTCTTTCTAACTTGTACTCAGATTTAAAACGAACATATAGTTCTTGTAATTATAGCATTTGCGTTTATAGCTTTAAAGGCGAGAAGTAGCGGTGTTTTCACACTTGGTCCTTTTCAGGGGTCTGAACGCGGTTTGTGTGATTTTTGACCCATATGTGAACACTCCAAACGATTCCAGACCCCTTGTCCGAGCTGAGACCATAATGGGAGGTGGTCTGGGTATGGTTCGATCTCATCTTATGGTACGGCTCGCTAAAAACACGCAATATGATCACTAACCACTCTGGGCTTACTTGATTTTTCTGTTTGCGAATTCCAGTGTAGTTTGGTCATCAAATGCGTCCTTACAAATCGGCTGTTCATCATGGCAGCTTCTACTGGCAAATCTCTACAAATTATTTGTTCACAACTTACACTTGTTTATTGCAATTTCAACTGCTTCCGAACAGTGTAAAGCCCCGGGTATACTTCGGCCGGCCAGTGTAAAGGCAGGCAAGTACGGCCGAAGTATCCCGGGTATACTTCGGCCGGCCAGTGTAAAGCCCTGGGTATACGTAATTTTCGTCATGCGAAGGGCTCGCGGCCGGAAAAAACTGAAAGGAAGGAGCAGTGATCCAGGTGGAATCAAGCCCATCCCGCAGATTGTTGCTATGCTTGGCTATCTTCTTTTGTTAAACACATTGAGAAACAGACACAAACTTCACCAAAGAGGTAAGGCAAACTTTACAATGCTTTTCGGTGTCCATCCTCCGCATCTCTTGCACCAAAGTGCTAAATTCCCCATCCACAAGTCTCTTCTGGTTCAGCAGCCACACACACCATCGTCTTCTCTTCTTCTTCTTAATTTCTTCTTCTTCCAAGACGAGTAAACTTAGAAGCATATCCTTCTCCATCGTTTTTGATTCTTCAGTGTTTCTTCCAAACTATGTTGCAATGGTGGATGCACTACAGTTGTTCTCCGATCATGCCCAGCGAATGTCTCGTTGATGACAGGACTCAGTGCTGCCCTCCGATGTCTGGTAGAGCATAGAATTTTTTTTTACTGCGCATGTGTCGAACGCGACCATCCGCGCGCATCCGTGGTGTAGTATACTTTGAAAGACGCGCGGACAGGGCTGCGCGTGTGACACGTCCGGGCGCGGAAAGTGAAGTATACCCGGGGCTTTAAGGTGCTGATCCACTTGTCCGTCCAACACTTCTGTTGCGCCGCACTCCACTTTATTCCTATGGGTGATGTCAAGCGACTTCAACGCGCCCACAAAGCATTCCGGGAAGGCGAACAAATGCTGTGCGTCAAAAAAGCTGGCCGAAGCTTTATGCAAATTAATCCACTGAACGCGACGCGACCATCCAATAGAAGTAGAGCACATGGTGACGGAGGGAAGTCTCTCGCCGGTCCTTTGTTTTTCATTCCCCACTGGCTCAAACGCACACCCATAGCGGTAAACTTGAGGAACACCCATCAACATACACATGAGGGGAAGCGTCACAACACCACGCTTCAGTCGTGCCGCAAAAGTGGATCTGTTTCAGTACGATACAGATCCTCCGTCACCATGTGCTCTACTTCTATTGGATAGTCGCGTCGCGTTCAACGGATTCATTTGCATAAAGTTGAGCTTCTGCAATTTGTTCAAATGCAGCGCCGCCTTCCCGGAATGCTTTGCGGGCGCGTTGAAGTCGCTTGACGTCACCCATAGGAATAAAGTGGAGTGCGGCGCCACAGAAGTGTTGCACAGACAAGTGGATCAGCACCTTAACGATACAGATCCACTTTTGCGGCACGACTGAAGCATGGGTGTTGTGACGCTTCCCCTCATGTGTATGTTGATGGGCGTTCCTCAAGTTTACCGCTATGGGCGTGCGTTTGAGCCAGCGGGCAAATGAAAAACAAAGGACTGCGAGAGACTTCCCTCCGTCTCCATGTGCTCTACTTCTATTGGATAGTCGCGTCGCGTTCAACGGATTAATTTGCATAAAGTTGAGCTTCGGCCAGCTTTTTTGACGCGTGGCATTTGTTCAAATGCAGCATAGCCTTCCCGGAATCATTTGCGGGCGCGTTAAAGTCGCATGACGTCACCCATAGGAATAAAGTGGAGTGCGGCAGAACAGAAGTGTTGCACGGAGAAGTGGATCAGCACCTTTAGAGAGACGCGGCTGCGCGCCTTACCAGTTTAAAATGGTGTTACGAGCGCACACACCTACAGTATAGCGCATGCACAGAAGCCAGATGTCACAGCGTGTGTACTAAACGGAATCTTTAGCGTCTTATTGCGTTTCTTTTAAAATGTCAAAAACACACAAGTTTCACATAAACAGATGGTTTTTCTTAAGTGAATGTAAGCATCTGCATTACTAGCCTAATATAAGAATCAGTGGAGTAGCTACGTCATACAGTGAAGAATATGCAGTTTTATTTTTTTCATTTGATTATTCCATTTCTTACTTGAATGCTGTTTTTAGGCATACCTATACTATATATTATTTCATTTGCATCTTTCTTTTATTATTTTGTTGTATTGTTTATTTTTTTGTATGCTGATGTTATCATTGCCTTCTTCAATAAAATAAATATGATTCAAGGAAAACAATTCAAAATAAATGTTATTTACAAAGGTGGATGTGTGATATAGCTAGAGTATGTAGTATTGAGTAATAGTATGTAGTATTGCAAATAAACATTTATTTTGTGTAAAAAGATAAACAACTTAATTCAACAGCATTTGTAACAATGTCATTAAAAAAATATTTACAAACAAATATCTTGGTTACTGAGGCACAAACAATGTAAGTGAATGGGATTAAATGTTGAAGGCCATAGGGTCAGCCATCAAACACTGAACTGGACTAGATCCAAAAAGCAACAGTGTGAACACAAAGGGGTCTGAGACCACATTCCCACTAAAGTGGACCAAAAAAGATCTGAGTCCTCTTTCAGGTACAGGGACAGTGTGAACGTGAAGAGAACTGGGTCCTTTTTCACTTGGTTCACCTCTTGATCCACTAAAAGGAGTCTGAGTTTGGTTCTTTTAAAGAGGACCCAAGTGTGAAAACACAAATGTGGAGGTGCCGGTACCAGTGAGTACCGCCCCACTTCGAGCATTCTCTCTCTCTCTCTATATATATATATATATAATTAATAAATGCAAACTCTTAATTACTCCTAACTTTCCAGTTCACACATTATTGGTCAACAGTTAGGAATAATTAAAATGTTTTTAATGTTTTTTAAAAGGATTTGATATTGAAGGGTTAGCCTGCTTTTATGCCTCTCCATTCTGAAAGTTTTGGCTTATGTAAGAATATTAGATGGAAATGTTGGTGTATGTTTGTTGATGTGTCTTGTCATGTTTACAGCTGGAGAGCTATATTCAGGAGAACGTGAGATCAGAGATGGAACGGAATGTCATTCACACCCAGACAGCCACCATGCTGGAGATCGGAACCAATCTTCTAAGCCAATCAGCTGAGAACACACGCAAACTGACAGATGTGGAGACACAGGTGAGGCTGATCAAATGAGACTGACAGCATCCAGAAAAATAAACAGCACCCCGTTCTCACTGCATCGAGCTTCTGTCTGTCTTTGCAGTGAAATGCTTTTTCTGTAATTGCTTAAACCACATTTTGAAGACAAGCAGCGATTTGGGCACCTCTCATGCACTCATTTGTTCAAAACTCTCTATTATAGTACGCAATCATTTGCATTGGTGACTCACAATCAAATTAAATTCTTGGAGCTCAATGGCTGATAATATTTAACCGTGTGCAGTTAAGTGAGTTCACAAAATTAAGCCTCAGTGCATCACATTTGACACTCAAAGCACTGCTGCCTATTCTGGATAGTGCGTGCATGGTTTTTCACTCATCTGAATTCATGGCCAACAGAAGCAGGGTTAAGTGGCCATGCAGAGTAGTGTTGAATAAGAATCAGCAGTGAAAATAGCCCAACTAAAACAGCCATAGTGTTTATACTCTCAAAGAGTGATTGTTTCACACTGCTATGTTTTTGCTTTCATTCTGCTGCAGTCAGCAGTCCATTGAACATCACAGTACAGCCTGAAAAAATATTGGGCTTTGCTTTTCAGAGTTTACAGTATGTTTGCTGTGTTAGAGCTGCTTGGAAAAACATGTACTGTAGCTGTTTGAATGAACAGGCATAATGGGATAATCACTACTGAACTGTGTGACTTTTTTGAAGTGTTTGGACCACTTGATTATGGCTTCAAAAACTTAAAGGGGTGGTAAAGCACATTCTTTCGAAGGCTTGATTGTGTTTGTGGGGTGCACTGTAACATGTGTTCATGCTTCGTTTTTAAAAAAATGCAGTATTTTTCATATATTTGACCTTTATTCTACACTGCTCTGTCCCTCCTTGTAAAAACGGTCTGATGGTTTCCGGATTCTGTGAAGCCAGTCCCTCAAAAATACGCAATGGGCTCTGATTGGTTAGCTGGCCCAGTGTGTTGTGATTCGCTAACCGCCTAGTGAACATTTCTCGAAAGCGTCACGCCCCTTACCTCTACAGGTAGCCTCAGGCTACTAGCCTGAGCTTTGTGTACAATAGCGTCAATGAAACCATACCAAGAGCCCGAATCAGACCCAGACAATATTAGTGAAGATGATCGAGCAGAACCTGTTCAGTCCTCAAGAGTAAAGACTGCGGATCTATAGTGATCGCTACTGAATGGCACCGTTACTTCTGTATTTTTAGAACAATTTGCCAAATATCTGTCGCAAGAACGGACACTAAACATAGTAGCCAAATCAAACACAGAACCATGTTTAGCATGCCTGTAGATAAACAATACATAAAAGCTCTAATCAAAGAATAATTTACACTAATGCCAAGTTCGCTGTTGAGATTTTAAACAGTTTGTAACGTTAGGGGTTTGTCGGATAACGTTAAGTATGAATGAGCATTTAACAAACTGGTTTGCAGAGCCAAACAGCGCTGTCATGTTTACTTCCTTGCTACAACGTAGGCTACAATTAACAACACAAACTATTACAGGAAAACACATCGATGAAAAATAAATCACACTTACAGGTTGTAGCCCGTACTCGCGAAGATTGTGGAAGCTTTCCTCTGCGAGATGTGCCGCGGTAGCCGCGCGTGCCCGCCTGTCTCGTGCAGCTGAAGGCTCATGTATTGCAAATACAGATGAATATTGTCCATTATGTCACATTTTCCGATCTTCTCCTCCGACCCCTGTCTGTCTCGTGCTTTGATTTATGATGGGCAGCATATATCCGATGCAAATGCGAGCGTGTTCCCCTCATGTCTCTTACACACATGAATATGACGTTGTATGTTAAACGCACTGCAACGCACCCCCGTCCCTAGGAAGGCTGAAGAAAGTGGACCTGCAATCCGGATGAAAATAACAGCGTTTCGTCGGCATTGTCAACAGCACTCCAGCCTACTAACTATACCACAACAACTATTCCCCGCGGCGATACAAAATGGCCCCCCTTATTTCATATTCTCGGAGGAGGGGTTTATGTAAATATTGGGCCTGGTGATGTCAGCAAACCCTGGGTGAATGTGTAGTAGTCCCTACCGGCCGTTTGCTGTAGTCCTTAGAAATCGATTTCTTTAAAAGCAAATATCTCCCTTTGCTTTAAACTTTGAACGTTGTAACTTTGAAGATGTTGTTTATGCTCAAACAGCAACATTACACACTAGCTAAAGTTAGAAAAGTGAAATCGTGGTTTACCACCCCTTTAAGAAAGTAGGTCACCCATTATTTTGTGATCTAGCCATCTTGTTCCAAATCCATAACATTCTTTCTTCCATGGAGCACACAAGGTGAGACTTTTTCATGCACCTACAATGACTGAGAAGTTGAGAACTGTCCAATCTGTGAACAATCTTTGAAGTTGAATCTTTTCAATGAGTCATTTAGACGCCATAAAGTGCGTATCATATGCACGGTAAAAACTGCGTACCATATGCATGCCAAAACTCATTTTGGCGTATACATTCCACGACATTGCACACTCGTACTATTGATAAGCATTCTCATGTAATCGTGTTGAATATTTAGATGTTCCTCACAAGAAACTATCATATAAATTTGAAGTTAGTGCTTTTATGATGTTTTAAGGTATTTTTGCATCCTTTTTGAAGCTTGAAAGCTTCAGTCCCCATTTTGTAACTGAATGGAAAAGTGTGACCAGCACAGTTTTTGGATTATTCCTGTTGTGTTCTGTGGAAGAAGGAAAGTGCATTTAGATTTGGAACAAAATAAAGGTATAACAGAATAATTTTTTTGGGGTAAACTATTCCTTTAACCTTGATTATAACTCATTAACATACTGTATTTGTTTCCAACAATGCTACTTCAAACATTGTTCTTGGATAAAGTTGGAAGCCTTAATGTCGCAGGGAAACATCTGGTACTACCTTCAACATTCAAGTACAGCGTTTTCTTGGACAAAAACCTAAATCCTGTATGATGAAAACCATAGTACTTGGAGAAGAAAAGAGCAATCACTCTCTCATGTCTTTAAACATTTTAAAGGTAATCTCTCTTTGCGCTTGTCTGTCATGTGGGCCTGTTTGCAGGTGCTTAACCAAACCAGTCGTCTGGAGATCCAGCTGCTCGAGTACTCTTTGAGCACCAACCGGCTGGAGAAGCAGCTCTTAGAGCAGACCCAGGAGGTCTCTCGCCTCAATGACAAAAACAGGTGAGTTGTCTGCAAATGTGCAGCTTCTCGTGCACGTGAGCTCTGTCTCTAAAGGTATTACAAATGCAAAAGCACATCCATGCATGTTTTTGAAACAGGATACAAAGGAAAACGACTTACAAGATGCTAATGACCTGTGATAGTAAAGATGCATATACACATACACACTCTTTTTGGACCCCATTTCCACCTGCATTTAACTTAAACGCTGATCTACCTACATTGAGCACATCAAAAATGGTAAGTGGAAGCTAAAACGTGCTTGTTTGATGCACAAGAACCAATGAGGTTTGTTATCATGAGTCAAGCACGTGCGCTTGTTCTTCTGATTATCATATTTGATGTGCTCTATACATCAATGTTCATCAGTGTTTATATGTGCACTGTAAACCCCAACGCTCAAAATAATGAATTGGTTTGAGTAGAGCCAACCCAAATTAAACAATCAAGTCAACTTTTATGAGTATTTAGAGTATTTTATGAGTGCTTTCTTTTTCTTTTGAGTTCTCAAAACTGACATATCTTAAGTAATTTGAATTGTTTCATTGTTTTGAATTTTATGAACTTGTTTCTTGTAATTGAGACTAACTTAAATTTAACCAAAACTGGGCTGGGATTTCTATTTCCCCGCATGCTTTGTCAGACTCAAAAGGGATAGTAAATGCCCAAATTAAGTGTTATATCATGTTTTTTGTGTGCAAGATTAACGTTAAGTGGGGGATTTAGTGTGTTCAATGTTTTGTTGTGCTAATTTAGAAGAGTTTCTGTTATGTTTTTTTATGGTGACGAGTGGAACATGAACTTACGTAGTTTGAGAACAGATATATGTTAAATGTATTATATTGCTGCGTTCATTCAGCAAGTGCTATGCTATGCTAATGCTACCAATTTTGTAACCAATTAGCATTTATTGAATTAGCTAGTTAAAACTAGTCAAGTTTCCACTACTAAAAAAATTGAGATTACATACTATTTTTAAGTTAAACGTATGCATTAACTTACTCAAATATTTCAAGTTCAGAGCAATTAAAATGTATGATTGCAAAATAAAAATCTGCAAGTTCTGCTTACTTAAACTTTAAATGTGTTTATCATATAAAGTGTTCATGTCTCTTTGGTAGACATGGATTAAACTGCTTAATTCATATGGATTATTTTTATGATGACTTGGTGGAATGGAAATTCAATGGAGGAATGTTTCTTTAAAACACATCTTTAGAAGATGAATGAGGTTGAGTAAATAATGAAAGACTTTTCATTTTTAGGTGAACTAACACTACCCTCATGTCATCCAAAACCTGTATGCATGTCTTTCTTCTGCAGAACAGAGTAAGAATCATGTTGGTAACCAAATTTGGTTCCCATTGATTTCCATTATATGTTTTTGTCCATCTGGAAGTCAATGGGAACTGAAACTGTTTGGCTACCAACATTCTTCAAAATATCTGCTTTTATGTTCAAAAGAAGAAAGAAAACAGGTTTGGAATGACATGAGGGTGAGTAAATGATGAAAAGGTTTTCATTTTTGGGTGAACTATCCCTTTAATATCAAGTATGAACAGGCCCAAAGACTTCTCATCAAAAATCTAAGTGAGATATTTCTAATTTCCCCTGTTTATTCCAGGTGTTTACTTTCTCATATACTGAAAATAAGTTATAAAACAATGATCACCTGTTTCACAGCTCTTTTACGACTTTTTAATTGTGTTCAAATAAACAATGGCGCTGCAGAGCAGCAAGCACCTTTCACACAAAAAAACAGCACTCAGTTACAGTAAATTGTCTGCTGAGCACCAGTAATAAAGGAAATGCGTGTTCATCTTTCTCCGTTGGTCTTTTGGGACATTTGGCTCAGTGATTATGCAACTTTCTGCTAACTTAAATTAAAATATGTAAGCATTTTGTGGAAACTTAAACTTTCTGTCTAAAAATGGGACAGTAAGATAATCTATTCAGGAATGAAATATCGTGAACAGGATTTTTTATTTTTTACAATAGACAGGATTACTTTACAATATAGCTGCAGCTTAACAACAACAATGTGATGACTAAAAACAATTTGACAAGGTATACACAAGTGCAGAGCTCCTTGAAAGGATGCATGCTGGAAGAACAGAAACAGCAAGTGACGAAAGATTTAGGGAATGTTTCTTTCGACTAGCTGAAAGTAGCTTGTTCAATCTGTGTGGGTGGATTGTTTCAATAAAAAACTGCTGCAAAGTCATTAGTCGGACTCATAAAGATCAGGCCTGTGGGATTTATTGTCTTTATTTGGAGCTTGGTACGGTGCCAGCTCACACAGCCTGTCAGAGTGTTGTTGATTTTGATTTTGATAGAGAAGCCCAGGCAACAACACCATCTGTGAATGGCAGCGGTTTCCAGGTGTTTCCAGGTCTACCAGCCTCTCAGGCTCACAGAGGTGTGTGCTGTGGAATCTGGGAAGATTGTTCAAGGGTGTCATCTCTGCTGAGAGCAGCGGGAATGAACAAACAGCAATTTACCCACAGAGTGAAGTATAAAAAATGAGGATTTGATATGACAATTAATATAGGACAAACTGTTTGTCTATAGGCACAATTATGTACTTAAGAGGAGGGTTTTTGAATAAATCGACTCAATTGTATCATATTTAATTGTATCATATGCATCAAGGCCTCTAAATTATCAACATGATCAAAACTTTGCTCTTCCACATGTCTTCTGTCATCTCTGTCATCTTGATAGTTTATACTTTTTTTGCAGGTGTCTTTTTGCTGTGAAAGCATAGTGGAATAATGTGTAATAATAATATCTTTCATATTGTTAGTAATATTTCAATATGAAAACTTGGACTGAAGCAGCATATGATACATCAAGCTTTTGAGGAATCTTTATCTCTCAATCATCATTGTATTGCATTTCATAACGTTTTGCCCCACACAATAAAATACAGAGCTTTGATCACAAAACTATGAAAAAAAATAAAAAATCATCTTAGTAAGACATATCATTGGGAGATACTGTATAGATAACTGATATTTAGCCTATATGTATTTTATGTTAGTAGTCTGCTATACTGTTATACAGATCTCATTCATTTACATTACAAGCAGAATTTTGCCATACATTTTCATTATATAAATATCAGCAACTGCACCAAATTGCAAATTCTTCTTAGTTTTTCCCCCTCAAGTATCAGTTCCATATTCTTATATATCACATTACATGAGCCATTAAAGACTCATGTATCAAATATGATACTCAACATAAAAAACTGTATTTTTTTATATTTTGTCTAAAGGTTCAATACATTCTTACATTTAAAAAAATAGATTTTTCTTTTCATATGTCAAGCTTTACAGGATTAAATGACTCACTCATTAAAGGTACAGTAAGCAATTTCTGGGGAAAAAAACGCTGATGAAAGTGGTTCGAACGGAACGCCACAGCAAACTTGCAGCCAATCAGCAGTAGAGGGCGTGTCCACTCATAATGGGGGAGGAGAGAGAGTGAGCAAGTGGGAGATTTGAAGAAAGATTGTAGAAAGAGAGATGGCTGAGAGACATTACAAAAGAAAAGAAAAAAGGTCAGATGAATATCACTGGAAAAAGAAGGGTTATATGATCAGTCAAGATGTTTAGGACACATAATACTAATATTAGAAGAGCTTTACAGTGCTGGATAGACCTGAAAACGGGCGCAGAGGTTGCATTGTCTCTGCTCTATAAATGAGTAACATTGGTTTTTAATGTGTGTTGCTGGCGACTAACAACAAACTAACAATATACTCATGTACTGTATAATTTTTTGTTCTTCCTTGTCGTTCGTTGCTTTTTATTTTTGTGAAGCTTTATTTTGCTTAGCTTCTGCTATGATAATGAGACATCCACTCTTGCATCGTGTGTTCGTGCATTTTGGGGGTGGAGTAATGAAGGGAGGGTTGTGTTTGTTTGGTTTGATTTCAAATATTAACAGTGTTCAACAATGGTTCTCAGAAATCCCTTAGGCTGTCCAAAGCATTTTTTTCACACGTCTGGCATATTTTTCCAATTGTTTTCAATGAGAGCACCGCGTTTTTAGAACGCCATGAGTGTAACGAGGCACTGAGCTTCTATTTCACACCGCAAAAATGAAAGCGATCAGCCATCCTTATAATGGCTGAAGCTGTCAATCACACGTCGCGAGTATATCTGCACACTTGCCCAAACTGCCGTTATAATGAATGACGCTGTTATGCTGCACAAAGAAGCTCTTACTGTATTCATATCGATATTTTGTTTGCTGTTAGTTGTGGTGAAAGCATTTCGTGAGAAAAATGGTGCTGCAGTGACGAGATCACTGCATTCACGTGATCAACAGACTGTCTGTGTACTCACTGCTCATCACTGCAGCCTTTCATGTGATGGGAAAAGATCTAAAAATAATGCCATAATCAACACTTTCACGATTCGTTAATCTCGACAGCTGTAATAGTAAAAAAAACATAGTAAACGTATTCGAGAGGGGTTCCACATGTAATACGTATTTCAAATGCAAAGATGTCAGCCAATCACAACAGTGGGCATTTACACTGAAGTCTTACAGCAGACAAGCCCCCTTCAAATTCAAACCAGAGGACTAAAATCAGGATAGAAAAATGCCTTTTATTTCTAAATTATGACATTGTATGATGTAAAAATCACACTAACAATATAAGTACACCTCAGGAAACATTATAAAATAATAAAACAAATCCATATCATGGGACCTTTAAGACAAAAATTGTATTGATGTAAACTTCAGGCAAAATCCCCACGACTAATGCACAGACTGACAGTCTGGAACGCACAAAGTGGAGTAATACAAACAGTAAAAAAATCCCAGTGCTGTTGAACTGTTATATCAGAAACAATGTATCAATAGTTTTCTAAAAAGCTCATATTATGCAAATAGCAAGGCTGTATATAAACCAGCCAGTTTATTTCTTCTCAGCTACATGGAAGATCGCTTTGCTGCCATGGAGGCCAAGCACAGCAGAGAGCTTCAGGACAGCCAGCAGGAAAAACAGCAGCTGCTGGAGCTGCTGGACAGACAGAATCACCTGGTCAGTCTGCTGGAGGAAGAACTGGCCAGCTCTACTCGTAACAGCACACTGCTCCAACGGCAGCAGGCCACACTCACTGACACAGTGCAGCAGCTACTGGCTATGGTCACTCGCTGTAACGGTTAGTGCCAACTTCACATTATCAGGCTAAGCTGCATATGACCAGCTAAGTAGGAACAAAAGGGTCTCTGAACAGAGAAATTGCTTTAAATCCCAGTGGTCCATCAGCCAATTTTCCAGGAAGATTGAGATTTAAATCAGTATTGCTCCCCACATGGAAAGAACCTATATAAACATATATGTTTTCATATATGTTTTGATATAGGTTTTTAATATATGTGACATATACAAAATGGGCCGTTTTCCTATATTATATGTACATATATGAACATATATGCACCTCAATTTTGCCTATATATGGCATATATATGCGGCATATATACACATATATGCTGCAAATATACACATATATGCAGCATATATATTATCATATACTGTATGTGCATATATGCTGTATATATGCAGCATATATGTGCATATAAACTGCATATAGGTTTCATATATGTGCATACAGTGAGGAAATAAGTATTTGAACACCCTGCTATTTTGCAAGTTCTCCCACTTAGAAATCATGGAGGGGTCTGAAATTGTCATCGTAGGTGCATGTCCACTGTGAGAGACATAATCTAAAAAATAAATCCAGAAATCACAATATATGATTTTTTAACTATTTATTTGTATGATACAGCTGCAAATAAGTATTTGAACACCTGTCTATCAGCTAGAATTCTGATCCTCAAAGACCTGTTAGTCTGCCTTTAAAATGTCCACCTCCACTCCATTTATTATCCTAAATTAGATGCACCTGTTAGCTGCATAAAGACACCTGTCCACCCCATACAATCAGTAAGAATCCAACTACTAACATGGCCAAGACCAAAGAGCTGTCCAAAGACACTAGAGACAAAATTGTACACCTCCACAAGACTGGAAAGGGCTACAGGGAAATTGCCAAGCAGCTTGGTGAAAAAAGGTCCACTGTTGGAGCAATCATTCGAAAATGGAAGAAGCTAAACATGACTGTCAATCTCCCTCGGACTGGGGCTCCATGAAAGATCTCACCTCGTGGGGTCTCAATGATCCTAAGAAAGGTGAGAAATCAGCCCAGAACTACACGGGAGGACCTGGTCAATGACCTGAAAAGAGCTGGGACCACCATTTCCAAGGTTACTGTTGGTAATACACTAAGACGTCATGGTTTGAAATCATGCATGGCACGGAAGGTTCCCCTGCTTAAACCAGCACATGTCAAGGCCCGTCTTAAGTTTGCCAATGAACATTTGGATGATCCAGAGGAGTCATGGGAGAAAGTCATGTGGTCAGATGAGACCAAAATAGAACTTTTTGGTCATAATTCCACTAAACGTGTTTGGAGGAAGAAGAATGATGAGTACCATCCCAAGAACACCATCCCTACTGTGAAGCATGGGGGTGGTAGCATCATGCTTTGGGGGTGTTTTTCTGCACATGGGACAGGGCGACTGCACTGTATTAAGGAGAGGATGACCAGGGGCCATGTATTGCAAGATTTTGGGGAACAACCTCCTTCCCTCAGTTAGAGCATTGAAGAAGGGTCGAGGCTGGGTCTTCCAACATGACAATGACCCGAAGCACACAGCCAGGATAACCAAGGAGTGGCTCTGTAAGAAGCATATCAAGGTTCTGGCGTGGCCTAGCCAGTCTCCAGACCTAAACCCAATAGAGAATCTTTGGAGGGAGCTCAAACTCCGTGTTTCTCAGCAACAGGCCATAAACCTGACTGATCTAGAGAAGATCTGTGTGGAGGAGTGGGCCAAAATCCCTCCTGCAGTGTGTGCAAACCTGGTGAAAAACTACAGGAAACGTTCGACCTCTGTAATTGCAAAAAAAGGCTACTGTACCAAAAATTAACATTGATTTTCTCAGGTGTTCAAATACTTATTTGCAGCTGTATAATACAAATAAATAGTTAAAAAAATCATACATTGTGATTTCTGGATTTTTGTTTTATTTTTTAGAATATGTCTCTCACAGTGGACATGCACCTACGATGACAATTTCAGACCCCTCCATGATTTCTAAGTGGGAGAACTTGCAAAATAGCAGGGTGTTCAAAGACTTATTTTCCTCACTGTATATCCTCATATAGGTTCTTTCCATGTGGGTCAAACCAATCAACCTATACTTTTATTTCTTTTCACACTCGTAAAAATGTCCTATATTTCCAGATATTTCAACTCCAATTGAAAAGGAGATGTTAAAGTTCAGAGACTGTGCTGAGATAATCAAATCTGGAGTTACAGAAAGTGGGATATACAGCATTCATCTTCCTAACTCCACCCAGAAAACTAAGGTTAGTTGATTTAAAAAAAATTCAAGTGGACAAAAGAAAGAAAAAAGATTACATATTGCATGCAATACAAAATAATTTAGTAAAGCATGCATCTTGGCATGTATCTTGATTGCTGAAGAAACTGAGCTCTCCTGACATTTAGTTCTTTGTGTTGTTTTTGAGGTCTACATTATAATCTGGAAGGACAACATGTTTTAGTATAATGCAATTTCAGTACGTCTTTGAAAAAAGATGAAAATGTCATGTTGATCAGAAAACCAAATCAAGAAGTCAGAGAAACATTTCCTTCAGGCCATTTCTCGGTGCACCTAACTGTGAATATGCAACAGGATCTATTTCAAAATCTTGCCCTACTGAACCACAAGCAAACCACTCAAGGGTTGTGTTTTGCCTTTGACTTCCAGAGTCAAATCTAATTTCTGGCTGGCTCTTGGGGTGATGAACATTTTAAAAATGTGGCTAAAATTGTTTTTGTTATTCATTATTTTCCTGTGCACTCATTCATCTTCCCCTCCATTTCCTGTGGGCATAGGAGCCAGGTGTTTGGCAAAGATTCGGGAGCTTCCTGCCAACACAGGGTTTAATGCAGTGAGTGAGAGCGAGCTGGTATATGTAGTATCAACACCCTTTCATACTGTGCCACCCCTCAGAGCAGCACGCTGGGTGGCTCCTTTCATTTGGAGAGTTTTAAATTGCTCTTTTTTTTCTGCTTCACTTTGTTTCATTAATGATACAAATTAAGATATTTTGACGGGATATTGATCAGTGCTGATACAAGGTTACTGATAACACATGGTTCCTTTGGAAAATCTTGACCGGTGAAATTTTCAAATATAAAGTATACTGCTAATATAGATAAAAAAATAAAAATAAAAACTGATTTTCACTTAATATCAATATTTTTGTCACATTTCCTCATATATTTTATGGCCATTTTTAAATATATTTTCAAATGAAATATATTTATTTAAGCTGTGCTATTTACAATATATATATATATATATATATATATATATATATATATATATATATACATATATATATATATATATATACATATATATATATATATATATATATATATATATATATATATATATATATATATATATATATATATATATATATATATATATATATATATATATATATATACCAGATATTTTAAATATATTTTGGCCAAAAAAAAATTCTTTTCAAGTATGGGAATCAGTGACTGACCAGCACTAAATGATTTTGAAATGTCTCTTTAAATTCAGGCATCATGTTCATACAGTATGATACAAATGTGCAAATTATTTGGTATAAATTACATTTGTATAAAAGTGTCTGTGTAGCCTGACGTCGTCATACTCAGATTCTAGTCAGAATATGAGTCTGATACTGCTCAATTGGACTGTGATTATGGGGGCGTGTTTCAACCAAACCAGGAAAGACAATGCCTCTGCACTCAATTGGATAGACCTACAACCAATCAGAGCAATGGAGTAAGTGACGTGTTGAGCGGTGCATAGTTGTCAACAGAACTCAACTGCACGCACGTTGGAAGAAGTAGAAGAAGAAGATGAGTGCAAACGATCTTTGCCGGTGTTGTAAAAGAGAATTTAAGGATACACAGAGTACTTACCAACACGATCATCATTTTTGAGAGAAATAGTCAAGGTGAATGCATATACGAACAAGTTCTCTGTTTAGGATTAGATTCAACTCAAGCGGTCTTAGGGGACATGGATGATTACGTTACCGTTGATCATCTGTCCATCATCGTATAGCAGGGGTTTTCAAACTTTATGAAGCCAAGGACCCCCAAATATGATTAACCTTTATGAGGGACCCCCTTCCTAAAATCCATCTATTTTTATTACGAAAAAGTAAACTGTTAGATAAATAGTAAGTGTGACATTATAAATACAACATATTGTTTCCCAACTTAAATTGGCTATTAATGTTGGATGTATAAACCCGAAAAAGTATTATTTTTAAATTATTTGTATAAGCAACTTTCACAATAAATGTATGCAAGCAGCTTACGTACTGTGTTAAGAAAACTGCCTTATAACCCCAGTGAGCAAGATAAAGGGGACTATAGTGAGAAAAACTCACTAGAAAGATACAAAGCAAACATATACAATACTGGAATGTATACGGCAAGAAAGGGGAGAAACATTTAGAAATGAAACCATTAGAATATTCGGTAGACTTTATCCATTTTAGCTTTTGTCTTTTTATTTTTTGAAATTTTCTGGGAACCCCTGGTACAGGGAGTGCAGAATTATTAGGCAAATGAGTATTTTGACCACATCATCCTCGTTATGCATGTTGTCTTACTCCAAGCTGTATAGGCTGGAAAGCCTACTACCAATTAAGCATATTAGGTGATGTACATCTCTGTAATGAGAAGGGGTGTGGTCTAATGACATCAACACCCTATATCAGGTGTGCATAATTATTAGGCAACTTCCTTTCCTTTGGCAAAATGGGTCAAAAGAAGGACTTGACAGGCTCAGAAAAGTCAAAAATAGTGAGATATATTGCAGAGGGATGCAGCAGTCTTAAAATAGCCAAGCTTCTGAAGCGTGATCATCGAACAATCAAGCGTTTCATTCAAAATAGTCAACAGGGTCGCAAGAAAAACCAAGGCGCAAAATAACTGCCCGTGAACTGAGAAAAGTCAAGCGTGCAGCTTCCAAGATGCCACTTGCCACCAGTTTGGCCATATTTCAGAGCTGCAACATCACTGGAGTGCCCAAAAGCACAAGGGGCCCTATTTTAACGATCTGAAACGCAAGTGTCAAAGCGCAAAGCGCAAGTAACTTTGTGGGCGGGTCTCGGCGCTGTTGCTATTTTCCCGGCGGGATAAATGGCTCTTGCGCCCGGCGCAAATCTAAAATGGGTTGGTCTGAAGTAGCTTCATTATTCATAGGTGTGGTTTGGGCGTAACGTGAATAAACCAATCAGAGCGTCATCCAACATTCCCTTTAAAAGCAGGTGCGCAAGTTCCATTATGGATTGCTATTATTATGGCGTATTTACCAGGCGCACGCCAGGAGCGGTTCACAGCCGAGGAGACTGATGTTCTTGTAAGAGCAGTGAAAGACAGAGAAGTTGTGTTGTATGGGGATGGGAGAAACCCACCCAAAATAGCGTCGGTTAAATAAATAATTAGCCTGAATAATTTATAAGCTAGATTTATGCCTATTTTTTCACATCTTCGTGGCACACCACAATGATTTCCGTCATCTCATGTGTTAATATTTTTTTAGTGTAACAATTTATGATTTGCAAAAATAACTGTTGCATCTGTGTAGATTACATGAGCCAAGTGTATGCGCGTTGTGCACGCTATGGTCAAGCATGCGCCCTTAAAATAGCATAATGAACAACGCGCAACGCGCCACTGACTTTAGACTAGGTTTTTTCTGGTCAGTGGCGCAATTGTTTAATGGAACAGCAAAATAGCACCAGGGATTGTTTGCGCCGGAACACGCCTCCTTTTTTGCGCTGAACCGCCCAGGGAGCGCAAGTTCATTCACTAGTTTAGCGACGTGCTTCTGTGGAGGGAAAAGCGCGCTTTGCGCGGGTGCAAAATAGGAATGACACATGCGTCGGTGTACAAAGTCAATTGCGCTGGGTGCAAGATAGGGCCCAAGGTGTGCAATACTCAGAGACATGGCCAAGGTAAGAAAGGCAGAAAGTCGACCACCACTGAACAAGACACACAAGCTGAAACGTCAAGACTGGGCCAAGAAATATCTCAAGACTGATTTTTCTAAGGTTTTATGGACTGATGAAATGAGAGTGAGTCTGGATGGGCCCGTGGCTGGATTGGTAAAGGGCAGAGAGCTCCAGTCCGACTCAGACGCCAGCAAGGTGGAGGTG
This sequence comes from Romanogobio albipinnatus, assembly GCA_023566225.1. Taxonomy (NCBI): domain Eukaryota; kingdom Metazoa; phylum Chordata; class Actinopteri; order Cypriniformes; family Gobionidae; genus Romanogobio; species Romanogobio albipinnatus. Next base: position 14,130,451 of record CM042261.1, on the reverse strand, counting down.
GAGGTGGAGTACTGGTTTGGGCTGGTATCATCAAAGATGAGCTTGTGGGGCCTTTTCGGGTTGAGGATGGAGTCAAGCTCAACTCCCAGTCCTACTGCCAGTTTCTGGAAGACACCTTCTTCAAGCAGTGGTACAGGAAGAAGTCTGCATCCTTCAAGGACAATGCTCCATCACACGCGTCCAAGTACTCCACAGCGTGGCTGGCAAGAAAGGGTATAAAAGAAGAAAATCTAATGATATGGCCTCCTTGTTCACCTGATCTGAACCCCATTGAGAACCTGTGGTCCATCATCAAATGTGCGATTTACAAGGAGGGAAAACAGTACACCTCTCTGAACAGTGTCTGGGAGGCTGTGGTTGCTGCTGCACGCAATGTTGATGGTGAACAAATCAAAACACTGACAGAATCCATGGATGGCAGGCTTTTGAGTGTCCTTGCAAAGAAAGGTGGCTATATTGGTCACTGATTTGTTTTTGTTTGGTTTTTGAATGTCAGAAATGTATATTTGTGAATGTTGAGATGTTATATTGGTTTCACTGGTAAAAATAAATAATTGAAATGGGTATAAATTTGTTTTTTGTTAAGTTGCCTAATAATTATGCACAGTAATAGTCACCTGCACACACAGATATCCCCCTAAAATAGCTAAAACTAAAAACCACTTCCAAAAATATTCAGCTTTGATATTAATGAGTTTTTTGTGTTCATTGACAACATGGTTGTTGTTTAATTATTAATGTTGTAAAATTAATCCTCAAAAATACAACTTGCCTAATAATTCTGCACTCCCTGTATAAAGGACAATTTGATTGGTCCGAACAGCTCTGGTTCGAGCATAGTTGCTCCACAACGGATCAAGTCCAGACCGAACTTCCCGATCTCAAATGTTGTGGGCGGGGCTAAGTTCGGCTGGCATCCAGGCTAGTGTCTGTGATTATAAATACGCAGTCTCAAGAGATAAAGAAAACGTGGCTCAGGTTAAGGACTGCCATCTAGATGTGAATAGCTCAGAAGCAGAAACAAAGAACATCTCACATCTGTTATGCAAGCAGAAAGATATGTTGGGCTGAATAAGAATGAAATCAATTCATACTCCCCAAAAGCAACCACTCCACAGATGTCATTAATGCATTGTCTTTAAACCTTGATTAGCCGTTTAAAGTTTCATAATGGAAGGTTAAGACCAGCATCGTGTGTTGCTAAACGAGTTGGTCCTGCCAAGGGATGGAAATGTACGTTATCCCAATTTTTGTTTTTGCCAAGAAGAACTTATTGCTTTCCGCCTTCTCCTTAAGCCTACTTTTTCCTAGAAACAGCTGTGAAAATTGGAGAAAAATCATATAGAGGATATTTACTTGGAATGTTTTCACTTGACACCCACAGGCTAGAAATATTACATTTTTGTGAAGAAAATCCTTTATGGGATTTGCTTTAATTAGTTTTGATGGATTCAGATGATGGAATTCAATGAGCTGCCCTTTTATTATTTTATTTTGCTGCTCATAGCAACTAATTTGCTATTTTCCCCACACAACAGTAAATTGTTAAGTTGTATTGAGTTTAATGCTAAATTAATCGATAGTAAAAGTTTTAGTGGAAGAGCACTGAGTACAATCAAGCATTTAAACTGTACTGAGACCAGTGTGCTCATGTCCCAAAAATGTCTCCATGAGACTTAGTTTACTGTGTGGTTCAAATTGGGACAATTCATCATTAGTATGGCAAGTTTATTGCACAGTGGTTAACCAATTTAGCTAAATACAAACCCAACAGTGTACTCATAGATCTAGCTGTGGACAGGAATAGAATGTTCTGCATCAGAAGTCCAAATGTGGTGGTTTACGATCCAGTCTCGCTCCCGATGTGCGTTTAAAAAGGATTTTGGGTCACAGTTTAGGTTGTTTTTGTCAGTGCATATAACCTACAGAGGTAAGAAATGCCTCATGATTGACTCTGAGACATTCTTAGTTGATATGTGCTTTGTGGCATATCCTGGGAAATTACAGTAGTATGACCATTCAAATCTCTAAACTGCTGAATTGTGTGCGAGTGTTCACCAAAGTCTGACTAAAATTTTACTGAAATAATGGAAAATTACCATAGCTGTTCTTTGTTTTTTAATAAAACACAGCACCTGCAAAGGGTATCTCAGCATTTTTTATCAAATAACCCATTAAAAACCATGGTTTTGTCACATATATTAGCGCAAAACAAAAGGAATTTTGGTTACACTTTATTTTGATAGTCCACTTTAAACATTCTTGTAACTACATGCAACTACATGTAAACTAACTCTCGATATGCAACTATACTTGTCAAGTAGCTCTAGAGTATTAAACTGTAAAGTTAGGGTTAGGGTTAGTAGAATAAGTTTAGATGTACAGTACTCAAAAAGTTACTTATAGTCAGTAGAATGTCTGTTGGGGGACCATCAAATTAAATATATTAACCCCCTCGAGTCGGCGCGATCGACTCGCTTTTAATAAATCATAAATTGTTGTGGCAGATAATTTAGTTTGTTTTAAGCAAAATCTCAAATCATTTTGATTTGTTCCCCCAGAAAATTTTACTTATCTAGTAAATGAATCTTGATTTAAGAATTTAAAATATTTGGACTGGAAACAAGAAAGAATACTAAATAAGACGAACATTTTTTGCAGTGTAGTCAAATCTTTTGATCATTTAAAATATAATAGGCCATTGTTGACTACATTCTAAATAAACTACAACAAAATATATTTCCTTTGTCCTGTTGCTCCCTCTCAGTCACATACCTGAAGCTCATTCATTATGCAGCTCATTATGCAGCTCATTATGCCTTCTTTTGTCTCTCAGGTTTGATTCCCAACATTATTCATGATCTTTCACGCCTCCTCGCATAATGGCTTTGTAAAGAAAAAGTGTCTTACAAATTTTAAATCAGTGTATTGTTTTATGTGAATGAGTAGGCTCAATGATTCCCACATCAGTTTGAAGCAAAAACTCTAGACAAATACACACATTAGTCAAAAGTCTTGTGGACACATATCTATTGTGTGTTTTGAGGCCGTCATTTTAAAACAAGTTTTTTTGTTTTTTCAAAAACCACGCATAAACATTATTCTCTCAGCATGTACATACATGTTGCTTAGATATTATGGTAGCCCAGTTTGTGTTGAATACAGTGTAATTACACTTTTGCCATTAATATGTTTATAAGCAACTGAAAAAAGCACAAATGTCAGAGCATGTCAAAACTTCTAAAGGGCCCCAAAAGAACTCAGACTACTAATAATTTAATGACTGGTAGTTGTCATATAGTTGCAAAGTTATATAGTTAGTAGAATGTCTAAAGTGGACTATTGAAATAAAGTGTTACTGTAACTTTTAATGTAGTTCCTTAAAGGCACAATTGGATTTTTTTGATTAAAATATCCAAAAACCACTAGAACTGTGTTATATATTTTATTGACTTACATTAACCCTAAAAGTTTCCAAGAATTTTAACTAGGACATAGACCGTGTCCGTGCATTGCCGATCAATGACGTCATACCCTCGTTACCCTCGATATACGGCTATATTTTGTAGAAACCATACACCAAAGACGCTTTAATATATTATGTAATTTATTAAACAGGTGAGCAACTGTTTAGATTCATTCATCGACAGAAAACTATTGATTGTTACATAGCTCAACACAGTTAGTCTTATTGTTTAAATCTTGTTTTCTTGATTTACCGCGAGTGTTTTACCATGCCTAATATTGATCTAGCTTACTGCAGTGTTTCAGCAAGTGTTTCACAGCAGCCGCCGAGCAAACACACAGAGTAGCGTTATAACATAACTTTCAACACACTGAAATGTATCTAATATGATAAACCAGCACTGCGTTTTCCCACATATGCATGAACGGAAGAAGCGGCATAATAAAAGTTCCACTGCTCTTGAGCCGTGTGCTGCGCTTGTCTCTCATTAGCAATTGCTCCAGTGGCCTAGTTCCACTCCAATGGCTTTCAGCCTCACTCTGCTTCATACTACACAATAACGTTAAGAAATCTTTAATACATTAGCTCATCCATGAATGTGCCAGATGAGCTAATGTATTAAACTCCCATGATTCCGCGAAATCAAGGCGTCATTAAGATATGCCTTTGTTTTGAATAAGAGACCGCTAACGGCAAAAGTTACATATTGTGCCTTTAAGTAACTAATACAAGTGATATTCTCTCTCTCTCTCTCTCTCTCTCTCTCTCTCTCTCTCTCTCTCTCTCTCGTTAAAACAAAAAATTATAATTGTCAAAAAAGTATATTTGTGTATTTATGGCATGTGTTTCTGTATGGTTGTTTCTGACCAGGTATTCTGTGACATGAAAACTAGAGGGGGTGGCTGGACTGTCTTTCAGCACCGTTATGATGGATCAGTAGATTTCAACCGTGGCTGGAATGACTACAAACTGGTAGGATCCAATGTCAATTAGAGCCTTTTCCAAATTTGATCAATTTAACTGTATAACTAGGCTATAGATGTAGAAGGAAATGTGGTTATCAAATTCACTTTAAAGTACAAGTCTCTGTCTCAGATCATTTCTTTTAGCACAGCCAATGAATGAAGCAGGTCTACATGCATCTAATGTCTAAAAACAGTAAAAAAACAAAAAGCTTCTGGTAAATTCTTCAATATCAGTCATGTTTTGGATGGCACATATTGCCATGCTTTTATTTATATCTGACAAGTTGAGCAATGTAAAGTACTTAGTTGCAGGAATGATTTTGTGCCATCATTAAAGATAGCTAAAAACAATTTTTTCTTGATTTTGTTTTAGACAATGAAGTATGATCACTCCTTTAATGAAGACATACAGTATCATTTTAATGTGAACCTGTCTATCCCTTATTGAGATTTCTTAATGTATGCAAACTTCTGCTGACATTAATCTGAGGCATCTTAAATTTAAAACACATTTTTAACATGCACTGAAGGGGAAAGTCTAACTCATATGTGGCATCTGATGTATATAGCCATAGAATACTGATGCATTGGTGACCCTGTTGACCTTTCGTTGAGGAAGAGATTTCAGATTGGCCGTCTCTGCATTCCCATGTCTCCCTCTGTTGTTACACCTGCATTCCCTCCCTATTTGGGAGGATGAGTATATATTAATTCGGTCACAGGGTCATTTGAAGTCTTGAGAAGAAAAAAAGATAAGAAAAGACAGTTTGAATTTGAATAGGACGTCATTATTCACACTTTGCATCCATCATTTAAAACAAGCTACAGAATGTAAAGAGAGTGCTTTTCGCTAGGACATTGTTAGTAATGTTTGCTTTCAAATCAGTGTCTACTCATAAATGTAACATCTCCCTGAAGAGACCGTAAACTAGTGTTATTGAGTTTTAAATGCAAAAACAGTGGTAATTCATCTCACCTGAAATCTCAGCTTCAACAGATAAATTGCTATGGCTGCTCTGGGAGAGCAAGTTTTGTTTTCTCTTTTCCTTGTTTTCTAAGAAAAATGTTTTTACAAGTGAATGATAAATATTTGGCCCCAGACGGAGCGTGGGAGTCGGGAGCCCCTGTAGATTGTTGATAATGTGTGCATTGAAACATTTGAATGCCCAACTGCAGTACCACATCTCACAGTGATCAAAAGTGCTGTCTCATTTGCTGGTCCAAGCAGATGGAAATGCAACATTTTCCTATGGATACAGGGGGGCTTTTTACTAGTACGTGATATGGAACTCCAGGATTGTTCTTCAGAAGCAGTCTTTCCTCTATTTCTGACATTTGCATACGATTGTCACATTTCACCTCTTAATGGCAGTCGCACTGAACTTTCAAAACGGTTGCGAAGCACCCGTTATCTTCTACTTATTCACTATGGTAAAATTAATTCATAATCAATGTTTTAATATATCCACACAAATAAAAGGATTGTCGAGACCTTTGGAAATCAATGTAAATAATTCAAGTTAAGTCACCTTCATTTATATAACGCTTTTTACAATACAGATTGTTTCAAAGCAGCTTTACAGTGATAATAGGAAATTAATGCATCAAAGCTTGTTTTGGCCGTACAGCAGCTCTAACAACACCATTTTCAACTGAAAACAGAAGTGTGTTCTTTTAATGCGTTCTGGCCGTTCACCAAAAACTTTGTCATGTTGATTTACAGGGGATAATCTAGTTGACACATGTCTCTGCTGACAATTCAATCTGGATACGGCACGAATCCGGCTGACTATGGTAAACCTTGGGATAAACAGAGAGACTAATATTTGCGTAGATGCCATTCTTCTTATGATCTAACAAGTACATCAGGTGTTGTGGGAAGTGTTCTCGGCTGACCTAATTTATGCAGCCTAACAATCATTTAACATTATTTGAATTATAGCAATTGATAATGTGTTATGCCAGGTTAAAGAGATTTAAACTGACATAGTGTGACTGCCTGGACAATGTTAGTAAAAGGATCTACCGCCAGCAGTTGATTTTAATATTCTAGGTATTATCAACTGGCCAGAATTTTGAGATCGCAATAGACTTATATGCGTTAAGAGCTCACTCAAGTACTGGGGAGCTAAACCATTTAGTGCTTTGTAAGTAATTAGCAAGATTTTAAAATGCAGTGTTGACAGAACCGGGCTAAAATGGTCATACTTCCTGGTTCTAGTAAGAACAGTAGCTGTTGTGTTTTGGAACAGCTGGAGTTTGTTTATTAAGCATGCAGGGCAACCACCCAGTAGAGCATTACAATAATCTAGCTTTGAGTTCATGAACGCATGAACTAACTGTTCCATATTTGTCATTGCATATGTCGTAATTTATATATATTTTTAAGATGGAAGAATACTGTTTTACAGATGCTAGAAATGTAGCACACCCAGGTTCCTAACTGACGACGAAGACTTCCAGAACATCCAAGTTTTTATTTCTGACAGAATTATTCATAACCGCATATACAGTATTACAGAAATAGTATTTAAATAAAAAAATGTAATACAGAAATATTGGTAATTCACACCTTTACTATTCGTTTCTAGCCGCAAATTGTAAAAAAAAAATATTTCAACATACCTGAAGCTAAAATCGAAATACGAAAATTTCTGTTTTGAAATGTTCTCCATTGGAAATGGATGACTTCTCTTCTGTTGTTTGTCAGAGATTGTGAAAAGTGTATGTCAATAAAATAAAGCCTTTTTTCTTTTTATGCGACAGGGATTTGGAGATCCGTCAGGAGAACACTGGTTAGGAAATGATGCCATCCACCTGCTTACCACATCAAAAGACTACATTCTCCAGGTCCACCTCAAAGACGCAGAGGGACAACAGGCTTATTCTCAATATGACCATTTCTACATTGACGGAGAGGATAAGAAGTACAGGTACCAAAATGTTTCATGTTCTCTTGACTCTAGATGCTCATGCACTGTTGTGATGCATACGAATGGGCGTCACTATATTTTATTTTCAAAAGTGGTGGGGAAACGGTTTTTTTTTTGGGGGGGGGGGTGGAAATGGAAATAGCTTAGTCTCGCGTAGCCAGTCCTTCAAACTGATGGCAGAAGGTCTGGACTACATAGCAGCTTTCATTGGCCAAGGACTGCAAAAGGACATCTGATCGACATGTAAAGCAACAGTTTTGTTTATTGTCATGTTTAGGGGCATGTAAAGTCAATTTCCCCACAATAACAGGCCACTGTGTAATTTATTCAAGAATGTCATGCAAGTTTACTGCAACAATAGCGCAACAATTGTGTTGTGAACTTCACACACTTGAAAATCCAGCGTTTAGTTGATCCTGACAGTTTGAAGGCTTTCTTCTTCCATAAGGACGTTTGGTGTCACGACAGCTTCATTTCCAGACGTTAAAGAATGCAACACACACGTCTCCCAGAAATCCTGTAGAATTCAACCAATCAGATCCTGACTTAACTCCAGAAGTGTTTCCCATTTTGTGTGCCATATGCATCAGACGTTCAGCCAAAGTGGACATGACATCAGAGGCTGAGACTAGAAAATGCTTATCTAATGAATATTAATTATATTATGTGGAAATATTTTAATGTTATTTATTTGACTTTTTTGATAAATAGTTTTAATGATTAATTGATCTGGAGATCAGATCTGTAGTAGAGGATTTTCCCATATCCAAGTCAATACCGCAAAGTCAACTGTAACATATAGCACAATGAGTTTCTGTTTTTTGACTTCATTTCAGTTTATTATCAACTTTGGGGTAAGACATGGTCAGATATGTTTGGTCTAGTGGCAGTGTTTTTGCTTTAAGCACGAGAGGTTCCCTAATATAACCTTTTATTTGAATAAACCACAATTGCAGGTGTACATCAGCAGACATTTATCAGCAGCAGGAACACATTTGGTTGCGTTTTGTTTTGTGATTTAACTGGAATGGATAACACGCTGTGGAACAGTGAAAGGGAGGTAGCAGAGCTGTGTGCGGTAAAGAGCAATCCTGCCATCTCTTTCCTCAACTGCAACATTAAACATTATGAATTCCAGCACCAGACTCATTATAATACCCACTCACAAAATGAAAACTCCTGCTTAACATTTGAAGATGCTTCCTACGTATTAACATCCCAGACGTGAGCGGAGGTGGGGACAAAATTGGCAATGGTTTCTTCACCATAAATGCTTAAATTTGGAAAAATACGACTTTTTTTCATCAGTCCTGTTTTATTCACATTAGTCAATCACCAGTCAATCAGTAGCATTAGTCAAAGTTGAACTGACCTGATGAGAGTGCTGTTTATTTTTATATTTAAAACCCCTACTGGGCTGGTGAATACTTGATTCTGATTGGCTGACAAACTTTCTAAAGGAGTGCTATTATTTTACAGTAAATCCAGGCAGGTCTTGACTACTTTGAGGCTCCATATCACTTTGTCAAATTATTTCATTTATTTCAGGTTCTTACAGCCATTTATATAACATTGATATAACAATATGGTGAAAAGAAATGACAAAACATTTCCATGTACTCATCACTAAATCACGTTTTATTATCTATGGAAGCATGCTGTTTTCCCTTGCTCTCTCACCCACACACACCATCAGAAAATTGTTGTCAGCGTTTTCTGTGACTCTAAATTAGTTTTGCAACTGAAAAGCATATACCTTTCTCAGTTGTGAGGTAGTAACGTCACTGTTTTTGAAGCCTTTAAACTTACAGCTTCACTATTATTAGCTGCCACTATTGAGATATAATTACATTTCTAATAATTAAATGGCCCACTGTGAATTATTCCTTATGTATTGTGTGTCATTTAATTATATATATTATATAATATGTTCAATATCTAATTGTCCAGAGTTATTTTAAAGGTCCCGTTCTTCGTGTTTTTTTGAAGCTTTGATTGTGTTTACAGTGTGCAATATAACGTGTTCATGTTTCGCGTGTAAAAAAAAAAAAGTATTTTTAACACAATTTACTTATCTGTATACCGCTGTTTTCACTTTCCTAAACCGGCTGATGACTTCCTTTATTCTATGAAGTCCCTCCTTCAGAAATACGTAACGAGTTCTGATTGTGCGAGCGGTTCCCGTGTTGTGATTTGACCGCAGCTTAGCGAACGTGGCACGGTTCCTGTGTTGTGATTCGACAGCAGCTAGGTGAAAGCCAAACAAAGGTGATTTGACTCCGGGATGAAAATAACAGCGTCTCGACGACATGGCGACAAACACACTCAAACGCAACAATTCCTTTTCTCCACGCGACACGTCCTCTTCTCCACGTGGGTCAGCAACAAGACCACGCCCCCTTTTTTCGCGTATTCTTGTGGGCGGAGGTTAGTCTGTTCTACTGTTCTACTGACGTCATTTATGAAGGAATTAACAGGATGTAGTCCAAGTCAGCCATTCGCTGTAGGCTTTGAAAGGGAACTTCTGTTAAATAAAATATCTCGCTTGGCATTGAACTTTGAGCTTTATAATTTTACAGGTATTATTTATGCTCTAACAGCAACATTACACACTAACTAAAGTTTGAACAATGGGATCACGAAGAACGGGACCTTTAAACATTGTCATGTTGTGGTGTTCAGAAGTAGTTTAAGACTTTCATTTGCATTTAGATTTACAACGTGAGTTACATATTTAAAATCCTTACACATTACATTTTTTTTTTGGCTTGTCTTTTTGAGATAAGAAACACTTGCGTGACTATGTCCTTAAGTCCTACATTACGAGTAAACTACCAATTCTCACAGCATCCCTATTGCTTCTGGTCTGATCCCAGGAGCAGATCTGCCTAACAGAGAGAAACAGGGCAAACAATTTCAAGCATGAGGCTTTTCCAGAAAACTGCCGAGTTAAACAATCTCACACCTCTCTTAAGCGATGCAATTAAACATGCTGTATTGCTTGTGGGCATACTTATACAGTGAATGAACCTGAACCAGAAATATTACATTTAACTCAAAATAAATTATTTGGAATACTATGGGTGAGTGTTGCAGCATTGGTATCAGGAAACGCCAATGTGTTTGTATGCTTGTAAATAGGTAGGGAAAATGCTGAACAAACACTTGCCAAATCCCACCATGTTTGTTTTCTAGTTTACCTCATATGGTAAGTGTGCATTTTATTAGCGTGCTGAGAATCCTGGCATCGTCTTGAGGGTGTTGAGCCCGTTTGGGATTACCCAGCCAAGCAACCTATGGTGAAAGGATGTTTTCCTGCCAAAACAATCTCCTGCAGTCCCAAGCTGTGTGGTCCTCTCTCTAGCACCATGTGTGCTCGCAATCCTTCCTGGTGAGACATCATCAACAATGGATTGTGGATAATGGAGGCTGAATATCTTTGGAATGCACATTAATGAGTCTTAGAGCCTTCTGAAATGAGAAAGAGAAAAAGATAAATCACTTAGAAATATCTTGTACAGGCTCGCAGCTGGTCCAATTACTAGGGCTAACAGTGGATGTAATAGATGGAGACACTTTCATCTGATTATGTAAAAAGAGAGTTAAAAAAACAATGTATCTTAAAGTGATGCTTTGTGTATAGTGTTTAAGTTTATTTATCTAAAACCGGATACATGTCTGAGCTGATTAAGAAGGCTAATGCTGGAACTCGACATACAACGAGTGGCAAAGAAAAAAAGAGAGTTGTAGCAACACACTTTCCTGGCACACCTTTAGCCGTAGACTACTTTTCTGGTTGATAAAAATGTTTAGATAAACATGCCTTCTGTAAGTATTGGTGCGCATATATTATCATTCAGCATATACTGCAGGGGTTTTCAAATTTAGGGGGGCACGAGAGTGTGCTAGGGGCCCCGAAAAAAGTTTTGTGAAATAATAATAAAAACAATAATAATGTGCCTTTGAAACTATTACAGTTTAATTTTACACTTGTCAGATTAATTCCAAATTATTTTATTTTACTGACAAATAAGATATAAAAATACACTTTTAACTTAATTATTTCTTCCAGCTTGTATTTTCCACATACTATTTATATTTTCCACAATATAAATATTCATTATGAAAATAAATTCCCATTCAAAAATAAATCGGTACGTTTGTAAAAATGTTTTTGAAAGAAGTCTGCTCAAGGTTTACTTTTATTTGATCAAAAATGCAGTAAAACAATAATATTGTGAAAATATTATTACAATAATTTTAATATTTTAAAATGTAATTTATTCCTGTGATTGAAAAACAGCTAGTCAGTGTCACATGATCATTCATACTGTAAAAATAGTTGAGCTAACAAAAAAATGATTCATCACTCTCAACTTAAGTTAACTCAACTAAATCGCTCCAGTTAGTCAACTTAAAAAAATGTGTTCATCTAGTGATAAACTAATTCACTTCAACAATTCTTGTCAAGGCAACTAAAAAAACTAGTTGAGCCAACTTAAATAATCATAACATGCTGATGTTGTGCTCTAGACTGGGTAAACCCAGCCTGATCTGCCAGCGATTTGATTTCGCCCTGCAGCTCAGTCTGGAAACCTGTACATTAATTTCACTTTTGCGGGAACCAATCACAGACTGGCCTAACCACTTGGCGCGCTATTGGAGGGTTTGACATGATGACGGATAGAGAAGCGATGGGTCGTTGCCCATTGACCACACCTCTCGTGGTCTGATTGGTTGAAGGACTATCCAATTGCATACAGAGTCATTTAATTTATGCTCGTTTGTCATGCCTCTTGTGCAGTAGCAAATACAGAGCAGACTCCCCAGACCAATGTTCAATCTTAAATTGAGCTTGGTCTGATGATAGCCAGACAAGTTGTGCTCAGGAAACATTTATTTTTATTATCAATACTAAAAACAGTTGTACTGCTGAAGTTTGTGGAAACCATAATGTTTTTTTTCACAACTCTAAACGTTTAAAAGAGCAGCATTTATTTGAAGTATCAATAGAAGTCTTTTGTAACATTATATTTGTCTTTATGGTCACTTTTTGATCAATTTAATGCATCCTTGTTAAATAAAAGTATTAATTTCTTTAAAAAAACAAACAAAACAAAAAAACAGAATCTTACTGACCACAAACTTTTGAATGGTAGTGTAAATAGATGCCTTTATATTGGGGGTCCCTCACAAGAAGATCACTATATTTGGGGGTTTATTGCATCAAAAAGTCTGAAAAATGCATATTCTGTATCTATCCAGTTGATGAAATATTCAGTATGTGTCTGTTTCTCACCAGCCTCCATGCAAGGGGTTTCAGTGGTACAGCTGGACGCACCAGTAGTCTTACCCACTCAGAAACCCCGTTCAGCACTAAGGATCACGACAATGACCAGTGCAGCTGCAAGTGTGCTCAGATGGCCACTGGAGGTATCTGCCATTATTTATATTATTTCTAACTTTATGTAATCTGATTATTATAATGGAAATCAATTTTCCAACAACACCCAAGACAAGAACTACAATCCCAAATCAGAAAAAGTTGGGACAGTATGGAAAATGCAAAAACAAAAGAAAAAAAAGAAGGGATTTCTAAATTTACTTTGACTTGTATTTCATTGCAGACAATATGAACACACAATATTTCATGTTTTGTCTGGTCAACTTCATGTCATTTGTAAATATGCATCCTTTCCTGTCATTCAGACCTGCAACACATTTAAAAAAAAGTTGGGACAGGAGCAATTTAGGGCTAGTAATGAGGTAAAATGGTTAAATAATGATGTGATTTGAAACAGGTGATGTCAACAGGTTATCGTAATTATGATTTGGTACAAAAGCAGCATCCAAGAAAGGTCTAATCCTTTAGGAGCAAAGATGGGCCGAGGATCGCCAGTTTGCCAACAAATACGTGAGAAAATTATTGAAATGTTTAAAAATAATGTTCCTCAAAGAAAGATAGGAAGAGATTTGGATATTTCACATTCAACAGTGCATAACATAATTAAAAGATTCAAGGAATCTGGAGGAATTTCAGTGCGTAAAGGACAAGGGCGCAAGCCTAAGCTGAACAACCGTGATCTCCGATCCCTCAGGCGGCACTGCATCAAGAATCGTCATTCATCTATAAGCGATATCACCACATGGGCTCAGGACTACTTTGGCAAACCTTTGTCAAGTACCACAATACGTAGTTACATCCACAAATGCCAGTTAAAACTGTACTGTGCCAAAAGGAAGCCCTATGTTAACAGTGTCCAGAAGCGCCGTCGACTTCTCTGGGCTCGGAGGCATCTGGGATGGACCATCACACAGTGGAAACATGTACTGTGGTCAGATGAATCAGTATTTCAGGTATTTTTTTGGAGGAATGGACGCTGTGTGCTCCGGACCAAAGAAGAAAATAATCATCCAGACTGTTACCAGCAACAAGTCCAAAAGCCAGGGTCTGTCATGGTATGGGGTTGTGTCAGTGCCCTTGGCAAAGGTAACTTGCACTTCTGTGAAGGCACCATTAATGCTGAAAAGTACATAGAGATTTTGGAGCATAATATGCTGCCTTCAAGAAGACATCTTTTCCAGGGACGTCCATGCATATTTTAACAAGACAATGCAAAACCACATTCTGCACACATTACAGAGTCCTGGCTGCGGAGGAAGAGGGTACGGGTACTTGACTGGCCTGCCTGCAGTCCCGACCTGTCTCCAAGCATATTTTGAAGCGCAAAATGCAACAACGAAGACCGCGCACTGTTGCCCACCTTAAGACTTGTTTGCAGGAAGAATGGGACAATTACACCTGAAACACTTCATCACTTGGTGTCTTCAGTCCCTAAACGTCTTTTAAGTGTTGTGAAAAGGAATGGCAACATTACAAAGTGGTAAATGCTTTACTGTCCCAACTTTTTTTAAATGTGTTGCAGGTCTGAATGACAGGAAAGGATGCATATTTACAAATGACATGAAGTTGACCAGACAAAACATGAAATATTTTGTGTTCATATTGTCTGCAATGAAATACAAGTCAATGTAAATTTAGAAATCACTTTTGTTTTTTATTTGCGTTTTCCATACTGTCCCAACTCTTTCTGATTTGGGGTTGTAAAAGAAAATGTTACATTTATTGTTACATTGTTATATTTTCATTGCAACTGAGGAAGTAGAGGTGTTGTAGCCTGTTAAATAAAACAGCAGTTCACTTGGATTAAATAATGGCATTTCAGAGTTTTTCTGTCAACGTTTCAAATGGGTCATATTATATTTTTTTTTACCATTTTATTCTTAAAGGTCCACTAGTGTTAGTGAAATAGATTTGCTGTCAGGTTCAATACAGTTGGCGGTGACTTGTCTTTTGACAGCAACCTTTTTCCAAAGCCTACATTACAGTGACATAACCAAAAAACAATCTGCACTGAAATGTGCTGTGAAAACTCTGAAGGCTGGGCTGATGTGATCAGGGACCTTGTTAAAAACAAACTTTACTAAAGTTAAACAGAGCCACAGATCAGAGATGCTGGAACCAAGCTCCCTCCTTACCTCCAACAGGTAAAGGTAACATCCCTTGTGTGCTGCTCACAATAAATCAAAACTGTGGAAGGTTGTGCAAAAATATTTCATCCAGCATGAAGCATATTTGCTATTTTATCTCAATGGCCAATTGGCATTAATACTATACTATAGTATATAACTAATGAATCTGAATTAGATTATGCAAATAGCCATTCCAGAACTACCTACCATCAATCTCTAAATTATATTCATGAGCTAAACTGTTGTCATGTTGCGATGTCACAACCCTTTTACATCACTTCAAAACGATCGATATGGCCTCTTTAATATTAATGAAGGAAAATGGACCCAATGAAGAAATAGCTGAAATCGATTGCTCTTTGTCACTGCAGGGTGGTGGTTTGAAGCTTGCGGGCCTTCCAATCTCAATGGGATATACTATTCTGGAAACTCCAATGTGATACGCTATAACAGTATAAAGTGGTACTACTGGAAAGGGCCGAGCTGGATGGCGACCATGACCACTATGATGATACGGCCTGTGGACTTCTAAAAGCTAGAAGGGACTGTCACAAATGGGTCATTTGACTTTACTGACAGCCAAATAATCCAAACAAGCTGGTGACATCAATAAAAATTATGGACAACTTGAGCATTGGACAGCCGTTCAATCTGTCTCCCATTTTGTTTGTTTAGTCTGGCGAAGCAGACACAAATTGCACCATAAATGTTTTATCTGCCTGTATAGCAAAGCTCTAAGGTAAAATGCAATGAACTGGAATGGCTGATCTGTGTTCACATTTGTACTTGGTAAGGGTCCGATGTCTGTGTGGTAAAACTAACCTATCCTCCTCCTTTCAGTGCAACCTTGGATCTCCTGAGATTTCTTCTCCCATTCTAGTGTTTGTAAAGGTTTAAGAGAGAATACCTTCATTATAAAATATATATTTGTAATAAAACAACAGACATCAACTCAGGCTTTCCTACAGAATTCTTTTGTACTTTATCTTTATTCTTTATCTAAATCTGGTCCTGGATGGCCACTGCCCAGCAGAGTTCCAGCCCTAATACAACACACCAGATCAAGTCTTCTAGGTCTTCAGAGTTACTAGAAAATTGCAGGTAGGTGAGTTTGATCATGAGCTAAACTCCAGGGCTGGATTAGAGGAACTCTGATACACACACGGATACACACACGGATACACACACACACACACACACACACACACACACACACACACACACACACACACACACACACACACACACACACACACACACACACACACACACACACACACACACACACACACACACACACACACACACACACACACACACACACACACACACACACACACACACACACACACACAGAATATTCCTTCACAGTGCATGTTTAATAAAAAAAATAAAAGAAAATGCTTAATTTGGATACTGACATGACTGAAAATAATAACTTGTGAATAATGTAAGTTCAGTAAGTGAGACAGATGTCGATTCTGTAACCGCTTTTGGCTGTGTTTCTCAAAAGCATCGTAAGCTAAATTGATTGTAGAGACCATGGGTGCCAATGGTTCTATGATCTACTTAAGATAATGCTTTTGAGAAATGTAGCCTTGTTCGATTTAATTCAGTGAAGGATTCATCGACTGATTCAAACCGGTAAGTCATCTTTTGAACTCTTTATTAATAAAAGAACCATTCATTTGGGAGTCATACCATTTTTTATTTAACAAAAAAGAACTGGCTTACAGTTCTTAATCTTGCTAAAGAACAAGATTACAATGGCTGTGTCCAAAATCGCATACTCTTGAATAGGTACTAGGGATGCGCGGTATACCGGTACTGGGAAAATACCGGTATATATTTTATATAAAATGGTACGATATCATGATTTTACTCATTTCGGTATGCTGCTGTTCCGAAGTTCACCACTAGTTGGCAGCGCGCTACCCAAAATGACGTGAAACCGGCAAATGTGGCAACAGAACAAAATGAATACAGCAGTTGAATCTCACTCAACATGCACAAAACTCATTAATAAAGACAGGAGTAGACGTGAAATTTGGAATTACTTTGCTTATAAAACTGCTGAAGAACCATCAAACCTTGCCAAGCATCAGTCACTTAATTCCTGACTTGTAAGACATTAAGAGACAGGTGAGCGCATCATTCAAACGATCTAATTTAGACATTTATTTTCTTTCAACACTGATCAACATACATAGGCCTACATAAGATCGTATTAGGCCAAATCCTCTCCCGTGGCATCATGGTATAGTAAAGTGTCCATCGTATGCACACATCAGAATCTCGCCGGGAGTAGTAGGTCATCCGGGTACTTTTTGCATATTCTTCTACTCCGTGAATTCAGACAGACTTCTTTTGTCACATACATACTGTTTTACACCTAGTGAAGTTATTAAATGTAATTTCAGGAGGAGTACGCCCATCTAATCTTCCAATTAATACCAATGTATAAAACCAGCAGCTTACCTCTTCCCATTTTTAGTTCCTGCAGCATCCCTCCTCCTCCCCTGCTCCTCCTTTTTGTACAATTTTGCCTGTTATAGGGGGGCAATCGGAGCTCGGGTAGAATATCCTCTCCGAGCCCCTCTATAGCAGACAGCAAGCCAAATCTGTTTACCACTTTCACTAAGATTATATGGGCATACAAACTCGTGAACTATATATTAGAGAAGTATGCGATTTCGGATGCAGCTTCAAGTTTCAGTTGTAGGTTTTTTAATCCACTAACAGGAGCTAGTTCATAAGTCATTAGTTCAGAATTAACAAAAATAAATTTTTATTTTATTTTTTTCACAGTCATTTGTTCAGGAATCCGAATACACTGGTCATGTTGTATGTTTTTGATTCACTCCCAGACAGCAACATAGTGTCGGCTCTATGTTGCTGCCTGGGCTAATATGATTTCAATGAGGAACAAATTATTTGTGGTGTTTTTCCTGCTTAAAATAGGACATTAAAAAATGTCAATTTTTTTACTTTTTTAAAAGTTTGAGGCAACATTGTACCACAATGGACAAATTTAAACATTTGACATTTTCATGCAGAAAAAAGAAATATATTTATTGAAAACATCAATTTCTTTAACCAGACATGAACAAACACATTTATCCAGTATAACAAATGTAATATTTAATAAAAAGTAACTAACGCTTTTCCTTACATATATACTATATTTGTATACAACCGAGTGGGTCTGGTATGGCCTTATGCGATTCTATTATAGTACAATGTTGCCTTTAGGCAACACACAGTTTTTTGTTATTTACTCTAAAACATTTGATGATATATAATGTAAAGTTCTTGAAAATACTTCTTTACTTACCAGTGAAGGTGACGTGGGTGATTAACTGGACGGAAATTAGTGAAAAATGCACTTTTTATTGGACAAAATATAAGTCTGTGCTTGACCTGTGCACGTGCTGAAACAGGACACAAAATGGACACCTGTGGGTCATGTGACCACTTTTTTTGCACTTTCATTTATTTGAGTTCTTCTTCCCTAAGATGTGTTTGACCAATACATTGGTGTTTCATTTTATTAAAAATAAACTAAAATGTTGCTTAAACTAAACTAAACTATGTTGCTTGGAGGCAACACCGTACCATAGAGGGATAAGATTAATTTGTTCAGGAATCAGACTGGTTGTGCTGTATGTTTTTCATTAACTAAAAAAATAACCCAGAGTCCGATTATACTGGCCACATTGTATGTTTTTGATTCACTAACAAGAACTGGTTCATAAGAGTCCTTTTGTTCGGGAATCTCACTGGTCGCACAATGTTCTTGATTCACACAAAAAAACCTAGACGATTCATATGATTGTGTGGATGTGCTTTATTATCATTTTCACATGCAGCTCGTGACAACAGCTCAATGAAAAGAAAGGTGTTTCTTGGCATTATTTTACAGTACGTATCCTTATTTTTTTGCATTGAATACAGACTGCTTGGTAACTCTCATTCACAACTCAGGTATAATATGGTTAATTTTTGCTATGGAGCTGAATATTCAGCAGTGGGGAAGCAGCTCTGCTGGAAAGCTGTGCAGGAAACACAGCATTGAATCCACTATGAGGTAAATAACGTGTTGTTTATGCTTGCACTCTGTCATTTTCATAATTGCAAAAGCAGCAGGTTTGGTTTAAAGCTGCTGTGGTGGACTGACCATCCATGCAGCGTGTTAAGAGTCTTTATTAGCCCTGCTTCTATGCTAATCGCTTGATGAATCATTCAATGAAGGCCTTTCCTGCTGTTACTATAAAACACTTCTCAGAGGCTGGCTCTCTTGGCCTGCTGACCTGTGTTCACACTCAGCACTTAGCCATGCTACTACTGTCATGATTTAATGCTCTGGTCTACAACCCCATTCATCCGTGGCCAGTGAGCAAGGAGACTTACCTGCCGTACTCGTTCATATGAGATTCTGCATTGATCTGCTAGCCATTTGCCAGAAATATACTGCGAGGCATGTATAGATGAAGACATTCCCCGTGCGCCATAACAACTAGCACAACTTTATTATGGGTCCAGCAGAGTCGGTGATAGATTACTGCTGGTGAGATGAGGGTTAAGCTTGGGGGGGTTCCATCATATTTGGGTTTAAGGAGAGATCTAGACAGCTGGCTCCTCCTGTTTTATAACCCTCGGCTTGGAGAGTATATTATTTGTTGACGCCATCATAACACCAACTTGGTTCAGTGTGCAAATGAGATGCCCTACACTGACAGGGGGTTCTGCGCCAGTAGATCCTTTGAGCACCACCAAGAATTGATCATCTCCTTGAGCAAGAGAACGGAGAAGAAAGAACTCTCAGTAGGGAGGGTGTGCATAGATTCCACACATAAATCTCTGTCCGTCCTCAGTTCCTCATGTCGGACCGGATGTGAAGACAGGTGAACTCAGGGATGTCCCATAATGAATCCAGGGGACGGTGTGTGATCCTGATGGCTCAGCAGAGCGGAGACCACTGACCTCGAATGAGACCATTTTTTGCGTTCTCTCTCCTTTTATTTGTTTTCATGTAGCATGTTTGTTGTCACTCTAATTATGTTGCAGACAAAATGTTCCTTGTTGCCAGCAGGGGGCACTTGAGACACAGCAACTGCAGACCATGTTTATAGAACCAAATAGAAGCTGCTTATTTGGATTACAGAACTGATAGGGAGTTTGTCTTCACTCAGCTCCCCCTTGGCTCTCTTATTATGCTGTTTTTTTTTTTTATTGCAACTTCTTATGAATGTTAGTCATAACTATTGCAAGGCGACTCTTTTATGCCGTCGTCTCAAACAGATGGCCGAATGAAGGACTGGGAAAAAAAGGGTGATTGATGGGGGAATCGTGTGATACTTGCTCATAAGGCGTCTCAAATCTGTTAATAAATGTGCACTAACAAGTAAAAGTCAAAAAGGCTGGAAGACCATCAGAATGTGCTCATTAATGTCTCTGAAACACATAGAGCATGTTGTTGCAAATGCATCCGCAAACCCAGTCATCTGTCAGCTTCGGCTGGGTAATGATCTAACCTATTAGCACTTCAAAGTCTAGGGTCTTTCCTTCACTGTGTCGGGGTGTCTTATGCTGCATATGCAAAAAGAAGAATATATTGTATTTATTTCAGTAGTTTTTCATCCTGACTCTAGTTTGTTGAGTTATTCAGGACAACATGTAATGAACTGAATGTTATAATGTGGTAAATCTTCCACTTCATTTGTTCAACCTTGATTTTCACTTTATTCCATTTTACTTGAGCTTATTATTTCTAACAGCCTATTT
Source organism: Romanogobio albipinnatus (assembly GCA_023566225.1). Lineage (NCBI taxonomy): Eukaryota > Metazoa > Chordata > Actinopteri > Cypriniformes > Gobionidae > Romanogobio > Romanogobio albipinnatus. The sequence continues at coordinate 14,109,770 of CM042261.1, read as the reverse complement.
ACATATAAAAGGGTGCAGACTCAAGCATATGCACGCTGCTGTTGTCATTCCAAAAGGAGGGGTCTTTCTCAAGAGGATGCAAGCAGGATGCAAGCAGAGAAATAATGCCTTCACCTAGTTTTCGAACTACAAGGAGGGCTAGAGGGGGCTGAGATCAGCTCGAGAAGGGGCTCCTCACCTGCACTTTGAAGTGTCATTTCGGAAAGGAAACCAACAATATAATCTGTTCACAGCACATTCTATCGACAAGAACACTTAGTGATGCATGCAAACTCGCAATATAAACATATATAAACAAATAGTGTATGTTGTTCATGCAATGTACATATGGACAGTATATGACACCTGGCAAACCTTGAAATGTTTGGAATGTCAGGGACCAATAAATACTGGTCATTAGCAGAATTTTTTAATTTATAAGAATCGGTCAATATTAGATTGCCAATTAACTGTGCATGCTTATTTGCCTTTGTCTGGCTATCACCAGACCAAGCTCAATTTAAGATTGAACATTGGTCTGGGGAGTCTGCTCTGTATTTTTGACTGCACAAGAGGCATGATCAACGAGTATAATTCAGATGACTCTATGCAATTGGATAGTCCTTCAACCAATCAGACCACAGGAGGCTTGATAAACGAGCATAATTCAAATGACTCTGTATGCAATTGGAAAGACCCATTGCTTCTCTTTCCGTCATCGTGTTAAACCCACCAATAGTGCGCCAGGTGGATAAGCCAGTCCATCCATCCATCCATCCATCCATCCATCCATCCATCCATCCATCCATCCATCCATCCATCATCCATCCCTTCCTTCCTTCCTTCCTTCCTTCCTTCCTTCCTTCCTTCCTTCCTTCCTTCCTTCCTTCCTTCCTTCCTTCCTTCCTTCCTTCCTTCCTTCCTTCCTTCCTTCCTTCCTTCCTTCCTTCCTTCCTTCCTTCCTTCCTTCCTTCCTTCCTTCCTTCCTTCCTTCCTTCCTTCCTTCCAAGAAGACTCCCCTGCTTCGCAGCCTAATGATGATATGCTAAAGCCCGCCCTCGTGTTGACGTGATTGGTTACAAGGTAGTTTGTGACGTAAGAAACACCAGCGATTCCAAATCGTGTTCCTTCCTTCCTTCCTTCCTTCCTTCCTTCCTTCCTTCCTTCCTTCCTTCCTTCCTTCCTTCCTTCCTTCCTTCCTTCCTTCCTTCCTTCATCCAGGGCCGGGTCACGGGGGCAGCAGTCTAAGCAGAGATGCCCAGACTTCCCTCTCGCTAGACACTTCCTCTAGCTCTTCCGGCGGGACACCGAGGCGTTCCCAGGCCAGCCGGAAGACATAGTCCCTCCAGCGTGTCCTTGGTCTTCCCCGGGGCATGCCCGAAACACCTTCCCGGGAAGGCATTCAGGAGGCATCCGGAACAGATGCCCGAGCCACCTCAGCTGACCCCTCTCGATGTGGAGGAGCAGCGGCTCTACTCCGAGTTCCTCCTGAGTGACTGAGCTTCTCACCCTATCTCTAAGAGAGCGCCCAGCCACCCTGCGGAGAAAGCTCATTTCGGCCGCCTGTATCCGGGATCTGGAAACATTACACATCATCACAATGTTCAATGATTCTCAAACAACTGGATGGATGAATCAGTTGCTCTAAATCCCTCCTTTCCGTGAGCCTACTCTGCTCTGATTGGTCAGACAGCCCAGTCTGTTGTGATTGGTCTACCGTGTATAGCGCATATTTTGGAAACAAACACCCATTACCATAACTGATCTTTGGCTCCGTCAGGAGGCTTCCTATTCCTAAAGCTCAGCGATTGTACACACTGTAAAGACAGTAACGATGATGCCAATTTTACACTAAAGCCCAGCGCGAGTCCGAATCGATGATGAAAACATGGGAAGCACTAGTTATTCAACCAGAAACTTGAGCAGGACGTCTCATTGATGCTGCTCTGTTCGAGGTACATTATGAGATGTTTCAATTGTACTTCCTCACCATCAGCATTATCAATGTTCATCGTGACTTCACAACGAAGCGGCTTGCGACTCGTTTGAAAAACGATTCGTTCAATTGACTCAGAGTCATCTCTTACTTTAGAGAGACAATAACTTTATATACGCTGCACTTTCAGATTAAAAACTTTGCAGGATGTTTTCATTCATTTAGAACTATGTTACACACTACATGAAAGGTCATTTTTTCATCATAATAGGGGCTCTTTAAGACAAACCATGTGCAAATTCATAAGTGAACACCATTGCTGAGTATTTCTGCAGTGTACTAAAGACTCAAAAACACGATTTGGAATCGCTGGTGTTTCTTACGTCACAAACTACCTTGTAACCAATCACGTCAACACGAGGGCGGGCTTTAGCATATCATCATTAGGCTGCGAAGCAGGGGAGTCTCAACTCAAGAGAGGCCAGGTTATCCTGGTATATTTTTCTGTTGATATGATAATTTGGCTATATTTAGCAATATAGCAGGTGAATTATGTATACTGTATTATGACGTTTGTAAAGATGCTGATTTTTAGAAGTCAGTTATCTGCCTATGAGATGGTGAATGGGAACATGGTTTGTGTAACATTAGCAACACATTATTAGGTGTTTGATTACGTAGTCAAAAGGTTAATCATATTAATTACCATTATGTGTCCGACTACTGGGGAACTTTAAAGTTAAACTGAACACTAATTTTATTACAAATCCTACTACAAATCAGAATAAATATCCATTTTTAATTTACATTATAATGTTGCGGTGCCTAAATTCTCTTCTAAGATAGATTTTTAGTGTTTTATTTTTTAATTAATTTTGACAAAATAGCGTAGAATTAGAATATTTGAAATTGATCGGTTATCAGTCATAACATGCAAATAATTATTGGCTTATCAGTATTGGCCAGAATTTTAAAATTAGCGCATCCCAACCCAAAATAATGTCTGCTGCAAACAAACAAATCCATGCAAGTATGACTTTACTGGAAAAAAAGAGAAAAAGATAGCTTTTTTATTTTTAATTATCTGCTTCCTTTCAGCTTTAGTATATAATTAGAACGCTGTCTCCATCTCAACCCTGACATCACATCTGAGGTGTCTCCTTCTTCCACCTCAAAGAGAACTTAAGTAAAAGCATACAAAATCATGACAGAATTTTGACCCAGGGCATAAAATAAATATTTGATTCAGCTGGAAAATGCAGGCCATGAGTTAATAGCTTTGATTATTTATTAAGCTCTTTTTTAAACACCCTTCTTCCAATAGCATATGTGTTAGTAGCGAACAAGAAAAGCAAATAAAATGATTGGTATGACCCCTGGTTACTTGTTGACTGGCTCCCTCCTGTGTGTGAGGATGGGGAAGAGAAAGAGAGAAATAGACGCAGGGGAAACTGTTATGGTGTCGTACTTGGTTGTCTCCAATTGCAGTGTGCTGATACACAAGAAAAGGAATGGAAAAAAAGTAGCTCTGTCGACTGAATGACTACATAGAGCCTTGGGCTTGTCAACTTCAAATTCACTACACCACCAGCTGTCAGTCAAAATGCCAGTGGAAAGGGAACATTGCATTTAGATTCAAGTTTTAGTTGAAAAATAAGACACGTTGCAAGTAGCGTAGTAGAGCGATGGGAATATAAGGGGTTCCGGTAGACCACTAATTGAAATGCACAGTACAGTCAGTCCCACAGCAGATGTTGTGCTCACAATGCTTCACATCAGAGCTGCCATTTATAATTTCAGTGCAGAAAACCAATGATCACATTTAATTTAGAAATGCTTTTTAATAACCTTTATTTCCTTAAGCACTGCAAATAGCCCCGTTTGTAACAGCCATCCTCATGACTCACATCATGAATTCGTCCAGAAGGCTCAATTAGAGCTAATTGCTGCTTTGACATTTATACGTTTTAATTTCCCAATACATTCCAGGAGGGGAAAAGTTGGACATCTACAAAATAAGAGACTTTCTTGTTTCTGATGATTATGATGATGATGATGATGATGATGATGATGATGAGAAGATGCTCTCTGGTAAAAGCATCACCCACACACTTAAGCTCACAAATGCACACGTTGGGATTATATAAACCTAAAAGTTCAACAGAGTCGGATGCATTCATATAGGCTACAATGTCGAAAACTGCTCTGATTCTGAAGTCCTCAGCCGACCCACCCCAGCTTGATGCTAGAAATAGAAGTGACGGTGGGAAACCAGCTCACGAATGTGAAAATTCTCATTTGACAGATTTTTCTGCACTACATACATTTTTGTTAAGTCACTGCGCCATTGTTTCCATTAATGAGAATACTTTATTTTAAGCAGAGAAAACATTAGACACAGCTTTGAGAGAAGAGCACACGAGGAGATAGAGTTTCGAGGGCCAAGAAGAATACAGCCCTTCACATAAATTTTTTTTGACTGTTTTATATCTGAATATATTTCAAATGCAATCTGTAATGACAAGCCGGTTTTATCCAGTCTTCAGTGTCACATGATCCTTCAGAAATCATTCTAATATGCTGATTTGCTTCTCAAGAAATGTTTCTTATTATGATAAATGTTGACAACAGTTGTGCTGCTTAATATTTTGAGGAAACTATGATATTCAAGGATTTTTGATGACTAGAAAGTAAAAAAAGGCACTCCAAAACAATGACAAAAATCGCCTTTAGAGAATTTAAGCATTCAAAACTAAGGGTGCTTTCACACTAGCAGTTTTGTGTGTGCTCCTGGGTTCGATTGACGTCAGAGTTCGGTTCGTTTGGATGATGTGAACGTTGTCTTCCGAACTTGGGTGCGCACTTGCGAACGGTACCCGAGTCCGCTTAAAAAGGGTGGTCTGGGGTTTGGTTCATGTGAACTCTGGTCCGGTTCGCTGCTGATGTGAACACAATCGTATTAAATCGCGGAAGTGAACTGCTATGTATGATTTGATAAAAATGTGTGTTTTCCTGACGAGCGTGACTTACATACTGCAAGCAGAGAGCTGTAGATCTCATTTCTGCTCGTCTTCAGCGTTTCTTAGAGCATTTGGAGTACATTCGTGGCAGATAAACGCAAGTGCCATTACATAGTGAAGATTTACAAACAAAACCAACGGTTCAAAAACAAAAATATTAAAGTGAGGTGAGCAACGCTATGCATTTTGTCGCACACTGTCGTTACTAAGCAACTTGGTAAACAGCTGCTGCTTTGATGACGCAAACGCACCCCGGTTCGGACCCAAATCATATGAGCACAGTCCAACGGGGGCAAGGGGAGGGGGGAGCAATCAAACTCGGGTTCAGTCCAGCAATCGAACCAAGTGTGAAAGCACCCTTACAAGTCGCTCACTTCCACCAATTTGGATAAATGATTTTGATGACCACTCTGCACTTCAGCTTCTCATCAGATTTTCTGTCCAATCAAATGCACTCTAGAATCTAAACCGTCCCAAGAATGATTCAGACAGTGTAAATATGCTTTCCATTGGGGCGAATGAAGTCATGCGAACCATCACAGAGTGTACACAGTCCAGAGACACGACAGCACAGAGCGGATCATATGCGCAAGTCAGCGCAGACAGGAAAACGTATAGGACCCATTTGAATTCTACACCAAATGCTATATTTAGAGCATAGAGATTAAGAGGAAACTGCAGCTTTATCGAGCTCAACGGCTCTGGCCGAGCTGTGATATAAACTAAACGCTGTTGGCTAATTTAAAAAAGGGGGAGGAGCTGTTAGATACAGTGAGGAAAATAAGTATTTGAACACCCTGCTATTCTTCAAGTTCTCCCACTTAGAAATCATGGAGGGGTCTGAAATTGTCATCATAGGTGCATGTCCACTGTGAGAGACATAATCTAATCACAATGTATGATTTTTTAACTATTTATTTATATGATACAGCTGCAAATAAGTATTTGAACACCTGAGAAAATCAATGTAAATATTTGGTACAGTAGCCTTTGTTTGCAATTAGGTAAAACGTTTCCTGTAGTTTTTCACCAAGTTTGCACACACTGCAGGAGGGATTTTGGCCCACTCCTCCACACAGATCTTCTCTAGATCAGTCAGGTTTCTGGCCTGTCGCTGAGAAACACAGAGTTTGAGCTCCCTCCAAAGATTCTCTATTGGGTTTAGGTCTGGAGACTGGCTAGGCCATGCCAGAACCTTGATATGCTTCTTACAGAGCCACTCCTTGGTTATCCTGGCTGTGTGCTTCGGGTCATTGTCATGTTGGAAGACCCAGCCTCGACCCTTCTTCAATGCTGTAACTGAGGGAAGGAGGTTGTTCCCCAAAATCTCGCAATACATGGCCCCGGTCATCCTCTCCTTAATACAGTGCAGTCGCCCTGTCCCATGTGCAGAAAAACACCCCCAAAGCATGATGCTACCACCCCCATGCTTCACAGTAGGGATGGTGTTCTTGGGATGGTACTCATCATTCTTCTTCCTCCAAACACATTTAGTGGACTTATGACCAAAAAGTTCTATTTTGGTCTCATCTGACCACATGACTTTCTCCCATGACTCCTCTGTATCATCCAAATGTTCATTGGCAAACTTAAGACGGGCCTTGACATGTGCTGGTTTAAGCAGGGGAACCTTCCATGCCATGCATGATTTCAAACCATGACGTCTTAGTGTATTACCAACAGTAACCTTGGAAACGGTGGTCCCAGCTCTTTTCAGGTCATTGACCAGCTCCTCCCGTGTAGTTCTGGGCTGATTTCTCACCTTTCTTAGGATCATTGAGACCCCACGAGCTGAGATCTTGCATGGAGCCCCAGTCCGAGGGAGATTGACAATCATGTTTAGCTTCTTCCATTTTCTAATGATTGCTCCAACAGTGGACCTTTTTTCACAAAGCTGCTTGGCAATTTCCCCGTAGCCCTTTCCAGTCTTGTGGAGGTGTACAATTTTGTCTCTAGTGTCTTTGGACAGCTCTTTGGTCTTGGCCATGTTAGTAGTTGAATTCTTACTGATTGTATGGGGTGGACAGGTGTCTTTATGCAGCTAATGACCTCAAACAGGTGCATCTAATTTAGGATAATAAATGGAGTGGAGGTGGACATTTTAAAGGCAGACTAACAGGTCTTTGAGGGTCAGAATTCTAGCTGATAGACAGGTGTTCAAATACTTATTTGCAGCTGTATCATACAAATAAATAGTTATATTGATACAAAAATCATACAATATATCATACAAAAAAATCATATATTGTGATTTCTGAATTTTCTTTTTTAGATTATGTCTCTCACAGTGGACATGCACCTACAATGACTATTTCAGACCCCTCCATGATTTCCAAGTGGGAGAACTTGCAAAATAGCAGGGTGTTCAAGTACTTATTTTCCTCACTGTATGTAGTCCAGTTTCAGTGGAAATGAAATCAACACATTGAATAATTCTGCATTTCAAGGCACTTATGTGGGCCTTTAAGCATAACATGATTCAAAGCCTGTAAAATAAGATTACCTTACATTTCCTTTAGCATTAAGGAAACATACCACATTGCACTTACTGCACCTCTGCACAGATACCATCTGATGTGTCCATTACTGTCACAACAGTACAGAGGGACTGGGCCATGGCCAATGATTAGCAGAGAGCTCACGCTGCGCTAACATGCACAGTTGCCTTAGACCGGAGAGCGGTAATGAGGTTTGGCTACACTGGCCATTTTGTCCATCATTACTCATCATTACAGAGAACATCCTATATTTAGAGACACATGGACTGTCATTAACCAGAGGCATGTGAAGATGAACTTGTTTGTGTATAATGAATAAGCACATTTATTTATGCATTTATGAACTGTACACTGTCAAGGTTTGGTCAAGGTCTCCTTGTTTGTTCGGAGAGTAAAGGGGCTCTTTGGGAGGGCTGTGGAAGGGTCAGTGGAAGAGAAGGTGAGTTTTAAGCGACACCTCTCAGACTCCTAATGTGGATGGAGGTCACTGCTAGGAGACGGCCCACGGCTGTGAAAGCTGAGCCGAAGATGAACTCGAGCAAGCAGGTTGATGTTTTATTCAAACACCTCCAGGCCTGACATTTAAAAAGCTGGGTAGATATCAGACGTGCAGACGCATCGATGTAGCGATAGACTATGATACGTCCAGTGGACACCATTGCCTCCCCTTTGCCCCCCCTTGTGGTTCTCTCACACTGCTGCATGTGTTTTCTGACTAATGCAACCCTTTGGGGCTCAAGCAGCAATTTTTCAATGACCTTGGGTGTTTAATGAGGAGACATGGAGGGAGAGATATCATTCTGTTTCAGGCCTCGACTCAAAAAGTTTTGCTGTGGCCTTTTAAAATGCTCTTAAATGGACCGAAACAGTTGTACTCAAACGCAAAAAGCACATTGTCCAGAGGGTCACATGCTGTTCTGCTATATTAACCTTTGTATAATACCAGTACTTGTGTTTACTCACTGTAAAAGATTATAATGATTATTGTAGAAGATCTAAAGGGACATTTCATGTATAAAGGTAAAAAAAATTGACAATTCTCATTTTTAATGGAATATTGCTAGCCTGGATGTCAGCCGAATTTAGCCCTGCCCACAACATTTGGTCGGGAAGTTTGTTCTGGACTTGATCCGTTGTGGAGCAAATGCTCAAACCAGAGCTGTTTGGACCAATCAAATTGTCAGGGCGGTCTTTATATGATGATGGACAGATGATCAACAGTAACGTAATCATTCACGTCACCAAAAAGCGCTTGGGTTGAATTCGTTTACTAAACGGAGAACTTGCATTCACCTTTACTATTTCTCTCAAAAATGATGATCTGTTGGTAAGTACTCTGTGTATCCTTAAATTCTTTTTACAACACCAGCAAAGATCGTTTACACTCTTCTTCTTTTTCTACTTCTTCCAGCGTTCAGTTGACAACTATGCGCCGCTCAACACGTCACTTACTCCATTGCTCTGATTGGTTGTAGGTCTATCCAATTGAGTGCAGAGGCATTTTCTTTCCTGGTTTGGTTGAAACACACCCCAATAATCACAGCCCAATGGAGCAGTATCAGACTCATATTCTGACTAGAATCTGAGTATGAAGACGTCAGGCTAGAATATAGCAGTATTTATAATAAATGATTTATCCGTGCACATCATTACTTTTTTTAATTCATGTGCTCTCATAATCTTTAATCAGAATTAGGGCTGAAATGATGCGGCGACATAACCGATCACATGGACTATGTAAATGAGTCGATTTGTCGCACAGTTTATGTTCCCCAGTGATGGCGGCTCCCGAGCATGTTGAAAATAAAACGTTATTACAAAAATATCGAGCCTGATGTAAAGTGTGGACATTTTTAAACAGAGGCCGAATAAAATGGTGCTCTGCAAAGCACAACCCCCCATCTCTTCTCTTCTCTTCTCTTCTCTTCTCTTCTCTTCTCTTCTCTTCTCTTCTCTTCTCTTCTCTTCTCTTCTCTTCTCTTCTCTTCTCTTCTCTTCTCTTCTCTTCTCTTCTCTTCTCTTCTCTTCTCTTCTCTTCTCTTCTCATGATGTGTTTACTGGCGTGAGGGCATAAAAGACATTTAATATGTAAAAAAAGAAAATACCGCATTCTTTTGCAGGACAGTTCTGGCAACCATAGCTGCATTTTGTTAACTTACACTGTTTTTTTTTTAAAAAGTGCAGTTATTGCCTCCACAGCCGTGTTAATTTTGACAGCAAATTTTGATTTAGTTTTAGTCATATTTTAGTCACCTGAATTGTTTTTTGTAAGATTTTAAATCTTACTAAAAATCTAATGAGTTTAGTTAAATTGTAATAAATTAAGCATTTAAGCTTTACATAACCGACTGTCACTTGAACTGACATGTTGACATCATTTTGTTTTTGACATTAAAAATACACGAAAGAGCTCAATTCACTTTTTTATTTGTTTTTTAAAAACAGCTATATAGTTTTTATAACTTTGTATTTCTGTTTTAGTTAGCAGGCCATATCAGGTTAAGCTAAAGCTTCAAATAAGTTAATTTTTAATTTATTTAATTTCAAGTAATGGAGATTTTTTTAATGTTTTTAGTGAACTATTATAACCCTAATACTTGATTGAATATCTGTCAAATACTGGTCTTTCCTCCTGAATATAAATTAAATGGGACTGAAATTAAATACAGTTTATTGTGTAACCAAAAACGAATATATAGCTAATGCGTGACTTGTAATTATAAACAAGCTCGAAATACACCTGGACTCTTATTTTGAAATGTCTACGCCTCTGTTGCAGTTAACAGCCAGTAGTTTATGGGGGTGGGGTGGGGGGCGATAACAGTAATACAGATAATGTAATAGCTAAGTACACACCACATATAATTTAGCTAGCTAATCCATTGCAATGTATTTAGCTATAACTATCAGTATAACAAGTTACCAAAGCATCCGTCTGTTTTGCTAGTTCATTTTTTCAGTAGTGTAATTATCAATGACAAAAGTATTCACATCGGTGTTTGTTTTCTTCCTAAATTAATCTGGCTTTTGAGCTAATTGGATGAATGAACGATTTAAGTGGCTCACTCACTCACTTTCACATTTTTTTTTAAATGCATTGAGGTGGAATGTAAAAATCTTAAATACACTCTAAAAAAAAAGGTTCTATATGGCACCAAAAAAGGTTCTTGGCTCGTAATCATAGGGGAACCTTTTTTAGTGCTATATAGCCCCAATTTTGGTGCTTCAGTGGTTCTTCAGCGGTTCTTCAGAGGTGCTATATAGCACCTTAGTCAAAGAACCGGTGAAGAACCTCTGAAGAACCGCTGAAGAACGATACTCGGTTACTTAACGTAACCTCGGTTCTCTCTAGAAGAGGGAACGAGTATTGCGTAAGTTCCTTACGCTACGGGAAAGTATTCTTTCTTCGAGATTTCTGAAAAAACCAAAATTATCCTTAATTTTGTAACATTGTCAACGCAGTGCGGCAGCCTGGCAGACCATAGCAGGCTATTCCAGCGTGCTATTGGCTGCTCTGCTGGCAACTGCAGCAGCCTATCGGTGAGCCCGCGTGACGTGGCGACCAATGAGGGCGCTTCGCACCCACCTGGCTTCATTTGCCTACAGGTGGGGCGTGGCCACGTGTATATAAGCAGGGCTCACGGGCTGCATATTCGGTTTTCGTAGTTCTGAAGCGTAAAAGCCCGCGGGGCGCACGGCAAGGAACGCAATACTCGTTCCCTCTTCTAGAGAGAACCGAGGTTACGTTAAGTAACCGAGTATCGTTCTCTTACGAGAGGTTCTCTCGTATTGCGTAAGTTCCTTACGCTACGGGAACATATTGTCAACGCCGTGCGCGCCTCGCATACAGCATATGTATCCCAGGGAACCGGGGACCATAACACTGCTCGGGCAGGGTGGCCGGTAAGGAAAACGGGCCACCACATATACAGACACTTCATTCGAACTGACGGGTGGTTACGACGGGTGGTTACAACACCCTGTCCCATGAATGAGGGAACGGCACCTGCCGGTCTCCTTCAAATTCACCACACCTTGTCTCATGAATGAGGGAGCGGCAACGCCGGTCGCCTTCAAATTCACAATATCTTGTTATATGAGTGAGGTAACGGCACCGCCGGTCACCTTCAAACTCACAACAGCTCGTCTCGTAAATGAGGGAACGGCACCGCCGGTCTCCTTCAAATTCACAATGAGCCTAGTACCGAACTTACTACCAGTATGTGAGCTATGTCTGCGCAGAACCACTGGGCAGAACCAACAGCCCTATTGAACTGATAACACTTTCGCCTGTAAGGCAGGAACTTCCAGATTGTAAAATCTCACGAACGTAGACGGGGAGGCCCAGCCTGCCGCCATACAGATATCGTGGATGGAAATCCCTCTGGCCCAAGCCCACGAAGAGGCCATGCCTCTGGTGGAGTGTGCTCTGACACCTAGCGGGCACTGCAGGTGTTTGGAAGCGTATGCAGCTGCAATCGCGTCCACTATCCACCTGGACAGGGTCTGTTTCGAGGAGGCGAGACCTTTAGTGCGCCCACCAAACGAAACAAATAGCTGCTCAGAACGCCTGAAGGCGGCGGAGCGTGTGACATAAACCCTCAATGCCCTGACAGGGCAGAGGAAATTGCCACCGTCCCCCTCATCGGATGCTGGCAGAGCCGAGAGGGAGATAATCTGCGCCCTGAAGGGAGTGCCGATCGCTTTGGGGACATAACCATGCCTCGGTCTGAGAATGACCTTAGAGTCATTAGGACCGAACTCCATACACGTCGGGCTCACTGAGAGCGCGTGTAGATCCCCCACGCGTTTCACTGAAGCCAGAGCTATCAGAAACGCGGTTTTTAGCGAAAGGAACCTTGGTTCCACAGTCTCGAGCGGTTCAAAGGGATGAGCCTTCAGGGCCTCTAGGACCAAGGCCAGATCCCATATAGGAACTGACGGGGGCCGCGGAGGATTCATCCGTCTGGCTCCTCTGAGGAAACGGATGATGAGCTCGTTCCTTCCTAGCGTGCTACCTAGCGTCGTCTGAGCGAACGCTGCTATAGCCGCCACATACACTTTGAGCGTGGAAGGGGACCTGCCCCGTTCCAAAAGCTCTTGGAGGAAGGAGAGCACCCGCTGGACCCCACATTGCTGTGGGTCCAATCCCTTGGAAACACACCACTCAGTGAACACCGACCACTTAGAACTATATAACCGCCTCGTCGAGGGGGCTCTAGAGTGTGAAATCGTGTTCATAACCCCTTCGGGCAGGTCAACGGGTATCCGTTGGTCACCCATACATGCAGAGACCATCGCTCTGGATGGGGATGCCAAACTGACCCTCCTGCTTGAGAGAGAAGGTCTGCTCTCAGTGGAACTGCCCAGGGGGGTGAGTGCGACAGCTTCACCAGCTCTGGGTACCAAATCTGGTTCTCCCAGCGCGGTGCTATAAGGAGCACCGGACGGCGCGTTTCCCTGATTTTCGCTATGACCTGGGGCAATAGGGAGATCGGCGGGAAAGCATACAGCGGGAGGCTGGGCCAAGTTTGGGACAGCGCATCCTCGCTTTTGGACAGAAACGTCGGGCAGCGGGCGTTCTCTTTTGTTGCAAAGAGGTCGAGCTCCGCTCTGCCGAACAGGCGCCATACCAGCTGGACTGTCTGGGGGTGCAGGGACCATTCTCCTGGGAGAATGAGGCCCCTGGACAGCTTGTCTGGGCCCACATTGAGGTGGCCCGGCACGTGCGCAGCTCTCAGCGAGCGCAGCGAGCTGTGTGCCCACACGAGCAGGCGTTCTGTCAGATTGCCCAGACCTCTGGACCTGACACCGCCCTGCCGGTTCACGTAGGACACCACTGTGGTGTTGTCCGACCGGACTAACACATGGTGTCCTCGTATAAGCGGGAGAAACTGCCTGAGCGCGTTCTCTACCGCTATCATCTCCAAACAGTTTATGTGTAGGAGTTTTTCCTCGCTCGACCAAAGGCCCGAGGCTGATCTGCCCTCGAAAACGGCGCCCCAACCCGTGGTGGAGGCATCCGTCGAGATGACCTTGTGGTGTGAGATGGCTCCCATCGTCACTCCCCTCTGGTACCAGTCGGCTACTAACCAGGGCTCTAGGGCTGACACGCAGCCCTGAGTCACTCTGATCCTGAAGCCACCGGACGCCCAGGCTCTGTGAGGCACTCGGGCGTTTAACCAGTATTGCAGCGGGCGCATGCGCATTAAGCCCAGCTGGAGCACAGCCGCAGCTGAGGCCATACGTCCCAGCATCCTCTGAAAAAGCTTGAGAGGTGCGATTTTGCCCGGCCGGAAGTACGCAGCCATGCGCCGAACTTGGCGCGCGCGATGGGGTGACAGGCGGGCTGACATTGCCACAGTGTCCAGATTCAAACCCAGGAATGAGGTTGATTGCGTGGGCACTAATGAGCTCTTGGTCCAATTGACCGTGAGCCCTAGGCTGTCCAGATGGCTGAGCAGCATTGCCCTGTGGGCGAGGAGCTCGGCCTCCGACTGCGCCAGGATGAGCCAATCGTCCAGATAGTTCAATACTCGCATCCCTCGATTTCTCAGAGGAGCGAGGGCCGCGTCCATGCACTTCGTAAATGTACGGGGTGCTAGTGACAGGCCGAACGGAAGGACGGTGTATTGATAAGCCTGGCCGTCGAAGGCGAATCGTAAGAATGGCCTGTGACGCGGCGTTATCTTGATTTGAAAATATGCATCTTTCAAATCTAGGGAGATTAGCCAGTCTCTCGGGCGAATATGCGCGAGGATCTGCTTGGTCGTGAGCATCTTGAACGATCTTTTCATAAGAGCTTTGTTCAGACGCCTCAGATCCAGAATCGGTCTGAGCGACCCATCCCTTTTTGGCACGAGAAAATACCGGCTGTAAAAGCCTGACTTGCTCATAGAATGGGGAACCGGTTCTATAGCCCCTTTGCACAGCAGCGTGGCTATTTCTGCTCGAAGTAGATGTGCTACTTCCTCGCTCACTCTCGTCTCTGTACGCGCACAGAAGCGCGGAGGGCGGCGAGCGAACTGCAGAGTGTAGCCGTGCTTCACTGTTTTCAGCACCCATTCTGATACACCTGGAATGGCTTCCCACGCTCCCGCGTGCGCCACACGGGATAGAACGGCCTCCGGGCTCGAAACGCCGCGCTTCGCGGGTTTGACGGCCTGTATAGGAGGGGCGGGCGCAGTGCGCGCGCTCTCTGTGCTGTGGGCCAGCCGATCGCTCGCGATGGCTGGCCGCCCTACACACTGCATCTCTGCCGCTTCGAGCGGGGAGTGGCTTGTGTGCGGCCCTACACTCATCGCTCCGGCCACCCTGGGCGGAAAACAAATGGTGTGTGGCGCGGCGCGTGGCGCCTGAGGCATAATGTTCGCGAAAATGTGTGAGCGCGTTTGAGCGGGCACAACTCTTACGCGTGGAACATGACCGGTTAAGAGTGGCTGTGTGACAGCGCGTGTGGTGGTTAGTCGTGGACGCAAACAAGCGGACACGTGACCTAACTCTAGCACTCGAGCGGCCGGTGGCCGCTTTATGTGAGTGGGGGACACGGGGTTTATAGTGCTTGTGTGCAGGGGTGAACACAGAAAAGTGGGCACATTTACTGCATTTGAAACACATACGGCGTGAGCCGTGCAACCAGAAATAATGCAACTTTTGTGATTTCTCTGGTTCGCCGTAAAAACGGCGGTTATTGACAGGCGAGAAGGCATTTTTGCCGGCTCGTTGGCTGCGTGAAATCCATCTGCAGCAGCCACAGTGGTGGGGGCTGACAGGAAAGAGAGTTTTGACGGTGGTCCGGCCGCGGCGGGACTTAACCGTCGTTTCTTGCCTCTGGCTAGGAGGACTTTGGAGGCTCGGGCTTCAGCGCGATCCTAGGCCGGGGGCCCCGAGGTGGAGGCGGCTTACCACGGCTGGAAGAGCGCGATCTGGGGCGGCCGCTCGGTCTTCGCTGAGACGAAGGGGGCCGCGCTGGGCGCTGCGCGGAGGAGATTAGCTTGGAGGATTTGCAGCACGGCCATAGAGTGCAGAGCGGACGCAGCTTGACCGGAGGCAGCGAAAGCGCGGCCGATCAGCGATGACGTCACTCTGCAGGCCTTAGACGGGAGGGCAGCCTTTGAGCGCCAACCAGAAGGCGGGCAAAGGTGCGCTGCGACCGCCTCTTCCACCGGAGGGATAGCGTTGTAGCCTTTCTCGGCCGCGCCGTCAACTTGTGAGAGCGTCGAAGAAGCCTGAGACGAGACCCTCGCGGAGAATGGCGCGTTCCAGGACTTTGCGAGCTCCTCGTGAAGCTCCGGCAGAAAGGGTGCAGTCCTGGAGGTGGGCGCACGGCGGTGACTGTTTAGGAAGCATCCGTCAAGTCGGTTCGGCGCTGCCACCTTGGGCGGGGCCCATTCGAGGCCTAGCTGCTCGACAGCCCGGGTGAGAAGGCGCAAAAGTTCGGCGTCCTCACCCGCTCGAGAGCGTCCGGAGCCCCGGACTGAAGAGGATGCGGAAGACCAGTCCTCGCTGTCGGAAGCCATGATGGAGCAGCTGTCGGCGCGTTCCGCGGCCGCATCCGCCTCATCCCCGGAGGCGGCAACAGAGATGGCGGCCTGGGGTGGGGGCGGGGAAGGCGAGAGTGAAGCGGGCGGGAAAGGTTCCGGCGAGCTTCTCTCTGCGAACTCCGGAATCCGCTGCGAGCGGCGCTTCTTTCTGCGCGGCGTGGCAGGGACTGGAGGGATATCATCATCGAACAGGACGAGTCGAGCCCGCAGGGTCGACATCGTCAGTTCTTCGCACTCTTGGCATCCGCCGGCGAGGAGTGCGGCGGCGGCGTGATCACGGCCCAGGCAGAGAGCGCAGATCACGTGGCGGTCCCCGGAGCTGAGCTGCGCGTGACACGAGCCGCAGGTGGAACGAGACATTTGTATCAACGCTCGGCTCTTTTTGTGAAAAAGTGTGACGCAGCGGCGACAACACTTTTGAGCGTAAAGGATATGGGCTGCCGGATAGCAGAGCAGGCACGGATGGCTGAAGGTGGCGCGATGCTGCCGGCTTCCTCAGGCGCTGTCCTCTGCTTGCTTGTCTGCGCGGTCACGGCGGCGGGTTCCAGATCCAGCGATGCGAAGGGCTTCGCTGAAGAAAAGAAAATCGAATATGCAGCCCGTGAGCCCTGCTTATATACACGTGGCCACGCCCCACCTGTAGGCAAATGAAGCCAGGTGGGCGCGAAGCGCCCTCATTGGTCGCCACGTCACGCGGGCTCACCGATAGGCTGCTGCAGTTGCCAGCAGAGCAGCCAATAGCACGCTGGAATAGCCTGCTATGGTCTGCCAGGCTGCCGCACTGCGTTGACAATGTTACAAAATTAAGGATAATTTTGGGTTTTTCAGAAATCTCGAAGAAAGAATACTTTCCCGTAGCGTAAGGAACTTACGCAATACGAGAGAACCTCTCGTAAGAGAACCACTGAAGCACCAAAATTGGTGCTATATAGCACTTAAAAAGGTTCCCCTATGATTACGAGCCAAGAACCTTTTTTGGTGCCATATAGAACCTTTTTTTTTTAGAGTGTAAATGTCTAAATGTTGTCTCTTTCATATTTGTATAGGCCCCTATGTTGAATTTGTAATCATTTAAAGCACATTTTCGTCTCGTTTTTATTTGTTGACGAAAATGACAGTTGATTTTCGTCATAGTTTTTGTCATCCAACACTAGTTTTTATTTAGTTATCGTCTCGTTTTCGTGGGTGAAAAAAGGTTGTTCACGAAAATTATAACAAATTATTTGTCAACGAAATTAACACTGCTCCACAGAAGGTCCAAAAATTGCAGAGACAAGTACAGGTGATAAACGACCATTACATTTGTAGATTTTCTTATCCAGGCAATGTCCCATACGCTCCCCAAATAAATTTTATATCAGCTCCATCAGGACCTATTCCCATCAAATGCCTTTCTCCTGACAGCGCTTTGCCTCAAGCTTGTGAGTCTCAGGCTCGTTTTACCTGTTTACCAGATGATTCAGGACAAGAACATGCCAGCTTTGCGGTTTTATTCATGTTTTGTTGCTTTGGATTTACCACAGAATTGCTTGCGTTTTCCTGCTAAACACTTGCAATAGTTTTCTAGGTTACACTTTATTTTAGTAGTTCACTTTAGACATTCTACTAACTAAGTAACTTTGCCAGTACATGTTAACTAACTCATTAATTTACAATACATGTCAACTAACTCTCATTAGAGTGTTAGTAGACTGTTAGGTTAGAGTTAGTAGAATAAGTTGACATTAACTTGCATAATTACTTATAGTCAGAAGAATGTCTGATGGGGGAGCATCAAAGTATATATATATATATACTAAACAAAACAACATGTAATTTACTAGAGGTTCTGACAAAAAGTCACTTGTTGCCACCTACTGGTGTAACAATGTAATTGATACAATCTTTATTAAAAGTTGATTTACTCTATTTTGATTGGTACCATAGACATAAGTGTTTTTATCCGAACCAACTTTTATTCTAGTAGCCTAGTTCTGTGGTAATTATGACAGTAATGATACTATTGTGGAAGCCGTGTCATACCTACACATGACAACTGCTGTCTCTGGGTCAGCGGCAGCGTTAACACAGATTTGAATGTTCCACTGTGATTGTACTTGTCAAAGGTTTAGACAAGTGTCATTTAGGCATAAGATCAGTGGCTCAGTGGTTCATGTAGGTTGTCTTCTAACCGGAAGGTTGATGGTTCAATCCCTGGTTCCACCTGACCAAGTGTCGAGGTGTCCATGAGCAAGACACCTAACCCCAGCTTGCATGGCTGACACCACCGTTGGTGTATGAATGAGTGAATGAATGGGTGAATGTGAGGCAATATGTAAAGTGCTTTGGTGGCCATATAAATGCAGTCCATTTACCATAAAATCATGTAGGTTTTTGAATCGCTCGTTTAACAATTAAACATGCAGCTCTAGCAGATATTAAGCAGTCTGCTATTACTCAAATGACATGTAGTTGCAAAGCTACTGATAGTTAGAACCAAGCCTGCAGCACTCCTCTCAGAAACTGAAACCTCCGCACCTCGATTGCCCCCCGGTGGCCGGTCCCAGTATAACTCATAACCCATGACGTCATGATTGACAGCTGAGATTGACGGCTTCTCTGAGTGAAGTTGTCACTGAGGCACTAACAGACTTTTTTCGGGATTTTTGGGAGGAGCTTTAGCTTTAATTTCGAAATTTCTATAACTGTTTATTTCACACCAACATAATGAATTGAATGAATAACTATGGTTAGAACAATGTCTAAAGTAGATAATCGAAATAAAGTGTTATTTTTGTACAACATATCTTTGGTGCATTCAAGGGCTGTCATTTTTTAGAAAAATCTAATTCGAACGGATATCAAATATCAAGCAATGTATTCGAATATATTCAAATATCTACGAGCGCAACACCCACACCCGCAATAAAATCAGTTTAGCATATCACATTACAGAAACACTTACAAAAATGTTTATTGCCAGCATACAGAAGTTATTACGCGACCATTAACACAAGGACAACATCAGTCGGGACCAGTGATGGAAATAACGCCATTATAGATAAACGGCGTTACTAATGGAATTATTTTTTTCAGTAACGAGTAATCAAACGAATGACTGTTTCTCCCGTTACAACGCCGTTAGCGTTACTGAGAATAAAATGCGGCGCGTTACTATAATTGAGCTCACTGAAGCGGTTTTCTTCCGAACAGGCTCTCTGTCAGTCGGACCTGCAACGTGTGTGTGTGTGTGTATGTGCGTGCGTGCGGGCGTGCATGCCTTGCGTGTTGGGGGGTGGGTGGGGTGATACACATAACTGATGATGATTGGTGGGTGGGAGACAAGGTTGAGGTTGATTCACTCATCTTCTTCTTTGTCTACTTACTACTTCTTCGTCGTATCATTGTGTGCTCGGCAAGACCGATTTTGTGCTTGAGCGCCACCAAGTCGTGTTTTACTGTCACTTCAGCAGCTCCAGCCATGTGAACAAAAGCGCTGATCTCATTGGTCGGACAGTTTTTAACGCGCCGCGTCAAAATAAAAAAACGAAGCAGAGGCGTTTTTTTTTTTAAATGACGTTTTTTCACCTGACGTTTTGTGCGTTTTGACACTCACATTGGCGCCCTTTGTTTAGTCACGAGGCGTTAAACGTCGGCAATAAATGCGCGCGAAGATCGTCCCGGTGTGAACAGGCCTTAAGGCTATAAGAAAACGCTTAAAGGGATACTCCACCGTCTCTCTGACGTGCGGTGACACTTTGATAGCATTTAGCTTAGCATACTAAGCCCAGTTCATTTACTAGTTACCAAACAGAGATCAAGTTAGAAGCGACCAAACACCTCCACGTTTTCCCTATTTAAATACAGTCACACGAATAGCTGAACGACAAAGTATGGTGACACAAAATAAAACGTGGCGCTTTTCTATGCGGGTTAAAAAGGATAACTATAATGTATGGTGGAATAGCACTTTTGATAGTACTTCGGCTCGGCGCAGTAAAAACTATCAAATGTACTACCAAAAGTGCTATTCCACCATACATTATAGTTATCCTTTTTAACTTGCCTAGAAAAGCGCCACCTTTTATTTTGTGTACAGGACTCTGCATGGCACTTTAAAAACCGGATAATTTATTTATAGTTCGATCACGGATATTTCACATCATGTTCGAATGCATATTCGAATATCGAATAAAAAGTGACAGCCCTAGTGCATTCTTGTTGATGCTTTTAGTTGTAGGGATGGTTTGAGTGCTTTAAAAGAGTGGATCATTTTGTGAAGCAGTTGGTTCAATTGATTTAAAGTTTTGAAAAGCCACCCTTCTCCCATTACTATCACCACCATAGTTATTGAAGCAGACATGCTTCTCACACAATAATCACATTAGGTCAGTATTGGTTTTCAATAACACATTCTTAAACTATTATATTTGTTTATCCCAAATCTTGGCTATTCGGTTACATCCTTGAGTAGAATTCTGGAAAATCCCTCCTTTCCATCTCAATCTCTATTGAATGCTTACATCTGAAGCTGCAGAAATGAGCCTCACGGACGAGTTGTCATGGCATATCTGATGTATGGAAGAAATTAATTCAGGCCAATTGATTTTTTCCCCCCTTCTGATGACATTTTCTGCTCCCTCGCTACACACTGCAGCTCATCGCCACCACTGTTCCTCAGACACTTTGTGCTCCTGTGCTGTTCTCGACCCTCCAATCTATCCTTTCTCAATTCATCCCAATCCTTCAAGTGGAACAAGCACTGTGAGAGGAGAAGGTGCTGATAAACCTGGCAAAAACACCATTAGCTCTCCGAGTCAGCTTCTTAGAGTGACCTGGAAATGTGAGGAAGTGTGAGGTTCAAAGGCTCCATTTACTGATCTAGTGAAAGAACACTGACGCATTTTAACTTTGCACTCATTTTTATTTTGAAATAAAAACCTCATAGCCCATTAAATTTGCCCTCTCAATGGATAATATGTCAAGAACCATAGTGCGAGATTTTATTTTGTTTTAAACCTCTTTTATGGTTACTTCCTTTGCAGAGTGCTCTATTTCCCACAGATGTGCCTGAACTCATTTGCAAGTCATGCTGAATTTTGGTATTCTTCTCCAAAGCACTGGTCTTCTCATAAGCGGCAAATCCCAGGCCGTAATATTATCTGTTATTTCAAGCTTTATATGGCTTTTTTCAAATCAACAGTCCACAGAAGAATGATTTCCTAACTCTGAACTAGTACCATTTATCTAAAACCAGCAGAGGCTGTTTAACATATATTGTTTGTAATACAGCAACTAAGACAAGCACCAATTCTTCTTCATAAAAATGTTTTATTTAAAGATTGCAGAACATGATGAAGAATGTGTTTGTGTTACAACAGCTATAAATGGGACATTTTTCACGAGGGCTTGAAAAAGGGCTTCTTTTCCGTCATGTGAAACTCCAGAATTCCTAAGCAGATGGCCGGGAGAAGTAAATTTTGGCAGGTGATGTGATACATTATTAACAACTTTGTTTTGTAAAAGGAAGCCAGAAACATTCCACTCGGCCAATCAGTTTGTAATTGATGACCCAACTTATTAGAGTGTGTTTATAATAAGTATGATAAATCATTGAGTAAAAAGCCTGAGCAGACAATTATAATAAATATATTAAAACTTACAGAACTATTGTCATGCTTTCAAAAATAAAATAAAGTAATTCAGATGGCATGTATTATATATCCAACTTTGTGTATCCATGGTATCATGAATATTTTTGTATAATTTATTTAAGACTATAATAATTGTTATTTTTATATGGTACGTTTTATATTGTAGGCTATATATTTATCTTATTTATTAAATATTTAATACAAATTGTATTGTTCTTTTAATTTAATTTATTTAATTTAATTTTTTAATGGAAGCCCAAAGTGGCCTATACTTCGGTTGGTCTAGATTTCATAATGGAAATTCATTAAGCATTTCAGCCTTAGCTGTCATCTTGCTAAGACTTTGCTGCCATGTCAGTTCTTGACTCAAGGGCCAGATGTCATAATGTCCTCTACATGACTGCCTCTCTCTTCGTGTCGGAAGGGCAAAAGTGTATGTGTTTAAAGGCCTCTGGCATGCATCACCTGCTCTGAGAGCCCAAAGCTTCCAAGAGAAACTTAGAAACAGGAGGAAGATGATGAAGAAGGGTAGAAGCAAATTAAACCGAATTAATGTTTATATAGCAGGTGGGCGGCACATCTGCTCTGCAGGGTCCTTTAGCAATGCCTAAAGTCTCTCATGGGCTTAAAGGACTTCAGAATGAAGAAGAAAGCTTTGCCACGGTCAGACGAGTCTTCACTCCAGAGCTCAACTCTGAAGATCAAAATGAGAGGAACTGTATTTGACCCCAGCTAATTTTAGGTGAGGAGTAGCATGATAAAATATGCCTATGAGCATTTTTAATTTGCACTAGCAGACAGCAGCTGTGCAGAGAGAGGGAGTAAATGACACTCCTCTAGAATCCACTGAGCCATTTCAAATTTGCAAAACTTCTCATTCTAGAGTCTCAGCATAAATGAAACTTATGAGTGTTTTCCTCAATGATATTCAAAGATCATTAGTGAGTTTACAGCCCAGAAGTTACACTTTTTACTGCTGTGCATAGTGTCTATATTCTAGTTTTGTTAATATTTTGAATTATCTTTCATTTTTATATTTCAGTTTCATTTTAATTTTAGTTTATTTTTGTGTTTTTGAATTTTTTTATATGATTGAGATTTCTTTTTATTTGATTTATTTCCTGTTAGTAATTTCAGTGCTTCAGCTGAAATGTATAATCTTCATTTAGTTTAAAGTGATAGTTCACCCAAAAATGTAAATCCTGTCATCATTTACTCACTCTCATGTCATTCTCATGTTCTACTGTAAGATATTTTGAGTAGCCAAAATGGTTTGGTTTTAGTTAACGATAATATTCAGAAATTGTTCTTTATGACATTCTCAATAGCCTTTTCCCACAATTTTAACAAAACTGACAAGACTTGTCAAGTGCAAAAAAAGATAGAAAAAAGCTTTGGTAATTAAATAAAACGCATAAATGTGTTACTCACAAGCAACTTTATTAGGAAATGCAACATAATACATGGTTAAACCCAGACACCAACATAGTGTCGGCCCAGATCCGGCCCACATCTGATTCTACACGTACCAGATGTGGGCCGGATCTGGGCCAACACTATGTTGTTGTCTGGGAATCTCTAAATGAAATGTTCAATTTAAATCAAACTCTAAAACCATCAAAAAGGAAAGACAAAATGTTGAAATTTATCCTCATATATATTTCTAAGAAGCCTCAAAAATGCTTATTTTTCTCAGAAACGTTAAAAAACAACCCAAGTTGAGTTGAAAATGTACAAACCCAGCAATTGGGTTGTTTTAACCCAGTGAATGGGTTGTTTTATCCCAGCGGTTGGGTTAAATGTTTGCTTAAAACAACCCAATTGCTGGGTTTGTCCATTTTCAACCCAACTTGGGTAGTTTTTTAACCCAGCATTTTTGTATCAACTGATTTGTGACAGATTTAGTTTCAACAAGTGCTGTTTGCGTAGAACAAAAGCTAAATAATTGTATTATTCTATGCCAAATCTTATTTTTAAATAAAAAATATGCAAAACACAGTGTCATGGCCGTTTTAAAAAAAGTTTTTGTGCCGTAAAACATAAATGTTGTAGCTACCCTGTCTGCATGTATAATGTGTTTTATTAAAGTTCCAATAGGACAAGTTCTGCCAGACTGAACCCTAAGGACTTAAAAATAGCTAAGACTCTCACGATTTATGTTGTGAGAATGAAAGCTGCAACTTAAATATGTTTGTACTTCAGGGTGTTTATCTACGCCACAGCTAGATACCTCTGGGCCCGTTTCTCACCAAGCCTTTTTCAATGTCTCTCTTCAAGTCCATGAAAGTCAAATTCAGTGATTGAGAGGTGTAAGTGGTTGTTTTTCCACTCAGGCAGTCAAAAAAGTTCTATTGTTTAACAAGTGTATTTGGCTGTAAAAGGTGATTTGAATTGTTTTTTGATGGATGCAGCCAAAAGCTAAGGCTAATTTATAGCCACTTTACCAGTATACTGCGGTGTAATATTCACGCCAGTATTTTAAAATTAATTTAAGAATTCTTCTAAATTTAAGTGTGTGTGTGTGATTTGTTGCAGAACTGAGTTTTAGTTACACTGTGTTCTCAACCAGACATGATGTCGCAACACGCAACATATTTTCCATTTTGTTCTAACCAACTGCAACAGCACTATATATATTCTATGGTTTCTATTTCTGCGACATCGCGGCTGGGACAGCAACACACAAAGTATGACAATTATAAACTCAGTGATTATGTTAAAATGGTCGAACGTAAGTTTGACTATCATTTTGTGTGACTTTTATAGCCATGCTGAAAGCGACCATGTATAGTTCACTTAAAATCTTGCAAAAAAAGATAAAAGAAAACAACGTTTAAACTGTCAACTCAATGTGAACAAACAAGTGTATTCTATTGCAAAGATTGTTTCAGTCACTCAGTATGTCTTAATGTCTTATTATATGCCTTAATTTTAAAACAATAGTTTTTTTTTTTTTTTTTTCAAATACAAGCATGTACATACATGTTGCTCACATATTATGGTAGCCCAGTTTGTGCTGAATACAGTGTAATTGCACTTTTGCCATTAATGTGTTTATAAGCGACTGAAAAAAAAACACAAATGTAAGAGCATGTCAAAACTTCTAAAGGGCCCCAAATAGTGGTGTAACGGATCACAAAACTCACGGTTCGGATCACACTACAGATCATGAGTCACGGATTGGATAATTTTTCGGATCAGAATAAAAGGGGGAGGAGACTATTTTTATTTGCTTGCCAATTATTACATGAAGACTTTTGGTGTTAACATAACCTATATGGTTTATAGGTTAACAAGGAACTAAAGAAAATAAATAAATAACCATCTGAATAAATGAAATTTTACTCAGGTTGTTTTTTACATGTTACACTTTAACAACTGAGACGTGAAAATGGGACTGAGGTTTTTTTTTTTTTTTTTTTTTTAAGATAAGGATGTCAACATTCTCAGGGGAGAGAGTAATTCTCTTTGTAGGCCTATACACTATTTTATAGATATCATGTTTAAACGCACTACACTTAAACAACGTTTTATTGAATTCATTACTTTATATTTATATAGCCTACCTACTTTAGATGTAAATATTACGTTGCTCATGCAAGTTGCAAAACAGACAATAGACTATGTTAAAATAACAAACATTTTAAATTAAAACTTACGATAGACAAAAACCGACTCTCGTCTTTTCTTTCGTTTTTAAATCTTTTTACAAGAAATCCTGTAGGTCATAAAGAACTTTTTTTTTCCACCTCCAAGAAAGGACAGGTGCTCTCCATTATTTCTCCTTGTTTACTTAAAGGCCGTTTTCTCTGCTTTACTCGAGGCAAAAAGCCATTTTTGTTTTAATGCGAATGCTCTGTCACTTCAATTCAGCGCCAGCACATCAAAAAATAGACTCTGTGCGGAAACGATCGCAGCACAGCTGTATGGCTACGCGCTCCTGCACACACTGAAGGACCAAAGCCACGTGCAGTGTGAAAGCTGTATCCGTTAACATCTGTACGGAAAAAATACGCACCACATACGCACTGCAAACGGAGTATGTGTGAAACGGGCGTCAGCAGGTGCCATGCTTGATGTATGCACCACTTTCATATGGCTTTCTCGTGCCACAGTGCCTACATAATGTTAGAATTTTGTCCACCACCCTTCTTCCGTCATCATTATATTTTACGGGAAAGCCAAAATGCTCCCATACACGCGATTTGAATGATGCGGGAGGCTTTTCAAGTTCTTCTTCTCCGCTAGCCACTGTTGACTGATTAGCATGCCCTTCACGTGAACACATATGTTTCTCTGAAACTCAGCATCGAGTTTAAAGGAACGAGATTACTTAAAAAGCAATATCGGCAGAAAAACGGTCTTTTAGTCTGCGATCGCTAAACAATTCAGATTAATCCATAAGTAAAAAAAAAAAAATCCGCGGGTCACGTGCGTGCCGAACCGTAGGTTGTGATCCGTACGGATCACGGATAAACTGCGATCCGTTACACCCCTAGCCCCAAAACAGCTCAGACTCCTAGGGGTTAAAGGGTTAGTTCTGAAAATTCTGTCATCATTTACTCACCCTCATGTCGTTCCAAACCCGTAAGACTTTTGTTCATCTTTGGAACAATGATACATAGACAACATAGTTTTTAATGACAGAATTGTCCTTTTTTGGCAAACTAAACCTTTAAAATGGTGTAGTATTTATGAAATTGATGATGTACTTTTCCATTACGTTGGGAGTACAGAGCGCTTGCAAATGCTTTTCTGATTGGCTGTGATTTCCGATTGATATTGTCAGGTCTCGTAATCATGTTGCGTCTTATGTGGACAGACAAATTTCTTGACGCTGGAATGGATGCTTCTCAATCGGAAGTCACATCATTAAGCTCCGTCAATGTAGCTAATTTTGAAGGATTCATCAAGTGTATAGCGTCCTTAGATCACCCACAATCCTTTGCACACATTCCAATTCACAAGAAAGAACTGATGGAAAACGAGTCGGCACTGAGCTTGTCTGTGTTCATTATTAAATGTAAAGCAAAAATTACAGAGATAAATACAGAGATTACAGAGTTTTCAGAGATGAAGGCATGCATTCTCTTTTGTTTTGATGTAAATTAATCACTTAACACTAAACTGGATGTAATCTAATGGGAGACCACAGACGGCTGTCATTCACTGTATTGCATTAATAGAACGCCAGTTCATATAAAGATTTTTAATACAATACAATTAATTTTCCAAAATGAATAGCATTTTAATGCAGGGGCGCATGTGCGATGTAGCATGCACACTTAATAGAATGTCTCTGCTGAGGAGGACTGTAGGACTAGGACTAGGAAGGACACAGCCTCACTAGGATGCAGCCTTCTGTTTGATAAGCATTGGGTCTGGTTTGGTCTGCTAGGAAGGTGAATAATCGTACATGTAGCAGTGAAATGCCTGCTGGGAGCTGACCTTCAAATTACAGCTAAATGTCCATCACTGCAGGCCAACAAGAGTCAGTACTTTTCTCCAACTGAGTCCTATTTTTATACTAAGTCATAGTAATTAGAGGCTTGATGACTCTGTTCTTCGTGTCAGGGGGAAACAGAACGTACTATAAATACATTTCTTTTCTTAGAAAGATAACAAAACATACCATGGAAAATAGAGTGTCAAATATTGGCAAAGAAATCGATAAGGGTCAAAGGTAATTCTCCATCCATTCGGGATTTTGTGGGTAACTTAAACCAACCATGTTATTATTTCTATTTGATTCAACATGCATTTTCCAATCATAAGCATTTGTTAACAGAAAAATATGCACATATTTATATGCAGATATTTAAGTGACTCACTTATATTATATATAGTTTTAGTATAGCCTACTATAAATGCTTTTATGATTCGTTTTTTAAAAAGTTCAGCATCATCATGACGCATGAGTTTTCAGAAACTCTGTAGGTCAAGGTTCCATTCACCAACATTAAATACATTCTAATTATTTTGTAGAATACGAAAAAATAAATAATAATAATTGTCTGTGGGTTAACCCCTTCTGAACAAAGTCAGATTCATACAAGGAGGAAGACATAGAGAGAACTGATGATTATTATATGATGACAGACATAAGAGTTCACCAGCAGGGTGCAACCCATTCATTTATTAATTCATTCACTGTGACGGTAATTGTGATTTCAGCAGAGCTCATTAGCTGGAGATGAGAATAACCAGCCATAGCAGCAATATGTTCAAGGACATTAGTTATGCCCCCTAAAATGCATTGCGCTCTTCTAAACAGCAGGATAGACCCCTTAGGCATTTGCACTTACTGAGATTATCTCAAGAGACGATCACATCTCCATTCCCCAAAACAGAAAGCGACAAGCGTGCAGGTGTACATACAGTATATATGAATTGCAGATGACGGTGATTATAAACGTTCGATTTTTACAACACCTTGTGATGTGTAGCTTTTGAACTGTGATTCAACCAGCACAGATGCAGACGATCCTTAGGGAAGTCGTGTTGGATGAAAATTTAATTTTCTTTTCACCGACACAAATCTCGTTCTGTCAAACCCACAAAGTAATTGTTGTTGCCTGTAAAAAACATGGCATGATGAGAGAAAATAAGGTTACACCATATCAGAAGGCTCCATTTTCACAGATTTCTTTCTAATCGAGAGTTTTAAATGGGACACATTATGCCCCTTTTCACAAGATGTAATATAAATCGCTGGTGTCCCCAGAATGTGTTTGTAAAGTTTCAGCTCAAAATACCCCCCAGATCATTTATTATAGCTTGTCAAATTTGCCACTATTTGGGTGTCAGCAAAACTGTGCCGAATCTCACTCTAAAATCTCAGAAATAACTAGTTTTCGAGTGCAGCCTTACAAAAACTGGAGTTGGACACAGATGAGAGACTCAGCAAGAGGTTGCAACTTTTAGACTGTACCTGGACGTTTCTGAATGTTAGTGGATACATTTATGAGATGTTAGTTGTTGTGGAGTCACGTTGGTTCAACTCATTGACTAGCATGTACGGTCATGTTAATCTATAAATTGTTGTATAGGTGCTTGTGTGGGAACGTAAAATAGTCCGTCACCATACATTGCATAGAGCTATGTCATTAGTTTTATCCCAAAAACGCTCACCGTCATGTGTAATTCATAAACCGACATTTATTAGTCTCGCTGAATACAGTTTCAGACTATGGTAACTTTAGTCATATTAGCCGTACAGCATTCTAGAAATCTCATTCAGAAAGGAAATTTGCAAACACAAAACTATAAAGTGCCATCCTTACTTGTTCTGGATATGAAGTAAGAGCATGAAGCGTTGGCATTGACCCATCCATCAGAAACGTCTCGGTTACGGATGTAACCTTCGTTCCCTGAGGAGGGAACGGAGACATACGTTAGTGACTAACGAATGGGGGTTTCGCCTAGAAGCCTATCATCTTCGAGCATAGAGAAAATGCCCAATGGCGTGCCAATGCCATGGGGCATGCGGAATTTGCATACATAACTCCGCCTCACCGCGTGAGTATATAAGGAAGTACGTGGCAATATTGCATTATGTTACCTGCTTGAGGAGCCAAGACTGAACTCCTGCGTACCAGGTAGCACAGCTGAAGTGGCAACGGAACGTACGTCTCCGTTCCCTCCTCAGGGAACGAAGGTTACATCCGTAACCGAGACGTTCCCTTTCGTTCAGTCACTACGACGTACGTTAGTGACTAACGAATGGGGGTTCAATATAATCTCGCCACTCAGCTGTCTTCCAGTGCCCTGCGTAAGTGTGAGTTCCCTGTCGTAAGACTAATACGGACGAAGGACTCACGCTTAACACAGGAATACCAAGGTACACTGGGAAGCATATCCCAGTGAGGGAATGCCAAGATGCCTGCCCGTAGGGAGGACTTAAGAGTACACATATGACCCGCTAAGGGCTGCATATGGAAAACTCTAGGGTACCAGCCGCAGGTGGAATTTTTAACCCTAGGGTGGCAGGGGCTTGCCAAGGGAAAGACACCTGCTCGCAAGGGGCGCTAACGGTGGAAATACTCGTGTGGGGGTTGCCGGAGGGGAACCATGCACACGGGGCACCTGGCCGGACACGAGGGTCTGGGCTCGAGAGAGGGCAGACACACAGGTATTGGCGTAAGTGGTGCTGGAGGAACTCAGGGCTCTCGGGGAAGCTCACCTGAGGGAAATTGTCGCACGTATCCAGTCCGTGGAGTGGAATGGCGAGCAAGCGAAGACACCTGAGCCTGGCCCATTACCGGCCCCTCGGGGGGGCGAGTACATAGTTGGACACTGGCTCCACTCGGAGATTGTAGAATCTGGCGAATGTGTTTGGTGTCGCCCAGCCTGCAGCTCTGCAGATGTCTGTTAGCGAGGCGTCATGCGCTAAAGCCCAAGAGGAGGCCACACTCCGAGTGGAGTGTGCCCTAACCCCAAGGGGACATGGTCGACCTTGCTGCTGGTAAGCCAAAACAATGGTGTCCACTAACCAGTGAGACAGCCTTTGCTTTGAGAGAGCTCTTCCCTTCCGCTCTCCACCATAACAGACAAGAGCTGGTCTGAGGTCCTGAAACACTGCGTGCTGTCTACGTAAGCGCGGAGGGCGCGTACTGGACAGAGCAATGCCAAGGCTGGGTCTGCCTCCTCCAAAGGCAGCGCTTGCAGGTTCACCACCTGGTCCTTGAACGGAGTGGTGGGAACCTTGGGCACATATCCAGGCCGGGGTCTCAGGATCACGTGAGAGTTAGCCGGCCCGAATTCCAGGCACGCTTCGTCAACCGAAAATGCCTGCAGGTCCCCGACCCTCTTAAGAGAGGCCAATGCGGTCAGCAGAGCCGTCTTCATCGACAGAACTTAATATCAACCGACCGCAAAGGCTCAAGGGAGGCCTCTTACCTTTTTGTCCCCCAAGAGATCGTGGTAGGCAGATATTGCGGCCACATACACTTTAAGGGTGGAGGGAGACAGCCGTCGCTCCAACCCCTCTTGGAGGAACGATAGCACGGACCCGATCAGCATTTCCAGGGGTCTTCTTGGCGGGAAGAGCACCAGGTGACGAAGAGGTTCCACTTCAACGCATAGGCATGCCGAGTCCATAGGGTGCCCCGTCTCTGAGTGTCTCAGAGGAAAAGCCAGGGAGGGGCTGTCGCAAGGAGTAAGAGTTCGGGGAACCAGGTCCGGCCGTGCCAGTACGGGGCGACCAAAAGGACCTGCTCCTTGTCCTCCCTGATCCTGCACAGGAGCTGTGTGAGTAGGCTCACTGGGGGGAACGCATATTTGTGTAGGCCCCGCGGCCAGCTGTGTGCCAGTGCATCCGTGCCGAGCGTGCCCTCAGTCAGAGAAAGAACAGGCTGCAGTGGGAAGAGTCGTGGGAGGCAAACAGGTCTACCTGCGCGTCCCGAACTGTTCCCAATCAGCTGGCCGTCAGGGGATGGAGTCACCATTCTCCCGGGAGTGGCTGAAACCGTGAGCTCGTCGGCTGCACGGTTCAGGGCTCCTGGAATATGGACAGCACGAAGGGACCTCAGGCGCTTCTGACTCCATAAAACGAGGTGGCGGGCGAGTTGAGACATACGGCGGGAGCGTAGACCGCCCTGGTGGTTGAAGTACGCTACTACGGCCGTGTTGTCTGTCCTGACAAGCACATGTTGACCCCTCAGCAACGCCCGGAGGCGGTGCAGGGCGAACTGTACTGCCAGTAACTCGAGGCAATTGACATGCAGAAGGCGCTGGGGTCCTGTTTCCAGGAGCCAGCGGCTGCTTGTCCATTGCACATGGCACCCCAACCCGTGGCAGAGGCATCCGTCGATACGACAACATGCCTAGAAACTCGTTCTAAGGGCACACCGGCTCGTAGAAAACTGAAGTTCGACCACGGGGTGAGTGTCTGAAGGCAGGCCCGAGTCACTTGTACCCGGAGCGTGCCAGACTGCCATGCCCACCTCGGGACTCGATCGCGAAGCCAATGCTGAAGCGGTCTCATATGAAGCAATCCGAGCGGCGTCACCGCTGCTGTAGATGCTATATGCCCCAGGAGCCTCTGAAAAAGTTCAGTGGAACCGCACTCTTGCCCTCGATTTGACGGAGGCAAGTCAGCAGAGACTGCGTGCGCGCTCGCTGGTAAGCAGCACGCACCTGGCGACAGAGTCGGAAACCATACTGAGAAAAGAGATCCTCTGCACGGGGCAGAGTCGCTCTTCTCCCAGTTGACCTGAAGGCCCAGACAGGCTAAGTGCCGGAGCACTTGGACTCTGTGTCCGCAGACCTGCTTACGAGAGTGACCCAGTATGAGCCAGTCATCGAAGTAGTACAGGATGCGAACCCCGTGCTGCCTGAGTGGCGCAAGGGCTGCCTCGATAGACTACGTAGAGTCACGAGGGGACAGAGCTGCCCGAATGGGGGGACTGCATACTGAATGTCTGCCCCTTGAGGCAAACCGTAGGAACGGTCCGCATCGAGGAAGGAGACATGAAAGTAAGCGTCCTTCAGGTCGATCACTGCAACCAATCTACCGGACGAACGCGTCCGAGGAGGCGTTCACTACCGACATCCTGAACGGAAGCCTGTGAAGGGATCAGTTCAGGACGGGCAGGTCCAGGACTGGCCGTAACCCACCGGTTTCCTAGGGTACAATGAAGTAAGGGCTAAGGAAACCCGACTTCATTTCGACTGGAGGGACAGACTCGATTGCACCCTTCGCCAGTAGGGTGGCAACCTCCGCACGTGTGACGGGGGCGTTGGCCCCGATCATGGTACAGCGAACTCCCCAGAGCGGGGAGGAGCCTGCGCAAACTGAATCGCATAGCCGAGCCTGATGGCCTTCGCGACCCAGCGGACAGCCCCTGAAGCTGAAGCCAGGCTCCAGGAACTGACCAACGGGGTCGCTCGAACCACAGACGTACCCAGGGTGGGGCAGCGAGGCAGCGTTACCGGCCCGGACATGGGAGGCGTAGCGTCCCGGCGTGGGGGCGTGGTTAACGGCTGCGTCCTGACAGAGGAGACCAGGGAAGGACGCACGTTCCACTGGGGTCTGCTCTGAGAGGAGGCTGGCGACAAGTGCTGTCAGCCCGGGGGCCAGCAGCAAAAGGATTTTCCCCCGGCCCTCCACCGGGGGAAAGAGAGGCCCTGCTACCATCCCCTGGAAAGAACTGGGACCCATCTCTGGGTTGTCCGCCTCCAGCCCGGCGTTTTAACCAGGCTGGGGAGCGGACTGGGCGACATCCTGCAACCACCTCCATAGCACGGCCCGGAAAAGGCTGCTGCTGGGGCCGGACGGGAGGAGGGAGGGCGCCCTATGCGATCACTGGAACGTGCCGTCACACCAACACCGACTGGAAAGCTGCTCGTCTCGAAGAAGCTGACAGCATCTCAGAAGGCTTGTGAGGAGTGAAGAGGTAGGTACTCTTGGCTCCGAAAGCAGAAACATAATGCGATATTGCCACGTACTTCCTTATATACTCACGCGGGGAGGCGGAGTTACGTATGCAAATTCCGCATGCCCCATGGCATTGGCACGCCATTGGGCGTTTTCTCTATGCTCGAAGATGATAGGCTTCTAGGCAAAACCCCCATTCGTTAGCCACTAACGTACGTCGTAGTGACTGAACGAAAGGGAACCACATTTTTGCGAATCCAGCATTGTACTGATCATAAAAACCATTCAAATACTATAGGGCCGGATTAGAATAGACACACATAAAAGAGCCTGGAACCGAGCAAAGGAGAGACCGAGGCAGTTTTCAAAATAAACAATATAAATAATACTGTTTAACATAGATGAACTGAAAGGCTTAACAAAACATAGTAACACAAAAGAAAAGAAAACACTACCTCCAATGAGGTTCAAACTCAAAACACCAAAATTTGAGATTACAGCACTTTCACATAAACATGCAAATACCAATTTTTCGGATCAGAATAAAAGGGGGAGGAGACTATTATTTGCTTTCCAATTATTACATGAAAACTTTTGGTGTTAACATAACCTATATGGTTTATAGGTTAACAAGGAACTAAAGAAAATAAATAAATAAACATCTGAATAAATCAAATTTTACTTATTTGCATTTTACTAAGTTTTTTACATGTTACACTTTAACAACTGAGACGTGAAAATGGGCCTGAGGTTTCTTTTTTTTCTTTTTTTTTTTTAAGATAAGGATGTCAACATTCTCAGGGGAGAGAGTAATTCTCTTTGTAGGCCTATACACTATTTTATAGATATCATGTTTAAACGCACTACACTTAAACAACGTTTTATTGAATTCATTACTTTATATTTATATAGCCTACCTACTTTAGATGTAAATATTACGTTGCTCATGCAAGTTGCAAAACAGACAATAGACTATGTTAAAATAACAAACATTTTAAATTAAAACTTACGATAGACAAAAACCGACTCTCGTCTTTACTTTCGTTTTTAAATCTTTTTACAAGAAATCCTGTAGGTCATAAAGAACTTTTTTTTTTCACCTCCAAGAAAGGACAGGTGCTCTCCATTATTTCTCCTTGTTTACTTAAAGGCCGTTTTCCTTGCTTTACTCGAGGCAAAAAGCCATTTTTGTTTTAATGCGGATGCTCTGTCACTTTAATTCAGCGCCAGCACATCAAAAAATAGACTCTGTGCGGAAACGATCGCAGCACAGCTGTATGGCTACGCGCTCCTGCACACACTGAAGGACCAAAGCCGCGTGCAGTGTGAAAGCTGTATCCGTTAACATCTGTACGGAAAAAATACGCACCACATACGCACTGCAAACGGAGTATGTGTGAAACGTGCGTCAGCAGGTGCCATGCTTGATGTATGCACCACTTTCATATGGCTTTCTCGTGCCACAGTGCCTACATAATGTTAGAGTTTTGTCCACCACCCTTCTTCCGTCATCATTATATTTTACGGGGAAGCCAAAATGCTCCCATACACGCGATTTGAATGATGCGGGAGGCTTTTCAAGTTCTTCTTCTCCGCTAGCCACTGTTGACTGATTAGCATGCCCTTCACGTGAACACATATGTTTCTCTGAAACTCAGCATCGAGTTTAAAGGAACGAGATTACTTAAAAAGCAATATCGGCAGAAAAACGGTCTTTTAGTCTGCGATCGCTAAACAATTCAGATTAATCCATAAGTAAAAAAAAAAAAGCGCAATAAATCCGCGGGTCACGTGCGTGCCGAACCGTAGGTTGTGATCCGTACGGATCACGGATAAACTGCGATCCGTTACACCCCTAGTATGGACACACACTCGCACAGAAACGTTTTGCCAGCACTGCTCTGACGATTTTATCAGTAAAATAGTTGGACCCACTTTATTTTAGCCCACTTAACTACAATGTACAACATTTTAATTAATCATTTGATACAATATTTATTGTGTACATACATGTTTTTACATTTTACTTACATTTAAAAAAAATATCTGCATGTAATTACATCTGTAATTAATTTATGTAGTTACATTTGTAATTACACTGTTGTTGACACATCCCTTACACCTAACCCTACCCTTAAATTTACCTATACCAACACACCTGTCCCTAACTCTACCCGTATTCCACCTCAATATCAGCAAAATATTTTGCAATACAATTTGAACACAGTAAGTACATTGTACTTATTTTTTTATGTAAGTACATAGTAGTTAAGGCCACCTAATATAAAGTGGGGACAAATAGTTTAGCAACTTAAAAGGTACACAGTGGTGGAAAGAGTACTGAAAAAGCATACTCAAGTAAAAGTACTAGTAATGCAATTATCTGGAAAGTTATCCAGTGGACCAGGTCGCTACAATGTTCTTTGTGGAATAAACTCCCGACGTCTTTTGAGGACGTGCCAACAACATTTCTGGAACGTTAGCCAATATAAAAAAAAAAAATGGAACTTTACCACGACGTCCTCACAACGTTCCCTGTGGGATAAACTAGCAACGTCTTTTGAGGACGTGCCCACGACGTTTCTGGAACGTTAGCCAATATATAAATAAAAAATGGAACTTTACCACGACGTACTCACAATGTTCCCTGTGGGATAAACTAGCAACGTCTTTTGAGGACGTGCCCACGACGTTTCTGGAACGTTAGCCAATATATAAATAAAAAATGGAACTTTACCACGACGTACTCACAACGTTCCCTGTGGGATAAACTAGCAACGTCTTTTGAGGACGTGCCCACGACGTTTCTGGAACGTTAGCCAAGATTTAAAAAAAATTAACTTTACCACGACGTCCTCACAACGTTCCCTGTGCGATAAACTAGCAACGTCTTTTGAGGACATGCCCACGACGTTTCTGGAACGTTAGCCAAGATTTAAAAAAATGGAACTTTACCACAACGTCCTCACAACGTTCCCTGTGGGATAAACTAGCAACGTCTTTTGAGGACGTGCCCACAACGTTTCTGGAACGTTAGCCAAGATTCTAAAAAATGAAACTTTACCACAACGTCCTCACAACGTTGTCATAAAGTAATGTCACTCTGACCAAATGACGACTAACTGACGACGTCGTCACAATGTACTGTGTTTGCTGGGCTGTTACTTGTCAAAAAATGTAGTGCTAGTAGAGTAAAAGTACCTGTCCTAAAAGTAAAAATTAAAAGTAAAAAGTAGCCCTTTTAAAAGTACTCAAGAGTAGTGAGTAGTGAGAATTATGCTATTAATGTTATTCCACCTTATACCCTGCTAATAAAAAATGTAGCTTACTCTTTTATGGATGATTCTTTCAGTAAGAACACACACACACACACACACACACATGAGATCACCAACAGTATTAGTATTATCAGTATTATCAGAATTGAGTAACTCACAATTTTCACCACTGATTATTTTTGCTTGCAATTAAAAAATAAAAAAGTTATTAAAGTTATTTGCTATATATGGTATATACATGGCTAAAATCGCCACACGAGAACACATTACATTAAAATATGCACTTCAATAAGCTGACAGAAAGCAGATTGTTGCGTTTACATGATGAGCGAAATCGATGGACAAATATCTAGCAGTGACGATAGGTTAGTGCCTAATGCACTTTGAAGAATGGCAAACAATCAAGCTAAATGAAGTGTTTCCAGCAGATGGCACCGCGAGCTTGTGCGGTGCTAACAGAATACATTTTTGCGTGTATTAGAAAATGTGATATTCTGCAGTCAATTTTTAGTAATTGTTTAAGGCAATTTCACGATTCAAGTCATTAACCAGCAACAACCCCCTTTCATAAAGCACGCATGCCTCTCACTCTAGGCTGGTCTAAAGCCTTTGTTTATACTCGACGCGTCTGCACGAGCCCGAAGGTGTCACACATTTGACGGGATTCACACGTGTGACGCATGGAGACAGGACTGATTATTCGTCTTAGCCAATCACGTTGACAGGGAAAAAAAAACATAATGTAGCGACGGCAGTTTTAGGGAAAATAGTGCAGTAAAAGTACCGATACAGCACTTCAAATGTACTCAAGTAAAAGTTAAACTACTTAATAAAGTACAATTCCTGAGAAAACTACTCAATTACAGTAATGAGAGTATTTGTAGTTTGTTACTTTACACCACTGAAGGTATATGATAGCGAGGTAATACCAGCGCTGTTCTTACAGTTTAGTATTAGTAGATGCTGATGCTGAACACTGTTGAAAGAGACGCACACAGACTGAGGTAATTCATATAAACTCTCTCTCTCTCTCTCTCTCTCTCTCTCTCTCTCTCTCTCTCTCTCTCTCTCTCTCTCTCTCTCTCTCTCTAATAACCAACCCGTTCTCACTCCCAAAGCGTCGAAAAACGAAGCATGGTCAAGTGCTTTCCGCGTCACAATAAAGACGCTAAGGGCACCCCTAGTTACTATATCGACGCGCTGAGTGCTCCATTCATTTCCATGAGAAACCTTCGGCGTCAGACACAGACGTGTTGGGCATTGGGAAAGTTATCGTCATGCTGATCATATATTGGGTTATGATTTTGCCATTATGACATGTTGGACTGTGATTCTCAATTTAGTCAGCCAGCATCATTTTATGTACGCTATCTAGACACGTTTTAACATGTAACCCAACCCTATTCCATCCCTAAACCTACCCATTCGTGTGGTATAAAACGCAGATATAACAGGCAGAGTCGACTGCATGCACAATTTATTAAAAAAATACAAATATTCCGAGGCCAAGCGATTGATTTGTGTGAAGGAAATCCCCAAAAGCGATCAGCGTCTCCATCCGCAGAAGATCACGAACACGTACAATTTCAAATATTGCCGCCCGTAACGTCAGTTTTCATAGTGAAATTTCATTGGCTCTCGTATGTCTCGTGACCAATTGCGTCATTACGTCAGCTTTGATTGTAAAATGTCATTGGTTCTCGTGTGTCTTGTGACATGCTAAAGAGGCGTGTGTATTATTTGAATGAGATATGAATGAGTGCGTTAACGGAGCGGCGGGATCAGATTAAAACATTAAGATCAACTCTGTTCTTTACATGAAGACATCGTGTGACTTCAGAAGACTTGGAATGAAACATGAGTTAATACTTTTAAACTGTTTTTGCAACAAATACCTATGACTGTATACTTGTATTTGCCTGTTGTGTGTTTTATATTGTTTTGGAGTGGGTAGGTTTAGGGTAGGAGTTGGGTTAGCTCCTCCAAAATATAAAACTAACCTTTAAATATGAATAAAATATGAATAAAATCATGTATGCTTTTACAAATGCAAATAATAAAATGCGTCTTGATCTGACGCATTGGGTAAACAACTGAAATCAATGGAGCACTCAGCGCGTCAAAATAGTGACGCCTAGGGGTGACTTTAGCGTTTTCATTGCGACGCGGAAGGCACTTGACCATGCTTCGTTTTTCGACGCCCTGGGAGTGAGAACGGGTTGCAATAACTCACTGCATTAATAACTGCATTAGTCTGCTATCAATGGCTCAAGCCTCTTTTTGAAATTAGCAACAGAGGATTGGGTTTAGATTCCTAAGAATTAGTCCTGCGCACAAGAGCGTTTTAAGGACAAAACCTGACAAATGTCTTGAAATAAATCATCTGAAA
The DNA here is from genome assembly GCA_023566225.1 of Romanogobio albipinnatus. NCBI lineage: Eukaryota > Metazoa > Chordata > Actinopteri > Cypriniformes > Gobionidae > Romanogobio > Romanogobio albipinnatus. Next base: position 14,071,117 of record CM042261.1, on the reverse strand, counting down.
AATGTTTTGAAGTGTGGTAACCGTAGCATAAGCGGAATAATTGACTATTGAAAAATTATTGAAAAATAATGCACACCCGAGGTGTAACAGCCACTCCACTTTGCGTTGTGAATGCATTACCACCTTGGTGTGCACTATTTTTGTAATAATTCAACGGCCCTGAGTCAATTATTCCTTACATAAAAAATAAATGCAATTCTGTCATTATCTTCCCTTGTGTCACTCCATGGAATTTTCTGTTGCAAATACATTTATTCATCTATCAGATGCTTTTAGACAAAGTGACTTCTAAATGAGGAACATGCCAGATCCACTATGAACTACTTTTCTAAACATTTTAAGGCAATATGGTGCCTTTTCTATTAATATGATAAACAAAGATTTATGTGTTCTGCTGTATTTAATGCAACTGAACTGTCAGTACCAATGGGACCGAAACACATTCATACACATCTTTGCTCAGACGCTTTCACTGAATCTCTCTATAACTCTCTTTCCAGACAAAACAAGCTGCGTATGATGCATTTGAAACGGAAGGTCATTTAGCTATTTTCTTGACTGAAATTTTGAGATATCGTATGATTTTATGTTCCTATTACGTTTGCAGCTTGTGACTGCTGTGCATGACAATCTCAGCATCTGAGAATATGTAGGATATGAAGTTAATAAAAATGTCAAGAGGGATAAGAATATTGATTTCCTAATCTGCACTCCAAAAAAAGGGACAGATTCCCACTCCTATCGAACATCGAAGCTGCTTATTGGCTGATGCGATTGGCAAGCTGCTGTAACGTGATTGCTGGCACCATATCTGAAATGAAGAGAGTGCGAACAGAAAATTCAAAAGTGTCAGTATTAAAGATTAAATATTGGTCTCTGATCTGCATATTCCTTTTTTCCTCCAAACTGTATGAAGAGGGAGGTTTGAGATGCTCAAAAGCAGCTTGAGAAGACTACTGTCCGGACTTCTGAAACATGATTTCATGGGAATTAATATCAATATGAAAGATGTCTTGTTCAACAATGTCACTTCCACAAAGAAAGACCCATTTCACACAAAGGCTGAGAAAACAGAAAACGGATGCTTAAAGCTATGGTCTACGATTTCAAAGATTGTTCATTATTAATAACCTCGTTTAGATGCTGGTTATGGTTCTACAGTGCAATCCTAACAATATGAAGAGAAAAAAGAATGAAAAAAATCCATTCACTCTATTGGGTGTACACCCGCAGAGAAATTGACCAATGTAAGCTATCGCTGCCGCTTTCACTTTGTTCATTTATTTTATTAAAGTTTGTTGTTATTGTTTGCCGGTTCCCGCCTCCTTCTTCCCTGAACCTACATACCCCGTTACAGCGTCTTATGCCCATTAAGGCTGCAATATATTCCTTTGATGGAAAAAGTCTTACGCCAGTCTTCAGGGTCACATGATCCTTCAGAAATCATTCTAATATGCTAATTTGCTGCTCAAGAAACATTTATTATTATTATTATTATTATTATTATTATTATTATTGTTATTATCAATGTTTAAAACAGTAGTGCTGCTTAATATTTTTGTGGAAACTACAATACCTTTTTTCAGGATTCTTTGATGAATAGAAAGTTCAAATGAGCAGTCTTTATTTGAAACTCTTACTTGCAGAGTAAAAGTATTCATTTATTTAACACAAATCTTACTGACCTCAATTTTTGGAAAGGTAGTATAAAGGGGGCCACAGTGTATAAGTGGCATAGCTTTACTTCATGGAGTTTTAGTCACCACAGAATATTTTATCATTATAATTAGAGGCTAAAGTTCATGGTTGTTTCACAACATAACCACTTGATAATTACTGTTACCTTGACGCCCCCTTTAAAGAGTAGATAAGGGGCCGTGTGTAATCCTCTCTTTCACATTGGCACTGAAACTATCATCACTCACTTGTATATTTCTCTGAGTGGAGCAGACCTCCGGGGGCTCTTAAAGAAGAAAGCAATGCTTTAAGGGTTCAGTCACTCTGCATTGCCTGACACCAGACTGATAAATTCCCAGCCGCTCAGGCTCTCCGTCAGCAACAGCTAATGGAATCAACATGGGTGACGGATATACCAAGGAAAATAAGTTGTCAACGAGACCTGGGCCTTTCATCAATGAGTCTGCTATGTTTGATGCTGCCATGACCCTCCTGAAGTTTCACAGAAGGTTTATCATCTGTAGACCGAAATTGCGTTTTGACGTAAGGAATAGGGCAGAGCTGTTTGTGAAGGTCAACGAGAATCCCTCTCACGTTCTCCGACCATAACATGGTCACTGGAAATTAAATGGATAATTCACCAAAAATGAAAATTCATTTTTTGCTAGTCATTAATTGCTCACCCTCATGCCATTCCAAACCCATTAGACTTTGGTTCATCTTCAGAACACAAATGAAGATCTTTTTAATGGAATCGGAGAGCTTTCTGTCCCTCCACTGGAAGCTACGCAACTACCACTTTGACGCTTCAAAGAGTTAATAAAGAGATTATAAAACTAATACAAATGAATTGAGTGGTTTAGTCCAAATTTTCTGAAGGGACATGATCGCTTTATATGCTGAACAAATTGAGTTTTGAATTGTATTCACATATAAACATTCATCAACTCACACATCAGTTGTGGTAAACAGAAGCTCAAGCATGTTTGCTTGACGTTTGAGAACCAATGAGGTTAATTCTCGCATGTTACGCAGCACGTTTGAGCTTCCACAAGAACCAATGAGGTCCATTCTCATATTACACAGCACATTTGAGCTTCCGCAAGAACCAATGAGGTTCATTCTCGTGTGTTACGCAGCACATTTGAGCTTCCACAAGAAGCAATGAGGTTCATTCTCATATTACACAGCATATTTGAGCTAACGCAAGAACCAATGAGGTTCATTCTTGTGTGTTACGCAGCACGTTTGAGCTTCTGCAAGAACCAATGAGGTTCATTCTCGTGTGTTACGCAGCACGTTTGAGCTTCTGCAAGAAGCAATGAGGTCCATTTCTGTGTTACGCAGCATGTTTGAGCTTCTGCAAGAACCAATGAGGTTCATTCTTGTGTGTTACGCAGCACGTTTGAGCTTCTGCAAGAACCAATGAGGTTCATTCTCGTGTGTTACGCAGCACGTTTGAGCTTCTGCAAGAAGCAATGAGGTCCATTTCTGTGTTACGCAGCATGTTTGAGCTTCCGCAAGAACCAATGAGGTTCATTCTTGTGTGTTACGCAGCACGTTTGAGCTTCTGCAAGAACCAATGAGGTTCATTCTCGTGTGTTACGCAGCACGTTTGAGCTTCTGCAAGAAGCAATGAGGTCCATTTCTGTGTTACGCAGCATGTTTGAGCTTCCGCAAGAACCAATGAGGTTCATTCTTGTGTGTTACGCAGCACGTTTGAGCTTCTGCAAGAACCAATGAGGTTCATTCTCGTGTGTTACGCAGCACGTTTGAGCTTCTGCAAGAACCAATGAGGTTCATTCTTGTGTGTTACGCAGCACGTTTGAGCTTCTGCAAGAACCAATGAGGTTCATTCTCGTGTGTTACGCAGCACGTTTGAGCTTCTGCAAGAACCAATGAGGTTCATTCTTGTGTTACGTAGCACATTTGAGCTTCCACAAGAACCAATGAGGTTCATTCTTGTGTTACGCAGCACGTTTGAGCTTCTGCAAGAACCAATGAGGTTCATTCTCTTGTGTTACGCAGCCCGTTTGAGCTTCCGCAAGAACCAATGAGGTTCATTCTCGTATTACACAGCACATTTGTGCTTCTGCAAAAGGTTTGTTCTTGTGCGTCAAGTAAGTTTGGTTAAGCTTCTGTTTTATGTTCGATGATCAATGTTGAAATTTGAATAAAAGCCTAAATTAAATCTGTTAATCATATAAAGCGATCGAGTCTATTCAGAAATCTTTGACCAAACCACTCAATTCATATGGATTAGTTTTACGATCTCTTTATGAACTTTTTGAAGCATCAAAGTGTCAGTGGCTTAGCTGTCTATGGAGAGTACAGAAAGCTCTCATATTTCATCAAAAAAGATCTTCATTTGTGTTCCAAAGTCTTACGGGTTTGGTATGACATGAGGGTGAGTAATTAATGACAGAATTTTCATCCCTTTAAGGTTCAAGTGCAACACAATTATGGAGTACTGATACCAGAGATATAACACTTTACTGTACACTACCGTCAAGTATTTATTTTTATTTTTTAAAGAATTGATACTTTACAATGGTACTTACATTATTACTTATACATTAGTGCTATGAAATAAAAAAGTAAAAAAAATTACTCTTATCTCAGAATAAATTCAGTAATCATATGGCATGTATTGGGTATGTCAGGAATGAAAATTGCAGACTGGACTCTCTGAGTGGTTACTGAAGTTGGGCAGTCTTTGTAACACATCCTCTTAGAGGCGAGCAAGGTCAACAGAGTTTAAAGTAAAAAGAGTACTATTGCCAAAAGAAGGCCAAGGGTACACTCAAGAAGGTTAAATCCTGGACTGAGGTACTGGGTCCTTGAGGAAATTAACAGACTGAGACTTTATAGAGGCTAGAGGGAAGTGTTCGATTGGTTGGAGCCACAGAGCTTTGGTGGAAGATATGGTAGACTTCCTTTGTGGATGAAAAATCCTCCCCATAAAACCTAACATTACATGAATGTAGAAAATGAACTAGAGCTACATCCAGTGCCCTTAGGTAGCCTGGTCTGGATGGGAAAATCCTAGTTGCAGTCTGTTGTTGCTGAGAAAGCAGAGGCTTTATCTACTTTGAGACACTGTTAGGAAGCAGCTAACTAATCAAAACTAATCTTAACACATTCATTGCCAGTAGTGAATGTTTTCATAATTGTGTAGCTTTTTCAGTAACAAGCTACTTCGTTCAACAAGTAGTGGTGTAACACAAGAAAATGTTACATTGGTGTTTTTAATGTATAATAAAATGCGTTCACCTCAACGGTCCTCTCATATGTAGGCCTACAGTTGGAAAGTGAATCGGTTTATCCTAAATCAGAATCAGAATGAGAATCAGAATCAGAAAGAGCTTTATTGCCAAGTGTGCTTGCACACACAATGAATTTTTCTTGGTGCTGAAGCTTCCAGTGCACATATACAATACAAACACAACAAGAACATAGTAATACAAATAAATTCTAAGAATAAAAATATGAAAAACAGTATAAAAAAATATAAGGTCACAGTTACGTTTAGTCAGAATAAACATTTACAGATTATGAACATATTTACAGTATTTGAGTAGTATGAATATATAAATATAAATAATCTCCTGAGTTTAGAAAATTGCACTAAACAGTCAGAGTATTGCACTTTGGAGGGGAACGATCAAACTGAATGATCGGGGGAGAAGGGCCTTAGTCAAGGGTGACCAATAACTTGATGGTCACTCTGACAGAGCTCCAGCATTTCTCTGTGGAGAAAGGAGAACCTTCCAGAAGAACAGCCATCTCTGCAGCACGCCACTAATCAGGCCTGTATGGAACAGTGGCCAGACGGAAGCCACTCCTCAGTAAAGTTTACCAAAAGGCACCTGAAGGTCCCTCACACCACGAGAAACAAAATTCTCTGGTCTGATGAAACAAAGATTGAACTATTTGGCCTGGATAGCAAGCGTCATGTCTGGAGGAAACCAGGCACCGCTCATCACCTGGCCAATACCATCCCTACAGTGAAGCAACATCATGCATGTTTTTTCAGTGCCAGGAACTGGGAGACTAGTCAGGATCGAGGGAAAGATGAATGCAGCAATGTACAGAGACATCCTTGATGAAAACCTGCTCCAGAGCACTCTGGACCCCAGACTGGGGTGAAGGTTCCTCTTCCAATAGGACAATGACCCTAAGCACACAGCCAAGATAACAAAGGAGTGGCTAGAATTTTAAGGAAAATAATGAAGTGAATCCATTTTTGGAATAAGGCTGTAACATAACAAAATGTGGCAAAAGTGAAGCGCTGTGAATACTTTCCGGATGCACAGTATGGCCGTGATGTGTCTTCCTTCCTACATGGTTGTTTAAGAAATGAAAAGCTACACACTCTATCAGTTAGGGTTAGAAGAACTATTGCCAAACATACAACATGCTAGAAACATTAAAATCTCTACGATAATGATCCGATCATAGACTCTTAAGCATTTGCCTATTTAAATCCAGCAACTTTTTTTTGGCCCGGTCAGAGTATGTATATATATCATAGACTGTAAATAAATATGGACGTAGTGTCCGTGATGTCACCCATAGGATTCTGATGAGCAGTTCTAAAGCGCAAAGTAGGGACGAGATGGGCGTTGCCATCTTGGCAGGGCGTCACTCACGGATAACAGAAAATGGGCAAAAAGGCGGGACGTGGGCGGAGCTGAAGTGACGCGATGACTAGCAGACAGCAGATAAATGGCTATCCACCTGTCACTCGAAATGGCCACGCCCTTAATTATGCAACACTTTAATGCTTTATATAATGTAAACGAATGAGTTATAAAAAAAATTGGTAACACTTTATTTTGATGGTCCCTTTTGAACATTCTGTTGACTATGAGTAACTTTTCTACTACATGTCAACTAACTCTCACTAGAGTATAAGTAGAACGTCTGCTTAATATCTGCTAACTCTTTATTGTGATGGTCCTCCAACAGACATTACATTGACTATAAGTAACTTTGCAACTACATGTCAACTTCTAACATTCTAACCCTAACCCTAACCCTACCAGTCTACTAATACACTACTAATACTCTATTGAGAGTTAGTAGACATGCAGGTGCAACGTAGCTTATAGTCAACCGAATGTTCAAAAGGGACCATCAAAATAAAGTGTAACCAAAAAATTCACCCCCCCCCCCGCACAGTTGTCATGTAGGGCAAAATTAGCCGTATAGACCAAAACCACAATTTGTACCAGGCTGTAAACATGTTTTTATCTGCTGTAAAGTTGGGCATTTTAACATGGGGCTCAATGAGATTCTGCTCCCTTCTGAAGCCTGTCTCTAGTGGCCAGTCGATGAATTGCAGTTTAAGTCACTTCTGTATTGGCTTCAAGAGAAACTGCCGGAGGATGCCACTTGATATATATATACACTGTGGCGAGGTTGTCAGCGAGAGATGTGGGAGGAGTGAGTGCTCTCACGAGGGAGCCCGGAGGCATATAAGGACGAGCGACAACAGTGTAGGACGAGAGAGGACCAGGCCTGGACTTTACGTTGTGTTTTGTTTACATTTTGTTATGTGTGTGTGCGTGGCAGTCGTCCGTGAGGGGCTGCCGCTTTTACTTTTGTTTTGTTTATTTATTTGATTAAAGTCTTTGAATGTTCGCCGGTTCCCGCCTCCTTCCCTGAACAAAGAACTGTATTACATACACATATATATTTAACAAATCCACAAGATTGCATTTTACTGTCGGATGCTGGTTTTGTAGCCTATAAATAGCAATTCAATAGAGTAAGCAAACCTCATTTAATTGTCAGAGTGACACTCAAAGCACTTTGCATACATTTAGTAGGTCTGGTTAAATGGCCTGTGTAAACAAGCTCTGGCTATCATTATTACTGACTCCTGCAAAGATCAGAGGCCTTTACAAAGGATGAAGTCATTCTATTCATGATCTAGTTGGTGCAGCATCAGAGATGCACATCTGAATGTTGTACTACACAAGAGAGCACATGTCTGTGGGGTAAAATCTTAATGGAAAGGAAAGGCTGTATGCTTTTAATATTGGATCAAAATACCAATTTTACACTGAGATCAAGTTAAACTTAAAGGACCTTTAATCTTGACATCACGCAGGTGTCTCCACAATAATCCTCAACAATAATCATATAATTATTTTATTTTTCATTTGTTAAAATATATTGTTTAATTTATTTATTAGTTAGTTATTTATAAAATATATGGTACATGTGGTTCTTCTTGAATGTTTTTAACCATAATCGTCCACTGTGTAATTTTGCTTTACTCTGGGCAGATCTATTTGCATTAGTTCTGCACACAATTCTCTGAGATTAGTAAGAAACTCAGAGAGGCACTAAGTAGGTCAAGGATTGCATTTGCTGTACTGCCTGTTTCAAGACTCAAGACTGCTTCACCCAACCATCAGGGGTCACTGTAGATCCATAGATATGCAGGTGCAATCCACACTATTGTTCAACAAACATTATAAATACTGCCGTAAAACCAGCAGCTGTTCAATATAACCTTCTTGACAGGATTAAAACTCCACACAAATAAGCAATCTACATTTTATTGTGGCTGATCGGCCATGTGTATCTTTTCAGGTGTTTGAGGCAGTGGAGAATGAGGGAAAGTGGTCAGAAAGAGCATCTCGTGTGTATGTAGCAACCTTTTGTTTCCGCTCTGCTGTAGTAAATTTCTCAAGAATTGGAAAGTGATAGCCTGCAATAGTGAGCACATGCTGTGTAAGGAATTGCTAAAACACTTGCCTGTAGGGCTGCTCCTCAAGCAAGAGAACAACAGACAACAGGATTTTTAGGATTAGTTTCCTTTTTTGCAGTAAACAGAAAAACTATTGCTGAAAAGTACAGGGTTCTTAATAATGTAACAATTTACATATGTCAAATGTCTAGAGCGTGCTACTGTAGCACGAGAGCACATCCATGTAATGCGCAAGTGCTAATCTCTCCGCTAGCACGCAGACTTCTTTCGCTCTCGTAAAAACCTAGACGCACACTCTCTTATGAACTGCCTCTACTCTCCCTCAGATATTGTGTGTACGCACTCAAACTGTGTCCTGTGCACTTGTGAATCTCTCTGTGCTCGGTCACTAGAAAGCTCCTGGATTGAACTTTGTCAAAAGTTATCAACCAATCAGAATAGACTTGCACGGCTACCTGATGAAAATGCTACATCAAATCTTATTGGCTGAGAGTGAACTGCACCTGGAATTCTTTTGTTAATCAAAGATGGATCTTTAATTTAATAATATTTAACAATATTATTCAAATGTATCTTAGAAATGGCTCGGAATGAGGTAAATAAGCTAGTCTGCTGCATCACATTGCACTGGCATTACAGATCAAACTCCTCTGAACGATTTATATAAAAACAACATATTATATGGATTTTAAGACACACAGCATATAAATGTTATGTCATTTGTCAAATACCTAAACCAGTTGATTAATCAAGAGTTTGCGCATATAACATAAACAAACATCAGTTTTTTCACGGATAAACGTTATACAGATTCCGAATAAGGTGATGGTGGGTAAATTACACATTCATACATTTATTTTGGGATATTGTTGTCGCTCTACCGGTGCAATCAGTGGCTGTTCATTTGAAGCATTCAAACTAAGATGAAAAGTTTTTTTGTGTCCATATTTGACCACAAAGCATATAAGCCTAAAGGGGGCAAAGACCCCAGGTTGGTAATCTCTATGATTTATCAGGTGGCAATAGTGAAGCTTAAAATGCGAGGAAAATTAACTATAAGAAGAGCAGTACTAGTGATGATATCAGTGATTCCAGAAAGGAGGCGCTCTGATGAAATCCCGAATGGCTGTTTATTGCAGGGGGCGTAACTTGGCATGTTGTTTACTAGTATTTACTTGTAGTTAGTAATGGGAAAAACGTTCCAACGGAACTGACCGACGAATTGGGATCTGATCTCAGAGACCAATCTACTTCGAGTTAAAAACGAGCCAATGGAGATTGGCATGCGATCCACGCATTCCACGCTCCGCCCCGCGGTGCGGGTATAAATAAGGAAGTGGAATGCTTGATCATTGCTTTTCTACTTTGGAGCCGAACAGTGAATGTTTCCTGTTTCTACGAAGAGTGTGACTACGAGTCTCGTGAGAGGAACGACTGCTGCTTCCAGTGTGGGTGTGACAGCGTGTCGAGAGATCGAGAGTTGGTTCGCTGGGCGTTTCCATTTTGAGTGCACACACAGGCTTGCACCTTTGTATTGTGAGCACATAAAAAGAGCAGTTTCCTTTCTAAAAGAGCAACATGGTTTTACCCTGCGTCTGTTTCAAGGTGTCATTCAAACCGTGTGTTTCTGGATGCGGTTGATTTCTGTCCCCGTTGACGGCCACATTCGTTGTCTCACGTGTTTGGGTGTTCAGCACACTGAGGCAGTGTTCGTGAATGACTCATGTTCCCACTGCGGGAACATGACCATCGCAGTTTTACGGGGTGGAGTGCCATTGCGTATCCCCCAATCTAGTGGCCCTCCCACTGCAAAGCAGAGGGCTGCTTCTTTGGCTGATAACTTTGGTGGCGACCTAAGGGTTACTGTGAGGGCATCCCCGACTGGTCAAACGGCTCCTCGCGACAGCCCCTCCTTGGCCGATTCCCCTGAGGAGGGACCTTCTTTCTCAGGGACGGGGCACTCTATGGCACCAGCATCCAGACCTCTGGAAACTCCATGTCTGGTCCCTGGATGGGACGCGGAGGTTCTAGGTTTGCTACCACAGGCAGTGGTAGACACAATCTCTTCTGCTAGAGCGCCCTCTACAATGCGCCTCTACGCTTTGAAGTGGAACCTGTTCGTTGAATGGTGCTCTTCCCACCGAGAAGACCCCCGAAGGTGTTCAGTTAGTGTCGTGCTTTCTTTCCTGCAAGATGGGCTGGAGCGAAGGCTGTCTCCCTCCACCCTCAAAGTGTACGTCGCAGCAATAGTGGCGTATCACGACTCCCTTCCGGGACCAGGTAGTGAACCTGCAAGCGCTGCCTTCGGAGGAGGCAGACCCAGCCCTGGCTTTGTTATGTCCCGTCCGCGCTCTTCGCGCTTACATTGACCGGACTCAAAGCTTTCGGACCTCAGAGCAAATCTTCGTCTGTTACGAAGGCCAGCAGAAGGGAAAGGCTGTCTCCAAGCAGAGGTTAGCCTGGATAGTGGATGCTATCGTCTTGGCTTACCAGTCCCAAGACGTACCTTGCCCGTTTGGGTTGTGAGCACACTCAACAAGGAGTGTTGCTTCCTCCTGGGCGCTGACTCAGGGTGCCTCGCTGACAGATATTTGTAGAGCTGCGGGCTGGGCGACACCTAACACGTTCGTTAGATTCTATAGCCTCCGAGTAGAGCCAGTATCTTCCCGCATCCTCGCCCCCAGGGGCCAGTAGCGCTAAGTGCCTGTTCTAAGTATCGGCTTGCAATGCCACTCCCGCCCTCTGGGCCGAATACGTGCGTCTATTGTCTCCAGTTGTGTTCCCCGGAAACGGCTAACCCTGTCGTGCCAGACGTTGCAGCTGTCTGACGCCAGGCCTGCACCCGTATGCTTGTGAAATGTGCATGTAGGCTGGGTTCCATATGTAACGGTTCCCTCACGGCAACCCCATATGTGTATTCTTCCACAGTACCAGCTACCCTACTTTGCTAGCCCCGTGTCTTTCCCTTGACAGAGCTCGCTCTGTCGTCTCTGGCCGTGTTCTTTCCCCCCTGGAACCAGGCTGGAACCACCCCAGAGACTGCGATATGTTGCACTACCCTGCCAGGTTAGTCCTTATGTGTGTATTCCGCCACCAATCCTTCTACTGAAGGACGTGGCTCCGCAGCGTACCATCTCCCGAGACGGGGACGCTTTCCCAGCATTATCCAATAGTCACACTGAGTGGGTCTTGCAGAAACAGCAAGAACTGACCTCCGTGCTTGGAGCCCTGACTTCCATACCATCTAAAACGGTCCAGTGTGCTCAAGCAGGATGCTGGAAGGGCCAGCCTCCTTGCGTTTTGGTAGGGATCCCAATTCGTCGGTCAGTTCTGACGTACGTCGAACGTGACCGACTGAAAGGGAACGTTTTGGTTACGCATGTAACCCTCGTTCCCTGAAGGAGGCAACGGAGGCGTCCCGTCGCCAGGTGCTGTGCTTCCACTAGGGGCCCGAGTCACTAGTTCGGCTCCTCAGCAGAAAAAAGCAATGATCAAGCATTCCACTTCCTTATTTATACCCGCTTAGCGGGGCGGAGCATGGAATGCGTGGATCGCATGCCAAACTCCATTGGCTCGTTTTTAACACACTCGAAGTAGATTGGTCTCTGAGATCAGATCCCAATTCGTCGGTCAGTTCCGATGTACGTCTCCGTTCCCTCCTTCAGAGAACGAGGGTTACATACGTAACCGAGACGTTTTCAAAGCTTCGAATCAATTGAACCAATTGCTTCAAAAAATGTTTCACTGTTTCGAAGTAATTTTACAGATTGCCCATTAGTGGTGAACCATTTAAACGACTTGTTTACTGAAATCAAGTGACTTTGGCAGTTTCATACACACTCCGAACAACTAAAGATTCATTAGGTTTCGAAGGTTCATGAAGCAGAGTTTCGAAAGCAGCCAGTACTGCGGGACGCAGTCGGGCATACTTGATAATAGGGGAGGGCGGGACACAACCTAACGTGGGGTTAGTTGTAACATGCATGGTTTAAAACTTTGTGTATTTACTAGTAGCCATGTCAACATTATTCAGAGAAAAAATTGCGCCAACATTTTAAAATCTTTGGAAGATATCACTGAACATTTATTTAACCATAGTAAAAGTAAATTTCTTACTTAAATTTATTTGTCATTGTTTTTTGGGTTTATGTAAAATAAGACAAATCTGATGTTATTTTAATCTTATATCTGTTATTTAACAGTTGAGATTTTAGTTTGTCTTGGATATTTTTTAAATTATATCAGATAACATTTTAAGCTGTCATTTGGTCATGTTACATCATGCCCCTCACATGTTACAATGTACCCCACCTATGGGGCATGTTGTCACATTTCACTTCCATTCTTTCAGGGTAAATCAAGAAGAAGAAAAAATACACTGTATTACAGTTTTTCTCCATTGATTTGGCTCATTTCTTGAAACAGAAATTACATTCTCAAAACAACATGGACAAATCTCCAAACCACTTGGCAATTGTTCACAACAGAATAGCATTTCTCAATCATTTCATCAAATTGCAAATGTCTAAGCACATGTCTCAATGTCTCAGTACATCTTTGCAAATGATTAAGTACAGTTAGCCTACATTTAGCACAATTTCCAAGTGAATAGATCTTGTTGATCTAAACTGATTGTTAGATTATCAGTCTAATGGTCGTTCTCTCCACAACCTATCAGCGTCATTTCATTGTATAAGACATCACATGCACAATAGTCTGTTCAATTGTCAAAATTAGTCAAGAACATAATACCATGAATACCATATATGAATCCCTTGGAAATTTGATAAATGTATTACAGCAATTGACAGTCAGGTGAAACTAGAACCCCACTAAAAAAGGAGGACTTTCACACATCTCAGATGACCAATCAAACAGTATATGTTTAGTTACCTGACAGGTGCTGTCCATGACTGTGAAAGCTGCCAAACATATATGTAAAGAGCTTGACCATGCAGGACCAGTACAATTTCTGAACAGGGAGGCACCTGGCCAAGTAAATGAACAAGGGCAACTGCCTGCTTGAGGAAGAGGAAGAGTGAGGATGAGAGGGGGAGCCCGTGGAGGTTGAGGGGTAGAGAGGGGAAGGGGGTAGAGAGGGGTAGAGAGGAGAAGGGGGTAGAGAGGAGAAGGGGGTAGAGAGGGATAGAGAGGGGAAGGTGAAGAGAGGGGTAGAGAGGGGAAGAGAGGGGTAGAGAGGGGAAGAGGGGGGAAGGGGTAGAGAGGGTTGACATTGAGAGAGGCTGGACAGAGACTTCAGCCCAACCTCAGCAGATATAAAAAAACAAACCTTTGAAAATGCATGAATGAATCGAATGATTTTACAAATGTGGAGAGAAATACATTTTATCAATATGCAGTACTGGTCTTGTGTGTACTGTTTGGTCAATATATTCATATGCTTTACTCTAACAATATGTCTGAAAAAAATCAAACCCAGATTATTTCATTAGAAAAGTAGAAATTTTTCAAGTGTTTACAGTAAGATTGAGAACAGCAGCGTGTGGATGGCCAGGAGGGTGAGGACGGTAATTTTCATTGTTTTTTGTTTTGTTTGTGTGTTATATTACAGTATATTATGCTGTATACATTTTCTTTTTACTCTGATGTATGGAAGTTACTTTATATGTGTGAATGATAATGGTTACAATTTCCTTGGCAATATGAGTGCAATGTGTGATGTCAAACCTTGGAGGCTACTCTTACACTAAAATCCTATTTCTTTGTTTCAGTTTTATACACAATTGTATTCTGTTAGCTAGACAAAAATAAAGGACTGGGCTAAGACTGAAAGGTGAACATGAGGGATATTTCAATGGTTCGCTGCCATAGTGACAAAACATCTAAACATTTTGACTTGCAGTGCTTACACAATGCCAAAGGGACGAAGCATTTTGGGGGCACTGACTGTTTAAATGAGAAGGAAACAAGTGAGCTATAGTGTTGTGCTGAACTGTAAGACTGTTTTGCCAAATGATCTTACAATTTTGAGAATGTAATTTCTGTTTCAAGAAATGAGCCAAATCAATGGAGAAAAACTGTAATGAAACAAAAACACATAATTGTACTAGACACGTGGGAAATTGATGTGGGTTTACACAAACCGAGACAGTCAAAAAGCGTTAGGTTGTGCCCCGCTCTCCCCTATTGCAATTTCATGTGCATATTAACTATTCAGTTTTGCACGTAATTATTAGTAAAGAACTCAAGACTCAATTTGACCTGTCATATTGTGTCTCATTAAAACCAACTGGCAATGAAAAAGACACTTTAAGCAGACGTCTTTTTTCCTTTGGAGGTGCCGCTAGTTCATGCCCTCATATCTTGGCCCTCTTCTGCAATTCACTTCAGGATACCTTCTGTCTTGACGTGCTGGTGACAGGTGGCATGTTCCAGAGGTTGCCTTGACGTCTGTCCTGCCTTAGGCGGCCTTTAGCTTTGCCTCAGTGACTGAGGACAGCAGAGAGATGGTGATCTGAATGACTGCTGACCTTCTCAAGCACTGTCAGCTGAAACTTCAAGCAGCCACATTTTATCAGAAGAAAGTCCATCAGCTGTCCTGTTAAGATGTCAAAACAAACAAATAAGCAAGAACAAAATCTAACCAAACACAATATGTCTTCAAAAAGCTACGTTGGCCGAGCCTGAGAAATGCAGTAGAAACATTTCTCAGTACTCTATTTTTCCTTATCCCTCATCAATGTATGTGTAATGGCATTTGCCCTACCTAACTGTTGTCTATGTGCAAGCATGTGGGCACAAAATATTTGTTTATTGTATTCGAATAAAATGTTGCATTTTTTATATATGCATTTTTTTTTTTTTTGTATTTGAGGAAAGTGGTTGACATAAAAAAAATTGAATAGTGAAAATACATTTTTCTCGAGGACCAAATCAGCATATTATAATGATAAAATTCAGCTTTGCTATCACGGGAATAAATTACATTTTAAAATATATTCAAATAGAAATCAGTTGAATTGTTATAATATTGTATTTTTTTAAATAATATACAGTTTTTTTTTTGTTGATGATGATGATGATGATTATAACAGACAACTAAGGAAAATCCCAAATTCAGTATCTCATAAAATTAGAATATTACTTAAGACCAATACAAAGAAAGGATTTTTAGAAATCTTGGCCAACTGAAAAGTATGAACATGAAAAGTAAGAGCATGTACAGCACTCAATACTTAGTTGGGCTCCTTTTGCCTGAATTACTGCAGCAATGCGACGTGGCATGGAGTCGATCAGCATTGTTGGGTCTGGCATATCGCATCTTCCTCTTCACAATACACCATAGATTTTCTATGGGGTTAAGGTCAGGCGAGTTTGCTGGCCAATTAAGAACAGGGATATCATGGTCCTTAAACCAGTTACTGGTTGCTTTGGCACTGTGTGCAGTCCTGATGGAAAATGAAATCTGCATCTCCATAAAGTTGGTCAGCATTAGAAAGCATGAAGTGCTCTAAAACTTTCTGGTATATGGCTGCGTTGACCTTGGACCTCGGTAAACACAGCAGACCAACACCAGCAGATGACATGGCACCCCAAACCTTCACTGACTGTGGAAACTTTACACTGGACCTTAAGCAACATGGATTGTGTGCCTCTCCTCTCTTCCTCCAGACTCTGGGACCCTGATTTCCAAAGGAAATGCAAAATTTACTTTCATCAGAGAACATAACTTTGGACCACTTTTTTTTCTTTTTGTCTTTAGCACAGGTGAGACGCTTCTGACGCTGTCTGTTGTTCAAGAGTGGCTTGACACAAGGAATGCGACAGCTGAAACCCATGTCTTGCATACATCTGTGTGTAGTGGTTCTTGAAGCACTGACTCCAGCTCCAGTCCACTCTTTGTGAATCTCCCCCACATTTTTGAATGGGTTTTGTTTCACAATCCTCTCCAGGGTGCGGTTATCCCTATTGCTTGTGCACTTTTTTCTACCACATCTTTTCCTTACAGAGCTCTGTGAACAGCCAGCCTTTTTTGCAATGACCTTTTGTGTCTTGCCCTCTTTGTGCAAGGTGTCAATTGTCGTCTTTTGGACAACTGTCAAGTCAGCAGTCTTCCCCATGATTGTGTAGCCTACAGAACTAGACTGAGAGACCATTTAAAGCCTTCGCAGGTGTTTTGAGTTAATTAGCTGATTAGAGTGTGGCACCAGGTGTCTTCAATATTGAACCTTTTCACAATATTCTAATTTTCTGAGATACTGAATTTGGGATTTTCCAAATTCAAAATCCTTAGTTGTCTGTTATAATCATCAAAATGAAAAGAAATAAACGTTTGAAATATATCAGTCTGTGTGTAATGAATTAATATAATATGCAAGTTTCACTTTTTGAATGGAATTAGTGAAATAAATCAACTTTTTGATGATATTCTAATTATATGACCAGCACCTGTAAATGCACCCTGGGTGAGCAGAAGAGACTTTGTACCAACTCCAAAACATTTTTATTTAGCTTATTCCATGTCGGCTATAAATAGAGAGAAAAAACAACAACAAAAAAACACAGACATTACAGACATTAAAGCAAAAATGTTTCAGTCATCCCCATCTCCCATATTTCAGCATAAAAACAGTTCAGCACAATTGGGTTTCGCCCCTGTAGGATGACCCTAATCAGCCATCAGAACTTGGCACTGGCAGCCACCCAAATTTAGCGCTGTCAGCCACCTAAACCTAATCCTGTCAACCATCCAAACTTAGTCTTCTTACAAGTAGCTTTCTTAACAATATATGACATGCCGGAAACCTCTGAGCCGCTGTGACTCTCGGAGTACTGGGTGAATGAATCATCAGCCAGTTTGGTCTATTGTAGAAAGTACTGGAGCACCACTATGTCCATTTATAGCATCCACTCACTGCAATCCTCTTAAGAGAGACCATTTTAAATGTGCAATTGTTCAGTTGTCCCTTTTGAGACATTATTTTTTACAGTTTTACCATGTTTTAAGATGCCAAACTTTTTAGTTTACCATCTAAAACATTTAAGATGCTAAAATATTCAAAGTGGTCTTTGTTTTTTTTCTTTTCAAAGAAAAAGAAAAAAAGATAAATGTTACAGAGAACATCGCCTGCCAAAGGGATTTGGTAATCCAGATGTCTCATTGTGACACCTTTACAGGGTTGCGGTGGACTGAAAGCGTGAGGGAAATGGAGAGTCTTTTGTCTCTTGATGATTTTTAATTATCAGCCTTTCATTTATTTGGCCGGCATCCGTTTAATGCTTTGAGGAATTGTGTGCCCTCAATCAACCTCCCCTTCCGCAGGGACCTATGTTAAGCATCCTCAGTCACATGTAATTGACTTTTCATGTTTGAGAGGCAATAAAGTTTATGACTATTAAACAAAACATCAAGTGAGCTGTCTTTTACCAACTATTAACGAGGGAAGCCACACTGTAAAATGATAATTAATTGCTTACTCTGGGACGCCTAATTACCAATTGTTAGTGGTATTAGCTTATTAGCAGCACAGTTTGACAGCTTTGAATGCATGTCATTCGCAATGGAGAACTGTATTGAAATAGCTGACATAATTAAGTTTAATTTAGCTGTCAGACTCCTCTCTTCACTACTAATGATGTGTTTGATGCCTGACGTGACATTAAGAAAACCGTGTATCCAGTTTATTTATAGAACAGGTGCTGATGCCAATTGGGCAGTTCCCCACATTCATCAACGCACACATCAGTTATGGCAAACGGAAGCTTATACAATGCTTAATGTTTATATGTGTATAAAGGCTTAATTCAATCTGTTCATCGAATAAAGCGATTGTGTCTCTTCAGAATATTTGCACCAAACCGCTCAATTCATATGGATTAGTTTTATGTTTTCTTTATGAACTTCTTGAAGCGTCAAAGTGGTAGTTGCGTAGCTGTCAATGGAGGGACCGAAATCTCTCCGATATCATAAAAAATATCTTCATTTGTGTTCCGAAGAAGAATTTTTAGAATAAGAATAGAATACATTTTTACGGGTTTGGAAGGACACACTTTCCGAAAAAAATGGTACAAAATCTGTCATTGAGATGATACCCTTTAAAAAGGTTCTAATATGTACCATTTAGGTACTAATATGTATACTTTTGGTACCAATATGTACCTTTAAGGGACTAATATGCACTCTTTAGGTACAAAGGTGTACATCTTAAAAGGGTTCCATACCAGTGACAGCTTACTTTCTGGGCGAACTAACCCTTTAACCTACCCGTTTTGGATGTTCCTATTGGCCTAGGAGCTGGATGCTCTGGGTTTTCATAGCAGAAGTTTTGAAGATGGATTCAAATACCATAATCTTTTTTTCTGAACCATTATCCTTGTAATCCACAAGGTTACATCTAACTGCTTTGGAAGTCTAACTACAAGTTGGCCATAACTTCTGGTGGCAGAAGACTAGGTGTGATTGAGGACACAGGCTTCAGCAGAGAGTCATGTAAAGGGGGTATGATATGGTAATTAGGTGGGAGATGTAAACAGTATGAAACCGGATTGATATGTTTTATTACTTTGAAGGGTCCTACATTCCTTGGACTGAGTTTACGGCTTGCGACTTTCAGAGCACGCTTTCTAGTAAAGAGCCAGACCATCTGTCAAGGCTGGAAAGTGGGAGCTGGTCTGCATCTGCCATCTGCTTGGATCTTCTGGTGGCAAACAGCACATTGTAACCTGACATGATTTGCCTCTCAATTCCTCTCACTACAGCATATCCTGTCATCCACTCCTGGAACTTCAGAAGATTTCCCAGATCATGGAAAGTAAGCGTCCAGGACACAGTAAGGGTGCCAAGACTGTTGACGAGTTTGTGAGGTAAGCAGTTCTGCACGCATTTGGCCCAGAGAAGAAACTTACTGCATGCTCTGACTGTAACACAACTGTAGGAATCTCCATATTCAGGCCATATTCATAATCCTTCCTCATAGTCAGACAGCTTATTCAGAGCAGCTATATTATCTGTATGGCAACTCCATTATGTGACAAAATGGTGCATCACCCACTGAATAGTATTATGGAAAATTGTTTCAGTTACTGAATAATTTTTTTAAAAAATTCTCACAAATCAGATTTTTTTTCTCACAATTGCGAGTTTAAATCTGAATTGCGAATGAGAAAATCTTGAATTATGAAATATAAACTTGTAATTATGAGAACTAAAGTCCCAAAAACTCTCAATTCTGACCTAGTGTGCCACACGAGTCCTGAAAATTGAATTGGATCGCTTTCAAACTGTTTTATTTCATAAAAAGTTGTTGATTAGGCGGGAGTGTGGGTGGGACCTTGATATCGCGGCTCAACTTCGAGACCCAAGATGTCAGCTCCATATTTGAACATTTGCGGCTTTAGTTACGTCAATGGAAGAAAGTGAAGGTGCGTCGTCCATCCTTTTTTACGGTCTATGATTCTGACCTTCTGACCTTTTCCAAAAGTTGAATTCTTGCAATCCAGATATTTTTCTCAGAACTGCGAGATATAAACTCACAATTGTGAAAAAATTTCAGAATTGTCTGCTGACTTTTGCAAATTTATATCTCACAATTCTGAGAGAAATAAAGTCAGAATTGTGAAATAAAAATTGAAATTACTTTTGTATTTTTTTGTTCTGTAATGGAAACAAGCTTCCAGCAGAGAATATTCACTGGTAGTTTAAATCGAAAAGTGTGGTGTAGTCTATTAGACTACATTAGTTACTCTGTTACTTTTTATTACTTTGCACAAGTTTGCACCAACAGAACAGTACAATTATAATAATAGTCTAAAACAGAATCTATTCCTGAAGAAATTAGTAGTTCTCTTACACCTGGATGCCATTTACAAAGCTGTTTATTGGCACTCACAAAAGCAGTTGAGTTTAGCAGATGACATTTATCCTTCATGTTGATGTTACATCCTTTGTATGATGCTGTACCATTAAAAATGAGCCTGTATCCAGAATTGGCTAATTCATGAACAGCATATGTAAAGGTTTACACAATGAAGCCTATAATACCTAGTAAAATCTATACCATTAAAAGTCTTATTCATCTCAAAAGCAGTTGTTCGGCTGGTGCATGACAATCCGGATTTATGGCATTTGAATTCTACCACCTTTACAGCTTTAGAGACCTAATGTGTGAAGAAAACAAAGAAAAATCTAGGTAAATATCACTGGACTGTGGAAACCACACTGGTAGGAATTAGTTTCAGAAGAAAAAAAAATACAGTACTGTTTTTGTGATGTATATTGCCAGCTGCCAACTGGACATTATTAATAGACAAAATAATAATATTAATAATAAAAAACTAGAGAGAGAAATGGGAGCTTAAAGGGAGTTTATTTTCTAAAAGTCCACAGGGCTTAATTAATTCTCCAGTTCTCCAAGCTTTTGTTTTTACTGAGTTTTTTTCTTACCAAACTGCCATTACAGAATGATGATTCACATTATGGTGACAAATTTAGACGCATCACAGTTCTGTGGCGTAAATTAGATCAAATTAATCGGCCATGAAAACATTTTGGAATAACACAAATACAACCAAGAAAATGTCAGCCCAATTTCACTAGTATACATTTACAGCATACAAATATGCATAGAGCACGCAGATACGGTAATAGATGTTAACAGAGTGTCAGGCAGGTGTTAAACAGGCCAGTTTTACATGTACTAAAGCTCTACTAATGTGACTTGTTACATTTGTAGATTTGATGTACTTCAGGGCATTTTCTGGGTGGTGTGGTGGAGCGATTGCCCTTCTGTTCGCTTCTCTCTTCCCTCTGCTCTTCCTCGCAAGACATTCCCTGAATGCTAATCCAATGCTTCTCTCTCTCATCTGTGAACTGTGAGATAAAAATCATTCATAATTCAATATCTTTCCACCTCTCATTTCCTCATACCGTCTGACAGAGAGAGACAGAGCACCAAAGCCCTCCCCAGCCCTCCAGTAGTGCATCTTCAACTTCACGTCCCCTCAGGAAGGGGCAGGAGTAGGGGACCATCTCTATTCCAGGTTGTACCTGCTGAATCATTCATGAAAAGTAAGGGAACATACGCTGTCTGTCTTTCCGAAAGAACTGTCTCAATGTTTTTTAAAGAAAAACAGATTTGAGCCATCTTGGTTTCAAGTGCAGGCTGAAAGTGTGTTAGAGAAACCAGTCTGGCTGGGAGATGTGGAGAACACCTTGGGCAGTAAAGATGCTTCTCTCAAACCCCCTCCTCAACTCGCTCGAGTCTGTCGTTCTTTAGCTGTGAATATCCCAGCTTGTACAGTGTTTCTGTACAGATAAGCCCAGCCTGTGAGCTGTGTTTTTTTGTTTTGTGTGATTACTGTAATATTCTACTAGGAAATGGGTGATTCGCTACAAAGAAATTAAGTGAATTTTATCCGTACACCACCAAAATCACTATGATGCTGCCTTAACCATGAAAGACCCAAATATAGAATTCCACCATTTACATGTTGTTGGAGGCCTCTAATGCAAAAATAAATGGGTTTTTAAATTGTTGACATTTTAGACACTTTAGAGGAATGTTGTAATTTTACAAAGTGGGCCTTACAGGGTTAAATGTGATTTTGGCGTATTCTTTGAAGCCTTAGTATTCCTCTGACCTATTTTTTCTTTTTGAGAATTGTGTACATGGTTATTACATTTAATATGATCTATTTAAAATCATAACTGTGAATATATGATTCACAGCGATTAAAATTTGTTAAACAATTCATATAATACTGTAACAAAAAAATCTGTAAAGGCCTGTTCTGTCTGTCTGTATTCTGTGGGATTCAAACGAGTGATTACACCCTCAGACAGATGCAAACAAGAGAACAGATGACAACTCAAAATAATAGAGGCTTGTTGGGATTCTCCAAGACACGGTTACAACAGCACTGAGCTGTTTTGGTTAAACATTAGGTACACTGTAAAAAAAAGTCTGTACAAATAGGGCACAATACTGTATAAATATGCGGTTTGGATTTTTTGCAAGTGTTTTACTTGTATTTTGAATTACACATTACATTAGTTTATGTTTTAAGAGTTAGCGGACATTTCCGTAAAAAAATACTGGATAATGTCCTGGCAGAAAATTAAAATTTTCCATTTTTATTTTTTACTATGTAACACTTTGGCTGTGTTCGAATTGCCCCCTATACCCTTAAATAGGGCACTATTTGAAGGGACTGCCATTTGTAGTGGTGTCCGAAACAATAGTGGACATTATCAAATGCACTCATTCTATCCCATAATGCACCGCAATAACGAGTGCACAACCATTGTATGCTCAACGGCTAGAGAATACCCATAATGCACTGTGAGAGTCGTGCGCTAAATGAATGCATCTGACCTGAAGATGATGCCCTCAGCAGAATCATCCATCCATCCATTTTCCAAACCACAGTTCCAGAGTAAATCATAAATTAAATAAATGCGTTTTAAATTGATCATTAAATTGTTTAATTAAGTTTTATACATGTTAATTTCCATGAGAGTTCAATATAAATCTTTTCATTACTACTAGAGCGGCTAGTTTGCCAAGTTTCAAATGATTATTAAACAGCAACCAAAAACAAAAAAGTGGCAGCCCTTCTTACTCACTCAGTGTCCGAATTCACTCACTCGTTTTCATTCGCTCCTTCAAGTGACTATATTAGTCAACTAATGTAGGGAATAGTGAATGAGGGCATAGGGGGCGATTTCGACAGCCTTTATTTCAATTGTACACTTTAGATATTCTGCTAACTCCAAGTAACTTTGCAACTACATGTCAACTAACTGTTATTAAAGTATTAGTAGATTGTCTGCTTAATATCTGAGAACCCTAACACCTAACCCTTACCTAGCAGTCTACTAATAGTCTAATGATAGTTAGTTGACATGTAGTTGACAAGATACTTATAGTTAGTAGAATGTCTAAAGAGGACCATCGAAGTAAAGTGTGACCAAACATTACAGTACAATTGAAAAGAACTGTTTTTTATTTGTTATATATAAAATATTTAGCCTATACAAAAATATATCTGGAGTATATTTGAGTTTGTAGGTGTATGTTATTACTGATTACTGTTTTAGAAGATGTGATGTACAGATGATTAGAGGTAATTTAGATATTATTACAAATATGCTATCTACTAAATAGTAGTGCTATCTACTAAACTTTTTAATAGTATTATATAAAAATAAAATAAAAATCATATGTTGCCTTCACTAGGGTTAAAATGGGCTTTGCTCCATTTCCCCTGACTCCAGTGGTGGTATTCTTGCCTGTAGACACTGGCAATCCAGAGAAGGACTTCCATTCAAGTGTATAACCTTGATAGATACAGTGCCTGTTATCAATATTGGCCTTTAGTGGGATTGATGCTCTGTCGCTAACAGAGAGGAGTGTGTACCGATGAGGAAAATCAGCTCCAATAAGAGCAGATTTAAATGGCTGCCGTGGCCTGCGATGGGCTCAGCAGATGACTCTTCAGTACGGCAAATCAGCCGGCGACCTTGGCTATGATTGTTCATCACTCTTTCGCTCCACGCCCACATCATTCTCTGGAAACGTCCCTATCCCTGAATAGACCACAGAGCTCAGTGTGGTGTTTATTTCTGTACATGTAGACCTATGTTCTTGCTTGTGTTCTTGGGTTTTGATTTTGATATGGATATGCGAGAGATTCGTCTTATTTATTTTGGAACAAAATGATCCTGCCAAAATGAACTGGCAAAGACATTTTATAAACAAAATTGTACCAGATTTAATTAGTGCAATCTTGAGATAAGTATTCAGTTTTTTTTCTGTTAGTAACATTTGACTAATTTTTGTTTTGACAATTTGCATTGTACAATTGTTACTCTTAAGCCAGTCACAAATGGTTCATCATGCAGGTCACACATTCATTAAAAGCTCTGTGATGTGCAAAGGAATAGTTAGCATTTAAGATGTCTATTGCAATCTTTGGATACAAGGGTAATTTTGGCATAACTTCAAAATTATATTGGCTTACAACTAAATGATCCAAAAAGCTCATAGTGCTTGGATGCCAATACAAATGACTGGAAGACCATATATGGATCAATTAGTTTTATCTTTTAAGTGGATAGATCACTTGAAGCACCTTGAAGAATCTTGGCTAATATACTTTCTTGTCTGCAATGTAAGACTTGTTCATGCTGAAAAAATACAGTACAGGATCTTTAAATTGCATTTCTTGAATGCTTAGTTATGCAGGTATTTTGTGCCAGCCATGGCATGGCAACAAAGTGCTTTTAAAGCTAGTCTAACCACATCAAACTGTGATCAAATCCCAGCTTTTAAGGTCGGCAGGCTTAGAAACGTGCCCAGTACTCTAATGAACCCCTGGCACAAGAGCTGTCCGCCTCGCTGCTGTGCCAGTTTGTGCCGTACAGCTGCAACAGTGAGCTGGCTCCTCTTAATTACAACACTTTGAATTCAGTACTCAGCTAAATAACAAAAAGAGCCTTTTGGGAGGAGTGCTGACTCTCTCTCTCTCTTTTTTTTTTTTACATGGAAGAAGGAGGAGGTAGAGTGGTAGAAGAGGTTGTTTGAGATGTTTGGCAGGTAGTCTTTTTTGACAAACATTTATTAAAGGTTATACAGTGAGGTATATGTCATCAATCTCCAACAATGCAGTCTTAAGCCTTGTTAATACTTTCGCCTGCCTCCGCAGCGCAAGCCTCCGCTGACTTTGCGCTTCTTCCCAAACGGACGAGGCGTTTATACTTGATGCCGTTGTACTATTCTTTGAAATGACAGTGACTCGAAGTAATTGTTCTATTAGCCATCAGGAAACAGCGGTGAGAAGAAGTAATGTAGCCTACACAGGTGACGATATTTATTTTAGTACACTTCACCAAAAATCACACTACAAAAGAATCATGTAAAGCCCCGTAAACCTTGAGATTATTACTTGTGACATTAGAACATATAAAATGTATGTACACATGTATACAACTAAATTAACGATTTTTTATTAAACATGGATCTTTATTTTATTGTAGGCTCATTTTGTAAATATCAGCAACTAATTTGTACGTGCAAACTGGGTGCCGGTGTGATGAGACGTCATGCTCGGCTAGATTCGCCTCGAACTCGTGCATAATCTGATGCAGAGCCACGCGGAAAGTTACAAAAAATGCGCTGCACACCGCCACACAAAATGGGGTCTATATATATATATATATATATATATATATATATATATATATATATATATATATATAATTAATAATTTGTTACATTTATATAGCGCTCAAAGCGCTTTACATAGAAGGGGGAAATCTCCTCATCTACCACTAATGTGCAGCATCCACCTGGATGATGCAACGGCAGCCATATTGTGCCAGAACGCCCACCATACACCAGCTGATTGGTGGAGAGGAGACAGAATGATAGGAGAGGAGACAGTGTGTGTGTATATATATATATATATATATATATATATATATATATATATATATATATATATATATATATATATATACACACTGATCAGGCATAACATTATGACCACTGACAGGTGAACTGAATAACACTGAGTAACAGCCTGTGTGGTCCGATCAAACATACGAGCTACTGTAGCTCAAATTGCTCAAGAAGTTAATGCTGGGCTGCATAGCCGCAGATCAGTCAGGGTGCCCATGCTGACCCCTGTTCACCGCCGAAAGTGCCAACAGTGGGCATGTGAGCATCAGAACTGAATCACGGAGCAATGGAAGAAAGTGGCCTGGTCTAATGAATCACATTTTCTTTAACATCACGTTGGTGGCCTGGTGATTGTGCGTCACTTACCTGGGGAACACAAGGCAAGCCGGCGGAGGCAGTGTAATGCTTTGGGCAATGTTCTGCTGGGAAACATTGGGTCCTCCCATGTCGATGTTACTTTGACACTTTGATCACCCACCTAAGCATTGTTGCAGACCATGTACACCCTTTCATGGAAATTGTATTCTCTGCTGGCTGTGGCCTCTTTCAACAGTATAATGCATCCTGCCACAAGGAAAAAATGGTTCAGGAATGGTTTGAGGAACACAATAACAAGTTTGAGGCGTTGAATTGGCCTCCAAAAAGGGGGACCAACAAAATATTAGGATTTGTGTGTATATACATATATATATATATATATATATATATATATATATATATATATATATATATATATATATATATATATATATACACAACAATACGTTTTAGACGTATCAGCACACAGTATCTAGAAAATTCTTTTCACATTTTGATTTAAAGACCATATATCCAATTTTACTGTCAAAGAAAATCATATTCAGAAATGAATTCCCCGCTGTGGAAAATAACGTGACATTTTTTTATATGAATTGATGGAAGGCAGATCTGCAAATGCACTCACAGGAGACAAGCACCTGGTTACTAGGGAGAAAATTGCCCGCTCACATTGATTGCTAGGGCAGTTGACTGACAATATCTAAACAATTTCCATCATTAATATGGTCGGCCTATGCAAATGGAATACAAAGAGCTATTTTGTAGCCGCTTTGTGTATTATGCCATTCTGGTCATGACAAGGGGGTAACTCAGTTTGCTGCAATCTTGATATAATTTGCACGACTCTGTTCCTACATGTCACAATTTGATTCCAAATCTCTAAAGTAAATCTGTAAAGGCACTGTTCGCCCATAAACAACACATTCTGTCATCATTTACTCGGTCTCATGTTGTTCTAAATCTGTATGATTTTTTCTTCTGAAGATAACAAAAGAAGATTTTTTTGTCATACGATGTTATTTCATTGAAAGTCAGTGGGGTTCAAAACAACATTGGAAAGTCATCAGATTTGGAACGACATGAGTGACCGAATGACTGCCTCCCAATTAGACAAATATAAAAAGAAAGAAATACCACTGACAGGAGAATAGAACTTAATAGAAACCAGTGCCATCAAACACATGCTATTTCAGAGAATAACATTGAGCTGAGGGGGCAGAGAGTGTGACACGTCCAAGAGGACAATCTTGCAGAATATGAATGAAGGAAATCTGTGTGTTTCACTGACAGCATGTCACTACCTGACACGGTGAAGGGAGCAAATCTATATTATTAATGCATGCAGCTGTAAACAGGTCCACCTTTAACCCCATCACTATGTCTGAGTGATGGCTAAAACTTATATTGATGGGCACATTCCTAAATTACATACCCTACTGACTCACTGACTTAATTAATCATGACTGAAACTCAGCAGTCTGGTGCTTTCTTCAAAAACAGCTGAATCTGGTTTAAGAAGAGATGAGAAGAAAAAAGGGGGAAGAGATAGGAGGATAAATGTATAAATTCTGTCATTATTTACTCATCTTCATGTTGTTCCAAACCTGTATGACTTTCTTTCTTCGAGGACTGGAACTTTTAAGTTTCAATACACCTTAAAAGTATCCTAAATGATAATAAATGTGATCCATATGACTTTCAAAGACATTTGACAGCTTTATGTGATTAACGGATAGTCATTATTCAATGATTATCTTGGGCAGTTGGCCATTGTGACTGTATGAGTGATATGTGAAGGAATCATTAAGGCCATTTTTTTAAATCAGATCAACTGATTCTTGAAACTGACAATTGATTAAAACGATCTGACTGATTCATTCAGAAAAATACTTCACTCAATGACATTAAGGAGATGTCAAGACAAATGTTGGGTCTGTTTCTCACACAAAGAGCTTCAGAAAACTCACACACATTATGTGGAGCATTTGTGGTGTTTTATCATTTTGTTGTGCTTTGTTTTGTCTTGTTGAAGCTTGGCAGTCTTTGTTCTCATTCACAGCCAGAATATTATTCGATACCACTTTTTTTCCCTACAGTTAGACATAAGTGGGTCTTATGGGTTCGAAACAAAATGATGGTGAGTAAATGATGACAGAATTTTTACATTTGGAAAAGTGCAGTTAAGATCCAAGCCCCATTACACCACAATTTAGGGCAGAAATGTACACTCCAGCATGAATATGACATAAAAACAAAAAGGGAGCTTTCCAAGGGTTTTATTGCACTTGTTCCTTTCAAATAATGATAGTGATAATTTTTTTGTGTGTGAAAAAAGTGATAATCTTATATTAAATGGCTGGCCAAAACCTCCCCCTGCAGCTCTTTTGGTCTTAACCCATTCATGGACATAACATGTCAGGCCTTTTTTTATTTATTTATTTTTTACTTCTGGAGCATTTCACCTAGTTTAAAGCCTGTAGTCCATGAGATTGGACATTTGTCATCCAGTCAAATGGCAGTAAAGCTCTACATGTGGTAATAATAATAATAATAATAATAATAATAATAATAATAATAATAATAATAATAATAATAATAATAATAATTAAAAAAGAAACACTACATTGAAGAGACGCATGGCAGCACTCCACTTCAAACACAGAAATAAGCAACTTTTTTTTTAAGTATGTTTGCCAGTATTCCATAGTTTGTATGTACAATAGAATGATTTAACTTATTAATTAAAGTTGAAAATCGATTGTAGAATTGCAAGTTTTAAATCAGTCTGTCCATTAGATTGTACAGTGGGTTCAAAAGCCTGTTAATGAAATGTCCAGTAATGCTGATTGAAATTTCATATATATATATATATAAAAATATCACAGTACTAATACATTTTTTAAACTATTTCATATTTCAGAATGCAGTTCTTGAAGTGCTTGAACATATGGAAATATCTCAGATGTTGACTTTATGTGGAGTGATGAGGAAGATGGAGATGGAAATGCAGATCTCCAACAATTGTTGTCTGGCTATCACCAGACCAAGCTCAATTTAAGATTGAACATTGGCCTGGGGAGTCTGCTCTGTATTTTCTACTGCACAAGAGGCATGACTGACTCTGTAATTGGATAGTCCTTCAATCAATCAGACCACAAGAGGTGTGATCAACGGGCAACGACCCATCGCTTCTCTATCCGTCATCACGTTAAACCCGCCAATAGCACTCAAGGTTGATAAGCCAGTCTGTGATTGGTTTCCGCAAAAGTGTAACAGAAGCAGTAGAAATGAATGTACAGGTTTCCAGACTAAGCTGCAGGGCGAAATCAAATCGCCGGCATATCAGGCTGGGTTTATTCAGTCTTCAACAATTGGTGAGTGTAGAATGTAAATTAGGGATAGTTAGTTAAGACTTTTCATACATTTAGAAGTCCCTAAATTTATTGAATATTGTTTTCTTTCTGTTTATTTCCTATAAAAATAAATTACAATATAAAACTTGTATGAATTTTGTCAGGGACAGTTTTTGCTAATAATTTCAGGGGAGGACAGAGATGAGCCACTACCAATAGTAGGGGAAGAAATTGAGATTGAGGCAGAGGAAAGTCAGGATCAAGAAGACTGTAGAACCAGTACTTGGTGTGGATCCTTTTACAAATATCACAAAAAAGAATAGAAACAACATGGGAAAGTCCCACCACTGAACCCCTTGAGCCACTAACACCATACGGCTAATTCAAGCAGTATGTTCCAAGTCAGATGTTTGAGCTGATGAGCACAATTACCAATATATATGCAGAACTAAATGGAGTCAGGGGGCATAGACATGTCTCAGCTTCTGAGATTGAAGTCCTTGTCGGTCTGGCAATGGGAGTTCTTGGTTTTCCAAATTATGATACAAAAAAAAAGAAGATCCAAATTGGAAGGTTGTTCTGGGAAAAAACACATCTTCTGTGATAAGTGCAAGCTGCTAGATAAGTGCAACTACTGCTTTGATTCACAGAGAAATGATTTCAAAGATACACACAGGAAATGACTGTAACGTGACTGCATTGATTAATTTCAGGGTTTATTTTGTTATGAATAAACAAATGTGCAATCTATAAAGCAAAAACCTTACAATTAAAGTTGAAATGTTATAAAGTTTTTGATCTAAAAAAAAGAAAGATGCACACAGAAAATTACTCTAACTTGACCATATTGATTGATTCTAAACAATGTGCAGTCTGTAAAACAAAAACCTCAAAATTAAAGTTGAAATGTTATATTGTTCAAGTTTTTGACCTTGAGAAGTAGCTTAAAGTATAGACCAACAATTTTTATGTTTATAATTTTATTTCATGTAGGTCAAATTTTGTGACCTGACGTCCATTGAAATGGAAAAAAAAACACTTTATTTTGATAGTCCACTTTAGACATTCTACTAACTATAAGTAACTTTGCAACTACATGTCAACTAACTGTCATTAGAGTATTTGTAGACTGTCTGCTTAATATTTACTAAAACTTTATTTTGTTGGTCCCCCAACAGACATTCTACTGACTATAAGTAACTTGGCAACTACAATTCAACTTATTCTACTAACCCGAACCCTAACACCTAACCCTAACCTACCGGTCTACTGACAGTCAACTAATACTCTAATGACAGTTAGTTGACATGTAGTTGCAAAGTTACTTATAGTTAGTAGAATGTTTAAAGTGGACTATCGAAATAAAGTGTAACCAAAAATTGCAATTAAAGAGTGTTGAAATTTGTATTATTTCTATTTGGTCTCATTTATAGAAGCCTCGTGAGCTGGGAAAATGTACCATTAGAAACATAATTCAGGTTTGAAGAGGTTAAGGTGCCTCTTACAGTACTGATATGGTATGGAGGCTTATGAACTGTGTTCCTTTTGCTCGACTCTGTCATGTGCTTCTGGTTCGAAATAATGAGAGCATTTCGTTCTCTCAAATTGCTTTGATATGCTAAAGCAGGTCTGATCTTTTAGTTCTAGGGAAAGAGCACACTAGTCCCCAGGGCTCATTGAATAAACCCTTGGAGAGGGAGGGAAAGAGACCATGACAATATTATTTGTTATTGTTAATGTCATTAATAGCCTGACAAGCCAGACCCACATCAAGATGTTGGGTCTGGAAACTCACCATTGACAGGGCTCAATCCGAGGGGCGGGATAAACGGTTGTCTTTCAAATTCCCTCTGCACCCAACTGGATAGCGCCATGAGCGCCACAACCAACCAGAGCAAAGAAGAAGGCGAAGCTCAGCTAACGTTAGCTGATAGCCTTTCGGCGTATCCGGTCGGCAAAACTCTGAACACATCTTCTTTTCTTAAGAATGACTTCAGTACCGTTCTTTGTTCTTTTCTCAAAGAAAAGCTTAACTCCAAGTCTTACAGAGTCGCGGCCAATGCCGATTCAAAAGACCGCTGTTCATCAACTTTGTTTACGAGTAGCACGCAGAACCTCTGCAACTCTGCCATGACGTGCCGTCATTATGTTAAGCCCGCCCACCGACTCTGCACACGCTGTGATTGGCCTGACCAGAGTTTGGTTTTTCCAGCTCTCAGGTCTACCGAGAGTTGCTAGACTACACTCATGGCAAAATAAATTTTCTGCCGCTAGTGTGCGTCTAGATTTTTAGGCTATGTCATTAATTTTTCTTACAGAAAAAAGGCCTGAGAAGATATAATTAACACTGATACAGTAGTTGTTATGTAAAAGAACTAGATTTTGTTCCAAAAAATCAGTTTCTTTGTGCAATCTCTATTTATTTAATATAATTTTTTTCATCTCTTGCCTGTGCAATAGCAAATGACAAAAAAGGCAACAGATTATTGTAGTGTCCAATACAATATTAATCCAATCTCTCATAATTTACACAAATGGAGCTGAAAAACAACCTTCCCAGTCATCTCAATGGCAGTTGCTTGGTAGTTGACGCTTTCACCCATTTGTTTAATCAAGATCTTTGACCAGATATGGGATACGTGGATACATAGATTTTAGAACTATATATAAAAGTGATTGAAAGTGGCCGTTGCGATTGATCTATAAAAGACAGTGGTGAAAATTTCAGCTGTAAATGCAGCTGAAAATTAAATGTATTTTTTTTTTTTTTTGGAAAACTGTTATAGGCCTACCTCTCATTTAATAATGATTAATATTGCATGGAATTATTAAGACCAAAATGTAAAGTCCTTCTCACCAGCAAACGCTGATAAATGTGCGCTGCATCCATGCCCGACATCAGTTCAAACAGCCAATCAAAATCTTCCTTGTATTGCTTTTCAATCTGCCAGTGGAGTTGTTCATCTTCAGTTCTTTGCCAATAACAACAAACTAAAATAAGCTCTGTTAAATGTAAAACAATCCAAAGAATGAAAACATGCAAACTGTACTCCTAACTCAAAAAATGGGGTAATTAAGAAAATGTGTTGGGGTTTATGTTCAGTGTACTTAATTAATTTGAGTTAAAACAACTTCAGGGATAACAGTTTGAATGGCAACCATAGATACCTTTTGGCCACAGAGTGTAGTTACGTCATCAACAGAGCCATGCTAATCAGTAAAAAAAATATTTAGTATATTTAGTATATACAGAGTAAATTTGGTTGTTGATCAGAAAAACCAATACATATTAATTCTGCTCTTACCTTTCGTCAACATTTTGCTCAGATTTGGTGTAAATTGGCTTTATTTTAAATGTCTAAAAAATATTATTAAATTAATAAGTAAAGAAATACATGAACAATATTTAATAAATGTACATAGAGTCAGTTGTTTATCTATTTTTTTTAAATGCTTTGCAGGACCAACTGTTAGATCACATTTTCAGTTGTTTGGCACAATGCACAGTTCCTTTGATCAGACTTGTAACATCCCCTACAGTGGCATTACACATCTGACGCCACGCATAAAGGCTCAATCCATGTTTACCAGCCCATGGCCAGGGGTAATAATGATTTCTCAGAAGTGGCAGAGGTCTTTCGAGTCAGTGACCACCCAGCAGCCATGCAACTAGCAGGGGCTGTATGCAATAATAAAGTGAGAGGAGTTTGAAAAATATTGAAATAACTGGCTTTTGCCCATGAACATTCGCCAAACAACAGTAAATGTGCCCATAAGCCACTGCTCAAAAAACTACTGTTTGTAAAGTGAATTTAAAGCACACTTAAGTCGGCATGAAGAGGATACGAGTGAAAAGCTTCTAGAATGAGTAAAAAAATTTAGGACGAGACTTGATTTCATCCTTCAGGAATTTGATTGTAGGAAGTTGGGCTTTGCTAAGTAAATTGAGACAGATCTGAATGCCAGTTTGCAGTCAATTGTGGAGAATGTTTAATCCCACATTCCATCGTGACATATACGTCATGAAGAGAGCAGATGTTGTTTGGAAGGGGAGGGGAGCTTGAAAAAAAAACAGATAAATACTGCAACATTCTGTAAGAAATAAGACATGTCAATTTTGATTTCATGGTGATTTTAACAGCAAATTGTATGCAAATGTAGGGGTAAATGGAGCAAACGGGTTGTGTCATGGGAGGGGATAGATGTGACATTCATCCATGGCGAGCTTATATATGGGACATAACATTATACATCAAACGGCTTGAGGCCAAGGCCTGAAAAACACATGGAACCCTCTTGCCTGCCTCACCTGTCACCTGAGGTAAAGGTGGAAAAATAGAGTAGGCCATAACCACAATCACTCAATTACCCATGGTGTTGTTGTTTTACCAGAAATAACATGAGTGCATTCCTCAATGTCCCACCAGCCCCCATGTCCAAGCCCCCTCTATTATAATGGCACCCAGTGAAGAGGGCCATTTCGGTTGAACAGGTTTTAGGATGAATTACATCAGACAGACTCCCTGTCAAGGTTAAAACAAAATGGATTTGATTTCGGATCATATTAGGTTCTTCTGTGAGAAATCATTGATTAATCATTGATATATTAAATATCTAAATTCCCACATTAAAGTCCAGATAATATTGTTATTTTCTCCTACATCCAAATCTTTAGCCACTCTTCCACCGTAAGGCCAAACCGTTCTAGTTGCTTAACCATTCCATTCCGTGCCAATCCGGCCCAGACAGTACGGATCCGGTTTAATTTTCCACCGTGTGGCTGATAACAGAGCTCTTTGAAATGTAATACAAATGCTTCAATCATTGTCTTGGTAATGCAAGAGTTTAAAGACATATGAGATGTAAATAGCAACCTCATTATGGAGGAGGATCAGATATTTATTTTAGTTTTATTATTAACTTGTGTTTAGTTCGCGCATATAGCACGCCTGGCCAGCTACAGAAAAGCTGGTAGCCAGGCAACAGACAAGTAACCAATCCTGAGTGGCAAAGTCACTACATGCATTTGTTACGACCCGTTCGTTTGAAGTACATAAAAGGAACATAAAAGGGGGATCAGACAACAAAGTCTAATAAATGAAAAAGTGTTTTATTAAATTGAAATAACCACAATGAATAATGAAAGATAAACAGAAGTCTAGGGATAATAAGGGAATAAGTAAACGTACCACAAATACTGTATGCTACATAACATAAGAAATACAAACAGAAGCAAATGAGAAATAAATCATTAGAATCTCACATACTGCAGGAGACACCTCTGGGAATGACT
This sequence comes from Romanogobio albipinnatus, assembly GCA_023566225.1. Classification (NCBI taxonomy): domain Eukaryota; kingdom Metazoa; phylum Chordata; class Actinopteri; order Cypriniformes; family Gobionidae; genus Romanogobio; species Romanogobio albipinnatus. Next base: position 14,036,332 of record CM042261.1, on the reverse strand, counting down.
ATCCCACAGAGAGTGCCCCTCCCAACTGATACACACCACTCTTATATGCACACTCTAATTAATCATCAATTAACAGAAGAACCAATCAGAAACTTCCTCCATCCTGCCCAATAGGAAGAAAGGAAGACTCAGGGTCGTCACACATTCTACCAGCACGGTTAGCCAACTATGCTGAAAATTCCAGGCCGAGAACAGTTTGTAATCGTGCGGTGCCGTGTCGAACCAATTCTCAAATGGAAATATAACTGAAACGGTTCCTTACCGCTCTTAGAACCGTTTGGCCCAGCAGTGGAAAAAGAAGCTTATGACATCCCCTGATTCCTCCTGCATGATTTTTTTTTACAGCATTTTATGAAGTTTTAGATATAAAACGTACGCCCATGACAGAACATAACAAGAAGCCATGTTTCATTTGAATATCTGTGTGTCAGGTATTACATATTTTTTTAGTATATTAAAACCTCAAAGTTGGGAACGAGTGACTGCTAACTGTTGTGAATTAGAATGATTGAGTATGCTAAGCAGCTTTTCAGGTAAACTGGAATGCCAAATGAGTTGCACTATCTCAGAGATACTCTGAAGCTCTTGGATTCTGTGGAGCCAAATTAATGTAAATGGCATGTATATTTCAGTGCGCTCAAGAGGCATTGCAGCATCTCACAGAAAAACATGCGCACAAGCACTGTAGCTCAAAATCCATTCTTTTTCTTCACTGCCAAAACTGGTTTAACATTTAAAATTGATTTAATAAAAGGAGTTATATCTAAGGTTTATAAATCTGTCCAATCAAGTGTCTGATGGAGAATGCTGCTTTGAATGCTTTTTGACACCACAGGGAAACACTGCCATATACTGTAGATATTTTTATCATTATCTCATAATTTTTTTTGATAATTTGGGTAATTTTGTTGCAATAGCTTTAACACGGCACACAGAGGCTTTATTTAAAACTTTGAACTAAAATAACAAAAAAAAAGACAAGTAAATAGCAATAAAATAAGAACAAATAAACTAATTTTAAACAATAGCACAAAAATACAACAGAATAAAGAGACATGAGACATGAGACGTGCCTAAGACTTTTGCACAGTACTGTATATATATATATATATATATATATATATATATATATATATATATATATATATATATATATATATAATCTGCAAAACTTGAAATGGCTCAGCGATTTACTGCAGAGCAAGTACTGGACACAATCAAATATTAGTGTCACTGTCACTTGATGATGGATCTGGTGAAGGAAGCTGTCGGTGATCAAAATATAGATTTTCAAGACGTTGAAAATGAGTTTTGAGAATATGCGTGAGATTGCGAATATGATCCAGATGCAGAATGTACTGGGAGTTCTGACGAGGACAGTGGTGATGGTATAAAACATCTGCTCAAACTGAACCCTTCCAAGCTCTTCTGTAATTGTTGCTCAGATATCAGGAGTTGTATATATTATCGCGACAGGTATAGATCTATCCATGTTAGATATAGATCAAGGGTCGCTAAAGACCCGAATATGTAAGAATGTTTGGCGAAACAGTCATGCATTTAAGGGTTAACATGACAGTCAGCAGCAGGTTTCGTAGGCTGCTGTCACTTTAAGAGCTTATGCACAGATCCAATATACTGTTACACAACATGCATTTTCTTTCTCAACTATTTATATTCCAAAATTGACTGTTTACCTGAATACTCACCAAGACAGGCCTTTTGACATAATCTTGTGCGTATTCGACCACTGGAACGCAATAAAAATAACTCAATTTCGTTCTCGCAAGCTGTTTGAGAGGCAGCTTTATGTGCGCGCCACTTCGCTTTTGGTGTGAGCAAGAAACCTGGGGGAATTAGTAAAATTATGCGCAATACCTGCAACCCGCGCTAAAAATCAGGCCCTGTAACGACACTATTCAACTGGATGTGAAAAAATTTGTATTTGAATAGTTTTAGATACTTATTGATACGTATAGAAATATCAATATTTTTGACAACACTACTGCTTGGTTTGTTAAACATCAAAATGAACCCTATTTACTTTATTCAGAATACCTGGCTATTTTTTGAATGGCCATCAATAGCTGCTTCTCCACTGTCGGGCCAAAAGCGGGTGTGCTAGTGTGTGCCAGGGGCAGTCGTGTTTCCACTGTCACTTCCGGGGCTTGATCGGGCCTCGTCTGGGCTTCCTCAGGTCCAAAGGCTGGAGACGGCAGCACCGTGGACAATTTCATATACCATCTGATATCAGCATTTAAGCCTTTTAAAATAATTTTAGCTCAAAACTCACTTTTAGGCAGAAGCGAGTGTTTGAAATAACATCGATGTGGATTTTGATCACCATACAAGCCAGAAATATTATATGTGATTCAAAAGACTATGTGTGCTAACCATAACTACAGTAAACATGGTAAATACGACCGCTTGAAGAAATCTGACAAATCATATAGGTTATCACAATCATGTAATCACCCATGCTCATTTTCTATATACCCTAATCATTGTTACAGCATGTATTCCTATCTCACTTATTTCTGTGCCTTAATTTAATCATTATATTGATTAATAATACATTGTTAGCTAATCTGTGTGCATTGTATATGTACATTTCTGAAATGCATAACTTGGACATATCACTTTAAATTGTAATGTAGATGCATACATTTTCTGTGAAGCTGCTTTGAAATTATATGTATTGTGAAAAGCTTATACAAATAAATTTGAATAGAATTTAATTGAATTTTATCTGTCAATCGATGCTTGGGTTTTAAATCTTTAAGTAAATGCCAAAAATGCCAACAAACAGACAGTTTTAACATGTTCGTTTTGTGATCTCGCTAGTTTACAGTGATTTTTTTCTGATTCGTTTTCTTATAAAACTTCCATTTTTTGGTGAAATGATGAGTTTGTGTAATGTTGTTCTAGAGAGGTGTGTTACGAGCAGGTTTTATTGAAGCGCTTCTTGCCCGACGGTGGAAGCACAGTGTGGTTTTGAGCTTGGTGCTATAAGCACAAGGCTATGAGCCTAGCCCGTTGAAATAAAAATGCTTTTTGCCCCTGAAATGGTATAGTTACACTATCTACCAATCAGCCATACTTTAACCCTTTGGTTATTTAAATGAAAAAAGGGCTGTCTTCATAATCTTTCATCAAAATATGACAAATGTCAAATGTGAATGTTCTCCGTGACATGTTCATCTGTGTCACCAAGCCCTATTATTTTTCAGCCCCTTCCCTTCAACCACCATGTAACCAATCAGTTCCCCATGAATAAAATCAAGTCTCGCACTGCATTTTTTTTTGTCCTCTAAATCTTCTTTGAAATATGTACCATTATGGAAATACAACGAGTTGCGAGTGTTGTTTCATGTTGACTTTAAAGGCCTCCTGATCGACTGTCGATTTGTAGAACACATTGATTGTGCATATAACAAGTGATTCCACCAACTTATCCTAAGGTAGCCATTATTTTCTTTGCGTCCCGCTGAAAACGTTTGACTAGCATGGACTGATCTATTCATCTAATTCTCTTCATCTGAGTTCAATGTCAGTCATACTGTAGTATGTAATAACATAATGCCATATACTGTATGCAGCCTTTCATTAGCTTATATGCTCTATAGTTGTCTTCCCAGATAACACACCATTAAAATCCCTTTGCACAACGGTTTTCTGTGATCTTACCTTGAGCAAAACTTTGCTGGCAGTGACACCAGGTCATGACTTTTTTTTTTCTGGTAGTATTATTTTACTCTTTTTCATTTTTATTTATATGTTTTATCATCACATTCAATAACTTTTTGTTTTGTGATGTCAGGACATCCTCTGGAGGCCATCTCAAAGTGACAAGTCTGATGATTGCATAGCCAGATACTGACATTTGTGTTCCCTGCTGGAAAAATAACACAACCTAAGCTGGTCAGGCTGGACTTGTTTGCTGGTTTCAGATGAGATTTGGCACTTTTCAGCTTAAACCAATTAAGACCTTCTTTTACTTCTAACAAGAGTGTTAAAAGAGAATATCTTTTCTTGCTGCAGGTATGTAAAGTCTTCCAGCTCAGACAGGGAGCCCCTGCCACGCTTTTTGAAAATGGCCCTGTTCATCACTGATACCAATCTCCCTGTTATCAGGGATATCTCTAATGAGAAGTGTATAAAGCAGGATCTCTGCTCCATCCAATGTTCTGTTCACACCCCTACCATCTGAAAAATGGCTAAGAAGCCTTCAGGACAAAATATCTAGATTAAGGAACAGTTTCTTCCCACAAGCCACCAGACTACTGAACAATCTTACTGGAGAGCTTTTCATTTTGTCTGAATTAACTGCTCTGCAGAACTTTGCTAACTTTTTTCTAATTGCACTTAAAGTCGGCATGAAAAAACAATATGCAAATTAAATTTAGTCTTTGTTAAAGCTGTGTTTTGTTGTTTGATTAACATTAATGACAGACAGCAGCAAGTATTTATAGGCTGCTGTCACTTTAATACCTAATGCACAGATCCAATATAATAATACTATGGCTGTCAATAGATTAAACATTTTAATCATGATTAATCACACATTTGTTGTGTGATTAATCCCAGTATATAGTATGTGTACAGAGCAACAACAACAATATTGTTTTCATTTTAGACATTTTATGTCAAATGTAAATTTAAATGTAGACGATTCAAGCTGCGATACCGAACAGAACCACACGGAGACACCAAAAAACCTCCTAAATCAACCGCTTTGACGGCAAAAACCTACGATTACTAATCACAACAACATTGCTCACTACACTGCACACATGCTCAGTATATCAGCTGCTCTGCTGCTCGTGCTCATCCTCATCAGTTCTCTCTTAACAGTAGGTTAAGTCAGTGTACTGTTGGAGTAACTGAATAACTCTGGGATTTTGGTTTATTTCGAGTCAGAGGGAAAGTCAGACAGGTCAAAAAGTGAATACCTTTAGAAATGTGTGGATTAGTGCTTACTAGAGATGCGAACAGTTTGGAACGGGTCAGTCAGATTTGGTGAACTGGTTCAACCTGTTCACTAAAAAGAACCGGTTCAAAAGAACGATTCGTTCGCGAACCGGACATCACTAACGTTCACATGACAAATCAAACATTATCCTTCCTGAGTGTGTGTGGAAACAGCGGGAATGTACTGAAATGTGTCTGTAAATGAATCCAGTGTGCGATCAGCAATCTCTGTGCATCAATATAACAGACGCTCACACGCAGTAAGTTAGGCTCTCACCTCAGTCGTGGTATTGAGGGTGGAGGAGGGCGCTGGTTATTCACTCCCCCCACCGACAATTCCTGCCGGACCTGAGACTCGAACCTGTAACCTTCCGGTTACAAGTCCGACTCTCTAACCATTAGGCCACGACTGTTTGTTTATTTTGAGTTTTCATTGAGGTGTCAAGACTGCATATTTTACTGCGATGTGGAATTACGCTTCACCCATTGGATTACTGCTTTTATCTCAGACAGCTTTTTTTTCTGGACACTTCTCTCCTGCTGCCCCTCCCAGTATTTGCACCATTGTGAGGTCACGGCTGGTGTGGACTTAAGGTGCACCACTTGCCAATTGTTGAATCTCATGGGAAACTTTTATCTGGCGAATGACACATTTGCTCTCTGCAGTCATGTTGGAATATTGAGACCTAAGCGCTATATACATCACTCTTCAAAGCGCAGTTTTTGTTAGTTATCATCTAATACTGTCACTTATCCTACATTTCTGCGCAAATCTCAAAGGATGTTGTGTAGGCCTATGGGGGTTAATTTCAACAACTTGTCAGTTCTTAAGTGTCAGGTAGTTCCTCCGGTTTCATCTGCTCCTTCTCGTCTGTTGAAATCATCGTTTTTCAACGTACGATCTGTCAACAACAAGGCTGTGATGTTATCTAACATTATTACAGAAGGAAAATTGGTCCTTGTGTGTTTAATGGAAACCTGGCACAAAAGGTCTGATGGTCTTCTCTTTAATGAACTTACTCCCGCTGGATATGGATTATTTGATCTCTGCGATCCTCTGGCAGAGGTGGGGGTTTCATTGTGCTATTTAATTACCAACTCAACACGAGTCCTGTTGGGGGGCTTTAACATCCATATGCACAGTTGTCCAATTCTACAATAACAAAAGATTTTTTATCTTTAGTAGAGCGCTTTGATTTGAACCAGCTTGTGGACTGTCCTAACATAAGGCCACACTCTTGACTTAGTGATTCTAAATGGATCATTTGTGTTCCAGTTGTCCACCTCTGACTTAGGGCTGTCTGATCATCTGGCTATCTTTTTAAATATGGAACTGCCTGGCATAAACACTACCTCTACCTCTCGTGTCGTATGTCTGGCTTGACTGTCCATCACCAGGCCCGGAAAGAACACTTGAATATAAGACTCAAATTGCATCAGCTAGGTCTGCTTATTTTGCACAGATATTTAACAACAATCAGAATAACCCTCGACAATTGTTTCATTCTATTAACAAACTACTCAAATGTAACAGTTTTTCAAATGTCCCTGCTTCAACTCATCTAAGTTTCTTTATATTTTTCAGCTCCAAGATTGATTCCATTCATTATCTCTACTCTTCCTTTGTCTGTAACAATTCAGCCTGGTCTCATCGTTAATACGTAGGTATACGTAACTTTCAAAGACACAAATGTTTTTGTATGTTTGGATTAGAGCCCTGCATTTCTGCCCGAGCCCGACGGGCCCCGACTTTTTTACTTCACTAGGGCCGGGCTTCGGGCCAATTTTCACGTCATATCTCAAACACGGGCCGGACTCTGACCTTTTTCCTTAATTTTATATTTTAGACATTCATTAATTAAAAGAAACAATGAGATGTGCTGTGCTGGTGGAAACAACATGAGACCATGATACCGAAACATAATTTAGAGTACTGCGCGGGGCTGGCGCGGGGCTGGCGCTATGCAACGCAACGCCGCAAATTAGTAAAGCAGGCCAACACGCAAACTGCCGCTAATGAAACTGAAAATATGCTACGTCTTAGATGCTCAAAAACACAATCATCTTCATTAAAATGAATGAGACAAAATGCTCTTACCAGTGCTTAGGTCCCTCGTTCTCATATTGCAGTCTTTGATCTTGAAATGAGCTGATGAATATAATGTAGCTCATATCTGTTGCTTTCATTGACGTGAACTCCGTTAAATGTCCAAATAGCGCGGGTCAGGAATTGAAGATCGGATTTGTATTCATTTTGTAGAGAGGTGTAAGGTAAGACAACCAGCATGTTTATTTATTTTTTTATTTGTTTCTATTGTGTAGCCCGTTTTGTTTGCGTGCGCCGTTGCGAGCAGCATCAGCCTCAGCTTGTCAAAAATGCCTTTTTTAGGCTAAACGTTTAAACTAACATTGTGATGCTTGAAATGTTTTATATCTATGGATTTTATTATATGCAAGACAAATCCAGTGTTGATTTGAGAGGCTAAATTGATTAAATATGCAGTTAACTCACTGTCGGTCGCTTGATTGTTACTTTAAAAAACAAAAACTTTAATTTAACAAACCAAAAAAATGCTTCAAACATTTTTCTAAATTAACTTGGGCTGAACATTTTGATAAGCTGTCGGACACGGGCCGGGCTAGGGCCTCAGCATCTCGGGCCAAGGCCGGGCTAGAGCCTATATTTGAGGCCCGTGCAGGGCTCTAGTTTGGATAGGTGCTGAAACGTAAAATAGGGACGTATTGGCGACATTTGGGGTTTCAATGAAACTTGGGGCAAAATGGGGTTTAGTTAAACTTGGCTGCCTATACAGTAGCAAGACTTTTAAAAGCATCACAGCAGTTTCCATCATTGATAAAAAAATCTACATATTTTGTCCAAAACATAGTTTTGTTTTTCCTCATATTCTTTCATATAGTTTCCTATCACATACCTGACTTAAAGTCTCTTCGCATATGGGCTTAGTAAACAAAAAATGTCCTACAAAATTTTAATCAATTTATTGTTTTGTGTGAATGAGTAGGCACAAAGATTTTTAGATCATTTTGAAGAAAAAATTAGGCAACAACATCCATTAGTCAAAAGTCTTGTGGACACATATTTACTAGGTGTTTTTGTGGCCTTATTTCAGTGATTTACATTTTTTGTTTTTTCAAAAGTTACGCATACACGTTATTCACTCAAATACAAGCATGTAGATACATGTTGCTCATATATTATGGTAGCCCAGTTTGTGCTGAATAAAGTGTAATGACACCTTTGCCATTAATATGTTTACAAGCAACTGAAAAAAGCACAAATATCAGAGCATGTCAAGACTTCTAAAGGGCCCCAAAACTGGCTCAGGTCCCTAGCGGTTAAATTTGTGCTACCTGACTAGATAAAAAGGTTTCCCTTTTGCCAAATAGGTAACATTTCAACACCCATAATGCATTGGTTAAATTTTCGTTCAAGGCCACTCCCCCCAGTCTTCTATGGACACACTTTCCAGAGTCAAATACTGCCCTGCTTTAGTAGGAAATACTTCTTTGCAAACTTTTAATGTCAACTTGTATTGTTCCAAGAATTCAAAGAGTAAATGCTTAGCGGGAGTGAGTTACCTTCGGTTTCCAGTGAAGGATCCAGCACTTTGTAGGCAGTGGCTAAAGGCTGCAAAGAATTGTAAATATGGAGAGAGTGTCAGGATGTAAAATCTGAAAAACCTCCACGTTTGTAGTCAACATTTCAAACTGGATGCTCACAAACACAGGGCCCTATCTTGCACCCACCGCAATTGACTTTGTACACCGACGCATGTGTCATTCCTATTTTGCACCCACGCAAAGCGCGCTTTTCCCTCCACAGAAGCACGTCGCTAAACTAGTGAATGAACTTGCGCTCCCTGGGCGGTTCAGCGCAAAAAAGGAGGCGTGTTCCGGCGCAAACAATCCCTGGTGCTATTTTGCTGTTCCATTAAACAATTGCGCCACTGACCAGAAAAAACCTAGTCTAAAGTCAGTGGCGCGTTGCGCGTTGTTCATTATGCTATTTTAAGGGCGCATGCTTGACCATAATGTATAGCGTGCACAACGCGCATACACTTTGCTCATGTAATCTACACAGATGCAACAGTTATTTTTGCAAATCATAAATTGTTACACTAAAAAAATATTAACACATGAGATGACGGAAATCATTGTGGTGTGCCACGAAGATGTGAAAAAATAGGCATAAATCTAGCTTACAAATTATTCAGGCTAATTATTTATTTAACCGACGCTATTTTGGGTGGGTTTCTCCCATCCCCATACAACACAACTTCTCTGTCTTTCACTGCTCTTACAAGAACATCAGTCTCCTCGGCTGTGAACCGCTCCTGGCGTGCGCCTGGTAAATACGCCATAATAATAGCAATCCATAATGGAACTTGCGCACCTGCTTTTAAAGGGAATGTTGGATGACGCTCTGATTGGTTTATTCACGTTACGCCCAAACCACACCTATGAATAATGAAGCTACTTCAGACCAACCCATTTTAGATTTGCGCCGGGCGCAAGAGCCATTTATCCCGCCGGGAAAATAGCAACAGCGCCGAGACCCGCCCACAAAGTTACTTGCGCTTTGCGCTTTGACACTTGCGTTTCAGATCGTTAAAATAGGGCCCACAGTGTTTTATGCCAAACGGAGGGGAAAAGCGGAAACTGCCGTTCTGTCAGTTCCGCCCAACTCTGACTTTTGCTGACAAATAAATGTGAATTTCTCAGTCCAGGTAACAAAAGAGTAAACATTTTTAATTTACATATACAAATGACATTGTAACAAAGTGGGTTGAAAATAAGCAAACTTACACTTTAATTAATTTATTTTTTTGGTTTAGTGGTTGTTGTATAATGTAACATTTATAGTCAGCTATGTATACCCCTGATATTAAGTGCATGGTCAGTCCTCCTCCATAATAAAACACAAACGAGAGAGTATTGCCTGGACTAGCAGAGGTTTTTCACTGTGCAAATGATTTGCAGTCATTCCAGTATTCAGCAGCCAGTAAAAGGCCAGCTTTATTAGATTTGGGGCAGGAGGGAAAGGATGAGCACCACAGCGAGAGGGCAGAGTAGAGACAGGCAGGGGGTCTCTGCTAGCATTTTCAGTCAGTTGCACTAATGGAATAAATAAAAGAATAAACACATTCTATTATTTCCTCACCCTGCTGGGCATAGTGTGGAATACAACAAACAACTGAAAAACAATGTCACTTCAGACCTCGTTCTTCTTTCCTAAAGAGGTATTCAGGTGTATATTTATTTATTACAAAAAAAAAGTAATTAATAAATGGATAAATGGGTAAATAAATGGATAAATGAACACATCAGCAGTGTATTGTGTACACCATTGGTCACTCAGATATTGCTCCTTCATAGCTCAGGTGTCAATGTCTTACAATTTAAGTGTCAATTTTTTGTGTCAGACATTCCTCCTAAAATTAATTGGATTAAATAAAAATAGAAAAATTACAATATTGTTGACTAACAATACAATGAGCACTGCAGAATGTGGAAAGACTTCATTTAATTTGGTCTTGGAGAAATGTGATGAGAAATAATTGAGTTTATTTTTATTTTGAGTTCATTTATTCTGATATTTGATTGCAGACTTCTGGAAATGGATTATCAAAAAAAAAAGAAAGTAGGGCAGGATTCAATCCATCTGTTATTGATTGGATTTTGACGTGGGTGTTGCACTCATAAATGACTGCAGGTGGACGTAATGGGTGGAGCTAGACGGTGCAATCACACCCTAACCCTACCCATATAACCCTATCACCTTAAACATAATTCCACCCATTAGGTCAACAGAGGTGGAACTGGACTCAGTTAATCTCCACCCATTACATCCCTAGAGGGGGACCTGCATGTCATTTAGCTCTGCAGTGAGCGCCACTTGAAATTGGAGACAGATGAATACAAACTTGGAGAGGTGGGGTATAAGTGGACTAAATAATTGAAAAAGTCCTGGATGTCGTTTTCACCAAAAGATTCAGTTATGACATTTTGATTAGAAATTGTGTAAATTAAGAAATAAATAATAAATAAATAAAACAGGATACACTGACAAATCGTCCACAATAAGATCAGTAGCACATTTAGAAAACAGATGGGGTGAACTTTGAAATTCATTTCATCCTGAATTTAATCTCACTGCTGTCTAGGAGAAACAGCTATGCTATTAAAGAGATCTCATTTGTAGTTATTCTTTGCTTTGGGAGAACGAAATGTTTTTAACGACAAATGAAATCTTGTCAACTGACCCAATCACAGCTATATTAGAGAAATAAGCTTAAGTCATCATGTTTGAGGCTTCTATCAAGGGTGTTAGCACATTAGGCTCAGAAATATTGTTGATTGTGTCAATTTTAAACATTTCTGAAACTGTGTGCCTAAATAAATGAATTAAACACAGAGAGCAGCATCATTCTGATGAGCTCTAATTGTATATAATGCTTTTAATTAGTACTAATCCTGCAATAATGGTATACATTCAGAAAAGCTTTATCTCCTGAGTGCTGATGATTCATGTCTTTGGTTGCACTGTAGTGAAATGTTAATAATTTTCAATAGCCATCCTTCCCACGGCTAGACAAACATGTTTGTCTAATGCTCGCGGGTGAAAGCTCCCGCGTGTGTGCATGTACACAAATATTCCCACATTCATACCATAGCTGAAAGCGTTCCAGGATGTGTAGAATTCTACACAGGAAAATAAACCAACCTGTTATCCACAGCGACTAAAGGAACAATGACAGAATCACATACTAGCCTATATGTTACTCATATGTATTCTATAGATACCCACAAATCCAGTTTATTTGCCAAAGAAATGAATGTGCTTTGTCATATCTCCGGGTTGCAAAAGGATGTATTTACACAATATTTTTTGCTTTTCTCCTCGCTCAGTTCCTGGAGCCGTAGTGCAATGTGTGTACACGGTTCTGTGTGCTACAGCTCTCAGAATCACCATGCATACGCTAGCACAATTTACCGTGAAATGGGCAAACAGCGAGGAGGCGGCTCTGTTCCACTTTTGGCATCGTTTGAAACTAGATGTGTGATACGAAGACCATCAACATCACTGGCAACCATTAAGAATTCTTCTCAGGCTGGTGCCGAGGGCTTTATATTTACACAGAAGAAATGGTCCCATCACGCACAGTGAAATAGCATTCACTGTGGCTTTTCAGGGAAAGGTGGAATGATTTGTGTGAGACCAATTAATGCAGGCTTAGTATGTTCGTGATCTTCAATAAGAACATTTTTTAAAATCTAGAATATGCCACAATTATAATACACATTCATCTGAAAAAATGACACAGCTGTTTTTTTTTTTATAGCTTATAAACCATATTGTCCACAGTCTTCACAAGTAAATATAGGTAGCAATGAGCAAATGTCAATTTAAGGTTGGTATGACCGCAGATTGTAGAAACTCAGAACAAGTCTTAGGCAAGTGAAATGTTTAGCACCTAGCAGCTTTGATTACACCTCTCTGGCCAGCTTATTATCTGTCTGAAGGACTCTAGTTCCATCATTTTAGCCCCTTAGAAGAAAAGAGCCAGCTGCTCCCTGTATATTCATTTTAAGACATACTTTATTGTTGTCCTTAAACCTGGATTTAGCATCTGTCGATGATTAACTGTGCACTGTTATATGTGTTCTGATAGTCCTCAAATGTGGCAGTATGAAAAAAAGGCAATAAAATGGAAATTCCATGAATATGAAGGATTTCACAGGACCCTAAGGTGTGTCCCTGATTAAATGACAGATGGACAGGCTCATCTAAGTGCATTTGGGCAAGATATATTCAGAAGATCAGCATTTAATTACAATGAGCACTTTGGATGGAACTGCAATAACTGTTAGCACCATTAATCTTGCCTAGTTGGCATGAATACAAATAAAAAAGGGAGGAAAACACTTTTGGTTGCAGTTCTAATCTATGGACATTCTAGTTAATTTTGATGCCAAGAGTTAGTTTTGGAAGATAGATAGTGATAAATTACCTAACAAAAAAGTCCATATGAAACTATTCCCTCAATAAAATTGTATTTATTTTAATTAAAATTTGTATAAATGTTATACCCCTCAACTCAAAATTGGTATTATGATAGAAGATGCACTGATAGTACATTTTCTTCAAAATCTAAAATACCCTTGGTGGTTTACTTCCAAATGTTGTATGTTGTAGACGAGTTGAGCTTATCTTATGTCCAGGTAAATATAACAAAGTGTGCTTCTCAATTGCAAGGCTGCATCCTGAGGCTGCGTTCTTCTGAGTCCAGTCCTCTAAAGTCCTCTTTGGTATTAAACACTAGACGGCCTAGTAAATCATTATGGCTGTGCCATAAAGGTTTTCCACGCTGTGACGTTGCAATAAAAGACTATCAAAAATAAATTTTTGAAAACATGTCTTATTAAAAAATAGTAAATGATTTTATATTAATGCAATACAGTGATCCCAGTGTTTTACAGACAGTGTATTATGTGAATGAGTGGCTGTCAATCGATATTATTTTTAAAATCACGATGAATCACCCTTTTGTTGTGTGATTAATCGCGATTAATCCCCAAGACTTAATCGCTATGACTTGACTGCATAAACCTACGATTAGTAAACACAACAACGTACATATGACAAATCACACATTATCCTTCCTGACTGTGTGTGGAAACAATGCAAAAAGGTGTGTCTGTGCATGAATGCAGTAGGCGATCTGTGATCTGGAATGCGCACACACATGGTTTGTTCTTTGTGCATCAATATAACAGACTCTCATGCGCTTACCGTACGATACGTCACCAAAATTGCGCTCTTCAGAAACAATCACAGAATACAAAAGAGCTTGTATTTTAAAGCAAACACTGGAACGAACAATTGACTAAAACAGACAAGCAGAATCGGGTTAAAGAGTTAGAATGGAAATGTTCTCCTACCAGGGTTACAGGTGCTTGTAGATGCTTGTGTGATTGTGATAAACTCCGGACTGCTAAGATCATCTAACTGCGTGACGAACATTATGTTAATGACGCAGCTTTGTGTACTTCTGTAATTTCATATGCGTTAATTGTGTTAAATAATTTTTACGCGTAAAGGACTTTAAATGAATCACACAGTGACAGCCCTATTTAAAACAAAACTAAAGAAAATATAATGGTTTCATCTCCAAAATAATCTTGCATAATTAATTGGATGATTCATTTTCTCCCCATTAATTTTCATGAATTGGAATGTGCACAAAGGATTTTGGGTGGTTTAGAAGGTGAAAAGGATACACTTGATGCATCCTTCAATATATGCCAAATGAAGGACTTGAAAGGAAGACTGTCTTAAAAGTATATTTTAAAATGAGAGTGTTATTTCTGTACCACTATGGGCATTAAACAGAAACTGCAATCTGTTTAGATGGTCTAACTGAGCTAGGCATAATAACTTTGCCTGTTACCACTCAACCAATAGTGTCAGGTTGGGGCAGGACTATCTGATTGTCTGACCAATGGCAGATGGGAAGAGTGTTTGAAACTTATTTGATAATCATTATATTTGCAATTCGGTTTGGCAGCAATAGTACTGCAGAAATGACATAGGTCAGCTTTAAAATGTCTTAAATAAAAATAAAATAATAATAATAAAAAAACAATTAGGCAAGGTCATGGGTTTGATTCCCAGGGAATGTCATTAAGTAATAATAATAATAATAATAATAATAATAATAATAATAATAATAATAATAATAATGATAATAATAATAAAAAGGTATACCTTGGATGAAATGTAAGTAACTCTGATAAAAGCATCTGCCAAATCCCCCAATTTAATGAAAATAATTAATATATTAGTGCTTTGTGTGGTATACAAGCAGATGGAAATAATTCTCACTTTATTTTTGGACGCACAAATAAAGATGTTCTTAACACCAAACATTGATCAGCGGGCACACTTACAATACTCTGGGGGGGTGAAATGCTTCAGAAAAAAAAACAGTTTTCTGCTGAGAGGAAGAGCACACAGTCATATGCCCTAGCTGAGAAGCTTATCCAAAGGTAAATAAGCCTTTGTTTGGAGCCAGGAGCATTGATGCTGTCCGGTATAATTTCCTTTGAGACCAGCTGCAATAATATGGTTCCTCTTGGATTCCTCATGAGCCAGACAAGCCCTTGTTTTCCACCTCCATGCTAAGGATTTACTTGCAGAGCAGCGCCTGTGCAGCAGTGTAAATCTGTATTGAACTCGGCCTCATGGTTTGATAACCAGACGTTTCTCTAAGCACCCCAGACAGCCTTTATCCCTCAGCTTAATGTCCTTGCAGCTGAATGTAATGTGAGGAGATGGATGGCTCCAGCCCTCTCCCCACACCAACACCGGGCTGTGAGATTGCATGTCTGATACCGTCCTCCATCTCTTCGGCCGTGGCATTGTTCTGATCAATACGGCTCCCCGATCCGCCGTCCGTCAAGCCTGGCGTTGGGCAATATCTCAGAAGACTACGGAGACGGGTAGGGAAGAAAGCAAGGGGGCCTCTAGGAACGACCCTTTGGTTCTCGCTCGATCTATCCCACGATTGCCACTCTTGAGGGAGGGAACTCTGTTTTCTTGGCCCCTCTTTTCTAAACTGTCCCAACCTGTCTGACAGTTTGTGATCTACCGGGTGCCTTAAGAGTTCAAGCGTTGACCTGGACTCTGAGAGAACCCCTCTCCATCACTGCCGTCATCATTTCTCTTCCTCTCTGAGGGGAAATGCTGCTTCTCCATTCTTTCTCATCTCTAAAATCAACTGCTCTCACACAACATCCCATCACAGATTTAGAAAGAGCCTGGAGGGGACAGCAAGAGTAGAGGGATTTTACACCGCTGGCGATCTTCAAATTCAGAATACGGGCCGGGTTGTAAATGATCCTTTTTGACTCACTTGAACGGTCTGGTCTCTAAGCAATATGCCTGTTCATTTCACCTTAAGAGTAGCAGTCCTGTTTGGATAGCATCGTAGCAATGTCAATAAATCAAGCATGAGATAATGTGACAGGAGACAAATTAAGCCTTCTCTCAACACCATCAGACAAAAGGGTCAAAAGTGGAATTAAATAACCCAACCTCCCTTTTTATGCATGACAGGAATGCACTAATGGTGTTGACCTGATCCCCAAGACTTAAAGTACAATACGGGAATTGCTGCTGAGTTAGTCCATCTGCTTCTCCTTAGGCCATACATTATGCAAAAGCACAATTAGAGTGATTTATAAAAGACACGACTGGATCTTCAAGGCTACATCCGCTCGTCGGTGACTGGGTTCATGGCAGGCCCTAGGTTTCTTTTAAGTGTGCTGAATTTATTGCATGCTTTAAAAGCACACTGACTGACATGACACAATGAACCTAGAAAATATTAAGCTTCTTCAAATGCTTCTTCAAATCAGTCACAGTGTCTACTTTAACACTTGTACACTTGTACATACAGCTTTTGGCTTTTTTTCTTGATATATTTACATTTTGCTCCGAACCTAAAAGCAACAGTCAGTCCCTTTTGAAAAGGAATTGTGCTTAATTGTATTGAATATGCACTTGAAGTGTACTTCAAATCTTAAAAGACTAATATAATATTAAAGGGTTAGTTCACCCAAAAATTTAATCAGTCATTAATTACTCACCCTCATGTCGTTCGACACCCATAAGACCTCTGTTCATCTTCAGAACACAAATGAAGATATTTTTGTTGAAAGCTGATGGCTGAGAAAGGCCTCAGATATGCCTCCATTGGCATTCAGTACAGTCACACTCACAAGACCCATAAAAAGCACTAAAAACGTAGTTACAAAATCTCACTACAGTGGCTCTACAATAATTTTACGAAGTAATCAAAATATCAAAATAACGACTTTATTCCACAAGTTCTTGTCTTCCGTTTTGGCCTCTGCCGTGAACTCACGAAGCACCACGACACATGCGCGAGAATATTACGTAGCGCCGGCGTTTGGGAATCCATGAGATGCAAACTTTAGTCCCATTTTGAGCACTACGCCGAGACCTAAAGCACAATCAATGTAGAATTCAACAGCTTAGATACGGCGCATCTTCCTCTGCTTGTAAACAAATCTCCTCCTCGCTTCTGGGTCATGTGTCCGAACGCCGGATCTGCGTAATATTCTCGCGCATGCGTTGCTGTGCTTCGTGAGTTCATGTCCGAGGCCTACACGGAAGACATTTTTGGGTGAACTAACCCTTTAATGAAATATGAAATGAAATAAAAGGCCACTTAAGTGTACTTAAAGAGAGAGTACATTTCCATGACTATGGGCCAGATTTTTTTTTACGCAGTGAAAAATTTGCATTGAAAAGGCATGGACAGGGTAATTTTTGCTGCTCATCTTATTGAATATGCATTTATAGGAGTTTCCCTTTCAGATTAACAATTTATGGGAGGAGAGTTTCTGGCCCTATGTTTCTTAACACATTCAAGTTCACAATAATAATTTATTATGTTTGTAATAATGTCAAATTACTTGTTAAAGTTTTACAGAAGTGCTTTAAAGAAGTACACTTATTTTTGATATGTTGATTAACTAAAGCACATGTGAAGTACTTGATTTTAATTTTATCCAATATTAATTTAATGTTATTCTATAGTAAAAATGAATACACTAAACAAAATTATAAACTCAACACTTTTGTTTTTGTCCCCATTTTTCATGAGCTGAACTCAAAGATCTAAGACTTTTTTATGTACATAAAAGGCCTATTTCTCTCAAATATTGTTCACAAATCTGTCTAAATCTGTGTCAGTGAGCACTTCTCCTTTGCCGAGATAATCCATCAATCTCATCAGTGTGGTATATCAAGATGCTGATTAGACAGCATTATTATTGCACAGGTGTGCCTTAGGCTGGCCACAATAAAAGGCCACTCTAAAATGTGCAGTTTTATCACACAGCACAATGCTACAGATGTCAGTTTTGTGGGAGCGTGCAATTGGCATGCTGTCCACCAGAGCTGTTGCCCGTGAATTTAATGTTCATTTCTTTACCATAAGATGTCTCCAAAGGCGTTTCAGAGAATTTGGCAGTACATCCAACCAACCTCTCAGCTGCAGACCTCGTGTAACCACACCAGCCCAGGACCTCCACATCCAGCATCTTCACCTCCAAGATCGTCTGAGACCAGCCACCCGGACAGCTGCTGCACCAATCGGTTTGCATAACCAAATAATTTCTGCACAAACTGTTAGAAACCGTCTCAGGGAAGCTCATCTGCATGCTCGTCCTCATCGGGGTCTCGACCTGACTGCAGTTCATCGTCGTAACCAACTTGAGTGGGCAAATGCTCACATTCGATAGTGCCTGGCACTTTGGAGAGGTCTTCTCTTCACAAATGAATCCCTGTTTTCATTGTACTGGGGGGACTCACCGGACATGTGACCCATTGAGCATGTTTGGGATGCTCTGAATTGGCGTATACGACAGCGTGCTCCAGTTCCTGCCAATATCCCGCAACTTTGCACAGCCATTGAAGAGGAGTGGACTAACATTCCACAGGCCACAATCAACAACCTGATCAACTCTATTCGAAGGAGATGTGTTGCACTGCGTGAGGCAAATGGTGGTCACACCAGATACTGACTGGTTTTCGGACCCATGCTCAGATACGGTCTGCCATGCTTTGTTTACATCTAGCTACCACAATTCCTTGTGCTTCAGGCAGTTTGGCGTGACCTGGAACGCTACAAAGTCGTGAGTCGTGGTTTGAAGTCGTAACTTACAGGCTCAAAAACCTGCCTGGAACGCAGCATTAGAGTGGCCTTTTATTGTGGCCAGCCTAAGGCACACCTGTGCAATAATAATGCTGCCTAATCAGCATCTTGATATGCCACACTGGTGAGGTGGATGGATTGTCTCTGCAAAGGAGAAGTGCTCACTAACACAGATTTAGACAGATTCAGAACAATATTTGAGAGAAATAGGCCTTTACATAGAAAAAGTCTAAGATCTTTGAGTTCAGCTCATGAAAAATGGTGGCAAAAACAAAAGTGTTGCATTTCTAATTTTGTTCAATGTACATTTTAGATGTACACTAAGTTGCAACTTCAACTCTAAAAATATATTCAATTACATAACATAATACACGTTTCAATAGAAATTACATTAAAGCTTAAAAAAAAAACCTCATAAATGTAAACTATAATACATTTTCATTTAATTGCAATTGCAACATTACATTCATAATTTTGCGCTTAAGTATTTTCTTTTCAGGTATTTCATTTTTTAGTAATAAGTACTCTTTTTTAAAGTATGCTAGCTTTATTGCTTCTGCTTCTGATGACCTGTTAAACATTAAATAATAAAACCCATTGCTATTAATGACAAGATAAAGCGACCCTGCAGCAAGCCAGCGTTCGATAGTCGGCTGAGTATGCACTAGTGGGTATTTAGTGGGTATCTCATCACATATGGTTTTAGAAATTACCGTTCATTTTTGGCCTGTAGATGAGTGAAATAAGAGGAGGAAATGCTCGAGGGGTGATGCCAGGAATGTCAAGCCCGGAGCGTGTTGTGAAAAAGAGATATTTCTTGTAAATCTCCAGCAGATGGGGGGCCGATAAAACTCACAAACACAATCACCAGCAGCTTTATTACAGCCTACACATCTGTTCCTAGAGTTAGCCTACCTCTGCATCTCCTGAACTCACAATGGAGCTGTGTAATATTTCACTTATTGTCTTTTAATGCCACTGGATAGATCTGCTAGGATTCCCGTGGCTCTGTGACTGCAAAAAATTCATCCAATCAGGATTATAATTGAAGCAATATGCCACTGTATCCTCCTCATAAGATACACTCGTGAACCTTAAGCTAACACATAATAATACAACCTTTGTTTTAGTGTACAAGATTTTTTTTTTTTTTAGAAATGCAGAATTAATGTGGAATAATAAACATTAGCTTTATATAGTCATTCTAGACAGGCTGTCTGTCTGTGCATTAGTGGTGGGGATTTTTCAGTGCCTCAGCGAATCATTGAGTCATTCGAATGATTCGTCAGTGTGTTTACCGATTCATTCAGGAACTAAACACTGCACTACTACTGTGTGTCATTGGCAGAGCAAAAATAGTGTTTTAAACTATACTGATCAATATCACACTATGAATATATATCATGCATATATATCATGTGATGATCTTAAAATTCCTGTGATAGCTTAATTTCCATCAGCCATTACTCCAGTCTTAAGTGTCACGTGATCCATCAGAAATCGTTGGATATACTGATTTGCAGTTGAAGAAACATTTCATATTCTTATCACTGTGGACAACAGTTGTGCTGCTTTGTGGAAACTGTTATTTTTGAGGATTCTTTGATAGATAGAAAGTTCAAAAGAATATAACTCATCTGAAATGTGCACACATACTACGCTTTTGCTATGTTTTTACTTTTATTTCACAGATAACTCTCTGCTTTGGGTGAAGGATTAAAGCATCATTTTGCAACACCTCAAGCAGTTCTTTAGCTGTATCTTTCGTCCATTTTTAGAATAAATATAGAATAAAAGGCTGTTTACACAGTTCTCCACAAGATGTACCTTTCATCCGCTTTAGAGCAGTATAGCAGCAGGCAGTTGTGAATTTAATTGTTTCTATTTCCTGTGACCCTGTAGAAGAAGCAACAGCTTAGGCAGGGTGATGCGTCAGAGGCAAAGTGAGGAGTGAAGGACGTGGTAAGTGGAGAGGGCGTCAGACCACTGCAGACAAATGGCAGCCTGCTGCCGATGAAGGTAAGCCTGTGCCATCTGCAGCACTCTGATGAGCTGACAGCAATTTCTCACCCCACTGATGCACAACCCCTCTGCCCCTCTGCCTCCCTCTCTCACTCACTCACTCATGTTCTTTATCCCCCCTTCCTCATCTGTTTTTATGTCTGCTACACCTCCCTTCGCCATCCACAACTGTTTCGCTCTCTGCTGACATACACAAAATCAGCTTTAATCAAATTAACTTATTCTTGCCTACCAGTGCTGCACGGTGTTAAAACAGTTCATCGGGCACCGTACGAAGGCAGGAACATGCTTACAGTTGCATGTGGGAGGGAGAGCTATAAAATGGAGGTAGGTCAAAGTCATATGCTAGCAGGTTAGTGTAATGACCTGCCTGGGGGAATGTATGTCCAATCTCCACTTCACTACATAGAGCAGGGCTATGACGTTGAGTTAAAGTGAATGAGCCGTTGCTTGACAAAGTCTGATAAACATCCTTTGAGGCTGAGTCTGCTTCTCAGCTCTGAGAAGAAGATTTTATCAGGAGAATAAAACTGTCCAGGGAGTGATGAGACTTTCTTCTATACATTACTCCATTTACCACAGGCATCTCTCTCCGCCAGTGCCCGGGTTTGGACATCTTTCTTTCTCTTTAACAGGTTTTTTTTTTTTTTTCATTAAGATAAGCACACGCACGCACATATTTTCATATATTATAACCTTTTTGTGTAAACCTACCACTATAATCAAGCAAGGCATTCTGGATAATGATAAGTAAAGCCCACCCACACACACAAATAAATAAAATTATAATAATCTTTGGTAAATCATAATTATGACAGTCATTAATGAGATGAAAAGTCAAAATTATGACAGTCATAATTATGAGATAAAAAGTCAACATTATGCTTCACATGTCAAATATAACACACAAAGTCACAGTTATGACTTTTATGTTAATATTATTACTTAAAAAGTCGTAAAAAACTTTCAACATAAAAATGTATTACAAGCTAAATCATATTTATGAGATAAAAAGTTGAAATTATTTAAAAAGTCATGACAAACTAAGTCCTAATTTTGACTTTTAATGTTAAATTACTTTAATGTTAAATTATTTTATCATTTTTCAGACATAAATCATAATTATGAGATAAAAAAAAATCTAAATTATGAGATTAAAAAAATCGAAATTATTACATACCATCAAAATTATGACTTTCTATATTATAATTTCAACTTGTGTTATGACTTTGTGAAAATTTTGACTTTTTAATCTCATAATTTACTTTTAAAGTCATACTTTCAACTTAATATGTCATAATTTGTTGTCATAATTATGACTTTTCGTTTCATAAATATCGTAATATATCTTCATTTTTACTTTTCATCATAAATATGACTATGTCAATTTCAGCTTTTTATGTCATTATGACTTCATCTCATAATAATGACTTAGTATGTCATAAGACTTTTTATTCATTAGCTGATATAGGCAAATTACTAGTTTTTACGTTAAAAATAAGCCAGTATAGCGTGTGTTCCAGCTAGATATCAGTAATATTGTTTAGGTTTTGTTCATGCAACTGAAAAAGTATACCACAATTTAAGGATATAAGGATTTGAAATTGAAATCCAACCTGACATAACCAATTGGGCAGTTTGAAGTGGCTCTGAACGCTATCTAAAGAGATAAAGAAATACAAATTTGAATAGCCTTGCTGAAATGCATGCAGAGTGGTAAAAAATAAATAAATAAAGCAAATGCTCCATTTGGACGAGACCAGATTTCCCTGTGGAAATTAGGTGAGTTTGTGCTTCACAGATGTACTTTGTGATTTTAATCCGGTCCAAATCGTACAAGCCTGTCTTTTCTCAGACAACCTTAGTATAAATTATGGAGCACATTACCTATAGTTTTCCAGGTAACTCAGCGGGCCTGTGAGAAATCAGATCCTATCCATATAGGAATATCTATGATTTATGTGTATTATTTTTCACCGCACTTCTCATTTATTTATTAGCTAAATTTCTTATTTCACTGCTTGCTGAAATTAACTATGCATTACACTTTAACAATTGGTGTTTCAAGTATTATTGGCATCTCAACAGTTCTTAAAAAAGAGATGAATTATTATTATTAAATATTCTGATCATGTACTGACATGGTCAGATACAATCCTCATCATAATTAATTACTTTAATTATATACATCATTTTATAAATAAATACGTCTTTAATTTATTTTTTTGTGATGCACACATTCAGGACATGACCTTCCATAATGCTTATATCCAGACTCTCTCATCAATACCTTGAATCAGTACATGTAATCACAGACATCTTCTATTAAAAAGTGTCATTATTTTATTAGATTTGATAATTTGATAAACGAATCCATCTAAATAGCGCTACAGCAAGTACAACGTTGAAATACTGACGGTGCTTTGGAATATATCTCAAAGGATCCTTCAGTTTAACTTTTAGAGGGATTATATCTATTAATAATACCAACTTAATCTGATAAAATCATAAAAATGAGGTAAAACAGGATAAAGGCTGATTAGAGGGATATCCAGTGATGCTTGATGTTTTATCTTATAGATTTGATCTTATAGCTCTCTGACTCTGGGTCTTTTTTCATTTGCAGATCTTCAAGGTTATTGCAGAAACCTTTTTTTGGTGTTGCATAATTGACTCCCTGATGAAGGATAACTATGATTTACTGACTGTCCATACATAGTCTTCCATATTTCAACTGTGATTAACAGCATGATAGACTCAGACTGATGGTGTATCATACGTCATGCAAAGTAGTCAATCATGACCAGGCTATTAGTCAGTATGAAACCTGACGGGAACAGCCAAGGAGAAAAGATCTGCTTCTGGAGGTCTTTGGCATCCACATGGGCTCATTCAAATCATGCCACTCAATATACAGGGAGTGCAGAATTATTAGGCAAATGAGTATTTTGACCACATCATCCTCGTTATGCATGTTGTCTTACTCCAAGCTGTATAGGCTGGAAAGCCTACTACCAATTAAGCATATTAGGTGATGTGCATCTCTGTAATGAGAAGGGGTGTGGTCTAATGACATCAACACCCTATATCAGGTGTGCATAATTATTAGGCAACTTCCTTTCCTTTGGCAAAATGGGTCAAAAGAAGGACTTGACAGGCTCAGAAAAGTCAAAAATAGTGAGATATATTGCAGAGGGATGCAGCAGTCTTAAAATAGCCAAGCTTCTGAAGCGTGATCATCGAACAATCAAGCGTTTCATTCAAAATAGTCCACAGGGTCGCAAGAAGCGTGTGGAAAAACCAAGGCGCAAAATAACTGCCCGTGAACTGAGAAAAGTCAAGCGTGCAGCTGCCAAGATGCCACTTGCCACCAGTTTGGCCATATTTCAGAGCTGCAACATCACTGGAGTGCCCAAAAGCACAAGGTGTGCAATACTCAGAGACATGGCCAAGGTAAGAAAGGCAGAAAGTCGACCACCACTGAACAAGACACACAAGCTGAAACGTCAAGACTGGGCCAAGAAATATCTCAAGACTGATTTTTCTAAGGTTTTATGGACTGATGAAATGAGAGTGAGTCTTGATGGGCCAGATGGATGGGCCCGTGGCTGGATTGGTAAAGGGCAGAGAGCTCCAGTCCGACTCAGACGCCAGCAAGGTGGAGGTGGAGTACTGGTTTGGGCTGGTATCATCAAATACCCCTTTTCCACCAAGGCAGTGCTAGAGCTAGATCGGAGCCAGAGCTAGTCCCAGTTCATAGTTGGTTCAACTGAGGAGCCTGCTAAGAACCGTTTGCGTTTCCACAGGCTAGAGAGCCACAACAGAGCCAGGTCTTACGTCACTGTATACGTCTTTTCTTTCTCAGCAACGCTAGCGGGAAACACACACACACCAGGCTTGTTTGAGATGCATCGGTGCTGCGCAGACCGATCCACGTATAATATTTAAAAAAACGCATGAGTGAATCAAAAGCATACGGAGTCATATGCTCTCGCTGGACTCGTTATCATACGGAGATCGGTCTCTGCACAGCACCGCTGCCAACAAGCCTTCCATCAACAACTATTGATTAACGTGGCTTTACGATCCTACATCGGCATTAAAACACAACGAAAACACAGCAAATCCAACGCATTCGTGCAGTTCGCCGTAATTAGCATAGACGGAGATTACAAACGAGCAGCAGCTGTTAGCTCCATTAGCTGCTATTTCAACAATGGCGGATCTCAAGTCTGTGTTCGTCTTCTTGACCCCGCCCCAAGCGCCTGACGTAATCGGTTCTTACTTCTAGCCCTGTTCTAGCCCAGCTATGTTTTGGTGCTACTTAAGAACCACTTTTCCTGGCTCGGAGCTGGAGCTTTGGGTGTGGAAACACAAAGAACCGATTTGGAACTAGGCTCTGGCTCCAATCTAGCTCTGGCTCTGCTTTGGTGGAAAAGGGGTAAAAGATGAGCTTGTGGGGCCTTTTCGGGTTGAGGATGGAGTCAAGCTCAACTCCCAGTCCTACTGCCAGTTTCTGGAAGACACCTTCTTCAAGCAGTGGTACAGGAAAAAGTCTGCATCCTTCAAGAAAAACATGATTTTCATGCAGGACAATGCTCCATCACACGCGTCCAAGTACTCCACAGCGTGGCTGGCAAGAAAGGGTATAGAAGAAGAAAATCTAATGATATGGCCTCCTTGTTCACCTGATCTGAACCCCATTGAGAACCTGTGGTCCATCATCAAATGTGCGATTTACAAGGAGGGAAAACAGTACACCTCTCTGAACAGTGTCTGGGAGGCTGTGGTTGCTGTGGTTGCTGCTGCACGCAATGTTGATGGTGAACAGATCAAAACACTGACAGAATCCATGGATGGCAGGCTTTTGAGTGTCCTTGCAAAGAAAGGTGGCTATATTGGTCACTGATTTGTTTTTGTTTGGTTTTTGAATGTCAGAAATGTATATTTGTGAATGTTGAGATGTTATACTGGTTTCACTGGTAAAAATAAATAATTGAAATGGGTATAAATTTGTTTTTTGTTAAGTTGCCTAATAATTATGCACAGTAATAGTCACCTGCACACACAGATATCCCCCTAAAATAGCTAAAACTAAAAACCACTTCCAAAAATATTCAGCTTTGATATTAATGAGTTTTTTGTGTTCATTGACAACATGGTTGTTGTTTAATTATTAATGTTGTAAAATTAATCCTCAAAAATACAACTTGCCTAATAATTCTGCACTCCCTGTATAATGCATATTTGTGTCTATTTAAAACACTCTTGTTGGGTCTTGCAGTGACTTTCCACTCACAAGGGAGGCAATCTATCCATGATACCCATCATCTGACTTTCTGACTGGCATGAGAACCATTTTAATGATGCTTTCCCCCGTTGTATTTTTCTGAAATTGCAATACATATGGATCCAGAGTATGTTTTCATCTATTATTTGCCATCTTACCCTTTCTCGTTGTGGCTGTTCCAGCTTGTAACTGCAGAACAGCAGATACAAAGGTCATTTCTAATTTGCATTCCATGCATTTCTGCTCCATAGTGAGGAAAATATAATTAATTGCTTAGTTTTAAAAAAAAGAGTCAACCAGTCAAGCAAGAGTCCAATGGATTACAAAAGACAGAATTTAATGATGCATGCATGAAAGATTGTCTTTTTGCACATTGTTATTATCTTTTCACTGACGAGGAATATGGTTTTATCTAGTGAAATAGTCATTTTCAATTATAAAAAAAAAATTATATACTTTTTAACCTAAATTGCTCATCTTGCGCTGCTCTGCGACGTGCCAAGGATTGCACAATCACGTTGTAAAGGTCACACAAAAAAAAAAGGTACACCACCGATGTCGGACGATTTTGATGTTGAAAATGGAGTGTTTTGGGTAAAGGGCGTTTGTATTAGTCCTCACACGTTTGCTTGGGGCGGTACATCCGCCTACATATAGCGTGACCTTTCCGACGTGATTGCGCAATCCTTGGCATGTCACAGATCTGCGCAAGATGAGCAATTTAGGTTAAAAAGTATTCATTTTCAATTTGTTTTTTTTTTAATGACCGATCGTTTCGCTAGATAAGACCTTATTCCTCATCTGAGATCGCACAGAGCTTCTGAAGCCCTTGGATTTGGACCTTCAACATTTTGGTTGCCATGGGTTAGGCCAATCCTGGAATGTTTTCCTCAAAAAACTTAATTTCTTTTTGACTGAAGAAAGAAAGACATGAACATCTTGGATGAGATGGAGGTGAGTAAAATATCAGGAAATTTTCATTTTGAAGTGACCTAATCCTTTAACACCTTCACCAAAATAACCAGATCTCATTAGTATTTGTAAGTCTTAGGTAACATCTACACGTACAACTCTAAAAACTTTAAACACACCATTTCACTACCTCTACCCTAAGCCTAACCACTTCTCAACAATATAAAACTCACAATGGCCAGACACATGAACAGTGGCAATACATTTGGTAAAAAAAAAAAAAGACATTTTAGGCATGTTTCCCAAAGTGTACTTAAAGTGAAAAAAGGGGAAACATTAAAACATTACTAAAAAGGTTAAAACCTTATTTAATTTAAAAAACAAATGAGTTACAAGAAACATTGGAATGTCTGTTCGTTTGAACTTCTAAGCCACACACTTTTCCCATCCAAAACAGAACTGCTGTAGACTCTCAACAGAATTTCAGAGCACTGATGGAAGCAATACAAGAAATAGCCTAACTAAACATGGCGTGTTTGTCCAAACCGCTCCCAGATGCTTCGCCTGCATGTGGCAATATTACTGGAATGGTGTATAATGCAGCAGCTGTCTGTGGCCTCCGTCCATATAGTGAAATAATTCAGAAAGAGACGGTTCAAATGAAAGCTGGGGTGAGGGACAGGAAACGCAGTGAGAAACAAGAGTGGCAGAGCAAATACACATCTGTCATCAGCCTGGCGGAGGTGAAAGACAGATCTGGATGAAATCACATTGAGAAAAAGACAGAAAGAGGCCGTTTCTTTCTGTTTGTTCTTTGAACTCTGTTTTCAAACAATGTTTTCTCATATACAGGGAGAATTCGGAGATGTTACTCCATGTGCCAATTAGGGAGATGGAACCCTGTGAGTCACTCCGTCAAGATGTTGTTCATTAGCAGGAATGATGTGTCTATCGGGCTGGAAAAATAAGGTAACGACACCAGTGAATGAATACTTATGTATATGTTTATTTGCAAATAATATGACATTTCACAACATATTGAAACAGCTAACATTTAATAGCCTATGTCAGAGACGTCTTTAGATGTATATATTGTAAATGATTTAAAACACCCAATTGTGCTTTTTTTGGATATTAACTGTTTGTGAATGTAAAAGGGCTGCAAAAAAGATCAAAGTGTAATATAAATTGACTTATTGTCTCCTAAAATAAAGAACCGTTTCTGAACTTCCATAATGCATAAATGCCAGCCTATGGTCTTCATTGGCTGCCCACAAACCATGTCTACTTTAACCTTCCCTCAAACATTGTAGTTATAGCTGAGATCTGGACATGCACTCTGAAGCCCCTGGTATACTTGAATGTTCGCGCCCGGACTTGTGCTCAGTCACGTCTACACAGCTTTCAATGTGCAGATGGCCGAGTTTGAGTCATCAACAGGGACATTCGCTTGGCAGGATCGAAAAGAAAAGTAGTGGATCAACAATTGCAACAGTTCAGAAGAAACAGCAAAGCACAAACTGCGCACAAACGCTCAAGTTCACCGTCCATTGTAGTGTTTTCCTCCTGTTTCAAGCGTTTCCACATTCTTCTTCGGCGACCGCACACTGCGTATTGCCAACTAGTGGACTCTTCTGAAAAAATAAGGACTCTTCTGTCTTTCTTGCGCATACACTTTGTCTCAAAAATGTAGCTGCACGTGGACAGAGGCTGTTCCAGTGCTGCGTTCCAGTTCATATTTATTATGCCCTTCCCTCGCTAACTTCCCTCCATCTCGTTCACTCGGATGGAAATATTAATAATTATTCATAACTCATTAGGTGAAATCGCAGGAGAAAGTTTTGATGGTTCCGTCCGATGGCATTGAAGTGGCGATCAAGTTCTTCTGCATCAATTGAAGAAGAAATGATGAGCTTGCGTGGTTGTTTCAATTCCGTCGAGATTGAGGAAGTTGCACAGGCCTTAAGGAGTTTGGACTTGCTAGCCCATGTCGTGGCATTTGGTCTCCTGTCCCACACACACATGAGGCTTTGCGTGAAGGCCTTATCTGGCCTGCTGGGCGGAAGGCCACAAGCACAGTGTGTCCGTTGTATGCACGAGGGAGAAGCAGAAGAGAGGGAGGAGAGAGTGCATCGCTCCTTAAAAGGTCTGCAAGAGGTTACCGCCTCTTCAGTCACAGAGCCAATCATATTCAGGATTTCGGAGGGAAAGTTTTACGATCCTTTGTCTCAAGCAGATCCTTTGCCGATTGGTTGCTGCTGAAGGAACTGTTAAAGTTTCTTGTAATACTAATATGTTGCACAGGTATCGACATATCCTATACACAATCATTCAGATCTTTAGATTACAACTTCGTAGACACCAAACATGCCATACACATGATTTTCGTTAACTATAGTATGCAATTCTGAAACATAAATCCAACAGAGATTGAATTAACACAGACCAAACCTTATAAGAACGAATCATGAGATTGATATTATATATTTCTCAAGTGGTTATATATAGGCTATATGAGTTTAAGATGGTGTATTTGTCCTTTTCAGAAAGACTGTGAGAGTCTCAGCTCTCTGCAAATTCCTTTCGGTCGTAAACCGTGTCTTATCTGATGGTAGCTCTGGGACATTTCTCTGTTGTGTTGGGGGAAGGTCTGTTAATAAGTACAAAGCATTTAAACATATTTGTTAAATGTAACAGGCGATTATGTGTCTGATTTGCCTCAGTCGCTACATTGTTTAATGCAGAATTCTATATGAGGGAGCGAGGGTCTGTCCATATTAACTTCCCTCGTTCACTTCACAAAGTGGAACGCACTTCAAAATGGCGACGGGGATTCCCCTGAGGGGAAGTACTTAGGGAAGTTCGCAAGTGCGTGTCTAAAAGTGGAGTGGAACGCAGCACAGTTTTTTTTTTATGCCCTTCATTCGCTAACTTCCCTCCGTCTCGTTCACTCAGATGTGCATCATTGCTTACGTTGCATGAGTGCCCACTATTGCCGGAACCTTTGCAATGGCCTGAATTGGAATGTCCTAAGCCCTTGATCACTTGGAATCCACTATGGAGTTTATTTTTTCCCTTACGAAATTGTTTAATGCTGCATTCTATATGTATATAGCTGTGTCTGGGTTGTTTTAAATATATTTGTAAAATAATATATATATATATATATATATATATATATATAGAGAGAGAGAGAGAGAGAGAGAGAGAGAGAGAGAGAGAGAGAGAGAGAGAGAGAGAGAGAGAGAGAGAGATGTTTGTGGTAAGGTAAATTATGCGGTGACGTCACAATCGTGTTGCATTACGGTATATGAAGCTGCCTTAAGTGTACATATGAAGTCGATTTTGACCAAGGGAGCGAGGGTCTGTCCATATAAACTTCCCTCATCCACTGGAACGAAGTGGAACGCACTTCAAAATAGCGGCAAGGATTCCCCCCAGGGGAAGTGCTTAGGGAAGTTCGCAAGTGCATGTCTACAAATGGAGTGGAACGCAGTCAGGACGGCTGAAGTATATTTTGAGCTTAAGTGGTTGACCAAACATAACAGACTGGACTCATCAGAACAGAGTAGGCTCATGGAAAGGAGGGGTTTAAAGAGAATGAATCCTTTATTGAACCATTTCCGACACTATATGTAACACTAGTAAATAGGAGATGCTGCAATGTATGTTATGAGAAAATTAAAGTGTTTTTGACCTTGGATGCATGTAAACCTATTGCTGGAGACCTCCAAAAGAAAATTAGTAACCTTTATATATTGTAATGAACCCAGTCGACACTAGGGGCACTGGGGAGCTTTCTTGTGGACTTGCACCTACGCTGCCACCACCTATAATTCTAACCCGGTAAGGTCCGGGAGGAGCACCCAATGCACACTCACGAGCCACTTTATTCAACAAAAATTTTAGTAAAAGTTTATTAACAATAGCAGCCTTATGGCATTGTCACAATTCGGTATCCTGATTACATACACTGGTCATTTAATTTCATTCTACAATGCACACACTTTAAGAGGACACCCAATACACGTTCAAACTTCACAGCAACCAATAAATAGTGGAAAATATTCTAGACACAGCACTTCATTAGAAACCTCTTAGCATAAATCAGTTTTTTTTTTTATATATAATTTGAATAATCTGTTATTAATTCAAGCTATAAATTTATAACATACAAAAAAGTCCAAAAGACTATCATAACAGACAGACATGTTAAATCATTTCACAAACCTTGCAGCAATTTACCCTGAATATCTCTTTTGATGTGATTATAGCCTCAAACATTGATTTGAATGAAATAGGATGAACACTTTTAACCTTGCTCTGAACACTGGCCAATTTCAGATATCCATGTTACCATGTGCATAATGATCCTGGTCAGGACAATAGAGCTAAGGGTCCAGATGCACACAAGAACACATTTGTTTTTGTTTTTTTATTGTTCAGTCAGCATCAATAAATTATGTGTAAATCTGTGCTCATCCTTTCATCTTCTTTATTTGCATGTATGACCATTCAGTAGTTTCATTAGCCATAGCTGCAAGACAAAAACGGGAGAACAATGTCAAAAACAACAATGCTAGCATGTTAGCATATTATATTTAATGAGAACAAATGGTGAAGTTATAAACTGATAAGTGAATCATTTAAATACATTGGCTGTCACATCCATTTATCTTCTTTCGCATTCAAGCGCTGTCAGCTATGCTAACATATGTTTGAAAGACATTTACATTTTTAAGAGATGTGCTTGGATGAGGAGCATCTGTTTATGATGTCCGTGCTTTTGCAATTTAAGTTTCACAGTCCATTAGAGCCAAGAACTGAGAGCAATAGCCAACATAACACAATCAAGGTAAAGCAATTAGCTCCTTGCTTCATATTTAAAAAAAATATTTAATTAAATAAAAATTGAGTGTTTTCACATGAGTAATTAAAAGCAGCTTCCAAAATTAATCTACATTTTGTGAGTGTGTTTTGAATGAAAGGTCATGGATATTCATAAAGATGGACTTGCTATGTAGGCACTCTCTATTAGACAGTCAAGGAAGAGAAAGATTGTGCAATAAACGTCTACCAAACAAATGTTACTTAAAGGATGGTAGCTGTAAATTAATGATGCCTAAAAACAGTCACATAATGATGAATACTGTTATATTTTATACTCTGAATATGTTAATAATTATGATAAACATACACGAAGACCATGAATATCAAACCATTCACTCAATACGGTGATCAATGATAATTACTGAAGGTTGTAGACACAAGCTGTTGACAAAGACAGAACTTCAGTCTGAACATTTAACATCTCAAATGATGAAGCTATAAAAGGTACACTATGTAACTTTTTTGTTCAGAATGAACAAAATTGAAATAACGATTGAATACATCATTAATCCTTCTTCCAAAACGTGTTTTTGTCTTACTCTGATTCACTATGGTAAGCCTATGTGTTTATATTTTAGACTGGCAAGACAGTTTTCACAGGAAATTGCATACAGTCAATCACTGTGCGTGTCCCGTCGTATTCGTAAATAGAGAAAATTTGCTCTGGCTACTTTGACGCGTGTGGGAGTGGCATAGGTTAGTTGTCACAATGAGCGAGAAGGGTTGACATGGAGTATGCTAGCTCTATATGTCTTAAGTTAAGCTCTTTGTGTCATAAATTTGAATACCAAATCAATAAATAATTTAGACTCATCCCCCAAAACTTGAGGTTAAAAGCACTAAAAGCGCTAAAACATGTTAACCCTTAAATGCATACCTCGGGTCTTAAGTGACCTGGGACGTCATTCACTACCCTCCGCCTCATTAATTTTTTTAAGTTAGACATCAACCTTCTTAGTATTCTTCAATCAATTCATTATAAACAATATAACAAGAAAAAATAATACAATTATAAAATAATGCCTGTTTTTCCATAATTTCTGTAAAAATTGTATAGGGTCGCTAGTGACCCAAGGTGTGTAAGATTGTATATTTTTTATGCACAATAATAATTGAATCTTTAATGATGGAATAAGTGCAATTCACCTTTATTCCACAAGGTGGCAATGTCTGATACACAATGATGAAGTGACGTTTCACTCATAGTTATTGCAGGCTGAAAACGAAACAATAATAAGTATAATCTGCAAAACTTGAAATGGCTCAGTGATTTACTGCAGAGCAAGTACTGAACACAATCAAATATTAGTGTCACTGTCACTTAATGGTGGATCTGGTGAAGAAGCTGTCAGTGATCAAAATATTGATTTTGAAGATGTTAAAAATTATCGTTTTGAGAATATGCTTTAGATCGCAAATATGAGTCAGCTGCTGAATGTACTGGGAAATGAGCTCTGACGAGGACAGTGATGATTGTATAAAACATCTGCTCAAACTGAACCCTTCCAAGCTCCAAAAAGGTAACGAAATATGCTTTATTTGATTCTTCTGTCAGGCACGTGCACAGGTAGGGCTCAACCTGTGCAGAGCACATGCCCTTTTTGCCCTTACACTCCGAAGTGCCCTTTTCTTGGCGGTGTTTTTTTTTTATTTTATTTTTTTTTATCAATGCTATTGGTCACCCTTTACGTCTGTCTGTCTGTTTTAAAAATATTTAGCAAATGAAAGTTCTTAAAACGAACTTGTGTAAATCTTATTCGATCCTCAAGCTGTCAGTAAGCTGATAACTCCGCCCCCTCTATATGCATTGCATTGAATCAACTGAAGTTCCACAGCAGCCGCAGTACAACAGCTGAGCTGAACAAAGTTTTGCGAAGGGTAAATAAATATCTTGTTGTTTGATTAAGTACTACTAAACACTATGTCTATAAAGGCTCATATTTTATTTATTTGATGTCTGACTGACTGAGACATGTGGGACGTCGCCTGAGAAAGAGGGCTAGCATTTGCCATCTAGTCATAGCCAATACATAGCCTACACTTAAATAGCCTGTGTGTAACCCACGTTACCAAGAGCCCTGTTAATATAAAATATAAAAGGGAATAAAAACTAGCACTCAAATATGTAAAGTCAGTACTTTATTTTAATAGCAATTGAGAAATAGAAAAATGAATAAATAAAAAAAATAAAATTCATTTGAAAAGTTGATGTTTAAATAAAACAGTGCAGTTTAGACCAATGAGGAGAGTGTAGATTTAGCCCCGCCCTATGATCGGGACTTTGCGGGAGAGATGTACGAGAGAGAATGCTCGATGCATGAGAGAAGCTGCAGTTCCAACGCGGTCCTGTAAAAGAAAGGAGAAACAGAGTTAAAACAAAAAAAACACATAAATTAGTGAGTGTGTCCAGAGAAACAGATTTTGAGTGTGCATTGAACGTCGTCAGTCGATCGTCACGGCTGGTGCTAATCACTTCCTGAGTCGGATGCTGCATGATTGATGGACACTAGACGAGCTCAAAGAGGATTTTGAACCTGTGTTGTCCCTGCTTCACTCCGAGAGTAACTCTTGCAAGCAGGAACTGGCGAGCCATGCCCATATAAGGATCGAGCTACGAGAACCAAGAAACTGAGTGGTATGATTGTGCACACGTTTTTTCCTTCGCTTTTCTGACCTGAACTGTGTTGCTCAGAACTAAGTTGCGGAAGAAGGATCTCGTGTAAACAGCATCGAACGTGAGCTGAACTCCAGTGAAACCCTAATCCACATTGGGACGGTATTGTGAGCATTAAGATTGATCCATTGTGATTTATTGTCTACTGATTTTCCACTTTTAATTTCACTGTCCTTTTGTTTTATACTTTGTTTTTTTTTATATATTTTGTTTCATTTTATTTCTGTTGTTGTTTCTGAAGAGCCAGAGTGAAAGAGTATTTCAAGTGTAATTTGGGGTAAATTGTATTCATACTCAAATCCAAAGTTGTTCTTTATATTAATTAAGCTAATTAGAAACAAATTGGATTAATAGGTGAAAATAAGATTCAGTTAATTTTATTAGCTTGAACCTAAATAGGTCAAAAAATAAATAAATATATAAATAATAAGTAAACTAAATAGAAATTTAAATATATAAGGATTATAAGAACACATTCATTACTATATTTATTTTATTATCCATTACCCCCCCTTTTGGTCATTATTTCTTTTTTTTTTTCTTTATTGGTTCTGATGTATTGAACCTCTGATATTATCATCATTATTATTATTGCATTGTTATCTTACTAATACAACTTGCCTGTTTCTAATGCAGCCAGTGTTGTCGTCATTCCTTCTACCATTGTTGCTGACACAGTCTCTTGAGCGAATCTGATTCTTCTGATCGCTGGTCCAAATTTAGAGATAGTGTATTCCTTTCCTCTCATTTCCGTTATTCACTGTTTGGGAGGGAGGGTCGTACCTGTGCCGCGACGCGCGTTACAGAAAGTTGGCGAGCCAGCCAGGAGACTGTTGCTTAGCAACAAGGACGGTGGTAGGAAAGGCAGAAAATTAGACCATTTGAAAAAAACAAAACAAGGTGCTGACTTTACATCGCAATAATGGAAATCATAGAGAGGGAAAACGTGAACGTGGATAATGCGCTTATAATCAAAGGTCTCACGTTGACTGAGACAGATAGCGAGCTAAAGACATTCTTGCAAAAGTATGGATCAATTAGACGCAATTTGATAATTGATGACCAAACTTCTGAGTTCCATCACCATGGTATTGTAGAATATGATCACGGCACTCCAATGCTGAATTTAACACCCTTGCTACCCTTAACCCTGGGAAGCCTCTCAGACCCGAGTGTTATATTCCAAGTACGAACTCTGGCTAGCGTCTGTAAACAGACAGCTAGTAGTAAGGTCACTGAAGAGTATCTTGAAACATTGAAGGCCGTTGCTAGGGGAAGTGGGAAGCCTTTCTCAGATGTGCTTCAGGGGGAGTTAGAAAAACTTCAGGGAGCCCACTCCGCTAACCATACTCCAGAAAGAGCACAAAATGCAAGCTTTGATTCTCAGAGTGTAGAAGCGATCGTTCCAGAACCTGTGTTTTGTTCCCCGATGCTCTTGTCGACCTCTGCTGGAACATTAGAAATGCGAACCCCAGAATCAAAAGACCCAACCGAGAGACGGGAGGTCTCTATAGCCTTCCCAAATCCAGAAACCGTTGTTGATGGTGTTACCGTGACTACTAACCCTACTTTTGCTGCGAGCATTGCTGACCCACCGGGTATTCAGAGAATGGTAGTAGAGCACATAGTGAAGATGGCTGATGCCACTATGGTACAGCAAACCTCAGTTCGACTTAGGGTTTTCTCAGGGAGGAGCCCGCGTCCTCCAAATGAACCTGATTTTGATACATGGCGAGCAAGTGTAGATCTCCTGTTAAGTGACCCGTCGGTTTCAGACTTGCATAGAGCGCGAAGGATCTTAGATAGCTTGTTGCCTCCAGCTGCAGATGTAGTAAAGCACGTACGACCCCCAGCTTTGCCGGCGGTATATCTTGAGTTGCTGGAGTCAGTCTATGGCTCTGTAGAGGATGGTGATGAACTGTTAGCCAAGTTCATGGGCACTTTACAGAATCAGGGAGAAAAGTCGTCAGACTTCTTGCATCGGTTGCACGTTATTTTGAGTACAACGATTAGGAGGGGAGGCATTGCGGAGAGAGATCACGATCGTTGCCTCTTGAAACAGTTCATGAGAGGATGTTGGGAAGATGGTCTCATAACCAGCCTTCAGTTAGGAAGGAGGGAGGCTCACCCACCCACCTTTGCTGAGTTAGTTGTATTAATTCGAACAGAGGAGAGTAAGCATGCCTCCAAAGAAGAACGCATGAAAAGGTACCTTGGGTTGTCAAAAGCTCCTAATACCTACCCGAGACCACGAATTGCCACTCAGCAAGTCTCAGCTTGTTCACATGAGATACCAAATTCTGACACATTTGAAACTGACCGCCTTAGGGCACAACTTGCTGAAGTACAGGCCCAAGTTGCCACTTTAGGTCAACCCCCAGGCCAGAAACGCTTGAGTGGGTGCTCTGAGAAGGCAGAGTTGAGCACTTTAAGGAAAGTAGTGGAAGAGTTGCGCACTCAGGTAGCCAATATGAAAGCATCCATGGCCCAAGAAGTGAGACATGAAAATTCAGATGATTCAGAAATCATTAAGCTGCGACAACAAGTTGCTGAGCTGCAGGCTCAGAGTGTTGCTCAAAAGAGTTATAGAGAGTACTCCCGTGAGACTGCTAATCCCAGAGATTTTCCACCTCAGAATGTGTTAGAGACAGACACTGGTAAAAGTGCTAGAAGGGGCCAACCAATGACCAATCGGCCTCGCCCTGGATATTGTTTCAGATGCGGAGAGGACGGGCATTTGGCCGTTGCTTGTGATAATGCTGCGAACCCCGCAAAGGTTGAGGAGAAGAGGCGTAAGTTGAGGGAGCAACAGGCTCAATGGGACTCGCTGCGTGGTCATTCCTCTTTGGCTTTAAACTAAGGGAAGTCTCTGTAGCAGGGCATACAGAGACGAGGTGTAAAAGCATCCGCCCTAAATGTTATAGGCAAGAGCCTGTCAGGAGCAGCTGTCACAAGGCATCGCTAAAAAGTCTACCCAAGGGATTAGTAGGAGTTAAGTGCACTGCGCAGATCATTATTGATGGAAAAGAAGTGGATTGCCTCCTAGACACAGGGTCCCAGGTTACCACAGTTCCCAAATCGTTCTACGAGGCACATTTGTCTGATTACCCGCTGAAGTCGTTAGAAAATTTGTTGGAAGTGGAGGGAGCCAATGGGCAAACCGTACCATATTTGGGGTACACTGAACTAACTTTAAAGTTTCCTAGAGAGTTTGTAGGCATTGAAGTTGAGGTCCCCACGTTAGCTTTAATAGTTCCCGATCTAAAGAGTCTGTCGCAAGTTCTTGTCGGAACCAACTCCCTGGACGTGCTTTACAGCCATTGCATTAAGGAAAAAGAGAGTAGCCCTCGTTCGAGCCTCCACGGATATCAGGCAGTGCTTAAAGTCCTTGAGGCAAGGTGGAGGCAAACTAGCAGTGAAACATTGGGACAGGTGAAGCTGGTAGGGAATTTTCATGAAATTGTGCCTGCCGGGAGCACAGTAGTTCTGAATGGATACGTTCAGCTTCGGGAACCCTGTATGGAGAAGTGGGTAATCCTTGAGCCACCTTCAGCCCCATTTCCAAGCGGCCTCATGGTTGCGAGCTGTGTGCACACATTGCCTTCTAAACGCTCCTCTCAGCTGTCAGTTCTGCTTAAAAATAGTACTCAGACAGACTTGACTATCCCTCCTAAAGCCGTATTGGCTGAGATCCATGCTATACAGAGCGTTATAGAGAAAACAGCCCAGGATTCTAGCAAAGTTGAGTCACCAGCACATAACCATGCCAATCTTACCTTTGATTTCGGAGACTCTCCCTTGTCATCAGACTGGAAAGAGAGGATATCAAAATTGTTGAACTCCATGCCTGAAGTCTTCTCCCTGCACGACCTTGACTATGGCCACACTGAGAGAATCAAACATCAGATAAAGTTGAATGATGAAACACCGTTCAAACACAGAGCCCGACCTATCCATCCCCAAGACGTTGACGCTGTGAGAAAACACCTTCAGGAACTATTAGAGGCTGGTGTAATTCGTGAGTCTGAGTCCCCTTTTTCTTCGCCCATAGTGGTAGTCCGGAAGAAAGATGGTTCGGTACGGCTCTGTATCGACTTTCGGAAGTTGAATTCCCAGACGATCAAAGACGCATACGCTCTGCCCAATCTGGAAGACGTCTTTTCTGTACTCACAGGCTCAAAGTGGTTCTCAGTGCTTGATTTAAAGTCTGGGTTCTACCAAATTGAGATGGATGAGGTTGATAAGTGCAAGACTGCTTTCGTATGTCCTCTTGGATTCTGGGAATTCAATAGAATGCCCCAGGGAATTACGAATGCACCAAGTACGTTCCAAAGATTGATGGAGCGGTGCATGGGTGATCTTCACCGGAAACAGGTACTTGTCTTTGTTGACGACCTCATCGTTTTTTCAAAGACTCTAGAAGAGCATGAATCCCGGTTGTTGCAAGTTCTTAACCGACTTAAGGAGTACGGGCTGAAATTGTCACCCGAAAAATGTCGGTTCTTCCAGACATCAGTGAGGTATCTGGGCCATATAGTCTCACAATATGGGGTAGAAACTGACCCGGCGAAAGTTGAGGCCTTAAAGACTTGGCCGAGGCCGACAAACCTAAAAGAGTTGAGGTCCTTTTTAGGTTTTGCCGGGTACTACCGGAGATTTGTGCGTGATTACTCCAAGATCACTAAACCTCTCACCGACCTTACGGCAGGATATCCTCCACTCCGAAAGAGTAGTAATAGGAAACAGAAGGGTGCGGAATACTTCAACCCCAAAGAAGAGTTTGATGATCGATGGACTCCAGATTGTCAGGGCGCTTTTGACTTTATAATTGGCAAGCTTACATCTGCGCCTGTTTTGGGTTTTGCTAACCCCAAGTGTCCCTACATACTTCACACTGACGCCAGCACCACCGGGCTTGGTGCAGCTTTATATCAGGAGCAGGAGGGGCAAATGCGTGTCATAGCCTTTGCCAGTAGAGGATTGACCAAAGGAGAAAGTAGGTACCCTGCCCACAAACTAGAGTTTTTGGCCCTAAAATGGGCAGTCACCTCCAAATTTAGCGACTACCTCTACGGTGCAGAATTTACTGTCATAACGGATAGCAATCCCTTGACGTACATTCTAACTTCAGCCAAGCTTGATGCCACCAGTTACCGTTGGTTGTCTAGTTTGTCAACGTATACTTTTAAGCTCCAATATAGGGCTGGGAGTCAAAACCAAGACGCAGACGGGCTTTCCCGGCGCCCACATGGTGAGCCTTTGGATGATCTCATTTCTCAGAAAGAAAGAGAACGGATCAAGCAGTTTACACTTCACCACCTGGCGGAGCCTGAAACTGGGTCTGAGGTTCTCATGGCGGATGTGGTGAATGCCATTTGTCAGAGGCATCAGGTGATTGGTTTGCCCGGCTTGGCACACTCTCCAGTTACCTTGGTTGAATCCCTCACTCATAGCATTGATGCTTTGCCGAATGAGTTTCAACACGAGGTTGAGCATGGTCTTCCTGATCTCTCTAACATCTCAGAGGCCACGTTAGCAGAATGGCAAGAAAAAGATCCAGAGCTTGAAGTAGTAATTGAATGGATGAAGAACGGGACTAGGCCAGGTACTCTGAGGGGTCAGCCACCCGATATGGTATTGTGGTTGAGGGAGTGGAGTCGACTTGAACTGAGGAATGGGGTGCTGTATAGGAGGAAACAAGAACAAGGGGCTCTTCATTATCAATTAGTGCTACCAGCTAGGCTAAGGGAGATAGTGTTGCGCAGCCTCCACGATGATATGGGGCACTTGGGTATTGAGAGGACCCTGGACTTAGTGAGGTCCAGGTTCTTCTGGCCTAAAATGTCCCAAACGGTTGAAAAAAAGATCAAAACTTGTGAACGCTGCGTACGCAGAAAAACGCCTCCAGACAGAGCCGCTCCTCTGGTTAACATTCAAACCAGTAGGCCTTTGGAGTTGGTCTGTATAGACTTTTTGTCGTTAGAACCGGACCACAGCAATACCAAGAACATATTAGTCATCACCGACCATTTCACGAAGTACGCCGTTGCGATACCGACCCAGAACCAAACAGCTCGTACGGTCGCAAAATGTCTGTGGGAAAATTTCTTGGTACATTATGGGTTTCCTGAGAAGCTGCATAGTGACCAAGGGCCCGATTTCGAATCCCACACAATCAAGGAATTGTGTCATGTTGCGGGTATTCAAAAGACTCGTACCACACCTTACCACCCTAGAGGCAACCCGGTAGAACGTTTCAACCGGACGCTTCTCCAAATGTTAGGAACTTTGGAGAATGAGAAAGTCCAAGTGGAAAGAGTTTGTAAAGCCCTTAGTACACGCATACAATTGTACGCGCAACGATACAACTGGGTATGCTCCTTATGAGCTTATGTTTGGGCGGCTGCCTCGCTTGCCAGTGGATTTGGCTTTCGGATTGCCAATAGAACCTCCTGCGAAATCCCACTCTCAGTACGTGAAAGATTTAAAAGACCGGTTGCGAGAGAGCTACGAGATAGCTAAGAGGAACGCTGCTAAGTTAGCAGAGCGTAACAAAAGAAGGTTTGATGAACGTGTAGTTGCTTCTACCTTGGAGGAGGGTGATAGAGTTCTCGTGCGTAATGTTAGGTTGCGCGGAAAGCATAAGCTCGCTGACAAGTGGGAGCAAGGTGTCCAAGTAGTAGTTAAGAGAGCGGGAGATCTACCAGTGTACACGGTTCGGCCAGTTGGACAGAGTGGCCCTGTCAGGACGTTGCATCGTGATTTGTTGTTGCCCTGTGGATTTTTGCAGTCAGATCAACATGAGCACCAGCCTAAGCTGAGAGTTTGCAGGCCTAGGACTAGAGCTTGTACAAATAATGAGTTACAAGAGCCAGAGTCTTTGTATGAGGGCTCCGGGTCTGATGATGATGATCAGTTTCTTAGTCCTCTGTTTAGGGATAGGCCGAACTTTGAAACTCGAGTTTTAGTGAATCCTGAGCCATTACCCTGCCCAAGACCCCAGAGCGTCAAAATTGACCTACCTGTTGTAGAGAGTTTACCTACCTGTAGGTTTTCAGAGGAGAGCCTTGAAGAACCTGTAAAGAAAATCTTACCTGATTGCAGACATGTAGAGGAAAGCTTACCTGAGTCAGGTGGAGTAGGAACGTCTTCAGATGAGTTAGAGCTAGGTCACGTCGATACAGGATCGGATCTCTGCTCTGAATCAGTAGGTGAGTCACCTGCTCAAGAGACTGAGATAGAAGCATGTTGTGAGGGTGAGAACAGGAGTAGAGAGAGTCCAGTTCTGAGCGAAACTGTGAATGATGTAGGTGATCAGAGTGAACAAGTGAATGACACTGAGTTTGAGCAAGGAGTGTTTCCCAGGCGTTCACAAAGGGATAGACGGCCTGCAAAAAGACTTGAGTATCCCCAATTGGGAAACCCTCTTACCGTGGTGATTCAATCTCTGTTGCAAGGTCTGAGTGCTGCATTCAGCACTTCTTTAGAGGCAGATGTTGCTTCTGCTGATATTGTGCCTGTGGTTGTAACTCAACCCCAAAAATATGCAGATGCAGCGGGACGTGCATTAGGGATGGGCATTTCAAGCAAAAATAATATTCGAAGATCGCTGGGAATTATTCGATTTTTATTCGAAAATCGCAACTCCTCCCCCGCATGCACGCATGTAAAGGCTACACGCATATAAACAGAGAGAGAGAGGGAGAGAGACCATTTACACTCTCAATCTGTATGATAACAAACTGTTTAATTCATTAGGGAATAGGCTATATCAACTCAAGCCATATAATTAGTGTAACATCCTGAAACATATGACTGTTATTTGAC
Organism: Romanogobio albipinnatus; assembly: GCA_023566225.1. NCBI lineage: Eukaryota > Metazoa > Chordata > Actinopteri > Cypriniformes > Gobionidae > Romanogobio > Romanogobio albipinnatus. The sequence goes on along the minus strand of CM042261.1, from coordinate 13,993,977 downwards.
ATCGCCCCAAGTTACCGCAACCGTTAAATGCCTAAAGTCTACAGTGTGCGCGTGAGGCGATGTGTTCTTCTTATGTTGTCTCAGGGTGTTTTTACTCTGGCAGTTTAGTTCGAAATGGAGCACGGTTCGCATGAAAAATTGCTAATGTGAAAGCTTACATACAGAGCTTGGTGTGCACTGAGGTATCGAACCCGAGAACACACAACCGGAGTTCGGTTGCACTCGAAGCTGTGCCGCGATTGACGTGCATGCGAAACAACACTCGGGTGTTCAGGAAGAAAAGTAACCAGCGCATGCGTTTTAGCCGATTGCAATGTCATTAGTTCAATAACATACACGTAAGTGATGATAGTGTTGATGATTTACCTGAGATACGATCGCGAGTGCGAGCCTGCAGTGTATTCGCGCATAGAGTGCAATCAGGGCAGCAAATGAATGGCAATTCACGTGTTCTCAAAAGAGTCAGTTTGCAAGCAGCAAAGCCACCTGCGAGCGACACATACGGTAAACCCAAGTGTTGTTTACTCAGCTGCACATAATAGCACCAAATTAATTTAAAAAAGCCCAATATATTTGACCCGCGTTCTGTTTACTATCATGCCCGTGCACGTTTGTGATGACGTTAGATGAACGCAAACGCACTAGGGTTCAAGTTGAGTGTGAAACCAGACCAACAGGCGGAGGGAAGAATCACGCTCGGACCGCAGCAAACGTGCCCAGTATAAACACCCTGAGAGCAGACTGACAGCTTCAGGTGCGTTATTGGCAGCGCCTCCCTCTCGTTACATGAACGCGTCACCACCACACCGAAAACATGGGGATTTTTTTGAGGACGATAATCGCACAAACTATTCGATAGTCTATAATTAAATCAACTATCGAATATTCGAAAATCGCGACCCATCCCTAACGTGCATATATTCAGGAGGGGAGGGTGTAACCCACGTTACCAAGAGCCCTGTTAATATAAAATATAAAAGGGAATAAAAACTAGCACTCAAATATGTAAAGTCAGTACTTTATTTTAATAGCAATTGAGAAATAGAAAAATGAATAAATAAAAAAAATAAAATTCATTTGAAAAGTTGATGTTTAAATAAAACAGTGCAGTTTAGACCAATGAGGAGAGTGTAGATTTAGCCCCGCCCTATGATCGGGACTTTGCGGGAGAGATGTACGAGAGAGAATGCTCGATGCATGAGAGAAGCTGCAGTTCCAACGCGGTCCTGTAAAAGAAAGGAGAAACAGAGTTAAAACAAAAAAAACACATAAATTAGTGAGTGTGTCCAGAGAAACAGATTTTGAGTGTGCATTGAACGTCGTCAGTCGATCGTCACGGCTGGTGCTAGTTCAACTGTTTATGAGGAGAGAGAAACTTCCAGAGGTTGGAGTTTTGCCTGATTAGAAACTTCATAACTAGAAAATTTGAACTCTCTTGGTAAGTGAAGTGATTAAATCCTCAACTACGGAAATTTTCTTGTGTTTAACAATCAGATACGTTATATTATGTCCAGTAGTGCATAAAAGATGCATAGAGGCTAATCCTCTGTTTAAAACGGAGGAATATAGAGTGAATTAGTCAAAATAACTAATGTTCAAGTTTAAAAACCACTTTAAGCAGTTAAAAGTGTTATTTTAATGTCTTTTTGTCGTGTATTTGAGTTATGTGAAATGGTGGGTGGTGACGCACATGTGATACGAGCAAACAGGGCCTAAGCGCGCCATTTTAAAAATGCTCTTAGCATGTCTATGCAATTTCGATGTGTTAATATTAAATGATGACAAATAAAACGAGGACCGTGACGTCGCCCGGTACGGCGCAGCCGGGGCCCCACCCTGGAGCCAGGCCTGGGGTTGGGGCTCGTATGCGAGCGCCTGGTGGCCGGGCCTTCCCCCACGGGGTCCGGCCGGGCTCAGCCCAAAGGAGCGACGTGGGGACACCTTCCCGTGGGCCCACCACTCGCAGGAGGGACCGTAAGGGGCCGGTGCAAAGAAAATCGGGCAGCAGTCGAAGGCGGGGGCCTAGACGACCCGATCCCTGGACACAGAATCTGGCTCTTGGGACATGGAATGTCACCTCGCTGGCGGGGAAAGAGCCTGAGATTGTGCGTGAGGTTGAGAGGTTCCGACTAGAGATAGTCGGAATCACCTCCACGCATGGCTTGGGCTCTGGAACCACACTCCTCGAGAGGGGATGGACTCTTCACCACTCTGGAGTTGCCCATGGTGAGAGGCGGCGGGCTGGTGTGGGTTTGCTTATAGCCCCCCAGCTCTGCCGCCATGTGTTGGAGTTTACCCCGGTGAACGAGAGGGTCGTTTCCCTGCGGCTTCGGCTCGGGGATAGGTCTCTCACTGTTGTGTGTGCCTACGGGCCAAACAGCAGTGCAGAGTACCCGACCTTCTTGGTGTCCCTGGGAGGGGTGCTGGAGAGTGCTCCGACTGGGGACTCCGTCGTTCTACTGGGGGACTTCAACGCCCACGTGGGCAATGACAGTGAAACCTGGAGGGGCGTGATTGGGAGGAACGGCCCCCCTGATCTGAACCCGAGTGGTGTTCAGTTATTGGACTTCTGTGCTAGTTACAGTTTGTCCATAACGAACACCATGTTCAAGCATAAGGGTGCCCATCAGTGCACATGGCACCAGGACACCCTAGGTCGTAGGTCAATGATCGACTTTGTGGTCGTTTCATCTGACCTGCGGCCGTATGTCTTGGACACTCGGGTGAAGAGAGGGGCGGAGCTGTCAACTGATCACCACCTGGTGGTGAGTTGGATCCGATGGCGGGGGAGGAAGCTGGATAGACTCGGTAGACCCAAACGTACTGTGAGGGTCTGCTGGGAACGTTTGGCCGAGTCTCCTGTCAGAGAGATCTTCAACTCCTGCCTCCGGCAGAGCTTCGACCAGATCCCGAGGGAGGCTGGAGATATTGAGTCCGAGTGGACCATGTTCTCCACCTCCATTGTCAAAGCGGCTGCTCGGAGCTGTGGACGCAAGGTCTCCGGTGCCTGTCGAGGCGGCAATCCCCGAACCCGGTGGTGGACACCGGAAGTAAGGGATGCCGTCAAGCTGAAGAAGGAGTCCTATCGGGCCTGGCTGGCTTGTGGGACTCCTGAGGCAGCTGACAGGTACCGGCAGGCTAAACGGACTGCAGCCCGGGTGGTTGTGGAGGCAAAAACTCGGGCCTGGGAGGAGTTCGGTGAGGCCATGGAAAAGGACTATCGGCTGGCCTCGAAGAGATTCTGGCAAACCGTCCGGCGCCTCAGGAGGGGGAAGCAGTGCCCTACCAACGCTGTTTACAGTGGCGATGGGCGGCTGTTGACCTCAACTGGGGATGTTGTTGGACGGTGGAAGGAATACTTCGAGGATCTCCTCAATCCCGCCGTCACGTCTTCCATTGGGGAAGCAGAGGCTGGGGGCTCAGAGGAGGACTCGTCCATCACCCAAGCTGAAGTCACCGAGGTGGTCAAGAAACTCCTCGGTGGCAAGGCACCGGGGGTGGATGAGATCCGCCCTGAGTACCTCAAGTCTCTGGATGTTGTGGGGCTGTCTTGGCTGACACGCCTCTGCAGCATCGCGTGGCGGTCGGGCACAGTGCCTCTGGTATGGCAGACCGGGGTGGTGGTCCCTCTTTTTAAGAAGGGGGACCGGAGGGTGTGTTCCAACTATAGGGGGATCACACTTCTCAGCCTCCCCGGGAAAGTCTATGCCAGGGTACTGGAGAGGAGAATTCGGCCGATAGTGGAACCTCGGATTCAGGAGGAACAGTGTGGTTTTCGTCCTGGTCGTGGAACACTGGACCAGCTCTATACCCTCTACAGGGTGCTGGAGGGTTCATGGGAGTTTGCCCAACCAGTCCACATTTGTTTTGTGGATTTGGAGAAGGCATTCGACTGTGTCCCTCGTGGCGTCCTGTGGAGGGTGCTGGGGGAATATGGGGTCCGGGGTCCTTTGCTGAGGGCTGTCCGGTCCCTGTATGACCGAAGCAGGAGTTTGGTCCGCATTGCCGGCAGTAAGTCAGACTTGTTCCCGGTGCATGTTGGACTCCGGCAGGGCTGCCCTTTGTCGCCGGTTCTGTTCATAATTTTTATGGACAGAATTTCTAGGCGCAGCCAAGGGCCGGAGGGTGTCAGGTTTGGGGATCACACGGTTTCGTCTCTGCTCTTTGCGGATGACGTTATCGTGTTGGCCCCTTCTAACCAGGACCTTCAGCATGCACTGGGACGGTTTGCAGCCGAGTGTGAAGCGGCTGGGATGGGGATCAGCACCTCCAAATCCGAGGCCATGGTCCTCAGTCGGAAAAGGGTGGCTTGCCCACTTCAGGTTGGTGGAGAGTTCCTGCCCCAAGTGGAGGAGTTCAAGTATCTAGGGGTCTTGTTCACGAGTGAGGGGAGGATGGAACGGGAGATTGACAGACGGATCGGTGCAGCTTCTGCAGTAATGCGGTCGATGTACCGGTCTGTCGTGGTGAAGAAAGAGCTAAGCCGTAAGGCGAAGCTCTCGATTTACCGGTCAATCTACGTTCCTACTCTCACCTATGGTCATGAGCTTTGGGTCATGACCGAAAGGACAAGATCCCGGATACAGGCGGCCGAAATGAGCTTTCTCCGCAGGGTGGCTGGGCGCTCCCTTAGAGATAGGGTGAGAAGCTCAGTCACTCGGGAGGAACTCGGAGTAGAGCCGCTGCTCCTCCACATCGAGAGGGGACAGCTGAGGTGGCTCGGGCATCTGTTCCGGATGCCTCCTGAACGCCTTCCCGGGAAGGTGTTTCGGGCATGTCCAACCGGGAGGAGGCCCCGGGGAAGACCGAGGACACGCTGGAGGGACTATGTCTCCCGGCTGGCCTTGGAACGCCTCGGTGTCCCCCCGGAAGAGCTAGAGGAAGTGTCTAGGGAGAGGGAAGTCTGGGCATCTCTGCTTAGACTGCTGCCCCCGCGACCCGGCCCCGGATAAGCGGAAGAAGATGGATGGATGGATGGATGGATAATATTAAATGAACATGGAGTTAAATATGTTAAAATGTTGTTAATTCGCAGATTAGCTGCAGTGATGATGTATATCTTGAACAGAGTTGTCTAACTGTATTTTTGGCCTTGTCTTTTGCAAGGTTGGGTTTTTTTGTTCCTTTCTTTCCTTTGCTCTCCTTTTCCCGTTTCTTCTCTTCTATTCTGATATTTTCCTAATCACTTCCTGAGTCGGATGCTGCATGTTTGATGGACACTAGACGAGCTCAAAGAGGATTTTGAACCTGTGTTGTCCCTGCTTCACTCCGAGAGTAACTCTTGCAAGCAGGAACTGGCGAGCCATGCCCATATAAGGATCGAGCTACGAGAACCAAGAAACTGAGTGGTATGATTGTGCACACGTTTTTTCCTTCGCTTTTCTGACCTGAACTGTGTTGCTCAGAACTAAGTTGCGGAAGAAGGATCTCGTGTAAACAGCATCGAACGTGAGCTGAACTCCAGTGAAACCCTAATCCACATTGGGACGGTATTGTGAGCATTAAGATTGATCCATTGTGATTTATTGTCTACTGATTTTCCACTTTTAATTTCACTGTCCTTTTGTTTTATACTTTGTTTTTTTATATATATTTTGTTTCATTTTATTTCTGTTGTTGTTTCTGAAGAGCCAGAGTGAAAGAGTATTTCAAGTGTAATTTGGGGTAAATTGTATTCATACTCAAATCCAAAGTTGTTCTTTATATTAATTAAGCTAATTAGAAACAAATTGGATTAATAGGTGAAAATAAGATTCAGTTAATTTTATTAGCTTGAACCTAAATAGGTCAAAAAATAAATAAATATATAAATAATAAGTAAACTAAATAGAAATTTAAATATATAAGGATTATAAGAACACATTCATTACTATATTTATTTTATTATCCATTACCCCCCCTTTTGGTCATTATTTCTTTTTTTTTTTCTTTATTGGTTCTGATGTATTGAACCTCTGATATTATCATCATTATTATTATTGCATTGTTATCTTACTAATACAACTTGCCTGTTTCTAATGCAGCCAGTGTTGTCGTCATTCCTTCTACCATTGTTGCTGACACAGTCTCTTGAGCGAATCTGATTCTTCTGATCGCTGGTCCAAATTTAGAGATAGTGTATTCCTTTCCTCTCATTTCCGTTATTCACTGTTTGGGAGGGAGGGTCGTACCTGTGCCGCGACGCGCGTTACATGTGCATACAGTAGCATTTCATCTTTTATAAAATGCGATTTTGGCCAAATGCATTTTACCACAGGAAAAACTGAGCGCTCCGTCTATATAGCTACAAAAACTAGTTTGTAACCTGTAGATGAAAATGTAATGTGATACCGGCAGCGGCATTTGCCGTCACCGTTTTAATGACGGACAAAAAAAAACACATTCGGTGGTCAAAAACTATATATTGATAAGTAATACAACAACATATCATTTGTTTTTAACATTGGAAAATCATAACAGGTGCGCCCCCGCGCTGTTTCGTACTTGAACTTACACAAAGCGACGAGTGGTCCTCGTCACCTAGATAACATATATTTCTAAGAAATTTCTTCTTTGATTTATGATTGCTGATACACTTAATTTATTAACATTTAGGCTAATCATGTTATGGTATACTCTCCGCTCGTCCTCACATGTATAAAATGTAGTAAAACATGGTTTTACTACAGTAATGTTGTAGTAGTAACTAAAAATAATTTACAGAAGATCACTGTGAAATCTTTATATTTTATCATGCAGAATGTAATTCATGATTCATTCCAAGGCTTCATTTATTTGATCCAAAATACAGCAAAAACAGTAATATTGTGTAATATTTTTACAATTTTAAATAACTGTTTTATTTAATAAAATATATATAAAAAATATATATTTTATAAAATATGTTATAGTCAAAATCAATCAAATCAAATCACTTTATTGTCACACAGCTATATGCACAAGTGCAACAGCAGGTGAAATTCTTGGTGCAGTTCCGAGCAACATAGCAGTCATGACATGACATGTACAACATTTAAAGCAGCATCAGATTACACATAGTAAAGGTATGGCTATAGTTTCTTATAATCTGGAATTGAGTTGGACATAATTTCTTAAATTATATTTAAAAAAAGTTTGTCAAAAATACTTGACTCATTGCTCACCTTCCCCTCATAATCATGTTAACCAAATAATATAAATTAGCTTATAATTATCTAATATTATCATTATGTTGTTATTAATCTTGAATAAATCTAAAGCTTTTGAGACTATTATTTTGTGTTATTGAATTTGTCATGAAGATGTGACCATTTCTTCCTTTTATGCAGGCTTACTAAATAATCTTGATATAAAAAAGGGAGGGGGGTGCCCTTTTTCAGTTTCAGCACATGCCCCTCAAAAGGTCTGTGCACGGCCCTGTCTTCTGTAATTGTTACACTAATATCAGGAGAATTATAATATCGCTGCAGGTAGAGATCCATCCGTGTTAGATACAGATCTGTGTCGCTAAAGACCCGAATATGTAAGAATGATTGGCGAAACAGTCATGCATTTAAGAGTTAAAGTGCTCCTGAAGTCAATAATTTGACTACAGATTATTATTGACTTCAGTCAATAATTTCATCCCTTAAAACTCATCTTTGATCCCCAAAATGACATATTAAAAATGTTTGAGCCCCACCTCCTCTCACTCACTCCAGCGCAGAATAACTGATCCACTCGGTCAACTTTAATATAGTTAACGCTCCTCAATGCCAATGCCAAGAGGAAATATTGGTTTAATTCAGCCATATTTCAAACTGATTCAGAGGAAGTGGAAGGGTGAATTATACAGGCTCGTCTACAAGTCGTGGATCAGAATGATAATGTGTTTTATGCATCGCTCTTTACAGCGTCGGACACACAACAGTAATTAATATGATTAGCCTTTTGCTTGACTACATTATCGAACAGCTAATAATGTGTTGCTAATGTTACACAAACCATGTTCCCGTTCGCCATCTCAGTGTCAGAGCACTGCCATCTAACATTAAAATCTTCAAAGTCCATTTATTTTGACAACTACGTGAATATATTGTAATGTGTTCATGCAGAAATTCGATGTTATATCGATCAGTGAGCCGAGAGCGCACGTTTTTGTTAGAGCATCAATAACATACTCGCGCGTGACTAATGTATGACTTTTGCATGTCACTGTAATCGTCTTTAACTTCATTACAATCGTCACCCAAACAAAACTTTATTCAGTGATCCGAGAGCGCACATACACGGTTTGCGCATTAATTATAATGGACATGCGCGTGCCTAATGTATGTCACTGCAATCGTCTTCACCTTCATTACAACCATCATCCATCAAAACTTTTTAGCGACACTGGTTTGCTTTATCCAACTGAAATGTGTAGTTTGCATATCCTGTGTTTATGAAGCGGTTGGGTGTTTTGAGCCGCCATTCAGTCAGTATTTCACACAGCGCGATTAGGAACGCCTTGGGCTGCTCCGAATCCAAAACAATCACAGAATACCTACGAGAGAGGTTGTAATTTTATTTTTAATTGATAAAATGTACCTTTTATTATTTAACGTATCAATAATACAATTAATGAATTATATTAATATATTCAAATTCATTTTAAGTTATCTCGCGGCCCACCCGGAGGATCACTGCGGCCCCCTAGTGGGAACCACTGGTCTAACTGTAACCCAGATTTTTACTTTTTGTAAAGAAAAGGAGGGACAACCTTCATTTTCCCATGGTTTTAAATGTTACTTTCTCATGCAATTTTATAATTAATATGCTCAGTTATGTTGGCTATTAAATTATTACAGCTATAATCAGTGGACAGACACAATCAATTATCCTTTTACTGTGACGTAGTTTGACTCAACGAAGCATATCTCAGTTGTCTATAAGTCTTTTTCTGAAATGATGGCATAAACTTCAATGTTTCTTTTTAATGGAAAACTGAAACTGAATGCCAAATGGCGGCTTTGCTCTGATATGAAATTATTTGGCTGCAGCGTTTATCAGTCCATTATTGTCAGCAGGAACTGATGTTCACAGTGTATATGCACGGTTTTCAAAGCAACACAAAGCCAGAAATTAAAGAATAATTAGCCATCTTTAAAGAATGAATTCAGTTTTATTATCTATTTTGGATAAAATAAGTATCTGTGGTCAGAAAGCATTACATTATAATTCAAATTAAAAGGTGTTCATGCACATAACTGAACTGGCATCACAGATCGCTTTTGGCAAATAAATGCCTAAAAGTACACCAGAAGGTTGATTAAAGATTAAAAATGAAAAGGAGTGGATGTCTGCTACAGACTTAGTACTCAAAAGATAGATTTAGTTCAGAATGTATAATTCATGAAATAAAACTCTAAATGCTTTTTTTTTTTTTGTATTTTGATTTGATCTAAGGTCAGCTTCATGTCCTAGTTTCACTTTCTATATAGTCATGAGTCTGAAAGGCCTGATGTTCTCCCTGCAGTGTTTCATTTATTTCAACAAATACCCGCCTTAGTTTGGTTTACAAACAAGCCTGTACATTTTCAAAACCAAACTGTATAAATGCATAATGCTTTCAGTGCAAGGTATAACAGAAAACCGCTTTATTTTAACTGAGTTTGACACAGGTACATTAGTTTATTCCTTTCATTATTCCCCCACAGTTTTATTACTCTTTACAGCCATTTACTCACTCAGAACTATATAATAAAAAAATGTTTCCTTGGGCATCTCGTCCATCTTAGCAGCCGGTATGACTCTGCATTTTTCAAAGTTAGGACATAAACAAAATATAAAATATATGTAATAGTGAGATGCTGGCAGGTGAGAAAAAGTCATACATTTTATATCTACGGACCGGGCTAATCCGCTTTCCTGTTTGGATGCCAGGCTCACAGGGCACAGATGCAGATGCATTGCTGGAGCTCATTATTCTAGCTGTGACTCAATGAGACTAACAAGCTCACAAAGATACCTCTGAACCTGCAGTCCCCTAGAGCCTTGAATTTAAGACACAAGACGCTCAGATGAAAAAACTGCCGAGAGTCAAATTGGTTCCGTTCTGAAATACTACATTGTCACTGTTATTGTGTTTTCCAAAAATTGAAGCTTGCCTGATGAATTGCTGTTCGCCTCTACTCTGGCAGTTGGGTACATTTGCACCGAACAAGCCTTCAGCAGTACACCAGTCTTGGTGTCAATATTGTGGTCAGCGGCTGCACTGTTTTGAGGGGAGTTTGTCTTACATTATCTTACCTTGGAAAATGTTAAAAAGCATTAAACATGATGTAGAATTTATCCCTGCAACTGAAATCTAAATCTGAATAATATTATGTGGCCTAAAGTCAACATGGATTTCTGTTTGGGCCCATTTTACTTCTTTCATGGGACATTATTTTGGGAATTGATTGGCTAGTGAAAAGTGGGTGTTCCCTTTCAGTCAGTCACGTTCGACGTACATCTCTGTTCCCTCCTTCAGTGATTGAGGGTTACATACATAACCGAGACGTTACCTCGGAAGAGACAAACCACAGTTTTTTTGTGTCATTTAATGGAGAATTTATCTCAAACAGTTTGTAATAATAATGTAGGCAAACCACAGAAAACAAAAAACAACATTACTTGCAGAACTGAAATAATAAAGCGCCCTCATCACTACCACAACAAAGGAGAAACTAATCGAATGTTAATGGGTATAACAACTCAAAATCTAGTTTGAACAGCAAACTGAAACAGCAATTGGCTTGAATTCACAAAACCACTCAGTATTGTCTGTTTCCGAGCCATCACTTAACTAATATTAATTTTATTAATTACTTTTATTTTATTATTAATAAACATAACTTATTAATTTTAAAACTTTAATATGCTCAAATGAAACAGTGCTGTACAGGCTGTATTGTTTTTCTTTAGAACCGCACAAAACGCATACAAATATGTATCTCTTTTTTTTGCCACCATGTTTATTAAGACAAAGAGACCATGTGAGGCAGTAATAAACACACACACACACATCACTTAGTAAGATTTATACACTGTTTTCCTAATGCGGACCAAAAAATGTCCCTACAAGAACAAGGATTTCGGATATTGCATCCTTGTGGGGACATTTTATCCCCATAACGCACGTGCGCACGCACGCACGCACGCACACACAAAATAAAGTAAAAAAAAAAAAAAAGATTTTAAAAAGTAATGCACATTACTTATTTAAAAAATCAACTCTAGACATGAACATCATTTTTATCCTCACCTTTCTTTGACAACATCAGATCTTGATGAAAGCATTTCATGCCACGTCTGCATGAACAAAAGATCTGCAGGGCTTTCACAATGGTGAACAAGATTTGAACCCAATAGTCTCATTATTTTTAATAGAGGCTTACTGTGTAGAGGAACACATTGCTGCAGGTCTTAAAAACACCTTCATTTCATGTACACCTTTGGTATGTCTACTCTATACCAGTTGTTTTATTGATCCAAGAAGATGAATGCTCAGTCGCATCTACAGTATGGACGTGAAGGTCTCATAGATAGTTGTTGTTTTTAACAATAATACAAAAAAATGCATAGAATGCATAAAAATGCATAAATGCATACTATAACACTCCTTACAGTGGTCTTGTTTAAGTCTGCTATTAGAGATGTTCCATGGTTTAGGACGGGAGGTTAGCTTAGGATAAAACACTCAAATATACATGGAAGAGAATCTTAGAGATTTCCATCGCTTGTCTCATTATCCTGTTACACCTGATTAGGACAGTGTTAAACTGATATAACAAAAAGATCTGTCTTTTACATAGCACTGACCTTTGTGAAAGCAGCATGGTAAATTATTAGTTCTAATGAACTCTTTTGAAGCAATTATCGGGAAACAAAATTACATTGAAAAATAAGTGCTGCTAATAAACAGCACACGGGTCTTTAAACAACTTCCACTAACAAAGTCATCAATTCCAGTTTCTAGGTCAAGCTTGCTCTTGAGTCACTCTGCAGATGGTAATTAAATCTTTAATTGTTGTGGGGGATGGAACTGGCAAACAAATTTACTTATCAACCTCAAAATTATAGGCACATGGATTCTACCCCATCCCTGATTTTACTTTCTCCCCCAATACCTGCAGCTTTATTAGTACTAATTTATTAGGAATGTTTTGACAGAGAACCAGATTTTGCATCCTTCTGTCTTATTTCCAGACTAGCTACATATATTATTGTACAGTACAAAAAGTCAAAATTGCTAAATATATATTGCTAATATGGATTTTCATAAAAAAGATATATTGCTAATATGGATTTTCATAAAAATCAGTTTACTCAAATAATGCATAATGTTTTAGTTGCTTACATTTTTTTCAGCCATGTTTTTAATAAAAAAGAATAATTTTCATGACTTCATTATTATATATTTTGTTCATTTACAAAAAAAATAATATTTGAATGTAATGCACTTTGGAATATATTATTCCAAAACTACTGTTTAAATGTATTTTGAATGTATTTAAAGGCTGGGACACACCAGGCAAACGGTTGGCCGTCAGCAATATCGGGCTGTTTTTGCGTTTCTTTTCCCATTGTGTTCGCACTGTTGGCTCTAGTCGGATGGCGTCTGGGTCAGCATGTTGAATCAGCATCGGGCCGTCGGTAAGTGAAAGAACTCTGATTGGCTGTTCAGATTAGTGAACGAGCAGCACACAAGAACAAAAGCAAAAGGGATTAAATCGAGTAAAGAAGTCAAGACTGTACAAACAGAAGGCTGTTATCATTTTACGTCACCTTACCTGAGCAATCGAATGCACAATATTTTCATAATAACATGAGCCGACTGGAAGGAAGAAAGTGATCAGCATGACTGATATTTAAAATGGTAAGCAAGCCCTTCTTTGTTTACGGTTTGTATATCTGCAGTCGTAGTTTCAGTTTCCCTTTTTGAATGGCGAAAATAGACCATTGATACCTGCTGATATAGACAGATATTTACTTACACACAGGTGCAGAGCGCACGTGCTAGTTGGCAATCGGCTTTGGTCTTTTTGGTGTGTTCAATCGTAGCTTTTTGTCAGAGACGCAGCTGATGAGAAGCAACAACACAGTCAGATTTCCTCGCTGATAGTTCTTTGACTTCATGATATGATTTCAGTCACATGCTTTTTAAAAAAATAAGGCCTCTTCAATGAGAAGTGTGTGCTGTTCAAACAGTGGTGCCCCACTAAAATGTTAGGTTGTGAGTCTGGTCATTAAATGTGCACTAATGGACCCGATTGACAATTTTGCTCTGGTAGACTGCCCTTACAACGGCCCATTGTTCTGCCAATGAAGAGGAAAGCGGGCAGCACACTTGAGGTGTGCAACCTGATCTGATAGAGGCGTTTATCACTAGATTTACATTTCACACTTGCACAATAATGGGCCATACATCAGCCATCAGGTCTAAAGCACAAAACGGTGAGTGGGGTTGACCTGTCATCCATAAGAGCTGAGTAAAGTTGTTAAAGATTTATTAGATAACAAGTGGTAGACCTATAGATTGAAGGTCTAGCTGTTCGCCCTAAGGCCGACTGTCTTTCCCAACATAAAGCTGCATTGCATAGAAATTATTGTCACTTTACAATTGTATGGTGTGTAGATGTAATGTAATATTACCTAGGTGGTGCAAAGCTGGCTTGAATTAATTGAATTATAATTCAAAGTGAATTTGTAATTCACAGGCAAATGATTCTTTTACAAAACACACGTCTCTATAGCTTCCATCTATAAGTGTATAAGTTCCACATTTATATTAGTGCATCACTCCCATTTTCTCAATAATATGTCTCTAGATGTTTCAAAAAGACTACAATGGATGCAAATGAGGAATTTTTTAAAATCATGTCCAGTGTCAAACCTCTGAATGTCCAAACTCTATATGCTAAAAAGCTAAAACAAGCAGACACCATATGGCAAAGTTCGCTGATGATTGATTTATTTGTCATCAACAGGGAGACACATCACATCCTTGTAACCTTCCCTGTGTAAAGTCTCAATGCCCTTGTGGCATGACCTGCTGGCCTGCCCATCCATCTCCTCCTCATTCAACTTATCAATCCAGACAGTGTTAAATGGTCGCTGTCTCACAGTAAACATCTACTCAACCCAGGTCTGAACAGTAGATCACAGGAGAGAGCGAGATATTTTTATTCTTTTCGTTATCTCCAGAAAACTAATTACATTTTTGAAGGTTGTGAATGGAGTTTGTGAAATGATCAGACTTCATTCAAATGAGGTTTAGTTTTGTAATAACAGTTTTATTCTTCCTTGAGAGTTTTCTTGTCAAAAATACAAAGCAAACACACTGATTGTCCCAGAGAGTCTAAATTTATTTGATAGCTGATAAAAACAAAAAATATAAAATAACTAAATGAAAAGGTCAGTTCAATCTAGTGAATGCATACATTTGTGACGTATGATTATGTTTATATTGTCCATATCTATAAATTTTATAGTAACCTATAACATGGGAAATCTTTTTAACTTTGAGTTACACTGTATTTTGATGGTCACCTTTAGACATTTTGTTTACTATAAATAACACTGCACCTACATGTCAACCTCAGTAGAGTATTAGTAGGGTTAGGGTAGTTGTAGTTGCAAAGTTAGTTATAGTCAGAAGAATGTCTGTTGGAGGATCATCAAAATAAAGTGTTACCAGATGTTAAGCAGACAGTCTAATACTAATGAGAATACGTTGTAGTTGAAGTTACTTATAGTCAACAGAATGTCTAAAGGGGACCATCAAAATAAAGTGTTGCCTAACTTGGTCCTTAATTGTTCTTAATTGTAATTGGTCCAAACAACTGCTCAGTGTCTTGGCTGTTTTCCACTACATAAGATAGTCGTACAATCACACATCATTTAATTCTTATAGCTTTTATTTCTTCCAACATTTTCAAGCAAAACTCTGATTTGCATACATATATATCAGAGCTAAAGAAGCTGAATTTATAATATCAGATATACTGGCAAATATTTTCTACAAGCTCAGGAAGAAGGTTCATAGTTGTTGTTAGTGATTAAGATTGATTTATTTTTAAGCAGTAGGCTTGGATCAGGGTAAAATATGCAAAAGGTTCAGAAAAAATGAAGACATTTACATTGCAAATTACAGGGTACTTGCAATATATGCCTTTCCAATTTAGGATCAGAAATATCTAATGAACACTCTGAGTCTGAGTGGTGATTATTCCAAACACAAGACTAGGATTTCACCACCATTGAAAAATGAGCTGAAAAACAGATGAAAAGCAGGATAGTTTCCATGATGAAATGACTGAAGATAATGTGCAAAACAGAAACAATCAATTTAGATCATACCGTATGTCTGATAACTTACTAATCAAGATCCAGTTCAAATTTTGAGGGTCTATGAAACCTTCTGGAGTAGTCACTATTTTAACAAGATTTCTGAACCTATTTCTAAAGCGCATAGCACAGGTGCACTTAGGGTGTGTCCGAATCCCCTTTTGCTAGTTTAACGACAGGAAAATTGGTCGGCGGGCTTGGCGCATGGTCTAAAAGTGTTGTCCCTATTCTCTTAACGAGTAATGGGTGTGTTTTGGGTGTAACATGCAATAAACTAATCAGAGTCTCATCCACCATCCCGTTTAGAAGTCTGTTGCGCTCGCGCCATGGCAGATTCGCTATTTACATGGCGGAATTTGCAAGTGGAAAAACTGAATGCTTCTCTAGCAAGGAAATGGATCTGCTTGTCCAATGACCCCTGCTTGCTCGCCATTACGGCAAATATGTAGGCTAATTCTGATACATGCAATGACTATCCATTTTGACATGTAGCCATTTTTATATTTATGTACACAATAATAATATTTTAAATTTTAATCCTTTAATTTTTCATATTTAAAAATGTTTGTGTGCTGCTGCGCGACCCTGTGTGTGTAATAAGCAGCACAATGTGCACACGTCTATAGGTGTATATTACTAACACGCTTTTTAAATAAAATAAAAAAAATTGCGCCAGGTTTTTGTTGGTCAATAGCACAGTTTATTTCAGTTGACTCAAAATAGCAACACGCCTACAATGCGCCTGAACACACCTTGTTTTCAGACCAGCATGCCCATGGGCGAACAAATGGGTGCAAATTCATTTGCTATTGAAACAACGTGGCGCAGGATGTGAAAATGATTACTGCGCCGGGCTGAAACGAGCAAAAAACACTTGTCGCACTGGTGTATGATAGGTTAGAATGTAATAATTTAAAGAAAGACTGAAAAAGTGAAGAAACATCCATTTAGCTGGACCTTTCTCTATCTAAACACTTACTGCACTGTAAACACACATAATATCTAAGAATTTTTAAACAGTACAACATTATTAATTTTTTCTTGTATCTGTTGTATGACAATTCAGAAACACGACAACACAATCCGTTTGGATGCTTTTTGGTCAGCCATGATGAATTTACTCTGTGAGCACAAAGTATCCAACTCCAATAAAAGTAAGTAGTATTCAACCAACTCCATTAAAAAAAAATCTAAGCTTTTAGGCTATTGACATCATGGAGTCACACGTGTGATTGCTTTGTATTATTGATTTGTTCCTGACTGAGTGCCTTTTAAAAATAGAATTTTCCAACTAAAAGCTGTTTTTCACACCGGGCTGATAACTGATATCGGATATACAGTATAATCCTAGTCATTTTCTGCACTTTCAAATACACCCATTGTCCCATCATCATAACACGTAACATAGGAAACACAAATCATGCTGGGTTTTAAACCATCCACAACATTTACAGGTGTTCCCAAATAGCACCATCAATTTCCTAAATTATGTCTCAGATATAGGAACACTAGAGGGCTCACATGCATCATAAAAAACAGTTGGAGAGCTTGGCAACAAGACAAGATATTAATAATAGATTAGACGCAAGATTGCCTATTTCTCACATAGCTTACATTTCACATGTGATAGACACTATAGTTTTTTAATGATCTTTTATGGTGTCTTGCCCTAAGCCGAGGGATAAAAGGTAGGTTGTGCATGTGTGTTTTAATTGAGAATTTGCATTTAGGTCATGTGGTACACGAGCAGCTGGCCTACCCAGCAGGAGTCATTAGAACAGAGGCTCTTCCCTTTGTCAGACACAAGAGATTGCATGGCTTAACCCCGAGTCTCACTACAGGCATAATCAGTAACAAAAGTCTATACCTGGGCGGCTGCCTAACTTCAATGCCTGAAGTTTGACTCAACTTTTATGACTGAGCCCCTCCATCTACCCTATTCTGCATAGATTATATAAACATGAATGCATGAAAGTTGGTGAAATGCTGAAAGACATGCTTAGTGACTCAGCCGTCAGCCATTTATAGTGACTTGATCGTTTTGTTATTTCTTTCACCCACTTGAATCACTTCTTTCTCTGCTCTCCTTCTCTGAACGCATCAACAAAAGGGTGAAGCTTCATTGCTGGCCTAATCTCTGCAGTGGGGATGAGACTGGCTTTATGATCTTGTAGCTTTGCTGTCTTTGTTGCATTTTGCTCCATTTTACTGCATAGTTTTTAATTGCCAAACTTATAAAAGGCCCTTTAACTCTATCCCTGCCATTGACAAGATTTTCTGGCAATACGGTAGGGCGCTGTTATGGATCTTCAGAAATAGTACAGCATCTCCTGATCCAAAAACAAGTGTAGATTTAGGTGAACCAGAAGGAGCGGATCGAAGTTGCTTACGCACAAGTAAACTAACATCATCACCAAACATTCAACAGCATATTAATCAAAACTGCCTAACGTTACAGAGAATCTATGTTTTTGATCATCATTCATCTGGACAAAGTCTTTGACAAAAAGGCTATTTTCTCAGCTTTCTCTTTAAAAAAAATTTCAAGCATTGATAAAAAAAGAATGAATGAAGCTAGAATATTTGTTTTGTTTTGTTCAAAAGCAGAAGCTCTGTTCTTTCTTTTTATATATTGACTGTTTACATATTCATACAAAAAAATATTCTGGGGGCCATGAAAGTTTTGTGAATATGATCCAAAATGTTGGTACTGGCTGTAAATGTAAAAATAAAACTGTGGTGAGCAGGGAGGCTGAGGGACTGTGAGAGCGGGACGAGTCCGCCATGTTGGGGAGGAGCAGGGAGCGCGGGACTCGCTGCGGGCTGCCCTCAACAGGAGGAGCGGCCGGCCGCCAGGGGCATCCAGTACCATCGCATGGCACCACGAGGAAGAGCCTCTTGGCGGGCTGAGCGGCAGAAGGAGAGACATACTGTCAGAGAGCCCTCGCTGCTGAGGGGGATCGCGGTGCTGAGGAGGTCGGGCAGCGCAGAAGAGTGAAGACCACGAGTGGCTGCCCGAGGTGTTGGTGCTGAAGCGAGTGAAGATCCGGTGGGATGGAGAGCTCGCTGTCGTGCCCCTGGGTCGAGGTGGGGTGGCTGCCGTCCTAGAGGGAGCGAATTAGTCTCCAGCGTTCGCCGTGGGCCGGAGCCTGCTGCCATCCGCCATGTTGGGGAGGAGCAGGGAGCGCGGGACTCGCTGCCGGCTTCCCTCAACAGGAGGAGCCACCGTCGGCCGCCAGGGGCATCTACGAGGAAGAGCCTCTTGGCGGGCTGAGCAGCAGTGTGTCAGGGAACCGGACCAGATTTTTTTTTTCTTTCTCTTTCTTCTCTCCCCTCTCTCGTCTTTGTCGCTACTCATACTTTCGGTTCTGTTTCTCTCGCCTCTCTGTCCTTATCCCCAGGTGCCGTGGCCACCGTGAGCGGTCGCCCCTGTAGAGTGCAGGCTCGGGAGTACACCCCGGCCTTCGAGGGGCGATGGGGGTATGTGGAGAGCAGCGAGGCTGAGGGACTGTGAGAGCAGGATGAGGCAGCAGCCATTAGGGATGATGAACGCCAGCTGTGCGAGGGAGCGAAGGATTCTTCAGTGTTCGCTGTGGGCCGAAGCCTGCTGCCGTCCGCCATGTTGGGGAGGAGCAGGGAGCACGGGACTCGCTTCCGGCTGCCCTAAACAGGACGAGCCACCGCCGGCCACCAGGGGGCCGGAGGAGGATCAAGCCGTCCACAAGCGTCCGGTACCATCAGATGGCACAGCGAGGAAGAGACTCTAGGGGGGCTGAGGTCCGAGCTGCAGTGTGTCAGGGAACCAGACCAGATTTTTTTTTCTTTCTGTTTCCTCTCTCCCCTCTCTCGTCTCTGTCGCTCCGATTCTCCCACCTCTCTGTCCTTACCCCCAAGTGGCGTGGCCACCATGATCGGGGAGTAGAGCACAGGCTCAGGAGTACCCCCCGGCCTTCGAGGGGCGATTAGGGTATGTGACGGGCAGCGAGGCTGAGGGGCCGTGAGAGCAGGACGAGGCTGCGGTCATTAGGGATGATGAACGCCAGCTGTGCGCCGCATCGGCCTCGTGTCTCACGGAGGAGTGACGGGAGCATAAAGGAGGAGCGACAACAGTGAAGGACAAGAGAGGACCAGGCCTGGACTTTACATTATGTTTTGTTTACATTTTGTTATGTGTTCAGTTTGTGTTTATTTTGAATTAAAGTTTGCCGGTTCCCTCCTTCTTCTACCCTGAACTTAAGAACTCTATTACAAAAACACTAGCGGGGAAAGAGTTAATAACAATACCTGACCTCAATCAGTCCAAACTAAACACATAAATGACATAGGCCTGAAACAGAATGCTAATTGGTTCTTCCAATGGAAGAAATACTTCCTAATCCACATAACCATATATATCGTACCCTAGCCTGCTATCAGCATGCTGCGTGATTATGAAAGCTTCTTTTAATCCCTCCTCCTCCCTAGCTCCACTCGTCCACCAAAATCAAGTTATGTATACTCCATGCCCCATGCCAATAAATGCTGGATGAAATAATCCACTCCGAGAGTTGTCATGACTACAACAAATGACAATACTGATCATTTGACAACCACAATAACTATTGATACTCCCCATCTGCTCATTTCTGCTGGGAAAGCTAAAGAACACCCTCGAAGATTGGGGTAGTTTTTCCACAAGATATGTTGAAATGAAAGTATGGATTTTCCCCTGCAAATAAAACCTGAGTGGACTTAATGGGAGTGACCGTAACGCAATTAACCTCATCATTTGTCAATCCAATTGATGTCCGTAGGGATTTTAAAATGGGAAAACCTGTCATCAGCGCTCATCCTAGAGCTATAATGAAAACGACATCTTTGACTTAAAGGATGATGGTTGGGTAATCTCTCCATCATTCACGGGGTAACTGGTGAACCGTTGCCATAAGGAGTTACTTGAAAGCCTACAATGCAATTCTCAAGATGTATTTATTATGAGTAGACAACAGGAAGTTGCACCATCTTATGAATGCATGAAATTATTGATTTTCTCTGAAAGACAATCTTTTATCAGTCATAATAGCATTTAAAGCAGCAGTGTTCAAACATCTGAGCAAACAATCAAAACCAATAAACAAGTTTTACCTTATGAATTGACGTTTTTTTTTCTTCTAGTTGTTGCATGACTGACATTTTCAATATTAACAAAAACCAACATAAAAAAAGCTATTGTCAAATACTTAGAGTTTTGATGTGTATGATAGTGTATGATCAATAACATTTAAATCTAATCCCTCTTCAAAGGCAAATTGGTTAATAATGTATCTAAACATACATTTCTAACAACATTTGATCACTGAAAAATACTAACATATGCATACAACAACATGCCATTGTCATTTCCTAAATTATTTGAGGCACACACTGTACAGTTGTACATTCTATGCCTTAAAGTTTTTTTTATTCAAAGGGACAAGAGGAATTTGAAATTTAGAGCTTACATTAAATAGATACTGTGCTCAATACAGCATTTAAAGAGATGACCTTGCATATGAAGTGTCAGTGAGTTCTATCTGCATCAGGTTAAGGTACAGTTTCCATTAAACCAGGGACCTTAAATTAATGTTCAGTAATACAGCTAAAACGTGAGAGTATTCTGCATGAGTTGCAGGCTGTTCTTCCATTTCAGAACCTCATTCCTTCAACACAATGCCACAGCTGAAAGACTGTGAAAGACCAGGCACACTGTCATAATGGAAAGATTCTTTAGGCCTGAGAGTGCCACAGTGGTGGAAACCTCTGGATAACCTTTAGGTAACCTTTTGAAACTGCCTCAGATATCCTATTTTGTACTCAATGAACTTCAATATACATTTCAAGTGCCTCAAAGCCTTTTCCTAACGATGGGGTTACTGAAGGAGCCAATGATAGCCTTAAGAGTTCAAGTAGGAACTCATGGGTTGTAACCTCATTTTGTAAGTTCCTCAGAGAATTAACCTTTTCAAAAAGGATTCTCCAGAGCATTCTACCAGTGTATAGCGATTTGATGAAGCCCAAATGGTGCAAGTATGTTAGCATAATCATGAAAACATGAAATTCAATCTTTTATAAGAATCATACTTTAAAACCATGTGGAGCCATGCAAATGTTGGGGTATAGGGGTATGTTTTGAACTAATTATCGTTGGGCAAGCTTATGTGATCTTCTAAGCTTTAAACTGCCTCCTTTTAAACCATATTAGCTTTATATTAGTTTATAGAAGCATTTACATCAGAGGAACACTTAATGATTTTATACACAGGCACATTCATTAGTCTGGGAAATACTCTGAAGAGAATCTTTGAAATGATGTTTTTCTCATCTATGAGGTTTGATCCCTAACTGCTGTGTTTGCCTACTCTGTGCCTGATAAGGTTGAGTGAATGCTCAATTTATATCTCAGTGGGAAAGACTTCCACATGTCAATGTATGCTTTTTGCAAATCTAAACCATCTGGCAATTCAGATGTTACAAATTTCAGTCATTTGTAAAAGCAGGTTGCAATTCTCCAAACAGAAATACAGGCTTGATTTGAGAATGAATTTGAAAAAAGTGTGTCAAATCAAAAAAGGCTCAGCATGTGACTACATAAAATTTTCAAATGGCAGTCAAACCAATCCACATTTTAGAAGCAGGTGGCTAAGCATTTCATTGGACCTGTAAAGTATGCCATTAAACCAACTGTATCTCCAAGGACGTGTTCAACATTTATAGAGAAGCGAGGAATTGTCTCTTTCACAACGTATCCTTGGCTGTAGTGTTTGTATGTAAAGCATGTAAAGACCTGGATCATCTGGGCTTGTAAGTCAAGGCAAACTGTGGCGATTCAACAAAAAACTAGGAAGAACACGATTTTTAGTTATTTGTATCGTTCATCATGAGTTTAACAAGCTGTTTCTACCGCCACGATCCAATGTTGCTAATTCGGGACGTAAGAGGCAGGAGAGGGGAATGCGAAATGAGTTCAGGGAGGATACATAATTCGGACGGAGCTTGGAAATTACATTTTCCAGTGATTAAGCTATCATGCCTTGGCCTCAAAGTGCCACTGCAGGCAGATAAGATCGTAATTGTGTTAATCATACAGAACAACCTTGATTTAGATGGAGGCCCTGATTAATGTTTTAAACGAAAGAGAGAACGTATACGAAAATCCGATTTTTACACTCTCTGGGAATGTTAGAGGTTTGAGCCTCACTAATTATTTTCAAACAAAATCGGACCTCTTACAGCATAACTGATTAATTTATTGTCCAAGTCAGCATTTTCTAATGAGTCTGAAGTGGGTCAATAGTTATTAAGTATGAATTCCAGCAAAATCTATATGCTTCGTGGTCTCCTCAGCTACATCAATCTGTCTCCGTGGTTGTTCTCTTCCTGTCTTAAACAGCTGTCGCGCCTTCCTGTCTGTGTCATTGTATGGCCTGCTGTTAAAACCCAGACTGCACAACAGCAGACAGTTATTTGAGCTCTATATAACTATAAAATAAAAAAGGCTTTTTTTTCTCTGGTTCCTGAAATGGCCAGGACTGAGTGTCCCTTAATCACCAAGTTTCAAAGTCATTTCAATGCCATCCAAAAGCACATTAAAAACACATCAGTGGCTGTAAAATCAGGACTTCCCTGGAATTCTGGGACTTTTTTATAATTCACAAATGAATAGACTACTCATTTAGAGCTATAGCAATACATTAGCTACCTTATAAGTTCTTCATTTGCTATTATATTATGTCCTGCCCTCAATTTCTATACTAGAACATTGAAAACATACATACATATACTGTATATACTGTATATATATATATATATATATATATATATATATATATATATATATATATATATATATATATATATATATATATATATATATATATATATATATATATATATATATATATATATATATATATATTTGTAAAGGTGTTTTCAGTACACCACTATAATTATTTTTGTTCAAATTTGAAGCATATTCCTGTGGCAGCCCTGAGCCATTGCCTCTGTGTTGTAGCTTATCAAAGTAAAATGCTGTGGGGATGCTGTGACAAGAACTGTTCCTCAGCTGAAATAGGATTTAGACTGAATAGATTTAGTCTAATAGACTGCACAGCCAGGCTCTGGTCCTGGCATCTCATCTCTCTATGTGATTAAATGGGAACCAATCACACCTGATTTGTCAATTTATCAACATATAACATGGAGGGGCATGTGGTAAAATAAATCATATTTTTTCAAATATGTGTATGCCTGAATTAGCCTCAGGAAAAAACCCTAGAAATTAGTCATTCAACAAGGTGGATAACACTTGATCTTTACCACAAGACCCATCAGACAAACGCACATATCCTGCAAAGTCAGGGGAAATAATAAAAGGACAGATATAAGCAGGTATATAAAATGACAAGTATAAAAAATGTATACATTATCCAGAATGTATGACTTTGTCAATAGAAAGTTACTTTCACTATAGTAGCGGGCTCATATAAACATTTCACTAAAGAACCAGTGTACAAAAGCATTATCTCCTGAACATTTTTGTCTTTATTTGCTGCAGCTTTAAAATTTCATTCCATCAAGCATATTCATAACTGCTGCATCACGTTTGGTTATGCTATGCTATAAAGGCACATACACACCCAGAATGACAACTATAAAGATAACTTTAACTATATTAGCGTCCACACCAGCAGACTAGGGATGTGGCACGAGATCTGGTAATATTAAATGATACGTTTATTTTAAGTGTATTTGTTTACAGGGGCTGTGCACATTAATAAACATGGATGTAAATGTGCCAGAATTTGCCAAAAATCTATTTTTCATCTGTAGACCCTTGACAGAAATGTAAAAAAAACAAAAAAAACAAAAAAAAGTAATCCTAAAAACAAGAAACAAAGCATCTTATATTAAAGGGGTGGTAAAGCACACTCTTTCGAAGGCTTGATTGTGTTTGTGGGGTACACTGTAACATGTGTTCATGCTTCGTTTTTAAAAAAATGCAGTATTTTTCATATATTTGACCTTTATTCTACACTGCTCTGTCCCTCCTTGTAAAAACGGTCTGATGGTTTCCGGATTCTGTGAAGCCAGTCCCTCAAAAATACGCAATGGGCTCTGATTGGTTAGCTGGCCCAGTGTGTTGTGATTCGCTAACCGCCTAGTGAACATTTCTCGAAAGCGTCACGCCCCTTACCTCTACAGGTAGCCTCAGGCTACTAGCCTGAGCTTTGTGTACAATAGCGTCAATGAAACCATACCAAGAGCCCGAATCAGACCCAGACAATATTAGTGAAGATGATCGAGCAGAACCTGTTCAGTCCTCAAGAGTAAAGACTGCGGATCTATAGTGAACGCTCCTGAATGGCACTGTTACTTTTGTATTTTTAGAACGATTTGCCAAATATCTGTCGCAAGAACGGACACTAAACATAGTAGCCAAATCAAACACAGAACCATGTTTAGCATGCCTGTAGATAAACAATACATAAAAGCTCTAATCAAAGAATAATTTACACTAATGCCAAGTTCGCTGTTGAGATTTTAAACAGTTTGTAACGTTAGGGGTTTGTCAGATAACGTTAAGTATGAATGAGCATTTAACAAACTGGTTTGCAGAGCCAAACAGCGCTGTCATGTTTACTTCCTTGCTACAACGTAGGCTACAATGAACAACACAAACTATTACAGGAAAACACATCGACGAAAAATAAATCACACTTACAGGTTGTAGCCCGTACTCGCGAAGATTGTGGAAGCTTTCCTCCGCGAGGTGTGCCGCGGTAGCCGCTCGTGCCCGCCTGTCTCGTGCAGCTTAACTCGTGCAGCTGAAGGCTCATGTATTGCAAATACAGATGAATATTGTCCATTATGTCACATTTTCCGATCTTCTCCTCCTACCCCTGTCTGTCTCGTGCTTTGATTTATGATGGGCAGCATATATCCGATGCAAATGCGATCGTGTTCCCCTCTGTCTCTTACACACATGAATATGACGTTGTATGTTAAACGCACTGCAACGCACCCCCGTCCCTAGGAAGGCTGAACAAAGTGGACCTGCAATCCGGATGAAAATAACAGCGTTTCGTCGGCTTTGTCAACAGCACTCCAGCCTACTAACTATACCACAACAACTATTCCCCGCAGCGATACAAAATGGCCCCCCTTATTTCATATTCTCGGAGGAGGGGTTTATGTAAATATTGGGCCTGGTGATGTCAGCAAACCCTGGGTGAATGTGTAGTAGTCCCTACCGGCCGTTTGCTGTAGTCCTTAGAAATCGATTTCTTTAAAAGCAAATATCTCCCTTTGCTTTAAACTTTGAACGTTGTAACTTTGAAGATGTTGTTTATGCTCAAACAGCAACATTACACACTAGCTAAAGTTAGAAAAGTGAAATCGTGGTTTACCACCCCTTTAAAACACACACAAAGGAGAAAAAAAAAATATATATATATATGAAATTATCAAATAAAAGTAAAGTACAAGTAAATGTGACAAGATTTCTCGTGGAGGTGAAAAGCTGTCTTGCGATACCATGACGGAGGGTGAGGGTGAAATTAGCATTCAATTGTTTTTTTATGTAAAAAAAAAACCCAATTTAATTCAAACTATTGAAAACGTCTGCTCATCCAGCATGAGCTACAGAGTTATTTATTTGTATTATTTATACTGTTTTTATTTCCATGTTCAATTTGTGGAAAGGAGTTCAATTAGGAGATCACACACAGCTTCTGGGAGCTCTGGAAGTTCATAATTCATGTACTGTAAGGTCTGAAGAGACTCATGTGAAATCATACAGGAGAGAAACCTTTTACAGTGCTTGTATGTTGTTGTCTTTCAATGCATATGAAAATTAATACTCAGAAAGTAGAACTGAAATTACATTCATTACAAGATGATTAGTTAAAACATTTCAAATGCACCTGCAGACTATTTTTAATGAATTGTCACAGAGGATTTCTTAAAGATACTGTGCAAAAATCTCATCTTGTTCTTGTGAACCCAATCTCATGTCTCGTCTAGTGAGCTAAGTGTCTCGTCACATCCCTACAACAGACGATAACATTCTGTTTATTATACATGTGCGCTGCTGTTCTGTCGTCTGCCACTTTAAATCCTTGAGCTCTTAAAGCAGAATGGATTCTGACTGGCTGTAAATGTTTCTATCGTTCATCGGATTCTAAATGTTTATCTGTGCCGCTATAGTTATAGTTGTTGTGTGGACTCTGCTATTCTTTTACATTTAGAAGTTAGAATGACAGCTGTGGTTACTATGTTGGAGTTATAAGTTGTGTAACGATTTTTCTACATTTCTCCTATGTTTTATCTAACAACAAAGAGGTTTGGAATGAGAACTATTTAAATGTTTGGGTGAACCACTGTTTCAGTGACCAAATTTTGCAATTCCTTGTACAACTGGCAACTATCGAGGGATGCCGCCTGTGTTCACAACAAATGCAAAACATGCAAAGCCTCTAATCACAGTAACTAATGCAAAGATTTGTGTAAAGATAAATTACTAAAACATCCATGCATGGACATGCCCTTGCTAAAGAACATTACTGATATCAATTCAGTAAGTTACTGGTGGCTGTTATATAATGCTCTAAGTAAACAAACCTGGCATTATCATACCCTTAACCGCATAATACATGACAAATCCCTTGGGGAGATTAATAATACACGGTTCCATTTTAATAAGATTATCTGCTACCTATGGCATCACCAATGCAAAACACTAGCCTTTAAAATGATAATGCTAATAGAATGTGCATAACTTTGTAAAAACACCATATGCCTACTAAAACAGTTGTCCATAGCAACTACAATGCACATATTGTATTTGTTACCTGTAGAACTAATATGAAGCAAGTAAAGACACAAATCATGTACATCAGGGCCCTTGCTAAAATTCACAATTTTTTATGAGCGGTCCCCCTCTTCCATGGACCAAATGAGTAGACTATACCCCTCTGATGACGGCTCTGATTTACATAAAACCAGAAGAGGCAGAACCCTGATAAATGGACACTCAGCTCAGTTTATGATGATGAATAGGGATTGCCAAAACTGAAGACATTAGAAATCTGATGCTTTCATGAGCACATGAAATTCTGCATGCATTTTTCAGTCCATTTATGAATTGCATGTGAAATGGTGGAGCTTCTCCAGTCTCTTCAAATGACATTTTTTCCTTCATGAATCTTCTGGAATAACTATCTAGACAAAGAGTGAAATAAATAAATAATTTCAATATTTATTGTGGGAAAAACATTTAAATTACAGCTATCCCAAAGTTGCAGCACCATTTCCACCTCAACAAACAGCTTTTCCCCAAATGTACGAGTACGTCAGCGAAGAGCTTGTGATTAAATATGAGACTTGTGATGAGGAAAAAAAAAGAAAATCACAATCCAGCAATTAAAGGAGATGGCCATTTGATTCCAAACATGTTATAAAAATGTCACTTCCACCACAAAATGAATGCTGAGATGTGGTGGAAATGACATTTGTTCATGATGGTTTAGGAGGGAAAAACAAGTTTATAGTAGGTGCATCCTTTGACGTATTTGTGAGTGTTTAAGGTGCACTACTAACTGACGAACAGAGTTATGCGACCTCACTTTTCGTCAGCTGTGTTCTGTTTCTAGTCTCAGTCATGGCCGATTGTTTTGATATGAGTAGCCACCGTCCTTGGCCTTGAGTGGCCGTCTCCGGGAAAGTGACATACACAGAGGCTCTGGTGCCCTACTATGCAAATAGCATCGAGAGATTTTTATAAAAATGAGAAAGATGAAATGAGTGTGGTAGCCTGCGGGAATTATACTGTCTTAATCACCGCCTTCCCAGCCAGATAATAAGGGTAAAATGTTGGTTTAAAAAAACATGAGTAAAGAATAAAATAATGAACTAATGTGGTCGATTTCATTCAAATGCTTAAATTATTTCCATAGCAGTGGTGGTATAGTTAAATAACATCTTTCACAGTGGCCTAATATGGATTATTATGCTTCAATGCTGCTGACAAAGGATACAGATGTGACTTTCAATGGCAACATTTAAATCAGATTTAGTGTGCATAACAATAAAGCCAGTGCAAAATTGGGTAATATTAGCTGAAATTGAGTTTAGGGGGTACTGTGATAGTAATGTTTTATTATTTTTGAGCATATGTGATTTTCTTTTATGATTTTTGTGGGAAGAACGGTGTAGTTATGACTAACGACCTAAGTACAATTGTGTTGCCTCTGTGAATTAAAACAGTTTTTGGCCCCTAATGTACAAAACTTCAAATGTACTTTAATACAAAGGTGAAAAGATACTTTATTTTTCTGAAAACGATAATTATCTTACATAATTAGGTACTCAAGTGTCTTGTTTTCAGGATTTTCAGATATTTTAAATTATACAAAAACTTAGTTAGGATTTGTTTATTTATTTATTGCAGGGCTGGTACCTGGAAGGTTTTTGGTCTGATGTCCATGTACTCTAAAAATACTGGGTTGTTTTAACCCAAATTTGGGTCAAATATAACACAATATGGGTTAAAAAAAATGTATTTAATGTTTAACCCCCCCAAAAAAAATATTTAATGTTTAACCCAAAGGCTGGGTTTGTCCATATTTTACCCAAATTTGGGTTAAAACAACCCAGCATTTTTAAAAGTGTAATAAGCTATTGTGCCATTGTGCTCAAGAAAGCACTTAAACCCAGTGTTGCAGCCATCAGGGCATTCATCTTCATTTTAGGGCAGAGTATAAACGTAGGCGAATTGGGACGCAGCAAATGTTCCTCCGCAAGTTACTTGCAGATTTATGCTTCAACCGCTAGAGGGCTATAGTGTTACAATGCTGCGTACCAATTCGCATACTTACACTACGCCCTAAAATTCTTTAGAAGAGCTTTGCTCTTCAACATATATATTGAAATGCAACTATCATGCTCTAGAGATTTTACTATGAATGAAGTCTTCTTGAAGAACACACTCGATTTAGAACGCACTCCACGACCCATGCAAGCAAACACACAAGGGAACTGTCCCTACTCACCCTCAAGTCTACGTCCTCAACCTCATGCCCAGACACCAGCGCTGCCTCATGGGAGAACACACACACACCACGTCATAGAAAATGAAAGCAACTAAGTAGGCAGATGTAGCAGCCAGATGCTGCCAGCAGACTGCAGGATTATCAGCAGCCTAGTCTTATTTCATTTCAATTTGAAATGGGCTGTCAGAACAGACAGGTTCTGCTAGTCACAGTAACATGCACAACAGTCAAATTTAGGCACACAGTTCACTTGTTATTGAACGTGAAGTACTTTACAGGTCGTCCTGTCATTTCTGGGGAAACTGAAAAGTAACATTTGTTCAAAAACACCAAAATGCAGAATAAATGCTATAATGAATACACAGCAGGTGATAGAGAGACAGTATGTTAGGTGTAAATTTACACAAATTTAAATCGAGATACACTATATTGCCAAAAGTATTGGGACACCCCTCCAAATCATTGAATTCATGTGTTACAATCACTTCCATGGCCAAAGGTGTATAAAATCAAGCACCTAGGCATGCAGACTGCTTCTACAAACATTTGTGAAAGAGTGGGTCGCTCTCAGGAGCTCAGTGAATTCAAGTGTGGTACCGTGATAGGTTGCCACCTGTGCAATAAGTCCATGCGTGAAATTTCTTTACTAAATAAAAAGTGCAATGCAAAGCGTCGGATGCAGCGGTGTAAAGCACGCCACCACTGGACTCTAGAGCAGTGGAGACGTGTTCTCTGGAGTGACGGATCATGCTTCTCTGAGTCTGGGTTTGGCGGTTGCCAGGAGAACGGTACTTGCCTGACAGCATTGTGCCAAGTGTAAAGTTTGGTGGACGGGGGGTTATGGTTTGGGGGTTGTTTTTCAGGAGTTTGGCTTGGCCCCTTAGTTCCAGTGAAAGGAACTCTTTCTCAACATTTTGGACAATTTCATGCTCCCAACTTTGTGGGAACAGTTTGCACCAGAGCACAAAGCAAGGTCCATAAAGACATGGATGAGTGAGTTTGGTGTGGTTTATTCCCATAAACACACTCCTAAACCTTGTGTAAAGCCTTCCCAGAAGAGTTGAAGCTGTTATAGCTGTAAGGGTGGGCCAACTCCATATTAAACCCTATGGATTAAGAATGTGATGTCATTAAAGTTAATGTGCTTGTAAAGGCAGGCGTCCCAAAACTTTTGGCAATATAGTGTATCAAAAGTATGGAAAATTACATAGGTACAGTTTAAATAGGCTATGAAGTTATGATAAGTACTTTTTTTTTTCTCTTGACCATTGATGGGACAATATCTCATTCCAACACATTTAATCAATGGCATCTCTCATTAATTTTGCCATTTCATCTAAATATCATCATTTGTTAGATTTAGTCAGTCAAAATATGAATTAGCAAGTTGCTGCAAGTGCTATTATGTTTAAATTAATACTTATTATAATTAATGGGGTTATTATTCAATAATTCCACGAGTTAGATGTACATTTCCATTAGTTGGATGTGCATGTACAGACATTTGAGTCTAATAATCTATTCATTCAAATCTATGGGCTAATTGAGTGAAATCATTCAATTTGAATTCTTAGTGTTGCTATTATGACATTTATTCGATTAAAATATGGGCAATTAAATATGTATAGGCCCTATTCATATGCCTATATAGTATAAGCCAAAAGTCACAGAATAAATTGACTATTCTTTCTTTTGTTATTAAGTGATTTATTTGGAGGGGTGTTTTGATGTCGTTGGTGCCATTCTCACTAATAAGATGATCAACTGATGTATTGCAGGAACTTCCTGTCTTAAATCTTTACGTAAGACGGGAAAAAGTGAAATTTTCATGGTTTCTAAACAGATAGGATAGGATTCAGATTAATCCGCAACAGAATAGTGTAGTCGAAGCGCAACTCACGTAATTACCAACACAATGTTCCCCCGCAACCACCATAGTGCTATAGTGTAACAAGTGTAACTTGAACCATTTTCCAGACATTTTACACATTTATAATTTTTTTACAGTATAAATTAGGTCTTTATCCATTAAAATATATCGTTTATAAAGGGTCTATGTTATCAAAAAGTGTAAAAACAGGCAATCATATAAATATCCGCAGAACAAATAATGAAGATTGTGAATATACGACTACAAGGTTATCATTTTATATTATTTTAGCATATTAATTCCTTCTAAAAGCATTGTGCTTTCTCTCATGAATGGGAATGATGATGATGAGTCCAGGCCATAAACGCTGAGCCGTTTAACTTTAATTTCTTGTGGTGGCAGTCAAAGTCAATATAATGGTCAATGGTCCATGCATCTTGAAGGTTCATTGACCCTAATTACACTACATGCAGCAGGTCTATGCATAAGTCTGTTACAATTAATATAATACACAGAGGGGGAGGTAACTGAAATGAAATAAGAACCATTAAAAATGTAGCCTTTGTCAGAGGCAGAAAGGTCAAGACAATGTATGTAGTTAAATTAGAGATGAGGCATGAATTCATTTAATTAGACAAACAACCTTAATTTATGGTCACAAATAGACATTTAATCATTTCTAATTAATAAAACGGTTTAAGTGTCTCGTTTGCTAAATTAAATGATTGCAGATAATAAATGCAGAACACTTATTAATTTTTTTTCATAACTGACAATGATCATTACAATAATTTCTTCAAGAGATATTTTCAGAGATATTTTCTTTTCTTTTTCTCATTGTTTGCATCCATATCACTCATGGATATCAAAACATTTAACTGTACAAATTATTTTTATCTTTTTATTTTTTATAACAAAGATTAGATTTGCAAGATTCGATTTTTGCACATTTTGCCCTATTTTAACGATCTGAGCGCATGGTCTGAAGAGCATGGCACAGGTGCATTTAGGGCGTGTCCGAATCCACTTGGCACATGGTCTAAAATAGTTGTACCTAGTCTCTTAATGAGTAATGGGTGTGTTTTGGGCATAGCATGCAATAAACCAATCAGAGTCTCATCTCCCATTCCCTTTAAAAGCTAGTTGCGCTCACACAATGGCGGATTCGCTATTTAGATGGCGGAATTTACGAGCAGAAAGACTGAACACTTCTCCAGAGAGGAATCCTTTTATTTTAAATATTTAGGGCCAGAGCACCGATGGTGTGAGGACACTATTGCAATTGCTAAGTCTAATATTCTTCTTCCCCCCGAAATGAATCGCATTTTTTAGGGCCTAAACATGCTTGTCAGAAGTGGTGAAAATTTACGTCTGATATGGGTTTCAGAATTAGGTGTGGCAAAATGGTGCGATAACAAAATTTTAATTAAGCGTCATTGGTGGTACGTTACACGTACGAGTATGAAATTCTGTAGACACATGTAACAGCCCAATACCTACAAAAAAGTCCTTGGAGCAAATTCTGAAAACCCAACCGGAAGTGAGATATTTTGAATTTTTTTTTTATTTCCAGGCGTACTTTAACAAGCTCCTCCTAGAGATTTTATCAGATCAAGATAATATTTTCACAGTCTAATCTAAATGCCTTGGCGAAGTCAAATTACAAAGATCTTGAGTTTTCCCTGAAGGGCGTGTCTGTGGAGGCCTCACAAATTTCGATGTTTCGCCATGAAAGAGGAAGTTGTTGTAACTTGGGCATACAATGTCTGATCTGCCCCAAACTTCACAAGCTTGATTAGAGTCCTGGCCTGAATACATCTACATGCCAATATTCAGTTGCAGGCATAGCGCCACCTGCGGGTTAGAGTGATATCCTTTCGTGAAGGCCTGACAAAGTCAAATGTTTCGCCATGACATAGGAAGCTGTTGTAAGTCAGGTATACAATGTCCGATCTGCCCCAAACTTTGCCCCACGTTTTATTAGAGTCCTGGCCTGAAGACATCATACATACCAATATTCAGTTAGTCATAGCGCCACCTGCTGGCAACAGGAAATGGCACGCTTTACACTGTGATTCACTCCTTGAAACACATTTAAATATGCCATGAAGTACCAAACTTGCTAGAAACACGTTAAATCATGCAACACAAGTGCTAATGAATGCAATTCACGCCACGAAACAGGAAGTTGTTGTAACTCAGGCATACAATGTCCAATCTGCCCTAAACTTCACATGTTTGATAATAGTCTTGACCTGAAACATCTACATGCTAATATTCAGTTACGGTCAAAGCACCACCTGCCGGGGGCAGGAATTGTGGAACATCAAAATGACTCCAAATTTTACATGCTTAAATAAGCATTTAAACATGCTTAAATGCATGTCACCCACTATTCACTGTGGTGCATTTGCTATATAAACAAAGTGGTGCTGGATGTGAAAATTATAACTCCGTTGGGCTGAAACTTGCAAAAAACATTTGCATTGCAT
The DNA here is from genome assembly GCA_023566225.1 of Romanogobio albipinnatus. Taxonomy (NCBI): domain Eukaryota; kingdom Metazoa; phylum Chordata; class Actinopteri; order Cypriniformes; family Gobionidae; genus Romanogobio; species Romanogobio albipinnatus. Next base: position 13,960,219 of record CM042261.1, on the reverse strand, counting down.
TGCGCCAGGTGTATGATAGGGCCCTATGTGTGTATCTGTGTTTCAATGGTTCACCAAGTTTATCAATAGCTTTTATCAATACCCAGAAGAAACAAAAGCATGTGACACATCAGCACTGATCTAATGCTAATGCTGCAAAGTGGACAGGGCCAATTGAACATTAGTACTGTCCCTGCTTAAATGGTCATGCAAAGATCAATTTTATCCTTGAGAAGTAAAATTGTGTCATATCTCATTACATCTTTATGCAGATGCATTTGCATTATCCTCGGGCCTGCGGGTTTCAGAATCATTGTTGACGTATTCTCATTTGAGAACTAAAACCATTAACCTTATTGAATGAGTGTTTAATTTTCATGTTCATGTAATGCATATTTTGTATGCATGTATGCATTTTGTTTTATTTTGCCCGTGACCTATTGTAGTGCTCGGCGTGAATAGGCAGATCCGTTATAATCAAATGTCTTGTATTTAAATGCATGAAGTTGTTAAAGTTATGGTGCTTTGAATAACTACAGCAAATTCTTTACACACACTTCCCAGTGTTGGGAAGATTTTTATTTTTATAATAATAATAATCTAGGAATCTTAAAGGCCCACTGAAGTGCCTTGAAACACACAGCATTATTTAATATGTTGACTTTACACAGAAACAGGAAGACAGGGAGAGACATATCGAACAGCTCCTCCCCTTTTTTTAAATAGCGAATTGCGTTTAGTTTATATACCAGCTGCTGTTTATATACCGGAGCTGTTGAGCTCGGTAAATTTGATTAAATTTGTTTCTTTTCCATATTGCTTTAAAATGTACCATTCTGTGCATTCTGTACCTTCATTCATCCTAATGGAAAGCGTATTTACACTGTTTGAATCATTCCATATCCCCTGTATAATGCACTATGTGCCATTCACCATGTCGAAAATAGTAAATGTGTGAACAAGTGACTGATTTCAGCTGCAGCAGTGTCTCTTTATAATGTAGGGGGCGGGATGCTTTAGATTCTAGAGAGCATTTGATTGGACAGAAAATATGATGAAAGGCTGAAGTGCAGAGTGATGCCATCAAAATCATTGATCCATATTGGTGGAAGTGAGAGACTGTAAGTTTTGAATGCTTATATCCTCTATATGCAAATTTTGTCATTGTTTTGGAACATGAGTAAGAGATAACAGTTAGGCTAACTAAAAACCCCAAACAATTATTTTGATTTAATGTGGACTTTAAATAAAACTACCACATTGCCTGTTAAAAGCAAAATTGAAAAAATAAAATCTGCTTAAAGGGGTCATGAACTGCGTTTAAAAACAAAATTGTTTTATGATGTTTCTTGGGGTTCACTTGTAATGTTAGAATGCGTTTTACATCAAAAATTGTCATAATTTATAAATAAAAAGCATTTTTCCTACCCTGATTTTAGCCTTCTGCTCTGAACGCTCCGTTTTAAGGGGCATGTCTGCTGGGAGACTTCAGTGTAAACACCCACTGCTGTGATTGGCTAACGTCTTTCCATTTGAAATAGTATTACTCCCTCTTTTAGCTCTTTTTTTTACAATTACAGCTCTCATGGAAACACTCAGTTTCAGTCAATCTCATGTCAATCTTGAGTACCTATAGAGTAGTAGCCTGGATGCCAGCCGAACTTGGCCCCACCCACAACATTTTAACTCAGGCAGTTCGGTCTGGACTTGATCCGTAGAGAAGTAATTATGCCCGAACAGAAAATGTTCGACCAATGAAATTGTCAGTGCGGGCTTTAGACGATGATGAACAGAGGATAAACAGTAACGTAATCATCCACGTCATCAAAGACCGCTTGGGTTGAATTTGTTCTAATCCTAAACGGAGAACTTGTTCGTATATGCATTCACCTTTACTATTTCTCTCAAAAATTATGATCGTGTTGGTAAGTACTCTGTGTATCCTTAAATTCTTTTTTTACAACACCGCAAAAGATCATTTACACTCATCTTTTTCTTCTAACGTTACTTATTCCAGTGTGCGGGCAGACAGGGTTGCCAAGTTTTTACAACAAAACCCGCCTAATTGCTACTCAAAACTAGCCAAAAACAATCCCAAAAGCTTTCCGGGGGGGTTCTCTGGAAAGAAAATGGCATTTGGTGGGTAAAATATGTGTTATTTAGGCAGGGCTGCCTGCTAAAACTTGCATTCCTGTCTGTATATCTGTATATCTGATATCACATAATTGGGGTCGCTTCAACACGCGGACATGGAAAAACCTGCGGACTTGGCAACACAGTGCAGTTGAGTTCTGTTGACATTTGACAACTAACGTTATGCGTCGCTCCGTTGCTCGGATTGGTTGTAGGTCTATCCAATTGAGGTCTTTCCTGGTTCGGTTGAAACACGCCCCATAATCACAGCCCAACGGAGCAGCATCAGACTCAAATTCTGACTAGAATTGAGTATGACGACGTCAGGCTAATAGAGTAGTATTGCATCCTTCATATCTCCAAAAAGTCTTTAGTTTTGTTATATTTATAAAAGAAAGATACACTGTACCGAGTCTTTCCAAAAAAAAAAAAACTGAGTGGATGGAGGCGTATTGTGTGGGCAGAGCTAAAGAGTCACGAGCGCGTGCAGCTATTGCGTTGAGAGCGTCTGAAAGCTGTGACATCTTTAAACATGGAAAAAAAACTTTATCCTAAATAAACCATGGAGATCAACCAGATTTAGCCATACATATATGATCCAGAATCAGATCTAGAGGCTGAAATTGAACAGGAGAAGCAGCAACGACGACTACAGCAGGACTTCTCAATGGTATGTACTGTAACTTATAACGTTATATGCTTAGCGGCTTGTCATGCGCGAGTTTTACAACATTTGTGTGTGTTTACTCATGGTTTATGAGGATATAATTTGGTTTATGGACTATTATATGTGATTTAATGTTAGCAGTAGCAAGCCTAACGGTTTTGCACGTCAGACTAGTGCATGTTTACATAGAAAAACAATGGAATAGTACCGCATTTGAATGAACGAGTCGATAGCTAACAACACAGACATTTGAAGCAGTTTTACTCACCGCCTGCTTCCAACACATGACCGTCAATCTTAATCGCTGGGACTGCTCCATCTTTCAGCATTAGACGAGCTACAAATCCGGCATCTAACTGGGCCTTGCTTATAAAAGCATCGTTTCATCTTCACTAACAGTGCAAACATGATATAGTTAAGAGATTCTTTGAATAAAATGGGAGTCACTGATAAACGCGTCACTGATAAACTCTCCTGTTTGATTGACAGGTTCAGAGCATGTTGCTCAAACGATTGCAAAGGGAGCTTTCTTTGATCACTTTCTTTATAGAATTTAATCACTGTTAAATAACAGATTATTTTCATCCTACTAAGAGAAACAACGCAAGTTGATGTTTAGTCACTGGTCTGATTTACTGACACACAGACAAAGAACATCTGACTGTACATGAATCATTACATTTCAGATCAGGCATTAGAATGAACACAGTTACTTACATGTTGCATTACTGTTGAACCCAGTCACTGCACAATATTTTGTAATCCTCAACAGCATGTTTATTGCTTTGTAGCTTGAAGGTTTAACACTAGGTTACACGCGTAGATCGGTGGGCGGGGCTAAACAGGAAGTGATGAAGTAGGCGTTGATATTCTTCTGCAGAGGCGGTGCTTGCCGCCCTTTGACATCATAGATCCCCACTTTGAAAAACCTGTCGTTTGCTGGGCCGTATATCTATAAAAGCTTTTCTTTGACTAATAAGGAAGTTTTCAGCTCTAAAGCTTACAGTATATTCTTATATTACCATGACCTTTAATATATCAAAAGCTCAAGGGAAAGTTGATTTCTCAATTCATCAGTCCTTTAAAAATAAGATAAAGGTAAAAACTGCTAAACTACTATCATACTACTCAAAATAAGTGAGTATCGCCAATGACTTTAGATATACAAAAGACAGTGCAGTCATATTACTATGAATGGGAGAAAGTGCAACATGCAATATGGTGGAATAAGTCCCGCCCCCTAAATAAAAGAGGCATTTGCCAATTGGTAAAGTCATCGCGTCACTGCAGCTGTCTTTAGAAGCTCCAGGTTGCAGCAGAAACAGTTTTGAGACGCAGGCTTATTACTCCAAATGTGCATTGGCTGGTCGAGCCTGAACATTTTTATTTTGTCATGATTTAAGTGTTTAGAAACAACATTTATGAGACAGTTGTTGTCAGATTTCACATGCATAGAACCTTTCCATTCTACAAAAAGGTTCTTTGTATTGGAATAAGTTTCTTTAGATCATAAAGGTGTTCTTTACACTAAGAAAAAATGGTTTAAGAAAAGAATTGTTCACTGATGGTTTCTTTGGGGAACCCCAAAATGGTGTAGTTAATCCACAATACACATACACCATATTTGGCATCAGACTATCCAGTAAATAATAAATGTCTGTGAAAATCAATGGCTTTCGCAGTACAACTGTGAATGTTTAAATCATTCCCTGAAGCTCATCTCTTCCAAATCACATTGACTTGAATGGCTGCCCTTTAAAGTGCTCGGGAGGAAAAGGAGAACACCAAAATCTAGTGAAGTATCTGATCACAGCAAGAGAGAGGACTGTGTTTGATTTAATAACAGGAGATAAAGATTCACCTCCTGGCCTTCTGCGACAGAGGTTTAGAAAGTGAGTATCAGAGGCTTATTTTCACAGTATTACTCCTGGCTCTTGGCCTGCTATTTGAGTGCACACAAAATAATGGTCTGTGATTTTTTTTATTCACGGATTTTATTATTTACACATTATATTATATTGATATATAAACTTTAACAATATTAATTGTTGTTGATATTGTGTAAAAAATAATACATTTTAATTTAATAGGTTACTATTTGACTTTTGCTAAAATGGTCAAATATAACAGGCAAGAAAAATACAACATAAATAAATACTATAACTCATAATCAAGAATATCCATATATAGGATAATGTGGTAGATTAATGCCAATGGAGGTGTTTGGTAAGATTACCAACCGTGTTGGGGAAAGTTACTTTTTAAAAGTAATGCATTACAATATTGCGTTACTCCCCCAAAAAAGTAACTAACTGCATTACTTAGCTACTTTTTATGGAAAGTATAGTGTTAAGTTACTTTTGTGTTACTTTTTGTTATGGGCTGGCCATGCTTGCTTATTTTTTAATGACAAAACAAAACAAATAATCTATTTTTGGCCAATGTAAAGGCCATTTCCCACCAAAAAAATGCAATGAATAAGCCTCAGACTGAAGGAAATGCAAATTCAAACCTGTACAGTACAGTAGAGGAGGCAGCAATAAAAAAGGGAATAAAAGGAAACACAAATGTGGTTTAACTAAAGTCATTTTTGCTTGTAAGTATGGTTAAATTGGATCATTGAAGGCAACACAATTATATAAAGTGAGATTAAACACATAAAGTATATGTCACGGTCACCAGCTCAGTCACCCTTAACACTACACTTCCCAGAATCCCTCCAGCTCACCTCCTGCACCTGCAAGTCATCACCCTCGTTGTTGCTCATCAGCCCTCCCTCTATCAGTAGTCACCATCCTCACCACAGTTGTCCTATCTCCGTTATAGTTAGATTATAGTTAATCTCCCATAGTTGTATTCCTTTCTAGTCTTTCCTGTGCTGGATGTGATGACATCACCGTTTCACAAAATATACGGATTGGCTGTACACACGAAAACGCAAGGGTGTCGTTTTCAGATTTATCCACTCTGGGACCCGGTTTAAAAAAATATCGGATTCATGCTCCCAAAACGCCGGATCCGTGTGGACGAAATGCTGATACGGTATAATTTTTTTACATATACAGCTAAACACGTCTCCATGTGGACGGGGCCTTAGTCTAGAAATACAATAAACATCATGTGTACACAGCGTTCACAAACCAATGTAACTCCAATATTTTGTTGTGAATTTAAAAGTACTTTACTCGTTACTTAAATAAGTAATCTGATTACGTTATATGTAACTCCCATTACTTGTAATTCATTACCTCAACACTGATAATCAACTATTATGAAAAATCAGTTAATAAATGTATAAAATGCAGATGCTTTACTTTTTTTACTCTGTTGAGCAAAACATGTTATCTGTAGGTAGATGTAAACTGCTATCAAGATGTTATTGCTTCAAAGCTATTTAAACAATTACCATGCAATTGCCTCAATGGTCTCCTCTTCCCAAAATGTAGTGTTTAAAGTGTTTAAAAGAAAATATGACTGACAAATTCAAGCTTCTTTAGCCTACTGAGGAAAACAACTGGGCTTTGGTGGTGCTTCTGTTATCATAACATTGACCATATGGCCAGCAGGCAGAGTGAACAGGATATGATGTGCTCTCTGATGTCTTTGTATTTCATGCACCTATTCAGTGTTTTGTGAATCAAGGCTTCAGTGGCCTTTGGATAAGAATGGTACAAACCACTTTGGCAGAATCCGTCACGCTCAGAAAGGTTAGAGTCTCTTGAGCTTAAGTCTTGTTGGAAGTGCTTGTCTACTCTGCCATGGCTGGTGGCCATTTTAAGCAAATATGGCAAACCATTGGGTAGCTAGTCACCAGAGGGACACTCTCCAGCTGTTGTTTGGACCACTTCTATGAGGCGTGCTGCATGTTCATGCACTTCATTAACCTCAGTCATAATACTGCAGACTGGGACCAATTTAGGTAAACACAAAGTTAGAGGAAGTAAGAAGAGTTCTTGCAGGATGCCAAAAAGTTTCAACGCAATGCTACAGCATAATTTGGTGGAGCGCTACTCAACATGTGGCCCATGTGATGTCAAAACCAACTAGTAGAGATTCTGTTTGACCATTTATAGGCTTTGTTCAGGTTAGACAATATTGAATTTAACGAGGCTGTGAGGGACAGACTACAATCTTTAAGTAAACGTGAATCTATCTTTAACTTTTGTCATTTATCATTCTTATTTTGACTTCAAGATATGTGTCATGCTTTGTGTGTTTGTGTGTACATTTATGATATTTCTAAACAAACAAACCACTTGTATGATCTATTTTCGCCAGGCGCCAGTTTTTAAAAAATATTTTCATGTCCTGCGCCACATTGTTTAAATAGCAAATGCATTTGCGCCCATCTGTTCGTCCATGGGCGTGCTGGTAACGAGGTGTGTTCAGGCGCATTGTTGGCGCGTTGCTATTTTGAGGCAATAGAAATAGACTGTGTCTAAAGGCATGGCGCAAAAATTTTTTTTATTTAAAGAGCGAGTTAGAAATATGCGCCTATAGGTGGGTGCACAGCGCGTGTACACTCTGCTTATTACACACAGAGATGCACAGCAGCACACAAACATTTTTGAATATGAAAAATTGTAAAATGTAAAAGATTATTATTGCATACAAATGAAAATACATGCTGTGGCAAGGGGGGCGTGGTTCAGCAAGGTCAGCAACGGGAGAGAAGAGGCAGGTGACGAGCGGTACGTAAGTGGGCTAAGTGCAGAATGACATTCACCTGTGTCTCGTTGCAGTAATTGGCGTGGGGAGACCGGATAAAAGCTGGTCGGAAACAGGAAGCGAGGAGAGAGAGAGCAGCTGAGGACTCGTGTGACCGTCGTGAGGAAGCTCTGGAGAGCGCACCTGTTGTTGTTGGACTGAGAAACCAGCAAGCCGACCCTGTCTCCTTCCTTCATTACAAAGCTACACATGCCATAATGGATAGTCATTGTATGTATCAGAATTAGCCTACCTATTTGCAGTAATGACAAGCAAACAGGTGTCATTGCACGAGCAGATCCGTTTCTCCGCTAGAGAATCATTCAGTTTTTCCGCTTGCAAATTACGCCATATAAATAGCAAATGAGGCTTTTAAAGGGAATGGGAGATGAGACTCTGATTGGTTTATTGCACGTTACGCCCAAAACACACCCATGACTCATTAAGTGAATAGGGACAACACTTTGAACCCTTAAACTATAGCAAAAGTGAATTCTGACTTGCTCCGTGCGCTTTAGACCATATTAGATTAGATTAGATTAGATTCAACTTTATTGTCATTACACAAGTACAAGGCAACGAAATGCAGTTTAGGTCTAACCAGAAGTGCAATAGCAGCAAGTGCAGCATATATACAATGGTTGCGTAAGTGCAGGACATGGAAATGTACTGAATATATATAAATATGTATAAATAGAGAGACGGTTATTACTATAAACAGAACTGAATTTACAGGTGAATATGTACAGTGAATAAATATACAGATGGCTATTACTATAAACAGAATTTACAGGTGAATATGTACTATGAATATAATATACAGATGGCTATTACTATAAACAGAATTTTACAGATAGAGGTATACAATAGTATGTTAGGCTAATATGAGGAATAGCAGGGATTAAGGTAGTGCAATAAATTATGGACAGAGCTATCTGAAAAAAAAAGTGTAAAAGTGCAGTGGAAAGTGGTTGCATATTACAGTTAGAAGTACGGTGCAAAATGCAAATGTAACTTTGGTACTATAAATACAGTTGGCAGTGCAAATGAGCATAATCCAGTTAAGATATGGTAGTGCAGAATGCATAAGTAAACAGTTGTTACTGTAATAAACAGTCGGTAGTGCAAATAACAAAGTGAAGGCAGATGTGAGGTAGGAGAGTTAGCAGTTTATGAGGGAAGTGGATCAACGGGGGCTTGAGTTCAATAAAGAGACAGCTCTGGGGAAAAAAACAGTTCTTTAGTCTGCTGGTCCTGGTCCGGAGGATCCTGAAACGCCTGCCGGAGGGCAGGAGAGAAAACAGTCTGTGGGCTGGGTGAGAGGAGTCCTTGAGGATGCTGCGAGCTCGATGCAGACAGCGTTTCCTCTGGATGTGCTCGATGGCAGGTAGTGGAGTCCCTGTGATGCGCTGGGCAGTTTTCACCACCCACTGCAGTGCCTTGCGCTCCGCAACAGAGCAGCTCCCATACCATACTGCCACACAGTTGGTCAGGATGCTTTCTGTTGCGCAGCGGTAGAAGTTCACCAGGATAGCCGAGGAGAGCTGTTTCTTCCTCAGTGTCCTCAGGAAGAAGAGGAGCTGGTGAGCTGGTGTTGGTCGTCCACGACATGTCCGCCGAGATGTGGATCCCCAGGAACTTGAAACTGGAGACACGCTCAACAGCCATTCCATTGATGTGGATGGTGTCGTGTGTGCCTCTTGAATCTTTCCTGAAGTCCACGATGAGCTCCTTCATTTTGGTGGTGTTGAGGAGCAGGTTATTATCAGCGCACCATGTGGCCAGGTGCTGGATCTCTTCCCTGTAGGCAGTCTCATCGTTGTTGCTGATGAGACCAATCACCGTAGTGTCGTCCGCAAACTTGACGATGGATTTAGATCCATACACAGGCTTGCAGTCGGAGGTGAAGAGGGAGTAGAGAAACGGACTTAGCACACAGCCCTGTGGTACACCAGTGTTGAGTGTGATGGACGTGGAGCAGGTGGATCCTGATCGAACATTCTGTGGTCTGTCAGTTAGGAAGTCCAAAATCCAGTTACACATTGAAGTGTTGATGCCCAGTTCTCCAAGTTTGGCTATTAACTTGGATGGGATGACAGTGTTGAATGCTGAGCTGAAGTCAACAAACAGCATGCGTGCATAAGTGTTCTAATGGTCCAGATGGGTGAGCACAGAGTGCAGTGCCATGGAAACTGCATCCTCTGTGCTCCTATTGCTGCGGTAGGCAAACTGGTGTGAGTCCAATGTGGATGGTAGTGAGTCTTTTAGGTGTTCCAGGACCAGCCGCTCAAAGCACTTCATAATGATGGGTGTGAGTGCTACAGGGCTAGAGTGTTTCGGCACTGGCACTGGTCTTCACTGATGGCTTCACACGGTTGATGAGGGGTGCATATTTGGGGCTGAGGAACAAAGAGAGGTGGTCTGACTGACCCAGGTGGGGGAGGGGTGTTGCAACGTAAGCTCCAGCCATGTTTGTGTAGACATGGTCTAAGGTTTTGTTTCCTCTGGTGTGGCAGGAAACATGCTGGTGAAACTTGGGTAGCACTGACTTTAGGTTTGAATGATTAAAGTCACCTGCAACAATAAACGCAGCTTCCGGGTGATCAGTCTGTTGTTTACTGATGGCTGCGTGAAGTTCTTTCATAGCAAGCTTGGCATCAGCATCCGGGGGAATATAGGCCGCAGTGATAATGGTGGAAGTGAACTCCCGCGGTAGATAAAACGGTCTACATTTAACCATGAGAAACTCCAGGTTAGCTGAACAATGACTCCCAGCAATAGCAGAGTTTGTGCACCAAGCTTTGTTAATATAAATGCACAATTGGGCAGATAGAACGGGCAGATAGGGGGTCCTCTACTCTTCCCGGAGCCATCTAATGTTCTATCTGCCCGGAGTGTGTGGCGTCCCGCTAGCTCAATAGCGGTGTCCGGTATTTCGCTGTTTAACCAGGTTTCAGTGAAGAAAATTTGCAGAATCTGGAGAGAACCTGAGCCTCGCGATCTACTCGCGCCGCCATCTTGGTTTTGTAGCTTGGTTTATATCTTGGTTTATATGCTTAGATCGATAAAATAGGGCCCTTGGTCTTACAGTCTTTTACTGTTAGAGTGAAATAATAATAATAATTTAAATAATTGTAATCGGACGTGCGAGCATAGGCACCTGCCTAGAATGCCTATGCATAAATCCGGCCCTGGTATCACACAGAGTGGGACAGAAGTTGGCAAGATCTCGGAAGTCACATTATTCATAGAGCAACAGTGCAGTGCAGCTTGAGGCCAGAGAAGCAGCCAACTGTTCACAAGCATCACTCCGCAAGATTAATATGCACATCCCCCCATCTCTCAGCTGGCACCCAACAGCACAGAGCTCTGTCCTCAACTGCTCTACAGTAAGTGAAAATAAATGAGATAGCATACTAAAGCATAGCAAATCATAATAAAAAATAAACAATACTAACAATATGAAAACTATAACAATATCATATTTAAAAACCTTAAACCAACTCATAACTGATCAAATTATTTTTCAAAATACTATCTTTGCTAGACAGAAGTGTGGAGGGCTTTGAAACAACTCAGAGGGAGCTGTAACAATATGAAAGTAATAAACATGAACCATCAAATATTCACATTAATGCAAAAACAGCACAACATATTCTATTTGAAGTACTTGAACTAATTAGTTTAATGATTCAATTATTCATGAGGCCTTAGCACAACTTGAAACTTTTTACAAATGAATTACAAATTAAAAAGTCCCACTTTAGGCCATAAGTTTCCTCTTGGGTTTCTTGTCTATTTTGTAGGCTCTGCTCTACTATCTACTATATCTCTTTGCTCTCACAATGACTGTGAACTCAGCCAGAATCATTAGCTGCTTTGGCTGTGTGGTCTATGGCTGGACAACAGCACACAGAAGTTGGACGGCCCATTGACTGGATGCGATCCTGATACCATGCCACTGGGCTTTGAATGGTCCAGCACTGGAAGCTGTACTGGTAACACTGATGATGAAAGCTACGAACAACAGTCTGCTATCATATGAAGTTTGATATGTGGATTTGTGTGTTCAGACCATAGAGCTCGAGCATGAAAATGAAAAAACGAATGCTTCTAATATCCTTGTAAACAGTATAATGACAACAAAATCTGCACCTGATATGTTTAAAAGACCAGCTTTGGTGCTGGTCAAGTGTGTTTTGGATGCTTGTCCACAGGTGTGCTGTTCGGCCTTTACAGATTTATATTGGAAGTAATAGCACATAAAACATGCACATCTAGAAAAAACAAAGAAATTGTGTTCGTGCTCAACCAAAAAAAAAAAAAAAAAAAAAAAATATATATATATATATATATATATATATATATATATATATATATATATATATATATATATATATATATATATATATATATATATATAAAGTCAACATGGCTCCATGGAATAAAAAAAAAATTGTATTTGCATTTTTGCCTCATGTTTGCATGGCAGTACAATGCCACTATTATTATTAATAATAATCATTATTTTGCAGTTTTACATTTACTTTTCTGTTACTAGATGTTGTTTGTGACCTTTTGTAATAATAAATAAAATATGTAAGGAATAATTGGCAACAGGCCGTTGAATTATTAGAAAAATAATGCACACAGAGGTGGTAATGCTGTCATATATATATGTATATACACACAGGTGCTGGTCATATAATTAGAATATCATCAAAAAGTTGATTTATTTCACTAATTCCATTCAAAAAGTGAAACTTGTATATTATATTCATTCATTACACACAGACTGATATATTGCAAATGTTTATTTCTTTAAATTTTGATGATTATAACTGACAACTAAGGAAAATCCCAAATTCAGTATCTCAGAAAATTAGAATATTGTGAAAAGGTTCAATATTGAAGACACCTGGTGCCACATTCTAATCAGCTAATTAACTCAAAACACCTGCAAAAGCCTTTAAATGGTCTCTCAGTCTAGTTCTGTAGGCTACACAATCATGGGGAAGACTGCTGACTTGACAGAAAAGACGACCATTGACACCTTGCACAAGGAGGGCAAGACACAAAAGGTCATTGCAAAAAAGGCTGGCTGTTCATAAAGCTCTGTGTCCAAGCACATTAATAGAGAGGCAAAAGGAAGGAAAAAAGTGTACAAGCAATAGGGATTACCGCACCCTGGAGAGGATTGTGAAACAAAACGCATTCAAAAATGTGGGAGAGATTCACAAAGAGTGGACTGGAGCTGGAGTCAGTGCTTCAAGAACCACTACGCACAGACGTATGCAAGACATGGGTTTCAGCTGTCGCATTCCTTGTGTCAAGCCACTCTTGAACAACAGACAGCGTCAGAAGCGTCTCGCCTGGGCTAAAGACAAAAAGGACTGGACTGCTGCTGAGTGGTCCAAAGTTATGTTCTCTGATGAAAGTAAATTTTGCATTTCCTTTGGAAATCAGGGTCCCAGAGTCTGGAGGAAGAGAGGAGAGGCACACAATCCACATTGCTTGAGGCCCAGTGTACAATAAAGTAGGCCCAGTGTACTTTCCAAAGTCAGTGATGGTTTGGGGTGCCATGTCATCTGCTGGTGTTGGTCCACTGTGTTTTCTGAGGTCCAAGGTCAACCCAGCCGTATACCAGGAAGTTTTAGAGCACTTCATGCTTCCTGCTGCTGACCAACTTTATGGAGATGCAGATTTCATTTTCCAACAGGACTTGGCACCTGCACACAGTGCCAAAGCAACCAGTACCTGGTTTAAGGACCATGGTATCCCTGTTCTTAATTGGCCAGCAAACTCGCCTGACCTTAACCCCATAGAAAATCTATGGGGTATTGTGAAGAGAAAGATGCGATATGCCAGACCCAACTATGCAGAAGAGCTGAAGGCCACTATCAGAGCAACCTGGGCTCTCATAACACCTGAGCAGTGCCACAGACTGATCGACTCCATGCCACGCCGCATTGCTGCAATAATTCAGGCAAAAGGAGCCCCAACTAAGTATTGAGTGCTGTACATGCTCATACTTTTCATGTTCATACTTTTCAGTTGGCCAAGATAGAGAGAGAGCGTAAGTGAATTACCGCAGTCTGTGCGTCTCTTTCAACAGTGTTTGGCAGCAGCGTCTACTAATATGAAACTGTAAGTACAGTGCTGTTAATACCTCGCTAGTGAGAAATGTCATGTACCTTTTAAGTTCCTAAACTATTTTTCAGATAAAATCATCAGAGCAGCGCTGGCAACATGTTTCTGCACGAGTGTGTGTCCGCGAGCACTGTATGTGTGCGCGTTTGAGTGGGAGAGCAGAAAGAGCGGGAAAAAGAGAGTATATGTTTTCTGTACATAATAAAACTCAATTTTCGTGGGAAAAAGTAGGCCTAATAGATTAATAAGACCAAAAATGTATATACCCAAAATGAATAATACCTCATGTTTAAACTATGTATATATAAGAGTCAGTGGCAAATTCCCGAAGGACTGGCAAGGAACTAGAAATAACTGTTGTGTATATATATATATATATTAAGTGGTCTTGTAAGGTTAACATTCAAAGACTACATTTTACTAGACACAGTGACAGCAAACATGACACAAAGACAAATAACGTCGGGATTTCTAACTGCAGACGTCACATTGATAAAATTCTGTAACATCCCCACGCTCCACTGGCAGCTCAATCATCTGGAATGACAAAATTATGTGGTGGTGTGAGATGACATAAACATTCTTTTAGAAACATACACTGCACTACCTGAAATTGATCTTCACAGTGCTAGAAAACCAGACCACTTGAAACTGAAATCCACTCATTTAATATGCAAAGCATGGATTTTGAACCCAGCAACAGTTTTGTTTACCCGAGATGATTACAATCTGGATGTCAGCTACTTATCTGCCTTCAAGTAACTGCTGTTAATTTTGTGATGCAGCTCGGTCCATAAGCCATGGCTTTGTAAGAACTTATATATGCTAACTTCTGTTTACAAAAGCCAATACATATCAACTGAATTCACAATGAATGATTGGCTCACCAGTATCATGAAAGTTGTTTGCTATGCTCCACGGTAGGTGTAATCATGCGGGTAATTGTGTCACGCTTTTTATTTCACCTGTCAGGACTCGAGATGTTCTGCTGCATCAATAAAAATTCAAATCAGAGAGACATGAACAACACCTTGAGTGAGTGAACTCTATTTCAGGTCCATGTTATACTCAAACCGACATCATTTGTTCTGGCATAATACCGTTGTCATGTTAGGTTTGGGTGGAACAGGGCAGCTTGGAGTCCGTGTGTGATCATGCAAAAGAGAAGTCATTTAATATTTTGTTTCCCGGGTACATGAAACAGAAAAACCTGTGCTATGTAACATCCGGCAGGATAAAATACCTGACCTGAAAACACACAGTATGCTCAAACTGACTATCCATAGAAAACAAAACAAGAACTAATAAAACAATATGCATACATTGAACAACATTAAAATCAAATACAATGTAATTTTACATTTAAAATGTTTCAATGACAATTATGGAAATGATGTATGATAAAAAGAGAGCAGGTTTTGCACAGAGGGTTGAGTTTGAAGCTGAAGAGGTAACAACACAGTATAGCTTTTATATAGACTAATTATACAATTTGACTAAACTTCATGTTTAGAATCAGTATTCAAACAATCGCTCTTCGCTTTTAACCCGCCGCATGACAGCACTTTAGTACAGTAGGGATTGATTCTTGAATCATAATAACAGTTTGCATTTAAAAAGATTCAGTCTCCACTGGAGGTTTTAAGTGGTGAGACTAGTCATAAGGTGATAATTAAAATGCAATGCAAATGAAAGTGTTTGGGTCATATCCATCAAATTAGCAGGCTTCTGTCATAAGTCAAAGTGCTACGTGCCATCGGTCGCTCTATTCTGAAAGCCTGTTCTTATTTCTCATTCATATATCTACACAAACATTTGTAAGATTGTATATTATACAATTTTCGTTTAATAGACTTTGATGCTTTTAGGTGCAAATAAAAATAGGTTAAAATTAAATAATATGAAATAAAAAATAATAATAATACAAGTTAAATAATAATAAAAATGTAATTAAAATAAATTATACTCTTGGTGAGGAAATATTGTTAGCTCTTATAGGGGTCATCAGATGCCAATTTCCCACAAGTTGGTATGATTCTTTAGGGTCTTCATGTAAAGTCTGTAACATCGTTTGGTTGAAATTCCTCATTGTTTGTGAAAAACAACACCCCTTTTACCTCCTCAAAAACAGCTCTGTTCACAGTGACCCATTTCGGTGCATGTCTCTTTAAATGATAATCAGCTACTGCTCTTCCGTGGGGTGTGTAGACACCATAGACGGTAAAAGAAATGGACACAGCACAGCGAGTGAAGTCAATTAGAAGCACTCACTTCCTGATACTGCGCAGCCTCCGACTTATTTATTTTAATAAATTGCCTCATAGACAGTAAAAGATTGCCTGCGGGCTTCTCCTCCTGTCTATACGGTAATTTCTCTACTGTGTGACAGAGAGTCGCGTGGTTATGACACAATCGTTAGTCGATTTTTACAAAAAACGGCTTCTACGGGGCGATAGTGTAAGATGCAAGGTCATGGAGCCTTTCATACATTGTTGTGTTTCTTTAGAAATAAACAATGGTCAAATGGAGTCTTTAAACGCCTCAGATGTAAAGTTATTCGCTGTCAAAGTGACGCCAAAATGAATGGGAGTCAATGGAATGCTAACAGCAGGTGATGGCTTGGTTAGAAATCGCTGCCCCTATGGAAGGTACGCTTTCCGGGTGCTGGATTACCCCCTTGGTAGACACCAAGCCTGCAGTACTCGTGTTAAAAACTGAAGCCTACAGAACAATTGCTCGCCCCCAGGTGGTGGGTCCCAGTATAGCTCATAACCCCCGCCCCTCCGTGTATTCTAATGGACGCGAGACAAACAATCAAGTTACACTTCATATAATTTTCCCATAAAGTTGCTTTCTATTATTTTATGCAGTTTTTATGACTCTGATTTCCTTTCAAGTGTTTGTTTTTTTAAATAAGTTTGGTTTTAGTTAGTTATTCAATGCTATAAAAATGGGTGGTGAGATGTCATGATCGACAGCTGAGATTGATGGCTTCTCTGAGTGAAGTTCTCACTGAGGTACCAACAGATATTTTGCTGGATTTTCGGAAGGAGATTGGCGCTTTAGCTTTCATTTCTACATTTCCATAACTGTTTATTTCACACCGACATAATGAATTGTTCTGCATCTGCGAGAGTGTGGGCGGGCTTTTGATATTGCGCTTCTACTTCATGCTCTCCAGTCCCGCGTTCACTACTGCGCAGACTCGGGTCCCAAATCTGCGCAAGAGGCAGATTTTACATTCTACATCCAGAGGCTTCACTTTTCTTCAGCGGAAGAGAATGAAGTCGTGTCGTCCATATTTTTTTACGGTCTATGGTGGACACGTGAAGTGCTGCCTTGGCGGACAGTTTACAACTGGCTGAGGGCAGAAATGTGCTAATATGGGACAGTCCATCAGCGGTTGTGGGCGGAGCAAATTAAAACGGCTTGATTATTGAGAGTGTTTAGGATTTAAAAAAAAGGAGTGAATGGATTAATCACTGTACGGTGATTGTTTCCACACACTGCAAAGACACATTTGTATGCAAACACCATATAAAAGTGAATTTTTAATCCGATGACCCCTTTAAAGGAAACTAGCAAACAAATAGAAGAAAATCCTGACAGACTGTAAAATAAAAATATATATACTGTATATTCTTTGTACAAATAATAATGAAAATTATTAAATAAAATACAATTATTATTATTAAAATGTATCATATTAAATAATATTAAATAATAATGTTGCACTTTGATTCACATTGTGCTCATGTGATTCATGGCAGTGAAAATATTTCAATATTTTTAGCTTTGTACATTTGCACTGCAGCTATACAGCAGAGTCCAGTGGTTACCGACCCACCTGAATGTTGCCAAAAAGAGTGAAGAGGTCAGCTCTTCTATTAGCCAGAAGGGTCACTGTTATAGTAGAGAACTGACAAATGAAGGTCTCTGCTTTAATCCACTACACCTGCCAGCCCTGACACAGAGTCAACAAACCTTGATAACCAATCAGAGCTTGCAGACAAGTGTGCTCTCCACAGGTAACAGGTGTAAGTAAGCCAAGAAACCAGAATGGACATAATCACTGTGTCAGATTGTGAGCGGGATAGATCCAGGATGAAGAAGGGATCCCATTAATGCTGTTTGACACAGGATATTTCTCATAGAATGAGATTGAGAATTGCAAACAACTTCTTCTGCATTGCTTAAATAGCCCTGTAGTTATTAGCAATAGGAGGCTACCTACTTTTACCTGTATCATTTAAATGTATAAAAGTAGCAGGTCACCATCTCCATGACGTCAGAGTAAAATAATGATTCAAAATGAACAACAAACAAATCCTGTTTACCAACAGCAACCCACTCATTTTTAAGAGGATAATGGAGAGAAATATCCAGTAGATTTTGTCATTATTTGAAATAATAGCCCTATGACAATAAATCATATTTATAATTAGATGTTTTGCTCTGTAAATGAATGACATTGCAGGTCATTGAGTCACTCACAGCATGACATGGGTGAGTCTCCGGTGAAACTGCACTCTTCACAAAACAGAGAAGACCTATCATGATTTTGTTCATCATATTTTAATTTTCTTGGCTTATAATGTGAGTCATAGTTTGCATATGTGGAGTTCGGGGGCAAAAACTTTGCTATATGGATATGGATTTTGCTTTACTTTGCTATATGGATTGTGTGTCTTCGATTAGAATCGCTCATGCCACTTAACATCAATGAAGGTCAGAATATAACTCTTAAAATTAAATTTAAACCACATGCTATACAGTATGTTGCACTTCCTTATAAAGTTATGGCCAACTGGCAAGACTTATATACTTGTTAAAGCCACTATGAGCCATTTGTAAGTGTTCATTTCAAACCCTCTAGGTATTTTGACTTTATTTTGCCCATTTTATAACAGATAAATAAATGCAATTGTTTTCCATCACTGTAAACCAAAACAAAAATACTGTATATGATGTGCTGAGACTGAATCGAAGACTAAATGATATTGATGTCGGAGTGCAGTGTTTTGCTGTATTTATTGTTTATTTATGAATTTCACTGTGGGATTACTATACATTTGATATGATATGACTGGGTGGGTAACTATAGTTTATTATAGTCGTGAACTAAATTAAATGAACCCTTGTTCCAAATAAGGCCCAATTTAACATGCACATGGACTAAAAGCCACAAAACACACATTGGGATTTCATGGGGGGTTTTAACATTATTTGTCCAAGTAACAGGGTATAACTAACCCTTAAACGCATACCTCTGGTTTTCAGTGACCCGGGACGTCATTCACTACCCTCCTCCTCATTCATTTTTTAAAGTTAGACATCAACCTTCTTAGTATTCCTTAATCAATTCATTATAAACAATATAACAAGAAAAAAAAATATATATATGTTTTGCCATTCATTTTCTGTAAGAATTGAATAAGGTCGCTAGCAACCCGAGGTGTGTAACAGTGCAAGTATATTGTTTTCTGCACAGCAATAATTGATTCTTTGATGACTGAATAAGTGCAATTCAAATTTATTCCACAAGGTGGCAATGTCTGATACACAATGACGAAGTGACGTTTCACTCATAGTTACCATAGGCAGAAAACAAAAGAATAGGAAGTATCATCAGCAAAAGTTGAAATGGCTCAGTGATTTACTGCAGAGCAAAAAACTGAACACAATCAAATATTACTGTCACTGTCACAGTCACCAGATGATGGATCTGGTGAAGAAACTGTTAGTGATCAAAATATTGATTTTGAAGATGCTGAAAATGATAGTTTTGAGAATATGTTTGAGATGGTGAATAAGAGACATATGCTGAATGTACTGGGAAATGAACTCTGACGAGGATATTGATGATGGTATAAAACATCTGCTCAAACTGAACCCTACCAAGCTCCAAAATATGCTTTATTTTATTATTCTGTAATTGTTACTCTAATATCAGGAGAGTTTAATATTATCACAAAAGGTAGAGATCCATCCGTGTTAGATATAGATCCGGGTCGCTAAAGACCCGAATATGTAATAATGATTGGCGAAACATTCTTGCTTTTAAAGGGCAACTTCAATGACTTAGCATTAAGCTTTGTATCAGTAGAAACATTTACATTTTATCCAAAGCGACTTACAAATGAGTGCAATAGAAGCAACTAGGACAGTCAAGGGCAACAATGTACAAGTGCTGTAACAAGTCTCAGTTAATCTAGAACAGAACACATAGGACTTTTCTTTATTTATTTTTTATAAATGGACAAACAGAAAATGAATAGGGTGATAAGTGCTATTCTTGATTGGTCAGGTGGTGCGAAAAGATGTGTTTTTAGATGTTTCTTGAAAATGGCTACAGACTCGGCCGCTCGAATTGAGATAGGCAGGTCATTCCACCAAGTGGGAACGGTCCAGGAAAAGGTCCGTGAGAGTGATTTCATGCCTCTTTGGGATGGCACCACAAGGCGTTGTTCATTTACAGAACGTAAGCTCCTGGAGGGTGTGTAAGTCTGAACAAGCGAGTTTAGGTATACTTGTGCAGAGCCAGTGGTATAGACGCATATATCGTCATTTTGCGTCATCAGAGGCTTTTTTGGCCAGAGGCTAGAGACTACAGTGTGCAGTAGAAGGAGCTAGTTCTGCATGTTTTCAACCTGCCCATAGGGATGGCTGTATGGACATTCATAACAGAGTGATGCGGAGCAAATCGAGTGTTCTCAATTAATTCTAAGTTAAGCTTTCATAGGCATGAACTGAAAATGCGCCAGACTGGACACGCACCGTGAATGACGGAGGCCATGAATGAATGACAATGCGGCTGTCAACGAATGCTGGTCAGCGCATTTTGCATTGAAACCAAATCTTCCGCGATCATCTGGTCTGTCAGCTCCTCACTCTCTGATGAATGAAATCTGACTCATGCTGCGCTTATGCTGCGACACTCATTCGGCTCGTGCTGTATTGAGCAGACACGTTCAGTTTTTAATTCTCTAACTGAACTAAATGATTGTATTACTATAAAAATCAAAACAACGTGCCGTGCCGTGGTGGGCAAGAGATGTAACCGGTAGGCGTGGCTTGGGAGTGGCCTTGTAGGGCAGCGAAGCAAGTGCATTCTGGAAGTTGTTGTCTTTCATCCATATGAGCCAAATATACATTTTCTGGCTTTTCTCAGTCTACAAGGCACCAACTTCTAAAATAATTTCACATTTCTACTACATAAATGACCTAACTTAAATACACATTCATCTTTCCAGCGGTGAAGTACCCCTTTAAGGGTTAATGATAATGTCTAGAAGACTTTCAATAGTTAAGTCAAGTCAAGTCAAGTCAAATTTTATTTCTATAGCACATTTACAGATGGCTAAGCCACACCAAAGTGCTTCACAATAAAGTGCTAAGTGCAATCTGCAAAGAAAGGCAGAGGGGAAAAAAGAAATAAAAGAAAAGAGAGAAAAAAATTAGTAATAATAATAAATATTAACTAAACTGATCAAAATAAAATGAAAAAGTGCAACATGACAATGACTGCAAGAATTAAAATAATGTAAAATAGAACATTTGAAAGGGTAGCCAGGGTAGCCAGGGGGCACTATGCACTGGCACTTAAAACCGAGACACTAATCAAAGGCAAGAGAAAAAAGGTGGGTCTTTAAAAGAGACTTAACAATGTTTAGAGAGTCGGCTGCACGGATGTGGAGGGGTAGGCAGTTCCAAAGTCGGGGGCCAGCTACTGCAAAGGCTCTGTCTCCCTTGGTTTTTAGCCTGGACTTGGGCACTTTCAACAGCAGTTGGTCAGCTGACCGTAGTGCTCTAGAGGGGATGTGGTGGTGGAGAAGATCAGTTAGGTACGTGGGTGCCAGACCATGGAGGGATTTGTAGACAGTCAGTAGCAGTTTAAAATCAATGCGGTAGCGGATGGGCAGCCAGTGGAGCGAAGCGAGGACTGGGGTGATATGTTCTCGCTTTTTTGTACAGGTGAGGAGTCGGGCGGCTGAGTTCTGAACCAACTGCAGGCGGCGGAGCTGGGAAAGGTCAATGCCAGTGTATAGAGCGTTGCAATAGTCCAGTTGAGAGGTTATGAATGCATGGATAACTCTCTCTAGATCACTCTGGGACAGGTAGGCTTTGGTCTTAGCTATGGTTCTCAGGTGGAAAAAGCTTTTCCTGACTACTGCACTGACCTGCTGCTCGAACTTGAAGGCACTGTCAAAGATCACCCCCAGATTTCTGACAGAGGGCCTGAAGTCAGAGGCGAGAGGACCCAGGGAATCAGTGGAGAAGGCCAGGGAAGTTTTGCCAAAAATAATTATTTCGGTCTTACTCTCATTGAGGTTGAGGAAGTTTGCACCCATCCATGCCTTGATGTCAGACAGACAGTCAAGCAACGAATGGAGTGCAGCCTGTCCATCAGCCTTTAGGGGGAGATACAGCTGGACATCGTCGGCATAGCAGTGGAAGGAGATGTTGTGTTTGGCCAGAATTTCCCCCAGGGGTAAAATGTACAACAAAAATAGGATGGGACCTAGTATAGAGCCTTGAGGGACCCCACAGATGAGGGGGGCAACAGAAGATGTGGAATCTCCCAACTGGACCGAGAAGCTCCTGTCGGCCAGGTAGGACTGGAAAAACTTCAGGGCTGTGCCTTTGATGCCTACGAGATGCTCAAGCCGAGACAGCAGAATCCTGTGATCCACCGTGTCAAAGGCTGCTGTGAGATCTAAAAGCACTAGGATCACAGGGCTACCTGCGTCAACGGCTAGGAGCAGGTCGTTAAGCACTCTCAGGAGAGATGATGAGATAAAAACGTGTGGAGCTGGACGTAAACTTCTCGCTCAAGGACTTTAGACAGAAAGGGTAGTTTGGAGATAGGCCTGAAATTTGACAGGATAGAGGGGTCAAGGTTTGGCTTCTTTAGTAGTGGCTGCACCACGGCATGCTTGAAGGCATCCGGGACACACCCAGAGGACAGGATGGCGTTGATCAGCAGTAGAAGAGCAGGGGCAACAGTGTCAAGAACTATAGCATCCTTGAGTAAACGGGAGGGCAGACAGTCGGAGGGGCAGTTGGAGGGCTTCAGATGTCTGACTGCATCAGAAAGGGAGGATAGGGTAATGGGCTCACACTGCATGAGGACAGCTGGCCGGGGGAGGGGGTGAGGGATGGGGAGTGGGGTTGTGGAGGTATCAGAAGGCCTGAGCGCTGCAATCTTTCCAATAAAGAATTTTTGAAAGCTTTCACAGAGGGCGGGTGAGGGCACAACATGTGATTCATTAAGGGGATTTATGAGTGAATTTAGTGTATTGAAGAGAACCTGGGGTTTTTGACTATTTCTGGAGATCAGGGTGGAAATGTACTGTGATTTGGCGGTTTTAACGGCTCGGTGGTATTCCACCAGGCAACTTCGGAGGATTTGGAGGGACACGTGGAGGCGGTCCTTCTGCCACTTGCGCTCCGCCCGCCTACAGGCACGTCTGAGGTCACGTGTTGTATCGTTGAACCATGGTGTTGATTGTGCTTTTGGCCTTGAAAGGGGCAACAGAATCCAGAATGCCAGTGCAAGCTGATGAGAACATAGAAAGAAGCTCATCAGCAGTATAATCAGAGCTAAAGCTCAGCCTACACAAAGGGGAGACATTAAAAGCAGCTGAAAATTGCCCAGCAGTCGAGGAACTGAGCATGCGCGAGACCCTCTTGGGGACACTGGGGGTACTACCTGAGAATGGGACTGACACAGAGAACAGAATTGGGGAGTGATCGGAGAAAGACATAGCACAGATTTCATTCACAGAGACAGAAACACCATAGGATAACACAAGATCTAGTGTGTGACCCTTTTCATGCATTGGGCCAGTGACAAATTGCTTAAGACTGAATGAGTCAAGGAGGTTCAGAAAGTCCCGAGTCAGAGGCTGTGACTCACAACAAACATGGACATTAAAATCACCATTTATTAATATGTGATCATATTTAACCATAAGCCCAGACAAAAAGTCAGCAAAGTCATGGATAAAGTCTCTGTTGAATTTAGGAGGGCGATACACCACTGCACACAAAACGGGGCAAGGCTGAATAATTTCAAACAATTGCAGCTCAAAGCTAGCAAAACCAGCGTGCTGAATCTGCCGACAGTGAAACCGCGACTTGTAAACAGAGGCGACGCCTCCCCCTCTCCCAGTCGCTCGGGGGGGAATTAAAAAAGTTACAGTCCGGTGGAAGGAGTTCAGAGAATGGCGTGTTTTCGCCGTTGGAGACCCAGGTCTCACACAGAAACATAAAGTCTAGCTCCCGGGAGACAAAGAAGTCGTTGAGCATGAAAGTTTTGCTTGCCAGGGACCGCACGTTTATCAAGGCCATCTGGAGGGTTTGCTCGTCGTTAGCCGATGGTCCAATGCGCTTCAACAGGCGCAGGCTAGAATGGTCAACGCCACGGCTGGACCTGAGCACGGAGCGTCGTCGTGTGGGGACTTGAGTGCGATGCGGTCCAGTTTGCGTTGTCGGGACAGCATTAGGGGCTGGAAACAGCGGTGGACGAGGCAGCTCAGCAGCATCACGGACAAGGAAGGCTTCGGCAGGAGCAACCAGTGAGACATGACAAAGCCATCGTACTGGACGCTGAGTGGCCGCTCGATATGAGGGCAGTTTGATCCTGAGTTTCACCAGCAAACCTCCCCTCCTTCCTCGTCTCCTGGAGCGCTTCTTGTGAAGAGGGGCCGCGGGCGCGCGGTGCAGGTAAGCTGGGATACCTGACAGCACGGGAGGGGGAGGTTTGCTCCAATCTACTGGTTCAGGTCTGGCTGCCCGAGCCTCACGGAGATATAGGTCGCGGATGTTAAGCAAGGCTTGTCGATCATAGCACAGTAGAGCAGACACATCCAGATGGATGCATAAAAACAGGGCTATAACAAACATCAAACAAAGCGCCCGTGGAAGAAGAATCGCCGAACAGACTGGCGCCATCTCTCCACACAGCGGCTCCACACAGCGGCTTGACAAGTGTCAGTGAATTTGACAGTCAATGTCGGTGCCAAACTCGAGTTTGGGTCACCAACAGAATTAAACTTGATCATGGATTTTTGCTGGTAAGAGTATAAGGCGATGTAATGCACTTCAGGTCATGACTAATATGAAAATGATCCATCAAATTAGCATGCTCGAGTGATGTGTGACATCACGGTTAATGGTTGGCACCGTTCTCATTTTGACATCTGTGAAATCATTTTCAAGTCACGACCATTCGAGTGCCAGTGACATTTTTTGTTCTCTTTTTATAACTCCATGCTTGCCACTGGGAGTACAATTATTATTTTTTTCCCCTTCTTTGTGGCAATAAGCCACGTTCCCCTGTAATTACTACAGCACTCTGCTGAAATGATGACTGGATGATGCCATAATAAGCCTCCTTCCACTGTAGCCCTGAAACCCATTGAAAGCCTTCAGTACATTGCGCCGATCTCCCGACACATGCAGATTCCTGACAGCAGTGCACGCACCGTGCGTTCCTGTGGCCTATGAGCACGCTGTTCATCTGTCAAAGAGCCAGGGATCCATCTCCCTACTGCCCCTATTAAACACACTGTGTGCACAGCACTCTAATTACATTGATGAATGCTTTTGTCTCCTGCCTCACTGCCGGCAATTTATGGCTGAGGTGACCTGGGTCATCGTTACACATGACGGGAGACACACACAGGTAAAAAGCACTATACATGATCAGCATTTTACCATTAACAACTCATCGCATCCTCTTGTTTAGTTTCTTCAGGGGTTTTATTTTTACCTGTGATAGTTTTGGTATTGAGAGTGTCTGTGTTAGTCTCCTCAGTCGTGAAACAGATGTAAACTCTAAGAAGACTAGCATCTCTAAAAAGAGCTGTCAGCTGACTCCAAACAGCATCACGTGAAATGCTTTGGCGGTGGATGTCAATTCTAGATACAAATTCAACTCACCCTCATGTCATTCCAAACCTACAGGATTTTCTTTATTTTCTGTAACATTATTTATAATATAGCCACATGGGGCAATAATTGGGGTCCAAGCACATGTAGAAAGCATGGCCAAAATAGTCAATTTAGAATAAGCCACAATGAATTTAATTTAATGAAAACGAGGCTGTGAGGGATAGACTTATGACCCATTCACACCAAGAATGATAACTATAACGATAACTATATTAACGTCCACACCAACAGAAGATTTACAGCAGGGTGGATTCTGATTGGCTGTCAATATTTTTATTGTTCATCAGCTGGATAAAATTGTTCTGAAAGGGATTCCAACAATACCTTTATCTGTGCCGTTATCGTTATAGCTGTGGTGTGAACTAATATTAAAGCTATTCTTTAATATTAAGAACGATTTTTACAATGACAAGCACTGTATCATGGTCTTAGATCACATAATTTTCACAACTCACAATGTTTTTTTTGTGTGTTTTCGGAAAGACATTTCATCGGTATGCTGTCAAACAACAGTACAATCCACTGAACACACTGTACTTCTATCCCTCACAAAATTGATTCCATTCCTGTCAAAAATTAAGTATGGCGCTACACACTGATTAGGGTCTATGGTGTTGTGGGTGCATCTCTGTGTGTCAAATTTCAACTTCATTTACATTAATAACAGTTGCACTATTATTGTGTTAAGTTATAGCACCCCCTAGTATTGAAAATTCATGAAATTTGGCAGGTTTCCTCAGTATGTCCTGTTGAATCCAATGAACTACTTATATGGGGAACTGAACAAAGAGTGACACATTATAGCCAGCATGGTTCTAGAGTTATAAGGGAGAGAAAAAAAATAATACAAAAAGCGTATTAAAGCAGCTATTTTCACCAAATTTGGTACGCGGTCTAATTTTGAACATGTGTAAGAATATCAGAACTTTCATAATGGTTATCCGTTATAAGCTGCTGAAAGTTGATTTGTTGTTGGCGACCATGTTTGTTAGGTTATGTGGGGGTGATATCGTATGTGAAGGATATTTTAGCATTTGTCCCAAAGATGCAGCACAGATTTTTCAACTTGATTGATCATATGGTTGCAGAGTTATGACATTTTTTCTGTTGTAAAGCCCTCTAAGGGCAGAATTTGACACAACTTGGTATGCATCCAAGAGGATGCAGAATGTTCTGTTGTCTGTGTGTATCAAGTTTCATTGGGTTTGGACATCACATAATGCATATGCACATGTAAAATGTTATTTATACACAAAAAAACTCAAAAACATTGTAAAAGTACAAAGTTCAGGAGAACCTCTGCATAGCATAGGATTAGGATTATAATAAACTGTATGTTTAATAAAATAAAAAATAAAAAACAGACGCACATACACGAGCAAACACACACACACACACACACACACACACACACACACACACACACACACACACACACACACACACACACACACACACACACACACACACACACGGATTTCCATGTTTTATGAAACTTTCCATAGACATTTTTTATACTGTACAAACTGTATATTCTATCCCCTAACCCAAAACATACCCATTACAGAACAAATTCTGCATTCTTACATTTTCAAAAAACATAATTTAGTATGATTTAAAAGTGGTTTTCCTCATGGGAACCAAAAAAATGTCCCCATGAGGACCAGGATTTCCGATATTGCCATCTTTGTGGGGACGTAGGTTTTACCAGGACCACACACACAGACACACACACACACACACACACACACACACACACACACACACACACACACACACACACACACACACACGCACACACGCACACACGCACGCACGCACGCACGCACGCACACACACACGCACGCACACACACACGCACATCACTCAATGACTGTTTCCAGGCATAAAGCTTGTGGATGAGTGAAAACTTTGATTTCAGAGGTGTCATGACAGTAGTTCAAGCTTTGATAAAGTAATCGCACCTACTAGTGAAACACAGGGTTCAAAGATCCTTCATCCCTGGTGAGCAGAAATGGTGCTGCTTTCTTTCATCTTTTTCCCCCCCAGTTTGCTTCAATGACTGACATGCACCTCACAGAACGAATTACAGTAGATTTCATCATTTGTTCTGCTCCCTAGACATATATTAGAGGATAAATCTAACTTGTTACACAAATTAAATGCCTTTTTAAGTTCATGATTTTAAAATATTTAAAATGACTACTCTGTCTAGAACAAGCAGAATACTGTAGCTAGAACGATAATTATATCAAAGGCAAAAGAGTGTCTTCCTTTTTCTTTTTCTCCCTCTTGGTGGCTTCATTGGGCTGCTCATGAACGTATGTTGAAGGGAGTAATAAAACAACACATATAGTGGATATACGAGTCAAACACAGTACATTACAGTAAACAAAATGAAACTATGAAAGGACAATGTAAAAATTTTAAAATCCTCCTAGGTGGGGTTCAATCTAAGATTTACCCACTGTGCCAAACAATGTATAACAATACTTATTGCCAAAGAGATTTAGGGAGCAAGCATTACAAGCATCATGGCCAAAATCCTTTTTCTGCTATACAGCCAAATGGTTTTGAACACAAACAATCAATAGGATGACTTTTTTCTGGCATGGTCTGAAGATCAACAGAAACTAACGCGAATTAGACAATATCTCGGAGGAGTAGCGACGAGACTGAACAGGGAAAAGGCGCATGATGGCTTCTGAAAAACAGATACAAGTTGATTTATAGGAATAATTCACCCAACAATGAAAATCCTGTCATCTCACCCTGTTCCATACCATAGGGGGGCAATTTCAGAGTGAGTAAACAATTTTTATTTTTATAGTAAAAAACAAACAAAAAAAACATTAATTGTATTCCCGCTGAAAAACAAGCATTCTAGAGCGAAAATGTTGCCTCTCCTCAACCTCTCCTCCATTTGCGATCAACCTCTCCTCCATTTGTTGCTTGGGAACTAATGTGGTCGGAACCAAAGTTTACAGCACTGCGTTCTCTGAAATCTTCTCAAGCGGAGGACTTCTACATTCTGATTGGTTGCCGCCGAACCACGTCATAGCTCATTACCATAAAGTTGAGCTGATTTCAAATAGTGTTAATTTTGACAGCAAATTTTGATTTAGTTTTAGTCATAGTCTTTTGACTAAAATGCCATTTAGTTTTAGTCATTTTTTAGTCACCTGAATTTTTTTTTAGTTTTAGTCAAGTTTTAGTCGACTAAATCTACAGTAGATTTAGTCTCCTAAAATCTAATGAGTTTAGTTAAATTGTAATACATTAAGCATTTAAGCATTACATAACCGACTGTCACTTGAACTGACATTTTGACATCATTTTGTTTTTGACATTAAAAATACACGAAAGAACTCAATTCACTTTTTTATTTGTTTTTTAAAAACATCTATATAGTTTTTATAACTTTGTATTTCTGTTTTAGTTAGTAGGCCATATCAGGTTAAGCTAAAGCTTCAAATAAGTTTATTTATTTTTTAAATTTCAGTTAACATTTATTTAATTTCAAGTAATGAAGATTTTTTTTTAATGGTTTTAGTTAACTATTATAACCCTGATACTTTAGTGAATATGTGTCAAATACTGGTCTTTCCTCCTGACTATGAATTAAATAGGAATTCAATTAAATACAGTTTTTTGTGTAACCAAAAACGAATATATAATGCATGACTTTTAATTATAAACAAGCTCGAAATGCACATTGACTCTTATTTTGAAATGTCTGTGCCTTACAGTTGCAGGAGCTCATTCAAGTTCAGGAGATAAAATATGCGTTGTTACAACCGTCTAAAACATATTACAATATAAACATTGTAAAGTAAACATTGTCATTATTTATCAGCATTAGTTCATAAACAATTTCCTGGCATAAATGTGCACTATTCATTGATTGTGAGCCGCTCTGGAGCGCTGTATTGGGAATGCGTGAGCCTGTAGAAGCGCAACAGTGCCGTGTTCTCCAGCGGTTAGATCAGCACGTCCAAATCAAATGTGCGCATCTGTTACACAGGACATCAGTTCTGACTGGATCTCTTCCCTAATCGTCCCTCCCTAACATTTTCGTCTCGTTTTTATTTGTTGACGAAAAAGACAGTTGATTTTCGTCATAGTTTTTGTCATCCAACACTAGTTTTTATTTAGTTATCTCCTCGTTTTCATCAGTGAAAAAGGTTGTAGACGAAAATTATTCGTCAACGAAATTACCACTGATTTCAACTCTCCTCGACACCCATATCGCTCAAGACGCGCCGCTCTCGCCGGAATTTACCGCCGTCTCCCATTGAAAATTAATGACTTCCGGCCACTTTGCCGCTCTCGCTGGCGGCGCTGTGAACGCACAGTTAGGGGGGATATTGCTGCTCTCATCCATGCTAGGCTGCATGGAGGCGCAGGGAGTTCTTGCTCAGAACAGAACCATACCTGCAATCCAAACTATATGCTAAGAGTCAATCAATCATCTTTGACGATAGTTGTCCTGACAGAACTTTTACCAGGCAACATACAACCTAAATTTGAAATGTTATTTTCGTTACTTTAGGCAAATTTTTATATAATTTACAATATTTAACTATCAAGGTGATAAAACTTGAATCCAATGGATTTTGTGAGGGCGAGGAAAAGAGAAATTTTAAAAGCATACATGTTACACTGTATTTTGATGGTCCCCTTTAGACATTCTGCTAACTATAAGTAACGCTGCACCTACAGGTCAATTCTCATTAGAGTGTTAATAGAGTATTAGTAGATCGGTCGGGTTAGTAGAATAAGTTGACATGCACTTGCAAAGTTACTTATAGTCAGTAGAATGTCTGTTGGGGGACCATCAAAAGTGTTAGCAGATATTAAACAGACACTCTACTAATACTCTAATGAGAATGTAGGTGCAACATTACTTATAATCAACAGATTGTCTAAATGGGGACCATCAAACTAAAGTGTTACCAGAATAAAAAAGTAAAATAAAGAGCAGAGAAAGAGAGGAGAGACGTAGAGAGATTATGCTGTTCAGATTCAGCTTGCAGCTGTGTCAAGATAAAGCCAGAGCTGTCAGTGGTCAGAGCAGGGTATCACACTATTAGAGATCTTATCACACTTCAACACAGAATCATTCATATGTCCATTGTGAATGGACGAGCCTCTGTGTAGTCTGCCTAGTGCTGCTCGGGATCGCCGGCTTCTCTCTGACCCCGCTCTTTCATCTAGCCCTCTTCAGGAGGAGATAAAACTCACTCTCTCCAATGTATCCCTGCTGTAATGTGGTCATTACTGCAGTTTCCCAGCACCCGGTGCTTCAAATTGCATCTGGCTGCTTTACAGCGCAATGGATTGAGGGAGCTTATGAGCGCAGACAGTGAGGTGTGTCAAAGCGCTTTGCGAGCATCAAGAGACTGCCACTTCAGTGTGTGTGTCAGTTGTGTTTTTGTGGGAATGTTGATGAAACCTCGTCTCCAACTCTAGCAACAACGGCCAGCAGTAATTGTGACATGTGTCAGAGCTCACAATGTTTGTGGCCAATAAAAGACATGAGCTGTAAACAAGTGAGAAAAATACTTTTCATAAAGTTGATTGATTATGTCAATTCCTCAAACTTGAATCTAGTTGCCAAGTTACTACAGAATGTGGCAACTCACTCAAAACACACATGCTTTCATTGTATAAAGTAGTTTTTTATATATACCTGTTTTCACTGATTTCTGTATTTGGAGACTGTCAGTCAGCTGTCTGAAACTAACCAGTTAAAAACACTCACCAATTCTTTAAAGGTCCCGTTCTTCGTGATCCCATTGTTCAAACTTTAGTTAGTGTGTAATGTTGCTGTTAGAGCATAAATAATACCTGTAAAATTATAAAGCTCAAAGTTCAATGCCAAGCGAGATATTTTAATTAACAGAAGTCCCCTTTCAAAGCCTACAGCGAACGGCCGGCTTGGACTTCATCCTGGTACTTCCTTCATTGATTACGTCAGTCAGTAGAACAGTAGAACAGACTAACCTCAGCCCACAAGAATACGCGAAAAAGGGGGCGTGGTCTTGGTGCTGTCCCACGTGGAGAAGAGGACGGTCGCGTGGAGAAAAGGAAGTGCTGCGTTTCAGTGTGTTTGTCGCCATGTCGTCGAGACGCTGTTATTTTCATCCCGGAGTCAAATCACCTTTGTTTGGCTTTCACAACACAGGAACCGTGCCACGTTCGCTAAGCTGCGGTCAAATCACAACACGGGAATCGCTGGCACAATCAGAACTCGTTACGTATTTCTGAAGGAGGGACTTCATAGAATAAAGGAAGTCATCAGCCGTTTTTAGGACAGTGAAAACAGCGGTATACAGATAAGTAAATTGTGTTAAAAATACAGTTTTTTTTACACGCGAAACATGAACACATGTTATATTGCACACTGTAAACACAATCAAAGCTTAAAAAAAAACACGAAGAACGGGACCTTTAAAAACGACTCGAACCTCCCGAGACACAATCTATGGCTGTAAAGGGTTAGTATGGCAGATTGTTTCCGCCACTGAATAAAAAAATTGAAAAGGTAATTCACAATTTCCTTCGCAATTGCAAGTTTATATCTCGCAATTCTGACTTTTTTTTTTCTCAGATTGTGTGATATAAAAACACAATTCTGACTTCTTTTCTCAGAATTGTGAAATATAAACTCACAATTGTGAGATACAAAGTCAATTTCTGACTTACTATATGAGTTTAGCCTATATCTCTCAAATCCTGACTTTATAAAACGATATAGCAACTTTATATCACGCAATCTGAGAAAAAAAGTATTGCACAATTATCTTTTTTTTATTCAGTGGTGGAAACAAGCTTCCATAGGTTTGAGATAACAGTTATTAAAAAAAGAAAGAAAATCTCACCATGACACTGCAGGGTAAATAATCAAAATCACATTTTTTTTAAAAATTTAAATTTAAATTCAAGGTTTGTGTGTGACATTTAAGGAAGTACATTACATAATTGTCCTTTATTATTTTTATTTAAAAAAAATAATTAAAATATCAGAGTTGTTTGTGGTGGGGTAAATTAAACGGGATATGCGGTGACGTCACAATCATGTTGCATTGTGGTACATGGAGCTGCCTGAAATGTACATATGTAGTGGACTCGCTGTCAAAATCGAGGGAGCGAGGGCTGGTCCATATAAACTTCCCTCGTCCACTTCACTTCAAAATGGCGGCGAGGATTCCCCCGAGGGGAAATGCTTAGGGAAGTTTGCAAGTACGTGTCTAAAAGTGGAGTGGAACGCAGCCTTGGTAACACTTTACTAGTGGGTTAACATGATCTTTACTTTAGAATACTAATCCAAATGATTTGTAATTCCTTTAGAAGGATGTAACACTTGAGCAATTCATATCCTAAACCGTACAAAAACCTCAAAAGCTTACAATGACTACAGTCAATATTAAGGAGTTATGTTTTTCACTTTAGAATACTGATCCAAATCATTAGTAATTCCTTTGGTAATACTTGAGTCATTAATAGTGGGTTACAATGATCTCCACTTTAGAATTAATTATACATTGTGCATTATTCACATCAATTATGAACATGCAAATAGTAGTTCTTAGTAGTCCTCTGGGAGATATGGAAAAAAAAGAAGTAGTTATTGATTAGCTAACAGTGAACCACCTCATCAGTGCTATTAGTGCTATTACTAATTCCTTCATCAGAGTTTCTTTTTTGTTAATAGTAGTTACTAGAATGTTAATAGTGTTGATCATGTTCCTGTGTAGTTATTAATGAATGATGGAACAGTATTCTAAAGTGATACTGCTGACAGCAATAAAGCTATTATGTGTATATGGGAAAACTCTTTTTCTATATACTTTTCACACTTTCTCTCAGGAGTAGCCAAACAGACTGAGACTATTATCCTTCTGTCCTTCAAAATAAAGAACTGCAAAACCTAATTATCAAATGAAACAGCAATATTACTTTCACAGTAAGTTCTGTTTTCCTTATCTGTACTTTTGGAAATGTATTTAATGACTTGCTTTAAGCTATCTTTCAGATAAAGAAATAACATCGAAAGAGACCTTTTCAGACATTCTGTATGCAAAGCATTGTTTACAGTACAAGGGATGTTAAAAGGAAAATGAATATTTTTTTATATTCATTTGGATTTTTACATGGTGATTTTTTGAAAGGAATTAACAATGGTTTAAGGGTGATGGTGGGGTAAACAGAAGAGGGAATTAATAACCTCCAAACATGGACTCTACGCCTCATAAAATATTTTTTATATTAAAATAACAAAAAGGAAGTTCAGAGGTGCTACGCCATGGGGATTACAGCTCACAAAGCTTGGATCAGCGTAATTTAATTAAAAAAGGCTTTAACATCCTCTCATCTCCATAAATAACTGCCTGTTTTATATATGCTATTCATAATTTATCTTTAGCACCGAAGTCCCCAGAACGCATTCTGCTGAAAGAATCTTGGCCTTATCCATGGGCACCAGGTGTCTCACCTCTTTCAAATCCAATTTGTATTCAAGGATAATCAGAATGTTCATTACAATTAATTGATTTCTGAACATTATTGTCTTATAGCTTTAAAACTGCTCTAACAGCCTATCATCTTGCTTTCAGTGTGCCAACCATGTCTTTCTCTGGCAGAATTTGAGGAGGAGCAGGAAGCACACTGTCAGATGGCTGTAATAAAATGTTCATTAAATAAGATTAAAGATTAAAAAATGTTAGATTAAACTTTATTTCTGAGTCTTTTTGGTAAAGCAGTAGTTTTACAATGGCTGTGACCCAAAAATGCAAACTCTTGATATGGTAATATAGCTCATTTGAATTATTATTATTTTTTCATTTAGAGAATTTTAAATATCGATTCCTTGATTTTAATAGATTCTCATTTTGAAGAACCGATATCAATTCTTAAATCCCAATAATTGATCTTTCAGTCTATGCTGTTTTCAGTTGATTAATTTTGTAGCTTATCTCCCACACTGTAAACCCAACACTCAAAATAATTAACTGGTTTGAGTAGAGTCAACTCAAGATTAAACAAATTAGTTCAAACTAATTCACTTTTATGAGTATTTAGAACTTAATTTTTCTTTTGAGTTCTCAAAACTGACACATTTTAAGTCATTTGAACTGTTTCATTGTTTTGAGTTTAATCAACTTCTTTTAATTTAGACAAACTGAAATTTAACTGAAACTGGGCTGGGATTTCTATTTCCCAGCATGCTTTGCCATGACACTCAACACGGACAAAATTAATGCCAAAATTAAGTGTTATATTATGTTTTTTTTGTTTAGTTTTTTTTGTGCAAGATTAACATTTAGTGGGAGATTTAGCAGTGTTTAATGTTTTGTTATGCTAATGTAGAAGAGTTTCTGTTATGTTTTTTTGTTGTTGTAGGGTTACCATGGTGACAAGTGGAGAATGAGGGGTTTTTTTGAGAACAGATATACAGTATGTTAAATGTTCTATAATGCTGTCCTCATTCAGCAAGTGCTATGCTATGCTAATTGTACCAAACCACCTATGTCACGCATGACATTTACAACGTGATTACATAATGCGTGGGCGCATCGCAGAGCAGTGCATAACAAGCATTTGTGGTTAAAATCTTTTTTTTATATATATAAAATGACTGACGTTTTGCTAGATACATTGAGGAAAATAAGTATTTGAACACCCTGCTATTTTGCAAGTTCTCCCACTTGGAAATCATGGAGGGGTCTGAAATTGTCATCGTAGGTGCATGTCCAATGTGAGAGACATAATCTAAAAAAGAAAATCCAGAAATCACAATATATGATTTTTTAACTATTTATTTGTATGATACAGCTGCAAATAAGTATTCGAACACCTGTCTATCAGCTAGAATTCTGACCCTCAAAGACCTGTTAGTCTGCCTTTAAAATGTCCACCTCCACTCCATTTATTATCCTAAATTAGATGCACCTGTTTGAGGTCGTTAGCTGCATAGACACCTGTCCACCCCATACAATCAGTAGGATTCCAACTACTAACATGGCCAAGACCAACGAGCTGTCCAAAGACACTAGAGACAAAATTGTACACCTCCACAAGGCTGGAAAGGGCTACGGGGAAATTGCCAAGCAGCTTTGTGAAAAAAGGTCCACTGTTGGAGCAATCATTAGAAAATGGAAGAAGCTAAACATGATTGTCAATCTCCCTCGGACTGGGGCTCCATGCAAGATCTCACCTCGTGGGGTCTCAATGATCCTAAGAAAGGTGAGAAATCAGCCCAGAACTACACGGGAGGAGCTGGTCAATGACCTGAAAAGAGCTGGGACCACTGTTTCCAAGGTTACTGTTGGTAATACACTAAGATGTCATGGTTTGAAATCATGCATGGCACGGAAGGTTCCCCTGCTTAAACCAGCACATGTCAATGCCCGTCTTAAGTTGGATGATCCAGAGGAGTCATGGGAGAAAGTCATGTGGTCAGATGAGACCAAAATACAACTTTTTGGTCATAATTCCACTAAACGTGTTTGGAGGAAGAAGAATGATGAGTACCATCCCAAGAACACCATCCCTACTGTGAAGCATGGGGGTGGTAGCATCATGCTTTGGGGGTGTTTTTCTG
Organism: Romanogobio albipinnatus; assembly: GCA_023566225.1. NCBI lineage: Eukaryota > Metazoa > Chordata > Actinopteri > Cypriniformes > Gobionidae > Romanogobio > Romanogobio albipinnatus. Next base: position 13,924,019 of record CM042261.1, on the reverse strand, counting down.
CACATGGGACAGGCCGACTGCACTGTATTAAGGAGAGGATGACCGGGGCCATGTATTGCGAGATTTCGGGGAACAACCTCCCTCCCTCAGTTAGAGCATTGAAGCCTATATTAAAAAATGTGTATATTAGTGGGCCTATGCAGTTCATTTTAATATGAACACATTTTTATATTAAAAAAGGGGGGGGGGGGGGGGGCAGCATTACAGTAACATCATACAATAAACACCACAGTTATCTAATACACTTGAAAAGCAGGAACATGAAACTAAAATTGTCAAAACATTTGAGGTCGAGATCCTAGTGCACTGTGCCGGTTGCCATGACACTGCATTTTAGGTGCATGCCACGTTATATTCAATTTGACGGGGAAGTGGTGCAGATCGCTGGCCCTGCCAGTCTATCAATTCCTGGTCTGAATGAGTGTGTCCTTCTGATTAGAGTGGAGAAAGTCTGGGTTCAGCCGGCTGGGGCCAGCTCAGATGGGCGCTATTCAACCCAGATTTAATGAAAAACATTCAAAATACTGGAAACTGCAGGGAGACATTTAAGAGCCCTGTATCTAAGAGGCTGCAGAGCTGATATGGAAACGAGAACCATTCTCTGAGAATTTACAAACTTAGGAAGAGTAGTAAAGGAACCAAATGTAATGAGTACCACAAACAAATACAGACATGACACCATTTAGTTTCTTGAAGAGGATGCATTATGCCCTTTTACAAAGTCTTGATTTAGTTTGGGGTCTACTAGAATAAGTTTTCATAATTGAATGTTAAAAAAATAAACATTATTTTATATAGTTGCGTCTCTATGAAGCCCCTCCTTCTGAAAAGCGCAATATTCTCTGATTAGTCAGCTAGACCAGTGTTTTGTGATTGGTCAACCGCTTTGGAACACTGATAAAAATTATATCTGTGGTGAAGTTAATAATTTTTAGAATTTCATTACTATTATGTAATTAAGTTATCTACACAATATCTACTGTATTATTTACTTAGATGTTCTATGTTAACTCTTTCCCCGCCAAATAAAATAAAACTTCCCCGGTTTCTGTGTTTTCACTGTTATACGGTAGGGGGCGCTATGTCACATCTTCTGAATGAGTACAGAATCTCCTGATCAAAACACAGACGAAGACAACGCAAAAAAAAAACAAGCGATCGTATGTAAGCAGATGCATTTGCAAAATAACGTGATCATCAACATTAAACATCATATAAATCACAACTGCCAAATGTTACTGAATGAAATGTTGACCCAGAACGAGCTATAGGACTGTGCAATAGGGGTGTTGATGAACTCGATCTACGATCGGTGTTTGATCATCGCTCTGAATCTGATCTGGATGTAGTCTTTGACAAAAATGTGATTTTCTCAGCTTTTTGATCAAAATGGGGCTTTTTTTCAAATGAAATTTACCCATATTTAAGCGCTGATAAAAAAGGAATGCATGAAGCTAGAATACAACAAGAGAGTCTGCTCTTTCTTTTGATATATTGCATGCTCAGATATTCATACTACAAAATATAGTTTTTACATATAGCAATTACATTTTTGTAAAAATGATCAAAAACCCTGCCGGTGGCTGGCATTTTTTTTAAATGCTGGTGGGGTAGAGTTAAGCTTAGAATTTAAAAGCAATTCAGTGTTATATTGATTTAGTAAAATGTACTTGAAACAGACTGTACTTGGAACACTCCACTTTTTTTTTTTTAAAAAAGCTCATTTTCCAACTCCCCTAGAGTTAAACAGTGGAGTTTTACCGTTTTCGAATCCATTCAGCCGATCTCCGAGTCTGGCGGTAGCACTTTTAGACCGTTAGCATCTCGCTCAAAAATGGCCAAAGAGTTTCGATATTTTTCATATTTAAAACTTGACTCTTCTGTAGTTACATCGTGTACTAAGACCGACGGAAAATTAAAAGTTGTGATTTTCTAGACCGATATGGCTAGGAACTATACTATACAAGGAACTTTTCTACCGTTCCATGCAGCAGGCACAATGATATTACACAGCGCCTGAAAATAGTCCCCAGCTCGCTCTCTGTGCAAGCAGTTTGTCACGTTGGTTATGTTGACGGAAGTTAGCCTATTTTCAGGCGCTGTGTAATATCATTGCCTGCTGCACCAATGATTATTATTGATTATTATGATTATTATGCAGGAATGAGAGTATAGCTCCTTGCCATATCGGCCTAGAAAATCACAACTTTTCATTTTCCGTCGGTCTTAGTACACAATGTAACTACAGAAGAGTCAAGTTTTAAATATGAAAAATATCAAAACTCTTTGTTCATTTTTGAGCGAGATATTAACGATCTAATCAGATTCAATGATCTATGCTAAGCTATGCTAAAAGTGCTACAGCCAGACTCGGAGATCGGCTGAATGGATTCAAAAACGGTAAAACTCCACTGTTTAACTCTAGGGGAGTTGGAAAATGAGCCTATTTTCTAAAAATATTGGAGTGTTCCTTTAAAGTTACTTTAACTGGCAAAAGTCAAAGTTATGTATTTTCTTTATTAATATTACTTACCTTAGTTAAGTAGATTCTATATGTAAAATCAGTGCAGTTAGGGGTAATCAGTCTTACTTTTCAGTATCAAACTTAATTAAATGAATCTACGTTTTATTTATCTGACTTGGAAAAATGTATGTTAGCTATTGGTTAAAATCAATGAATAACTTGAAAGACTAGACTTAGCAGTTTATGCAAATGGCCCCAGCGGTAGAATCAACAGCATCTCTTGGACATGGCGACAACACACTAACGCAACTCAACCAAGCCTCGACCAAATTATTCAAATGTGGGATCTTGTGACGTGTACGTTCCCGGAAGTAAACTTAGGACTACAGTGGAGGCGTGTCAGGAAGTTCTGAAACAGTGTTTACTGATATAGAGAAAAATTCCCTTTGGAGCGACTTTGTGCTTTGTAGCCTTTGGAGACCTTTTTTATGCTCAAACAGCAACATTACACACCAAAGTAAGTTGAAACTGTAAAATAGGTCTTGCTCCTTAATACTAATTACTGAGCTTACACACTAAATTTTGTTCCTTTCATACTACACTCACCTAAAGGATTATTAGGAACACCTGTTCAATTTCTCATTAATGCAATTATCTAATCAACCAATCACATGGCAGTTGCTTCAATGCATTTAGGGGTGTGGTCCTGGTCAAGACAATCTCCTGAACTCCAAACTGAATGTCAGAATGGGAAAGAAAGGTGATTTAAGCAATTTTGAGCGTGGCATGGTTGTTGGTGCCAGACGGGCCGGTCTGAGTATTTCACAATCTGCTCAGTTACTGGGATTTTCATGCACAACCATTTCTAGGGTTTACAAAGAATGGTGTGAAAAGGGAAAAACATCCAGTATGCAGCAGTCCCGTGGGCAAAAATGTCTTGTTGATGCTAGAGGTCAAAGGAGAATGGGCCGACTGATTCAAGCTGATAGAAGATCAATTTTGACTGAAATAACCACTCGTTACAACCGAGGTATGCAGCAAAGCATTTGTGAAGCCACAACACGCACAACCTTGAGGCGGATGGGCTACAACAGCAGAAGACCCCACCGGGTACCACTCATCTCCACTACAAATAGGAAAAAGAGGCTACAATTTGTACAAGCTCACCAAAATTGGACAGTTGAAGACTGAAAAAATGTTGCCTGGTCTGATGAGTCTCGATTTCGGTTGAGACATTCAGATGGTAGAGTCAAAATTTGGCGTAAACAGAATGAGAACATGGATCCATCATGCCTTGTTACCACTGTGCAGGCTGCTGGTGGTGGTGTAATGGTGTGGGGGATGTTTTCTTGGCACACTTTAGGCCGCTTAGTGCCAATTGGGCATCTTTTAAATGCCACGGCCTACTTGAGCATTGTTTCTGACCATGTCCATCCCTTTATGACCACCATGTACCCATCCTCTGATGGCTACTTCCAGCAGGATAATGCACCATGTCACAAAGCTCGAATCATTTCAAATTGGTTTCTTGAACATGACAATGAGTTCACTGTACTAAAATGTCCCCCACAGTCACCAGATCTCAACCCAATAGAGCATCTTTGGGATGTGGTGGAACGGGAGCTTCGTGCCCTGGATGTGCATCCCACAAATCTCCATCAACTGCAAGATGCTATCCTATCAATATGGGCCAACATTTCTAAAGAATGCTTTCAGCACCTTGTTGAATCAATGCCACATAGAATTAATGCAGTTCTGAAGGCGAAAGGGGGTCAAACAGTATTAGTATGGTGTTCCTAATAATCCTTTAGGTGAGTGTATATATATTGTTATTGGTCTGGAGAGGAAGTGGTCAGTAAATTAAGCTCTTTTATATCACAAAATATTTCTCAAGCCTCTTTACTGATTCCAAAAAATATAATTAAATAATGATACCCATCTATAAAAGGAAAAGTACGACTTAAAAGTCCTTATTCAAGTGAAGGCTTAATTCAAAAAACAAACATTAACCCATTTACACCATGGAGTAATTTCTATCATAGCTCATTGCAAGCACATCCATTATGACTTAATTGTATAATTGTCACACAAATCCCCCATCTACCTCAATTACCTCTCTGCGGAGCTTCTGCCAGTCCCTGTTTTCACCCTAAAACCATATGAACAAACAGGAAAGAAAAGTATGTCTAAGAGCATTAGTTAATCATTTAGACTTTTGAAAGTGAAATACAAAGAGCCAGTATGAGTCAGTAAGAAATAATTGGGACATTTTAACCCATTATTGGAGATTTTCTTTGAATAGAGACCAGGAATGGGGTTTTTGCAGTGGTACAGCACTTCAGTGGACGGTGGGCCGTCTTGGCTCATGATTAATAACTGCCAAGAGCAGAAGGGACCAGTGGTGACTAATGACCTGGTGTGGCAGTTGATTTAATCAATCAGGAGCAGAGTTTAACCTAACCAAGCACCCGTCACCATCAGCCGACCATTCGTCACAACACTTCCAAAATAAATTGGAACAAACCTGTTCACTCTAAAAAATAAAAAAATAAAAGGTTCCAAAAGGGGCTTTTCACAGCAATGCCACAGAAGAACCATCTTTGGTTCCCAAAAGAAACAAACAGTTCTAAAAACAAACAAAGGGGTGGTTGATTGTTATTTCACTTTTTTTTAACTTTAGTTAGTGTGTAATGTTGCTGTTTGAGCATAAACAACATCTGCAAAGTTACAACGCTCAAAGTTCAAAGCAAAAGGGGATAATTTCTTTTAAAGAAACTGCTTTTTAAGGACTTCAACAACCGGCTGGTAGGTACATCACAAACCCTAACATTTACATAAACCCTGCCCCCGGGAACACACACTGCCATGTTGGGCTGCTATAGAGAAGAGGGAGAGTTGTGGTACATTTGTGAGTCTGCTCAAGCTGTCACATCCGTCTTTTCACATTTATTGCAATACAGTATGCAAGTAATAAAAGCAAGATGACAACATAAGTTATAACCGTAATTAAACTAAACTATACTGTTCTACTTCTATCTTCATGCAGTATATATTCTCTGGCTCTGAAGGCATTTTACAACAGTTTTCACATGAGCGGTTTATAGATTATCATGACAGAACATGCTAATCAATGACATGAAGATAGTTAACAGCCTGATGTCAAGATTTTGGGTCTGGGAACTCACCGTTGGCAGGGCTCAATCCGAGGGGCGGGATAAACGGTTGTCTTTCAAATTCCCTCTGCACGCAATAGGATAGCGCTACAACCAGAGCAACCAGAGCAACGGAGAAGGTGAAGCGGAGCTAGTTGATAGATTAAACTTTCACCGTATCCGGTCGGCAAAACTCCAAACACATCTTCCTTTCTTAAGAATTACTTCACTGCCATTCTTTGTTCTTTCCTCAAAAAAAAAAAGCTTAACTCCAAGTCTTCCAGTGAGGCGGCCAAAGCCGATTCGAAAGACCGCTGTTCGCCAGTTTCTTTGTTTACAAGTAGCGTGGAACTGAGGCAACTCTGTCGTCATTAAGTTAAGCCCGCCCACCGACTCTATACACGATGTGATTGGCCTGACCAGAGTTTGGTTTTTCCAGCTTGCAACCCAACGGAGAGTTGCTAGACTACCCTGGCTGCAAATGAGATTTGCTGCCGCTAGGGTGCGTCTAGATTTCTCGGCTAAGTTAACTCCACATCAGCTACAATTCTTCAACTAACCATTCAGAAACGTCCTGTTGCATTCTACATGTTGTCACTTCTTCTCGAGTCTCTCCATCATTGTCCAACTCCGTTTTGAACATATAAAACGCTGAACAGTTTCTGACATTTTCAGTGTGTGTCTGCGTGAGGTAATCAGAGCTGCTAACTCCGCCCTCTTCTTCAAAGGTGGCCCAGCTGTTGATTTGCATTTAAAGGGACACACACAACAATGGCGTGTTTTTGCTCACCCTCAAAAAGTGACAATTTTAACATGCTATTTTGAGCTACAACTTCACATACACACTCTGGGGATATCAGATACTTATTTTACAAAGGGGCATAATAGGACCCCTTTAAAAGGTTCTTCATGGAACCATCGATGCCAATAAAGATTTTTTTTTATTATTCTGTGGGCCAGAAAAGAAGATATTTGGAAGAAAAAAGTTTGGTAACACTTTAGTTTATTCTAATTCTCACTATTAACTACTTGCATATTAGCATGCATATTACTAGGATATTGACTGTATTAGTACTTATAAAGCACATATTAATGCCTTATTCTGCATGACCATATTTTACATCCTTAATCCTACCCAATTCCAAAACTTAACTACAGTACTGCTTAAAGGGTTAGTTCACCCAAAAATGAAAATTCTGTCAGTAATTACTCACCCTCATGTTGTTCCAACCATGTAAGACCTTCGTTCATCTTCGGAACATAATTTAGTATATTTTTGATGAAATCTGAGAGCTGTCTCACTCCTCCATAGGCTTTCAGAGGGAATGAAACTTGATGGCCCAGAATAGTAAGTAAAAACGTCATTTAAGGAGTCCAAATGACTACAGTGGCTCTGTATTAAGTCTATCATGCGACGAAAATACTTTTTGAGCGGAAAAACAACAAAAATAACGCCTTTATCACACTATTATTGTTGTTCAATTTGAGCCTCTGACGAGAGTTCGCGGGAGTGCCACGACGCATGCGCGAGAACTGAGATTACGGCGTTCTTCTTCTACTACTACTTGACTGGCTGCTCACTCTTTCGGAGTAGGGTTAATCTCAGTTCTCGCGCATTATATAGTGAGAATTGCACCCTAATCTAAAAGATGACCAAAAGTTTTTGCTCATACACAAAATGTATGTTCTTTTTTGTTATCTATGTTTTCATGAAGAACCTTGTGCATTGGACAACATTTAAATGTTCCAATATGTTTTACAAAATGTTCTTCTTTTCTTTCTTTTTCTTTTCTCTCTGAACTATTTACCAAAAGGTTCTTTAAGGGAACCAAAATAGCACCTCTGTGAAAACACTGGACACTTTTGGAAACTTTATTTTTAAGAGTGTACAATGCAAAACAGCAGGATCCATAATATCATTGGACCACACTGACCTTTATTGCACTATAAATATACATTTTTCAGAAAGTCATATAAGTTTGGAAAGACATGAGGCTAAGTAAACAATGACAATTTTCAATTTTTGATCGGACTATCCCTTTAATTGACTTTAAAGTTTACACTTCCTGAAATTTGGAAACCTTTTAATTAATTTGATTCACATGCTGACTTGCATTTAGTCCTTGCCCATGATCTCTGTCTGAAGCAGACCGGCCAACCTAATAATGAGACTCCTGGTATCCAATTACAGACTTTTACTTAGTTTGGCTGCTGTCCTGCTCCCAGATGAACTAAAGGTGATGCACTGCAAGTGGAGGAACATGAATTGGACCCATTCGAAATGGCCTCTCTTTCTGAAACAGTTAATACTTTGTGAATAAATGCTACATTGGCAGCAAACAGAATCTCCAGCTCGGTTCTCTGCTGCGTGGGAGGCGTGTGGAACCCTCTGGAGGTCTGTGCTGCTTTTTACCTTTAATTATACATCCCAGGCATGGTTTGACAAAACTTTAAGTCTACTAGATGTTATTGTTGCAAAAGTTCGGATAAAAGTCTTCTCCCTCAAGCTACCACTGAACACAAGCGGGAAGACACTAATGACAAGAACTGAATAAATAATAAACGATCAAAACGCCATCTGTACTCCCACAGTATTTGTATTTCCTAGAGAAGTGGCTTCTAAAGAAAGTTATTACACCCAGAGGCTTGATGTCGTACAGCAGGGATTCCCAACCAGGGGTACATGCACCCCAAAGGGGTAGTTAAGCCAGTTCCAGGGGGTACTTGGAATGATTTTGCTTTGTTAAACCAATAAAACAGAAATTGCCACTTTATGGCTGACAAAATATTCAAATAATTAACCATTAATCAAGTGTATTAAATCACTGTCGCTCGAAGGCGAACTTTCATGATAATTCTAGTATATAAACACTGCAAATAACTTTACTTTTGTTAAACGTTCAATCTGGGTTTCATTTCTGAAAAAAAATTAGGTCTATCTCTGAGAAAGTTTCTCCATGCTTGCTCCCGAAAACTGTCAAAAGTTGTGAAAGACAAACAAGCTCAGGAGCTCATGAGAGCGGTGAGTCTGTTTTTCAACCACAAAATCTTTATGTTTAAGGGGGAAATCGTTGTAATAAGGAGCAATTTAATAATAGTACTTATATTGCTAAATTATATCTAATTAGGCAATATCACAAAAGCAAGAGTGCAACTGTTCATTTGAGCAGCATGGCTATGATTCGGATGTAGAAAAATGCGATAGGTTAACAGTTGTATGATACGCAGACATAGATGTATGATATCATGACCTTATACCTACACTTGTTTGGGATGGATGGATGAGCCTTAGGCCCTGTTTACTGGTATTAAGATCCGTTTTGTTTGATTGGATCACAAGTAGACGAGGGAGACACATAACCGTTTATACCTGGTGTTTTTAATCCGTCTCTTTTGTCCACTTTCAACCACTACTGTCCTGATTTCTTCAAGGGGATGGTCTATGGGCTGGGATATGTGTGGGCTTTTTTTTTTAGATCTTTATATCTAATAAGCTCACACAATTTACATATGAACACAACCAGAGACAATGGAAAACATATGGAGAGCAGCCGCTTTCGTTTCTGCTCTGATATCCACAAAGACCACACTGAATGCGGTGAGTGCGTTAGAAATCAGAAATGATGTGAGAACATCTTCAAACCAAACTTGGGTCTTTAGTCGACAAAGTTTAAATCCCGTCTGGCTAGCGCTCTTCCCATCATGTTTACACGTTAGGTCAGTAAGCGGAGAACTGAAGCCCCCGGAACTGAAATTCAGATGTGGTATGATTTCTATCGGTTTGAGGTCAGGCCAGTCAAGTTCCTCCACACCAAACTCGCTCATCCATGTCTTTATGGACCTGGTGCGCAGTCATGTTGGAACAGGAAGGGGCCATCCCCAAACTGTTCCCACAAAGCTGGGAGCACGAAATTGTCCAAAATGTCTTGGTATGCTGAAGCATTAAGAGTTTCTTTCACTAGAACTAAGGGGCAAAGCCCAAGCCCTGAAAAACAACCCCACACCATAATCCCCCATCACCAAACTTTACACTTGGCACAATGCAGTCAGGGAAGTACTCATCTATCGGATTGCCAGAAGGAGAAGTGCGATTCGTCACTCCAGAGAACACGTCTCCAGAGTCCGATGTTTTGCATTGCATTTGGTGATTTAAGGTTTGGATGAAGCTGCTCGGCCATGGAAACCCATTCCATGAAGCTCTCTACGCACTGTTCTCGAGCTAATCTGTAGGCCACACAAAGTTTGGAGTTCTGTAGCTTTTGACTGCAGAAAGTTGGCGACTTCTGCGTACTGTGCGCCTCAGCATGCGCTGACCCCGCTCTGTGATTTTACATGGCCTACCACTTTGTGGCTGAGTTGCTGTTGTTCCCAGTTGCTTCCACTTTGTAATAACACCACTAACAGTTAACCGTGGAATATTTAGTAGTGAGGAAATTTCACTAATTGGCTTCCCACACAGGTGGGAATCTTTCACGGTATCACGCTTTAATTTCTCCGAGCTCCTGAGAGCGACCTATTCTCTCATGTTTGTAGAAGTAGTCTGCATGCCTAGGTGCTTGATTTTATACACCTGTGGCCATGGAAGTGATTGGAACACCTGAATCCAATGATTTGGAGGGGTGTCTTTGGGCAATATAGTGTATTTGAATACATTTCTCTTATCATTCCATCAGAAACCTTTTTTCTCTGACATATTAAGAATAATATGTAATAAAGGACACAAAAGCTGCCTTAAAAATCTATCAGATAAAGGCATCCCAGTATGCTCCGATGCCTTCCTACCTCCATATATAGCCGCTTTATGCTACAGGAGAAATAGAGGAAATTAACTAGTCTTATTGCCCTACTTTGTCAGGAAGGGTTAAAAAACCCCCCAAAAAACAAGCACACAGTAGACAAATAAAGGTCCGAAACGTCTGTTCAGCCAAAGTTTCATTATCATGCATTCAAGTTACAAACAAAGAAACTACCAGGCACATATGTTTTCTTTTTTTATTCCAAAAACTTCAAAATAGGTTTCAAGTTCAAGAAAGTAGAATAAGCTGAAACACAATGCAAAGCATCATATACAGACAGATAAAATACATTTTATATATTGCAGACAAGCCATGTTGGGTATTACATATTTACAATATGTAAACTTCTATATACAATCGTTTTTACATTTACAAAAAAACCTTTGTCTCTATTTTGTCTTTGTATATATATATTTTATATATATATTTTTATAATCCCCACTAGCATTTGTACTACAATAATGAAAAACATTTACAGATCTGTCAATACACTTTCTCTTTTTTTATATTACAAATTTATTTCCATAAAAATATATCTCTGTACAAAAAAAGGTTTCTATTCATTAGTTCTCCTTTCAGAGTCTCTGTCTGGTTATCCGCAACGGACCGCTCTTTTAAGGTCTTTGAAAGTTTGAAAGTCACTGTTCAAAAAAAAAAAAAATCCTTTTGGTCAAGTACGTAACTCAAGACTGACTGTATTCCTTTAGGCTTTGGATAGCCAGAGTAGTCCTTTAAAAGTCCTTCAAGGCTGGGCTCGTACCTCTTACCTACTGGAGAGAAACGCATGGATGTGGTTCTCAAAATGAGAATAAAAGGACGAAAAGAAGCTGGAAAAGTGCATTCCAAGATATTTTCACATTGACCTCCAGTCCACACAAAACTGATATGTTCATCCCGTAGTACAACATTTTCATATACTTCTTCAATATAAGCTGCAGTGTGCAATTCAAATATATATCGATATCCGATATGTTTTTAAGGGACATTTCATGAGTTATGTAGCTTGTTGGATGTTCACAATATGTATAGCAGATATAGCATAGACATTTCCAGAATTAACATACATTCAGTGTAATCCCGATAGTCTACATCCAAACTTCTTGCCTTTGAAAGGCAGTGATGAATGACACAAATGCGACACTACGAGGTCTTGACATTACAACAGGCTGAGAATTTAAGATCATCTTCCCTTCAAAGTAGCTTGTAGCACACAAGACTAAAAAAACAAGCTCACTTTCACGTCATGCTAACAAAACCTTGATGAAAAGGGCTCATCACAAATATGTGACGTAAATTCATTGAGATGCTAATCTCCATTTTAGTGTGTGTATGTGTGATTCTGTCGGGCTGAGAATATATGGAGGGCTGCATCATGAAGATGTAAGCACCAGTTTTGGGTTAATAAAAAAACGGTCAGCGCTGTGAAGGGAGCACATCTGTTTTAGTGATCATGCAATGACGACCCTACAGACTGGATCACTGACAAGAATATGTTGGGTGCTTCAGCTAATTCACTGTTAGCATTGCTAAATGCCATAAATAATAGCGCAAATGCTGTAATGCTTTTGGTTTTGGTTGGATTTCTCTCTATATACGCACATGAAATAGGCTGATGCCTTTGATTTTGGCAAAGCAGCACCGTCGGTTTTGCAATAGGTTTGACAATATTCAAAATACAAGAATACTCTCAATGCTAGCACGAACGCCAAAGAAGACAAAAGACAAAGAGTGTTTACTTGCTCCCTTAAAGTGCAGGTTCTAACCTAAGGAATTATGTGAAGATGTAAATGAATTGCACGTCTTGGGGTGCTGGTCTTTATTTTTGTATGTGTGTGATTCTCTTGAGCTAAGAATAACGAAGACTTGACTCTCTACCAGACAAAACAGAGAAGCAGCGTCTTTGAAATTCTCCCCTAGCAACTGGCAGCTCTTGACCAGTGTGCAATAATAACAAAAATGGAGTAATAAGAAGAGATTAGATACACCACATATAGAGTTACCAAGGCACTGTTACGAGAAACAGAAGGACAAGCATGAAACACAGGCTGCCTGGATACTTCAACAACAGTTTGGGTTAAAATACACATATAAAGATGAAAAATGAAGGAAGTACAGGAGATGTCTTTGAAGCCCTTGTGCCTTGATGTGTGTGTGTGTGTTATCACTAGCAAAGTGCAATTTTGGAGGATTTTAAAAGGAGCTATTTCTAATATCAGAATTATAAATCTGGCAGCATTGCTATTGTTGTAGGTTTTGCAGAGGCGTAAAAATGCAACTGTAAGACAATGTAACACCAAGCCAGTGTGCAAATTGATGTCATGTGGCAAACACTTTAAAATGATAAAGCGATTCAAAATGAAATTCTCCTAAATAGAACAGCCTTGTAAGTATAAAGTGAATGTCAATAGGTCGAAGATAATGTACCTGCTAAACCTCCTGGCCCATAAAATCCCAAGGGAAATACAATCTTTGCTTTTTCGATCAACCTACAATTGAAACAATCTCTGGGTAATATCACATTAACACAACGATGACAGGCTGCCGATTTCAAAAGTAATAAACCTGTAAAAGCAATTATATCAGTGATTGATTTCAGAAGCTGAACAGCACAGCAAATAAACTGGAGGAATTTAAATGCCCACTGGAAAGTACATGCCGGCATCAGGTAACTGAGGCCATAAGACAAGAAAATCGAACCGAATGAATGCAGAAACAAGCAGCGACAATAATACTCAATAACTGAATTACAAATCTCAATAAAACCAGCCAGTTAAAGGTTGCTGCATCCAGGATATAGTGTACTCTGACAACGAAATGTAAGTTATGCAGTATGCAATCTATCCCTCAAACTTCACAAGCTGTTGCTCATCTTCAAACCTTCCCATCAAGTTATTGGGGCAAATGTATGCAAATAAACAACCAGCCTTGGATTAGTGTTTTAAGGAGTGATTTCTAAGCCCCTTTTGCTTATCGTGTGTGTGGTGTGGGCATGGAGGAATATGCAGGGAAACAGATTATGACACAAAGCTACAGAGATTAAATATTATTTTCACACTTATTTGGTGTTGGCTCCTTTTGACTAAACCCGTCCTCCTTATCCTTGACTTCAGAACTTGAGGACCAAAAGCAGACCGACACGTTTCAAGTTCGATATTTACCTCCGTACTTCAAGTCTTCAAGGGCTGTGTTGCTTTTTTAATCTATGTATGAAAATCATTTGATCCATGACATTCAATGAGATCAGAAGCCCACCACCTAAGATCTGCCTGACATCAGGAATATCTAATGAATGGTTCATCGACACACATCCCCATAAACCAAAAACATCCAGCTCAGAACATCCAAACGCCCTCCTTGGTAATACAGATCAAATCCAACCCTCCGATGTGGGCTGCTTTTCTTCTGTCAATGTGGTAAAAAGGAAATAACAGCAGGTGATGGCCATGAAGTCAGCCTCAGCTGAACACAAAAAACATCTTTTCATGTTCTCCGCTGGGCTGCTAGGAGGGTTGGACTGTCCATTTTCAGTCAGGATCATGATAAGATGGTGTGAGAACACTGGAATGAGAAAAGAGGTGCTACGGCTAGAATCCATGTCTTCTAATAAGCCTCTGAATCTCATTCCTCTTCAAATCGAGACGCGCTCAGGGAACTGATGTGAAAGGTGTCAGAGATTGTCCTCCGTGAAGTCTGCGCTTGTTTGTGATTTTAGTTTGAGTTGGATAGGGGATAAAACAAGCCAAAATGCACTCCATAGAAAACAACTCAAGGTAAAAAAGTAAAACAAAGCTTCAACTCTCCAGCAACATGCTTCTCTTGACTTCCTGCTCATATGAATGCTTCCTCTAGCTCAAGAGTAAGAATGGGCAGCCTTCGTTTGACCGAACAATGTACCTCTTGTCTTTTTTTGGCAAGCGACGACTGTGAGCTTCACATGTGTCCCTTCGCGCTGCCACAGTCAAACAGGACGTTCCCTCAGACGGAAAAAAGAGGAGACAGCAGAAGAGTGTAGGAACAGAGTTTTAGCTAGCAAACACTGACGTGGGTTGTTATCAGTGCATCTCTGTTGATGCATTTTTACAGCATCGTTATCAAGGTTTATCACTTTTTGTCACAATTGGAATTGGTTTACGAACAAAAATAATCCTCCTCTTTAGTCCATCCGTGCGGCCCATTCGTAACTATGGGGATAGTTGTGTGGAGAGAGAAAGATTATATCAGCCTGTGAAAAGAGGAAAGAGAACAGAAGGAATTAAGAGTAGAGAAGACATGTTTGTCTGCAGTGTTAGAGAAACTTCTCAAGTGATGTAGTTAAACTACTGTCAAATTTACTATAGCTCAAGGGTTGTCGACTTTAATGCTCTGCCATGACGCTTTAAGCTTGAAGTCATGGCCTATAGTGTCGTTCCATGTCAAATCAACCACATTTCGGAAACTTCCCAAGCTCAAATGTTTTATTTTGTTACTATTTTTTCTGTACAAAGACAAACAGTGTTAAAAGCCAAAATATTCAATGTCACAGATGCATATTTACTGAGTAATCAACCCGTTCTCACTCCCAAAGCGTCAAATTCCGAAGCATGGTCAAGTGCTTTCCGCGTCACAATAAAGACGCTAAAGGCACCCCTAGGCGTCACTATATCGACGTGCTGAGTGCTCCATTAATTTCAATGAGAAACCTTCGGTGTCATATACAGACGCGTTGGGCATTGGGAAAGTTATCGTCATGCTGATCATATATTGGGTTATGATTCTGCCATTGTGACATGTTGGACTGTGATTCTCAATATAATCAGCCATCATCATTTTATTTACGCTATCTAGACACGTTTTAACATGTAACCCAACCCTATTCCATCCCTAAACCTACCCATTCGTGTATTATAAAACGCAGATATAACAGGCAGAGTCGACTGCATGCACAATTTATTAAAAAACTACAATATTCCGAGGCCAAGCGATTGATTTGTGTGAAGGAAATCCCCAAAAGCGATCAGCGTCTCCATCCGCAGAAGATCACAAACACACATACAATTTCAAATATTGCCGCCCGTTACGTCAGTTTTCATAGTGAAATTGCATTGGCTCTCGTATGTCTAGTGACCAATTGCGTCATTACGTCAGCTTTGATTGTAAAATGTCATTGGTTCTCGTGTGTCTTGTGACCGAATGCGTCATGCTGAGGAGGCGTGTGTATTATTTGAATGAGATATGAATGAGTGCGTTAATGGAGTGGTGGGATCATCATCTCAGCGATTAAAACATTAAGATCAACTCTGTTCTTTACATGAAGACATCGTGTGACTTCAGAAGACTTGGAATGCAACATGAGTTAATACTTTTATACTGTTGTTGGTAAGTTTTTGCAATAAATACCTGTGACTGTACTTGTATTTGCCTGTTGTGTGTTTTATATTGTTTAGGAGTGGGTAGGTTTAGGGTAGGAGTTGGGTTAGCTGCTCCAAAATATAAAAGTAACCTTTAAATATGAATAAAATATTAATAAAATCATGTATGCTTTTACAAATGCAAATAATAAAATGCGTCTTGATCTGACGCACTCAGCGAGTCAAAATAGTGACGCCTAGGGGTGACTTTAGCATCTTCGTTGTGACGCGGAAGGCACTTGACCATGCTTCCGATTTTGACGCCTTGGGAGTGAGAATGGGTTGGAGTAATACACTATTTTGTAGAAGGGATCAAAATTAAATTTTTCACCTGAGATTTGCAGCCACATTTAAGGGGGGGAATGACCATAGAAAGATAGCAGCATCATTATTTTTTTCACACAAGAGATTGGTAAGTCTATTAGTTAAATCCGTTTACGTTAGCAATCTTTGTTTCATTATATGCCAACAGTGACAGTTCAAAAAAGGCAATAACCACTTCTTGCCTCAAGTTTGCATGCCTGTAACTCAAGTATTAAAGTATCTTAATATCTTTTAGATTCTGGTTCTTAAACTTTTCTTTTGGTATCTTCAGTTTAAAGGAATCCCTTTAAAATCCCAGAGAAATTGAGATCTTAATGTGGCTCTGTGAGTAAATTGTACACATTTACCCCAATGTGGGTCACTTTGCATACAACTGATACTTTTTTCTTTTGGAGAGGAATATCTGAAGAACAAATAATGTTAAAACTAGAAATATATCTTTTGTTTTCCTATCAACACAATTGCTTAGAACATACCTGTCTGAGTGCCATGAATATTATTTTTCTAAAGTTGCCATGCCTGTAACTCTAAAAGTATTCAAGATATCTTAATATGCTTCTAAATTCTCATTCTTAATAAACTTCCCTTTAAAAATCTTCATTTTTAAGGCTCTAAATAGTTCAGTCCCATAGATATGGGGATCTCAAAGCAGCTCCACTCTCTCTGAAAAAGGAAACAAAACAAAACGTATAACTGTACCCTTAAAAGGTACACAATTGGTCCTTAGGGTACAATTATACCATTGTTTTCCTCTACTTAGAGCAGGGGTAGGTAAGTTCGGTCCTAGTGAGTCGCTGTCCTGCAGAGTTTGGCTCCAATCCTGAAAGACATCTATAGAAGCTCTTATTGAGAAATAACAGAGGTTGATTATTATTGAAAATGTTGGTCACCATTATGGAGATCAGTATTTCCTTTAGTTGGGCAGTTTGAGACTAGGATTTTTATGTGAGTCTGTGGTTTTTGTTACAGTGTTAACAAAACACATTATCTGTTCAAATCAAAAGAAGCCATAAACAAAAATTGTCATGAAGAAAAAGTCTAACTAAACTCATCACTGACTAAAAATGGCAATAAATAATATTCACCAACAATACTTTCTTGCCACAGATCAGACATTCTGAATTCTGATTTTTAAATACATTCTACGGGGAAAAAAGTTTAGACACACACAGATATCAAAATTCAAAATATGAATCTCAACAATGGTGACATACTTAATTCTGCAATGCATGCTGGGAGCCATGAGTTTTATACTATGGTGGCTTAGTAGGGTTGGAGCTAAACTCTGCTGGACATCAGCTCTCTAGGACCGAACTTGCATACCTCTGACTTAGAGGTGCAAACAGGGCCGGCTCTAGCTCTTTGGTTGCCCTAGGCAAGATTGAGTTTTCTGGCATTTCTATTCACCTTCAAAATTGACGCAGCATTAAAATTTGGCTCGTCTGGATTCCTTATTGTCAGTGAAATGCGTAGTAATATGTAGATAACTAGCTAGCTAGTGATAGCTTAGTGACAGCAATAAAACGTCCAATGCCGTCCAATATTAGTTGATAATATTGATAATACGAAGTAAATTTATTTCGTTTGACAGCTTTATGGCTGAGATGAGAAGACTTACCTCTATACTGGGCTTTCTTTTGATCGTGTGCCTTTCTCTTTTTCCGTCCCTGTGCACTCGAGGGTTTAGACCACATTTTTGAAGAACGCGCCAGTGATGAGCACTTGCCTGACCTAACGCCTGAACGCCTGTGCTCGACAATACTCACTATCAATTCAATCTAATAATCAGGTTAAGTAATTAAACGTGCGGCTGAGGGGGCGCCCAAGGATGATCATGTTTAATAAACAGTATGTTTTATTTCGCTTCTTTTAATTCTATGCTTAATGGGAAGTAAGTTAAAGGGCGCCACAAGAGGGCGCCTGCGCGCGCCCCCAACACATTTGTCGCCCTAGGCAACCGCCTAGCTCGCCTATAGCAAACGCTGGCCCTGGGTGCAAAAATGTACCCTTAAGGGTACCACCCCAGTGACGGCCACGATTTTGTACCCTTTTTTTTTTTGACAGTGCATGTTCAAATTGTGGAATTTTACTAATTTTCAGTGATCGAAAACCAAATGTGGTTCACTTTGCCCACAGCTGAAGCTTATTGCATTTAAAGAGGAATGTCTGAATAATAAATCATATTTAATCTAGAAATGTATCTTGTTTCCCTCCATCAAAAGAATTGCATAAAACATAACTATTTTGCCATGCAAGAAGTGCTTTTTGCCTTTTATTAAATTTCACTGTCTGCATATAATGAAACAAAGATTGCTAAAGTAAACAGATTTAACTAATAGAGCTATAAATCTCTGTGTAAAAATAAAACAATGATGCTGCCCTCTTTCTAGTCATTTTTAACCCCCTGTAATTTGGCTCCAAATCTCAGGTGAAAAGTTTCATTTTGATCCCCCTTTACAAAAAAGTTGATTACTCAATACATATACACCTGTGACATTTAATATTTCGGCTTTCATTACTATTTATGTTTGTCTTTCTACAGAAAAATAGGAGCAAAATAAAAAATTTGAGCTGGAATGAGCCTACAGGATAAGAACTCTTTGAAGTCCACTTGTACGCTCCGTTTCCAAACACTTTTCATACAAATGTATACTCCAAGAGTGCTCCACAAGGTATGTTTGAGTATGCCATCTGGATGCTCAAAATTGTTTGGGTCAATGCACGTTTTAAACAGCTTATTGTACATGAAAGTTAATCGCCGTTCTAAACAAATGCGTGCTGCATTGTAACGCACACACATACAGAGCACACCACAAGCACACATAGAATCATTCAGTAGCACAGAAACGTATTGTCAACACTGTTCTGTGGTTTATCAATAAAATAGCTTAAAAACTGAAAAGTTCTAGCATATATTTCTTAGTAACTAAAATCTTCACTAGCAATAGTCTTGTAGGCAGCTCTGTGTCAGCTCCCGCGTTCGAGTCTCAGCTCGAGGTTCAGGGTTAATGATGCCATGAGTGATTAGTCGACGTTGACTCGACTTTTATCACATAAATGTCGACTTTAAAAAAATCTGAAGTCGTTCAACCCCAGCTATAGCTACACTACAAGTTACTAAAAAAGTAGCTAACTAGATTGAAGCAGCTGAATCACAACTTCCAATGACAGTGCTTTTGATTACTTGCTCAGCTTAATCGGCTGTGTACACAAAAAAATTCTGTGCAATTTTTCGATTAAAAGTAGCTCATTACTGAAATGGCTATTTTAAAAACAGCTGTGGTACTATTAGGATACCGAAAAATGCTACTTTTAGTTGGTTACTGTCTAACACTGCTTGTCAGATGGAATGGATAAGACAAAAAAACACAGATGGACATGGTGAAAAGAAGAAAAAATAGAGAAAGAGGGGTACTCAACACAACTGTATCAGACTAAGATTTTCACAGCACACTGCAATAGCAAATAATATTTTTAACTCTTACGTAATTCATAAAGCAATAATAAAAAAAAAAAGGCTCAAATCAGCAGAACAGACTTAAATACAGGGATACAGGGGGGAAACCAATTACAAATCTTGCCCAAGTTTATAGTCTGCAGCTTAGATTAGGTGCTCTTTATATATATATATATTAAAAACTCTGAAGAAGGTACAACAGCTGATATAAATAAATTAAAATTCAATACTTCTCTATCCTTATCCCCTTGCCTCAGCAGTTTGTTTTCCATTTTGTCTGAGGGCAAAACTGGTGCAAAGTCAGTTTCAGAAGTAACATTTCTCCAGTTTTAATTCCTCCACTCCACATTCAACATTCAAACAAACTATATGCTGAAAATGCAGTTTGGGTATAATAGCAGACATATACAGCAAATGATGCCACTAAATCATTCCAAAGCAACTATGTGAGTATAGATTGCTTTTTTCCCCTTTCCCTGAGGTCTATGTCCTCATTCGGCTTATTACATCGCACGATTTTATCTGGGTTTGGCAATGACCTTTTCATCTTGGATGTCATGCTAGTTTGTACAGTAGTCTAATGAAGCATGTTAGATGTGGATGCAGAATGCTAAGGTCACAGTATGACTCTGAAATCTAGAAAATGTCTAACAAGTTCTTCTAGAAAGAAGTAATTTTAAAAAACAAAGTTAGGATACTGTTTCAAAAGAACAAATGATTATCTCTGTTCTAAAATCTGAAAGACTTCCAACGGAAACGTTCCTGACGCAAAGGCTTTTCAAAGAGGTAGTTAATCACTTCCTGAAAAATGGTTATTAGCTAACATATTTGGCTACTGAAGATTGAAATTTTATTGTTTAATGTTATTTTGTATTATTATTATTTTTTTCAAAATTATTTGTATAATGTATTTTGTAAAGTCAGACTGTGTCTGTACATTTGTACATAGACATGGGATGAGCTATATATGTTACAGGAATGTGCATACATTTAGTACATTATGCATAAGATTCTGCTGATGTATTTGTTCCGTGATGTATCATCGACTGATATACAGTATTCCGATATGGGAAGCACATGTGTAATGCTGCGTTCACACCAAACGCGAATAGAGTGTCAAAATCGCGTCTACCACGTCTCATTGGACGCTTGAACATTTTGAATCCATTCGCGTGTCCACAGCGAATTGGAGCGCGCATAGAAATTGAGCCTTTGAAGCGAAATAGACAGGAGAAATATGTCATAAAACACCACTCTGCCTCTTTTCATTTTCATTAAAAATATATATTAAGCATTAATAGCCACACAAATGTGGTCCAGGCAACTCCTACATTATCTTCAATGCATGTATATTTAAATATCCTTAAAAATTGCCCTCAGTCAAAATGATTTGGCAGACAACAAAGATATAGATTCATGACACCAAAGATCGCCCGTTAGATCCACACAAGACGAAGCACTACAGGACATCAGAGCCAGCGGCACCGTCAGAAGGACTGGCCGAGGAAAGGCTGCTCTCGCCGGGGTTAATGAGCGCTGAGTGCCCGGTGATCGCCTGGATCTCACAACTCCAAAAACGCAAGATTATTATTTTTTAAATAGGCCCTCTCTTTATAAATAAACCACAGATTTGAGCTTTAAACAACTACATTCTCACCTGAAAAAGTCTTAAAACCTGTGACACAATAGTAGTATTTTTAAATTATGCAGGGTTTCTCATCACGTCACTTTCCCACGTGACAGCAGCAAGCAGGCTCCTGATTGGTTAACGTGGCGCGAATTGACGCCAAAGTTAAACATTTTAAACTCAGGCACAGACGCAAATTCGTTTCAAACACGTGAATGGACAAAAAGCACTCAATTCGAATGGAGAGCGAAACACATAAATCGTGCCGCAGGACCTCCAGACGCACGTCAACGCGCCTTTTCATTGACTTAACATTCAAATCACTCGCTCCTGACGCTCTATTTGCATTTGGTGTGAACGCAGCATAAGCATCAAGTATACGCTCTATTTTAAACATAGGATGCATATTTCTCTACCTTCTAAGGAAATCTCTTCCTAGTGAGTAGTATATAACATCCAATTTGAGTGTACTGCCCGACAGAAGACAGCAGAGACGAGACGAAGACGACAATGAGATAGAGGAAGAGGGACAGAGGGAGGATGGAGGAGGGAGAGGGTAGAGGAACGGAGGAATGGAGAAACACATAAAGCTGGCATGAGACAATAACTTTTCAATGACTTTTTTTCTCTACTATGTCTGACATATAAAAATAATAAATAAGATATCTCTTGGCAAATGACTGGTATCCGGTCCTGTGATTCACCCATAATGGGGACAAAGCTTAAAGGGTTAGTTCACCAAAAAATGAAAATTATGTCATTAATTACTCACACTCATGTCGTTCGACTTCCTTCGGAACACAAATGAAGATATTTTTGTTGAAAGCTGATGGCTGAGAAAGGCCTCAGATAGGCCACCATTGGCATTCAGTACATTCACACTCACAAGACCCATAAAAGGCACTAAAAACATTGTTACAAAGTCCATCTCACTACAGTGGCTCTACAATAATTTTACGAAGCGAGGACAAGATTTTTTGTGCGCAAAAAAATAAATCAAAATAACGACTTTATTCAACTTGTTCTTGTCTTCCGTTTTAGCCTCTGCCGTGAACTCACAAAGCACCACGACGCATGAGCGAAAATATGACGTAGCGCCGGCGTTCGGGAATCCATGAAATGCACACTTTAGCCCCATTTTTAGCACTACGCCGAGATCTAAAGCACGATCAATGTATAATTCAACAGCTTAGATACGGCGCGTCTTCCTTTGCTTGTAAACAAATCTTCTCCTCGCTTCTGGGTCATGTGTCCGAACGCCGGATCTGCGATTTATCTGCGTAAATCTGCCGGAATTCTCGTGCATGCGTCGTAGTGCTTCGTGAGTTCACGTCCGAGGCATACACGGAAGACAAGAGCAAGTTGGATAAAGTCGTTATTTTGATTTATTTTTTTGCGCACAAAAACTATTGTCGTCGCTTCGTACAATTATTGTAGAGCCACTGTAGTGAGATGGACTTTGTAACAACGTTTTTAGTGCCTTTTATGTGTGTTGGGAGTGTGAATGTACTGAATGCCAATGGAGGCCTATCTGAGGCCTTTCTCAGCCATCAGCTTTCAACAAAAATATCTTCATTTGTGTTCCGAAGATGAACGGAGGTCTTATGGGTGTCGAACGACATGAGGGTGAGTAATTAATGACATAATTTTTGGGTGAACTAACCCTTTAATTTTCAGATCAACAGCTACAATGTCATAATTAGGTATGTGCCCGAAGCACACAAAAAAAAACATGAAGGGAACATAATTACATTCAAAACCGGCTTCTCCAATTTTACGAAAATTACGGTCAAAGTCCCGGACACTTCCGGTTTTATCCGAATACAGATACAAATGATTTTGAGATTGTACTGAGAACGGCTCTTTCTGGTTGAAGACTCACCTTTGACTAGAGCGGTCGCTATACTGCTGTGCACACTGTGCTGACCGTGAACTCTGTCTCATTGGCCATGATGTCAGTGGGCTGGATATTGCGGTCATACATAGGATTTTCGAAAGTCGCCCTTCCGTTGGTGTTTTCATGGCCCGCATATCCATTGAATGGTACTTTGGGCCTTTTTCTGAAAGTAAGCAAACATATTAGCAAATATTCTGGAGGAGTGATTCAAAATAAATGCACAAATGAATTTACAATGAATGATACATATTTCGTGAACTGCTTTACCTGTGTTTGTAAAGATACAGAGCGAAGCCTGCTATAATCATGGCAATAAAAGGCACTAAAATGGCTGCTGCCACTGAACTGCTGTTGGAGGCAAAGTTATAGCCTGGATTCTCACCATTTTGATCAAGGCCCTCTGTAAAATAACATACAAAGGAACCATTTACAACCTAATAATAACTAACCTGAAATCTCAGTCAAAGCATGTGTTCAAATTGATTTTAAACCACGTAACAAATAAGAAATTAACAAAAAAACTTCTCAACTTCATATTTCCAGTTTTTTGTATAGCTCAAACGGGGGACGTGTTTTTAGGAGATGTTAAACTGCATTATTTTGATAATGGTTTTTTAATTACAGATATCAAGACACGGCAAAGATGAAGTCATTCTGAATTCCCTTTTCAATTTCGACCACAGAGCTTTTCCTAAACAACAAGAGAGTGTCAGTGCACCTGTTCATCAGACAATGCCAAAAAGCTTCCCAATAACATCAAGGCTGCAAGTGGGAGATTCAATTAACTAACTCAATAGAGCCAGCTCGTCAAAACAACATAAAATGATGGAATATGGGTGTGTGCGAACACACATGCTCTTTCCACTGCAGCCCCTCTTATTAATAAATCTTCTGTTTGCTCAATCTGTCTGATGATGTTGGGATAGGAGTCTATACAGCTGTCGTTTATAAATGAAGGCGCGCCTGTTTCATTACAGCAGAATTTGACAGAACGTTCATGGTTTGGCCTCCACAAGCTGTACACTAGATACTTAGACTGACTCTAGATTTCCTTTCTCTCTTTCTAAACTGTATTCTAAAAATACATAATAGCCATTGTGGGCGGCATTGGCAGTATATATCATTTTAAACATATCACTGATAACTAATTATAGAGGAAACAACACAGGCTTGACATTTTCATGGCTTTAAAGCTGAAGTGTGTATTAATTATTAAAATACTTTGCCAGTTTAAAAAAAATAGAGAAAACTATATGCAAATAATTAATTCCTAACCATCTGACACAGATAAACCCCTGAATTTTTACCTAATTTTATGGGCCAAAATATATGTATTTTATAGAACTCAAACTCTAGAACTCGAGGGGCAGCCGTTTGTAATGCCTGATCAGAGAATGCAGAGATTTCATGTAGAGTAAGTCACTTGCATAGGGTATAAGTTGAGCTAGAATACAATGCTATGCTAATGGTATACTAAGCTAGTAGAATCAGCCAATGGAATCCCTTTGGTGTCCTAGGTGTAATCGATTCAACATTGTTCATAAAAGCGGATATGTTAGTTCGATCAGTTAGGAGAGAGCTTGGGAAACCTGTTTGAAAACAGTCACTATTTTCACTATTCTGTTTGGTGTTGCTATCGGCAAAGTCATGACACACTTTCAGTCAAATATTCCTTCTTTTTGCTACAAAAACCAGTATATATGTCACATAAGATGTTCTACAAATAAAAGCTTTCAGACTTAAAGGTATAGAATTAATATTCTGTCATCAAGTTCTCGCCCTCATGACATTCAAAACCACTTTCATTCATCCTCAAAACACAAATGAAGATATTTTTTATTTAGTTTGTTATATGATCCTTCCATTTGAAAGTTTATTTGTGCTTCGAAGACGAACAAAAGTCTTATGGGTGTGGAATTCTGATGACAGAATTTTCATTTTGGGTGAAACTAAACCTTTAAAAAATAAGGTTTAACAAATGACGTGTCCTATAAGACAAGCATACATACCCAGCCTCTGAAGTCCAAACTGGCCGAAGCCTTTTCCTCGAACAAAGCCTTGGTATACAAATGAATCAGATGAAGGCATGTACGACACCTGTGGAGAAAAGTACAAGACAGTAGGTGTAAAGAATTTTCAAAATGTCAAAAATGAGCCACTGAAAGGTAAAATGTGTCACTGATGTGAAAGACTACTTATGTTTGACATTTACTTCCCCCATCATTCCTCACTGAGGCATAAAACGTGAACATATGCAAATACAAACACACAGGCACGTACAAAACGAGCTTTCTCCTTCATCCTCTACCTCTTGTGCTCTTTCTCTCTCTCTCTTACATGAACACACACACAAGAGCCACACACTCATGGCCCACACTTTTAATTACACTCTCCCAGGTGCTTGTCCCGAGTGCATTGGAGGGGGGTAGAGACGTCTGGCCCTGATTACCCAGCAATGATTTAACTGACGTTTTAATTAAAAGAAAAACTTTGTCTGTGCTCTCCTATCCCCAGGAGTGACATGGTGTGTGTGTGTGTGTGTGGTTGAGGGTTTCAGTAGTTACAAGCAGCCCAAGGTCTGGCCCTAGACAAGAGCCCTTACATCAGCCTGTGAGTATTGAAGCATACTTTGAGCACTCTCAGGTTGCAGTAAAGGCATAGAAACCTTGACTTTCTGTACAACTACATCTGAAGACTACATCTGCATGAAGTCATACCGTAAATCAGAAAGGACTTGCACCAACAAAAAAGCACAGCTGTTGAAATCAAATGTAAGATGCTCCTTTTTCCCAGTAACCAGTCTACTTAAGAAAAAGTCAATTGGATGGCTGGGTCGAGTTAAATCCCGTCTGCGTGGCTTACATATTTGATCTGCAGTTGCTTAATATCTCCAAAGCAAACAATATATTTGAATCTAATCCATTACAACGTGGAAAATCTGTAGAACCATCACAATGATTATTATTTCACACTACAGGGAGTCTCAGGATAATGATTTCTATGGATGTACTGCACACAAGGGCTTCCTGTGACAACTGCAGTGAAGATCAGAGGAAACAGAAAGAGGAATATACATACATGTCCGTCCAGTGCCCAGTTGTCAATTTTGAACTTGTTAACGAATATCTCCACAGGACCACGGATCTGATACACCTGCAGCAACAACTGGGCTTCTTCTTTCTTATAGATACCTGCAGGAATGGAGAGGGTGTGTACGTGAATGAGGCTGTTGACTCGTTCCCTGCCATTGGCAGGAATGGATAATTTGTGAGAAAAGGCTTCCCCGCCATTGACGGAAATGTACGCCTTTCAGTGTTTTTACTGTTATATGGTTGGGGACGCTATTACGCATCTTCTGAAAGATTACTGAATCTTAAAAATAAAATAAAAATGTATACACTTTAAAGCTAGATTCAAAAATATTTTTTTTTTAGAAATATATCATTAATGCATATGCCATTTTACAACCTGAAATAATCTTTCTTCGTCATAAAACTGTCAAATTATTTGATATTTTAGGAAATGTATGACCTCTGTGATACACAGTCCTGAGGATTTTTTAGGCAGAACTTGTCCTTTTAAAAGAACACAAAACACAGTGCTGGGGGCAGTACAAACTAGAACATTGCCATTACCTTGCTGCTGATGCGTCACAAATGAGTGGTTGGTAAAATGTGTTGTGAGGTTAAAATAAAAACACTCACCAGCCAGATTGAGCTGTACTCCACTGTGGTCCATGAGAGTGCCATTGACCCGATTGCTGAACGGTTCAAAAGCAGTTATGCTAAGCATTGCTGGCTGCTTCTTCCCTAGATATTCGTAAGAACCCCTCCAAAGAGAGTTCTTAGCAAAAACCCCACTTGGCACTGAGATAGAGGCACAGAAGAGAAGAACAGGTTGAAAGAAACAAAGACAAGAGTTATTATACATTCAAGTGTCTAAAATATTTTAGAGAGATTTTTAATTAACTTCCATTGAAAGATTATTTTAATTTATGTTACACAGTGAAACTTACCGGGTAGCTTTGTGTTGGGCGGCTCTTGCACGGTTCCTACAGTTTTTCCGCTTGGTCTGTTATCAGCTATGGGAAAAGTGATATATGGTGTTAGAGGAAGAGGAAGAATACAGCAGACAGGACCTTTCACAAGCTCTACTAATACACATGCTTACATGACGTATGTATATAAACATATATATACAATACACATATATATATATATATAAACACTATATATACACTATATTTGTATATAAGTATTGGGACACCCCTCCATATAATTGAATTCCTGTGTTCAAATCACTTCCATGGCCACAGGTGTATAAAATCAAGCACCTAGGCATGCAGACTACTCTTACAAACAAGAGAGAATAGGTCGCTCTCAGGAGCTCAGTGAATTCAAGCGTGGTACAGTCAATAGCTACATTTACATTTATGCATTTGGCAGACGCTTTTATCCAAAGCGACTTACAGTGCCGTTATTACAGGGACAATCCCCCTGGAGCAACATGGAGTAAAGTGCCTTGCTCAAGGACACAGCGGTGGTGACCGCTGGGATTGAACCAGCAACCTTCTGTGTATCAGTTCCATGGTTTAACCCACTGGACCATCATCTCACATCTCTACAGACCTCCAAACTTTGTGTGGCCTTCAGATTAGCTCAAGAACAGTGCGTAGAGAGCTTCATGGAATGGGAGCTTCATGGAATGGGTTTCCATGGCCGAGCAGCTGCATCCAAGCCTTACATCACCAAATGCAATGCAAAGCATTGGATGCAGTGGTGTAAAGCACACCGTCACTGGACTCTAGAGCAGTGGAGACGTGTTCTCTGGAGTGACGAATCACGCTTCTCTGTCTGGCAATCCGATAGACGAGTCTGGGTTTGGTTGGTGGAGGGGGGAGTATGATATGCTTCAGCATACCAATACATTTTGGACAATTTCATGCTCCCAACTTTCATGCTCCCAACAGTTTGGGGATGGCCCCTTCCTGTTCCAACATGACAGCGCACCAGTGCACAAAGCAAGGTCCATAAAGGCATGGATGAGCGAGTTTGTTGTGGAGGAACTTGACTGGCCTGACCTCAACCCAATAGAACACCTTTGGGATGAATTAGAGCAGAGACTGCAAGCCAGGCCTTCTCGTCCAACATCAGTGCCTGACCTCACAAATGCACTTGTAGAAGAATGGAAATGGAATGTAGAAGAACAACAACAATTCCCATAAACACACTTCTAAACCTTGTGGAAAGCCTTCCCAGAAGAGTTGAAGCTGTTATAGCCTCAAAGGGTGGGCCAACTCCGTATTAAATTAAGATGTCATTAGGATGTCATTAAAGTTCATGTGCATGTAAATGCAGGCGTCCAAAAACTTTTGGCAATATAGTGTATATACTGTATAATACTGTTTTTATTGTATAAATGCAGCCTTGGTGAACACAAGAATCTTCTTTTAAAAACATAAAAAAAACAAAAAACAATTCTTATATACACACACATACAGTACTGTTCAAAGGTTTGGGGTCAAAGATTTTTCAATGTATAATAATCATAATAATATATACTGTATTGTAAAATATGTAATTATTAATAAATACACATTTAAATGAATGTTGCAATGCTTAATATGTAAATAAATATGTGATTTGGTTGTTTTATAATATATATGTGTGGTCATGAGATTCACTTGATGTACACTTGTTCTCTATGCCATTTGGGCAGAACATTTTCTATAATTTGGAATCTCACTTCATTTATCTGAATACCCAGGGAAGTCTACTTCACAGGACATAATACGATGCCTGGACACAGACAGTGGGGGATAACAGCTATATAAGATGTCATAAGACTGTGTTGCCTCTCTCTCTGGTCTCCCAGAGGTGCTGTTAATATCCTTTCACTGCAAAAGGCCAGAACCCTGCATTTATAGCTTTATTATGAAAGATTTCAGCAACATATTTCAACAGCTCTTAGAGTGTGATCCATTTAAGCTTTAACTTGAGACTAATACCATCTTCCTTTAGCAGAGTAAAAAGCAAATTGTTAATCTTATATTTCTGTTCTAAACTCAGTCGTCACAGTAAATACTGTATGGGAACTGTTTATCTGAGGATATTTTAAAGCAGCCTTGGCTGTCTAAAACCAAATCAATGCAATCTATTGGGCTAATCAGAGCTCTACTAAATATGAACTTTCACCAATAACATGATGAATTGGGCACAGCGATCACACCAGTTGTGGAGATGAAACAGATGCATGTGGACATTTATCAACATTTGTGGAGAAGAAAAATCACAAAGTGGTTGGATACAGTAAATCATTAAATCTGTGAATCAAGCAGATGGGCTACACTAAAACACGCATGTGGTACGGACATGCTCAAAGGCGATTGATCATTTTCTTGACATTTTTAAATGTTTTACATTTGCATGTAAAATCGCATTTTGATAAGTATACTTTGGTTTGCGGGCTCATGTATTTGTGAAGCATTTTGTACATACGTGCACACAACGGAGGTTTCCCTGTCCAGCTGCCATCAGCCCTACAGGTGCGGTGTTCAGACCCTCCAGCCAGGTAGAATCCAGGCTGACAGGTGTAGATGAGCGTATAACCCAGAGACGGCAGCTCTATGGCACCTACATCCGCCTGAGCGGGGAGCTCCGGCTGATTACAGTGATGAGCTGAGGAGACAAAAGGAGAGAGATATTACTACATTGTGGAGGGTGTATTGTGAAAGAAAAAACTGTACAAAATCGCTTGAAATCAGAAAATGTTGCTGTACTTCATTCACTACAGATAATTACATCATTAATTTATTGCATTTACAAAACGCAAACAAAAAGTATAGTAACAGAAAAATCAGGCTAATATTTTTTGTAATATTGTGGCTAACCGATGCACTCAGGCTGCATGCCACTCCAGGTGAGGTTGGGCAAACAGGTCCGAGAGATGGAACCCAGAAGAATGTGGCCCTTTCTGCAGCTGTAGAATACTGAACTACTAATCTGTTGATACAAACATACAAATAGTCAATAAATGACAAGAAAAAAAAAAAAAAGAGTTCCAGACGTGCTGAAAACAGCCATGATCTGATGTGATTGGCACCTGGTAGCCTTGAGAGTTGTTCTGGTGGCCAAAGAGAGGAGTGCCAGGATCTACACAGCTGGTGTGACTGGGATCTGTAAAAAATAAAAAAGTAATTCACAGCATGGTGCCTGTAGAGAGTCAGCATATATGAATATGACTCAATCTAGTACAGATATCACACATGTAGGTATATATGAGATTATGTATATATGAGGTGAATAGAACATTCAAAAAATACACAAAAAAAGTATCACGGTTTCCACAAAAAAATATTAAGCAACTTTTTTCAACATTGATAAGAAAGATTTCTTGAGCACCAAATCAGCATATTAGAATGATTTCTGAAGGATCATGTGACACTGAAGTAATGGCTGCTGAAAATTCAGCTTTGCCATCAGTTATTTTGAATTGTATATAATAATAATAATAATAATAATAATAATAAAGGTGTTAGAACTGTTTTCTAACTGTGTTAGAAGAAACACGAATACATCGCTTCTGACCTATGCAAGAAGGTTGGGTTCCACTCCAGGTTCCATCATATTGGCAGTATCGCCGAGCAGAGCCAACCAGTATCAAAGGCGGGTAACATGAGAATGAAACAGAGGACAGGTATGTGAACCCTCTGTCTTCCCGCTTGCCTTGGGCTGGTATCCCTGGATCTCCACAAAATACAGCTGCAGGAAAGAGAATTTCATTGAGGAAAACACTATACTAGGTATTAATGTAATTAGATAAAAACCTAAATCTGAAATGTAGAAACACCCAGTAAAAAACATGTCGATGCCTATGAAAGGACAAATATTTCTGGAATAAGCCAAATTATATTTTGAGTATTTCAGAAAGATTCACACTTACGAAAACATTGAGGCCGTTCACCGCTCCAGTTTCCCGTGCCCTGGCAGGTAAGGATGGTGGGAAGGGAAAGCTGGTAACCCTGATTACAGCTATAACTTGTGCTAGACCCCCACTGGAAGTCAGTCCCCATCACTTGCCCATTCGGGATACTAGGAGGTGCCCCACACACAATGGCTGTGAGAGGACATAGACAATCAGTCATGTTGAACTAGCGGTCTAAAATAATAAATAAATAAATAAGGTGGGCTTGAACCTTTGCAAACGGGCTTGGTGCCATTCCATGTGCGGTCCTTGGTGCAGATGAGCATGGAGGCACGATCGGCATCCACAGTGAAGCCTGGTGAACACTGGAAGCTCACAGTATGGCCAAACGTGAATTCGCTGCCTAGTCTGATACCATTAGCTGGCACTCCAGGATCTCCACAGTTAATGACTGGAAGTGGGCAGAGAGAGTAAAGAAAAGTCAAAGGAAGACTGAAAGCCATTTGTGGTGCAATTAGAGAAAGTATGAGAAAGGCTGAATGACAAGTGAGGTGTGTGCCAAAATTTGGATGATTTGGAACCATTTTATAATTAGCCGTTTCATTGGAACAGATAACAAATTTAGGCAAAAACATTTTCATATTAAAAGGGTCATAAACTGGAAGCAACAAGTTTTTTTTATCGCTCTAAGTGGTGTCCTTAAATTAATGAACTGTTTTAGGCAGCAGCTTTGGGAGGCTCTTTCCTCTAGTCACTTCCTGTAGTCTGAGGCCACCAGCACCTGCTCTGTGCCAAAGACACCAATGTGTCTGGAGCTGTAATGTTTGCACGTGACCTCCATTAGCTCAGAGTCTGAACAGTGAGCATTGTGTTTTTATGAGCATGGCAAGTCACTCGGGTGGCTGCCAAAGATGGGGGACAGGGCTAGTCTCTATCTCTCAAACACAGGGCTGCTATGTATACGTCCCTGATCAGCTTGTGTCCAGGGCAGGGATAATGGAGAACACTGTCCCTCATTATTAAGTCCTGGACCACAATGCATTGAAAAGCTTCACGCGAACAAAACCAATTCAACTCCAGCCTCTGGATTCCTCAAGAGTACAGCCACTGAGAGCTGTACTATTCAGAGCAGTTTAGCCTAAGAAAATCTCGAGAATAAAACCATGCCTTTCTAAAGCCACTTAAAGACCCTATGAAAAGACACAATGAGCATAGTTGACTTATTTCACATTCCATTCAACTTGGAAAGTGGGAATTACCAACTACTCAAGAAAGCCACTCGAGTTCAGGCTTACAACATGGAAACTTTTCAATTTGGCAATCCACAACTTTGATTCAATGAGATGATGCATGACCATGGTGAACATAGGGTTACTCAGGGAGATACACAGACAACAACAACATTTTAAGCAAAATTGAGACCTTATTGAGACAAAGTTCCTACATGGCATGAAAATAAGACTTGTTTAGCAAATGTTTGCAAGGAGATAGTCTCTGTTGACAACTGCAAAGCTAATGGTAATGTTTCAGTTTGCCTTCGATCAGTTTTCCAAGATAAGAGCTTAGACTTAAACTAGCCTAGCTATGCTATTGATTAGACAGAACAAAACATCCAGATAACATGCTATGTTTTTAATCAGGCATTGAGGAAGAGGGATAAGATG
Organism: Romanogobio albipinnatus; assembly: GCA_023566225.1. Classification (NCBI taxonomy): domain Eukaryota; kingdom Metazoa; phylum Chordata; class Actinopteri; order Cypriniformes; family Gobionidae; genus Romanogobio; species Romanogobio albipinnatus. The sequence goes on along the minus strand of CM042261.1, from coordinate 13,891,328 downwards.
TGCACCATGAATTTATAGTTCATAATGCTAACATTTTAATTAAAGGTGCCCTAGAATGATTTGAAATAATATTTTAAATTGTTCTCTGATATCTACATAGAGGGTATGTGGATTATTTAAGGTCAAGAATTGTCCAGATACGGTTTTACAAGTCCATTTACAACCCTAGAAATTGTCCTTAGGATGAAATGGTCTGTTTTTGCCTTATTTGGAAGGGTCATGAATATTAATGCAGAGTTCTGCTCTGATTGGCTGTTTCACTGCGCGGCTCAATGACAGCAAACACATCCATACTGTCCGTCATGACAATGGAGAGATTAGGCATTCAACCTTATATGTTTGAGCCTGTTTCTGACGAAGATGCAGATTTTGAGGAACAACAAAATGTTTTGAGATTGGAAAAGGACGCTTCTGAGTGGTAAGTTTAGTATTTATTTTCATTAAGAACCTGCAAAATTGTTACGTCCATACTAGAACTTCAGCCTAAACGATAACTAGCATATAGCATTAACTTTACACGCCAGAAGTCACAACAGTTCAAATGACTATTGTTTCAAATTAAGTGGTGGAGAAGGTGACGTTAGCTAGAAGGATCGAGTGAGCTATCTGTAAGCAACTAAACTAACGTAGTTAGCTCCTGAGTTATGTGTTGTTGATGAAATATAGGCTAAATTAGATTTCTATCCGATAAAAGGGATCGACATGCGTATCTACGGTTGTATTTTGTAATTTATGACAACACTGGCAGGAAATAATATATATTTTTTAATTGTTAGACAGTCAATAAGTGGATAAAATCACTACTTACTGCTTGCAGGAATATGGTTGGAATTGCCCCTTTCTTCAGCATCAGACGCTGAGCGAAGCCTGTTTGATATTGTCCCAGGTTTGAACAACTGTCCGTGGTGAAATGGGCCAAGCAAACTTACAACTTTGAATTAAATTGTTGTGGTATCCGATTATAAATAAACATCAACCATGCCTGTTGACATTTTTTATCTGTGGGAAGGGTATGAAAAGTCCTCACATCCCCTGCACAGCCTGGAACATAACATTTGTTTCCATGATCTGCCATTTTCGCTATCCTCGCGTGACGCTTGTTTACCTGCAGAGATTATACGGCTGCGCAGTTCCGCCTGACATTGAACATGTGCTGGCATATGCAAATGTTGGGGGGCGTACATATTAATGATCCCGACGATTGCATCACTCTCGGTGTTATGTTGAGATTTGCCTATTTTTCCGTGGTGTTTTTCACAAACAAGATTTACATGTGAAGGAGGAGGCAATGGTGTTTGAGACTCACTGTATGTGATTTCCATGTACTGAACTCTTGTTATTTAACTATGGCAAGGTTAATTCAATTTTTCATTCTAGGGCACCTTTAATATTTCATGAGCAAAAAGGCCCATTGTCAATAGCATAGTGATGTATGAAGCACAGCTCTCAGAACTCACTTTCTAACCAAGCAGCATTATTTTGCTTAATGTGGCAAATCCGCATGACCAACTTGAACTAGTTGCATGGGGAAATCTTTCTCCTTCACACAACATTTCCCATCATGTGGATTTCTACTGAAATGGCTGAATGTTACAAACATTCACCAAACAATTAAACTTTAGTGATTAGCTACTTAAAATAAATAAATAATTAAAACGCCTGTTGAGGTATTGATGGGGCACCTGTGCATTCCGGCATGTCCCCGGTCCAGGTGCCATTGACCGTACAATGACGGGTGAGCAGGCCGTTGGAGTAGTAGCCTTCTCTGCAGGAATAGGTGATAGAGCGGGAAAACACAAGTCCATCATGGACCTGGATCATGGCGTTGCGGGGAGTTCCAGGGTTGCCACAGGAGACCACTGCAAAAAAGACAACAAGAGAACGTCAGACGGGATGTAAGGTGAGAAGCAAGGTCAGCGTAGAACATGAATCCCAGGTTCAATGGAGGCTGGTACACTATTAGGTATCTAAACGAATTACAGGACTTGCACCTCCCTCAAACTGGACAGTTATTTGTTAATTTAGTGTGTAATTAATAAACACATTTACTGCAGGAGATTTCATACATTAGACAATCATCTGCCCCAGGACAGGGCAGATGGCGCTTATTCATGTGTGTGTGCCAATAAAGAGCAGGTGGGCATACACTCACAACCAGGGATGCTACCAATATGGGCAAGAGGTTTGAGAACTGGAGACCTGCCAGGATGAAAACAAAGAGCTTGAGCGGTGAATAGCGAGCTTAAAACAACTGACAGCAAACTAGTGATTACCTGCGGTTATTTATACACACCCCAGTGTCCTTTGGCTCTTAAAAGGTTTTGTTTTCTCTAGTAAAAAATAAATATACTAAAATGTATTTGAAACACATTTATTTTATGCTAAGTATACTACAAATACATTTTACATATTTATGTACTTAAAATAAATACCCTGGCATTGTACTTTTAGGCATACTAAAGTCTGCTAAATTGGAACAACTAATTTTGTACTTAATGCACTTTAGTTATCCAGAAATAGGACTGAGGTCAAACTTAAGATATACTTAAAGTATACTTGCAATAGTTCCACTTTACCACAATCAAATATACTTAAGTACACTTTAAATATCTTTAAATTAAAGACTGATCCTATCTTTACTAATAGCCATATTAAACACATTTTAGGCTTAATATTAAGAAACGTGCATTGTGCAATAAAGAAGTACTCCAAATAAAGTGTAATTATAATATGTATATTAGTAAGTCTTAAGTGATATGTCAGTAAATATGTTAAAGGGGGGGTGAAATGCTGTTTCATGCATACTGATCTTTTTGCACTGTTAAAGACTTGGATTCCCATGCTAAACATGGACACAGTTTCAAAAGCTAAGGTGGACGTTTGATGGGAGTATTTCTTTGCCAAAATTAGTACTTCCTGTTAGTCATAAGTTTCGGAAAGTTTTTTTCGATCATGGGTCCGCTTGACGTCAACAGGGCGGAATTTCCTTGTATGGGCCGTACGGACAATTCTACCGGAAGAGCGCGCGCGCGAGAGAGAGAGAGAGAGAGAGCGTGAAAGCAATAGGCTACGCCCATCAAAGCGCTGGCTCGTAGCCAAATAACCCCGCGTTAAGGCAAAAGTGGATGGAATTTGCTTTTCCGGATTTTCAAATCGCCTAATACATACTGAAGGATGGAGCGGTCCCAACGATAAAGGTCTCAACGTTGGAACCGCAGGCAGTGAGTAAGACTGCTTCAAATGTCTGTTTTTGCCTATGCCCATCAAGTAACGTTAGCCTAAACATGACCACGTATTGATCAATGGAGCATGCGATGTATAGTGTGTACATTTGTTTAGCTGGCCACTATATGTGTATGTTTGTGTATTGTAAAAGCACTCCAAACAACAATACACAAAGAATGGGGAAATATGTTGAACTAAATAAGCGCGCTTCTTCATTCAAATGCGCTACTATTCCATGTCTTTCTATGTAAACACTAGCCTGACGCGCAAAACCAGTCCGCTTACTACAAATCATGTCTACACAAACCACGCGTAAACACACACACACACACACACACACACACACACACACACACACACACACACACACACACACACACACACACACACACACACACACACACACACACACACACACACACACACACACACACACACACACACACACACACACACACACACACACACGATATAATTAAAGTATAAATGTGTAAATAACACAAGCCGCTAAGCATATTATATAGTTAGTGTAACTTATACCACATAGAGATGTCCTGCTCTAGTCGTTTTTGCTGCTGCTCCTGTTCAACTTCAGCCTCTGGGTCTGATTCCGGATCATAGATGTATGGCTGTATCTGATTAAAAGCCATTTTTTATGTTGAATAAAGATATTTCCCGCTTTTAGGGATGACGCAGCTTTCAGACGCACTCAACACAGTAACAGCGGCGCGCGCTCGACATTCTTTAGCTCCGCCCACACGATACGCCCCCAGCCGCACGGCTTTTTTCGGAAAGACTCGGAACAGCGCATCTTCCTTTTATAATTATAATAAAAATAAAGACTTTTCAGAGATATGCAGGATGCAATGCTACTCTATAGGTACTCAAGATTGACATGAGACTGACTGAAACTGAGTGTGTCCCCCCCCCTTTAATGAATTTGTAGTATACTTAGTAGGATCTAAATTCCTTTTAAATACATTTTGATATAGGTTATCATCACTTGGGTCAGGATACATATTTTATATTGGACACCAAGTGGTGAACCAACATAGCACCAAATATGTTTACTGGACAAACCAAAATTTCAATGGTCTCATGATTTGGGCAGCAAATAATTCACCATACATTGTGGTCAGCATAAACCCTGGGACATTAGTGACTGGGACAAAATTTCAAAAGAAATTTTGCAACTACATGTCATTTTTACAACTAGCAGTCATTAGATTATTAGTAGACTGTCTGCTAAATATCTGCTAACACTTTATTTCAATGCTCCCAAAATGACGTTATACTGACTATATGTAACTTTGCCAGTACATGTCAACATATTCTGCTAACCCTAACCGTCTACCAATACTCTAATGAGAGTTAGTTGACATGCAGTGGCAAAGTTAATTATAGTTAGAATGTCTAAAGTGGAGTATCAAAATAAAGTGTAATAAAAAAAAGCTATGGGTATTTTTGCTTTTTAAACTATGAGTGATTATGTGCATAGAGTATGTTGGATAGCAAAAAATAAGTATTTTATTAATTATTTGCATGCAGGATTGTTTTTTTTTTGCATCACAACCCACTAGTTGATGACCACATTATTATAATACCCACCAATTCTGAAAACAATGGTCATATTACTTCATATAAGTGAATGCTGGGACATCAAACATTTGTAAAGAGGACATAAATGAAAGGGGAAAAAAAGTATTCTTGATCTCCCCTTGCACTAAGACAATTCGCTATTTATACACCATGTTCAGGATGTAAATTTATGATAGGGTTTAGGCTGTTATTGATTTGTTCTCTTGAAACGTCTGCATTTTCTGAGAATCCACCTTTTAAGCCACCACAGTTAGCTGAACTGGCATGGATAACAATAGCCCAAGGGTCAAATCAATAGAGAAACACAAACTTAGGCACGCACACACATTTCAAACGCACAACCCCCAAGCATTTGGGAGGTAGGAATGGATTTAGATGACAGTGTGCTTTTTGTAGGAGATGCAAAACTAAAAATATCTTGAATGTTTAGGGGTGACTGTTAACAATGTGAGATGAAACAAATGGCTGGTGTTAAAAAAGTGGGGTAAGAAAAATGACAGGCATCTCCACATGGGTAATTAACCTGGGTTTTTTGCTTCTCTGACATGCCTTTCTTTGGGATGTCAGCCTGTTTCCACAGCTAGACTCAACAAACCAACACGAGCAGAATAATAATGCTATTTAAGAGAGAAGCACAGAGTGCGAACACAGCAGAGTCATTCGTTTGGGCAACTTGACTGGATAGTGTTCAGCATGTTGGGGAAAAAGGAAACGCGGTACGGTGGAAGTGTAACATGTGTACACCCCAGGTGTACAAAGGCACTTTAAAGCTACAGCAGAGAACAGACGAGAACAATCAAGATGAAAATAACTTTTCATCAACCACTTTCTATTTCCCTCTGTCTGTCTGTCTCAATCTCCCTCTCCTGTTTTGCACAAAGTTTAAACACAAGGGAATTTGCGTGAAGAATCAAATAACTCTCTGTCTGAGAAATTTGCATAGACTACAATTTTGGGTGAAGCAGAATCTTCCAGAGGCAGAAGCAATTAATCATGCGTTTTCAGCCACATTCTTCTGCAACCACCCAGGTTTCATTTTTCTTACCATGGCATTCAGGCTGGATGCCCACCCAGCTCCCGTTAGCCAGACAGGTCCGTTCAGAGGAGCCCGTCAGGATGTAGCCGGGCTCACAGCTGAATCGTACGACGCTCCCAACAGAGAACTCCTCTCCCAGACGGATCCCGTGCACTGGAATGCCAGGGTCTCCACATAAACCGGCAGCATCCCCTGAAACAACACACATATAAAGACTATGAGTACTTGGACACTTATTCTTACGAGTACAGCAGGGGTCTCTAACCAGTGATATTGTTTCATATGGCAGTGTATCACTATATACAATTGGTACATCCCTACATCCAGACTGCAATAGCAATTTTGACTTTATTTTGGTTTGGCCTTTAAATTTGCACATTTAAATTGTTTTGCAAAACATTAAAAAGGAAAGTAAAATAAAACATACAAAATAAAACAATATAAAAATATATTGTGCTCAATGCACAATACAAGGAAAAGGGTGTGACTTTTAAGCTTGTATAACCACCACACAACGTGGTGTGGCGCAACTCTATAAACTATAAACTACTCTCATTAAAATCAACGGAGCTGTCTATACACTTTAAGTACCATGAGTTTAAACATTTGGTTTAATGTCTATGTACAATAAAAATACCCTCAAACCAGTCCAATATAAATCCTTTGATGAATGAATGGAAAACTACAATCTAGATGCCCCGCAGGACTTTCAAACTTGCTCTCTATTACATTAGGTTTTTATTTAAAGAGGTTAACTGAGATTTACACAAGATGATGAGTAATTTCATTCATATTTATTGAACAACTCTTGGTGGTAGACCTGGAAAATGAGATGAAAATTAGGCATCACAGTGGCTTGGTTTAGGTGATAATTTACTTTGGATAACAAAAGCACCAGGGACAGAACATGTCCCTTAATTTCCCCGCTCATAATGCCGACGTGTGCACTCCATGATGTTCTTCAGTAAATCCTCTTATTTTGATCCACTGATGCATTTACAAATGATCTTTCTATTCCCCATATATCCTCTGGTAATGCTCAACAAACAATCACTAATTCAAAATGAATGGAGAGTCTTTTGGTGAAGGGCAAAGTAAATATTAAAGAATCACTACTATTTACATACTACATATCTTTTTCAGAAACTCGAACTGACAGGCCAGTTATTAACCACAAGGTGTGCAGACTGTTGCAAAAAAACCCTAATGCACTTTTTGACAGCTGGCAGAAAGAAACTGCAATCTTTTGAGAAATATGAATGTTATGAATTGTGACATTAACCTGTCAGTGGTTTTACAGCCAGGGATGAAGCTCTTCTGGCATATCTGAGGGCTGCAATGGGCTGATGTGTTTATAGTGGAGCAGGGCAGCTCATTACCTGGCAGGCATGTGGGAGTCTGTGTCGCCAAGCCCAATATGAAAAGATTAAAGCAGTTTATGGGGGGATACACTCCTCACCCTTTCGGACGCTGCCTAGATAGCAATATTGTATTACCACCCACTGATCTGGGCTGTAATCCTGAAGCCATTGATTCATCATCTCACATGCTTACGAGACCTCGGAGATGGTGTCATCTCAAAGGAGCCTTTGCCTTGACAATGTGTATTTATTATATTTATTTATTTAAATTCCCGCCTTGAGCAAGTTGTCATCAGTCCGCCATTGTTGATACGCTGGAGCAGACTAAGCGATTGTGGTTTTCTGTTCTTGGGTGTAATAACAAACACAGCAGTCATTTTGATGTTCCTAAATCCGAACCTCTGAAGACGCAGTGGCTGAGTTTCGAAGGGAATATTCCCCCCGATCAACGCCGATGCTTTCATGTTTGCGCAAATCATTTCTCAGCAGACTGCTTTATAAACGAGGGTCAGTATAAAGCAGGTTTTGCTAAGAAGCTGCTCCTGAAAAAAGGATTGCTACCAACTATTCGTGTTCCTGCTGCACCTCCAGAAGAAGTGAGTGTAACGTTTTATTAACCTTTATATTAACCTTTGCAAATCGCTCGCACGCTTCACGATGAATGCGGCTAAAGTTTACAGGGTAAATTACATTACGGCATGCTTTCTATGTATGACGTTCTCAATATACTTCATAAGGGCAGTCATGGCCTAGTGGTTAGGGAGTTAAACTGGTAACCCAAAGGTTGCTGGTTCGATTCCAGAACCGGTGGGAAATGACTGAGGTGCCCTTGAGCAAGGCACCTAACCCCTAATCGCTCCCCGGGCGCCACACAAGGCTGCCCGCTGCTCTGGGTGTTTGTATACACGTTTGCAGTGTGTGTTAACTGTTCACTACTCTGCTCCTAATGTGTGTGCATTAACTGGATGGGTTAAATGCAGAGGTCAAATTCCAAGTATGGGTCACCATACTTGGCCGTCACTTGTCACTTTGTCTTAATCCCACGTTTATAATGAACAACGCGTTATGGTTATTACAAAATGTGTACGATGGTCAATAAACCAATAAACACATAGCATTCGTATCTCACGCTACCCTGCCAGTAACGTTACATACAAAGATAGATCAAACAAAGTGACAACCAACCATTCAGAAACGTTATAAACGTCAGAAACCTTAATTGTCGAACTTCGTTGGGGTCATCATCTTGTTCTGGGGTCTGACTCCGGTTCAAATTGTTTCCTCAGAGACTCCCGTTGCCATTTCTCCAAAATATACCCTCAAGTGTTGTCAAGGCAACACTCCACGTGTGTTGTGTCAAAACGCGCCACAGAACAGAGGGGCGGGGTGAGCAAAGCTCATTATCATTTAAAGTCACATGCACTGAAATGGCTTGCTGAAAACAGAGCTGTTTTTGACCAGGTAAAATGAGTGTTTTCTTGCAATACTAATGAGCATTTTAAATTAAAGTATATTACAAACTTTTCATTTAGACACTAAAGAATCATATTAACTTGTACAAAAATGGCATTATATGACCCCTTTAATATCGCTGCAAGTTTGAACATCAGTAACTGTTTTGTAACCTTTGTGATAGCTGTGTGTAAGTCCTTGCTTTGTCCTGAGTGGTAAACCTTGATCTCAATATCATATAGTCACTGCGTAGAAGAGCTCAAATGTGCAGAGCATGCTGGGAAACCAAAGAACTTGCAATCCCTGAAGGATTTTTGTCAGTTCCACTGCTCAGGACAAAATAGGCACTCAAGATGTTTTGAAATAATATTTCTAAAACAATATATATATATATATATATATATATTAATAAAGTACTAAATAAAATTTGATAAAAACATACAGATGATGCAAGTATCTGTAAACCTTTGAGCAAAATTGTAATTGTGTGGATAAAATGTGCATGTTGAGAAGGGAAAAGATTTAGAGTACCAGAGCAATGTGGCAGGGAGCCGCTCCATTGGCCATCCAGCTGGCACATGCGGGTGGTATTGCCCACAATGGTGCGCTGGCCGATGCAGCTGAAGCGGATAACAGAGCCCACTGTGCGTCTGTCCCCCGAGATCTGTGCATACGGAGGCATGCTGGGACGATCACACAGAACCACTGCGGCACAGACAAAAAGGCAAAACTTAGCCACAGTGCACAATGTCACATGTATAAACAGATCAGAGTAAAGTAGGTTATGGAATTATTTGAGTGATGGTTTATCAGGCTAAGATGACTCACAGAGGCATTTGGGTAGGGAGCGGTCCCATGTGCCATCTCCCTGACAGCTCAGAGTGCTGGTGCCCAGCAGGTAGTATCCAGGGTTACAGTTGTAAGAAATTGCGGTCTGGAAACTGTAACGATGAGGCCCGCTGGGCAGGACCTGTCTGACACCATTTTCAACATGTCCCGGATCAGTGCAGTTCACAACTAGAGTGGGCGAGAGAAAGCAGGAAAGAAAGAAGAAAGACAAAAAGAAACTTATGATGAATACTGTTGAGAAATACACAGATTGGGGTCAGTAATATTTTCTTTTATTTGAAAGAAATTAATACTTTTATTCAGCAAGGATGCATTAAATTGATCAAAAGTGACAAAGACACGTATAATTTTAAAAATGTTTTTTTTTTTCAAATAAATGCATTATATATATATATATATATATATATATATATATATATATATATATATATATATATATATATATATATTATTTACATACATATTATATTACATATATATATATATAATATTATTATTTACACATATATTTATATTATATATTATGTATATGTACACTTAATGTATAGGAGAAAATATATATATATACTCCGATCAGGCATAAAATTATGACCACTGACAGGTGAAGTGAATAACACTGATTATCTCTTCATCATAGCACCTGTTAGTGGGTGGGATATACTGTATTAGGAAGCAAGTGAACATTTTGTCCTCAAAGTTGATGTGTTAGAAGCAGGAAAAATGGGCAAGAGTAAGGATTATTCTTATAAGGAGCTATATATTCTCCTGTACAGTAAGTCCCGTAAATATTACCACTGTCTACTGCATCCTCCACAGCAAGCCATTCTGAATAATGGGCAACTGTAAAATGCAAATCACGTTCAACACAGATTTTTTGCTTGTTTTTGCCATTAATTGATTTGTGCAATTCCTTTAGTGAATCATGTGAAACAAATGCCGCTGCCAGAGGGCGCAATTCATTTTTAGTGAAATGTCTCCAAAGACTTTAACTCTTCACCACACAAATGACACAGAAAAAGGCGATTTTTGAAGAAGATTAAAGGCTTCTGGAAAACTTCTGCAAATATTTGAAACCACATAAACACAAACAGTTGCTTCATTAATGGCTGGTGTAGGGGGTGGCTGAGGACATGAACTGGGCTTAGAGAGAGAGAAGAGATGGAGAGAAAGTGGTGGTGTGTTAGTTAGAAGCCAAAAAGAGGCAGAGAACGAGAACACAGAAGGACAAAAGGGATTGATGGAGAACCAAAAGAAGAAATCAGCAGTAAATTGTATTCATTCACACACTGGAAGAAAACAAAAAGTACATTACAGTGCAAGAGCAATCGAGCAAGCCAAGGCAAGAAGATGGGCTATTATGTTAAACTATGTGTCTGATTCTAACTAATTTAGTTGAACACACTTCTGGTGACATTTTATGTGGAATTATGGGGAAAAAGTGAAGCAAAATGAAGAGGACAGACTTCATTATTTGACTCCAGAGTGTCCCTTCTGCCGTTTGAGGCCAGCAACATTCCCTTAAAATCGCTCCGTTAGGGACAGCTTGTCAACAGAATTAGACTTTCCAGGGTAGTAATGCATGCTAATGCCTTTAATAGCTCTTAACTGATCCAGCCAAAGCCATTTCTATGAAGCCACTATTTACAACTTTAAAAATACGAGCTTGATTTTTTACTAAAACGTTAATAGCTAAGTCAGAAATAAACACATTTTTGAAATCAATAAAAAGAAAAGAAAAGAACAAAGGAAAACAATCTGGTTTTTTTTGTGCTTGGCCATAATTCGATATTAAAATTGATGCTCCGGCTGGCCAGTGGCAATTTTTGAGGAGAGGTGGTTCAATTATCTGCAGATCTAAGATCTATTCAACTTATCTGTGTGGTTTAGGAGGCCATTTTGGAGGTAGAAGTGGCTCGCTCAGACACAAATTGGTGCTGATTAGCAGGGCTGTGCAGAGGCCTAATAAATTATTGATGCATCTCGGAGCTCATAGCCTTTTTACCGGCTCCTTTTGTGCCATTAAAAGGGCGTCTTCCCACGCTCTGTGCTAATGACAGACCATGATGGAGAGACCGAGGCTGATATGATCAGACCACTTCAGCTTCCTCAGCCAGAGTAAACACACATTTACAATCTAAAGAGAGGGAAGGATTGAGGGGATGAATAATGCAACTTTAAAGATTCAAGGTAAATCAGATCCATCCATTGATGCCATACATTCACAATTTGTGGTATTTTTCTTTCTCTTTTGGCTTATATATGGCAACTCCAAAATAAACATATCTGATTACACACATAGATTTACATATATTGTCATTGGCTGGAGCTATGACAATCATCTGTCGCCCCACCTAGAGCAGTTGGAGTCAGTAAGAGGTACACAGTGGTCATATTTACCGTTGCTTGGCAAAATACAGTAATTTCAAAAAGAAACTAAGCGATCAAGATTTTCATGTGAGAGCGAATTATTTCCTCATGCAGATTTTGCAGTGGATTCAAATTGGTCATGCAGATTCGCAGTGTTGACCAATAGAAAGCTGCTTGGTTCGAAAGTGACTAATGAGCTTCATACATCGCTACATTATTAACAATAGACAATGGATGCAAAAATTGCACACAAAAATTTACTAATGTGTCCATGCCTTAATGCTAAAGACTTGCTAATTTTTAAAGTTGAATTGAAGTCTTTTTAATGTAAACCCTTACTTTCCTTATGTTAAATCTTTTAAATGCGTTATCCTTAACAGTTTAACTTCTGTTAATTCTTAGTTAAGCTATATTAGAACATGTAATCTTGTTCTACACCATGCTGAGTTATAGTGCTGCGTTGAATAGAGAAGTCAAGTAATTTTAAAGTGACAGCACTATTCACACTCCCTCTGCAAATGACACACACACACACACACACACACACACACACACACGGATCGGCACTGATGAAGTCACAGGACTTACTTTTACATTTGGGCAGAGTGTTGCTCCACTGGCCGTTGGGCTGACAGTGAGAATTGATCGCACCTTGTAGAACATAACCAGGGTTGCAGGCGAAACGCACAATGTCATTCAGGTTAAACTGCGTTCCCTGAGTGATACCATTAGCAGGGGTGCCTGGATGTCCACAGGTGATAGCTACAGAGCAACATATTAATGCCATTAAATTGTTTATCTTATTCCTTAGATGCATAAAACTCACAAAACTTCAAATCAGATCAGTAAACAACAACTTACGGACACAGACAGGAGTCTTTCCGGACCAGCGGTGGTCCTGCTCACAGATGCGAACCGACACGCCGATGAGTCGGAATCCAGGATTACACTGGTAAACAACACTGCCTCTGTAGTTGTAGTTCTCACCGATGATCTGGCCGTTCACAATAGGCTCTGGTGTGCCACAGTGTCCAGCTGTTGAAAAAAAACATTGCAAATGCTCATATTATGTTGATCCTGGAACAACATTCCTATCTCTCCCCATAACTTATCCCTAAAATGATAGGTGAATAACACTGATGTAGAAGCACATACCCCTGGTTCTAAGTCTAAACTTGACATAAACTGTTAACCCCTAGGAGTCTGAGCTGTTTTGGGGCCCTTTAGAAGTTGACATGCTCTGACATTTGTGTTTTTTTCAGTTTCAGTGGCAAAAGTGTAATTAAACTGTATTCAGAGCAAACTGGGCTACCATAATATGTGAGCAACATGTATGTATATGCTTGTATTTTTGAGAGAAACATTTTTATGAATGTTTTTTGAGAAAACACATTTTTTTTGTTTTAAATGAAGGCCTCAAAACACAATAGATATGTGTCCACAAGACTTTTGAATAATGGGTGTTGTTGCCAAGAGTTTGTCTTTGAGAGAGAGGCTGCAGATTGCGGATCATGTTTGTTTTCTTTATTTTGCAAAAAGCAAAACATTTAATTTTTATTGTGACTGTACACAAAAAAAATAGAAATTTAACAGATTATAATGATGTATAACAAACAACAGAGTTATTTGAATCTCTTTGGCACTGAAAAAAAGAGAGCCGATCGCGCCGGCGCGACCACCGACTCGAGAGGGTTAATTGATTCCTAAAATTGAATTAATTGATTGGATTATTGTTCCAGGATCAACAAAGATGTTAATCCAGGAGCATGTTGTACTTGGTGAAATCGTTCACCTAGAGCACATATGGCTACATTTTCACTATATTTATTGATTGAACAAATCTAATTTACCCATAAGGGAAGTGAAAACACTCACCAAGACACTGGACCTCAGCTCCACTCCACAGGCCATTGGACATGCATTCTCTCACTCTGGAGCCCACCAGAGTGTAACCCGTGTTACAGGAAAAAATGGCAGTCGCTCCATACACAGTTAATGTTCCAATTTTATTCCCATTCGGAGGGGTTCCAAGGTCACCACAGGAAATGACTAGGTGAATTCAGATGAAGAGTAATTTAAATGGAATTCTGAATACAAGACACATTGGATTTTTTAAATACAGGACATTCATTTTAAAGTACTGAAATTGCCTTTTACAGGCTTTACTTGGTATGTAAATTGACTTTTGAAAATTAAATTCATGACATATTAGATCAGTGGTTTTCAATTAAAAAAAAAAAAAAAAAAAAAAAATCCAAAACATCCATTCCACAAACAACTTCCACAAAATCATAATTTGAAAATGCTCAAAGCAAATGTCTTGATTTCACTATAGCCTATATAGCACTCACTTTCACAGGACGGTCTCGGCTCAGGGTAATCCCAGGTGCCGTTAGTTTGGCAGCGGATGACCCTTTGTCCCTTGTAGAAATATCCAGGGTCACAGGTCAGCATCATCATGGCCTCATATTTATTCTGCATGCCGTAAATAAGCCTCCACCTCCCATGATCCACTGCGGAGTGGCCGATGTCAGGGCAGGTCACAGCTGGAGGAACAAGTTAGTGTTAATCAAAATTTGCTCATTTGATTTAGACCTAAAAATAGTACAACATATAGTTTCCTGCGAACATTTGCAAAATCGTTCCTGTTTAAACCAAATTTTTAATTCAAGATTGACTCTAGCGCAAGACTTTTGGATTCCACTCTATTTTCTTTATTCCAAGATTTTCAAGAATTTTAAATAGTTTAAAAGATTTTACGTAAATAAGAACATTAAACTGATGGTGCCACTCATGAACTCACGGACGCAGCGAGGGCGGGTCTCCATCGGGCTCCACCTCCCAGACTCTTGGCAAAGTGTTGACACCGGCTGAGCGTTGGCCAATCGGAAACCAGGATTACAAGAGAATGTGACTCTAGAGCCAAGAGTGAAGTGCTGTCCGATGACTGTGCCATTCACTGGAGCAATGGGCATCCCACAGGAAACAACTGTGAAGGAGAGAAATATTTAATTCTTACCTCAAAACCCCAAGAAAACTGGCTATTTCTTTTTGCCATCATACTTCAGAGAATACTCAGTGTAAACACACTCAGCGAATACCCCAAAAGCAGCATTGCGACTCTGCAAACACAAGCTTGCAGCGTTTCTGGGAAGGTAAACAAAAGCAGCTAGAAATGCTCAACAGGCACAATCTAAGATGTGGATTACATCTGGACATGGAAGGATACAGAGCAACATGTACAGCCATCAGAGAGTAAGAGAGTCCAAATCAATCTCTGCAGTTCCAACAAGTGTTTGGACACTTCAGCCACACTTAAATATAACAATGTCAATGTCATTGATGGTAAAATAATCAATTAACAATTACACCTGCAGGTAATGGATAGGTTGGAGAAAACACCAAAAAAATCCCACACACTATCTACTTACAAAGGTATCAAAAATAGCTTTATTAGCAACGTTTTGGTCCCATGAACTTCATCAGGCACATATAATGTTGTAATGTCATGTTCATAATGTCAAGATATTGAACCAACTGACATTTATTAAAAGGCAAATACTGTAGAAACGGAACTAAAATAAAAAAAAGTTATATATATATATATATAAAAAAATTGCATAATTTGTTTGCAGATGACGCTTGGTTTTGGATTTGATCAAATAATGCAAATCACAACAAACTGAAAGCAAATAGAAACAAACAAAACAAAAAAATATTGTAGTACCATGTTTTTCCAGATGACACCATCATCCAGTGATCTTTTTGACACAAACTGTGTGTGTCAAATCCGAACACCAAAACCAGGATGACATGCATTACTGATTCAAAGTTTAAATGGCCATAGATCTGCCTCCTCTAACATCTTTATTTGTAATTTAGCTAGCATTTCTATTCAGTGTGATTTACAGGACACAGCCTGGATCAACCATGGATCAACCTGGGGTGAAGTGTCTTTCTCAAGGGCACAATAGTGAAAGTTATGACTGGCCCCTTGTTTGTGTGAACGTTACTATAACTATACTATCCTCTACAGTCATCTCTAGTCTTGAAAGTCATTATAGTGCCTCTTCCTTTAAAGGACTGATACATAATGGATGTAATATCCCTGCTAGTCAACTTTCAATCAATCCCGAGTCAACTCCCATTTCCCAATACAAAAAAGACCTTTCAGTATGTTCAATAGAGCAGAGGGAGCGCTCTAATGCTCTCGGCCTAAGGCATCTCACACCGTCCGTCAAATAGAAATCCAGCCCGCTCACAGGTGAGGCCTTTGTTAGACAGAAAGTGGTGATAAAACGCAGCACTTCTGAAACTGCAAAACGGTGGACCCCGTGGAGGCCCCTGCTTTAGTGGATGATAACTGCCTCTTTCTGAGGAGACTCTCCCCTCGGACAGCACATTAGCAATAGTCCCGCAGCTATGGCTCCTGGCTAACTCATTTATTGTGATGAGCAATTTGACAGATGCAGCCAAGCCCTAAACATTGATGGAATACAGAATTAGCCACGGCGGTGCTGGTCTTTCGCAGAGAGATTTCAGTGAGGAGGGAGGAGAGGTGGATAAACGCCTCCAGACTTTATCCAAAGAGTCTTGGACACCTTGAGACTCACCTTGGCAAAGCGGCACCGGAGCATTCCATTGGTGGATGCCCTGTGGGGTGCGGGTGCAGGTGGCGGTGGTCTGGCCAATCAGGTTGAATCCCCGGTCGCAGCTGAAGCGTAAGGTACTGCCCAGCTTCGTGCCCGTCAGGCTGTGTACCGAGCCATTCACGGGAGGGTCCGGAGCACTGCAGTACGCCGCTGTAGAACATACAAATATAAACACAGCCAGAAGTCAAAAACCCATCCGTCTGTGAAACTCCTGCTCCAGTGCGTATTTTATTGCATTTCGATTCCTCATCCTGTTTACTGGAAATAGCAGGTATCAATGCAGCCGAGAGCAGAGGACTGATTAAAAAAGATGCATGACATTGAATTGCAGGAACATCATAAATGATGGATATGTAACAATAAAAAAATCGTTTTGTGTACTCTTTGTTTGCCTAAACTGTAATCTAGAATACAAACGATAGTCATTATACAAAGTTGTGCTGTTTGGCATGTGCAATCCAGGCCACGTTCTCTCCTGTGGCACGAGGCACCTGGGATAAGATCTTAGTAGGAATGTTCTCGCTGCAGACCAAACAAGAAAAAGAATGACGGTAATGATACCAGCATAATATAAAAGGATGTATGAAGGAAATTAGGAGGAAATGGGGCAGGAATGCAATTTGTCGCATTATTAATCGCTATGACCGCATTAAAGTACTATCTGTTTCATGAGTTCACATGTCCATAAAATCCTTCAGTAATACAGGTAAACAGATTTGGCTTGCTGGCCCTAAAACAGGGGCTTCAGGAAGTTACCCCCAGACTATTTCATTAATGCAAGTTAATTAGTGTAATATCACTGGAGGTTTCGTGGAAAAGACGTCATGGGAGTGAGGCAGGATGCAAGTATTTTTGTTGCCCTTAAAAAAGAAAAGTTAACTTGAGAAGCCAAATTGCACAGGAAATGAATACAAGATATATTCAAAACACACCTTATAATGGATGAGACAAAAGTACTGATTAAGAAAATGATTTTCTGCAGTGTAAGCAGCCGCTTATGTATATGCCCTTGTGTTGCGAATGACAGGATTAGATGAACAAGCTCATACCCAACTTCCATTTAAATTCCATTACAACAATGCTAATTTCAGTCCAACACAACGCCTAGCAATTATAATTTCCTTTAGGAGAGTAAGGGACCGCTCACACAGGACACATTCTGGCATTGAAAACAGCTAGATGGCAATAAACGGCAATAAAATGGAATAGAACGGAGGGGTCTCAAGACATGTTTTTCAAAGCTGAACAGCTGTTAACTATAGCTACATTAAAGGCATATTAAAAACATTGTGCTGATGGCGTGAGACTATGCAATAGTCAAAGATGCCCAAGTGAAACATGTCCATGTACATGAGAATGAGAAAATGATATGTGTCCTATGTTAACAACCCATAAAGATTGATGGGTTTTTACAGTGTGCACTGATTTGAGGTCATCTATATGCAAGTGTATTCCCAAAAGCTGACAAATTTCACTTGCAGGAGATATACACTACCCTTCTTTGTTAAGTTTGGGAGTGGTAGATTTTAATATTTTTAAAAGTAGTCTCTTATTCTAAGCAAGGCTGCATTTACAGTATTTGATCAAAAATACAGTAACATTTTCTATTTGATTATATTTACAGTGTAATGTAATCTTGTGCTTGCAAAGCTGAATTTTCAGCATCATTACTCCAGCCTTCAGCGTCACATGATCCTTCAGAAATCCTTCTAATATGCTCATTTGCAGCTTAAGAAACATTTCTGATTATTATCAATGTTGAAAACAGTTGCTGCTTAATATTTCCATGGAAACTGATGATTTTTTTTTCAGGATTCAGGACTTCAAGAACAGAATTTATTTGAAACCTAAATCTTTTGTAACATAAATATTTTTACTGCCACTTTTAATCAATTTATGCATCCTTGAATATTTTATGTTTCAGTGGTTTGATCATTGGAAAGATTTGTGCCTTGTAAAACTTGAGTGTTGCCTAGATAAAGATAAAGTCCTAAGACTTCATGAGTGCAGTTTCTCTCCTGTGTTGATGTATTTTTGTTTATTAATTAATTAATAATTAATTTGATAAATCAGTATATTTTGGTCTATTTTCTTAGAACACAAAGAAATTAATTTAAAGGTGCCCTAGAATGAAAAATTGAATTAACCTTGCCATAGTTAAATAATAGGAGTTCAGTGCATGTAAATCACATACAGTGAGTCTCAAACACCATTGCCTCCTCCTTCATATGTAAATCTCGTTTGTGAAAAACACCACGGAAAAATAGGCAAATCTCAACGTAACACCGAGAGTGATGCAATCGTCGGGATCATTAATATGTACGGCCCCAACATTTGCATATGCCAGCACATGTTCACTGTCAGGCCGAACTGCACAGCCGTATCATCTCTGCAGGTAAACAAGCGTCACGCGAGGATAGCGAAAATGGCAGATCATGGAAACAAATGTTATGTTCCAGGCTGTGCAGGGGATGTGAGGACTTTTCATACCCTTCCCACAGATAAAAAATGTCAACAGGCATGGTTGATGTTTATTTATAATCGGATACCGCAACAATTTATTTCAAAGTTGTTAGTTTGCTTGGCCCATTTCACCATGGACAGTTGTTCAAACCTGGGATAATATCAAGCAGGCTTTGCTCAGCGTCCGACACTGAAGAAAGGGGCAATTCCAACTATATTCCTGCAACCAGTAAGTAGTGATTTTATCCACTTCTTGACTGTCTAAACAATTTCTGATTAAATTGAAAGCTTCTTAGAGAGACAACATTATCGATAATATCCCCGTTGTTGCCTAGATCCAACACAAGATGCTATACGGTATGAATTAGATAATCCGAGTAGTTTACATAACTAAATGGCTAAATAAATTGACTTTTAAATCAGTACTCTACTGTCAAACTCAAACGTTACTGTACAAACAACATATTTAAGTGCTACCCAGTTCAGATTGTGATTCAAAGTGAAGAAGCTATCGTTGTAAAATCATACAGGGACACATTACAATAATTAAATTATTTTTACAATGCTAAAAAAGTTGTGACTGCTGATGTGTATATTTAATGCTATATGCTAGTTATCGTTTAAGCTGAAGTTCTGGTATGGACGTAATGATTTTGCAGGTTCCTAATTAAAATAAAGACTTAACTTACCATTCAGAAGCGTTCATTTCCAATCTCAAAACATGTTGTTGCTCCTCAAAATCTGCATCTTCGTCAGAAACAGGCTCAAACATATAAGGTTGAATGCCTAATCTCTCCATCGTCATGACGGTCAGCTATCATTGAGCCGCGCAGTGAAACAGCCAATCAGAGCAGAACTCAGCATTAATATTCATGACCCTTCCAAATAAGGCAAAAACAGACCATTTCATCCTGGGGAAGATTTCTAGAGTTGTAAATGGACCTGTAAAACCGTATCTGGACAATTATTGACCTTAAATAAGGCATATACCCTCTATGTAGATATCAGAGAACAATTTAAAATGTTGTTTCAAATCATTCTAGGGCACCTTTAAAGTTTTTGATTTGTTTTTGGAAAGAAATTAATTAATACTTTCATAGTGGAGATTGCAAGGACCAACTATACTGATGTATCGAATCATGGTTCATGACTCTGACATATATAATAAATAAATAAGTTAATAATAAAAATACATCAACACAGGAGAGAAACTGCGCTCGTCAAGTCATTTAATAGGACTTTATCTCTTCACATAAAATGTTAAAAGAAGTAAAAGCTAACTCACTGTAGGACAAAGAAAAATTAATAATTAATAAATAAAGATGACACAGTAATGCAAGGGCAACACTCAAGTTTTACAAGACACAAATCTTTCCAATGATCAAACCACTGAAACATAAAATGTTTCCAGCCTCTCATCCATTAGCAGTGACAGTGGAGATTATAGATAACGGACAAATTTAGAAGTTTACACATCACATATCTGTAGTAAAACTTTGAATAAAACCTCCACTAATGGTTTAAATGGCTCAGAGTGCTGCGGACCGGTTTTGTTTTGTGCATCATAACACTCATGTGATAGAGCAGGTGCTTCCCTCTAAATGGCTAAAAAAGACTGCTATTGATTGCTGGCCACAGAGGTCTGGCTGTGAGAGAAAGCTTAGTGAAATTTTGCCTTCACCGATCAAATTACTTTGTGAAGTCTGCGTTACCTAGTCGCACTGCTGTTTCCTACCTGACTATGACCCAAGAGCCCCAGCTTTGCATTTAATAAAGTCACAATGTAAACAACCTTTCATGGCCCTGGCCCTTGTTTCTAAATTGCAAAGATAATGCCGTCAACTTTCAACCTTTCACCTGCAGTCATTCAGAAAACCTCACACAGGTGATGGTGGGAAGGAAAGGTCAAGAATTAAAAAGAAAAATGAAAAGAGAAACAAAAGAGGGAAGGAGGAGAAGTGCAAGGAGCTACCACAGTTGATGAAGCAACAGCCTGTGGAGATAAAAGATGGATCGAGAAAGAAAACCGAATGAAGCTTTGAGTCTGTCCCACCATCTGTTTTTGTCCCACTAAGGTATCGCTACAGAAGGGAAACCATATTGAGGTGGAAAACCTAGGTGTGCTGCTGCTGCTAACCCAGACTGTCACAGAGTCCTATATCAAAAATCCATCATGCGAGGAGCGAGCGGAAAAAGCAAAACAAGCTGATGCCGAGAGAAGGGACTCTGATGAGCCAGACAAAAGGGTGATTAGTCATTCTTCTGAAACGCTAATGATTAGGAGCATACGGAAACTTTTTAAATATTTACAGGGTAATAACTCATTTAGAATTACGCCATTGCTCATGAAACGGTGCAATCAGGTTTTGATAGCTTGTGGCAGTATTTCCTACGTAATTCTGTTTTTGCAGCGGGGAGTCATAATTGGCCGTTTATGAATGTGTATCTTTAACTGTAAGTTGTCATAAACATTCAGGCAGTTGTGAAGTCATATTTTATTTGTTAGATTGTCATTTGGAAGCTAAACCGATGAGTAAGTTCATGAGTGTTTATGAATGATTCATTAAAAGAATCAGCTCATAAGAGTAATTTGCTTATGAACTATCCAAGTACATTTCATGCTCATTTATAGACACTATTAAGTATCTTTACATCTGCCTGAAAACTAATTCTAACAGGTAAGAGGTAAAACAGTTTTTGTGTTTTACGTAGGGCAAAACAACCCTTATAAAACACACAAAAAAAGGATTAAATAGATGTGGGAGCTGAATACATAAAAAAAAAAACAAGAAGACAACAACCAGATAAAATGTAACACTCAAAAAACACTCAAAACTGAAGATCCCACTGGCTACAAATGCATTAATATGGGATACTTTGTTTTGTTGCATGTCTCAGCCTTGCCCGTTTTTTCTTTGACACATTTATTTTCATTTTTTATTTTTGCTTATTTATTTATTACCTTGTAATGTCACTTCACAAAACGAGAAAAAGGAGGAGTTTGCATCTATGATTAATACAAAAATAAAAATGTAAATAAAACTCTGTCTTGGTGAATTCCAAAAACATTTTGTGTTTTGATTATGTGTTGAAATGCTCACCTGAGTAGCGAATGCGAAAGCCCTTGTGGCTGGAGGTGTGATCGAAGGACCAGTGAAGGTAAACCTTGTTAGCAGAGCTAGTAATACTGAGGGGAGATGAATAGTTCCCACTCAGAGAAATGAGCAGTGGACTCTGTCTTGATGGACCTGCAGGATAAAGCAAAGCAAAAGGTTATCAGGTATATCTGGTCCAAAACTAATACATCTAGATATGCATTTGTGATTCTGAACATTAAATGCAATCCTTTTTTTAGTTTTTGGGTATACTAGAACAGGTTTTCATGCTTGAATTATTTTTCACATACAGTATTTTACATTGTTGCAGCACCTCTCTTCCCAGTCAGTCAGTAACGCTCTGTTTAGTTCTGGTCTCTATGACATCCTTCCTTCCAAAAAGAGCAATGTGCTCTGATTGATCAGCTGGATCAATGTGTTGTGATTGGACAACTGCTTCTAGCTTGCTTCAGAAATGTCCTGGCCCTTACAATTAGCCTGACATCGTCATACTCAGATTCTAGTCAGAATATGAGTCTGTTCCATTTGGCTGGGATTATGAGGTGTGTGTCACCCGAACCAGGAAAGAAAATGTCTCTGCACTCAATTGGATAGACCTACAACCAATCAGAGCAACGGAGCAATGCATAGTTGTCAACAGAACTCAACTGCACACACGCTGGAAGAATTAGAAAGAGACTATGAGTGTAAACAATCTTTGGCGGTGTTGTAAAAAAAAAATAAGGATACACTGAGTACTTACCAACACGATCATCATTTTTGAGAGAAATAGTAAAGCTGAATGCATATACAAACAAGTTCTCAGTTTAGGATTAGAACCCAAGCGCTCTCTGGTGACGTGGATGATTACGTTATGGTTGACCATCTGCCTATCATTGTATAAAGCCCGTCCTGACAATTTGATCGGTCCGAAGAGCTCTGGTTCGAGCATAGATGCTCCACAACGGATCAAGTCCAGACCAAACTTCCTGACCTCAAATGTTGTGGGCGGGGCTTAGTTCGGCTGGCATCCAGGCTACTTTACAATAACCACGAGTTTCAACAAACTATTAACGCAACTTGACAAACTATTAACCTCAACCTTTTTTTTTGCTTATGCATTCTATGGGCATTAATTAAATGAGGAATATTGTGACATGCACATTCAAGGAAGAAAACTCAACACTACAATGGAGGCAATCCAGGGAGTTCAGAAACGGTGCTTACTGATATAGAGAATAACTCCCTTTGTGGTAACTTTGTGCTTTGCAGACCTTTTTTATGCTCAAACAGCAACATTACACACTAAAGAAAGTTGAAAATGTAAAAAAATCATAATATGACCCTTTAAGAAATGTCTTTCATGCATATTATGCACATTGGCCCTGATTTCCTACAGGTTTAAGTGTGTAAACTTGAAAGCACTCTCAGAAAATCTAAAACTGAGGATTGTGGAAGAAATTATAATGTATTTTACAGACCCAATTTCCAGTTGAAAAGCCCTAAAATCCAGTGTAAACTAAACTGTAACTGATCGGATCACCTAACATAGATGTTACATACACATTTTGAAAAATAAAAAGTGAGCAACAATTACCACAATAATACAATAACCCATAACTATGAGTTAATGTTTTTTTATTTAGGTTGCACGAAAATGATTGTCCATTACTTATTAGTAATCTTAGCAAATCAGAGCCATTGAGTTTTTCACTTCTTTAGGCAACTGATGGCAGGGGAAAAAAAATCCCACTCTGTCACTATCAGTAGCCACATATCTAACAAACTTCAATTGACGTGTTTATCACCAGCAGTGATACAACTGGTGTGTTTCTGTCACAACATAGCCTCTCCAGCTCTCATGGCTAATGTTGACTGACAGGGCTCCGTTCATAAACTTCACTGGCGGTACTTTCAGATCAGATGAACTCTGACTCAGTCCAGAGGGGTGTGTGTGTATTAAAGTCTATTCCAGACAGCATGTCAGTGTCTGGGCCAAGCTGCAGGGAGGTAAAGGGATCCGGTGTGATCTGGCTGGCTATGGCATGTTGTGAAAAGCAAAGTCTGCTTCGTAACGCAATGGGAGTTGAAACCGCAATCAGCATCGAGCATGCCAGCTCCCCTCAGGAGTGGTTCACACTGCTCCCAGATGTGTCGCACAGTCGCTTTGTCAGCCTCAGAAAAAGCCATTCTGTGAGACCCAACTGTCATATACAGTACTGTAAGTTTTATTTTACTCATGCCTTTCACTCTTTTTAATCAAGCTTTTAGATAAAAGATTATTTGAGGTATGGTAATGAATTTGGGTGGAACTGAGTAGTTTATATGTTTAACTCGTGTTTCACAATATGTAACATTTTAATTTATTTTTATTAACAGCACATTTTTTGAAACAAGGAAAGAGAAGGAGGCCTATCCACGTCATTCTTTCTTTGGAAAGCAAAACTCAGCTATGATTGTGGGCCACTTTAATGATGTGATGAGCCTCCATGTGTGTGATATGACCCTTCTGACCTGTAATCCACTTCGTAATCTCATTCTAAATGGGATCACTTTCACCCCAGCAAAGCCGCTGACCTAAGACTGGCCCTAAACAGACCCCTGTTGGCTAAAGCAATTTCCTTTGCCTTTTACAAAAGGTTTTCATTGTGTAAAAGCAAAGGTTATCCATTTTGACCTCTTTTCAACTGTCTATCTTGCTCAACACAGCAAGGTTGCCTGTGAAGTGTGTATCAGCAATTATATTGGAAGGAGGAGAAAAATTGATTCTGTGAGCAAAAACCATGTCTGAACTAGTTTTGTTATGTTTGTTCCTTGATTCAATCTTCCCAATCACAACAACATCAATACATAAATGATTATTAAGTACGTAATACTATTAAGGTACCTATAATTTATTTAAACAACAACAATAATAATACATTTATTTTTTTATAAATAATTATATATATAAGAAATACGCTACCTTACAAAAGTTTGGGGTCAGTAAATAAAAAATAAAAAACTTTTATTAAGTGAAGATACATTTAACTGATCAAAAGTGACAGAAAAAAACATTCATAATTCATTCAGAACCATTTCTATTTCTTACATGTGTCTACACCGGACATGAATTTGAAGAATCATGTGATGACTGGAGTAATGGCTGCTGAAAATCACAAGAGTGAATTGCATTTTAAAATATATTTAAAGTTATTTTAAGTTGTAATAATATTTCACACTACAATTAATTTTACTGTCATTTTAATCAAATAAATGCAGCCTTGGTGAATAAAAATAAATAAATAAAAAAAACACACAAAAAAAAACCCTCACTGGCCCCAAATGTTTGAATTGTAGTGTACATGATAATAATAATAATTATTATTATTCATACATTATGATTATCACCACATGAATCAGAGAAAAATATCTACGCTAAATCCACTTACCATCAAAGATCTCCAGCTCGTCAAACTGTCTGCTGGTCTGAAAGTGTTCAACGGTGAACGTGATGTTGTAACCTACATCCACCTTCACCACCCAGGAACAGGACTCGAAGTGCGGGAGGCTGCTGCCTGGTGACTGACTCAGGATTATCCCTGTGGAGGCTGTCAGCACCTCGTTCATAGGACAGGTGACTGTGAGGAAAACAGACAAGACCTAGTTCAGCTCCATGCATTATTACAGGCAGATTCCCTTTGATTTTACACATGCATACATCAGCCGTGGCGGTGACGCAAAACGCTAGTATCTCTCCAAACCCTTACCCATCAAAGCAACGTTCAGAACAATTATACTCAATTGACCAAGAAACACATGAAAGGAACCTTGATCAAAAACACAGAATTACAGATCTATAGCTCCATTCAACGTGACACTTCAGATGCAACAGAAACTGTACGGCCTATTGATCACCCAACAACTCAAGCCCGATGTACAGTCCCCACTTTGTGCATGCCTATGGTAAAGCACCGAATGCAAGTCGATGATAACACAAAGCACCCTGGGCCAGTCTGTTGTGACACTGAGAGGATTGATCACGGTTGTTCACACGGTTGTACAGCCTGGCTCTCATGCCTCCGTCTGCAGTTTCATCTCTCAGTCATTGATATTCCTCAGAGGCCCGCTGTGACATTTCCCCCATTTTACCTTGAATTATCAGGCTGTATGCAGTGGCCCATCTTGGCCGCTTCCCTCAAATCTCAGAAGCCTGTCTCTTATTCTCTCCGTAGCTGTCGGAATACAAAGTACGCATCCAAATACAAATCACAACATAAAAGGATAAACTCTCATCTCTGACACAATTTTATTACTTTGTCTCATTTCTTCCGCATGACGCGGGTGACACGGATGAGAGGCCGTGTACGCATCAGACAGGAAGGGATTGTTATTATCAAATATTTATGACACTTACGTTTCAGATATGAAATATGGATTTTCTATTACTTGTCTTGCTAAATAAACACACTGCTGCTTCAGAGCTCCGCTGGTGTGAATACTTCATGATTGAGTTGATATCTGCATGAGATTATTATGACAGAAGAATTGTTGAGATCTTCTAACCCCACAGCTCACCTCAGCTTATCAGAATATCGACAGACGTGGCGTGCTTAAACCCTGTAAACAACATGACCCAAAGTAAACAGTTTTGTTTCTATATTCGGCCTCTTTAGTTGACCTCTTAGTCAGTCACTTAGCACCTTAATTGACTAACGTTTAAGCCCACGGGTCTGTGCACAGATTAGGATGGACGTTAATCAAAGCAATCATTTCACGCATGATGTGCACTGTCCTGCTTTACGTGTCAAACCTGAGATAAGTTATTCTTTTAATCACATACGGATTCACAGCCCAGTGAATTGCTCCTGTGACAATGATTAAATTATTAAAAGTTGCTTTGAGAATTGATATGATATAAATCACACTTGTGGTTTCTGGTCGAGATTGAGCCTGAGCTAGGCGGATACGCAGGAGCGATACGCTTGCTGCTTGCCGTTTGACACGTTTCCTTTATGAGGGTAAAATATAGAAGCTCTGGGACTGGCTACATGGCTCTGAGGTGATATAAAATGTGAATGCGGTTTCATTGGAGGACAAACATTATCATGGATGCATATCGATGCCCGCTTGAGCCTATCATCACTGCATAAAGCATAATGCGCTCAGGTAAAAAAATACACCCCCCAATAACCTACATCTGTGCATCCTAGAGCTCGCGCTCACAAATTACATTCTTCAAAGTGTGGGTGTTACGGATCTTTATTTCCACCGCATACAGTGCTTTGAAAGCTGGCTGTTAACCTATAACACAGACAAAGACGTATTGTAAAGCAGGGAACTGACAGATATGAC
This sequence comes from Romanogobio albipinnatus, assembly GCA_023566225.1. NCBI lineage: Eukaryota > Metazoa > Chordata > Actinopteri > Cypriniformes > Gobionidae > Romanogobio > Romanogobio albipinnatus. The sequence goes on along the minus strand of CM042261.1, from coordinate 13,863,895 downwards.
AAGTATTTTGCGAGGGCCTTTAATGTATCATAACATTTATAGACCTTTGCTATATAACTGATATTTACATTGTCAGTGTATTCATGTTTAAATCAGTTTATATTGCAAAACATAAAAGGAACTCTCATCATTTGTGCTGAGGGCTGCGTCTCTCAGTGCATTGCGGAGATCTGTATATATTCTATGGAAATTGAACCAGTTTAATGTACTAAATGTATGGACAAATTCAAAGTGACTTTAAATACTAAATATAAATACACTTTTAAATTGTAGTGTGCATGTTCCATCAGTGCAAAAAGTAACACTTTGGTTAAAAGCAGACTACATTGAAAAACATCTTATATTTACCCCAAATATGTAGTGGTATAAAAGCTAAAGCAGAATATCTACCGGTTGACACATTTCTACCATCACACCGCTCTAATTCCATTCTGCCCCAGCAAAATGGGGGAGAGCATGACCCTCTAGACAGAATCTCAGACAAAATCCTCATCATCCCAGGCCTTTCACTATGGCGGCAAACGGAAATTAACTCGCTCAGGTCGCCCTTATCCCCTAATCCACTTTGAAGTTTCTGTCAAAGGCTGAATGTAAACAACAGTTTTGGTGGCAGATTCTGACAGAAGAGTAGAAGGCATGTCAAAACGGCTCCTTTAACAATGGCAGCTGAAGATTATCTACTGTACGAGACGGGTTGGCATCTAAAAAGGGATTTTCAACTTAAAATGTCACCCTTCGTGACAATGAATTGCAAATATGGCCCCCAGAAGAATATACATTCAAGAAATGGTAACATACAGCATTCATTTCTTGATGTCAAGGAAAAGGATAAATGTCAAATTGTCAATGGAGGCCATTCAGGCTTCTGTTTTGTTTGGCGCATACAGTTTTCACATAATTGATCATTTGCTAAGCTCCACCCCCTGGTTACTGTTGCTAGCTCAGGCTGAATGTCTAGAACGAGGTCTCTGTGAACACTGCAATCAACACATATTTGAATTAACGTTTTGCTGGTAGCATGAAGTTAAAAGGTATATGTTCTTGCCAATGTTCTGCATCTCTTTCATCCAAAGCACAACAATTTCTTTGAATATTTGGAAGAAGCAACTATAGCTATGTTTCCATCCACCTATTTTCATGCGCATTTTGGGATAGCACATAAGAAAAACTGAATGGAAATGCAAAAATGTGCCTAAAATTCTCTAAAAATGTGCATAAAAAACGTAAGCTCTTAATTGAGGCAGATAAACTTGTCCGATAAGAAGACATGCACATACAGTAAACTACAATAGAAACACATTTATGGAATAAATCTCTCATGCAACAAAAAACTCCCATGACTTTGCCTCAACAGTGGATGTGATTGGATAACTGGACTAACCAGTGGACCAATTTCATTGCACAAGATTTCAAATGTTGGTTTGATCATTCTGAAATGCCTGAGCCAAAATGATTTGGTTTAATTCCCCTTCCAGAAGTCACCTCCTATCCGAACGCAAGATAACATGACAACATTTATTGCTTTTCGTCTGTGTGCTAGACGCAAGTCATTTATGATTTACGGTAGGAAAAAAGAGCCACAGTGGCTTCCTCGATGGCAGCAACTTCAATTTTTATTACAGATATTTTGCACCAATTTCCTAGGACGATTTTATTATCTTGAACACATGGAATGCTTTATTCAAAAAAAAATTCTGCGATATTCCAATTTTCCGCATTAATTAAATCCGCAAATTTTGATGGAAACATAGCTAATAATACCATATATATCCTCTTGGTACCTTGTGTGAGTATTAGTTAACCCTAATGTTTTACCATATTTTTGAATAACTTCTATGAAATTATGTTTAAAACAATTCAGACATACCAATTCTCCTGAGACTTTACAAAACAGCAAAAGTTTGATAATCATTTTTGGGTGAACGATCCCTTTAAGGACTATCTTGCCCAAATACATGTCCTGTTGCTAGTGAACTTTATAATTAATAGGGATATATTAAACCACTGAAAATAATTTGAATTAGCTATGTTTTGAAATGTCTGAAGCTGAAAACGCACACATGCAAACATGTATTACAACATAATTGACTGTCTAACAATGAGGAAGAACAGGATTTCAAAAAGAGGTATGGAAGTACGCTATTTGTTCTCATTCAGAAGATAAAAGGCAGTCATAAAGCCATTTTACTAGATTAGTGTGGTACTGTGTGCATGTCCTCTATAATGTGTGTTGATGTGAGTTTTCACATACATGCAGTGACAAATAGAATATGATATACAGATATACATAATATATGAACAGATAAATATTTTATATTAATTCAAAGAATTTTGAACAGGACAAAAACACTGCAAAGAGTGTATAAATTATTCAATATTATTAGTCTTATAAGAAAATAAAAAAAATGCCATCTAGAGAAATATGCTTTGGGATTATTCATGTCACCATGGTGACAGAAGGGTGGAATAACAAAATCAACATGGATGTATGCATGACATGTCGTGCGTCACTGATACAAAGCATATTTTATTTATATATAACAGTATATTTAAGTATAAACATTGAACATTTGAACGTGGAGAAAGTCAAAAGAGTCTGTATATGCTTAAAGAAATGAAGTCACATTACGTGTGAGATTCTTCTACCCATCATTTGCATAATGGCATGTGATGCACTCTCGGCATTCACAATCTATTTTCTCTCTCTGAATATGAGACACAAAAACAAGAGCGAGAGGGGAACACTGAGAGAAAAAGGGAAGGCATATAGTAATCAGTTTCAGCATAAGAGTTTTTAAATAGGACTGCCTTTATGTTTGGCTAGACAGAAAATAATTCATTCTGAATATAAGAACACTGTTTTTCCGTAATGTACTTTATGTGGCATTTATTGGTTTACTGTAATAAATACAACCAAATAATTGTATGTATATTGTATAGTTATAGTTATATAGTTATACTGTACCAACCTGAAATTAGCAGTTTTTATTTGCGAGAGATCTACAAACCTTTTCACTTTGCCACAAGAATCAGTTGGGGTCCTCTAGATGATGCATTATTATGTTTACTGTTATTACCTTGTCAATTAATAATAAGAGAGCCATGTTTGCAGTTGTGCCACCCTGATATTTGAGAATATACAATTTTGCTGGACAAAAGTCAATGATCTCAACAGCTTTAAAACTACTGAGGTTTATAACATTACTTTATAGGAAAGGTTTTAAACTTAAAATTATGCCATAGTATTATTAGACACAATTTTAAATAGTTTTCTTAGTCTGTTTATGTCACCTGACATTTTGATGGTATAAGATAACAAAACATAAAATAACATGTACTATTGAAGTGTCCTAAAAATGTACATTTACATATTTGGCAGACGCTTTTATCCAAAGCGACTTACATTGCATTCAAGGTACACATTTTGTCAGTTCTTGCTTTCCCTGGGAATCAAACCCATGACCTTGGCGTTGCTAGCGCTATGCTCTACTGTTTGAGCTACAGGGAAGCTGTAATGAATTCAAACTAAATAGGTTTTATAGAATAAAGTGATATATGTCATATATTTATCAAATTATTTTAAAAGGAAATAATGCACTTGGACACTATGGGCTGTCAAACCAGCCAGTATCTGGTGTGACCACCATTTGCCTCACGCAGTGCAACACATCTCCTTCGCATAGAGTTGATCAAGTTGTTGATTGTGGCCTGTGGAATGTTGGTCCACTCCTCTTCAATGGCTGTGCGAAGTTGCCGGATATTGGCAGGAACTGGAACACGCTGTCGTATACGCCAATGCAGAGCATCCCAAACATGCTCAATGGGTGACATGTCCGGTGAGTATGCTGGCCATACTCATACATGTTTTCAACTTCCAGGAATTGTGTACAGATCCTTGCAACATGGGGCCGTGCATTATCATGCTGCAACATGAGGTGATGGCCGTGGATGAATGGCACAACAATGGGCCTCAGGATCTCGTCACAGTATCTCTGTGCATTCAAAATGCCATCAATAAAATGCACCTGTGTTCGTTGTCCATAACATACGCCTGCCCATACCATAACCCCACCGCCACCATGGGCCACTCGATCCACAACTTTGACATCAGCAATCGCTCACCCACACACCCCCATACACGCTGTCTGCCATCTGCCCTGTACAGTGAAAACAGGGATTCATTCGTGAAGAGAAGACCTCTCCAAAGTGCCAGATGCCATCGAATGTGAGCATTTGCCCACTCAAGTCGGTTATGAAGATGAACTGCAGTCAGGTCGAGACCCGGATGAGGACGACGAGCATGCAGATGAGCTTCCCTGTGGCAGTTTGTGCAGAAATTCTTTGGTTATGTAAACCGATTGTTGCAGCAGCTGTCCGGGAAGCTGGTCTCAGACGATCTTGGATCTTGGAGGTGAAGATGCTGGATGTGGAGGTCCTGGGCTGGTGTGATTGCATGTGGTCTGCGGTTGTGAGGCCAGTTGGATGTACTGCCAAATTCTCTGAAATGCCTTTGGAGACGGCTTATGGTAGAGAAATTAATGTTCAATTCATGGGCAACAGCACTGGTGGACATTGCTGCAGTCAGCATACCAATTGCACGCTCCCTCAAAACTTGCACACTGACACAGATTTAAACAGATTTGTGAACAATATTTGAGAGAAATAGGCCTTTTGTGTACATAGAAAAAGTCTTATATCTTTGAATTCAGTTCATTTAGAGAATGTTGGAAAAAACAAAAGTGTTGCATTCATAATTGTATTCATTGTATATACATACACTTTATTGTTTAAAGTAATGTTTAATTATTTTGTATAATTGTATAATTAATATTAATAATAAAAATAATAATGTCATTAAAATACATTGTGGTATACTATATAATTAATTGTTTCTAATAATGTTTAATAACCATTTTATATAATTAATATAAATAATAATAATAACAACAATATTAGTGTAGCGCCCCCTTAGCGTGTCTTAGTTTTTTTTATTGAAGTGTGCCCCCCGAATTACTACTTGGCGAAATATCTCTCTTTTTGTTATTAATTAATGCACCAATGAAAATGACTAATTTCTCACTATATGTTCACTTTTATTCCTAGTAGTCACTTACTTAATTTATAATAACCACACAATGTCTGTATAGCTAAAATAAAGTAAAATATTAACTAAATGTCTCTATCTCACATGCTAATTAAAGTGAACACTCACTTTAATATCCTCTTTTGTATTACACCTACTTAAATTGCTATACTCCCATAAGTCTAATATTACTTTGACTGGAAAGGAATTATTATATTACTTTATCACAAATAATTACGTTCACTTTAAACCAAATTATTATACGCTAAATGATATTATTTACTTTAAATATATACCCCGTATAAATATATAAAACCCAAAATATAAAGACAATCTTCACAGGAAATAGTGATGAACTATTTACTTAAAGAAAATATAAAATCTTAAAAATATACAATTAGATTCAAATAAACAAATTCAAATAATCACAATTCTCTTCACATCAGATTCCCCAAATTAAACCAATTGAAATTCTAAATCTAATGCTGGCAAAAGACTAAATGGCCATCAAAATGAATAACTACCCTGATAGTCAAATGAATACTCGGGGCAGGCCTGTTGCGTGGCAGCTTGAGATCGTTGAGACCTAAAATACAATGGTCGCTTCACGCCTCGGCGCAACTAACAAATTCAAACTCACGCAACAGAACTGATGAGTCGCCGTGTCGTCCTTCAACGCGCTGGAACACGATGCGCCCAATGCTCAACGGCCTTGAAGAATCCCTCCGAACCTTCACCATCTCTTCCTCGAAGATTAGGCTTTTCAGGCAATGCACTTAACACAGCAACCGAGCAGGCTACTCGCTGGCAAAGTCCTTTTGATCTCACGCGTGATAATAAGCCGTCCACACTTTCTCCTACTGGTGCTAACTATAACCGCAAAGTCCACGACATGAACTATCACACTGTAACTTAAAGTGTCTGTAACTCACTCTTTGCGCAGTATACATGTCCCTTATTAGAACAAATATTACACTTGGTGTTTTACCAACTTTTGACTCGTATCCGTCTCAGCAAATCTTCATGTGTGTCTCCATCTCATTTCAGTTTTTTTTTCTCTCCCCCCTCTTCCTCCTTCATTACCTCTCACCCTTTTAAAACAACTTAATATATTAATACAGATAAACATAATATAAACACCTGTATCAAAGTGAAATATATATTACAATGAAAATAACCAAAATAAAATATTGGCTTATGGAAATACTCTTTTTTTTCCCTAGGGCTACACCGATATGAACATTTTGGCCGATACCGATAATTCTTTATATTTGAAAGCCGATAACCGATATATTGGCTGACAAATCTAAATACAAATTTTAATAAACTTTGAGAGCCTGATTACAAAAACAAAAGGCTCACCATTAAAAGCCATGTCCCAAACACTTCAACATAAATCAAACCCATACACTACAGTAGCCTATTTGAACCAGTGTAAGATTCCTTACCTTTTCAAATTAATTTTACACTCCTATGGCCAACTTACTTTATAAAAAAAAATAAAAAATGGTAACACTTTACAATAAGGTTTAATTTTGTTAGCATTAGTTAACCAACAATGAATGAACAATACTTCAACAGGATTTATTCATCTTAGTTCATGTTAATCTCAACATTTTCAGATCCCAAGTTGTGTCTGTTAACATTAGGTAATGCACTGTGAATGGACTGTTAATAAACACAAACATTTTATTACTAACATTAACAAAGGTTTGTTCCTCTGTTTGTTCGTGTTAGTTAATGCATTAACAAATGAGATCTTATTTGTAAAATGTTACCAAAAATTCTATTGCCTAAAAAAAATAATAATATACCTAAATAATGATAACAAGTTATTGAACAGCATTGTTTAGGCTGCATAATAAAGAATCAGAATGCAAGTGCATGAAATAGCCTCCGCACGGACAATAAGGAAATGGTTTTAATCAAACCATATTGTTGATGGAAATGATACGAGAACAATAAAAGTGCTAGTTATTAAAAATAACGCTTCTGTGTTTTTGAAAAAAATATGTTTAATATTACAGTAATAGTAAACATCTTTAATATTAGTCTAGTCTATTAAATAATGTTGCTGTTTGAGAGCGCGCTGAAGCTGATGAACGAACAACCGTAAACTGAAGCACTTAGAAGGTTAATTAACAACTAAATGCATCATATATGAGAACAATCAGATATTTATACAAAATAAATATAATATTACAACTTATATTAGCACAAAATCACGCATAGGTGAAGGCCTATAGCTCCTGTGGATGCTCTTCCCCTGTTTGAGAGCGCGCGCTGAAACTGAAGATGATCACCGGTACAATGAAGCGAGTTATTGACTTAACGAAATGCATCCTATATGACATTAATCAGATGTTTATACTAAAAAAACGTAATATTACGACTTACATATGCTTAAAATGAACTTGACTGTGCACATAACTGCATTTTCCTTTTCGAAGTGATTCCAATCATATTTAGAGCAATTCAAAACCCATCATGGTGGTCAGCGTGTCAGTCTCAGCTGAAGGAAATAATACATTATCTATCGGCTTGAGTATATCGGTCACATTTTCTTATCGGACCGATAACGATAACATCAAAAATAATAATTTATCGGCCGATAACGATATGTTGCCGATATATCGTGCATCCCTAAACAATATCACGTCATGACAAAAAACACATCATGCCCTTGTTGAAATCTCAAGGACAGAGTTTCTTTTGAAGAAACTGGCATGAGGTCATCATCGTCATGTGTATGTCTGATTATGTCTGCAGAATATATGATTCTCATATCAGAGGAAAGTTAAAAGTAGTAAGGAGAAGTATTTGATGGAAA